>JAQAHW010000029.1:5052500-7792500 GCA_027580185.1 Tuta absoluta | reverse complement strand
GTGAACTCACTTGACCCTGCGTCACGGACCGGGCGGCAAGCGCAGCTTCCACAGCGAACGCGCGCGTTACAGTATACAAAACTATGGCAGTAGGTCAATAACTCCCCAAGATATAGATATAATTTTATTGCTTACGTAATTTACTTAGGAAAAATATGTTGGTACAAATGTAGAATTGATAAAATTAAACAGTGAAGATGTGTTTTTATATTATTAATTTTTAATTATTGAATTATATACTTATTAATAATAGTAATATTATTTAAATATAAATTTAAATAATGTTAGTATTATGTAATGAGCAGTTGAATAACTCATTATGATGAGCTTTGTCCTGTAATTCATTTAAAATATGGTTGATGTCAACAAGTCGGCGGCGTCCCGTAACAGTTTGAAATTCGTCTTCCTTGGTTTCCGCTTCTACTAGCAGGGGATATATCCTCAATATCATCACCGTCGGTACACCTGAAATTTTAATTTCATTAGTTACTTATAATCATCGAAACAATGAAAATCGAAGGACAATGACAAATAATCCTTACCATCCGTACTAATTTTATATATAGTGTGTGTGAAAAAATGCTATCCAGTCTTAAGGCAGCCTCGAGACGTGACAGACTCGGGATGAACTTGGACAAGACAAAAGTCAAATTCACTCAACAAATCATCCCCAAGCCAGTCTCCGTCGAAGGTGTAGCCTTTAAAGTTGTTGAAGTATGTGTACTTTGGGCAAACGTTGCAGATGGGTAGAGACAACTTTGAGGTTGAAAGCACCAGAAGAGTGCAGCTGGGCTGGGCGGCATTTGGGAAGCTGTGTCATATCCTTGAATCATCTTTGCCACAATGCCTCAAGACCATGGTGTTCGATCAATGTGTCCTACCAGTCATCACCTACCTTATCCGCAAAAAATACCAATGACAGACACTTTCTGGAAGTGTAGCAAGCTGAAGTGGGAGTGGGCCTTGCCTTGGCAAGCGTAACGTTAGACGCCCTCCGGCCAGAATCCAGGTGGACCGATGACTTAAAAAGACGGCTGGTAACGATTGAATGGCGTAAACGGGAGATCGTGCCTTATGGCGTACCGAGGGGGAAGCCTACGTCCAGCAGTGGACTGTAATAGGCTGATGAATGAATTTTCGTTACTTACTTATGAGATTTAGAAGTTGATTGAAGTGGAAATGTATGGGAGTCCATAACTTGCAATAAGGGTTGATCATCACACATGATTTTCATTTTCATTTTCATTATGCTTGAAGCTCTGAAACATGTTTGAAATATCAATATTCACACAGAGCAGTATTTAAATAACATTAAGACTCGTCATTTCCACTTTTTGTTCTAAAACTTACGTATTTCTATCTGAATCTGCCTTTTCTGCTTGGGAGGTAGTAGCTACATGGTGAGGCTGCTGTATAGAACTACAGTAAAAATGTATAAGTAAGTGAAAATCTATATATAAATATGAAAAATATCATTAATGCTTTCAAAGTGTTATTAAAAAACAACTGTTTATTAGCTGAACAATAAAACATTTAATTTTCGTAACTTACTCATTAGACTGGAGAGTTGATTGGCGTGGAGATGTCTTCTTCTTCATCAATACACTCTTAACAGAGCGGACGTGGTCGTCAATCTGGGTTGGTGGCACGCTTTACAATCCGTCGCCATTCCTCACGGATGACTGCTTTTCTGGTGCAATTAGTTACGGAACCTTCTTGTATAGCGGCTTTAATTTGGTCCGTCTGATCTTCCTCGAGGGCGCGCACCCTCGACCTTCCCTTAGACCACGAGCCGCTCGATAGATATGTCCCCGCGTCGGGCGACGTGTCCAAAGAATGTAAGGATGCGAGCTTGCATGATGGAGGAGAGGCGTTGCTTGATGCCGAGTTCCTTGAGAATGGAGTCATTGGTGGGGAATGCTATCGATGATATTCTAAGCATTCGCCTCCAGCACCACATTTCCAGTGCGTCTATCTTCTTCTTTTCAATTTCCCGCAAAGTCCACGTCTCTGCAGCATAGAGGAACACGGGGAATATGAGTGCTCTCACGAGTCGTGTTTTGGTGGCTTTCGTGATATTGCGATTTTTCCAAACCTTATGAAGCTTTTTTGAAAACTTGCAAAATTTTCAAGCGCGGGCAGGATTTGATCCTGCGACTTTCGCATTACTAGTGGCGACGCCTCTTCCATCTGGGCTACCGCAGCTCATTTCAACTCAGCTCTTATGAAGCTTGCTCATAGTGGATCTAGTTATCGCCATACGTCTTTTTACCTCGTCTATGCAACCGCCGTTGTTGAAAGTCAGCGCTCCCAGATAAACGTAGGATTGGACAACCTCGCAGTTTGCGATATGTTTGACTATGTTGTTTTGGAGATGTATGTGACTCCAGAACTTGCAGAGAAAGTTGGTCATCGTCATGACGGCTTGAAGTCCTGGAACGTTTTTATCAAAAGTACACTAATCTTGAACAGGCTTACCTTTTCTGTTTCACTAAATTATACTTACTTTTCAGTACCTAGTAATTTGTTTGCATGTTAATACCTTTGTCTCTTGGTATTAAGGATTAGAAGTCCAAGGTGAACGGTACAATATTTACCGTCTAATTAAATATAGAATTACATTACAAACAAATTCAGTGGTTGCACTACTGGTTTTGTTTTACTGTGTTTGTACCTACTTGATAATTACTTATAGCATGGCTCACTAATAAATAATAAAATTACATTATCTAAAATCGTACATTCTCTTCGTATGATTTGAACTGTGGTTGCACCACTGGTTTCATTTCTACTGTGTATGTATTATGATGTTTACTTTTAACATGGCAACAGTTTATGAACTACATAATAAATAAAATGACACTAGAACAAATGGTAGGTACAATGTTAGATACTGTGGTTGCAATACTATTTAATTTTACTGTCTGTTGTTGTTAAACCTAAAACTGCTTCTGGTTTAGTTACCCAGATCAGCTATACAATTCTTTGTCTACTTTTAAAATTTATACCTAAACATACTTACTTCATAGTAGGTAGTTACTTTGGTAGGTCAAAAATTGGTTAGAATTATGTTCAGATACTTACGATATTGCTTGCCGGTCTTTTCGCTTTTGACATATAGGTACCCTCTTGTATTTATTTTTATTTCCCATTTTTACTTATTTACAGACTATGTACACGTTTATTTACAATAAATTAACGAAATATTTACACATTCACAAAATATTTACAGTCAAAAATATACAACACTTATTAAAAACTTAGTAGCAAAGGCGAACTTATCTCGTAAGAAGAGATCTCTTCCAGCCAACACATTTGATGTCAGAAAATTCATATCTTATTAATATTACGCGACAAGATGAAAAAAGCAGGTTGCGGAACGCCGCGGTCGAAAAATTGGCATAGGTCCTGCTCCGACGATGCCCGGCGGGCGTCTGAAGCGCAGCGCGCGCGTCGTTTGGTTATATAATGGGAATAATGGGGCTTCAAAAAATCCCAAAAAACAATTTAAAAAATCTATCCATTATTTTATTTACATCTTGTAATTTCCTACATTTAGGCATATTTTAATTTTTTCTAGTGTATATAATCTTTGAGTAATACTTGAAAAATTCTCATTAACTTACGTATCTTTGCATTTTTTTATGATCAAGAAAAGTTATAGAAATCGTGTTTTTGTCCATTAAATAATCAAGAACTGTTCATAAACAACAACATATATTTTTTCTGGTTCAAATAAAATAATATATGATGCTTTAAAACTCAACCAAAAATAGGTCGATTCGTCATTTTTCACACTAAGCCGCCCTTAAATGTTGTTGTTCACTCAAACAACAGGAGCACTATTTTTACACGATTGATTGTGATAATGTGTCGCTGTCGTCCAGGCCTGGTGGTGACGGTGCCGGCGTCGCTGTACGAGCTGCTGCGGTCGCTGGAGGCGCGGCTGTCGCGCGTCATCAAGTCGGTGGGGCGCGTGGCGCACAGCGTGTGGCGCTCCTTCAACACGGACATCAAGACGGAGCCGGCCGAGGGGTTCGTGGACGGGGACCTGGTGGAGGCCTTCCTCGACCTGGACCGCGACACGCAGCACCACGCCATACAGGGGATACAGGTAACTCGCCTTTATCTATCTTGCCAATAACATCACCCCATTTCTTTCCCATTTGTCGTAAGAGGAGAGGCGACTAAGGGACTCGATGGTTTTATGTATATTACAATTTTAGGCGACAGGCTGACAACCTGTCACTGTAGTGATAAACGACCTTTCCGAAGCGGCCCTCGATAATTTGTCAAACGTGGGTTATTATGTGTGATACTCTATATATTATACTATAACATCTGTACATAACCATGTAATAAGCAAAACAAAATAAATAAAATATAAGATAGATAATGCTCTGCCTACCTCGCAAAAGATAAAGACGTGTTTCTATCTCTTTACAGAACGTGTCAGTAATTTTAGTCAGAACAGTAAAGACTTGTGTTTTGTTCGCCGAATTAGTTATGATCACAATTTATTTTGATTTTCATACTCGCAGTGCTACAAATTAACTTGCTTAATTAAATTAAAGTATCAATTTTATGAGACGAGTGTCAAGATCGTATGAATGGAAGTTTCATAGATCCATGGATCAAATCCTGGCTTGAGTTGCATACTGAAATGCTAACTTTGATTGTCTAATGTGGGATATTGTCACTATACACGTAGTAAGGTTATGTGTAATTCAAAACAATATTCGCAGATGGACGACGGCGGCGGCATGATGCGCGACGCCACCGTCGACGACATCGTCAAGATCGTGGAGGACCTCACCAGGATACACTAGGCACCAGCTCCCCATACACCCCCCTACCCCCTCCCCCTTCCCCACCCCCAGGTAGCAATAAGCTCATGTGATGTTGTTCCCTTAGTTGTAATATATTACTTTATTTACGTCTAATCTGTTTTATTATTAACTAGTGTCCCGCCCAAGCCCAACTATTGCAAGCTCTGTGTTTTTCCGCGGGAATAATAAGGCATGTATTTCATACTTAAAAACCTTCCTTTTGAAACATTCCGTCTATTTATATATAATAAAACCGTATCATTATCCTTTGCGTAAATGAAAAAATTAAAAAGTGCTGTGGCCTTGGCCGACCCTTGAGTTTTTTCAATTTTTTATTTTGTTTAAGTAAATGCAAAATAAACCATAGGTAGTACATCCTTTGCGTTGTTTTAAAGATGTCATACGACACTAGGAATGTATTGTTTCTAAAATATCATTATCATATCGTGTAGGAGTCGACGTACGACCCGAATAACCCTGGGTCAGTTTATGAACCAAATTAAAAAAGTTACTCATTAAATGATAAAATATTTTAACTTGCAAATGATTTATTCATATTCATTCATGGAAAGGCATTACATGGTACTCATTTATCTTGTCGAAGTTAACTTAAATTTTATTGTATCTTAAGTTACAAAAATTATACACAGCCATACATAATTACAATAAAATAATTTCAACATTGTACTCATATTGTTCCATGTACTAAAATATTATTCCGTCAATACGTACTATTTTTAAATCACAGGATAATAATTAACAAGAAATAACCAATATTTTGAGACAATCTAGACAGACCGGCTGTTTTAAAGGATATCAAACAAATTATAAAATAGGCTTGCCCTCCCCCCGCAGCCCCTGCATAGGCCCCGCCCCTCGTCGTCGCTGGGGCGGGGCGAGCGGGGGGTGTGCGGGAGGGGGAGGGGGGTCTCGGCGCGCGGGGCCGCCTCCGCGTCCTGCTTGCACGAGCCGCAGTAGCGCTCGAACGATCTGCACCACACACACATACACACACACTCTATAGTTCTATTTGCAAGTATTATGTTATGTACGTGAAACCTGTTTAACTGAGACCACATGGTGCATACGAAATTTTCTCACCTAGAGAGGTTTATCACTTACCCAGTTTCCCAATCAGCGAGGTTTAAGATTAGAATTATCTGATTTATAGAGGTTCTTACTTATGGAGGTCAAAAACCAAAGCGCCCGCAAGATAGAGAAATGTGTATTGAATAGTTATTTGTACAACAAGAGGGCAAAGGTAATTTTTGCTTCGAGTGCTAATTTTGAATCCCGAGATAGGGAAGGAAGGATACTAAAATTCAACAGTTGTATCCTGAGCTCACAACTTTCAAAAATTCTGCCAATGTCAAGTTTGGGAAATTGGCTGAACAGCTCGAATGGTTAAGACAAAATAAAAATTTCCCGTCAAATTATTTTATTCAAGATTCGTTCAGAAATATTACATAATATGTACCAATATTCAGAAATGTCAGATATATTTAATAGAAAAACCGCTTACAAAAAGAAATAAATAACTTGCTGAAATAGTTTTCAGAACGCACCGCCGCGTCCGCCGCATTAGATCTGATAAAATAAGGATGTTCGAAATTCAAATCACTTTTCATAATCGAGTGGATAAAAACGAGTTTTGCCCACTGAATTTACGCGGCTAAATTGTTATTTTCAAGCTGGAGAGGTGAAAAATATATTTTATCTACACTCGTCTCATAATGTTCAAATTATGAACTCAAAAACAGTTGCATGAAGACCTTCTTTAAGCATTCTGCTTATAGAAATTACAATTACAGCAGAGTAATGACTCAATGAGAAGGCTCTTACTTCGATAAAATTGAGAAATGAAACGAGGTTTTTTTTTTTTGCCAATACTCATTTTGCCATCTTCCGCCGCACCTGTCTAGATAAAATAGTGTATGCAACTGCATATAATTAGGTGATAAACAGACACTCGCATTCTAATACGACACCCCTTATACGACAGTTGCATAAACTACTATTATATAGGTCTTAAAGGAGCTGGAAAAATGACTCAATTGGAAGCTATTTAGATTTTCGTCTCATTTATAGAGGTAAATATGAAAAAATAAACAATCTCATATAATGAGGTTATTCATTCTCAGTTATAGAGGTAATTCGATGCAAAAGTGCCGGGACCTGTTTAAGTGTATCAGTTATAGAGGTTTCTCACCTATCCAGGTCCCAGTTAACCAGGTTTCACTGTACTACACATACATACACACTGAGCGCACTATAAAGCTCGCGCACCTGTCACTGTTTTGCCTTATATTTGCATACTTTTCATTTTGGGTGATTTTGGAAAGTTATTTAGCAATAAATAAGATACACCCTTTCACAGTTACAGTTGAGCTTATCTTAGGGTCGTGCTACATTCATTACAAAGATTACATTACTTAATTTCCATTAAAATCTACAGTACTTACATAAATAACAGGCACTTTAGATAAGCATTTTCAATATACATAGGATAGTAGCAATTTTATGGAATTACAAATTAGTTGAATACAATACAACTGGTAATGCATCAATATTTACACAAAAACTAATTTAAATAAATACATGTACTGTATAAATAGTAATAAATGTATTGCTTAGCAACCAATCAATTATTACTTATTTTATCAACCAATATAAATTTGCTAAATAAAGTATACATTTCAATTGTACTACAACAGAGTAGCCTCCTAACTCAAAACTACACACCATCAATCATACATAAATATTCAGAATGATTTCTCTATTGCATATTAATTAGACAAGAGATAAAATTGTACTTATATCACCTACTTACCTACACTCAACTGCAACAATAATGGGAATCAGACAAGAATCAGCTTGTAAGGACCCTCCACCTCAACCACTGGTAAACTACTTCTAGTAGTAACTATAAAATATTACCGACAATGCTGGAGAAGAGTAGATAATGTAATTGTAGCGTGTGTAGAATGCGGAGGCCTACTTGCGGAAGTTGTCGGCCTTGAAGCGCAGGAACCACATGAGCGCGAACAGGCAGGAGGGGGGCGAGGCGAGCGGCTGCGCGGAGGGGGGGGTCCCCAGCAGGAACTTCTCCACCTCCGGGATGGACATCTCCACCACGTCGATGATCTCGTCGTCCACGCCGCCGCCTCCACACAATCACACAAACACACACATTATAGTTGATTAAATACTTTGTTAGCTTGTTTCTTAAATAGTTTCCTAGATATCAGGGCTGACAGAGTGATCTTTTTATTGATTTAAGATAAGAAGAAATGAAGGACTTATCAAAAATGAAGATGAATTTATACACCTAATATTCATTGCTCATTAAACTCACCATCTGTACGACTTTTCATATCATCTGTAACTTCCACATAATACAATGTTTGCTCTGCTCCTTGCACACCAACACCAGATCTGAAATGTTATATACAATGCGCTTATTTATACCAACATCCTTTGAAGAATTGTAAAATCTAAACCTACATTTAAACAGTTACACAATTTATAATTCAAGAACTACAAAAAATTACTGAACTATGTAATAAAAAAATAACTTCAAAGAAATAAATTGGAGAGAATAAAGAATCAAGAAAATATAAATAGTGGTGCTGAAAAATAGTGATGTTGTGATGCTAGCTTAGAATAGCATCACCCTCATTTCTTTCCCCATATGAGTCGTAAGAGGTGACTTAGGGACTCAAGGGTGTGCATTGCAATTTCAGGCGATGAACTGACAACCTGTCCCTATGGCGATAAACATTTTGCCAATGACAATTAAATATTTGTCTGATATGGCATAAATATCTGTTTTTTGCGGCCCTTTGCGCGCTCAGCCGACCCTGCAAGGGATTATAGGCGTGATATGTGTATATGTATGAAAAGTTCAACTGAACTGACTACTATACATAAATAACAATAAAAGATACCGAGAAGGCTTCCAATCTTTGTCATCTGTTTGCTTCTCATCCCAGGGCAACCACGGGTCACACACCAAACTAGAGAAACATGCCCCAAGCTTAGTCAACTAAGCAGTTACTTATCTGCCCTGCCCAACTTGATAACTGCCTCTTTTAAGAAACCATTGCACTAAACCCCTTTGGTTAGTTTTAGACAGCCCAACAGAGCAAATTTTTCGGTTATGTTGTATTCTAGTCTAATTTATCAAAATAATTCAACAATCTGTTGGTAGTTGCTTGGCTACCACTGCTTGCTACCATAACTTTCACACACCTGTATGAGAGGACCCTCTGTAGATCTTTAATTTCCACCTTGTAGCCACATTCTTCAAGCACCTCTTCGCAGGCAATTTGTTCCAGCGACAAGTTCTTGTCTACGATCCCAGCGCACATTTCTAAAGTTATTCCTAATGAGGGAGGGTATTTGTCTGTGTCTATTTTATCTGCTTCTCTGTCTTCGGGTTTGATGCTGTTGAAATATACAGCTGAAAATATATGCATGAATAAGATAAATACAAGCATTGGTACAAAACATGATAAGGATAATTTAATTACTGCAACAAATCATAATCATGCTTTTCATATTGCAATTAATTATCATTTATTAGTTTTCTGATAACAAGAGACTTGATGCAAATTCTAAAAGCTTTACGGCAACCTTCTTTAGGTTGAAAATACAACACAAACAAGTATGTACGTATGTACCAGGTCGGAATTGCTTGACGAAGATGACCTTCCGCCGGGTGACGTTGAACACGAGGATGGCAACGCTATCGTGCACCTCCAGCAGGTCCCAGTTCTTCTGGCGGCCATCCTGTGTGTAGTTAAACCGGAACGGACGCACATACAGAGAGTCCTTCAGTGGACTGAAGTATACATCCTTCACATCCTCCATCGTAAGTAACTCAGGATAAGGTTATCAAATTGTTTTCAAAAGTAAATATGTGTACTTTTCGTGCAGGACATAGATAGGTCCACGGAACAAAAAGTCAAGTAATTATAATATTTGAGCAGTTACTGTTATAATGTAAGCCGGAATACACAATAATACAAACTCGCAAAAACGTAAAAATAAAAAACTGACATTTCGGCAGAATAGAAAGGAGGGGAGGGGAGGAGGCACTAGGAATGTGTAATCGAACAACTAAAAATGAGTCAACTCATTACTTAGATCACGTGTAAACGAGGCATAAACATAGTTGTGTATCCGAATGCGTTTAAAAAAACGATTATTCTCTTTGGTAAAACAAACGTCAAATCAAAATCTGTAAACTGCACCGTGCTGTATTGTCCAATTTAATTATTTTACTACTTTCAGGCATTTATTCAAGGTACTTCATACTACTTAAAGTATACGTTAAATACAAGCAATGGAAATGTCTTCAAGTGAGCAAGGAGATTAAATCACGCGTGCGTAAAATTTGTGCAAAATGGAGCCTAAACCGTCCAAACCTAAGTCGGGCTTTGTAATCAAACTTTCATGCGAAACTGCTCAAAAATTGGCCGAAGAAGATCAACAAGCCAAGAGCCTAAATCTAATTACACCTTCTGAAGGTGTAGCGAATATTATAAGCGACAATAATGAACCTGTAATTGATGATAAGAATGCACAAGCTCCAGGTCACAGTAGCGATATGGTCCATAAAGATCGTAAAGAAACTAGTGTGACAGTATCGAAAAGCAAAGAAGAAAACAAATCTGAAATTTTATCCAAATCAGATGATGAAAGTAGAGTTGAAAATGATTGTGGAAGTAGTGACAATAGTACAGATCAAACTGAATCAAAAACAGATGTTACTAATTCTTGGGGGGACTATGCTCCCTACGTGACTTACGAAGGCGAAGAAGCCATTTATACTGACCCCTCATCAGGGCAGAAATACACTTGGAACAAGGAATCTAATGAATGGGAAGCTAAGCCAGGCCAAGCCGATGTTCCTGGGAGAGTGTACAGCTATGAAGAAGACACGCATGTTTACACAGAACCTGATGGTTCCAAATTCTTCTGGGATGACACTAAAAAAGCATGGATACCAAAAGTTGATGATGACTTTCTAGCTTTCTATCAAATGTCTTATGGCTTTGTTGATAATACATCAAAAGATACTGAGTCTAAAGAAGAACTTAAAAAGAAAGAAATTCAAAAAAAACTTGATAATGCAGCAGCTGGGGTTAAGAGGAAGAATGAGCCACAGTGGTTTGAACCTTCAGCTGAGAACAATACTAAAGTCTATGTTTCCAATTTACCACAAGACTTAACAGAGGAAGAGTTTGTCAATTTCATGCAAAAATGTGGTCTAGTTGAGAGGGATCCACACACACAAAAGATGAAAGTAAAAATGTACATGGACAAAGAACACAATTGTTTTAAAGGAGATGCTTTATGTACTTACATTAAAATAGAATCAGTAGAATTAGCACTAAACTTGCTTGATGGGAGTGATTTAAAAGGTAATACAGTAAAGGTTGAGAGAGCACATTTCCAACTGAAGGGGGAGTACAATCCAGCTCTCAAACCCAAGAAGAAAAAGAAAAAGGAACTAGAGAAAATCAAAAAGATGCAACAGAAGCTGTTTGACTGGAGACCAGAGAAGTTTGTGGGAGAGAGATCCAAACATGAGAGAGTTGTTATTGTTAAGAACTTGTTCCATCCCACAGATTTTGACAAAGAAGTACAATTGATACTGGATTACCAACAGGACTTGAGGGAGGAGTGTTCCAAGGCTGGTGAGGTCAGGAAGGTGGTGATCTATGACCGGCATCCAGAGGGTGTGGCTCAGATCACCATGAAGGAGCCGGAGATGGCTGATGCTGTGGTAGAGCTCATCAACGGCAGGTGGTTCGGCAAGAAGCAGATCACAGCTGAGATCTGGGACGGCAGAACCAAGTACAGGATTGGGGAAACTGATGCAGATATCAGCAAGAGGATAGACAAGTGGGATAAGTTTTTGGAGGGGAAAGAAGATGATGAAAAAAAAGATAAAACTGGAGGTGAGAAACAAGAAGCGGTTTCCTCAAGCGCAGGCATTGAAAAAGAGAAAGCTGAATCTAAACAAGTTAATGCAGAAGCTATGGAAACTGAAACCAAGAGTGATACTTGCATTTCTAATGAAGTTATATTGTAAATAGTTTAATACAAATTAATTTTAAGTAAAAAATAATTAAAGCATAACAAAACACAGTGCTTTTTATTTTAGCTTGTACTATCCTATCATCATAGCTGGGCACCGTTAATCAAATTGTTAACTTCGTTAATCGTCAATCCGCTACAAAAAAAGTCAGCTTCTTTAAACGTTAAAGCGTTACATTAAACCACTGTACGTTCCTTATAGCCTTACTTATAGAGAGATAGAGATCTTCCTTTGCAGCGATTGGTCGCACTTATCTGTTCCAAAGCTGTGTGATTGGTTACGTATGCCCCCACACCCCACCCCACTCCGACACGGCAGGGCGGGGCGAGTCGGCCCGCTTGGCTTCATTGGCGATTTTTCTTTCGCAGTGAGCGGTCGCGCTCAGAAAATAATTTTTTAAATTTCGATAAAGTTTTAAATTTTAAACTTTGAAAAATTATTTTCTTACAATTTTAACGGTTTTGCACCGTTCGTTTTTTAAATTAATAAATTTAGTGATTTAATTGTTCCTATTTAAATAAATTTTAAAATGTGGCAAATCAAATTTCTGAAGGCGGTTTTCCGTCGGACACAACTTTGCAATTTCTGACAATTTTAATAAATTATTATTGAAATCTGTCAAGACCGTTTACGAATAAATAAATTGTTCCTGGCGATCCGAATTCTGTGAACAAAATAGTTAATAATTTATGGGAATTATTTGTCAAGAATAATGATCCCAAATAAATAAGCAAAGTGTGTTATAGAAATTTGGTTGCTATCGAAGTTTTAGTTACCCGGATTTAACAATAGTGATTTTTTTTTACGAAACGTTTTTAATCCGGAAGTAATTAATTCGTTCGATTCTTTACGAACGATCAAATGAAAATCCAATAATCATAGTGCACTTCGCACAAGCTTTGAGTGGCATTATTTTAAGATTTTCAATATAAATGTTCATCCCTCGCAGGTTTTTAAACTAGTTACCTTGAACTGATAGGTAGGTATTCCTCGAGAGAAGTAATACCTTTTTTCTATTTATAGGTTACTATCCCGTCGAACTAGTTTCTACATATCCCCCGTGCACGTTTTTCATTAATGTGCCTGATTGATTTATGGATTTTCATTTGTGAATGATTATTTTATTTTTACACATGTTTTTGTAAATTGTTATTTGGACATAAATACATTTTTATGTCGTTTACTGGAGCTAGTAATGGTATACAGATGCTCCTTTCACGTAGCAACTTGTTATTCAAGTAACGCATCAAATACGTGATCTGTAGGTATTGTTCGGATACCTTCAAAGTTCTTTAAATAAATAAGTCGAACAGCGACAATTTTTATTTTAAAAGGGGGCCGCCATGACCCTGTGAAATGCTCTTAGTAATAAGAAAGTTTACGGAAGTCCAAGTCCGTAGAACGTCTTATAAAATAGAGTAATAAGAACTCCTCAAGGATCTTTTCGTTGTACCTAGAATAAATTGCAGAAAATATATATTCTAGTTGATTGCTATGATATGAAATGGCAGCACAAGCCAAGCTACATTTCGTCGGTTTTATAAGCTACCTCTGCGCAACGCAAGGTATACCCTATTTTATAACATCATCAGGAGTTTATTAGGCCGTCAGCGCATGACGTGTCCTTAGACTCCTACATCCCCGCGCAGGGGTTGTACCTTTTGATGTCATGCAGAATGCCCTCGCTTGCACTTGCAGGGCCTGAAATTCCGTCCTCGAGCCTTTCGTATACTTGACGAATTAATAAATCGACATGCGATACAAATTCCATGCATTATAGACGGTTTAGATGCAAATATTGCCAAAAATACTAACAAGTACTAAAAAGTATTTGTGTTGTGGGTTTCGGTACGATATGCAACTCAAAGAACTGGGTCCTCGTGGAGCCAAAGTTTCGAAATGTACCCACCAATATATTTTTAATACCTCGTGCAGAGTCGGCCAGCACCTTTGATAAAACGTTATTGCTTTAAGTATAGGTATTACTTTTGGTACCTACCTACCTTTTTATCAAACTTCCAAAAGTTTTGATGGCATCCGGCACATGCATGATTTGCTTTTGTCTGATCAAAGTAAAGCAGTCTTTCTTTACTTCTATGCTTATTTGTCTTCTAACGTGACAGTGAAAAGCCCTCGTTAAATTTTGTCTTATCTGAAAGTACATCGTCCGGTCCACCGCCTGCAATGAGATAAAGCAATTGTAGCGAAGGGTAGTGTGTAGCACTAGTATTGATAGTGAAGCGCGCAGGTTCGAATCCTGCATGTGGTATAAAATTAGCCAAGTTTCCATAATTTTATACCTACCTAACACGGTTAAGGTTAAGTATTAAAATATATTTAAGAAATAAAAGCTTCGAAAGGTGTGTTACAGACTTGAGTACAAGGAGTTTACTGTCTGACACATGTGTTACCTCGAGCGTATTAGAAAATAGAACGCGAGGGGATTTCTAAGATGTTAATTTGAAAATATTTTTACCTTGCACGTGTTCATAAGGTCCCCCTCTTTTAGTTCCATGAGCTTACGCTTTCAAATAACGATAGCTAGATTCCACTGAGAATTTGCAAAATAGGCTATCTGTAGGCAAAATATACCTACTTAAATGTTTGAAAAAATGTTTCAAATATAACATCCTAGCCCGAAAAAGTCTTGGCTATTAGAAAGTACAGGGAACAATATTCCTACGTAAGTATGAACTTTATCTACTCGGAATAAAGTTCAAAGTTAGAGAGCTGTCTAACGTTTTACAATGATTCTTAAGCAGAAGACATATTTGTCGTAGATTCACCGCATTCAGTCCCATCCTCGTAACCGTTACTGCCGAGTCTAAATTCTCGCAGGTTAAGGAAAATTTATAGACGGTTTAAGTCTGAAACAGTTTTCCTTTATGATCATTTCAGTGGCCTACCGAGGCCACGCAGTAAGAAAATGAGAAACATATTGATTTATTAGGTAACTGTGAAAACGACTGAATTTATAAATTTTTCCCTTGCTCACTGTCCTAAGTAGCAATAATTCACTTCTATTTCTATGCTATCACAGACCTCGTAGTGCTAACGCATTTCTGAGGGAGATCCCTCACGCTTGTCATTTGTTTACTTCTTTGAACTATGATCAAAAAGTGGCGTAAGAGTACCTACGTTAAATACTCTCTATGATTCTGGCATCAATCACGGAAGGGAATGTTTACAATCTAAGCTCTCTAAGTGCAGAGTTGTCCTAAAATAGTCCTACGTTTTTCTTAGCAACATGGAAACAGACAAATGTGGGGAGAGAAAACGGCCTTTTTGTAATGGCCTCATCTCAAAATGGATAAGTAAATAATGAAGACCTACCCATTTAATAGTACTCACACCGAAACTATAATAATTTTTACTTTTTAATTCATCGTGCATTGAGTGTACGGAGTAAATTTCGTGAGGTGGAGATGTATGTAGGTAATTTACTTATTCCAGCATGTTGCAACTTGGGAGCTAGGTACACCCTATTGTTAATTCTGCTATATCAAGCTGTATAACATCAAAACTAGTGGAAGGTTGTCTAGCTGCTAAGGCGAGTGATGTAATATATACCTATTTGGTATATGCCAAATTTTGTGTTACCTACTCGAGTGCCTTGATCTTGAACATGATATTTTCTTCAGGTGCGTTTATATTGCCCGAAATATTATGAATGAAATGCATATATACGTAATTTGTATAACAACCTCCACTAGAGATGAAAAGTTCATGATATATTTTTCAGGTGCTTTCATATTACCTGAAATGTTATGAATGAAATGCATATGGCGTATATGTATAACAACCTCCTCTAAAGATTTTTCATCTTTCGTAGTCATGCTTACTACACCTACTTTTTCGATAATGAATGAAAGCTTTTGGGCAAGTAAACAACAAGTACCCACAGTCTATGTGGGTATTTTAAATAAATATACAAAAGGTTACAATCAGAGGGTACTTTTGCTAATTGATATTTGTGTAAGTGCCCTGTCTGCCTTGTTTGGGTTTGAAACACGAGTATCTACTCCTGTGTATAACATTGTTAGATGGTTGTTAGAAACGTACGATAGTGAACATAATTGCGTATCGTAAGACGTCAGCCTAAAATAATAATACCGTTGTTCCAATATATTTGCTCTGAATGTCGAGCACAAGACGTTGTTTAATAAATGCTTGAATGTACCTACGTACTAGGCAAATAGTTTGCCTATCAAGTAAAATATATTCAGAATAGATACCTAGCGAGAATTATATTGGGAACTATCTACTACGTTCAATAGCTAGTATATTTTACCAACGGTGATCATAATGATATATAATATTTGTACGGTGACCCACGTAAGATCTAGGCTTCCACAATTAATTTGCAATGTTGCAATGTTTGTACTGTCTAATAGACAATAACGTCGTTTACCGACGTACCTTCGGATTAAATTTTCTCCGTAGGTAAGCTGTTAACAAAATGATAAAATTCTTATAATTTAAACTTTAGCTCATATTCTTTTATAGCTAGCTCGTTTTTGATTGTACATAAAATTAAAGCAAATTTGTGCCCTTTTCAAGTTTTAAACAGAGATCTGGGCTTTGCATGGGACGGTCAGAGGTAGTTATGGCAGAAAACAATTTCAATAATCGCCTCTTTTATTATATCAAGTTTAGGTAGATTTACCAAGATATTAATTAAATATATCATTATATACAATATAGTTTATTCAGAGGCCCGAGTGATGTTTTAAATAAAGCTTGACCGTTACTCCGACAAAGTAAACAAGGTTAGTTATTGATCATTATGTATTATAGCAAATATTATTAAGGCAAGCCCAAATGAATCATATTTAAAAAATCATATGAAGGTATGATTTGATAACAAATTTATATGCCTTTTATTCTCCTGGGAAACTAGGTAGTCGTTTGGCCAGGTTTTTTTTTTTTTTGATTTACCTGCTTAAGCCCGTTTAGGTCAATGCATATCTTAAACAGTAGTGTTGACCTTATAGTAGGGAAATTTAACCTACTTATTACGTTACCTATAGCTTGAGTGATCAAGCACAATTACAATATGTAAGCTATGTTTTTCTGTGTAAAAGAGCTATTTATTTACTATGTAAGTAAATAGATATTTAAAAGGTTTTATAAAAACGACCTGCAATGCGTATTTACCTCTAACTAAAGGTTCAATATTTTTATATTTTACTATTTTGGCTATTGAATTTTTCAATTTTTTTTTTTTTTTTTTTTGAAATTTTCTGTTTACTGTTCGGAAACTTTCAGATGAATTTCCGCGTACTTTCTATCTTATCAAAACGTATTGAGACTTACATAATGAATAACTGTATTATGTGCATTTTTTATTAAACACGAGGTAAAGTTTTTCAAAGACATTATAAATGGCATGTTACAAATGCATCATTTTCATCACTCTATTATGCTTACCTAGAATGCCGTAATATAGTACAAGAGGTTTTGAATTACATTTTCATTATAATTTATTATATTTTATCGTCATTTAAGGGTGAGTTTATGATATTACAGTATTTTTTAATAAATACAATATAAATAAATTTTCAGTATAGTGGATCAAAATCATTATTGTTGATAAAGAAATTCATTTTTCTTTTTTAAAGAATAATAATACCTGTTTCTTTTTATAGTTTTTCACATTGGCGATAGCTCCCACTCCTCCAGGCGATATCAAACATGTCTCTATAAGTAAGGCTATAAGGAACGTACAGTGGTTTAATGACAGCATTTTACCTACCAATAAAATGCTTATTAAACTACTTACCTTCCTTATAGCCTTAAATTTTTAATTCTGCCTGGTGTATTTTGTAGTAATAATATTCTAATTAGAATTTTATTATGAGACGCAATGAAGCCAAGCGGGCCGACTCGCCCCGCCCTGCCGTGTCGGAGTGGGGTGGGGTGTGGGGGCATACGTAACCAATCACACAGCTTTGGAACAGATAAGTGCGACCAATCGCTGCAAAGGAAGATCTCTATCTCTCTATAAGTAAGGCTATAAGGAAGGTAAGTAGTTTAATAAGCATTTTATTGGTAGGTAAAATGCTGTCATTTCGGAAGAATTAACGCAAGTTAACGTTAATCGTTAATCCGTTAAATATAACAACAAACAAAGCATTCGTCACTCTAAGCACTGGCGCTAATGAAATGATCAACCGAAAAAATATATTCACAGTTTTCTCACTCGCATGTCCCGGCAAAATATATCTAGTTTTGTTTTTGTTTCACGCGCTGCCACCGCCCGGCACTTGTCATTCGTTTTCGTTTCATACTTGTCTGAACCTGTTTTTCGCGCCGCGCCGCGGTGCCGTGCGGTAAATAGTAGGCATTAAATAGATTAATTATTAAATAGATTAACGATTAACGGACTTTTGCATATTAACGGAAGTTAACGTGTCCGTAAACATTTTTAAAAGTTAATTCGTTAATCAAAATGTTAACTTCGTTAATTAACGGATTAATGAGTTAATTCCCAGCTATGCCTATCATCCAAGAACTCTTGTTGCTGAAGTACATAGACTTGAGAATAGTACTGGAGAAGTAACTGCCTTACTGATTCATGTATGTCCAACCCCGGGTCGGAATGAACTAGACGGAAGACCCGAGTTGCTAGAAGGTCCGGTCTAGTCTTGTTTGGATAGAAATTTGAAATTTTAACCCTGTGCACTATAATCGTATTTTCCTTTGCCAATCTAGCTAATGCACTTTTAAAAAGTAAAAAGCACCATAGACAACCGTCATGTCTGACACCTGACTTATGTTGCATCGCATACACAAGATTTATAAATTCGTCTTTTTTGATTGAAAACATATAGTTCCACGTGTTTTAATCTAGTAACAAATGCGTGAAGTGCGCGTCCGTGTACGTTGAAGCCATGGATTTGGCGTACGAGCGGCCGTAAGCGTGTCCGCCGTGCGGCAAAGCCGTCAACACATATCGGGGCTTCTCAGCCGTTTCAATGAGCACCAGGAGAATAATATGATAACATGGCGGTGCAGTCGGACTCCTCCGGGGGCAAGGATGAGGTGAAGACGCAGTTCGTGACCCGCGAGGGCACGTACCGGCTGATGACGCTGTCGGAGTACTCCCGGCCCAACCGCGTGGGCTACACGGCGGCGGGCGGCGCCGGCGCGTCTCACGTGCGGGTGTCGCTGGTGACGCTGCCGCCGGCACCGGCACCGGACGCCGCCGCCGGCGCGGACCCGCCGGGCTCCGAGCCGCCGCTCTCCGACGACCGTATCTGCTTCAACCACGGCAAAGAGCTCTATGTTTATGTCTATAGAGGGATCAAAAAGGTAAACTTTCTTATCAGATTTCTACTTTAAACTGAGCATCATTCTTGAGAAAAAGGCATATTCAAAAAGGAATGAAAAAATAAAATGCTTATTTAATTATACATATCCATTTCAAGTAAACAACTCAAATACAGTAAATATTGTATGTCATCTATCTTCATCTAGATTTTCACTAATTTTAGGCAGCTGATCTGACTAAACCATTAGACAAGAAGATCTACAAGGGCACAAACCCAACCTGCCATGACTTCAACACGGTGACGATGACCAGTGAGAGTGTGTCGTTGCTGATTGGTTTCTCCACCGGGCAGATTCAGCTCATTGACCCCATCAAGAAGGAGCTTAGCAAATTGTTTAATGAGGAGGTAAGTGTTTTCTTTTAATTTTGGTTATTGCACAGTTTTTTAATGAATGTGCCTGAATTCTATTTCTATACACTAATAACCAGAACTTACCTACTTTTATTGGAAAGTATTGTTATAGTCTGAGTCTGTGTCCTGAAAACAACTTAACCAATTTAATTCTGTTTTTTGTTTTTGTCTGTGTCCTGAAAACAACTTAACCAATTTAATTCTGTTTTTTGTTTTTGTGTTTGTTTTTTATAATTATATTTTTTATCAGGCCGGCAGTTGTAACAACCAGTGCCTGTGTTCCACTATTCTTAGTTCACTTTGTTAAATGTAAATGGTAATGGAAATACATAACATGACATATTTTGTAATAATTGAATACTTGTGGAAATGGTAAGAACAATATGTAATATATAAACAATTCTATTAATATTTGATGTTGCTGAAGCCATGTTAAAATACCTCATGAAGCCATCTACTTTGTGTTTCTAGCCTTGTTTATATTGTGATTATAATCTGGTTAGTTTCACAAACAATGTGGACAGTTGCAATCATCTTATCAATAATATTCAATATCTTGTGCACAAGATTATATTTTGATATTTTGAGCACAAGTGTTCAATTACTATAAGATCTAAATTCAGCCTGCACTGCAGTATTCTTCATTTACTAATTCTTACTAACAATCCCAATACAAACATTACCTTTACCTAAGCTGTTTTTTTTTTAACTTCCATATTCGCGCAGTCGGGCAACAAACATTTAATTTGCCCTCTCTGTCTCGTTAGCATCGACTCACTATCACAAGGTTCTAGCAGAATAACCAGTGTCACCGCATGCTGTGACAACCTGCTGAGTTAGGACATTTTCACTGTCCAGGCAGTGCTTGGCACGACAATTTTCCCCACAATATCTCTAGTCCTTACATATCTGTTTTTAGAATAAGTCCTAAACTGTTATTAGTGCTTAAAATGTGTATTGTCATGCATTTTTGCCACATACTGTTTTTTCAGTGAATAAATGATTTATCTATCTATCTAGTATTCTTTAGGACACCATCCACGTTGTAGATTTTAGTTACATTTAAGTTAAACAGTAAAATTAACAGCCACAACAGGCCATTGCTGGACATGGGTCTTTCTCTTTTGGTGACCCACACAACAAGACTTCTTTTCTTTTTTGTGTGGGACACTGGCGTCAAGAGATTTTTATCGCCTTCTACTAGTAGTAGGCCGCTGACATGGTTGTGTAATGACTGCTGTCTAAGTAATTATTGATAACAACTGGGACCGTCAGCTTAACATGCCATCAGGTAGTAATGTCCTATCCAGACTGGGAACAAATTCTCAAAGTGATAAATATCAACTTTGTGAGTGCCCCACAAATATCGAACCTGGAACATTTGCGTTGCAGGCAGTCGCATCAGCTTTGAAACATTACAAGACAGAATTGTACTGAACTGGTAATGGTAATGGTAAAACGGGCAGGTTTCCGCAACTCGACGTCTTCTTGCGCCTATTTTGCGTACAGGGTGGGGGCTCACTACTCGAGCCATCCTAGCTCCCTGAGGAAGCTCAGCAACCCTACCGAGTCACTGAGTGCCTCAGGGATCGACCTCGGGGTTCCGAGGTACTTTGCCTGATATGTTGCCACCTCTTTGCAGTGTATCACCACATGGGCAGCTGTTTCTTCTTCCTCCATGCATGCTCTGCATAGGGGGCTGTCAGTAACACCTATGATTGAAAGATGTTTGTTGAAATGACCGTGACCGGTTATATTTGTACTGAGCTGTCCATCATTTGTCCTCCGTAGCGATTGATCGACAAGACGCGCGTGACGTGCATCAAGTGGGTCCCCGGCTCCAGCAACCTGTTCGTGGCGTCGCACGCGTCCGGGCAGCTGTACGTGCACAACGAGGAGTTGCCGCCGGGCGCCGCGCCCCCCCACTACCAGCTGTTCAAGCAGGGCGACCACTACTCCATACACACCTGCCGGACCAAGTCCACCAGGAACCCCTTGTACAGGTATGTTATAGTATTGAACCTCCTGCAAGCAACCATGATGAACTGCCCTTTAAAACTAGAACTATCAACTAATGCACTATGATTTATTTGCCGTGTGATGCCGGTTAAGAATAGCATCACCCCATTTCTTACCCGTGGGAGTCGTAAGAGGCGACTTAGGGACTCGAGGGTGTGTATTGCAATTTTAGGCGATGGGCTGACAACCTGTCACTATGGCGATACACAATTTTCAGAATGTCCCTCAAATATTTGTCAGATGTGGCGTAAATGTCCGTTTTTGCGGCCATTTACGCTCTGCCTACCCCGCAAGGGATTATAGGCGTGATATATGTATGTATGTATGTATTTATATTGCACTAACAGTACAATATTATTTTCATAAGAAATAAAAAAGAAATAGTGACGACGGAGACTAAACCTATAAATAAACCATAGACCATTAAAAATAAGCATATCTTCATCATATGGTTTGAATTCCTTCTGTGATGAAGACTAACCATACTATTAGTATAAATACCTTACATTAGATTTCGCTTAGTATGTCGCTTCTTCGCTCAGACAAGTATCAAGAGGTTGAAAATTTGAAGTGTTCGGTCGGGGCGCCGGTAGCTCAGTGGCAGAGCAGTGGGACGGTACTCCACAGGTACAGGGTTTAATCCCAGGCCATCAAAAAAATTTCAATTTTTTAATTTCATTTAGACTTAGACCTAATTATATATTGCGTGCGATTTGGATCAAAGTCTGTTTTTTTCAAATACGATGGAAGGCGGCCTTTCCTTACTTAGTGGGATGCTAGCTGGATAAGACAAGATGGAAAAGAGGATGTAAAGTAACTCAAGTAAGTCTCGCCATTTATGACATCTATTACTTTGCAGGTGGGTGATAGGCGCGGAAGGCGCATGCATCAATGAGTTCGCGTTTAGCCCGTGCGGCGCGCGGCTCGCCGTCGCTTCTCAAGACGGCTTCCTCAGAGTGTTCCACTACGACACCATGGAGCTGGTCGGTCGGGCGCGCTCCTACTTCGGGGGGTTCCTGTGTGTCTGCTGGGCGCCGGACGGCCGCTACGTGGCGGTGGGAGGCGAGGACGACTTGGTGACCGTGTGGGCGCTGCATGAGAGACGAGTCGTCGCGAGGTGTCAAGGTCATCGCTCGTGGGTGTCGGTCGTCGCGTTCGATTCCTTCGTCGGAGCGGCGGACGATGAGAACGATGAGAGGCGCGATTCTAGCTACAGGCTAGGTTCAGTGTCGCAAGACACGCAACTTTGCCTGTGGGATCTTACGGAGGACGTATTAAGAGTCCCGGCCCGTGCGAGAGCCTCCGCCCACCTGTCACCCGCCGCGGCGCCGCCTCCGCCGCCCGAGACTACGCCCCCTGAGCCAGCGTTATCTCCGAACGGCGTTCCGCGAGCGAACAAGAAACCTGCGAAACTCGCGCATAAACACGCTGATTTGCCGCAACCGACCGATGCCGCTAACACTGGGAAGGGGAATAGTAAAACGAAGGCGAATAGTGTAGCAACGCTCAACATAAGCGTGGGCAAAGCGCGGGAGGAGGAGTCAGCGGGGGGCGGAGGGGGCGGCAGCGGGGGGAGGGCGGTGGCGTCGCTCACGCAGCGGCTCGCGGGTTTCTCGTTCGGCGAGCGGCGCTCCGAGCACCGACGCAACTTCAGCCTGACTGTGCGAACAGAAGGAAAGACGTCGCGGGGGAAATCAGGGGCGGCGTCTGGGGCGGGGGATGCGGCGGGCGCGGGGGACGCGGGCGACCCGCTGCGGCTGGTCGGCACGGCGTGGTGCCCGCGCTTCGACGAGTGTCCGGTCCTGGAGCCGCTCGTCTGCAAGAAGATCGCGCATGAGAGACTCACTGCGCTGCTCTTCCGTAAAGAATACTTCGTGACGGCATGCGCCGACGGCTGCGTCAACACGTGGGCGAGGCCTTCCGCGGGGGCGGGAGGGGTGCGCGCGGTCAACGGGGACGCGCGAGGGCGGCGCCCCGAGCGCGACTAGCCGGCAGCGGCAGCGCGCCCCGCCCCGGCGCCTCCCCCCGCGCCCCGCCCCCTCGCGCCCCGCCCCCGCGCGCACGTGCCGTTGTTGCTGGACCGCGCGGTGCGTCTCTGCGGCGCCGGGTGAAGTGAAGGAAAGGCTGCTATGAACTTTTGTACGCGAGCGTATCTACGACTGTCTGCAAGTGGGCGATTTCCTAAGGTGTGTTGTACAAATTCATTCAGATACATTAATTTGTCCAGCAACATTGTATATCAACAACTTCACGCGTGTCTCGCGGCAACTTCACGTGTGTTGCTGGCGGCCATTTTGTTGCTGCACTTTTGTATAAAGACAATGTTGCGCGACAAAGCGCGTATTTATTTAGAAACATTTGTAACTGAAACATGTTAGACACATTTCGTGGGAGATATTTTTGGGGAAACTTTTGTATATAGACAACTAGCGGCCCGCCCAGCGGTTTCAACCGCTGCTAACCGTTTTCCCACGGGAAAAAGACCTTCCTGGTATCTACCAAAGAAAACCGCATCAAAATCCGTTGCGTACTTTTGAAGATTTAAGGATACATAGTGACACGGGAAGCGTCTTCATTTGATACTTTTAGTAATGTTGCTAGGCAAATGTTTCTGAATGAATACTCGCCTTTACTATCGGCAGGTTGAAATGTATTGTAGAGCTCGCGTAATGCATTGAGATTATTGTATAAAGACGAATGTATATTAGTGTAGATGTAAGTGAAGTGTGTCGGCTCACTGTGTACATATAGCGGTAGGGGAGCGATCCAAGATCGCGAGTCGCGAGTTGTGTTGGTGTCGAGGGGTTCTGTATGTTGCTGGTTGACAATTTGCTAGTGACCGACACTAAAAACCGAGTAATAGGCTGATTACAAGCAACTTTGGTTGTAATATAAAAAAAAAACGTCGAAGTATTAAATTAATTTTAAGTATTAGACCGGGTCTATCGCGATAGTATTTAGGTTGAGTCAACCCGCGACCACAATACATGAAACTGTATTGAAACGTCGGGACACAGGTAAATTACTAATATTTACCTAAATACTATCGCGATAGACCCGGTCTAATACTTAAAATGAGTGAAAGTGATCGCGAGTGCTTGAAAAGTTGTATTGAATTAAATCTCAATTCAGGTGGACGGCAATCTTGAACAGAAAGTAGCTTTTATAATATTTCGACCTTTTTTTCTTGAGGAAAACAGCTTTTTATCACTAACCCATTCCCAGATTTCAGTACTGGTCGCTAGTAAATTTTTACCCTATGGTTATACGCCAACAGAAATTGGGACTGAAAAATTACTACTGAATTGTCCTTTGCTAGCAAAGATAGACCAATATTGTTCAAAATAAAAATCTGCCTACATACATTGTTTTGCATTTAGTAACAAATAGTGAATTTACAAAAACTCGTTAACTAGTAATTTTTAGTCCCACTGTTTTAGCTAGTGATAGTTGTATTTATTTCAAATATAATTGTTTATCAATTGCAAAGTTGTTGAATATAAAAAGGCCGCGCGTCTGTGAGACGGCGGATATCGAAATATACTCTGAGACTTGTTGCATAGTTACAACGCGCGGTTGAGCGAAATACTGTTGTCTCGCTCGGATTGTATTGTTATATCTACATTCGTATAAACAATATTTTAAGCATTCCTTTTGGCTATAGGTAATCAGAAGTGGGATGGTTTGAATTTTCTTTGTCACGATTTAAATCCTACTGTAAAGCAGTTATTTCGCTCTATCACGCCGAATTAGTTATGGTAGCTAGCCTATGAATAGTAAAATTATTTTATTTTATAATAGACAAATCATATTTAAAAAATATTGCACATATTTCGTTCTACTACGTTCTTGTAATTGAAAAATCATTTGGCTACGAGACCCAAAACTGTACAGACGCCTATTTTGTACGCGTTTGCTAAATACTAAATTATTTGTTGTATTTAATCAATCATTCTTAAAATTATAGCCTATTATTTTATTTATAAATATTGCAAATATCGTGTAGATATATTTGAAATGCATTGTTGTTTTATTCATTTGATTCTATGAATATAATTATTAAAAGACATTAGTCACGAAGATTGTCGACGCAATTTTATTAAAGTACTTTGGTTTAAGGTGCTGTTCCGAACCGAGCGGCCGACGGCCGACGGCCGATGGCAGATGGCGCGGCGGCCGACGTCGGCCGCCGCGGCACTACTGGTTCGTATGGACTTGTATGGGATACTATCCGAACCGAGCGGCGACTGCACATGCTATCGGCCGCCGCGCATCTGCCGCGGCGGCCGACGGCCGACGGCCGACGGCACATAACTGCAGACCAGTATAGCCGCGGCGGCTTTATGTGGGTTGGGTCGGAATATAGTTTGCAGGACTAGTTATTATGTTTAATAGGTTATTATGGTTCATCGGATCGTTGGATTCATCTTGTCGTTAGGGTTTATCATGTGGCCAGAGTTCATCGGTTCGCTAGATTCATCGGGTTATCATGGTTCATCGGGTTATTATGGTTCATCGGGTCGTTGGATTCATTTTGTCGTTAGGGTTCATCATGTGGCCAGAGTTCATCGGTTCGCTAGATTCATCGGGTTATCATGGTTCATCGGGTTATTATGGTTCATCGGGTCGTTGGATTCATTTTGTTGTTAGGGTTCATCATGTGGCCAGAGTTCATCGGTTCGCTAGGTTCATCGGGTTATCATGGTTCATCGGGTTATCATGGTTCATCGGGTTATTACGGTTCATCGGGTCGTTGGGTTCATTTTATCGTTAGGGTTCATCATGTGGCCAGAGTTCATCGTTTCTCTAGATTCATCGGGTTATCATGGTTCATCGGGTTATTATGGTTCATCGGGTCGTTGGATTCATTTTGTTGTTAGGGTTCATCATGTAGCCAGAGTTCATCGGTTCGCTAGGTTCATCGGGTTATCATGGTTCATTGGGTTATTACGGTTCATCGGGTCGTTGGGCTCATTTTATCGTTAGGGTTCATCATGTGGCCAGAGTTCATCGTTTCGCTAGGTTCATCGGGTTATTACGGTTCATCGGGTCGTTGGGTTAATTTTATCGTTAGGGTTCATCATGTGGCCAGAGTTCATCGGTTCGTATGAACCCTAACGACAAGATGTACCCAACGACCCTATGAACTATGATAACCCGATGAACCATGATAAGCCGATGAAGCTAGTGAACCGATGAACTCTGGACACACGATGAACCCTAACGACAAGATGAACCCAACGACCCGATGAACCATGATGACCCGATGAAAAATAATACCGTATGATGCCGGCTTAGAATAGCATCACCCCATTTCTTACCCATAAGTGTCGTAAGAGGCGACTAAGGGACTCGAGGGTTAGATGTGTATTGCAATTTTAGGCGATGGGCTGACAACCTGTCACTATAGTGACACACAGTTATCTGATTGACCCTCAAACTTTTGTCAGAAGTGGTGTTAATATCCGTTTTACGGCCGTTAATGCTCTGCCTACCCCGTAAGGGATATAGGCGTGATTTATGTATGTATGAAAAATAACCCGATGAACCATGATGACCCGATGAACCATAATAACATTATAAACATAATAATTAAGTCCTGAAAACTATACTCTGACATGTGCTGTCGGCCGTCGGCCGCTGCCTTCGGAATGACATCTGCCGCGGCGGCCGACGGCCGACGGCCGATAGCCGCGGCATGTGCCATCGGCCGTCGGCCGTCGGCCGTAGGCCGCTCGGTTCGGAACAGCACCTTTAGACTAACATTTTACATTTTAATTATTTCGGCAGCACTTTATCCTGTATTGCTCTTAAAAATGCAAAATAAGAGTACCTTAATAATGTTAAATTATGTTTTGTTCGTGCAATTTTTAATTGTAATTTTAGAAAACTTGCGAAATTGTGTACCTAACACAGGAATTGTTTTAAAATTTGGTATTAATTTTTATTGTAGTTTCCTTCTGAATAGATCTCAATATTAATTGAGCCATGTGTGTTTCACAGCTATTGGACTTGAGTGAACGAGCCAACTCTGTTGTTTCCAACCAACCTCGGGTTGTTTGTTCCAACCTGAAACTACAACTTTCACTTTTTTTCGGTTTCTATACAACCTTTTTCTATAGAGCGCGTGCGATTGTACTTTTATTAATAGCACTTAAAAAGTTTTAGCTGCTCTGTATATTATATCGGAACGTTCTAAATTATCTATCATGCATTAACAAATGTACCTACTACTAGTGTACTAGTTGGATTGTAAATAGCCTTGTAAATAATAGCTAAATATCAAAACGGTAACTTTGTGTTGGCTTCCATGAAAAGCCCGTTTTTTAATTTCGACGTAACCATTCAAATCTGAAAGGCGATTTCTTTGAATCAGTAGAAATCCTATTTCGCATGCGCCAGACAGCGTCGAGTGGTCTAACTTATCGGTACTCATGTACCAAAGAACCAGCCGAGCAGGTTTTCTATCAGGAAAATATGATTTTAATAAAAAAAAAATTGAGTTAAGCTATTTTTTTGGCAATGACGGATCATGACGTCAATAAGTGATAGTCTACATCCTACATACATACCCATACACATATCACGCCTATAATCCCTTGCGGGGTAGGCAGAGCGTAAACAACCGCAAAAAACGGCCATTTACACCACGTCTGACAAATGTTTGAGGGTTATTCGGAATATTGTGTATCGCTATAGTGACAGGTTATCAGCCCATCGCCTAAAATTGCAATACACAATCTCGAGTCCCTTAGTCGCCTCTTACGACACCCACGGGAAAGATATGGGGTGATGCTATTCTAAGCCGACATCACACGGTTTAACATCCTACATTGAATAAAGTTGATTTAATTTAATTTCAAAAGATATTTGTGGATGTACCTATGTAGATGTGATGATATGTAGTGGTTACTACATGCAGTGTCGTGTGCGAAATCAATTTGCTACTGATTTATAAATACGCTTCCTGATCTGCCAATGAAATTACTCCAGACATTGAAACAAACTTGATCTCACCCAGTATCAAAATCACCTTTAAAATATGTTTTATTTAGCGTGTATTTCCCCAGTAGATAATACAAAACATTGTCATGTGCGTTAGATAATTATCTTGTTGCGTTTTTTTTTAGATAGAGTGATAACTTTTTATTGAATATTGGAAAAATATTTAATTCTTAAATACACTACACAAATAATAAATATTATTGTAAAATGTCAGTCGAATGAATTTATTATGAGAGTATGTTAGAAGAAATGAGTGAGCAATGCAAATATAATTATTCGGATTATTTTATTTATTGTTAAACTGGGGCTCGTTACACTGAACTGCAAGTTTACATTGTGTAATCTGGCAACACCGTCCCGGGGCTTTACCCAGTGTTGCCAGAGTGTTGCGGTTCAGTAAAGGGGCGCCTCGTAAGGTACGATAGTGAGACGCGGTCTACAAGCCTATCAAGTTAATATTTAAATAGAGGATTCTCTTTTTAATTGTTGTGGTTTTATTTCGTTGCTATTCCTACTCGACTAAGTGACGCGACGCGGGTTGTCCAGCGCTGCTCTTGTATTTGGCCGAATCTAGCCCGCGGTTGCAGCCCGCTTCACACAGCGTTGGCCCTTAAGATTGATTTAAAGTAACAAAAATTCCAAATTGCGAATTTTTGACACTGAGATAGAAGCCATGTCTGACCTTGTGAACCAGTCAAATAAGTCTGGAGGTAAACTTTGTTATGTTCGTTTCTCTGTGTTTTAATCATTAGTAAGAAAGAATCTTGAGCGTTCGAAGTTTTTAAATAATTGTATTTACAGTGTGCAAGTATGTGATGAATAAAATCAAACAAGCATAAACTGATTAACCTTTACTAAATATCATTATAAATACTACAATATGAGTATCAGCCTAAAAGCCCGGATCCCAGCCCGTGACGTCACTGGCGTCCACCAGCCGGTAGCAGACTAGCGTGTCCCCCGGCTTCACTTCCACCGCGGCGTCGGCGAGGCGCAGGCCGCACTCCATGTCGCGCTTTATTGTGTTCACTTCTTCTTTGAGATGCTTCATGGACGCCAGTTTACCTGAGGGATACAATTAAACCGCTTATTAAGGCGAGTGTAGCCGTCAAAGACCTCGACAGTGGCGCCACTTCACAGAAAAAAATATAAGTAAGTAATTGTACTAGGCGTTACTTTGCGGAAGTCCATCTTGATTGAATTAGATAGAAAGGTATTTAGCTTCTTCCATCCATCCATTCCATTTGCATTACTAGCCATCATAAGTGCGGAAGAAGCTAAATACCTTTCTATCTAATTCAATCAAGAAAAAAATTATCTTTTTACAAACTATCAAAATATCCATTATGGAAAAAAGTACCTAAAAACGGTCACTTTTGGTATTAATTGCCAGAACTTTAATACAGCGAATATTTCATTGAGTTTGCATATATTGTTTGTATAAAGAGATTTTGTTTGAGCGCGGCAAAACGATTGAGGCGCCTTTGAGCAAATCGTTTCGCCGACACCGTTCGACTCGGTCGCGCGCGCGCTCGCCCGAGCGTGAGCATGCGGCTGCCTCGCCCGCGGCACGTCCACACAGACCGCGCGGTACGGCGCATGCCGCGCGCGTCGTGCCGCGGGCGAGGCTGCTCGGCCTATGTGGACGCGCCTTATGTCTAAAATATTTCCGTACTAGGACATGTATGTACTACTCACTTTAGAATGATGGTCTGATTTAATAAAAAAGTTTTTAGAGAAAGTAATTAGGAAGCAAAAGAAACGATAAAATAATAGAAGGTCTAGTTGTACTGTTTCTTTTATTTGTGTTTATCTATTGTTGTATTATTTATTTAATGTGCAATAAAGAATTTTGTTATGTTAAGGTAAGATAGTCACATCAAAATGTGCAAATACTGACCTTCGTATATGACTTCCCCGTTCCTGAGCAGCCGGTAGCGCGCGCTCCGGGCGAGCTCCCCCTTGACTTGAGGCATCTAAATGTGCAAACACTGACCTTCGTGTATCACTTCCCCGTTCCTGAGCAGCCGGTAGCGCGCGCTCCGGGCGAGCTCCCCCTTGACTTGAGGAATCTAAATGTGCAAACACTGACCTTCGTGTATGAGTTCCCCGTTCCTGAGCAGCCGGTAGCGCGCGCTCCGGGCGAGCTCCCCCTTGACTTGAGGAATCTAAATGTGCAAACACTGACCTTCGTGTATGACTTCCCCGTTCCTGAGCAGCCGGTAGCGCGCGCTCCGGGCGAGCTCCCCCTTGACGCAGCGCGCGCCGGCCACGGGGACGCGCTTCTTGCCTTCCGTCACTATGAACTGCTGCAGGACATTCGCTTCGCCTGAAATACGTAAATCATGATTACCAACTCCTCATTTAGCAACTATTCAATTAAGGGCCTGCCTCGAACTTTTAAACGTCCCCTTCCCACCAATGGCAAATTTAGACGATTTTTCACTCTTTTGGAAATTTCTCGTCAAATAAACAAGTAATCAAAAAACTGTACAACATGAATCTAGTAATGTACAAGACGTATCATATTCGCAAAAAATAATGTGTTTCGTTCATAGGATTGCAATACACTATGCAAAAATGTGTAAAAATAGACCAAACTTTGAAAAATAAGTCTATCGCTTTCTTTAATCGTTTTCTCCTGCGACCATAACATAATCTTAATAGTATAATGAAAAATCATTTTACATAAAAATAAGGTGTTTTTTCGTATTCACCAAAAAAAATTCTAATTGATAAGCTTTATTGGAGTCCGAACCCGAACTTTGGCGTATAAAGTTGGTAGACTTTAAATCTGGACCTTTATTAAGCCATCGACAAGATCTTGCAAGAAAACTTTTTCAATTAATCACTAGCATATGTGTTTCCGGATAAAGTTTGAGCGTTACTATCGCCTTTTTTCTCTCTCGATAAAGCATCAACACTTGTTCATCGTATGCAATTCCTAAACTATGACTAATAGTGCTGGCCTACCACAAGGTTTTCTTTTATCTCCACGAGTTTACATTCTATATCGATATGACAGAAGGCGATTGTATGAGCCTCCCCTGTTGTCAATTTGGTGTCTTTAACAAGAAAAACAAGCAAGAACATACATTCATACATCACGCCTATATCCCTCGCGGGGTAGGAAGAGCGTAAACAGCCGTTAAAAACGGATATTTACGCCGCGTATGACAAGCATTTAAGGTTCATTCAGAAAATTGTGTATCACCATAGTGACAGGTTGTCAGCCTATCGCCTAAAATTGCAATACACATGTAGCCTACGACACCCACGGGAAAGAAATGGGGTGATGCTCACTAAGCCGATATCACACGGTAAAGCAACAAGCAAGTACCCACCTATAATCTCTTCTTCCTGCCGCTTAGGAATCCTCGCGCTGATTTCTTCCTTCACGTCGTCAACTAGTTTGTATATAATGTTGTGATGTTTGACAGGTATGTTCTTCTTCTTGGCTTCAATGGCTAAAGGAGTGCCGCAGTCGACGTTGAATGCGTATATCACCGCGTTGAAGGCTTCAGCTATCTGGTCGTGAACAATAAAGAAATCACCTCATTGCAAGTTCTCTTCAAAACGTATTTCAGAATTTGTATGTATGAAAATATTGTTTAAATTTGTCAGCGCACATGTTTGCGCCTCAGATCTGCGGAAAGTTTTGAGTAGCAAACGGCCGATGTGGCGCAGTGGTAGTTCGATTCTCGGTGGGGCATTCAAAATTGATATTTATCTATCACTTTGTGAATTTGTTCCCAGTCTGATTAGGACATTGCAGGCTGAACCACCTGATTGTCCGCAAAGAAACATGGTTGCGTGCATCGGAGGGCATGTTAAACCGTCGGTCTCTGTTGCTGTCTGATTTCTTAGACGGCAGTCGTTACACAACCATGTCAGAGGCCTACTACTAGTAGTTGTAGAAAATCTGACACCAGGGTTCATCAGATTCATCAGATTTATATGACAACAAGGACACGGAAATGATCCTACGTGAGAACGAAAAACTCAAAACTCAACTCGAGCAAGCTAATAATGATATGATTAAACTAATAATGGAAAATTCGAAACTAGAGCAAGCTGTATCCAAAAAAGATAGTAAAATACATCAACTCATGCAAATATGTGCGTCACCCGTTCTAAAAAAAATATCTAAAACAGATAGCCCTAGCAACCAAGGTCAAAAGGTAGACCAGAATAAATCGAAAGACGTGAACACTACAGGAGAGGTAATAGATGAACACAAAAAACAAACTCTGAGGTTACAGTATAAGATTAATAATCTCGAATCAGAAAAGTCAACTCTTTTACAATTAACCAACAACTATCAAAACAAAACTTCAACAATTGATTATGAAGAGAAAAACAAAGAAATAAAGCAACTCGAAAATATAATATCCAAACGGACTGATACGATTAAGAAACTTAGAAAGAGACTAACCAATATAACTAACGAATTACAACATCTAAAGATCAGATTTGACAACATTAAAGCAAAGGATATAACGATGCACAAAATGCAACATACTGCACGATTACTTCAAAATACAGCACTAAAGTTACAACAAATTAACGTCTCAAGTTCAAAAAATAATGAAAAAGAGGCGCTAAGCCATGACACAGAAGAAACAAGCACAAAACTAAATGCTTCTAGCTTAACAGATATCTCTTCTGGTGAAAGAATTACGGATTCAGAACAAGAGTTGTCTCATAAGCCTAAACTGCTCCTGCTGTCAGATTTTCATGGAACAGATCTAATAGACAAGATCAGCAAAATAAGAAAAAATTACTATGATGTTTCTGCGGACATAATTTACCATGGAACAACAGAAAGAGTACTACAAAATCTTCAGGAAAAGACTAGAAGCTTCAACAAAAAAGACTGTATAGTTATTATTTGTGGTAGTACGGATAGTCATTCTAATGATGTGGTTAAATCTGTAAATATCATCAAAGATACTGCTACTCAACTTACAAATACAAATGTAGTAATTTGTAATATTCCTGGCAGTATTGACACAAAAAATGTGGAATATAATAACTTTGTTAACAAATTTAATGATAAACTAGCTACAGAACTATTAGGTTTTGATCACATCCACTTTCAGTGTGTAGATTATAATCTCACTCCACATGACTTCAAAATTGACGGCTACAAACTCAAATACAGCGGTAAATTCAAAATAGCTGTTGCAGTTATTAATTCGCTAAGATTAGTAAATGAAAAATACTATAACGGAAGTAATTTTTTAGGGTAGATGATAAAAATCTAGACAATATATCAATTGTACATTTGAACATAAATAGACTGCGATCGAAATTATCTTGCTTAGAGGCATTTATTGAATTGCAAATTAAAGTTAAACCGGCATTTATAAATATTAGTGAAACTTGGTTAGAACCGGATGAACATAACTCAATCAATATAGAAAATTATACAGTATGTGCGTGCAGTTGCATCACGCCGTTATAATGAAGGTGGAGGATCTCTAATATTTGTCAGAAATGATATCATGCAATTTTGTAAGAGCGTAAATGTCAGTAGGTTTTATAAAGAAAGAGTCTTCGAAATCTGTGTCTGTAAGGTGAAATTGCCACAAATAACTTTTTGCATAGCTAATGTGTACAGACCACCTGGATCGGATGTTGAAGTGTTCTTTCGTCAATTAGAGTCTTTCCTCCGGCATCAAAAACATAATGTTATCTTAACTGGTGACTTTAATATTAATACAAGAGATATTAACTCAAAGCAGACAAAGACATTCCTTCAGATACTTCTTGAACATAATTTAGAAATAACTATATTTGATATAACGAGACCATCCTCGGGGAGAACTGTAGATAATATCGCAACCGATATGGACTATCACGAAGCAAAGGTTATACCATTTGCCTTTTCCGATCATAACGCACAGCACATAATACTCCATGCCAAATTAATAAAACAAAAAACATTTTTATTTTTAACAAAAAGGTGCTATAATGAAAAGTCTAATATAAGCTTCGGCGCAGAGTTACAATCGTTAGATTGGACTAATGTCTTTAACCTAGTTAACTGCGAGGATAAACTGAACAGTCTTTATAGAACACTTAAAATATTTATAAACAAACATTTTCCTATTAAAAGAATCAAAATTAATACAAAACCTAACAGCTGGATAACAAAAGGTATTCGTGTATCAGCCAAACGAAAGAGAATCATGATGAAAAATAAAAACTCTGCTGTTAGACGAAGTTTCACTACACAGTTTATGAAAAGATATAAAAAAACGTTTAAAATAACACTTAATACTGCTAAGAGACTAAACATAAAACGAAAACTATATTATTCTAAAAATAAAATTAAAACAGTTTGGAAAATAATTAATGAGCATACTGGAAGGATTAAAAAACACACGCAAAAACAAATTGAATTAATTGAAGAAGGAAATAAAATTAAAGACCAAAATATTATTAGTAATAAATTTAACCAATACTTTGTTTCGGTTGGCAAGACTACAAATACCAAAACCAGTAAATTTCGGCATTTATTGAAAAATCATAAAATTGATTCCACAAAAACCATGTTTATGAGACCAACAAGTCAATCAGAAATAATAAAACATGTCAATAAACTTAATAATAGTCACAGTTGTGGCGCAGATGAATTGAGTACCAAGATCATAAAAAGGCATATAAATATCTTATCTGTTCCTCTTTGTCACATATTTAACTCTTGTATTGAGCAAGAAATATTTCCACATGAACTAAAAATAGCTAAAGTAATACCTGTTCATAAGAAAGGTGACACTCAAAAAGTCTCGCAATACAGGCCTATTTCAATTTTGTCTGTGTTATCAAAAATTTTTGAGAGTTTAATAGCAGACAGACTGGAGACCTTTTTTGTAGCTAATGGATTCCTAACAGACAGACAATACGGTTTCCGGAAAAAATACAACACCACTATGGCAATTAGAGATCTAGTCAACAATGTTCTCCAGAGTCTGAACGCAAATAGAAAATGCATGGGCATCTTTTGTGATTTAAGTAAGGCATTCGACTGTGTTAGGCATGACTTACTTCTTGAAAAACTAGAATACTATGGAGTCCGTGGAGCAGCACACAATCTTCTTAAATAGTATTTGGAACAACGTACTCAATTTGTAGTTATAAAAGAAACGAATTACAGTACTGGTACAACAAACACAGTAGTATCTAACACCCTAGACGTAAAGTATGGTGTGCCACAGGGATCAGTGTTGGGGCCGTTGTTGTTTATCATATTTATTAATGATCTCCCATACAATATTACTCACGGTACTATCTACCTTTATGCTGATGACACGAGTATTATTGTTAGTGAAGCATCTTTTGTAAATTTAAGTAAAGTAGTCACTAGTGTATGGAAGGATCTTGTAGAGTGGTTCGAAGCAAATGCATTACAGATGAACTGTAACAAGAGCCACTATATTACTTTCAAACGGCATACAATCAGCCCTGATTATAATTTCACCTTACCGATAGAGAAAGTAGACTCTGTCCGCTTCCTAGGAGTGGATCTGGATAGTCAGTTGAGGTGGAATACGCACATTGATCGCATCAAGAAGAGACTAGCGAGTGCTTGTTATTCCCTCAAATCTATGCGAGGTCTGGTAGACTATGACACACTCAAGCTACTATACTTCTCCTACTTTGAAAGTATTATTCGTTACGGCCTTGAGGTTTGGGGTAATGCATCTTCTATATCTTCAGTACTAATTCTACAAAAAAAAGCTATACGCATTTTAGGTAGTGCTGCATTTTTAGAACATTGCAAACCTATATTTAAAAAACTAAAAATAATGACAGTAGTTTCCCTATACATTTATTTCCTATCTGTGAATATGTATGAGAATAAAGATATACACCTTGAGGCCAATCAGGAACACCGTCGACAACAAAACCGAGGCAAACTTGTACAGCCCAAGTTTAAATACGGAGTTTTTAGAAGAAGCTTTCCCTGCATTGGCTTCCAAATTTTCAATAGTTTACCACTTTGCTTACGGAATGGTCCAAATCAAAGAGAATTTTCGCGCAATTTAAAAATATTTTTATCGGATAATCCTTGCTACAATCTGAAGGAATTCTTTGACATATGTAAGACCTATAATTAATTGTAACTGTACGACTGCTATTATGTGATGTTTTATATTTGAATTGTTTTTTCTTTTTTTTGTATATTGTTTTAAAATCTGATTTTACTTTTGACTTTTGATATTTCAAGTGATAGATGACGAATGTATTTTATTATTATTATTACTAAATGAAACTATTGTACCCATTAGTTATGAAATGTTATATTTTTAGACATATATTACTATTTTACTTGTACCTACACTGATTTGCATACCAGTTGTGAACTTGGTTTTTAAGATGGCAAATAAATTAATTTTATCTTTTTTATCTTTTTATCGGGTCGTTGGACGACTCGGTGTCACACACGAAAAAATAAAAAGAAGAGTCTGTTTGTTTTGAAGTAGTGTATGCGTCTAGCTATTGATATATACTATCTGTATGTACTCATTTATATTATTATGACTGGTCGATCACCAGTCGCACAAATATATGTATCGTCTTGGCAAACAGACGTTTCATTGCTCTCCTCTACGAACCTACTTACCTCAGTTTGTATGTTTACTTAAATCTTTAAAACGACGCATCAGATCTGGATGTTTTTTTTAAAGATAGAGTGATTTAAGAGGAAGGTTTTTATGTATGATTCATGCCGGGAGAAGGTCTCTTCGTGGCGAATAAGTTAGCAGTTTTCATATATTTCTCTTTGTACGATGTTTAGATATGAATATAGAAGTAGTGATACCTCTAAGTCGTTGTGCGTGACGGGCCCCACGCCGCAGTGCACGAGGTCGAGCTTGACGCGCTCGTGCTCGTCGTAGGTTTCCAGGATGTCGAGGATGGCTTCCACCGACCCGTCCACATCGCCTGCAGTAATAACAGTTTACTTAACTATAGGTTATCTTCAGTTACAAGCGGAACTCTCTTTCGACTAGCCCGATGGCTTAGCGGATAGTACGCCGAGGGTCGTGGGTTCGATCCCCAAAAGACACAAATATTTGTAAAGTATTTTTTTTTATATTTGTGTTCAGTCTGGGTGTTTTCTATAATATATATGTTACAGTAAAAACCCGTTTTTAGTTAAAACGCGTTTTCACGAGTTAAAACTAGTTTTAACTGAATAGCTTTGTCAAAACTAGAATTAACTGTGGTTCAAAAAATAAATTCAGTTAAAACTAGTTTTAACTAGTCAAAACGCGTATTAACGAAACCAATCAGTTAAAACTGATTCCACAAACTTCTGATTCCAAAAATACTTTTGTTAAATGTGTAAGACTTGATTCAAACTTTTAAGTAAAATTGCCAATTTAGTTGTTTCATCTTCCTAAGAAGAAATGTTTTTTTTTTATAATTTTTATATTAATAGTAACTCACTTAGTAGAATACTCGATGATGATGTTCGAAACCGGTCGCATTTAGTTTAATATCAAATTAAACAAATATATTTAATTAGTGGAACTAGTGAAAAAGTGTTTTATTAGTAAATAGTAGAATACTAGTTTTTGTCGTGTATGAAGATTTTAAAAATACTTTTGTTAAATGTGTAAGACTTCATTTAAACTTTCAGTAAAATTGCCAATTTAGTTATTTAATCTTCCTAAGGAGAAATGTTTTTTTTTTATAATTTTTATATTGATAATAAATATGAATGTTACTGAATTATTGAAATGTTACAATTCACAAATATTCTCAATAAATATTGTAATAATAAATATATTTTAATGTTTCATTTTTAGTCAAGGCAAATTACAAACAAAATTTTCTACTTAAAACTAGTTTTGTCTATCGTTCAAAGTTAAAACTAGTTTTACCTAAAACTCAACCGTTAAATTCTAGTTTTTACTAGGAGATTCTAGTTTTTACAAAGGCAGTTAGTAAAAACTAGTTTTAACTCGTGAATACGCGTTTTAACTAAAAACGGGTTTTTACTGTAACATATATAATAATATGTATTTATAAAAAAAATAGTATACATGTCATAATATCAGCTATTTAGTTCCCATAGTACAAGCTATGCTTAGTTCGGGGCTAGATGGCGCTGTGTGAAATGTCCAGGATATTTATTAATTATTATTTTTGAAACGTGCACAGTTTGTTTGTATTTTAAATAAGATTTTGCATACAATGAAAATAATAAATTGAAAAAAATGTTAGCAACGGCCGGGGATTGAACCGCTGTGGAGTACCATGCCACCGCTCTGCCACTGAGCTACCGGTGCCTCGACCGAACACTGCAAATTTTCAACCTCTTGAAGCGACGTACAAGCGAGATCTAGTGTAAGAATCACATTCGTATTCCTCATCAAAGTGGTCGTTCAATAACTTACACAAGATGTCGCTTATATGCCGCTTCGGGAGGTTGAAAATTTGAAGTATTATATAAAGAGTGCAAAATAAACCATTGTACAGTCGGTTGTAGCACATGTGGTACCAGGGGTACTCCAAAAGAACTGAATTATTTTACTCCCCAGCAATTTTTTTTCTTGAAATGAACATATCTATGTTGTAAATTACTTATTTTATGATAATACGTTTAAACTTTTATTATGTATTAACTGTGAATAAAAATAATTCAGTTCTTTTGGTACCTTAAGTGCTTGAAATGAATCCGATATAGTATGTCCTTGCCTTGCATGCTATTTCTGGTGATCGTATCATTGTTTTGTAGGTGTGGGTTCATCAAGCGTGTTCCGTTTCTGATTCCTGTATACTTATTTAAAATTACGATTTAGCAGTTTGTAAATTTTGCTGTACATAATTTGTGGACGAGCCTAATATAAGTAAAAAATAAAAGAGTTAAAGAGCACTGTATATCACAACTACCTTGATATATTTATATGCGTTTATGCATATGTAAATTTGTATTTGTATGTAAATTATCGAATTGAATATACATATATTTTTATATCGTATGTGGGATATAGTTCAGCAGACTGTGAATTTATAATAGTTATTCTATTTTCTTTTGTCATTGCCTACTTACCCAATACGTTATGAATTTTCTAACAACAAATGGGTTGGCTGGAAGATAAGCTCGCCTTTGCAACTTATTTTATCGTAAAGCTTTTTATTATTATTGTGCAATGTGCAATGTGTAATATATAAATATATTTAATAATATATACTTTAGTTGGTTTAAAATTAATTTAGTTTACATTACAAGACGTGATGTGTTTGTTACCTTTGACTATAACCGCGAGCGTGGGATGCGTGTCATGTTGTATCATCTTCTGCCGCGGTCCTTCCGGCCTGAGGGAGAAATATAGACAAATAAACACTTTATTGCTTACACGACCAAATAAACATGAAACAAATACAGAAAACTTTAAACTAGAAACAAAGGGTGGTGGTATCTCTTCTCGGCAATCTCTACCTCAGAAACTTAATAATCAAAGTAAAAGCCTTACCACAAAAAATTACACACGTGTTGGGTTTGTACTGTTACCTGAGTTTGTGCCTGCCCATGGCGCGCTTCTTGGCTAGAAGCGCTTTGTACTGCTCCTGGTGCTGCGCTTCGGCCGCTTCTATGGCAGGAAGGTCTTCCAGTTGTTTCTCTTTCATTCGCTGCGTGTTGCGCCACCGCATCACTTCGTTAGCGCGTTTCTGTCAGAGCAGAGATAAGTATTTTGTTCAACAGAATGTGCGGCAGCATTTAATCATAAAACTGAACAACTGCTACAATTATGAATTTTAGGTGTCAGGAAAACTTTGCCATTAATGACAATTTGAATGGAATTGAAAATTAGATTTTTAGATTCCATATTTAGCGACCTCTGGGAACTACTTATAACAAGAAGCTCACTCAACAGATTCACAAGCAAGCAGGCAACAGAAGTTCTAACATATCCGCAAGATGGCGCTACGTGACAGATTGGCAGAGAAACAAAGAGCCTGAAACGCGGTATCGAAGTGTTTCACCGCGCAACGCATAAGTTCCAATTCTATCCAGGTGGACCGTTCGGTCCCCTGCACACAACACCCGGCCAGGCGGGTAGCTACCCTTTTCCCGACTCCACCTGGAACCCTCCATTCTGCCTATTGGCATACCTTCCTGTCCCGCAATACATATTTACATTCATTACGGAATAGGACTTGAAATAACGGGTTACTGTCAATAAACCGTAACATTGAGGGTTTGCCGTGTGATGCCGGCCTAGAATAGCATCACCCCATTTACAGCGACTACGGGACTCGGGGGTTAGATGTGTATTGCAATTTTAGGCGATGGGCTGGCAAGCTGTCACTATAGTGATATACAGTTATCTGATTGACCCTCCAACCTTAATATCCGTTTTACGGCCGTTAACGCTCTGCCTACCCCGTAAGGGATATAGGCGTGATTTATGTATGTATTAAGGGTTCGCATGTTATTCCAAGCCATAAATCGATTTCTTGTGGACTTGGAAAATTTTACACAGTTCACTTACCTCTGAACTGACTTCCAAGACCTGGTCCCCAGCAGTGGGCAGCTCCTTCCAGCCAAGGACAGCTACAGGAGTGGATGGAGGGGCACTTTCCACAGTCCGACCTTCGGCGTTCTTCAATACGCGAACCTAAATAGTAGAAAAATGAGGTCAATACATTGTCCTTAAAAAAACTTAGAGCAATAGGCAGACGATATGTTTATTTGGCAAAATTGGTTACCTATTAAAGAAATAAACCGGCCAAATGTGAATCGGACTCGCCCACCAAGGGATCCGTAACACCTAACTCGAAATACTTTAGACTCAATTTCAAAATTTTGATCTGTTTCGGCTTCCCCAAAAACCAATATTTATTGAAAAAAATATTTTTAGAAATGAAAATAGGTAAGCACTTTGTGTACAAGATAAACCATAGTATATAAAAAAACACATAAAACGCCAACTTGCCGAATTTCATATTTTTAGTTCTACGCGAAGTGAATGAATGAAATGAATATAAACTTCATTGAGAGGGTTTAACACACGCGTTTTTTATAGCATAAACGGCCGTGGATCTGAGTAAAGGGCTTTAAATTATTAATTTCATCGCTACGCGTTCCCGAGATAAAGGGTCGTGACAGACGGACGGACAACACAGTGATCCTGTTTCGTATTTTTTCTTTTTAAGGTATGGAGCCATAAGAGCCGTAGTTACCTTCCCCCACGCGTGTCCGGCGACCAGCACGCAGCCGCGCCGCAGCGTGCCGCGCTGCACCAACACCGTCGCCATCTTGCTGAACAACAACACATACTACATTCATTCTACCACAGTAATTGAATTAGATAGAAAGGTATTTAGCTTCTTCCGCACTTATGAGCACTGAGCTCGGAACTCGACTGTCGAACATCTCCTGATGATGCTCCGTGGAGGGGCGAAACACGTGTAGAGTGTAAAACGGTGGAAGTAGTGCGAGTAAAGTGCATCGCTTGTGCATTTGCATTAACTTGCGGTCGTACGCGTGGTGCATTCAACTAGCTGCATTACTAGCCATCATAAGTGCGGAAGAAGCTAAATACCTTTCTATCTAATTCAATCAAGATGGACTTCCGCAAAGTAACGCCTGATACAATTACTTACTTTCTACCACAGTAAATGAAAAAAAATATTGGGCCAAATTTACCAGTGACCGATACTGAAAACCCAATATTGGGTTGGTGATAAGGGACAGCGATTCCCATGGAACATAGGTATAAAAAATGCCTCCCGTACAAAACGCACCACGAGTCAATTTGCATGGCAAGTCCAAAAAACTAACATGTTGAGGAAAGTTGTTCCTTGTCTCCAGCGCGTACTGAATTTTCGTTATCGGTCACTAGTAAAAAATACACCCTATATGAACTACTAGCAGCCCTTTTAGGGGTTTAACCCGCTGCTATCCGTTTTCCCGCGGTAACAACACCTTTTTCCGTGATGTTATTATACATATAAAGGTGCTATTCCGAACCAAGCGGCCGACGGCCGACAGCATATGCCACTACTGGTTCGTATGGATTTGTATGGGATACTATCCGAACCGCCGCGGCATGTGCAGTCGGCCGTCGGCCGCTCGGTTCGGAATAGCACCTTAAACCTTCCTCTTGAATCCTTTCAATCTATTAAAATTTGACAGTTGTTTACAATGAGCCTTCTGTATGGAGTGTTATAAGTCTGCGAGCGAAGCGGGGAATTAATTCAGAACCTAGTTTACAACTAATTATTATATTCTTTACTAGCGGCCCGCCCAGCGGTTTCACCCGCTGCTAACTGATTTCCCACGGGAAACGGACCTTCTCCCGATATAAATCATACATAAAAACCTTCCTCTTGAATCACTATCTTTTAAAAAAACTTCATCCAGATCCATTAAGTGGTTTTGAAGATTTAAGCATATAAACAAACAAACAAACAGGGACAGACGGGGGAAGCGACTTTACTTCAAATTCTGTTTTTTTTTAATCCCCCAAGGGATGATAAGGGGGTTAAAAGATTGTATGAAAGTTCGATGTTTTAAGTGTGATTCGTTTCAAAATAAGTGATTAGACTTATGACTTAAAATAATTTAACACGTGTTTCAGCATATTTGAAATTTTAACACGTAATAGGGTCAAACGGGGGTTTAAAGTTTGTATGAAAGTTGGTTTTTTTTTAAATGAATGTGATCTGATTCAAAATTTGTAATTAGACTAATAACTTAAAATAAATAAATACGTATTTCAGCATTTTTGAAATTTTAACCTTTAAATGGGTGAAAATGGGGTTAAAAGTTTGTATGAAAGTTTTTCATCTTAAATGTGATCTGTTTCAAAATTTCTGATTAGACTCATAACTTAAAATAATAAAATACGTGTTTCAGCATTTTTAAAATTTTAATCCTTACAGGTGTCAAAAGGGGGTCAAAAGTTAACTACCAGTTGGGCTACCGGGTTTCCCATGAGAATGTGACAAATTTCCGGAATAAATTATACTTATAAACCTTCCTCTCAAGTTACTCTTTCTAACAAAAAAAACCGCATCAAAATCCGTTGGGTAATTCTAAAGATATAGGGAGACACCAAACGGGAAGCGACTTGATTTTATACTATGTAGTGATTGCACAAAATAAAATACACAGAAAAAAATATATATCAGAGAGATCAGATGGGAAGCGGGGTTCTTGGAGTTGGGGGTGTCAGATGTGGAAAGGGTCAGTTAGGGCGAGGGGTCAATTGCAGTAGACAGTTGTAGTGGTAAGATGACTCACCCCTGGCTGGTGTCGAGTAGCGCCTCGAGGACGAGCCCCTGCGCGTGCCCCGCGGGGTCCGCGCGCAGCCCCAGCAGCTGCGCCTGCAGCGAGAGCGCCTCCACCAGCGTGCCGAGGCCGCGTCTCCGGAGCGCGGACACCGGCACCGCCTGCACCTCGCCGCCGAGGGACTCGCACACCACGCCGTGCTGCGCGAGCTCGCTCAGGGTCTTATCCTGTTCAAAATACCTTCTAATGATAAAATTTGGGGTGGTATGGGATCTACCTCCTAGCGGTGGAGCCTGGGCAACGGCAACACAGGCTTGCCTGTGGATAAGTCCGGCTGAACGATCCCACGTGCGCGGTGGCTGGCTCGCGACCACCATCCCACCAAAGTCTGGCGCCAAGTAGCCACCTGCGTTCCGTCAGTGTGTGGGAGTGCCAGTGCCTTAACAGGCTTCTTCTGGGTGAGCTCGCTCCATCTTACACTCTGTCTCTGTCCTATGACCTAGACTAGAGTCAAGAGCAAATCCATCACTAATAAAAAATAAAAAAAAGATTTATAACGACATACGTCGATAGTTAAAACATGTTAATAAACCTTTTTATCATTCAATTTAATAAGGGTTATACTAGATTCTTAAGTAGGTATAAGGGAGAGTAAAGATATAAATAATCACTTTATGAAATATTTGAAAGCTTGCATTTTCAAGCGCGGGCAAGATTTGAACCTGCGGCTTTCACCATCACTAGTGGAGACGCCTCATCCATCTGGACTAGCGCGGCTCGTCCATTGCCCGTGAAGTTTTCAAAGTTTTTATATCTAATACGGGAAGTGTTTTAAAGTCTGGTATTCAACTTTATGAAAGTAGCCCTAATTCTATACCTCCCCTACTAGTATCTTTAAACGCGAAAGCGCATATTCTATAGTTATTCAAATCATAATAAAATATAGATTAAGTAGACTACATAACAGAACACAGAAGAGGAATAGTAAGCATACCCACAATGTTCACACCTGGCTTGTCCACTTTGTTCACCGCCACCAGGATCGGGACTGCAACAATACAAATTAAATATTACATACATACACATATCACGCCTATAATCCCTTGCAGGGTAGGCAGAGCATAAACGGCCGAATAAAACGGTAATTTACGCCACGTCTGACAAACATTTGAGGATCTTCCGGAAAATTGTGTATCGCCATAGCGACAGGTTGTCAGCCCATCGCCTAAAATTGCAATACACAGCCTCGAGTCCCTTAATCGCCTCTTAGTTCCACGGGAAAGAAACGGGGTGATGCAATTTCATATTCTCAATTATGAAAATAATGTGAGTGTGAAATAAAGTTAAAGTAAGTTTGTTGCATGGCGCCGTCGTCCGCGGCCACCACCAGCACCACTATGTCTGTGGCGAGGTGTCCAGCAGTGGGCTGCTGGGGACCTACCCCTGGCCTCCCTGGCCATGCGGATGGACTCCACAGTCTGCTGCATGACTCCATCGTCCGCGGCCACCACCAGCACCACTATGTCTGTGGCGAGGTGTCCAGCAGTGGGCTGCTGGGGACCTACCCCTGGCCTCCCTGGCCATGCGGATGGACTCCACAGTCTGCTGCATGACTCCATCGTCCGCGGCCACCACCAGCACCACTATGTCTGTGGCGAGGTGTCCAGCAGTGGGCTGCTGGGGACCTACCCCTGGCCTCCCTGGCCATGCGGATGGACTCCACAGTCTGCTGCATGACTCCATCGTCCGCGGCCACCACCAGCACCACTATGTCTGTGGCGAGGTGTCCAGCAGTGGGCTGCTGGGGACCTACCCCTGGCCTCCCTGGCCATGCGGATGGACTCCACAGTCTGCTGCATGACTCCATCGTCCGCGGCCACCACCAGCACCACTATGTCTGTGGCGAGGTGTCCAGCAGTGGGCTGCTGGGGACCTACCCCTGGCCTCCCTGGCCATGCGGATGGACTCCACAGTCTGCTCCATGACTCCATCGTCCGCGGCCACCACCAGCACCACTATGTCTGTGGCGAGGTGTCCAGCAGTGGGCTGCTGGGGACCTACCCCTGGCCTCCCTGGCCATGCGGATGGACTCCACAGTCTGCTGCATGACTCCATCGTCCGCGGCCACCACCAGCACCACTATGTCTGTGGCGAGGTGTCCAGCAGTGGGCTGCTGGGGACCTACCCCTGGCCTCCCTGGCCATGCGGATGGACTCCACAGTCTGCTGCATGACTCCATCGTCCGCGGCCACCACCAGCACCACTATGTCTGTGGCGAGGTGTCCAGCAGTGGGCTGCTGGGGACCTACCCCTGGCCTCCCTGGCCATGCGGATGGACTCCACAGTCTGCTGCATGACTCCATCGTCCGCGGCCACCACCAGCACCACTATGTCTGTGGCGAGGGCTCCGCGCGCGCGCATCGCGCTGAACGCCGCGTGCCCCGGGGTGTCCAGGAACGTCACTTTGTCGCCGTTCGCTAGTTTCACTGGGAACAAATATTATTATTATTATTATCTGTGAGCAGGCAGGCAGTCGATGTGCAACTGATAATGCCTGTATCCAGTTACTTATAATAAGTTTTCATTTCTTTAATCTTTATTTGTTTTTTATGTTCGTCTAGTCTGTTCTTGAATATATTGATGTTTGGGGCTGAGACTACATCTTCTGGCAGTTTATTCCATTCATGGACAACTCTGTTAGCAAAGAAGTTTTTGTGAGGAAGATTGTGCGAAAAACTGGTTTCCAGTTTTAGGTGGTGGCCTCTTAGACGCGTGTTCATGTCCTTATTAAACATTGATTGAAAGTTTTGGAGGTTGTAGTGTCCATTCAAGATTTTATATGTTTCTATAAGATCTCCTCGGTCTCTTCGGTCTTTTAGAGTGCTCAGTTTCAATGCTTCTAGTCTTTCGTCATATGTTAGTCTCTTTAGTTGTCTTGGAAGTTTGGTGAATCTGCGCTGCACTTTCTCCAACAGTTCAATGTCCTTTACAAAGTAGGGGCTCCAAACTTGAAAAGCATATTCTAGTATCGGTCTTATGTATGTCTTGTGTATGTTTAGCATCATATCTGGAGTAAGGATTCCGAAGGCTTTTCTTATTAGATAGATGAAACTATTTGCTTTTTTTGTGATTGTGGTGATGTGATCCTCCCACTTAAGGTTATCTTTAATGATAACTCCCAAGTCAGTTTGCTCTTTGACTGCTCGCAATTCTACACCATTCAGCTTGTATGACAAATGTGGATTTTTGTTGCCTATGTGGAGTATGGTACATTTGTCAGTATTTAAGTTAATAAGCCATTCCTTTGACCAGTTGGCTATTGTATCCAGGTCTCTTTTTAGGGTGTCATAGTCAATGAGTGGATTTGCAAAGATCTTAGTATCGTCAGCAAAAATGCTAACATTACAATGCAGACAGTGAGGTAGGTCAAATGTATAGATAATATACAGAACTGGGCCCAGGACTGATCCCTGCGGCACACCGCTGTCTATTTCACGCTGTTCCGACATAGTATCTCCAATTCTGACTCTTAGTGTTCTATCGCGCAGGAAAGCCTCGATCCATTTAAGCAGTTTTCCTCGAATCCCTACGTGGTCCAACTTCTGCAGAAGCCGTGTAGTGGGGACTTTGTCAAAAGCCTTCTCATAGTCTAGGTATATTACATCGACGGGCTCTCTGTTGTTGAAGCTATTGGTCCAAGATTGTAAACAAGATAATAAGTTTGATACTGTCGAGCGATGAGGGCAGAAGCCGTGTTGCTGATCACTGATTATGCTGTATTTATCAAGAAAGGTTCTTATTTGTCCGACTATGACTTTTTCCATTATTTTGCACACCACACTAGTTAAACTAATGGGTCGATAGTTTGAAGGTTCCAGCTTACTTCCTTTTTTAAATATTGGGGTCACTGATGCGGTTTTCCAAAGGGCCGGCAGGATTCCGGTGTCGTAAGAGGTCTGCATTAGGACAGATAGTAGCTCAGCAAGGTCACATTTCTGCAATACTGTTACAGGGATGTCATCTGGCCCGGGTGCTGAGTCTGATTTCAGCTCTTTTATAGCTGCTTGTACTTTGTTGACTGTGATGTTAACATCAGGTATACTTTCCTGAACTCGAGAACATGGGTCCAGAATAGGGAGCTGACTCTGTGATTCCTTTTGGAACACTCCTACAAATTGGTGAGCAAACGCTTCTGCTATCTCATAGGGTTTTGAAACAATTTGTCCTTGATTGTTACGCAAAACTGACGGCACGTTGACTTTTGATGTGACTTGTTGCCTTATGTATGAATGAAAGCGCTTTGGTCCAGCCTGAAGAAGGCCCTTTTCAAAAACAATGCGTGATCTTCTACTTTGGTTTGATAGTTTGTTGCTTATTTTTCTATATTCCTTATAACATTTATCCAGCCCGGTCAACACATATCTATTCCATAGTAATAATTTCTTTTTAATAAGTTCTTGAGTTTCTTTAGTTATCCATTGTTTATTTTTTGTATTATTGTTGAATTTTATTTGAGGTACATATAGGCGAATGGCATCTTTAAATTCTGCGAGGAATATCTCAAATTGATTTTCCGCACTGTGTAAGTCCTGTATTCTTCCAAGGATAGGTTGTAATTTGTCATTTATTTTATTATAATCAGCTTTTTTATAATTCCATCTTAGAGTAGTTTTATCTTGTTTGTTTGCTTCTAGTTGGATTGTTGCCACTAGACATGAGTGATCGCTTTTACCTATAGGAGCTTCATGGCTGATTTGTGCTATTAGTGCATCATCATTGGTAAAGACCAGGTCTAAGAAAGAGGGCTGGTTACCTCCACGGAATCTTGTTGGTTTTTCGACTAGCTGTTCAAGATTACTATTTTTGTACCACAGTACAAAATTTTCTTCTTGTGATGTTAAGTATCTACAATCTGAGAGAGGCCATTTTACTCCACGATAGTTGAAATCTCCCATTATGACAGTTGTGTGAGATTCGGAGACAAGTTCGATTTGTTCCAGTAAAGTGTTGTCCTCATCCTGTGTTGAATTATGTCCTCTGTATATTCCACATAGTACAAATTTGTGTATTCCAATTTGAACGTCTAGCCACACACATTCTGAGGCTTTATGTTTTGTGTTGTAGTTAGTATTTAGTTTTGTAGTGAGCAGATCAGAGCTGTTTGCAGCATATATAGCCACTCCGCCACTTCGCTTTCCAATGCGATCATCTCTGTATATATCATAGCCGGGTATTTTAATTAAGGAGCCTGGTATATTGGGCTTGCTTAAGCCATGTTTCAGAAATAATTATAAGCGCTGGTTTAATAAAATTTATTCTTGCAATAAATAAATCTAGTTTTGAAGTTATGGACTGAATATTAGTATAAAGAATTTTAATCGTGAATAAGGTTTTTGATATTTGATTTATGGTATTATATATAGAATTTATTGTATTGTTTTTATTTGTACTTGTAGTTGACTTTATTAGTTTTTTTGGGAAGGCCCCTTCCCAATATGCACTATTATTAGTCCACATCCACTTTGGATATTCTATTGCTATACAATAAACGACATTACATAGCTACTAACTCGTTGGCGAACAATGTTACATGCCGTGACGTACGTGTTTTTTACCTGACTGGCCCCGAGCCAGTGCTTTTTGAAATCTATTTTATAGAACATATTATGTAATTTTTATGTGACATTCAAAATATACATATTTTGAGCAAGGCATTAACAATGAATCACTAAAATTAATTTATCCAAATAAATAGTTCAATGGTCATCTTAACTTAAACAACTGACTGGCCCGATGGCGTAGTGGATAGTACCACTGTCTGCTACGCCGAGGGTCGTGGGTTCGATCAAAAGTCAAAGTATTAGCATCAGCTATCTAGATCCAATAGTTCAAGCTTTACTTGGGGCTAGATGGCGCTGTGTGAAATGTCCAAGATATTAAAGATAAGATAAAGATAAAATTAATTTATTTGCCATCTTAAAAACCAAGTTCACAACTGGTATGCAAATCAGTGTAGGTACAAGTAAAATAATAATATATGTCTAAAAATATAACATTTCATAACCAATGTGTACAATAGTTTCATTTAGTAATAATAATAATAAAATACATTCGTCATCTATCACTTGAAATATCAAAAGTCAAAAGTAAAATCAGATTTTAAAACAATATACAAAAAAAAGAAAAAACAATTCAAATATAAAATATCACATAATAGCAGTCGTACAGTTACAATTCATTATAGGTCTTACATATGTCAAAGAATTCCTTCAGATTGTAGCAAGGATTATCCGATAAAAATATTTTTAAATTGCGCGAAAATTCTCTTTGATTTGGACCATTCCGTAAGCAAAGTGGTAAACTATTGAAAATTTGGAAGCCAATTAATTTATTTGAGTATTATTTATTACTAACCAGCTATTCACATAACTCAAGAGGTGTCTCACCTTCAAACGCTCCAATATGCTGCGTGATCCCCCCGAACTCCTGGTCCACGACCGCTGTGTCCCGCAGTGCATCTAGTAGCGTGGTCTTCCCGTGGTCCACGTGCCCCATCACGCAGACCACCGCTGGTCTGGGGCGCAGGTTCTCGGGCGGGGCGGGCGGTTGCGGAACTGCATCTTTATTCTAGGGAGAATGCGTGAGAGGGAATGAGGAGAAAGAAATTATTTATTCTTATTTATTTGTTTATAATTTTCTTTATTCAAACCATTTTTTAGCTTTTACAATTGTTTTATTTATTTTAATTACAATCTGTGTTAGCGCGCGTAATGACAGCGTTTTACCTTACAATAAAACGCTTATTAAATAACTTACCATATTCGAAACCTAAATATATTATGAGATGGCAACCCTGTTTTCCTCCGCCGGTCGTTTCCGTCCTATCGCTATCCCTTTCTAACATGCTCCGTCTCGTTCTTCCACCCCTCCTCTCAGGCGTGCACTCAGAGGTTCGGAGTGCTACTAGAATCATTGTGTTTCATAATATATGGTATGCAACAAAGCTATAACATACCTATATCACTGGTATGTTATATCTTTGTTCACCAGGCAGTATTAAAAACTTTAGGTTTCGAATATGGTAAGTTATTTAATAAGCGTTTTATTGTAAGGTAAAACGCTGTCATTAAACAACTGTAACCATATTCGAAACCTAAATATATTATGAGATATGTTTGTTATCGCCTGGTGGAAGAACGCCAATGTGAATGTTCATACTAGTTCATGTACATGTTTACCTTTCCCAGCATATAAAAAGTAGATCAAGTTAAGTTAGGTTAACAAAAGTTGGGTTTACTTATGTGAGGTTTAAACAAGATATGCTGTGTTGTAGTAACCTTATGTAAAGTACTGAATTAGTATGAACTGGATAAGTAGGTAGGTAGTTCAGGTAAAAATAAAAACCAAGTGAAAGTGAATTTGTGTGTGTTTTGAGCGAATAGCAAAGATGTGTGTCACTCACTAGTGTACCTACTTATCACCAGAGCCCAATATTACCTACATCTTTGATTTATTTTATCCAACTTGTCTGGATTAGGTAGGTATTATATTGGATACTTGTGTACAAAATAAGTTAGAATTAAGTAAATTATTTGTAATTAATGAATAAAGGCAAGTATAAATGAAAATGAAAACTTGTGTTTTAAGTTTATTATTCCTCAGATTAATTAATTTGATACACCAAAGCGTAAAGAAATTACATTCTTAACTAAATAATTATGAATAAATACAGTGCATAATTTAACTTAATTGACTGCATGAAACAGACTAGTAACTGTATTAGTAGAAGCATTACTTGGCATAATAGTAAGTCTGTAAAATTTGGCAAACGTGTTAGAGGATCTCCAATTGCCCCTGCTAAGTATCTCGTCTAAGGGGAAGTTCAGCATCCAGTTCTTGGAGGCCACAGCGGGCCTGATGCTGCCTGCCGATGCTTTGACTCCTGCTTCCTGCAATAGAGATTTGATCCAATTTGCGATTACTGTTCGAGATGCAGGCTTCGGGGGCCCACAAACAGTTATGAATAGACGGTTTGTATTACAAGCAGATCGTCTCTGAGAAGTCATATTGATGAGAGATTTGACCCAAAAGACTGGATTGAGTGCGAGACATTCGGTATTAGCAATAAGCTTCCACCCGGATTGCCTGTATTCATGACAATCTGTTTTGGACCCAAAAAGAGGCCAAAAAGTTATTTCACTGTCTGAAATCGAGCAATGCTCGGAATCTATAGAAAGCAATGTTAGATCATGAACCCTGCGCCCCGAGCACAATAAAAGAATGCAAGCTGTCCTACGGCAACACTCATATAGGTTAAATTGTTGTGAAAAGTTGTTGGTTAGCCAGTTAGACAACTGGTCGATATCCCAGATAGGTGGTTTTGTGTCTTTTGGGGTTTGATTTGATATTGATTTCAGAATACGAGTAACCAAAGAATGAGAACTTAGGTTGATGGTCTTATTCGGATCACATAGGGTGGCTACTACAGACCTATGCAACAAGACAGTGCGGTAGGACAATTTGTGAATAAGGTAAATGTCCGATAAGAATCTAGCAAGGTCCGATCCAGATGGAGAGTTCGGACTAACCTGATTTATAGTTGACCAATTGCACCAGTGACGCCAGGCTGCATCGTAAGACTTTTTGGTAGATAATCTCCAGCTAGATTGTAGCAGCTGAAGTTGTTCAGGTGTCCAATTGTTTAATTTTGTCTCCCAGCCCCACATTTCCATATTTCCAGTACCAGGTCTTGGATTTTCGCTGGAGGGAGTTTCGTTCTCGTGTTGATCAGAACTTTGTGAAGGTTGTGGATTGAAAAGGGGGCGGCTATTGCACGACTCTTCAAGTCCGGACGCCAGAAAGCTTTTTCCCACCGAGGGGCTACTACTAGGAAGATTCCTTTCGCATTGTTCATGTGTGCCAGAACTTTTGGCATCAAGTATGGGGGAGGAAAGATCCACGCTAGTTTGAATTCCCACTGGTGAGAGAACGCATCTACGAAAACAGCGTTCCTGTCCATAATGTCCAATGTCACGTATTGGGGGACGACGTGGGCTTGTTTGGACGCAAAAAGGTCTATTTCGGGTTTTCCCCATTTGTCGAAAACTCTTTGGGTCAAAATAGGGAGAAGATGCCACTCCGGATGGGCGTATCCCCGGGATAGGTGATCCGCTTCTGTGTTGTACCTGCCTGGCAGGTGATATAGGCTGAGCCGTATATTGTACATTTGAAGTGTACGAAACACTTGATACGTCAGCTTCATTAAAGCGTCGGATCGGGTCCCTCCCTGGTTTTTGAGGTACGCTAAAACAGTTTTGTTGTCCGACTGTACAGACACTGTTGAATCTGCTAGAGCATGACCGAGATCTTTTAGGACATGTAGAATCGCAAGCATCTCCTTTTGGTTCGAGTGTAACGTGCTTTCGTGTTGGTTCCAAACTCCGCTTAGTTTTAAATTGTCTAGCTGCGCTCCCCAACCTGTCCCCGAAGCGTCCGTCGACAAATAATGGCTCGGGTTTGGAATGTGCAAGGGAGAGCAATTTCGATGAAAGTTCAGCCATCAATGTAGATCCATCAGAGTTTCTACAGGGAATGGATGAATTTTTTGGGGAGGCTCTGTCAGCAATTGGTTGCAAAATCGAAGTAGCCTTCGATAGTTCAGCCGTCCGTAAGGAACCACAAGGCACGCAAAATTCAGCAGGCCTATAAGACTTTGCAAGTCTCTTAAAGTTGTTTTCCCATACGACAAGGCATGGCTGACTTTCTCTTTGATACAAGCTAACTTTTGGTCCGGTAGGTATTTCAGATTTATAAAGGGATCCCAAATGATTCCCAGAAATTGAATATTTCTTTGTGGAGACAGTACACATTTTCTGTAATTTATTTGCCATCCTAGACTCGTCAATAGGTTCGTTACAAATGAAATTTGTTTTTGGAGTATTTCCCGGTTCTGGTGAGCGAGGAGGAAATCGTCTAAATATACCAGAATTCGTACTCCTTGTTCCCTGATAATTTGAGCGACCCAGTTCGTGAGGCTCGCGAACATTTTTGGGGCAGTTGCCAGGCCAAATGGTAGGCATGTCATTTCCAGGAGGTCGCCTTCGAATACAAACCGTAAAGCGTAAAAACCTTCGATGGGAAGGGGCAACCGGCAGATGGAAATATGCATTCGATAGATCGATTTTCGCCATCCAGTCCCATGGTTGTAGAAATGTGGGAACTTTTTGCTGATTGACCAATTTGAATTTGCTTACTTGAACGTACTTGTTCAGCCTCTGAAGGTTGAACACTGGTCGAAACGAGCCGTCTGTTGTTTCATTAAACCTTGAGTTATTGCAGCGAAACCTTTTTCAGTTACAGCTTAATGATTAAATTTGGTCATCCTGGCAGGCTCTCTTAGATGTCTCCATCGACATGTCTCCAGGTGGAGCCTTGCGTTTGCGCGCCATTGCTGCCGGTCCGCCTGCCGCGTGCGCAATTTGCGCCGTCACGTGCTGACCAGCGCCCACTTGTTCCTCGTTTTCCGAGCTTGCAGGCGACGCGATATTTTCTTCCATATTTATCTAAAAATTACACATTTTTTAGCAAGGGATAATAAATATATTTCAAATAAAAACGATCGATAAAATCGATAGAAATTGTATCGTATTTCGACGCTGACGATAGCTAAACTGAAATAAAAACTTACATTCAGTACAGCGGTGCTGAAATTTGTAAGATTTATTTTTATTTTTATTAGAATAAAATAAATTATAAATTATTTAAAATAAATTTGATACTTACCAGCAGCAGTTTAGCTAACACGACCAGTCGCGGTGAAATACAGAACACCAATGATTCTAGTAGCACTCCGAACCTCTGAGTGCACGCCTGAGAGGAGGGGTGGAAGAACGAGACGGAGCATGTTAGAAAGGGATAGCGATAGGACGGAAACGACCGGCGGAGGAAAACAGGGTTGCCATCTCATAATATATTTAGGTTTCGAATATGGTTACAGTTGTTTAATGATGTGTTCGCGGACTTTTTAAGGTTCTGGCAGAATAACAGCGCTGTGGAAATCCACAGCACATGCTGAGTCAGCACCTATTCTCAACCACAAAACCACAACACATATTATTTGCTCTTAAATATTGTTTCTATTTTCTGTTTATTCTTTGTTTGACTTTGCTGATCCTTACCCACTGTGTTACTATACTTTCTTTTATATCAACTCTTTACACTTTCACTTTCACTCATTGGTTTTATATTGCATATATTTTTACTATTGTATTTGTGGTTGTGAATAAAAAAAATATGTCTTCTATGTCTATATGTCTAAATGATTCGAGGAGGTGACGCTGCCGGAGCACCAGTGAACCCAGTACCCCAAACCAGGGAATTGTGTGAAATAGTTCCCACCTAGCGGAGCTGATCACCCGTCTGCGAGCTCCGCAGACGTCCCAATCCAAGAAAGAAGAAGCTAAGGAATGAGTGATGTGACGCAGAGTTAGTGCGACTGCATGTGGCGCAATGATTCCGAGTTTTTTTCCTGGTGGGGCACTTACAAAGTTAATATTGATCACTTTGTGAATTTGTTCCCAGTCTGGTAAAGACATTTCAGGCTGAGCTACCAGTACCCGATATTATCAAACTACAGGCTACAATTTTACAGGTCAAATTCGATGTTCATTGCGTAGTTAGTTAGCCATTATGGTATCAGGAATATGAATCGGCTAGGCAATGTACTAAAAATTACACCTGTAGACTTGTAGCCTGTAGTTTCATAACATAGGCACCTGATTGTCAGTAGAAAATTCCGGTGGTACGGTGTTTTGCAGGGCATGTTAAGCCTTCCGTCCCTGTTACTGTCAATGATTACTTAGACGGCGGATGTCATTACATAAGCTTGTCAGAGGCCTGCTAGTAGTAGAAGGGTTAGAAAACTCTGACACCAGGGTTCATCATGTTGTTTATCGACTTGGGTGTCCCACAGAAAAAGAAAGATGTGGAATGTCTACAATACTAGTCACCAGGATACATCAGATCATTCGTTGACTCAATGTAAGCAACATAAGCAAATAATAGCCAATCTCAGAAAATGTGCTGAAGAATTTATAGGTATAACAAGGAGCTTTATTATTACACTAGATTTCCGCCCAGCTTTTTACCCGTCACCCCTTTTCCCGTGGTAATATTTGTTTTCCCGCGGTAAAAAGTTACCTATGTGTCATTCACGATTATACTCTACCTGGGTTCTAAAATTCATCCAAATCGGTCATACCGTTTGAGCGTAAAGAGTTAACAAACATACATAACTCTCGGATTTATCATATTAGTACGGAGTAAGAACATGGGTTGGCCTTTAAGAGACGAACAGCCACTGTCACAAGCTTACAATGAGCTTGAATGCAATGGGGATCAGCTTAGATAATAAGAATAACTAAAATAATTTCTGGCTGATGTTCAACCTACCTCTTCCTCTTCTATCTCCTGGTCCGGCGGCGGCACTAGTTTAAACCGGAACCCGGATATCTTGACGATGTCTCTCACTATCTGCGGGTTGTGTATCACAGTGCTGGCTTTGGCTTGTCTCACTTCACCAGATTTGTCCGCAAACTCTAGTGCTTTCACTACATGCTCTGGAACAATACAAGTTTTAAATAGAATACATACATATTTTTTTATTATTAGTATGTTGTTAGCCTAAACTATCCCATTGCTGGACAAAGGTAAAGCTAAGTTTTAAAATTTCAGGTTACGTAATTAGTGGACAACCCCTAGGGTGACCCAGGACAGCATCTGTTGACAGTATATAAGTAAAAGAAAAATTAAGTATTTATAGATCAAATTTTAAATACTGTATTCAACTTTTTAAACGGAACAGACTGATGTGCAATGTAAATGTAATAAAGTTTAATGTAACTACTTCATCAGCAATAAAGGCTTTTGTATTTGTATTTGTATTGTTCAACTTTTTATAGAGCTTAAAAAGAAAAATCTCAAAATAAATTTTATTATTTTGGACTCACCAACATCTTTATTTAATACTTCTGCGATATCTCTAATGGTCATGTTTCTCCAAATGCCGACCACATCTGTTCCTCCTTTTGGCGAGTACCGGATCACTCTTCTACCATGATTCTCAAGTGCCTAAAAACGATTTAACAGTTATTTAGCTACTTATCATCCAAAATCAAATGATAATTAAATTCAATTCAATATAATTTATTCACTTGCTAGCATGGTATAACAGGTATACATTAATATATTGAACAAACGTGCAACACCCAAAATGGGCATGCAAATATAAAATTTTAAAGGAATAGTAACTAAAGTTGTGTCGTATCAAGAGGTCAAGTCACTGGCGGAGAGGAGAGAAGATTGGAAGTTACTCCACCGACAAGAGTTTGACTCTTAAATTTGCAGAAGAAGTAACTAAAGCATATGTCAATAAATTTAAACATTAAAGTTAAAAAATAATAAAAAAAAGTAGTTGCAATGTCAATACTTATTTGATACCCGTTATAGAAAAATATTTATACAATTGTCAATGTTTCAAAATTAAATCATATTAACAAGTCAAATAATAATAATCATAATAATAAATTTAATAGAGTAAATAGATTAATAAATTTGATAGAGGTCAGATAATTATATTTAAAATTTAAATTATAGAAACTCCCAGACATCATAAAAACTATTGGTTACAAGAAAATTAAATAACCATTTCTTAAACGAGGTAATATGAGAAGCAATCATTTGGTAAGTAATTGAACAAATTGACAGTGACTTTTATTATTTTATATGAACTATTATGATTGCATTTGAATTAAATTATACACACACCAGCCTAGATATGCACATCATCCAATAGCTGCCTGCCATTATTAAACAATTATAAACTCTAAACTATTTAAATTTGTATTATTACCTTTTCTTCAGCAGGCCGTCTCTTTTTATAGCAGACTATTGATACAGTTAAATGCCTCCATTGATTCTCATGCAACACATTTCGTCTGACCTCTGGGAACTTATTGAAGGTTTCTTTTTGGGTCCTTCTTAGGGCCGACCTGAAACAACAAGATTTTCATTCAACACTCTTATTCATAACTTTTGTAACAAATCAGAACTGGCCTTTAGTTCTTACCATCTATTAAGAAGGTTTCTGTACATGCTTATTAATTGTTCCTACGTTAACAGTTTGCAGTATTCATAATTTTTTCTACTTATTTATTTGAATTTCCCAATTTTTTGTTTTCTTTCTGAAAACTGACTGAAAAATTGAGGTTATCTTTTTACTTTTTAAAATTGTCTCTGATACTAGTCATAGACTACCGATTATTCCACCCGCACACTACACGGTCAATCACGAATATGTAATGTCACGTTCACACAATGCCAATATAGGCAGGGAAATAGTAAGGGAAGGGGGCAGCACGAATATGTCTAGTGTAAATGGGTTACTCGCGCTGCCTCTCGTAATGCCGCTGCCACTTCAGCGAACAGCAGCATGAACAAGAGTGAAATATTTTGCTATCTTGCTCACTCGTATTAGTACGATAAGAGTATGACGGCAGTGTGTGAAGCACAGAACTATGACTAAAGCTATAAAACCAACACAATATATTTTACTTTTAGATGGACGAAAATGACTATATCTCAATTTTGCTTCATTAGCTCTTGCTAACCTCGAACCACTGTTCTCTTGTTAGCACAGCCTTTCCGGAGGCTCGAAGGACCAAAATGTTGGGGGATATCCCAACGAAAGTCTGGTAAATTATAAACACTGATAAATTGATATAAAACTATATTAAATAACCCCAAACTTAATATAGTGTGAAAATGGTGAGCACGGCTTCCACTTGCTTGCTATGTGCGTATTTTTTGCGACCTGATAGTAAAACGTGTAAATTTTACGATGAGCCAATAATTTGAGTCAACGTAAAAATGCATACCCGACAATCAAGCACGTACTTGCCCGTACAATATACAAGTATAAGCAAGATGCAAAAGACTTACTGTTTATACTTATTATTTTCCTGCATGTCACCAGTTTCAACTGGCTAAATTGGAGTCCTATAAACCAAACAATTTTAGAAGTAAAGTAAAAAACGATTTGTAGTGTAGTGGTAGTAGCGCTTTGTTTAAAACAACTGGCGATGTGTCAAAGTATATCGTTGTTTATGACAACTGAATTCTGACGTATAAATAAATGAAACTTGTGACAACCTTCTAATTGGCGATACGAATAACCTACTTAAATGTATACTTTTTCAGCGCATTGGAAAAGCAATAAGTACAATTAGAGTGAATTGATATATTCTGTTGTTATTTTAGTCTGGTACACACAATACAATACAAATTCTTTATTGAATAAATAAAATAATGGTTTCTATAGCCTTAGTCATAGTTCTATGGTGTGAAGATTCACTCGCGTCGATACTTCTGCGAAAGTAATTCGAGCAATATTGAATTTTCATGGTATGATGCGACATAGAACTTGGTACCAGTCAGCACTGGTGATTTACTTTATCAATAAAATTAAATTTTGGGTCTATCGGGTCCGTCATTGATTCGGTGTCCCAAAAAAGCTTTAATAAAAAAATCTCATAAATTCCCTTGAATTTGTATTTGAAATAAGTGGCCTCTTGTCTGTTAAATTACTGTTCGCTATTCAAGGATAGTGCAAGTGTGAAACCAGCCTTATAAATTCCCGTGCATGATCGTGTAGGTGACACACACATCAATGGAAAAGTGATGTAGACCATAGACAATTACTATTTATGTCCGCCATTCATTCTTTTGAGTTGCTTTTTCGTTTTACGATTCCCTGTGAGTGTCATCGTATTATACGCAACACCATCGCGTAAAAATAAAGGCACGTTAGATTGAAGCAGGTGCAAAGCAAACTGCAAGGTTCGAATTGGCGTAAAGCAGAGTGAGTGACTTCATAACTGGACCGACGACAGCGTGAGCCTTGCTGAGATCGTATCGTGCTAGTGTGCCAGTGATGGTTTCAGTTTCCGTCGACGTTATCGCGAACGCCTCGAGCGCCTGATGGTGGAACTATGTACGATTAACGGGAAGATCTCGAGGGAGCACACAACATGGGGGCGTTTCTGAACAAGCCAGAGACGAAGAAGTACAATGAGACGGGCGAAGGAAACGGGCTCCGCTACGGCGTGGCATCGATGCAGGGCTGGCGAGTCGAGATGGAGGACGCGCACCACGCGCAGCTGACGCTGAACGGCACGCTGTCTGACTGGTCGTACTTCGCGGTGTTCGACGGGCACGCGGGCGCGCGGGTGAGCGCGCACTGCGCCGACAACCTGCTCGAGTGCATCCTGCAGACGGACGAGTTCCGGCGCGAGGCGATCGCAGACGCGATCCGCACCGGCTTCCTCGACCTCGACAAGAAGATGCGCGAGCTGCCCGAGCTGAGCAACGGCGAGGAGAAGTCGGGCTCGACGGCTGTGTGCGCGTTCGTCTCGCCCAAGCAGATTTACATCGCGAACTGCGGCGACTCCCGCGCGGTGCTGGCGCGCGGCGGGGCGCCGATCTTCGCGACGCGCGACCACAAGCCGGAGCTGCCGAGCGAGAAGTCGCGCATCGTGCAGGCGGGCGGGTCGGTGATGATCCAGCGCGTGAACGGCTCGCTGGCGGTGTCGCGCGCGCTCGGCGACTACGAGTACAAGAAGGTGGTGGACCGCGGGCCGTGCGAGCAGCTGGTGTCGCCGGAGCCCGAGGTCTCCACGCACGAGCGCTGCGAGGCGGAGGACGAATTCCTGGTGCTGGCGTGCGACGGCGTGTGGGACGTGATGACCAACGAGCAGCTGTGCGCGTACGTGCACTCGCTGCTCAAGCTCACCGACGACCTCACCGTCATTACCAACCAGGTCATCGACACCTGCCTCTACAAGGTAAACAACATCAACCCTACTGCAGCTTATCTTCTTACACTTATTGCATTACGGGTGTCATTAAAAGTTGAATGAACTGATTGGCTGGCACTGATTAATGAACACTATAATGAGCAATTACAACCAATCTTCTGTTACTAAAGTTCTGATGTGCTAAAATATGTTGAAGGTGGGAAAAAATGAGCTTTTTCTCAAATCAATAATACATCTTCTAAATCCTCTACTCCTAACGTTTAGATGATATTAGGATGTGAGAATGTGCCAATTTAGGATGCGGACATTGTAAGAGGAGGACATTATCTGCCAAAGGGAACAATATGGCAAGAGGTGTAGTAGCTACTGATTATGCATACATTAACGCTTCACATGCAAGTAAGGAGTAATTTTTACTTAACATGCAAAAACTGGAGATTGCCAGCACACAGTGCAAAGTGCAAACTAAATGATGTCAGTTTTAAGACTGATAGATAATAAAACCTAGTCATTTGCACTTTTCATGCTATAATAGAACAAGACGTTATAATGTTTGTATTTTGTACCAGTTTTGACTAGTAAACATAATAGAAATGAGAATTTATTTCAGTCTATGGAATTCTGAGAGACTTGTTTATATTTTTGATTTTAAAATAATAGGTTATCAAACTGTAAAAAAGGATAAACCATCAGGATCCTTCACATGAGACCAAAAGCTAAGACAATCTAGTGAGGCAATCCAACAAAATGGAACAATTTTGTGCCATTGGACTGACATTGTACTTACACTAGAAAGGTTGAAAGGGTGTAGCTTGCAACAGCATCACATGAAACACAACAAACACTGGTTTCATTTGCAGTCTTGCTATCTAATAAATGCATTTATTTGGTTCATTTTTTCTACTGACTTGCTTATAAAGCTGTGGTTCCACTTGCAGGGAAGCAAGGACAACATGTCTATCGTGCTGGTGGTGTTCCCGGCGGCGCCGAAGCCCGACCCGGAGGCGATCCGCGCCGACCGCGAGCTGGACGAGACGCTCCGCGCGCGCCTGACAGGTTGCTACACTTGCTACACTCACCTCCTGCATGCCTGCCACTGCGCACACTCACACAGACACCGACAACACACCCACACACACAAGAACAGACAGAAACGACAACACATAGAACTCAACCATTTAAATTCTAAGATACACGATACGACGACGGACACGAGACTGCGCCCCCTCGAAGTGGCCCATCAAGCTGTACTAGACAGTCAGACTAAGCTTAATGGCCAAGACAAAACTGACGTGTAATACAGAATAATATAGACCAATCTTATTTCTTAAATTGACTTAAGCTGCAGGTATTCCTCTAAAGCTATGAATACAACTGAGGGTGTCAATGTAGTAAAAACATTACTCACATTATTAAGATTGAATTTAAATTACCTCTTTCAAAGTCTACTTTGTTAGACAAACTTTCCATGCATGCCAAATACATGGCTTATGTTATTTGACAAATTGGTCTGTGATGGAAAACAGTACCTGGTAGGCATTATATATATGTGTATTTTTTTCTTAACCCTAATGATTTAACATGGGGTTGTAAATGAGATTTAGGAATATAATAGTAGTGCCTTATTCCCCTTATAGATTAATCACATGATTTGTTAGGATTGTCACTAAAAAAACTTGACTTCATTAAATATTACATACACAGATTTATTGACTTTTAGGGCACAATAAGAAAGATACATAGTTATACATACACTAGAAGAACAAAACAATACCGAAAACTTAAACTAATACTAGGCAAAGGTGGCCTTATTGCTTGCAGCTTGCCAAAATACTTTTGAAAAAGAAACAAACATACATACATGTATCACGCCTATATCCCTTGCGGGGAATGCGAAGCGTAAGCGGCCGTAAAAAGCAAACATTCACGCCACGTCTGTGTAACATTTGAGGGTCATTCAGAATATTGTGTATCGCCATAGTAACAGGTTGTCAGCCCATCACCTAAAATTTCAATATGCATGTAACCCTCAAGTCCCTTCGTTGCCCCATATGACACCCACAGAAATAAATAAGGTGATGCTGACATCACATGTTAAAAAGAGTATGAAAGAATACCAGTTTTCACAATAAGTGATATAGATAATACTATCCTACATTGAATAAAGTAATTTCATTTTTAATTTCCCAGAGCCATTCCTACTGTGTGAGTGTGACCTGACTAGTGCAAATGTCTCATTTTAGATAAAATTATCGATTCTAGTACTTAACATATTTCATAGAATACCAATTTTCAGAAATAGTTCAATATTGCAAAGTTTTGCAACTTTACATGTTAGTTAAGCATTTAAGTACACTTGTGTACTACATATTATATTACTGCATGGGTACAAATGATTCTTGGATATGCAATATAACTTTATTGATGTTTTAGACTTACCTACACCATATAGCAGAATATACACTATGTATGTAGAAATCGTCAAGAATTTCTTACATACTTTTATAAGCCAGTGACCTGATTGATCAATATTTAAATAAGAATTTAGAAGTATACTATCAAACAAATATACTTAAATAATTATATAAATAGATTTGATGATTTTTGCATCTTTTCGTATCCAAGAAATAATCATTTTATTGGATGTACAACAGTGGATTTGATTCTGACAGGACACATCCTTAGCTTATTCTTAAGCTATTCATGCCACTTTCTAAAATAAGCAAAAGTAATGAGAGGAAGGTAGCAGGTATTTATTAAAAATATTGTTTGATGCCTTGTACTGCATTTTAAGACAGGGCCATTCATAGTGTTAATTCTTGCCTCATTAAATTTGACCATAACTTAGCTGACACTAAATGGAATGGAAGAGATTTCCTGTCTTTTAGGTATTTTAAAAATTTACGATTATGTCCTGCCAGAATTGAGACCAATATTTAGTTATAATTAGTGAAAAATAAGATCTTGCCATTTCCCTACCTCCTGTTACCAAACGAGTTACCATAATATTTTGTTACCTATTTTTGTTGTTGTTTATTTATTTATTTTATAATTAAAACATAACTTAAAGCATAGTTTACATTAGGAAATTATTATATTACATGAAACGGTTCATATTTATAGACATTCATTTTTAGGAAAACAAAGATTTGAAGCACAATTTGGTCCAATTGGTACAGCTAGCAAAAAAATTGCAATTAATAGCAAGAAAATGAAAAATAAGTAAATATTATTATATGCATTACATTCTACAATGGTATAAAAATAAATATTATAACTTAGGCACATGTATAAAAAAAATTATTTATCCAATATTTTAATAATTTATTCTTGCAATATTAGAATTAACTGTTATTTGGTCTTGTCTTGAGATTTAAGGGCTAAAAAGTTTATTAATGTTACTTAAGTCACCTAGGCTCAATCACTGAATTTGCATAAAGTATTGAATTATTTGAAAATAATTGCAAGTAAAGTTCGTTCTTAAAAATTAATACGCAATTGGCCTTTTATATTAGCTACCCTCCGAGTCTTAGTGGCATTCGGTCACGGCATGGTAACATTTCCCAATCGTGTACTTGCTATTAGCATTCTAGATGTTTTTATATCAGTTTTTCAAATGCCAAAACAAAGGCCGTGTAAATCAGTTCGGAAGGTCGCGAGTTGAAATGTATTACGTAATAATTTTCATAAAACCGCATGGGCCGGGCTTGCGTGGCTTAATTTAGTTATTGAGCTTAAAATCCAATAGAATAATCCATCATGTCATGTATAATGAAATTAAAGAGAATCTATTTATCTACGTAAGGTTTAGGTATCTTCCGATATATATTATATCTTGCAATTTAAATACTTTATCTCACATTGATATTACTAGGTGTAATTTATGTATTTTATTGGTAGTGTTTTATATTTAACATTTACAAAATTTAAGTCCTAGCGTTGTGAATCAATGTAAACTTCCCTTTAGCAAAAAAGCGTTACAATCTACCCCTTTAAAATAACTAGATTATAGAAATAATGAATGTGATTCAAAAATCTAATTTTGTACCTTCTAAATTATTGTTAATTCCTTTTTTCTATATTAAACCGTTTTGAAAAAAGACACTATGTTTCATTGCTTTAGTCCTACCCTTGTATGATTTGCTGTAAGGGGTTATTATTTATTTTTCCTGGAAAAGGGTTAAAGCAATGAACGTGTGTGTGGTCGGCCGCGCGGGGTGCAAGTGCCGAGTGCGTGACTCTACGGACGCACGCATAGCACGCCGAGACGCGATTCCACAGAACTATCTAAAATAGTTAAGGGCAGCTTAGTGCTGAAAAGTAGGCATTTACGGCCTTGCGCCCGTCGCGTCGAAAAGATCGCGCGAGCTAGTCTGCGGTGAACTCACTTGACCCTGCGGTACGGACCGGGCGGCAAGCGCAGCTTCCACAGCGAGTGCGCGCGTTACAGTATACAAAACTATGGCAGTAGGTCAATAACTCCCCAAGATATAGATATAATTTTATTGTTTACGTAATTTACTTAGGAAAAATATGTTAGTACAATTGTAGGATTGATAAAATTAAACAGTGAAGATGTGTTTTAATATTATAAATTTTTAATTATTGAATTATATAAGTACTTATTAATAATAGTAATATTATTTAAATATGATGTTAGTATTATGTAATGTGCAGTTAAATAACTCATTTTGATGAGCTTTGTCCTGTAATTCATTTAAAATATGGTGGATGTCAACAAGTCGGCGGCGTCTCGTAACAGTTTGAAATTCGTCTTCCTTGGTTTCCGCTTCTACTAGCAGGGGATATATTCTCAATTTCATCACCGTCGGTACATCTGAAATTTTTCATTAGTCACTAATAATCATCGAAAAAATTAAAATCGAAGGACAATGACAAATAATCCTTAGTATACGTACTAATTTTATATATAAAGTGTGTGAAGAGTGTGTGCAAAAATGCTATCCAGTCTTAAGGCAGCCTCGAGACGTGACAGACTCGGGATGAACTTGGACAAGACAAAAGTCAAATTCACTCAACAAATCATCCCCAAGCCAGTCTCCGTCGAAGGTGTAGCCTTTAAAGTTGTTGAAGTATGTGTACTTTGGGCAAACGTTGCAGTTGGGTAGAGACAACTTTGAGGTTGAAAGCACCAGAAGAGTGCAGCTTGGCTGGGCGGCATTTGGGAAGCTGCGTCATATTCTAGAATCATCTTTGCCACAATGCCTCAAGACCATGGTGTTCGATCAATGTGTCCTACCAGTCATCACCTCACCTTCATCATCATCACCTGCCTTATCCGCAAAAAAGATCAGTGACGAACATTTTCTGGAAGTGAAGCAAGTTGAAGTGGGAGTGGGCTTGCCACATTTGTCGTAGAACCGACGGACGGTGGAGTAAGCGGGTTCATGAGTGGAGGCCACGCCTTGGCAAGCGTAACGTTGGACGCCCTCCGGCCAGAATCCAGATGGACCGATGACTTAAAAAAAGGCGGCTGGTAACGACTGAATGGCGAAAACGGGAGATCGTGCCTTATGGCGTACCGAGGGGGAAGTTTACGTCCAGCAGTGGACTGTAATAGGCCGATGAATGAATTTTCGTAACTTACTTATGAGATTTAGAAGTTGATTGAAGTGGAAATGTATGGGAGTCCATAACTTGCAATGAGGGTTGATCATCACATATGCTTGAAGTTCTGAAACATGTTTGGAACATCAATATTCACACAGAGCAGTATTTAAATAACATTAAGAATCGTCGTTTCCACTTTTAGTTCTAAAACTTACGTATTTCTATCTGAATCTGCCTTTTCTGCTTGGGATATGGGTAATAGCTACATGGTGAGGCTGCTGTATAGAACTACAGTAAAAATGTATGTATAAGTAAGTGGAAATCTATATATAAATATGAAAAATATCATCAATGCTTTCAAAGTCCTATTAAGAAACAACCGTTTATTAGCTGAACAATAAAACATTTAATTTTCGTAACTTACTATTAGACTGGAGAGTTGATTGGCGTGGAGATGTCTTCTTCTTCGTCAATACACTCTTAACAGAGCGGACGTGGTCGTCAATCCGGTTTGGTGGCACGCTTTACAATCCGTCGCCATTCCTCACGGATGGCTGCTTTTCTGGTGCACTCAGTCACGGAACCTTCTTGTGTACATACATACATACATACATAAATCACGTCTATATCCCTTACGGGGTAGGCAGAGCGTTAACGGCCGTAAAACGGATATTAACACCACGTCTGACAAAAGTTTGAGGGTCAATCAGATAACTGTGTATTACTATAGTGACAGGTTGTCAGCCCATCGCCTAAAATTGCAATACACATCTAACCCTCGAGTCCTGTAGTCGCCTCTTACGACACCCAAAGGTAAGAAATGGGGTGATGCTATTCTAGGCCGGCATCACACATCACCTTCTTGTGTAGCGGCTTTAATTTGGTCCGTCTGATCTTCCTCGAGAGCGCGCACCCTCGACCTTCCCCTGGACCACGAGCCGCTCGATAGATATGTCCCCGCGTCGGGCGACGTGTCCAAAGAATGTAAGGATGCGAGCTTGCACGATGTAGGAGAGGCGTTGCTTGATGCCAAGTTCCTTGAGAATGGAGTCATTGGTGGGGAATGCTGTCGATGATATTCTAAGCATTCCTCTCCAGCACCACATTTCCAGTGCGTCTATCCTCTTCTTTTCAATTTCCCGCAAAGTCCACGTCTCCGCAGCATAGAGGAACACGGGGAATATGAGTGCTCTCACGAGTCGTGTTTTGGTGGCTTTCGTGATATTGCGATTTTTCCAAACCTTATGAAGCTTGCTCATTGTGGATCTAGTTATCGCCATACGTCTTTTTACCTCGTCTATGCAACCGCCGTTGTTGGAAATCAGCGCTCCCAGATAAACATAGGATTGGACAACCTCGCAGTTTGCGATATGTTTGACTATGTTGTTTTGGAGATGTATGTGACTCCAGAACTTGCAGAGAGAGTTGGTCATCGTCATGACGGCTTGAAGTCCTGGAACGTTTTTATCAAAAAGTACACTAATCTTGAACAGGCTTGCCTTTTCTGTTTCACTAAATTATACTTACTTTTCAGTACCTAGTAATTTGTTTGCATGTTAATACTTTTGTCTCTTGGTATTGAAGCACTGCAAGGATTAGAAGGCTAAGGTTATCGGTACAATATTTACGGGCTAATTAAATATAATATTACATTACAAACAAATTCAGTGGTTGCACTACTGATTTTGTTTTACTGTGTATGTACTTGATAATTACTTATAGCATGGCTCACTAATAAATAATAAAATTACAATATGTAAAATCGTATATTGTCTTCGTATGATTTGAACTGTGGTTGCACCACTGGTTTCATTTCTACTGTGTATGTATTATGATGTTTACTTTTAACATGGCAACAGTTTATGAACTACTTAATAAATAAAATGACACTAGATCAAATGATAGGTACAATGTTAGATACTGTGGTTGCAATACTATTTAATTTTACTGTCTGTTGTTGTTTAACCTAAAACTGCTTCTGGTTTAGTTACCCAGATCAGCTATACAATTCTTTGTCTACTTACCTATTCACTAAAATTGATACCTATACTTCATAGTAGGTAGTCACTTTGGTAGGTCAAAAATTGGTTAGAATTATGTTCAGATACTTACGATATTGTTTGCCTGTCTTTCCGCTTTTGACATATAGGTACCCTCTTGTATTTATTTTTATTTCCCATTTTTACCTATTTACAGACTATGTACACGTTTATTTACAATAAATTAACGAAATATTTACACATTCACAAAATATTTACAGTCAAAAAATATACAAGACTTATTTAAAACTTAGTAGCAAAGGTGAGCTTATCTCTTAAGAAGAGATCTCTTCCAGCCAACCCATTTGAGGACAGAAAATTCATATCTTATTAATATTACGCGACAAGATGAAAAAAGCAGGTTGCGGAACGCCGCGGTCGAAAAAATGGCATAGGTCCTGCTCCGATGATGCCCGGCGGGCGTCTGAAGCGCAGCGCGCGCGTCGTTTGGTTATATAATGGGAATAATGGGGTTTCAAAAAATCCCAATAAACAATTTAAAAAATCTATCCATTATTTTATTTACATCTTGTAATTTCCTACATTTTGGCATATTTTAAAAATTCTTAGTGTAACTAATCTTTGAGTAATACTTGAAAAATTGTCATAAAATTACGTATCTTTGCATTTTTTTATGATCGAGGAAAGTTATAGAAATCGTGTTTTTGTCCATTAAATAATCAAGAACTGTTTATAAACAACAACATATATTTTTTCTGTTTCAAATAAAATAATATATGATGCTTAAAAACTCAACCAAAAATAGGTCGATTCGACATTTTTCACACTAAGACGCCCTTAACTAAAAATAGCGCTTGTCACTTTCAATCCAATAGAATTATAATAAAATAGGAGGAGTTAATGTCTGAAATAGTCCATGTTTTGTCGCCATTTTGCACATTTCCTCTTATTTAGACACCGTATTTTCTTTCGTGCGTAAAATTGTCTATGATTATTCCTATGTAAAATGTGTAAAGACATCGTTAATTCTAGATATATTATGTTCTATTCTTTTTAATAGGATTTTAGTGAAATTAATAGTTTCAATATTAGTCCTGTCAAACTGAGAATCGAGTCTGGCACCCGCGCGTTTAACGCTCGCGACGCGTCTGAAGTGAAGCCCGATGCATGTCCTAATCCTATTGCCTCACTTATGCTCTGAGAAATGCACTGCATTCGTAATTAATATTACAGTGTCTATGTAGGGCGTCATGTAAGACCGGTATATCTCAATGAGCCATACATTAGGATAACAAAGAAATGATTGACCTAAATCTTCATTTTATTAACCTCTCTTGGCGAGAGCTCCAAATCAAAATTGGCAATAAAACAATAGTGGCTTTCCTTCCGCTCGCTGCCAACGCCAGCCAATGATCGTAAATTCTACAATGAACTGAGAATGGAGTGAACTAAAATAGAGTGTAGGTAAAGCAAGATCAAGCCACACGTCAGCTCGAACTGAAACCGCCGCCGTATCGTAGGTCACGGTCACTAGTTACTACACACGCTGGCAGGCAACAAATATAAAACACAGCTTTGTGATAAAGTTTTTATTTTCACGCAACTTTTCATATAATTGATGTACTGACTGTACAAGATGAAATAGCACAAAACCTCTTTAGTGAGAGTACAAACTGATAACTTTTTCAACATAAATGACAAATAAATATATTTATATTATAATTTTTAAGGGTCAATTCCAATGGGAAACCAATAAAATAGTATGCAGTTTTGAGACATTATTTTTAATTTCGTAGGTTGCGGTAACTCGCGTGAGTGATTAGTATGACCAAAAGTACTCTCTGATTATGACAGCCACGAGCAGCTAAGCATTAGCTTAGAGTTGTCCTATCAGAATCCAGTCTAATATACATTTTATTTAAAACATTTCATTCCAATGCCAAAAATAGAAACCCTAAATGCTTCCCAGAATGTTTCAGTTTCCAACTAAGCTCATATTCCACGAGATGAAACGAGTGGCCGCTGGTGACGCAATCCCTTTGATAAATCGGCTATTGTTTCTCCTGAAATCCATCTATAACTCATTATCAGCGGCGACAAACAACTCTGTTTCGTTATTCACAAAATGGACACATTTTCCTGTTTACCGCCCGTGCCAGTTCAATTAGTGACCGAAATATCTATAAAAAGTGTAATCGTTAAATATATTTTTAAAAACAAAAACCTTTTGTATTGTTGCCTACAATTTAGATTCAAATCGTATAAAGGGTGAAATTTCACTAGTGACCGATAACGAAAACTCAAGACGGGCTGGTGATAGGATAAAGAACAACTAGCCCCAAGGAACATAAGTCGAAATACGAAATCTATTTGGATATCCCATACAAAGTTGGCGATCAGCTGATAGAGTTACTATGGAAACTCAAAATATTTTTGTCTTTTCCAATCTATTTCTGAAGTTCCTTATCACCAGCTCGTCTTGAGATTTCGCTATCGGTCACATAAAATTTTACAAAATATATTCATAGCTACAGAAAACTCATTGAAAAGTGGTGTCTTATAAACTCGCTCCTGAGTAAAGTTTTATCACGACGTAATATCTTAAAGTACTGCCGGAAACGTATTTATCGCTCCGCAAAAGGCGTCTGTAGCAAAAACGCTGCCATCTTGATGAGTGCCTACTACCGCCCGCTCAGAAACACTTGCTGTGAGGTCACCTTTATTTCTGACCTCATTGTGTATTTTATGTTTACGGTGAGATGCACTGATAAGCCCCGCATTCAAATGATTGTGCATTTTAGTGACCTTTATTGGAATCAGTGCAATATTGGGCGAATATATTACAAAAAATTCCTCAAAGTTTGAACGCTCTTGTAAGATCTGACTAGATCTGATCTAAGCAGGAAGCGTTGTGACGACGATTTTGAAGGAAGTCGACAGAGTTTTGCCTCAATTCGTTATATAGGGTGAAATTTTACTAGTGTCCGATAGCGAAAACTCAAGACGGGCTTGTAATAAGGAACAACTTTCCTCAAGGAACATAGGTCTCTAATACAAAATTCCCGATCTGCTGATTTGGGCCTAGATGATTTTATCCCTCATTCGCTTTTTACGAAACCCGCGGGTTGTATTAAGGTGATGCTATTCTTATCCGGCGTCACACGGCACATACACGACACCAGAGTTCATCGGGTCGTTGGACGACTCGGTTTCCCACACGAAAAGAAGACGCTATATATTTCAGCAGCAGATTGACTTCCCATCAAGAAGATGGATGACTGGATCTCGTGCTGATAGATATTGTTTACTTTGTTCCAGCTCTGATCGAGAAGAGCGCCGGCAGCGAGGAGCGCGAGGACAGCAGCTGCCACTTCTCGTGGGTGCTGAAGCAGCTCATGATGGAGGAGATCCCCAACCTGCCGCCGGGCGCCGGGCTGGCCGGCAAGTGAGTACCTCTCCAACAGTCGATACCAGCCGCCCTCTTCAAGCCATCGGTCCATCTGGCCGGAGATCGTCCAACGCTACGCCGGCAGGGGCCTGCCTACTTCACTGTTCATAGGTTCTACGACAGACGTGACCAGCCTACTGCCACTTGAATTTGCTGCACTTTTTGAGAAAAAAAGTTCCTCAGTCCTCAATCTTCGAGCTCTACAAATCTATCTTGTCGGACCCTAGCGTTTAACATCCATCTCTTTGACGAGGCCTATGTGTAACCGAGATAATCCAGTAAAATAATCCAATATTGGCTTTTCTCCAATGACAGAAATCGCTCCATTTCATTGAATTGGCTCGGCGATTGACCTCATCTAAAAGAGTTTGATCCCAAACTTAGTTCATCAAACAAAAACCAGGTAACAACGTTTTTTCTTTTTTCTATTCCAGACAAGCATTGCTGGACAAAGTCTACCGAGAGTTCTTCCCGGAGCACGCGGACAGCTCCGAAACCTTCGACTGCCAGGCCGAGCTCGCAGAGGCCTTCCAGGGGAACTGAGGGGGGGGCACTATCTCCCCCCTTCAGCACCCTACAGTACCCCACCCCCCCGCTCGGAATATACCCGCGTGAGGTGATCTCGGATAGTTTTCGAGCGTAACGGACGTTTTCGGGAATGTTATCTAATGTAGCCACCTCTGCCAAAGCCGCCGGGCCCCGTTCGCGGCCTCGCTTCACGCGCGAGACAAGCGACGACGCGAACGGATGCTGCGTGTTTCCAACAGCCTAGATGTTTAGTGTTAGGGTGAGTGAAGGGAGCGCGCTCCTGCCGGTGCTGCCGGTGCTACTCGGTAGGACGGAGTCTCGTAGCTCGAAAACGGTTGCGGTTACATCGCGCGTCGTTGCAGAGATATTTTTGTAAATAAAAATACGAGCGTAAGCGGTGATGTGGCGGCGACCGCGGTCGGTGGCGGTGTGACCGCCGCGAGGCGCGGCTTTTAAAGGCTTTGTACAAATCCCGCTAAACTTGTATGAAGTGTGCGCCGCGCCCGCGCCCGCCGGGTGACAGCGCGTCTAATTTTACTCATCGGATATTTGGAATAAAAATGTAATACTGCTGCTTATAACATTTAAGAAAAAAAAACATTTTCATTGTTTATTCGCGCTTTCACTCGGCGTTTTTACTTTTTTGTAGTTAGTAGGTGTCGGCAGGCAGCGCGGCGGCGGCGGCGTGCGGCGAGGACGCGAGCGGGCTGAGGTTACATTTTCTTAGAGAATAAAGGAATTATATTAAGATAGATTACTCTAAGCCCGCTTTGCCAACAATCGCCGCACATTTTGGCGCTCCCGGAGGATCGCTCGCTTCGGAGGATCGATACTTTCAATCTTAATATGGAGTTGTGTTGAGTTTGAGTTGAGCTAGTGTCAAACTCAATACACAGTACCGCCCCCGCCCCCCGCGCCCGCCCGCGGCCGGTGACCGACACTTGTAGAGCAGCAGAGCAACAGTACACTAGATTTCGGCCACAGTACATTTTATTTCATAGATAGATTTTGTTTTCATGTTACATTATTGGCCATTCATAAATGTCATAATATTAGATGTGTAATATAGAGATTCGAGTAAAATATATATTGAATAAATGAATACAAAATTCGTCTACATTGAAAGATAAATAACTGACAGAACTCTTCGTTTTGTGCCGTCTTTTTTTGTATTATTTTGTAACTGTTTAATTTGGCCAGTCGTTAATAGTCTCATATTTAAATTAATAACTTTGTTTCCGCCAAAATAATAATTCATATCAAATTGAAGCCTAAAATATTTATAGTTCTCATTTTATAATATGCCTAGTTCCTTTTTGTACATAATTTTCTATACTTGTTCTACACAGTCCTTGTCCAAAACGTTAGTTAGTCATCATTTGTCATACTGATTTAGTGTAGTCTAAAAACATTCTTAATTTGGGATTTGGAGTTATGGGGCCCTTAATATTAGTTATTCTCTCGGCAAATGTTGTATGCACATCATTTTCTGTTTTTTTGTTGTTAAATATTTAGTTTTATGGCGCTTCGAAATTCTTAATACGCATTATTTTTTCGTCCATAACTTCTTGATTTTTTCGGAATTAATTCAATCGCTTCGTACTTATATCAACTAATCTATGTTATTTGGCACTCGTGATGGTTAACCTCAAAATATAATTTTGCCGTACAAATACTTGTAGCCTGCAATATCATTGTACACAAATTGACAAGAATATTTACAAAGATTTAGCTTTTCCCCTCTTGTAAATAAAAGAGAATAAAACGTTTGTACCTGTTTGAGTGGGTTATAGTTTATTGAAGGTGTCTTGTTGGCGCTGAGCAAGCGGACAGGACTAGTTCATTACATTACCAAACATTCGCGAATAAACGCAATTAACATGAGCAAGAAAAATCTACAATATTTCTTATAAATGGCTATTCGTAGTGGATATTACACGAGGGAAATAGTAATTAGTGGCGATAAACAATTGTTCCATTTTATTGGATTGTCTCACTGCACTGTGCCAAACCAATGTAATGGATCAATTTTGTACCATCTTCAAGCGTAGCCAATAGCAGACAATTCTTCAGGGTTTGCATGCAAGAGACTCATTCAGAGTCCAGCTATCGTTGGCGAGGCTCTTGTGGGTCCGTTACACGAAGCTAATAGCTTTATTAGCCGAGACAATACAATTAGCCAATTAAATAATATCTTGTTATTGACTTTGTGTAAACGCCACCACAGTCCAATGACATTGAATTAGTTTAATTTCATTGGATTGCCCTCGTGTCACTCATAACGGTATTTAAGTCCGTGCAAGAAATACCTGATTCTAGTAAATTGAAATAACAAAAATACGGGCAAATTATCAATTTGTTCACTTACTTTGTCAGCACTCGCTGATATTCACTATGTCGTGTTGGTAGGTAGCCGTCTCCGTCTAGCCGTACAGTCACGTACAGATGCCGCTAATCTTCTTGAGCACTCTTTAAGAAGAGTCTAACAGCCGAGACAATCCAATGAAATTTAACAAATTCTTTGTCATTGGACTGTCCTCAGTGACGGGTCAAGACAATCCCAATATTATTTTGTCGGCTTAATATTTTTATTTTGTAAAGTCCAATAACACAAAAAATCGTTCACTTTCATTGGATTATCTCTGCAATTGCCTCTTGTAAATGCTGTGCTCAAGAATTTTGTCGGCGAGTGTACCGTAGTCGCTCGCACACAGTTAGAAGCTGAATCGTCGCGCGTCTAGACGTGTTGTATCTTCGGTTGTTGGTGCTTATTCAGGCAAACACATTTCTTAGCTAAATCTTTGATATGCCTTGATTCGATAGATCCCGCGAGTGAATTAGCTAAGAAATGTGTTCGTTCGAATCAAAGCCATTCTAAAAAGGTATAAATTCAAAAATGAGATTAGTTTTTCAACCCCGTAATGTGAATCCAGTTTTAGATTTATTTAGCCCATTGTCAATTATCATCATTGTTAGCAGTTCTTTGAATCCATCATTTATGTATTTCAGGTCATTTCTAATTAGTGCTATTTTAGGTTATTTTTAATTGAATTACTTTTGTTTTAATCTCGTGAGTTAATTAGACCAAATATTCTGGCAGTGGGTTTTGAATTGGAGTATTGTTTATATCCATCGGAGGTAAATAATGTAGATTTAACGTATGGTTGTTTTTTTATTATAATTTCGCCTTCTGACGAAAGTCTACGTTGTTTTACGGAGTGTGTCTCGTTATTATCTAGTAGACGCTTGAACAATAAATAAATACCTGTACCTTTACAAATTCCTCTTTTATTTCTTGTTCCCGCTACCTTTTGTCTAGGTTATGTGGCTGCCATAGTTGTAGTCCAGTATGTCTAACTTTTCGTGGTTTAAAAATAGATAAGTCGTTTATTTTTGGCTTACAGTTTCTGGACCATTGGCCGAACGTAACTTATTATTTTGTGTCATTTTAAGTCTACGCTTACATACTTTCGTTTGCAGTGATTAAAAACGACTCGAACTGGGTTTTTACTCCTTAATATATGACGGGTGACATTATACTACTGAACGATATTGAAAACAGAGAACGGGCTGGTAATTAGATAAGGAACTACTTTCCCCAAGAAACGTAGGTCGAAACAAGGTCAAAATTTGACAAAAATATAATGAGCTTCCATAGTAACCCATATCAGCTGACCGGCAAATTTGTGTGGGAGGACCAATTTTTTAAAAGTTAGGGGAAGTTGTGGTCCCGTCTTAAGTTTTCGCTATCGGTCACTACTAAAATTTCACCCTTTTTAGGTCGGTGGTTTGTACATTGTGTAAACTGACACTTTTTCGAATACTGTTCATAAATATAATTTAATATATGAGCTACCACTACCATGCATTGAATCAAAAATTTACAAACTGTAATAGATAGATAAGTATGTGCTTTACAGACAGACACAATTCAGTTTTCGTATGTTATGCCCTCAAACAGTGCTAGCCGTACTGGACTATGGTGGAGTGGTCATAAATGAATTCAATCAAAGGTAGAAGACGTAAAGGTTCTGGGTTCGATTCTCGGAATTTGTTCCCAGTCTGGTTAGGACATTGCAGGCTGAACTACCTTATTGTCTGAAAAGAAAGATGGTTCCGTGCTTCGGAGGGCACGTAAACCGTCTGTCCCGCTTGCTGTCTATGATTACTTAGACGGCGGTCGTTAAACAACCATGTCAGAGGCCTACTACTGTATAAAGGCGGTTGAAAAACTGACACCAGGGTACATCGGGTCGTTGGACGTCTCGGTGTCCCACAGGAAAAGAAAGATAGGTAACAAAGATCGTGTGAAGACATTGGCTGGGGTTGCTGGATTGAAAAAGGAAAGACTATTTAAAGCAGATTAGACCTCATGTTCGTAGCCTGATCCTTGCGAGGCAAATAAAAAAAGAGAAAGAAAATAACGTTTTGCGTTTTGTTTCGCTTATTGCACAAGTTTTGCTTGTGTGTATTTAGTCTATGGTCAGTCTAGAACTGTCATGTCAAATCCGATTATCAATTTTATCAAAAACACCGAAAATGTATGGTAACATGTGTTTCTCAGCTGGATTATTAGATAATAAATGAAATTAAGTCCCTGGAAATCCTACATCAATCGCAAATATCATCTCTTATCACGTGTACGTGCAGGAAGACCCAATCCCATACTTCGTCCGGCGAAGAGGTAAGGACACGTTTGTTGTGGATTTTACTTCATTACAGTGAAAGAAATGTAAGTTAGATATGTATTTTATTTGCCATAGTGATATTAATTATATAGGCAACGTGAGAAGTTTAGTCGGGCGGGTTCAACACGCAAACCCAAGTTGCCCTTGAGATAAGTTGATAGAACACAAATTGACTTCAATTTATTCAGAGATGCAGGACGATGTTTACCTCACGCTGCACCTCCCCGCTACGTGACAAGCGTCACAAAGCCTTTGCATCCCGCGGCGGACGGATATCTTCGAATTTATTAACTTATTCACGTGTTTTATAATGACCTACTTGGATTAGGTTTATGTAACGTGATACGGGTCGTGTGGATGTGTGGGTGATATTTACAAATTAGCGAATGTGTTTGTTTCCGCGTGCGGCAGGTTTGGGTCGGGAGCAGTCGTCATGTCGTGTTGAGGTCGTCGCCCTTGCCGCCTTCGCCACCATTCCGATACAAAAAAAAACGAAAAAAAGTTAAAAAAAATGGCTAGATATTTTGAAAATACTACCACTTTCAACTACAGCTGGGATCAGGTTGCCAGCGGCTACTGGAAGAGGTACCCAAACCCACAAAGGTACACACTCATTTATTTCCTCAATATATTTTATATTGTCTTTGTAAGTAATAGCGAGTAGCAAAGAAAATTACCTAATACATATTCATCAGACATAGTGATTTGTTTACAAAACAAGAACCTAGCATGGTTATCTAATGTATTATATTTGCATAATGGTTTACACTTTGCATTGTGAAGTAATTTATAGAGCTTTCTCTTTTTCAAATAAAAATTAAAATCAAATAATGAATAATAAACAATGCAGCTATTTTCTTAAAAAGAAATCACTTATAATTAATTAAATTTAGTTTCCCTCCAATTAGTACAGAGTGGAAGGTTACTTACAGACAAAAATAATTTGCATAAGATCTTCTGGTCTTATAAATATTTTTTTTTTTGGTTTCAATTATCAAAGTGGATTGAAGTTATTAATAAATTAACAACATTATAATCAAGTAACCAGGTCAGTTATTAGTAGGCACTAAGCTAATAATAATAATTGACATGTAATTATGCGTCCTACAAAATTAATCTTCTATCATTCCAAACCATTAATATTAAATTATCAAGCTTAACTTAAGCAATAAAATCTGAATATTTGACCGACTGACCTTGCAGTGATGTTTTGGTAATGAGAAACGGCCATGACTTCAATGCCTATGATATATATTTTTTACATCTTTTTATTATGTTTACCTACTTTGTTTTAAGTACTATTTACTTCTTGTAATATAAAGTTGCTGCATGTATAATAAATATGAGTAAAATGGTACAGTAGGCAAGGTATTTATTGGCCACAATTCGGGATGTACATTCTCCTTACTTGCCTTAAATTAGTGCTGTCATTTTCCGTTAAATAGGTTTAGAAAAGGATAGGAGATATTTTAGTCGTGTCATGTCTCATAATTTCATGCAAAACACGTGTTATTTGTCAAAATAAGGCGACAATCAAAACAATGACGACTAAATTGACTAGGAAAGGCGAAAAAACCCTTGACGTTTTTAAAAATGACAGGACTTAGATATCTTCTAGCCTTTTCTAAACCTATTTGACGGAAAGTGACCGCACTAAATTAAGGCAAGTAAGGAAAATTTAAATCCCGAATTGACCTCATTGTTTTAGTTCATTTAGCATTTCTTGTTCTGAATTAAACCTCTTATTATTCTGTGCAAAGGTAGTCATTTAATGTATAAAAACGATTTTATTTTTAATTCCAGCCAACATGTTTTGTCAGAAGACACATACTGTCGGCAAGTGAAGGACGGATGCCTGCACACCAAGCGGTTGCTCACCAAAACCAACAGAGTACCCAAATGGGGAGAGAGGTAATTACTCCATTCAAAGTCTTGTTGATATGTTATTTAAGCAGGGTAGTTGATGCATGGAATAAGTTGCCTCAAGATATTGTACTGGCTTCATCCATCAACTCATTCAAAAACAAACTGGACAGTCACATAGTGTCAAAGAAAGGCAACCAAAACAATTGAACAGCAGGATAAAGGCATTTATCAGTTGTAAAACTGCCTGCCTGATTAATAATAAATACCAAAACACGAGGCAAGAAGTAACAATAACAATATATATAGCAAAGTTTTATGAATATTGAAATATTAGGAAATGGTTGCTGAATTATTCAAACACAGCTTTCTCTCTATATTTTGTAATGTTAATGTTGCATTCTATGTTAATCTAAACATGAAACAAACACTTATTAATTCTGCCTGACAAACAAGTACGAAAAATATTAAAAATATGATTGTATATATTGTATAGTGATGATATATAAATGTGATATTTTTTTCGTGTTGTCAATATATTTTATTGTATTTTTACATCGACGGCCGATGTGGCGCAGTGACGGCCAATGTGGCGCAGTGGTAGTGCAACTGCCTGCGACGCAAAAGTTCCGGGTTCGATTCTCGGTGGGACACTCACAGAGTTGATATTTATCACTTTGTAAATTTGTTCCCGGTCTGGTTAGGTAGGACATTGCAGGGTGAACCAACTGATTGTCCGAAAAGAAATGGTTCCGTGCTTCGGAGGGCACGTTAAGCCGTCGGTCCCGGTTGCTGTCTATAATTACTTAGACGGTGGTCGTTACACAACCATGTCAGAAAAAAGGATGAAAAAACTCTGACACCAGGGTTCATCGGGTCGTTGGACGACTCGGTGTCCCACACGAAAAGAGAAGACATTGTATTTTTTTATTTAATTTTGTACATTTGTGATGGACATGCCTAATTTAAAAAACATCTGACTGCTACAATAAACTCTTTTTCATATTTTTTTATTTGTATATTTTCAGGTTTTTCAATGCAAAGTCAATAAAGATAATAGAAGAGAGTGTAGTGGATCCTGAGAAGAAGCTGCTGGTCACTTACACCAGGAACCTCGGATACACCAAGGTCATGGTGAGTGTTCAGCACATTTACAACAATCATTGGCTGCGTGGTTCCGTGCTTCAGAGGGCACGTTGAGCCGTCGGTCCCGGTTGCTGTCTGTGATTACTTAGACGGCGGTCGTTACACAACCATGTCAGTGGCTGCGTGGTTCCGTGCTTCGGAGGGCACGTTGAGCCGTCGGTCCCGGTTGCTGTCTGTGATTACTTAGACGGCGGTCGTTACACAACCATGTCAGAGGCCTACTACTAGTAGTAGGTGGTTGAAAAACTCTGACACCAGGGTTTATCGGGTCGTTGGACGACTTGGTGTCCCATACGAAAAGCGAAAAGAGACAACAATCATCAAGTGTTAGTGCCGTGTGATGCCGGCTTAGAGTAGCATCACCCCATATCTTTCCCCCAAGTGTCGTAAGAGGCGACTAAGTGACTCGAGGGTTTGCATTGCAATTATGGGCGATGGGCTGACAACCTGTCACAGTGGCGATACACAATTTGCGAATGACCCTCAAAAGTTTCTTAGACGCGAAGTAAATGTCCGTTTTTTACGGCCTTTTACGCTTTGCCTACCCCGCGAGGGATATAGGCGTGATGTATGTATGTATCAAGTGTTAGTTATTGCCATGAAGTAGCATTCTATGATTGGACGAAAATGTGTCAATTGCAAAGTTCAGTAATTTCCTATTTGGTGCGTTTAGGCACAGTCGCGCCTGCAAACATCAGAAATAAGCTTTAAGTTTTCCCCACTTCCAGCTGTATAAAGTGACGTATGTAAATCAGAAAAATCTAGTATTTATGTAGCTTTCTAGCAGTGAATATTTTTTTAAATTGCTTCAGAAGTTTCGAAAATTAATGGTTACATTTAAACACACACAACAAATCTTTCCTCTTTAATATAATAATAGTCATATTCCAGTGTCATAGTCAAGTGTCATATTCCGAAACGAATGTTCTAAGCAAAAGAAAAAATATCTCAAGTTCTCAGTACATATTTTCATTAATTAGGTTCACTACTTACTTCTACCAATGTAACTAATTGGTTGCTTCAGAACTAATTGCCTGTATCGCCTGAATGCCTGTTCAATTGATCATTGTTAAAGATCATTATCACATGATTTGTGAAGTACATATCTATTATCTATTGTTGTTATTCTATACGTAATATTGATTTGCCGTGTGATGCCGGTTTAGAATAGCATCACCCCATTTCTTTCCGGTTGGAGTCGTAAGAGGCGACTAAGGAACTCGAAGGTGTGTATTGGAATTTTAGGCGATGGGCTGACAACTTGTCACTATGGCGACACAAAATTTTCGGAATGACCCTCAAACTCCCCTCAAATGTATGTCAGACATGGCGTAAATGTCAGTGTTTAACGGCCATTTGCGCTCTGCCTGACCTGCATGGGATTATAGGCGTGATGTGTGTGTGTGTGTAATATTGATTATGAAACAGATAAAGAAATATTTTTATAAATATAAAAGGTACACGTTTTATCGGCATTCACAATATGTTTACAGGCTTATCGATTTTCGTAACTGCGCACAGATATTTAAAAATAGATAAGATGTAAGCTGTGTGTGTGTGTAGCGCAAAGAGGGAAATAATCTGAACTGCTCTAAACTGGATTACATCAATATCTATCTACTACATCTCACTCACTATCTACTTAACCTACAGTTTAACTTCTATAATAATAAAATAAATAATAAAAAGCTTTATTTCTCTCAACACAATGTTACAGAGTTTAAACTTATATTGAACTATTTTGAGTATGTGAAACTTAATGTAACTTTGTGTGTTATTGATAAACTCTGTAACTATTGATCTCAAATATTCTTTGTTATTTTATTACATTAAGAATAGCATATAAAACAAACAAAGAGGGTAAAATTATCTGAAAAGATGACAAAGTATTGCAAGGTTATGTTGTGTACCTACAAGAATGAGAGTAATAAAGATATTTGTATTTGTACTCATGAAACTGAACAGCTTTCCCTATGGAACATGAGTCAAAATAAAATAAAAAAATTACCTTCTATATAAAATTGCCGATAAGCTGGTTAATTTACTAAGGGATGTCCAACCTTTTTTTTCATATTTCGACTTATGTTCCATTTTGTGAGTACCTTGACCTCCTTTCAACTTGGTATATCCTTTTTTTCACTCCTTTTACTTCGCTTATTAAGTTTGTCTAAATATATACAAGAACATTCAAATCTAACATAAACTTCCACATAAGTGTCACAGAATAAATAATAGCATATAATAGTACAAACAAGCGTGTTTGACTCAAGACTCACAGCAACCTAAGTTATTGTTGTACGCTCCTTTCAACACATATGTTAAGCGTATGTTTATCCCTCTATAGGGTGAAATTTTACTAGTGACCGATAGCGAAATCATGGGACTGGTGATAAGAAACAACTTTCCCCAAGGAAGGTTGAAATATAACAAAAATATTTTGAGTTTCCATGGTAACTCAAATCAGCTGATCGGAAATATTATATGGGATGTCTTTGTTTCTATGGGAAAGTTGTTCTATATCACCAGCCCGCCTTGAGATTTCGCTATCGATCACTAGAAAAATTTCATCCTATACAAGCTGTTACAAAATAACCCAAAGATAATACTAGTATTTACTATCATCAGTCGATGAAATAACCAAAGCACTAGTCTACGTCAGTACTACACTTACCTTTCAACGAATTTCGATTTGGCATACATTGCTGGTTATATTTAATTAGAAAAATATTATCCGTAATTTTTAAAATCGACAATTAATTGTCAAATCTTTTACTGGTATATGTCTGTCGTAGAGCGTAGTGGAGCGAGTGGAGTACCGCGCGTGCGGCGCAGTGACCGTGGCGCGGAGATCCGCCTGGATCGACAGCCAGGTGTTCGGCTTCTCCAGAGCTATACGAGCCTTCGGACTGGAGCGCTTCCGGAAGAACGCCACGCAGATGGTGAGTGCAGTGTGTGGCGGTGCTGGATCGACAGCCAGGTGTTCGGCTTCTCCAGAGCGATACGGGCCTTCGGACTGGAGCGCTTCCGGAAGAACGCCACGCAGATGGTGAGTGCAGTGTGTGGCGGTGCTGGATCGACAGCCAGGTGTTCGGCTTCTCCAGAGCTATACGAGTCTTTGGGCTGGAGCTATATATTTTTATACTGTATTGCATATCACAGAAAAGGCGGGACTGTTGTCACGCGGCTTCTCTGCCAACCATTTTGTTTGGTTCTTTTCCCGTTTCCTACCTAATATATTATTTTCTAATTCCACTGTGCAGGTTGGGTGGGAGAGATCTTTTCATAGAGATAAGCTCACCTCTGTGACTACGTTTAATATTCAAATGTTTTGTAATAATTTGGTACACAATAGAGAATATATACCTCATAAATGATTTCCCCTTCAGGTGAATGGGTTCAACCACGTCCTACAGCACATGTTCCCGCGCGCGGGGGCGGGGGCCGGGGGGGCGGGGGTTCCCCACGCGCACGCCATGCACGCGCCCTCGCTCAAGGAGATGCGCTCGGCCGCCGCCGCCGCCTCCGAGCGAGCCAAGCAGAACGTCCTGCAAACCGTCAACAGGACGTAACAGGAAGAAGGCGGTGATCAAGAGTAATGTGTAAAGTAGGGGAAAGTGGTATAAGACGGGGTAGGGGGGTAAGATGGGAAATCAGCAAAAAACTATGTTCCAAACGCGCTTTCAAATGACTGCTTACGCCATCTTACGGCCATTTAGTGAAGTTATGCAGTGCCGCAAAAGTCATGGCGGAAAGTGCATGTATTGTGATTTCGTGAGTAATTTATTGTTTTTATCACTTTTGATGTAATATTTAGGGTCAGTAAACTACGTGACTGCATTCAATACATGTCCAGCAAAGCTGAGGAAGTAATTTTTTCGTAAAACTGAGATATTTTACTACTTTATGAGCGTTGCTTCAAGCGGACAGGTTTTGTTTTATAACTTAAAAAAATGTTGTGTTTAAGAAATTATCGTTTGGGGCATGATGGGGTATATGTTCACAGCCATCAACAAGCCGCAATCTGATCTAAATGAATTTCATTAAGTTAGCCTAAAACTACTGATGTCTTACCCAAGTATGACTCAGAAACAAAAGAGAGAAATCCATAGAAGAGGAAAAACTGCTATATTACTAAGTCTCCGTACAAAATAGAATTAGAAGAACGACAATGATATTTGCCCCAATTTTGAAGACAGCGATTAATTAATGAAGAAGTGTATGAGAAATATCCCATCATGCCCCAGGGGGTAACCCCGTCTTAGCCCAAGGGTGGGGGCAAGATGGGATAAAGTAATGTTTTGATTTTTTTATTATTTTTATAAGAAGTTGTTTATTGACAGCATTTTACCTACCAATAAAATGCTTATTAAACTACTTACCTTCCTTATAGCCTTACTTATAGAGATAGAGATCTTCCTTTGCAGCGATTGGTCGCACTTATCTGTTCCAAAGCTGTGTGATTGGTTACGTATGCCCCCACACCCCACCCCACTCCGACACGGCAGGGCGGGGCGAGTCGGCCCGCTTGGCTTCATTGCGTCTCATAATAATATTCTAATTAGAATATTATTACTACAAAATACACCAGGCAGAATTAAAAATTTAAGGCTATAAGGAAGGTAAGTAGTTTAATAAGCATTTTATTGGTAGGTAAAATGCTGTCATTAAACCACTGTACGTTCCTTATAGCCTTACTTATAGAGACATGTTTGATATCGCCTGGAGGAGTGGGAGCTATCGCCAATGTGAAAAACTATAAAAAGAAACAGGTATTATTATTCTTTAAAAAAGAAAAATGAATTTCTTTATCAACAATAATGATTTTGATCCACTATACTGAAAAATTATTTATATTGTATTTATTAAAAAATACTGTAATATCATAAACTCACCCTTAAATGACGATAAAATATAATAAATTATAATGAAAATGTAATTCAAAACCTCTTGTACTATATTACGGCATTCTAGGTAAGCATAATAGAATGATGAAAATGATGCATCTGTAACATGCCATTTATAATGTCTTTGAAAAACTTTACCTCGTGTTTAATAAAAAATGCACATAATACAGTTATTCATTATGTAAGTCTCAATACGTTTTGATAAGATAGAAAGTACGCGGAAATTCATCTGAAAGTTTCCGAACAGTAAACAGAAATTTTTTTAAAAAAAATTTGAAAAACTCAATAGCCAAAATAGTAAAATATAAAAATATTGAACCTTTAGTTAGAGGTAAATACGCATTGCAGGTCGTTTTTATAAAACCTTTTAAATATCTATTTACTTACATAGTAAATAAATAGCTCTTTTACACAGAAAAACATAGCTTACATATTGTAATTGTGCTTGATCACTCAAGCTAAAGGTAACGTAATAAGTAGGTTAAATTTCCCTACTATAAGGTCAACACTACTGTTTAAGATATGCATTGACCTAAACAGGCTTAAGCAGGTAAATCAAAAAACCTGGCCAAACGACTACCTAGTTTCCCAGGAGAATAAAAGGCATATAAATTTGTTATCAAATCATACCTTCATATGATTTTTTAAATATGATTCATTTGGGCTTGCCTTAATAGTATTTGCTATAATACATAATGATCAATAACTAACCTTGTTTACTTTGTCGGAGTAACGGTCAAGCTTTATTTAAAACATCACTCGGGCCTCTGAATAAACTATATTGTATATAATAATATAGTTAATTAATATCTTGGTAAATCTACCTAAACTTGATATAATAAAAGAGGCGATTATTGAAATTGTTTTCTGCCATAACTACCTCTGACCGTCCCATGCAAAGCCCAGATCTCTGTTTAAAACTTGAAAAGGGCACAAATTTGCTTTAATTTTATGTACAATCAAAAACGAGCTAGCTATAAAAGAATATGAGCTAAAGTTTAAATTATAAGAATTTTATCATTTTGTTAACAGCTTACCTACGGAGAAAATTTAATCCGAAGGTACGTCGGTAAACGACGTTATTGTCTATTAGACAGTACAAACATTGCAACATTGCAAATTAATTGTGTAAGCCTAGATCTTACGTGGGTCACCGTACAAATATTATATATCATTATGATCACCGTTGGTAAAATATACTAGCTATTGAACGTAGTAGGTAGTTCCCAATATAATTCTCGCTAGGTATCTATTCTGAAAATATTTTACTTGATAGGCAAACTATTTGCCTAGCACAAAGGTACATTCAAGCATTTTTTAAAACAACGTCTTGTGCTCGACATTCAGAGCAAACATATTGGAACAACGGTATTATTATTTTAGGCTGACGTCTTACGATAGGCAATTATGTTCACTATCGTACGTTTCTAACAACCATCTAACAATGTTATACACAGGAGTAGATACTCGTGTTTCAAACCCAAACAAGGCAGACAGGGCACTTACACAAATATCAATTAGCAAAAGTACCCTCTGATTGTAACCTTTTGTATATTTATTTAAAATACCCACATAGACTGTGGGTACTTGTTGTTTACTTGCCCAAAAGCTTTCATTCATTATCGAAAAAGTAGGTGTAGTAAGCATGACTACACTTGAGGAAATAAAAACTTAATATCGTCTGGGACAGTGTCGCATTATTGCTATTTGCCACTATCGCTCTAAAACTTTTCATCTCTAGAGGAGGTTGTTATACATATTACGCCATATGCATTTCATTCATAACATTTCAGGTAATATGAAAGCACCTGAAAAATATATCATGAACTTTTCATCTCTAGTGGAGGTTGTTATACAAATTACGTAATATGCATTTCATTCATAATATTTCGGGCAATATAAACGCACCTGAAGATAATATCATGTTCAAGATCAAGGCACTCGAGTAGGTAACACAAAATTTGGCATATACCAAATAGGTATATATTACATCACTCGCCTTAGCAGCTAGACAACCTTCCACTAGTTTTGATGTTATACAGCTTGATATAGCAGAATTAACAATAGGGTGTACCTAGCTCCCAAGTTGCAACATGCTGGAATAAGTAAATTACCTACATACATCTCCACCTCACGAAATTTACTCCGTACACTCAATGCACGATGAATTAAAAAGTAAAAATTATTATAGTTTCGGTGTGAGGTCTTCATTATTTACTTATCCATTTTGAGATGAGGCCATTACAAAAAGGCCGTTTTCTCTCCCCACATTTGTCTGTTTCCATGTTGCTAAGAAAAACTTAGGACTATTTTAGGACAACTCTGCACTTAGAGAGCTTAGATTGTACACATTCCCTTCCGTGATTGATGCCAGAATCATAGCGAGTATTTAACGTAGGTACTCTTACGCCACTTTTTGATCATAGTTCAAAGAAGTAAACAAATGACAAGCGTGAGGGATCTCCCTCAGAAATGCGTTAGCACTACGAGGTCTGTGATAGCATAGAAATAGAAGTGAATTATTGCTACTTAGGACAGTGAGCAAGGGAAAAATTTATAAATTCAGTCGTTTTCACAGTTACCTAATAAATCAATATGTTTCTCATTTTCTTACTGCGTGGCCTCGGTAGGCCACTGAAATGATCATAAAGGAAAACTGTTTCAGACTTAAACCGTCTATAAATTTTCCTTAACCTGCGAGAATTTAGACTCGGCAGTAACGGTTACGAGGATGGGACTGAATGCGGTGAATCTACGACAAATATGTCTTCTGCTTAAGAATCATTGTAAAACGTTAGACAGCTCTCTAACTTTGAACTTTATTCCGAGTAGATAAAGTTCATACTTACGTAGGAATATTGTTCCCTGTACTTTCTAATAGCCAAGACTTTTTAGGGCTAGGACGTTATATTTGAAACATTTTTTCAAACATTTAAGTAGGTATATTTTGCCTACAGATAGCCTATTTTGCAAATTCTCAGTGGAATCTAGCTATCGTTATTTGAAAGCGTAAGCTCATGGAACTAAAAGAGGGGGACCTTATGAACGCGTGCAAGGTAAAAATATTTTCAAATTAACATCTTAGGAATCCCCTCGCGTTCTATTTTCTAATACGCTCGAGGTAACACATGTGTCAGACAGTAAACTCCTTGTACTCAAGTCTGTAACACACCTTTCGAAGCTTTTATTTCTTAAATATATTTTAATACTTAACCTTAACCGTGTTAGGTAGGTATAAAATTATGGAAACTTGGCTAATTTTATACCACATGCAGGATTTGAACCTGCGCGCTTCACTATCAATACTAGTGCTACACACTACCCTTCGCTACAATTGCTTTATCTCATCGCAGGCGGTGGACCGGACGATGTACTTTCAGATAAGACAAAATTTAACGAGGGCATTTCACTGTCACGTTAGAAGACAAATAAGCATAGAAGTAAAGAAAGACTGCTTTACTTTGATCAGACAAAAGCAAATCATGCATGTGCCGGATGCCATCAAAACTTTTGGAAGTTTGATAAAAAGGTAGGTAGGTACCAAAAGTAATACCTATACTTAAAGCAATAACGTTTTATCAAAGGTGCTGGCCGACTCTGCACGAGGTATTAAAAATATATTGGTGGGTACATTTCGAAACTTTGGCTCCACGAGGACCCAGTTCTTTGAGTTGCATATCGTACCGAAACCCACAATACAAATACTTTTTAGTACTTGTTAGTATTTTTGGCAATATTTGCATCTAAACCGTCTATAATGCATGGAATTTGTATCGCATGTCGATTTATTAATACGTCAAGTATACGAAAGGCTCGAGGACGGAATTTCAGGCCCTGCAAGTGCAAGCGAGGGCATTCTGCATGACATCAAAAGGTACAACCCCTGCGCGGGGATGTAGGAGTCTAAGGACACGTCATGCGCTGACGGCCTAATGAACTCCTGATGATGTTATAAAATAGGGTATACCTTGCGTTGCGCAGAGGTAGCTTATAAAACCGACGAAATGTAGCTTGGCTTGTGCTGCCATTTCATATCATAGCAATCAACTAGAATATATATTTTCTGCAATTTATTCTAGGTACAACGAAAAGATCCTTGAGGAGTTCTTACTACTCTATTTTATACGACGTTCTACGGACTTGGACTTCCGTAAACTTTCTTATTACTAAGAGCATTTCACAGGGTCATGGCGGCCCCCTTTTTAAAATAAAAATTGTCGCTGTTCGACTTATTTATTTAAAGAACTTTGAAGGTATCCGAACAATACCTACAGATCACGTATTTGATGCGTTACTTGAATAACACGTTGCTACGTGAAAGGAGCATCTGTATACCATTACTAGCTCCAGTAAACGACATAAAAATGTATTTATGTCCAAATAACAATTTACAAAAACACGTGTAAAAATAAAATAATCATTCACAAATGAAAATCCATAAATCAATCAGGCACATTAATGAAAAACGTGCACGGGGGATATGTAGAAACTAGTTCGACGGGATAGTAACCTATAAATAGAAAAAAGGTATTACTTCTCTCGAGGAATACCTACCTATCAGTTCAAGGTAACTAGTTTAAAAACCTGCGAGGGATGAACATTTATATTGAAAATCCTAAAATAATGCCACTCAAAGCTTGTGCGAAGTGCACTATGATTATTGGATTTTCATTTGATCGTTCGTAAAGAATCGAACGAATTAATTACTTCCGGATTAAAAACTTTTCGTAAAAAAAATTCACTATTGTTAAATCCGGGTAACTAAAACTTCGATAGCAACCAAATTTCTATAACACACTTTGCCTATTTATTTGGGATCATTATTCTTGACAAATAATTCCCATAAATTATTAACTATTTTGTTCACAGAATTCGGATCGCCAGGAACAATTTATTTATTCGTAAACGGTCTTGACAGATTTCAATAATAATTTATTAAAATTGTAAGCAATTGCAAAGTTGTGTCCGACGGAAAACCGCCTTCAGAAATTTGATTTGCCACATGCATAATAAAATATAAAGGACTTACCCAGTTTATACACACACTGATTTAAAAATTTATTTAAATAGGAACAATTAAATCACTAAATTTATTAATTTAAAAAACGAACGGTGCAAAACCGTTAAAATTGTAAGAAAATAATTTTTCAAAGTTTAAAATTTAAAACTATATCGAAATTTAAAAAATTATTTTCTGAGCGCGACCGCTCACTGCGAAAGAAAAATCGCCAATGAAGCCAAGCGGGCCGACTCGCCCCGCCCTGCCGTGTCGGAGTGGGGTGGGGTGTGGGGGCATACGTAACCAATCACACAGCTTTGGAACAGATAAGTGCGACCAATCGCTGCAAAGGAAGATCTCTATCTCTATAAGTAAGGCTATAAGGAACGTACAGTGGTTTAATTTTGCGTTATTGTTGATTATAATATGAAAGAGTATAGACTGACGGATTTTCAATTAAATTACCTTTGTCCTAGCATAAAAACTTCGTAGTTATTTTTCTGTTTTTCCTTAAAGGCCCCATCTTATACCACCTTCCCCTAACACGATGTTCAATTTAGGGAATTTGATTCGCTCTAATTTTAGGTCTGTAGTAACGGTAGCAGGACGGTGCGGATAGTTAGGGGGAAGAGCCCTGTGGCCTATGTTACGAAACTACAGGCTACAAGTCTACAGGTGAAATTCGTAGTATATTTCGTAGCCGGTTGATATTCCCGGTATTATAACCTAACCGACTACGCAATGAACATCGAATTTCACCTGTAAAATTGTAGCCTGTAGTTTGATAATATTGGACACTGATGTCTGTTTGAAGAGTTAGTACTGTCAACGCTACGTCGCGCGGGCTTCATTGGCAAAATACAAGAGCAGCGCGGGCTGCGCCAACGGCTCGACGCAGCGTTGGACCTATGGTGTAATTCTCTCCAGCTCTGTATTTGTGTCTGTGTATTCTGTAACGTCTAAGGTAACTTCTGTTTTAAATTTATAAATGTACAATACTTTATCAAAATACAATAACTAGGTATAAAAATCAATGAAATATATAAATTTCCAGACAAAGACTTTCCAACATCGTTCAGCAATTCACTGAAATAAAACTAAACTTATACATATCCGTAAATAAAATAAACTTTAAATAGACAGGAATAGATGATCGTCAAAGTTTTACTACAACGATTTCACAATTTTATGTCTATAAAATCCAGGCATTGCCAATCTATATGATAATCAAATCTAGAATCGTAAATAAAACTGAATAACTTTCCAGGCAGTATAGCGACTAAAAATATATATTTGTAAAGGTGATAAATGGTTATCAGTTTTATTGGGCCGAAGTTTTATAATATATTATTATTATATATAATATATTTTTGTGTATCACTGTACATCACTGCCACAACCACCAACCACCACAACCACATTCCAGCTGTGGAGGTGTTCGATGCAACTCTTGCAGAGCCTCTGCAGGTGCCACTTTTCGTTGAGTTGAACTAAAAACCCATAGCAAAATGTTTCTATAATAGTTCTAATTATTTGCAGTTGCTTTGACATTCTGAAACATACACATTTTGATTTTGATGGTACCAAAAGTGAGTGTTTGTACATGAGTTAATCCTTTATAAGGGCGATGGTAAGAATGTTCCCACCTAAAATTGAACCCAATTGATTTCAAAACCGATGAAAAGAATTGTCATGTTCTGGTCGTTAAAGGGTTAAATTGCTGTGTGTCTGACCTGCAGAGGCTCAATTTGATGAATTTCTAATTCTTTAGAAACATGAGTTCAAAACAAAGCATTTCTGCGCTCAGCTGTATACGACTGAGATGATGATTTCGGTTGCAATATTATTTGTGCAATGAGCAACCGAGACGGAGGAAAAATGATTTATTATTACAATATTATGAAGAAAATTTAGTGTTTTTGTGTGATGGCTTTGAGAAAGAATGCAATTGAACAATACATTGAAAAATAATAAAGTTCTGATGTAGAACTAGAACTCTATTTCAGGCTATCATAGAAAGATTCTTCATGTAAAAACTGCTATTTGGCATAATAAAATTAATGTTATTTATTAGTTTAAATTAGAGTATTCAATTTACGCGTTTTAAATGGTTTAAGACTAGAATATAAAATGTTCTACAAGTGCGACACTTAAATACTCTTGAATCCAGTTTATAAATTATGTATATCTTACTGTTTAGTTCAGGATCTTTAGTGCTTGCTTCCTTCCAGCAATATTGTAAATTGTCTTGCTTTGAAAGGATCAACCATCAGCGTAATTCTTGTACAATTGTATTTGAGATCTTCTTTTTTAAGATTAAATTCTGGCATTGTGTAGATATTTTAAAAATTAGTTTAGTGCAATTTTTCCTGTGCTTTCAGAGTAAAGTCCTATGTTTAATTATAAATTAAATATAGATGTGTCTAAACCTAAAGAATAGTGTGAGTTAGGATTAGTTACCACTTTGAAAATAAGAGGATCATTAAATAGAGAATTCCTATGAACCTACATATTTTATTTCCAACAAATCCCCTGATTTTTAAAAGGTTGAAACAAATTTCCTAAGAACATTAAGAGATACAGAAAGCATACTCAGTATAACACACACACACACACACACACACATATCACGCCTATAATCCCATGCGGGGTAGGCTAGGCAGAGCGTAAACGGCCGCTAAAAACGGACATTCACGCCAGGTCCGACAAACATTTGAGGGTAATTCGGAAAATTGAAATCAATATAAAATCTGAATACATCTGTCTACATTTTATTTTACAACATCATTAATATAACAACTAGAATGAAATTCAAACTATCCTAATATGATACTATTTAATCCTGATGGCAGCTCTAAGCCGAGCGCTCCGACTGCGAGGATTGCTTTCCACCTCCTCATCAGAAGGCACCTCCACATGTTTATTGATCTGTTTCCACGGAGTGTCCAGGAAGTGCTTGATGGTGTCCTGATCCTGCACTAACATAGGACTCAAGTACTTCAGTGGCACCGGGTTAGCTACCTCATTCACAGTGTTACCGGCTATGTGACGCTTCACTATTGTGTCTTCTAATGAATGGAAGCATATTGTTACTAATCTTCCGTTGATCTTCAAATAATACTTTGCTAAAACCATGCCGTAGTTCAGCTCATTGAGCTCGTTATTCACAAATATTCTTAATGCTTGGAATACTTTTGTAGCATTTGACTGTGGTCTCTGTAGCTTGTCTAATCTAATTTCATCAGGACAGCAAGAATTAACAACGTCAACCAGTTCTGCAGTAGTTTCTATGTTTTTTATCATATACCGGGCTTGTATGATAGTTTGTGCAATTTTTGCTGCTTTCTTCTCTTCCCCATATATTTTGAATATTTTGTACAATTCACCTTCATTAGCTGTGGCTAGGACTTCTCTGGCTGTTATTTGGTTTGGATCTCTACCGGCATCCATTCTCATGTCTAAGTAGCCATTTCTACTGATAGAAAACCCTCTTTCTCCATTATCTAGTTGCATTGAAGAGCATCCAAAATCAAAGAGAATTCCATCAATAGATCTTTGACTGACTCCAGCCTCTTTCAGAAGGGCTGGTAATTCACTAAATCTACCAAGTATAGGTGTGACTCTGTTTGGATATTCTTCTGCTAGGTTTTTGGCTTTTTCATAAGCTGTAGGATCTCTGTCCAGGGTGATGAGTTTGCAATCAGCCGATTCCAGTATCCTTCTTGAATGACCTCCAGCTCCAAAAGTCATGTCAATAAATACATCATTGTCCTTTGGGTTCAGGTGTTTAATGGCTTCATTTAGCATAACAGGAGTATGGTCTTTATATTCTACAGCCTCTGTAGTAAGTTTACGGATTAGTGGAAGGCGATTGAAGTTTATTATACGCCTTAGAATCATTTTGAGTCCTTATTGAAGATTTTGCTGAAGAAACCCTTGTTTTCTTCTTTTAAATACGCGAGGACTTCGTTAGAGAGAATGAGGTTGCATTCCTCTGTACTGAGGCCGGTGGCGGTGCTGTTATTTGTCCGCTTATACTTGTTTCTGTAGTAGTTATCCGCTATTTTGTTCAGGCAGTTGTACTGTCGGTTACAGAGTTCAGAGTCTAGGTTAGGTCGTTCTGATGATTCGAATGCCGCCTTCACTTTGTCCCTGATGAACTTCCCGAGATCTCTGTAACAATTCAGAAAGAAATTCATAGCCAAATCGCCAAAAGTTGCTAAGCTTAGGCCTGATATAACCTAAAATGATAGCTAACCTGTCGCCTTTAGTACTGTCCAGGGGCCACTTTGCTATTAGTTTGGTGAACTTTTTGTACTGGGTAGTCATCGCTAGTTAATTAAAAGGGAATTTTATTCATTCTTTTCCTAAAACTTGAGATAATTGCACAACAAAATACGAGTAGGAGACATGGGAAGCAAAAAAATGTACTCTGTGACCACTAATGTCACATTGACATAGACATGACAGTACGACCGCGAATTCGTTCAGAAATATATTTTGCGTTTCGATTCGATCAGTAGCAAGATCTATGAGCAGAGTTTTATTTTTGAACGAATTTAATACACTTCCGCTTCCGCACTGATCTCATCACCTCCGTGCATCACCTCTCGTGTCATATCATATTCTCGCGTGGATTCTTTTCATCATATTCGTGAAACTTGGTGTAACATCATCGTGGGAGTATAGTATTCTTTGATGTTCCGTCATTGTCATCATGTCTTCGGTAATCAATGCCCATTTCCTAGGTTGCAAACGCATGTTTCCTATATGTCCTACACTACTAATCAGTTTTTTACATATTGGATTTATGGAAGGACCGAGCTGGCTCGGTATTTTGTTTTGTTATTACACTTCTATAGATGGCGTTATTCGTAAAAACTAAGTTACAAAAAGCAATTTGCATCATACCCGCAATGCCCTACGTACATACCTACTTACGAGAAAATCGTTGAAACCGTTTCCGTCATCCTGGTTATACATAAATACAATTTATAGGTACAAGAATAGCTCGTTTAAAGGTATTAGATTAGATTGGTCATTTATTCTGATTCCAAACTAACACTTATTCCTTGAACAAACGGACAGGACAGAATATTTCGAACAAGTATAATCCAAAGATCAAAATAACCACGGCACGCGGCAGCGCGGCGCGGCACATCCCAATTATTTAGAATAAGCACGATTAATCCCGTTGTTCCGGTTATTTCTCCACTTTCCTCAACCGGCGTCTTTGTTGGGTATGATAATCCATGTGGAAACTTATGGGTTAATTAATTAATTACACCCGCGCCACACTAATCACCCCCATTTGAAAAATAAACAAAACTTACAAAGATCTCAGAAAATACTCTTATATATCTATCTATCTATACCTACCTATCCTATTTTATATTTGGAATTGTTGGTACTTGTTTATGTTTTGCAGCAAGGATCGTTTCGATTAAGGTACAGAATTGAGCTACCAGTATAATATCCGTACCGGTGTAAGTTTTTAAAGGTAAACGGAAAAAGGTTATTATATGATACCGGTAGAAAAAAGTTACAGAATTGAAGTACCGCTACCGAAATAGTTTCGATCGGCATCGCAATAAACATTGCGCTCTATCAAGCGAAGTTGCGAATTCATAGAAGATGCAAGTACTTAGAAAACCACTTTGATAACGGTTTAGGTATCGTAATAAATACCTGTACCGTAAACCATTAAGTAACAGAAAATGTTGGTATCAAAACGTTATGACGTCATACCCTTTACCGGTATAACCCGTGGGTATAACCGAAATAGTTTTGGTGATACAATCCCTGTTTTGACAAACCCTCGTCACAAAATGAGGTTTAAAACGTACGTGATTCTTTTTTCAGACGGCCTATTTTATGAAAATATACGGTAATGGTCAAAAAGTCCATTATTTCGTAGATTAGACGCTACGACTACGTGCGCTACGCCGTAGCCCGTAGCAAATACACGCTGTAGCAACTAAAGTAACGTGCAAATTTATATTTTGCAAGGTATACATACTGACACTTCTCTTTTGGTTTTCGATCAACTTTCAACGCCTAAAATTATCTTTACTAGACCAATAAGTTTAACGAATTTGGCACACGTACATTTTAATAGAGTGTAAAATAAACCATTCACTAAAACTAAAAACTTATCACGCCGAAAATCTCTTATGATGGAAAGTAATTCCCCGACCGAAGGTCTAACATAAACTCTCGTCTATAAGTATTGAGATCTTTACAGCCGCTCCTAAGTCCTACTGCACTTCAGAGGGAGGCATTGTACACGAGAATCAACATTTTTTTTCTCGTCGACTTGCCTCCCTTTACTGAAAACTTTTCTACTACGCGAGTTTCTTTCAACCTGTAATAGACATTGTCATTTTAGTATGAGTACATCCCAGTGACTTCAGTAGAGAAACAGCAATGTATGTTGTGCTTGATGAGTAGAGTCGTTACGTAGAGTGAGGGGTAGCTGGCGACGCTGAACGTTACAAAGTGCGAGCCTTTTGTCCAATTTAAGGTACAGTTCTGTTGTTGCGTTTGATATTGTATGATTTTATTGTTCCACAAATATAAATAATTTAATGTCAATTATTGCAAGTAATCTTCTTAAATATGTAAGTAAATAAATTAGACTTAAATTACTACTATTCTTCTTAACCTTGTTGACAAAAAATTAATGAAGTGACGTAAACTGTGCTGAATTTGCCATCATTGAGTTAAATCCTATTTCTGCGTGATTGTGCCAAATTGTAATGTTTTTACAGAATAAATAACAGTGCTGTTACGAAAAAATAGTTTTGTTTAGAATATATTTTAAGGCATGCAGTAATGCATAAGTATAGAAATTCCATGTTACCTAATGCTGGTTTGTTTATACAGAAGGTTCAGTAGATTGTTAATTCAATAATGCAATAGAAACGTAAAGGCGTGATCTCGCTGGTCGCTACGGCGTAGACTGCGTAGCGTTTCTATTTCCGTTTAAAGCGCTACATACTACCAAACAAATATAAAACCGAGATTCTGAACCGTTCGGTTCAGACACAAGTCGCGGGTTCCAAAAGCTGTCCTTATTTCAGGCGGGCGGAGTGTCATGGAGTCGTGGTCGACGTTGCGCGCGCAGTCGCCGCCATCGCTCGACCCTCTGCAGTCGGGGACGCGCCGCGGCCGCGCCATGTACGCGCGGACACTTACATAACAAACAACCGACGATCACTTGCTTCAATACTATTATACACAGTACAGTGACAACAGTGCTTGTGAACAACCATTTGATTATCTTCCGACCGGAGCTACGACAACGCTACACACAGGTATTCCTATCCGAGCTGCACATGCTTAGTTTAGTACCGTGTTATGTGCTTTACTCGCTCGTCGCCACAGTTTTATGCCTTCCAATGTTTTAATAAAAGCTCGCGCTGAAACTGAACAAGGATGTTGCTTGGAAATGATCCAGCCGCAAGGAGCTTTATTCCTAAGACGGAAAGGTTTCAGTTTCTTTCGCTGTTGGTATCGATCAGGCGCCGCGCCGTACACATTCGTTTTTAAGCATTTCGGTGCGAAGGTTTCGCTGGCTGTTGTATACATACGTATAGCTACTATAGCGGCATTGCATTTGGTATAATTTGGTTATCGTAGCAATTTGGGTAAGAGCATACAACTACAGTCGGACTGATTACGATCTCGACTGTCTGAAATTGCTTGGTCTATGCAATTAACTGGATACACTGGAAACGTCTAACAGCTTGTAATTGCGTTACCAAATTGTTACAGTTACCTAGAATCAAAATGTAATAAAACATTAGTTATTTATCGGAATGGCTTAGGTTAGGGTACACGATACACTAACTCAGGTGAGACAAATTAAGCAACGCCATTAGTTCTCATCTATACATTTATCTATCTATCATGCTAGTTTTATCTACTTACCGGTTCTCTCTGAGGGTTTGCTGTTATTTTCCGTAAAAATGATTATTTCCAAAAATAAAGTATAAGAAATGTCAAGAAAAAACATATTATCATCAAGAGTTACCAGTTTACCACACCGATTCTATCAAGTCTGTTAAAGTGCCAACATTATTTAGACGAATTTAGAATTTTAAAAAAGCGCTATAAACTATTATCGTCACACCCAAATTCGTCCACTGTCATATCGTCCATCGCCTGATCGTCTGACGGGCGATATTGCCGATTACCATCAGATCAATCACTCCACAGGGCTTCGAGCCGTCACGCGGTGAGCGACCGTCACCAGATCCGATTAGGTTATATTACGTTAAAGAAAGACCCTTCATCTATAAATGAGGGCATTATTTTTGTGATGGTTCCGTGGATGGTTCTCTCAAGACGAAATTCAACATACACACAAAACAAGCGTCAAGAAGCGACAAACAAAGGATGCCCTAACTTATTGTAAATCTATTTGAGTTACTCTCTCGCTCAAACAGATTCTAGCTCACGATAATAGATTGTGCCAAATTGAAAATAAAATATTCTTTATTTCAGGCATAATAGGCACCCATATAAAAAATATTTCAGTCTATAATAAACGACTGGTAGGATAGAATAGAACAATACCTATCCATTTTTATTTATTACATTCAATATAGTCAATCATACATTTAAACTGTCCGCTATTCTCAGATATACTGTGGAATAAAGTCACCACAAAATAACCCCCGTCTCGTATAAATTATGAATTAATATTTGTGATTTTTAATGAAACATAATTTGTGCTCCTCTGACACTAAATGAAATCTTAAACTCCGCAAAATATTCTGCTAGAAGCCAGGTCTGCAGAAATCATAGGTCTGTGTTCTTAGTTAGTACATTACGTCACTGTGTTGTATTTATACGTCACTCAAGCCAAGCTCAGTCCTTCACCTCAGTACTGGGTACGTTGCTCTGAAGTTCATGTGAACGAGGCAATGACATGATCGCTGGCGATAAGTCTGTAGAGCAAAGTTTTGTCGTAACATTACTTATAAAAAGTCACAGCTTTCCTTTAAGTTCTATACCTACACACCAAAAAGAGGTTATTGTTCAAAAATCAGTCTTACAGGGTATATGCAAGATATAGTTGTACCTATTCTAATTCTTGATTTCCCAGCCAGCCCCGAGGCAGTGCCTTTATTATGTTATATCCCGCCCGAGCCGGTTTTCTATTTACAAAATTGTAATATATAAAATTGTGTAATACAAATTTCAAGGACGGATCGTGGCGTCAATAAGTGATAATACTATCCTACATTAATTAAAGTAAATTACAATTTCAATTGCATTCGAATCGTCGTCGAAGAAGTATAAGTAGTCAAATCATACATAACTGAATGCAAGAAAAAAAACATGTTCAATCCCAACTCCGCTGCGTAAGGTTAAGGCGAATCCTACACTACAACGGAGTGACGGATGCGTCTGTCAAACACCTTGGTTACAGGATGCCATGGTATCCGTTATAAGTATTGGAATTCTAAACTTCCTTTCATTTGACTGACGGATACGTCAAGAATATGCGTCTGTCAGTCCGCAGTCCGAGACCGCTTATGTTACGGAATGTTCAGTTGTATGAATATGGAATATGACATTAAAGATTTTTGTTCCAAATTGACGTATTTCATTTAATTTCGTAATTAAAGTACCGCCGTTCCAATAGGTCGTATTTCACAGCTGTCATCTCCATACTAAAAGAGATGTCAACAAAGGAAAATGGACCCTCTGCCATAGTATAATCACGAATATGACAGTTGTCAAATACGACTTATTGGAACGGCGGTATTTTAGTAATATTTTTATTTCTCTTTCCTTTTTGCCATATGTATACTTGTTTGTTGTTTTTCATGGAAATTTTTAGTTTTGTTATCGTAGGGGTATTCTGTTTAGCAGCCTTTTTTGATAAAGTACTGAGCCAACAAAGATGACTCACAAAATTGTGGTCATTTCAATGATAGATTACCTTGTCCATTAAGTATTACCTATAGTTAAGCCTGTCAACGTCGTTAATATTTCATGCAGACCATGTAAACGGTTAACCTACTTTCATAACTTAATATTGTAGGTGCTCGTAATAACGTTTAAAATGCACTTATGTAAAACGTAGTACTTGTAGAAGGAATTGCTCATTAGTTCCATAATTAGATTCCTTCACGGAGGCTACAGAAAGTACTTATAAGTAGGCAGGTACATCCTTCGGCAGACGTCTTGCGCTCTTTTGTTCTGAATAAGCGAGTTTACAGCACAGACCAAGGAATAAAGATGTACTAAGCGTTGCTTTGGCGTATCTAACCAATAGATGGAAGCAAGAAGTAGTTTTCTATTTTACAGTAGGTTTACCGATTTGCCGAACGTCACGACAGACCCAAATTTTCAAGTTTATATACCACTCCGTCTCGTGATGACAGCCTAAACTAGAGCCACGAATGGGAGCGTGAGAATAATAATAAGAAGCTGTTTTTTAATCCATACTTGGCACTTTCACAGTACTCCATTACTCTTTGTTCTAGCTCTGACGTTTTGTTCCGGCAAGAGAACCCGGATCTCATTACTGCGAGATTTATTCTCCTGTTTATCCGACAACATAATTTCCCAAAAGAGTCCGTCTATTCAGCCCCTAGACCGCCTGGTTTAATACGCGAAGACGGGACCCGTCACTCGGCCTGCCTTGAATGGAAATTCAAGTCCCGGTTCGTCACAGATTTTTCTATATACAAATGAGGTCCTGGTTCGTCACACTCAATAATGATAATACCTATTATAGATAAATCTGCGGTGTGGTGCCGGCTTAGAATAGCATCATCCTGTTTTTTACCTGTGGACGTCGTAAAAGGCAACTAACGGATGAACGCTGGTAATGGGCAACAGCTATCCATGCTAATACTACTGATACTACGCCTTACATTGCCCTCAACAATCCGCCTGCCCAGTGTGTTGAGTTTGACAAATACCCTTCAATAGCTGGAGGCCAATGTCCAGCAGTAGACTGTTGTGACTGTTGAAGAAGAAAAGGTAATTTGATGCAAATGTGCCTGTACCGAGTTGCTAGTATTTTCTAGTTAATGAAGTAATTTATAATTTAATTTCCATGTCCCGATTCTTCACAGCTTTAATATTGGCGTGGTAAGTTTAAATGACTCATCTGACCGTATACTTTAGAAGGGTATATTTTGAAGAACCAGGACTTAAAAAAAAATTGTTCTGTGATGAATCGGGACTGTGGCGAACCGGACCAAATTCCAAGCCTCGCCCGCCGGGAGCCTATTTACATAGCGATGTAGTACTCACGCCGTCCCCAATAAAGTTATTCGCATCTATCAAACTTGTAACAGTTTTGGTCTAATGTTCCTCGGAGGACGAAGTCTGAGGTTGCTATAGACGGCCTTGTGCAAGACATTGCGGTTGTAAATCGTGTGAGAAACCATATTGCTTGAATAAAATGCAATGTGCTTTTACCCCAAGGCCAGTTAGTCCATTACTATAAAAGATCTACTTATTTTTTTAGGAATATACTCGATATAGATAAGCTAAACTGGTTTTAGTAAGTACAGCAATTCTCGTTTCATTTTGCATTTTTAACTCGGGGAACAGTTTATAGACGTAATTTATTTTTATGGTTATACAGCGCCGCTTTTATTTCCCAGAAATAATAGGCTTTCGTACTTCAATCAACGGTTTACTGGAGAAAGCCATAAACAGCGTATCACCTGAGACCTGAGACACTCTACATTACTTCCACCTGGAGTGAGTGAAACCCGCATTTTTCCACTGCTAAGCAAAAGCTGGGCTGTGGAGTTCGGGACTAAAGGTGATATCTTCCAGTTTGAATTGAATCTATGAATTTCACATCAAAGGGTACTATTCCGAACAGAGCGGCCGACAGCATATGCTCGGCCGCCGCGGCATGTGCAGTCGCCGCTCGGTTCGGATAGTATCCTATACAAATCCATACGAACCAGTAGTGCCGCAGCGACCTTCTTCTCCGACTTCGGCCGCTCGGTAGTTAATTTTAGCTAAAAGCGCAAGGATACAGAAAATCGGTGTCAGTGCAGGTGTTCACACGCAAAAGTGGCTTTATCCAAGCAAAATTCACTCAGCGCCATCTTGCCCTAATCTAAGCAAAGCTTGTAGTTTGGGAACTGGATAGCTGGTATTAATACTTATATACTTTTTTGTTGTAAATACATACATATTATACATAAAAACATCCAGATTAAACACAAATATCTGAAAATGTGGGGATTGAACCCACGACCCTCGGCGTAGCAGGCAATACTTTCCGCTACGCCAACGCTACGCAATCTTAATAGTATTGCCATGTCACTTTTTAAGATTTTTTTTCATGTAGCTGAACATTTTACGTATTCTCTGGTTCACAAAGTTCACGGCGATGTTCAGGTCACCAGGGTTCGCGGCTGAGGGCGGTTGTATAAATCCCTGCCAGGCGGCGAGATAAGCAGAATGTAGGCCAACGAATTTATACGGTACTAACTGTGATAACATACACATTTGAGGGTATATTACTCACATGGAATCAAGATTGCGTTCAGGGCAAGGATGATTCGTGTGATACAGATACTAATAGACGCCTTTATCTCTTCCGGGGTAGAAAGAGCGTCAAAACTCTGACAATATCCTTAAAAATCTGTCTTTTTCGCCACCGAGCCGATTTTCTATTAGGACATTACAAAATTGTTATAAAGAAAGAAAATTGTGGGATGCAAATTTCTTTTTTTTACAATGACGGATCATGACGTCAATAAGTGATAATACTATCCTACATTTAATAAAGAATTTGGAATTTCCACGTTCGATTAACTGTAGTCACAGGTTGTTAGCCCACCAATGGAATTCATGAGTGTCTCTCAGTCGCCTCAAATAAGACACTCACGATTAGAAATAGCGTGATGCTACTCTAAGCTAGCATCACACGGCAGAGGACTTTATATGTTCAAGCCTTTTTTTCATGCTTGAAGGGAAAATGCTATAAAAAACTTGAAACTTGAAAATTTCCTCAGCCCGTCGGACCTTGACCGTCAATTGCAACATTCCATGGATGGAATTATAGCAGCTGCAGCTTTATAATGTCGTGAATTCAGTGCCGTTTGGCAACAGTCACGCGAGTCGCGCCACCAGATTATTGACGAGCTCCATGAATTGCAATATCGTAATGGAGGCCACGAGAAGGACTTACAGGTTGAAGTATTTCTGATGTTGACGTTAGTTTAAAATAAATAGTTTTAGCCTGCCTCGTAATAATAATACATACACATACATACATACACATATCACGCCTATAATCCCTTGCGGGGTAGGCAGAGCGTAAATGGACATTTACGCCACGTCTGACAAACATTTGAGGGTCATCCGGAAAATTGTGTATCGCCATAGTGACAGGTTGTCAGCCCATCGCCAAAAATTGCAATGCACACCCTCGAGTCCATTAGACGCTTCTTACGACTCCCACGGGCAAGAAATGGGGTGATGCTATTCTAAGCCGGCATCACACGGCACAGCCGGCATCACACGGCACGGCGTAATAATAATAAACATTAACAGTGCACTGCTCGACATATGCCTCTCTTATTGGGGGGTATGTCACACTTACCACACTTGGTAAGTGGTTTGCTGAGTGCAGTGCATGAAATTGCTCTCACAGGGAACACAGCTGCCTATTCCCTGGATCTGGCTTTTTATGACAGCCACGAATAGTACTCAAAGCCGGAATCACACAGAATAATAAACAAGACTGTGAAAACTTTGGGGTTAAATTTTTACTAGTGACAAATACTGAAAACAGAGGACGGGCTGTTGATAAGAAACAACTTTCCCAAAAAAAAATTGAGCTTCCATGGTAACCCAAATCAGCTCATCGTCAATTTTGTATGGAGGTCCTACTTTTTATATATTTCTACCTAATTTCCTTGGGAAAGTTGTTCCTTATCACCAGCCCGTCTTCAGTTTTCGCTATCGGTCACTAGTAAAATTTCATCCTTTATATTTTGATTGCTCGTCTAGAAATTGAGTACGTATAAGATAGGCTATAAAGTTGGCCCATTTAGTCCGAGCACAGAATAAATAATATATTCAGAGCTGGAATCAATAGTTTGGCTAGTAGAAGCTGCTACATAAGTAAACAAACAGTTTATCATGTAAGGGTATTGACGATACGTATTTGAGATGCCTGTTCGGAAGGGCGTAAAATACTGGCGAATAACGGAATAACTGTCACAGTGTCGGCCGTGGCGCGCGGGGAATGCGCTACCCTTCGCGGGCTCTCTGCCAACTGACAGTCGAGGGTTACCAGATTCTGCTGGCTGCTAGTTTAAACTTTTATTGTAGTTTCTTGATTACACAAAATCTCCGAAAAAACATGAGCAATTTTAAAGTTTTGTATCGTAGGATTGGGGTAGAAATTGAGCTCATATTACTATCTACGATTAGTAGGTGTATCAAGTAGGGTAGAATTTTACTAGGGTAGTGACCAATAGTAAAAACTGAAAACTGGCTGGTGATAGGTATGGAACATCTTCCCTAAAAAACATAGGTCGAAATTCGAAAATTTATTAAGACCTACCATATAAAATGTCGGATCAGCCTCAAAATAATTTTGCCATATTTTCAACCTATGTTCTTTGGGGAAAGTTTTTTCTTATCACCAGCACAAAGCAAGTATTGGCGTCGGCGCACCGAACCAGCCCGTCTTGTGATTCTGCTGTCACTAATAAAATTTCCTCCTATATTTGCTTTCCTTTGGTTTAAGGTAGGGTTTTGTCTTTCATTACTTTATTTCTCCATATTTCAGATTTTACATATATATTTACGGAAAATTCCAAATATTCCAGCTATTCCCAATCTGGCAATCCTCACCCTCCGAGCGTCAGACTCCAACAACTTGCAACTTTGTGAACTGTGCTTGTTACGGGATTGAATGGCTTCAGAATTTATTGTTAGTTCCCGAAGATGACTGTGGGATGTGGGATGTGGGTGGCTCGCGACGTGAGAAAAGAGCAACGTGGGTGGATACAGAAGAATTTGATCGGAGGTTATTTTTAGAAGGATATTTGATCGGAATTATCCTTTTGAGTTATCCCTTGACTTTCGGATTGTTCAATACTAAAATAACTTTGTTTCGTTTGCCTATTATAAAATGATCCCAATAAAAGCGTTTCTTTCAATTTTGTTCTTTTAAAGCAAGCCCGTGAGCCATTTCAGCTACCTTCGCTACATATAACGTTAATTTTGACGCACTCACTAGTTAGTTTATAATAGCGTACCTACGCTTTTGATGACGTAGAGGTAGTGCGACTGCCTGTGGCGCAAAGGTTTCGGGTTCAATTCCCGGTGAGGAACTCATAAAGTTGATATTTACCACTTTGTGAACTTTTTCTTAGTCTGGTTAGGACATTGCAAGCTGAAACACCTGATTGTCTGAAAAGAAAGATAGTTGCGTGCTTCGCAGGGCACGTTTAGCCGTCAGTGCTGGTTGCTGTCTATGATTACTTAGACGGCGGTCGTTACACAAGCTTGTCAGAGGCCTTCTTATAGTATTAGGTGGTTGAAAAACTCTGACACTAGGGTTCATCGGGTCGTTCATCGACTCGGTGTCCCACACAAAAAGAAGAAGCGTGTCTACAATCAACACAGCAGGAATAAAAAGTCACATGGTGTTCTTTAACCCAGCCCAGTGGTCGGAAAATACCAGAATATCGTCTACAGGTCGAGATTGCGTGGATTCCAATCGGAGGGTCGTAGTCGCAGGCAATGGCGGTCGGCATCGTCGGTCAATTCCGCATTCCGGGCGAGCCGAGCAAACCGAGCGAGCCGGTGAGCTCTACTCGGGTAGAGGCCGAATTTAACAACGTTGTTGTTTCTTTTTCCTTGGGGTAAAAGGTATTGCCACAGAGAAATAAAGTCACGCACGCATGACGTTTGTGTTCTTCGTGGGTATTACGGACTTACGAAATATTCGAACTTGTTTGTACAGTTTTTGATCCAAGTTATCCGAATGTTTTCCATCAGATAATAGATGCCTGTAAAGACATGGTATGGGATGGTTTGGTCATGTAGAGAGGATGAATGAAAGAAGATTAACGAAACAGGTGTATATGGCAAGTGTGGATGGGAACGTCGGAAGGGGAAGACCTCGACGAACGTACCTCGATCAAATCGGGGACGTGCTAAAGAAAGGTCAGGTCAAGAGTACCCTAAACCGACGAGCATGCATGAAGAGATTGATGAATGTGGAGGAGGCGAAAGAAGTATGCCAGGATCGTAGTAAGTGGAAGGAAGTAGTCTCTGCCTACCCCTCCGGGAAAGAGGCGTGATTTATGTATGTATGTATGTATGTATGTAAAGACATTAAAAATATATTAAAAACTAGGTTCCATCCATTTTATTTTTATACTTGACTAGATTTCCGCCCAACGTTTCACCCGCTGCCACTCATTTTACCGTGGTAATAGTTGTTTTCCCGCGGTAAAAATGCATGGCCTATGTGATAATCCGGGTTGTATTCTACCTGTTTCCCAAATGTCATTCAAATCGGTCAAGCCGTTTGAGCGTGAAGAGGTAACAAACATTCATACACACACACACACACAAACTATCAGATTTATAATATTAGTACGGATTGCACATCGTACAAAATGCCACGCGGTGTTCTCAACCGTCCAACCAGAAGGTAGACAGAGAAAAAAAGAAGCGGGTCCCTAGAAAGTGAAAATGGAAACTGCAAAAGCAAAACAACATGTTGTCCTACTATAAACATAAATACCTAATGGTTTTCTCTATCCATGGACAGAGAAAATCGTTTCATCATGTTCTCAATTACAAACTGGTCATAGAAACCTCATCAACTGGCTTTGGGCGGCGATGGCTACGAGACGGCGCTACATATCAAAACATACATACATATATCACGCCTATAATCCCTTGCGGGGTAGGCAGAGCGTAAATGTCCGTTTTTACGCCACGTCTGACAAATATTTGAGGGACATTCTGAAAATTGTGTATCGCCATAGTGACAGGTTGTCAGCCCATTGCCTAAAATTGCAATACACACCCTCGAGTCCCTTAGTCGCCTCTTACGACTCCCACGGATAAGAAATGGGGTGATGCTATTCTAAGCCGGCATCACACGGCACAATATCACATATCAATGAGTAGGTATGATCTACTATAGTGCAGTTGTGGCTCTAAGGCAGTCGTGCGCAACCTTCTCTGTGGAGTACAAAGAGATATCACAACTTTCGCGGAAAATCTTTGATGATACCTGTTGTATCTCAATTTATTAAAGCACGATTAGGTACTTATATCCCATTCTCGAGGAGCTATGAATGAATCCATATGTAGTAGCGGGTGGATAACTCCCCGCTGGTATGTCAGACCCACACTGGCTTCGTGAAGCTTTCCGAACGAATTCTTTCAACACCACAATCTATATTGTTAAACCACTAAGAATTTCTAAAGTCCTGAACTTCTCAAAGTGAACTCATACTTTTAGGAAACCTCAAACTATTTCTGAGTTTCTAAAACAAAATTCGTTCGATTCTTTACTAAATGAAGTTCCGTGGTCGGTTTTTTTTCACGACGACCTAGTTTTTTCAGTATGATTCATGGTTTACCGTGTGGTGCCAGATTAGAATAGCATTACCCCATTTCTTTCCCGTGTGTCTCGTAGGAGGCGACTAAGGGACTCAAGAATTATATGTGCATTGTAATTTTAGGCGATGGGCTGACAACCTGTCACTATAGTGAAACACAATTTTATGAATGACCCTCAAATGTTTGTCAGACGTGGCGTAAAAGTCCGTCTTTTACGGTCGTTTACGCTCCGCCTAACCCCGCAAGGGATAGATAAGGATTTATATATCTGAATACTGATAGGGTGACAAACCAGCACATTGAAACTGAACCACTTTTCCCTAGAAACAAATGTCAGGAAACGGCAAAAAACTTCGACCTCCCATACCATGACAATCAGCTGACTGCATTTACTACGGGAAGTCCAAACTGATTTGACATTGTTTGATGGGAAGTTGTTCACTTTTATGGTCTGTATGCACCCTATCAGTATTCGGAGGGCTGTCTCCTACACCATGTATATATAGGGCGTGATATAAGTGTGTGTAAGGTTTAGAAGAGTCTCATAACCCTGTGTAGGTACTAAAACGAGAGTGTATCGGAACGCTCGCTACTATACCGTTACTAACTCAATCCAATAGCGCGCAACGAATAAACGTTGGGGACATTTTGTGCACTCTGGCACTATCACAACTATAACTGTTCGTTGTTTTGTATGGCTGTACCGCTGCCAGCGCGCACAACTGATTTTAACAACCCTGCGGTATCCTGTTGTAGCCGGTGTAGGGGTGCCTCCGTATCGGTAAACGGTTTATGGATGAATATCTGAAATAAAACATTTTTAGTTTATTTTTTTATTTTAAACGTTTTATACAATCATCACAGGCACATTGCCTGCGCTGCGGTCCCGGCTTAGAGTAGCATCAACCCAATACTACCCGTGGGTGTCATAAAATGCGACTGAGGGATAAATTCATCCAGGGAATGGGCTGCGTTTCCTCTGATAGCAATATCTTGCACTGCACTCACTTATCCGCAAGCCAAGTGTAGTGAATAGGACAACAGCCCTCAATTGTTCCTTAGCACGTCCTCTGTTTTCAGTATCGGTCAACCCACCACCACCCATGGTCCTTCCCGCCTTTCGGCATAACGGACCGAAACAAGGGGAGACGCGCAAAGACGCAAGTCTCCCCGCAAATTTTTAAATCCCTATAGAGTCTCTACTATCCAGCGAATCGCCACTGCCACCGTTGTGGTAAACGGCACATTTACATCCGACTTCGACGCCCAGCTAGCTGACTAGGTTCAAACTTCCTTTCGCTTGTTGTGCCACTTGTGCGCAAAGGTTTTGAACAATTGAAAGTTTTCCCGGCAGCTAACTAGAGCGTCGTGGTACATTGGTCCAACGTATTGAGGTGTCAGCGACTGCAACATCTCCCTTCGCTCCTCATCGTATAAAGGACACTCCCAGAGGACATGATCCCGCGTCTCCCGTGGCTCGCCACAGTCACATTCAGCTGTTTGCGACAGCTGCATATCATTCAGTATCGGTCAGTAATAAAATTTCACTGTTTATTTGTGTGTTGTGTAGATCGAACGCACGACCCTCGGCGTAGCAGGCAGGGGTATTACCCGCTACGCCATTGGTCAGTCGAATGTATGGGAGTGATGGATCTGTTTGGTAACTGTTACTTAATCTGTGCAATTATTTATTATTTAAATTATTGTATTATATGATATTATTGCAATATTGTTCGTAAATAATTGTTATTTTTTAATGTCGAACACAAATTGTTGTTTACGATGAATAAATAAATTCAAATTCAAACAATCTAATATTCTGTGGCTAAGTAGTGGCTGAACTAAGCGTATGTGTTTCAACCCTGACTGGCTGACATCCGAATTTTAATTGAGCAATAATATGGCACTATCTGTTTCTATGAGAGCATGTGTGCTGGCATTGTCGTTATAAACTTAATTTTCAGCCTTATGGTAACCGCATCAAAATATTTTACGGTGGTATTTCAACTAGTTCATGATTATCACTCTCTCTCTTTTTGTTAAAGACCCAGAGTCGAGGAATGACTCATTCACAGAATTATGATAGTTCTGTGGACTTGATGAACCTTAGCGTCAGAATTTTAAATTTATTTACTAGCCGCAAATATAACTATACCTATAACTGGTTGCGAATACATCGTCATTTAAGTTATCATAGACAGAAAAATACGTAACCAAATGAAACTATGTTTATTTTATTACAGACCACCAGGTGGCTCATCCTGAAACATCCTAATCCAACTGTGAAGATATTCTTGATATATCTGTCTCTGTCCTTTGACCTAGACTAGAGTCAAGAGCAAACCCATCATTAAAAAAAAATATATGGACGAGAATATTGATACAAAAATGACACAAGACGTGTACAGCTAAAATTCAAAGTGAGATCTAGACAAAAAGGCTGTTTACCACAAACATTTGCTCGTCAGAACTTATGAGAGAGATGAGAGGCTATAGCGCAAGGTCATTCACCCCCGCACCCTAAGTTTTTGCCGCTCTTTGCCGATTACCACTCGCCTTTGAGCAATCGGTAGTGAGAGGAAAGCTTTTACTATTGTTCTTTACAGTTGGTACTAACTGACGTAACATTAAGGATGTACCCGCAATCCCTGAAAGTACGGACTGTCCATTTGAATACGAACAACTTTCCCTAAGGAACCTGGGTCGAGTTATTTAATAACATTATATTAAATAGGTAACTATAGACGACAACACTCCAAATCAAATCCAAATCACTGTAAAATTACTATTCTACGAGCGTCTGCTACACCTCGCTACGGCGTAGCACATTCGTAGCACTAACTCGGACAAAAAGCAAGGTTACTTTTCGTACTTCGTAATACAACTGTGTATCATGATATTATATTCTATTCTGCACAATGTTAGGTTAATCTTGACTAAATGAGTCCATTACAAGGGCACGTGTGTCTGGCGGCAGAAAAACGCGAGTGAGATTAGCAGCGGCCAGCAGTGAGCGGGTGATACATGCGCGCGGCATTACGACATTATTTTGATACAGAAATTGCAGATAGGGTTGCCTCAACGTGCCCTTATAACTGTGTTTACAATCTAGGTAAAGTACGTTCAAGCAGGCAGCAACTTTCCCCCAAACATGATATTCTGCACTGCGCCCTCGTGAAATAGCTCACTAAGCTTGGCGAGTATGGAAACAAGGTTTAAAGAGGCACGTCACCAGCAGTATATTGTTATGTGCATCAGAATATAGCCAGTACCATATCAGTATCCATACAATTTTTTTTCTTTAAAAGTGGGTAAATCTAACCGCCTTTGGCAACCCTAATTATGGCGGTTCTCCCACTTGTCGTCCATCCCTACGTGTTTAAACGCACCGTAACGAATGCGTATGTCAGATAAAAGGAAATTGCAAATCCCGATCTTATTCTGATACAGCTACACGGTGCGTTTACGGATGCGACTATCGACGGTGCGTTAAAATACGACGGATGACAAGTGTGAAAACCGCCTTAGATACAGTGCAGGGCCACGGATATCACGGGATTAATTCATTACACCCACCGCTCAGAGCAGGGATTTATCATGCTGTGTTGGGGCTGGTTATGCTATTTCACCATTAATTATGACAAAAGCTATTAATTTATTAGATATTTATCTACAAATGCCTCCGCGTGGTACAGCGGTCTGAGATTAGTTTCTATATGGAAGTCCGTGGTTCAATTCTTTTGTGACGAACACAATGTTGATAATTGTTAATTAATAATTTTGTAAGATTGATCCTTGTTTTTGACACTGCAGGCTGGACTGCCAAATAGTCCGCATGAAAAAAAGTCCACGCTTCAGAGGGCACGGTGACCATTGGTAACGGTTGTTTTATGTGACCACTTAGTCGTTACACAAATGCGTCAAAGGCCTACCAGTTACCTAGGTACGTCGACAGGGTTCATTGGATCGTTGAATCGGTACCAACATAATGAAAATGTCATTAATGATTTACGGCCTTGTGTTAGTGTGATCATGATCAAGTTTAATTCAAGTAATAAATTGTGGTGGTGCATCAGTTCATTAGATAAATCATCATCGAAATTAATGTTCTACGTCACACTATATCATTTATAGAAGTTCAAACAGTTATAATTATGGCAAACAAGATAGATAGAGCCAGGGATTGTATTACTGAAATTAATTCGGTTAAAACGGTAAATTGTAATATTGCAATATCATAATGTTGCAGTACCGAAATTTACTGTTACTGCATCGTTTACGGTACCTTACCCGCTATCAAAGTGGGTTATTTAATTCATTGCCTACGGTTCCACTACTTTGCTTGTTAGAGTGCAATGTATATTTCGATACCTACCTTTTTTCTACCGGTTTCATAACCCATATAATAACCTTTTTCCGACTACCTCGAAAACGTATACTGGTCCCGATATTATACCGGTAGCTTAACCTTAACCGAAAACAATCCTTGGATAGAGCAAAGGAATGTTTTTTTCTTTGTGTTCAAAAGTTTGACGATAATCTTCGAAATTCTTTACCTTCTGTTTTTTTCACCACTTTTTCCTGCAGAGGATGAAACCGCTAGTTCGCCATATTTTCAAGAAAAATAGATTCATAAACCTTCGGTACTATTGAGGTGTATTTATAAGAACGTAGTATTTAAATACGGAAGTTATAACAGCTGTAAATCTTATTTACAACACATTTCGCCAAGAAAACCACCAGAACCTCTAGCACATAAAGCACATCTCATTTTTAATATTCTTTACAGCAAACCAGTGTAAGAATACAAAGGATGACGACGAAATCCCAGTAATAAATTGGGTAGGCTTTTAACAGAATTGCGTCCCTAAACTTGCTATTACACTCAGCAGGGCCCGACGTACATTGCTGGTTATCTTCAATTTATTGTTATCACACCCGTTAGATAACCAGGCATGTATGCCAAATCGAGGCCTTTGTACAGCATAACATAGTCGAGCTTTACGACTGAATTGGAGCGGACATGAATGAAAAAAAAGTTCGCTCTGGGGGCCGATTTAGGTTATAACGGCGTCGAGATTTTGTATGGAATGACACATGGCGGCGGAGTTCGGTCGGAGTTCGGTCGGAATTCGGTCGAGTTTCATCTAGGTGTCAAACAGAATGACAAGTAATTTACATACAAAGTTCTTCATGTCATCGGGTTTTTGTCCCTTTCTACGATTATTTTGTCTATGGTGTCGAAAAGCGGTCGAGCTATGACAACCAAGTTTCTGTCATTGTGCTCGACCATGAGCAGTCTCAAGCATAGGTGCCTTGCCGTTGTCGAGTTACATATAATTATGATAACTAATTGAAAATTACCCATAACTATAAGATTTTCAAGGCAGGTAATGCATCTGTAGGATATTTTAGACCACATGAGCAGAATAAACTCGTTTAAAAAAGTAGTTAGGTAACTTTACCGACACACTGAAAGTACATATAAAACTACCACTTGCCATCAGCTACTGTTGATTTTCGATTAGCAATACAAAGCACTTTCAGAGTCAATAGGAAGGTGTAGGAGTCTTTGCAACTGTTTTATTTTGGGTTCAGTTTTATGCGTTATATATTTACATTCTAAATAATCATTTCGATTACTTTTCAGACTGATGATGAAAACATTATGATAGCTGATATTCAATATTATAATTAATATCATTACAATAACAAAATGTGTTATAAATGCTTTATCTCGTGATCAAAATTTGGACTTCTTGTGATTGTCAATAGTTGGCGTAGCTTCGTACTGTATCAACAAACATCACTGTCGGATTGCTAAAACTTGATATTTTTACAAAAATTTACAAGAATGTTTCATTAAATATTGAATGCACACTTTACTAATTTTTACATATCATACATAAATCACGCTTCTTTCCCGCAGCGCCTACTTCCTTCCACTTACGACGATCCTTGCATACTTTTTTTGCCTTCTCTACATTCATTTATCTTTTCATGCAGGCTCGTTGGTTTATTTTTTACCAATGAACGTACATGCGTGTGATGATGATTGCCGTGTGATGACGGCGTAGAATAGCATCACCCCATTCTTTTCTCGTGGGTGTTGAATCAAGCAACTAAGGAACTCGAGAGTTACATAGGTATTGCAATTCTAAGCGATGAGCGGCTGTCAGCTACTTACTATAGCTGTTACTACAGCGATACCGAATGTTATGAATGACCCTCAAATGTTTGTCAGAAGTGGCGTAAGTGATCGTTTTTTTACGGCCGTTTACACTCTGCCTACCCTGCATGGGATATAGGTGTGATATTTGTATGTGGGCATGTATGTAAAGTTTTCACTTTCATTTTGGTTTCAAATCCAGGATTTCCATATGAAGAGCCATCAGGTTGAAGGTTGTACTTGTGTACGGTGTGTGCAATATTCGTTTATAACTCGTGCTCTACAATGCGCTACATACATACATAGATCAGACTATTGCAGTCCACTGTTGGACGTAGGCCTCCCCTAGAGTAAGTACAGGGCAAAATCTCTCGTTTTTTCCATCCAGTCATCAGTCCATCAGGTCGGAGGTCGTCCAACGCTACGCTTGGCGCGGCGAGGCCTCCATTCGAGAACCCGCTTACTCCACCATCCGTCCGTTCTAGTCTCATTCCGGATTTGATCCATTAGAAAGATACTGGACCTTTCCATAGGACACAGACACGTTTACTACGCGCGCTCTATTCTTTTCTTTTGTTGGTGACGCGTATTTTGCTCGTGTACAACACGTGTATGATACGTGTGTAACGCGTACTCTACACGTGTGTTACGCGAGCTCTACTTGTATACAACGCTTGCTTTACAATATGCAACGCGTGCTCTACATGTGTACAACGCGTGGGCTGCGCGGGTGACTTTGTATTAACACGCGTATACCACGCGTAAAACCGCCCAACATCCTAATAGACCAACATCCTAAGTCTTACAGTTTTCAGAATAATCACTTTAAATTACTTCATAATAAGGTACAGAAATTCCATACATTTTAACTGACTATTAAATACTCTTTTCTCCAATTTGCTCGGAAATGGCTCCAGTACTTTAAAAAAAGAATACGTCAATGGGCTCATTTATGTAGTCAAGGCGCCGAGGACTGTAATAGAAATTTCCGGACTAGGCCGGAAAAAAAAGTGTTTAGGTGTTTTATGGTACACAATACCATGTTCAGGAACACTTATACCGCGCGCGTTCCATTTTTTAACTAATTGTACAAACTGTAACATAACTTTCAACATGAATTAAGTGTCGCTCCATAATTCTTTCTTTCAAAATAAATTAATTATTTTCTAAAATTACTGTATTATTATTGTCATTTCCTTGCAAATGAGAGAAAAGTATTGTACAATCCACGGCCGAAATAACAATTTCTGGCCTTCCAATGCCACTCCACCAGATATTGCTTTATACTCGGCTTGTGACGTAATGTACTATTACATCATACTTTAACAATCCTTGATAAATTTTCATTTCATTATTGTAGAGGAGCCCACATTGCCAATGGGGTTTTACTCGAGCGTCAGAGAACATAAGATCAGCCAAGATTCAAGATTAAGAGCAATTCATGCAAAAATTTAGTGACAGCTGTCAAAATTAAAACTTGGAAACTATCCATGCTAGACTGTTTCTCTGGATAAGTTGTAGGTCTTGACAAGATCTACATTTGAGATGACAGCTGTCAGTTTGTTGTGCCTTTTTGCACTGACTTCAATTTGTTTGCCAGAGGAACATTTGTGTAACATTTTCATTCATTACTGCACATTTTGGGCTCACAAGTACAAACCGCTTCTGATTGTAAAAAAGGGTTTAATGAATAAAAGTTCCAGAGTTAACTTTCAGTGCTGTTATTACGTTTTCTTTAAAGCAACTTATGAATACATTAATATTTCACGAACAGCAACACGTTTTCACGACAGCGACATATCAGGCACCATAGGACAAAAATCTATAGCGCTAGTGATGTACAATACACCAACTACTGATGCCACACAAGGCGAGTCGATCTAATGCAGGCTAAATCTATAGCCTAACTTATTGTATTAGTAAATATTACCGCACTTTATTAGTATTCTCAGCTAAAATAATTGGCAAAACTGCCCAACAAATTACCCCCTTTAACCCTGTAGTCCACCTAGAGGTCCATCTGGAGGACCACAAGTATTTTTTCCTATGGTCCACGCTACTGCCGTGCTAACAAAAAGTATGCTAAACACGATTTTTTCAAAATTGAGTTGTGTACAAATTTTGGGATCGAGTTTTTAATTTATAATATTCTGGGACACTACTAATGCATGCAGTGTCTTTAGATTCTGCATTCTTTTGTAGCAAGTCATTGCTATTGCTAATAATTTCAATTTCTGAACGATTCCGATTATTTCCGATCGTCTGAATTCTGAAAAAAAGGCTTCTGAAAAAAAATTATGTCTTAATTTAGGAGATTGCTCCCGACCGCGTGCCGTGCATGGCGATTTTCAGTTTTCGTTTTTTTTTTCGATTGATTGTTTCTAATTTCTAACCAAACAGTTCAAAGACCTTAAGTGAAGTAAAAATACAAACTCTTTGTGGTGATTTGGTGCCTTGGATTTCATGTAGACTTTACGAGGGACTATAAATCGTTTCCGAGTCTTATTTCACTTAAACATTCCTATTATATTTACTAACAATAAGCGGTTGATATTACATTCTAAATATTCACCTTATTCCATCTGGTATTGGTCTAAGTATTTAGTTATAAAAATTAGTATGAAGATGAAAAGAGATGCGACGCGCACGCACGCCATGCACACGTCACGAATCTCCATATTAATTCTGCAAGCACGCACCCGTGCTGCATCCAATCTGAGTTAATGACCTTAAATGTTAAATTTTCTGTTTTGTTTAGATGGTACATTTTGTTAACGTACCTTCATTTAATTTGTATTTTGTTTGTCTTCATAAAATGTATGATTAACAATGGGCTTATTGAAAAATATTTATACAAGTTGTAACAATAGTACCATCTTATCCTATCGATAGTATCAAGTTTAAGAATATTTCAAAGTTGATTCGAGGGGTACGTACGTACATATTGCAAAGCGAGATGAACCAGTTCTTTAATTGACTACAAAACATACATCTCGACAAGACCTAAAACTTCCCCAAAGAACAAGTAGTTAAGCATGCATAGTTGACGAAATAAATTAGTTCAAAGTTTGACAGTTGTCATCTAAAATTTCAAGACCTACAACTTCAACAAAGAAATTAGTTTTGCATGCGCGCTGATGATTGCGCATGACATGAACTTTAAAAAAAAATATGATAAAGTGGACCACAGGCAATAGAACTTTAGTTAAGAGCGGTAAAACATTTTTGGCGGACCACGCGACAAAAAAAAAATACCTATAGGTGGACTACGGGTTAAAGGAAAATTGCCTAACTCATTTCATGGCAAAACTGCCTAGCTCATCTTCAATAGAGACCTAAAGAAGATATAAGACATAGGCTTGATTCGTTCTTTTGCTGTTGTCTACACTGCATCCAGCATTAACCTTGCATTTTCTTCTGCTACAATATATTTAGGAAGTAGACGAGTTCGGAAATGGACGAAGTCGATCTAAAGGATCCGCAATCCTTACTTGGGCTCCTCTACTATTAGAACTTGCGGCCGTATTCCTATTTACTCGTAATGATTAAATTGAATAATCATGAGTCGTTATGAATAAAACTTTGTTCAGATGACTGAAATCTGTAACATACCAAAATTTCATCGAGTTCACCACTTTTCCCCCACTTGTGTCCCGGGGCACATATTAACTACCATTTAACTACATCATGGTCTGGGGTCGGAGTGGGAAATTGCACCATCAAATACATCTGCTATGTAACGTCGATCAACACGGCCTTCCGTTATGTAAGGAACGAGACGAGAGACCGCTTGGCTTGCTGACTATGTGTTTATATGCGGATGTTAAAGAAAAGCAAAAAGAATTTCAAGTTAGTTGTTTTTATTTCATCAATTACCTATAGTTTTTATCCCAAATGAGATGCCATCTAAAACACCTCGAGTATAACCTTTTAAAATACCTTAAATGGATAGCTTGAGGTGATGTTAATAGAACAATCATAACTATTGAATGTATAAAAATCCTTTCTTGACTTTTCGAGGTTCTGTTCTGTCGCATCTAAAAGGATGGTTCTTTCTGATCGTTTGCTAAGATTTTCACAAAGAAAGCAAGGTCTTAATTTGTCATGAAATTTGCGCTGGAAAATTGTTTGAAAACCGCAATACTTCACACAAATTATAAGGTTTCCTGGAGACAGCTGAGCTACAATGTAAACAAAGTATATTAATGAATGCTACCATCAAACTTAATAAGTGAACTCTGCCGGTATTCGCAAAAACTGGAATATAAGGAAGCCATTCAGATTAACTTCAACAGCGGTTCGATTATAGAGTAAGCGACGAGTTTGCTAAGATATTTGGCATAAACATTGTGAAGGAACTAAAATTGAGATCATCATCATAGTAAGACAAACAAATATACTTAACCTTCTAGTAACGAGTGGGTAGGTATTTCGCAAGCGTGTGGGGATAAATACTGTAATCCAAAACCAGTGCTTCGCCTCATACAATTCGGTGTTTATTTAATATTTACAAGAAAAAATTAGAAACCAAAAGTAACAACCAAAACGTAAATAACCAAACGAGTCTCCATGACAACCAATCAACAGGAAGATGCCGCGTGCACCGATACAAAATAACTATAAACAAACAAAAAAATCACGTTGTCGCGCTGTCTATCTGTAATAATATTTAAAACAACTAAATAAAAATGCAGTGGTGGCGATGCACCAAAAGTATAAATATTTTGTCTAATATCATTATTTAATTTTATAATTTTTAAAATGATTTATTACCTGTTTGTTGGAAAACCTTTTTGATGTTTAAGTAGAAAAATAGTAATGTCAAAGTCTCTTGACACAGGACAACAATGGCGATGGCCGACGCGTTTGTAGAAAAATATACAAGAATATAATAAGCCCGTAATGTCTGAGTTTCACTCTATACGTACCTTCACTAAATATTATATACTGTTATTATGGTGTCCATGACTGCAAAGCTGGAATGTTTTGCATTAAAAAAGTTTCAAGCCTTTATCTTTGTATCTGATGCCTCAGATTCTCAGTTTATCCTGTTCAGTAGTTATAGTCCTAAGTTTTACGATCACTTTTCAGCTGAATTACTGGTAGAATTTCTGCCGATTCGCTTAATGATAGTGATATATTTTAGCTAGCCGTTTGGACGGCCGTTGTAGCGTAGTGATAGTACCACTGCCTTGAGTGATAGTTGCGGGTTCGATTTCCAGTGGGACGTTACAGTCTATGATTACTTAGACGGCGATCGTTACACAATCATGACAGAGGCCTACTGGTAGTAGAAGGCGGTTGAAAAAATCTGACACCAGGGTTCATCGGGTCGTGCATCGACACGAAAAGTAGGAGATTTCAGTTACCCGTTTGTTTATAAAAAATAAGTAAGATTTTTTAAAGTAGTCAAAACGTGTCGCTTTTGGGGTACCTACTTTTGGTACAAAACGGCTGGAATATATTTTGTCAAAAATTCACCAAATGATCCGAAATTTCCTCACCACTAACACTATAAAAGGAGTTCCGAAATATTTATTTTTTTATTTTTTATTATGTGGTTGGGTATGTGAACAAGGGAAGCAATACTATCTTTATGGTTAATAGTTGCCCGTAGATTAGAATAGATAGGATTTCGAGTTGGAAACACTTGTTGCGTTTATAGATTTAGAAAAGACCTTTGATAAAGTTAACTGGGGGAACGTGATGGAGGGTTTAAAAAAGTAGGAGTAAATTAGTAGTAGGAACAGAAAAATTATATTTGAACTATACAGACAACAAGAAACTATAATAAACATAGGACAAGAAGAAGGAAGAGCAAAGATTAGGCAGGAGTGAGACAGGGGTGCCCACTTTTGTCGTTGATATTAAACATTTTTTATAAGAAAATAAACGTTTACTGAATATGGCCTAAAAATATATTTTTAAACTTGAACCTCAGTTACATCAAAACACCCACAGAACCATAGACCAGTTCCCCTAAACATCACACCGCTTGAAGAAGTCAAAAGTTTCAAATATCTTGGCAGCATTATTACTCATGACTCATCCCACGTCATCCTTCGCCCGTCTCTTCTCTTTTCTCTTCTGGAGCGTAGCATTGTACGGCTGCGAAAGATGGACCACAACGCAAAGAGACAGGGAACGGATAGAGGCTTTCGAAATGTGGTGTTAGAAGATAAGCTAGACAGAAAGGAGGACCATTAAAGAACGTTACTCAAAAAAATATAATACATCTAGAAGGGAAGTATGATAGGACACCTGATACGACATGATCAGTTATTCAAAACGATTGTTGAGGGAAAGACCAAAGGAAAAACAGGAATAGGAAGACCAAGAAGAAGTTATTTAGACCAAATAAATGAAAAAGTGATGATCATGTCAAACAGGGGAGTCAAGGAGTAGGCAGATGACAGACAAAACTGACGGAAACTCTACCGACTAGTACAATGTTTTTAAATATAATAACAAGACAAAAAACAAGTCCGCTATCTTTAAATCTATTGGATGAAATTTTAATTTCCTCGGATATAATTATTCACAATACCCCTTGTATCACTGAGCAAAGCAGCGTAAACTGTGCCAGCACTTAAGTTTACTTTTGACACGCCTAGACTATACTTTAAAGAATCACACATCATATATGAACCCTTAAAACATAACGATCCTATTTTTGGTTGTGCACACACACACATTTATATCTCGCTCATAATCCCTTGCAGGTTAGGCAGAGCGTAAACGGCCGAAAAAAACGAGCATTTATGCCACTTGTAAAAGCGACACGTCATGCGGAAATTAGTGTATCACCATAGCGACAGGTTGTCAGCCCATCGCGTTAAATTGCAATACACACCCTCGATTACCTTAGTTGCCTATTACGACTCCAATGGAAAGAAACGGGGTGATGCTATTCTAAGCTGGCATCACAAAGATATCAAAGCCGGCATCACACAGAAAATTGGTTGGACAGTCGTGTAAAAGGTATTATAAGATCAACTTCAATATATTTCTTAGTTAAAAAAGTACTTTCACCAGCATATATCTATAACATAAAGCACCAACTTAAACTGGCTTTTTTACAGTTTATAAGAAAAAGCAGTAAAGGTTGGTAAGCTCCACTAATGGCACAAATTCTACATAATATTTTGTAGAATATTCATAATTATAATAATAAAATGATTAATGTGTATCCCATCTCACACTTCTATCAAACGGCCTATACTTGTTTGGCCTATATATGCTCCACGTGAGCCCCGTGATTTTATAACGAGAAATAATAAGCTATGAAAGCTAATGTGATGACTTCTTACAGGCATCACCTCACATAAGTACGAGGCATCTCATAGGGTCCCAGTGGGTCTTCACCTTTTATTCTTGCTTAATGAATATATCCCTTCGTATACAATATAAGCACGCAGGCTAGTCCGCGGGTAACAGCTAGTCTACATTTATGCGAATTTTAAATAGAACCTCCAAGCAATTGATAAATTGACCTTCAAGGTATAATAAAAGAAAAGATTCTCTGTGGTTACTATCTTGCCTTCCCTTCTAGCCTCTGCGTCGAACTGGTGGAAGCCGCAATAGGTCTAATATCGTCGCGTCGAGACGTTTTTACCTCTATACCCCTCGTTCATACAAGGTAGGCATAGTTAAGCCAAATAAAAAGCCCGATTTGACCGTCATATTCATACTAAAAGTGCTGTTGGCAAATGAATGTGAACTTTGTGCCGTAGCATCAAATAAACAACTAAGTACTCATTTTTGGGCTGACAAACTATGCAGTACCTTTACCGTGCCTTTGCCGTTGACCCGACAGGAAAAAAACGTCTTGAGAAGAAACATCAGCTCGCAGAATGAGGAACTCCATAATACAGATATCACGCCTATAATCCCTTGTGGGGTAGGCAGGGCGTAAACGGACGGACAAAAAACGGACATTACGCCACGTCTGACAAATATTTGAGGGTCATTCGGAAAATTGTATATAGCCATAATGACAGGTTGTCGGCCTATCGCCTATAATTGCAATACAAGTCAAGTCCCTTAGTCGCCTCTAACGACATCCACGGGAAAGAAATGGGCTGATGCTGTTCTAAGCCGGCATCCGTCATAAATTGAATTTTGGTGTACTACCCAAATTTTATTTTATATGTGCATTTTCATTTTTCATTCTTCTTCTACATTTGTTGATCAGACGTGAGTCATGACTGAGACACACAACCTTGAAGCAAAGCAACCACAAAAAAACGAGTATCATTCAACTGTTTGAAAGTCACCTGAACGCCTTTTTTACAAAGTTGCGACTTTTGAAATGTAATTACCTCGCGTATTTGTATCAGGAATTTACGTCACGACCTTTGGTTTAAAATATAGGTTAAACACTTGGATATTGCTGATTGAAGGAAGACGTTTTTGCGCCACCTCTGGCAACCGTCTTAGCATTATTAGCACATTATTAGTATTCTACGCAATATCGCTTCATTTGGCGCTCGTCGCGATCTTCAACCAACACACGTCCTGCCTTTGTTTGCGTTGTCATCTCGCGTCATCTACTCATCTGTCAAAGAATAAGTATCTAGAGACAAGGCTTCTAGTAAATAGGGAGCTTTTTTAAACTCTTTCATAGTTGCTGGATAGATGGCGCTGTGCTTGGTACGTTAACTTAAGCAACAAAACGTCACATAATTTTCGATTTTTTCACTTCAATGTATGAGATCTTAAAACGATACGTTACTAATAGTTGTTACATCACTCGATCTTAAAACGATTCGTAACTAATCATTGTTACAAACAAAAAAGAATATTAATTAATAACAAAGCGCGAATAGATTCGGAAAGAACAAAACAAATACTTTCTCTTTCATGCCTTTTGGCTTTGGAATCTATTAACGTAGTCAGTTCAACGCCATCTACAGAGTTCTTGCAATACAAAACTTTTTAGTTATTCGAAAAAGAAAACTCCCTATTGGGGGAATAGGGAGTGTGCTAACAGCAACCAGTAGTCGGCATTGCGCGGCGAAGATAGAATTGGAGTTGTTTTATGAAAAATGGATCTACCCAGCACATGACAGTACTTTCCAAAATGAGGCACATAACCCCGCTGGTGGTATTACATCTTTTATTAAATTTGCCGCAGAACATAGCTTCAAACCGAACTACTAATATGAAATTCAATATTGGGAAACTTTATTCTTCAGAAACTCAGTCTTTAGATGAAGGATCGTTGGTCCCTCTCCACTTTGCGGTCCTTACGTCATCTTAACAAGGAAAACGACCTGTCTCATCGACGTATAGGTTTATCACATTTCGGTTTCATTACTTACCCGTATTTGTCAAGGATGAAACGGCGATACAGGCACGTACAATGTCGGATTTTATTCGTCTTTATACGTTTATGTTTTATTACGTAAGTGCTCTTTTGCTCTAGTTATTCGAGCTGTCGAAGTGCTTTCCATCAGATCATGGTCTCAATTTGCTAATGACAACACGGATTGTCTAAAAAGAAAGATGATTAATTTGTGACGATGGTAAAACATACGGCTTAGAAGGCTGGGTCGTTTCTGACTTCAAAAATGTACATTCGGCAAAGCAAGTCTAGACGACTTGGGGTTAGAATTATTGCGGTCTTCTGTAAGAATTATAATTTGAACTGTAAATACTTTACGTATTGTCATGGGTGCTATTCTGGATTTAGTGGTACTTTATTTGTGGATTACTTTATGTTATGATTTGATTCTGTAACCTCTGTAAGTATTCGTAAAGGGATGTTCAAAAAGTTATTGAGTGTGTTACAATTAGAATCAAAGAAAGGTCGTCAATATATTTCCCGTTATTACTAAATAACTTCATTTCACAGTCTTTTCTTTGTGATATAACGAGCCATTCATTTGTTCGTGAGTGCCATCTGATCACTAATATCTGAACTAAACTGTTCAATCCCAGTAAGGACTGGAGCTGTGTTGTGTACAGGTTTTGTGCTAAACACGTTGGGGGTGGACCAATATTTAGGCCGAACACATCAGACTAAATACTTAGAAGGGTATTGGGTATCGAATATAAACGTCAGCGCAGCGGTGATCACTTTAAATTTGATTGCTTGTTTGAGTGTAGGAATCCCAGCTACATTAAGTTCTAAAAGAGCCCTCACTTCATAGTGAACTGTCTCTAACACGTCTACTCTAGAACAAAATTAAAAAACGTCTCTCTTGTCTCACGGCAAACAATAGCAGCAATATTTTATTTCCCTCTGCTTTATCCAGTGAAAGTTCATAAAGCGTCGCGGAGCAGAGGAGAACATTTCCTGTACACGACGATTATGCAAACCGGCCACCGGGGCACAACAATGCGACTCACTAGCTAAATCACGAGGGCGAATGGGCCGCTCGTCTAGATAGCATCTAGGTCGTAACCGCGCTCGTTAGTCCGAATATACGTGTCGCTTTAGTCGTAACACCGCGCGACACCCCCCTCCCTTGCGGACCCCCCCCCCCCCCTCCTTCAGACCCCGCAGATGAATAATGGCTCCTACGGATGCTCCTAATGGTTGTCCAAGACAAAGCTTTACGTGGGTACGGACGGTTTTCTGATGAACTCGCAGACATCTAAATCCGACAAAATCACTTCATAAAAATATTTCTGAAGATGCAGTGATGAAGTCACTATATTTACGGTTAACGGACTCATCATGCTTCGGAGACCTGGAGAAAACACTTTATTTATGAAAATAGGAAATTTTAAAAGCGTAGTCGTTATACCTACTTATTTGTCAGCTGGAACAACATCAGAAACCATAGGTACAGCATCGTGAAATCCTATTGAATTATTGTATCCACTACATTGAACAATGAAATGGAATCACCCCTGACCTGACCCCACTATGTAACGACAATGTTCAGATCTTGCCGCGAACAACAATCAAATCATAAACGTTACGAGTAGCTGGGTTGTAACAACATTTTGTAAAGGAATGTCTTTGCGATATAAAGTTTGTCACACAAGCAACTTGTTTAATAGTGCTCCTTTTTATCCCGTCACTTTTAAATCTTAGCTTTAACCCAATATGGCTAGCTTTTCATGTTTAAAAAATACTAAAGTCGTTTATTTTTGGCTTTTAGTTTCTGGACCATTTGCCGAACACAATTTATTATTTTGTGTAATTTTAGGTATATGCTAACATACTTTCGTTTGCAGTAAATAAAAAAAGACTCAAACTGGAATTGTATACTGTATTAACTGTCACATTAACAATACTGGTTCAGTTTAGAACGTAATTTAATTATAAACACTTAAAATTTTAATTTATTAAATGAGCTACCATAGACACAATGAATCGAAAATTTACGCAAGCGTTCACAATGACAAAAAATATTTATTATGCGCTTTACAGACACACATAATGCAATCGTACAACAAATAAGCGACTTTAGATTTTTTATAAGTTATACCCCCAAATAATGTCAGCTGTATCTGACCGACCGCTGCGGCAAGGCAACGCGTCACCAACGATAATCATAGGGCGTAAAACAGAATTCCACTAATGATCAGAAGAGTAAAAGCAAAAAGAAAAAATAAATACGAAGTCGTTAAATAGAGACTTTCTGGGAAATGCGCCACTAGAGACTAATTTTTTATTCACTCTAGTTATATTTTATAAGCGCCGGAACCTAACGAGCGGGAGTATTGTAAGTATCCCCTGTTTTCTTACGGCTGTATACGGCCAATTACAGGAACTAGAGCTATAAAGATTACTGCGCGGCATGCAATCATATTTACACTCGAGTCAGAAGGAAAGTCGCTGCATATTAAATACAAAATGCTTCAGCGAAACACACTTTATTCTTCAGCATTATGTAAAAATTCTAGCTATTTATTTACCCTCAGTATCCTTTGTAAATAAACAATACAGTTTACTGCCTAATTTATTCCAAACGGAGTCCATTCAAAGGAAATTTTCCATTTGAGGAAATAATGGGCGAGAAGCTCCGGGCTATAAACCCTTTTAAATTTTTTCCGACAGTTTGCTTCCACAAAGATACGGCCGCTAGATAAGTAGCTTCCAGAAATTAAATTCAGACTTTTACAACGGCTTTTCCTATGTTTTCACCTTTCAACATAGCTATAAAGGCATCGGGGAGTTTTTCAAAGCCTTCTGTAATTGTTTCCTTTACCTTAATGTTGCCTTTTTCTATCCATAGTCGGATCTGTTTCAGCGCCTCTCTCTGCACCTTCCACTCCCACTGAGTGAAGCTGAAAGCCTCGACCTTTGCGTCTAAGGAGGCTTTAGTTTCCGGTGTGGGACCAGACTCTTTCTCATATGTGCTTATTGCACCACATATAGCGACACGAGCCTTCTTCGACAGGCATGACACGATTTGATTGGATACAGCTCCGCCGACGTTGTCAAAGTAACAATCGATAGTTTTCGCGACTGTCGTTTTTATTACTTCCGCGAGGTCAATTTCTTTTTTGTAGTTAAACGCGTAGTCGAAACCAAAATCGTCAGTGAGTATCTTTACCTTCTCATTGCTGCCGGTGATGCCAATGACGATGCAGCCTTTGATCTTAGCTATCTGTCCAACTAGTGAGCCTACTGCGCCGCACGCACTCGTCACGCACGTTACGTCTCCTTCCTTCGGCTTGCAGATCTCCAAGAACCCCAAATACGCTGTGATACCAGGCATACCTAGCGCCCCTACTGCTAAAGACTGCGACAAAGCCCCTATATCAGGCACGTACGGCTTCATGTTGAACATCTCATCTGGACTACCATCAATAACAGTGTAATCACACCAGCCAGAGTGTGAAACTACGTAAGAATTGACAGGATACTCCATGTTGTTGCTATCTATTACCTTGCCGACTTGGAAGCCGAACTGCAAGTAAGGGACCCGTTGTTCGCTGGCAAAGGCTCGCATGTATGGGTCGACGCTGATGTACTCTGTCTTCACCAAGCACTCGTTGTTCCGCAACTTCGGCAACGGTTCTTCGACTATCCTGAACATGGTTTTGGTCGGCGTCTCCTGCTTGAAAGCCTCCTGCACCATGTACTTACGGATTGTAGACATACTGGCTGATATACACAATAGTTTTAACTTAACATATCTTTTTCTGAATGATATTTATGTTTGACAGCGTTCTATAATTTGTGTTGTTGTGGATTTATTTCAGGTTTCAAAGAAAAATATATTCCTTGTAAGTATACATTTATCACATTAAATCTCCTTTATATTATTTTAAATGATGATAAAAGTAATTTACCACAAGCTAAACCGAACACACAACACTTATTGAGGTTATGTTTTGACAGTTGGTTGCGTTTCGTTAATGCATCTGCATCAGTAGGTACCAAAGATACGCTACCGCGTTTTTTTTTTATTTTGTTTCCTACTGTCTCATTTTGGTCTTTTGTTATGAGTATAAATAGTAAGTAAGTAGGGGGGGGGGGGGGGGTAGTTTAATCTTTCTTTAATCATGGGGTTTACTACTCGTTACTGTTTTATCTGCAAATACTGAGTCGGCAAAGTATATGCAAAACGCGTCAAGATGGAAATGGAACACGAATAAGTAGAAAGTTTTTAATGAACCGTTTATTCTTTCACATCTGAAAGATCTAAAAAGAATGTTCGCTCGCACGTTCAAATATCTATCGTCGTCGTCAGTTCCTTCCACTCGATTGAATCCACACATACATACATAAGTACCTACTTATAGCTACGTGTGATGGGTACATATCCGCTCTATTCCCTGAAAGGTTATTCTCCTGTACATATCACTCTTTTAACTTTTTGTAGTGATAAAATTACCTAATGAGAGGAAAAATAGAATCAAATGTAACAATTTTAGCCTTTACGTTGATTATTATGTGTGTTTACAAAATCTCTAATATTGCTGTCAATGAACTTTGCTGTCGTTTGTGTCGAGTGCTGCATAGCTTTCGGTAAACCGTCCCTTCACACACCTCGTATGTAGCAGTAAAACCCTGGATGTTTCCGTTTTAGAGTCCAGTTTTATAAGAGTAACCGAACGTAAAGTATTTGTCACAAAATACAATCTTACATTATTGTAGCGCCTGTTACCGTGGGAGCCACCACGTGTCCCGAGGCTAGATCAATAGCACTTTAATGTTCATGTCCCTCTTACAAATAGCTTTTATCTTTGTCTTTTACAAAGTTTCCGAGATCTCGTTCGATTTACGCTCAGAATAATGGATACTATAAAGGATTTATAACTTGTTACGAGTGGTAAGGACGGTTAAAATAAATTATGATTTCTAAACCTTGTAAAATTCTTGTAATATTGGGTAAGTACTTGAACATTGTTTAGATATCACAATAGTTAATTGTCGCAATCTCGCTCGCGTACCAAGTCGTAGCCTAGGCGTAGCGTAATACTTGTACTTACGTAGGTATTTATTGATTTTTAATACTGTCCCATAAAAAGGTAGGTTCAGGAGCTGCTAATAGGTTTTTTTGCCTTTAACTGGATTTCATCCAAGAAAACTTCGAGTATTTGTTTCTCGCGGCCATTTTAAAAGCGGCTTGACATTTCAGCATTCAGGAATTCACCTTGCTCTGCTGCTAATTGTTACCCGGAGGTGACAAAAAGCGGCAAAGCCCAGTAGAGGAACTAATTGGCGCCGAAACGGTTTTTCTCGAACGCCTGCCAAGTTCAAAACTCTGAGTCACGAGCAATTAAAAGGCAAAAAGTCGGTATATTCGGGAGAGAGCTCGTCAAATCAGCGTGGCGCGGCGGGAGTTCAGTAGAAAGAAAGGTAGATACTTGGAAAGGTTTACGATTTGACGACCAGCAAAATTTGGCAATGGCAGATCGAAGTGTCTCAGATAAACATTGGTGGAAAAAATTGTGCGAGCAAAACTGCTGGCGGATAAGAGCGCGAAGAGTTACCAATATGCAGCCGCGAGAAAAAGTTGATGCTCTCAGCTTTTTTACTATTCTCAGAGTCCTACTAGTAGTAGGTGGTTGCAAAAATCTGACAGCTGGGTTCATCGTGTCGTTCTTTGAATCGGTGTCCTACACGAAGAGAAGAACTATATTGTCAGAATGTATTATTGGTATATCAGGTAACTATCGACTTGATAAAATAAAATGTTATTACAATAGTTGACGTTTTCTTTCGGTTCATCTCAGAATGGTTCACTTCATTATTACCCAAAAAGTTTAATTGCTCGTCAAATCGGATATCCTTTCTCGTAGAAAGCTCCCAGTCTCCGACAACGCCGCGCCTCCGTAGTTGCACAGTAGAGTATCTGCCGACGAATGAATAAGCTCTGCTGATCAGAAGATTTGGTTCAACCAAAGCGCACTAAGACAATGCGTGACTTACCTAAGGCTGACCTAATCACATGATTATGTAGCACTGGTTTGAGCGGTTAAGAGCCAAAATGCAAAGCAAAGAACTTTTTCGAGTGAGACATGAGTCGTCTAACAACCCGAGGAACCCTGGTGTCAGAGTTTTTCAACCGCCTACTACTAGTAGTGTGCATCTAACAGGCTGTGTAACGACCGCCGTCTAAATAATCATAGACATCAACCGGGACCGACGGTATAACGTGCCCTCCTAAGCACGGAACCATCTTTATTACGGAGAATCAGATGGTTCAGCCTGCAATGTCCTAACCAGAATGGGAACAAATTCACAAAATGATAAATACATATCAACATTGTGAGTGCCCCACCGAGAATCGAACCTGGAACCTTTGCGTCGCAGGCAGTCGTACTACCACTGCGCCACATCGGCCTTCTCACGTAGGTGTAGTATAAATGGTTTAAACCAAACTGCTAAGCCAAATTCCTAAGAGTTCTTCAGATCGGCGCACAACTAATGTTTCCAAACGTAAGTTCACTTATCTAGAGCAAATTTATTTGTACTATGGTTTACTTTGCACTCACAGTGCTTATTATTTTTAAACCCCGGCCAAGGCTATCTTTTTTTTTTAATTTCTTATTTTCATTTAAGCAAATGTACGGTCAAGGTAGGGACTTACCAGCAAACTGTAAGATATGGTACCTGGGCTGAACATAATCCGTTGATCTGCAGGCTGTATCTCACTGCAGCCGTGCCAAATCCCCCCCCCCCCCCCCCCCCGCGACTAGGAAGGGGCGGGGAAGGGGGGATGATGGAGCGGTTTTCGTGCACACCCTGTGTAACGCAGGACTATATGCCGACTGTCTAGGGAACATACTGTATTTGTGGTCGGCAAGTTGAGTTCGACTAGTCAGCATGATTTGCTTAATTGCTTGTCTTTTACAGAATAATAACAAAAGTTTAAACCATGGTATGAGTAGGCAATACTAATTAAAATCGACAGCATCTGTTGTAACTTTGAAAGAGTCAACGTATACCAAATTTTTAAAAGACTTCCCGTGTTAGTTATACAATGTTTACAAATCTTGCAAAATTTTCACCCGCGGGCAGGATTTGAATCTGCAACTTTCGCCATCACTAGGCGACGTCTCTACCATCTGAGCCCCCATGGCTATATATTGCCCGCGAATTTTGCAAGTATATATTGATGCCAATAGCGCGTGGCTTGGCTACTAAGAATTTGAAATCCCAGGCTAAGAGGTCTACCTAGTAGATCTTTTATTTTCCGAGTAAGAGCCATTACAAGATAATAACATAAAAAAAATATCCTGTACTCTACACCCCGTGTAACGATGTCGAAACTAGTTCAACGAGAGTTAGTTTTACGACACAAATTATAACTACGTCCATTCATAAAGCTTCATTTTAGTCGTTTGAACCGCTGCACCTGCGTTCAAAGTTTGCAGGACATAGCAGAAATTGTGTACCTCTATAGGTATTAGAAAATACTGCAACTACGAACTGCCACCGTGGTCTATTAGTGTGCACGTTGGTTTCTGCATCCGAAGGTTTCTTGTTCGTTTTATGGGCGAAACACTAAGTTTATATTTCAAAATATAACGAATGAAGAAGGTTTCTAGTTTGGTTAGCACATTGAGGCTGACTGAATCGCCTAACGTGGTTCTCAAACTTTTCGTCCGTCGCTGCTTATTTTTAACGCCGTAACGCATGCGTATTACAGAAGAAAGAAAACTACGAATTCCGATCTGATTGCCATATAAATAAGTGCGGTGCGTAACGGATGCATCTGTCAAGTCATTTGACAGACGCATCCGTAAACACACCGTAGCCGTATTTGTATGGGTATAAGATAAGAAGATATATAATTTGCCATTTCCTATCGCCTGACAGACGCATGCTTAAAAAATGCGTTAAAATAGTGCGCTTGTTCGTAAGTAAGATGTTCATGTTTTGGAGTGCACTTTAAACTGTTGGTCACGGTCTCACAGCTACGCCGACAGTATCAGAGTATCAGAGTATCATTAGTCGCCTACTACGCAGTTTAAAAACTCCAGATGACATTGGGTCGTTAATAATAAAACTATGTACAAAAATATTGCAGTACCATCTCCAGGGTTCGAGACTGATTCTATTATTGTAACAACAATGATTCTACTATTGTAACAAACAACTATACCTACCAATCATTGCAAAATAAAGATAAATTATGAATAGTAGCTATTGCAAGAAATATTTTACGATGTTAAAGAATTTTATAAAGTAAGTACCTAAGTATATTTTTTTAGAAAGAAAACGTCAGTTGTTCCGTGATTATGGCCCATGCAACTGGGTCGAAATATCAGAAAATTCAACAAAATTAATTATCGCGGTAAGAATCCCTTTTCAGTATATTGGGTTAAAATATCTTATCTAGTCAACTCCAGCTTCTACTAGTCGTCGCCCAGTGATGCTAGAGTTCCGTCCTAGTTCAGTCTTTGTCGTCTGAGTGGCTTTTACCTGGAATACCGGCAATATCGCCTGCACTCCTACACGGATACACTTAGGCTTTAGCTAGGCACGGATATACCTAGAACTAGATTCGAGACGGGATGAAAGCTTCCAAGATTCCGCTTTTAAATGGTACAAGCTGGTAAAAGCATTTAGATGTTGGATAAAATTACTGAATACTAAATTATGGTTCGTGAAATATTGAATGTATCCTGTTGGTTTACATTTACTATTGCTTTCACTAAAACTTTCGACATTTTGCAGTAAATCAACTCTTTTTTGAGAACTTCTGGGCGGTTTTCTTAGCGATTTTCTTTCAGTGGCGGGACAGAATGTATTTATGTGTATCATGTCTCGTATGTTCTATACACGTTGTTAAGCACTACACAACATAAAGACCAGTCAACCCAAAGGGGACATTTCTGCCAGCAGTAAAATCCGTGAGATATTCGTAGCATGACATAATTTTTTTACATTCATACATGTACCAAGCTTATTTCCCTTGCAGGGTACGCAGAGCGTAAACGGCAGTAGAAAACGATCATTTGCGCTACGTCTGACAAACATTTAAGGGTCATTCAGATAGATGTGTATCACCATAAGGCTGTCAGCCCATGGCCTAAAATGAGTAACCCTCAAGCCCCTTAGTCGCCTCTTACGACAACCACAGGAAAGAAATGCATCATCCAATAGGTAGTAGGTATGTATTCTTTGGAACCGTGAAGAATAAATAATTCATTCATCATTATCATGAACGTACCTCTATTTTAATTACTCAGCGAGCAAGAGAGGTCGTCACGTCTAGAAGGACAATGAAAAGTTTACGAGAAGGGAAACGAACGTGAGACCTCCGTGAATAATTGATACCCACGCACCAGCTGCGAAGTACGGAATACCAAAACATTATCTTTACGTCAATCTCATGCTACGATTTCTGAGAAATGAGACATGACAGGAAGATTTTGCGTTTTGAGAGCTATTTCTATACTTTATCATCACGGAAATTCTCAAACCAGTGATTGGAACTAGAGTTCCAACGAATATTGATTTCTCCGAATACCGAATATTCGTCTTCGACTTTTTGCAAATAGTATTGTTTTTTTAAAACAGATAGGTACCTACTTAATTCGTTTATCGAATACCGAATATCAAAAATGGGCGAGTATTCAGCTTGGCCGAATACATACATACATACATACATACACATATCACGCCTATAACCCCTTGTGGGGTAGGCAGAGCGTAAACGGCCGAGAAAAACGGATATTTACGCCACGACAAAAAATATTTGGGGGTTATTCGGAAAATTGTGTATCGCCATAGAGACAGGTTGTCAGCCCATCGCTTAAAATTGCAATACACACCCTAAAATCCCTTCGACTCCCACGGGAAAGAAATGGAGTGATGTTATTCTAAGCCGGCATCACACGGCTTGGCCGAATAGTTGCCGAATATTTGTTGCATCTCTATATTTAATCCTCGTTGGTCCGGGCTGGCGGCGGGTTACCCAAGGAAGTTATATCCTATCTCTAGGGTTTTCGTAAGTTCGAGCCTTTGAACTTGTCGTTACAAAATAAATTTAACATGAAATACTAATAGATAATAACCCGCCACTGATTTGTGGTTAGGTACATGAAATAGTGAAATATTTTTACATGATTTTTATACTTAATTTTTACATTGACTCCCACAACAGTCCACCGCTGGACATGAGCTTAATCTTATTGGGGGTATTGCCATACTCACTATGTTTGGCCGACGGATTCGCGAGCGCAGTCCAAGATGTTCAGGGAACGCTGCTGCCAATTCCCCTGGACGAATTTACCCCTTACTCGCTTTTTACGTCACTCACGAGTAGAGTGATAGATGTTATCACACGGCAATTAACTCAGCACTGGTAGATAGATGATTGGCTCATTTCACCCTTTTTTCTGCTGCTTGTTCTTTGCTGACATACCATTTATTGTTGCAGGCTCGCAAGCGATGAAACGCAAACGGAGCATCCAGAGCTCGGGCGTCGCATGGTGACTCGCTAGCCACCGCCATGGGGTCCGATGACGTCACCGCCATGCGCTACCTCCTCTTCTGCCTCCTGTCTTTATGCTTCAACCGAAACCTCGCCTTTGTACTCGACAAACAGAACCCATATTCGCAGTTTCGAAAATGGAATGCGGGGCTCAATGGGACGATAGAATTAGAGTTCAAAACAGACCAACCGAATGGTTTACTGTTGTATACGGACGATGGCGGGACGTACGACTTCTTTGAGTTGAAGCTAGTGAATGGAGCGTTGAGGCTGAGGTATAACTTGGGTGGAGGGGCGCAGATTATAACAGTCGGGAACAACCTCCACGATGGCCACTGGCACAAAGTTCAGGTGAGCTTGTTATAATATTAATCCGGTTAGTTCAATTGAATTTTCGGCAATTGTGGGGAATTATGAGTCTAAAACCACCGCTTTGCCTGGAACTTATATTAGTACAACCATCAGTATTGTCAGATTTATATTAAGGCCGTTTTCCCACTTCCTGTCCGTCGCTACGTATTTTTAACGCACCGTAACGCATGCGTTTGTCAGATGTAAGGACATTGCGAATTCCGATCTTAAACCCACACTAATGTGGCCACGGTGCGTTTACGGATGCGTCTGACAAACGACTTGACAGACGCATCCGTTACGGTGCGTTCAAAATAAGCAGCGTCGGACGAAAAGTGGGAGAACCGCCTTAAATAATTACTTAAAAAGTTTTTTCTGATTGCTTAAATAGTTAACTCAAGGTGGTACTCTTTTTTGTGTGGTACTCAACTACTCACATCAAGGCGACGACGTCCAAACGAGTGACGTAAATCTTTTTGATGGCACTTCTAATAGTGCGTACACCAACAATAAACATAGTTACCTTTCTAAAAAGCTATCAAGCTATAATATACAGAGCATTCCTCAAGTACGTTAGTAAGTTCTCGTCTTCGTGCAGTTTGCCGCTCGATCGCGCGGGGAATATGCGAGCAGATACCAGCTGACTGATGGCGCGCGATCATCGCCAAGGATTGCCGCCATTTTGTTACAACTCTTCCTAGAACTTGTTCTGGAACTTTCGACGAAGAGAAATTTTCTAAGATAAAGTTTAGAGAAAGATTTAAGTGTGAAAAGAAAAGTTTTACAAATAATAGTTTTGCATAGTCGGATTTCTTAAAAAGTTGAATTTTTACTATCTTCGAATCATTTCTCTGTATAATACAAGGTATAAGGGACGACCTACTTGCCTACCTAATGAGCAAACTTACAATAAAGTTTCTTAGAAGAACTCCTCCGCAATTCTCAGAAAAATATTTCAAACAGAAAATTATAAAAAGTTTTCAGTTGCGATACTTTTACAAGAAGCACAAAAAATGAAACGTTTTTATATTATTTAGTGAAAAATGATTAACAGAAAAAAAAGTTTGTTTCTTTTAAAATTTTGTACTGACATGAGGGGTTTCAGTTTAAAGAAACTTTGTAAGCTTTCAAATGGTTATGGAACTGAGACCTAACGACCTTTTGCCTAAAAGACGGAAAATTTTTGATTGATCAAGATAGAAATTTAGACAAATAAGATTTTAACATGTTGATAGTTTCAAGTCTTCTGAGTACTTAAATAGTAAATCCAAGTTATTATTACGCAACTAGCTCGTCGACCGTTCTTATAGCATCGATTTATACTTAAAGATCGTGTCTGGGGCAAAAGGTCACACGAAAAGGGACCTAATCACATTTGCATAGACTTCTTAATCGGGCTTTGAAGTTTTCTTTAAGTTTTACAAATATAAATGCGACGGGTTGTGCATTGGTTGCTATTTCGTTTGACCTCGAGACAATGTCACAGGTGGTTATACTTTAAATAGTGTGGAATTTAATGTTTTTATTCAAAATCTTGTAAAATGTTTCGTTACTTAAAATTATAATTTTCATAGGTAATTAGGTCTGCTGTAAGAAATTTCTTATTAGAGATAATATTAAATTTCTTATAAGACCTGTTGTGTCTGTATTCTTTATGTGTTTGTCTGTTTACTGTTCCTGTGTACAATAAATCAAATAAATAAAAGAAAATATTTTTAGCAAACAGCAAAAAATTTAATAGTCAATTGCATTATCTTTGCCTAAACAAGTTAAAAATTAATATCAAGTAAGTAGGTCTGACAGAAAATATTACCTATAAGTAACTAAATAGCCTGGACAGTTCACACAGCGCCATCTAGCCCCAAACCAAGCATAGCTTAACTAAATAGCTGATATTAATACTCATATACTTTTTCCAAATAAATACTATAAAGACTACACCCAGAATAACACACTAATATATAAAAATTTACTAAGAAAATATTTATGTCCTGTGGGGATCAAACAGAGGCAGAGGTAGACCTAGACGCACTTACTTTACCCAGATAAAGGAAAAAGTCAATGTTGTGTCGTATCAAGAGGTCAAGTCACTGGCGGAGAGGAGAGAAGATTGGAAGTTACTTCACCGACAAGAGTTTGACTCTTAAATTTGAAGAAGAAGGGGATCAAACCCACGACGCTCGGCGTAGCAGGCAGGGAGTACTCTCCGCTACACTATCGAGCCAGTCAGAATATTTCTAAACGTTCTAATAAATCGTCTTTGCGGCTGTCTGTAAACTTTAATATTATTTCAAGAAGGTAGAAAAAAATAGAAGACCTTTGCTTTGAAGGATGCCAGTTTTAATTCAGTTAAGTAAAGAATCTCCAGTTTCTTTGAAGTTTGCCGCAAAAAGTTAGCGCGAACGATAAATGATGCAATTTAAACTAAAACTTGTTAAAACTTTTCCCTTTACCGTGAAATATTGAAAGCAATAAATAAAAACCTGAGATTAGTCGCAGCTAATGCGGAGGAGATTATTTGTGAAAATATGCAGGTGTGTTTTTTTGAGATGCTGTATTTCTAGTAACTTGAATACCAAATTTTAAAACACTTCCCGTGTTAGGTATTCAATTTCTAAAAACTTGCTCAAGCGCGGGCAGGATTTGAACCTGCGACTCTCGCGTTACTAGTGGCGACGCCTCTTCCATCTGGTTTACCGCAGCTCGTTCCTTGCCCGCCAATTTTGCAAGTGTATTTTAATGCCAGTAATGCGTGGCACGGATTCATCTACCGGGTTAGTGTTGCAACTAATACCCGGCGACTAATTCGATCTTTATAGATTGAATTTATTACCTTATTTTTTGTTTTGCTACCCAACCAGTAACTTATCGTCGCTGAGCACCGCGTAATCTTTGTATAACATTATTGGCTTCAGTTTGGGAAGCTGACGATAACAAGCAATATTATATCCCGAATTGAGGGCAGTGTACGTCACACGATTGTCATAGAAAAGTGACAGTTTTGCGGTGTAACGTGGTTCTTGAATATCTCTTTCGTAGGTTTCCGTTTTATTATTTATAATTTTTTTAAACCGGCTTTGTGGTTGCACTGTGAAGGTCCTCTTCTTCTTCTTCATCGTGTCAATGGATCATTCAGTCATACTTTTGACTGCCAGTATTTGGCGACCGCAATGGCATTCTCAGTCGCCAAGTTCAGATCGTCTTTGCTGCAAGCGACTGGCAAAAGAGGGCATGGTGTTAGGTGCGCCATAGATTGCGAGGTCCTCTAGCGTGCATGGTGAAGGGCAGTTTAATAGATGTGCCATTGTTTGAGGAGCCACATGCACACTCGTGGTTTGTGCTGAACCCCAATCGCATAAATTTTCCCTGCAGTGGCCGACTTGGGTCTGGACTCTGTTAAGAGACTTCAAAGTCGGCCTAGGCAGCTTATGCCTACATCGCATAATGTGAATACCAAATTTAGAAACACTTCCCGTGTACACACATACATACACATACACATATCAAGCCCATAATCCCTTGCGGGGTAGGCAGAGCGTAAACAGCCGCAAAAAACGGCCATTTACACCACGTCTGACAAATGTTTGAGGGTCATTCGGAATATTGTGTATCGCTATAGTTCTTCCCGTGTAAGGTATACAATTTGTAGAAAATCTGCAATTTTTTTGTCTTAGAATATATTTGGTTTTAAATTTATCGCGGGTTTTCATAGTTTATATTACATTCAATTTACAAAGAATGGAATAGTCGCTGAGTATTATTTGCAAAACTAACCCGTTACATAAAGCCAAGCGTTATTGGCATTAAGATACAACATTCGCAGCCAGGGGATGAGCCGCGGTAGCTCAAATAGAAGAGGCGTCATCACTAGTGATGGCGAAAGTCGCAGGTTCAAATCCTGCCCGCGTTTGAAAATTTTGCAGGTTTTAAAAAAACTCATTAGGTATGTTATATTATGACACCAAACCGTGCTTTACCAAGATTCGTCCATCCGATGATCCTAACATTTGCTTGTTGCGCAGGTGGCCCGTCGTGACGAGCACACGTCGCTGACGGTAGATGGCGCTATGCAGAGCAAGACGTCGCGCGGCAAGGAGTTCGCGTTCGGGAAGTTCCCAACCAACTCCGACGTGTTCGTGGGGGGGATCCCGCCTTCGTGAGTACCTTTATTTATAAGCCATTTTGACTGGCGGACGAAGTTTTGACGCATCGATCTGTCAGTTGAAAGTAAAGTTTATATTCCCATACATAAAAAACAGATACCGTAACGCATGCGATTTCACCAAGGTGTTTGACAGACGCATTTGTCACTCGGTCATAGAATGGGATTCTCCATAGCTAACACGATAACAGTACACGCAGCTGCCGGTAGATGGCGCGATGCAGAGCAAGAGCAAAGGAGGTGGCGTTCGAAAAGTTCCCCACCAACTCTGACGTGGTCCTACTTACTGGATGCAAGTAAAAAACCTTGTGTCCATTTGGAAGACGCCAGTTAAAGCGTGATGTGGTGATGGATGGACATGAAGAGATTGTAAATTTCGACACTATGCATGGCCAGATAACTCGGTAGACGATGAAAAGGTATTTACGGTCCCGGGGCCAGGTCCCGGGGATACTGAAAAGTCGTTTCTTATTTATATTTGTAAGAATACTTTGCCCACAATGAACAATTTATTGGATAAGCCACTTGTTTTCATTGCGTGCTGTTCTACCGATACTCTATTTACAAATCGTCATGTAGAAAGTATCGGAACCAAAAGTTGTTTAACTGTATGAGAAAATATTAGACGTTTTTTCACTTTCACGTAAAATTTGCTTCGTTTTATGGCAAGCACAATATTCTCCAAAAGCTACATTTACAACTTTCCCTACAATAGCCACTTAACAGGATTAAAGGGACTTCGTGTTTAGAATCACAATAAAATCTGCTGTCACTTTATCTCACGCAGATCCCAGGTAACAGAGCTCAGACATAGTAGAAAGTTAAAACAGTAGGAAATATAGACGTAGGCGCGTATCTACTTGATAGGCGTAGCTGCGTTTGTACTACTCCATGTATTGTGTCGGGTAAAAAGTTACAGCTGCCTGGTTAGCGAACTTCCTTTCTTTGAAATGTGAATTTCCTTTCTGGGCAGCTAGCCATGTGGGATTGCCAGTGTGTATTGACGTTGAGGCTTTTAGCTGAGCTTGCTCAATCATATCATAATTAATTTGTCCCTGGAAATAATCAGTCTATAGTCAAGGGTACGCCCAACCCATTGTAGTGTTCAGGCCAAAACCAAGATTACAAGGCAGATATACCAAGGTAGGAAAGAAAAGAAAGAAAAAAAAATTTATTCAGTAAACAAATATGACTTACAACTAATATATTTGGAACTGATAAGAGTAACATGCTCAGCATGTTTCACAGTCCAAGACTGCAAAGCTGAATTACAGCAGTGCCCAGGATCGTATAACTAGGATTATAGATCGTCGTAAAATCTTTAGGATGTAGTTGTAGCTGCTGCTTTTATACTTACTATGTCCCAAGTAGTTCAGAACTCGATCTCAATGACTTTTCAACAATTTTATCTGAAGAACCGCTTAATTACCCGACCGTATTAAATCCTCTGTCTGAGACAATTACGCCGGGTTTTATTGTGCGACCGTTAAAACTTACTTCGTCCAGTTCTCCGGCCATTTTTGCCTCCGAAACCAACTCCGAAACACCCAAAGTCTATTTCTGCTCCGTTAGGACCCAGATTTATAGAAATTGGAGAGACCTTGCCTCGGTTTGTGGCAACACTTTATTTGGATTCTCATTTACTTTTATTGCAAGTTCTGTAAACTACTTTGATATAGTTTATTTTTGTTATGCAACAATAACAAAAATGCTTTAATGGGATAAGTCTCTCTTTGCGCCTACTCAATCCCGTGTTTCATGTAAGTCTCATTATTTAAATTACTTATTTAAATTATACAGTAAAGTTATTACATACATCGATACATACTAACTGCTAGACAGTCGACAGATCATGGGTTTACTTTCAAAATTTCTATAAATCAGTATAGAGTGTCATCTTAAAATTAAAGTTTGAAGGTTAGTTTAAATTAATATGGACCGAATATTTGTGATAACTTGAATGTTCCTCATCCATATCCCTTCAGGATGGCCTTCCGGGCCGTTGTCCTTAGGGCGGACGTTGTACATAACAACAGCGTGGGTGATCACAATCTCTCCACCTATTCTTATCGCCCCTCCTTACACTTCATTCTCGGAATAAACATCTCTAACTTCCTTGAGCACGTGTAGAGTATTGCAGAGTTTTCGGAAACCGCTTACGGCGTCGAATTTTATACTCACCTGCGATGATCTTATATGCCTGCCTATAATGAATATGGAGTACGATTCTAGTTCGATCAGGGTTTCCTTCCTTTTTATACTCGTACCTACATACTTTCAAAATTATAATAATCAGGAAGAGAATTAAATTTTTCTGTGTACGTAAGGGGAAGGCCCATGTTTACCAGTCGACTGTTATAGTAACAGTAATGTATGTAAGAATCAAGAAACATTTTTGTCCCACGAGGAATGAAATTGCTGGGCTGGTCCGTAGTATATGCAGTTTTATATACTTACAGATATTTTTCAATTCATTGCCATTCGTTCAAATCACAGAATATTTCGTATCTATACGCTACCTAATAAAATTGCAACATTTCTTAACCGCAAAACAAACAATATATATATCCAGGGGTGTCTGACTTCTAAATATTAAACAGTATATACGGGGTGTAAGGGACAGCCCTCCTAATACTGATAAGGTGTATGCAGACCATGAAACTGAACAACTTTTCCCTAGGAACATATGTCCAGACATCGACAAAAAAAATTACCGCCTATACAAAATCACGATTGCAGTCAGCTGCACTGCAATTACTATGGGAAGTATTTTCTTTGACGATTTCTGTAATATTTTCTCATGGTGAGTTGTTCAGTTTCATTGTTTGCACCCTGTAAGTATTCTGAGAGCTGTCTCTTACCCACTGTATATGTTTATGAGTCCTACAAACATGTTTCTGTTGTAAATAAAGCGTGTATTAAAGTTGTTGGTCGTAACTCACGCGGATACCATCTCAATGGCCGCCGAACGCTAAATTTGAATGCTAAATACTTTATCTCCGTTACAAGGTTGAATGGCTACATTAAACTGATATTAAATATACACACACACACATATCACGCCTATAATCTCTTGCGGGGTCTCTCTCGTGTGGGACACCGAGGCGTCCAACGACACAATGAACCCTGTTGTCGGAGTTTTTCAACCGTCTGCTACTAATAGTAGGCCTCTGATATAGTTGTGTAACGACCGCCGTCTAAGTAAACAGACAGAAACCGGGACCGACGGCTTAACGTGCCCTCCGAAGCACGGAACCATTTCTTTCGGACAATCTGCTAGGCAGGCAGAGTGCAAACGGCCGCAAAGAACGGACATACGCCACGTCTGACAAATATTTGAGGGTCGTTCAGAAAAAATGTGTATCGCCATAGTGACAGGTTGTCAGCCCATCGTCTAAAATTGCTGTACACTACCTTGAGTCCCTGAACCGCCTCTTACGACTCGAAGGGAAAGAAATGGGGTGATGCTATTCTAAGCCGGCATCACCCGGCATAAGCTGATGTCCTCTGTTCAAATTATAGTAAATTTTCGTACAATAGTTCATTATGTATTCACAGTGCTATATTATTTTCATACATGAACATAAAACATTGAAAAAATGTTAGCGCCCGATGGGACTTGAACCCGGGACCGTAGGGTATCGTCCTACTGCTCTGTTTGTTAATGGGAAAACATCCTCAAATAAGTTTCATTAAGTAGTATTATCGTCAGGATATTTTAGCGAATAAAAGAGTTTCTTGGAATCACAATGCTTTATATTCGAATAATATTTCCAATACAATTTCTCAATTTTACGAAAAAGTGATAAAACGCCGCTGTCACATCAAACTCCAAATTCGAATGTACGTCACGTAACGTCATTTTTGACTCTCCTCTATGCTCTCCTCGCCTCCTCTCCTCCATAGACACAAATATCTATGCTCACCTCACCTCCGCACCTCACCACGCCTCACCTCTTTGTATAACATCGCTCCACACCACTTCGCTTTTCACTGCACATCTCGCCAGCCAATAGCTCCTCTCCTCACCAGCCGTTACAGTCGGCCATCCTGAAACCAATTGCAAAATCGTTAATTTACAGCAGATAAATAAGATCATCCCCAGTTACGACCTCCTCATCCATCACTTTAATCCACTACATGCTATATCACCACAGCGCAGCCAAAGCGAAGGTTTTAGATAGGGAAAGATAATAAAAGAGAAACGACTGCTTGTATTTGTAGCAACCTCTGGGAGCTACGACAAGAAGCTCACTCAAAGTGGTTCACGAGCAAGCAAGACGCAACAGAAGTTCCAACATATCTGCAAGATGGCGCCACGTGACAGAACAAAGAGCCTGAAACGCGGTAACGAAGAGTTACACCGCGCTACGCATATATACAACTTCCAATTCTATCCAGGTGGACCAGTAAGTCCCCTGGCCACAAAACCCGGCCAGGCAGGGTAGCTACCCTTATCCCGACTCCGCCTGGAACGCTCCGTTCTGCCTATTGGCATGACTCCTGTCACCCGCCATATATTTACACATTACATTTATCTTTGCTAGCTTAGGTTGATACCTTATCTCCTTGCCGACTATATTATGATGCTACCCTATCTTTGCAGACTGTATTTACTAAAGTAGCAAATTTTGTTAAAGATCCTACTTATCTCAACTGTATTAACTCTACTCTATCTCATCTCTATCGCTTGTCATCTGCACCTCTTTCTCCCCACACCGCAGTAATAAAAAATCCGCACTCACCTCACAAACACATTGCTAAGCTCGTTTGATCATGTCGCCCTCGATCCGGTGTATGGCATCCTCTCCCATGTTGCACACCTTCAAGTATCCTACTCCATCGTGAACTATTAGAACTGGCTAGTGATTAGCTGGCTAGAACTGAATAGTGAGTACAGCTGTTGCTGTGCTTTCTATGTCCTGCAGACACGTCTCCTTGCAGCGTGCATGCTACAACCACATTTAATAAGCTGTTGCCTACGGCACCTTGTCTACAGCTACCTGTACTCCATAACCAGAAACTTAATCACAGGCATCTACGTCATCAAAATTTCTCAATGGTGTCAATTTAAAATATTCGTCAACCCTTCTTGCTTCTTGGAAGTTGAACCTTGATCGGATTGATAATGATCAAAAGCTGACAAGAATCTTTCATATACTTTGTCTGGCGTCGCGTCGAACATTAAAATGCTTGAGCATTAGCTTGCAGCTCGTCGGGTAAACCCCGTGTTATACAAGACACTGCTGCTTGTTCAGTTAGCTGCCATTGATACATAGCTAACTTCTCTTGATAGTATTTAGTCATACCTTCACTGGTTATTTTTTACGTTGCATCATCTCTTCCAAAAGCGTAGCGTAACCGTATCGTGATGGCGAGAAAATGCCGTAATCAACATTGTTTTCCATTCTTGTCACGTATATTCATAAGATTCAAGTCTATTCAACCAAATGCGTGCCTGACCTTGTAGCTTCGATTGCAAGATAAAGGATTTCGTCTAATCACTCCAGTTGTAGGTTAATTTCCCCCAGTTGTTCAATTTTCTTAATCCATATTTTCTGGGTTCTTCTTTTGCCGTACATACCGTCTAGGTTTCTCGCCTGAACCCCCCCTGCAGAGCTCCCTTCATAGTGGACTTGGAATCATCCCGCTTCTGACTATTATCGTCAGGATATTTTAGCGAATAAAAGAGTTTCTTGGAATCACAATGCTTTATATTCGAATAATATTTCCAATACAATTTCTCAATTTTACGAAAAAGTGATAAAACGCCGCTGTCACATCAAACTCTAAATTCGAATGTACGTCACGTAACGTCATTTTTGACTCTCCTCTATGCTCTCCTCGCCTCCTCTCCTCCATAGACACAAATGTCTATGCTCACCTCACCTCCGCACCTCACCACGCCTCACCTCTTTGTATAACATCGCTCCACACCACTTCGCTTTTCACTGCACATCTCGCCAGCCAATAGCTCCTCTCCTCACCAGCCGTTACAGTAGTATTGAAAATAATATAATAATAATATCGAAATACGCCGTCCCGTGTAGTTCAGATCCAAAATGTTGAATTGTTTATGACATCTAAGATTTTCCGCTAGAGTTGTCATATTCCATACTAAACACTATTCCCAAAATTATGCTTTTCAAATCACACCAAATTTTACAATTCAGAAAAGTAATTACTCCGTACAGGCGTTGAAAAAACTCTACTTGAATTTCCTTTGATAAAAAAGAACTAAAACACTTTTTTTATCACTAATTGTCGACTACAATGATGTTGATTATAGATACCGCCGCAACATAACCGAATGGTAGTAATCAAGTGTGATTATGTTGTATTGAGTGGTTATGTCCTTCTACAATATTGTTGATACTGATCGATAGTACTGCCATTGATTTGTGTGAACTACATAATATTTGGAATAAGAAATTTTATCGGATTAAAAAATTTCATTGCTATGTGGTATCGGCTTAGAATAGCATCGCCCTAATTCTACAAAAACGTCTAAGGGTAAATCATAAAGTTAATATTTAATGTAAAACTGTTTAAGGGGAACATAATTGTGTCTCATCTATTTAGAGTTAGATGTTGGATTCGTTGGACGACTCGGTGTCCCATACGAAAAGAGAGAGAGAGTTAGACCTAGGGTTATTTTTTATTCACTTTGGAAATTTTACAGGGTGAATCTACTCATGATTCTGAACAAATAAAATTTGTTCATAATAAAAGTTGTTCAGAAAACTTTTATTATGGGGTCACCTGCGAAATCGCGAAAAATAAAAGCAGCTGCTCTATAGAAAAATTCATACCTACTCGTACAAAATGTATGGAACAGCTGTGTTTTCTTTCGCGATTTTGCAGGTGACCCCATAATTATAGTTGTTCAGAATCATGAGTAGATTCACCCTGTAAAATTTCCGGGGTGAATAAAAAATAACCCTGTATACTATTTTCAGGCTAAGGATTTGTCTTTGTATTTTTTTTCTCTGCACCATTGATTATATTGGATGCAAATAATGTGAATCAAAAAGTAAATTTATCATAATTGTTGTTTGTATTTATTTACTTAATAAAATAAAAAAAACTACATTATAGAGTACAGTGGGAAAAACCTTTTGTAGTAACCGTAACACTCTCGTAGCAATACCGTAGCTGACCGCTACAACACTCGTAGCTTACATTACAGATATTGAGGTCAATCGGGGTCTGCCCTGCCATCCTTGAGTCTGTATCAGTGTGTATTGATGAATAAAAGAATCAGGTCTCTGTGAGATAATGATCTATATAATACTGGGTCCTTTGTGTTTATGTGCGTATATAGTTACCTTAAAAGTGCATTACCTTTTCACTTTTCATAGCATGAAAAAATTTATTTTTAGATTACATTATTCCTTAGGTACAAAAAATATAATATCACAAAAATCATACTACATACGAGTACAAAACATAGAACACACCCAGATTCAACACAAATACTTGAAAATTAACTTACAAATATTTGTGCTGTGTGGAGATTGAACCCACGGCCTTCGGCGTAGCAGGCAGGGGTACTATCTACTACTCCATCTGGCCAGTCTATATAGTGAGTGTGTTCATAATGATCTGAATGAAGTGGCCAGCCTCTCAGTCGGTTAGCTGGAATGATCCGATATCGTTAGAGCAACGACCTGAACATTTTGTCGAGCGATTTACTTCACTATCCCCCTTTTACTACATTACCTTTTAAGCTGAATCGAGTGTTCTTGCTTGTTAAGAATGAACACTGTGTAAGATAAGTGATATACACTTATATAGAGTGAAATTTCACTAGTGACTGATACCAAAAAATTAAGGACGGGGTAGAATAAGGTACAATTTTCTAACGAAAAAAAAATATCTTTCATAAAAAATTACCAGCCTAAAAGAACATACACATACACATATCTCGCCTCTTGTCCCTTGCGGGGTAGGCAGAGCGCAAACGGCTGCAAAAAAAACCACCATTTACGCCACATTTGAGGGTCATTTGTAAAATTGTGCATCGCCATAGTGACAGGTTGTCAGCCCATCGCCTAATATGGCAATATACACCCTCGAGTCCCTTAGTCGCCTCTTACGACTCCCACGGGAATGAATTGGGGTGATGCTATTCTAAGCCGGCATCACACGGTAAAAGAAAAGTGAGTCTTCACCTATCACCTAGTTAGTTTTCGCTAGATAAATTAATCTTGTATTAAAAATAGGAAAAAGCATTTTTTGTTCTTAATCGATTTACTCCAAAAGTAATGGACAGATTTGAAAAATTCACACACTGTTAGAAAGTTACAACAACTCTGAGTAACACAGGCTGTTTTTACCACGGAACATTTTTTATTCCAACAGGAAAACGGTTAAGAGGGTGTAAACCCGCTGGCTATGAGTTAACAAATGTCTAAAATGAAGTGGCCAGTCTCTGAGTCGGTTAGCTGGAATGTTCCGATATCGTCAGAGAAACGACCAGGGCCCGAAGTCTGCTAAATAAAAATCTTTTCAGTTTGTGTGGATTGCGTGTCAGTGACATGGTTTTGGGTGTTTTGTATTCACTAACATTTTGAAGTATAGACTATCATGGTGAAAATAAAGTGACAGTTGAGTATTGCTGGCATTGCAAACATAAAAAATAAGAAGATCCGGGCCGCGAGCAATTTGCTCCACTAGAACTTCTTACTTCATTTCCTATTGAGCTGCATTGAGTCTTAAGTGCTTGTTAAAAATTATCAACACACACATACATATATCACGTTTTTATCCCTTGCGAGGAGCAGAGCGTATAAGGCCGAAAAACTAAGATTTACGCCACGTCTGACAAACATTTAAGGGTCATTCAGGAAATTTTGTATTAATAATGATGGATGTGATCAACAATATACTGATGCTAGAATGAACAATATATTTCTTGTAATATTTTCAAGAAGGTTCAGAGATGTCCTATCTTTGCTGTATGGTAAAAATACGTTATTAGAAGTTCTTTTCGGAAAGGGCAGCCCTTTATGACAAATGATACTAATGGCATATTTCTTATAAAACTGCCTTCTGCTTCTAATATAATAAGGGTTTTGTACACGTCTTCTATAATCTCTCACTTCCGTGGGTCAGCTGGTTTTTTTTTACATGAAAATATGCTGTACCTGTTGTGTCGTATTTGTTTATGTTTTGTATCTTTTCTTTAATGTTTTGTGTGCAAATAAGTAAGGGGAATATTTCAATCCAAACATCTGAGTTCATTGACCGCGAAATAATATCTGGTCTTGTTAAGCTGCAGATATCAACATTTACGGTATCGATATCGACAGAGTTTTCCGAACTCTCGATAACACCAACTTTGCTTGGCTATCTGTACGTACTTATCTACTCTCAGATTCAGATATGGTTAATGACTTTGTCGTAAACGAACACCAACTTCAAAAAGTACCTACTGCTTTTTGTTTGCGGATTTCTCCCATTACTTTTTACAGTAGTGAAAACGGCGTTTGAAGCGACTACATCTATTTCCTCTCATTAATTAAACATAAACTTTTAAGCTGGCGATTTTCGCATCAGTATTTCAAGTTCTTAAACCCCAACCCATCACATAAACCCCAAAAATCATGTTACTATAGACAGTGGCTATAATAATTTGTAGTCACAACAGAACCCCACTTGGCAACTACAAACTTTCTGCTTACTATTCAGCCGGCAGCGGTGAAATAATATTATCCAGAGGACGGAAGAAACAAAGGAGGTTGAATCCTGTAGGGTTGCCAGCCACCTGAAAGTAAAACCCCAGACCGTAAAGGTCTGAGTTTTTCTATTATTTAGTAGTTTGAAATTCACGATCCGTATTCACAAGGATTGTTTCTCAAGTCATAAAAAGTTCGCATCACATTGCGATAGTGAAATAGTGATCTGCAAACAAGATATTTCTTTCTAAATAAGTAAGTTTAAGTGTTTTATGGAGCGTTGATCGTTTTTAATTTACATATTTATCACCAAGGAGTTATCAGACTTTCGTGTCATTACTCGATAGGTCAACCATCTGAAAAAAGGATTGCAAAAATGTGCTATATAATGCGCACTACGGAAAATCCTTGTTGATGGCGCTTGCTTCTCGAAAGTCTATTCAGGCTATAAACTAGCTGGTTAAACGAGTTGTTCTCGCGGCAACCCTAAATCCGGGAGAGCGTTGTAAAGGGGCCAAGGCAGCGATAACCGCCGCGACCGAACCGGGTCAGCGGAATTATCGCCAGATAAGCTGTCCATTGGCGCGGTGCTGAAACGAGCTCTTTAACGCGCGCCAACGAAAACCGCTGTGGATAGCGAATAAAGTTTAGATAGCAAATAATGGAGGTGGATATTTGGAAGTGGTGTGTAATTTCACCTTACATTTTGCTGTTCGCTTTAATTTGCTAACTTTCAACGGTTTTTCAATTAGTGTTATAATGCTTTCACAAGCAAAACATAAGTAATAGTCATCTAGTTTTCAGGGAGTACTAATTTATGCTGTAATTATACTCAGTTTTTACTTTCTAGTTTGTAGATGAATGGGCTTTCAGCAACGCTCTTTCATACAAAGCTTATTCCACAGCCGACTAAAAGAGAAAGAAAAATCCTGTCTGGAAATCTGTGTGCCATAAATCATGTCAGAGCGGCCGTAGCTCACAAATCACGCTCCAAATTGCAGCTTGGAGCGTACGTTGTACGGTGAAACCTTTACGTTTTCTTTGCGTGTTACTGTTCAAAATCACTCATATGAACTCTGCGCCACGCTATCTCATGGAAAAAATACCTTATCTGACAAAAAATCTAGCAAGTCTTAGGCGGGATGTTTCACGCACCGCATGATATTGCCGGAGTTTATGTAATCTTTAAGAAAAACTGCATATTTTGGCTTACTTTACCGGATCAGATTGCAGCTGTCACGCATGTATCGCATGCGGTGCGTATGTTTACTGCCACGCTGCCTAGACATAAATGCAATGTCAAAAATCTAATTAATTTTTCATTGAATTTATGTGTGGGGAGCCTTATTTCTTTAGGCGCATAAAGGTGTCCATTCTTGATTGATTGGGTAATTTCTCTTGACTACGTCTAATCAAACGGACGTCAACAGTCTTAGAGAACAGCTTCTTTTTGCATATATGTGTAGAAAACTACTTAATATTTGTATTTATTTTGAAAATTATTAACAAATACTGAGTTATTCCCGTAGTAAGCATCTTTAGAAGCACAAACGGAAAATCATGTATGTTGTAAAACAATTTACAAAATAAACGTTGAATATTTCCGCGAACGTTTTGGCTGGCAATAAAATGCAGACTTGTTCTTTGCATCTACAATCGTTATATGTATTCGTGAAGACTGGCAGCTGAAATTGGATCGTTATTCTAAGGCTTTAGTCGTCGACTGCAGTTTTATAGTTCAAACATTTCATATGGAACGAATAGATAACTTTAAATTTTATACGGTCTTCCTATTTCGCGTGGAGTTCCGATATAACGAAACGACCCGACGAATCTTAAGTAAATTTTCTTTAGATAAAGCTCCACTGATTATCATATAAATCTTGCTGATTATCATTAATACTCTTTCTAATTCTACTTCCTATTTCATTCGGCACCAAAGCATTATAAAAACTTTAGATTTAGACCAATCTACAGTCAAGAGAAAACCCTAATATTCCTAGAGAAAAGTCTGCGTTCTGCCTTGCAATTGACATTTGTCGGTTGAAATGACAACGACACTTCTTCTTCTTTAAGTGCCATCTCTCTATACCGGAGGTGGGTGACCATCTATCCATCTAAATATCTTTCACTAGTTATGCGTATTAGTTTTCTTTGCTGTCCACCTTCAACTATATAAGGTGTAAAAAAAATCAACTGCAACTATTTTAAGGGGTGAACCGGCCCATAAAACTGAACCTATCCTCATAAAACATAGGTAAAATACGAAAAAAATATTTGGTCCTCCCATACTATCTAAGTGTGTTAGTCGGCCGGGTTAATTTGTATGGGAGGGCTAATTTTTTCTTCATATTTCGACCTGTGTTCCTTGGGGAAAGTTTTTCAGTTTCACGAACTGGTTCACCGTGGGTTCACCCCTTAAAATATTTTCAGTTTTTTTTTTTACATCATGTATTTTTAATCCAATGACACTGTAGAGTAAATTTTCTGACACGAACAGTTTGGAAAATCTCACATTCTGTTGGTTTACTAAATTAGTTGTGGAATATGAGGACCAAACTACTATTTACATTTTTTTTTTTTTAATTTATTATCTAATATAAACATTTTTCAAGAAATAATTACAAGGTCATCTTCTGAAGCCCTACACAGGCTTATCTGTAGATGACGAGTTCTCTTAAAATAATAAAACATAGCTTTGCATTTATTAAAACTTCATGCAGAGTTTTAATTTGCTACCAAGCTTATCATTGAAGCACTGCGTTTGTTTGCATCTGAAAAAGCGTGCCGTTTGATGCCGGCTTAGAGTAACATCACCCCATTTCTTTCCCGTGGGTATCGTAAGAGGTGATTAAGGGACTCGAGGGTAACATATTTATTGCAATTTAGGCGATGGGCTATCTGAATGACCCTCAAATATTTGTCAGAAGTGGCGTAAATGTCTGTTTTTACGGCCATTTAAGTTCTGCCAACCCCGTAAGGGATGTAGGCGTGATATATATGTATGAAAAAGCGTCAAACCAGAAAATCTCAATACTGTTAGAATGTCCCTGAGAACTTTAAATGCAAACTACTTACATAAAGAAAGCCTTTGCAGAATGTGTACGAGCTCTCGTTACACGGAAAGCTCTTGAGGGTTAATGAAATGATAATAACCGCTAAATGTCCAACTTTTGTGTAGTTTTGGAGCACACATTGTTTCAGCGAGACCAGCGCCAACCACCACAGCCGTTGAGAAGTTTGGCCCAACATGGCCGACCCTGGGCCGACGCTTTCATTAACAAACAAAAGAGCGGGAACATGACACAGATCAAATATAAAGTGAGACGGAGCGCCTAAGATTAAAGCAAAGATTTTTTATATGCCTTATCACTCACTCACGGATGACGGCTGATGTGGCGCAGTGGTAGTGGCGCAAAGGTTCCGCGTTCGATTCCCGGTGGGGCACTCACAAAGTAGATATTATCTCTTTGTGAATTTATTCCCAGTCTGGTTAGGACATTGCAGGCTGAACCACCTTTCTGTGGTTGTCTGAAAGGGGATGGTTCCGTGCTTCGGAGGGCACGTTAAGCCGTCGGTCCTGGTTGCTGTCTATGATTACTTTGACGGCGGTCGTAACACAACTATGTCAGAGGCCTACTAGGGTTCATCGGGTCGTTGGACGACTTGGTGTCTCACACGAAAGACACGGACACTCACACACGGATGACGGCTGATGTGGCGCAGTGGTAGTGGCGCAAAGGTTCCGCGTTCGATTCCCGGTGGGGCACTCACAAAGTAGATATTATCTCTTTGTGAATTTATTCCCAGTCTGGTTAGGACATTGCAGGCTGAACCACCTTTCTGTGGTTGTCTGAAAGGGGATGGTTCCGTGCTTCGGAGGGCACGTTAAGCCGTCGGTCCTGGTTGCTGTCTATGATTACTTTGACGGCGGTCGTAACACAACTATGTCAGAGGCCTACTAGGGTTCATCGGGTCGTTGGACGACTTGGTGTCTCACACGAAAGACACGGACACTCACACACGGATGACGGCTGATGTAGCGCAGTGGTAGTGGCGCAAAGGTTCCGCGTTCGATTCCCGGTGGGGCACTCACAAAGTAGATATTATCTCTTTGTGAATTTATTCCCAGTCTGGTTAGGACATTGCAGGCTGAACCACCTGATTCTCTATGATTACTTAGATGGCGGTCGTTGGCGGTCTGAGGCCTACTATTAATAGGAGGTGGTTAAAAACTCTGACACCACGGTTCATCGGGTCGTTCATTTACTCGGTGTCCCACACAAAAAGATGTAGAAGACTTGCACAAAAACGTGCGGTAGGTCAGTTGGGTCAACTAGAAAGGTGTCACGTTTTAACCAGTTCATGTAGGCCCTATCCAATCTAATTTATTTTGATTTCATTCAAGTTTAGTGTACGTTATGTATTTGAACGGAATATTTTTCAAGTTTATAAGCACTGTGAGTGTAGATTTTTTGCCTCACTTTACGCTCCACAATCCTCTATCTGTATCCCTCTCGATCTGAGTGCTTTTGCTGAGTCACGGGTCGAGGGCCGCCCTCATGGCATCACATGGAAAGGGCTGGCGCGTGATTTTATTGCCTTCAATACAAATTACCCGATGCTTCATTAGAAATCACTGTACCAGAACAGATTACCGCATTGTGCTATTGACACATTAATTTTTGCGTGTATTTTTGCACAATCAAGAGGGTTAATACATGTTTTTTTGCGGATTTATGACGAAAGGAGATTACGAAATTACATGCAAAAACCGTATATCATGGCATGCATTGCTGCATTGAATTACGGATGTCACAGGTTGTCATTTCTATGGTGTTACGTACCGCAATATCGACCGGTCCGTGTACGATTCACTTAATAGTCAGGCTACAGTGTTCCATTACTGATGAGCAAGGCTTCCCTCTCTTCCTTCTCCAAAGTAATGAATGAACAATACTAACACAAGTGTCTTATCAATAAGACACATAATTTCTGATAGCGTAATAAAAGTAAACGAGTTTTTATTGTGGGGCCCGTATCGCATCCATTTCCTTTACAAAATCTTCATTCAACCCTCCCAATAAAAAAGTATCTCAATAAACAACACCTTAATGTTAACCGAAGATGCTTCTCCGCAGCGATATATAAATAAGCCCTTTGCTCCACTGCCAATTGGGTTCGATTTAACGTACATTGCTGAGAACCTTGAGTGTATTGTAATGAGACACATAAGCTAACCAGCAATGTTTGCCGAACCGGGCAGCGTAGTGTAATACCAACTGAAGCGACGCAGGGCAGGTGTGCGGCATCGATTGCGCGCCCCGCACGCCAGTCGCATAACTTTGCCTTGCGAAGCTCGCAACCTATAACCCGCACATGGTGCCGGTCGCAAGATTTAATGCTGAACGCTTCCGGCTCCGCATATTTTTAATAAAGAAAAGTTTACCCGCCAGGTTATAAGAGACGAGTATTTAAATACAGACAAATCCTACTTGAACTCCGTTTTTATTTGTGCGGCTTATCTTTAGGCTTTAATTTTCCAGAAATAATTTGTTGTTTATTTAAATGTTTAGGTAGGTAGATATAAAAGACCGCCTTTGCTGTTATTATATTGTTTGGTTTTGATCTTAGTGTGCAGTACACGAAGTAGAATTTTGTGACTTCCAACGCTGACAGGAACAATAATTCGGGAAATTTATAAATTAAACCACGTTGTACCAGAGCGTATATGGAGGAAGTTACTTTATTTTTTATAAACATTCATACCAACATGACATGCCTTATTTATCATTCGGATACAATCCTGTGTTCGTATCGAACAGATTGGGGGGGGCAGTTATAGACCCAATTAATTAGAAATAGAACTTAGTTAAAGACAAACCAAAAAATGACTCGGTACAATGCTATAAAAAACCTCTCTATCTTTAAACTTTAAATTAAGTACAGCTTTGCGCTTTTATAATACGTTCAGTAAGACGTGACAAATTGGTTGTATTTAACCTTATAAAGTTATCAAAATAAATCTTGTTTTCTTTTTCAGACATGAGTTCTTATTTAAACTTATTCTTATTCTTAAAGTAATACCTACTTAGTGCTATAGTATACCTAAAATAGGCATTATACAAAACTTAAAATTAATGTCAGCAAAACCTAGCTATCATACATTTATAAGAAACTTAGGACTCTACCATTATGTCTTATAAACAAAAATTATAATAGTCTGTAAATCTACCAAACTAAATTTTACCAACTGGGAATTCATTTAATCAGCTATGGGTAGTGGACACACATTCATAATGCTAGTTTTCACTATTGAACCCTTAGCTGTTTTTACATGTAATGCACGAACCTTGCCATCTTTGCCTGGTAACACACTGACTATTCTGCCAACAGGCCATTTCAATGGTGAGACATTACTATTTCTCAGAATGACCATCATTCCTTCTTCTAAATTTGGTTGCAAATTTGACCATTTAGGTCTGTTTTGCAGAGTAGTTAGATATTGTTTATGCCATTGCTGCCAAAAATGCTGTTGCATTTGAGTGCACTTTTTCCAAAAACTCAACTTTCCTACATTAGTACCTGTTAAATCTAGCTCAGGATAGGACATCATTGAAGAACCAGTGAGGAAGTGCGCCGGTGAAAGGTAAGACATGTCATTATGATCCCTCGACATAGGTGTAAGGGGACGAGAGTTCAATATACCCTCAACTTGCACGAGCACCGTATACAGTTCCTCATAGGTTAATACTGTATCTGAGATTACACGTTTTAGGTGGTATTTTATGCTTTTGACACCAGCCTCCCACAGACCCCCAAAAATGGGAGAATATGAAGGAATAAAATGGAAGTTTATTCGCTCCTCGTTGCAATAATTAGTAACAGTATTTTGGTGAACTGTGGAAGTTTGCAAGTCATATAATTCTTTTATTACATTATTTGCTCCTTTATAATAAGCACCATTATCACAATATATTTTTGTAGGCTTATTTCTGCGAAAAATGAAGCGTTTGAGACAATTCAAAAATGTGTTTGTGGTCATATCTGATGCTAATTCTATGTGAATGGCCTTGGTGGAAAAGCATACAAATATAACAACATAAGCTTTAGTGATAACTGGAGATCTTATTCTTGTCTGCTTTACATAAAAAGGACCAGCATAATCAGTGCCAACAACTTCGAAGGCCCGTGTCGTCATGTTAACTCTATCAATTGGCTGAGAACCCATTAATTGAGTCACAGCTTTGGCCTTTAATTTAAAGCATATCAAACATTTGAGTACTACGGCCTTTATTTCTCTATTGGCATTGATTATCCAGTAACGCTCACTTAAAACCGTAAGAACTAATTTCTGCCCTGCATGTTTTGATCTAAGATGTTCTTTCAAAATAATTAACCGCGTTATATTAGATTTTTTAGGTAATATAACTGGGTGACGCTGATTAAAAGACAAATTGGAATTCTGTAATCTTCCAGAGACTCTCAAAAGACCCTTGGCATCAAGAAATGGTACTAAACCTTTCAAGTTGCCCTTTATATCATTATTTGCTTTTATCGCTTTTATTTCTTCTTTAAAATGTCTTTGTTGATCTAATTTTATAACTGTTTGTAAGGCAGAATCTAGTTCTTTAGGACATAAAAATCCTTGCATTTTAATATTACAATTTTCCTTCTTGGCATTCGAAATAAATCTTTGCACGTAAGCCATTATTCTTGTAATTCTTTCGATATTGGAATGTTTATCAAGTACATTGTACAATTTGTTTTCTTTTTTGTATATATGAAAAACCTTTTGTTCCCTTTTTTGCTCTGGAATGTCAATGACTTTGTTTTTATTTTTTGCATCACAATGAACATAGTCAAAATCCTGTAAAAATAGTGGCCCATGAAACCAAAGTTGCTTCACATTGTTCTCTAGTGCCTTAGGAGTGACTCCCCGAGACAAACAATCTGCAGGATTGTCACCAGTTTGTACATAAAACCAGGGAAAACCCTCAGTCAATTTTTGGATTTGTTTTACTCTGTTAGCAACATAGACAGTCAATTTTTCTGGTAAACTTCCAAGCCACGCGAGAACAATCTGAGAATCAGCATATAAAATAGTTTTTACATTGTATTTAACACATAAAATGTTATACACTTTTTTAGCCAACATAGCGAGCAATAAAGCACTGTTTAGTTCAAGCCTAGGCATTGTTAATTGTTTATTTTTAGGATTGATACGCGATTTGGAGCACAGCAGATTGACCTTGACAGTTTTATTTTTGTCTACAACTCTTAGGTACAAGCAGCAACCATAAGCCAAAATTGAAGCATCACAATATCCCACAAGTTCAATCGACACTGCTGAAGGCGAATTGATATTTCTAGAGACAGAAATGGTTTCCATTTCTACCAAAGTCTTGGCAAAATCAACCCACTGTGAGTGAATAGGTTCTGGCAAATAATCATCCCATTTTAACTCTAACAACCATGCCTTTTGCATCAATACCTTAGCTTGAACCAGGATAGGACCGGAAATACCCAAAGGGTCATAAAATTTACTTATAAAGCTTAACATTTGTCTCTTGGTGTACCGCTTCACATTGTCAGATACAGGACACCGCATAGTTAAAGAGTCTGAGGCTACATCATAACCTAACCCTAGGGTTTTCATGTAACTATTATTTTTATCTAATTCTCTATTGCCGAAATATTGCAACTCTGATGGAATGTCTTGTAAAACTTCCGAATTATTTGAATACCATTTATGCAAAGTAAAACTTGCTTCACTCATAAGTTCAACTAACTCGTTTTTTATAGACAATAACTCTGCCGCGCTATTACTGCCGCACTGAATGTCATCTACATAACTAGAATGTTTTAACACAGAGGCTGCCAAAGGATATTTATTTTCAAACATGTTTGCTAGTTCTATCAAACACCTAGTAGCAAGGAAAGCTGAACTTTTTAATCCAAAAGTAACCGTCCTAAGTTGTATGCATTGTACTGGATCATGCACAGAGTTTCGCCACAAAATGTTTTGTAAACAACAATATTTTTCATCAACTAATATTTGCCTGTACATGGCTTTAATGTCACATAATAAAACATATTTATAAGTTCTTAGCAATATCAAAACATCAAACAGCTCGCTCTGTACCACATCACCATTTAACAATATGTCGTTTAATGCTAGACCTGATTTTGAGCGCATTCCGGCATCAAAAACTGGTCTTACCGGAGTAGTTTTACTATTGGGATTGAATACAGGGTGGTGAGAGATAAAACAAACCTTGCCAGAATGAAAATCATAATTATCCATACTATAAAACCTAGCATGACCCTGGTCTAAATAGTCTTGAATTGCTTGTTTATATTTTATACCTAAACTTTGGTCTTTTGTTAACCGCTTTTCTAAACTGAAAAATCTTTGTAACGCATAGGAAAAAGTATCCCCTAACTGTATATCTTCTAAGTCAAGCTTGAGGGGTAAGGCCACTGTAAATCTTTTATTTATTAATTTTACTGAATTTTGGAAACATTCCTCAGCAAGTTGATGTTCAGTGGACCCTTCTTTAAATATATTGGGTACTTTTTCACATTCCCAGAAGCTTGAAATAGTTTTATTTAAATTGTATAAGCTAGAATCATCTTGGATAACTGTAGGTACTTCTTGACACAAGGAATTATCTTGTGAGGAAGTAGTTACCTTTTCACCTAGCATAAAATTTGACTGAATTTGGACACCCTGTTTTTCATCCTGTTCATTAGAAGAAACTAAACAAGAGACAGGGTTGTTTGGTAATACATTACATAATTGTTGTTTTTGTTGAAATGTGTTTTTAAATGGAATTGGGTTACCTTGCACATTGACACATAAGTTAGCACATACAATCTTGCCGGCAGATATCGGCAAGTCCCCGCCCACAATGTAACCAAAACATGTGTCCACTAGATACGGCCCAGTCGGCGTGAGGGGCAACTTATTACGCTGCAGCACCTGGAAAAATATATTGCCCCCTAATAATAAGTCTATTTCGCCTGACTGGTTGAAATTCCTATCTGCCAGTATAACATGGGGAGGAATATTAAACCCAGATATGTCAAAGGTCTGCTGTGGTAGATTGCATGTAATGCTGTTTACAATTCCGCATACAGCCTTTGTTTTGAAATCATTTATTGAAGAATACACCAAACACTCTGCTTCCTTGGTTACCTTTCTTAGCCCTGACACCCCTGCAATTGTCTTACTAATATGATGGATTTTACACTCAATTTTATTTATTAATTTTTCAGAAATCAGTGAGGCTTGTGATGTACTGTCCAACAATGCTCTTACTTTGAAAAATTTACCATTTTTATTTCTCATTTTCACTATAGCTGTAGGTAGCAGAACCTCTAAGCTGGCACTGGTGCCTGACATGGATACCACATTTTCTTCCCTAATGGCTTCCCTACAAACTGTCTCATTTTGGCTACCTACCGTGGTTGTAAAAGCATTTTCCTGATTGTGAGGTGAGTGAACATGTAAGCTGGTATTGTGCCTCTTGTGGCATACAGCACATTTAAGGCGAAGCATGCACCGGCCTTTGTGTTCCCCAAGACATAAAATGCATAAGCCTTTCTCCTTCACAAAGCTATCTTTCTCTTTATCTGGACTCATCTTGAATTTGGTACACTCAAAAAGCCTATGTTTTTGAAAACAAAACTTACATGTTTGCTCCGGCTTGGTGACTGCTACATTGTTGACAACTTTGGTAGACTTCATCGGTTTAGAAGATGAAGTTGGTGTAGCTACTTTCTCCTCTTCGGTGCTTTCGATGGCGAGGGCTCTTTTTTCTAGAAATTCAAGGAATTGGGATAGGGTTGGAACATCTTTTATATTTTTCTCAAGGTAAAAACCCCGGTAAGTGTAAGCATCAACCTTTTTTGCCAAAATGTTAATAAGTAGTATGTCCCAGTGCTCGACAGGCTGTTTTAAATTTTTTAAAGCTGCAATATGCAGGTTAATGGTGCTTATGAGTGAACGCAAGTTTTGAGCAGTGCATTTGGTGAATGATGGCATATCTAAAATACTATTGACATGGTAGTTAATGATTTTAGGAATGTTGTCATACCTATTTTCTAGCAAGTCTAAAGCAGCAATATAGTTTTCATCTGTCAAGGTTAGTTCTTTTATTAAATCTAGCGCCTCACCTGTTAGTAAAGATCTCAAGTAATAAAGTTTTTCGCAAGCATTTAAACTTGAGTCTTTGTGTATAACTGCCTTAAACATATTGATAAAAGGATAGTAGTCAACTATCTTACCGCCTGAAAATGATTGCATCTGTATTCTAGGCAAACCTTTAAACTCACCTTTGGGTGTGTTTTGATTTTGACAATTATGAACTAAATTAGCTCTGCATTTGTCTAAAATACCAATAGCCAGGAAATATTTATTTTCATAGTCGGCGTAATTCTCGTCATCATCTTCGTTTAGCACAATAATGGCCTTGTTGAGCCTCTCATACTCATTGAAGGCGTCTGCTAATCGGTGGCGTTTCTCGCTGAGCGACTCATAGGACGAGGCTTTTAACTCTTCTTCGTCAGCACAGAAGCTGGCGATACGCGTGATGCCACTTTTAATGTAGCCCCTTTCGCCTCTCAAAACCTTCAACTTCGCTGCATCGGCCATGTCGATGAAACGCTAAAACAATACACCAAGAGACAATGACGCTTTCTAACTAGAAGTGAATTACACTCCGTAATGTACAATACGGTACGTGAATTTGTACCTACCAATGACACACTTATTTATATTTTATGTGTATCACTCTTAATCGAAGAATTCCTTGTAATTTTGTTTTTACTAGGAACGAAATAAGCTTAGCTTCCACAGTCTAATCTTCTGGATCAAAATGGCGGCGCTAAAAATAATACGCACATCGCTGACACGCTGCGACTACGCAACACAGTAACACACACACACAAAGACGATGTTGTCACTTCCTGTGAATGTAGCCTTTTGTATGGTCGCGCCAAAAAGTTTCGAGTTCGGATACACTCCCGGACTCTGCTGCAAACCTATGACCTCACGTTTTCGGAGCACTGTCACTTGAATACCCGCGCAGATTTTATGAAACGAACGCACCCTTACTATTGTCGTCTCTTTTTAACTTGCACGAGTGAAGACTGTTCTGATGATCTGGCGTTTGCTTGACAGCTGACTGCTCGTTTGCGAATGACGCCACACAGGTTGACCAACTTGCACTTCCTAACGTAAATAATGGCCGTTCACATACCAAATGCCGTCGATGTCGATGCTTATGATTTTTGATCACCGCGATTACACATTTTTTCTTGAATTTCAGCGTAGAGAAGCATACCCATATATTAGATGGATGGAAGTCTTCAGCAAATAAACCTTTGACCTGCTGATTATACTCGTACGACCGCCACACCAATCGCGTCTGCCGTTGTAGAAACGCACGACACCGCGATACGAGTACTGCCACTTTACTTGAAACAAGGAATCCCGCGCTGAATCCGCTTGCTTGAAGGACCAGTTCTTCTGTGCAGTACACGAAGTAGAATTTTGTGACTTCCAACGCTGACAGGAACAATAATTCGGGAAATTTATAAATTAAACCACGTTGTACCAGAGCGTATATGGAGGAAGTTACTTTATTTTTTATAAACATTCATACCAACATGACATGCCTTATTTATCATTCGGATACAATCCTGTGTTCGTATCGAACACTTAGATATTCAATGTTTCAATGTGTTTCTGTTTGTCTGTCTATACAAAGACGAATGTAAATAATTGGTGTTGCTTGGGCAGAAATAAAGTTATTTTTAATCAATTTATTACAGCAATATCCGCTATCCGCTATCCATTTGGCCTTCTGATGGAAATATAAATGAAATTACAAAGTCCTTTTTAATCTTCCGTATTGAATGGACTAATCGATTTAATCCCAGTTTTCCTCATACCAAGCTCGTACCAGTAAAACATTTTAATTAAACGGAAAGGAAATGGCTTCCTCATTCCGTTGTCTCCGTCAGTGACAAAGAAGCTCTCATTCGTTAGATAATACGATTTTAAAAATAGCTGAAAGCTACTGGTAGATTCAGTTTGAATTCCCAGAATACCTCCTTTGGACTGATTGTTTCAAAAACCACACAAAATTCTTCAGGTGAGCCCTTGCTTCCCACCAATCAGTCAGGTGTAGGTTCCAAACCCCGGGGCTAAAATTGAAGAGTCCAGTAAATCAAATAAGCTGAAAACAATTTTTTGCCATAAATTGAAATATTTAAAATCTGGACCTCCCATTCAAAATTACCTACTGAATCTGTAGACACATATTGTATGGGAGGTCCTTTTACATATTTTGACTTAAGTTCCTAGGACACTATTGGTAGCTTCACTACTTGGAAATGCTTTAAGCCTTTTTTTGATCTCATATTTCCTTTCAATCTTACATTTCCAATGGCATTATCAGCTCTTTCTTGGACATAAATTGCGGTTACAGCGAGTTCAGGACCGACTCCTTACAGCTGGAAAGTAGGAAGTAATGGAGAGATGAGGTCCATTTGTTTACATGTGGGGTGTATTACTCTTCAAGTCAGAGGTTGCAGCGCTGGCGGGTGACCCCAACGTGAGTCTGCGTTCAGCTTTGCACCCAAGCTATCTATATAAATTCTTTATTATGCATAAACAATATAATATATTTTGTTTTAAATGTAGTTCACAAAGGTTAGCTTATCTTTATAAAGGGATCTCTTCCAGCCAACCTGTAAAACTAAAAATGAAATTAATACGTGCGGGGACAAGATTGCACACAGAGTAAAACAAAAAAAGAACAAGATGGTTAATAATTATTTGATTATAGTAAAAAATACACACATGCATAAACTAATAAAACTATAGATACATACATGAATATTACATAATATACAAATAATGACATACGTAAATATCATATCAACTTCATTAATGAGTAAATCTGCCTTATGAAGCAATGATAGTTTATTTAACGTACAACTTTAATTAAATGATTTCATATCTTATTACATTTTGTGTTGTAATTTCTTATTGGAACTCCATATTCTAGATAAATTTAATCTCTTTTACATTCAACGTTATAATTAATTATCATCTCATAAAATGCACGTCAATCTTATTAAAATTGAAGTCAAAGATATTTTACATAAAATAAGTTTGACTCGCGGTTACAAATTTGAAACTCATAAATTACTTTTTAGTACCGAAAACTTTTTCTATTTCGAAAAGATACGGCACAATTTTTAATTGCCATAATGAAGGTAATAAGAAGTTTGGATAAAATGTGAAATTTCGCAGACGACATATTTTCTGGGGAAACTTTAGCAATTGTGGTGTGAGGTTGCGTCAGTGGCTTGAGTGTCACCGCTTACAAGGGATTCTACTTTATGTCTGCTCTACTTTTATATTGTACCTACGTATGGCTCTGCGACACTTGGGATCCCAGATTCTCTCTTTGTGAGAACCAACACCGCAACTTTAAATAATGTAATTAAGCCATTGTTTTTATTATGAATGCACAAGACATCAAGAAATGTGTGAATGTTATTATTATATTTAAATAATCTTGACATTTTAATTTCATTTTACAGACATTATTTTATTCAAATATTTTTTGTTATGAAGAAACTAGGTTTATAGATAGGGATATAATAATAATGATGCCGGCTTAGAATAGCATCACCTCATTTCTTACCCATGGAAGTCGTAAGAGGCGACTAAGGGACTCTAGGGTGTGTACTGCAATTTTAGGCGATGAGCTGACAACCTATCACTATGGCTATGCACAATTTTTCGAATGACCCTCAAATATTTGTCAGATGTGGCGTAAATGTCCTTTTTGCGGTCGTTTGCGCCCTGCCTACCCCGCAAGGGATATAGGCGTGATGTGTGTATGTATATGTCGCAGGGATATGTTGAAATTAGTGACTTGGTCAAATCCCTTAGTGATTTGATCAAATCCCGGCAAATGATCAAATATTTCAAGATTTTATCATATCCCTAAACTAATCTAGTTATTTGGTCAAATCTCGAAACTGGTATAGATAAATGACGAAAACAGTGTTTCTGTGTTATACCTATCAATTTTAATTGGTAAAGCAAGACAACAAAGAACAATTAAAAGACATGACAAAAATCACTTATAATCGTAACATTTAGCGAATCAAACAAAGAAAAAGGAAAATTATGTTTCACAAGTCAATATCAGCAAGAAAAATCATTATTGAAGCATGTTGCGGATTTATGGCATCTGGAGTTACACAGAACGTAATTTTTCTTGCAAGCACATCTGTTTGTTTAGCATCGTATTTTAGATTTTTCGCAAGAACACTTCTTGTACCCTTGACCTCCATATAAAGATAATTTTCCGGCTATCTCACGTAAACTTAGCTTAATAGGCGGAACTGGATGAGTAAATGCAGTTGTAGAAATTTGCAAAGAATTCTTCGAAAGTCAGTCTTGTACTATTCCAGTTGAACTGCCAATTTGAAATACGTGGTTTTTCGTATCTAATACGATTCTTGTAATATTTTTAGAATCGAGTGGACCTCTGTCCACCTTGGGTATATGACTTCGGGGTACGGTGGGGTGTAGAAAGGTAGAAAACAAGAACTAACATGTATTGTCGTCATTTCACTGAGATCATATAGGGATATGATCAATTCACTAAATTTTGCTTTGAGATTAAACCAAATTACTAGATTAGTTTAGGGATAAGATAAAATCTTGAAATATTTTGATCATTTGCCGGGATTTGATCAAATCACTTAGAGATTTGACCAAGTCCCTAACTTTATCATATCCCTGCGACATATATAATAATAATCTAGAATTTAACTACGGGCATCGTTCTACTACTTGAATCTTAATTAGTTTGTTCTTCTATTTTTATATTTATTTTTGTTTTACTTCTTTCGTGGGGGTTCATCGAGACCAGCATTTTTTTTCCAAAAGTATGCATTTTGATCTGCCCTTTTAAAGCTTTGTGTAGAAAGCTCGATGCTTGAATCTGATAGTGTTATCAAGCAAGGAATAGATTTATTTGAGTGAGTGACTCTTACTACGAAAACTAGTCTCCACTCTTTGCCAATTCACATATAATTTTTAAACTCAACACATATTGCTTAAAGTAGAAGGTCTGTTTCAAGGCGACGTTTACAAATCAGAGTAATCAGTAGAAATCTGAGAGAAACACATAATTCGAGCATCACTCAACGATCCATTAGTTAACAATGCGCCCATTTGTCCATTAAACTGGAACAGTGTAAACGAACACGGTTTTTCCACTAAGCTCCATAAATTTGTTTACTTACATATATCACGCCTATATCCCTTGCAGAGTAGGCATAGCGTAAACAACCGTAAAAAATAAACATTTGACCATTAAACACTTGAGGGTGATTCCGAAAATTGTGTATTACCAAAGTGACAGATTGTCAGCCCATCGCCTAAAATTGTGACGTTATTCTCTACTGGTTATAATTCATGCTAAGTGCAACAATCCATTCATTGACATCGGCCTTCTTTTGTGGAGTTGAATGTTATCACTTCGCTTGGTTAAGGGGATCGGCGAGCGCAGTGGACAATGTTGTGTACACAGGGAGTGCTGCTGACTTTAGAATGCCCTAGGTTGATCTTTTAGTTTATGATACCCGCGGGTAGAAAAAGATTGATGTTATTTTAAGCCAGCACCACACGTGCTATATCAGTAAACGTATGGTTTGATAGCAATTATTTTATGGAACTTTATGGAGCAACCCAAAGGGGTTGTGGAAGGGGGGGGGGAAGCTTTCCACCTGATAATGAGTAATTTTCACACCATTACGTATTTACTTAGCTCAGAAACGAAACACGAAAATGCTAAGGTTTAATGTATTCCACGAACTTGTTTCATTCCCCGAAGAAAGGTTTCCAGATAAACGTTTCCTTATACCCATCTTACAATGGACTTCTTATCATGACTATACCTGGTGTAAATCACGGTTACCAGAAATCTTGCAGGCGTGACACTGCCATAAAACTGAACAACTTTCCATTATGTTTAGTTAAGTTTTTACGCTGAATTGGTAAAAGTGTACCGAAGTACGAAAGACGAGAAGTATATTTGCAAAATAAGGAAGGCAAATGTTTTATGTTGATCTAAGTTGAGTTAAGGTATGGTATGGGATCTACCTCCTAGCGGTCCACCCTGGGCAACGGCAACACAGGCTTGCCTGTGGATAAGTCCGGCTAAACGATCCCACTAAGCGGTGGAAGGCTCCGTAAGGGGCCGCCTGGCTCGCGACCACCTGCGTTCCGTCAGTGTGTGGGAGTGCCAGTGCCTTAACAGGCTTCTTCTGGGTGAGCTCGCTCCATCTTAGACTCTGTCTCTGTCCTATGACCTAGACTAGAGTCAAGAGCAAACCCATCATTAATAAAAAAAAAAAAGGTACTTACAAGTAGCTAAGTAGCAAGACTGAAGACTAAAATCATACACAAGTTTCGTAAGACACTCATGAGACCGATGCCTCGCAGATTCGCACCAGTCTTCGTCTTCTTTCTTCTTCTTTTCGTGTCACGGACACCGAGTCACCAGTAGTCCATATGGACGCAGTTCCCTTTTTTATACGGAGCTAATGATGAGTAAAAAAAAGGTATACAAATATTTACGATCAGCTGACTGTCATTGTATGAAAAGTCGATTTTTTATCGTATACCAACAGTATGTTTCCTGGGAAAACTTTTCATAGTCTGATCACGATTGCTAAGTTTTTCGTATATCGTCCCTTGCAACCGGTATAAATATAATAAGTAATTGCTCTACAATATTTGCTTCTTAGACAATGTTTCCTACCTACGTTTTATCTGAAAAATAGATAAATATATAAAAATAAATGATATGAAACTTACTTTATTCAATGAATGTTAGTGCTACCACTTATTGACGTCATGATCCGTCCTTGATTTTATTTAACAATTTTGTATTGTCCTTATTGACCGGCTCGGGAGAAATAAAAAAATAAAAGTAAAGGCACTGCCTCAAGGCTGGCCAGGTTAACCACACGGCATGTAACTTTACACCACCACAACCACCACCACCAATAAACGACATTTGTTCCACATTAACATAACACGAGACGTTGTTGTACATACATACATACATACATACATACATACATATATCACGCCTATAATCCCTTGCGGGGTAGGCAGAGCGTAAATGGCCGCAAAAACAGACATTTACGCCACGTCTGACAAATATTTGAGGGACATTCTGAAAATTGTGTATCGCCATAGTGACAGGTTGTCAGCCCATCGCCTAAAATTGCAATACACACCCTCGAGTCCCTTAGTCGCCTCTTACGACTCCCACGGGTAAGAAATGGGGTGATGCTGTTCTAAGCCGGCATCACACGGCACACGACGTTGTTGTAGAAAGCTGTAACTCAATTTACAACTATACTGTTCACAACATCGAGAAAATGTTATAATATTTTATCTAGTAACCTAAAGCAATAAATAACAATTGCTTTCCGTTATGCAAACATTTCAGTTTTTCCGAGAAAACCTTATCGATAAGATTATAAGAGCAGTCAACTGGCGGGATGATGTTAGGATCGGAACTCATAGCGGCGTTTAGATTGTATAAGACATATGACAAATTGCCCAGCTGATTGTCCGAAAAGAAATGGTTCCGTGCTTCGCGGGGCACGTTAAACCATTGGTCCCGTTGTCTATGATTACTTAGACGGCGGTCGTTACTCAACCATGTCAGAGGCCTACTACTAGTAGTAGGCGGTTGAAAAACTCTGACACCAGAGTTTATAGGCTCGTTGGAAGAAAAATGCCAGTAATTTTGCTACGTTTTACGTTGCGGGATATAGTATAAGCCTCCCCCTAATTGGGGAGTATTTACTTTACCTATAGGTATGGCTGTGGTATAAGTGCGTTAAGTGCCTTATGCATATTATTATTATACAAAGCACTTATTTTCGTTTCAATATCAAAGTTACCCTTGACAGTACCTACTTGAAAGAGCCGAGCCTTTCACAGTGTTTAGGTGTAACATCAGCGAAACTAGCGCCGTCGCTCTATTAAAATAATCACCGATGAGAACCTAATTCATCCGAAAACCAAATAAGCAATTGACGAAAATAACTAAATTGTATGCTTAAGTCATGTAAGCAGATTATGCTTAAAACCGCCACTTCCAGATGAGGACCAGAACTATAACTTATTGGTTTTGATAATTCCTTGATTTAATAGTTATTGTTTTGAATTAATATTTTTGTATCTGGTTGAATAGCGTTTTTACATTCATACATTTATCACGCCTATATCCCTTGCTGTAGACATTTATGGGTCATTCAGAATGTTGGGTATTGCCATAGTGACAGGTTGTTAGCCAATCGCCTAAAATTGCATTACGCATGTAACCCTCGGGTCCCTTAGTCGCCCCTTACGACACCTAGAGGTAAGCCGGAATCACACGGCAATTCACCCAGATTCAGATTTGCGTATTCACTCAAAGCTTTTTACACGACTGCTCAACCAAAAAAAGGAGTGCAATGTTTTTTGAGTTCATGTATTTATGTTTGTATGTAAATAATGTGTGATTCTTTAAAGGACTGCAACTCGTTAATTACTGAACAAATGCGAATGGGAATGGTATCGGAAGAATGCTTATAATCCCGAGTGTCATAGGTTAGGCTTTATCTCTTAGTAGACTAGTCTTGTTTTTAAATTTATTATGCTTGTTATCAGTAAGTAAGCGCCACTAGTCTAATGTTTCACCGTAAGATTGATTGATTCGTCTCGCCAATCCGCCAATGGGCTGAGAGCCCGATTTATTCCCGGCTCAATCTCGCCAACCCGCGCCGATATTGATAAATAATCACCACCGAGAACCATTCAACCGATTTCACAATCAAATCGAAGCTTTGAGCTGTATTGCTTCTTTCAATAAACAAAGTCAACTTGGAATAAAGAAGGTGTTCAATTTGAACACTATGATCAGGGCCCGAAGTCTACTTAATAAAGATCGTTGCAGTTGTGTGTCAATGGCCTGTCAGTGTGACACACATATCACGCCTGTAATCCCTTGCGGGGTAGGCAGAGCGTAAAATGCCGCAAAAAACGGCCATTTACACCACGTCCGACAAATGTTTGAGGATCATTCGGAAAACTGTGTATCGCCATAGGGATAGGTTGTCAGCACATCGCCTAAAATTGCAATACACACCCTCGAGTCCCTTAGTCGCTTCTTACGACTCCCACGGGAAAGAAATGGGGTGATGCTATTCTAAGCCGGAATCACACGGCATTCTAAGTCAGTGTGACAGTGTTGGTCATTTCGTATTCTGCTAACAGTTTGAAGTATAGAAAATCACAGTGGCATTATAATGACAATGGAGTGTCGTTGGCATTGCAAGGGTAAAAAAATAAGAGAATCCAGGCCCTGATATATCAGAATGTAAAGGTAACGTCTGTTGCCTACATGTGGTATGGGGCGTCCAAAACCAAAAAAATATTTAGAAATTAGTTCCTAGAATTAAAAGCCTTTATTCCACTAGTGAATATCTCTGCGGACGACCTCGACAGTCGAGGCTGTGGTTTCAAGAAATACGCAAAGTTTTAAACTTTAAACTTTTTCCTGACGAAGCTTAATGAACCCCCTCCTTGTGAATTGGTGGCCGGCCAAAGAAACTTGAGAATTATATTGAAACAAGACGTTGGCTTGGCCTATATTTAATTTGGTCATAACGCATTTAGCAGAAATCATTTATTTTTATTTGTTTGGTACATTTTTAAGATAAGTTTCAAGTTTTTTTTGCATTACCATATGGTAACATAGATCCTAAACTATTAAAGTCAATTAAAGTAACCTTCTAATACGACTTTGTTGCGCAGGTTTAGGTACTTTAGAAATAACAATAAATAAAAAGGATTAAAAAAGAGGTCTGCCGTGTGATGCCGGCTTAGAATAGCATCACCCCATTTCCTTCCCGTGGGAGTCGTAAGAGGCGACTAAGGGACTCGAGGGTGTGTATTGCAATTTTAGGTGATGGGCTGACAACCTGTCACTATGGCGATACACAATTTTCCGAATATCACTCAAATATTTGTCAGACGTGGCGTAAATGTTTGTTTTGCGGCCGTTTACGCTCTGCCTACCCCGCAAGGGATTATAGGCGTGATATGTGTGTGTGTGGGTAATACATAGCCACTAGTCTTTTAGTAATCAGCATCACAGCTCTCATTGCTGATATGAATTGCTGAAAACAAACCTTTGTGTCTGATAACAGCTACATTGTGCCCGCATGACCTACCGTAGTGACCGCGTCTGGTGACCGCACAGACCCGCATGTAGACACGACATGAAACGACTATTTGTGTGTTTCAGCCATTGTTTCAGCGAATAAACCGTCATGAAACATGTGAGCTGCACTCGCAAACAAAGCGGTCACCTCACTGTTATAACTGACAATGATGTAAATATCCTGGACAATTCACACAACGCCATCTAGCACCAAACGAAACAAAGCTTGTTCTATGGGAACAAGATAGTTGATATGAATACTTAATAGGGCGAAATTTTACTAGTGACCGATAGCGAAAACTCAAAACATGGTGGTGATAAAGAACAACTTTCCCTAAGGAACATATCGCTATCGGTCACTAGTAAAAAGACACACGGCAACAATACTGCCTAAATAATTTGAATGCAGTCGAATGTCAATTGTTTTCTTAATATTATGCATTTTCTGAGCCACGTTAGTTTCAATTATCAAAAATAGCCACTCATAAGCTTGATAAAATGTCCTGTCATTATTGAGGCCATTTCCCAGTGTGTACAATAACGTGGAGTAGTTCTGTACTTCTGTGGCAGTTCCGCGGTGGAAGTTGGCATCCCGCAGGCGGCAGGCGGTAAGTGGGCCGCAGAGGAGTAGGTACCTATGCTTCATCGGAAAAATGACGTTTTTTGGGCGTCTGCCCGCGCTCACACACGGAAAGTAGACCGATGTAGCTGGACGCTATTTTAGGCAGGTTTTGAGCAAGGAATTGGGTCAAACAGTACCTTAGAAATAAACAGAATTAAGTCGTGAAAAGCTCAACCAAATTCGATTTGGCGCGTGCTATAAATTGAAACATAAACACGCTATATATACGGCCATTTACCTCTGCCCAAGATTGATAACTTTTTATTTTAGTAGAATTTTGCATCCCTATGGATTTCGTTCTATCCTTAGGTTTCCTTCTAAAATAAGTATGTATTTTTTGCTCTGTTTGAGTGTAGAGAGTATTTATCTTTTGTTGTGACCTCAAACTAGATTTAACAAATGGAAATATACTAAAAAACGTTTAATAGTATCATCTTCTACACATTTTTGGATATTAACTTTGTAATTTTTCGGCTTTTATCCGCTTACATTTCGCATTATTTCGCAGCACAGACATTAAAACTCGTGATTTGTCGGCTTATCGTCGAATATTCTTCACGTTACTTGGCTGATACCAAAATTTCGCGTTATTTTGCGGAAATACACATCAAGACTTGTGTTTTGTCCATATTTTTTCGGCATTTGCCTTTCAATCAGTCATAATAATGGTCTTTATATTGGCTTTACAATACATTTAGTGACACAATACAGATAGGAAGGTTGTTTTAAAGGGAAGCCGATGAGAATTGTGTTTTTGGACTTTCCCCACTGATGATTACTCGGATCACATACGTTATTATACAACCACATGCCTAGTTGGTGGTATACAAATTCCGACATCCAGGTTCATCGGGTCGTTTGGCGACTCGCTGTTCCACCCACATGATATAAATTGATGTCAAGAACAAGTCAAATTCCAAACAAACCTTCGTTTCAATTTTATATTGGATATTTAACGTTTACGTTGCTACCGGGCAACTTACCGTAGCATCACGTACCTCCTACGTCGTAACTTATTCTTATTTCATTCTTTGAATGAGTGGAAGACGGAACCCAACTATTTATATCAGGAAAGTTCGCTGCATAGAAAGTTAAATATGTCACAGGAAAATTCAATATTATTCGAATACCTTGGACAAAAACAATAAATTGTTAGAGAAATGCCGTCATTTTAGAATAGCATCACCCAATTTCTTTCCCGTGGGTGTCAAAGGAGGCGACTAAGAAACTCGAGGATTTGATATGTATTGCAATTTAAGGCGATGGGGTGACAGCCTGTCTCTATGGTGATACACAATTTTCTGAATGACCCTCAATGTTTGTCAGGCGTGGCGTGACCGTTTATACGGCTATTTACGCTCTGCCTACCCCGCTAGGATATAGGCGTGATATATGTAAGAGAAACTGTAAAATTCTAATTAAGACCACCTTGTTTTTAATAATACCAGTTTCCAGATAGAGCGAAGAAATTCAATCCCCTCGTAGATAATTTCACCTTGGTCTGAAATAAGATCAAAATTAGTTCCACTTAGGGTTGCTATATCTAAATTCATAAAAAAAAGTTATCACCAATCTGACCAAAAGAAGCAGTTCATGTCCTAAAACTTCAAAAGGACTAAACGCAATCTAAGAAAAAATAATCGAGCATTTAGATCGGTGTTAAAATTAGAACTATTTGTCTCTTTTTCTGGATGTTTGGCAACCCTAGCTCTCATAGAAGAACAGTCTTAGGGAATTTCCGTCGCCGTACGTGCTTCGCATTCCGTAATATCAAATTCAATACAATACTTGAGACTTACTCCAGAAAACGAACACTTTTCTAAGCTTCTTTTTGCATTTTCATGGAAAAATGTTCATTAGAAAGTTGCTTTTGGACATGTTGTTTAATTTCAACCATTCGTAAACTCAGTCGGGTCTCCCACTAGTCGTCCGACGAAAGGAAGTTAGAATCCCGAACTTATACACATACAAACATACATACACATATTACGCCTATAATCCCTTGCGGGGTAAGCAGAGCGCAAACAGCCGCAAAGAAACGGCCATCTACGCCACGTCTGACAAATATTTGAGGGTCATGCGGAAATTGTGCATCGCCATAGTGAGAGGTTATCAGCCTATCGCCTAAAATTGCAATACACACCCTCAAGTCTCTTCTTCTCTCTTTTCGTGTGGGACACCGAGTCATCCAACGACCGAGTCTCTTAGTCGCCTCTTACGACTCCCAAGGGAAAGAAATGGGGTGATGCTATTCTAAGCCGGCATCACACGGCAGACCCCAACTTATTCCCATACAAATACGGCTACGATGCATTAAAAAACGCAGCGATGGACAAAAAGTAGGAGAACCGCATTTGACAACTAAAATTAACATAAAATATTTGATGAAAAATGTGAGAGCATTAGTTTATATTATATTTAGTAATTTTCAAGTGAATGTTGCTTAGCGCTTTCTTTCCAAGTAAACTCCTGCTGAGATCAACATGGGGTCGTCTGGTAGATGCTGGTTATTCTAATTTACTTTTATTTATTCATTATTATAATAAAAATATATTCTTCTTATGGTTCTGTATAAGATTGAAACCTTCTGACTTGCATTTGATAAAGGTTGGTATAATATAACTTAATCTATCACTGTTTTATTTGTTTTTCTTTTATTTTCATTTCTTATTACAATAAGAATTTGGGCAGAATGACTTTTACTTATGTGGCATTTCGTAGTGTTATAACCGACTTCACACAGAACTAACAATAAATAGCCTGTGTCTTGAAAACGTGCCGTGTGGTGCCGGCTTCGAATAGCATCACCCCATTTCTTACCCATTAGTGTCGTAAGATGCAACTAAGGGACTCGATGGTTAGATGTGTATAGCAATTTTAGTCGATGGGCTGACAACCTCTCACTATTGTGATACACAGTTATCTGATTGACCCTCAAACTTTTGTCAGACGTGGTGTTAATATCCGTTTTATCTCTTCCTACCCCGTAAGGGAAAAAGGCGTGATTTGTGTATGTATGTGTACGTTTATGTCTTGAAAACACTGAACCGGTTTTAAGTTTTTTTTATGGTGAGGATAAACGCACATGCACACTTATAAAATTTTGCATGTCTCACATACGGGTGGAATTTATGACCTCTTATTTTAAAAGTCGGTTGATTTGGGCTTGGAAATAGTTCCAGCCTGTTGCCCTGACCTCAAATATCTGACCACATAATCTGGCCCATTCCACGCGGCCTCAGTTAAGCTCAACACGCCAAAACTAAGCTTTTTATTCTTAAACTGATTTATGTGCGCGCCGCTAAAGGTTAAAACGATAATTAAGTGAGCTAAGTAAGAAATAAAGCTAGCTTATGAGTGGTACATCCAAACGCACATTTTAGAAACTCTTTGGACTTCATTTCGCCTTTGTTTCATAGCAGTAGAGCTATTTTTGAGGCAACTTTATTTGCACAAATCTGTACGCAAGGTTGTGTTTTACGTTTCTCTTTTGGTTATTAAGATCTTAGCACTCTCTTTGAATTCCTAAATAGTTTTGATGTTATCGTAATTACTTTGTTTTTTTATTTATTGCTTTTAATGGTGTTTGTCTCGGTGTTTAAAAACTGCGCTACGTTATCTGGCACATTTTATAGGAGTATAATTATGTCAATAATATACGTGGTACAGAGTAAAAGTTGCTATGAATACTTACTTACTTCTTTAAATGTCTTATATATCAGAATATGTTTTTGTACACGTTAAATATGTAAGATGTTGATCTTCCTTTAATATATAAATAAAGACGTTACTGGACTATGAGTGAAATTCGTCCAATATTAGTCAAATATAATGTTTTGCCAGTAATTTAAAAATGATTCAACTAGACAAATAACTCACCGAAAAATAAATTAAAACCATTGTTCATCATCTCACGTAATATTTCTGTAAGTTTGTAAATTCTCTGAAGAATTTATTGTAAAGAATCGGTAACGCCGAAGTCTTGCAGATGAGGTCGTTCCCCTTAGGTCTTTGGTAAATTTCGGTAACTGGAGACATTTGGTATTCCGAACACTTCGTTAAGTGGATTCTAGTTTGTATAGAAGTTTGAGGGCTCTTGTGATCACTTTAGTGTCTGAAATATACTTAGTAGGACCTAGAACTAAAAGTTTGTAAGATGGGGTTTTGTGCAAAAAGACATTCGAATTGAATATTCACATAATTACCTAACGGTTCGTCCACAAGTAATGTAACGCAATTTAGGACGGGGATTTGACTAGGCTTTATCTTTCATGCTGGAAGGGCGTTACGTCCATACAACGACGGGGGAGCCATCCAACTGACATCCAACTTAAATACAACTGAGACATTCCTCAAAGAGCGGAATACGGCCCCAGTAAAGTTTGATTTCTTAAACGGATAGATGGAGGTGCTGCTGATAGCACCTACCTATACTTATTTACCGGCAATAATAACGAATATTTCCAAAGAAACCATGTCTATTATTCCATAAATTAGGAAAGGTAAAAGACCTTTTCCTGAAGCATTATTACTGAATTAATATTATAAAATAAATATTCACGAAGCAACCTTTTCCCGTAATAAACGTTTAGAATAACTTATTATTTTCTCTGTACTTCTACTTAAGCAGTACTAACTATTGATGGTTTAATAATTTTGTAACTGTTATTTTTATATCCAGTTGTAAATGACTTCGACAAAGAAATAGTAACAACGGGCATTTACGCCACGTCTAACAAACCTTTGAGGGCAGTCAGTAAACTGAGTATTGCCATAGTAACAGGTTGTCAGCCCATCAGCCTCAAATTGCAATACATATGTAACCTTCGAGTTTTGCTACATCTGTATATTGCTAGTTGGAACGGAAAGATCAAATATTGGTTCGTTACGTAGGCAGCAGAATATGGGCAAAAGGAAACGCACTATTAGATAGCTGCTTCTTTAAGAGAGATATAGACAGACGAAGATATTTCGAGAACGGACTAAGGCGTAAAAAACTTGTCGTATTGTGCGCGCTACATAAAACAGATGCGTTTTTCACATACATACATATATCACACCTATATCCTTTGCGGGGTTATCAAAATGAAGATACGCAGTTCAATGGTTCAAAAACTCTTTAAATTTCAATTATTACAGTCCAGGTACATAAACTTTAACTCAGACAATCGCATTAGAATTCCGCTGCTCAATTCCTCAGACACCTTTTCCATAAAATACATGCGGTAAATCCTAACAAAACAAATCCCAACAAATCCTCCCACACTACTGGCAGCCCTCTGTATTACCGCAGAAGTAGGAAAGGTTGCAGAGATAATTTGACCAATAACTACAATTAAGCCATGAAAAAGTCGTCGCAATCAGAGTTAACGAGCGCTAAATCAAATATTGTAAATGCACAATAACATAAATTACTCATATAGTAAAAGGGATTAAGGGCCAAAATATAAGATAGTTTTTTTATTAATATTTTTAAGTTTTTTAATAGTTTTCCGTAGTTTCTAACCTTTTCCTCGGTTGTAATGTTCATTTTAGTTTTCATGCAAAATTAAAAATTCATTAATTTATAATAATACAGAGTTATGTTTTAGTCAATACCTACACGAACTTTGCGGATTGACTTTACTCATGATTATGAACTATTTTACTTTATTCCAAAACCGCAAAAAAACATTCTGCTCTTCTAGAGGTATACTTATTGATTGAGTAGTTATTTGTTTATTTTTAAGGAAAAATAGTATTAATGAGAAGAACCAATCTGAAAAGTTTGCGGAGTGACTAATAATACCTGTGCATAGCCTTAGAATATTATAGCGCTTTTTTATTTGCATTTTTTAGTTTTTTATTGTACGGACGCGATTTATTTATTGCGTTAATCATTGGGTTCTCTTTTGAACTATTTCCTTGATCTGAGCTATTTACCTACCTCTCTCGACTTAAATCTAGATTTTGTTCAAGTGTGGAAACCTCAAGTCAACATTATAAATATTTATCGACACTACACCAAGACTTTGTGCTACAAAGTATGTTAAATGTGGCACTTCAATAAAATCTGGTAGCTTTGTACTCTGGGATATGAAAAACTTTGGAATAGCTTTTTACTTGTGTGAATAAAGTTTTTTTATGGGCAAACACAACAGTTGCAACAACATTAACAGCCACAACAGTCCACTGATAGACATGGGTCCCCCCTATTGGGGGTATTGCCGTACTCACCACGCTTGGCAGGCGAGTTCGCGACCGCAGTCCAAGATGTTGCATTCACAGGGAACGCTGTTGCCCATTCCCTGGACGATTACACCTTAGTCACTTCATAGGAGACCCATGGGTAGAATTATGGTGAAGCTATTCTAAGCAGGCACCACAAGGCGACAGTTGCAACGTTTCAAGACTTGAATAAGGTTCCCAGAGTTATGAGTTGGTAGCGAACAATAATTGGTACTAACACCTCTTAACACATGGAATTGAAATTTAAATTCTTTATTCAATGTAGGTTAGTATTATAATATTACTTATTGACGTCATGAACCGTCATTGTAAAAAATAAATTTGTATCACACAATTTTCTTTTTTTATAACAATTTTATAATGTCCTAATAGAAAACCGGCTCGGTATCTCATAAACCATGATATTTAGAGAGTTGAAATCTTCTGTACCTGCTATAACAAAAAATGTAAACAAAAGTCCCTAACAACAAACGTGTTTTTTGCCAATTTTGTACATAAAGCCACGGAACCCTTTGTGCGCGAGTCCGACTTGGACTTGGTCGATTATTCAAAGTTGGTTAAAACGTTTAAAAAGCGAGAACCAACCCCATTTTTGTTCCTACCTACTTTGGAATAAGCATACCAATTCTTATTATTTTATAGTGAAACGCGATTTTCTCGCTGTCTATTTTTAATGTTCTGCCTACCCCGCAAGGGATAAACGTGGGATATTATGTATGTCTGTAATCCTTATTTCCAAAGCCAACCTATCACGCGATTAAGCATATAATCACCAACATTGTTTGGGCCTGTAAACTATATTGGTCTTTAATTCGACAGACCTTGGCTTTTGTAGGATTGTAGGCCTCGACTGACTCATTGAGCACGCCAGTCAAATACCTACTCCTGCTAAGTTGATGCTAGTATAAACAGCTAATGAATGCTATATCTATAGATATGATATTACTGAATAACTCAAAATACTAGGTTCTAACCGCGATACTTGTTTTGTTGAACCCCGTTTTAGTGTTTTGGATTTTGAGTTATAATGTGTGAACGCGAAAGTTTAAAACAATTTAATATTACTGAAGTATTTTACCTCTAGATTAGCGGCCCGCCCAGCGGTTTCACTAGCTGCAAACCGTATTCCCGCGGGAAGAAGACCTTTTCTCGGCATAAATTATACATAAAAACCTTCCTCTTGAATCACTCTATCTACTTTAAAAAATCCGTTGCTTACTTAAAGATCTAAGCATACATAAAATAAATATAAAATAATATGTTCATTCACCTAAAAACACACGTGTGCGTGCACAGAACTTTACAACACAACTTTTCCACCAAGCTAAATAATAGCTAAGGAGCAGCCAAATTCGTATAAAATATATCAGAAAATAGCAACATAGGGACATGGGAAGCGCCTTCATTTTATACTCGTACTATTTAGTGATGCCTACAAATACATACGTGATCGATGAATAGCCAGTTTTTTTTCGTGTTGATCGTATGGCTGACTCTTTTATTAAATTAATTTCGATAGAATTTCCGCCAGTTTGAGTAAGCGTTGCTCGTAGTAAACAATATCGTTTGGGACTGTCAGCTCGATTGTTCTGTAATCTGACGGACCTTGGCATTTGTAGGCCTCCACTAGAGTGAGCACGCGAGTCGAGTATTGCTGCTATGCTGATACATGTTTGTAGAGTACAATGTTGAGGCAGTTGTAAAGTGCTAGGCCAAGTCTAAAACCGTAGTAATTTATTTAATTAAAAAACTATATTCTGAGCTTTAGCCCTTTTGTTTTGCTGCGGTGCACACAATATTTATTTAAGTGCAAGATTTGGTAAGTTTTTGTTTTCTGTTGCTGATAACTTTACACAATACATCTTTGTCGTTGTCTTTGTGTGACCTTAGTGACAAATATTTTTTTATCTATCTGTCTATCCTTGAAACCACGGAAGCATCATTATCTAAGTTCAGTTTCATCAAGTATGGCGACTATTTAAAAGTGTTTCAGATGGCTGTTATAATATCTTTTCTATTCATGATGCAATTTATGATGAAGCAACCTAGAAGAACATCGCAAGTCATACAGTATTTTCGGAGTTCTTAATTAACCATCTTGCATCGAAATCTCTAGGCCAACAAGCCCGTCTGACTATGAATAAGCTACACAAGGGTTCTGTAAATGAATTAATATATTTTTATTTCCAGTAAAAATATTAAAATTCTTAAAATTAATTTTGATATAAAATGACTTCCTCTGCAAGAATCCATTTCCACAATTCTTATATTTTCATTGGGGATTAAAATATTTCAATCCTTTTGGAGTTCACCTGTGTAGCTTATTCCTTTGCTGTGGTACATGACTCTATCGACCAATTCTCCCAACACGCGACCACTGCTCGCTCACTCGCATGAGTTTTATGATTTTATACTTTTTTATGTTTTAATAGCGACGACGTAAAACCAGCCAGTTATAATAATGTGTCGTTTCGTTACTGCTCGATGCAGCGTGTGGCTGTATTATTATTTGTTGGACGCTCATTCACGATGAAAGAAACTAAAAAAAATACAATATTTTTGTTACTACAAATCATTGACATAAGCCCACATCCAGCCTTTGGACAGAGATGCCTCTTTTCTACTGCGCCAATCCTCACGATGCCTAGAAGATTACGGAACCAGCTCCCTTGGGAAGCTTTCTGGGGAGTCTGTACGAGTTTGCCGTGGTAGCGGTTGGACGCATTAATGGCAGTGTCATTACGAACGTAGCCAAATGGCGTTATGGAGATATCGCTAGTGTATAGCGTGAATAAGAGCGGGGACAGGACGGAGCCTTGGGGGACTTCTGCCTGTTTGAAGGGTCAACCAACACAACATTTCAGAAAACTTATATTAAGTTTTTTTATGAATAAATTTCTACCAAGTGCGCTATAAATAAAGCAATAAAGAAAATATACTCACGACTTTATTATTATTTGAAGGCCAGGGAAAGCCTTTAATTATAGTTAATACTTATATGTACACTAGCTTTATAAATAGTTTATGGTTGACTTTTATGATATAGGTTAAATTACACTATACAGAAATGAAGCTATGTGCAGTAAAATGCACCCTTTAATAACGGCACGATGGAAGGGAGGGCTATTAATAAATTGCATTATAATTACTACTTTCATAATTAATAGTTACCTACTCGTGCACTTTTTATTCACTCATATTATACCTAAAAATATAATATATTAGATTTCCGCCCAGCGGTTACACCCGCTGCCACTCATTTTCCCGTGGTAATATTTGTTTTCTCGCAGTAAAAAGTAGCCTGTGTATTATTACAGGTAATATTCTACCTGTGTTCCAAATTTCATCCAAATCGTTTAAGCCGTTTGAGCGTGAAGAGGTAACAAACATACAAATACAAACCCACAAACTCTCAGATTTATAATAATAGTTCGGATTCTTTTACATTACAGCCACCTATCTAAAACTCTCCAACCCTTTTGATAACTGGCTATGCAAGCCACGTGTCTGGTATTAATATTGGTTACACTTCTTCAAGAATAAATTTTTGCAGGAGTTTTGAAATTAACCTTTGGTTGAACCACACAAAGCTTTTCAGATATAGCAACATTTTTTCGTATAGGGTTAAAACTTATTCAATTACATCACATTAACACCCACAACAGTCCACTGCTGCACATGGGCTACCCGTGGGGGGTATTGCCATATTCACCGCGATTGGCAAGCGGATTGGCGAGCAAGATGTTGCATTCACAGGGAACGCTGCTGCTAATTTCCTTGACAAATATATCCCTTTCTCGCTTATACGACAACCACGGGAAGAATTGGGGTGACACTATCCTTAGTCGGCATCACACGGCAACTTTAACCTATTTTAATAATATCAACGAAATGTATACCAGTTTATTCAAGTTTGAAATTGGATTATTTAGTGTGTATGCTGCGCAAATTCAATCAGTCTGATAGTGCGTTCCGGCGAATATAACAGCGTAAGCCGTGCGGTTCACAGACACATTTCGATCCAGGGCTGTCATACTTCCCAATTATTATATTTCACTAGGAAGGTAGATATTGACTACAAATTTTACCTTCATAAAACAATGAATAATTATGTATTCTCGATAACGTACGTGTACCTTTACAATTTTAGATATAATAAATGACATGTAAATTTTATAATTTATAAATAAATGATTGAATTGAATTGTTCCGGCTGTTTAAACGCATGTCCGGTCTGGTTTTGGAAAACCGAAACGAGTAACGTTACATACTTCACATATATCGTATATCACGCCTATAATCCTTTGCGGGGTAGGCAGAGCATAAATGGCCGCATAAAACAGACATTTACGCCACGTCTGACTAACATTTGAGGGTCAACCGGAAAATTGTGTAACGCCATAGTGACAGGTTGTCAGCCCATCGCCTAAAATTGCAATACACACCCTAGTCACTTAGTCGTCTCTTACGACTCCCACGGGCAAGAAATGGGGTGATGCTATTCTAAGCCGGCATCACACGGCATACATACTTACATACGGCGTTACATACTTGATCGCACAATATTTGTGCTGTTTTTACCACATTTTGAGATTTCCGGCATTGGTAATTTTGCCTTGACAAATCTAAATGTTTTGAGGTATACCAGAAACAGAACCTCAGTCAAATTTACTGAAAATGATTCGGAATAACAATTCTATTAACTTGTTTAGAATTTTAGAAAACAATCAATCGCATTGTAAGTAGGAATAAAAGTCAAAATCAAAGTAGGGATAAAAATTAAAGAATGTACACTAAAGGACATTATATAAACAAAATAAATGTAAACAAACAATAGTGACCTGCATAGGTAGCTATTTCTTCCAGGCAGCCTTTGGGTCAATCTTAGGGACAAAGTCACCATTTTTTAATAATGTCATACCATTTTATAATAATTTACTACTAAATTTTGTCAATATTCTGGCAACCCTAATAGCATCGGACACATAAAGTAAAATGACACAGGCATTGAGAGGATTAACCGTATATGAATGTAAGTTGTAATAAAAATCCCGTCCGATCCACAGAGAGCCAAACACGCATGGAAAACTTTTTGATATTTTAGTGCGCCCTAACGTATGTGCGGTTTTCGTTCCTCTATTATTTTTTATTTCGCCGAGTAAATTTTGCGTTAAATATTTTATTACTTTGCCAGGTGGTCTGTTGAAAGTAAAGTTTTTTACGTTCTTTTGGTTAATTCTAGCGGTCAATGGATGTGGTGGTATACAGCCACAAAACGCGCGGTCTCCTTGTGAATCACAAGTTGTGATCATCTTCTCATTATTTTCGTGTGGGGCACCGAGTCGACGCACGACCCGATGAAACCTAGTGTCAGAGTTTTACAACCACCTACTACTAGTAGTAGGCCTCTGACATGGTTGTGCAACTACCGCCGTCTAAGTAATCATAGACAGCAACCGGGACCGACGTCTTAACGTGCCCTCCGAAGCACGGAACCATCTTTATTTTCTGACAATCAGGTGGTTCAGCCTGCAATGTCCTAACCAGACTGGGAACAAATTCACAAAGTGATAAATATCAACCTTGTGAGTGTCCCACCGAGAATCGAACCCGGAACCTTTGCGTCGCAGGCAGTCGCACTATCACTGCGCCACATCGGCCTACGTTGTGATACAGTTGCGTATATTATTGCTTTGTGAATTCGTTTCCAGTCTGGTTAGGACATTGCAGGCTGAACCACCTGGTCCGTTAGAAAGATGGTTTCGTGCTATGGAGGGCACGTTAAGTCGTCGGTTCCGGTTGCTGTTTATGATTACTTAGAGCGCCGTCGATACACGACCATGTCAGAGGCCTACTAGTAGTAGTTGTAGACGTTTAATAAACACTAACACTTGGGTTTATCGGGTTGTTCGTTGTCTGGGTGTTGCACATGAAAAGATCGAGTTACGGAATCTTAGATATTACCTGTAAAATATATGACAACATGCGACGGAATATCTTGTCATATTCAAACAATCGGAAACGCAATGCGAAATTATGCAAATAAACGCAGACGCGTTTTTATAAGCGCATCCATTTTCTTTCGTTTATATGAACTGAGTCGAGTACAAGCAACCAGTTTCTTTACTCTGCTGCCCTGGTACTGGTGGTCGCATTGCTTGCATTTCTCCGTTGGTTAAAAATGTAATAACTCCGACACCCGCGCGGAACCCACAACCGCACTAAGCTAATTAAATTCCGAAGACGGCCTTCTGCTTTCTTTAGCCCTGGTAGCTTTCTTTCTTCAGCTAAGTGTTTTCTAGGAAACTGGATAACGACAGGGATGTACTTAGTTGAAGGAAATTGTGGCACTACACCGAGCAAGTTATTATTTAATTTAATTTGATGGAACTTTACTGTCTGTGCTTGAATTGCTGGGAGATTAGTTACAGTCACTAAGAAGCGTATAGTATCTCCTGCTTCTGAAAACCATTTTCCTTACTTTGCCAACCGCCCTTCCAATTAACAAGTCAAGAGTCCCAGGCGGCATAAAGTTTAGAACCTCAGCCCAGCTTAGATGTTATCTGGAATGTTCTATGTGCGCGACTGCCGTCCCTCGACGCCGTCCGTTTGTCCGCAGCGCTCCGGGAATCCAATAATTGAGCAGATACCAGCACAGAATAAACTTCCCTATAATTGTGCAGCTAGTCAAAGGACTCGGAAATAAATTGTCTCACTGATAGTTTTGTTTGCGATGTTCTTTGATATTTGAAAAGCATCTTTTGAAAGTCGATCCACTATCGCAGCGAAACGTCTTTGAGTAAAGATAGCAGCGGAGTGAACCTTAAGGCGTTCGGACGAAAGCCAATTACTTTATTTTTATATCTCGTGAAAAATCCAAGGAAGCATAAAAAGGACGTCCATGTTCCTACCTACTGCTCCGTTTTATAAAGTTTTAATTCGTTTGCAGGGTGCTGGAGGGAAGGGTAAGGGGGAGATATTTACGGATTAAAAACTCTAGAGTCCTTGCGTCGAGTAAATATCTAGTAAATAAGATCGAGAGACGTATCGCAGTGATCGACGAAGTTTCAGCTTGCGATAAAGAAAACGTAGAGTTTTAAAGCTGGGTTTTTAATTTAATACCTTGCACTATCAAACATTTTATCTGCCGTGTAATGTCGGCTTAGAATAGCATCACCCCATTTCTCTTGCGACGGTGTCATTAACTAAGGGGCTTGCGAGAGTTTCATGTAAATTGCAAGTTTAGGCGTTGGGCTAACAACCAGTCACTATGGCGATACACATATATTAATTTTCTGAATGACTCTGAAATGTTTGTTACGTGGCGTAGATGTCCGTTTTTTATGGCTCTTTACGTTTTGCCTACCCCTATAAGTGTGACAAATACGACATAATTATGTGTGTTATCCTAAAGGAGAAATGAAAATATCCGTAACGAATTTAAGCATCAATATTTTTATCACTCGCATTTATAAAACTCTAAATATGTTTATATTTTATCGCTAATTTCTCATAAGTAACAATCCCCAACGCATAAACTATCTGTAGGAAAAACCAAATCCACAAAATTGGTTCAAATTCCGAAAACACGCGGGAGACCAACTTGGTTAAACACTATCCGAAGTGCAGTCTATAATTTCTGGCAGTTAGAAAACGGACTTGCGGTGGAGACAGCGCAATTTTACGGTGCGAGGCGTAAAGCCGGGGGCGCCGACCGCCAGCCGCCCCGAGGTGCAATTGCGCCCCCTTTCGAGGGCACGTGCTGAAAAGTGTCAGGCGACGCAGCAGCCTCTAATAGAAACTGGAGATAAATTGCAGTTAGATAAAAATGGGTCGCGCGCGGAAATTTTAAACGAGCGGGAATGTTTTGTAATTGTAAAGAATGTGCCGCGTTGTGGTTTCATGTCGTGACGTCATCACACGCCGGCGTAATGGCTGTGTGGCCGGAGCGCGTTTGCTTGCACTGAAAAATAAAAAGTAAAAAAGCGAGGGCAGATGGTAAGCGTGAACAAAGAGGATACTTCTAAAGTATAAATTTCATTTTTATTTTGGAGATAGTGCGCTCGTATGCAAGTTGTTGGTTTCATTTTTAGCGTGGACTAAGAACTTTATCTACCTATTTGTAGCACTAGCTAAGTAAATTAGTAAAAAAATCTCTGTGAGTTTGTTGTTGAATTGGCTCCTTACATCATACAAATTTCAAGAATTTCATGATAAAGGAAATTTACGATGTGGCCACGACATTTCCATAACAGTTTTTTTATTATTAACATAAATATCAAATTGCAAAATATCATCTCTTTCTGTATTTTTATTCACAAAACGTTCTTTCCATAACTTTTCCTGTGAGTCTACGTAGCGCGGCGGCGGAGTGCCCCCGAGGGTCCCGGGTTTGATTCCCGGCGGTGCAGTCGCGGCGAGAATGTATAAAATTATATGTTGTACTTTATGAATATATTTTTTGGAGAACATGTTTGCTTATTTTGTGGTGACATTGAGTTTTAGTAGTCACAAGGGATCTTCTTAAGTATTAGATTAGTGAAGTAACAGTTTAGACGTTTTTATTTACGAAAATAATGGGAACAAAAATGTTTAGGTTAACACGGCTTATTATAATTCATAAAACGATCCTTTTTGCTATTTCCAATTCTGTGAAAACGTAAAAGAATGTTGAATGTCATCTAGGGATTTAAGTAATAATAGATCCCTAAATTTGCAGTTTTCGGTATCAAAATGTATTGCTATCTTTGCTAAAATTGATCCGATTTATATGTCTTGCAAAGCTACAAACTGCGTCTATCATTAATGTTGATTTGTGATTTGGATTCAATAATAATTTTGCTCAAAACTTATAAAGATTATAGCCGAGTATTCTAGTTTTTCATGTTTCAAAATATTAAAGTCGTTTATTTTTAGCTTGTAGTCTCTGGACTATTGGCGGAACCTAATTGATAATTCTGTGTCACTATTACCCCAAAGGCATGGCACAAAGAACTTTAAGGCAAAGGAATACTTAAGCTTCTTTATACTTATAGTGCCATCAAACTGTTAATCTCCCAAATAAAATAAAATAAAATAAAATAATCAGCAAGATCTTCAGCCGCAACAGCCCACTGCTGAAATATGGTACTCACCATATTGAGAACTGATTTGACAGGCTGGACGATGATCGCGGTGCAAAGCGTTGTTTTCACAGAAAACCTCTTTATACATTATTCGCTTTTCAAAACTGACATGACACGTCACTTTTTCTTCGAGTTTAGTTTGAAATAACAACATACTCGTATTCAAAACAAAACTTTAAAGTAGTTGAACAGTTTACAACGCCCTTGAAAGTGTTAATGAGGTACTACGAACTATAATGAGTGTGAGTAGGTTCGCGGCCGCCCTACGTCCGCCGTTCCAACTTTCTGATGCGTAATCTCGCGGGATCGCAACTAAAGTGTTCGCATGATTGATGAAAGTCATTAGTGCACGTCGTTCAGTGTTACGTACAACTACTTTAAGGCGAGTGTAGTCGTGAACGACCTCGACAGTGGCGCCACATGACAAAAAAAAAAATTTTATACAAATAATCTATCAGAATATCCGTTGGCCAAGTTTTTGGTATTATCCTTAAGTAAAATTAGAACCTGCAAACTCGATGAAATATTCGCTATAATGAAAGTTATGGCAATTAATACATAAACTGGCCGTTTTTAGATACTTTTTCCCATAACTTTAATTGCAGCGAATATTTAATTGAGTTTGCAGGTTCTAATTCTATTTAAGGATAATACTAAAAACTTGAGCAACGGATATTCTGATAGATTGTTTGTACCTCTATAAAGAGAAAATATTTTTTTTGTAAAGTGGCGCCACTGTCGAGGTCGTTCACGGGTACACTCGCCTTAACACTTTGCCAGCCGAAGCTATAATCTAATGCCACACCGCGACAGCGGATCACGAGCTCCACTCGTGATGTTGTTATGCCTAAGTACGCCGCGTGTTTTTTAAAGCGTCTTCTATGGTTCGCCAAAGTTTTTCGGCAATTTTGCAAGATTTTTAAAAAAAAGATGAGTTTATATAAAGGAGTAAATCTTTTGTATTTGGAAGATTATTTCATATTTTATAGGGATAAAAATAAAACAATGTGTTTATGTCTTAATTTGTATTATAAAGTAATTATATACGAACCAGATATTTTGAAAAAAAGAAAAACTCTAACATATCTTTATTATTGATTTTATATGGTGTAATCTTTTTGTGTGTGAAATTTTTTGAAACAAGGATAATTAAATTAAGGGTACTGCACAATCAGGACAATAAAAAATGGTTTCCAGCCATTTTACACGAAAATTTCTCAAATTATCGGCCATGTCGCTGGCCGGCGGCGCACTGGCAAGGCAGCGCGGGCGATGCATCGTCACGCCACCCCCTGATCACTTACAGTAATGAATTATATGTGTGCGTGTAGCTAAATCATTACTCTATATGTTGCTATCAAGCGGATCACGAATTGTGTTCGGTATTTTAATACAAACAGCATGAAATCTGATCACGAGAACTACTCGTCATCCGCGACTCTAAGAAAAAAAGTGTGACGAGTGGTACTCGTGATCGGCGATTTACGCGTGCCAGTTATTAAAAAGGCCAGCGAAATGGGGGCAAAACTGCAAACCGAGTGGTCCTCGTGATCCGCGTGCAAAGTGTTAATAGCTGATAAATATAATATCCAATAATCATTATTGGTTTCCATTCAGTCTGGACGTTTTATGATATCAGATAGAAAACTTTTCGCCTCAGGCCCTTTGATAATAACTCGGGTTTTTAATTTGTCAGGGCATCGGTTCTCTTGTTTTTTGTCATTGTAATGTCAACAAAATTCTATTATTATTTTATTGCCATTGTGATTTTCTGTAGTTCAAACTGTTAGCGGAATAGGAAAAGGCCAAAACAATCCAACTGACACTCTATTTGAAGACTACTAAGACGCTTATCAAATACAAAATACAAAAAAAAATACAAAAGGCTTCACCGTTAGAATAAGTAGTAATATTTTAAAGTGTATTTAAGTTTATTTTAATTGTATAGTCGTATTTTATTTTTATATTTTATTATTTAGAACAGTTATGTTGGTAAACTGTTTACCTAAGACACAGGAATTACTATACTTAGTTTAGGAAATAGTTAAGCCTCAGAATTGTTTTTGTATAGTTTTACCTATTAGTAATTATGTTTATTAAATAAAGTTTTTTTTTGTATTTGTATCTTACACACTTTTTAAAAATAGTAAAATTACTCCGACATAAATGTGGTATAAAAAAGAAAACTTTCATAATTAAAACGTGTAGAGAACTTAGTTGAGATGTAACTTTTAATTATGACGCAGATCCACCCGCAGACGGGCGCAACTGAAAATTGAAACAAATGCTTCTGCGGCGACTTTTTGCGTCAAGAGCGAGGGCTTTCATACTTACGTCACGCAAATATTCCTTGCAGAGTAGTAAGATTTAAGTTTTTTCCGGATTGTTTGAATATAACATTAAAGATTTCCGTGTGGGTTGTATCCCGTATAATCTTAAATTTTGCAACTGGTGACAGGTGACTGGTGACTGTTTGAAACTTGTTTTAAAGTGAAACTATAAAAAAAATTGGACTATCAGATTTCTATGAAATACCTACATCTTGAAACCCTCTTAGCGTCACAAGTTGTGTGAATGACGGATCGTCTGAGATAGCACTAAACAGAAAACTATGCGCGTTAGACGCAGAGTTATCTGAATATATATCCTTTGCCCAGCGAAAAAAAGATGACTAACAATTTCTGTTTCTACCTACGTCCACAAGTAAGGTCAGAAACATAAACCACATGAGGTTGGGTCGGGTTCTCTAGGTCTTTCTCTATACCCACTAGTCCTTAGAGGCTGATAACATGACCATTTATATTCTTATTTATTTTATTACGAGAGACGCCTCGCCGACCCGGTTCCGTAGGCTCGAGTTGGCAACTGTTCAAATAATATTATTTCGTTGTAAGTAGTTTTGCTAGATTTGGTGCGCCTTTTTGAAGAATTCGATGTTTGACCTAGTTTCTGACACAAATTCTGGGTACGAAACTTAGTTTTTTGCTCATAGGAGCTTCGAAGTTTTTTTAATATTTAGCCGGTTTTAGACAACGAAGCAGGCAAGTTTTTTCCACGATTATTAACTAGAACTGAAAATTGTCATAATACATTATACGTAAGTATTCGTATGGCCGTGTAATGCTGGCTAAGAATATCACCTTATTTCTTTCCCGCAGGTGTCATAAGAAGCGACTAAGGGACTCGAGGGTTTCATGTGTATTATAATTTAAGGTGACAGGCTGACAACCTGTCGCTATTCTGTTCTATGACTTTTCTGAAACGGACCTCAAATAATTGTCTGACGTGGGGATAGCCATTGTATTTTACGTACGTTAACACCCTACCTACCCCGCAAGGAATAAATGCGTGATATGAGTGTGTAAAAAAAATATACACTTAAAAACCGTTGGGGGGTTGTTCATATTTCATCACCTATTCTTCCTTTATAAAGCTCTTTCTCAATCGATAAGAAATATCTCTATTATAAATTTACCTCTATCTCTATTATAAGTACAACATCAGTCAATATACATTGCATGATCAGTGAGGCGATTCGATACCTAAGTTATCCTTACAAGTTCCAAGCTGCGCAATGTAAATCGAATTGTCATTGTAAAATACAATTGTCAGCTTTTTTGAATGACCCCCTACTTATCGTTATTAAAAGTTTTCAGAATCCAAGCATATTAAAAAAAACCGTTCCCGTTTGAGCGCGGGCGCTGTATCAGAAATTACTGAACTGGAATTTAAATCAGTTCTATTTTTAAACCAATCTGATGCTATTTAAGCCAACCACATATCTATCAACGGGTCTTTAATTGGTTTGTTGTTCGGAAGAAGAATAAAATAAGTCGTTAAAATTCCGCCACTTTGATCACACACGCGCGACGTTTTTGGAAATGATACAAACTTTGTAAACCACTGCCGGTGTTTTATAAAAAATTTCAGGCGCGTTTCAATTCAATTTAATTTATAAATATGGCTTCTGTCAACAGGGACAATTCTGCCAATGTCGAGGTTGGAGGATGCATAGGGATTTGAAAAACAGTCAAGTGACCGGTCTCTCAGGTTAAAAACAATCAGAACAACACCATAAAATAATTATACTTATAAATATCATAAACGACAACAACATACATACGTATTACTACAACAAACTCGACACTGTTTTCATTATTTTTCCATACGATTTGATGTCAAAAAGTTTAAGCCAAATCTAACTTTTTCGTAACGAGGATTATCTAGATGACTGAAAAGCTGATTACTACACAATTTGACGCAGCGACGTCCTCACGTTGACGTACATACATACATACATATATCACGCCTATAATCCCTTGCGGGGTAGGCAGAGCATAAACGGCCGTAAAAACGGCCATTAACGCCTCGTCTGACAAAAATTTTAAGGGTCATTTGGAAAATTGTGTATCGCCATAGTGACTGGTTGTCAGCCCATCGCCTAAAATTGCAGTACACAAATATGTAGCACTCGAGCCCCTTGATCTCCTCTTACGATGAAATGGGGTGATGCTGTTATTCTAAGCCGGCATCACACGTCGACGTCCATTGCGGATTAATAGCTGGACACTCGCCGGACGCAGCCCGTGTCGCTGTCGTGTCGTTAACGAACGGATTATCTCGTAATCCTATCAGACGCGATGCGGCTGCACCAATGCTTGTTTTGTACGGTTTATATTATATTTTCATGTTTTATTTTCGTGTCAATGCGTTCAAGACTCAAATAAAAATAAGCATTCATTCATTTGTTTTTGCTTATTCTTTCTTTTTGATGATGTAAATCCTTCAACAGCCACTAAAGTCCTTCGTCCCCATGTTCGCCATTCTCGCCACGCTTGATAGACGGTTTAAGTGCAATGCGAGGTGAAAACGTAATGCAAGCGTCTGTCAGACGAAAGGAAATTGCAAATTTTGATACTTTACCAATTCTAATATCTAATGCGTCTGTCAAATCGTTTGACAAACGCATCCGTAAACACACCGTAGCAGTCTTTGAATAAGATTGGAATTCGCAATTTCCTTTCGTCTGACAGACGCATGCGTTAAAAATACGCAGCGACGGACGACCAGAAGGAGGATTTATCCAGTGTTCAGTTTCTTGCCACCTTGAAACACGTAGCGCCATCTGTCCCACACTAATGTGTAACTGCTGCGATGAGCGTGATGGCGTCGTTGGAATTTTAATTGACTCGCCATTGTAACGTCAACCTCACCGCCCCAAGTTACGAGGAGAGGGCGAAACTAAACTGTATACTGGGCTAATTTACATGTTGTGCAAGTTGGAATAATGTTTGAAGATACTCGTAAAGTAACTCTAGTTATGTCGATTTATGGGATCAACACGTAAGTGCTGGTAATAGTCCATCAGCAGCAAATCAATCTACCCACTTAAAGATCAACTTAAACTTCATTTTCATAAAGTAAATAAGAAAAACCGGTAAAGTAAGAGTGAACAGGCTTCTTCTGGGTGAGCTCGCTCCATCTTAGACTCTGTCTCTGTCCTATGACCTAGACTAGAGTCAAGAGCAAACCCATCATTAATAAAAAAAAAGGTAGCTCGGGGGGAAGGTTGAAATACTGAGTTTTAGCCCTTAGGGTCGGATTATAGTGAGCGGTTCGGCCGCTGAGGTGAAAGCGGCCAGGACATGTTTCGCGAATGTACAAGTAGGTATGATTATCAAATCTTTGACATACTTGAATTGAAATCAAAATTCCCTAATAATGAAGATATAATAAAAATAGCTAATGATGTTCAAAATAAATACAATATATTACTAAAATTTAAACGGACCGATTATTACAACAATTTGATTAAAAATGACCCAAATAAGAGCAAATGTATGTGGTGAGTAATCAACGGAGAGTTGGGTAGGGGTGGCCGAGATCGTCTGGACTACACAGAGCTCCTCAGGGATACCAGCGGAAAGCCATACCCTTCGAAACAACATCTGGTTGATGCACTTAACTTGGAGTTTGCAACAGCGGCCGCCAAGTGCAGCGCCCCTTCAGCTAATGTGCAGTTGTCCGTGTCCACACTCTGCGCTGGCGCCCCGGCTAGTGACGTCAGCCTCCGCCTTCGACCATTTACGCCCGATGAAATCATTCGTATCATGCGCTGCAACATCGCCCCCAAAAAAAGTACAGACCTATATCAGCTCTCGGCAAGCCTCCTAAAGTGCAACATAGCCCCGATAGCACATGTTATGTGTTCACTGTTCAACATGTGTATCAGAAGTGGCACCTATCCGCGCTCGTTGAAGAAGGTCAAAGTATCACCTCTTTACAAGGGAAAAGGAAAAAAAACTGATCTAAAATCGTATCGTCCCATATCACTCGTCCCCGCAGTTGGTAAACCACTCGAGGTCGGGCTAAATCAAAGACTGCTGACCTTTGTAACGAACCAAGGGGTACTTTCTGACCGGCAATACGCTTATCGATCTGGGCGCGGTACAACGGATCTCGTGCGTGAAGTAGTGTGGCGCGTGCTGAGCGCGCGCGAGTCCAATAGACACGTAGCTCTCGTGTGCTGCGATCTATCGCGCGCATTCGATACAGCTGATCATGCTCTCATCGCCCACAAGTTATCGTTTTACGGAATACAAGGTCCTCCCCTTTCACTTTTAGTCTCTTTTATGTCCGACAGAAGGCAGGTAGTGGTCGGAGACAAGGGCCGTATAATGTCAACCGAGGTAGATTGCGAGATAGGAGTCCCGCAAGGGTCGTGCCTCTCTAACACCTTATTCAGCCTTTTGCTGAACGATCTACCCCACGGCATAAAAGATGCAGAAATTTTCATGTACGCCGACGACGTGGCAGCTGTAATCACAGCCCCATCACAGCAGGAACTTCAGCCTGTACTCAACCGAACTGTCCAAAAGCTAGAATTATGGTTTAGGTCAAACGGTCTAGCACTGAACCGCGATAAAACTTGCGTCATGGCATTCAGTTTGAACGGCAGAAAAACGGTGCCGCTGAAGGTAAATGCCGGTGACTGCCAGCTGCTACAAGTGCCTACCACGAAATTACTAGGGTTCCATCTAGACAACACACTCTCGTGGGAGGCACATATTGAACAGCTATGCGCGAGGCTCGGTAGCGCCTGTTTCGCATTGCGGCGTCTAGCCAGCACTGCTTCGAGAGACGTGGTAAAATCGTGCTACTACGCTACGGTCCACTCTATCATCACGTATGGACTGGAATTATGGGGACGAGCCGCTGAATTCGAAAGAGTTTTCCGAATGCAGAAGCGAGCCGTCAGAGCCATGATGGGTGTACCGGATGACGAATCATGCCGACCACTTTTTGTGCAGCTGAAAATATTACCGTTGCCTTGTGAATTCATATACCAAATAGCCGTATACACGGTATCTAATATGGACAGGTTTGAACGCAAGGCAACTAATAAAATACACAACTTACGCAGCAACAGCGCACGAAATCAACTAGTGATACCAAGGCAGAAACTAAGCAAGTCAAAACGATCGGTGTATGTTTTAGGGCCAAGAGTATACAATGACTTACCAGACGAAGTCAAGGATGCAGCTTCTACTCAAATATTTAAAAATAAACTTAAAAAATGGCTCCATGAGAAGCAGTTTTACAACTTAAATGAATTCGTTCGAGCCCCTATGATTTGAAAAATATAATAACATATTAGTTTGCTACTATAATGTTTTCTACTAATCAAATGACCTGTAATGCAATTATTATCAATAAAGTTATTGTATTGTATTGTATTGTATTGATTTTGCAACGAATTATACTGCGAATCATTTATAAATTAACTCAATGTATTTATTTATTTACAGTTTATTGCACACAAAAACATTACAGAAAAGACACAAAACATAAAGAAATACGACACAACAGGTACATATTATTTCCAAGTAGAAATTTCTTCCAGCTGACCCTTGGAAGTGAGACATTACAAATTCATTCATATAATTCATTGCGCAAATGTCTTTGTGATCTCGCGAAAAACGGCCTTGTCGCTTTTGTGCCTATAATCCAACCCTCACACACCAGTCTGCAGCGTACATGCGTATATTTTATGGGATAAAATGGAATGTTATAATTCTAAGGAAGTATTTGGATTTTATAATTTCACCATCTCACGAATATAAATGCGTGGGATGCAGAAAAATAAATAAGTAAATGAATGTCTTGGATATGATTAAAGTATTTTATCATATCACTTTAGTGCTTCACCGCCATCTTCTGTCTTCCGCGTGTCCCCGAAAAGGAGACAGCGCAAGAAATATGGGACCATTAATACCAAAATTCCATTCCCTTTTAATTCCTCGAACCCTTGTTTGGAATTACGTTTTTCTGTTTATCTGATCCTCGGGAGGGAATAAATATTCCCCCTTTGTAATTACATCCTAAACGCCGAAGTTTCTTTTAGAAGTGGCTCGTTATGGAAAGTCAATATTTTGAACGCACAGTCGCAATTGGAGTCTTAAGGAAAGGTGAAAGATTTTTCATATTCAATTCACCGTCGTGTTTGCGGTATTGGTGCTGATTTAAATATTGATTCCTCCTAAGGCCCAAAGCGATATAAGCTAAGTAGTCATATTGACCCGTGGTCCTACCAGTAGGACTTATATTTTATAGTAGTTCAGACCCAAGCGTTTGACATGCGATTTTTTTACGATAAGTTAATTTTTGGGTTCCAATACTTTTAGAGCATAATGTGTAACATTGTAGAATACCATTTCAGTCAAAATTATTTCAGTAGAATAAGTCCTACCTGCAGGACCTCGGATGGCAATTAGGTAAGTTTTGGAACTGGAAGTACATTTCTTGTCTCATAATAATGGATGATTCTTCTAATGAAATTGAATAACATGCGTCGAATCCAATCGTTCAAAAATACCGAAGAAATTATCATTCAAACTGATTGACGCTTATCATCCGCAATGGATATATATATATTATTCAGGTCAGAAGGCGTATTTTTCAATCAGCAGAAATTTGGCTTCACTGCGATAAGTGGTGTTATCACTTGGGTCACACTTTTAAATATATAAACGCTTAATACACGTACCTACGCCTTTTCTACAAGTCTGATCCAATTACCGAAAGTAATGCAACAAAACTCCGTTAGCTGCAAGTCGTACCTTGCCATCGCTCCCCCGGGGCAGTAGGTCGCCAGATAGCTCCCAGATTCAAGAGCCTACTCGCCCACAAACCCAGCAGTGGGACAGTGGGGCTGTGGGACTGTGGGACTGCGACGCTGAATTCAACAACTCAAAGTGCCTACTTGCCACTTGCGTGCCCCACTTCACTCGAAGTTCTACTTGCAGGGTTGCCAACATGCAATTAAAATTTCCTGCTGTTCTGGCTAACTTTGTTTGAAGGTTACCTAAATGTGTTATGAGTGCGCTAGACAGCAACTGAGCCTTGAGTGTTACATTTTTGTTAGCTTAATTAGGTTCTGGCACTGGAAAACGAGTAGGTATATTAATTTTGAAGATTGCATGTTTGCAATACTTTGCTAAATTACAGCATTTTAACTTCGTAATATGATCGGGAAGAAGAAAGTGCATGAAAACTTACGTTCATAACGTTTAACCAGCTCAATGATACTTGAACATACAGGGTGTAAGGGACAGCCCTTCGAATACTGATTAGGTACCTGCAGAATATGAAACTAAACAACTTTCCCCCAGCAGATACTCGTATGTCAGGAAACGGAGGGAACATAAATCTACCTCCCATGCAGAATTATGCTCAGCTAATTTACGTTTCCTGAAACTCTTCATACGGAAAGTTGTTCAGTTTCATGGTCTAAATGCAATCATTCAGTAGTCGGACGGTTGTCCCTTACATCCTGTATGTATACAGCTTTGTATGACTGCTATTTACAAGCAATAATATCGTGTTGGAAACCAAGTTGACGAGCGACGTGATGAACGCTGATCAGTGGTTAATTCCGCCTACTAGATAACTAGTAGACCACTGACGAGGTTGTGTAAGTACCTGTTTGGTATCCTCGCAAGCTCGTACCGTGTGATGCCGGCTTAGAATAGCAACACCCCATTTCTTTCCTGTGGGTGGCTTAGAGGCGACTAGAGGGTTACATGTGTATTGAAATTTTAGGCGATTGGCTAGCAACCTTTCACTATAGTGATACACAATTTTCTAAATGACTCCCAAATGTTTGTCAGCCTACCGTGCAATGTATGTGCAAGCCTGTCAGTTACAAACTGCAGGCCACTACTGCAGGCACGTTTTCCTGTTGGTCCTTTTGCTTCATTACGCAAATGGCCGGTGGTTGCGTATTGACAACGACTGATGCTCGTAATAAACTACGCATTGCCCTTCCTTTTACTGTTTATAAAAATATATCATTGTTTACTTGACTCAGTTTATAAAATCTTATCTTGCATATTTTGAAAAAAGATGAATGCGAATTTTTCTACTCAAGGATACTAATATTAAACATCCAAGTATTTTATTACCCGAGACACAACCCTATTAGTTATAATTTGATAACATCTATTTACATGAACAATAAAGATTATAGACAAACTAATGATACGAGTATGATAATATTACAAATATACTTGACTTGTAACTCATTGATATTTTACCAACTTCACTTCAAAAGGATGAGGTTAGAGGTTTTTTTGTTTAAATTGTTATGCAATTTCTCCGCTAATTTTAAAGTGGAAATAAATTTTTTGTTTGCAAGGATTTATTCCCGAGGTAATGCAGCATGGCATTAATCAGGATTTGGCGATTAATCCTGGAATAAATATTGGATATTTTGCAGTCTTACATGGCAAATGTGTAAACCATATCCTACAAATATTAATTATATCTAAAATTTAAAAAAAGGAAGACGCTATTTACAGATTTCAGCATAATCTTTGACCATGGTTCAGAGATAATTCTTAGCCCGATCCTTTTTTATGAAATTCCGAAATTCATTTTTATGCAGTTTTCTTTTGCACTGTCGTACGTAAAATGGCTCATCTGGGCTCGTTCCGCTCATTCTGCTCGTGCCTTTGTGCAAAGGTCACGGACACCCGATTTGATGAGAAGCGGTGTGTAATAGAACCCTCTCAACTTTTATTTGAGGTCAGTGAACGTAACTGATGAGGTCCCTAAGTAAATAAGTTTTGGGGCGTCGGGGTATCCGCCAACCAACAATTTCTGAGAAGCTCTTATTGAAGGCAGTAGAAGATATTAGAAAATTTATTTCTGTCAAATTATTTACTGAAACGCAATCCTTTTTCTTGGACATAATATAATACGTATTGACATAAATCCAATAAAGTATTTATAAAGTTTGTTACATTGATTCTGTCGATTTTTGAAAGCTTTGTACGTATACTATGAAAAATTATCATTGCAGATAAGATTTTTGAATGTAATTAAATCTGTAAAAAAATATGCAACACCACTCGAGACGTTGAGTCAAGTATTTATTTTTAAATGAAAATGAAAATGAAAAAATGAAAATAAAATAACTTTATTCAATGTACGATAGCAATATCACTTATTTTAACACTTAAACTTCATACTCCCTGTATTGAATTACGTGAAAAGAAACGGATTCCCCTCACAAGACTCGAATAACAGGATGCATACAGGAAACAGCAATTTTTAATGCAAAGATGCGAAGGCACTAGGTCGGTGAGAAGTGAAAAGAAAACAAAACTTGGTTGTACGCTTGAGATCGCTCTTAGAGCATCCATTACTACTTTTGATTCAAGTTTGTCTATCCGTTTTCTAAATTTACTTTTGAGAAGCAATGAACTACGCGCGGAGTTGGTAGTGAACATACAAATCCAATGAAAATTCAGCGTAAACATAAATTACGATTCGAGGATGTTATTTACATGTGAGCCGGCGTAAACGGCCGTCCTAAGCCAACACCCGCTTTGGAGTTCAAAGATCAAGGGTACACAATAGAAATACTTGAGTCCCAAGTATTTCAGACATCGAAAATATACATACATACATAAATCACGCCTATATCCCTTCCGGGGAAGGCAGAGCGTTAACGGCCGTTCAACGGATATTACACCACGTCTGACAAAAGTTTGAGGGTCAATCAGATAACTGTGTATCACTATAGTGACAGGTTGTCAGCCCGTCGCCTAAAATTGCAATACACACCCTCGAGTCCCTTAGTCGCCTTTTACGACACCCATGGGTAAGAAATGGTGTGATGCTATTCTAAGCCGGCATCACACTGCAGCATCGAAAATATTGTTTTCGTTTAAGGAATTACAGATTTTGCAAACGGAACTTGAAACTTTGGAAATGAATCGATGACACACAAGATCTTCTTTTTCTTATTGTCGGGTCACTGGCAAAGGGAGTTAGTTATATTATAGTCTGTGAGCTGAAAATTTGGTTGAATCTATGGCTTTTTGGTTGTCGCTGGAGGGTTCATCCTTGTGAAGGAAGAGATGAGGTACGATAGTAGATAGGTAGTCTAACGAATTACGAATATGGAAAATTAAGGTATTGTACATCATAGCGTTTGTCTAATTAAGGATCTGACATGTTGAGTACCATATTTTAAAACACTTCCCGTGTTAGGTTAAAACTTTGCAAGTTTTCAAGAAAAGATCTGTAATGTATATGCGCTGTGTTAAGTGCAACATGGATTGTAATTTTTCGCACTCACACTTGCCGTTTAATGAGAATACGTAGCATAGCATACGTAGATTTGGTTTGACTATTTTAATAAACAGATACAATTTATATTGTTACGTTTCGGTGTGTCGCTTGAAAATCACCCTCTTCTGCTGCTACAAGATAGTGCCAAGATAATGTTATAATGTTACGATCGCAGTTTATGTTACGATCCGGGTTACGTAGTTGTCACGCAAGTCAATCGCCATAAAAGATTATGACAAAGCTTTTTCTAACAACAAGTCGAGCAGCATATTGCTATTTTGTAAAATGAAACTTTATATATAAATTTGACCTGTTGGATGTTGGACCTGATTTTGTGTGTTTTCTATATCGATCATTGAATTATACTATTTGTTTCCTATTTATACCTTCTTGTTAGCATGGTTGTAAGTTATAAGTCAACCTTTAAATATGTTTTCTTACATTCAGATTTCAAAGTTTTCCAATTGCTTCTTACAGAATTTAAGCAAACAGTTCGATCTAAGCTCGGAATTGAAATCTCGAATATATCTAAAAGCGAATTCCGACTCTTCCGCAAATTACCGATCTGCGGGATTCGACTCAAGGGGACCGAGTTTGTGAAGTTTTTCACTGGTATCGAACTCCACTGTCTCTGTTTTAGCCAAGCAGAACTCAAGGTTTTGGAGCTTTAGAGTTTGGAGCGTACCTACTTATTTATTTCAATGAGTGTGTTTATTTGTGTCGCCTGCTTCTTGTATGTCTTTGTATTTTCAAAAAAGTTAAAAATACCAAAATTGTAAGTAAAATTATTATTCATTTACATTTCGTCGAATGGAAGACGAATAATTTATAGCAAGAAGGTAAATTAAATTTTCCCAACAAGAGTGAAACATTTCTTTGAACGGTCATTTACCTTCCCTTTTTTAGTTTAATAACCTGAAACATAATTTTATGTTCCTGAAAGTACTAAAATATAAAGAACCCTTCAAGTTTATATTTTGTTTGCGTAGAAAATATTAAAATGATAACCGTATTATGTAGAACATTGACCTGTATTTTATATAATGTGATTATTCTCGTGGAAAATATTGAATTTTATAAGTATTCTTTGATACCGTCGCGTCGGAAATTATATGAAGAAAAAATATTTTCTAACAGAGTCTGGCTAATGAAGGCAGACATTGGAAAATCGCGGCAATTCAAAAAAACAATAGAACGGCAACCCAAATGTTAGGAACAAACAATCCCAACAAATTCCATCTTACCATCATCTTCAGCATTTGACATGTCATAAGTGATGCCATTTAAAAGGTTGTAATTATTTCTATTGTCTACTTTCATTACCCAGACTCAATTGACAACAATACAGTGCAAGATATTTTTGCTCTAGCAATTAGGTAGGTTTAACAATTAAATTTGTAAGGTAGTTTTTTTAAACCTACAATTGTGTGAAGCTGTCGACTGAACTGCCCAAGGTAAACACTGGCCTCAATTCGAGATATAAATTTTCTTAACTTACCTTAAATTAGTGCTATCACTTGCCGTCAAATAGGTTTAGCAAAGGTTAGGAGATATTTTAGTCATGTCGTCATGTCATGTCTTATAATTTGACGCAAAAATAAGAGTTTTCTGTCAAAATAAGGCGACGATGGAAACAATGGAAACAAAATTGCAAAGAACCCATTTACATTTTTTAAACAAGGCAGGACTTAGATATCTCTTATCCTTTTCTCTAATCTATTTGACGGAATCTGACAGCACTAATTTAAGGTAAGTTAAGGTAATTTATATCCCGAATTGAAGGCACTGAAACAAAAATCTATCTACAAACACAAAATAAACAACAAAGATGGATGTGTATAAAAGTCTCATATCGTATGTCATAAGTATGAGACACGAGGATAAACAAGTTACAGCTTCCACTTCCTTTATTAGAGGAATGACTAACCGCCTCTCTCCTGAGCTGCCCATAAAGTATCATGCTCCGAATTTCACGGCACAAGGGAAACCCAAACTATTTGTATCTGAGCCTTATAAACATGTTTTGAAGAATAATGTGCACAAGCAATCTCCGAACGTATTCCATACATACTATTCCGCAATGTATTATATACTTTTCCTTAATGTATGTTGCACATTCTCACTAAGCACATATTTATTTAGACACGATTTGTCGCACATTGTCTGTCTAAAGCTTGTGGGGTTGATTGGTGATAAATGATCAACACAGCACATAAATTTTTCAAAGTCCAAAGTTTATTGTACACACAATAGTCACAAGCACAGGATACAGTTTGAAAATAAAGCACAAGTAAGCACAGGGTGAAGAAGGCGAAGAATTAGCGGAAAGAAGAATATAGCGATATAGGTAAACAATAGCGATAGCAGTACGTGATTGATTAGCGGGAAGTATTTGTGTAAGCAGCGTGCGCTCCGCGTCTAGTAATCGATACGACTGGTGGTGGAAGCAGCGCAGGAGCATCGGCGAGCCGGTCCGGTACGTAGTCTATTGTCCTCAAAGTTGTTTGAACTGTTTCCAATGAATCGATACGATCCGACAACGATATCGGACGGAGGTAATTTATGGTAAGTGTTTTGTTTGTTCTTATATTATTTATAGTGTGAGTGTAGTTTATTTATGTTTAGATATTTAGTTTTTAGTTATTTAGTATTTTAGTTTTTAGTTATGTGTTTATTTATGGGAGTCGCCACATCACTCCCCCCGAGAGACCGTCCTACGGGCGATAATAGTTAGTGAATTTGACTTGTCTTCCCGATTTTGTTTTATAATATTTTTGATTTTCAGGTACAGGTTTTGGTGTTGACGGTATTTGATTTTTAGGTTTTGGTTTTTCTTTTGCAGGCGGCGGCTCTTTCCAAGCAGGCGAAGACGGGTTTTCACTGGCGGCTGGTGTCGCGAGTAAATAAGCCGGTTTTAGTCGGTCAATTGTTACTGTGACTATCTTGCCTTTAACCAATAGCTTGAACGACTTTTCTCCTCGTTCCAGTACTTCGTGTGGTCCTGTGTAAGCTGGCTGAAGGGCTCCACGTAATGCATCTTCTCTCAAAAATACGTGGCTTGTAGTGGCCAGGTCTTTAAACACGAAGATTGACTTCTTGCCGTGACGTGAAGCTGGTTGTGGCTGTACTTTCATAGCAAACTCTCTGATACGAGCGGAAAATTCAGTTAGATCTGACGTGGTATGCGAGTTAGATTGAAGAATTTCGCCGGGTAGTCTCAATGCTTCGCCGTAAAGCAACTCTGCAGATGATGTTTTCAGGTCATCTTTGTAGGCACAGCGTATGCCAAGTAGTACCAATGGCAAGATTTCAAACCAGTTACTGTTCTCATGGCACATGATGGCCGCTTTCATTTGTCTGTGAAACCGTTCAATAAGGCCATTGGCTGCCGGATGGTAAGCTGTCGTTCGTTTGTGTTGAAAGCCTGCTATCTCAGACAAGTATTTGAAGACTGCTGATTCGAACTGGCGTCCTCTGTCTGTCACAATTTCAATTGGGCATCCAAAACGTGCGATCCACCCAGATAAAAGTGCACGTGCGACTGTTTCTGCCGTAATATCGGTAATGGGTATTGCTTCAGGCCATCGTGAAAATCTATCTAAGGCTGTGAGGCAGTACTTGTATCCGTGTGAGACAGGCAGTGGTCCTACAATATCTATGTGGACGTGCATGAATCTGGCGCGCGGTATCTTGAATGCGCCCAATGGTGATGAGACATGTCTTGTAACTTTTGCACGCTGGCATGCGTAGCAGCTCTTTGCCCAGTCACGACAATCTTTGCGAATGTTGGGCCACACGTAACGTTGTGTCACCAACTTTGCTGTAGCATTTGCTCCTGGGTGGCTAAGTGAATGCAGACTCTCGAAAACTTTGCGTCGTAATTCTTTTGGTACATATGGTCGAGAAGTATCAGTACTTTGGTCACAATAGATATCTTCTTTAGTTCCGGGGATATTCACTCTAATCAGTCGCAATGAGGTCACGTTATTTAGCAATGATTTTAGCTCTTGGTCGCTAGCTTGTGATTTTGCTAATGCTGTCAGGTCGATCGGCTGGACCACTTCTTCAATGCGTGAGAGCGTGTCGGCAACTAAATTGTCTTTTCCTGATATGTGTTGTATATCCGTGGTAAATTGAGAGATGTAATCAAGGTGACGAAATTGCCTTGGAGAACAATTCTCTTTTCTTGAATGGAATGCAAAGCATATGGGTTTATGATCCGTGTATATGGTAAAGTGTCTTGCTTCCAGCATATGGCGAAAATATTTAATCGCGTCATATATGGCTAGCAATTCCCTGTCATATGGGGAGTATTTTTGTTGTGTTGGACTTAGTTTTCTTGAGTAGAAAGCGAGGGGCTGCCATGCACCATCTTTGTGTTGTTGCAAGACTGCTCCTGTTGCCTTGTCCGAGGCGTCGGTGACTAGAGCAAGTCTGGCCTGTAAATCTGGATGTGCCAGAAGTGCTGCTTTGCATAGGCTTTCTTTACATTGAATGAATGCTTTCATGCCTTCGCCTGAGATGTCGACAGGGTGAGAGCCTTTAACGGATCCAGTCAGTAACGCATGAAGTGGAGCTTGAAGTTGGGCTGCACCAGGGATGAAACGGCGATAAAAATTCAGCATCCCCAGGAAACGCCTAAGTTCCTTGACGTTCTTTGGTGTGGGGAAGCTTTTGATGGTTTCTACCTTAGAATCGAGAGGCTTCACGCCGTCAGCTGATACTGTGTAGCCCAGGAATGTTACTTCGGATACGCCAAAAACGCATTTTGACGTGTTGATGACCATGTTGTAGTTTCTAAGCCGAGTGAAGAGTTGATGTAGATGATCGCGGTGAGTTTCCTCGTCTTTAGAAAACACGAGGAAATCGTCTAAGTACGCGTAACAAAAGTCTAAGCCACGTGTCATCTGGTCTACGAATCTCTGGAAAGTTTGTCCAGCGTTCCTTAGGCCGAATGTCATAAACGGAAACTCGAAGAGTCCGAAAGGCGTAGATATTGCCGTTTTGCAGATGTCTTCTTTCGCCACAGGTATCTGATTATATGCCTTAACGAGATCGATTGTAGAAAAAACGTGGCATCCTGATACGTTGTGAGCGAAGTCGTGGATATGGCGTATGGGATATCTGTCAGGGATTGTGCGAGCATTGAGCATGCGGTAATCCCCGCATGGACGCCATCCATTATCTTTCTTCGGCGCGAGATGAAGAGGCGACGACCATGGGCTATCAGAGGGCCTTGCCGTACCACACTTCAACATGGCGTCGAACTCCTGCCGTGCGATCTTGAGCTTGTCAGGGGCTAACCTTCGTGGAGTGCAGAAGACTGGTTGACCTGGAGTCGTCTTGATGTGGTGAACTGTATTATGGGATGGTGCGTTCTGAGTTCCAGATGGCCGTGTTATTTCCGGAAAGTCACGCAGTATGTCGTGATATGGAGAGTCGCCCGTCATTGTCTTCACTGAAGATATATTGAGGGACGACGAAACTGAAGATGCTGTCGCGGTAAGTAAAGTGGTCATGTCTAAAAGACGTTTGTTTCGGACGTCGACTAATAGATGATAATATGCTAAAAAGTCTACGCCGATGATTGCTTTTGTGACGTCAGCCACCGTAAAGCGCCAGCAGAAGTCACGACGTAGTCCCAGGTTCAAGTTGAGGTGAGTATAACCATAAGTGGCAATGCAACTACCATTCGCTGCGTAGAGTTCGTAGTTAGTTTTAGATCGCATTTGTCGTAGCCAAGATTTAGGAAAGACGCAGAGATCGCTACCGGTATCAACGAGAAACTGCATCTTTGAAAAGCGATCGGTGACAAAAAGGCGACCTGTTGAATTGGGGCAATCATACGTCGCCATTACAGACTGCCCTGGAAGTTTTCCTTCTTGTAGTCGCAAGGTTTTGCGCATTTTGCAGCTTTCTTGCCGAATTTTGCGTGAAACCAACATATCGGAAACTTTCTGTAGCTCGATTCAGAACGCTCTCGTCGACTGGCTGCATTGTTGCGGGTTTTAGAGCGTGATCTGCGCGGAACGTGGCTAAGCGAGAGGGCTTCAACTTGTTTCGTAAGGGCAGCTATTTGCTTCGCCATAAGATCGAATGGAGATCCTGCAGTTGTAGACGTAGCAGCGACGTGGGGATTGGTGGATACTATGTCCATGACTGTGTCTGCCAAATCAGCCAAGCTGTCCAAGGTTGATGATGGCTGTGATGCTAGGGCCGTTTGCACGTGAGTAGGTAGCCGTCCTGTCCATATCGACTTCAAAAAATCTTCAGGTACGCCAGGTCCGGCGAGTTTGCGCAAATACCGCAGAAATTGTGAAGGTCGACGGTCTCCCATCTCTTCGCGCATTAGTAACTGCTGGATTTCTTTCTCTCTCGAAGCTGATAGTCTTTTGATGAGCTGGGTCTTCAAGGTTTCATATAGGTTTTCTTTCGGAGGCGCTACTATAATATCTTCTACTTCCGCTGCATATCGCTGATCTAGTTGCGAAATTACGTAATTAAATTTTGTTTCGTCTTTAGTAATCTTCGAAAGTGCAAAATTTCCTTCGACTTGGGCAAACCATAGTGCCGGTTTCTCTGGCCAAAAAGTCGGTATCCGAACTCCGACATGGAAAATATCGGATTGTGTTGTGGAACCAGGTCCGTCGTTAGGCTTATTTGTACCATCGCCATTTTTGTCGGTCATGACTTGCAAATAATGTGCTTTTGCTTACTGTTTTCAACGTCCAAATGTGCTTTTCAGGCGTATTCCTTCAGCGGGTCACCAGATGTGGGGTTGATTGGTGATAAATGATCAACACAGCACATAAATTTTTCAAAGTCCAAAGTTTATTGTACACACAATAGTCACAAGCACAGGATACAGTTTGAAAATAAAGCACAAGTAAGCACAGGGTGAAGAAGGCGAAGAATTAGCGGAAAGAAGAATATAGCGATATAGGTAAACAATAGCGATAGCAGTACGTGATTGATTAGCGGGAAGTATTTGTGTAAGCAGCGTGCGCTCCGCGTCTAGTAATCGATACGACTGGTGGTGGAAGCAGCGCAGGAGCATCGGCGAGCCGGTCCGGTACGTAGTCTATTGTCCTCAAAGTTGTTTGAACTGTTTCCAATGAATCGATACGATCCGACAACGATATCGGACGGAGGTAATTTATGGTAAGTGTTTTGTTTGTTCTTATATTATTTATAGTGTGAGTGTAGTTTATTTATGTTTAGATATTTAGTTTTTAGTTATTTAGTATTTTAGTTTTTAGTTATGTGTTTATTTATGGGAGTCGCCACAAGCTAATACCTAGTTCCTATGGATTGATTGTTTTAAAATGAAGCTGTATGACACCACAATTTTTTTCATCCTTCTTATGAATAAATCATTCTTGAAACAGTGGATTTAAGTATCTATGAACTTGAGCCCTTTTGCGTATGTTATCTTTTATACACACACCTACAGTTTGGCAAACTCCGGCATAAAGCCATAAAATCCTCCTGCAAGTAAGACTAAGCCCCGGAAAAACCCGGCAGCAGGGACCGCCGACGCGCCACAAAATTGAATTAAACAAACCGTTTGGTCACCGCCATAAATATGTAAACAGTTATTAATATTTATATTGCGCGGCTCCTCGCAGCTGACTGAGAAAAATTGCTGGTTTTACCCCCGTCTCGGGAATCCTTGGCAAGATATTGGCAGCCTGGAAAATAAGTTCCGCAAAGACAAAGTGTGGGATAAATAAAACACCCCTAAGGATGTTTGAAACGCATATGCGGCGAGGTATTAGACGGATAAAAATTTCCTCGGGCTGTTGACGATATTTTATTCCGTTTGATAATTTTTCGTTCATTTGCCTTTGTGTTACTTTATAATATTTATGTAGGTTTTGAATTGAATACAATTTTGCTTTGATTATAAATTAGTCTAGAGAATCATGTTTTTCACGTGTATGCCTGCCATCTTTGATCGCAGCTATAAATATATTTATTTATGTAGCTCGTTTTTTAATGATGTGGTTTATTTTCATTTCTTTCTTTTTTACTTTTTACGGTCCCGGATATCCTGGTTCACTTTTTTGTAAGGCTTCTTGTAACCTGCACTTGTATGACTGCTCAAGCCTTCTACTTTTAACAGACCGTCTGCATCATAGATGTGTAATGCACCTTTTTGGAGTTTGTTTTTTTTTTAAAGTCATGGAAGTCTTTTCAAAGCTAGGATGAAGAGGACGATAATTTTTTTTTATCTAACTGCAGTGAAGTCACCAGTAGTGCTAGAGTTGCTTTGTTAACAAGCAAAGCATCTCCAGTTTATATTTAGCTCGCTTTGCTTGCATTAAGGGTAGAGTTACTGTCTGTCGTAGCCTTCTATTTTCATCTCCCATAAATAATGCAGTTTGACGCTGTCACTCCGCAATATGAAGCTCGCTTTTCTGAGAAGTATGAGAAGAAATTTTCCCGCGATTCCCAAGATTAATTCTTGTTGGTGCGGGTCTGGAGCGGGGAGGTCGCGGGGCGGAGTAGTGCGGTTAGGAGTTTAAAGTTTTTTTTTTCTTCCAAGGGTTGTTTAAGTTTATTTGTCTGTCATCTCCGGAAGACGCGAGATGAGGCGAGTTGGGAACTTTCTTTCCAATAAGCGGGATCTTTTCAGAGAGGAGCTCTTTTGAAAGAATTATTTCGTGCGGGTGAATATACCCACTTACGAAAAGAACCCAAGTTAATTCAGTTGTTACTTTTTGATTGTTTTGAATATTTATTTTCAATTTAATGATTGTGCTTAATTAGAAGAAGCTCAAATATGAATAGAACCTCGGTACTGTTTCTACTAACTCGATTTGAAAGAACGCGTTTTATTTAGGTAGGTAGTAAAAACTTGTTTTGACTGATATTCAGTTTTGAGCCTTAGTAGTGTTTGACTAGTCGAAACTAGTTTTGAAGTAATGCCTATGTCAAAACTAGTGCTCACTGATTTCGAGAATTTTATGTTAACAAATGCGCTATTTATTTGCTACAATGAATTAATTATTTATAATCACGTAGAATCAACGCGATTGTAAATATTGAGTAATATGAATCACAAAGCCTTGAAATATTTTAGCATGTTTTCAGTTCTTGAAAGCCTAGTGACTGACAGACCTTCTCGCAATAATTCATGCATGTGACAGCCACTCACACGAATTATATTGTTTAAGACCCTGTGTAGCGATAGAGTTAAATGTAAACATGTAGCCCCTGTATGTTCATAGTAATTTTTAGTTAGAATATAGAGGTTGAACTGTCCGGTCGTGGTTTGATTTATCAACTTAAATACTTACCCCTTTCTGCTCACATCAGAAGTGGGATGATTTTGTATCTAAATACAGATTCAATTAAATACCTACGGCCTTACAATGAACAATAAAGTGAAAAACAACAGTTGTGGAACAGTGATAATAGAGACAGTGACGAGTGACGGGACCTTAAAAAACAATGAGTTGAGTACAAGCAAAGCTATAGCTTTGCCTACTTTTGACCCGAGTGTTGGTGCTATCGAAGCAAAAGAATGGAGTGCGGAAGTTGATTTATTAGCTTCCAAAAATGGATGGGATGATGTCGAAATAATCGCAAGATGTGTGCCATTTTTAGCTGGGCCAGCGCGTGAATTGTATGATGAGTGGACACCTCAGCAAAGGACCTGGCCAGCATTAAAGGAGGACTTACAAATAACATTTCCAAAATGTCGTGATTTACACCGTGATTTTCAAACGGCGGCAAATATGACAAGTGACAAATATTCGACGGTATCTATTTACGCCGCAAAGAAGCACAGAATCCTGAAGCAATTAAGATTACAATTTCAAGAAAATGAAATTTTAGAATTAATTATCGGAGGGATAACTGATCCCCATGCAAAATCGATTGCAAGCAGTGCAGATTCAGTAAGTGGTCTATTTGAGAAATTAGCACGGTACTTACCAACTGCATCGATGTTAAAAAAAAGTTATGAAATTGAAAGTGAGATTAACTTGCCATCTCCTTCAAAGAGACCAAGAATGGCCACTGATTCGCCGAGGTGTCATCGTTGCCATAGATATGGACATGTGCAGAGGGATTGTCTTACCAGCGTCCATAAATTACCAGTGAAGTTTCCGGCAGTTACGATGGGAGAAAAAGGAAATAACAATCAAGGTCTCAAGAGGAAGATAAGTGCCGATAAATCTTGCACATTTTGTTTTAAGAAGGGACATATGGCGGATTCCTGTTGGACGAAACAAAGAATCGATAAAGGAAAATTGAAGCAGACAAATGTTGTCAACAGCAATGAAAAGGTATGTACAACACCTGCTGTCATTAATGGAAAACTTGTACATTTATTAATTGACGGTGGAGCATCCTGTTCATTAATGAGAGATAATGTAGCAAAATCACTCGAAGCTCATCGTCAATCATCCGTTATTTATGTTTGTGGCCTTTCAGAAGAAATAATTACGTCAATAGAAAAAAATTGATGTTGTTACTCAGCTGGAAAACATAACTTTAGAAACAAAATATCATATTGTACAAGACAAAGAAATACGCTACGAAGCTATTCTTGGTAGAGACGCTATAAGTATGAACAATAACATTACTTTTGTCACTATGATTAACGGCACTGTAGTTGAAAGGAGAACTCAAAACAAGCCCGAGATTGTTTGTAATATGGACGAACTGATTACGAATGCTTTGAATCTTGTTACGGGCTCGCACAAACCCGACATACGAGACCTCTTAAACAAATACTCTAACCTTATAGCGTCAAATAATTACATCAGAGAAATTAAAACCGCCGTCATGACTATTCGGACCACGACTAACGAACCCGTTGTGTATAACCCGTACCGGATGTCAATCTCTGAGCGGGAAAAAGTTATGGCAATTGTGACCGACCTCTTGAAGCATAACATAATACGAGAATCAACTTCACCGTATGCGTCACCGGTTATTTTAGTTGCGAGAAAAGACTCACCTAAAGACAGATTATGTGTTGATTATAGAGCATTAAATAAAATGACTGTTAAGGACAGGTATCCGTTGCCATTAATTGATGATCAGTTGGACCGATTAGGAAAGGCCCGTTATTTCACTACCTTGGACATGGCATCGGGTTTTCATGGAATACCTATTGACCAGACGAAAAATTCAGGAGAAATATTTAACTCTGTTGAGAAAACTGCCTTCGTAACGCCTGACGGTCATTATGAGTGGTTACGAGTACCTTTTGGTTTGAGTAATGGACCGAGTACATTTCAAAGAGCAGTAAATAAGGCACTAGGAGTTTTGAGGAATACTGTGGCCTTAGTTTATATTGACGACATAATTGTACCTTCAATTAGTGTCGAGGAAGGGTTACAAAGATTGGAGTTAGTATTGAAAGCATTAGATGAGGCTGGCTTTACGTTGAATTTAAAAAAATGTAAGTTTTTGCAAACCGAAATTGAGTACTTAGGAAGAATTATCTCTGAGGAAGGAATACGACCAGGTGAAGCTAAAATAGAAGCACTGAAAAATGCTCCAACGCCTTGCAATATAAAACAAGTGAGACAATTGATGGGACTAGCTAGCTATTTTCGGAAATACATACCCGAATTTGCAACTCAAACTGCCAGTATTACTGATCTGTTGCGTAAGAATACAACCTTCTTTTGGTCTGAAGAGTGTGAAAAAGCTCGAAAATATATTATTACCAAGCTTTCATCAAGACCATTATTGGTGGTTTTTGACCCTGATTGTCAAACAGAACTTCATACTGATGCCAGTAGCCATGGATTCGGCGCTATTTTATTTCAAAGACACAATCAAGATCTTCGCGTGGTGTCCTATTACAGCAAAAAAAGCTTCACCGGAAGAATCCAAGTATCACAGCTATGAGCTAGAGACATTAGCTATAGTGAATGCATTGAAACATTTCCGGGTTTACTTATTGGGAATAGAATTCAAATTAGTTACCGATTGCAATGCTGTAAAATCAACTTCATCGAAACGAGATTTATTACCACGTGTAGCCCGATGGTGGTCTTATATACAAGACTTCAACTTTAAAATTGAATATCGCAAAGGCAGTAATATTAAACATGTCGACTTTCTCTCAAGAAATCCACCGCAAAATAAAATTGAGGAGGTATTAGTGAATAACCAAGTAACTTGGTTGGAGGCGACACAGAAAGGAGACCGAGAAGTGAAAGATATAATGAGAAGAATTCATGAAAATCCCGACAGTCTGAAAGAATACACTGTTCAAAATGGTATATTGATGAGAATGTTTGAAGAAAACCAAGAAAGAAAATTAAAATACTTTGTTCCAGCAGCTGCCCGATTTAATTTGACAAAAGTATTTCATGACGAACAATGTCACATTGGTATAGACAAAACACTCGAAGCAATGCGAAAAAAATACTGGTTCCCTGGAATGACACCTTTTGTACGAAAATATATCAGCCACTGCATCATATGTTTGTCAGCTAAACGACCAAGCGGACCGAAACAAGGTTTTATGCATCCAATTGAAAAATTGCCAATACCTTTTCATACTGTTCATGCTGACTGTACAGGGCCTTTTGGAACAGCTAACGATTGCTACAGATATTTACTGCTACTGGTAGATGCCTATACAAAATTCCTAATATTAGTACCAATAGCAAACCTAACCGGATCCGAACTCGTGAGAGCCCTTGAACCTCAGCTGAGTCTATTTGGAACTACGAAACGATTGATAACAGATAAAGGAACAAACTTTTCAAGTAAACAAACAAAGGACCTATTGAAACGAATGGATATTGAAATACACTTCATCGCGACGGGAGCCAGTAGAGCTAATGGGCAAGCAGAGCGATATGTAGCTACCGTGTTAAACTTATTAGCTTGTGAAGTGAGTAGTGGATCAGAATGGTCGAGCGCTCTATGCAAAATTCAACTCACTTTAAATACAACTATACAAAAAAGTATTGGATGCAGCCCAATCGAACTACTTACGGGACTGCGATCTGAAGTACCTGCTGTACGGCGAGTAAACAGCGATCTTCCCGAAATTGAGTCAGATATCGACTTGCAACAGTTGCGAATTACGGCAGAGGAACGTTTAAGAAATAATGCATTAAAATCAAAAATGAGATTTGATAGAATGCGTCGAAACAACATGAAACTCAAAGAAGGTGACGTTGTTTACGTCCAGCGTCAGAGAACACGTCTGGGAAAATTAGATCCACGATATAATGGACCTTACACAATTGCGAAATGTCTGCCAAGAGATCGGTACAAAGTTAAAAATGTTGAGAAGAAAACATTTCAAATTGTACCAAAAGATAGAATTAGATTGTGGAATCGAGATGCTGCGGAAAATGCCGTGACAGCCGTTTTATAATAATATAATAAAATAAATAAATATTGGCGTAAGCTGCTGTGATTGCGAGCTATGGCCGTAGAAAAAAAAAATATTGGCGTAAGCTGCTGTGATTGCGAGCTATGGCCGTAGAAAAAAAATATTGGCGTAAGCTGCTGTGATTGCGAGCTATGGCCGTAGAAAAAAAATATTGGCGTAAGCTGCTGTGATTGCGAGCTATGGCCGTAGTAAAAATAAAAATTGGCGTAAGCTGCTATTATTGCGAGCCATGGCTGTAGTAAAAATAAAAATTGGCGTAAGCTGCTATTATGGTGAGCTATGGTCGTAAATGAAATAAAAAGATGATTGGCGAAAGCTACTGAGTATAGTGAGCTACGGCCGTAAATAAATAAAAAAATATGAACAAAAACAAAAGATGAATGGTGTAAGCTACTTATAGTTGTAAACTATAACTAGGACTGTAGTAAAAAAATGGGTTTGCGGGAGCTGTTTAAAAGTTTAAGAGCTTGGACCGCATCTTAAGTGTTCGGTAATGGAGATAAACAAGAAGTAGGTGAAGAAAAAAAAAATGCTCCTAACGAATAACACTTGTCAATTGCACATTGGGAATCTGTTAGTGACTCTACTAAAATATTTTTCTTTACAGATGGGGTGACTGGCTGTTTTCTGTGCTGGCCTGCCTTGGTCGCCGTCCTGGTCGATAATAGGCTTCGAGAACGAAGCCTGGGCAGGAAGGCCGTGACAGCCACTCACACGAATTATATTGTTTAAGACCCTGTGTAGCGATAGAGTTAAATGTAAACATGTAGCCCCTGTATGTTCATAGTAATTTTTAGTTAGAATATAGAGGTTGAACTGTCCGGTCGTGGTTTGATTTATCAACTTAAATACTTACCCCTTTCTGCTCACACATGCGTGACGTATTGCGAACCTCTCTTCCCGCATTACCAGGCTCTCGAAGGAATACGCTTCGTTTGCGTGGAAAACGTACGACTGTAGGGTATGAGTGCACAGTACACGGCCTGTCAGACATAATTTTTTCGTATTTTCATTCATTTTGTAAGGATTCTGACTAAATCAACGGCCAGGTATGAAACTAATGCTTTGAACGAATTAGTATCACTCATTTTTAAAGTGTTCACACTGCTGTATTTTGATTTAAAGGCCAACAAATTACCGGCGCAAGAGGTTTTCCACCTTGGGTGCTTGCTTGCTGTCCCATTCATACATTAATTCATTTATTGCATTTTTTTTGTGTAAAGAGTGGCTCTAGCGGGGTAGTTGTTGATAGATTGCGGTTACCGTACATCATCACTCGATCTGTACGCTTGTTTTCACTGCTATGTATATTAAAACATCTGATGGATTTTTTCATGTGTGTTCCACGCCCGAGTTCAGCAGGAAGCAATAACCTTTAACGTCCTAAGGCCATATTGGTTCGCGCGTCTCTTCCTTCCTATTCCCTGTCTCTGTGCACAGATAGAAACTAATATAATATACGAAAAAACTTTCACAGGAAAGTATGGAAAGTTGTGCTGGTGAATGTCGGTTTGCCCGTACATACCTACATAGATAACAGAGCAGCTGTATTTTGTCTAATTCCTTACTCATCATCTCTTAGCCTCTATTTCAAATGACTTGAGATCGGCACAACACGTTTCGTATATGAAATCATGGAATTTGGCTCAGTTGTACGACCAACCGCCCGCCTGACGTCAACCTATTTTAAGTGGAGTCACCGCCGCCGTCGCAGCGGTTTACCATGATCGGTCAACCTCTCTTGGCTTCCTTTTACAAATGACTCAGGTTTCTGAAACTACGGCACCACATTAATTGAATAGTCTGTTACTATTAGTTTATTGAGCAAGCTCCCATGCGTGTGCCTACTGAAATATCATTTTTGTGAAAGGTAGGTATGCCATCCATCACAACAAGTAATGTGAGGCCTGAATAAAATTCCAACATCGACATCTTTCACAAGACAAAGATAAATGACGCGTCTGTTGTTCTACTTACCGAGCAAATAGTATACCAGTATTCCAAGCAGGAAATAGGTTATAGTTTACATCCTAAGGCTAGGACCAGACTTCCGAAGGCGTGTTCCTTTTCTGAATTCAAGCGCAAAACAAACAAACAGGCCAAGTATAAAGTAGCAAACAAATGACTGTTGGCTTTATATCGCTCGTTCGTATAGACTTTACGACTATTAGTATAGTTTATAGGGTTTCTTTGTTCGTGTAGGGGTACCGAGTCGACAAACCACTCGATGAATTCTGGTGTCAATTTTTTTACCACCTTCTTCTACTAGTAGACCTCTGACATGGTTGTGTGATACTGATAAGAAATAACTCTCCCCAAGAAACATAGGTTGAAATATGACAAAAATGATTTGAGTTTTCATAGTAACTCAAAACAGCTGATTGGCTATTTTGTATAGAAGGGCCAATTTTTTTTCCATATTTCGACCTATGTTCCTTCGGGAAAGTTGTTCCTTATCACCAGCCCGATCTGAGTTTTTGCTATCAGTCACTAGTTAAGTTATAGAGTGTATGAACGTTAGGATCAAAGCGGGTTTTGCCACAGATTGCTGGTTTGTTCATATCTCAAGAAACACATTAGCTGTGGTGTAAGTTTTATAAATACGAATTGTGCAGGTAGCTTCCACCGTCTCAAACGGCGACCAGATAGCCAGAAGAAGACAAGCATAACGTATTTACTTCCAATCTAAATACACAGTGAAAAAGTGGAACATACCAAATGTATTCAATCATTATCACCAAACATGAGACGTCCACTGTTAGACATAGGCTTTAGGTCGACTGCATCCTTACCAGGACGTGGTGGAACCTATTGTTCGATGCACAAGTATAGCAAGTAGGAAGGAGCAAGCTTTGTTACACAAGCAAGCTTCTCCTTCTTGAATCAAGGCAAATATACTAAGCCCCAGTTTTTATATTTTAACTATTATAATGCGATCGACAATCAACTGTCACTTGTCCCCATGGTCGTCTATACTTCAAAACCTTACCCGAATACGAAATGGCTAAAACCATACAACTGAAACACAACTGTGGCACTTTTCACATACCGGAATACAGCCCCAGAAAAAATAACAACATTAATAAAAAGACGTAAAGATATAGCTGTTTCTGTAAGTTATTTGTAGTGTGTGGATATCGTTTAGGGTGAAATTACTGCGACGCGAAGGGACGAATTAATCTCGCTCGCCGTAAACTCGATCGCTAACGGCGCGTATTAGGACAATGTTTACTCGTAAATATACCTCTAAGGGATGTTGCATACATCTCGCTGTTCGGGTTTCCTTGGGGCAGTTGTGAAAGAGAGATCAGTGAGTGCTTTCACCTGGTCACACCAACGGCTAGGTGATCGGTCGTGAGGTCTCCTTCCTTTTACTTTGCCTACCACAATCAACTTATCAAGGTTATCTGGTTGCCGATGAGCAATGTAACCAAAATACCCCAGGATTTTATGGTTGCATATTGGAGACAAGTTATCAAAGACATGAAGGACTTTCTTAAAGGACACGATCTTCAGTTATGAAGAATATGACAAAGAAGAAGAGAAAACATCCCTTCTCTTCTTCTTTGTTATATTCTTCATTACCAATACTCTTTTGTTTGACGTTTATTTTGAATTGACATTAAAAAAGAGGAGCATTTTAATGCAACCCATCTACAGAGTGTAAAGAACAGAACTCCGAATACTGATAAGGTGCATTCGGACCAAGAAACTGAACAACTTCGCACTATCGAATATTTCAGAAAATTAAAAAAAAATGGCTTCCCGTAGTAATTGCAGTCAGCTGATCGTGATTTGTATGGGAGGATATTTTTTTGACGTTTCCTGACATGTCTTCCAGGGAAAAGTTGTTCAGTTTCATGTTCTTCACACACCCTATCAGTATTCCGAGGGCTGTTCCTTACACTCTGTGTACCCTATTTGTAATTAAGTTTATTATTATAGAATTTACTTATCGTATGTTATCTGTCATATGTTTTTCTTTTTTTAATTTGCTACGCTTACATCGCAAATTATTTAATGACTAAAAATGAAAGGTCCTTTTCCTTAAATGGTCTTAAAGTAGGTATACTATCAGCTCAGGATCTGACGATCAGTTTCTGAAGGAATCGTAGAAACTTAAAAAAAAACTTACAAGTTAACAAAATGTTACATTATCTACTATGTTGGGAATAAAATAAACAATCTTTCAACTAAAATGGTTCCAAACTGCCCACAACAATAACATAACCAATTGTAGGCCGTAAGCCAAAAACGAATATGAATGAATTCTTTTATTCCATAGAGATAACTAACGAGATTTTCATGTTACGAGTTGATTTTATCAGCTTAATTGGACGTAATGACATATTTATCTTCACAATCGTGTCCAGATAATTTGGACTCACGTTATTCAGAGCAAAGTCGTCTGTTTATAAGATTAATTAAACAATGCACAAGGAGAATTAAAATAGTTTTAAGGAGAATAAAAATTGTTTTTTTGCCAAATCTCCTTAGCCGTCCGGTAAAATGCGGTACACAGACACAAAAACTAATCCGGTAGATGAAGCTATGCTTACGTGATAGTGAAAGTCACGGGTTCAAATCCTGCCTGTGGTGCAATTTTGCAAGTTCTTCAAAACTGCGACACAAAGGTTGCCTAATAGACATAATACCAAATATTTTGATGATTTGTCAAATTGATCATCTTTTCCACTATTTACTGGACAAGGGCCTCCCGTTATTTGGGGGTATTGCCATAATTATCACGCGTCGCAAGCGGATTGGCGAGCGCAGTGCGAGATTTTGCATTTACAGGGAACGCTGCTACCCATTCCCTGGATGACTTTATTTCTTAGTTGCTATTTACGACACCCCAACCGGAGTAGAATTAGGCTGTTGCTATTCTAATCTACCGGAGTCACACGGTAAGACATATAGGTCTCCCTCTACGCCGGGCAAATATCGCTGCTGACCATTCTTTGTATACATTCCTTTGTCACCAATAACGATACCCACGGGTAGAAATGGGATGCCCTCGTTTTCCTTTTATTTTTCGTACAGTGGCCATAAATCGGTGACTCTTGTCGGGAATGCTGATGTCGTCACATACAGGAGTCTGTCGTAAAAGTAGAGCGTGGGAACTATCACAGCCGACTGCTACAGTCATCTTTTCTTACGAGTATTGCAGACGTACTCGCGTTCACAATCAGCTTTATGGTCCGCTGCGTGGGACGACAAGTGGAGAATATTGTCGAATCGATTTAGTTCAGTCGCAATGTATTTGTTTTCATAGTATTCACTTAGTTGCTACTCTTATTATTAAATTTGATTTCAGAAACTTTTTTGTCATTGAATAAGCTATTGCGCAAATTAATCATACTACTGTGGAGTGTCAAGAACTATTTAAGTACGCCTAAAATTAGAAAGTTCATAAGATACATACATACATATTATAATCACGCATCTTTCCACTTGCTACGATCCTGACACACCTCTTTCGCTTCTTCAACATGCATCAACCTATTCATAAAATACCATAAGATATGGTCCCCAGAAGGAGAAGGCTGACCGTGTGCCCTTTTAGATGACTAAACTTATTTCACTGAGGCAGCTGCCTGACTCACACATAACATAAACACATCACGCCATTATCTCTTGCGGGGTAGGCTTACAGACTCCTAATCTGTTATTTTGTTTGTTGCAGCTACAACTCGAAGTTGACGACCCTGGCGCTACCGTCCGTGATATTCGAGCCGAAGTTTCGGGGCGCGGTCAGGAACCTGGTGTACTCCGACGGGCCTGGTCAGCCACCGCGACGGCAGGAGCTGCGGCATTCCAGAGACCTCAAGGTACGTGCATATTGGCTGTAAATAGTCAATAGTTTGGGGTGGTATGGGATCTACCTCCTAGCGGTCCACCCCGGGCAACGGCAACACAGGCTTGCCTGTGGATAAGTCCGGCTGAACGATCCCAATAAGCGGTGGAAGGCTCCGTAAGGGGCCGCCTGGCTCGCGACCACCATCCCACCGAAGTCTGGCGCCAAGTAGCTTGCTGCGTTCCGTCAGTGTGTGGGAGTGCCAGTGCCTTAACAGGCTTCTTCTGGGTGAGCTCGCTCCATCTTAGACTCTGTCTCTGTCCTATGACCTAGACTAGAGTCAAGAGCAAACCCATCACTAATAAAAAAATAAAAAAAAAACTGGCAAGGAGGATAGTGTATTGCAAGCTTCTTGAAAGAAAGAAAGAAAGAAAAATTATTTATTCAGTACACAAATAGGCATTACATAAACTAATACACGATCACATTCGATACTGAAAAGGGTAACTTGCTCATCAAGTGTCACAGTCCAAGACTGCAACGCTGGTTTTCAGCAGCTAGGTACTGCTTATAACTAGGATGTAGTGATACGGTGCTGAGATATTACATTACTAAAATATTACAACTATGGATGGACAATAAACAAAAATAAAAAAGTAATAGTATAGTAAAATTCTTCCAGTGTAATTCTTCAGCCAAAATTTAAAATGTTGCGGTTCGCAATTATTTTATATTTGTTATAGAGTTGCTTTTTTTTAGTAACGAAGGACGGTTATTTATCAAGAGCATAGAAAACGGCAGCGAAATAACTATGAAATTAAATTGGTGTGTTTTTTTAAAGTAATGATGGTAAAATAGAGCCAAGTTCTCATTAATGCAGACATCGTCGGCAGAATGTCGTCCACATAAATTGACAAGATTGGTTCGTAAATAACTGGACGCTTTTTAACTGTCACTTACTTTAATGAATGTTCTGTTCCTAGTCCAGAGATTCAGGACGGTTGAGTAACAGTGCATTAAAACCTAAAATTAGTTTCAACTTTTAAAAGCTATTTTAGCTAATCTTTACTTAGAGGTTTCGAAACTTAGGTGCTCTAAATAAAGTGGAAATGATCAACAGCTACAACAGTCCCCAGCTGCACAAGAGTCTTTCTCTTTAAGGTGTTTTCCATATTGTGCAGTCCACAAATTTCTAGCTGATTATTGTTCTGTCACCTTTTATATATTTATTTAAATACTTTATTGCACATCGGACAACAGGCGGGCCTAATGACACGCGGCATTCTCTACCGGCCAACAAGAGGGTAAACAGAGAAAAAAAGAAGCGGGTGCACTAGAAAGTGAAAATGAAAATACAAAAGAAAAACAACATGTCGTACTACTAAAAACATAAGTGCCTACCAATACATGGTTATTACCACCCCGCGCTGGCGGCCGATGTGGCGCAGTGGTAGTGCGACTGCCTGCGACGCAAAGGTTCCGGGTTCGATTCTCGGCGGGACACTCATAAAGTTGAATTAGATAGCAAGGTATTTAGCTTCTTCCGCACTTATGATGGCTAGTAATGCAGCTAGTTGAATGCACCACGCGTACGACCGCAAGTTAATGCAAATGCACAAGCGATGCACTTTACTCGCACTACTTCCACCGTATTACACTCGGAGTGCGGAAGAAGCTAAATACCTTGCTATCTAATTCAATCAAGATGGACTTCCGCAAAGTAACGCCTGATACAATTACATACTCATAAAGTTGATATTTATCACTTTGTGAATTTGTCACAGTCTGATTGCAGGCTGAACCACCTGATTGTACAAAATGAAAGATGGTTCCGTGTTTCATAGGGCACGTTAAGCTGTCGGTCCCGGTTGCTGTCTATGATTACTTAGACGGCGGTCGTTAACCAACCATGTCAGAGGCCTACTACTAGTAGTCGGCGGTTCTAAAACTCTGACACCAGGGTTCATCGATTCGTTGACGATTCGATGTCCCACACGAAAAGAAGAAGAAGACTACCCCCCGCGGATTTCTAACCTACGTGATCCTTTTCTAGGCCGGCACCACACGGAAAATATTGTAAACAAAAATTTGAAAAACGTCTACTGTAAGTCAAATTACTTGTCTAGTCGTTGTTACGGTGAGCGTATTAGGGCGTTATTTGCCTGGCAAGTGGCAAGGAGCGGCGCGTACTACCAGCCTGATTTATAGTTGGAGCAACGGCCGAGATATCATAGTTGGGGGAACTACAAGTTGAAAATGTTAGCGTCTTCTTTGCTTCGTAACAATTATAGCGACTTTAAGGATTTAATCAGTCACTTCACAGAAAATCTTTCACTCTGACGAAAAACTTGGCTGCATTTTTACTGAATGAATTACAACCGACATCATTCTAGCGTCGTTTATTTTTTTTGGGTAAAAGTTGTGGAATGAAAAACAGAACCCAAAAAAGTCATATTGCATGTACCAAAAATATCCAATTTAACATTCGGACAAGCAAAAATATTCCAATTTGCCGCCTGTCGCTTATAATTTGCGCCAGTTCCGGGTTGAAACAACGCACGGCGGAATTTCTTGCCTGGATTTACTGAATCCCACCCTCTCACTTGAAACGAGACTTTATGTCCTAGTAATATGGTCGAGAATTGGTAGTTACTCAGTTTATAAAGAGGACGTGCCTCGGACGCGGAAAATTGAGATGTTTATGAAATATTGTAAAATGCTAGCAGTTTAAAGTTGTATTCAGCCAGTGCTGTACAATGTTACCATTGAAACTGTCTCGTGTTGAGCTGAATGAAATCTCGTGGCAATTTTTTTTTTTTTTTGTATTTGCCTAGTTTAATCGTTTTTAATTTCTGTGAAACCTTAATTTAAATGCATCTATTTGCTATTTCTACGTTTAATCAAACACGTTTCAAAAAGAAATAACTAACAAAATGTTCAAAAAATTCAAAATTATTAAATATTAGATATATGTTTTCCAAAACGAAAATTTCTGACGCTGACTATTCTGCAGGCAAGCTTAAGGCGAGTGTACTCGTGAATGACCTCGACAGTGGCGCCAATTCACAAAAAAATAATCTCTTTATACAAAGCTCGAAACAATCTTTCAGAATGTACGTTGCGAAAGTTTTAGTATTATTTCCAAGAAAAATTTGAAACTGCAAACTGAAATATTTGCTGCAATTAAAGTTATGGCAAAAAGTGCCAAAAAACGGCCACTTTTGGTATTTATTGCCATACGTTAAATTACAGCGAATATTTCGAATGTTTGTATAGAGATAAATATTTTTTTTGTGAAGTGGCGCCTCTGTCGTGATCGTTCACGGCTACACTCGCCTTAAATGGGATTGTGCCGGTCACGTTTGTCATATTGTCAGGCAAATTGTGGGCAAAAAAATCAACTTTGTGGCAACCACCCACATCGAGACGACGCCGCGGAAGACCCCGTCGCAGGTGACACGACGAGCTAGATGCCTTTAGCAAAGACTGACACTTGGAGGCCCAGAGTAGAACAGGATGGAAAGAAAAGAGAGAGGTCTTTGCCTAGCAGTAGTGGTGCGATGTAGGCTAACTAAGATAAGATTCTAATTCATTTCATTTCCTCTAAGTTATTATGATAATCGATTATTATTGATGTGGTTGGTCAATTATTGACTGATTACATGTTATCTAGTAGATATTTCCGGGGAATCCTGCATAGTTTATCAGAAGATTAACTGTTTTGTTAATCTATACATATAATAAAACTGTTGGGTCACTGTCTGTACATTTAAACGCAACAAAACAACGATTTTTGAATTCTTTGTCAGTTTATTTGTTTATCTGCAAGTAAACAGATAAAAAAATACTAATCTGCACGCTAATCTCCGAAAGTAAAGGAGGGATTGAATTAAATTTTTGTGTTGCATGGCTAAGCCAACTGACAGAAGAGCTCATTTCATTTCATTTCAAATAAAGAAATACGATTATAGGAATATATATACTTCTATGAGCCCAGCTAAAGTATTAGAGTTAAAGCCATGGCTACGTAGCAAAATTATTCAGCATAATGGGTCGTTTATACTGGCACATAGGTATCGAGGGCCAGTACTATTTAACAAAAGACTATAATAGGAATTGAAATCAAACATGAGTCCAGGTAAACTAAAAAAGAAACGGATATTGCTCAAAAATAAAAGTTCTTGAGCATGATAGGCCGTTTTAGCTATCAAATTTACAAGGGTATGGAGTTTTAAATGTGGAACACCAGGAGCCCGGCTAAAATATACGACATACAGAAATGGATACGAAGGAAAATCTTTCCAACATGATGGAAGGTTTCTGCTGGATTATTATCAATTAAGGTACATGTAGTGTAAAAAAATACCTACTCAAAAACAGAATGAAAACGTAGCAAAATGTAACAAATTGAATTTGAACCATCATCACATGAAAACTAAGCTATGGATTTTGATAAAAATTGGGATGGTGATAGCTGAATATCCTGATGAACACCTATGGTAACTTTTGGCAGCACTCGAGGGACTGGACTACCTGACGTGGAACACCAAGAGTATAGCTAAACTATAAGACATACGAAAATAGCTCTATGGCAGAAATTGTTTACCTAATGTGTCACTTCCGTTGACGAAACGCTAGCTAGGCTAGTAATTTATACCTGCAGATCAATCATCTTATCTTTATTTCTATCTGAAAATACATACGTGATAGCCTGTTTTTTGATCAGAATAAGCTACATATTTCCGTTTTAAACCCAGTCGATATTAGTTGTAATTAAAACATACACTCTGTAAAATTAACTGTATTTCTAGGTCATCTATGTATACCGACTCGTTATCGTTGGGTTCTATACTAATAATTCGCTGCAAACGCGCCGTATGATGGCATATAGCTTTAAATACTATAAGCGATGTTTTCGTTGTTAAAAAAGACCGGCCAAGTGTAATTCGGACTCGCCCACAGAGGGTTCCGTAGCATGCACATGAAGCCCTATCATTTTATGATACCCTTCTTGAACATTCTTCAGGTCGATATCTCCACGCGTTCTCGATATAAAGAGTCTTGACATACAGACATACGGACGGATGGACGGACAACTTAGTGAACTTCTTCTTCTCCTTAATCGTGTCAATAGATCATTCAGTCATATAACTTTTTAAGCACTCGCGATCACTTTCACTCATTTTAAGTATTAGACCGGGTCTATCGCGATAGTATTTAGGTAAATATTAGTAATTTACCTGTGTCCCGACTGTGTCATTCAAACATATTTTTGACTGCCAGTATTTGGCGACCGCAATGGCATTCTCAGTCGCCAAGTTCAGATCGTCTTTGCTGAAAGAGACTGGCAAAAGAGGGCATGATTTTAGGTGCGCCATAGATTGCGATGGGGCTCCACAGTCGCAGTGCACTTGTAAAGATTTATGACTTATGTGTTGCTAGAAAAAATGTCTCATTAGGGCTGATGTGTTGCCAGAAAGTATTCGCCCTTGTTTGCCATCTATCAGAGCTCTTTGGTCACCGCTATCAGTAGTATCAAACTATCGACCTTCAACCGCAGCACGGCATTCGGAATTCAATTTAAAACTAAATCGGTATCTAACGGAGCGGCCGTCGTCGGGAGCGTCAGCCGTATCGATTAATCTCTCTGCATATTTCACTGCATCCATCCCTGGAAATTGTCTCGCTCTAGTTAGGGTTGCCAGCATTTTACCCGCGACGACGGAACATAAACAACTTATGCGTTTGAGGAACGAGAATGTAGGCTTTTCCACAAAATAGTAAGACACGCGTGTTTAAATAAAAACCCTTTTTAAAAAAACGAAAAATACGCCTTCAACGCATATTTTACTTGTTATGGATCTATGTATTTGTGCAAACCAATGTAACAATTTATCTCCAAAACCGCTTTATAATTTTAATGTTATTTCAGTGATAGGGTTGCAATCAATTGGTGCATGTCCTAAGATAGTGGTTACGCTACCAACTCACTAGGTAGCGCTGCAGTAACTACTTTTACTGGTATCTTTTGTAATACATTTTGAGAGTTGCCCTTCGGAATCTACTTTTTAGAGAAGTACAATTTCACAAGTGTCACGCGCTGTTTTGCTTTAAATTCTTCTTTAATTCATGTACTGTCGACTAACTCTAACCTTTTCAAAATCTTACCCGAGTTTAACCAGCCACGTGGTAACCCTAGTCCAATGCATGCCGGCGGGGTAGAAAATAGCCGCATAAAGGTCGCGCCAGACTGATCCCGGCGGGGCGGGGCGCGCTGGAGGTTCCCAAGATTGCTAAACATAGAGCGCCATTCCTGCGCGGCCTCGGCTTAAGGTACTACCTGATTTTCATGACCGAAATAGATTCGGAATTATGCTCATAGATGTGGATAGTGAAGTTTAAGATGAGGTTACGCGAATGTTTGATTGAATTATTATTTTTTACTAACGAGTGCATCATAAACGAATGTTAAAGGTTAACAGCCACAACCATACCCATGTCTACTGCTGTGCATGCCACGCTTTGCAAGCGGGTTGTTGCATTCACAGGAAACGCTGCTGCACATTCAGTAGATGAATTTTATTTATCTCTTGGTCGCTTTTAACGACACGCGCGATTAGATTTGGCGTAATGCTGTTTTAAGCCGGCATAACACGGCAACACTGCCTCCTACCTCACGGAAATCAAGAAAATATGTATAACAATTAGTATATCTTATTCAGTTCTTTATTTATTATCACAAGTTTTATTTTAATATCTAAAAGTAAACACTATTGCACATGTCAAAAGTACTATGTACTAAGCCTACGCTATTATGATCTATAAAGCTTGTAGATTGCTACGCCGGCGCTACGCCGTAGCAAGGGTCCGTTTCCTACTCCTACGACACACGCAGGTTCCGTCTCTGCAGTAGCCACTCTTGAACCCCTTGTTTACACAACGCTGGTTGCAAGTCTTCGGGAACAGCGGGCAGGTGAAGCGGGGGGCGGGGGGTTGACTACCATCGGGGGTGTGGACTGTCTCGTCCGTAGAGAGGAGTCGTGTTGGTTGCTGGAGTTCTATACAACAAGAAATAGGAATAAATATACACAATCAAGATTTTATCTTCTGCGGAGTAGGCTGAACGTGAACATTTGTGATGCAAAGCGTCGTTTTAGATATATTATGATGTAGTGACAAGTTGTTAGCTCATGTCCACAAATTTAAATACATTCAAACCATCGATATATATAGCTGTCTCGTTCTCTGATCCAAGTCATACATAATGCGTTTCTATGAATGAAACCCTTAAGAACATCTGCGGGAAAGAAGCGGGTGATGCTATTCCAAACATGAGAGGAAAAGTTGAAATAAATTTAGTACACATTATTGAATGAGAATGAAAAATGAGAATTTAAAGCAACAATACCATAAATAGCATTCAGTATTTTTTTTTGGTTATAAGCAATATCAAACTCATTAATAACTGCCTTCTTAACAGATAAAAACTTTAAGAGTGTTATATAAAAAAAACGCGCTTTTAGACAGCGTTTAAAATATTTTTTGAACAATAAGACGCTTTGAATAAGCTGAAACCACGTCTGTTTTTTTTTGTAATAACACTGTTAAATTCATCACCTTGTTCACATACACATAAACATACATACACACACATATCACACCTTTATCTCTTGCGGGATAGGCACAGCATAAACAGCCGCAAAAAACGGACATTTATGCCACGTGTGACAAACATTTCAGGGTCATTCGGAAAATATTTTATCGCCATAGTGACAGGTTGTCAGCCCATCGCCTAAAATTGCAATACACACCTTGTCCACCATGTGTTTCTTCTGCTGCAGAATGGAAAGTTACAGACATTACAAGCACCAAAACAAAGATCACGTATTTAGACGACATGATTGCAAACTCGGTAGGTAATGTATTTCTTATTTTTAAAACACGGGATGAAGTTTCCAGTTACGATTTTAAAGTTTGTTTGAGGTGATATTAAATGCACTGGCCTTTTATAGGACCTAAGTTGTTTTTTTGTCCTAGAAAAAGGGGATTTTAGAAGTATTAGGGCTAGAAGGCTATGAACTGATTCTCACACGTGCCGCATTGTTTTGCGTAATCTTTCCTGTCCGGTGTTACTGATGTAAAGAGTTACATTAAATCTCATGCAGAAGCAAACGTGACGCTGCATCTGCGGTGCGGCTGTGATTTACCATAATGAACTGTGAAATACTGCAACATCGTGCGGCATGTGTGTAGACAACATGATTGAGTCATTCAAAGACGGATTAACTTCCGTAATCCACAACAACAAACATATTTATAATCGTTATCGATATATTGACCGATAACATCGGCAACAGACAGAAGTAGTTTATCTCTGAAATTAATAATTAGTCTGGCCGGCTGACTTAATTTCTAACAGTTTTAGTATCATACCTATCTATGCCCACGATGTTGTTCGCATGGTACCTAGATCTAGTCTGGGTAAGAATAGCATTTTTCTCTAAAAGGCGCCGAAGGGTTAATTTATCCAATGAATGCAACATATTCTTCAATCCACCGATTAAGGCTGTTGCCCCCTATTAGTAGAAGGCCCATGTTCAGCAGTAAATTGTCTTGGTTTTCGATGATGCTAATGTTTTATCACGATTAGATTTTTATATTATCACAACACTGATTCCTTGATAACTGAAATTCACTGATAAGAAATTTTGATAGTGCAGATTACTTGTTAGCCTATTATTATGGGCATCCCCTTTATCTAGATCAGTGCATCTGCTTAGTATAAAAAGCAGTAAAAAGATATTGAAATCACAATTAAAATCAACCTTTCGAAGAATAATTACCAACTCTGACAAACCCAAGTAACTTTTCATCATGTCTCACAAAGTACTGTTCGCTCTTGTGCTGGCTATGGCAGCCGTTGCGTCTTCTGCTCCACCAAAGCATGGTAATTAACCTCACCTCGTTTAGTTTAAATTTACCATATATAATATCAAATACCCACCTACTAATAAACATGACTCTTAATAAAATATTACGACATAATATTTAATTTTTTCGTAAATTATTTCTTTAGTTTTATTTATTTATTTATTTAACTGTTTATTGCACACAAGATAAAATACAGAAAAATTACATTAATGAAAAACAACACAACAGATATTTATATATATGTATATATATATATTTATATATATGTATATATATATATATATATATATATATATATATATATATATATATACATATATATAAATATGTATTTATACTTATGTATTATAATCTGTATTTATTTATAATATTATATATTGTAGTATATTATAATATGGTATGATTTAGTATATTTATTAATGTACTTACACTGTCTGATCTTACCTTTATTTATGCACTACTCTCTTCTTCCCTTTGATTTCTCCTCCACCCAAAGGTTGTCTGGTAGAGATCGCTTTCAGCGATAAGGCCGCCTTTGCGCATTTTTAGTTTAAGTTTTCCTGTCTTTTATTTGTGTTTTAAATGTGCAATAAAGTGTTTTTACTTACTTACTTACTTACAGGTACAACTTATTTCTAAAAATAAATCTCTTATTAGCCAAAAAGTTTATCAAGCATCTTAAAATTACAGAAGAACCAATTGAACCCCTTACATCAGAGCTGATAGCTGCGTACGTGCTGAGCGACGTTAATGTCGTAGAAGATCTGCAGAATTTTCTAGAAGATGCTTTGTCTGTAGAAGAAGCTCAAGAGAATGTTCTAGAAGGTTTTATAGCAGTGGAAGAAAATGAAGAGAGTCGTCAAGCTCGTGCGACGTGTGACTTAGCGTCTGGTCTCGGCTGGAACCACACTCTCTGCGCCGCACACTGCATATGGAAGGGGTACAAAGGAGGCGCTTGCAATAGCAGGGGAGTCTGTGTGTGCCGCAGATAAGCTAAGCTCTATTATTAGCAATAATTGTACTATTAAGAATCTTGTGTGGAGAAAATAAAATAAAGTGGAAAGGACAATGCTAAAAAAAAACCCAGACCCGGCATAAACGGTACATATCTCAAATTTTTCGTTAATATGGTAATTACATACTAAAAATAAAATATAGTGACAATTCTTTTTTTTAAGTAATATTTTGCTTATTCTTTTTTCGCAGGTTTTTTTTTAGTCAGAATCAATTTTAAAAGTATTTTTACAGGTTGTTTCATTTTAGGTTGTGTTATTAAGCCGGCTGTTTCACTCGCACTTAAGGTTCTCTGTATTCTAGTACCTTATCAGCTCAGGCCGTATGAGTCACTCATTGACCATTGTTGTAGTCTCGCTCACCTTACGTGGTCTATGCGCAGTCCTTCGTTGTACTCCAAACCGACCCCGACAGGAGCAGTTTTTCTCAACGTGGCGAAAGCCTTCGACAAGGTCTGGCACAACGGGCTGGTATACAAGCTACACCAGCTCGCTGTGCCTGATCGTCTCGTGCTTTTAGTACGTAACTTTCTGTCGGATCGAAGCTTTCGTTACAGGGTGGAAGGCACTCTGTCTTCACCCCACACCATACAGGCAGGAGTCCCTCAGGGCTCCGTCCTATCTCCATTACTTTTCACGCTATACACTAGCGACATCCCCAAATCGCCCATGTCACAGCTGGCTATGTTCGCCGACGACACTGCCATTTACGCGTCCCACCGTAACCACTTAGTTCAGATTCTCCAGAACGCTCTAGACTCCCTCGGGAGCTGGTTCCGTAAATGGAGAATCGAGGTAAACCCGGAAAAAAGTGCAGCCGTGCACTTTCGTAGAGGTTCGCACCGATTAAACGTCCCCGCTGTAAAGCTTTTCGGCCGACCCATCCCGTGGGTCAACGAGACCAAATATCTAGGAGTCACCCTCGACTCAAGACTCAGCTTCCGTAGCCACATTATGAGAGTCCGCGACCGCGCCGCGTTCGTTTTGGGCAGATTACATCCGATGTTGAACAAAAAGAGCAAACTCTCCCTTAGAAATAAGGTGAGAATTTACACCACCTGCGTAAGGCCTATTATGACCTACGCCAGCGTAGCCTTTGCTCACACCTTCGATTCACATCTGAAAATGCTGCAGGTCATCCAAAACCGTTTCATGCGCAAAGCTACCGGGGCGCCCTGGTACATGCGTAACGCCAACCTCCACATCGACTTAGGCCTCCCTACCATTAAAGCGTATATGAAAGAAGCGTCTCGTCGCTTCTTCGATAATGCTCCCCATCATAAAAACCCCTTGATAGTTGCCGCGTCCAACTACTTCCCTCATCCAACCTCGCGTTTTAAACACCGTCCGAGACACATCCTTACGGAAGAAGATGATGAAATCACAGTAGCCACTGCTGCAGCCATTGCGAGTAGATCACACTCCACAAGCTCCTCAAGCAACCGACGCCCCCGCTGGCGGGGGCGCGGAGGTCCCTCATTTGCTCCCCACTTTGGGAACTACCGGCACGTGCCGGGTAGATTCAGTCCAATACGTTCTTCCCAGAACAACTCGTAAGCCCAATCGCGCCCCAAGGGCGCGATTGAGCTGGTTGTTTGAACAACCACAAGCTTTTCCGGGTGAGCTCCTGCTCCCCACCATACAGTCAGGTGTAGATTAAAAGCCCCGGGGCTAAAAATCGTAGGGTCCAAAAAAAAAAAAAAAAAAACCTTCGTTGTACTTCGTTGAGATCTGTGCGTTTTTGTTTGTTTTGACATTTGTTAACTTATCCCGCTACATACGACTTTTGCATTGCACTGGACTTGAATATTACTTGGGTTGGGCCAGATACCAAGATAATTTCAATAATCCCGGCAATACGTTGGAAGATGTCATCTTAGATTTAGATAACCTCAGAGGAAAAGCTATTGTAATATCTATAAATAAAACATATTTCATTTACCCTTGATTTTTTATTTACTATATTGCAGATTATGTATAAGGCTTCGTTGCCAAAATAGATGCATAAATGTCATATTTAGCACAAAAGTAAAGAAAGAAAAAAGAATTTCCCATTTTCTAAGTATAAAATATATCTCCTTACAAAAAACAACTAGCAATTAATGGCATTTAAAAAAAGATTTCGACAACGCCCCCTACCGAATATTTTGTCACACACGAATACCTAAAATCTGAGATACATTTCATTTGCGCCGGGCCTGGGTTTTTTTTCCATACATTGTGAGCATTGTCCTTTGTTTGTGAACTTAGCTGTCTTATTTTATCTTAAAGAATGTGGGTTTGTGTGTTCTAACACTACATAACAAAACAAAAACCCTAGGTATTCATACCCTTTGCTTGATAAATTAATAGAGAAAATCTGGGGGCACCTACTACTACCTACCTACCTTTTCACGATGTGCTTTGTTGTTTTTCTAAACCCTCATAACTTTGATTTCCGATGTACTAGATTGTTCAAATTATGAATGTGTTGTCAATAGTTTTTTATTAACCGTATAAAGTTTCAAATACGTAGCTCTGATACTTTACATTTTATTGATATTTTATATACACCGATGTGGTCACTAATACAAATGAACATCAAATTTTTTGGCTATTTCCTGAATTGCTAGAAAGCTGAAATTTGGTTTGGTGTGTGAATTATTAGAAAGCTAAACTTTGTACATAAACAACAAAAGAAATCAAATACCTATTACTGGGTTTATATGACACTTTCACATTTTTATGCTAGAGGTCAGATATCGGATATGCGGTCTTGTAGTTAGAAACAAAAAGATACCTGTATCAGGAGTTCTACAAATTCACTTTCTAACTTTTGAAAAAACTATATAAAGTTTAGAGATTGCCCGCTTGGGTACTTAAAAAAGCAGAAGCTTATCGTAGTGGATGGAACTAATACCAAGTTCTCGTAAGACACTCATGAGACAGATGCCTTGCAGATTTGCAATACTAGTCCTTATGGGCGCACTTTTCTAATTCCAACTGCCGTAAGAACACTTTCTTACCTGAACAGTTAAATCGAAACAGTTTTCTTCTAATATTTCAAATATACTTTTCGTCTTTCGTACTTCAATACTTCTATGTTTAGCGTAAAAAATTGAAATTAACTACATACATTTTAGCATTCGCCCCGCTTTGGTAAAGAAGCTTAGCGTAGACGAAGAATCTCATACCAAGTCATGGTAAACCACCCATGAGACCGATGCCTCGCAGATTCACACCACTAGTATTTATGGACGCAGTTTCTGAAGCTAATAGTTCAATTCAAAACTAAATGATGAGCGATTGCCCCGCTTGGGTCAACAAATTTATTGTAGAGGACTAAACTCATACCGAGTTTTCGTAAGAAACTCATGACACCAATGCCAAATTCGCACTAGTAGTAAAAAAACGACAATGAATTTGATTACAAGCTTTTATTAAAAGTAGATAGGTGATTTTTTAAAAACGATACAAAACATACCTATCTTTCGAGTACCACCAGCGACATCATTTTTTAAAAGCGTTTTAGTACTCTCCTATTGTAGTTTTTGGCTCTCCTGTTATTGTACTTTCTGCGCAGTCTCGCGCACTGTAAAATCTGCTTCCTATCGTAGCAATAATCTGGTTTGTCGCGACACTCGCAGGTGTTTTTAACTCAGACGCCGCGATTGAAGCCTTTAGTCTTGCAGTTTGAGTTGCACGCACTCGGGAAGAACGGGCAGTTGAAACCGGACGTGGCAGGTGGAGGAGGAGATGGCAGAACTATCGGGAAGGATATAGACATTGGAACTGGAACTGCGGCAGACCGGGTTTCTGTTGATTGGAAACAAAAAAATTAAAGATTTTGTAGCAGCAGTTAACCTTAAATAAGGGGAACAGAGTGTTTTGCAGCAGCAACTCAAAGTCATACAGACAAAAAACTATTATTAACTAACAAACAATTATTGACTAAGATATTCACAAAAAAAGAGCAGCATACAATCGTTTTGAAAATGAAACAACTGCTAGATATGTAGGTGTCATTGGCTTCCATTGATCCAGAAGCTGCCCGTAACGTACAGGGATCCTCTTTCGATAGGAGGCCAACCTATGCTAACTCTCCGACGCATGACTGTTACTATAGAACTTCCCACTCCCCCCCTACTGAGCGTTAAAAACATTTTTTTTTATATAAAATATTATGATTGGCTGCTTATTATAAGCTTATTTATAACATTTAGCAAACAATTTCTAAATTTTTTTGAGAAATATGTGTTCTGGAAAACATAGTATTGTCACACTTTTTATGAACAATAAGAAAAACTACTCACCGAGTTCCTGCATTTCTTCTGCAGCAAAAACAGCCACGACCATCGCCAGCACCAAAGCAAATTGGTGCACCATTACTTTTTGAGACATGGTCCCAAATGTATGGTTCTTCTTACGTATGGTCCTACTATGGAAGTAAGATTTTGTTTGTGGCTGTTCATTGTCCTTTTATAGTAACTTGATTAGATATCTTCGATAAAGAGGACTTCCTTTTTGGCTTAAATTTTATTATCAGATTCTGACATTGAAAGGCTAATCAGTTCCACTTATACATGTACATTTAGGGGTTCTTTTGAGGCTTTATACTAGCTTTTAATTATAATACCTACCTAGATAAGGTTAAGACAGATTTGAAGAAAAAGTAAGATCACCCAGAAGTCCAAGAGGGCACTGACATTTCCAAAATATGACGAAACGTTGCAAGTGTTTGCCTCCGATGTGCAGAAAAACGCAAGCAGGTGCCCCCTGGAGAATTTGTCTCGATATCGCCAGCCTACTGGGTTGTGCAAATAGCAATCTCCTGGGCTTTAGAAGTCTACATGAGCGTTGGTAGAGTGATTACTCACGCACCTTGCTTTATCGGAAAACGTGTTTAACGCAAAATATTGCATTTGTTATCTGTAATCGATCTTACAATTATTCATATCAATACCTTTGCAAATTGCCTGTTACTGATTATGAACCTCAACTCTGTGATGGGCATCCCCTTTATCAATACTACACTGCATTGATTTAGCATAAAAACTCGAATAAAAATTATTATTTTTTACTCGAAGGGTGACTTTAAAACAAGGAACGCGTTTATCATGTTTAAGTATTTTACACCATAATGTCTCAAAAAGAAATCTTTGTTTTTGTACCGGCTTTAGTCACTACTGTGCTCTCTGATCCATCCACGAAAATAAATCTTAAAGGTACTTAACTCACTACCTGCGTCTGTGTTTCCAAACGCATACAACCCTTATCTCTTCAAATGAAGAGTGAACAGGCTTCTTCTGGGTGAGCTCGCTCCATCTTAGGCTCTGTCTCTGGCCTATGACCTTGACTAGAGTCAAGAGCAAACCCATCCTTAAAGAAAGGCGAAACTCTCGTACTATTTATTATTTTTTGTAGATTAATACTTAAATTAAGTAAGTATAAGTATAAGTTCATGGAACAGACTCCGATTGACCAACTAACAGCTCTTGGCTAGTTCTCATTGATGAGGGAACTGATGAGTGGCACCAGAAAACACATTGATCTGATGATAATATATTTTTCTCGATTTTTTATTTGGAAGTAAAGACCTTTAATTCCTTAAGCAAACTCACGAAATGGTTGTAATTATTATAGATATTTTTAAATGATTATTTAAAACGTCGTTCTCTAGATTCCGTAGGTGGTGTCCAACCCTACTTTGCAAAGTGAAACTGAATTAAATCTTGTGTTTTGGTGATACGTACATAGGTTTACTTACATATTGTTGGATAGTGATGGAGAGTATCATATGGTGACATTTGATAGTAATTGAAAAGTAATTTTGCCATGGATAATCTCGTTTAATCATTGGTGTCAAGAACTCGTCTCATATCCAAACGCACCCTTTATGGCGCTTGTCATTCGTTAACAGTTAGATTGAGACGTATGATAACCCTGCCTGCACGTTACCTTAGTCACCTCCCAGGATCTGAACGAGGCAGACACGTTGCAAATTAATGGAAATCCGCACAAGAAGCTAAGACATTTCAGATCTGTCATTTTGTTTCATGATTTTGCCATACCTTTCATTGCGATTTTCTCTAATTCTATGTAAATGTGAGTTTTTCTTTCAATGGAATATGATGTACCACTACTAATTGGAGGTCATTGTGTGTATCATTCGTACTTGCTTGCTATCAGTTTGCCACAAAGCCAAAAAATATGCTTTGGTTATCAGATCCCTCATATCAGATCCATCACTTTCCGTCATCAGTGCAATGACGGATCTGATAAGGTGATGATGGAATTAAGAGATTCGGTAAAAGTGGGACTAAATCGGTGCCCACGGTTGGGTCTTTTGTTTATATTTTACTAATATATCCTTCCTACTAATATTATAAATGCGATATGTTCTTCACGCAAAAACAACTGAACCGAATTGCAGGAAATTTGGCATACATATCGAGGTAACATGGATTAACACATAGGCTACCTTTTGTCATCACTTGAGGGTCTGGAGTACCTGATGTATACCACCAGGTGCACCACCAGGAGCCGTCTTAAAGTATAGGAGATACAGATATGGCACCAAAGCAAAAGTTGTTTAGCTTGATGGGTCGCTTCTGCTAGCTTATAGAGTTTGAAGGTTTGGAGTACCTGATGTAGACGACCAGGTGCACCACCAGGAGCCCACCTAAACTATAGGAGATACAGATATGGCATCAAAGCAAAAGTTGTTTATCCTAATGGGTAGCTTCTGCTAGCAAATAGACATGGAAGGTTTGGAGTATTTGATGTAAACAACCAGAAGCACAACCAGGAGCCCAAAAAAATCATTCAAAATAAATATTCAGATTTTAACATATCCTTTTATTTCATTTATTTACTTTCTCTCACTTCTTTTACTACTATATATTCCTTTTTATTATAAAATAAACAAACTAAAACTATGTTTTACAAAAACATTATTACATTTTATCAGATCCGTCACCCAAATCGTGGGCATTTTTATCAGATCCGTCACCTAAATAGTGGGACTCAATTTTCTTCATGAAAATCTCATTCAAATTCAAAATGGATTTTAAATTTTTCATTATACCACAATAATTAATGTGTATGTATATGTTACTCGTGTTAATACTAATGAACAAGGCCAATTGAACCATATTTGTTAGATCCGTCATACACCGAATACAGTTCTCTTGATTCCATCACAGCTAATAGTGGGCTAGCTATATCTTTGTAATTACTCGACCAAAAAGCGGGCCTTTCACATAATTTTATCTGTATTCCTCTAAAGTATGACGCAATGCCCCCAAAATACCAAAAAACATAATTTGAAAAATGATGACGGAATTGTCAGGAGAACGCGTTTCGAAGAGAACTAGCCTCTTGTTCTCGGAGAAGTCCAGAACATTCTAGAAGGCCGGCAGGCTTGAGTCCTAGGCGATCTTTTGTCGGGTATCAGCTGGAACCACTCGTTTTGCGCCACACATTGCATCTATCTGGGCTACAAGGGCGGCGCCTGTAATGGCAATGGCATCTGTGTCTGCCGTTAGAAGGACGAATATTATATATGTTTGTAAAATAGTATTAGTATTTTTTCAATAAAGGTAATATCAATCTCGTAAAAAAGTTGTTTCTTATAATTTCCAGTGATATAATTCTAAATACTAGTAGTTGTTTTGCGTTTATATTACTTTCTTAATGTTACTTACCACTTTTTGACTGGCCATTCAACTTTCAAAGACTACTCGAGTCACAAACATTTTACATGTTTTACACACACACGCATATCATCGCCTATACTCACTTGCGATGTAGGCAGAGCGTAAACGGCCGCAAAAAACGGACATTTACGCCACGTCTGACATAATATATATTTGAGGGTCATTCGTAAAATTGTGTATCGCCATAGTAACAGGTTGTCAGCCCATCGCCTAAAATTGCAATACACACCCTCGAGTCCCTTAGTCGCCTCTTACGACTCCCACGGGAAATGAATGGGGTGATGCTATTCTAAGCCGTCATCACACGGCACATGTTTTAATCCTTTATAATTTATCCAAAATAACTAAAAGATAACTTACCTACGAATTTAAGAGACTGTCGAGAATACCTACCTATATTAGTTCTATATTATTACACCTACTAAAAGAACTAACCTAGATCCTAATATTCAAATATCACGTTTTTCATTTTTAATAAACGCCATTTGAGCTGGTATTTTCAGTCGCAGGAATGATTCAATGTTGCGATGAGCGCTGAGCCGAGTCTGAAAAATGGCAGAAACGTATTGAAGCGCTGAATAGATTCCACTATTGCAGTGATTGTCAAAGTTGTATGAATCGGTAAAGGTCTAACCTTAAAAAAGCATGAAAAAAGTATTCAATTATACACGTGTGCCGCCAGCTAGTACCACCGGCTTAGAATAGCATCATATTATTTTTTACCGTGAGTGCCGTAAAAGGCGCCTAAAGATTGAATCTGACAGCAGTTTTTATTGGATCTAAAACACCTTGCACTGCGCTCACCAATCCGCCCGCTTAGCTTGGTTAGTACGGTAAATACACCCCAATAGGCCCTAGGCCCCTATGGGATACCCATGTCCAGCAATGGACTGTTGTGACTAACGATGTTAATACACGAGTGCAAATATTTGGAATTTGAACCACCAGGGTTTATCGAGTCGTTCGTCGACTCGGTGTCTCACACAACAAAACCGGAAGACAGACCCAAGGCGATCTAAAGTACGACTTAAAGTTTGAGAGCGCCTGCAGTATTGGGTAAAGATGGCAGGAAAAGGTAATAAATCCGATCTAATGGGTTTTTTTCACCTTTAGTGGGTCAATACCACACACTGAGCTAACTTAAGAACCTACTTGTATCACTTCTGTGTCAAAACATTGCAAAATAACATAGCGGTTTTATATCGTTTTATCTTAATCAGTCTCAAAAATGCGTATGATAAGTGTTGTTCTTTCTTAATTTGATTCAAACAAATTAAAAGCTCGTGATCGAAAAAGTGTAAGTATCGTATTCATAATTCGCACGTTCAGTTGATCATTATAAATTAAAATGAAAATGAAATTACTTTATTCAATGAAGGATAGTATTATTATCACTTATTGACGTCATGATCCGTCTATGTAAAAAGAGAAATTTGTATAACACAATTTTCTTTTTTTTATAACATTCAGATAGTAGTCGCATCAAGAAATTGTATGAAAGTAAAATGAAGGCTACTTACTACAAACTAACAAACAACTTTTTTATGAGATGAATATTAACCTTTATTTAAAAATTACAAATATCTGCTTGCAACAATAAAATTTACAAGTACATTATACCTATATATACATTATACCTATACATATATATTATCATCCTTCTAACGGCAGACACAGATGCCATTGTCATTACAGGCGCCGCCCTTGTAGCCCAGATAGATGCAATGTGCGGCGCAGAACGAGTGATTCCAGCCAATACCCGACAGAAGATCGCATGTGACTCTAGCTTGCCGGCCTTCTAGAATCTTCTGGACTTCTCCGAGAATAGAAGCTTCTAGTTGGTCAATCGTAAATTCATCCATCAGATTTTCTTCACCAATCATAAGCTCTTCTGGCAGGAGTTCTAAAGAGTCCTCTGTAGATCAAAAGCAACGTTACAAGAAATTAGAAAAGTCACAAAATTTTAGCGTTAATCCACAAAAATAACAAAAAATTTTTTACCTTTACGATATATTTTCTCCGATGGAGCAGAGAGCGCAGTGGCGACTAAGGCCAGTACAAAGACAAAGATCACTTTCTGGGACATAATGGCGTATATTACTTATTTAATAAACAAGTCTCTTGTTTAAGAATTACCCTTCGAGTATGAAAAATCAAACTATGTTCTTGTTTTTATACTAAATTGATGCAGTGTAGTATTGATAACGGGGATGCCCATCACAGTTGAGGTTAACAACCACTAACAGACAATATGCACAGGTTTGATATCAGCCATCGAACGATTGAGTTCCGATTACAAGTCCAATATAACGCCTTTTGTTTATCCTTAAAAGAAGATGCGTCAGTAAATCAGTTTATCAACACATACATTACCAGCCACAACAGTCCATTGCTGAACATGGACCTCCTCCTATCGGCGGGTATAGCCATACTCACCACGCTTGGCAGGTGATTTGCCGAGGTCAGTGCAAGATGTTGCATTCACAGGGAAAGCTGCTACATATTCCCTGGATGATAATTATTTAGTCGCTTTATGTGGCACTCATGTGGAGAAATATGAGATGAGAATAGAATCAGCTATTGAACACTTAAACTTTGACTGGCCTGATGGTGTAGCGGATAGTACCCCTGCCTGCTACGCCGAGGGTCGTGGGTTCGATCCCCACAACTCACAAACATCTGTTAAGTCATTTTCAGATAATTTGTGTTTCGTCTGGGTGTTTCTATGTATGATATGTATTTATTTACACAAAAAAGTATTTAAGTATTAATATCAGCTATCTAGTTCCCATAGTACAAGCTTTGCTTAGTTTGGGGCTAGGTGGCGCTGTGTGAACTGTCCAGGATATTTATTTATTTATTTTATTTACTTATAAAGATTTCTGAGAGGCTAAATTGTTTCTTGGACAACCGTAGGTCATTCTGAAGTTAAGACTTAATAATATTTTCTTGAGTTTGCACAACTTTTACTTATTTACACAATTTTAAACGGATTTAAGTTGTGTTTATTTTGAATTTTACAATTCCTCCATCCATTTAAAACTGTTTTATTGTGATGAGATTAAGACTATACAAGACAGACACCTAAACTGCCTGTGGTCTTGCGGTCACACCGTTGTTCTCAGATCCGAAGATCGCTGGTTCGAGTCCCGGGGGAACGCACTCACAATGTCGATATTTATCTCTTTTTGAATTCCCCAGTCCCAGTTTGGTCAGGACATGGCAGACTAAACCACCTGATTGTCCGTAAGAATCATGGCACCGTGCTTCGGAGGGCACGTTAAGCCGTTGGTCCCGGTTGCTGTCTATGATTACTTAGACAGCGGTCGTTACAAAACCATGCCAGAGGCCTACTAGTAATGGTAACCTCTGACACCAGGGTTTAGAGCCCCACACGAAATAAAGAAGAAGAAGCGCCCTCTTGAATTATTGAAAAGCTGCCTTCTTGAATGTGGATCGGTCGGTCGCAGCCTTATCTAACTGCTTGGTCTAGAGTAAAAAAAAAACAGCTTCATTTTTGCATACGATACTCTCTAGCCCTTTAGTCAAGTCAATTATGTCTGGTCTTACAACTTTCAGTCACATCTACAAAAATACTATTGAGTGGTATATTTTTTTCTTGAAGACATTTGAATAGGAAGGACGCATATAGCAAGTAATGTACTTACTTTGTTAGTGAAAAAGAGCGGTCTTAAAATAGTGGATGAGTTCAGCGTTTCTATTTATCAGTCATTGAAGATAACCTAATTGTTTACCAGAAAGGAAATTCCCTTTAACAAGCACAACTAATCAAGTCACTATAAAAGGATCAGTGAACATGTGCATTGCCACAAACATAATCTTACTTCCGTATTAAAAGTATATCTTAGAAGGAGCATAAAAAATTTGCGATCATGTCTCAAAAAGTAATCTTTGCTTTGTTGTTGGCAATGATTGTGGTCATATTTGCTGCTTTAGCAAAAGAAACACAAGAATCGGGTTAGTAGTTCTATACACATTTTCAATTTATTGTTGGTACTTCAGTAGTTTAAAAAATACTATATTTGGGCGAGGATTGGAGTCGGAAGCTTCTGGAGTGGCAGCAATACCGTCAAGCGCAGGACGTGGATGGATTTCTATCTTATAGGAAAGACTGAAGACCTTGTAAGGGTTGCAGGCAGTAATTGGATGCAGTTGGCTTAAAACTGGAACATGAACCTGGAAATCTCAAGCCTTAATATGTTGTTGATGTCTTCTAGTTTAAAATATAATTTTGTCAGCTCTCTTAATACTGTTTACTGCTTCTTCAAGATTTTCTCAGTGTTTGTCTCAATCAGCAGAAGTCCTGTCTGCCGCCACTCCAGCTCCGATGGCTGTACTGGCACCCCCCTCCCCCACACTCCGCGTCAGCTGCTTGCTTTTCCCAGGGGCTTGCAACATGCACTGTAAGGCTAAAGGCTTCAAGCGCGGTGTCTGCGTCAAAGGCACTTGCGTGTGTAGTAAATAGGGAAATCTTCGATGAAAAAAGTTATGATATTTGTTTTCAATTGAAGTGTTTTGTGATGATTAATATGTAAGAACTTAGGTTATATTATTTGAATATTAAATTTAAAAGTTCTTTTGTATTTTTATTGCTATCGATTATCGGTTAGCGTTTACTAAGACGCTATGGAGTCTATCTTCTAGCGGTCAACGCCGGGCAAAAACTGGGTGTCGGATACCTATTTGTCTGTGGATAAATAAGGTTATTTATAATAAGAGACCGCCTCATCTAAGGTAAAGAGACCTAAAAACTACGACCCAAAGTTTGAAATAGACTGAGCTATTGGGTAAAGATGGCAGGAACCAGTAATAAATCCAATCTAATGGGTTTCTTCACCTCTAGTGGGTCAATACTATACACTTTGAGCTAACTTTGTACTCGTTTCGTTTCAGTGTCAACCACTTTGCGAAATTAAGTGATTGGTTACTAAACTTGCATCTATTTTATTGTTGTGCTTAAATTTGAATTAACAGGAAAAAACAAAAGGGTATAACAAGCCAAAAGGAGGTTCGGTATAAATATTCAAAAAAGATTTGAACCTCCCACACTAAATTACCGATCAGTTGGTTAAGTTACTATGGAAGGTCCAATTTAATATTTCGACCTATGTTCTATGGGGAAAGTTGTTCAGTTTCATGAGTTTTTGACTTCCTTTCGGTTTGTCACCAAAGTGTACAGGTACAGCTGGACATGGACCTCCTTTTATGGGGCTTTGTTTAGCCGTGCGTAAAGAGATTGATGAATGTAGAAAAGGCGAAGAAGTATGCAAGGATCGTAGTTAATAGAAGGTAATAGTCTCTGCCAACCCCACCGGGAGAGAGACTTGATTTATTGATGTATGGTTAGCCGTATTCACCATGCTTGACAGGCAAATTGGCAGTACTTGGATTCTGCTATCTGCTAGTGGTACTGGTCTGTTAGTTATCCTGAAGCGCTTATGTAGATGACATGCTTTCCACAGATCTTATTTTCAGCAGAAGACAATGCCGCAAGCTCCAAAGTTGAGTTCTAAATTAGCCAACTTCACAAACTTTTGCTCTGGACAAAGTGTCAGCAACTTTACGAAATATTAGGGTACTTTATTCAACTTTGGTGTTATACTAACAAAACTCAATTTGTTATTTTTGTGTGTCTCTCCGTTGTGATAGGTAACGTCCGTATTTTTACTGTTATATAAATTCAAGCGAAATGTTTTGTGATTTTTCAGGAAGTTTTTGTTTGGCAATCGATCATGGCCATTTATAGCCATCATAGCATGTGTTTTAATTTTTTGTTAAATCTATACCTACCTATTAACCCAACGTTGTATTGGTCAATAAAAGTAAGAACAGTCGTATGTAAAACACACCGTTTTCTACATTTGATACCACCAAAAAGTAAAACCGTGATTAGAAGCCAACAACTGTTGTTTCAGCTCTTAGTGGCCTGGAACGCTGGGACTTTGCAAACATCTCAATACGAAAAATCTCTTTTTTGGACAGACATTTACGATACCATGAGAATTCGCTATTATGTGTGGAAGACCTGATTCAATTAGATCGATAAAAAATAAGGTTTAAGGTTTATTAACCTTGTTTTGAGGCTGAAAATGTTTTTGAACTTTGTTACCCTTTGCACATAAAAATTATCTGAAAGACAAAGAAACGGTTACAGTACTGCTGCGGTCAGGGACTTTCATAATAAAGGGTTTTAAATGTGGTTTCAACAAGAGTAAAATGAATTGAATATTTAAATAAAATATTTAAAGCTTTTGTATATTTTGTCTATATGGTTTTACTTTGTGTAAATAACTAACTCGCGTAAAAACAATTAGGTATTTTATTAAATAACCATTGTTTTCAATTTATAATATTTGAATGATCTTCTTTATAAATATTTAATTTTATTCCGTGTTATTACAAAAAAATTAGACGTGCATTAAGACAGTGTTAATAATATTTTTCCATACAATTTGACGTTATCAAACAGCTTAAGCGTAGCTTAGCTGTTGTAAGCGGGTTCTCGAGTGGAGACCACGCCACAACAAGCGTAGTGTAGAAAGACCTCCGGCCAGGTGGAACGATGACTTAAAAAGAGCGGCTGGTAGCGACTGGATGGCGAAAACGAGAGATCTAGCCCTATGGCGTAGCCTGGGGGAGGCCTACGTCCAGCAGTGGACAGCAATAGGCTGATGTATGTTTGTAAAGAGCTTTAACCATGCCTTACTTTTTTAACTACACGGTAAGGTATTGATTTTAGGTAAAACATTTATTGTACATACGTAGAATATTATAAAATATAGAGTAAACGTTTTTAATAAAGAATATCAGATACATTGACTCCACGCATGCTTAGTTAAATAATGTACCAAGACCAAATAAATAATGTAACATATATTTTGCATACAGATATACCATTACTGAACTATAGTTTATTTTGCACTTACAATGCAAATACCAGTTGAAAAGGGCGGCGCAAGACCGCGAGGGTTTCTACATGCTGACCTGCGGACTTCAATTTGAAGATGTCACCTCATGATGATGATGATGAATACAAATATTATTATTTTCTTTAATGAATATTTAAATTGATACATTTTTTGTGTCGAGCGGGGTATACCATAACATAACTCTTCCCTACGTCTACTGTAAGAAATTTCTTATTATAGATAAGCAGTGTCTATGTATAGATGTGTTTTTTTACTGATTCTGCGTACAATAAATCATAAATTAGTATATAATTAATTTTGGTAAAAAAGCTATAAAATATTTTATTCATTTATATGTTTTCAAACTGTACCTAATTTTCAGTGAATGATCAATTAATCACTCTTTTTGTTATCACGTCAGTCGATTCAGACAGTCATTCGGAATTAACCTTTTTATGAAACGAACTGTTTACTCAAACAAAGGCCTTCCTTTTCCGCAGAAACATCACCAATGTACGGTTCAAGAATAAAATCCAATTTTGTTCTTGTTTGATTCTGACATCAAAAGCGAATCACGAATGTGTTGCGTGTGTGTGTAAGGCTTTGTTAAATGAAAACACACTTATTCAACGATTTTTTTTAATACATACATATATCACGCCTATAATCCCTTACGGGGTAGGCAGAGCGTAAACCGCTGTAAAAAACGGACATTTACGCCACGTCTGACAAACATTTGAGGGTAATTTGGATGGAATATCACTATAGTGACAGGCCTTCAGCCCATCGCCCAAATCTGCAATACACACCCTCGAGTCCCTTAGTCGCCTCTTACGACACCCACTGGAAAAAAAATGGGTGATGCTATTCTAAGCCGGCATCACACGGCTTTTTAATAGCTATATCTTTTTGTGATTTCGCAAATGCCCCATAGTAAGGCGGTTCATTCTCTTGTCGTCTGTCGCTGCATCTGTCAGATGAAAAGAAGTTGCGCATTCCGATCTTATTCCCACAAAACTACGGCTACGATGCGTTAAAAATATGCAGCAATGGACGACAAGTGAGAGAACCGCCTAAAAGTTGTTCATAATGATGTGTAGTGTCACCAGTTTGAATAAATGCCCGCGTGCCGGCCAAATCCTGTATATTATCGTAATCAATCATAATCACTTATTGTATAGAGCACAACATGATTGAATATTATCACAATATTGATAATGGTAACAAATCTAAATATCGTTTCTACTCAAATCATTTGAATCGAGAGTCATTTATTATCAAAATCAAAGCCTACTACTGAATTACTCAGGTTCAGCAACCATTGTATTGAATTCTTTGATGTTTCACAGCTCTTCAGGCTGAAAATTAAAGTCACTCGGCCACAAAAACGATTGTTACGCTTTGTCAAGCTTTGTCAACATTTTCCCGCCCCCACGATGACTTGCACAAATTCTGCACCACTTGGCTTTGAACTGTCCAACTTGCTTGAGCTCCTTTCTTGCCTTGGAAAAGCGGAAATGTCAAGGCTCGAGAAATATTTGCGTAAGAGTGAAAGGTAGTTTCTGCTGGATTCCGTGACCGCCCGCTAAGTAGTGCCTGCATTAGTGTTCAATAACAAACAAAGAATAGACTTTGCCTAAGCTTTAGTAGGCGTGACTTTAGTTTCAGAGGTCATTATTTGACACACACACACACACACACACAAAAATCACGTCTATAATCCCTTGCTGTGTAGGCAAAGCGTAAACGGCTGCAAAAAACGGACATTAACGCCACGTCTGACAAACATTTGAGGATCATTCAGAAAATTGTATATCGCCATAGTGACAGGTTGTCAGCCAATCGCTTAAAATTGCAATTCACACCCTCGAGTACTTTAGTCGCCTCTTATGACTCCCACAGGAAAGAAATGGGGTGATGCTATTCTAAGCCGGCATCACGTCATATTTCAGCTTTATCAAAACATTCTTTACCTTTCGCTTGAATAAAATAATATTGTCTATCTTAATGAGCCCATTCAAATAATACTTGAATATTAGAAAGCTATTTGGTACCTATATCCCAATGATGTATTTTAAACCACAGGAAAATTAAAATGGGTGGAATCGTGTGCAGTTAGTCAGAGTAAATCAACCAAAATATACTTGCCTGCATAGAAGTCCAATAACCGTACTTATTAAATCTGAGAACTTGTGTGTGTGTGTGTGTCTGTGTATGTATGTTTGTTACATCTTCTCGCTCAAACGGCTTGACTGATTTGGATGAAATTTGGAACACAGGTAGAATATAACCTGGAATAACGCATAGGCCACTTTTTACCGCAGGAATACAACTATTATCACGGGAAAATGAGTGGCAACGGGTGAAACCGCTGGGCAGATATCTATTAAACTAATAAAGTACAAATTAGACTCCGCTGTTATTTTACCTCTAATAGACTACAACTGATCTGATTTTCTATTCAGTTTGGCACCCGACGGTAGCTCGCGAGCAAAGTTCATTCGATCCCCTAACGGCCGAAAACGTTGTAATATCAAAAATTTTAAATTACTCCGTGTCCCAATATCGGAGTTTCCCGGTTGGATTTATGTGCCGCGCGTGATTTGTCTCGCTAAGTAGCGCGACAGGGCCGGAGTTAGGGAGAGACGATGATGCCAAGAAAGAGGTTTTTTTTTATTAATGATGGGTTTGCTCTTGACTCTAGTCTAGGTCATGGGACAGAGACCGAGTCTAAGATAGAGCGAGCTCACCCAGAAGAAGCCTGTTCACTTTTACTTTGAAGAGATGAGGGTTGTATGCGAAACACAGACGCAGGTAGTGGGTTCCACTCTTTAGCAGTGCGCATTATAAATGATGACGCCGTAGACGCGGCGCTGTCATCAAAAGAAAAATGTGTCGAGGGTTACACGTGTATTTCAATTTAAGACATTGGGTTATCTCTCTCTCTCTATCCCTCCCTCTTCGTGTGGGATACCGAGTCGTCCAACGACCTGATTAACCCTGGTGTCAGAGTATTTCAACCGTCTACTACTATTAGTAGCCCTGTGACATGGTTGTGTAACGACCACCGTCTAAGTAATCATAGACAGCAACCGGGACCGACGGATTAACGTGCCCTCCGAAGCGTGGAACCATCCTTTTTTTCGGACCATCAGGCGGTTCAGTCGCAATGCTCTAACCAGACTGGGAACAAATTCACAAAGTGATAAATATCAACTTTGTGAGTGCCCCACCGAGAATCGAACCCGGAACCTTTGCGTTGCAGGCAGTCTCACTACCATTGCACCACATCGGCCGTCATCGGCGATGGGCTGACAACCTGTCAATATAGCGATACTCGTTTTTCAGAATGACCATCATATTTTAGTCAAATGTGGCGCAAATGTTCACCTTTTAAAGACGTTTTTCGCTCTGCCTTCCCCTCAAGAGATATATCTCAAAATGATCTACATACAAATATCACGCTATAGGCGTGTGTATGTATGTAGATCATATCATTTTGGCTCCAGATGGAGAAATAACAGGTTTATATTGGCCCTAGATACGAGCCCTGTGCTCGGTGCGGGACTGAGGGCCGGAGACAGGGCCGACGCGGCGTTACGAGAACGTCCGCGGATGACAGCTCGAGGACACGGGCCATGCTAATGGTGGCCCAAAATGTCCCATCCTAATGCCGTCCCCGACTTGCGACAGATATTGCTACGGAAATTAGGAGGTTGTCCGCAATATTAACAGGAGAATAGTGATTAAAGCAGGGTTTTTTAACATTGGACCATTTATTTTTATCAGTTAAAAAGGTGTTGGATAAAAGTAACTTTTAAGTAAACAAACTAAAACAGAGAGAAAATTTAAAAGTGGTTATAAGAGACCATCTTTTCAGAAAAAGCCTGAAAATACCCAAAACATTGTGGCAAAGTAGACCATAAAATCCGGCTTTTCAGCACTCACTTTCCACATAAAGCCTGTACAGATTAGGGCGCGTTAAAAACATTGGTACGTATCAGCTCGTCAGTCAGCTAAGCAGCGCTGCAGCGGGGAGAGGAGGGCGGGGCCAAATGTGGCCATCAAAAACCCATTACACGCGCCGCCGCTGTGTAATCTCACTGCAGCGCTACGGCCGCTGGAAGTACACTGATTTTTCCGATGTATCCTTTGCAGTTTGAATTGTTAGAAGTGATATTCTCAAAGTGTTGTTTGATCGAGCGCGTCTATGAAATACTGGTTTCTACTAAGAATTTCAACACTTACCTATTACCTATTTCAATGCTACTTACATCAAATTCATCGGAATATTTAACAACTTGGTATCTTTTTGGTGTCACAAATCGTAAGGTCAAATTGCTGACTACTGATTGCGTCTAAAATTGACAATCGAATTTTTGCCAGAAAGATGGTAGCAGTTACAACGATACAGGCATTGTTCCAAAGATAAAGAAGAGAAGTGTATATATGAGAGTACATAAAACTGTGATGAAAAAGATGACAAATATTTGCTTAAAAAAGCAGGTAAAGATAACGACCGGAAGTTGATATTCTGAAGTAAACTGTAATGTATGTTGACACCAGGGAACAGGGCGGGAAAATGTCGAGGAAAACGTTTTAATCTTGTTCACAACACAACAGTAAACTACACTTTTTCCTCAGGTAGGGGAGCGATTACAGCTGACACGGTACAATATTTTTACGGTTCTACAATTTTTCGTCTGACAGAGGCAGAAATTTATGATCTCAGTAGAAGTTGCTTTTCAGCAAAAATAGAATTCGGCCATTAAATCGCTATTCGCTTATAAAAACTAATTTCTGCTGAACCTAATCTTCTTAAACTTCAGCGTATTTATTTTAGTTTTTTTTTTGTATTGTGGTGATGACCGCAATATTCCCCTATACGTGTCAATTTCAATAAATGGGTCATGGAGATAAAAGGATACAGAGCGGAAGTGTCACTGATCGTGACAGCCCGCGCATCGAGAGTAAACGGTGTCGACGCTTTACGCCCATTCAGCCATCCCCTGACAGCTGTCGCCGTGGTCGAGTGGTCTGACCGTTGCGACTGGATCCCGAGTTCCATGGTTCGATTTTTTGATAAAAAAAAACTCATGTTTGTCTGTATAATAACTGTGAAATTGTTTTTAAGTTTTGTTATTTGGACATTGTAGGCTAAACTACCCGATCGTTTGCAAGTACGATGGTTTTAAAAGAGATTTAAGCCCTGGTTGCGTCTATAATTCCTTAGACGAGGCGGTCGTTACTCAACCATTTCAGAGTCTTACTAGCAGAAGCTGTTTTCATATCGCTGACACCAGAGTCCATCGGGTTGTTTGTCGATTCGGTGTCCCGCACGACAACAAGAAGATACTTTGAAACCGCAAGCCATCAGGGCCACAGCCATCAACTGCCATCATGCGCCAGCTCAATCCAACTACCCGGCCCGTTTTTTATCCCTGAAAGCTGCGGTAAATTGATTAAAACGCAATTCAGTTTTCGTTCTCGTAACATGTTAAAGTTTGTTTGCATTTTTAAGGTTACGATTTTTTAAATAAAAACTGGTTTAAAACCAAAATGCAACCGTTAAACGAATGTTCAAGATACCGACGCAAGTTAATAAAGAAAAAAAATATTTTGAAACCTTTCTGCGACACAGTTTTAAAGGAGTTCAAGGTTTAAGCGCTACAGTATTTCAACCCTAAAATACGAGATTTTGAATGTCAGATTAATTCATTACCACGTTTGTTTACAAAGCTCGGGGCGGCGGCCATGTTGTGACGTCAACTGACATCTCACGCCATAAATAAAGCAAAGCGCTCTCGTCACTGTTCCATTTTGCCCCGACTCCCCCGGGACGGTCGTTTATCAAACTTATTTTTAATGAGTGCATCGTGGCTGAGTGGGATTGTCGTTATATTAGGCGCCTAGAGTACCCACAGTCGGCAAAGTCGTGAGCAAGTTGAATAGTTAATAGTTTGGCCTCATAATTGTTTTGTATATTTATTATGTCTATCAAAATAAAGAAAGCTATACAATACCTACGATGACTAAAGTACTTCATAATTTAACATCCGTACTAATATTATACATCTGAGAGTTTGTGTGTATGTATGTTTGTTAACTCTTCACGCTAAAACGACTTGACCGATTTGGATGAAATTTAGAACAAAGGTAGAGTATATCCTGGAATAACACATAGACTACCGCGGGAAAACCACTATTACCACGGGAAAATGAGTGGCAGCGGGTGAAACCACTCGGCGGAAATCTAGTAATAAAATAGAATTACATAAAATAAATACATGCATACTAAAATAAGATACTTATACCAATAATGTGACAATTAAGTTTAATGTTATGTCAGTTTGCCTGATTTGTTAAGTTTTTAGCAAATCAGGCAGAAGCAGAATACAGTAAAGTTTGTGCTTCCTCAGAAGACCAAACGTAGTGCAACTGTAAAGTATGCTATATCATAGAAACAACGCACCGGAACGTAATAAAAAAAGACATACTTACCTACATATATCACGCCTATATCCCTTAAGGGGTAGGCAGCGGGTGAAACCACTCGACGGAAATCTAGTAATAAAATAGAATTACATAAAATAAATACATGCATACTAAAATAAGATACTTATACCAAAAATGTGACAATTAAGTTTAATGTTATGTCAGTTTGCCTGATTTGTTAAGTTTTTAGCAAATCAGGCTGATACAGAATACAGTAAAGTTTGTGCTTCCTTAGAAGGCCAAACGTAGTGCAACTGTAAAGTATGCTATATCATAGAAACAACGCACCGGAACGTAATAAAAAAAACATAGATACATACTTACACATATCACGCCTATATCCTTTAAGGGGTAGGCAGAGCGTAAACGGCTGTACCATAGTAACACGTTGTCATCCCATCGCCTGAAATTTCAATACACATGTAACCCTCAAATTTCTTAGTAGCCTATTACGCCGATCGCGGGAAATAAATGAGGTGATGCTATTCTCAGTCGGCATGACACGGCAATAAAAATATGTATACGAGTCTAATTGAAAACCTCTTTTCGTCGGTCAATTACAAATTATTTTATAGTAAGTAAGAGAAATGGTCAAACAACTTGTTGAGTAAAACACGTCCGTCCGTTCAACCATTTATTTCCAACAGAAAGATTACAAAGTTACCCGACATTAAATTTATTGTTTCACTACCTACACAACACCTCCCTCCTTAATTAACAATTTTAAATTACAACCCCTTCATTAGAAAAATATAATAATACATGAGTACCTCTTTATTACCTTAGCACAACTAACTAAAACCAAAATATTGAGGGGGTTTTCTAACCCGCTTGGGTAGTACATCGACAGACGGGCCTCGCTGCTCCGGACGCAAACCTAACCCCGAGCACAACGCCGCTGTCGACGCCGCCCGCGCCGGCTGCACCGCCCCGGGCGCACGCCCCGACGCCATATCACCCGCTCCCACTAGCCCCCTCCGCTCTGGTATAATTATATCCGGATGTGCTAAGAATGACCGTTTTTCAATCTCTGACCTGCCCTCTGTGACATTAGGTGATTCGCAAGAAGACGCTAATCTAAGCTTAAGTTGGTCTATATGGCGGTGTATCTCAGTTCCATTTAAATCTTTTACTTTATAATTAGTGTTACTCAAGCGTTCAACAATAAGCCCAGCTACCCACTTGTCGCTACTCCTGTAAGAGCGGAACCACACTTGGTCCCCGGCCGCCAGATGTCGCTGTGTGCCCCCTGCGTGCCGCTCCTGCCGAGCCTGCGCTGCGTGCACCTTCGCCTCCCGCTCCGGCCTTAAACAGTCAAGCCTGGAGCGCAATGAACGCCCCTGCAAAAGTTGTGCAGGACTCTCCCCCGTCACACTATGCTCAGTATTCCTATAGTTGATTAAAAATCTACATAAAGCTGTCTCTGCGTCTACATTTTCTTTTATAGCTTTAAGCAATACCTTTTTACAAATTTTTACTGCTGATTCGGCGGCACCATTAGACGCTGGGTGGTAAGGCGCAGAGAACACATGTTCCACGCCATTCCATTGTAAAAATTCGTGGAATTCCTGACTACTGAATGGGGGGCCATTATCCGAGACTAATTGCCGTGGTAATCCGAAACGAGACCAAAGCAGTCTTAGTTCACGTATTACACTTTTAGAAGTAGTGCTTGACATTTTGATTGCCTCAATCCATTTAGATGTAGAATCGACAATAATAAGATAAGAAACCCCTCCTAACGGACCTAGGAAATCGGCGTGAAGACGTGACCAAACCCGACTGGGCCATTTCCAGAGACTCGGCGCATGCGCAGGCGGTGCATCGGCCACCGCGGCGCACACGATGCATGCGCGACACGTCGCCTCCACCGCCTCGTCTATCCCCGGCCACCACACGTAACTCCGAGCAAGGGCCTTAGTCTTTACAATCCCCATATGTGGCTCATGCAGTTCCCGTAGTACTCGATCCCTACATGACGTAGGTACTACAAGTCTATGCCCCCACAAAATACAACCCATTTCCGCATACAATTCATTTTTCCGGTTATGATATGGCTTCAATTCTTTTATTTCCACTTCATCCGGCCAACCGTCTCTTATATAACTGAAAACTCGGCTTAGCAGAGGATCTGACAAGGTTTCCCTTTTTAACTTTAAATTATCTAAAAGTAATGCGTCCGACGCAAAATGTAAATAAGTCTGCTCGGGTATGTTGTCAAACTCATTACTACCTACACTCGCCACGGTGTCGTCCCTATGACTCTGAATTAACCTTGATAAAATATCAGCAGTGTTTTTATCCGTGCTTACATATTCTATTGTAAAATTATAAGCAGACAAAATGATTGCCCATCTCTGTAGCCTGCTAGCTGCTGTGCAGGGAATACCAGTGCCGGGGCCGAAAATTGATACCAAAGGTTTATGATCCGTTCGTAAAACAAAATCACGGCCGTACAAAAATTGATGGAATTTTTTTACTGCGAAAATAATTGCTAATGCTTCTTTATGTATCTGGCTGTAGTGTGACTCAGCGCTTGTTAATGCCCGCGACGCGTAGGCTACCACGCGCTCGCGACCGTCGCTGTCCCGTTGCGCTAGAATCGACCCTATTCCCTTGGAACTAGCGTCGCAAGTCACAATTGTCTCTTTTGATAAATCGAAATGTGCAAGTACTTCTGTACTTATTAACAACTTTTTAACTTGGTTGAATGCTGTGTTTTGTTTAACACCCCAGACCCATGCAATCCCTTTTTTCAATAACGCATACAAAGGCTGTAAACAGGTACTTAAATTTTTTATAAATTTTCCGTAAAAATTTACCATTCCAATGAATGAACGCAATTCTGGTACATTATTCGGCGGCGGCATGCTTAATATGGGTTTGATTTTTTCATTATCTACACTAATTCCATTTTTGTCAATAACAAAACCCAAATAGTTTACCTTTTCTGCCAGAAATACACACTTCGATTGTTTTATTTTCAAACCATTCTTATTGAGACGAACAAGTACCTCATTTAAAGCCTGCATATGAGCATCGAGAGTAGGTCCTGTAATAAGTATATCGTCCAGGAAGCATATAACGTTAGGTATGTTCCTAAGCAAATTGCTCATAAGGCGCTGAAAAATGCCCGGGCTGGAGGACAAACCAAAAACTAGCCGCTTATATTTATATAGTCCCCTATGTGTATTAATGACAGTATACTTGTCTGTACTATCTAATTGAATCTGATTATACGCTTGTGAAAGGTCTAGCTTTGAGAAAAACCTGTTGCCGTTACCTAATTGGCTCAGTAAATCTTCTATCTTTGGAACTGGATACCTATCGACCAACAAAAACTTATTCAACGTCACCTTGTAATCGGCACATATTCTAATAGCCCCATCCTGCTTCCGCGCGATAACCAGAGGAGTGGCCCAGTCGGAGGAGTCGATGGGCTCAATGACGCCGGCGCGCAGCATGGCGTCCAGCTCGGCGTCGACGCGCTCGCGCAGCGCGTACGGCAGCGGCCGCGCGCGGCAGTACACCGGCACCGCGTCCGCTCGCAGCCGCAGCGTGGCCCGTCCGCCGGTGTAGCACCCCAGGGTTCCATCAAATACACATTTATGCCTGGAAACCAAATTTTGTATAATTTCATTTTTGTTCAACCCGGTAACATTAAGTAGATTCGAGCTTAAAGGGTCACTCGCATGCGGCATCTCTATTTTAGGTACTACAATTCCTAACTGGGCTAACCATTGTCTACCTAATAGATTAGTCGTGCCCCCTTCGACCACATACAAGTCCAATATTTTCTTTGTACCTAAATGTGACACCCTAACCTTAATATAGCCCAGAGGCCTAACAGTAAACCCATTATAAAATGACAACCTCAAATCACAAGGTAATATCTTGAATTTTCGGAAATTTGAATAATAGGTACGATAACTACAACATGACATAGCTGCACCTGTGTCTATCAGCATTTTAAAATTAATGTTTTCAACATTGAGAGTCATACACACCGGTTTATAGGCAGCTAAACCCATTTGATAAACTGGCTCATCATCGTCTTCCTCCGCCGTGTCGTAGTCGTAATGGCCCACTGGGGCCTCCTCGTTAGCCTCAGTCTTCACGACGTCATCAGCACCCTCGCGCAGTTGCACCGCTGAAGACTGCTGCTCGTCGGTTTCGTCTAACCAGTAAGCGCTGGCTCCCACGTACTGGCGGCGCGCTGGCCCGCGCGCTCCGCCTCCGCGACCGCCGCCGCGCCCGGCCCCGCGCCCGGAGTAGCCGCGCGCAGCTGACTGCCCCGCACCGCGCGCTCCCCCCGCGTAAGCCCCGCGTCGCTGCTGGTGCACTGACTGTTCAGCGTACATTTTCTTCCTGCACACGCGTCGTAAGTGTCCGACATTATGGCAGAAACTACAAATGGCCTTTCGATGCTTGCACTGATCCGCACCATGTCCATCTAGACCACCGCACACCGCACACCCATAGTTTATTTGATGTACGTCCACTGCCGGTCCATACCTGGCCTGCGATGACGCCGGCGCCGTTCCCTGGCGCTGTTCCACTGCACATGCGTCGCGCTCCGCCGATTCTATAGTAGTGGCCAAAGTAACCGCCTTTTTATAATCTATTTGTGTCTACGCGAACAGACGTTGACGAATAACTTCACTGTTGATACCACATACCAGCTGATCTCTTAGATTATCTTCCAAGTTAGCGCCGAACTCACAAAATCGTGACAATTTCTTTAGTTGAGCCACATATTCGGCAATGGACTCGTCCGCCATTTGCCTTCTTTGTCGAAACCGAAACCGTTCGGCCAGGAACGATGGCTCTGGTTGCAAATGTTCTTGAAGTAGATCCACGGCTTCCTTGTACGTCAATTTTGATGGTTTCTTTGGACTAGACAAGGTGCTGAGTAATTCGTACGCGTCATCGCCCATAACCGCAATCATGGTGGCCAGTTTCACGTCATCTTTTATTTCATTAGCCACGAAATACATCTCCAGTCGATCGACGTACATGCTCCAGTTTCCATTTCGCACATCAAAGCCATCAATTTTTCCGACCATGGCGTAGATTACTTCGGGTATTATCCTCGTTCGCCACTGTTGAGTAAAACACGTCCGTCCGTTCAACCATTTATTTCCAACAGAAAGATTACAAAGTTACCCGACATTAAATTTATTGTTTCACTACCTACACAACACAACTAAATACAAAACTATCTCGTCTTTCACGCATTCGGGAAAAATGAGCGTCTGTTATTATGCTAACCTTGCTACCACAAACAACACAAAGTTTTGATTTCCAGGTTTCAAAAGATGGCGTGCTGTTAACATTTCACGTAGTTATATTAAGGAGCTTTCGCACTGAGTTAAAAGTTTTCTTGTTGCATTTACTATAGAGATTTAAAGTTGCTTTATGTTGTAACTTTCGAGACGAGACTAATAAAGTAAACGTTGATTTATTGCTGAACTCAATATGAAGTTCTTAGATTAAAAGTTCTTTAGAAACAAGTTTAATAAGTGATTTGATTAGGTATGTGTTTTATTGAGCTTCGCACATACTTTATCGTAACAATTATATTATATCGTTTCAACCTGGACATGGCCCTCTCACGATTGGGGGGGAATTGCCATACTCACCACGCGTGGCAGGCGGATTGGCTAACGAATTGCAAGGTGTTGTATTCACAGGGAACGCTGCTTCCCATTCCCTGAACTCATCCCTTAGTCGCCTTTTACGACACCCTTTCGGGTATAAATGTGCTGATGCTATTTAGCACTGGCAATTCGCTATCGGTCACTAGTATAATTTCAACCTACATTTGACTTAAGTGTTACGAAAACTTTGTCTTCATTGCTTAATTTTTTGTTAAAGTTTTGTGTCGAAAAAAGACTTACGTTTCTCCTTTATTTATAATATAGGTATATATTATTATAGTCACGAAAGTTACAATTAAAACCCAAGTTAATTAGCTAGCAGATACAGATATACCCGTATAGCATCACCCATCACCGGGTCGTTGGACGACTCGGTGTCCCACACGAAAAGATAGAAGATCACCCAATTTTGTCCCCTGGGTGTCTTAATAGGCAAACAAAGCCGCGTTAATGCTATCTAAGTATAATTGGACATACTAACTTTGACGAAGTAGCTTGGATAAAAGTTAAACGAGGTCCTACTCCACTTTAATAGGATGGTCATCCGAATGCGCTTAGATTAACCTATCGTTTTCTTGACCTATTTGACGGAAAGTGACAGCGCTAATTTACGGTCAGTAAAATAAAAAAATCTTGAATTGAGGCCAATATCATAGTATGCTTTCAAAAAATAGATTTGACGGGCTACTTTTATTCTATCTATTCTTACCTTATTTCTGTTCTCATGTAAGTGACTATGTCTTTAATGAGAATAAAGTATCTTTAAACCTGATAACGCTTATATTGCGTCATGTTATAAGACAGGACAAAACTTAGATATCTCTTGTCCTTTTCAAAACCTATTTGATGGAAAGTGACAGTGCTAATTTATGGTAAGTTGAGATAAATTTATTTCTCGATTTGAGGCCAGTGACAACCCAGCTTAAGGAACTTGAACGTATTATTATTCTAGTCGCTTAATCTATAATTTATAAACTATGCCTTATGCCTTATGCCGTGTAACGCCGGCCTAGAATAGCATCACACATTTCTTACTCATGGGTGTCGTAAGAGGCGACTAAGGGACTCGAGGGTGTGTATTGCAATTTTAGGCGATGGGCTGACAACCTTTCACTATAGTGATACACAGCTATCTGATTGACCCTCAAACTTTTGTCAGACGTGGTGTTAATATCTGTTTTACGGCCGTTGACGCTTTGCCTACCCCGTAACGGATATAGGCGTGATTTATGTATGTATATACAGACTATAATTTTAGTCGATTTATGGCAGTTACAGCTCTGCCTGCCCATGAAGATGTGATATTAACCGTGGTAAAAATAAACATTTAATTAAGTATAAGTGTAATGAAAAAATATTTTCACCGTGTATGTATAATTTTATTGTTGCCCGCGGCTACTGCTGTAATAATCTTTTAATAATCAAATACCAGACGAGTTTATCAAAAAGCTCGTTCAAATAATTATTAATAATTTTTGAATATAAAGACACGGAACAAATTTTTCAAAAGAAATAACTTACGATATTATTTAAGTCATTGCCATAAAACTTCCTTCTTCATTAGCATTAGAAATACTTTATTGTAATGAGTTTATTAACCTGCGGAACCAAAAAAATATCATAAAATGTTATGATTTAGTTCTTTGCCCATAATTCTATGAGGCAGTTTATATTGTATACAAGGGTCGTAACATCAAGATTGCGCGCATATTTCCAAAATTTATGTACCCTAATCTTGATGACCTTTGACCCAAACGTGTGACCCCTAGCGTGGCATATCGGCAGCAATTCGAGCTATACTTTAAAGATACCAACTTGTTCTGGTTCTACATACAGTATTTCAGAGTGAAAAGTCATTCATCGGGTCGTTGGACGACTCGCCATTTACGCCACGTCCGACTAATATTTGAGGGTCATGCGGAAAATTATGTATCGCCATAGTGACGGGTTGTCAGCCCATCGCCTAAAATTGCAATACACACCCTCGAGTCCCATAGTCGCCTCTTACGACTCCCAAGGGAAAGAAATGGGGTGATGCTGGACTAACTAAACAAAAGAGGCTACACAGGCTACAGACACCACATAAAGTTGAGATTCTATACACACATTTCACGCATTTTGTACTATATTAACCAACAATATCATATGTATGCCTAAACATTGTAACATCGTCACACAAACAGTACAACAGCAAACATTGTAATTGTACTTAACAGTAATTATAACTAAAAACATTAAAATGTTACTATTTTACCAAGCCTTGCTTACTGCTCTAATCTTGTATTAAGTATGTATGTAATGAAAAACGGATAATTTTCAATTATTTAATTGAATTTAATTTATAATTCTTATTTTTAATTCTAAAAATTGTATAATTTGTAATGGGACCTGTGCCTATCAACAAATTATTTTATTTATCTCTCGCGGGTAGGTTTTTTTTTTGTGAAAAAATATAATTTCATCAGCACACTAACCTATCCATTTACGGGATCAATCTTTACTTGTTTTTCTTATACACTGTGTGAAATGCCAGTATAAATAGATTCTATAAAGTATGTTACACTTTGTGTTGTGATTTCTTGATGGAACTCCATATTCTAGGTAATTCAAAAACTTTTTTACACTAGTTTCACTAATATATTTTTGTAATATTTTGACAAAACTCCTTAAATAAAAAAAAATGAAAAAAACTATAAAGCGACCGGTTTCAGTTATTTAATAAAATATTATTGCCTGATGATCTTGTAACAAAACCGGTCGTTATATAGTTTAATTTAAGAATATATTAGTGGTACTAGTGTGAAGTTTTTCATTTACTGAGATTACATAAAGGTTGATGTGCTGGATACCTGCTTACATAAGTGTGACGTCACGATTTAGTTGACATGACGTGCGTGGGATGAAAGGTAGTAGGATTATTTACTTCTGAATGGTTTCAACCTGACGAGGTAGATACGGGAGCGGGGCGTGGGCGGGCGGGAACGGTCTGATGTCCCTTTTCCACTTGAGTGAATGAGACATCAATAGATTCACCGGCGGCCAAATTATATCAGCTGGTACAGTTGAATAAACAGTTATTTTCAACTGAAAAAAATATATTCTACCTACTTATTTGCAAGGTGTCTTGCCGTGGGTTGCCGGCTTAGAATAGCATGACCCCCAACTCTACCTGTGGGTGTCGTAAAAGTGACTAAGGGACTCGTCAAGACAACGGACAGTAGCATCTTACACTGCGCTTGCCAATCCATCTGCATTGCGTGGTGAGTATGGAAATACCCCCCGTCTGTTGTGGCTATTATTAAAATCAGGTGTTTGTATTTTAACCTAACTATTATTCTTATAGGAAAGTTGTTCCCAATGATGTTGTTATTATACATAGGTACATACATACGTACGCCTTTATCCCTTGCGGGGTAGATTAACGTTAACGGTAGTAAAATACGCTTTCGCCGCGTCTGACAAATATTTGAGGACGGATCGTTGGAGAAAGTCATGTATCACTAAAGTGACAAGTTGTTAGCCTGTCACCTAAAATTGTGATACACATGAAACCCTCGAGCCCTTAGTTGGTTATAACGACACCCGTGGGAAGGAAATGGGGCGATGCTTTTCGAAGCCAGCATCACACGGCCAGCCTAAATTCTCAGTTATCCTTAAGTATCTATCCCAACAAATATTTCAGCGAGATCAAGATTAATACGAGATCACCCAGAACTCTCTTTTTCACCCTAAGGTTGCCTGGTAGAGAATGCTACCTAGCATTAAGGCCGCCTGGTTGTACTGTTTCTTTTATTTCTGTTTATCTATTGTTGTATTATTTATTTAATGTGCAATAAAGAATTTTGTTATTTTATGTTGTTAACAATTCATCGTTCCAATGTGCACAAAATTTGTCGACCATTTTCATGTATCATTACCACAAGTGCTGAATGCAATTTTCAGTTTCCACATGGTTCGTGATGATAAATAAATGTCTGCTTCAATTTAAACATTATATGAGCTTTAAAATAAAATTTTAAGTACTCGCATTAAGTAATTAATTACCTACCTACATTTGTTTCATGTTGCCATAATTGTTATGTTCAATTTAATGTGAAATAAAACGATAAAGCAATGAGTCCAATGTTTTTTAACTTATCCTAATCTTGTTGAAAATTTCAAACAAATTCCTGGACTATTCACACAGCGCCATATCGTTCTAAACTAAGCAAATCTATGGGAACTAGATAGCTAATTTTAATGCTTATATACTATTTCTTTACATATTAATACATGTAATACATAGAAAACACCAAGACTAAACACAAACACTTGGGATCGAACCCACTAGCCTCGGCGTAGCAGGCAGGGGTACTATCCGCTACACCATCAGGCCAGTCCAATATAGTTCTATTGTTATGTGTTCAGTGTTAGAGGTCCCTGGTTCCATTTTTGGGTTGAAAAATTTAATAGTCGATTAATCATTTTTGAGATTTTAGGTCATGACATTGATTATTATTCCGAGTCCTACACAAAAGAAGGGGGACCCAAATTGATCGTTACCAGTTACTCAAAATGAAAAATATCGTCCAAGTGTGTGTCGGACTCTCACACGAAGGGTTCCGTACCACTGTGTATCAAATCAATATGACAAAAAGATCCGTTTGTTGTTTACTGGCCCTATTAAATATACATTTTATTCTATTATTCCGTACCTATATTATGTTGATATAACGGCAACAGTAATACATGTTCTATCCAAAGTGCAGTGTAACCTCCAAACCATTGTAGATAAAATCTACCTAAAAAACACGTTTTGGTATAGCCTCGTCTTAATCATGAAAAAATTCAAATTGTATGTATTTGTCCTTTATAGCTTTAATAAAAAAAAGGCATCTGTGTGTTTGTCAAATTCTCTTAACGTCACGGTTTATGAGTTACAGCCTGGTCACAAACTCTCTGAGTAATAGGGTCCCGTTTTGACCCTTTGGGTACGGAACCCTATCAATATAAATAGTTGAACGGCCTCGATAAGGTAATTTTAAAATCAAAATGCCAAAAACAGGTTGTAACTTAAGCAGGAGGTCACTGAGTAATACTGAGTATACTAGCTTACTTAAACTATTTCGTTCAGCAAGTAAGGTAGCCAGGCTGTAAAGTTGAAAATTGGCTCTATCAATCGTTCTTTTATCCTTGTAGCTGTCGTGATACTACTAATGTACGTACATACATACATATATCACGCTAATATGCCTTGCGCGGTAGGCAGAGCGTAAACGGACATTAACGCCACGTCTGACAAATATTTGAGGGTCATTCAGAAAATTGCGTATCGCAATAGTGACAGGTGGTCAGCCCATCGCCAAAATTGCTGGAACAACAGAGTTTTAATTAATTTTTTATGTATGTATGTATGAAGTTTACCATATAATATAACAGAAGTATATAAGTAGTATTGCCGTGCGGTGGTGGCTGAGAATAGCATCACCCCATTCGTTTCCCGTGGGTGTCGTAAGAGGCGACTAAGGGAGTCGGGGGTTACATGTGTATTGCAATTTTATGTGATGAGCCGACAACCTATCATTATGGCGATATACAGTTTTCTAAATGGCATATGTTTCTCAGACGTGGCGTAAATTTTTGTTTTTACGGCCGTTTACGCTGTGCCTACCCCGCTAGGAATATAAACATGTTTGTATGTTAAGTAGGCAGAGAGAATTTAAGTACCTGTATCTCGTCATATAATCGTTGGACGACTCGGTGTCCCACACGAAAAGACATAGACATAGACATTTGTAAATTAATTCAGTACCTACATACAATGAAAATAATATGTAGTGTAAGTATAAAATATAATAAAATTGTGTAAAAATAATAATTATATGATAAGATAAATTCACAATTTTATAGCAAATATATTAAAGTATAAGTACTTAGAAACTCCTCGTGGATATAAAATGCCTGCTTGAATAGAGAGAGAGATCATCTAATGAGGTCAATTCGGGATTTAAATTTTCCTTACTTGCCTTAAATTAGTGCTGTCACTTTCCGTCAAATAGGTTTAGAAAAGGATAGAAGATATCGAAGTCCTGTCATTTTTAAAAACGTCAAGTGTTTTTTCGCCTTTCCTAGTCAATTTAGTCGCCATTGTTTGGATTGTCGCCTTATTTTGACAGATCACACGTATTTTGCATGAAATTATACATGACACGACTAAAATATCTCCTATCTTTTTCTAAACCTATTTGACGGAAAATGACAGCACTAATTTAAGGCAAGTAAGGCGAATTTATATCCCGAATTGTGGCCAATGTCCCGGGTAATCCTAACACATGGTAACCCTAACAGCGTGGGTGTCCAGTAACGAAGTTTATCAAATCATTTCAGTTCAGTTTAGACCTTCGTAGAATGAAATTAAAGTACTATCAATCGAAATCGTGTTTCAGTCTGTAGATTATGTAGGTGAATACATATTAAAGTTCCAAGTATACTGAGAAGGAACAGGTAAGAGCTTGGAATGAATATCACGCCTATAATTTCTTGCAGGGTAGGCAGAGCGAAAACTTCTGGGTCTTTCAGGGTCTGAAATTGCAATGCACGCCCTAATTTTTTTTTGTTGTTCTAGACTCTTCAATTGTCTAGCTCCCCCAGTGCCTTTAAATCTACACCTGACTGTTTAGTGGGGAGCTCACCCGGAGAAGTTTTTGTGGTTATTTAAACAACCAGCCCGATCGCGCACTCGCGCATAATGAAAATTTTAAAAATATGTGCTCCAGTGATACTTTTTATGCAATGTGTAGGTAGCGCTTAAAAATGTTTTAGGTCACAATCTTGGGATGAGAACCCGTATATTTTTATTCAACGCCCACGGTACGCCCTCAGATTCTATGAATTAATTCACAGTAACGTAAAACAGTGAACGGAGAGCGTGGGAGCATTAATAATTGAATATTATAAATTGAATTTTTTCTTTGCTACTCAACATTATTTTCTAAAAAATTGCATGACGTTTGTATATGGTATTTAGGATATAACGCGAGCAAGTTTTTTAAACCAGTCTTTATATAATAAAATATTATGTTATTGTCGAGGAACTAACAGATACTAACGTAACATATTTTCGTCGATAGAAAAAAAAACAAAGTAACCTCTATTTGTATTTTTTTTTTAATTATGTCTACAATTTTGTAGTTATTTAAAAAAAATTGCTTTCATTGAGATACACACCTCTTCTAGTACGAATACCTAAATTCGACATTCTTACGGTATTTCTCTAGTTTCTATGTCAGAAATTCTTAAAAATCTGGCGAAAATTTGAGCGAAAAATGAGTGCCTGTTTGCAAATGAAAGGGACAATCTTTTCCCCTGAAAAGATTGTCCCAATCAGGGCCTTAAAAGAAACGCTTATTTATGTTATCATAAAAGGTGCCCGACCCGGTTTTCTATTAGGACAATACAAAATAGTTATAAAAAAAGGAAATTGCGTTATACAAATTTATCTTTTTTACAATGATGGATCATGACGTCAATAAGTGATAATACTATCCTGAATTGAATAAAGTAATTGCATTTTAATTTTTATTTTCATTACAATGGCATAAAACCAAGAGAATTGGGGTCCTAGATTGTTGTTGTTAATTGGCAGTAGCCGTAGCTATTTGCTACGAGAAGTGCTACGTAGCGGCTGCACACCCGTAGTAAAACTCTTTCAAACAATAAGCTGTATTCCCATTAATTACTATGGATTCAACCCTGTTTCAAGCGATTTATTTCCGTTAAAGCTGCGGGAGTTGTTCGTGCAACACGTCCTGTGTAAAGAGGGCGGGGCAAGCGCACGAGACTAGATGCATATTTCAAACTTTAGCAATTACATTGTAATTCTACATTGAAGTTTAATTTACTGTTTGTACTATAAAAAGTAAATTAAATTTTGTTTACTTTATTTTTCATTTGTTCTATACTTTAAACCTGTTTCTTACAATTTAAACCTAAGTGTGTGTACTAACATTTTTCATTAAGACGTTACAAGCTAAATGTTTGGATCGTCACTATCGTCAGGTCTAAAATTAACCCTAGATTAGTCGCGCTTCAAAACTTTCGCAATCGGTCGCGTGGGGTCTTTGTGGACCCCTAATTTTTGGTTCCGTTATTTTGTTATTTTTGATAAATTGTTTGTTTTTTAGTACTGTTTACCAGAATTGGAATACCTTTAACAATAAAACACAAAAAATCAAGTAGAAAAAAGCAATTGATTATAGAAAATAAACACGTACTTCTACAAAAAGTTAGTTATTACATGTAGTTTGAAACCATAATCGAAAAATAATTGTTATTTTTATTTAACCTTCTAAAAATGAACAAAATATATATTGTTTCCTTATTAACTCTTATTAAAGTAACTAAAAAAAATTAAACGGCAAGGTTCCCTCCAAAAAAATATAAAGTTTGTAAAAATAAAAAGTACCAAATTTCTAGTAGCACAACAATCAGCATCATCACAACATTCATCCTCTGATCCACCAAGAACTTCTTCCTCTTCCTGCTCCGACCACCGCATAATACGTTCTCTCATCCATTTTCAGACAATTCTTGCACGAAAACTACCAAAATATTTATCTTTCGACAAACGAAATCGATTTTATTTTTGTTACGCGAGCAATCGCTCGGGGTCTTTAAAAGCCTTTGCACTTAAACAACGACTATACCTCCCAAACGCGTGCATGCGAACTGATGAATTATAGCTAGGCTCTGGCCTACATACTAATCAGAAAGGTACACAAAATCTCGAACTACCCACAAAACCGAATAATGGAAATAATTGCAGTTTTCTAATTGCAGGGCTTTTAAAGACCCCACGCGACCAATCTAGGGTTAAACATTTTGTTTTACCTAAATATATTTAGTTGAGGGCACGAAATTACGAGTATTTGAAAGATTTTCTAAGCTTTTTTAAAATCCTTCATAATCTAAAAGCCATAATTAACTAGATTTTGAGTGATTTATTTTAAATTTAGTACTAAACAGCATTGGTAATAGGTATCAAGTTATCTATTTAAGTAATAGTAGGCCTCTGAAGTGGTTGTGTAACGATCGCCGTCCAAGTAATCATATCATGCTATTCGCGTAGGGTTGAAAAGGTTATCAATCATCCCTTAAAAATAGCCGTGTGATGCTGGGTTAGAATAGCATCTCCCCATTTCTTACCCGTGGGTGTCGTAAGAGGCGACTTATGGACTTGAGGGGGTGTATTGCAATTTTAGGCGATGGGCTGACAACCTGTCACTATAGCGATACACAATTTTCCGAAAGTAAATGCGTAAATTTCCGTTTTAGCGGCCGTTTACACTCTGCCTTCCCCGCAATAGGGATAATAGGCGTGATATGTGTATGTGTATGTATGTATCCCTTAAAAATATTGTCTATCCATTTTAGATTTGCCTTCTAGTATGTGGCTGTAGATGTATGTAGGTAAGTTTTCAGGAATTAATGAGCTGAAGCCTGCTTGAATTTGTAATTAATTTTCAATTAATTACACACACGTACTTAACTTACAGATAGGAGGGTTCTGAAGCGCGCGTGATTCAAATTTCAATGATAACTGCTATACGTTATAATAAAATCAGTAGAAGTATTCATATTTTACAGCCAGAACAGCAAAGAATCAAGTTTTACAGCAGTATGATTTATTTAAATATAGATAACGTTGTTCGTCAATAAACACCTTACAAAAAATTTATACGACAACAATTTTTAAAATGTATCCCATTGATTTTTCGCCCTTCTAAACGCCGATATACGAAATTTTACAAGTTTTCGAAATTCCGATTACATTAAATAAATTTATTTTACATAACATTCACAGCCATAAAAGTCCATTGCTGGACATGCGCTAAATAAATTCATAAATAAATCAATATTCAAGAATATAACTTTTAAATGTATTTGATAGATATGTGTTTAGCTCATTCAAGTTGAAAACTCTTTGTCGAAAAGGTAGCCCATTCGATACGTGTCACTGTTATTTAAAGGAAGGATCCGTTGTAACCATGGAGGAATAAACCACTGAATTGGTAATGCCTCACCGAGCAGGTGCTATAAGATGAGATGCATATGTACAGTAATGTAACCCAATCGATCGCGTGAAAGATCGCGTACGAAGGCACTCAACCTTTAGTTGCCCAATTAAAATTGCGGAAACGACCCTCTCACCCCGCAAAAAGCACTCCAGTAACTTATTCTTCCATAGTTAGAAGTTGTGGCAAAAAGCAAACCTATAGAACGTTTGACGACAGAAAATCTGTAAATAAATAGTTTTTAAATAAAGTACGTTTTTCGTTTTTCATTGAAATTCAACCGCCATTCTTATAATCAGGCAAAGAATCTGAACGAGTAAAGAATCTGAACGAGTAAAGAAAGCAATTGTAGGATGGTGGTATTCTGGTAGACCGAGGACGACCCTCTTTCCTTCCGCGGACGCACGTCACTGATAACCCATCCTGTGTGAGGATTGGCCGACACTAAGTTGGTACTGAAACACAATTTCCTTAACGCGAATACCACCGATAATAGCGCCGTTTCACGAAAAAAACTTATCTTTTCCATGCAAAAATATTTGATTACTAGTCTAAATGGTCGATTGGAGAGCTCGTCAGAATGTCCTTTGTCCACACTTTTCATAATCTAAAGTCAAATTCGAACATGTAAGCTACATCAAAATATGATTTGCTGAAATTAAGCAAATAATACCAAAAGTATCCGTTTTATAATTTTTGCACATCTTTACATTTGCATTAACCTGAACATTTTTATACTGACTTGGCGCTACTTTCACAACACAACTCTCCTTTGAAAATATTTTCGCTGAATTTCTCCTTTATTCGGACCTATTTGCAAAGTTGATGTTACGCTGAGCATTGCGTGTGAAGTTGCCATTAGTCGTAGAATAGCCTACATCCCTTGTAGTCATGCCTTTCATCAACTGAATGGAGATTTGGTTCCACTCAACACGATGCGAGAAGCGTAATGGTCATTCTAGTTTTCAGCTAATGTCATAATTCATTTATTGCAGTAAAATAAAATATAAATAGTTTCACTGTAACTTATTTATACCAGCATGCAATAAGTAGGATCGAATAATTTTTATGTTTAAAATGATTATTATTACAATTGTTACAATGCGAATAATGTCATAGCTTCAAATAAATTAAATTGTCCATCAAAAGTTTATTAATGTTGTATAATATTATACAGACCAGAGGTACATACCTATATGTTATTTATAATCAGATAGCATATATATCTGATAATACTTGATTATGTACCTCTTCTTTCTTTTTCGTGTGGGACACCGAGGTGTCCAAAGACCCGATGATCCCTAGTGTCAGAGTTTTTTCAACAGCCTACTACTTCTTGTAGGCCTCTGACATGACAGCAACCGGGACCGACGGCTTAGCGTGTCCTCCGCTCTCACTCCCTTTAGCCTGCAATGTCTTAACCAGACTGAAATACAATTCATTTCGTGTGTGCCCCACCGAGTGTCGAACCCGGAACCTTTGCGTCGCAGGAAGTCCTAGTACCACTGCTCCACATCGGCTGTTAATGTACGGTCTGTACGAATATAGCCTAAATTAGACATTACCTGAAAACCTGAATGACACCCTGATAATTTTTGACTGTTTTGTAATGTAATGTTACTCTCGTGTGGGGGCTGTATATTAAAATTGACAAAGTCAATCCTGTCTTCTACCTTTGTTACCAGTAACCAAATAACATCCTGTTTCCAAAGGTCGCTGGGTTGTTGTGGCACGTGGGCTGTGTGGGTGGTTGATATAACTGTATCTCTCGGGCAGGCAGCCTACAAAGTGCTGACAAAATATTATACATACTATCAGCAACGCTTCGAATTACCCCCTTTAGGGATCAGTGGTAAATCAGTGTTGTAATGATTCCTTACATTACATTAAGAACCATTATAGTGTACAATATATATTATTAGGATGTATAATAAGATGTGCTACTGATAGTGCTTTTAAAAATTGGTTTAAGCTTAGGTGTTTGGTAATGTTCATTAAAAGGTCTGGACCAAAATCTGGTAGGTATCACAACAAAACAATTTTAAACGGGTTTATTTAGTGTTTATTTAGGATTCTATAATTCCTACGTTTACAGCTCTATACAGTCACGTCTAACACCTTAGTCACGGATGACTAAGGTGTTCGACGTGATTATTTAGAATTTAAATTAATAATATTACTATAACTGTGACCACGGGCTCTGCAAAGAACTCGAAACTTAGAAATGGTAAAATCCTAATTAACATAACTCACGAGTAAATTTATTTAAAATTGTTTTATTGTGGTGAGTAATAGTAGTGCAACCTCAAGAATATGTTATTTTGAATGCAGTTGTGATTTAATCATGTGTAATGAAATGACATTACTGATTTTAATACTCATGTCAAGTAAATAACTTGAAATGCTTGTCAACAGAGTAAATTTTATCAATATAGGACTACTCTTAGGTCCCTTTATCACCCATATATATTTTACCTGCTCTTGACATAGGTACAAAGGTTTTTAAACCTAACTTTAGTTCATAATTTCACCTCAGAGCGACAGCAGGTATTCACATAATGCATCCCGATGAAAAATGGGTCACGCCTGTCGATCACACGTCGCCGCTTGTCATTCACATCACGTCCATCGCTTGCCGAGTTGGCAATTTACGCGTGACTCCCGACCGCAGCCGGCAATGTAGGGTGAACTTGTTTAATGCGCTGTTTTATCCTGATGGCGTAGCTGATTGTACCTCTGCCTGCTACACCGATGCCGTGAATTTGATTCATACATACATACACAAATCATGCGAGTACTTCCTTCCACTTACTACGATCTTGGCATACTTCTTCCGCCAATTTTCAAATATTTGTGTTTTCTGGGTATTTTTTATGTAAGTAAGTATAATCTTTTATGTATGTATGCACATAAAAAGTATGTAAGTATTAATATCAGATTATCTAGATCTCTCGACCCATAGTATAAGCTTTGCTTAGTTTGAAGCTAGACGAAGAAAAAAATGACATTATGTATTTAAGAAACATTTATAATGTCTGTCACGTCCATTGCTGTTCGGTTTGGCAATTCATACTTGTCGCTCGACCGTGGCCGGCGATGTTGACCGAAGTCGTTCAATACATTGTTTTACGAGAAGGACAGATATTGTAAGGATGTAGGGAAAGTGATGTAAGTTAGGAGATTTGTAGGTCAAGGAAGCTGCAATACACTTCCATGTTATTACAAACAAACCGTGTGATGCCGGTTTAGAATAGCATCACCCCAATTGTTACCCATGAGTGTCGTAGAAGGTGACTAAGAGACTCGAGGGTGTGTATTGCAATTTTAGGCGACGGGCTGACAACCTGTCACTAAAGTGATACACAGTTATCTGATCGAGCCTCAAATTTTTGTCAGACGTGGTGTTAATATCCGTTGAACGGCCGTTAACGCTCTGCCTACCCCGTAAGGGATATAGGCGTGATTTATGTTTTTATGTATGTAATATATCTTAAGGCGAGTGTAGCCGTGAACGGCCTCGACAGTGGCGCCATTTCACAACAATATCTCGTTAAACAAATACTATATTAGAATATCCGTTGCTTTAGTTATTATTATTATCCCTTAGTAAAATTAGAACCTGCAATTCAATGAAATATTTGCTATATAAATTTAATTGCATATTTATTGAATTTGCAGGTTTTAATTTTACTGGTTACATTTGGTGTTATTACAAATAAGTGACACGCGCATTAGGGCGATATTTAAATTATTATGCCATACGATTTGAAGTTTTCAACTAAGTCGGTTGAAAACGTCAAATCGTTTAGACAGTTTAAAATTTTGAAATAACATGATGTGATTTTTGTACTTACTGAAACATAATTGATGGACAGAACTCTGACATAGAATTGATTCTTATTCCTTCACCTTGAGGCATGGCTCTTCATCCATAAATAATTTTATGTAAAGAGAAAGTTATCCAGAACGATCTTTCTCCTTCGCTATGCAATATATCAGAAATATTCCAAAGCGTATAAAACTGGAGCAGGCAAGCGTAGATTTGACACATGATGCAGTCAGAGCGAGCTCCACGAATATTACAGATCATTTTACATCATATTACGTAACATGCTCATAAATATCAGTTACAAAATATTTATACAAATAGATTGAATCATAGTTAAAAACAGAAGGTCGATCCCTTTTGCGATTTTCGCGATTGTCGCTTGTAAATAAATAAGGTTGCTACTGTCACACATTAACAAACAACATAAAAAATATAAAAACTACCAAATTTTAGAGCGCGGGCAGGATTGACCTGCGACTTTCGCCATCACTAGTGGCGACGCCTCTTCCATCTGAGCTACCGCGGCTCGGCTCGTCCCTTGCCCGCGAATTTTTCAAATGTATCGCGTTACACGGCTCCATGTACCGGGTTAGTTTTGGAACTAATACAACGACTAATTCTTTATAGATTGATTGAAGCCATGAAAACCCGCGATAAATTGAATACCAAATCCTGCCAGCGCTTGAAAATTTTGTAAGCTTTCAAAAATTGTATACTTAACACGGAAAGTGCAAATTTGGTAATCAATAAATTATATTAATTGCTTTATAGTTAACTTAAAATTATCGTTACGAAATAAGTATGCTAGCTTTAAATCATCGTCGACATCAAAATATTACTGTAATCGTAAAGACTTATCATAAATTCAGGTGTTTCGTAGCAACATAATTTTGACTATCAGACATTATCTTTGCGTACATTTGCATACTAATTTATTAAAATTTACCAAGACAATAAAATATGTTTCATCGCATCATCAATTCACTTAGGTATTCATGTTTTTATTTTGTTTTCGGTACTACGAGTAATAATAAGATACTATAGTTTATTGTGCACTCATAGTGCTATATTATTTTCATAAATAAAATTTTTGGTCAATATTATTATAATATGTTAAATCTCTTGGTACTCGTATTGAAGCGACGCAGAAGCGAGAAAGCATTTGATAGATATGATAAAATATTGAAACTTAAAAACGTACCTTTGCCGAACTTATCAATAGATAGTACCAATACCAACAGCTTTATAACTTATTTGAAACTCATCTTTTTAACTAATTGCTAGTTAAAAGCCATCGTCCTTTTTAAAAACTTATTCTAAAGTTATAAATAAATAATTATCCTGGACAATTCACACAGCGCTATCTAGCCCCAAACTAAGCAAAGCTTTTACTATGGGAACCAGGTAGCTAATATTAATACATATATACTTTTTTTTGTAAATAAATACATAGAATATATAGAAACACACAGACTAAACACAAATATCTGAAAATTACTTAATAAATATTTGTGTCTTGTGGGGATCGAACCCACGACCCTCGGCGTAGCAGGCAGGGATATTATCCGCTACGCCATCGGCCCAGTCTTTTATCTTTTTAGTTTTTGCTAGTTATAAAGCCATCTTCTACCCTGCCCTCTAAATGCAAGTACATAGTCTGGTGACCCCTAAAGGTCACTGGATACCGTTACTAGCCAGGCCTGCATGCTGAGGAATAACTTAGGGCACCTTAGGCCTGCCGCTTGTCTATTGAAGGCATTTCAGCCACTGTCGTATACTTGTTTCAAGGCCTACATTCACGAATGCATAGGCATGCAACTTTATAATAAAGTAATTTCTGTTGTCAGCATAATGTGGTGTATTGTTGAACATCACGGAGCTTCCGAAAAATTACAACCAATTGGTTACAAACACTTACAAATGAATAGTTATAAACATTACTACTATAATCAGGCAAAGCGGAAGCGGCCATAAAAACGTACATTTACGCCACGTCTGACAAACATTTGAGCGTCATTCTGAAAATTGTGTATCGCCAAAGAGACAGGTTGAAAGAAATTGGGTGATGCTATTCTTAACCGATATCACACGGCAAATATTACTATCTTGTTTAAAATACAATCTCATTCCAATTCATGACGTCATGTTAATTGGAAACTTTCTAGTATATTTTACCGTTGCCGGTATAAATAGGTTCTGTATTTGCACTTGTTTCGTTTCACTTGTTGGATCCTGAGGGAGTCACTTTAAATTGGATTTGTTCACGACTGGAGCAATGGTCTAAATGAACAGATACAAAAGTCCACTGCTGCATATGGGCCTGCTCCTATTGTGGGGTATTTTCCATACATACCAGATTTTTTATTTATTTCTATTTATTTAATAAATAATAAATAAAAATAAAATAAAAAATAAACATACAAGATGTAAAAATATCAGCTGTATACGGGGGGGTAAGGGAGAGTGTACCGAAAACTTTGCAAGCATGATCAGACCACAAAACTGAACAACTTTTTCTATGGAGGTTGGTAAACGAGAAAAAATATTTGTGTTTCCATACAAAATTACCGATCAGCTGACTGACTTTCTATGGAAACTCGAAAAAAATATTTCGTTTCCCAACATACGCTTCATAGTAAAAGTTGTTCAGTTTCATGGTCTGATCATGCCAGCAAAGTTTTCGGAACACCGACTCTTACACCCTGTATATTTTAAAGGGTGAACCAGTCCATGAAACTGAACAACTTTTCCCGAGGAACATAGGTTGGGCCCAATTATTTTTCTATATGTTGACCTACGTTCCTTAGGAAAAGTTGTTTAGTTTAATGTTCTGGTTCTCACCTTGAAATTTGTATTTGCGGTAGTTTTTTTACACGTGTCCTTACCACAAGCAAACAAGGTTAGGTTTCAGTCGTTATGTATTTTATACCATTTACGGCAGCAGGTGTGCTGTTGTTATACGTAGATGGCTGTGTTACGTAAAATTTAACGATATGCATAATAAACAAGAGTAGGATAATAAAATAAAGAAATTTTAGCCAAAGGCAGTATATTTTTTATTAAGGCACACAAACAGTACTTTTTGAGAACTTATACTTGTGTATGCTTGTGTACTATTTATTATGCACTAACAGTGCCAAATTATTTTCATAAATGAATTTAAGAAATTGAAAAAATGATAGCGTACGCCACTTCGAGACGACTACCAAGAGATTGAAAATTTGGAAGTGTCAGTCAAGGCGCCGTAAGAACAGTAGGCATAGCAGTGGGACGGTACCCCACGGCCCCATTTTTAAGTTCCGGCGGGTGCAAACATTTTTTAAATTTCGTATTAATATGCTTATGTTTATGTTGATTATTAGAACGTATATCATGTCTGTTTGTGTTTGGTTGACATACTTAAATACAAGTATGTACAACACCTTAAGCAATATTGTCGTATATCTGAGGTTACTTAGACTTAGTGCCATTTAAGCTTAGTGTTCGTCAAGTGAGTCATCTTAAGTGATCTCTAATACGATACACTCTCTATTTGATGGAGTACGCATTAACAGTGGACGTCGTGTACGTATAGGTCAGCCCGTGCGTGTATGTGTGGGTGCGAATACTGGGCGATAGTATGAAGTTAAACTGCCCCTTGTAAACTGCCACTGTATATTGTAGTACAGGTACGGAAGAAACACTTTGTCAGGAGTACAACACCCACTGGGCTGATATTTTTCTTAGTATTAAACATAGCCGTGTGATGCCGGCTTAGAATAGCATCACCGCATTTCTTACCCATGGTTGTCGTAAGAGGCGACTAAGGGACTCGAGAGTTAGATGTGTATTGCAATTTTAGGCGATGGACCGACAACCTGTCACTATAGTGATACACAGTTATTTGATTGACCCTCAAACCGTTAATATCCGTTTTACGGCCGTTAACGCTCTGCCTACCCCATAAGGGATATAGGCGTGATTTATGTATGTATTAAACAATCACTTTATTTGTTGCAGTCGGCAATACGGAATGCGAGCGGAGACGCCTGTGAGCGGCGAGATCCTTGTCAACATGGCGGGGTGTGCATCAGCACGGACGATGGACCCATCTGCGAGTGTAGAGACGGCGACTACGAGGGCGCCTTCTGTGAGCGAGGTGAGTGTAGCAAGCAACACGAGGCGGTGTAACAAGCAACACGAGCGGATACTCTTGCGCATTGCGGTACGAGTGTAGAGACGGCGACTACGAGAGCGCGTTTTGTGAGCGAGGTGAGTGTAGCAAGCAACACGAGCGGATACTCTTGTGAAATGCGGTGCAAGTGTAGAGACGGCGACTACGAGGGTGCGTTTTGTGAGCGATGTGAGTGTAGCAAGCAACACGAGGCGGGAGTAGCAAGCAACTTGTGAAATGTGGGATACAGGGAGTAACGGAAACGGTATAACAAGCCGGAAGGAGGTCAAGGTACTCATGAGACTGAACAATTTCCTCCACGGACCTGGGTCGAAATATTAAAAAAATTTGACCTCCCATACAAAATTACTGATAAGCTAGCTAATTTACTATGGGAGGTCCATTATTTATACAGGGTGTAAGAAACAGCTCTCCGAATACTTAAAGGGTGCATTCAGACCCTTTCTCTCTTTTGGTGTGGGACACGGAGTCGTCCAATGACTCGATTCAGACCCTGAAACTGAACAACTTCGAATAAGAAAATATTTTAGGAAACGAAAAGAAAATTTTACTTCTCATAGTAATTGCACTCAGCTGATGATGATTTTGTATGGGAGGTCATTCATTTTGTCTTTTCTGACATTTGTGCCTGAGGGAAAGTTGTCTAGTTCCATAGTCTGCATGCACCATATCAGTATTCGGAGGGCTGTCCCTTACAACCCGTATATTTCGACCTATGTTCCATGGAGAAAGTTGTCCAGTTTCATGAGTACTCCTTTCGGCTAGCATCATTATACCATTTTTTTTTACTTACTTTGGGAATGTAATGCATTCTTACTCGTAGTTGCCTACAATTTTAGCTTATCACAACACACACCAAAAACAAAAGTAAACGACCTCATATTAGTGTAGAAATGATAGGCGATGTTAATGGTTTGATCGAGGCACACTGGCCATTAAGCTACTTGGCTGGTAGAGCTGGTTGGCTGGTGAATAGCCCGAGTAAGTGCTGGAATACACGCGAACCAGGGTCACTACGGTTTATTCCGTATATGGCGGGGGATATAGCGCGAGATTTTTAAACCACTTTTATTTAGACAATTACAGCCATTGCCGAGGATCTAACATATAACATATATCTCTTAGTAACACAATTTGACCAACTTTACTTGATAGAAAAAAAAACAAGGTAACCTCTATTTGAAACAAGTCCGATCCTGCATGGAGTATTGCAGTCACCTTTGGGATGGCTCAGCCAAATACCAATTTGCCGCTCTTGACTCGGTGGAACGCAGGGCCAAGAGGCTCATAGGCGACAAAAAACTGGTGGACACCAAGCTACATAGCCTGGCACATCGCCGCAAGGTTGCCTGCTTGTCGGTTTTTTACAGATTGTACTTCGGAGAGTGTGCTCAAGAGCTTCACGACCTTGTTCCACCAGCTCCCTTCTACCATCGGACATCCAGACGCACCGCCGGATACCATCCGTACCTGGTAGCCATTCCACCAATTCGGACTAAGCGCTTCCAGTCATCATTTATAATGCGCACTGGTAAAGAGTGGAACTCACTTCCTGCGTCTGTGTTTCCAAACGCATACAGCCCTAATCTCTTCAAAGTAAGAGTGAACAGGCTTCTTGTGGGTGAGCTCGCTCCATCTTAGACTCTGTCTCTGTCCTATGACCTAGACTAGAGTCAAGAGCAAACCCATCATTAATAAAAATAAAAAAAAACATTTTTCCAATATTATGTCTACAGTTTTAAAGTTATTAAAAAATGGTATGATTTAGATGTGTGATCCTGTGTGATGCCGGCTTAGAATAGCATCACCCCATTTCTTTCCCGTGGGTGTCGTAAGAAGCGACTAAGGGACTCCAGGGTGTGTATTGCAATTTTAGGCGATGGGCTGACAACCTGTCACTATGGCGATACACAATTTTCCGAATGACCCTAAAATGTTTGTCAGATGTGGCGTAAATGACCGTTTTTACGGCCGTTTATGCTCTGCCTATCCCGCAAGGGATTATAGGCGTGATATATGTATGTATTTATGATTTAGATACATGTTTTTTCTAGTACAAATACCTAAATTAGACATTGTAACGATATTCCTCTAGATTTTATGTCGGAGAAACCGTAAAATCTCGCGAATACTTGAGCGCAAGATGATTGTCTGTTTCTCTCTGGCGCAGCGCAAATAAAAAGGACAATACTTTTTAGGTGAATCAGGCCCTTAAGTATGAGTGTTGATAGTCAGTTGTTCATTCTATGGGGCAAAGATGTGTGATTTGAGCATCCATTCTTTACAAACCTTACTTTGATTTTTGAGGTAAATAAATGAAATAAATAAATATCTACAACTTATAAATAGTACACATATATAGTCAAAATTATAAAAAACAAAATAATTATGTCAACTACCTTAAACTAATCAAAAAGCCCGCCTCTAGTTGATCCAGGCGCAAAGGTACCCATAACGCTCGCCGCATTAGCCTACTGCCCAACTCAGCTATGAAGCACTTCGCATCCCTGCACCAGCACCCAGCCGTTTCCACAGCAAATGGAATAAAATTATAATTCTGTAATAATAAATATCTTAGATATTTCACACAGCGCCATCTAGCCTCAAACTAAGCAAAGCTTGTATTATGGGAACTAGATTGTTGATATAATACTAACAAATATATTATTGTAAATAAATACGTACAATACATAGTAAACAGCCAGACTCAACACACATCTTCGAAAAGTAACATTCGAAAAATAAAATACTTGTATTGTGTGGGGATCAAATCCACGACCCTCGGTAGCAGGCAGGGGTATTAAACCATTTTTATAACCGGTACTATCCACTACGCCATCAATCCAGTCAATTCTAGATATACTATGCTCGTATCATAACACCTTAAAAATTCTCAGAAAAATATACCGCTAGCTACAAAGTCAGAATATCATTTACTCACAAGGAAAAATTATTACGTTCGCGTTGAAACCACTCGAGAGCCAAGTGAAAAATGCTTTGCGCTCTGAGAGCTGGTACTGTAAAAAAGACTCATTTGCGAGATTTTAGCATTCAACTGTTGGCAATATTTCATTAATTAAACGTAATGCTTTCCTCGGTGCAAATTGCTATGAAGTCTGATACTAAGGTGTTGATTAGTTTGTTAGCAAAAGCTACTTCTAGTGGCAAATAAAACAATCTTAGTTTTTTTGCCTAGATCAGTTTAATTGAGACCATACCATGTTTGTACTATTATAACAGCCACAACAGTCCACTGCTGGACATGGGCCTCCCCTATTAAGAGGATATTTGCTATACTCACTACTAGATTGAGTGAATTTAAGTAATACGTACTCCTTGTAACCTAAAATACCTAATCTCTGCTAGGAAAAAACAGTATTCACAAAACTACCTACAAAAATGTGATGAGACTCAATTGTCCCGACAACCGCCATTTTAAGTGATGATAGTTCGGTTAAGAATTGTAAAAGTCAAAGAAGCAAAATACCATGTGACAAAATGTCATAGTAAAGCTTTAAAGCATACTTCTTCTCAACTCCGTGCACATTACATCGCGCAATTAGTTACACGTCTGTTTGGATTGCGCGGCGGCCGAAAGTTGGCGATCCCTGCCGGCACCGCTGTCAGGGGTAGTAAACACAACTAGTTTGACGTACATCTATTGTTCTCGTTTTAACTGGACTTCATTTGCGAAATACCTTTGTGTTGTTGGTTTGTGAAATAAAGGTTTCAGCATTCAAATATCGGGTTTTGTTCCTGGCATATTCTAATAGAAGCTTGTCAGCAATAGTGTTTTGTTAATCTACTTATTTATGTAAATTCATTTAAGTACCGTTAGAAACTGTTATATAGTTTTAAGTTGGGTAATAATTTGCCGTGTGATGCCGGCGTAGACTAGCATCACCCCATTTATATCCCGTGGGTGTCGGTGTATTCCAATTTCAGACGACGGACTGCTAACCTGTTACTATGGTGATACACAATCCGGTAAGGGATATAGGCGTGTTATGTGTATGTGTGTATGTATTTAAGTACCGTAACAAACTGTTAGATAGTTAAGAAGTGGTTAATAATATGCTTTGAACGAAACTATCTCAATTTTCCTGAATTCCAAATTTAAACTTGTAGATCCCTGGATCAAAACACATGGCTCCCAGCGGAGTCGAGACCGTTTCTTGTTAATTATTACCGGCAAACATTGCGGCTGCGAGTACCAGGGGCGCAGACGACTATGGTGATACATCGCCCGACCGTTGCTTCACCAAGACACATGGTTTGTTTGACCTAGTCACTACGCGGTTTCTGTGTCACCGGCTCATGGGATATTTTAATACCTTGATAGAAATATTATTTTGTTAATTTATCTACACTCGTCTCATAATGTTCGAATTATGAATTCGAAAACAGATGCATAATGACCTACTTTATGCATTCTGCCTATAAAAACTAGGTTTTACTATAAATTACAGAAGCGTAATGACTTAATGAGAAAACTCTTAATACGATAAAGTTGAGAAATGAAAAGAAGTTTTTTTTCCAATACTCAAATCGCTATCTTCCGCCGCACCTGACAGTTGTTGTTGTACGGTAATTTTTCGGATGTTGTTCAGTTGTTTTAATAGGTTTTTGTTCTGTTGTTGTTGAGATGTTGTTCAGATGTTGTTCAGTTGTTGTTCAGATGTTGATAAGTTGTTGTTCAGATGTTTTTCGATGTTGTTCAGTGTTGTTCAGTTGTTGTTCAGTGTTGTTCAGTTGTTGTTCAGTTGTTTAGTTATTTGCTGTTAAGACTCGACATATAAACAACTGTTAGTAAAGAATCTTCAAAAATTCATATCAAGCCATATTACGTTCTCGTATTGAATTTGACCATTTATCGGGCCTTGCAATCGCCGGTGCGGACGTTTGGAAAAGTGTTCAACTGAGTTATTTATATAATGTAAATTTATGTAAGTACCGTTAGAAACTGTTAGACAGTTTTCAAGTGGGCATATTACCTGCAAACATTGCAGCTCTGAGTACCAGGGGCGCAGACGACTAAGGAGATAAATCGCCCGACCGTTGCTTCCCCAAGACTCATGGTTTGTTCGAGTCACTAGGAGATTTCTGTGTCACCGGTACATGGTATATTTTAGACTGTAGGTGTCTCACAAACACATTGAGTAAGAGCAAACATATCCATTGACTACTAGGCGCTTGAATATTCAATTCTCCCGATAAAACATGGCTTGCGAATAGATCTTCTATTACAAGAACTTGCAGCAGATAACGATAATAGTTGGATAAATACAAGGTGTATGGAAAACGCCTTATACGGTGCATGCGGACCATGAAACTGCACAACTTCCCCTAGGAACATAAACATTGTTAATTATAAGGCGCTCGTTGTTAATTTCAAGTGGAAAGATGTAGTCTCTGCCTACCCCTATGGGAAAGAGGCGTGATTATATGTATGTCACCGAAACCAGTGCGATTGGTTCAGCGATAAATAGAACTCAAGTAAATAGTACTTTTAACTACTTACACAAATGTAAAATCGCTTGCTAATGTAAACGATTCACACACAATTTTCTCCCTGACCACATTTGCCTGTAGAGCGCTAGTCAGTTGGTGGTTATTTATTCCTTTGATCAGCTTCCATGTGTTGGGACAGTGACTGTACTGGCCTCAACGGTGGTACATTGCCTTTGCTAGCCCATTAGCCGTCCTCAGGGAGGTATCTGTCGATTGCGGTCGGCTGCACTAAACCGCTGATTTTGCCAAAACCGATAGGACTACCTTACATTTGATTTTTAAGAAATGGGACAATTTAGGCTAATAATTATTTAAAGTAAAAAGAACAACTACAACTGTAGTTTGTATGACAAGGGCCTTATTTAAATTACAAACATACATATATCACGCCTATATCCCTTGCAGGGTAGGCAGAGCGACGGCCGTAAAAAAACAACATTCACGCCGCGTCTGACAGACATTTAAGGGTCACTCAGAAGATTATGTATCACCATAGTGACAGGTTAAAATTGCAAAACGTATGTAACCCTCGAGTCTCTTCGTCGCCTCTTACGACAACCACGGGAAAGAAATGGGGTGATGCTATTTCAAGCCATAATGGCACGGCATATAGAGGTATTAAATTATAGTTCAGGGCGTGCCGTGAGAAAAATTAGTACTTTTGGATGCACGCAATTTCGTTGGTGAATACGATAAACACCTTATTTTTATGTACAATGATTTTCCATTATATTATCTAGATTCTGGTTTATTTTTCAAAGTTTGGTATATTTTTACACTTTTTTGCGTAGTGCATAGCAATTTTATGAACATAACACATTATTTTTGGCGAATACGATACGTCGTGTACATTACAAGATTCTTGTCGTACAGTTTTTTGATTACTTGTTTATTTAGCGAGAAATTTCCAAAACTGTGAAAAATTGACTAAATGTGGCAATTCCGCTCTGTTCTCACACACAGGATTTGCCATTAGTGGGAAAAGGACGTTTAAAAGTTCGAGGCAGGCCCTTAAATTGAGGGCGCTATTTTGAATTACGAACGTAACGAGGGATTCTAGAAAAGTAGTATCCTGATAGAAAGGGAGGGATTCAATGTACGTCCCCGTGAAAAAATAACTTAAAATTCCAGTAATACATACTTCTTTTCATCCCCCTATATGAGAAAAACAATAAATACTTACTGAGTCTCTTAAACATTTCTTGAACAGTGTTGTTATACATTAATTCTCGATTTTTCAGCGCTACCTTTTTACACGACTGCCCAACCAAAAAGGAGTGTAATGTTTTTAGAGTTCATACATACATACATACCTACATAAATCACGCCCATATCCCTTAAGGGGTAGGCAGAGCGTAAACGGCCGCTATAAAAGGTACATATACGCCACGTCTGACATACTTGAGGGTCATTCGGAAGATTGTGTATCTACATAGAGACAGGTTGTTAGCCGATCGCCTAAAACTGCAATACACACCCTCGAGTCCTTTAGTCGCCTCTTACGACTCCCACGGGAAAGAAATGGGGTGATGCTATTCTAAACCGGCATCACACGGCTAGTTCATCCCTCTGCTATTTATTTTGCTCTGCGTCCAGCAGTAAGTCTGCAACTGGAGTTGATCTGCTGCAATTTCGGCCCTCGTTTAGCAAGAACGAGTGGTTTATTCTGGAATAGTTAAGAACTTGTTTGAAGTTTAAGAGGAGTCGAGTTTAGAAAACGGGATATTGAAGCAAATATTTTCTTTTAGTTTCGCTTAGATTGGTTCTGGATGGTATTTATTAGATAGTTATTAAGTAAGGAAGTAATTGGCCATCTGATGCCGGCTTAAAATAGCATTACCCTGTTTTTTTCCGCGGGTGTCGTAAGAAGCGACTAAGGGACTTGAGGGTTTCATGTGTATTACAATTTTAGGCGACAGGCTGACAACCTATCATTATAGTGAAAAACAATTTTTCTGGAACGCCCCTCAAATATTTGTCAGGCGTGGTGATAGTGACCGTATTTTACGACTGTTAACGCTCTGCTTAACTTGCAAGGGATAAAGGCGTGATATGTATGAAAATGAAATTGAAAAAATGAAAATGAAAATGAAAAAACTTTATTCAATGTAGGATAGCATTATCACTTATTGACGTCATGATCGGTCATTGTAAAAAAAAGAAATTTGCATAACGCAATCTTCTTCTTTTTATAACAATTTTGTATTGTCCTAATAGAAAACCGGCTCGGGCGGGATAAAAAAAATAAAAATAAAGGCACTGCCTCGGGGCTGGCCAGGTTAATCACACAGCACGTAACTTTACGCCACCACCATTTGTAAACGACATTTGTTTCAAATTTTAGTCAAGATTTCCAAAGCGTGTTATTATATGTGTTAATGTTATATGTTTATGTATGTAATAAGAGTAACTAGTTTAGCTTAGCTGCCGTGTGATGCCGGTTTAGAATAGCATCACCCCATTTCTTACCCATGGGAGTCGTTAGAGGCAACTAAGGGACTCGAGGGTGTGTATTGCATTTTTAGGCAATGGGCTGACAACCTTTCACTATGGCTATGCACAATTTTTCGAATGACCCTCAAATATTTGTCAGACGTGGCGTAAATGTCCCATTTTCGGTCGTTTGCGCTCTGCCTACCCCGAATGGGATACAGGCGTGGTGTGTGTATGTATGTATGTAGCTTAAACTGTTACATTTAATAGGTATATAGAGAGGTACTGCTGATAGTACGGGTACCTACATAGAAAACAGACATAATGCAGCTCAAGGCTAAAATGAAAGCTATAATAAAAAATAATCACCTAAATCGCAAGTAAAAGCGAAACTCAAAAACACTGTAACTGCCTCACAAATCAAATAAACTGGGTAAAACTCTTGTTAAATTTGTCAAGGCCAAAAAAGCACACACCTACGAAGCAATTTTGCTGATTTACAACCGAAATATGCAAACGGCAGCGCCGCTCCAGCCCCACATGTGCACTAACACTAACTACTACATAAAATGCAAATATTTTACACAAAACTTGGACTAATGGCCTTTACGCCAGGAAATTATGCCCCAACTCCCTTATTAGCATTTTATTCAAATGGCTCGTTATAGAGGCGATTTCGATTCGCGCGGAATGGATCTTTGATGGCGATAGCGATGAATTTTGGGCTTTTTAGTAGTCGTTATAAGACGTCTCTTATCGACTTAGGGATTCGAGGGTGTGCAATTTAAGCGATGGGCTGACAACCTGTCACTATGGCGATACACAATTTTCCGGATGACCCTCAAATGTTTGTCAGACGTGGCGTAAATGTCCGTTCTATGCGATCGTTTACGCTCTGCCTACCCCGCAAGGGATTATAGGCGTGATATGAGCTCAGTGGGGGCCCCAAACAGAAACATAATCCCTGGCTGGACACGCTAGTCATCTGGAAACCAAAGTATCAATTCACGGCAATAAATAACTGCAAAGATTATTTAGAATCAATATTGTACCTTGTAAAATCTTTGCGATTTGGTTATGTATTCCAAAAATGCTAAAAAAGGTCACTTTTAGCAAAATTACAATACATAACTAAAGCGCTTAGTTTTTACAAGTTCTTATTGATTCTAAATAACCTTTGTAGGTATTTCTTGCCGCGAATTGATACTTTGGTTTCCAGATGACTAGCCTGTCTAGCCAGGGTTCCTGTTTGGGGGCACCACTGTGCTCTCCATCCACCTTAATAAAAATATCCTTACAACTGTCGTTGCCTGCAGTGTCTGGTAGCTAAGGAAGTAAATAATAGCTATTGCAGACCATTTGTTTGCGTTACGTGACTTTGCAATGGGTACTTGCAATTTATTTTACTTTAGCTGAATATATTGTAAAATTTTACGTAAAACTAAAAAATAAGTAGCTCGAGTAAATAAATAGCTGGGTCACAGCTAGGGTAGGCTCTTTCCTTATGGTCCAACATAAACTTTGCCGCCATGATCAGACCATGAAACTGAACAACTTTTTCTTTGGAGGATATGTTGGTAAACGAGAAAAAATGACAATCTTCCATACTAAGTTATCAGCTGACTGGATTTCTACGGATGTCGAAAAAAAGGTTTGTTTCGCAACATAGGCTCCATAGTAAAAGTGGATCGGTTTCATGGTCTGATCATGCCTGCAAAGTTTGCGTTTCACCGTCCCTTCACACTTCTTGCACTCATGTAACATACATTATAAAAAAAGGTTTTGATGTAACTAGCAAACAAAAACGTTAATTAGCATGAACAGAATGATGATTTGAGAGGAGGGGAAAGAAGTATGTTAGGATCGTAGTAGGTAGAAGGAAGTATTTATGTATGTATGAATCAAATCCGAGGTCTCGGCGTAGCAGGCAGAGTTACTATCCGCTACGCCACCAGGATAAAACAGTGCATTGAACAAGTTCGCTCTACATTGCTGGCTGCGGTCGGGGGTCACGCGTAAATTGCCAACTCGGCAAACGATGGACGTGACAGGAATAACAAGTGGCGACGTGTGATCGACAGGCGTGACCCATTTTCATAATTATATTTGTTGATGCGCGGCAGACTCCTGCAGCCGACCTGGCTCCGCACGTATCGACTTAGTCGTTCCTGCGGATCCAGCCCGGAAAGCCGAGGGGGTGGCGCAGGTCCTGGGCAGCCCTGCGTTTTCCATAATTGCGTCCCAGGCAACGCAGTGTCTGCCTCAGACACTGTTTAAATCGTCTGTCACAAACGTGTGAGGCCAATGATGATGATGATTTGTTGACAAAATGTATTAAGTAGGTTTGGTAGTGTAGACTTTATGTGACTCTAATAAAAACATCCAATCCCACAAACAACGCCCAAATCACTTTTACCTAGAATTCCATTTGTTATGAAGTAGTAATTTTATGATTATTTAATTTTATTTAATAAATAAATAAATTAAATAAGATGATTTGCGTCGGAACCTCACCTTGAGTGGTGACCTTGCCCTTTAGACACCCCCCCTTCCCCCCTCCACGGCCATTACCAAGAACCAGAGGTTATACCATGGGACCATAAAAAATTACATTCCCATTGGCCACACGAAGATTGAAATCTAGGAATATTTGTAAAACATTGCTAATTACTCAATACTCAACATATTTATTGCATACCACGTGTCATTCAATATATAAAAGGTGGTAGTTTATCATGGTACTTACAACATGGACCCTGTTGGGCACAACAATATTAATAGGAGAGAGTCGAGAGAGAAAGACATTATTTGGTATGTAGTGTAGATATCAAGTTATCTATTTAAGTCATTATTGATTATTATAAGAGGCAGCATTTATTATTCGATTAATGTAATGTAAATGATAATTGCAATAAGAACCCAACCTTTTTTTTTATTAATGATAGGTTTGCTCTTGACTCTAGTCTAGGTCATAGTACAGAGACAGAGTCTAAGATGGAGCAAGCTCACCCAGAAGAAGCCTGTTCACTCTTACTTTGAAGATAGTAGGGTTGTATGCGTTTGGAAACACAGACGCAGGTAGTGAGTTCCACTCTTTAGCAGTGCGCATTATAAATGATGACTGGAAGCGCTTAGTCCGAATAGGTGGAATGGCAACCAGGTATGGATGGTATCCGGCGGTGCGTCTGGATGTCCGATGGTAGAAGGGACCTTCTAGGTAGTTAAAGCCCAAGGTCTTTTTATATGAATCTGTACTTTATCCATTATTTTGAATTTTTCCATAGCTATAATTTTATCATTATAACTATGGAGCTATAAATGCCTTACAACAGTCATATTTCCTTATAAGCCTGAAATAACGTTTTCCAGTTGAATATCCAAATCACGAATTATAACATAACATAACAAAATTCTTTATTGCACATTAAATAAATAATACAACAATAGATAAACACAAATAAAAGAAACAGTACAACCAGGCGGCCTTAATGCAAGGGAGCATTCGCTACCAGGCAACCTTAGGGTGAAAAAGAGAGTGCGACAATGGAAGCGGGATAGTGTATACTACCTAATTAGAACTTTTGATTTGGATTGTTTTAAACTGGAAGGGTAAATAAGGTACCCAAATCAACTACTGAGTGCGATCTTGAACTTTATTTATTTGTTGTTTTATTTATTGTAGTTTTAAAATCATCGATCACATATACCTACTTATTTATTTGTTTGTATGCGTGTGTCAAAAGCATCGCGCTATTAGTATTTAGTATGGACACCAGATTTGAATGTTGTGCCGTGTGATGCCGGCTTAGAATAATATCAACCCAATACAACCTGTGCGGTTACGTAAAAAGCGATTGAGAATGGGCAGCAGCGTTGTCTGTGAAAGCAATATCTTGCACTGCGCTTACCAATCCGCTTGTCAAACGTGATGAGTATGACAATACCCTCCAATGGGGGGAGGCCTATGTCCAGCAGTGGACTGTTGAAGCTGTTAATAATGTTAATAGATTCGGAGGAGATTCTATTCAGACGCACCGTCATATAAAATAAACTCCATTTCGCTTACATTGAGTGCTTGCAACACTAGATATCACTACTTTGTACTGAAAGCAACACCTGTATTTTACGACGCGAATAGTTAAAAAGGAAGATTTATAGTCTCCAGTGATAACACCGAGGGTTTTAAAATGTTTATTTCACTTTGAAATACGCATCCAAAGCTATTAAAACTTCTTTACATCGGACTTTTTTGTTTGAATGACCAAGTGTTTATTAGAAGGTCAGTTACATACATATATATATCACGCCTATATCCCTTGCGGGGCAGGCAGACCGTAAACCGCCGTACAAACCGAACATTGACGCCACGTCTGACAAACATTTGAGGGTCATTCCCCATGAATGTATATGTGTGTGTGTGTGTCTAATATGTTTCAGTGATTCAGTATACTGATAGAAGTGTATTTTTAATATTACTCCAAACCATACCGAGTTCCCGAAGTCGAGTCTCCAGATTGTGTACCATCATAGCGACTAAAACAGCAGTACACATGTGACCCTCGAGTCCATTAGTCGCCTCTTACGACACCCACGGGAAAAATGGGTTGATGTTATTCTCAGCTGGCATCGCACGGCAAAATATTATTAATTTGAAGAGCCGTATTTCAGTAAACAACAAAAGTTGAATAAACTTATCTGTAAACAAAAAATCACAGAAAGAAATTTTATCGAACGCAGCAATTTAATCTTTCAATTTAGAAGCGTACGAGAATTTTAATAATTGGTAAGACGAGCCGCTTTTTCTTTGGAATCAAACTCGCTAAACAAAATTAATAAATAAAATGCGCGTAAAACATTACAGAAGATGGCTTTTCACAGTTGCATGGTTTTGGTGAGGGACATAAGTCGACGAAAGACCCAATGAACCCTACTACCAAAGTTTTCAAAATGGTTTTCAAAATAATAATATATTGTAGGCTAATATTACATAAAAGCAAATACACATAAACATACACAACCAACAAACTTGTAGATCCATGATTATTACGCGAGTTGAAAAACTTTGACTCACACACATACACAGAGAGGCTTATTATAGAACTTTCTGTGGTATAAATCACTGCAAAGCGTTGTGATTGTGAAAGCCTTGCGAAGCAGGAAAGATGGGTAATTACTATGATTTGAGGGGAATGACTGTGCAAAGATGACCAAAATGGCCGAATAAAATGTTAAGAGTTTTGAATCTGGGCGCCGATGTTTGAGACTGCTCATTGTCGAGGATATGTCGAGCACAGCGGCAGAAACACGGTTGTCATAGCTCACTCATTTTCGACAACTTATACAAGGGGGCGTTCAATGCACCATCTTTCGTAGCTCTTTCGTCGCTCTTTTATACTAAAAAAGTCTTTCGTCGTCGCTGAACGGTATGTTTATGGACGACGAAAGACTTTTTAGTATAAAAGAGCTACGAAAGATAGTGCATTGAACGGGCCCCAAAATAATGGTAGAAAGGGAAAAATCCCGATAAAAATACTTGTCATACTATTTGACATCGTCAGAACTGCGGTGTCGTCAAGGCGTCGTAATACCCGCATGTGTCATTTTATACATTCAATTCAATTCATTCATTCAATAACAGAAATACTGTGTGTGAAATAATAATTACATAATATCTTTAAACTAGACAATAATTCTCGTAATACTATTAGGACAATAACATAATTTCAATATCAAAATAAATTAGTTAAATCGCTGCTATAGATTTTTTACAATTTGCATTGGGCGTATCCTATTGATACGATAAGAAGAAGAAGAAGTTACAATGTTCATACAAATTCTAGTTCTAAAAGTCATCAAGGCTATAACAATTGTTTTTAATAAGTATGTTTTCAGCCTGGCCTTTAACACGCCAACACTATGCTAAAAAGTCTAGTGTCATGCCGTACCTCCATATCATCCACCAAACCCAGCCGTCGAAGAAGAATCTTTTATTTATTTACCGTTTATTGTACACAAAAACATTACAAGAGAAACACATACAAAGAATAACGACACAACAGGACAGCTTATTTCTACTAAGAAATTTCTTCCAGCTGACCTACGCAAAGTGAAACTTCTTTATTAGTATTCAGACCCCCGGCCTATCAGATATTTATTTGGCAGCAGCCCTTTTATACTGCTGTGTTACAAACACCATCTAAGTAATTCTTGGCTTACCTGAAATATCATGCCAATCTTGCCTACGTTTTCTAAAGTAACCAGGAAGAAAAACCGAGCTAAAATCACGCTTAAATAAGCTTAACTGGCAGCTTTGCGAAGTGATACTTGCTCTTGTTGTATTTGAATGAGGCGGTTTGGAGCGATCGGTCAGTCCGCTCGAATAAACGTCAGAGAGCTAAGTCCAGCTCGACATAGCTTGCGTTCCAGGTTTTAGTGGGTGAGGTTACTTGCTGGCTGTTTGAATTCGCTTTTCAGGTCAATGAGAATTTTGATAGGTCAGAACACACTTGCGAAATCCTGCGCGCGCTTGAAAATTTTGGTACGGGGTAGGCAGAGAGTTAACTGCCGTAAAACGGATATTAACACCACCACGTCTGACAAAAGTTTGAAGGTCAATCAGATAACTGTGTATCACTATAGTGACAGGTTGTCAGCCCATCGCCTAAAATTGCAGTACACATGGGACCCTAGAGTCCCCTAGTCGCCTCTTACGACATCCATGGGTAAGAAATGGGGTGATGCTATTCTATGCCGACATCATACGGAAATTTTGCAAGTTCTCAAAAACTCTTGCGGAATTTAAGATTTTGCACGATATGTGGCAACTTGCGTGGAAAATGTTGGATGAATAAATGACTTAATAATTCAAAGTTTCACCACTGAATTTTACGCAGGTGGAATCCGGCCCGTAAAAGTATCTGCATTTAAAATAAAACATACATAACCAATGACAAGTCAATTGCCAATTTTTTCACCGAAACCTTACAATGATGACGATTGGTAACTAAGTGAAAAATATATTTATTTACCTATTTATTTTGTGAACAGGTAATAAAGCAGTTGTACACACATCACGCCCATAGCTCTTGCGGTGTAGGCAGAGCGCAAACGGACATTTACGCCTAGTCCGACAATCTTTTTAGGGTCATTCAGAAAATGTGTTTCACCATAGTGACTGGTTGTCAGCTTATCGCCTAAACTGCAATACACGTAACCCTAGAGTCCCCTAATCGCCTCTTTCGACACCCACGGAAAAGAACTTGGGTGATGCTATTCACCGGGCATAAAAGAGTTGTATCAACTGATTTAATCAAAAGATAGTCATTCAAACATGGTGTTTTGATTTCTCATCATTAAAATAAATAACGAATAAGTATTGTAATAATAAAATTCAAACCAACTGACAAGCATCGACTTTATTTTCTCGAGTCGTTCCTAAGAAATTTCACAACAAAGTCACAGGTCCGGCCCTGGAGGTATTATGCAGGCACCTTTGGCTTTACATAAAGAAATTCAACTAACTAAGTTTGCACAGGTCCGGAGTTAGGTTAATGCGAGAAATGCAAAGCAAACAACCTATTCACTCGACACTTCCGGAAGGTTGTTTTTTCTACGTTTTCTAGATGGTATTCTTAAGTTTTCTTCAAATAATTAAAAGCTTCAGGTAGCTGAGATATTCTTAAGCGAGCTATTCAACGTAGAAGTCTTTATCTTTCTTAGAATTTTCAAAGAAGAAATACTTAGAATTTGAAACGTTAGAAAAACTACATACAACCTAACCTTTATTAATTGTATTCTTAGCAATATCGGGTAAAATTTTACTAATGATTGACACTGAAAACAGTGGACGTGCTAGTGATAAGGAACAACTTTCCCCAAGGAACATAGGTCGAAATATGACAAAAATATTTTGAGCTTCTTTAGTAACTCAAATCAGCTAATCGGCATTTTTGTATGAGAGGTCATAATTTCTTTTTCATATTTCAATCAAATTCTTAATTTATACAAATTCTTTATAAACATAAAGACTAAAAGTTAAAACTATACAAAACAATTACGAGGCTTCCTAAAATAAGGATAGTAATTCCTGTGTCTAAAGTAAACAGTCAACCAACTTATTTTTTATAAATAATAAAATATGAAAATTACCTTTTAGTAACATAGATAAGGATATCACCAGCCCGTCTTGAGTTTCTGCTATCAGTCACTTGTGAAATGTCACCCTATTGGAGAGTTGACCTAATCTCTGTTTGTTAGCTTGTAGCTACAAACCAGTGTTCAAAAATAAAGGTTGTCAGTTGGTAGGCGGGTATTGTGGCTAGCACTGACAGGAACCAGCAGCTCAGAGACGCAGTGAACGATATGATCAAACTACTAGCTACAATTTCACAGGTGAAATTCAATGTTCATTGCGTAGTCGGTTAGCCGTTACGATACCAGGAATATTAACCGGCTACGCAATGTACTAATAATTTTACCTGTAGCCTGGAGTTTCATAACATAGAGAACAGTGGGTGATTTTGGATGTCCGTCACAATCCATCCGGCCTGCCCAGTTGGACTTTATGTTGACCGACAGGTCGGACTCGGGCGTTGGAGACTTTCACAGTGGCCGAGAAGTCGTAGCCTTTGATCTCGTCTTGAAGTAGTGGGATCAATTACTATGTGAAGTGGTGTTTGTGTATATTATGAGTAGGGTAAGCTGGATCCGTATTTCTCTGTTTGAAAAGCTTCTCAGTTGGTTGACAGTTGGATGTATATCGCTGTTTCGTATTCCACTATCAGTGCGATTTATAAAAAATCACGAAGGCAATAACATAAAAGTTGAGTATCGATCTCATTAAAATGGCAAAATATAAGAGAATCGGGGCCCTGATGGTCTGTCTAACTGTCGGAATTATCAAGCCGAACGTACTAATGGATACATAGACGAACTGAGTTGCCAAATGATATGGGTTTTAGTTGTTCTTCTTCTTCGTCGAGTCGATGGAAACAGGATCACAGTAAGTTATTAAAGAGTCCCTTAAAAATGTTGCGATTGGTCAAGCGACCACTTATGCCAACGAATGGGTGACTCAGCGACTCAGACTACAATGCCGTAGCCCAACTGCCCAGATGCGGAAATGTCCGAGCGCGCTCGTAGGAAATTTGAATTTGGATCCACCAGCTCGCATGCGAAATTGGACAGGTCGTACGTTGAAGATCGCTGGCTGTACTGAATAGCGATTTGTAGTGTGAACAATTTATTTTATATGGATTTTCCTTCCACATAAATATACTAATGCGGTCTTATTACAAAAAAGTAAGACGTGGTTTAAGCTTTTTGTCTGCGTCAAATCGTATAGAAAAATATTTATAACATTGCCTAAAAGCTAAAAGATTTTTTGTAATTAACACGAATAAAGCTTATAAAAATGGTGTTCTTTACATAGTTATTTGTGTCGGAGCCATCTATTATCATCTAATTTTAAAGTTGTAAAAACGGTCCATACGCCTGCTACGTCGTAGCAGCTTCGTAGACCCGTAGTAAACTTGTAGCAGAAACATAATTTGTATGCAGCAATACATTTTTAATATTTTCAAGGAATACTAAGACAAGTTGTTTAGTTTCACTTCTAGAATACGCGCTAATACTTTATACAATAATTTCTCTTACACACTGTTATATATCAATTCGTTATCAAAATTCAGTACTAGTAAATGGTTAGTTAACTACGATACTATCATATTGTACTACTTTGTTCGTAAGAAGAATGTGTTACACCTGATCAGGCTGGATAAACTGTGGATTGAGCACGGATTTGCCGGGTATTTCCCCCATTCCAGGCGTGTGTATTACGCTTCATTTCATTTGATCACTGAGTTTGAAGCTTTGATTTACACCAATATTTACTATTGCAGTAAAACCTACTTTCAGTTTAAAATTAAAATTTCCTTATTACTTCAATTTGTGCTTTAGGTAGCAGTTTTTAATTTCATCGCTGAAAGTGCCTCTGTCAAAGAATCATGGACATTGAAGTATAGCATTCTTTGGTCACGGAAATTTAATAAGCGGGATTTGACAATTTTGTGTCAAGGAAGTTGCGTTGCTTCAAAATCGCGATCGTGTAGGTTTCTTTATTTACAAATAAATAAAAATATGTATCATTCTTCATAGCTTGTATGAAACTCTCTTTTAACCTTAAACAGTTGAACCGCATTATAAAAGCAACTCAGCTGGAATAGAGTTGGACGATTTAAGTTCAGCTTTCTCAGCATATTCGGAACCACTGACATACAGTTGTTCTACTGATTTACCGGGGCCGGATCAGGAGAACTTGGAGATTTGTATTGTATGATGAATCAGTGTTACGATTACATGTATCTGAAATAAGAATGTGCGGCGTGAAAAGAATAGATAAAATAAGGAGTGAGTGTTTTAGAGGAAGTTTGAAAGTAGCGCCAGTTACAGAAAAGATGAGAAGTAGTCGTTTATTGTTTATAGTATGGGTATGTTATGAGGAGGGATGAAAATCATGTGACAAAAAAAGTATTGAATATGAATGTGGATGGATGCAGAAGGAGAGGAAGCCCTAAAAAAGTTTGGATGGATTGTATAAAGATGATATGAAACCAAAAAGTTTAAACGAAATTATGACAGCTGATAGAGATGAATGGAATAAAAAAACATGTTGCGCCGACCCCAAATAAAGTGGGATAAGGGCAGGCAGATGATGATGAGTCAGTGTTACCACTTAGTCATATGTCCTAGACAAGAGCCAAGAGCAAACCCATCCTTAATAAAAAAAGAAGGTATTTCTAGGTTAAATCGAGCGGCCGCAATATGCCAATGTATCAATTCAAATCAATTCAAAAATACTTTATAATGCAGTAAAAACAAAACGTGATTAAAAACAAGTGTACACAAGGCGGCTTTATTGCTCAGGTAGTGATTTCTTTTATCCGTCCATTTAGCTACTTGTATCATATCTAGCAAGATGTTATTACAATTCAAAAAGTAATATTATGTTTAGTAACTTTAATCTTTCGACTATTTTTTTAAACCTCTATATCTATCTTCTCTCTGCTACATAATTTTCTTATTTCCTCAGGGAAATAACTGTACCTATTTCAAGAAGGTAAGCGAATCTGCGGACCAGACGAAATTGATTAAAATATTTATCAGGTTAGACTTACCTACTACTACTATCAACACATATCACGCCTCCATCCCTTGCGGGGTAGGCAGAGCGTTAACGGCACGTCTGACAAAAATTTGGGGGTCGTTTCAGAATAATAATGTATCAGTATAGTCACATGTTGTCAGCCTGTCGCCTACAATTCTCATTCTTAATTCTTTATTTCTGCTTACATGTTGTTAAAAGATCTTAAAATTTAATAGGACACAAACATGCACCCTGCTAGGGTATCGCAATTTGGTTAAAAAACCTAAATAATCTAGCAATCTTATTAAAAAATATATTTTTACATATTATTGCTGTTTTTCTTCAATATTAACATAATTCACAAAACTTATTGTAATTAAATTAATATTTAAATAAAGATTATTTTGGTCTGTAATGTAATGGCCCTATTTAGCTAGCCCTAAAATTGTAAAACACAATTCTAACAATATCACAACAAATCCCTTACCTAGTTTTGATTTACATATTTATATAGTGTCAGCAGGTAGGTGGTACTATAGCAACTTTTGGCACCTAATTCAGAAGTTCGGTCCTGTGCTTGTTGATGGACGACATTGGCCCTCATCAATCAATATTCAGCTATTTACATATTGGATGGAGAGCGCCTTTTATAGTATATTGGGTTAAAACCAAATATTGGAGTTACTGTAGCTTTAGTTAGGTTTATGCTTTATTTACACATAAAAATACAATCAAAAAATTAAGACACATACATACATACATACACATATCACGCCCATAATCCCTTGCGGGGTAGCCAGAGCGCAAACGGCCGCAAAAACGGACATTTACGCCACGTCTGACAAACATTTGAGGGTCATTCGGAAAAATTGTGTATTGGCATAGAGACAGGTTGTCAGCCCTAAGACACAAGTGCAGTGATATACACGCATCAGCTCAAAGGAGCTGCTAGTGTATTATAAATATAATAATAATAATAATCTCTAACATAGACTTACCTTAATGCACTTGGCTTCGGCCCGTGCTGAAATTTCCTCTTTGGATAGATACAAATATGTAAAAACCCATACTAATAATAAACATATCACGCCTGTATCCCTCGTGGGGAAAGCAGAGCGTTAATGGCCGTAAAATACGGTCGCTATCGCCACGTCTGACAAATATTTTAGGGCCGGTTCAAAAGAATCGTGTATCAATATAGTAATAGTTTGTCAGCTTGTCGCCCAAAATTGTAATACATATGAAAACCTCGAGTCCCTTTGTCGCCTCTTACGTGAAAGAAATGGGGTTATCCTAAGCCAGCATCATACTTTATCTATTTAGGATATTTTCTATCGTAATACGATCGATAGCACGCATCAATATGTAACGGTTTGCCGCCCAAGGCATAGCTAATGCGATTTCTATGATAACACGTAATTATTACGCCATGGACTTGCTTATGGTTATACAACCATAAAAGCATACATTTGAGATTGTGTTCGAAATAAGCAAATTCTCGCTGTCTTCAAAGACTTCCACTGAACTTTTACTGAAGAGAATATCTTCTCAAAGATATTCTAACGTAGGTTAAACGCAACTTGCATGCAGTGGGGACCTTTAGATGGTTCATCATCTTCATTATCAAGTCTTGAAATCAGTGCATACGAAAACTAATAAGACCTTGTATAGGTAGACTGAATGTTAGACTTGCCAATGAGTTTGAATACATTATTCGGAATTAGCGGACTGTACACGGAGGGTCTCGGGTCTATTAGAATGCAAATTTTGCTGAATCTCCGCTCAAAGTCAAATATGGCTGACGAATACGTTAGTTAGGTGTGAATAGTTGGTTCGGTAAAGCTGTGCATTGACTAATTATAATAATCTACACATACCCTTCTCTCATTGGACAAAGATTTTACTTATAAATTTTGTATCCTTATAAACGATACCCCCCAATAGGGGAGGCACGTGTCCAGCAGTGGGCTGTTGTGGCTGTTAATGTTATCGATCTGGGAGTTCAATGTTCAACAGTGGAATAATGTTGTGCTCATGACATAAATATAACATTAACAGCCACAAAAATCCACTAGTGGACATGGGCCTCCCCCTATCTGGGGGTATTGCCATACTAACCACGCTTGGCACTCGGATTGGCGGGATAAATGCAAGGTGATGTAATCACAGTAAACGCTGTTGCCTATTCCTTTGATGATTATCACTTAGTCGCTTTTTACGACACCCATGGATAGAAAAGGGGTGATGCTGTTTTAAGCCGGCACCACACACCAGCATATTGTGCTTGATTATTATAATTATGGGAATCATGAATACAACGATGTCCTGAATAAGAACATACGTAATGTAACGAAATGATACGTAAAGTCTGTGATGTTGAAACTTGTATTAAAATTCACAGAGTTACCGTAGAATATTTCAGAGTGCTTACATAACATTATATAGGTACTTACCAACGTAAACCCGTGTTCAGTCCAGCCTGTAATATTTCAATCTCGCAGTGCATTTCCCGGCCAAGTGGAATACAGGAAGTACTTTAAAAGCCTGCGCACGGCACACACATGCCAAGTCCTCCCCACGACACACACACGCCAAGTTCTCCAACCAACAGGCCACTGGAATTGACCGGGTAATTGAAATTCGTTGAGCTAAAATATTTATTGGAGATTTTCCGGTTCTGTTTACTCCGGTTAAAATATTTGTCATAAGTTTACGATGTTTGAATGCAATTACTAATGAAATAACATAAATGCCTTCTTTAAGTATAGGTAGAGTTCAGAAATAGGGCTTTCACACTTCACTTTTTAAATGCGATATTAGAGTAAAATGCGGAAAAATTGTGCCACAAAGCTGTAAAACGAAAAAAATGCCGCTTGACTTTTGGCCCGTCATTTGTACTTTCTGTGCAACACGTTTCAATAAAGAAATAAAGTAATGTCAATGTAAAAATTTAACATTGCATCATTACGTATCGCATATGAGTAAGATCGAGATGGCTAAAATGGCATCACACTCGCCAAACCATTAAAGAGATATATGGATGATGGGAGTGGGCCGGACACGTTTGTCGGATGCACCCAGATCGTTGGGCAAAGATCGTCACCGAACAATGGGTTCCTCAAAACGGGTCCCGACGTAGAGGTAGACCCCAAAAACGTTGGCGTGACGATCTTGACGCCCATTTACAGGAGTGGATGACGGTGGCATCAGACCGCGAAGAATGGAAGATTGCGGGGGAGGCCTTTGCCCAGCAGTGGGATCAAGCAAGCTAATTATTAAAAAAAATGGACGATGACTCAGTTCGTCTCATCATGTGACTCGAGTCATGTGCTGATCGGCAGGAGAGCGCGACTAGCTCGCTAGCTCGTTGCCGCCGGTCGGTTATAAAAGGTAACTCGAGTTGACTCAGTCGAATCTTGACTAAAACTATTCAAGCCGTCCATCGCTGGTCGCATTGTGATCGGGCCGAAGACTGGATCGATAGACCGATAGTACTGCTTGCTTCGGTGGGGTTGGATCTCCACGAGATAAAAATATTTGTGAAGAAAATTTTCAAGTATTTGTGTTTAGTCTAGGTGTTTTCTATGTATTTATTTGAAAAAAAAAGTATTTATATCAGCTATTTATTTCCCATAACTTTGATAAGTTCTGGGCTAGATGGCGTTGTGTAAATTTTCCAGGATATTTACATTTATTATTAACCAGTCTGACGCACGGTACGCGTGGGCCAAGTCTCGGCTCCCGAGCTCAGTTAATTGGAAATTCAATTCCAGGCATCCTCACAGATTGGTTGCGATCACTCGCCGAACGTTTTCACGTCGTTTTATATCGACACATGGTTTTTATTGGCCCATGTTGGCTTTACAGATTTTCGTATTCACTTTTTTGTAACCTCATATTGGATTTTCGTACACAAAAAATATTTGTATGACGGTAATACATTTTGTCATTTTTAAAATTGAAACCGATTAATTTTACGGTTTTGATTTCGTATTCATTTTGCGTGGCGGTTTGTTTCGCAACAAGGGAATATTGTTTGAACTAAACAATCATTATTGATTATGAATTAGCTGAGATTTGCCGTGTGATGTCGGCTGAGAATAGCATCACTCCATTTCTTTCCGTGTCGAAAAAGTGACTGAGTTACTCAAGAGCTACATGAGTATTGCAATTTAAGACGATGGGCTGACCTGTCACAGTTATCCGAAAGTCCGTCAAATGTTTGTCAGACGTGGCGTAAATGACGTTTTACGGCCGTATACGCTCTGCCTACCCCGCAAGGGATTATTGGCGTATAAAATGAATGAATGTATGTGTGAATTTTAAAACTATTTACCATTTAGATAAAATATCTATGACTAAATTAATGGCATTAATTATATTAGATCATCAGACGTTAGAATACAGACTGCTTTAAACCCACGGTCAATGAAGGCCTAAAAAGCGCCTAAGAAGACCTTTTTCTAGCAGTGTATATTTTACGGCTTTAAAATATAATTATAATTAAAATCCTGCTTGTTTTGGTACCCATGGCGATCTCCAGCAGCCTATTCCCAGCTTCTTTCATTAATAGCAGCCATAATTCAGCCATTCTGTTCAAACGGCGATCGAAACGTATAACTGAGGGTTAATGGGCCCTTAGAGGGTTTCACATGCAGATTGAAGCTGGTTTATAGGGTTTAGCCAAGTAAAAGTGGGAAGTTTTACATACAAATGAAAAACTTAAACTGTAATAAATTTAAACATGAGATAAGGTTTTTTTTTTACAAAAAGCTTATGTGAAATTATGTAAACGCTCGTCAATTTGGCGTAAAACTAATACTATTTTTTCACAATTAAATAAACTTTATGTTTGGCAGCAGTAGCTCTATCTATTGGCGTAAAGTGGCAAATCGTTTGAACAGGAAAATAGTTTGGTTAAAAATGTCTTATCTTGTGAAAATGGTATATAAACGCGGGACTGCCTATCGAGATTTTAATAAAATTTTTAGGTCCTTTATATACCGTGTGATGCCGGCTTAGAATAGCATCACCCCATTTCTTACCCATGGGTGTCGTAAGAGGCGACTAAGGGACTTGAGGGTGTGTATTGCAATTTAAGGCGACGGGCTGACAACCTGTCATTATAGTGATACACAGTAATCTGATTGACCCTCAAACTTTTGTCAGACGTGGTGTTAATATTCGTTGAACGGTCGTTAACGCTCTGCCTACCCCGTAAGGGATAAAGGCGTGTTTTATGTATGTTTGTATGTTTATATACATGAAATTCGAAATCCTAAAGGGTAAGCCTTAGACTTTTTATTACAAAATTTTGTTTTTGTTAATTACGTTTGTGGCCACATTTTAAACATAAGTCCCTTTAACTTTTGTATGAAAATGTACGAATAATTTGTGTTTGGTACCTGTCCAGCGAGAATTGGGTTTAGAGTCTTTTGACATTGTAGTCACTAGTATAACAGCGTGTCATGTTAACAGCCGTTGGTTAAGCGGTTTAGAGATGGTGTTGTATGACGTTATCAACTCTGCAATAAAAAAAAATATTTGTTAAGAAGATGTGACACAGTACAAACACAATTCTTCGGAAAATCTGTTCAAACATGTGACAACTTATAACTCGTAAAAAATAATTTCCCTAATCAATTATTGTGAAATAATCTAAAATTGAATCCAAATCTACTTGCGTCAATAAAAAAAAAAAACATTATAAAAATGAAAAAACAAACGTTATAATAGCTGGTGTAAGCAATCTACATGGCGCGGCGCAATCTACGCGTAGATCTCAAATTAGAAAGCCGCTCGTAAATTCCATGCCTTGCGTTTGTACAGCAACCGTGCCAGCATAGGTTGGTGTGTACAATCACTGTTGTAGCCAAAGGTTGTAGCAGTTTGCTACGAATATGCGTAGCATTGTAGCTGGCTACGTCAGTGGGAATACGTTTGAATAAAAAACAAAACCAGTAAACTCTGAGAGCCTTACAACATAGAAGCTACACATGTGTTGAACGCGTGTTTAAATAAAGACCTAATGCAAAAAAGTAAGACACACGTTTAACGTATGCCTAACTTTATCGTATTAAGGCCCGCTTTCAGTTTGTAGAAATAGAACACTACAACCATATTACAGGTGATATACAAAGGGTGAGGTCTGCCCAAGCATGCGTCACAAAATCTATCCCCCAGGGAAGTGTGCTTGGTTGTGTGCTGTTTATCTTATACATTAATGATTTACCTAAAATTATAAAAGATCCATGTACTCTATTTGCAGACGATATTTCTGTACTAATACCGGTTGAAACTTCTTCGAATTTAAAATTATCTTTAGATGAAACAATTCAAAAAATCCACATTTGGCTCCAAGATCACAACTTAAAAATTAATTACTCAAAGACCAAAATAATGCAATTTAGACCCCACCAAAAAAGACCCCTTAAAATTGATTATACGTTCGAAAATACCAAAATAGAAACCACAGAGTCATACTCGCTACTAGGCATAAGCATTGATGCAAGTGTGAATTGGAAAGACCACATAGCGAAAGTATCGTCTAAGTTGACTAGTTTTACGTATGCGTTGTATGAGCTTAAAAAATGCACAGATATTAAAACTGCTCTCATAGCTTATTATGCATATGCTCATTCCTGGCTCCAATATGGAATAGTACTGTGGGGATATAGCAAAAACTTTACCGATTTATTTATTTTGCAAAAAAAATGCGTTCGCATAATAGCAAACGTAAACAAAATGACGAGTTGTAAGCAATACTTTATAAAATATCAAATTCTTTCTCTGCCATCTCTGTATATTTTGGAAGCTTGCATGTTAGTACGAAAACACCCAAATCTTTTCCCACAGTACTCTCGCCCAAGTAATCTGAGACCCCAAACCAGGCTAGCCCTGCCATTCTCAACAATGAAAATGATTGCATGCGGTCCATCAGCTATGGTAGCCAAAATTTACAACAACCTACCAATAGAAATTAAGCAACAAGAAACTGTACGTAAATTTAAGTTAGAATTAAGGAAACATCTAGTCAAAATGTGTTACTATTCATTACAAGAATATCTGAGCGAAAAAAATAATCAATTGTAAATTAATCTTATTATATTTCCTACTTCATCCTATTTATTATTCAATTCAATTAATTTATATTATATATTTCTATAATTTTTTTAATAATGAAGTTAAGTAAAATTGACAATATTGTAAATTTTATTAGGCTCTACTTTATATTGTTATGCCCTCTCCGGGTCCATGTTTAAATCTCATTACTTTTATTATTTAAGACCTACTGAATGTATATAATGTAACATGGTGTGCAATAAATAAATACTAAATACTAAGGCCCTAAGCAACTGCTATGCTGCTATATGTAAAATCATATTTGTAGCTGTTTGCTACGAAAACGCGTAGCATGACAGGAGTGGCTACGTGAGTGGCAGTACGTTAGGAGCAATACGACAACGATAGAGCAGGATGCTTGATAGTTAGAGGGGGACTTTCGACAACCAGATTTCACCAGAAGCAATTGAAATTGATAAATTACATTCATTAGGAAGTCAAGCTTCTTGTAGAGTACTTTATTGCAGTTCAATTCGGAAACAATAATACCATATATTTCGAAAACAATAAATTAAATTTGATATTCATAAATAATATTTTTCTAACTGTAAAATCCAAAATAAACACGGCTTACATCCGCTTTAAATTGTTTTATTGTAATGAGTAATATTTGTGCAAATACAAGAAAATATTAATATTTTTCTATATTATTATTATTATAATTAGCCTATCAGATCCCACTGCTGGGCAAAGGCCTCCCCCGCGATCTTCCACTTGTTGCGGTCTTGTGCAACCTCGGTCCAATCCTTTAAATGGGCATCGAAATCATCACGCCATCTTTTTCTATATAATCCAATTTTTTGAGTCATTACTACGAAACCAACAGGTATACCTTTTTGAATAGAACTCGGGCACCTGTCACGCACGCGGCTCACAGGGCCTTCTAATTTAACGAGATTTGTAACCCGGCAATCCGCCCCCATATTCATGCCATTAGATATACCGGGACGTGTAAACAGTTGAGTCGCGTTATTTGCAAATGCTAGGCTTACGGTATCATGCCAAAATTAAGTTAAGATAATTTGACACATAAGAGAAAATATACTGGTGTAAAATATTTGAGGTCGAAGTGCCGTGTGATGTCGGCTCAGAATAGCATCACTACCTTCTCAACCGTAGGTGTCGTAAAAATCGACTAAGGGACTCGGGAGTAACATGTGTATTGCAATTTCAGGCGATACGATGACAACCTGTCTCTATTTTCTTAATGACTCTTAAATGTTTGTCATACGTGGCGTAACTATTTTTGTTTTTTTTTTGTTTTTTATTAATGATGGGTTTGCTCTTGACTCTAGTCTAGGTCATAGGACAGAGACAGAGTCTAAGATGGAGCGAGCTCACCCAGAAGAAGCCTGTTCACTCTTACTTTGAAGAGATTAGGGTTGTATGCTTTTGGAAACACAGACGCACAGACTATTTGTTTTTACGGCTGTTTACGCTCTGCCTACCCCGCAAGGTATATACCTGAGGCTTTTGTCCTGCACAATTGATAATAGAACATTTAAAAAACTACCGATATTGCGAGCTATATTCAATAAATAATATTATTATAGTCGCGCGCAGGTATGTTTGCAAAGCCGATACTTATTCAATTTTATACCTAGCTATATAATCAAATGGATCTCATTTATCGTCAGCTGCTAAGTATTTTTAATGCACCGTAACGCATGCGTCTGTCAGACGAAAGGAAATGTCGCATCCGTAAACGCACCGTAGCCGTATTTGTAAGGAAATGAGATGAATTCGCAATTTCTTTCGTCTGACAAACGCATGCGTTACGGTGCGTTAAAAATACGCAGCGACGGCCGACAAGTGGGAAAACCGCCTTTTCATTTTCTTCGAATAACTCAATACATGGATTTCTCGGCAATTCATCTGTCTGTCTCATTAGGTTTTCTTTGACGTTACTGAACATTTTGATGTTGAAAATTTGAATATATTTGAACCATTTTATATCATAACAATGGCCGTATGATATTGGCTTAGAATAGCGTTACCCCATTTCTTTATATGGGTATTGTAAGAGGCGATCAGGGACTCAAGGGTTATATGTGTTTTATAATTTTAGGCGATGAGCTGACAAAGCTGCCAGTTTGAAGATACACAATTTTCCGAATGACCCTCAAATATTGTCGGACGTTGCGTTAATGACCGCTTTTACGGCCGTTTACGCTCTGCCTACCCCGTAAGGGATTATGGACGTGATGTATGTATGTAGCCTGTTACATATCCATTACTTACAAATAAGTACCAAATAATACAAATATTTATTTTACTTCCACTTTGAAGATATCACTTGAAAAGGATCGGAAAGGATTTACAATGTTTGATGTTGTTTGCTGAAAGTGTTGTTTGAAGAGCTTCGGTTCTAAGTTTAGCATCCGTAATGAGCTTTTGGCTTTGGTTACAGAATATTATTTTTAATATTTATAGTTTTTTTTATACTACATTACATTAAAATAGAGGTAATTATAATAGTAGCGAGGACAACGGCTGATGTGAAAGATGTTACATTCACAAGGAACGCTGCAGCCAATTCCTTGGAGGACTTATTTACCGAAAGCATGAATCATTTAAGTAAGAGGTGTCTTGCTCACTGTGAAAAAATTAATGACTACTGGTAGAAAATATTATTTTAAGTTTGATCTGATCTCACTATTCTCAAAAGTTTATTTTTGTTATAATATTGTTATGTTTTTTGTTTCCTTGTATGGTATTTTTAAGTTCATCCTGTAGCCTAGGGTTAGCTGTGTATTGCAATTTTAGGCGATGGGCTGACAACCTGTCACTATAGTGATGCTTAGTTATCTGATTGACCCTCAAACTTGTCAAACGTGGTGGTAACATCCGTTTTACGGCCGTTAAATACAGGCGTGATTTATGAATGAATGAATCCTGCAGCCTATACATTGTATTTTTATAATAGATAAGTCATTGAGTCGCCTTCTACGCCATCCATGAGTAGAATTGAGGTGATTGGTCACATTTGACCAAGTTTTTTAATAAGTTTATATATTATCGTTGTTTATACTTTGAGCAATGTTGCGTGTGCTGCGGTCACTTCAAAGTCATGTTTTTCCTCGTGAAGCTAACTTTGAGTTAAGGAGAGTTTAGCGTCGACTTTCGGAACTAAGTCGGCAAGCGACCTTATCCAGCTTGTTTTCTTTGCCGCACCAACTTGCTCAAGGCTGGTAGTACATACATACATATATCACGCCTGTTATCCCTTGCGGGGTAGGCAGAGCGTAAATAGCCGCAAAAACGAACATTTACGCCACGTCTGACAAATATTTGAGGGATATTCTGAAAATTGTGTATCGCCATAGTGACAGGTTGTCAGCCCATCGCCTAAAATTGCAATACACACCCTCGAGTCCCTTAGTCGCACCTCTTACGACTCCCACGGGTAAGAAATGGGGTGATGCTATTCTTAGCCGGCATCACACGGCACCTGGCAGTAGAACTACCTATACATACATACATACCGGGTTATTTTTTATTCAGCACGGACATTTTACGGGGTGTTTCTACTCATGATTCTGAGACAACTTTTATTATGGGGTCACCTGCGAAATCGCGAAAAAAAGTCCAGCTGTTCCATACATTTTGTACTAGTAGGTATGAATTTTTCTATGGAGTAGCCGTTTTATTTTCACGATTTCGCTGGTTACCCTACAGTTAGTTGTTCAGAATCATGAGTAGAATCACCCTGTAAAGTTCCCATGCTGAATAAAAAATGAACCTGTATATCACGCCAATATCTCTTGCAGGGTAGGCAGAGCGTAAACGGTTGTTAAAATGGATATTTACGCTACGTGTGACAAACAGTTGAAGATCATTCGGAAAATTGTGTATCACCAATGTGACAGGTCGTCAGCCCATCGCCTAAAATTGCAATACACACCCTCGCGTCCCTTAGTCGCACCTCTTACGACTCCCACGGGTAAGAAATGGGGTGATGCTATTCTAAGCCGGCATCACACGGCACCTGGCAGTAGAACTACCTATACATACATACATACCGGGTTATTTTTTATTCAGCACGGACATTTTACGGGGTGTTCCTACTCATGATTCTGAGACAACTTTTATTATGGGGTCACCTGCGAAATCGCGAAAAAAAGTCCAGCTGTTCCATACATTTTGTACTAGTAGGTATGAATTTTTCTATGGAGTAGCCGTTTCTTTTTCACGATTTTGCTGGTTACCCTACAGTTGGTTGTTCAGAATCATGAGTAGAATCACCCTGTAAAGTTTCCGTGCTGAATAAAAAATGAACCTGTATATCACGCCAATTTCTCTTGCGGGGTAAGCAGAGCGTAAACGGCCGTAAAAATGGACATTTACGCTACGTATGACAAACAGTTGAAGATCATTCGGAAAATTGTGCCATTGTGACTAGTTGACACCCCATCGCCTAAAATTGCAATACACGTGTTACCCTCTAGTCCCGTAGTCACCTTTTACGACAGAAAATTAAACCCAAAAAGGGGTTGATGCTATTCTAAGCCGGCGCCATACGGCACGGAGAAATACCTATAATTTACATTAACTTGTCAAGGACTCTAAAAATCTTGTTTGAATTCTTAATGGAACAGGAAATTGTACTGTCTTCTTTTTCCGTGTGTAATTCATGCAAATCCTTACAGTTCTCTAGTTTGTATAGGAAATTGCATTACTTAGAAAAAAATACTTAGTACATTTCGTATGCAAATTGACTTTCAGTTAAAGGAAAGAGTGTTCGTCTTATTCATTTGCATATTAAAAAAGATCACTGAGTGTGACTCAATTTAAGCGAGTACTTTACCTGGTATTCATGAATATACAGCGTTTGAGCCAACTTCGACAAGTCAAACACAAACGCTGTTCACCGTTCGAAAGTCGCTTACATTTAAGTAACAAGTGCCGTCGAGTTAGAGCACGCAGCCACGAATTTACATACTGCGGACACGCTTCACGCCCGAAATTGAGTTCCCCATGCCCCATGTCTATTCCGAAACCAATATGGCCGCCGCCTTCCCAAAACGAAACCCGCCTGCCATGAAAACATAATCAACTTTCCCGACACAATCGCTTATTTTCACACACAACGCTGGGCAAAACAGCTTAGTATGTAAATTTAAATTAGGTTCGCCGTCAATGTACGCTGCGTTGCGTAGTTGCCGCAATAAAAGTCGTGGAGCGGTTTTGTTTTGTTTGGCTGCGAGTTTTAATGTGTCTATTTAGTGGTTTTCATAATTGCCAGTATTTTGTTTTGGAAAAGTCGTTATGTCTATTATATAAGGTTCATTTTAATTCAGTGCAAATATTTTTATAGTAAGTTCTACTCGTTAAACTGAACAACATTTCCCATTAAACATAGGACGGAATATGAAAAAATAGCCCTCTCATATAAAGTGACAATTTTTTACATAAGAAGGCTATTTTGTTGCTTATTTTGAATTTTAATAGGACATTATAGTATTCGTTAAGACTAGAGTTATGGAATCTCACTTGTGTATGCTGTAAAAAAATTCTTTTTAGAAATATGTAAACCTGTTGTGTCTTGTCTCATTGTAAATTATTCCTGTGTAAGTTTTTGTGTACAATAAATGGTTAAATAAATAAAATTAAAAAAGGATTTTACATGAATACGAACTGGTAAAAAGCAAAAAACATCGATGATTTCATAATACTACTAAAAATGTTTTATTTTTGTTTTTTATATTTATTTTGTGAGTAGGTACTTGTTCAGAATCGACGAGACTAAGAGTTTCCACGTATCGTAAATCAGATACGAGAATACGTCGTTCTGTAATGCATGATTCTTGTAAACCGATCACGGCTGATCAAGCCCTCCATATTAATGTCGAGCATATTTGCTGAATTTGCCCGCCATTAGATTCAGTTTTGGTACAGTAATAGTACAGAAGCACGGCGGTTTAAGCTTTTATTCGTAAAATTGCACCTTAAGCATTCGTCGCTCGCAAATGGTAGCTTTGTACATACATACGTTAACAGCCACAACAGTCCACTGCTGGACATGGGCCTCGACCTATAGGGGAGTATTGCCATATTCACCAGGCCCGGCAGGTGGATTGATGGCAAGGAACGCTACTGTCTATTCCCTGGATGAATTTATCCTTCAGTCGCTTTTTACGACGCCCACAAGTAGAATTTGGGGGATGCTATTCTAATCACTCGGCGGTATGTAAATAGTCCAAATAATACTAATGGTGGATTTAAAATAATTTTAATAAATCAATCGTGGCAAGTAAGAGCTGTTCACATGTTTTTAATAAATGTTGCTGTCAAATACACTGTATGCTGCACACATACTTACCTACACTGTAGTGTAACAATCTTTATGGCGTAGGTCCTTCCTGTAATTTGTAATAAGCCTAAGGTTTTGTCATGTTGCCATGCTTATGTCATGTAGCTTATTATTCGTATGTTATAGTCTATAGTATTGTAACATATTGCATGCATCTGTAAATGCACCGTTATTCTCACTAATTACTTATTTTCTACCGTGTTTTAATAAGAACTAGGCAATACCTACCTATTGTAAATCCTGTCTGTACCTACGTGGTCTGATTGAGAGCGAGGCCTCCCATCACAAGTGTCTTTAGACAATTTTCTGGGAAGCCCATACAAAAAGTTTGTACTGATTTACAAAATAAAAACATATTTTATTTATTTGTTTAATACAAATCTACATACAAAAAAGTTTCTTCAAGACTTTTTCTTAATACAGTGCCTGTTGTGCCAGTATTTTTTACTGTTTCTGTGTACGATAAATCGTATATAAATAATACATGTGATATGCATCTACTTCCATTATTTACGTACAATCTAAAGAAAAACAGCTGATTAACTCTGATTACATCTACTGTGGAACCGGAGCTTCTAAAAGCTCGTTTGACAGCTCGTTTTGGGCTACGTGTAGCTCGCAAATGCGGCACGAATGTATGGATTTGAATAATTAATATTTTTAATTTCAAACTGAAATAGGGTAATTGATACAACTAAAAAATACACACATATCACGCATATAATCCCTTGCGGGTTAAGCAAAGCGCAAAAATAAACTTTGCCTAAATCTGATTTATGATATAATGTTTAGTGTTTACTAAGATACGAACTTGTTTTTATGTTTAAATCTTGAGGCCCGTTTTTAGATAAGTAGCTTTTTGCAACTTTCCATTACGCAAAAAGGATATTGACGATATGCCGTGTGATGTCGGCTTAGAATAGCATTACCCCATTTCTTTCCCTAAGGAGTCGTAAAAGGTGACCAAGGGACTCGAGGGTGTGTATTGCAATTTCAGGCGATGGGCTGACAACTTGTCACTATGGCGATACACAATTTTCCGAGTGACCCTCAAATGTTTGTCAGACGTAGCGTAAATGTCCATTCTCTGCGGCCGTTTACGCTCTGCCTACCCCGAAAGGGATTGTAGGTGTGATATGTGTGTGTATGTGGATATCCTAATCTCTTTTCGGTTAGCTTTTGAAGTGAAGGTTGGTTTTACTAAATAATACATATTATGTATTATTTACAAATGACGTCTCATCAAAAAACGGTGATCATTTTACTGTAGGAATACTAATAATTAGGTCATCAACAAAGTAATCATAAAACATGTTATCTAATGGATTATTTTGGAATAACCAAATCAGTAGGTTTATCAATGGAGTAAAAATAAAAAACAATAACATATCATACACATACATACATAAACATAGCACGCCTATAATCCCTTGCGGGGTAGGCAGAGCGTAAAAAGCCGCAAAAATCGGCCATTTACACCACGCCTGACAAATGTTTGAGGGTCATTCGGAAAATTGTGTATCGCTATAGTGACAGGTTGTCAGCCCATCGCCTAAAATTACAGTACACACCCTCGAGTCCCTTAGTCGCCTCTTATGACTCCCACGGGAAAGAAATGGGTTGATGCTATTCTAAGCCGGCATTAACAATAACATATCGACGTTGTAAATCTGAAGTACTGTTAGTGCAGACCTTCACTGCTCCTAGTATGGAGTTTGCCAACTTTTTTATAAAAGTCGAAGCCTCGACTGATTCTTCCAGTCCACTGAATGTTCTTGCAAAGCGAATAGAGTTGATTACTTCCAGCGCCTGTCTAGCGGTTTCATCCGCTACTACTCTATAACTGCTACTTAGTAACTCAAACAATGCACAGACAACTATAATTAATCTCCTTTAAAATGTTACCTTGGCTAGGAACCTGGGAATGTCTGCGTAAAAAACATGCCTAACAAATACCCTACTTTTATTTCGTAGCAAGTTGCTACGAAGCTTGTATCACGTCTCAAACATCTCGTTGATTGACTTGTGTATTTCGCATTCTTTTCATACCTTTTACAATATTTTATTTTATTTTTTTTGTTCACAAGCAAATATTACAGCTTATAACTAATTTGTTTTACAAGAAAGTTACATAAGTTTTGTAAAGCCAATTACAATGTTTGACATTTTAAAATTTAAATTGTTTGGGTACTTAAAAAATTGATAAGGATAAATAAAAATTGCCTTTAGTAACATATTTTATGCGGCCGTGTGATGTCGACTTAGAATAGCATCATCCCATTTCGTTCCCGCGGGTGTCGTAAGAGGCGACGAAGGGACTCGAGGGTTATGTGTATTACAGTTTTAGGCGACGGGCTGACATTCTGTCACTATAGTGAAACCCGATCATTCTGAAACGGCCCTCAAATATTTGTCAAACGTGGTGATGATAGTGATTTTATGTTACGGCTGTGAACGCTCTGCGTACTCCGCAACGGATGAAGGCGTGATATGTGTATGTATGTATTTTATGAAAACACTCTCTAATTTTGCATTGAGTATTGTAAATCAAGTTACCCAATATCTGTTAAATGCTGAAAGCTGAAATTGCATTTTTCTTTGTAAAAACGTAATCTCGTTGAGCTTGAATTTGTGAAGTTTCTTGAATTATTAAACCGTCTAGCCGTTCAAGTCTGTGCGCCGTTCACCTTGACAACAAAGACAAATGAAGATCTATTTTAACTGGCGCTATATCAGCACATAATAAAAAAGACTATGCTTGACTAAATTCAATTAAATTATGAAATAAAGTCGGGCATTACGGTATCATTCGAATGTGTTTATGTTGTGGTTATGCCTCAAATAAAATAAAAAATGTGGTGCCGGTTTAGAATAGCACTACCCCATTTCTACCCGTGGATGTCGTAAAAGGATGACAACGGTTCCCAGTACCTTGCACTGCGCTCGCCAATCCGCCTGCCAAGCGTGGTAAGTATGACAAATACCCTTCGATTAGGGGAGGCCCATGTCCAGCAGTGGACTGTTGTGACTGTTGAAGTTGAAGTTGAAAATAGAAAAGTCTTTTTTTTATCTCGCCCGAGCTGGTTTTCTATCAATACAATAAGATAAGATAAGATAAGATAAATGTTTATTTGCAAGAATACAGTCATGAGAGGTCTTAAAATTAGTTATTGTACAGTGTATTCAGCCTGCATGCAGGCGTGCAAATTAGTCTCTATAAAATTTTACAAAATTATAACTTAAAATTCTAATTACATTCTAATTACAAATTAATTACAATTAAAAATTGGTTATGTCATTTATAAATACAAAATTGTTATAAAAAGAAGAAAATTGTGTAATATAGAACCTTGACATTGAATAAAGTTAATTTCACTTACATTTCAATCCATTGCTGAATACACTTAACAGCATGTACAACAACAGTTCTTTTCACGATTCTGAGAGTAATAATGTTATCCTTAGGAATATTCTAGAAGCTTTTTCTTAATGTTTTATGGTCGATGACTGTCGAGTACCTTTACACAGTATGTGGCGTCATTACGATGCTACCTAATTGAGTTTCGATCGATTCTCGCCCGTTTGAAATAATAACGACATAAACACCTCCCGAGTGCGTGGCGTGGGGTTTAAACGGTGTTTAGTTTCAATATGTTTTAAATGGTTTGATTGTACATCATTTTACGAAATAGATTGAGGAGTTTTCCTGTTTTCGTCTGTTATTTATCTATCTTAGTAGGAGACATAGGATCGCGAACAGTGAAAGAACCCTTCGGTGGACCCTTTGCCCAGCAGAGGGATTCTAACGGCCAGATAAGATAAGATAAGATAAGTACAGTATTTGTGATAACGATGTATATTTGATAAATACGTAACGAAAAAGGGCAATATTTGCCACTAATTTCGTTAGCGGTGAAGAAATAGCCCTTACAGAGCATTACATAGTAACAGAATTTAAATATAGGCGGTTCTCCCATTTCTTATCCATCGCTGCGTATTTTTTACACACCGAAACGCATGCGTCTGTCAAGTCGTTTGACTGACAGATCCGTAAGCGCATCGTAGCCGTATTTAGAAGGCAATAAGATCGGGATTCGTAATTTCCTTTCGTCTAACAGACGCATGCGTTACGATGCGTTTAAAATACGCAAGACGGACGACAAATAGGAGAATACCCTTACATTAAAACGTTAAGATTCAAATGTTCTGCCCGCTGTGTAGACAGAACTTTATTATTAAATTACATGAAAATAATTGGATGTGTATTAGATCTGAGTTACAAAAGTGAGGTTAGGTTTTAAAATCATGTTTTATTGAACCACTTCGTATTTATTAGGCAATGTACAAATGACGATGCTTTCATGTACATTTACATAACATTTTTACAGTAGTAACTGGATTCAAATATATATTATATTGCTAATTAACCGTTTCCCAGTAGAAACTGTGGAACGTAAAAGTTCAAGTATAGTTTGCTAGGTTTATTTAAGTTTATGTAGAGTTGCCACTCTCGGTGTTTAGCCACCCCTTGGAGGGTAGTTCTGTTAAAGCTTTAGAAGTTATAGCTCAAAAAAGTATTAGCTAAAAAAGTGATCCGGTTCCCATGCTACAAGCTTTGCTTAGCTTGGGGCTAATTGGCGCTGTGTGAAATGTCTAAGATATTTATGTATTTATTAGGTGACGACTACTTTTAAGAACACGTATCGCAACGTTAAAATTCGACATAAGTAGGTAACTTCAGTTACCATAAAATCTGCAGGTAAATTCCCTGTTTTTTTTTTATAGATTTTTTAATTTCTTATAAGTTACCTTGAACTTATAAATTCTTGAAAACAATATCGGAAAATGCGTGTTTTACTATAATGCTAATCCGGGTAATTGGTGTAGATCCAGTAAAATCCGGCTGGATTGAGAATCGGTCCGGATTTATTTATAATTTGTTCGTAGTATTTAGTTAACGTATAGTCCTATGCAAATACGATTATGCACTGCTCCCGCTGCTCCATATACAATTTCCTGTACCTAGGTTGCCTGGAAGAGATTGCCTGTTAGCAATAAGGCCGCCTAATTGTACGCTAATTAAGTTCTACTTTGGCTGTATATATTTATGTTGTTTCCTTTTGTGTGCAAATAAAGTATTCTTATCTTATCTTATCCGGATTGCAATGCCTATTTCTTGTCCGGTCGACAAAATTAGAGACGTTTATTAGCATTATTTATTACAACTAACTCTCGCCATGCTAGAAAGCCTGTTTGCAGACGTCACCATTTATTTGATAATTACATCACAATTGATTTTCCTTTTATATTATAGTCTTATCTTTTTTTACAGTCTCCTCCTTTCGTACTCTCCTCCGTTTTTTCGGATCCGGTACCGGAATTCAATCGAATATCACCGGATCCGGTATGGGGCAAAAAAGCACCGGATCCGCAATTAATTGCAATGTTTAGTTATAAATAAGACAGTTTTGTGGTTTGAGCCGTGTCGGCGCGGTTCTCCGAAAGTCCTGACTTCTTATACCGCCTCTGTGATACTTTTGGTTCCTATATTTTCACAGATAATTATTTACTCACTCGTGGTAGGAAGAAGCAAACATAAAAGTTCAACTATAGTTTAGTTAGGTTTATTTAAAAGTTTGTGTCGAGTGGGAAGGCGGTGTTTAGCCACCCCTTGGAGGGTAGTTCCGTTAATGGTTTTGAAGTTTCGCTTACGACAATTTTTCAGAACTGTTTCAGAACTGTAGTTTTTATATAACTTGCGTTTTATACAGTTAGGTACAAGAGTATACAAGTTAAAAAAATTATTTCGAAAGAACAACGTAAAAAGCCACTGCAAGCTTTTTCAATTCTTTATCATCTTCTTATCGTGTGGGACACCGAGTCATCCGACGACCCGATGATAAGTACTTTATAAGTACCTAAGTATTCCTCTATCTCTGAATGTGTGAATTTAGATGATATTTGGTACACAGATAGAGCATTACCTGGAATAACACATACATATATTTTTACATCAGACAAATGACTATTCCTACGGGAAATTGAGAAGCAGCGGGTAAAATTGTCAAGTAGTGGTAATTTAAATCTTATATCTTTTACCCCACTGATAACTTTGCGTTGGTGTTATAATTAGGCTAAGCGCCTGCCAGTATCTTGCGAGCAATGCATAGCTATTTACTTTAATTATAACGTAGTGACGTCAGCTAGCAATCCCGGGATCTTGGTTGTCATAACGCATAAACATTATGTAAATTTTGTAATGTACCTAAGTCTGGTATTTGTCTTGAGAAATGTGTTTCTGGTGTAAGGGATGTGTCCGTAGTATGATTTTTTTAACAAAACTTATCAGGAGTGTATAATAGATTTGTCACTAATCTCGCTAAGACGCTATGGATATAATTATATAAACAATTTTATATTTGCTCTATGGAATACTTACTGTCATCAATCATCTTTTACATACTTAAAGAAAGGTACACACACAAACATACAGACACATACGTAGGCAGAGCGTAAACGGCCGCAAAAAAGGACATTTCACACCCTCAAATATATGTCAGACGTGGCTTACGTCTGACATATATTTGAGGGTCATTCAGAAAATTGTGTATCGCTATAGTGACAGGTTGTCAGCCCATCGCCTACAATTGCAATACATACCCTCAAGTCCCTTAGTCGCCTCTTACGATTCCCATGGAAAATAAATGTGGTGATGCTATTCTTAGCCGGCATCACACGGTATAGAGAAGTGCATTTCGACAATTGATGAACTACGAATTTATTATCAGATTAAATAGTGACAAACAGACAAAAGGTGGACGTCTTGTGAGTAGAAGTGCACCAATAAATTGATAGTATTAATAGAGAACAAACTTAAGTATCTTACTTACTACCCTGTCTTAACGAACTAATTTCCTACAGCGATACAATCTCAGATTTCTACCGACCACAACAAAAAATGACTGGCAATTTATTATAGTTTCATAATTTGTTCTAAACCCAATCGCAAGACGCCGGCTTATGCAGTTTTAATCGCAGTTGGCAACACCTGGGGCGAAGGCGGGAAATTGATTAATCGCAGAACTTCGCTCGACGGGCGCCGACTTTTTAAATACTGTTCCATTTTTAAAATTTAAGACACTGGCTGCTTGGCAGGTGTTGGGGTGGCAAATGTTTTCTTTTATTTCTGTATGAAGTTGTTTATTATTTTGGCAGCGTTTTCGGTAGCTGTGAGTGGTACTTTTTTAAATTATGTTGCTTGAGGTAGCGAACATTTATTTTGTGAATTTCCTATACATCTTCACTTGCAAATTAGTCCGATGCATCGTTTAGTAGGGCAGATAATGTCCTGAATTACACCCAAACCTGCCAATAGGTATACCTACTTAAATTGTGACCAGACTCTCTCCCTAATGTAGTTACAAAACTAACCCTGTTGACTGTCGTTTAAATAAGACTAAAAACTAGTAATTTGGGCGTTTATTATACAGGGAGCAACAAAAAAAGTATAACAAGCCGAAAGCAGGTCAAGATACTCATAACTGAACAACTTTCCCCAAGGAACATAGGTCAAAACTTGAAAAAAAAAAATGTACCTCCCATTCAAAATTGCCAATCAGCTTATTTACTATGGAAGGTCGGTTATTTTTAAATTATTTCGACCTATGCTCCATGGCGAAAGAAGTTCAGTTTCACGGTACCTTTACCTCCTTTCAGCTTCATAAACCCTTTTTCTTACTCCTTGTATAATTGAATTACAATCCAGACTTCCAAGTGCTGCCACAGTACAGTAGGTTCTGCAGAATATCGTCCCCAAATTGGATACTAAACAGTACAATTTCCAAGTAACAGTCCCCAAGTCTACAGTCCACCGTCTCAAGGCTAGGTCTGGCCACGGAGAGCCACAGACGTAAGTAATTGCAGTAGAATCAATAACTACGTTCATTAATGACTAACCAGCAGAAAAAGGGTACAGTGACAATTCTAGCGTTTTCAGTTAATTCTTGTAGCTTTTTGAAATTTTTAATTTGATAAATTTTTAATATTCAGCTACAGTCTCCAAGCTTGAAGGCTACGTCTGGCCACAGAGAGCCACAGACGTAAATAATTGCAGTAGAATCAATAACTACGTTCATTAAGTACTAACCAGCAGACACAGGGTACAGTGTCAATTCTAGCGTTTTCAGTTAATTCTTGTAGCTTTTTGAGATTTTTAATTTGATTAATTTTTGGTATTCAGCTACAGTCTCCAAGCTTGAAGGCTAGATCTAGTCGCAGAGAGTCACATACGTCGTGAGTGTTTCAGAAGAAGCGGTGTCCAACACGAGAAAATAATTGTGGATGAAGTCTGCAGCTGCAGGGCACAGTGATCATTTAAATTGGGAAATGTGACAGATTAGTATTATGTAATTGCTATTAAACTGTAATTTCTATAGGCAGAATGCATAAATTAGGTTTTAATACAACTGTTTTCGAGTTCATAATTCGAACATTATGAGACGAGTGTAGATAAAATGCTTTAACTTTCAGTAGGTACATTATACTTCATACCTCAGTCAAGCTTTTAAATTATATAAGGTCCTATTAAATTCAGTGCAAATATTTTTGGGAGACGTCTGCTAGTAAAAAGTTACAACTTTACCTCATAAATAGAATATATAAAAAAAAAATTACATCCATACAAAGTGGACACATTTTATGATAATTTTTGTATGGAAGGCCCATATTTTTTCATATGTCGACCTATGTTCCTCAAACACACAAAAATAATTGCACTGAGTTCAATAGGACCTTATGCAGGTATGTTCTCCCCATTAAAAACAAACAAATATCCCCTTTAATACAACAGTTAAGATAAGTCCCAGAACTTGCAAACTCCAAATCCCCGCTAGCAGACGCGCGCACCTCAAATTAATTACTTGACATTTGAACCTCAGAGACCGACGGAACTCCGCTCCTAGTTCAACTCAAATATAATATTAATATTCTCGAGACTCCTAAACCGCTGGCTCTTATGCCCCGGTGTAGATATGACATTTCTATGCACTGTAATTTTGGATGTAGTTTCATTTTATGTGTCTGAGAAACCTTTGCTCTTTTCTTCAGTTGCTTCTACATTTCATGTTGGGAAAAGGGCATGTAAAATCGAGTCCTCAAAACCCGTTTTGCGTCTCGATATTAGAGCTCAATAACGGAATTCCAGTTATGATATGTTATATTAAAAGTTTCAAAATAGATATTTTTAGTGAATATTTTTTCAATTTCAATAAGTTTTCGCGCGAGTCGAGAGCAGTTCTAAGGTATTTGCGTGACAAAATGCTTGTAAAGAGAAGCACCTGCAGTTTTTTTTGATATTTTTCGACCTATGTTACTTGGGAAAAGTTCAACCTTGTTCACTTGAAATATTTGTATTTCATACATACATACATAAATCACGCCTATATCTCTTACGGTGTAGGCAGAGCGTTAACGTTCGTAAAACGGATATTAACACCACGTCTGACAAAAGCATTTGCATTTGCTTTTGCTTTGCATTTGATTTAAGGTGAAATTTTACTAGTGACCTACTAGTAGTAATCAGTCACCTTATATAAGGTGAAATTTTACTAGTGACCTACTAGTAGTAGTCAGTCACCTTATAATATAAGGTGAAATTTTACTAGTGACCTACTAGTAGTAGTCAGTTGAAAAACTCTGTCACCAGGGTTCACCGGGTCGTTGCACGACTCTGTGTCCCACACGAAACGAGAGAGAGACTAGTGAAGTGACCAATAGCGAAATCTCAAGTTGGACCGGTGATAAGGAACAACTTTCCCAAGAAATATAGGCTGAAATACAATGAAAAATATTGGACCTCCCATAGAAAAAAATCGATCAGCTGATTTGAGTTCGCTACCTGTCACCAGAAAAATTTCACCATACAGTACTAGGTATGATCTGTGTTTAGCATCCACTTGCATTGAATTAGCTATACCTCTAATAAAAGAGAAAATGTAATATTCTTTTCAATAATACACATTACATGCTGTTGGGTTTGTGGGTTGTCATCTCATCGTCCATTCAAGCAAAATTCCGGAAAACCCAACGAGGTTCTGATAATAGGAACCATAAAGGAAATATGCGAGGGTAAAGGGTTCCTCTTTTATTATTCCAAACATATTTCTACGACATTTTGTTAAAATGTTGCGTAAAAATTTGTAGGAATAACATTTTTTCTGTTTTTAAGTGCAACAGAAATAGATAAGCATTTGAAAAGCATCTCATTTTTGTTTCGATAGAGTGTCAGTTGTATGGTTTTGGCTATTTTCCCATTCCGCTAACAGTTTTGAAGTATAGAAAATCACAATGGTAATACAATGACAATTGAGTTTCGATATGACAAAAAAATAAAAGAATCAGGGCCCTGGTAGGAGGCCGTCCCCTGCTGCACTTTCTGATCTTCTTTTTCGTGTGGGACACCGAGTCATCCAACGACCCGATGAACCTTGGTGTCAGATTTACAGCCGCCTAATACCACAAGTAGGCCTCTGACATGGTTTTGTTACAACCGTCGTCTTAGTAACCAGGATCGACGGCTTAACGTGCCCTCCGAAGCATGGAACCATTTATTTTCGGACAGTCAGTTGGTTTAATCTGCAATGTCCTAACCAGACCGGGAACAAATTCACAAAGTGATAAATCCACCGAGAATCGAACCCGAAATCTTGTAAAATGTTTTTAAGGTGAGATCTACTCGTGAAACTAAGCAACTTTTCCTAATAAACACAGCTCGAAATATGAAAAAATGTAAAATAAATGTGTCACTTTGTAACTGAGGTCTATTCTTATTTTCATAATTCGACTTATGTTTAGTAGAAAAAGTGGTTCAGTTTTACATGTATCGCCGTAAAATATTTTAAATTAATTTATTAGGACAGGCATGGCTTCCTCTCGAGAACATCCGGAATGAGACTATCCGCAAAAATACCAAAGTAACGGACATAGTCTGGAAGTAGAAACATCTATCGTAGAACTGAACCGATAGAAGGTAGAGTAAGCGGCTTCTCTATTTATACTGTAGCGACCTCTGGGAGCTACAACAAGAAACTCACTCCAAGTGGTTCACGAGCAAGCAAGACGCAACAGAAAATCCAACATATCTGCAAGATGGCGCCACGTGACAGAACAAAGAGCCTGAAACGCGGTATCGAAGTGTTTCACCACGCAACGCATATATACAACTTCCAATTCTATCCAGGTGAACCAGTCAGTCCCCTGGCCACAACACCCGGCCAGGCGGGTAGCTACCCTTTTTCCGACTCCACCTGGAACATTCCATTCTGCCTATTGGTATCACTTCTTGTCACCCACCAAAATACTAATGTAGATTGACGATTGTTTCAGATAAAGCCCCATCGGAGGCGACGTTCCGTGGCGCTGAATTCCTCTCGTACGACCTGACGCAGACCGGCGGGGAGCCAATCGTCAGCACTCAGGATGCCATCTCCTTGTACTTCAAGACGAGACAGCCCAACGGCCTGCTGTTTTACACTGGTAAGATATAAGTTTTATGCTACGTTCAAACTATGATCCCGCTCTAGCCAGGAAAATAGCCTAAAATCTATATCTGATCGCGGATCTGTTTCCGGAACATTATAACTTGGGTCTTTTCAAGACAAGGGTATATAGGCATTATCTAGGCAAGCATGTACCATCATCGTCTACATCGTCACTTACCATCAGATAAATGCGGGCCTATTTTATATATAAAAAAATATTAAGTTTTATGCTACGTTCACGCTATGCTCCTGCTCCTGTTGCTGCCGCAAATACAGGGTTACTTTTTATTCACCCCGGAAATTTTACATGGCGATTCTACTCATGATCACAGAATATATAATAGTACTAACGTACAGAAGAATCACTCCCTAAGAAATTACATGTTTAGGTATAAATTAATACCTACGCTCGGTGTACCCAACCGCTCACAAACAAAATTGAAACTTATGAACGCGCGCGAACGCTCAATCTCCCTTGCGCATCGCAGTTTTATGACTGAGCCGCCGGCGAACTCCAAGGGTTGTAACGTCTTGTCATCATGTTATTCGTGCACGAAGATTTTTTGTTATTGATTTTGCTATAATATCTTATTTGTTCACTTAATCTACGAAAGGAATTGTAAGATTTGTAAATATTTATAAACCTAAACGAAATTATTAATGACTACTGTTTATATAGAAAAACAATTAATTATTCTTGTGTCTAACTGTTCTTTGTATCGAGTGGGACACCGAGTCGACGACTCGATCGATTTTTTAACGAATAAACGTACTAAAACACAGAAAAAAATCAAGTAAATGTGCGCGCGAGCAGCACGTGCGTGCGAACAGTGCGGCGGCTAGCGGCACACTGGCGGTCTGGCGACGACAAGTGACAACCCGCGGAGATTAGTCCCCGTAGGGGACCCGCCGGCGGAACATACCTAAACCGTGGAGTGAGACCCCCCTGTCATGATTCTGAACAATTTCATTTTGGGGTCACCTGCGAAATCGCGAAAAAAACCAGCTGTTACATACAGTTTGTTTGAGTAGGTATGAATTTGTCTATGGAGCAGCTGTTTTGTTTTTTAGATTTAACAGGTGACCCCATAATAAAAGTTGTTCAGAATTATAAGTAGAATCACCCTAAGTACCAACACATTACAGTCTCCTACTAGAGGGGGTATGCTTGCCTACGTATTGGTATTCGTCATACTCACGACGCATGACAATCGGAAAGGCGGGCGCAAGATGTTGACCATGATCTGAATTTATCTCTAAGTATGACACCTGTCCGTAAGAATGGCATGATGTTATTCTTCGGCACCACATTAAAAAGCTTTTTACAACAAGCCAATAACAGTTTATCAAATGTGTAACAGGATGTAGCCTTTTTTGACAGCTCATATTTTTTTTTATCTAAAAGTCATCGATATAATTATGGAGTTGAAAATCTGAAGAGAATCTTTGCTGGGGAGTTTGATATTGCTTCTTTTCGTGTGAGACACCCAGTTGTCCAACGATCTAATGAACGTCCTATTAGTAGGCGGTTGAAAACCTCTGCAACCAGGGTTCGTCGAGTCGTTCGTTATTTCGGTGTCCCACACAAAAAAGATAAAAATAATGAACGTCCTTTAAATCGATTAAGAACTTATAATCCGAGTTAGATTGAAAGTACTGACATAACATTCGTTGTGTCAGTGGCGCTTTTTTAAGAGTATTCTGATATCACTAACAATGAATAGTGACTACAAGTCTAAAAAAGGAACGCCAGCAAGGTTACGATGAAGAAAACAGTTCACTACTTAGTACTAGAACGCTAATTTGATTACCCGCATGGCTAGTTGAGAACCATCTAACGCTATCTATTGGCGTAAAAAGGCGTTACCTTTTTAATCTGTTTTATTTTAAACAAGAAACGTTTCTCTCCATAGGCCACGAAGCGGACTACTTAAACCTAGCAGTGCGGGACGGCGGTGTCTCCCTGACTATGGGCCTCGGCAACGGAAAACAAGAGATGCACATCAAACCAGCCAGGACGCGCTTCGACGACCACCAGTGGCACAAACTCACTGTCCATAGGAGGATACAGGAGGTACGGAAAACAATATAATGACACTAATTTGAGAAAGTAGGTACTCTACGTTTCGGCTGCTTGAGACTGCCTTTTAACGGAGATCGACAGATCACATACACCCGCCCGTCAGCTGTGATTGCCTAACAATACGAGGCGCGCGCCGAGAGGGTAGTTGGCGCTGCAGTAGCCGCAGTTAATGGCTCTTGTGATAGTTGCGGTTGACTTGTAGTGTCATCAAAAATCTCTATCAAATAATTAACAAGTAATTCGTGCAAACCTACATCACGAGTGATACTTGTTCGATTCATGACAATTGGAAAAAGAAAATTATGAGCCGGCTAGAATTTGTTTCTTCTCATCATGTTTTTAAAATGTCAGCAGGTGATTCCGTGGTTTGGGACAGGGGTGAATCTTAAACTTGCACAGAGTTATTTTTCTTAAAAATATGCGAATTTTTGTTCAATGAAGTCCGATCTCTCGAATAAGCTTTCAACACTAAGCTGGCCTGCTTCATATTTTGAGAGAAAAATAATTTCTGTTTTGATAATGCATTAGGTAGCTAGTTATAAGATACGAACAATGCAATATTTGAAATAAAAGTCATTTAAAAGCCATAAATCAATACGGTGGTGTAAACAGCTAACACTGAGCCGATGATTGGGAGCACTCGATAGCGTATTTTATTGCTGGTTCGCGTGTTGAAGGAAAAATCACCAGATTCTGCGTAAAACTTGATACCAATCATAAATAAAAATAAGAAATTGAAAAAAAAGCCTTGCACAAGTTATAAATAACTTACACTAGATGTCGTTTGTACGTCGCATCAAGAGGTTGAACATTTTAAGTGTTCGTTCAAGGCGCCGGTAGCTCAGCGGCAGAGCAGTGGGACGGTAATCCACAGGCCCCGGGTTAAATCTATTTCTTATATTCATTTATGATTAGAGGGACGAGATCTAACAATTTATATACAAAATTAGCTTTATCTTATTACAAAAAAAGTTAGCCGTGGTTTAAACTTTTTGACAGCGTCAAATTGTATAAAAAATATAGGGTGAAATTTTACTAGTGACCGATAGCGAAATCTGACGACGGGCTGGTGATAAGGAATAACTTTCCTCAAGGAACATAGGTTAAAACATGTTTAAATATGAAAAAAATGGATTTACATAGTAACTCAAATCAGCGTATCAGCAATTTTGTATGAAAGGAAAAATTTTAAGGTCATATTTCGACCTATGTTCCTTGGGGAAAGTTGTTTCTTATCACCAGCTCGTCTTCAGTTTTTGCTGTTTATTATTAGTATATTTTAAACACTGCCTAAAAGCGCGTCTAACTATTTTATTTGCGATGGGACGAATAAAACAAATTACTAAAACGAATATGAAGGGAACGGTATCTTCTTCTATCAAATACAGAACAATCTGCTACAAAGTATTTGAAAAGGCACTCGTAAATACAAGTCGAAATTACTTTTCACTCAACCAAGTGTAAAAGCTAAGTGAAAAAGCACGACAAAAGTCTGATCTCTCCAAAATTTTCCTAAAACACCGTTTTGAAGCTGAAAACTACGGGTATGTGATACATTCTTGACGTATAACCTAGTTCCTTATTACGATGGAATCCGCCTTTAGAATCGGGTCGCCTTTCGCGAGTAGAGTATTCAAATCTTTCACATTCCAGGCCGGAACGAGACGGAAGACCGTGTTGCTCTAAGTTTTTCATATGATTCACTTCTTCTTCTTTTCTTTTCAACGACCCGATGAACCCTGGTGTCGAGAGTTTTTCAAGCGCCTACTACTAGAAGAAAGCCTCTGACATGGTTGTGTAACGACCGCCGTCTAAGTAATCATAGACACCAACCGGGACCGACAGCTTAACGTGCCCTCCGAAGCACGGAACCATCTTTCTGGTAGGTAGTTCAGCCTGCAATGTCCTTATCAGACTGGAAACAAATTCAAAAAGTGATAAATGTCAACTTAGTGATTGATCCCCCGAGAATCGAACCCAGAACCTGTGTGTCGCAGGCAGTTGCACTACCACTGCGCCACATCGGCCGTGATTGATTGCCTACATGATTCACTGCCAGTCGTAAAGAACTATGTAAAGCGCTTGACAGTCAGAATCGCTAGATTCTCCAGCAAAGCTAGAATGTCGTGTTCCTCAAACGTGCTTGAGATATCTTACTAGCACACCCGAGTAAGTGACGTTGCTTTTTGCTGCATAATTATGCAATATTACTTGACTGTGTCGTCTTTAGAATGCTAGGATCAGTTTTATCTTTATTCTTCATAAAGCACATTTAAAAGGTGTAAGGGACAGCTCTTCAAATATAGAGGTAGTGTGCATGCAGACCATTACACTGAATACTCGTATTAATTAACATATTTTAGGACACGACAAACAATACACTTTCCATACAAATGCCTCCCACGATGACGATTTACTATGAAAAATCCACTTGTTTTACCTTTCCTGAAAACACATTTCTATGGGAAAGTTGTTCAGTTTCATGGTCTTAATGCACCCCATCAATATCCGGAGGACTGTTTCTTACACCCCGTATTTACTCAGTCCTAACCTAAATGATATAGCTAAAAGAGATGAATGAGACACGTTCGCAAATGGCACCATAAAAGGCAACAAATGAATTAATAATTTAGTTAAATAATCGCCAAAATTACCTAATGATAGCATTATCAATTACCATCACCCTCAGTTATCACCTTCTACTGGACATAGGCTTCTACAATCTCAAGTCACTGTTTATACTCCTAGGTTAGCCTCTTATAGTTTTTCCCAGTCACCCTGCAAATATCGCTTCACCAAGCCTGAGGGCATCCTACACGTTTCAATATTGTAGGAAAACCCAATTATTACGTTCATTAATACAAAACTTGTTAATACCACTTGTCCTCATTAAAGAACCCTGGGATATTACTCCCGATTTCTCGAATCCTCCAATAAGCGAGCGACGCAGGGCCGCCCTCAGACAACTCCTTTACTGAAGAGGCATTAGGTTCCGTTGTGCAAAGCCCTTCTTAATTTGAAAGGAACATTTTTGTTTATGCTGAAACCGTGTTGGAAATTTTATTTCATTGAGCTCTTAGCTTTCAATGTCAGTGTTACTTTGTTTTTAAATTGGACATTGTCTTTAAGGTCAAGTACCTATTCTATTAAATTGTACAGGGTGTAACTGTAAAGCTTTAAATCCTTTCTACCATAGTGTGTCCTTTTACCTTTAAAAAACTTTAATGCGGCTCTCGATACAACCGGCCGACGTATTTTTGATGCGCCTGTCGCAGACGAAAATAAACTTCGAATTCCCATAGAAAAAACGCCCGTAAACGGCCGTAAGAAACTAACATTTACGCCAAGTCCGACAAATATTTGCGGTTCATTCGGAAAATTTAGTTTCGCCGTAGTTACAGATTGTCATCGCCTAAAATTGAAATACCCATGTACCCACGAGTCCATTAGTCGCGTTTTACCACATCCACGAGAAAGAAATGGGGTGATGCTATTTTAAGCCGACTTCACACGGTACTATAATGTTGTATATTTGTACGAAATACCATACTACAAACGGAATTATAGTATCACTAGGCCTTTCAATTTACCTACATGCCATATAGTTTATGCATATCCCGCGGTTTCATTCGCCGCCCATTCCGATCCGATCCATTATGCATCACGACCTTTGCGTGGCGCCACAGTAAAGAAAAGGGAGTTCGCTTCGTTCCGTATGTCCCCATGTTGTTTACTCACTATCAGACACCTTTGAAATTGACGTTAAGCCGTCGGTCCCTGTTGCTGTTGTAGCGGCGCTGATTGCAATGAAATGAAGCGCGCGCCGCACATATAATGCTGACTTCGCTGGATGCATCTACTGCTGACAAGGCGACGATGGCAACGCTGCCTGCATATAAACACGATACGTCATACTCGTCATAAGAAGATTAGCCAATCAGAAGACATGGCCTAAAACGCGGTCCCGAAGTTTGTCGAAGACTTAGTATAAATACAAAATCCACGGAACACCTCGCTCCGCTGCTGGCATTCCTCTTTTCCACCATGCAGCATAGAGCCTACTGGCTACAACCCATCACTCCTCCTTATACTGTTTATGATTACTTAGACGGCAGTCAATACACCACTATGTTTATGTATGGCGGTTGAAAAACTCTAACACGAGGGATTCATCAGGTGGTTGGACGAGTCGGTGTCCGAAAAAGATAGCGTATAATTTTAAAAGAAGGCTGCTGCCTATTTCCTGGATTTCCCTGTCCATTAGGCGACTTTTACGCCACCTATGGATAGTAAGTTTCATGAGTGCATTACTTTGCTTTCGCCTTGTAACTCCCTTTATAACAACACTATACTGTGCTCATCATTTCTACTGTATGGTGTTACGTCACTCACGGACGTACAAACACTTTGAAGAGCGAAGGACCACATACTCATAGGCCAAGGGTCATTCCCTGGCTGAAATTTACATTTACATACGAGAGCCCTAGTGTTTATTTTATTAGTTTTAAATTTTACCACAAAAGAACATTTAAATTCTTTTGTTTGTTATTTTGTACCTCTTCATTGACTTACAAGTATTCTACATGCAAGAATCTTTATTCTGAAATAAAATAAGTGTCTAAAATGAAATAGGTGCAAGCGCAGGATAGAATAAAAAATACTTTACCAATGTGATATTATGAAACTATCTATCGTAATCAAATATACAAGGAGTAACAAAAAGGGTTTAAGAAGCCGAAAGCAGCTCAAGGTGCTCAGGAAACTGTACCTACAACTATCCCCAAGGGTTATGGATCGGAATATCAGAATAATATGTGTGATGCCGGCTTAGAATAGCATCACCCCATTTCTTTTCCGTGGGAGTCGTAGGAGGCGACTAAGGGACTCGAGGGTGTGTATTGTAATTTTAGGCGATGGGCTGACAACCTGTCACTATGACGATACACAGTGTTCCGAATAACCCTCAAACATTTGTCAGACGTGGTGTTAATGGCCGTTTTTGCGGCCGTTTACGCTCTGCCTACCCTACAAGGGATAATAGGCGTGAAATGTGTATGTGTGTATGTGTATATCAGAATAAAATTAGAACCTCCTATACAAAGTTGCCGATCAGCTGGTCCATTTACTATGGGAGGTCCATTTTTTTTATCTATTTTCCACGGGGAGAGTTTTTCAGTTATTTGAGTAGCTTGGCCTCCTCGGGCTTGTTATACCTCTTTAGTTTTCTTGTATATAATTCTTAACAAATATTTTAATGACGGACGTTTCTTTTTTTTCAGATCACACCATTTACCAGCTTTTGCAGGGTAAGTAATTAACTGAAGCACAAATACATAACATGTAATAATATTCTTCATTGCACACAGAAATATTACACTAAACGCACTCAGTAAAAATTTATAATTTGGTGTCATAAAAAAGTATATAATGTATAACTTTATTGCACCAAATAAATAACACAAAAAAAAAACACAAATAACAGAAAAGGTAAGGCACAAAAGGCGAACATTAAGGGATCTCTCCCAGTCAAGCTTTGAGAAATCCAGAGGACATGGAAAAGTATTGTCCGAAACTTTATAAAATATTTTCCGACGCACACAAAGCTACGAATTTGAAATATTCGTACTAGTAAAATCACGATGCTATCAAAAGATTTACTCCTGCGTAACTGAGGGCTTTTTGTTTGAGATTTTATAGTCGAGGTGACCTGCGACTTGCTAAGTGTCAAGTGAATAAGAATATACCTGTGCTTTCCACATGCCCTAAGGAAGACTGGTAGATAATGCCACTGGCATTAAGTCCGCCCATGTACACTGTTGTGCATAAAGTTCAATAAATAAAATATTTAAAAAAATATACCTTTACCCTGCTAAATGGCAGCAATATTTACAAATAGTTATGGGCCTTTAAGTTGTATGGACAAAAAATTAAACCTGCCTACTTAACATTATTTATTTATTTTATTGACAGGTAATCGCTACTTAACTTATGAATACCAGAAAAGTAATTATATTTAACCATTTTTGGTAGCATATATTATCTCATAAACACAGATATTTAGTACAGACAACCTACTCATTTACTCTCAAATGAAATCTGTCAACCTATACATAGAATAGAACTACCTCTATAATTGCATCAATTTGGGAAGTTCATTATCTTAACTTACCTCGAAAAAGTGCTGTCAGTTTCCATTAAATAGTTTTAGAAAATAATATAATTTGACGTAAAAACGCGTTATTTGTTTAAATACGGAGGCGATGAAAATAACGGCAATTAAATTAATTAGAAATGGCGAACCCACGGACATTTTAAATTATATAACTTACATTTATTTACCCTTTATTGTATATAAAAACGTTACAAGAGACACACATACAAACGATACAACAGAACAACTTATTTCTACTAAGAAATGTCTAACAGATGACCTACGTAAAGTGAGATTTTATAAGTCAGGCGGATTAGGCGTGCACAATAGAATATATTACATAATAAGATATAATAAACATTCACACGAATAGATCAGATATATTTAAATAAACTTACAATCATAAATAAACTTACATATTTATAAATTGTACCTTAAAATAAATACTTATATATTTACTTATTTATAAATATACCTACTTACACCTTCATAGTCTCGCAATTTATTATATTTCCTAGCCTTATCTAACCCATTTGACGGCATGTAACATCGCTAATTCAAGGTAAGTTTGGAGAATTTATTTCCCAAATTGATACCAATAATGTTGTAACTTAAATTAGTATGTCCGTCCGTCGATGTGTGATAGTAATCGGAATTTCTGTAGCACAATCCACTAGTTCCAGTGGGTCGGTGGGTTTTGACTGCTACTAACAAGAGTCAGTGACTCCTTTAGAGGTCCTCGAGAAAAGCCTCATTACGCAAGAAAGTGTGTCACCCCAAGTCCTGTCCCCGAGTGACGTCACGATCCAACTAGCTCTCTCTACTCAGAACAATTATTCGTGAGGGAAGTTGCTCTTTAATTAGTTCCGTTTTCTAGTAATAAGATGCCGTGATATAATATTCTAGACAATTTTGTTGTTACAGCAAACAGGATATTGAATTCTAGACCTCTTTATTATTCTGTGAAATAGCAAAAATGTTACCTACAAAAATGTAATCGTAATTTCTGTAGCACAATCCACTAGTTCCAGTGGGTCGGTGGGTTTTGACTGCTACTAACAAGAGTCAGCGACTCCTTTAGAGGTCCTCGAGAAAAGCCTCATTACGCAAGAAAGTGTGTCACCCCAAGTCCTGTCCCCGAGTGACGTCACGATCCAACTCGCTCTCTCTACTCAGAACAATTATTTGTGAGGGAAGTTGCTCTTTAATCAGTTCCGTTTTCTAGTAACAAGATGCCGTGATATAATATTCTAGACAATTTTGTTGTTACAGTAAACAGGATATTAAATTCTGGACCTCTTTATTATTCTGTGAAATAGAGATAATGTAGGAAAATGTAATAGGCGCTGTGTGATGCTGGCTTAAAAAAGTCGTGTGATGTCGGCTTTGAATGGTATTGCCCCATTTTTTCCCGTGGGTGTCGTAAGAGGCGATAATATATGTGTATTCCAATTTTAGGCGATGGGCTCACAAACTGTGCCTATCTATGGTGATACGCAATTTTTTTGAATGACCCTCAAATGTTTGTCAGATTAAGGCTAGATATCCGTTATTTACGATCATTTAGTGATATATGTATGTTAATAGATAATAATTTTTCCTGGATATGTTAGCGTATTATAGACTGGAGGTCCTCCTCCAAATTTACAATGTGTAGAGTTTACTAAGAGTATATATACGTTGTAATTAAAATTACAGTAGTTACAATGTATAGTAAAAAAACTACAGAAGGTATAGTACAATTCTAAAAAGTATCAAAAGCACTATCAAAAGCTGTATTACCGACCATATTTTCAACCCCGTTTGGGTTATAGTACAATTCTAAAAAGTATCAAAAGCACTATCAAAAGCTGTATTACCGACCATATTTTCAACCCAAACGTTTCAAAGATTTTTGGAAAGGGTCCGTAAAAAGGCAACAATATTAGTTGTTATTACTTTATTGCAATTATTTAACTACCAAATTCTACATTTAATAACCAGCAACAACGATAGGTACTAATTGGAAGAAATGAGGAAAAGGTTTGGTGAGGCGCTACCCCATAATTCATTACCGGTATCGGTAATCCACGCTTCATAATATAATATCCCACTTCTGATATCCCTATTTAAATAGAATTTATTTTCACCACAATACAGGGCGCTAGATTTTAATTTCAGTCTGAATTAAGTCGAGGTTAAATAGGAATTTCTCATTATAATTTCTATTTTCCCGTCAATACCGCTCCATTGTGCCTCGGCCATTGTGACCGCGAGGCGTGCCCCCATTGTAGCGCGCAACGTATACCGTATACCACTATTTATGAATTCGTTGGAAATATTGCATTGCTATTCAGCGAGGTCACCATGTGGTGCCGACTTAGAATAGCATCACTCCAATTCTATTTATGGCTGACGTAAAAAGCGACTAAGGACAAATCATCCAGGGAATGGGCAGCAGCGTTTTCTGTGAATGCAAGATCTTGCACTGTAAACTTTGAACTGTCTAAAATACTTAAAACAAATTCACGTAAATGCGCTCGCCAATCCCCCTACCTGTTGTGAGTATGGCAATACTCTCCAATACGGGGAGGTCGATGTTCAGCAGTGGACTGTTGTGGCTATTAATGTATCGGAGTTCAGCGAGATTCTTATTTATTTCTCTGGTTTTCTTAATGTATGTATGTTTTTCGATAAACAACCCGATGTACTCACGCGTCAGTGTTTACAAACCCTGATAAAATATTGGGGAGAAAATATTTAATTCTCGGGCATCCTTGGGTATTATGTCTCTTTCGCACAGTGCCAAAATGGGCACGGAAATTGTAAGGAAAGTAGGCATCGCGAGTATGTAAGTAGGTTACTCGCGCTGCTACTCGTCATGCCGCTGCCACTTCCTGTGCTCCCGATGGTGTCGGCCTTTTGCGCGGGAGTCGAAGTAACAGCAGCATGCACGCGAATGGAATGTATTGCTTTCTCGCTCAATCATATTGCTGCGAGAAGAGGATGACGGCGGTGTGTGAACAATCACTCGTCGATTTCGAGCAATATTCCGACAGCGGCAGGAGCAGGAGCAGGTGCATGGTGTGCAAGTGATATTAAACGCACCAGTTATGCACGACTATCTTAGATAGTGCAGGGCAGTGCCACAAATCATCCCTGGTTTATGTCTAAATGATAGTGTCCCCGTCGCGAGCCCGGATTAGTATGGAGATGAGGATCTTAGAGATTGGGAGAGACGTGCATGCTATATGCATTGTTATTAAGATTATGTAGGTGTATAGCTAATTCATTATTTCGTATATGTAGAGGCATATATCAACTATTATATAGTATTTAACTTTTTGTGTGGGTACTTTTACATACGTATATATAACGCTTATATCCCTTGCGGGGTAGGCAGAGCGTAAACGGTCGTAAGAAATAAACATAGTGACAGGTTGTCAGCCCATCGCCTAAGATTGCAATAAACATACCTTCAAGTCCCTTAGTCGCCTCTTACGACACCCACGGGAAAGCAATGAAGTGATGCTATACCAAACCGGCCACGACAAACTTTTAATTGTCTAAAATACTCCAAAACTCTAGTTCTCGTTAATACCCGTATGTAACCATTTAAAAATTAAAATCAACTGAATCAGACAGTTTTGAATAAAGCTGCTTGTCCACTCGAATCAATACTTGCGTATTTATAGTATTACTGCGAATCCAATCAGTGTAGTTCGATGAAATGAAACTACCCAGAACCAATTGCATTGTAAATTCGAACTTGGTTGCTTCATTTAAAATGCATCCCTATTTGACTACCAGTACCACGAATTGGAATCGATTTAGTTTTGACCCTGGCTAAAAACGGTTCTATGAAAATTGATAAGAAATAAAAATCTTTTGCTTTTAGTATGCAAAAATATCAGTTTCAGTAACCAACAAAATTGGAATTAGAATAAAAATGTTTGGGGATCGTTATTCTTCTTTACTTATGATGCACACCTTTGTCTACAATAATGTTAAACTATTCCTGACAATCATGGTAGAATAAGAGCTTATAAAATTATGTTGTATTACTGTAATGTTGCTAAATAAATCGCTTAAAAATGATAAAACACTAGCAATATAAATTTGTAAAGCTTTGTAGAACTTGAGTTATGTAGAATATTTTGCAATAAACCATTAATTACCCACTGACAGTGAACAAGGCAGGAAAATGTCTGGTCGTAACAAAACAGCCGCCATGATTGAATTACAGACTGAGCTGGGAACGGCGACTAATGAAAGACATGATTTAAACCAGAAAACACTGAAAATATTTCAAGGGGCCGGCAAGCCCGCGAAACTGAACAACTTTCATCTCATCTTCTTCTCAAGTCAGCCAGCACTAAGCTATATTTTTACAGGAATAAAATTAAAGCTGTCCTTGTCAGTTGTAATTAAACAGAATAAGAAATGCCCTTGCCGCCGCGTGATGCCGGCTTAGAATAGCATCACCCTATTTCTTGCCCGTGGGTGTCGTAAAAGGCGACGAAGGGACTCGAGGGTGTGTATTGCAATTTTAGGCGATGGGCTGACAACCTGTTACTATGGCGAGGCACAATTTTCCGAATGACCCTAAAATTTTTGTCAGACGTGGCGTAAATGACCGTTTTCTGCGGCCGTTTACGCTCTGACTACCCCGCAAGGGATAAAGGCGTGATATATGTATGTATGTATGTATGTATGTATGAATAAGAAAAGTTTACCCGATGTTTCAAATCATCTGTCGCTGGAATCGATACAGCTATTTCCAGATAAATTTAGAAGCTTCTGTTTCATCCAGACTACCATCTTATTGGGGTCAGGCCATGCCTGCAGAATTTAGTGTTTTCATAATCATTAGTTTCGTTTGTGAGTATACAGTCGTATGATATACCTGCGTTAATATGGTTTTGAAAGAATCTTTCGGAGTTTTTGGTGGAGTGCTTGGGAACTTAGTTCAGTTCACTCACTTACTAACATAAAAGTATTCTATAGATAAGTGCTTACAGTCGTTAAACAACTATACACTAAACTGCACTATTTTCTTCTAATTTTCTACCGAAACATCCCGCACATCTGTGGCTTTAGTGGCTAAGTTTTACTATTCCGGCCATTTTCCCGGCAGTAGGTTTCTTCCACTTGGTTTACGGGTAATAACTCCTAAGGCAAAGGCAACAAATTTCATTATGGAGCTTTAGGGAGCATGCGGAGGGCATGATATGAAAAAACTTCGCCTCACTTCGCAGCTTGTAATACGGTTAGAGATAAAGACTATATGAAACTTGTAAAAAATTTGAGAACTGGCAATATTGCACCACAGGTAGGTTTGAACTTGCGACTTGCGGTATTAGTACTACCGAAGCCCTTACCAACTGGCTACCGCGGCTTACCTACCGTAGGTAAAATTATGCAAGCATATCTTGCAAATAACGCGTGGAATAGCTGCATATACTAATGAGAAAGAAGTATCCAACGCCTAACAATTGTAGTCTTTACAAGGTTCTAAAATAGATAGATAGATAGATAGATAAAGCGTTTATTTCAAAAATACACATCTAGTTTACATGCAGAAAAAACAATTTTCAAAACAACAAAAACTGACTACAATTTATAAACTTCAGCTAGATGTGTACTGCAGAAATCAGGCCATAGCTCAGTGGGATTTTTGCCTGCAGGAAGCAATATGTTGTAAATCAATAAATTTTCTGTTTTTACTGCGTGCCGTCTCGAGGCAATAAATTATCCTGATTACAACATATGCTACTGATTCATCATCATCATATCAGCTCACATCTACCCACTGCAGAGTTTAGTTTTTTTTTGTCGCCATCTACGCCGGTACTGATTAGTAATACGTTATTTAATTACTGATAATCTACCAGAACAAATAAATCCTTCACTCATTTTAAGTATTAGACCGGGTCTATCGCGATAGTATTTAGGTAAATATAAGTAACTAGCAGCCCGCCCAGCGGTTTCACCCGCCGCTAACAATTTCCCCCCGGGAATAAGACAGTTTAATATAGCCTATGTTCATCAGGGATAATGTAGGATTCTAAAAATCTTGACTTTAATTTGAAACAAATATCGTTTTCAGATGGTGGTGGCGTAAAGTTACATGCCGTGTGATTAACCTGCCCAGCCCCATTGCAGTGCCTTTATTTATTTATTTTTATCCCGCCCGAGCCGGTTTTCTATTAGGTCATAACAAAATGTAATTAAAAAAATTGTGTGATACATTTTTTTTTTAGAATGACGGTTCATGACGTCGTCAATAAGTGATAATACTATCCTACATTGAATAAAAAATTTCAATTTCAATTAACGGTAAAAGATTTTTTGAAATCGGTTCAGTAGTTTCGGAGCCTATTCAATTCAAACAAACAATAAAAAATCCTGTTTATAATATTAGTGTAGATTAGCGTAGATCATATTATTATTATTTAAGTGTGATGACGGCTTAGAATAGCATCACCCGATTTCTTTCCCGTAGGAGTCATAGGAGGCGACTAAGGGACTTGAGGGTGTGTATTGTAATTTTAGGCGATGGGCTGACTGACAACCTGTCACTATGGCGATACACAATTTTCCGAATGACCCTCAAACATTATGTCAGACGTGGCGTAAATGTCCGTTTTTGCGGCCGTTTACGCTCTGCCTTCCCCGCAAGGGATAAAAGGCGTGATATGTGTATGTATGTATTATTTTGGTGTAGATTTTTTTAATGCATTATTTAATGTTTTTTGTCGTCTTTTTTTATACCGAGTAAGGGACAGTGTGCATGAAACAATACTGATAGGGTGCATGAAACATAAAACTGGACAACTTTCCCCTGTCAGGAAACGCCAAAAAAATTAACTTCCATACAAAATCACAATTAGCTGACTGCATTCACTATGGGAAGTCAGTTTTTTTACGTTTCCTGAAATATGTTCCTAGGGGAAAGTTGTTCAGTTTCATGGTCTGCATGTACCCTATCAGTATTCGGAGGGCTATCCCTTACACCCTTTAATACAGTAATGATTAAATGTAATCATTACACTGGTACGAATAATGTGGCGTAGTTTCTAAATTTTTAAATGAAAAAGTAGTTATTGTGGCATAACTATAATAGTTAAACATATGGTATTGCGGACATTATTATAGATATTGATGTCCTCTATAAAACTGTAGTACATCACTTTGCTCTATTATCAATAATTTCCACAGCGTACCCGATATAAGATATTTTTTTGGTACATTTGTACATTTTTAAACGAATAAGTGGTTATTGTGGCTTAACTGTAATAGTTAGACATATGGTATCGCAGACATTATTAAAGATATTGATGTCCTCTATAAAACTGTAGTACATTACTTTGCTCTATTGTCAATAATTTCCACAGCGTACGCGATATAAGATATTTTTTTGGTACATTTTTCACACGTTGGGTTACATTATCAAAATTTTCATGCGGATCCCTATTTTTTTCTGGTATAAAATATAGCCTATGTTCATCAGGAATAATGTACGATTCTAATGGTGAAAGAATTTTTAAAATCGGGCCAGTAGTTTCGGAGCCTATTCGATGCAAACAAACAAACAAACAAACAAACAAACAATCAAATCTTTCCTCTTTATAATATTAGTGTAGATTTACCTGTGTCTTGTGTGTGACCCGGTCTAATACTTAAAATGAGTGAAAGTGATCGCGAGTGCTTAAAAAGTTATAAATAAATCCTTAATACATAGCATACTATATTATAACTAACTATGTACAAAACCAACGGGTCATATTGAAGGATTCCATATTCAAAACAGTTCAAGGCCGTGGCTCGCGTGTAAACGGTTGTTCACACACGCCCACGCGGTGCGGACGGGCCTTATTAATGGGCTCGTTAATCACGTGCCTGATGTGATTGTGCTTAATAATGAGGATGTACTTGCGATCGCTACTGGTTGAGACGTTCGTGATTTCAAATTATGGATGACCATCAAAATGGCAGGACAGCAGGTGTATTTATTTGATTCTAAGCCGGCATTACACGGCCACGGCACAAGAAGAAGATTCATACACATATCACGCCTATAATCTCTTGCGGGGCAGAGCGTAAATGGCCGCAAAAACGCCACGTCTGACAAATATGAGTTTTCTTCGGAAAATTGTGTACTGCCATAAGGACAGGTTGTCAGCCCATCGTCTAAAATTGCAATACGGTGTGTAGTGCAGTTTTAGTCCCTTAGTTGTCTCTTACGACTCCCACGGGAAAGAAATGGGCTGATGCTATTCAAAGCAGGCATAAAACGGCAAAGTCAAGTCAAATCAAAAGTCGTATGGGTGATCCAAGGAAAACTACGGGATAGTAGACAACTTAAACAAGGCTACGTTGCCTAATATTTCACCAGAGATACGCCACGCACCCATTTAAGGTAGGCGCCTACTTCCTCGGGAATATAGACGTAACCCCTTAATAGATGGTGCTTCGTAAATTGTGCACGAAGCGAGTTAATGTATGGACATAGGAGGGAGCGTGGCCGTGAGACAAATTAATGTCTTCATTAAGATTTGCTACTTTTGTCGTTTATTGAATATGGTGGAAAAATATTTTGGAAGAAAGTTGTGTGTAAGGGACGGTGTACCAAAAACTTTGAAGGCATGATCAGACCATGAAACTGAACAACTTTTACTATGAAGCCTATGTTGGGAGACGATTATTCTTTTCGAGTTTCTATAGAAAGTCAGTCAGTTGGCGGGGAATTTTGTATAGGAGGCCGAATTTCTTTTCTAGTTTACCAACATATCTTCCATAGAAAAAGTTGTATAGTTTTGATCGTGCCTGCAAAGTTTTCGGTACACCGTCCCTTACACCCCGTTTACTTTATGACGTGATATTTTATGTTTTTTTACTTACTTTAATAAAACAGTTTTTATATGTTAGGAAACGACTAAACTATTTGACCTTGCATACAAAATGACGATAGAATTTACTATGGGAAGTACAATTTTTTTATACGTTTCCTGATAATGTTGTGTTGACCGAAATAAATGTGTTTTCTTTTTTTCATTCTTTCTTTCTTTCTTATAGTTTCTATGGAAAAATTTTCAGTAACATGGTCTGAATGCACTCTATCAGTATTCGGAAGGCTGTCCCTTACACACTGTATATTAAGCCATCTGTAATTATCTTTTCTCAAACATGCTAGGAAATGTGTTCATTTCTTTCAAAAAAAGAAACCGCGAAGTTTCACATTGTTTGTCACGTCTCAGATCACGCCAGCAAAGTTGTATGGAAATCCTTTGCTAGTGTCCATTAAGATAAAAACGTTATACGCTAAACCCACATAATTTGATTTCAAAATTATCTCGATGACTCTCATAGAGACGGAACGTAATTTTGTATGAAACAGGTAACTAAAGACGAGGCTGTATGATGTGAAGACCCTTGCCTGTCCAGAATTAAAAAAGAAAAGAATGAACTAAACATTTAGTATGGCTGAATATTACGTAATACTGTGCCTTACAGGCGAATTTATTTTAAAAAATTACAATTGGTGGGAAAATTGAAAATTTTTATTTGTTTCGTTGTGTTGTGGACGCAAGCTAACTGTTATAAGAAGTACAATCTTTCATTTCCTAGCCTTTTTTTGAGAAAAGCACTATGTAAGCCTCGGGGAAAATTACTTTGCTTGACTTGTATAATTGAAGTCCAGCAAAGTCTTATTTTCCATACGTCGACAACAATGTACTATTATTACCTAGCTACAATTTTTTTGTTAGTGTAACTTCAACTAACAAAAATCTATTTCTTCCGCAGGTATCAGCAATAGTAGACGATGTGTACTCGGAGCATTCCCACGTGGCTGGATCCTTCACGATGCTGGCCAGCTCGAGAGCCCACGTCGGTGGTTCTCTGAATGCCCGAGCGTTGCCTGGCGCTAGGGTGCATACCAACTTCATTGGCTGCTTGAAGAAGGTGGGTCCGCATTGTCAGCCACAATTGTTTAAGTTGGAGAGCTCAAGTCGGTGGTTCTCTGAATGCCCGAGCGTTGCCTGGCGCTAGGGTTCATACCAACTTCATCGTCTGCTTGAAGAAGGTAAGTCTACATTGTCAGCCACAACAGCTCCAGGTGGTGAGCTCAAGTCGGTGGTTCTCTGAATGCCCGAGCGTTGCCTGGCACTAGGGTTCATATCAACTTCATTGGCTGCTTGAAGAAGGTAAGTCTACATTATCAGCCACAACTGTTTAAGTTGGAGAGCTCAAGTCGGTGGTTCTCTGAATGCCCGAGCGTTGCCTGGCACTAGGGTTCATATCAACTTCATTGGCTGCTTGAAGAAGGTAAGTCTACATTATCAGCCACAACTGTTTAAGTTGGAGAGCTCAAGTCGGTGGTTCTCTGAATGCCCGAGCGTTGCCTGGCACTAGGGTTCATATCAACTTCATTGGCTGCTTGAAGAAGGTAAGTCTACATTATCAGCCACAACTGTTTAAGTTGGAGAGCTCAAGTCGGTGGTTCTCTGAATGCCCGAGCGTTGCCTGGCACTAGGGTTCATATCAACTTCATTGGCTGCTTGAAGAAGGTAAGTCTACATTATCAGCCACAACAGCTCAAGTTGGAGAGCCCACTTCGGTGGTTTTCTGAATGCCCGAGCGTTGCCTGGCGCTAGGGTTCATACCAACTTCATTGGCTGCTTGAAGAAGGTGAGTCTACATTAAATAAAAACTGAACCATTCACACCGCGCCATTTAGCCGCTCCAATCCAAACAAAGAACAGCTTGATCTATGTTTCTTTTTTATGGCTGAACTCTGCAATTTTAGCCCCGGGGCTTTGAAATTTACACCTGGTTATTTTATGGGGAGCTAAGTTCCCGGAGAAGTTTGTGTGGCTGTTCAAACAACCAGACCAATCGCGCCCTTTAAAAACTTGTAAATTTCCAAGTGCGGGCAGGATTTTAACTTGCGACTTTCGCCATTACTAGTGGTGACGCCTCTTAAATCTGCGTCCTCTTGTCCAATAATGCCCGCGCTTGAAAATTTTGCAAGTTTTTTAAAATTGTATACCCAACACGGGCAGTGTTTAAAATTTGTTATTCAACTTATGTTACCATTTATAAAGTGTTTATTTGCACTTTTTTGCATTAGGTATATTTCAAATTACAGAGATGGGCTAATTGCACAACACGGTATCCAATGGCTTTGAAATGTTTAGGTAACAACAATAAGATAACAAACATGAACAAAACTCAAACACGATTTTTTCAAGCAACGAGTTTTACTCTTGTAGCAGTAAACTTTTAGTTTCGTGTTATCTTTAACTGGGTTTGAATGCAAAATGTTTTGGCAGTCGCACAAATTGCATGACGAAACAAAGAGCCCGGTGTTTACGAGTAAGTCCCGGTTCGCCACAGTCCCATTTTGTCGCAACATGGAGGAATTGACTGGAGTATTAGTCCCAATACTAAATAGCGTAGCTCAACGTTTTGGTATTAAACTAGACAGCTCTTGCTAGAAGCGATCTAGTAGAAAAATCTTGAACATGCTCATAAACAGAGAATATTTAAAACTACTTTTCTGACTTGCTACAAGCTACCAAAGGCTTCTAAGTACAGTCAGAAAAACCATTTAAAGGTACTAAGAAAATAGTAAACCTCTGAAAAACCAGTATTCATTGGAGGGAATTTTTGATGACGAAGTCGGACTGTGGTAAACCGGGATTGAGTCAGAGCTCGGTGTTGAGTTCAACAAAACTTTTACACATTATTCTCTGCTCCCAACTTTATGTCTAAGTTGAAGGCTCGAAAACATATGTCCAGCAGACTTACCTCAGCTTAAATTATAGAGATAAGTAATTCTGTAGAAACCACTTAAAGAGCTTTAAAGCTGAAGTTCTTGATAATCTTCTCGGCGACGGCCTTAATCTCTTTTCTAACAGCTTGACATGTTACTTCAGCTGTATTAAAAGTTAATGATCTTCTGAAAATATATAGGTAATCTACTAAGCTAATATGATAATAATAAATGTATTTAATTAAATATCAAATAATTGTTATTTCGTCTAGATGCAGACGTTTTAACACTATACTAATTAATATTGTTTAAGGATCATATTCTTTTTGATTATTTCAACATCTCAAGTCTTAGACGGATCACTCACTAGTCGTCCGTTTTTCCGTTTTATTATCTTAAAGTAACGCATGTGTCTGTCAGACGAAAGGAAATTGTGAATTTCAATCTTATTTCCATACAAATACGGCTACGGTGCGTAACGGACGCGTGTGTCAAACGACTTGACAGAAGTAGCCGTATTTGTATGGGAATAAGATTGGAATTCGCAATTTCTTTTCATTTGAAAGACGCATGCGTTACGTTACGTTAAAAAAACGGAAGTATTGCAAATGATATGTATTTAAGGCGGGGATTGTGAGCGGGTAAGATTTATAAATCGATTTTATTTAGACAATTACAGACAAAAATATAGTTGAGGATCTAATATATACAAATTCGCTTTCAGTTTTACACATTCACATTTACTTCATAGAAATAAAAACCATAGTAAGCTCTATTAGAATACTTTTTTCAATATTATGTCAAAAAAATTACAATTACCTATTACCAATCTTGTTTAGATAGAGAATCAAAATACATAAATTTTCCTGTAAATTTTCTGAATTAGACATTGTAACGGTTTTTATGTCGAAAAAGAAAACGTAAGATCTCTGATGGCGCCAAGTAGCTTGCTGTGTTCCGCCAGTGTGTGGGAGTGCCAGTGCCGTAACAGGCTTCTTCTGGGTGAGCTCGCTCCATCTTAGACTCTGTCTCTGTCCTATGACCTAGACTAGAGTCAAGAGCAAACCCATCATTAATAAAAAAGAAAAAAAAACTCTCGAAAATTTGAGCGCAAAATTATTGGCTGTTTCTCTGTTTCCGGAGAACAGGACCTTAAGGGTGTTTCATTAGTGAGTGGTCGGTGGTTCATTCATGTTATTGATATCTTTCTTTATATGTCCCAGCCATTGATACCTTTCTTTACACGGCCCCACCCAATTTTATAGCTTTACATTTTTTTCTGTCCCAGGTGGAATTCTCAGCAGACACCCTGAGGCTGAACCTCATCGACCTGGCCCGAACCGGCAGCAAGCTTATCACCGTCACCGGCAGACTGGACTACGCCTGCTCAGCCACCGACGCAGCTGATCCAGTCACATTTGCTACCAGGGATGCACATTTGGTAAGTAGATCCCTGGAAATCTCTTAACAGGTTGCGAACGCAGGTAGGGAGCTGTAGAAAAAACATGGCGACGTGAGGCTTTATGGACGAAACGCAAGTGCACTGCGACTGTGGAGCCCTATCGCAATCTATTGCGTACCTAACATCATGCCCAACTTTGACAATCTTTTGGAGCATAGACGAGCTGAATTCGGCGACTGAGAATGCCATTGCGGTTGCCAAATATTGGCAGTTAACAATATGAACGAATGATCCATTGACACGATGAAGAAGACGAAGAAGAATTTTCAGTGAACTTTAGATATTTCAACAGAACAAAAGTATTTTGCAATCTTAAAGAATATTGAGTAGTTCGATCAACCAAAATAATTTTAAATTGTATTTTTTGATGTAGCAAGTATTGTCCCGTACGTAACTCACTTGTCGTAAGCTTTCAAAGGCACATCAAAGTACTTCGAAGTTTGTTTAACTATTATGTACCTACTTACCGATGACGGAAACATTTTGATTTATAAGCAACGCAGTGTCTTAACCCAATTATAGGATAACTAACCGTGTTATTACAAAAACTAGGAAGTGTTGAACATATTTTATTTCTCTAGACAATTTGGCGCTGTCAAAATCTTAAACCACGTCTACCTTTTTTCTAATATCATCATAAAATTTGAATGCGGTCCTTGGAAATAAATTATTCTTTGTGGAAATCAAACCTAGAGTTGCCGAGGGCAATGAATCTGAACACTATACTGGACTCAATTAGTGAGTGGCACGTACGAGAAGACCACAAGCAATACGTTTATTGCTAAGGGCGAGATAGGGAGGATAGAATGTTTTAACTAGTTCCGATTCCGTTTTAACGAAATTTTTTTGGACTTTCCATAGTAAATGCAGTCAGCTGATCGTGATTTTGTATGGAAAGTCAATTATTTTTTTTCGTTTCCTGACATGTTTGTAGGGAAAAATTGTTCAGTTCACGGTCTGCGCATAACTTATCGGTATTCGGAGTGTCCCTTACACCCTGTATATTTATTTGATTTGATATTACTGCCCGATGATAATGTTTAAAACCGGTCGCAATATATTTATTTAGTGTAACTAGTGTAGCAAGTACAAGTGTTGCCGTGTGATGCCGGATTAGCATAGCATCACCCCATTTATTACCCATGGGTGTCATAAGAGGCGACTAATGGACTCGAGGGTTAGATGTGTATTGCAATTTTAGGCGATGCGCTGACAACCTGTCACTATAGTGATACACAGTTATCTGATTGACCCTCAAACTTTTATGTCTTGTCAGACGTGGTGTTAATATCCGTTTTACGGCCGTTAACGCTCTGCCTTCCCCATAAGGGATATAGGCGTGATTTATGTATGTATGTATATGTAGCAAGCATAGAAGGAAGAAAGAAGAAGACTAGTGAAAAAGTGTTTTATTAGTAAATCAACATGGAGTTCCATCAATAATTAACAACACAAAGTATTATTATTATATTAATTTAGACAAAACTGAGGATTGAATATTTGGTTAGTGGCACGGCAGCCAGTAGTACCAGCTTTTATACCAGAAAAACAGACCTTTGTTATATTTATTTTTTATTTCACTAGAAAAAACTCACTTGATCTATCTGTTGTGATTTTATCAAGGTCCGTTCTGCCCCACCTTGACTGAAGATTGTAGAGCGATAAAAAAATTGTTTGCCTTTTCAGACTCAGTCCACCTCGATTTGTTTGACCTTCTAATGAATTTCGTTTCCGCTCCCAAATTACTCTAATAGGAGGGGCAACTTCTTGATTTATTTCAAAATAATTGGCGTCGAAATGAAAATTAAGTATTTTCATTGTCATCACGTTTAGAAATGTTTCGACAATTTAGTGGCTTCTTAGGCCACAGAGTAATGGGATAGTTTATATTAAGCAGTCTTCGGTGAACTTTAAATGTTGGTTTTAATTGCTGTCTATGATATGATACTGCTTTTAAATCTCGCTTAGTGGGCGAGTTTTAAGTGGGCCAGTCAAAGAGGCCAGTAGCCTTCTCAACATTACACGTACTTTAGAAACTCATTTACTGAAAAATAAAATGACGTATGTTTGTAATAAGTGACACATAAGCTCTCATAATTATATTATTTTTTGCTAAATTTTATCACTATTAAAATGTTATCTGACTTTACAAAAATGTCATCTAAATTGTTTTTGCACTTAAGTTCCCAAAAAATGTATCATGGATCTTTTTCCTTTTAAAAATATACAAAAAACTGTACGAATTTTTTTTGAAAAAAGGTTTGTATTTTATCCTACAGCACCTTATTAGCATAAGATCCCGTTCCGGATATCGAAAAGCCTTTATTTTCCCAGAGAAATGTGGGTGCTATATTTCCTTAAAAAGATAAAGAACCTTGAATGATGTAGCATACTTAAACTATTAACATAATGTCCGAATTTCTTCATATTAACAATTTCCGCAATATACCTTACAATAACTAAATTCGATATAAGTACTATTTATTTACATAAAATTAATAATAAATATCCTGGACAATTCACACAGCGCCATCTAGCCCCAAACTAAGCAGTACTGACACTATGGGAACTAGATAGCTGATTTAATATGATATAGATGATATTTAATGCTAATATACTTTTATTTTTTGTAAATAAATACATAACAAAGAAACACCCAGACTTGACACAAATATCTGAAAATGACTTAACAAACATTTGTGTGTTGTGGGGATCGAACCCACGACCCTCGGCGTAGCAAGCAGGGGTACTATCCGCTACGCCATCGGGCCAGTTGTGTTCATGGGTACACAAATAAACAATGTATATCCTAATTATTGTCTTGGCACTAGGGTTGGCCTTGTGATGCCGGCTTAGATTAGCATCACCCCATTTCTTTCCCGTGGGTGTGGTAAAAGGCAACGAAAGGACTCGAGAGTTGCATGTGTATTGCAATTTTTGGCAAAAGGGTGACAACCTGTCACTTAGGTGATACACAATTTTCCGAACGACCCTCAAATGTTTTTTAGATGTCCTTTTTAACGCTTTGCCTACCCCGCTATGGATATAGGTGTGATTAACGTATGTATGTACAAGGGTTCATCAGGTTTTTTATCAAAGAAAATAAAAAGACAAAAAAAATTATGTCTCTTAGGCAGGTCTAACAACTGAAGAATTACCTAGGTACGGACATATGAAGAGCTATGTTTATTACAATTGCAACACAATTGAAATTTCGCTCCATAAATCCACTGATTTACCACCGGAACCGAAATTGCCCCGAAAATAGTTCAGCGAATACTGAAATTTACTCGCCTAATGCAAATATTTTACAGGCATTAAACATTCCACTTAAACAGCGTTTTCCAAACTGTAAAATTTAGTTTACTGGTGGGTATATATGATCAAATGTTACTCGTGACTGAAAGCGAAAAATTCGGGCTGGTGTGGTGATAAGGAACCACTTTACCCAAGGAACATAGGTTGAGATAAATGAAAAATATATTTTGAGTTTCCATAGTTACTCCACACCAAATTTCTTATTTTGTATTTCTTCCTATGTTTCTTAGGGAAAGTTGTTACTTATCACCAGCCAGTCTTGAGTTTTCGCTATTTGCCACTAGTAAAGTTTCACCCTACTAAGGATGGCGACGCACAATTGACGCCGAAGTAAATATTACTGGTTTTACATGGCGTGAAACAAGAATTACTGCTCAAGACCGGGGGAAATGTGCGACATGTTTTGATGGACCTTTGCACCAATGGCATGCACTATTACATCAACAACAAACTAGTGAAACGATTCATCATTTAGATCTGTATCGTTTAGCCACAATCTAAAAGTCCAAATAAAATATCTAAAATATAAAAGGCCCCGAAAATAATGGCGTGACGATCTTGATGCTTACCATAGGGGGGTGGACCGAGTTGGCTTTGGATTGGAAGGAGTGGAAGACCTCGGTGGAGGCCTTTGATCAGCAGCCTGGGATCTAGGAGGCTAGGTATAATATAATAATAAAAATATTATTTAACGCTAAAAAATGTAATATTCAGATGTAACATTATGTAAATTGATCAAAAGTGGTGCATAAAACTTAAATATGGTATCAAATTAAATATACTAAAATACCTATTAAATTCTTGGTTTACTTTGAGAACCATTGTACTAAACAATACTAAATCCTAGTTTATACCTATTCTACTAGCATGTTCTAATCCATTGCTGCTCTGCAACTACGCGCAATAGCCAAACTTAGTGTAAGCCAAGCGATGTATTACGTAACGTGGAACGTTGGCATCATAGATGTAAACCCTACAATAGCAACGCTTTTAACGATAAATTACTAGCACTTAATGAAGATTAAGGTAGTTCCACGGTAAGTTTGTAGCCTGCTTGAACAATAACTGCTACGGCGTAGCAATCGTAGATGTCGTTCGTAGATGCAAGCAACGAATATTTACTTCACCAGTCAAGCAGAATGATAATTTTTTAACTAAAACCTGTTCCTGAATAAAAACAAATCGTTTACCCAAGTGTGGGATTTATTCAGTCAGGTACGGCTGGCATTATCTAAGGGATATGCTTTCAAAAAATCTTAAGAAGCTTAATTTTTGTACAATTGCGTTAGGTGTGCCTGTAAAGCACGTAATAATAGTCTCTGTAATATTTTAGGCTTGCGTAAATTTTTTGATTCAGTTTTTGGTAGCTCATTTATTAGATTAAATTATTATGTGACGATAATTAAATTATTATTATAAAATATACCAGTATTATTCATGTGGCTGTTTACAGTGTAAAAATCCCGTTTTGTTTTTTTCCACTGCACAGTTTCAAAAATTCCAATTTAAAATTTTATTGATAAATTTTGTTTGTTCAAATGAATAATAACAAGGTCTTTGTATTTTTTTTAAATTTATAATAGTAATTTATGTAACTGTCATATAATGGGGAGCATTTGAACGCGAGCGTCTGTTTATCACACGTCGAGGCGTAGCCGAGTGTGATAATAGTTTGTCACGTGCATTCATATGCCCAATTATGTGTTCTTGCATTCGTACTACTACTACTAGTAGAAGGCCTTTGACATGGTTGAGTAACGACCGCCGTCTAAGTAGTCAAAGACCGCAACCGGGATCGACGGATTAACGCTCCCTCCGAAGCAGGGAACAATCTTGCTTTTCGGACGTCCTAACCAGACCGGGAACAAATTAAAAATGTGACATACATCAACTTTTGTGAGTGCTCTACAGGCAGCCAGGCAGGGCAGGCAGGAAGAGTGTCGCAGGCAGTCGTACTACCACTGCGCCACATTGGCCGTCAAATTTCCCGGCGATTGCCCTGAGTGGCATACACTTCTTTATTTACACTCTACACATAAACTCCATTAAAAAAAACCAGTTTGTACTCAAATTCACTTTTTCATTGGTTATTGTGGGATAGAAATGGGCGCCAATAAATCGTTTTATTTCTCCTTTTTAACAAAAATCTAAAAATATGACGAAAAATTCTTCAGCTTTCTTATTGCACGGCCATTTTTCAACTCGAAAGTAGTAATCGTTCATTATTTAGTTTACAATCTATTGACATTTTCTGTTGAAACATAACCAAGCCGCCCTGTTTATTATAACATTGATAATCAAATCTGAAATCGACCAATCATAACCTTATCCCTATGTAGAATCAGGTGAGTACTGAGTACATGTCATTAACGGACAATGGGGCAACACAGTGAATGAGTAATGGCCCGAGATGGCAATAATGTGGCCTGATAGAGTAGAGTGGGCCTTTGTACGCAATCGCCATCAAAGGGGATTTGCACACGTGCTGGACGATACTGCGGTGTGTGACAGCCATCATTCAAATGACTGCCTGTTACAGCTGCAATTTGAAACGGCGACGTATCATAATTTCCATACTATGGTTTATTTTGCACTCACAGTTCTATATTAATTTCATAAATGAAAAATAAGAAATTGAAACATCAATCTCCAGCCGCCGCTATTTCATTTATCACAATTTCCGGTTTTGTGTGAGGTTTTGTCAACAGACATGATTTTTGCAATGAAGGATCGTGACGTCAATTGAAATTGAATTGAATCATGTGAACAAACTTTGTATATAACTGACACATCAAGCTTGTTAACATGATAAGTAATTCTTCAATAAACGTGTATACTATCCAACATTGAACAAACTTATTTTCATTTCATAAAGTTAAGTTACATTAATTTAACCTCCCGACGCATAATATCCTAAATCCTAAAATATTCCTAAACTCTCAATGACCTAAACTCATTATGACCTAAACGCATAATGTCCTAAACGTTTAATTAATGTCCTAAATGCCACCGGAAAATTCAGCGGTGTGCGTGAGAACCGCCTTAACTACAGCCAGCACGAATATGGCGGGAATAAATTAATAAGTACTTTATTGTCTGAACTAAGGAACTGATGATGATTACATGATACAATAAATACAGAGCAAATAAATAATACGAAATCTATTTATAAAATCTAAGCTTAGATATAATCCAGCAGTAGACTGTTGTGGCTGTTAATGTTATAAGATAAAACAATCTTTTCAAACTAGTCAAATAAGCTACTTATTAAAACCATTTTTATTTGAAAATATGGCACCATATAAGCCTGTATACTGTTGGCGTCAAAATAGGAACTATTTATTGGTTATTCATTTTGATAATTTCTACTGTGCATATTTTGTTTAATATTTAATGAGGAAAGTAGTATTTCGTGACAATAATTTTTGACAAACATGTTTTGTATTTTATTAGGTATCCATAAAAGACCATATTTAAGAAAGATAAAAATAAATACCTACTGGTAACTGGAACGGTAACGTTGTTAATGGTGGTAATATGATAATGGTATAGCAATCGTGGTAAACGATCTAGTCGGCGATATCAAAGTCAATCTATTAGTAGCTAAGAGAAGCTAAGTCGGGATTACCAACACATTTCCCTAATGCCCGATAATACCCAGAAAATTGGCATTAGTGTAAAAATAAATCGAAAACAAATCTTTGACCGACACCGAGAATCTCAGCAATGAAATAAAGCACAAACGTCCTCTAACAAAGAGGCCGCAATAGTGAGTAGAACCCTCGACGGCAGTCAGTAACCGCTTAACTCAAATCCAATAACCTATTCCGGATCTAATCAGGGTTCAGAGCCTCTCCGGACACTCGACCAAATTCAAGAGGCAGCGTCCAGAGGGCTCTTAGAACCGGCCGACGACAGACACAAACGGTTCGGGTTGCACGGAATCTCCGGCATTTTTCAGTGACGTTTTTAATTGGTTTCATTGGCCGACACGACGCCATTGTAGGGCAACAAGCTGAAGGGCTCAGCAGGAAACTGACAAAGGGATCGCGGGAAATAATGGCCAGACGAATGACCCAATTCAGGGTATTTCATTCGTGCGAGATCCTTTTACTGCGACGTGCCGCTAAGAAATTGTTTATGCCAGTTTTATTTACGGAGACTGTTGCTCTTACTCAGTAATACTTTTTTGTACAACTCGTTATTAACTTGCTATTTCCAGATTGTTCTGTTATCAATGTGAAGCGGTATTGACAGTGATTTACAATTCCTAGTAGTTTGAATCACGACTTATGTATAGCGATTTGATATACTAGTAAGTGAACTTTCCGCATTGAAACCTAAATTCATAACTCATTTATTGATATAAATTGGTTGGAAAAACTAATAAAATTTTGATGAAATGTATAATATATACATACAAAATTACATACATACGTATATCACACTTGGAAAAACTAAAAAAGTAATAAAATTTTGATGAAATGTATAATATATACATACATACGTATATCACACCTATATTCTTTGCGAGGTAGACAGAGCTTTAACAGTTAAAATTGCCTAAAATTGCAATAAACATGTAACCCTCGAGTCTTTTAGTCGCCCGTCACGACACCCACGGGAAAGGAATGGGGTGATGCTATTCTAAGCCTAAGTTAATGATATATTTAATGATCTAGAAAAAGCAAATACTACAGATAATTGCCTACATAAAATATATGAGAACATTCAACCAAGTCTAAACCTGCCCTTAGCAATAAACGTATCGATTGTGGTCTTCTAGTAAATAGAATGTGCCACTAATTGCTTCTGAACTTACGATTTATAACTAGCTGTAGAGTGGTGGTATAGAATAGAATCAATTATTTTGATTTGAGTTCAAAGAAAATTTACTTCCAAGGTCGGCAGTCACTTAGAAAATGCGTATATTATCACTTATCTTATTACATCTTGTTACTTAAATAATTCCGTTGCCGTTCAGTACCACACATTTTTTTAATAATTACACAAACTTTTATATCATATCTGATTGTCCAACCAGACCAACTTTATAGGATTTATAATGTTAACCTACCTAGTTGCTTTTGGATTTGAAATATTTTCATACATATATCAAGCCTGTTACCCCTTGCGAGGTAGGTTGAGCTTTAACGGCCGTAAAAAACAAACACTACGTCGTCTGACAAACATTTGGGTTTCAAAAAACTTCAATTTGGAGACACGTGGTCGGTCTTTCTATAGGGTGAAATTTCATGTCGGTCTTCCGATAGCGAAAACGCAAGACGGGCTGGTGCTATGAAACAACTTTCCCTAAGAAACATGTTGAAATATAACACTGCTACCTGTTTTCCTGAAGGAACTAAGTTTATTGTGATAAAAGGTACCTAAAAACCTGCTTCTTGGATCACTCTATCTATTACCTATAAACCGTATCAAAATCCGTTGCGTAGTTTCTAAGATCTAAGCATACAAAGGGACACGGCAAGTTACTGAATTTTCTTGAATGCCGCGTGATGGCGACTTAGAATAGCATCACCCCATTTACTTTCCATGGGAGTCGTAAGAGGTGACAAAGGGACTCGAGGATGTGTATTGCAATTTTAAGCGATGGGCTGACAACATATCACTATGGCGATACATGCCGATTTTTCGAATAATACCATATTTGTCAGACGTGGCGTAAATAACCGTTTTTTGCGGCTCTTTACGCTCTGCCTAACCCGCAAGGGATTATAGGCGTGATATGTGTATGTATGTATGTAGTGAAGCGTAGAACTGCTAAAACGTTTAACCCCGCTGTATTGATTCTGGTGGTACTTGTATCGCCACTAATTGCCTTTGCACAGAGGTTATTGGCTCTCAAACATAGTGCTAATGTTTATTGACTACAAGTACTGTGTGTACTCAACGTTTAATAACTATTACTCATGTATTTATGTAATCAGTACTGGACGGAGGTGGTGCACACCTTGCGGGGTAGGCAGAGCGTAACCGACCGCTAAAACGATCATTTATGCCATGTCTGACAAACATTTGAGGATGAATCAGAAAATTGTTTACCGCCATTGTGACAGGTTGTTATTCATTCTCTTAAAATTGCAATACACATACCCTCCAGGCCCTTAGTCGTCTCTTACGACACATTAGACAGTGATGCTATTTTAAGCTATACTAAGACGTCACTCGGAAATAAATGAAAACGCAAATGATTCAAGATGACCGACGGAGCAATATCTGCTCGTAGTATATCTGAGGCTCAAATAAATATAACTTTAGGTATGATAGATGTTCACAGAGAACGCTGCTGCCCATGCCCCGGAATGTTCCCTCAGTCACCCTTCACAACACCCACGGGTAGAAATGGGGTTATGCTATTCTAAGCCATCACCACAAGACCAAGATATTCCTCATTCTATAGCAATTTTGGTATATTGCTTGGGAAAATACCCTTAATTTTGGTAACAATTTATTCAATAGTATTTCTTTTACTTTTTTCAGATCCTACCAAAATGGGAAGCCGTGAAGACAGGCACGATCTCCTTCAAGTTCCGCACTAACGAGCCAAACGGGCTGATACTGTTCAACATGGGCGCGAAACCACCAAGGGTAGGTTGCACGGTAAGGGGTGAAGCTTTTGGGGTGCAGTCGCCATCGCCATGTGTCAGTCCCCATCAGAATCATCACCCATGACCATCGACAGCTGGAAGGATTTGTTGGAAATTGGAAGGTGGAAAAATACCATGTCGATATAGAAAAAACTACTCTTGTAGAGTCAGAACTTATGACGAATTGAAATTTTAAGTGTGTTTGTGATTTTTGTGACAGCTACGTGTTACAACTTCAACAGCCACAACAGTTCACTGCTGGACATAGGCCTATTGCTATACTCACCAAGCTTAGCAGGCGGATTGGCGAGCGCAAGAATGTATTTACAGAGAACGCTGCTGCCTATTTTCTGAATACATCTCTTAGTCACCTTTTACAACACCCATGGGTAGAAATGGGGTGCTGCTATTCTAAGCCTGCATCAATTGGGGTACACGTGTTGCAGGTAGAAAGTTATCATTAAATTTTTCTGGAATTTTTTACTGACCCATTCAGTAATATTTTTATACAGCTTGCCGCTGAAAATCCTAAAAGAATCACAACATCACATTACTTTTTATATTTGTCATGAGTTTTTTGTACCTTCTGGTTTAGGTGTTTCCTCTTTTCTGAAATGCGGTGTCAAAAAATAGAAGAAAAGATGATAATTATTTAAGATATTTAACTAGTATTGCAATTTCCAACAAAACGAGACCTCATTGGATAAAATTTTAGATCAAATCAAAAGTGGAATTAGCGTCTGTGATTTAATAAATCCGTATTAAAAACGTGTCGGCAATATCCTCAATCCCGCTTTAATTAAACTAACTTTTCGGCAAAATTTAATTTCGTTCAATTACGTTATCCACTGAGGCGTTGCATGGTAGGTCCAAACAAATCAAAGTTAATTATGTCAATTAAGGCCACACATTCCTATACTCATTTAGATATTTCTGTCTCTTGCTTGAATAAGAAAGAAAATGGGCGATAGAAAATTGTACTGGCAGATCTTGCTTGGCTAACAGGCCTGTACCGAATAGACTAATACCTATGCATCATTTGAAAAGTGACACATTGGCTTCAACTCTAGAAATTATTATTTTTTAACTTACCTTACCGAAAAATTCACTTTCCGTCAAAAACGTTTAGAAAAGTATAGCAGATATTTATGTCACTTCTTATAATTTGACACAAAATATGCGGTATCTGTCAAAATAAGACGACGATGAAAATGAGGGCGATTAAATTGACTAGAAATGGCGAAGAACTCATTAACATTATCAAACATGACATGTCTTAAATATCTGCTATCCTTTTCTTAACCTATTTGACGGAAAACGACAACACTTATTAAAGCTAAGTTTAGAGATATGTTCCGGAATTGTCACCACTAAAAGATTGACCGTCTAAAATTTCAGATTTTAGAGCAAGCTCTTTTTAATTTCACTTATCAATAAGCGTCTTATGTTTGTTTCGCTTCTAAGTCAGTGTTTTTATCCCTTTCTATTCTCTAAAGAAAGTGACAGAAATAACGTTAAACAAGAATATGAATGTGTGGTTTAGACATGGTTTAGATTATCGCCATTGTCCCGGGGATGCATCTAGGGGAATTTGTGTATGGTACCTTATAAAGTTTCACCCACTTTCAGATGTTGAAGTGTTTTATGTTCCGATCTATAATTTGGTGTGCACCATTAGCTTTGACACTTCCAAGTACTCGATATTGTAAAACTACAAGCCACAAGTTCGGAGGTATAAATTGTTGTACATTGCGCAGCCAGTTAGCCATTATAAAACCAACTAAATAACCGGATACGCAATGTACTAAGAATTTTACCTGAATACTTGTAGCCTGTAAATTTAGGGGTATAAATTAGGTACCCAAGATAGGCTTCAGCACCTTTGACACTTTATGGTTTCTAGCAGTTCAGTATACGCTAATTTGGGCAACACTCACGTAATTCTGACAATACTACGTGGTGTTTTTATGTAAAGCTTTGTATTGAACAAGCTTTATTAATACCTACACAAATTCGCACCATAGTAGTTTAAAAATCCACTTTAAGTACGTTTATCTCATATTTTAGAACCTTTTATCGTATTTCATCAAAGTTATTATATTCTTCTTTGACCTTTATTTTATTTTAGCGTTCAAAATATCTTATTTTATGTTAATAACTTTTAGTCCAATATTTATGCTGTACGGTCTTTTTAATACTTGAATAACTTCAAATACGTTATTTGAAAAAGTTCTGAGTTTTTTGTTTGAAATAGAGTTTGATACAAACTATTAGTAGTATTTGCATGTCTGGCTAGCTTGCTATGTTAGCATTCAAAATGGCGGTTTGATAGTTTGCATGCATTACGTGCAGGCGAAAGCGACGGTTTTTATATTTTATTCGTTTTTAGAGCAAAGCTTTTATTGATTTTAGCACGAGGTTGTATTTTTGGATTGGATACGAAAGTTAACGTCATTGAAATTGGCTTTGAATCGTTTTGGCTTTAATATTTATGCGTCGTATGTTTTCGCTTTAAAATACGATCGCATTGTGCACTGCTGGTTTGTTACCGCAATATACAATTTAGCCAAATCCGATTTACAAATTTGGAACAGAGCTTCAAATTACAACTAACGAAGCTATTTTACAGCAAACTTTTTCTGCGCAGTTCAAAAAATCAGCCAGAATTAACTAACCTTCGTGCCTAGACGCTCTACCTTTCATTGCAGGCCGATCTTTTCGCCGTCGAGATGCTGAATGGTTACATCTACGTACACGTGGACCTCGGCTCTGGTGGAGTGAGGGTCAGGGCGTCTCGGAGACGGGTGGATGACTCGCATTGGCACGAGTTCCTGCTGAGACGAACTGGCAGGGACGGCAGGGTTACGGTGGATGGAGCCAATGCTGAGTTCAAGACGCCTGGTGAGTTTTTTAATGAGAAAAAAATGACAATAAAACACGAAAATGTTCTTTTTTTTAATAGACGGTCTACAGCGTCATAATATCAATATTTATTTTAAAAGCATTTTGATTGTCATACAATCGATCGAATGAAAAATTGTCTCCTGATGTAGATATATGGAAAAAAACCGCTGCTGCGCTGCCCTATTTAAATTTCATTTTCATTTTTTCAAATAGTAGCCCAATGGCACAGACCAAAAATCTCCGCGCGCCCGACAGCGAAAGACGTTTCGGTGCTCTGTGGATAATAGTTTTCATAAAGTATCTTATCACTGTAACTTATTCATGAAAAGAAGCTAAGGATTAGTTCCAATCGTGGCGCGACGAAGCGACAAACCGTGTTTCATTTTGGAGCGTTACTAGGCTAGTAACTGACTGATATCGCGATTGAATACGATATTGCGACTGAAACTAACCCTTAAAAATCACATCAAAACTTATGTTCTGCAATTCCAGGCGAATCCAACCAACTGGAGTTGGATGGTCCCCTGTTCGTGGGGGGTCTGGGGTCCGAGTACTCAGCGTCAAGGACCCCGTCTGCCTTGTGGACGGCGGCTTTGAGGCAGGGCTTCGTCGGATGCATCAGAGACCTGGTGCTCAACGGGAAACCGCAGGACTTGACTGCGTATGCCAGGCAACAGGATTCAGGTTTGTGTACTATCAGCAGCAACTCCTGTTGCATATGTGGAACTAACTATACAGTTTTTAAGGACAAACTGTATAAATTGGGCCCTTGAACGGGTACATACACATATCACTTCTATAATCTATTGCGGGGTAGCGGCAGAGCGTAAACGGCCGCAAAACCGGACATTTACGCCACGTCTGACAAATATTTGAGGGACTTTCGGAAAATTGTGTATCGCCATAGTGAAAGTTTGTCAGCCCATCGCCTAAAATTGCAATTTCCGCCGTTTACGACTTCCGCGGGAAAGAAATGGGGTGATGCCATTCTAAGCCGGCATCACACGGCATATAGTTTTTAAAGATAGACAGTATAAATTGGCCCCTGGAACAGGGACATTTACCAAGAATAACATTAAAAATTAAGATGAAGGATCTTGACGACATACCAATTATTCCAACAATATGGAACTCATATTACGCACTGGCGACCGATGTGGCGACCGCCTGCCTGCAGGTTCCAGGTTCGACTCTCGGTGGGGCACTCACCCAATTTGTGCCCAGTCTGGTTAGGATAGGACCTTCGGTCTCGGTTGCTGTCTGTGATTACTTACATGGCGATCGTTATGCAACCATGTCAGAGGCCTACTTGGAGTAGTAGGCGGTAAAAAAACTCTCCACATCTCTCCCTCTCTCCTCTCGGGTTCATCGAATCATTCGTCGACTCGGTGCCCCAAATGAAATAAAAATAATCAAAACGAATAAAATAACCGTGTCCGAAGAGACTCTAACATACTTATATTGCAGCAAAAACAAATCTCAAACTACAGCAAACAAATCCCAAACAGAAAATAAATCTCATCTAAAGAACACGACCCTCAAAGTTAAATAAACATTCAGATTAGTTCGACGCAACAAACTGGGACACAACGCGGTATTCATTATGTTTCATTGCATATCACTCCTTCGGGAGCAGAAATTGCGACGTCATTGTACTGAACAAGGACAATAAGGATTAGAAATTAGAAGGGAAGCTTTGTTTGAGACCCTGCTTGTGTTTGGAAAGGAAACCGTTGGAGCAATGTAGATTGTTTTGAAGTTTCGGGAGGGTTTGCTTTTGAGCAAAAACAGTCGCATCATCATCTATTTTCCCTTATTAAGGAGTATTTGTCATACTATTTCTGTGAGGTCCTTTTTTCGTGTGGGACACCGAGTCGACTAACGACCCGATGAACCCTGGTGTTGGTGTTTTTCAAACGCCTACTACTAGTAGTAGGCCTCTGATATGGTTGTGTAACGACCGCCGTCTAACTAATTATAGATAGCAACCGAGACCAACGGTTTAACGTGCCCTCCAACGCACGGGTCCATCTTTCTTTTCAGACAATCAGGCGGTTCAACCTGCAATGCTCTAACCAGACTGGGAACAAATTCACAAAGTGATAAATATCAAGTTTGTGAGGATCGAATCTGAAACCTTTGCGTCGCAGGCAGTCGCACTACTACTGCGCCACATCAGCTGTCGCCACAGCAGTCTATGCTGGCTTAGAATAGCATCACCCCAATTCTACTTGTGGCTTTCGTAATTACCGACTAAGGGATCATCATCCAGGGAATGGGCAGCAGCGTTCTCTGTGAATACAATATCTACCATTGCGCTCGTTTATCTACCTGCCAAGCGTGGTGAGTATCGCAATACCCCCAATAGAGGGAGGTCCATGACTCCTGTGGACTGCTTTGGCTGTTAATATTAATGTCATGTCATACTTATCACGATTATCATACTCAGCCAGCACAGTGCAAGATGTTGCATATACAAAGAACGCTGCTGCCTCCCTACATCCCGAAGTCGCCTTTTTCGACACTCATGTCAAAAATTATGCTTTTCTCAACCAATACCTACATTCCTACGTGGATGATTCGATCTAAATTAGCAATATGTTATATGCCTTCCATTTGCAGCTTCGGTCCGGCCAGCGTGCCATGTGCTGATGAAGCAGTGTGTGAGCTCTCCATGCCAACATGGCGGTGCTTGCTCCGAGGGCTGGAACCGACCACTATGCGACTGTTCTTCTACCAACTACACTGGACCTACTTGTGGGAGAGGTGAGACATGTTTAGATTTTAAAATACTATTATCATGCTCTGTTTTTGAAACGTTGAGCAAAATATTTTCCAACTACCTTCTTGCTGGAAGTAGTTTAGATAGTACCTAATATGCCGGCACACTGTTTAGTAGTGGGAACAGCTGTATCGTACGTATACGCTTCTGTAAACTCTGCTGTACTAAGCGGTCAGGTGAGACCATGGTTCTGTCAGGGTACCGCTCCGCTATCGCAAAGGAAATAGAAAACCTATGGAATATATACATGCAGTATGTGAATATGGGGTCCAGATGATTGTATATACTTCAGATGACCTAAAATCACATTACTTAACATTTCAGACTCACCAACGATCTTCCTGAACGGCAGCCAGCACCTGACAGCATCATTGGGACCGGAACACGTGACGCAGACAGAGGAGCTGATGCTTCGCTTCAGGACCACTCGAGCTGGTCTCCTGCTGCGAACGGCTTCTGAACATTCTGCGGATCGGATTGAACTGGCCGTTGCTGCTGGCAGGGTCCGTGCCAGTGTTAGGCTAGGGGATCGGGAAAAGGTAAGGATATTTGCATTGCTATAAATTGGATAATGCTGCTACGTTTGCCGATTGGACTATTATGTAGGCTGCTGCAAACTGACAAGTTCCTATGATATCATCCTTCAAACCAGCAATAAAATTTGACAATGCGGGATAAAAATGTATATCTACAGTTAGAAATCCTAGGGCGGTTCTCCTACTTGTCGTCCGTCGCTGCGTAATTTTAAAGCACCGTAACGCGTGCGTCTGTCACACGAAAGGAAATTGCGAATTCCGATTTTATATATACATCCCATACAAATTTGATGCGTTTACGGATTCATCTGTCAAGTATTTTGACAGAATTCTAAATGCGCAATTTCCTTTTGTTAAACGAATGCTTTAAAAACATGCAACGACAGACGACAAGTGGGAAAACCGCCTAAAATTGTCATCATACAATAGTATAACTTTTAAAAAGAGCCACTTTAAACAACTCATTTTTGTGTGTTATAAATTATAATTGCCAAAGACTGCTCACAGAAACTACGTTCACGTCGAAACAAAGAAGAAGAAGAGTACTGAATTAATATTTTTCCTTTCTAGAATCTTCTAGCCGGGCTGAATGTGGCAGACGGCGGCTGGCACACAGTAAGGTTCTCTCGTCGCGCTTCGAACCTAAAACTGCAGGTGGATGGAGCGGCGCCGGTGCGCGGTATGTTATGTACGTATGCACGGGCACACCCGCACCTTTTGTTTTACCCTCGTAGTGGATACAAGGTTGGTTCTGGGAGCGTTCCATTGGTCAAATCACTCCGCACTTTCCAAACTGAGAAAAGACGCAAAAAATACGATGAGCCTATATGGACGATATGTTTATAACAGATTAAATTTAAAAAAATAACGAAAGATTAGTTTATTCGCTGTAGATTGTTACTTCAATTGAAGCGATTTATTAAACCAATAGAACAATCCTAACCGTAGCTTATAAGAAATTGAGTTTCTTTGAAATAATTTTCAAGAAAACTTATAAAGCCATTTTTGCAGGTCAATCTTGCAAAAGTGTCTTCTTGGTGTTAGACGTCCTATTAGGTGTAGTGTACCTAGTTGCTTATTTTCCGTTCGTTTCTAGCTGGCACTTGGTATCTCCACCTTTCATTTGGATGCCTTATATTATCTTGGTTTCTTACTTCTTTATTATTCTTTTTCTTCCCCTGTAGTATTCCTTGTGAATGTACCATCTCTTTGAACCTTACGACTTGTTCTGTTCCGAAATGATCATGATTATGTTTAAACAAAATTTAGAATTACTTAAGATAAGTATCGTTTTGAAGAACAGATCAGGTTTCCCTACCAGGTAACAAAATTATCTATTCATTTATTTAGTAGGTAAATAGTTCATGTAAATGTATCATATCATTAGGATATGTGAGCTGGAGCATAATGCTATTGCAATGTACTTAATTGTGGAAATAATTGGACTGTATTATCTAAATTCTTCTAGTCGCTCTGCCAGATTGTGATTGAAATTATCTATCTAAGCTTGATCGTGTTCTGAATATCTGTGCTCTATAGAATTGACTATGTAAATATCTAAAACAGAGGCTGTTGAAAAGTTCTATGAAGCATTTACTTTGCTAGTTTCTTTTTCTTTAAAGTCAATGTTGTGTCTAAGTGTGCCTACTTGTGATTCCAGTATACTTTCATGTATTTGATTTGTTTTGCAGCTGATACGATTTTAGGGAAAGCATCAACTTTGGAGATATCCACTTTACATTTAGGGGGTCTGTTCCATCCTGAAGAAGAAATACAAATGACGTCCACACTACCAAACTTTGTTGGCTACCTGCAGAAATTTGTCTTTAACGGTATCAAGTACATCGATTTAGCAAAGACGCTTGGAATTGGCAGCGGCGATGAGAACAATAACATCTATGATACATCCAATATTATCTTCAACGGAAAATTCGTTAAACCGGATGGTCTGAACGTTTATAAAGCTGTGACTTTTAAATCGAAACACACGTATGTTGGATTACCGTTGCTAAAGGCCTACGCCAGCACTTATTTGGACTTTTACTTCCGAACGACTGAGATGGACGGACTGTTGTTTTACAATGGAGGAAAAAAGCAAGACTTCATAGCAATAGAGCTAGTAAACGGACATATCCACTGCGTGTTCAACCTGGGCGATGGAGTGGTGACAATGAAAGACAAGTTGAAGAACTTTTTGAATGACAACCGATGGCACGTGGTATCAGTGAGGAGGCCCACCCCGAAGATACACACGTTACAAGTAGATGAAGACTTAGAAATGCATACGACAAGTAAGTTCATAGATTCATACTTGTATTACGAACGGTGTCATTAGTAATGATGTGAATGAGAATATAACGGCTAAAACCGATGATCTTATAATGTTACTAGAACTAAAACCTTTTTTTTATTCACTATATAGATGAAAGGAATGAAAGTTTAGGTTTTTGTTACGTGTAACGCTAAAATCGTTAAATGAACTCAAGTTTGTTGTTTATCATTAATGAAATTGTTTTCAGGTTCAAATCTGATGTTGGAATTAGACAGCGTCCTTTACGTGGGTGGAGTGCCTAAGGATATGTACAACGCCCTACCAGTAGGAGTGGTGTCGCGGCAAGGCTTCGAGGGTTGCATGGCTAGTTTAGACCTGCCTGGAGAGTCACCATCGCTGATGGATGATGCTGTCGTGCCTAGTTCATCACTGGTCTCCGGGTGTGAAGGTAAGATTGTTACAAGCACACGGCTTTGCAGTGGGGTCGAAGCTTCGAGAGCAACGTGGCGAGTTTAGACATGCCTAGAGAGTCACCATCACTGATGGATGATGCATTCGTGCCTAGTTCATCACTGGTCTCCGGGTGTGAAGGTAAGATTGTTACAAGCACAAGGCTTTGCAGTGGGGACGAGGCTTCGAGAGATGCATAACGAATTGAGAACTGCCTGGAAAGTCACCATCAATGATGGATGATGCAGTCGTGCCTAGTTCGTCACTGGTATCCGGGTGTGAAGGTAAGATTGTTACAAGCGCCAGGCTTTGCAGTGGGGACGAGGCTTTGAGAGCAACATGGCGAGTTTAGACATGCCTGCAGAGTCACCTTCACTGATGGATGATGCTGTCGTGCCTAGTTCGTCACTGGTTTCGGGGTGTGAAGGTAAGATTGTTACAAGCACACGGCTTTGCAGTGAGGTCGAGGCTTCGAGAGATATATAGCAAATTTAGACAAACCTAGAGAGTTACTTTTGCTGATGGATGATGCAGTAGCGCCTAGATCGTCACTGGTCTCCGGGTATGAAGGTGAGATTATTACAAGGACAAGGTTTCACAGTGGAGTTATAGGGCTTAGAATGTCATCGAGTGATCTACGCTGCAAAGCGAGCTTAGACCTGCCGGGAAAGTCACCTTGGTGGATGGATCATGCACTCATGCCTAGTTCGTCTCTGGTCTCTGGTTGTAAAGGTGATATTACAACAAGCACAAGGTTTTACAGTGGATGCAGGCGTAGTGACATGTCAGACATCCCGATAATTTTTGAAGATATATTATATAATACTATCTGGGTTAAATGTTTTGGTGTCTGTTTGTAGGTCCGACAAAGTGCACGCACAACGCATGCGCAAATAAAGGAATGTGCGTCCAACAATGGAACACGTATGTTTGCGACTGTGATCTTACTTCCTTTACGGGACCAACTTGTTATGATGGTAAGAAAATCAACTTGTTTACAAGAATATAATGTAAAGAAGACGAATTCATAGTTAGTTTCATATCGTTCTTCTATCAGTCAATTTACTAAATGCGCTACTTACTACGTAGCTAGTAAATCGAAAATCTACCTGTTCTTAACCACTTCGCTCAGGACGAATTTTGCAACAATAGATTTGTATTGTTCTTCAAGCACACATGTGTGCTTTTACGAGCGGAGTAGTTAAATACAAATTAGTGTGCTGTTAAATGATAATCATTTTCATTGTTACCTTTAGTAGCCATTACTGAATACAAGCCCCTAAATACTGTACCACTTTTCCAGAGATATTTACTATAACACAATTTCTACTTTCAGAATCAATAGCGTACGAGTTCGGCCCTGGGCGAGGCATTATCACATACACGTTCCCGCCAAGCTCAGTAGCCGACACAGAGACGGACAAGGTGGCTCTCGGTTTCGTCACCAGCAAGTCTGATGCGGTGCTCATGAGGGTCGAAAGTTCCAATACCCAAGATTATATGCAGATGGAGATCGTGAGTGTAACACGTTTTTTCTTCTTTCTTTTTCGACGTAGCTAAATTTAAAAACCAGAACATAAGAGACAACTTATGCTGACCGATGTGCAGGGACGCAGTTCGATTTCCGCCAGGTCTTATATTAAATTTTTTGTATTTTTAGGTGTTTTTTGGTTATTCTTAAGTTGAAATACAACAAATGAGCAGATAGATGATAGATAGATAGATGAACACTTCATTGCTTACAACATACACAACAGAAACAAAACAATACAGAAAACTTAAGACTAAAAGTAAGCAAAGGTGGCCTTATCGCTTGCAGCGATCTCTTCAAGGCAACCTTTACATTAAAATAGAGACAAAAATTAAAAGATTTGCAAGTAGTTGCATAAGCAAATTATCAGTCAAATTATTAAATTTAATAACAACACTTATGTACTAAGTACACTTACAATACAATCATACATAAATACATACAGACATACAGAGCAGCTTTCTAAATGATTTAGATAATTTTATGTTGGTAGTTACCTAACTACCCAACGAAGTATGAAACTAATCTTACTGGGCATCTTATCTGTTTTCAGATACGCGGCAACTTGTTCATGGTGTACAACGTGGGCGGCGGCGACCATCCCCTCGGAGACGAGGCAGCGAGGGTTGATGATGGAGCGTACCACGTTGCGCGTTTTACCAGGAATGGCAGCAGATCATCGCTGCAGCTTGACAACTACGCAGTCAACATACGACAGCCACAAGGTATAGAGAAACACCTTGAGGGTCAATAATGGAGTGTGCCACATGGCAAGGTTCATCAGGAACGATAGTAGAGCCTTGCTCGCTGCAAATTGACAACCAAACAGTTTGTCTAATTCCAAGCTAAACTCCCGCAGTGGAAGCGATTTACACAGGTAAATTTCTAGTAAAATACCAGGAGTTCAACTGAAGGTAGACAATGGCCGCGTTACGCAGCGCTAAATAGCATACGCTGCACAATATAGCAGCGCATACTATGAATTAAACGTGAACCTAAGTCTATTTAACTTAATTAACTAAGTTGAGTGAAATTGGCAAATGATGTGTTCCAACCTTTACATAACTCAAGTCGGTAGTAAATACCGTCTGCCGATCTGGCGTTACGTCACACGTATTAGCACTAGATTATAAGTAAGTACCTCCAAATTATATCACCCCACGAATTCCGCAATTCGTACTAAGGAGTCACAATGATATGGTACAACAAATATGACTAAAGGGAACACACCATAAACAGTTTTATACTAAAACAACCAGATTTATCACTTACAGTTAACGCCGGTCCAAATGCATAAAATACCCAACGGAGAAAGGAAGTTCAGGGAATGGATCAAATGGGAATTCCGTGGGTACTTACAGGGCTGGGTGGAAAAGATATCGACACCCAGCATTCCACTACAGCCTTGGCGCGTTATTCACGTCAAACCACTCACAGCTTCTGTTCGTATTCCACTTTGATATTAGTCATTACGCGTGACCCAACCCGAATTTGGGCCGTACAAACGCGAGCCGATATGGCCACTTGATGCCTATTCAATGCGACGCTCACGTGGAAGACGTCGAGACATCCAACAATCACTAAGCCTGGTATTCTAGTATAACCCAGGAGAACCGCAATAATACGATGCATCAACACGCGCGATCTCAAATTGAATCGTCCATTACACGCGGCATCACAAAACGCGTGGCGGGAAATCCGTACAAAACACAATACGTTCTCGTCCGAACGGTTTTGAGTGACTGAATGCGGTGCAGAAATCACCGCTTGGCGCCGTCAGGCGGTCTGCGCGCACGTCGCCAGTCTCGCCCTGCCAGCGAGAAAGGGACAACATATGCCCAGAGCGATGCGTGCGAAATCGCGGCGCATTCATAGACCGTCATTAATACCTAACTTACCCCAGCATAGCAACGCTAAATTAAACACAGTTAATATACGACAGCTACAAGGTATGTTGAGAGTTAATAATGGAGCTAACCACGTGGCAAGGTTCACCAAGAACGGCAGCAGAGCTTCACTACAACTTGATAACTATGCAGTCAACTTAAGACAGCAGAAAAAAAGTCGAGAAGGACAATCAAAAGAATAATAGCTACACTCGAAAGATATTAGCTACATGACATGTTGTCCCAAGCGTTTTATTATAGATAGGTTACTTATGTGAAAAAAAACTCACAAGGTGCTTGATGTTTCCGTTTTGCAAATTGGAGAATGTTATTTGTCTGTCATTTCTTATTTCATTTCGCATTCAACCTTGCATCGCAATCAACATTCATTATTTTAGCCAAATGATATTAAGGCATAATGGCATCGGATTCTCATACTTTTATCTCCTGCTATTCCAGGTGGTCAACAATCTACGATCTTCAACAGCATGTCAACCATCACTGTCGGTGGTGGAGCAGGAGGTTCTAGAACCTTCAGCGGAGTGATTGCTGGGCTGGTTGTGGACGGAGTCAGGGTGCTAGATCTGGCAGCTGGGGGAGACCCGGCTTGCTCCGTCCGGGGTGATGCCAGGAGAGCTACCACGCCTTTGGACAGAGATATCAATAGGATGCAGCAGGTATATAGAAAGTTGAGAGAGAATACAAATTTCAATATTCTTTTATTCTCTCACTCTCAACAAACAACTTACCTACACATTCCATCTTCTTCCAGACTCCGCCGTCAGGCTACGGGGGGCCAGGAGTGTTAGACGAGCTGGTGTACTCAGGCGCAGGGTCAGGATGCAGGGATGATGATGAAGACGCTTGTGTGCTACCAGAGGGAGGGTCTGGGGATGACCTGATCACTCCGGTATATGTACCGTCTACAAGGCGACCACCGTCTAAAGGACACAAAGTAAGTATTGTTCTAAAGTTTGAAAATAAACTATTGGAGACATTGGAAATATTGTTAGTCAACTCGGTGCTCCACATGACAGACGTAGGGGATATCATTCTAATAGAATAGTCAATGAAATTCGGCTTAGTTTGCGCTGTACAGATGACGATGAAGAAGTGTCTTATTTATCAGATATACGAGGTGGTAAGTATGAGACATTAAGATAAAAAAATCATTAGGTCATTCTTTGAAATCTCACTATTTGTCACGCTTGATGATCACTCTGCTTTCATAGTAATAATACATGTGGTTGTTTCGTTTTAGGGTGGTTCTAGTGGCAAGATGATCAAGCCTTCTTGTGACGATGAAGACTGCATAGAAGGCTCCGGCTCCAACCCCGAGGACAACATCATCACTGAAGCTGAACATCCAGCCACGACGTAAGTAAATCAACTTTCATAGTTTCAAGCCAAGTTTCATAGTACTATGTAGACCCCAGAAAAATGTGGTCCCTGGGACATCACTCTGTTGCCCGTTTGTCTAAAGAGATTTACTCTTAGCATCCACCTAAAGCAACAGCACCACTTGTTAGTAGATTAGACAACTAGACTCAATATCAGCCATATCTGATCCAATGATCTTACCCAGATTAGAGCCAAGAGGGAACCCTCTATTTTTTTTTTGTTAAAAAGTTTAAATTTTAGGAAAAAATTTGTAATATATATTTCTCATGTACAGTCAAGATCAGGCTAGATTAGACAGTTTCAGACCGCGCGCATGAGACTTACATTTGGCAGTTTGAGTGTCTAACCGCACGTGAGCTTGACTGAACCTATTTGTTTAACCTTAATGCCAAGAGCAAACCTATTCATTTTCTTGTCAAAAGTTTGTGTTGTATGAAAAAATTAATTATGCATTTTGTTGATTTGAATCGAGAATGTATATTTCTCATCTTCTTCTTTGCAAATCGATTCTGGCGATTTCTTAATTTTTTTTGGGCCAATACTATATATACAACACAGCGTTGTTTGTGGTTTCGTAAAGGTATTCGCGTGTGCAGGTACTATGACACGCGGGTAAAGACAATAGATGTGCCATTTATTTATTATTATTTATTAATTGCAAGAAAATACCGCACACACAGTCACTCTCAGAGCTAAAGCCTCATTTTCACATATTTTCCTTACTGCAGCTGGTTTAGGTCCGGAATATGTTAAGAGACGAGAGCCACGTCGGCTAAATAAGGTTGTGTTCAGGGGGCAATTGCTCTGAGAGAGAGGCTATGGTATCTGTAGGGTATTTCTCATGTACCTATTTGTTTATCTTTTCCAGGTCTGGTGCATCAAGTACGCACGGGCACACGCACAGCATGACGTCTCCCACCGTGCCCATGACGCCTACCGACGCCGACCGAACGCAGCATCCCTCCACCGACGGCGCCACCGATACCAGCAGCGCCGGACATACTCCTGACGGGAGAACGACACTGCCGGATCATGAAAATATACACGCTGGGACGGTTGATTCCTCGCCTGATAGAAGCACTACAGCTACAGATGGTAAGGATTTTATATATCAAAAGAGTGAAGGTAACTTTCTAGCACGCTATAGCTAACGATACTGACACTAACAATAACGCTGATATTGATGGAAAAATTATTCAGTTGGGTCGTGGAGATATGTAATTTATCACGGACGGCCCGATGGTTAGATAGTGCCACCTATACTAGAAGTGTCCTTTCATTCTTCAATACCAGCAGATATTATAAAAATCTCCTTTGCCCCTGCAAGTCTTTTTTTGCGACCCGATGAGCACTGGTGTCAGAATTTTTCAACCGCCTACCACTACTAGTAGGCCTCTGACATGGTTGTGTAACAACCACCATCTAGGTAATCATAAACAGCAACCGGAAACAAGGGCGTAACGTGCCCTCCGAAGCACGGAACCATCTTCTCTTTCTAACAGAGTCCTAACTAGCCTAGAAAAAATTTACAAAGTATATAAGTAAATATCAACTTTGTGAGTGCCCTACCGGGAATCGAACCCGAAACCTTTGCGCCGCAGGCAGTTGCAATACTACTGCGCCACATCAGACGTCTGTACTAGTAATAAGTAATTCTTTGAAATGTTTTCAGATCGTACAACCCACACCGGTCACCACACCCCAACAATCATTCACCACTACACTCCTGAAGATAAAACCACAACTGAAGATGAAACGAATCACATTCCAGACTACGGAGTGAATGAGATGGAGAATACGCCAACTTACGGGGGAGAGAGTTACATACCATCCGACAAAATCCATCCTGGTTACAACGGATACGAACACGAGATTACCACCAAGTGGTACTACCCCAAGTCCACGAATAACAATAATGTTGTTGTACAACCTAAATCTGAATTCTTTGCTACTGTCATTGGTAAGTGCTCGGAATTTAAATACTTAATGCCCTCAATTCGTAACTTACCTTAAATGAGTGCAATCACTTTCCGTCAAATAGGTTAAGAAAAGGATAGGAGATATCTTAGTCCTGTCATATTTAAAATGTCAATGGGTTCCTTGCAATAAATAGTTGATTTAGTCACCATTGTTTTCATCATCACTTATTTTGTCAGATAACACGTATCTTGCGTCAAATTATAAGACATGACGTGACTAAGATATACCTATTTGACAGAAAGTGACAGTACTAATGTTAAGTAAGTTAAGAGAATTTATATCCCGAATTGAGGGAAATAATTCTTATTCTGGGCTAGGAGCGACGACAGAAGATGAAAAAGCTTCTAGCGGCTAGTAAAAGCCAGTAAAGCCCCAGAGTATAGATCATTGATCTCGAAGGTTTGACAGCAATGTAAGAAACACTGCAGTAGTGGGTATGGATACAACTTTTTTGAATCAATTATGTGCAGGCGTGTACCGGCTTATTGATGACGTTTTACCTACTGCGCCGAAACGTAGTGGGTCGATAAGCCTCTGCTAGCTATCAACAACATGAGTTATCCTTGTTTGTATATTAATTTTAATAACATTTTTGACAGTGATCCTTTATCTCGTCAGATATGGCGAAAAGAAAATTTGCTGGTCATTCCATGCTTTCTGAATCATCATGAATGTATGTTGACGATTTCGTAATTTTGCTTCATTAACTATAATCTCTTTTCATTTCCAGGAATAGTGTCATCAGTGCTGATAGCGATAATCCTGATAATAATCCTGGTGCTGAAGTACATTGTGTTCAAACTCGACCCCTCCTACAAGGTCACCGAGGACAAGACCTTCCAGCAGGGAGCCGGCGCTGCGTTGCTAGGCAACCAGCAGGTAAGGGTGCCTTAATTTTTCCGCAATTTCCTTTATACTTGGAATGATTAAAGTTGGATTCGGGTACTGAGTCTTTTTTCTTTCAATTGGTGTATACGCGACAAAAGTCGTAAAAAACAACAATCAGCTTATTCGGTGAATTTCCATAAGATTTTTAGCGGTTGAAGGTTTTTAAATAAACAATGTGAAGGGACTCACGGCAAGTACCGTACTTCAAATAGCAGATTTGATTTTTATATTTATCAGTCAAAAATGTCCACAGACTCGATCAATACCGTTTTCGCACTCTACAAGGCCATTGAAATTGTAGCATTGTACCAAATTATATCACCCTTCATTGTAATAATTTCAGGCGCATTCAAGTTACCAAAGCGCAGCGCCAAGCGCAGGCGGCGCGGGTGGCGCAGTGCGGAATCTTCAACCTCTACCGTTATCGAGAGGGGGCGCCCCGCTCGCACCCTTACCGCAGCCACAGCCCGTCAAGCGAGACGGTATCAAAGAGTGGTACGTCTAAACCCGGGGCGGACAGAGACAGATATACTGCGTGCAGTTTGTGATGTGAAGTTGTGCTTCTCTACGGTGACGGTTATGTTTGAATTTATATTGAGACTGACCTGTTAAATACTCTACTAAGTATCAGAAAAGAATGTCCTTTAAAACCAGGATCAAAATGTATTAGGCTTATAATGATACCATTGAAAACGATTAATGTGTTCAAGTACGGTAGTACGGTTTCGATTTTGGATGAGCAATCAAAAGCATATCTTTATTTTATAAGAACAAATAGTTGGTGGATATATGTAGACGTCCAGTTTAGAAAAAAAATATGATATTGATGATTCTGAGTGTTGTTTACCGGACCCTAGAGAAGCACATTAATATGGACATATCTCTGTAGCTATAATGTGAAGTGATACCCGTAGTTGCTTTAACCCCGACCTCGCAAGATGACCCACTCAAGGAATCACACAGAACTGTACGATTGTTATGATGTGTTCGATTAGGATACAATAAAGTGAAAGAAATTTAATAATTTTACTGCGGCTACTTCAAAGAACAAAAATTTTACTTGAAATTTTTCTCAGCATCGCCGCGCCGTCGCGTAAAATATCTTTCTATTTTATAATCTTGAAGTGATACCGACTGATACGCAAGTGTTAGTTATTGTAAATATTATTGTAATTGTAATGTCAAAAATCACTTGTGCGATCGGAATGAGCAATTTCGATGAATAATTGAACTATGCGAGTCAATCTGGAATTGCATTTACCACACTTTGTATAGAATAATATATTATTATTATGTAATAAGTTTATCGTTTGTTTTGTTTTTGGACAGACATTGAGTAATAAATATACTATCAGTAACTATTGTCATCCTAAGATCCTTCAATTAGTTAAAAAGACAATTTTTTTATTAGTTTTAAAAGATGACTGTTATCTCTGTCTATTATATTACTCTATGACCGTTTTCAATTTAGTTTGGTTTTAATTACGTTAGTAATTTTAAATTGTATATTGCTATTCTAATATTACAAGTATTTGCAACGTAACTTTTCTATCTACATTGCCTTTGATAGTTTTACTTACACTAAGACTAACTTTAAAATAGATCAATGGGTTTAAATAGTAAAATTGACCAAGACTTTTATCAAAATTATAGTTTGCTCTTTACAACAAAGCCAGTTTTCTTGTTCTCGTTCAATTTTACCATTTTTGCCATCAATTTATCGTTGATCTATTCCAAACTTAACAAAATAAGGCATTGCGTTAATAACCTCGGGGCTGCCATCATGAAATTGAAGCATATCGTTCTATTGAAGACTACGACTTTTACGATTTCAATATCTCTTTCCTATATTTATTAGATCTTATACAATATTTTTAGAAAAGACGCGGTGGGTAGACGTTAGGACGCGGACATAATCATGGGCTTAATGATAATCAGCTTGGAATTAGATAAAGGGTGTACATTATCGTAGGACGCGTAACCAACGTACGAGCTTGTAGATTTGGTATGAGTAGTGGTTTTAGTTCGTGTGCCCTTAACCTTATTCCTTTGATTGCTCAAACTATTTCTCGTGGCGTTTCCCGTTCAATGTTATTTCACATTAGAGGCCTAACCGTTTTAAGAGTCTTTACAAAAGCATTCTACAGAGTTCACAGTCATTATGAGTGTAGAGTTTATGTCTTTCATTTGAATTTGTTCTATTGAGAAGTATAAATAGAACATCTTAAACTTTAATGTAAAAAATATAATGATGAATCTTGTTACTAATTGGATCTAATAAAAAACATTAATCTTTGTACTGCAAGGTTATACTTTAGGTCCATTATTTTATAACTCATGAAATCTTTGAATCTCTAAAAACTTCACAAGAATCAATACACTGGCTCAATTTTACTATTGACCGTTACTTAAAACTGAAGAACTGCTGGTCCTATGGAACTGATTCTACAAGGAAAAGATCAATATGGAAAAATAATTTTCTTAATTTTTTTTATTTCAACTTTGTTAGTTTGGGTAAGTTGTTTCACATTAGCAGCCTGTCCTTAGTTTTCAGTAACGATCAAATCGTGTGAAATTTCGCTTTATAGTTCCTTGACATTATCAGGATATTGCAACTGACTGATAAAGCCCGTTAGATCCCAACGTAGACATTTCATTGCATGCAGTTTCTTCTTCAAATTGTTCGTAAATAAACTGCTTATATATTTTTACAACTAGAAAGTACATCCACCGTCCCAATTTCCTCTTTTCGATTAAAATTGTAAAGGCACATCTATATTGCAGTCACTAAGGACGCAAAAATCTTATTCATTGTCAACGGGTCAAGCTTAGAGGAAAAACTGAAAACTGTTAGATTTTCTGTCTAAGAAAGAAATAGCTGAAGAAGTTTTCCGTCAAATTCGAGATCAATACTTAACTACGTCTGCAATTTAGATGGACCTGAAACCTTAAATTAGCTTTAAACTAAGACAAAAAAACATATTTATATAGATTGTTATAAAGCACAGGTTCTAGGTATTTGAAGTTGCATTTATTGTAAATAGTTAACAATTACTATAATGTAATGTAAGCGGTATCGTACGGTGTAACGACACACTCGTTTTACGGCACAAAATGTTAGTATCAAAACGATTTGTTTGTCTGTCAATTTTAGTGATAATTATCGTTAATGTGGTTGATGATTTATACCAAAAATTTGATGTTGTAACTGATATAAATTTTCTATAGACACAAACAGTTCTTATCGATGTAATCACTGAACGCATAAATTAAAACCATTTAGATAAAAAAAGTAACTTTAGTAGATTTTTTAATGCCTCTATGAGATTTGGTAAAGTTGTGTCTATAGAAGATAGCAGTACCTACTCACTATCTACCCCTTTAACCACTTCGCTTAGGTCGAATTTTGCAACAATAGATTTGTATTGTACTTCAAGCACACATGTGTGCTGTTACGAGCGGAGTAGTTAAGGGATTAACCTACACTAGAACTTATTATAACTTGTATGTAAACCAGTTCAAGTTGATTTCTTAACGGGTAGGTTGAGTGATGCTGGTTCACTTTGCTCACATTTATTTGTTTTGTTCCCACTTCTAACTGGAGTTTGCTGGCTTCGGTCGGACCAAGTTTAGTTCTGTGTGAAAGCGACAGTTTTTGAAATAATAATTATATTATGTAAAATACATCATTATGCAGTTTTATTCCTTTTTCTAACGTGTTTCTGCGATGCAAGATACAGGTCTTTTCCAACCACAGAATCTACCTAATGCATTAGCCAATACAAAGACACTTTACAATAAATGAATCATTTCAATATAACGTTTTTTATCGCAAAATATTTACGTCTGCAAATATCATCTTCTTCTTTTCGCGTTTAGACACCGAGTCTCTTACTAGTACTAGGCTTCTTGACATGATTGTGTAACTACTGCCATATATATACTTAATCATAGACAGCAACCGGGACCGACGGCTTGACGTGCTCTTTGAAGCACGGAACCAAGTCTGCAAATATCATCACATAAACCCAACGACACTCTCATCAGTATCTATGTACTGATTCCAGTGGATACTTGACAACATATTTTTGATCGATACTACCTACAACGGCTGCCCATCCAGCAGTGGATTGTTGTGGCTGTTATGTTATGTAATGTGTACTTACATCGGAAGTTCTAAAGGACGGAATGTAAAAGAAATAGTATAACACTTTGAGCGGAACATATTTTATGTCATATTCAAATAATTCAATTTTCCGGGAAAATTTTTCCGATGTTGTGATTCGATACTATTTGGTGCCTGCCTGGTAGCCGGTCAAAGAAAAAGACTTCACATCGTCGTAATACTCAATATATTGATTACATACCATGTGTAATTTGTGGACTGATGACTACAAAAAGGCGGCTGGTAGCGACTGGATGGCGAAAACGAGAAATTGTGCCCTATGGCGTACAATGGACTGCAATAGTCTGATGTGTGTATATGTCATTCTATACATCAAATGGCGGTAGTTTTATTCTGGCACTTACAACATCAACATTTATAGAAAAGAGGCAGACTTAGGATTAGGTAATTAGTACTAAGTAGCATGGGTAATGGGTATATGGCGGGTGACAGGAGTAATGCCAGTAGTAAGAATGGAAGGTTGCAGGTGATGTCGGGAAAAGGGTAGCCTGGCCGGGTGTTGTGGCCAGGGAACTAACTGGTTCCCCCAGTGCTCTTTTTTTCTTTTAAGTCTGGACTCTTCGATTTTAGCCTCAATGTTTTGAAACCCACACCTGTCTGATAAGTAGGGAGCAGGAGCTTACCCAGAGAAGTTGCTTTGGTTCCAGTTCCAGCCCAATCGCGTCCCTAGGGCCATTGAGCTTGAGAATTGTGATCTACCCGCAATGGCTGCAGCAGCGACAACAAAGATATCGTCATCATCATCCAAAAGGTAGGTTAGGGGAAGTAGTTGGACGCGTCAACAATTAAGAGGTTTTTATGATGGGGAGTGATGTCGAAGAATAGGGAGACCAAGTCGATATTTAGTTTGGCGTTTCGAAAGTACCACGGCGGCGCTATAGAGATTTTTTTAAATGTACATGCATAAAAACGTAAAAAATTTACATTTACGAAAGTAATATTAGCTTAATTTTGTACTTTTATGTAAGCCAGGATTCTGATATGACGTATGAATAGATCTGGTGCTGCCGTGCTTTTTCCCCACGTGATTAAAGTAGAATAACTAGATTTCCGCACAGTGGTTTCACCCGTTGCCACTCATTTTCCCGTGGTAATACTTAGTTGTTTTCCTGCGGTAAAAAGTAGCCTATGTGTTATTCCAGGTAATACTCTACCTGTGTTCCAAATCGGTTAAGCCGTTTAAGCGTGAAGAGGTAACATACATTCATACATACACACAAACTCTCAGGTTTATAATATTAGTACGGAGTAAGCCATGCATACGCATAGGCGTAATAAGTTAAAAGCGAAGTCTGAAGGTCAGTAGTGGTTTTTATCTCTACCAATCTTAATATATATTATATTGTTGATTGGGCATCTAGATTGTAAAAACAATTTGTCGGAACTACTGTTAATGTTTAGTCGATAGTGAAAATTATAGATTTCTGTTAGTAATTAACCAGCATAACTAACCTCACTTTTCGTAACAGTTCTATTATCATCACCGTGATACCGGCTGCCGTGCAGTGTTCAATTAGGTTCATTAACATGTAACTTTACGTATGTGAATGTCGTTTATAAGATCCAAGTAAATCTTCATTAAACAAAATAATCCACTTTACCGGCATTTGTTGTGCAGACGGCACTGTATTGCGAATAAAATATGTAGTACCTAACTGTAGAAGAATTATGAAAATTGATGCAAATTGTGATTTATTGTCGACATTTTAAGTTCAGGGCTATCGATAACAACAACGATTACAAAAATTTGCTGAAAGACCAATTTCATGATGAAAATGTCAGCAATGGAAAGTTCAACGTTGTTTCTTCAGCCATCGGCTGTCAGTCGCCGTAAAAATCTTGCTGCGATAGCCTGCGAGCTACCAAGATGAAACTCAAATTTTCATTCTATTTATTTATCGCATATAACGCTCCTTATTATGTCTTCAGCGCAAACCCGCTGCTAATGACAACAAGCACCGACCAAATAGCAAAAACGGCTGAATGCGTTTTAAAACTCTCAGCAAAATATTTTGTCGAAAAGAAAGCACTCAGCGGCAGCATCGTGATCATCAACATAAACTCTTATGTATCCACTACACAGAGACTACTTTTGTCTACCATACACGGAGGAATTAAATATTCTGTTATGGTAAAAGATTCCTTCTATCCGCACCGGAACGCATCGCATTTTCCCGAGAAAGCTAAAAATTATATGTTGATTTTAGAAGAGAAATCGGAGCTCCGCAGGAATATACTCCAGCTGAACAAATTACCTACCTGGAACCCGCTGGCTAAAGCGATAGTTTTTTATCAAGTTAAAGAGAGTGAGTCTGGCGAAGAGGTTGCTATAGCCTTCATCAACGAACTGGTACAATATAAGCTACTCAAAAGCATTATATTTATCCACTACCCCGACAGAGAGGAAGTAGTATCGTACACTTGGAGTCCTTACAGCGATACAAATTGCGGCGGGAATTGCCAATCCGTTTATGTGTTAGACAGGTGCAAAGATAACGTTATACAGCAAATAGAAGCTCAAAGGGAGATGTTTCCATTAGATCTAAAAGGCTGTCCTTTGATCGCTTACGCCGTCGTCGCCGAGCCGTACGTAATGCCGCCGACAAGTAAATTATCAAATACAAGTTTCGATGACGCCTATGAATTTGAGAAGGGGAGCGAGATAAATCTTGTTAAAATCATAAGTCAATTTACAAACATGAGTCTGATCATACGGATGTCAGAAACAGCTGAGAATTGGGGGATCGTTTACCCGAACGGAACTGCGACCGGCGCTTACGACATGCTGAGAAATGACTCTGTCGACCTAGTTATAGGCAACATCGAAGTTACTAGGATCATCCGGAAATGGTTCGACCCGACCGTCAGTTACACTCAGGATGAGATGACGTGGGGCGTGCCGCGCGCCGGCCAGGCCTCCACTTGGAACAACTTAGTCATCATCTTTCAATGGTCTACATGGGTTTGTACACTTGCTGGCCTTGTCATAATGGGCCTCGTTTTTCATTATTTATACTACAAAGAACATAATTGCATGGTCACAAAATGGCCAACGAATTCTTTATTGATGACTTTAAGTATGTTGCTCGGTTGGGGGGCATCGTTTGAGCCGAAGACGCCAACATTTCGCATATTGATATTTAGCTGGTTATTCTTCAGTATAAACTTAGGAATTTCCTACGAGTCGTTTCTGAGAAGCTTTCTAATGCACCCGCGATTTGAGAAACAGATAAGCTCGGAGCCGGATCTGATCGAGTCAGGGCTCGCTGTCGGAGGCAGGGAGATTTACCGCCCCTATTTTGAGACGAATAATGCAAGTGGATACTACTTGTACCGCAAATACAACTCGACTACATTCGCCAAGGGAATCAAACGTGTTGCTTTAGACAGAAATCTTGCTTTAGTGTCATCTAGAAGACAAGCAGAATATCAAGATCAGAAATTGGGAAAAGGCCAACCCTTAATATATTGTTTTCCGGAGAGCAACAATCTTTACAAGTACGGCGTAAGTCTTTTGGCTCGTAAATGGTTTCCTATGCTCGAAAGGTTGAACTCTATAATACGAAGTGTATCAGAGAATGGTCTTATTGATAAATGGAACAAGGAGTTGTTCATCCATAATGTTAACAGCGAAGGCTCCAGTACTATAGTTCCTTTGGGAATACCACATTTGCTCGGAGCTTTCATGCTTATCGGGCTGCTGTATGCAGCAAGTGTAGCTGTGTTTGTTGGAGAGGTTGTATTAGGTTCTTATCAAAAACGAAAACAAAGAGCACGGAAGATTTTTCGACCTAAAGTCAGAAAAATTATGATAAGAGCGGCCCTCGCTAATGTTCGTCAGAATAAATAGATCAAAGATGTATGAATAAAAATGTAGTGTCAAAACCATATAATTGTTATTTGTCCTAGTTATGTGTAGTTTGACAAATATCAAAATTATATTCAATTAAATCGTTGTATTTGTTGTTTTCCCAGTAGCCAATGTGTGGACTTAAAATTATAGTAATAATCACGTTTAAAATAAAGCCACACCTCTTTTAATTGGCAAAAAGGCTCTAAAACGTGCACAGATGCAATATTTTTTTCCAAACGTTACCAAAGTAATGATCGGCTCAGCCATCTAGTCGATAATTTTTATAGTCGAGGACTAGTCTGCTGATTTAAAGCCGATTAGTTGGTAATCTAAATTCCTAGTCGGTGCATCTCTAGTTCAATCAATCAATTTATTTATCAATTTCAATTTACAATTTTAACAAGAAATTTAAAGCACCTTAGAACATATTTTTATTAGAAATAAAAATTTGGTGTCGCAAGTAAGCTTGATTTTGATGTTTTATATTTATTATACATTTTTTAATATAATTATTTATTGGTGGCTTGTCTAATTTCTGGTTTAATAATAACAGTTCTAAACCACTTAAAACAGTTTACTTTATAAGATTACACCTGGGTACTTCCTGAATAATGAGCTTCTAATGATCTGCTTATATCAACCCGAGTCATTACCTCCTTTACCATTTGTATTTACTGCTGGAAAACCTTCTTCAATCTGATCTTGAATCTTATCTCTAGGCAGTAAGAGCGACTCAATAAGGGAGTCATGGTAAATATCTTCTATAACGTGGTGGCTTGCTCTCAGGCTGTGTCTCAGGTTCGAGGATGTATCACTGAGACGCTTGAAACTTGTTTGTATTGTGGTCTACAGGTACATACATACATATATCACGCCTATAATCCCTTGCGGGCTAAGCACAGCGTAAACGGCCGCAAGAAACGGACATTTATGCCACGTCTGACAAATAAATGAGGGTTATTCGGAAAATTGTGTATCGCCGTAGTGACAGGTTGTCAGCCCATTGTCTAAAATTGCAATACACACCCTCGAGTCCCTCAGTCGCCTCTTACGACTCCCACGGGAGAGAAATGGAGTGATGCTATTCTAAGCCGGCATCACACGGCGAAAGCATCACAAGCTCATTAGACTGTTAAAATTGTAAACATACATTACATTGACAGCCGCAACAGTTCTTGAGAAATTTTTCAAGAAATTTTTCAAGCGCAGGCAGGATTTGAACCTGCGACTTTCACCATTACTAGTGGCGATGCCAACTAGCAAGTTTTAATGAATTGTATACCTGACACGGGAAGTGTTCAAAAATTTGGTGATTCAGCCTCAACAGTGCTCTCTGCTGGATATGGGCCTCTCCTATATTGGGGGGTATTGCTATACTCATCACGCTTGGCAGGCGGATTGGCGAGTGCAAGATGTTGCATTCACAGGGAACGCTACTACCCATTCCTTAGATTATCCTTTAGTCGCTTTTAACGACACCCACGAGCAGAATTGGGGTGATGCTAATCTATGCCGGCACCACTAACCACGTTCTTCTTTTTCGTGTGGGAAACCGAGTCATCCAACGACCCGATGAACACTAGTATCAAGAGTTTTTCAAACGCCTACTGCTAGTATTAGGCCTCTGACATGGTTGTCTAACGACCGCAGTCTATGTAATCATAGACAGCAACCGCGACCGACGTGCCCTCCGAAGCACGGAACCATCTATTATTATGAAATAATAGCATATTATGTAAACCAACTATGTTATAAGTACCTTTTTATATACGAGCAAACGCAGTCAACTTAGCTTAATACTAGGTTGGTTGCAAAATTATCTAATTTCATCTAAACCTTTACCTTTATTTAAAAAAAAACTTCTTATAACGATGGAATATTGTTGATATGTATAGTTATATCTATTCGAATATGCAAAATAGACCTTTAAGCATCGGAAAATATGACGTTCCATTTTCCGGAACTACTCACCGGAGATCGCCTCAAACAAACGAATTTCTTAAAGGCTTTGCCACACGATGGCCCATGACCGCACTTACAGAACCCTTGTAGTGTAAAACGTTATATCGTCTGTGACAGACAATACGGCTAAGAATGCCGTGTGATGCCGGCTTAGAAAAGCATCATTGCATTTCTTTTCCGTGGGTGTCATAAGAGGCGTTTAAGTTACTCAAGTGTTACATGTGTATTGTAATTTTAGGCGATGGACTGACAACCTGTCTCTATGGTGATATACAAATTTCTAAATGACCCCCAAATGTTTGTCAGACTTGGCGTAAATGACCGTTTCACGGCCGTCCACGCTCTACCTGTCCTGCAAGGGATATTGGAGGGAGGTTTGATGTATGTTTGTATGTATGTATGTTCAGTTAATAAATACAAGCATGACGAAGTTGGTACAGATCAAAAGTTCTCATAGAATTGTTTTATGTTTAGCGCCAAATTTTTCATACAATATTTTAGTGTTATTTATAATGCGAAATCAAATAAGGTCTTTTTATTTTAGAATTCTAAATTGCTACCTACTTTACCTATGAATTATATAATTTATGGCGTCTTACAGTAATACACTTTGCTTGATAAAACAACTGTTCGATCTTTCATTACTCGTGTGCCATCGTGTGGTTAAACTTTTTACTTGTGTAAAATATGGATATATTATGCGATGTTAAATGACAACACATAATATTTATTGAGTTTGTTACTCATTTGAGTTACTATTACTCATCACAATAAAACAATTTTAAACGGATTTCAGTTGTGTTTATTTTAGATTTTATAATTCCTACGTTTCGAGCTCTTTACAGAGCCCGTGGTCACGGATGACTAAGGTGTTAGACGTTATTATTTAGAATTTGAATTATTTTTGTTCTATCGCCATCTATTTCTTAATTGCCTAGCGTAACGTCCTGGTTCCACGCAGAGTGCTGAAACAGTATCTAGTAAATAATAAAAAACAACTCAACATCAATTTCCAAACGCAAGGGATAAAATGCGTTATATGTATGTATGTATGAATATATAGAAATTCATAATGAATAATTTATATCTGTCAAAACGATATATCAATTCTATGTTATACGATTGGAAATATCAATTAATTATAAGTGTTTTGTGTAAAAATCGAATACAGCCATCTAAAAAGACCCAGTTGCAATAGCATTGTACACTAGAGATAATTTTCATTTAAAAATACTGAAAACAACATTTTTGAGAACGCGCAAAATTGCACCGCAGTCAGGATTGAACCTGCGACTTTCGGTATCAGTATTATTGAAGCCTCTACCTTATTTTGCAATTCTCAAAAATGTTGTAGTGTACCTGAGTGTACCCAACTCGTTGAAGAGTTTTAAAATTTAGTACCCACTGAAAACAATACTTATTTAAGTTCAGTCGTATCGACGGCCGATGTGGCGCAGTGGTAGTGCCTGCTGCCTGCTACGCAAAGGTTACGGTTTCAATTCTCGGTGGGACACTCACAAAGTTGGTATTTATCACTTTGTAAATTTGTTCCCGGTTTGGTAAGGACTTTGCTGGGTAAACCAACTGATTGTCCGAAAAGAAATGGTTCCGTGCTTCGGAGGGCACGTTAAGCTGTCGGCCCCGGTTGCTGTCTATAATTACATAGACGGCGTTCTACTACTACTAGAAGAAGGCAGTTGAAAAATGCTGACACCAGGGTTCATCGGGTCGTTGGGCGACTCGGTGTCCCACACGAAAAAGAATAGAGGTATAAGTTGATTGCGGTAGTTTGATGTGGTACTGATATATCCTAGAGTCTCCATATCCCCACATGATGTCACCGGCCCCACTATTAATCTCCGACACTTGAACCTGACACCTCACGCCTGGCTGACGTGCGACTAACAACTACACTTCATTTATAACCCGAGCCGCTTCGCCTATTACTGCTTGATTTTTGTTAAATTCTCATTTTCATTAATTTTATGTAAGGAGCGTGTGTAAATGGTTTAGTTCCGACTACACATAAAATATCTACCGATACTAATGAGCCTTTGAACTACCATCTGGATCAGTAATAATAGTTTTCTGCATTATATACACATATCACGCCTTTATTCCTTGCGGGGTAGGCAGAGCGTTAACGGCCGTAAAAATACAGTCGCTATCGCCATGCCAGACAAATATTTGAGGGCCGTATTAGACAAATCGTGTATCACTATAGTTACAGGTGGTCAGCCTGTCGCCTTAAATTGTAGAACTTCAAAAATTTGTCAGACGTGGTGTAAATGGCCGTTTTTTGCGGCTGTTTACGCTCTGCCTACCCCGCAAGGGATTATAGGCGTGATATGTGTATGTATGTGTGTATCCCTCGATTCCCTTACTCGCTTTTTATGACACCCACTTATGAGTCATCCTTATTAAATAGTCTGTAACATTAGAATTTGCTATTGCAGGAAGAAATGCTATGTACTAATGGATGATTATTTAGGTATAAAATTTTGAAGAAGTTGCAGAATTGCATCACAGGCTGAATTTGAACCTGCGACTTTCGCTAACTTAGTAGCGTTGTTGCCCCTACCGACTAACTCGTTGCTGGCATTAAAATACACTTACATTCTTCGCCAAGAGTAGCTAAGCCGCGGTAGCCCAGTTGGTAGAAGTGTTGCTACTAGTGATAGGAAAGTCGTTGGTTCAAATTCTGCCTGCGTTGCAATTTTGCAACTACTCCAAAATTATATACCCAACACGTTACAGTGTTTAAAAAAAAAGCAGTAAAGTTGACTAAAAATCTATAAGTACTTTTGAGTTGGAGGTATTGGTGGTGTCCCAAGACCGCGTTTAATAGAAAGCGTGTCAATAAAAAAGTAACTCTATATTCAAAAATAAAATTGGCTCAGTAAACAGTAAACACTCATTATTCATACCCTGAAGAAAACTCATTAAACATCTTATGAAACTGTCGCGCGGAAACCTATTTTCTAAGAAACAAAACTTCATTTATTTTCTTCTCTAGATTTAAAAATGGCACTGCGTATTCAGATGGCATGAGGCATTGTGAGAAATTAGAAAAAAAATACCAGGGATTTGTGATGTATGAGCGGGAGGCATGTACGTCGCTCCCGGCATCTGTCAGTCAGGGCAAGAGGGGTATTTCAGACAGGTTGACAACACCATTCATCTTTATTCACTACCCCGGCTTCCCCTCTATACCCACTCTTAACCAGAAGGGGTAAGACTGAATTTTACTTACTCCGGGTATTAGATACGAGCTTGTTGTGGTAGGGCTGCCTGCTGTAGATAAAATAAATTAACGCATTTGAGATTGGCTTTGTTTCGATCTGAAGTAAGTTTCAAATACAGAAGATTTGATTTTTACTAAAAAGGTTACGTAGACAACTTAAATACTTTTCATTTCGTCAACTTAGTCTGCCAGTTCATAGTATGCTCACTTCAAATCAAATCAAATCAAGTTTATTTGCTGAACAATCAACAGTTTTGCATATATATCGATAAAATGTTCCAACCAACCGGATCAATTTGTATACTCCTTCTTATATTTTAAGAGCTCATTGCTCTCGTCGGTGGAAAAACCGTCAGTTGTTTTTATCGTCACTCTACTCTTTTGGTCAATTTGTATGGAAGGACCATTTTTTTTTCATATTTCAACTTATGTTTCTTGGGAAAAGTTGTTAAGTTTCATGGGCTGTTTCACAATTTGCAGCTAATATTTTTAATTTTGTATTGTAAAATAATACAGTAATGCAAAGTTGACAACCCCGATGAAGAGTAATTTGTGGTACGAATGTCTCTTATCGCGAGGGCGGAGAGACGATATTCCGAATGAAAAATGACTAGAGAATAGATATAACGTCTGACGTTTCCCTAGACTTACCACAGCCGTGATAAATTTGCTCCTTCTCTTAATTTATTGGGCATACAAATTACTTGCACTTACCTTCCGAATTCATATAAGTAACCAAGGTCACGCTTGTAACCCTAAAGGGGTAGGCTTTGTCAACGCGAAAGACATTCTTTGACTCTTCGACTGTACCGATGGCGTAGTGGATAGTACCCCTGCCTGCTACGCTGAGGGTTCGACCCCCACAAGACAAAAATATTTTTAAACTCAATTTTCAAATATTTGTGTAGTCTGGGTGTTATCTATGTATATATTTACAAAAATGTATTAATATCAGTTAACAAGTTTTGCTTAGTTTGGGGCTAGCTGCCGCGGTGTGATTTGACCTGGATATTTATTTATTTAATAAGACCAGTGCAATAGCTCGATTGAGCAGGTGTCATCGAGCGGTCAACTGTAACTATACCTAATACTTTTAATGATGTTCGTCCTTCCTTCGTGTGATGCCGGCTTATAATAGCATCACCCCATTTCTTTCCCGTGAAGTCGTAAGAGGCGACTAAGGGACTCGCGGGTGTGTATTGCAATTTTAGGCGATAGGCTAACATCCTGTCACTATGGTGATACACAATTTTCGGAATGACCGTCAAATATTTGTCAGATGTGGCGTAAATTTCCGTTTTTTGCGATAGTTTACGCTCTGCCTACCCCGCATGGGATTATAGGCATGATACGTGTGTATGTGTACTTTTAATGATGTTCGTCTTGTTGTTTAGGACAGCGAGTAGCTGAACGATCTTATGAACGCATAATTACATATCACTCACCCTAAAATTGCAATACACACCCTCAAGTCCCTTAGTCGCCTCTTACGACTCCCTCGGGAAAGTAATGGGGTGATTCTAATTTAAGCCAGCATCACACCGCATTGTAACTTTTAATGTAACTGACACATATTAGACTCTTAGAAGGCGCTTTAATATATTTGTGAAAATGCAAAAAATAAGTACTGAAATAGGTATTGAATTTAGCACTCTAATGAGTGCAATATAAAGGCAGAGAGTACAGTAGGATTTATTGTTGTCCTTCTCATCAATATGCTGCACTTCTATTTTTAAATTTCGTAAATTTCCGCTACTTTGACGTTGTACGAAATTAATTACGCGAGCGTACACTGCGCGTTGCGCTGAAACTGCGAGGATTCATCAACGGAGTTTAGTGTACGTTGCCCCTAACTATACTGCATAATACGGTTTACGGAACAAAACTTGAACTAAGTTTTAAAAATTCTGTGGGATGCCGGCATAGAACAGCATCACCCCATTTCTTTCACACACATACATTTCACGCATTCAATCCCTTCCGGGGTAGGCAGAGCGTAAACGGACGCAAAAACGGACATTTACGCCACGTCTGACAAATATTTGAGGGACATTCGGAAAGTTGTGTATCGCCAGTTGTGTATAGTGACAGGTTGTCAGCCCATCGCCTAAACTGCAATACACACCATTCTTTCCTTCGGGTATCGTAAGAGGCGAATAGGGCACTCAAGGGTTATATATTTTATTGGTTACATGCGTATTGCAAATTTGGCCGACGGGCTGACAACTTGCTACTACTGTAATACGCGATTTTTCTGAAACTGTCCTGAAATATTTGTTAGACGTGGTGATAGAGACCGTATTTTTCGGCTCTGCCTACCCCGCAAGTGATAATGGCGTGATATATATGTGTGTATGTATGGTAACGATTTTGAACGTAGAATAATTTTGAGTGGCCCGATGGAGTAGCGGATAGTACCCCTGCGTTCTACGCCGAGGGTCTTAGGTTCGATCCCCACAATACACAAATATTTGTAAAATATATATTTTTAGATATTTGTGTTTAGTGTGGGTTTCTCCAATGCATAATTCGTTATATACAAAAAAAGTATATAAGTAATAATATCAGCTATTTATTCCCATAGTATTAATAATAAATCTTTATTCCGGTCCACATTTTTGCAACATTTTCGATATCATTCATTACGTTAAGTTAAAAAACAAATTAAATTAACCATACATACATACATATATCACGCCTATAATCCCTTACGGGGTAGGCAGAGCTTAAACGGCTGTAACAAAACAGACATTTACGCCACGTCTGACAAACATTTGAGGGTTATTTGGAATATTGTATATCACCATAGTGACAGGTTGTCAGCTCATCGCCTAAATTGCAATACACACCCTCGAGTCCCTTAGTCGTCTCTTACGACTCCCACGGGCAAGAAATGGGGTGATGCTATTCTAAGCTGGCATCACACGGTTAATTTATAATTGTATTAAATTAAACTAAATACAATTATAAATTAACTCAGTGAAAGGCTCAAATCCAACATAGGTAGAGAGATTCGTGAGAATTTTACCCGTTTAAACCTGAACAACTCATAACTAGTTATGAGCATTAAAGTATGCAGTAATAAACTGTGAACTAAATAAACTGTTAACATCCGCGAAGGTTGCCCAGCAAATTGCCTGTATCTGTCAGTTCTTAGCCGCAAAACACTGTAACTTGTAAAACTAATACATTATCAGCCACATCAGTCCACTGCTGGACACGGGCCTTCCCTTATCGGAGGTTAATAATGGGTGTAAGGGACAGCCCTCCGAATACTGATAGGGTGCATTCAGGCTATAAAACTGAACAACTTCCCATAAATAAAAAAATCAGGAAACGTCAAAACAAATTTGATTTTCCATAGTAAATGCTGTCAGCTGATTGTGATCTTGTATGGGAGGTTCTGCAAGTCGTTTTTGTGTTGTTTCCTGACATGTTTCTAGGGGAAAGTTGTTCAGTTTCATGGTCTGCATGTACGCTATCAGTATTCGAAGGGCTGTCCCTTACACCCCGTATACTCACCATGCTTAGCAGGCGGATTGGAACGCGGCTGCCCATTCCCTGGATGATTATCCTTTAATAATTTTTACAACTCATTTTTTTTGTATTTCGTCAGTATAATGTTCCTTGGGGAAAGTTGTTCCTTATCACCAGCCCGTATTGAGATTACGCTATCGGTCATTAATTAAATTTTATCCCATATAGGTTTTAAATTTGGATCGCCTTATTGCCAGGTGCATAAGATTTAAATTTGTATTTGAGTGCCTGTCAAGATCTTGACTGTACCATACTAAGTTGAAATTTTGACATAAGTCATAAATACATTTCATTTATTTACATAGATACGCTTCTACGGATAGAAACTTTTTTCAGATTAGCTCAGCGCCATTTAAGTACACTTTAATATTGGCTAGAAAATTTCCATAATAATGCGAACTTTGTAAAAATGATGAAATACAGTGTTTTGCACATTTTCCGTGGTGTTTGTCTGTTAGTTCGCTAATTAGCCTCTCTGCGCCGGATACCGCTATTAGCTTAAAGTTGTAGAACTCTTGCGTGGATTACGACCGAAACATAAAAATGCAGCACTTAGAGCTACTTAATTACGGGATACCTACTAAGTCTTCTTCTTTTCGTTTGGGACACCGAGTCGTCCAACGAACCGATGACTACTAATAGTAGCGACTAAGATTGTTGTGTAACGACCGCCGTCTTAGTAATCATAGACAGCAACTACTTAGGGATACTTGGTTAATGTAAATAACACCTTTTGAGAATCTTGACTTTAATTTGAAAAAATATACAAATGACGTTTTTCGGTGGCGTAAATTTTTAACCTGACCGGGCGGCCCCGAGGCGAGGCAGCGTGCCTTTATTTTTATTTTCCCGCCTGAGACGGTTTTCTATCAGGACAGTACCAAATGCGTTGTAAAAAACCAGCCAAGTGCGAGTCGGACTCACGCACGAAGGGTTCCGTACCTATACCTTTACCAAACAATTATCGATAAAAACGCGCAAAAATACACGTGTTTTGTATGGCAGCCCCCATAAACATTTCTTTTTTTTTATTTGTTGTTATAGCAGCAACAGAAATACAACATCTGTAAAAATTTCAACTGTCTGGGTATAACGGTTCAGGAGATACAGCCTCGTGACTGTAGGACGGACGGACGGACAGACAGACGGACAGCCGAGCCTCAGTAAAAGAGTTTCCGTTATTACCTTTTGGGTACGGAACCCTAAAAAGAAACAGGTTGTGATATATAAATTTCATTTTCTTTAAATGACGGATCATAACGTCAATAAGTGGAGGCATTAAATAAAGTTAATTTTATTTAATTTTATTTGCCGAGGTGCTTCTGACAGTAGAAATGATTTAACATATTGCATTGTTTAATCAACCTTATTAATTGTATTAACATGTAAAACTCTGTATATGGAAGTAAGTATTTCAACGTTTACTGTCATTACGTCATAAAATTTCATCTCCGTGGGAAGGAAAAAAGTACAAACTTAAACTCTTTCCTTCTTTTATTTTCAGTAACGCATGGATTGCGCTTGCGCCGCTTACGTTACTGCTTAAAGTCGTATGACGAATGTCAGTGCCATGAAAATGTTACGACTAATTTTTATTAGCGGCAATTTACCACACGCGATGCGACTATAAGGGTCGAATTGTTGCCAAACGACAAGAAATTAGTTGCAACTGATATGCAGTATCGTTAATTGAAAAAAAAAACACTTGTGATTTCGCGACAAACGTCCTGGCCACTTTTGCGCCGCAGCGGTTAAACCGCTTAATATAATTCGGCTGCAAATGCAGCGATGCAACAGAGCACGGATAACATTTTAAACTCCTCATCAAATAACATTGTCTTTGCACTTGAACACATGCAAAGACAGGATGTGAAAATATTTGCTGCAAACATTTTAGGGGTGAACCGGCCCATGAAGCTGAACAACTTTCCCCATGGACCAAAAAGTTACCTCCATAGAAGAAATATGTTTTTTTTTTCGTGCAGTGGCGCTAGTTTTGCAGCACCATTCATTTGAAGAGAATCTGGTGTATATGAGTGTCGTTTTAATTACAATAAGGGCGGCGGCGTCTGCACTTCCTAGAAACTGTTATGATTTTATTATTATGACCGGGACTTTAACAATCTCGGTAGCCATGTTGAGGCCATATGTAGCTGTTACAATTTTTTAATATTGTTTCTTTTTGTGTATCAGATGAAAGCCGGGTCAGTCAGATTTTGGTTAATACTGTTGATGGTTGGAAATATTGCCGTTCTCTTTATTGCAGGCGCTATCTCCAAAGCACGATTGTGCTTGTAGTTTAACCTCTAGTGTAAGAGGAAGACCCAGAACTACATATATACAAACTATAAAGCCGTGTGATGCCGGCCTAGAATAGCATCACCCCATTTCTTACCTATGGGTGTCGTAAGAGGCGACTACAGGACTCGAGGGTTAGATGTGTATTGCAATTTTAGGCGATGGGCTGACAACCTGTCACTATAGTAATACACAGTTATCTGATTGACCCTCAAACTTTTGTCAGACGTGGTGTTAAAATCCGTTTTACGGCCGTTAACGCTCTGCCTACCCCGTAAGGGATATAGGCGTGATTTATGTATGTATGTATGTATAAAAGAATGGAGCTGTAGTGAGTCGTACCAGAAGCTGAAGGAGAACACTTTTGACAGACGGAAATGTCCGTTTTTTGCGACCGTTTACGCTCTGCCTACTAAAACTTTCACATTATTATTGGAAATAACTTGTAAGTATACATGCTGTACCGAGGCAGATGATACCTTCATAAATAAAATACCGAATTTGTAAACCACTTCACGTGTTAGGTTGCAAAAATAAATCTACCGCGGGCAGGATTTGAACCTGCGACTTTCGCTTTATAAATCGACTTGATCAATCAATCAACCGAGTATATCGTCAAGGGTTTGTGATCGATTTATATAACTGCTTCATTCGATTATCAGTAGCTACCGTTCAATAACAAGTTAGGTATTATAATTTCGCTATCACGTTTTTATATATTCTTTATTGTGCATTAACAATACAATAATATTTGTTTAAAAAGTAGTTCACAAAGGTGAGCTTATCTCTATAAAGAGATCTCTTCCAGCCAACCTGTAAAACTAAGTACGAAATAAATACGTGCGGGGACAAGATTGCACACAAAGTAAAAATAAAAATAAAAAAATAAAACAACAATATGATAAATAATTATTTGATAATAGTCAAATAAATACACATAGCTAAACTAATTGAACTATAAATACAAAACCAATATATAAATATAAATACATAATATACAAATACAATACATACGTAAATATCAAGGTAGTGAAAGGTAGTGCTCTTTCAACCTTCTTTTGAAAGAGGATAAAGAAGGACAGTCCTGGACTGCCTTAGGAAGATTGTTCCAAAGTTGTGTAGCTCGAACGGAAAAGGAGTTGGACAGGAACTTGGTATTGGCTCTAGGACACTCAAGTACCTTTGTGATACAAATGCGCCTAGGCCGGGAATCCGGAGGTAAAAAGTGAAAGCGGGAGCGGAGATACTCGGGTGTGGATGGATCATTGAGGATCTTGTAGAGGACAGACAGGATGTGCACATCACGACGAAGGCGGATAGGGAGCCATTTTAGTTCATATTGTAATTTTTCTTCATTCGTGTGGGACACCGAGTCTACAAACGACGCGACGAACTGTTGCTCGTACTTATATATATCACGCATGTATCCTTTGCGGGTTAAGCAGAGCGTTAACGGTCGTAAAAACGAATATTTTAGCCGAGTCCCACAAATATTTGAGGGTAAAATAAGAAATTTCAAAAAATTTAGCATCGGCCGGGGTTTGAGGGGTAACATTCCACCCCTCTGTCACTCAGCTACCAGCGCTCTACAGGTCCCGGGTTCAATCCCCGGTCGATGCTAATATTTTTCAATTTCTCATTTTCTATTCTGAAAATAATATAGCACTGTGAGTGCAAAATAAACCAGACTACAAATATTTGTGTATCGCCATTGTGACAGGTTGACAGTCCAAAGCCTAAAATTGCAATACACATGTTACCCTCGACTCCTTTAGTCGCCTTTTATGACACCCACGGGAAGGAATTCTAAGCCAACAACAACACACACGGCAAAAACTATTACTTTAATAATAATTTTATAGTTTATAATTATGTACTCTAAATAATCTACTCAAATAGACGAAGCTATTCGAAATCAGAATCGTCACCAAACATCCACACGTCTTCAACAAGTGTTAAAGCGAACACGCGCAACCGATTTAAACCGGTACGAGGTAAAAATACCGGTACAAGTCGCGTTACCGGTTACCGGCCCAAGAGGGCGCAAGGGGCGCCAGGAGGGGCGCTAAGGGGGCGTCTAAATGGGAACCCATTCCCCGACAAGTGCAACGTGTCAGGTGAAAAGATTATAGGTTAAGAGCTTTATGTGGACTTACTTTCAAAATTATAAAATACTAAAATAAAACCAGCATCTGAATTTACAAATGCAGTAATATACCTATCAAGACGCTCACACTAAAATTATGTTAAAACTTATCATATTATTTTGACTCAAAATACTGAAACGGGGTTCTAACCGCGATACACATTTTTGTTAAGAACTCAGTTTCAGTATTTTGAGTTATTATGTGTGACTGTGAAAATTTAAAGCAGTTTCTTCTTAATTGTATCTATTGATATACCTATATCTAGATTTTACTGTTTATCGTTGAGTTGGTTCGACAGCCCAGTGGCGCCCCCAAAAAGGAACAAAATCCCTGTCTGGACACGCTGGTCATTTGGAAATCAAAGTATCAATTCGCGGCAATAACTAATTTCAGAGATTATTTAGAATCGAAAGAGGGAAAGAAACCATGTGAAAACGAAGCGCTTTAGTTATGTATCGTAATTTTGCTAATAGTGGCCACATTTAGCAGTTTTGAAATAGATTACTAAATCTCACAGTTTTTACAAGGTTATATTTATTCTGAATAATCTCTGTAGTTAGTTATTGCCGTGAATTGTTTCCAGATGACTAGCGTGTCTAGCCAGGGACTTTTTTCCTGTTTGGGGGCACCACTGGGCTTTCGAATCACCTTTGCAACATTTGTAAAGCAAAATATTGTTACACGTGACGGCTTCAGCAAGTTTTGGTACTTATAAGAAAATTTTATGAATTGCGTTGAATTTGCTGCTGTATACTTCTGGCCTAGTGGATATTTCAGACTAGAGGTTATGTAACCAATGTAATTTTCAGGCTTGTCATTCTGTATGATATTTTATGTTGACCACACTTACAGTAATTTTTATTTTTCATCCAATTAAGCACTTGTTACAACACGAGCTCATCATGTGATTTGTTTGCTGTTGCTAAGATCTACCAAGCACTTGTAAGGATATGTATAGAGAATGAGTTCTTTTACTAATATGTATTTTGTAATATCAAACTATCAAATTTTTATTTTGAGTGTAGAGATGCTCACAGGCTCTTAGCCTACAAAGCTGACAAGTAGTTGAGCGAGTTGCACGTACAAATTTTATATTTTCATGTGAAAATGAAACCCGGATCTTGACGACCATTTGAGCTCCGTATTCGCAGTAATTGTATTGGATAAGGGTCTTAAACTTTCATGCAATATGTTTTAAACCATTCATAAAAAAAATATGCAGTCTTGTTCAGTTTTTACGCTGAACTGGTAAAATTATACAGAACACAAAAAGTATATTTGCATAATAAGTAGGCAACTATTTCGCTTTCGATTTAGGTGATCTGCCTTACTAAAGTTGGAATGAAACTGCGTCCATATGGAGTACTGGTAAGAAATCTGCGAGGCAATGTCGGTCTCATGAATGTTTAAACTTTAAACTATCATTATTAAATATTTGTTTTTAATACAATAGCTTTTTAGGTATTTTGACAGTTACGCGTATTTTGCGTCAAATTATAAGCTGTGATATGACTAAGATATCTCCTTTCCTTTTCTAAACCTACGAGCAAAGTGACAACGCTAATTTAAGGTAAGTAAAGAGAACTATATTCTGAATTGAGGTTAATGGAATGCTTGTCAAAGTCTAACAACTGCTTACATCTGCAAATTAGAAGAACGCAAATATGCTTAAAGTGAGCGGGATCTAGAGTGAAGGCCACGCTTCGACGGCCTGATGAACTGATAACTTAAAAAGTCGGCTGGTAGCGACTGGATGGCGAAAATCAGAAGATCGTGCCCTATGGCGTACCCTGGGGGAGGCCTGCATCCAGCAGTAGAGTTATGTATGTATATAGGGTAAAATTTTATTAAGAACTGATAGTGAAATTTCAAGAAAGGCTGGTGATAAGGAACAACTTTCCCCAAGGAACGTTGGTCGAAATATGTCAAAAATATTTTGAGCTTCCAATTTTGTATGGGACGCCAAAAGTCTTTTGTCATATTTCAACGTATGTTTCTTGGGGAAAGTTCTTCTTTATCACCAGTAGTTGCATTTGTAGGGTAAATTATACGGCTATTAGTGAACCAAAGATTTCCTTTGGTAGGATTGGTCCTTAAGACCCAAGGATGGATTTTAGAAGTGGAGCCACCAAGATTTTTGATGTTGGTTTTTTGAGATTCTAGCTGCTTTAGATCCTGAGGAAATTAAGTTCTTAATCTCTATAGAGGCATAAATTAGGCTACTTCTCCAAGTTTGGTACCATGTTCGTATGACTTAATGGTGCTGAATTCATTTAAGGACTTATATTTGAAAAGAAAAGTACATCAAATAAAAGAATAAGTACTAATTACAGTTTAAAAAATAAATAAATACAAAACAGAATACAAAAAATACAAGACAGTTTCTAGCCTTAGTCCTCTAGATCTAGGTCTATATCATCTTCGATGAGTGCTTTGCGATCCTAGGAGTGTACCCTCTCATGGCTTCTGCTTTCTCTTCACCCAGATGATGAGCCAAATCATGCACTGCTAAATAGCTGTGATGCTTTCCAGTGCCAAATGACACCCATACTCCTTTTAGACCCAACCGCTCAAGAGAAAAGTAATAGGATATGGTGATTATGAGAACGTCAGAGTCAACAGTATGTATTATGTTTGTTGTCCCATTCTTCACCATGTCATTGGCATGCAGCATAATGCGGCTATCAGCCTCCTCGCAAGTTACATTAAGCCCTGTCAACAGCGTTTTTGTTGGTACAGATGATTTGATTGTCGGCCCGATGTTAGTCACTATATGAAAACCGAGGTTCCATAGAGCCATAGAGCATAGAGTCCGAGTAACTTATTTATACAGTTTTTCCTTATTCTGAGAGTTTGTGAGCCAACTACCTTCTATGATTACTTATTTGAAATTCACACTTAATTTTTTTATTTTTTTTAAACTTTACTATCCGTGGACGTTAATATAATTCCGGAAAAGACATTTAGACACCCGGTTTAATAAAAAATGATACCAAACTCGATTGTAGACCTAAACCCTACGCAGTTATTGACCTAAGACATTGTTAAGGCTTTCCCCCCCCCCTCCCCCACCTGCATAAAATTTTCGGGTGGCTCCACTTCGTAAATCCATCTTAGAGATCTTTTTTTTTTTTTTATTAATGATGGGTTTGCTCTTGACTCTAGTCTAGGGCATAGGACAGAGACAGAGTCTAAGATGGAGCGAGCTCACCCAGAAGAAGCCTGTTTAGGCACTGGCACTCCCACACACTGACGGAACGCAGCAAGCTACTTGGCGCCAGACTTCGGTGGGATGGTGGTCGCGAGCCAGGCGGCCCCTTACGGAGCCTTCCACCGCGCACGTGGGATCCTTCAGCCGGACTTATCCACAGGCAAGCCTGTGTTGCCGTTGCCCGGGGTGGACCGCTAGGAGGTAGATCCCATACCACCCAATCTCTAAAGATCTAAAGACTAATCCCAACAAAGGAAATCTTTGGTTCAGCAACAGCCGTATTCTTCGTTTTTTTGTCTTGTACGGCAGCAACTACAGCCCATCATAAGTTTTCGCTATCGGTCACTTGTAAAATTTTACTTCATATACACAAATGTACCCTGAAATATGCAACAATGTTTTTATTTTAGTATCTTTTTTTGCAAGTATCTTCAAGACTCATGAAAAATGCGCTCTCGTATCACTAAAGCTTACAGTGTAGTATTTTTCATACTTCATTATCTATGAAGCAAAGCAAAATATTATGTAAGACATTTCTCCGTGTGGGGAGCTCTTTGCACAAAGTAAGCATATTTGTGATGTCTTTGGAACATGTCGATGAGACTTGAAAGGTTTTTAAATCTCATTATATGTTTCAAGGTATGCGTCTCAGTCTGCGTGATTGAATTTATGTTCAAGTGTGTGCATATCTGTAGGAACTCAAGTTAGTATTTCTAGGGTTCTACGCGTAGTGGTTCCATATATGTAAGGGATACCAAAGTAGGTTGACCCTTTGAGTGGGTAACTCTAAAAAAAAGTGCTGTGATAGTGACAGCAGCGGTACAAGTTGTATCATCAAGAAAAGGTAACAAAAAACTTGGATTTAAGTCCTTCTCTCTCTCTTCAATTGCCATGCCCTAACGGACGTCGGCGACCACCTTTGCAAATGCGAGTCTATTCTTAGCCAGTCTTGTGAGCGTGGCTGCGTCTTTGATATTAGTCCACTTTTTGATGTTGTCAAGCCAGTTGATCCTTCTTCTTCCCCTTCCCCTCTTCCCATCAATTTTTCCTTCAATTATTAATTTAAGAATATTATATTTATCGTTTCTGTATAAATGTCCAAAGTAGGCTATTTTTCTCTTCTTTACTGTGACTAATACTTCCAAACTCTTATTCATTCTTCTTAGTACTTCTACATTAGTAGTTTTGTCTGTCCAAGATATTTTTAACATCCTCCTGTATAGCCACATCTCAAATGCTTCTACTTTATTTTCCATTGCTTGATTTAATGTCCATGTTTCGGCCCCATATAAAAGTATTTAAGTTATTTAAGTCCTTAATTTAAATCAAAACATTGTACAAACATACTTCGTATATCACGCCTATATCCCATGCAGTATAAGCAGAGCGTAAACGGCCGTAAAAAACTGCGCCACATGTGACAAACATTTGAGGGTCATTTAGAAAATTGTGTATCGCCATAGTGACATAGGTTGCCAGCCCATCGCCTAAAACTGCAATACACCATGTATCCAACGCTTCCCATAGTCGCCTCAGACACCCACGAGAAAGAAATGGGGTGATGCTATTCTAAGTCTACATCACTAAGCGTAAAATAAGTCAGGTTCACAAAAATAGCTCACGTCGAGCTGACTTTGATACTGAATCTTATTAAGGCGAGTATAGCACAGCATTTGCCGCCACCCACAGTTGCCATAGCCACGGTTATTAATTATTTGGCCACATTAATTAATTATCTAGTCTACTGCAGCAGCTAGTACGGAAATTTCAAAATTAATTAAAATTTCTGCATTCATCTATCGTCATACATAGTCCTGCAACCGTTATTGTTCAGCTTGTACAGTGAAAGCTGTTTAACTGATACCTCATGGTGCTTACGATATTTTCTCACTTATAGAGGTTTATCACTTACCCAGTTTCTCAATTACGGAGGTCTAAGATTGGAATTATTTCATTTATAGAGCTTCTCATTTACAGAGGTCAACATCAACCAATTTATTATTTAAAGAGAAAAAGAAAAATTGACCAAATCGCCTGTGAGATAGAAACGTGTGTGTTAAAAATCTTACTTATAGAGGTCTTAATTTAAAATGTCTCATTTATAGAGTTCAGAAATTATAATAAAACTAAAAATTCTACTGATAGACAAGGACGGATGTATAAGAGCTGAAAAAGTAAAAATCATTGTCTCAATTACAGAGGCTATTAAGCATTTTGTATCAGTTATGGAGGTAAATTCGAAATAAAATAAAAATAAAAATCTCAGATAATGAGGTTATTAATTCTCAGTTACAGAGGTAGTTCGATGCAAAAGTGCTGAGACCTGGTTTGGTGTATCAGTTATAAGGGTTTCTCACTTATCCACGTCCCAGTTAACCAGGTTTCACTGCTTTGCATACAATTTTATTTTTGTAGAATTTTGTGATATTTTATTTACTAAGACTTGATTTGGAATTCGAGTTAGGGCAAAGTCTTTGTCCGCCGTTGTGTGATTGGATTATAAAAGGGTTTGGAATTTGCTTTATTACTATTCAGTTTAGTCCAGTCAGACTAGGATCAACAGCAAACACATATTTAAGCTCGGAACACACCTGCGTCTAACTCAATTGCAGAATTTCAGATTCATTACATAGATACATACATATATCACGCCAATATGCCAAATAATCTATTACGGGGTAGGGAGAGCGTAAACGGCTGTAAAAAATGGCGGACATCTACGCCACGTCTGTCAAACATTGAAGGGTCATTTGGAATAATTGTGATTAACCATAGTGACAAGTTGTCAGCCCATCGCCTAAAACTTGCGATACACACCCTCAATTCCCTTAGTCGCTTCTTACGACACCCACGGAAAAGAAATGGGGTGATGCTATTGTGCCGACATCACACAGCCTTAAATTGACATTCATTGAATAATACATTAAAGATATTTTGCGCAAATTATCATTTTTTTGGATCTTTCTTCGTTCTTTGTGTTTGAACTGGAATTTAGTCGGTGGAGTAACCGCCATTCGTCTCTCCACCAGTAATTCGCTACATGATGTTGTGTAGGACACCTAACACTTTATACTTAGTAGGTTAACATGTGCTATTTAAGACTTTGTCAACTTCTTCACCGGGTCGTTGGGCGACTCGGTGTCCCTCATGAAAGAAAGAAAGTGTATTGTACGTTTATTCGTCACCATCGTCACACAGACCGTACCAAGCCTTCTTCAGCCTTGTTTTAAACTCGGGCAAAATTTCATAAGCCCCTCATACAAACTGAAACAAATCATGACGTGTTTGAATGAGGGGTCAATCTTTTTTCTGAGTTAAAAACACACAAGTTATACATAAGAGTACAATGTCAAAATTCGCCAAACACAAGTGAGTTTTGACCCTTACATTCCCTTTTAAACATTACATTTATGGCTTGCGACAATGTGTGGTCTGTTGCACCAGCTATAAATACTCAGAAACCCTGTTATTTTTATAGCTTTGTTCCACAAATTAAGTATTTGCCCAAGGCAGAGGGACCGCTACAAGGAAACGTCAATTTCTCACGCACACATCTACACGCCATTGTTACGGGCGAAATGGGTTCGTCATGGTATCGCAAGTAGTCGGGTCATAGAGTAGAAATCACATAGAGATGACACTCCCGCTCCAGACGCGCTCAAGGTCAATCCGTCTGGCTGTCTCTTAGAGTACAATTCAGTCGGGAGTGCGCTTCGCCGCGGTTGGCCGCGGAAACGTTCGTCGTGCGGGTCCAATTTTCATTTTTTGTGAAAAATTTAGCAATGCCGAATTATTGTGGTGTGTATGGCTGCAAAAGTGATGCGTTTACAAAAAGAATGCTATTCTAATCTGGCACCACACGGCGCCATTTTTGCACCTATTTTAAAATTCTGTACCTACCTATTAACAATAAAATGGTAAGGTAAGACTTTAAAACGGGTAAATATTTTGTTCCCACGGGAAAACTGTTAGCAGCGGTCGCAACCGCTTGACTGGCCGCTAGTCTGGAATAAAATTATTGGCACGTGACAGCCCCGACTTAAAGCGCGGGAGAGTGCGGGGCGTTACGGGCTGCGGGGGGAAGTAGGTATATAAAGCGCGGCTTTTGGGGCCCAGACGAAGGAGTTTCGTTTCTATACGCCAGTATTATTATCTATTCTTATGGTCGGGTGTCAACAGCGTTAGGTGCGCACGGAAAAATAACGTCGCTAACGTGCCTTGTTTTAATACTTCTGAACGTTTAATACGTGTGGACTATAATTTTTAAAGTTCCCTGATGATATTCAAAGGTAAACACTTAAAAAAAAGTGTAAGATTAAAAAAGTTGGGCTTGTAGTTTTATAGATGCATTCAATTCTGTTTTCATTCATACAAACAAAATAAACATAAATCTGTATTTTTCCTTTCACGATAAATGTGTGATGCTGTGTAAGAAGATAACAATGTTTAACCTAAGAAGGCAACCAAAAAAAAAGGCGTTTCTAGGTTATCTTTTAAAAGACAGTGATGCAACCCTAGCAGAGGAGGTATAAATGATTGAAAACGGGGCGCGCCGTCCTTCTGTGTCTGTTCTAACGTCTCCCCCTCCCCCCACATTCGTCACCTCCTCCCCAGCATACCTGCGCACACGCATACGGTATAAATAACAAAAGCATGTCTTTGTGCCGATAAAGTAACGACTGATTTGTGAACAGCTGTGCGAGGGAGTTTCCAGAGTAATGTCGTGAAACAGTAAAAACTATTAAACACTAGATTTCCGCTCAGCGGTTTGACCCGCTGCTACTCATTTTCTCGTGGTAATAGTTGTTCTCCCGCGGTAAATTGGCCTATGTGTTATTCCGGGTTATTCTCTACCTGTGTTCCAAATTTCATCAAAATCGGTCAAGCCATTTGAGCGTGAAGAGGTAACAAACATACATACACACACACAAACTCTCAGATTTAAAATATTAGTATAGATAGTATAGATTATTGGTCTATGGAGGCTCACGGAAGAAGCTTATTTCCAGCAGTGAACAAAGGCGGTTCACTCACTTGTCGTCCGTGGTTCCGTTTTTTCTACGCAACGTAACGCATGCGTCTGTCAGACGAAAGGAAATTTTGAGTTCCAATCTTATTACCATACAAATACGGCTACGGTGGGTTTACGGTGCGTAACGGGGCGCCTGTCAAGTCGTTTGACACACGCGTCCGTCGTTCCGTTTTTTTAACGCAACATAACGCTTGCGTCTGTAAGTTGAAAGAAAATTTCGAATTCCAATCTTATTACCATACAAATACGGCTACGGTGGGTTTACTGTGCGTAACGGGGCGCCTGTCAAGTCGTTTGACACACGCGTCCGTAAAGCCACCGTAGCCGTATTTGTATGGTAATAAGATTGGAATTCGAAATTTTCTTTCAACTTACAGACGCAAGCGTTACGTTGCGTTAAAAATACGGAACGACGGACGACAAGTGAGCTAACCGCCAAATTCGCAGCTTGTAATGATGATGAATGTTGCAATGACCCCTGGGTATATGAAAATGCTAATTTAACATAATGAAAAAAAATTGCATTATTATTTGAATAGTTATTAACCACTTGTCTGTCACGAACCGGGGGCTCCCGGTCCCAAAGTTGTCCGGCTGGACAACAATTTTGAACCTTAACTACCCACAATAAAATTCAAAACCAATGAAATTGTTATAGTATGAAGCGACAGACGAGTGATTAAAATTGTCAGCGTGTAAACGGTCTTTTCCCTAGAGAAAGGCTTGTTGTTGAAACCATGCATGCGGGCGGAACCACAAAATAGAAATATCACCATAATACCACACCTGTAACCCTCTGTATCAGTTGTAAAACTCTAACACTCATCGGGTCGTTGACAATTCGGTGTCCCACACGAAAAGATAGATACTACACCATAACTCACTTTAATGTTTTTTCTTGTCAAGAATATTTCTAACTAAATACAACAACAATAGGTGGTACAATTATCTTGTGCGCCATATTACTCTTTATTTCAGGATTCCGATACATGTATTTATAGCAAGAATGCACTTCAAGCAGACACCAATGACATTTTAAGTAGAACGTCTATCCTTTGCTGGAACTATAGAAGCATGTTGAATTTATGTAGAGAGAGTTTCCCCATGTTTATTTAAGACGAATTATGTGTTCCTGTGCAGAGAATAAAGTTTTATTTTCATTTTAATTTTCAGAGTAATATAAAGTCATCAACATCTACATACATACATACATATACATATCACGTCTATCATCCCCTGCGGGGTAGGCAGAGCGTAAACGGCCGCAAAACGGACAATCACGCCACGTCCGACAAACACTTGAGGGCCACTCGGAAAATTGTATCTCGCCACAGTGACAGGTTGTCAACCCATCGCCTAAAATTGCAATACACACCCTCGAGTCCCTTAGTCGCCTCATACGACACCCACGGGAAAGAAATGGGGTGATGCTATTCTTAGCCGGCATCACACGGTCTGAATATTTCCTATATAGCGATAAATTGCCCTATTTATCATGCTTGGCATTGGGTTGTCGAGCGCAGTGCAAAGCGTTGAAAACACAGGAAAGGATTTGTCGTCCATATCTGCGTATATTTAAAGCACCACCGTTGCGAATTCCGATCTTATTTTCATATTAATACGGCTATGGTGCGTTTATGGAAGCGTCTATAAAGTTTGAATATCGAAATAAGATCGGAATACACAATTTTCATTACCCTTAGTCACATATTACGATACCCGTGGGTAAAAGTTAGATGATGCTATTCTAATCCTGTACATTCGCCATAATAATATGTACCAACTCTACAAGAAAAAGAAAAGTCGTTTTTGAGGTACTCAATCCAAACTGAGTTTTCCACTTGCGCCTGTCACAATAGTTCCTAAACGGGTAAATTTAATAAAACAGTCGTATATCACGTCTCTCGCAGCCCGCAAACTTTCAATTACTGGCCACCTGGAGAGACGCCAGCCAACCACCCTGTATGAAATATACTGACTACAAATAGGGAGGAGAAACCGGGCACTATTGAACCGGTTTTCATAAGATTATTTTGGTTTACAAGAAGAAAATTAAGCATAAAATATAGCACTAGGAATGCAAAATAAACCAAAGTACAAAGTTGAAACTGAATAGTAGAAGAGTTGAGACTGAAAAGAAAAGAAAATTATTTTTGTACAATTCTACATGTTGACAACAAGGGAAGCAACTAGATCAATAAAAAAGTGAGCCAAAAAGGCAACTTTTTTGTTGATATCCTGCATAAATGTGTGTAATAATGAAAGAGAAACTAACAATAATATTGCTATTTCAGGTTCCTTTCTTTAAGGAACTAGGTTATACCCGATAATTTTTATTGCATAATTTTGTGTAGTACGGGCTTAGAATAGCAGCATCATAATCCTACCCATGGGTGTCGAAGAAAGCGACTAAAGGATAATCGTTAAGGGAACGGGCAGCAACTTTCCATTTGAATGCTTCATCGTGCACTGCACTCGCCAATCCACCTACCAAGCAGTAAACTGGTGTGGCTGTAGTATATTAAATTCCTTGTTTTATGTGCGATTCTTTGAAGCGGCCAAAGGCATACTTTGATGTTACAGTTTTAATAAATTTTAAGTACTGGATTAAATTACGGGTTTTGAAAACCGGTTTGAGGTGTCACAAACAGCTACTCCCTTCTATTATTGAATTCGGAGACAATGTCGAAGTTGTACAATGAATGCATCTTACAGAATAGATGAATATTGAGCCAAAATTGGGATAAGCCGACATCTTGGTTTAATTCCCTAGTTTGTATATACAGTTCTGAGTAAACTGCATCTTAATAATATTATATTAATTTTAGATTTCAGCTAGATGCTAACTGAATTAGTGGCTAAGTAACTTAGAATTAGCTTAAAAGCTTTCGTCCTCTTAGAAGTAAGAAATTATTCTGTACTTTTCAGATAATATATATTTTTTTATCCAATTATTATAAGTAGTAAGTAAAGTTAAACTAATAAAAATCTTACAGAAAATAAAAATGGACATTATCATGGGAAAAAGTAGGTAGGATATAAATTACTAATGAAAATACTTCAAAACTTATAAATATACAGGAAATAAATAACAAGAAGTTTATTACAAACAGAAAGGGGGTCAAGGTACTCACGAAACTTTCCCCATGGTACATGAGTCGAAATATTTAGGAAAAAGTAGATCACCTATAAAAGTTGCTGATCGTCACCGAAAATACCATAAAACTAAATAAAATAAAGTAAATAATGTCAGATCGCGATGTCAATAAATTAAAGTACTATCCACATTGAATAAATTTCATTTCATTCACTCATGTATAGAACCACGAACGAAACTAGGTAAAAATAACACCGATTTCTCGAAAAGTGTTTTCGGTAAAGTAATAATAAAGTTTACTGCCTTCACCATCACACAGGTACACGACCTGTGTTTAAAATCAGGTAAATTTATCGCGAGTGGGTTGGAAACAATGTTTGAGAGACATGTTTATAAAACACGTCTGTTTACAGTCGTTATTACTTGCTGAAACATGTTTGGACTTACAGGGAGGTAGCCAGTGGGTCACGTAGCAATTTGAAGTCTCTTTCTGATGCCTGAAGACTCAAGGCCGGCACGTCGCGGGGAGGTAGCAATTTGAGAAAGATAAGTAATGTGAGGTAACGGACGTTTAGCTTCACACTTTGCTCCTCATGTCGCAATTGCAATTTCCATTGCATCGGTGCATTTTAAAAATTAATCTTTACTCTATCATACGTTTCAAATAAAAGGCAATAGCCTTGGTTCTAGGGAGAGTTTCTTCTTCAATAGTTACAGCAGTTTGCTGCTAGACAACAGAAGAGTTTACCAAGACAACTATTTAACGTAGAGTTAAGACTACTCTAAAACTTTAAAGACATTTTCGGTCAGCAACAAAAACCCAGTGAGCAAGAAGCGGAGGTTGCAGGCTCGAACCTTACCTGTGGCGAAAAAAGTTGTCGTAAATTGTTACCCTTATAAGGTTGACGATGTAGGCGATCTCTGGGAGCTACTACAAGAAGGTCAAAGTGGTTCACGAGCAAGCAAGACGCAACAGACGTGACAGATTGGCAGAGAAACGAAGAGCCGGAAACGTGGTATCGAAGTGTTTCATAGTTTCACAGATACAACTTCCAATTCTGTGCAGGTGGACCACTCGGTTTTCTGGTCACAGTACCCGGCCAGGCGGATAGCTACCCTTATCTCTACACTACCTGGAATCCTCCTTCTACCTACTGGCATCACTAAGGTTTAAGTGTTTTTAAATTTCGAATTAGTACTCTGAATGCGACCCAGTCTCGTGGTGCCGACATGTTACAACGCAACGCGGTTATGAAGTTTTCAAATTATTTAAATTCGTGTAGCAACCGGAGTTGACAGAGTTTTGGGACAATACAATCAAAAATGTCAACAACAGCGCAACACATCTCGATTGTTAAAGTTAGTTCCTAAATGTTGTGAACATTCTGAATATGAGTGTAATATAAAATAAACACACCACCTTTATTCAAAACCTTTTTCGGTGCAACCAAAACGAAAAGGTTCAATGGCAAAAAAAATATGGTAAGAAGCCATACGTATTTCTACGTATGGTTATTTATCACATAAAGATAGGAAGTATCATCTTCATCAGCCCACATCCACCTACTGAAGGTATAGGCCTCTTCTCTATTGCGCCAACCTTCACGGTCTTTTGCAAAACTCATCTATAGAGATACTGTCAACTTGGTGATATCATCGGGCCATTGGGCTGATGGTCTGCCCGCTGAACTTTTTGCTCCCATTGGCCACCACTCTGTGACTGTTTTTATCCACCGTCCGTCAAGTGTCCTGCCCACCTCCACCACAATCATGTGATCCGCTTTCCTGCATCTTCGACTTTCGTCCTACGTCGAATTTCGACGTTTGGTGCGAAATCAACGAGGGAGATGCTGGGCATGGCGCGCTAGGCATAGGCAGTATAGTAGACGACACAAGTGAAGATAGACAGTAGGTAATGATACCAGTTACCAGCTACCTTGAACAACTCATAATCAAGTCGTTCATTACATTCATTTAGTGCAATAATTATAAAAAGCAAAATACTTAGTTCCCGTAGGAGTATAATAAATGATCTGTTAAAGTTACTTTCGATAGATGGCGCTGAAGGTTATCTAAAATGTTTTCTTGTAAACGATACATTTTCCTCGTTTATCCAAAATATACGTCATCCTCAGTAGGGTGTAATGGACGGTGTACCGAAAACTTTGCAGGCATGATCAGGCCATGAAACTAAACAACATTTTCTACAGATGCTATGTAGGTAAACGAGAAAAACAACCGACCTCCCATATAAAATTCTCGATCAGCTAACTGATTATCTACGAAAACACGAAAAAAAATCGTTTTTCAACATAGGTTCCATGGTAAAAGTTGTTCAGTTTCATAGCCTGATCATGCCTGCAATATTTTCGGTACACCGTCCCTTACACCCTGTATCGATATACAGAACAAAAGTGATAGTAGTCCAAAAATTATCATTATTTCAAAATAAAGTATTTATTTAAAATTGAATTTTTATTTAATTTAAAATTACTAATTACTTAATTCAATTTTGTACTGAAACAGACGCGCGCCAAGTCGCAAGATATGCACTGGCCCTTATTATTTGTTAAATTACAGCTTCAATCAGCAACAACCTATAATTATACCGACACTTCTAAGATTACAGAATTGCTTTATTGATTGACTTGGCATTTCTTGTAAACGGTTGTTGCTTGTCGATCCTTGGAAAATTATAAGTAGCTATTAACTAAGAAGTATTTTAACCATAAGAAATACAGAATGTAAAAATATTAGGAGAAAATATTTAAAGAGGTAAACCAGCCCATGAAACAGAACAACTTTCCCTGAGGAACATGTCTATGTCTATTTTCCCGTGGTAATAGTTGTTTTCCCGCGGTAAAAAGTAGCCTATGTGTTATTCCAGGTTAAATTCTACTTGTTTGTGCATGAAGAGGTAACAAACATACATACACACACAATATTAGTGCGGATTAACATATACTGGTTCTTCTCAGTAACTGTAGTACTAACCAGCAATGTTGATCCCTTGAATGCACAACTCCTAGTGCTGCTGGCAGTACTCAGGTATCAACAAGGATTATACACCGCTACTATATTGGCGTCTCATCAGTATATGCTCAGTAATTACCATGCACGTTGGCGGTACATTGTGGTGAAAATTGAATATCCAACGCTTGAGATACCTGGATCTACGCCCAAATTATCAGGCACAGGATCTGCGAAGTGGTTTAATAGGGTCTTTCGAAGTTTGAATATCATCATATATTTATTTAGCTATCATTTATTTATTTAAATATCATTGTATTTATTTAGCTGTATTATTTTGGTATATTTCGATTTTTATTATTATTTTTGCACCTGCCTGTACTTTCCACATGCCCTAAGGTAGACTGGTAGATAATGCCACTGGCATTAAGTCCGCCCTTGTACACTGTTGTGCATAAAGTTCCATAAATAAATAAATATCAAGATATTTCAGCCGTGTGATGCCGGCTTAGAATAGCATCACCCCGTGGGAGTCATAGGAGGCGAGAGGCTGACAAACGGTCACTATGGCGATACACAATTTTCCGAATGACCCTCAAATATTAATATGTATGTCAAACGTGGCGTTAATGTCCGTTTTTGCGGCCGTTTACGATCTGCCTACCCCGCAAGGGATTATAGGCGTGATATGTGTATGTATGTATATTACAGTCCCTATTTATATAAATATCATAAAAATATTATTAAAAGTCATAACAGTCGACTCCAGTAATATCCAGACTTGGATATTAGGTTTTCCAAAAGATGAGAAATAGAGTTTGCCGTGTAATGTCAGCTTAGAATAGCATCATCCCATTTCTTGCCCGTTGGAGTCGTAAGAGGCGACCAAAAGACTCGAAGGTGTGTTTCGCAATTTTAGGCGAGAGGCTGACAACCTGTCACTATGGCGATACACAATTTTCCGAATGACCCTCACCAAATATTAATATGTATGTCAAACGTGGCGTTAATGTCCGTTTTTGCAGCCGTTTACGCTCTGCCTACCCCGCAAGGGATTATAGGCGTGATATGTGTATGTATGTATATGATCACTGTTCTCTATCAACTAAACCAGATTAAGGTATTTTTTTCATTCACTTCCGGAGTAGACAGAGCGTTTAACGGCCGTAAAAATACGGTCGCTATCGCCACGACTGACAAATATTAGACGCCGTTTCAGAAAAATCTTTTTTTTAGGTATTTATTTAACTTATATTACATTTGACCTTATAATCTATAAAAATCGCCAAACTGCTATGCAGTTTGTTGGCGATATAATGCACTCTTACTTACTACTGCTTTCTACCTACTTTGCTTTAAATATATATTATTCGTTATTTCCAAAATTAGCTAGGGCAGTTTAGGGCCTAGAAAGATTGTTAATTTAGAGTAGGAGCACTTCTGGGCAGGTTTTTTGGGGGGTTTTTCCTGTTCAGGGGGTCCGGTTAATTATACGCATGTTAATAACACGCTTTGGAAATCTTGACTAAAATTTGAAACAAATGTCGTTTACAAATGGTGGTGGCGTAAAGTTACGTGCTGTGTGATTAACCTGGCCAGCCCCGAGGCAGTGCCTTTATTTTTTTTTTATTTTTTTATCCCGCCCGAGCCGGTTTTCTATTAGGACAATACAAAATTGTTATAAAAAGAAGAAGATTGCGTTATGCAAATTTCTTTTTTTTACAATGACCGATCATGACGTCAATAAGTGATAATGCTATCCTACATTGAATAAAGTTATTTCATTTTCATTTTTCATTTTCATTTTCATTTTAAATACTTACATATAATTAATACAGACACTACTAAGTAACTTTAAATTATGTAGACTTATTTAATAGGAACATTTTTAACTTCTTTTTCAAAATATATCTGCTAAGTTTATTGTCGCTTCATACATACAGTATGTATGTATATTACAGTCCCTATTTATATAAAATATCATAAAAATATTATTGAAAATCATAACAGTCCCACTCCAGCAATTTCCAGACTTGGATATCAGGTTTTCTAAAAGATGAGAAATGGAGAAAAATTAAAGAATTTTACGAAGTAAAGTTAGCACGAATATTGTCCGTTGTTGCTCTACCTACATAAACATAAAATCATGCGACTGCCGATGTGGTGCAGTGGCAGTGCAACTGCCTGCGGCGCAAAGGTTGCGAGTTCGATTCCCGATGGGGCACTCACATAGTATCTCTGTGAGAATTTGTTTGCTCGTAAGAAAGATGGTTCTGCGCTTCGGAAGGCACGTTAAGCCGTCTGTCCCGGTTATTGTATATGATTAGGTACTAAGACACTGATCGCGGTCCATTCACAACCATGGCATAAGCCTGACCGCCGAGCAGTAGGCGGTTGAAAAACCCTAACACTAGGTTTCATCGGGTCCTTTGTCGACTCGTTATCCCACACGAAAAGCAGAAAAAGTTTATTCTTATATACCTTGCAGGATAGCAAAATGGCAAACACTGTCTGATAAATATTTAAGAGTCATTTCAGAAAATAGAGTCGAGAAACCATCGGCTCGCCTATGATACCAACGAGAAAAAAAAGTGTAATGCTATTTTAAACCGGCATCACTCGACACGAAATCTTCTGATAAAGTGTTTCAGTACCTCAATAGCCCAAACGTTGTCCATTCTAGGTCTACACAAACACGTGTTCATTATTGTCCATGAGTTTTATAGCTGGCGTCTGCTTATAGTGATGTCCATTTATAAACAAAGTTTCAAAAATGTTGTCGACAGCATCGTCATATTCAAGACTACATTGGTCTATTGATGCTTTGAAGACTCAGACCGAATCGATTAAAATGAAAGAACTTTGCGATATAAAGTGCTTCAGTCCCAATAGCTTCAATGATGTCCATTGTTAGTCCGCATAAATACATTGCTTACTTATTACCAATTAGCTCATAGTTTTGTATATTGATAAACATAATCATCATAATGTTATTGATACGATAGAAGTTACTGGTCAGTCTTTTAAAATCGAACGGTAGAGTCGACCTTTTATGCAGTCTCAAACTTGTAAAGTTATTGAATAAATTGCAATTGAAATTGATAGCACTACCATAATATTGGCGTTTCACACTACAAAAGAACCAATATCTTGAATTTCAATCCTGTATCAAAACTATCGAAATAAAACCACCCATTATCGATAGCCGAACAACACTATTGCCCGGTTTTATAGTTTTAAACAAGCCATGTGCAGTCTATTCGCTTTATTTGTTCAATGTTTAGCGATTCCCTCGTAGATTGGCTGGAAGTTTCCATTCAATACTTTGTTAGGGTTACAGTGTACCTGTTCAAGGTAAATCGAGAAACTCTTAAAACAATTTATTTTTTAGTAGCAGAGTATTCAGCATTGTACACATTTGCAAGGATTGCATTTTTTTGTGATGGACTCTACAATTTTACCACCGGGGCTTTGAAATCTACAGCTGACTATTTGGTGGGGAGCTAGGGCTCTCCCGGAGAAGTTTGTGTGGTTGTTCAAACAACCAGCCAATCGCGCCCTTGGGAATAAATGAGGGACCTCCCTGACCGCCGGTGGGGGCGTCTCATCTACTTGTAGTGTGATATACTTGTAGTGTGACCTACTTGCAGTGTGATCTACTTGTAGTGTGACCTACTTGCAGTGTGATCTACTTGTAGTGTGATCTACTTGTAGTGTGATCGACTTGCTTTTTGCTCTTTTCGTTTATCATCTAAGGCAATGTGGATTAATCAATGTAAATCTGTGCAAAGTAATGTGGGGCTAAGAAATTATTTTATGGTTTTACGGAAGAGTTTGCTTTAGACCTTGATTAAAAATAAATGCAAGGCCCGTATAAAACCGGGCTAGCCAGGCTGCTCTTTCACTAGGCTAGTGGCGTGTAGTTAGTATGAACTCTAGACCCAGAGAATTTGTCTCTGTCCTAGAGTCAAGAGCAAACCCATGATTGATAAAATAAAAAAAAGCAAACTTTATACATATAATAATCTGTCTTAGCCGATTTCGGCTACAGCGACTGCTGGACAGGCTCAGCAGCTAGCGTCTCGTTGGTCCGCGCGGTCGTGTGCTCGCATGTGGCTGCTATAGCCAATTTTGGCCTTAAAGGTCCTTGAACACTTCGGACAGGTGAGTACGCCGCCACTATATTGGTACGTTAGTGCCGTTGGTGGTCTGGCTTTTAACTCGTCTCTTTTTGCGTCGAGTTCGTCTTTGCGTGATTTTTCAAAGGCGTCGATATTTTGCCTAATAAGACGTCTCCACTCAGGGCGTTTTTTAGCAGTCGATTCCCACGTTAAGGGATCAATGCTGCAATTTTTCATATGCCTCTTAAGTACATCCTTATATCGTAAGAGCTGTCCGCCGTGCTTGCGCTTGCCTTCTTGAAGCTCGCTATAAAAGATGCACTTAGCTATACGTTCATCGGGCATGCGGAACACATGACCACACCACCGTAGCTGACGCCGCATCAGATAAGCTTCAATACCGCAGATCTTAGCGCGTCGAAGAACTTCAGTGTTTCTGATGCGGTCCGTCCAGTGGATGTTCATGATGTCCCGCAGACATCGGAGGTGAAATTGATCGAGTGTCTTTATGTTTCTGCGGTAAAGGCACCAAGTTTCTGAACCGTATAGCAAACTAGGTAGTACGATGGCTCGGTAAACAGAGATTTTTGTTTCCAGTTTGAGATCATGTGAGCGAAAGACTTTGGAGCGGAGTTTGCCGTAAGATGCTGAAGCAGCACCTATCCTGCTATTTATTTCGGCTTCAAGGTCACATTGTGATGTAATTGTGCTACCTAGGTACTTGAACTTCTCTACACGCTTTAGGACATCTTGACCGACACAGATTCTCAGAGGTTCGTCTGTGTGCAAGCCTGTAGTCATGACTTCCGTCTTACTAACGCTTATTTTCAGACCGAACTTGGTGCACGCCTCGTCAAGACCAGTCATCAACTCTTGTAGAGAAGTAGAAGACTCAGCTAAAAAGCATAAGTCATCCGCATACATAATCTCGGTAATCATTTTATATGTCACTTTAGTGCGGGCTTTTAGCCTGGCTAGGTTGAAAAGCATACCATCAGTTCGGAAGCGAATATGGATTCCAGAAGGTACTTTTTGTAACGTTTCGCTGACCACCGCTGCAAAATAGATGGCAAATAGTGTGGGTGCAAGAACACAGCCTTGCTTGACACCACAGCTTACGGGAAAGAGGTCAGATTGTTCTCCATTTGCAGATACACAGCACGTCATGCCATCGTGCAGTAGTCGAACCAAACGCACAAATTTCGCCGGGCAACCCACCTTTTCCAGTATGATCCATAGGGCTTCACGAGGAACACAGTCAAAAGCCTTTTCTAAGTCGACAAAACAAAGAAACAACGGTCGACCTTGTTCACGGCTCTTCTCTTGCAGCTGTCGTACACAGAAGACAGCTTCACATGTTCCTCTTTCAGGACGGAAGCCAAACTGGGTTTCTGGTAGTATATCCTCAGAAACTGTGGTTAAGTGGTTGAGCAAAATTCTGGCAAAGACTTTTCCGGGTGTAGAGAGAAGCGAGATGCCACGATAAGAATTACAATTTGATCTGTCACCTTTGTTCTTATACAGTGAACAGATACGCGAGATCTTAAAGTCAGATGGAACTTGCTCATCGCACCACATCTGAGTAAAAAGGTTCCATATTATCTCATGAAGTCCCTCACCTCCGTACTTCAAAAGTTCGCCAGGAATACCGTCAACGCCAACCGCCTTTTTATTTTGTTGACTCCTGATGGCTACTACCACTTCCTGCAACGTGGGTGGCTCATCAAGCTCAGACCTTAGCGGGAGAGGTGTGATCTGCTTTAAGTGCTGAATATCAGCTGAGCGATCAACATTAAGTAACTCCGCAAAGTACTCAGCCCAACGATCCAACACATCCACCTTGGACGTCAACAGCGTTGCGCTATCACGTGACCTTAAAGGACGCCCTTGGGAATAAATGAGGGACCTCCCTGACCGCCGGTGGGGGCGTCTCATCTACTTGTAGTGTGATATACTTGTAGTGTGACCTACTTGCAGTGTGATCTACTTGTAGTGTGACCTACTTGCAGTGTGATCTACTTGTAGTGTGATCTACTTGTAGTGTGATCGACTTGCTTTTTGCTCTTTTCGTTTATCATCTAAGGCAATGTGGATTAATCAATGTAAATCTGTGCAAAGTAATGTGGGGCTAAGAAATTATTTTATGGTTTTACGGAAGAGTTTGCTTTAGACCTTGATTAAAAATAAATGCAAGGCCCGTATAAAACCGGGCTAGCCAGGCTGCTCTTTCACTAGGCTAGTGGCGTGTAGTTAGTATGAACTCTAGACCCAGAGAATTTGTCTCTGTCCTAGAGTCAAGAGCAAACCCATGATTGATAAAATAAAAAAAAGCAAACTTTATACAGGGAATAATGGACAGCACTCCGAATACTAACAGGGTGCGATCTACTTTCCAAAAGAAATATTCTAGGAAAAGTCAAAATAAAAATTCCAAATTCTTTAAATAAAAAAGTATTCCCCATAGTTAATGCTAGCTGACTATGATTTTGTATGGAAGGTCGATTTTTCAATGTCGTTTCCTGACATATGTTTCTAGGGGAAAATTGTGCAGTTGCATGGTCTGAATCAGTTCTGAAGCAGGTCAGAAATCATTATTTGGACGGTTGTCCCTTACTAATTAGACCCCTGCCCGCCGTCATTAGATCCCTGATTTGTGCCAATGCAGAGCGTGGCGCGGCGTGCCATTAGCTTGGCGGGGTGTCATCCAATGGCATACAAGAATGACATTCGCGGCGGCTGTCCGGCGGCAAAGGCCGTTTGCATTTAAATTCCTCGCTAATGAAGCAAATTTCTGTCATTCCCCTCATTATTTTATTGTATTCTGCGTCGTTTAAATTAATGAAACGATCTGTTTTATTCAATGTCAATTTTAGAGACGTTCTAATGCATCCGGCATTGGCTAGTGACATCTTGGACGACCAAACCATACTATACTAGGTACTATCAGCAGTATCAACCTACTACTTTAAGGGATCAATTTAAACTGATATTTCATACAGTTTATTAGATAAAATCCGTATCGGTTGATCCCTTAGTATACTAGAATTTTTCCTGGACCATTCACACAACGCTATCTATCCCCAAACTAAGTAAAGCTTGTACTATGGGAAGTAGATAGCTGATTTTAATACTTAAGCATATATTTTTTTGTAAATTAATACATAGAAAAGAGCCAGATGAAACACAAATATCTGAAAACTACCTTCACAAATATATTGGTCTTGTGAGTATCGAACCCACAACCCTCGGCGTGGCAGGCAGGGGTACTATATCCGCTACGCCATCGGGCCAGTATTGCTGGAACTGTCAGTTATTTATAATGCTATTTATTAAACTTGCATTGCCCCCGATTCCGTGACACATTATCAAGTACACACAGGATATCAACTAGAACTTTGTAATTGTGAACCAGTTAGGCCAGTTACCAATGGTGTCTGCAAACGACCGACTTCTTTATCTAACATTTTGATGTATGAGAATGGAAAGTATGGGTTTTTATAACGTAATACATCATCACATCGCAATTGCCTATAGCAATCCAATGTCTTAAGGCACCTTTTTTCACAACCCAGCCAGACAGTCCTAAGAAAAACGGTATTATTTTGACCCCTCTTTCTGTAAGTTAGGTACAACGAGTGTATGAGATAGTAGTGTCCCACAAAACGTCGATAAAATAGTCGGTAGACTATTTTGTCTGAGACTAGGTCCGACTGTCGGAGCGGGCGTCTGCAGGCACTAATTGATCTTGCATCACCAGTGGCAAAGGAGGTGCTTATGCTAAATCATATCCTGTGCATGCACTTTATAGCAAAACTAGCTAGTCCTTGAATAATCCTTGCGTTAATCCATGTTACCTTCTGTGTGCCAAATTTTATTACAATCGGTTCTGTAGTTTTTGCGTGAAGAAGTAACAAATTTTATAGAGGTAATGAGGTCAATTCGGGATTTATATTTTCCTTACTTGCATTAAATTAGTGCTGTCACTTTCCGTCAAATAGGTTTAGAAAAGGATAGAAGATATCGAAGTCCTGTCATTTTTAAAAACGTCAAGGGTTTTTTCGCCTATCCTAGTCAATCTATTTTGCATGAAATTATAAGACATGACACGACTAAAATATCTCCTATCCTTTTCTAAACCTATTTAACGGAAAATGACAGCACTAAATTAAGGCAAGTAAGGAGAATGTACATCCCGAATTGTGGCCAATGGTGTCGATTCGAAAGTACAAACTTGGCCTTGTCTTACCTTATTTTTAGTGAAGTCGTGTCAAAATGTAGTTCGCTATTCGAACTTTATCACCTTATCTTATTTGACAGGACGTACGACTTATATTACTAAAAATAAGGCAAAGCGGCAATTCGCTATTCGAAACGCGCTTTCGTAATGTCATTTTTCGTCTTAACATACCTATTTTACTCTAAAATAAGACGTAATGTAAATAGCTGGCGCCTTAATGCGCCTTAGCATTTTTCATTTTATTTGTGTCGCAATAGCGTAAGAATTATTTTGGATATAATTAATGTTTTTGAAACAAACTGTTTTCAAACATAAATTGGGCTTGAAACCATGTTAAAAACGGGATTTTACTCGAAAGACTCGGAAATAACCGCCGCGACGAATTATATGGGTTTTTACCCCCCTGTAATCATCTCCTCTATTTATCTTCCCGCCATCGCCGCGTCTGTTTGTTTTCCCGGCTTCCCGCGCTCCCGCGCCGCGTGATGAGTGAGATGCGATCCTCTGCGCCGCCGCCGCCGCCGCCGCCATCTACTTTGTTTTGTTTTGTTTTGTGTGTGCCGACGCCGAGAGCAGAGCCACAGCACAGAGTAACTGAGCTGTGCTCGTCCTTGTATGATTGTTAGTGCGGATTTCTAGTGTTTCATAATTAATTGTTTGTGACAAAAAGGATATTAATAAAATTAACCCGTGAAGTGACTTGAGTTTTCTATACTCGCCGTGTTTGACGGTGTTTGTGAGCTTGTCGCAAAAGAGCGCGCGAAAAAAACGATGGCGCATTATGTAGTGGCAGCTATAGTCGATGCAGACGAAAGGTAAAATTTGATCTTTTGTTGACAAATCAGATTAGATCCACGTCAAATTCTTGGCATTACCCTCCTAACCGAAATGCACTCCAACATGTTTCTTATTTTCCAGAAACCAGCAGGAGAGATTACGGCTGAGGAGTTTGAGGGACACGTCCAACCCCTTTAATTTACCAAACAGAAAATTTAGGAAACTTTTCCGTATCCCTGTTGTATCCGCTCAGTACCTTTGTGAGGTACTTGAAAATTATCCCAGATTCAAGGAATCTGACAACATACCAATACATATTAAAGTAAGTTTGTTTAAGTGCCGCTGAAAGATCGGTTCTCAATCAATTATCACTATAATTACCGATCGTAATTGTTTCTTTTCTTAGTGTAATTCAATATATCATATGCATCAAACAAATATTTTTTCAGATATTGGGTGCGCTCCATTTTTTTGTTTCTGGGAGCTATCAAACTGCAGATGGTGGTGATAGTGTTATTTCGCTAAGCCAGCCTTCTATGTCCAGAGCCATAGAAGAGGTGACAAGCGCCATTGTAGAACTTCTGGCTTCAGATTATATCAGATTCCCCACAACAGTGGAAGAAAAGCGTAGAACAATGAGAGAGTAAGTGTTTATATTACTATGATATGGGGAAATAGGTGCATTTTATTTAACTATTAGCCTGCTCAGTGGATTCACTCACTGCTCATTGTATTCCCATGGGAATAAGATCTTTTCCTGGCATTTGTTATACATAGTGATATATACTTACACTTTCCTATTTAATTACACTATCTATTTCAAAAATTGAATCAAAATGTGTTGCATACTTGTAAAGACCTATGGAAACATTATAGTGATGACATGGGAAGCAAATTTGTGTTATACATGTTGTGATTGATACTGCAATAATATAGTTATCGGCAACACCTCCATGGGTGTTACAGAACCACACTATAGACTATGGCATTCTAAATAGTTGGAACACTAGACTTCATTGGGTCATAGTAGACAGTGTTCAAAAGGACATCTCCGGCCCAATAGACTGATGACTTGAAGAGGATAGCTGGTAGTGGTCAGATTGCAAAAACAGAAGTCTAAGCCTACATCATATGTCCAGCAGTGGTCTGCAAAAGCCTGATGTAATGTGTATGTGCGAAGTACAGAATCTTATTCTTTTTAACTATGTTTCAGGTTTCAGGAAAAGTACAATATGCCCAATGTGCTGGGGGCTGTGGACGGAACCCACATAGCAATTTTTAAACCCGATGGAAATGACCCAATCGCTCCTGGAAACCTTTTCTATAACAGAAAAGGATATTATAGCATTAATTGTCAAGGAGTAAGTATGCTTTTTATTTTATTTTATTTATTAAGTATGCCTTCCTATATATATATATTTACTTCCTTCACACTAAAACAGCTTGACGGATTTGGATGAAATATTTTTTTTATACAAATAAAGAGTACTTACTAGTGGCTTGTAACCGTTTTCCTGTGGGAATAACATATTTTAATATAGCCTATGTTTATCAGGGATGATGTATGTAGGGTGATTCTAATTGTAAATGATTTTTTTAAATCGGTCCAGTAGTTTCGGAACCTATTTAATTTAAACAATCAAAACTTTCCTCTTTATAATATTAGTGTAGATAACTTAAAGCAGGCCATTCCCACAGTAGAACTGAAAAAACAGTTGTGACTGAAACCACAGGGCGGAAATTTTCAAAACACTAAAAGGGTGTATTCCTAATACAAATAAGAAAGCAGGTTGCATGCATCCATTTATGGAGGTACCTGCAAGTCAAAAACGATAGGCATTTAAAAATCTTAGCTTTATAGTAGTAATTAAAATAATTCATTTCTTAGGTGACAAATGCTAAAGGAAAAATTATATCCATCAACCCCAATTTTCCAGGCTCAGTGCATGATGCTGCAGTATGGCGTGCATCAGCTCTATCAAGTCACATGGAAACAGAGTTTCTGCAAGGCATGGAAGACCAGTGGTTATTAGGTTGGTACTTCAGTAGTGTTTAATAGCCAAATAAATCGTGTCTCTGACAATAGGTATTATGTGAAGATCAGTATCATTAAACTCAACACAGTATCATCACGATGATCAGATGATTCGCATCTACAATGTCTTATGGATACCAGGGGAGATCACCAAGTGATAAGTTATCACAGTTGTAAAATTTTAAGAAATATAGGTAAATTGACAAATATTAACTTGTGCATACCCACTGGGAATTGAACCTGGTGCTTCTACTAGATTTTAGTACCAATACATACATACATACACATATCACGCCTATAATCCCTTGCGGGGTAGGCAGAGCGTAAACAGCCGTAAAAAACGGCCATATACACCACGTCTGACAAATTTTTGAGGGTTATTCGGAATATTGTGTATCGCTATAGTGACAGGTTGTCAGCCTATCGCCTAAAATTGCAATACACACCCTCGAGTCCCTTAGTCGCCTTTTTCATCTGAAAGGTTTTTATCCCCCCTCCGTGCCCCTGTTCGCAGGTTGTCTTACTTATATCAAATAATGAATTGATAAGTCAATTATAGCCAACACTTATACATTACTCCATTCACTATTACGTCACTGTATTTTGATAACAATAACACTCCTGTACATAATTGGTCCGGGCCAGTTATTGTGTTGTACAAAGTCATGTTGTACAAAACATTATAGGGCACATGGGTTCATACCCGTGCTATAATGCGAGCCATCTCGGCGGCGCTCGTAAGATAAAACGTCTGTGACACTTAGATTACCGAATCAGCAATTATCACAATGAGAGCTTGCAAAAGCTTGCTTGGTATAATTTATTCCGAATATTTTGCGTAGGTATGAACTGGCACTGCTATCTTTGTGTAATAATAATGAATACAAAATAATTCTACACATTTTTGATCTAGGAGACAAAGGTTACCCACTGCTACCATGGTTGATGACACCAGTTTCGGCGCCAGAAACAGAAGCTGAAATAAACTATAATACGGCCCATACATCTGCACGCAACATAGTAGAGATGACGTTTGGGCGATTGAAAAATAAATTACGGTGCCTTCACAAGCACCGCACTCTTCATTACGAACCCCCAAAAGCAGCAAAAATAATTGTTGCTTGTTGTACAATTTACAACATGTTTTGTGATGTACTTTCTGGTAAGTGAACTCTCCTAGCGCCTCGCACCTATAATTATATTAATAATCCACAATTTTGATCAAGACATTTCTAATTTAAGGCGATAGCATCTTATATGTTTTAACGAGCAATTCTTGTATACCGAGAGGTACCAAAAAACAGACTTTTTCAAAAACGCTAAGCTCAACCCTTTAAACTGAACAACATTCCCCAAGGCAGTTAGATCAAAACATTAAAATAGAATTACCCCTCATAGAAAATCCGTCAGCTTACTTTTTAGTGTGGGAGACCACCGGTCGTTCAGAACCTCCCTTATATCTGTTTTTTATCTTTATAAATCGACCAGAACTTATATATAAACAACACCATCCGTTGAGGTGTAAACAAAAACAAAATACCACGGTACTATTGATTTGAAAACAAATGTCAGCCCACTTCCCTTATCTGTAGTAATTGTAATTTGAATAAAATTGGCATAATCTCTATACTTATTACTTTATTTAATTTACAGATGATGAAAGCGAAGATGAAGATGGCGAAGGTTTCGACAATAACGCTGATCATCAAGAAGAAGTTGGGGATATCGACGGCAACGATGAAGAAGAAACTGATTACTTAAATATAGCTCGCGCAAAACGAAGTTCTTTAATGCAATTATTTAGTTGATTGATTCTTCTTCGTGTGTATTTTCTCTACATCTATATATCAAAATATCTTGTATACAGGATGTTTGGTAGGGAGCTGTACATACGCCTAGGGTAGAAACTAGGGATAGTCTACTATCTACCCCCGCCCATTACATTGACCTTGGCCTCAAGGTTTTTTTTAAATTAATTGTTTCGTTAGAGTCTTAGAATACTGTAAACATTTATTTTACACCAGAAAATTGTGGAGAAGAAAAGTTATGGGGCCTGAAGTACTGTAGTAAGGTAAAAAAAATATTTTAAGGGTTACATTTTATGAGGGTTTAAAAAAAACTAACAGAGTTGGAGTCCTTCTGAATTTTTTCAAACATCCTCAGTCCAAGTCCTTTCTAACGATATGCTTAACTACTCCGCTCGTAACAGCACACATGTGTCCTTGAAGTACAATACAAATCTATTGTTGCAAAATTCGACCTGAGCGAAGTGGTTAAAGTGTTATTATCACTTTTAGTTCCAAAGTTATCAATTATTTTCATTAGTTAAAATTTTTGCTTTAAGTTCCCTAGGTGCGGAATTTAATTAATAACTTTAAAATTAAAAGTGATGATTACACTTTTAGCATATCGTTAGAAAGGACTTGGACTGAGGATGTTTGAAAAAAATCAGAAGGACTCCAACTCTGTTAGTTTTTTTTTAAACCCTCATAAAATGTAGCCCTTAAAATTATTTTTTTACCTTACTACAGTACTTCAGGCCCCATAACTTTTCTTCTTTACAATTTTCTGGTGTAAAATAAATTCTTACAGTATTCTAAGACTCTAACGATTAAAACAATTAATTTAAAAAAAAACCTTGAGGCCAAGGTCAATGTAATGCGCGGGGGTAGATAGTAGACTATCCCTAGTTTCTACCCTAGGCGTATGTACAGCTCCCTACCAAACATCCTGTATACAAGATGTATTTTTGTTCTCTTTTCAACGCTGTTCTAATTTTAACCTTGAGACAAACTTGTAAGATAATAACACATGCTGGAAGCCTGATTCACCAGCATTATAAAAACATACGATTTATAAAGTTGTCTGTGTAACTAGAAATATATCAAGTGTTACAATTTATCGAATAGCCTTAGAGTAAGTCGAGTCTTGGTCTAATAGTCTTAGTATTAAAATATGCTTTCTAATGGCAACACTGAAGTGTTGCCTTCCGGTTGCGGTTCGCCTTCCGGTTGGCCATCTTTGTTTTTGGTCGGTCGCCGCTTGGCTTGACATTCGATAACTGACGATCGTGCAGTACGGACGTGTCCAGGGTGTCGGTCAAGAATTATTTTGTGAACACTTAGTTATTACTTGAATAGTGATCTAATATAGCAACTATTTTATAAAAGTGAATTCGAGGGAATAAAAGTTTGTTCGAGAACATCGTTGTTTTTCTGGTGAACGCTACAGCTTCAGAAGTGGGACGAAAATTAAAAACGTGAGTAAACGAACACATAATGCTTGTATTTTTTTTATTAGTCTTAAATATCTGTAAGGTAACTTTTTTTTTCTTTTGCATGAGATTTCTTTCGTAAGTGGGCTTTTCTTGCCCAAAAGTGAGCAGGACAGTGCCCAGAAATCATAAAAGACCGATGCATTATAGGGGCTTGAGCCACGTGTTAGATTGGGCACTTAAATTTTATTTTTCAAATTTTGCCTTTTTTTTTTGGACTTTTATGTCCACATTTTAAAAGTTTATATGCTGAAACCGGGTATCTTAAAGGGCCCCAAAAATTCTGTTATTTTTGAGCTACGATGCGTCGTTTTCAAGATATAGCAGTTTGAAGTTGAAAATTTCCACGTGGTTCCTGATAACAGCTAGACTCGGTCAGGATACTCCCTGATAATATGATCATGTAAGAGGACTGTTACTCTGTTTATTCAGGCATAAACATTTCTCAAATAGAACATTTATGTCCGTTCAAATACTTTTCAGCTCGACGATGGATAGAGGCAATGATTCCGCTCGAAAGCTGCGATCGCCCTCAAGGATTGAGGGTAGCAGCCGCGCTAGCAGGCGGGATTTGGAACGCCGCTCTGAAAGACCTCGCGAGCGAAGCAGCATCAGCCGGTACACGCCTTCCTTGCCACGAAGACTGCCGGTTCGTGAACGCAGCTCCGGCGAGCGCCAGAGCAGGCGGGACTTGGATTGCCGCAATGAACGCCGTGGTGAACGGCGCAGCTACCACCGCAGCCCGCAGCGCAATCGACGAGGCAGCCGCCTCGATAACGACGAGCACGTAAGTGATCGGGGTCGTAAGCGCCGGAGGAGCAGCAACAGTGCAGACAGGCGCAGTATTTCGAGCAACGACGGTCGCGAGTCAAAGAGAAGTAGACATGACAGTGTGAGTAAGGCTGATTTGGTTTTGAATTCATTTATAGATGCACTTAAAACTTTAAAGCCAAATACGAGTGAGAGGTTTCCATCTAATTCCCTTAACAATGTCATTCCTGAGTTTGACCCGATGGTGAGAGAACAAAATATCGAAGTTTGGCTCTCAAAGGTAGAAGAATGTAGGCAAATATACGAATGGACGGATAAACAAGTAGTTCACTTTGCCCTGCCTAAGTTAGTAGGAGTCGCCAAAACTTGGTATCAGAGTTTGCCAACTTTATTGTATACCTGGGAAGAGTGGAAAGCCAAATTATTAGAATCCTTTCCATCCACTCAAAATTACGGGGAGTTACTGACTGAAATGTTGGCTAAGAAACTACGTTTTGGCGAATCTCCAGAGTTATACTTCTATTCTAAAATAAATCTGTTAAATCGGTGTAAGTTATATGGCAAAGAAGCAGTTGACTGCTTGATTTTTGGGATAGAGGATAGAGGTATTAGGTTAGGAGCGCAAGCTGCACAATTTACCGAGCCCGAGCAATTATTAAAATTCTTCAAAACTATAAAACCCGGTGTAGCTAGGGAGACGGACAAGACTATTAAAGATAAGGACAAACGCACTATTACTAACAATCTGTCTAAGGGACCAAACAGAACCAACGGACCTGGCAAAACCGAAACTAGTAGTATCAGGTGTTTTAATTGCAATGAAACTGGTCACCCCAGTTTCAAGTGCAACAAACCTTTAATGAAATGCACCCGTTGTAATCTGTTAGGGCACTTAGCCAACGCGTGTACTAAATCGGACACTGTGCAAAAAAATGACAAGGATAAAACCGTCATGAATGTTTCCAGCGAACCTACTTCTAGTATATATATATTTCCTATATTAATCAATGGTGGTATGGTCCAGTGTCACGTCGACTTAGGTAGTGAATGCACATTGATCCGCTTATCTAATGCTTTGGATTTAGGAATTACATGGGAGTCTAGTGACAACTTGCCATTCTTGAAAGGGCTTGGGAATATACCATATCAACCGATAGGTATTACGAGAGTTACCATTGAAGTTCAGGGCATTACTGAGGTCGACGTTGAAGCGTTAATTGTTAATGACAATCTGATTAATTATCCAGTACTTTTAGGGCATACATTTACTGAACGCCCTCATCTAAAGATTCTTAAAACTGCCAATAAATTGCAGTTCCTTACGGATGATCACACTAAAGTTCATCTTGTCTGTAGTATAAATAATGTTGTTAAACCCGGTGAAATAAAACCAATATCTGTGTGTTCCAAAACAGTTTTCTCTGGGAAAGTATACGTTGACGGTGGCATTCGGGGTAAAGAGGGTGCGGAGTACTATTTGCTGCCCGGGGAGTACGAAATATGCGATAGTAAGGGGCACATCATTATTCATAATTTAAGTCCTAATGATCTGCTTTTTAACAATGATCAATTAATAACTCGCAGCATTTTTTTTACAAATTTAAAGCATACATTAAGCATTAGTTCAACTGAAAGCGATGACACTTTTGAACCCGACATAGGGACGCACTTAACGCCAGGACAAAAACAACAATTAACCAATTTGCTACTTAAATATAAAGAATGTTTTTCCACTTGCTTGAAGGATCTTGGTTTTACCACAGTTACCGAAATGGACATACAACTAAATGACAGTAACCCCGTTGCATACAGGCCGTACAGGCTTTCTTATTCTGAACGTGAGGATGTTCGACGTATGATCTCAGAAATGTTAGATTGTGGCATAATAAAGGAATCTTCCTCACCCTATGCCAGCCCAATTGTGATAGTCAAGAAGAAGAGTGGGGAGAAACGTCTCTGCGTAGACTACAGGGCCCTAAATAATAGAACGAAACGCGATCACTATCCGCTTCCCAGAGTCGAGGACCTTCTTGATGAACTGGCCGGCAACAGTATTTTCATCTCCCTTGACCTCGCCTCGGGATATTATCAGATCCCAATTGCGGAGGCGTCTCAAGAGAAGACTGCGTTTGTTACACCGGACGGCCAATATGAATACACCAGAATGCCGTTCGGTTTAGCTAACGCACCTTCCGTATTTCAAAGGGCCATGCACAAGATTTTAAACAAAGCCAAAGTAAGCTTTGTAATAGTGTACATGGACGACGTGTTGATCCCTGCGCATTCTTATGAGGAAGCTATGCTCAGGTTGGAGGAGGTTTTGACACTATTGAAGGAGGGGGGTTTGACTCTTAAATTAAAGAAGTGTAAATTTATGTACGATAAAATAGATTTTCTAGGCTTTGAAATTAGTGGTGAGGGTATTAAGCCTGGTTCCCACAAAACCGATGCGGTCTCCAAATTCCCCACTCCTTCAAATCAACATGACGTTAGGCGATTCTTGGGCTTGGCGAGCTTCTTCAGGAGGTTCGTCAAGGATTTTGCTATAATTGTGAAACCTCTGACGGGTCTCTTGAAGAAGAATACTTCGTGGAAGTGGGGCAGGGAAGAACATGCGGCATTTACTGAAATAAAAGAGAGGTTAGTTAATCGACCTATTTTAGCACTGTACGACAGAAATCTAGAGACACAGCTTCATACGGACGCATCCAAAATAGGTATCGCAGGTATCCTCCTTCAGAAAGATAATAAAGGTCTTTGGAGAGCTGTTGCATATTATAGTCGTCAAACCTCGATAGATGAACAAAAGCTCCACTCTTTCGAGCTGGAGACACTAGCCGTTATTGCGTCTCTTAATAAATTCAGGGTGTATCTACTGGGCATACGCTTCAAAATTGTAACGGACTGCAATTCGTTACGCACCACTCTGACAAAAAGGGATTTAGTTCCGAGAATTGCCAGGTGGTGGGTACAGTTGCAGGAGTTTGACTGTGAGTTTGAATACCGGCCGGGTGAAAAGATGGCTCACGTCGACGCGTTGAGCCGCGGCCCGTCTGACTCACAGCCCGATACTCCACATATAATTGACGTGCTTACTGTCACCGAAGAAGACTGGATAGCTACCGTACAATCCGCTGATGATGAAGTTCGCCGTATTAAGGATATTCTTTCAGACCCAGAATCTGCAAATATAGTAGATATATGTCAAAATTACAAATTGAAAAACGGTAGAGTTTTTAGAGTGGTTGCAGAGAATACACTGAGGTGGGTAGTACCCAGAGGTTCCCGATGGCAGATAGCGAAGGCCAATCATGATGATGTGGGGCATTTTGGTTTAGACAAGACCTTAGAACGCATTCGTGCGCTCTACTGGTTTCCCAAAATGAGATCATTTATAAAAAAATATGTCAGATCGTGTTTAGAGTGCGCACATCACAAAATGCCTACCTCAGGTCAGCAAGGGCTTCTACATCCTATAGATAAAGTAGAAATCCCCTTCCATACCCTCCATGCAGATCATTTAGGTCCCTTCAACAAAAGTAAAAAAAAGAATACATACATTTTGGTTCTAATTGATGCGTTTACCAAGTTTGTGATTTTAACCGCAGTAAAAAGTACAAAAACGTCTGAGACTATAAAAGTTATTAAGCATCACATAGGGCTTTTTGGAACTCCAACGCGTTTAATCACCGACAGGGGTAGCTGCTTTACAAGTAAGAAATTTAAGGCTTTTACTCAAACACACGGAATAAAGCACATTCTCAATGCCGTTGCGACACCCCGCGCTAACGGCCAGGTCGAAAGATCGAATAGGACCATTTTGGCATCACTAGGCGCGATGACTCATGGCAAAGATCCGAGGACTTGGGATCAGTACCTCCCAGACGTTCAGCTAGGGATTAACACTTCCATGCATGCTGTTACTAAAAAGACACCCACGGAATTACTATTTGGTCGTAGAGTAACTAACCCATCGCAAGGGATTCTAAGTGATGTTATTGCTGATGTAGGTGATGGCGTGATTGACGGTGACCTTGACAGTATCAGAGCTGATGCTGGTTGCCTGATGCAAAAGCAAAGCGAAATAAGTAAAGAAAGATACGATAGCCGTAAGAAGCCTGCTCATCAGTATAAAGAAGGTGATCTAGTTCGGATCATAAGGGCTATTGCATCTGGCAACGGGCAGTCTAGAAAATTAGAACCGAAATTACAGGGACCTTATAGAATATTAAAGGTTTTGCCTAACGACCGTTACCTGGTACAAGATACTCCGCTATCGCGGAAAGGTAGGCGTTACGAAGCTGTCATAGCTGCTGATAAAATATATCCATGGCTCAGTTTTGGTATGGGCCAGTCTGATAGTGACAAAGACAATGACTCTACTGATAGTAGTGCTGAATAATGACATACTTACCCTAAATAGTTCTGATGATTAGAGGAAACTTCTCACCCGTTCATGTATAACCGATTCATCTCGTTGCTAAGTGACCTAATGAATATGTAACGTAATGAATATGATGTGATTGAAGTCCCGGCGGTTACACCTTGTGCGAAATGATTCTCATAGCGTGTAAACACGGGCATGCAATACGGACTGTATATTGTGGGCATGCCGGGCACAATGATGTGCCGCCCAAGGAGAAGCAATATTACAGTCTGGTAAGAGATTTCAAGTCCCAGTGGTTGCACCATGTGCGAAATGATTTTCACATGGTGTAAGCACGGCCATTGAATATGGATTGTATATTGTGGGCATGCCGGGTACAATGATGTACCGCCCAAGGAGAAACAATATTACAGTCCAGTAAGAGATTTGTGTATTGATTAGCACAATCAGTGATGATGGAGAGATTGCTATATAGAGGCAGACATTGATAGTAATTTAGAGATATGCGTACCTACTGAACATTTTTTTTTACTTGTTTCTTATTTGGAAATGTATTTGCAAGTGATTTTATTTTAAGGGAATACAACACCTCAGTGATTAAATAAACACTGTAACTTACTGCTCAGCCATTACATATATAAATTAATTTATTAATGTATTAAACAATTTAATTTATTTGGTAATTTGTTAAGTATAGTATTTTGGAAATATGTTACTAAATAATAATCATTATATTCGTATATATATAGTTGTTAATGATGTTGATAGATGATTTATCATAAAATTGCAAATTAAATCACATTTATGTAAATTGCTTTTAAGTTAAGGTTCAAGTCGGATATCAATTATCATGCTATAAGTATAAGGAATATGAGTATGTAAATATTTCATAGTACCTAGCTGATTATAGCTTTTTTTTTACAATTACATTTCTTGAAGATCAACTTTATACAACTATTAGTATAATACTTGTTATGCTGTTTACTAATGTTACTTTAATAATAATTCCCAACGAAGGCACTCGTTGGTTATCGGATGGCCGAGCTGTTACAATTTATCGAATAGCCTTAGAGTAAGTCGAGTCTTGGTCTAATAGTCTTAGTATTAAAATATGCTTTCTAATGGCAACACTGAAGTGTTGCCTTCCGGTTGCGGTTCGCCTTCCGGTTGGCCATCTTTGTTTTTGGTCGGTCGCCGCTTGGCTTGACATTCGATAACTGACGATCGTGCAGTACGGACGTGTCCAGGGTGTCGGTCAAGAATTATTTTGTGAACACTTAGTTATTACTTGAATAGTGATCTAATATAGCAACTATTTTATAAAAGTGAATTCGAGGGAATAAAAGTTTGTTCGAGAACATCGTTGTTTTTCTGGTGAACGCTACACAAGTTCATTGATTTCATAGGCAAAAACAAGATGACCAACCGCAAAATCATTACGTCATACGAGATACGGAACCGCCATCTAAACAAAAATTGTTCAAAGTGATAGGTAATCTTTGCTGGCATACCTATAGAAATCGAAGATCTGGTGTCCCTGGTGTGGAACATTAAGAACCCAGATATAAGAACTTTCCAGTACGTGGTCTTCTGTACTGATCCCAAGGAACATAATCTGTCCGTAGGGCGTACAGGAATGGCAATGCACCTTACATATATAACACATTATTCCAGTGCAATTTTTTGCATATTCTTTTCTGCAAGCGTGAATTTTGTACAATACAATATGCCTTTATTTTAATAATTAAATAAGTTGATTTGTCAATTAGTTTACTAAGAAGTAGATGTTGTATTGTAAATCTTGCTGGTAGGTACATAACTACAAAATTTTAAGGACGAGGCTTTCCTATTGTAAGTGTTCCGAATATTTTCTGGGAAACCCCGGCAAAAGTATGTTATGATGTATTGATTAAAACAACATTTTATATATATATATTTTTTTTTAATGTAACCTCGACCAAATAAAAAACAAGCTTTCGGTTTAAATGTACCACATTAAGTAAAAATTACAACCAAATAAAAGTAAATTGAGATTCAAAGTCACATCGGCCGTCAACAAAAAGAAATGAAATTCCACCAAAAAACATCTTCAAGTAAAATGGTGCCAAGACGAGAGCATCATTATGGCTTCGCTTATATCAGATCTCAAGTAGAGCTTCTTAATAGTATACACGCACGAACTCCACCAACCCAAATTTCACAAACTCTTTATCTCAATCAAAATGTATGGGCAGGCCGTTTTGCTACCATTTTTCGAACGCATTTTGTGTTAAGCAAATCTCTAGTGTCTGAACAAATTGTTTCTAAAGTATATTTACCACATATTGAGCGCCAACGCTGCGCCAAGCGGGCTGCACGCGCGGGCCGGCCGTGCGCTTACCAAACGGCCAGTCCTTACATCTTGACTGAGATGTAGAGTTTGTGAAATTTGGATTGATGGAGTTCGGGGGTGTATACTATTCGGAAGCTTGGTTCTAATTGAGACCTGATATCTTTTTCACAGGGTAAGCGAAGACATAATGATGCTCTCGTCTTGGCGACATTTCACATGAAGATGTTTTTTGTAATGAAAAGCCTATTGTTCGTCTTCCAACACCTCGCCCTGAACTACCGCTACGCCATTTGCCAAGAAGCCACTTAATGCGGCTGCCATAATTTCAGCAGCACGCACTTGAGCAGCCCCCACATTCTCAATAGCTTTAGCTATTGTGTCGCTTGCGCGTTCCACGACCTCCCTCATCTGCCTGTCATGTTCTCTCAAAGCCTGAACTAAATTATCGTTGACAGGCGGACGAGGGGGCCTTGGTCTGCGCAAGCGATTTGCTCTGGGGAGCTGCCTGGTTCTTGGCAAATGAGGCGGGCGTTGGGATGGTGCAGGCTGAACAGGCTGGGCAGGCTGAGCAGGCTCAGCAGGCTGGGCAGGGTCAGCAGGCTGGGCAGGCTCACTAGGCTGGGCAGGCTCAGCAGGCTGCATAGCATGGCCATACGGAGATAATTGGGGAGGCTGCGGAATGTTTATGGGCTCATGTGGCAGACCCTGCAAAACAAAATGGATTACTTAGTTCTAGTCATACCTACATTGTAGGTATAGCGTCAACGAATGTGTATTCCTGTCTAGTGACAACAATTATATTGTTACAATCACGCTCTTACGTTCGAGTTCTTTAGCCACTACCACTTTTATGACGTTAGCAGGATGAGACGGGGTGATGCTGTTCTAAATTAATAAAATGAAATAACAATGAAAAAACACTTACGTATTCTATGTCACCGAATCCATAAACTGCGGCTCGGCCTATAATTTCTATCACTTTGTCTTCTTCCACAGACAGTGATAGAGCTGCAGGACCTCCCCCAGTACCCCGCATATGATTGTTTATTTTGCGGGCTTTGGTCTTTATTTTGCCGCTCCATACTGTCCAGATCTTGAAATTAATTATTCAGGTTTTAAATAAAAAAAACTTTGCAATCGTGACCACAAAAAAACAACTATCTAACAAATAAAATTACGTAAACATACATGCTGCCATTCAGCTACGTTGCGCTGGCATCCCAACTGGTTCAGCCGTTGGGATAACCGAGTCCAAAAATTTACTACATTGGCATCTGCAGTATTTCCTGTGAAATTGAAAAATTATGATTTAGTGTACCTACTTAATAAGTAGATCAGAAACTTTTTCACAACACGAAAAAGCAGACTTACAAAAGCATTTTCTGTGAATGCAAACATAATTAATTCATAACTTACCTCGGGCCAAGTCCATGTTTGCATGCAGTTGCTCAACAAGGAGCTCCTGCTGCTTTTTGTTCGTCCTACGACCAGTATTCATATTGTTTTAATTTATGAAAATAATTATAGTTTTCAGGTAAACTTATAAACTAGTAGAAATTTACCGCGAAAATGTAACAAGGTTCATAATTTATTTGAAAAGTGTAACAAAGATAGCAATACGTCTAATACAGTTGTAAAAAGTATCTTCTCTCTCTTTCTACAATTTTACTTGTTATTTTGAAGTTAAGCAAATCTTCGCCGAACGTATCATTCGTTCTTTCATTCATTCTTTTATTGTAATCTGTGAATTCAATATTGACTTATCTCGTCGTGTCAAACAGCTGAACGAAAATAAGTCAAGCCGTAATCTCGAATGCGTAAAGGAAATCTCTTAACTAAAATAAGGCGCTAGTCAAGGAAGTCTAGTCAAGTCCACTGCCCATCTCGAATCGACACCATTATCAGTATAAAATGTAGTAGCATAAGATAAGGTGAAGTGGGCTTAAAAATCAACCGCGCAAGGTTGGACAGTGTTCGCAATTTTGTATCCCATTTCTTGAAATCTCCCAATCATGAGACGATATTTTTTTTAGTAGCACTTAAAGATATAATGCATGCTACAAAACTATGGGGCTTAACTAAACACGATTTTTTGAAATGGCCGCAATAAAAAAAAGGAAACTAAGCTCTTATTTTGCGTTTTTGGTTCGTTTTTTAGACTGTAAACCTGAAAGATTTGATTGTTATCCATTATTTCATTTTTATTTTGTGTCCTCTGCTTCCTTAATAAATAAGTAATGAATCTATGAGCTTTCTTATAGAAATATTTGTTAATATATTTTAATAATCAAACAAATGTTCGGTTATTCGGATCTCAGTCGTTATCGTCTGTTTCTGTCTAACGCAGCGGAAAGACTATTTGATACTGGTGCGGGTTTAAAACTCAGCTAATTAACTTATTAATTAAATTCTGAAACATGGTATATCATGTTACTTCACAGAAGCAGGAGGTAAACTGTACAAGAAAATAATATCACTTGAGCTTATTTCCCTAAGAAATAATCCACGATAACTTTCAACGACATAATTAATACACTACCAAGATAAATATAACGTATAATTATTTATGTTGCTGTGTGATTCCAGCTTGGAATAGCATCACCCCAATATTATACTACCCGTGGGTGTCGTAAAAACCGACTGAGGGATTAATAGTAGGCAATATCTTGAAATTGCGCTCCACAATCGGTTTGTTCAGCGTGGTGAGTATAGAAGGCCCATGCCTAACAGTAGACTGTTAACATAACATAACATTACATGACATAACATAACATAACATAACATAACATAACATAGCATAACATAACATAACATAATATAACATAACATAACATAACATAACATAACATAAAATAACATAACATAACATAACATAACATAACATAATATAACATAACATTATGTGGTGATGTTAATGTTGTGTTTAATTATTTCTTCGCGACAATCACTTCAACGGCTAGGAGAAAGTTTTTGTTTAATAGAGGAGTTAAGGCCGCATCAGTCCCAAAAAGTGAGGCCTTTTTCATTTTTGTACTAGAGAGCAAAAGACGATGACAGCTCAGATCCGGAAAACCAAACATTTATTTAATTATAACAATATATAAACAAATGTTTGAAAAAGGACGCCCATAGATTAATTACTCATTTAATGAGGAAGAAGATACACAAAACAAAATATGACATGATGGATAACAATCGAATCGTTCAGGTTTTTAGTCTAAAAAGTGGTCAAGAAACGCAAAATAAGAGCTTACCTTGCGTTTTTTTCCACAAATCAATTTTTCAATTCGCAATTTCAACAAATCTTGTTTTGAGCCCCAAAGTACCATATACCTTATTATGTTACGAAGAAAAATATCGTCTCATAATTTGGAGATTTCAAGAAATGGGATACAAAATTCGCAACACTATTCAAACTTTCGTGGCTGATTTCCATTTCTAAGCCCATTTCGCCTTAGCATTACTATACTCGCAATAGCTCTCACTTATAGGATTCAACATCATTTTGTGATCGAATAAATTAAACATGCCAATAATTAGGACTCATAATGATCGTACAAATACGCAAATTCGCACCCGTGTGTCTGCGAATGATATATTCCAGCTCCCGGTCCGGCGCGGCGGCCGACAATGGAACTTTCGACGCGTGTTTTGATTTATCACCAGTTGTAATAGGTTGTATATGGGACTAATATGGCAAATTGCCTGATAAACTGACTAGATGGTCGATTTAAAAAAAAATGGTTGCCTGTAAAGTCGGTATACGGGCGAAGTTTGAACGTGACAACGTAATTCTCGAATACTGCTCGCGCAGCGCACCGATTATGCTTGAGTGGGAGAGAGACGGCATTCAGCGTGCCTCTCTTTCGGTCATGACTCACTGTAACAGACGTGAGCGGGCGTTATATTTTTCAGTGCATGCCACCGAGCCACAACCTAATTTCAAGACGTTGTCACGTCAAAAACCTCAGGACCATAAAAAAAAACAATTTAATTTTGCCTCAAAGACAACCATTACGATATAACAGTAAGTATGTATAGTTTTATAATAACTTATAAGATGTTTAGTTATACAATATGTCAGTGCATGTAAAACAGCCTGTATTAGCAATAAACAACAAACTAACTAACAATTTATGAAATGAGCAAACATAAACAGAAATACTTCTTCTTGAGACAATTTCTACTGATAAAATAAGTTACAAAGTGTATTAATACTTTGATATTTTATTGGTTTTGTATGACGCCTCATAACCAGAATAATATTAGTACTTAAATGCAGTTGCCATATTTAGAAAAACAAAATGTTAGAAACTTACTGGAGGAAGGCAAAGGCATTTTAACACATCAAAAATGATGAACTCACTCGTCTTCAAAACTTTAGAAATATATTTAAATAAAAATGGAAATAAATAATAATAATATTATTTTGAAATAATTAAATTAGTTTTCATAAAATGACCTAAATTTTAAAACTAACCATAAAAAAATCTCCGGTATATCTATTCAGATGCTTTGAGTTGATAGGCATTTCATGTTTCTACCTAGTACCTAGTTTGTTTATTTAAAAAACCGAGACAAAAAGTATTTTAAAATTGACACCAAAGCGCAAAATATCGTCACCGAAAATATTCCTCAAAGCTGTTAGGAAATTAAATTAAAGCCCCGTATTTGGTGGTGTCGTATTCACACACGAAATTCGGAGCCGAAATCGGATTGCCACAGAACTACTTGTCAAAGGGGCATCTGACAAGCTGGGCAGATTTTACTACAGTCATTGACTGAGGGTCGCTATGCAATCGAACTTTATATCACGCCATAGTTTACATCCAATGTTGAACAAACGGAGCAAACTCTATTTAAGATAAATAAGGTGAGAATTTAAACCAACTGCGTCAGGCCAATCATGACCTACGCCAGCGTACCCTTTGCTCACACCTTCGATTCACATCTGAAAATGTTTCAGGTCATCCGAACCCGTTTCATGCGCAATGCTACCGGGGCGCCCTGGTAGACGCGGAACGCCAACCTCCAAATCGACTTAGGTCTTCCTACCGCCTATATTAGGGAAGAGGCCCCAAGGACACGATTGGGCTGGTTGTTTGACAACCACACAAACTTCTCCGGGTTACCCCTAGCTCCCCACTAGGCAGGTGAAGGTTTCAAAGCCCCGGGGCATCATCATAGAGTACAATCTTTAAAAAACGCGTGGCAGTAATGGTCCTCTGTTGGACAATCACGCTTGGCAAGTGGGTATATGACCACAGTAGAAATGTAGCATGCACAGGAAACGCTGCTGCCCAATGCATTGGTTCAACCGTTAGTCGCCTTTTACGACTTGAATTTACTTCAACAGTCCACTGCTGGACATCCTCCTCCAATTTGGGGGAGGTTATTCATACTCACACCACTTGGCAGGCAGTTTGGCAAGCGCAGTGCAAGTCCTTTTACGACATCTGCGTGTAAATTAGGGGTCATTTTCTTGTAACCCAGTATCAAATTACTTGATTTAGTCGAAAAAATATTATAGTTTGAAATGCCGCGGTACCTAAGATGGAAGAATGTCCTACTAGTAATGACAAAAAGCAGTGGTTCAAATCCCGACCGCGGTAGAAACTTTTGCAAGGTTTCTAAGATTTTATACCTAAAATTGTGTTGTAAAAATTTGTTATTCAACATTATTTTTGAAGTAAAGTTACGACCATTTTGTATAAAGCACTCATACCACAGACCGTGCCATTTTCCGTTCGGCCTTTGCGTCCTTTTAAGTCATTTTTTGCCTTTTCGCCGTCGCCGCATGAAATTGAAGCCGCGCGCGGCGTGCGCCGAAGCTGAGATAAAACAAGTTACCCGCAAACGCTCGGTTTGATTTACGCGAGCCGTGCGGTGCGGTGCTGCCTTCCGAGTTTTAGAGGCAGGTAGATTTATTGAAAACATCGATTAACTACCTATCTAGGTATCTATGCAAGTACTAAGTGAAAATCTTCTTTTCATGTGGGACACCGACTGGATGAACCCTGGTGTAAAGAGTTTTTTAACCGCCTACTACTATTAGTAGGCCATTCGAAAATTACATGGTTGTGCAAAGACCGTCGTCTAAGTAATCAAAAACAAATGTAACAAATGTCGTTTACAGATGGTGGTGGCGTAAGTTACATGCTGTGTAATTAACCTGGCCAGCCCCGAGGCAGTGCTTTTATTTTTTATCTCGCCCGAGGCGGTTTTCTATTAGGACAATACAAAATTGTTATAAAAAAAAATGTGTTACACAAATTTCTTTTTTTTTACAATGACGGATCATGACGTCAAATGACGTCAATAAATGAAAATATTATCCAATATTGAATAAAGTAATTTAATTTTCATTTTCATCAGATGGGAGCGACAGACGGCCTAACGTGCCCTGCAAACCACGGAACTGTCGTACCCTTTCTATGATACCTTACACAAGAAGTAAAAGGAACTTACCGCCATCTTTGATCCCCCCTTTCCCACTTGACCATAATACAACCTGCCAACATATTATTATGTAAAATAAAAGTTTAGGATTACAGAAACTTAGGCCAGTATATCAAAAGCCAGAATGCAGTCCTCATATAATGCAAAAGAACATCCTTTGGCGGTCGTCTATTAAGAATGGTGCTATAGTCTGTACGTGTACTTATCTTGTCAAATTTGAGAGATCAAATATTATCAAAAATATAATTTTTTCTTTATTGCACATGAAAAAAACATGGAACTTCTTGAATTTAGAAATATGTAAAATACAACATGGCAGCCTTCTTGCTATGGTAGCAAGTTCAACCAGGCAACCTTTGGGTGATAGGAAAGTGGTTTAAGGTAAGCGGGAGGACAGGTGACAATTCGAGTAGTTATTTTATATTCACTGCTTACATTTTAAGTGCATTATTTTCTTAATAAAAACAGGTTTTACTGCTTTTCTTTTGATCGCATCGACAACTTTATATTATAAGAACTTGTACTGTTTTTGTATGTTTCGTTTATTAAAAATTAGTATTTTGTTCGAAATATTTAACATTCTGTAGTATGTATGTTATAACTTTATTGCACCAAATAAATAACACAAATAAAAAACACAACACAGTTCGTTCTGTAGTACGCAGAAACATAAAATATAAAACAAATGCTTCTATTTATTTACAAAAAATTAAGAACCTACCTAAACTTATAGAATAACGTGAAACGTACATATTTGATTCGATTATGTAAAGTGCAAAATGCTCAGACACCTGCATGGGTAGAATCTAGAGTCATTAAAACCTTTTTCTTGAATCACTCTATGTATTAAAGTAAACCGCATCAAAATCCGTTGCGTACTTTTAAGATCTAAGCATACACAGTGACATGCGAAGCGACTTCATTCAATACTATTTAGTGAAGATGCGTATAAACGTATGGTGTATAAACATCAAAAAAAAAACTCCCACCATTGCATTCTCAGAATCACACCCTACGTAGCAATAAACAAGTAAGATAATAAACTTTAATATGAGAAATGGTGTTAACGAACGCGGAAAAGAAATTCCAGCGTTTATGCAACATTACGAATAATATCACTACAGTAAGGCCATCCCAATAAGTCATATTTGACAGCTGTCCGATTCGTGTCAATGCTAAGGCACAGGGTCCATTTTTCTTTGTTGACAGCTCTTTTATTAGGAACTGACGCGGTCAAATATGGCTTTTTGGGTTGGCCTTACTCTACTCTGTGCTAGGGCTTTATGTACGCAGTCGGTGAGATTGGTTTTTTATACAATTGGCTTGAAAAAAGAACAGCTCCTTTTGAAACTCAAATTTCCAAACAGCCATAGATATTAACTATTCAGTTTCAAAAACAGCTGGGAAATGGCAAAGTTAAAAGAGCCGAATTAGAAAAGAGGCGAAGTTAAGAAAACGGATCACGTAAGAAAATGGCAAAGTTAACAGAAAAGAGCGAGTTTAGGAAAAGAACCAAGTGAGAAAATTACAGTTTATAAAAGAGAGAACGGCCTTAATTCAAGAAATAAATTAACTCTTAACCCTTTAACGGGCAGACCATTTCCAATTTTTTCATTGGTTTTGAAATCTATTGCGGGTATTTAAGGGTCAATTTTAGGTGGGAACATTCTTCATTGGCACTCCCTGACAGAACGCAGCAAGCTACTTGGCTTGGCGTCAGACTTCGGTGGGATGGTGGTCGCGAGCCAGGCGGTTAAAATAAAATAAATAGGTTTAAACAAGGATAGGATATTTTTTGGCTCTAGATATTTTTTGCGTGATTAATCTTTTTATGTTACCAAGAACAGGCGGTCGACTGTACACAACCGGTGTATGGAATCATTAAACACTGAACAGATGAGATTCACAGAAAGTAATATTTACCCAACATTCCATACCTAACATAGTACCGACGGAAATATCTTTCACCAGAAAGTTTAAAAATATCTTGCTAATAAAACGCAATAGTATAATACACAATAAGATAATTATTATCACTTTGTAAATTTGCTCTCAGTTTGGTTAGGATATTACAGGCTGAACCACCTGATTGTCCGTAGGAAAGATGTGGACTTCGGAGGGCACGCCAAGCCGTTGGTTCCGGTTGTTGTCTATGATTACTTAGAAGGCGGTCATTACACAACCATGCCGGATGCCTAATAGTAGTAGTAGGCGGTTGAAAAACTCAGATTTTTTGTTGACTCGGTGTATTAAGAAGTTTGATATATTTTTAGATATTTCAATACACCTGTCCTGATATTTTGATATCACCCACACTTATACACGGTTGCCCGAATAGTAATGTCCACACATATTACTTAAAAAATGGCGGACTATACTTAGATTTAGATGATTTGGATACCTCTCAGTGTTTGGCCATTTGGTCATTTTTCTGTCCACCTTGTAGAACAGCAGGAATAAAATGGTACAAATTCTTACAAGGTTTCGAAATACTAACCGAAGTACATAATTTGGAAGTTGATAATGTAAACAAGTAAGTTATTACATTCATAATATTATGACCTAATTAATTTCGTAAGCTTTCCGAATGTGCGTGCAAATGAAGAAATAATAATGTTTTAAACGTTATAACTTCACATAAAATTGGAATATCTTTGTCCCTGTAATTGAGATTGAGACACGCGTGAAGGAGTGTGCAGACAAGTGCGTTATTTGATTACTGATTACATGATACATACATATATCATACCCAATAATCCTTGCATGGTAGGCAGGGCGTGTATGGCCCAAAAAAACAGGGATTTACACCATGTTTGACAAACATTTGACGGTTATTCAGCAAAATTGTGTATCACCATAGTAACACGTTGTCAGCCCGTTGTGTAACATTGTAATACACATGTAACCCACTATTCCCTTAGTGGCATCGTATGTATGTATGGAAAATAAAATACAATAATACGTACACACATCAGCACCCAGAGTATGCCATAGGGCACCAAATACAAGAATAAATAACTTAAATCCCTTAAAATTGAAATTAAATTAAAACTTATAGTTTTATAAATGAAGAAGAGCTCATTTTATAAATGAGCTCTTCTTGTGGAAAATGTCATTATTCGATCGAAGATTTAATGCAATAATAATTTTAATTGTATTAATTCTAATTCAATTGCAATATATTTTCATGCTCACGTTTGTTACAGTTGAGATATTTTATGTACAATAAAGGCTCTTTATTATTATTATTATTATTATATTTTCATGTTATTTAATTGATTCTTAATTTACTTGATTAATGTTTAAATGTGATTTACCAGATTAGTTTTAGGTGATTCGATACATTTATTATTTTAATTTGTTAGTAAGTATGTCATTTTGTTTTTAATGATTCATATTTTTAATTTTTGTGAAACTTAACATTATTTTCAAACACAATTTATTATTGTTAATGAACTAAATAAATGATAAATATGAAATAAATAAATAAATATGTACATTGTTTTTGTAATAAGTAAAAGTTATGAAAATTTAAGAAAATAAAACATTTTCAACCGTTCTTGTATGTTTAAAAAGACCTAAGTCTGTACAAGTCATAAGGATATGTGAAAGTTTATTTATATGTTACATTAATGTTAACTTGCCCATTCCAGAACCTCAACAGCGCCATGTTTGTTTAATTACTTTTATTAAGCAAACAATGATTAAATTATTTGTATTACACGATGACAGAAAATCATATTTATGAAAATGGAGAAACTCAATTAAAAGATCAAATAAAAGTTGAAATGAAAGTTGGTGTAGTTTTCTTTTTCTTTAACTTTCATTTCGGACAACAAGCGACTATGACCTGATGAACCCTGTATTCATAGTTTTTCAACCACCTACCACAACTCGTAGGCCTCTGACATGGTTGTGTAATGACACTAATGACCGCCGTCTAGGTAATCATAGACAGACCAAGACCGACGGATTTACGTACCCTCCGAAGCCTGTTTGTTTAGCCTGCAATACCTTGACCAGACTGGAAACAAATTCACAAAGTGATAAATCAACTTTGTAATAGCCCCCACTGGGAATCGAAACCGGAACCATAACGCCGCAGGTAGTCGCACCACCACTGCGCCACATCGGCCGTGGTGTAGTAGAAAAGCCAGAAAAATAAAAAACACAATACAGAATTGAAAAACAAAAGCAACAAAGGGCCAGGAACAATAGGAACAAGAGAAAGGCAATGAAGCTAGCCCCGTGGCTCCCAGAACGGCTAAATGTAGAATCCTCTTTACTAGTTTTCCGTTGGTCATGGACAAAAACACGAAAAACCTACGGCCACTGAATGTTCCAAGTAGGTACTACTCCACCAAGCAAACAAGACAAACAGGGTACCCAAACATAACGTAGAAAATGTATTAGAGCACCTTCAGGCTAAGAGCGACGATCTTTCACGGCACGAGCTACGCAATTATGGAACGCACTTCCAAAGTCCATTCCTGACTCTCCGAATAATTAAAACGTCTTTTAAACGCAGATTAAATAAACACTTTTTATTGCAATTAAATTGATTAATTTTGAGCATGTATTTTAAGTATATCTTTATTTATTGCCTATTTTATGTATATTAGTCATTTTATTTATGTATTAATTAATAGGTATGTATTGTTTATATATCATATAAAAGGCCCTATCTATATGTATGAGTATAATTGCCGTGTGATACCGGCTTGGCATAGCATCACCTGGAATCTACTCGTAGGTGTTGTAAAAAGCAATGAAGGGATACATTCATCTAGAGAATGGGGAGCAGCGTTCCCAGGGAATGCAACATTTAGCTCAGCGCTTGCCATTCTGCTTGCCAAGCGCGGTGAGTATGCCAATACGCCCCTCCCCCAATTGGGGGAGGCCCATGTCCAGCAGTGGATTGTAGTGGCTATTAATAATATATGGGCGATGGGCCTGAAACGCGGTGTCGAAGTGTTCACCGCGCACCGCATACAACTTCCAATTTTATCCAGGTGGACAAGACAAGTCTTTCCCCTGGCCACAACCCATGGCCAGGCGGGTAGCTACCCTTTTCTTGATACCACCTGCAACAACCCTCTATGCAGCCTTCCTGAAATCCTTGAAAATGCTCAAGTGGGCGAAACCGGACGGGCTACCCCGTAATAAATCTGTGGAACGCGTACAAGTAATTTTTGTCAAAAATAAATAAATGGAGTTTCACGAAGCGTTGACAATCGTAAATGTTAACTACACCACACCCTTTGCATGATATTACCAAAATGCGCGGAAATATAACCAAACATAGATACTTTACCAAAATGAATGAGTGTTTAATTTCCTCGTTCACTCATTCATTCACACTTGAGGAAATTAATGTTTACTTGACAAAGTGTGATGTGATGTGTCCTGATGGTTACCAAGTTTGCATCTTCGTTTATTTATTTGCTTTTGAATTAATTATAGAGGAGCGTGTGCGAGGCTTAGAAAGGAGGAACACTACATACATACATAAATCACGCCTATATCCCTTACGGGGTAGGCAGAGCGTTAAAGGCCGTAAAACAGATATTTACACCACGTCTGACAAATTTTTGAGGGTCTATCAGATAACTGTGTATCACTATAGAGAAAGGTTGTCAGCCCATCGCCTAAAATTGCAATACACAAACACAACCCTCGAATCCCTTAGTCGCCTCTTACGACACCCATGGGTAAGAAATAGGGTGATGCTATTCTAAGCTGGCATCACACGGCATCGGCTGGAGGAACACTATTATAACCAAAATTTCAGATCTGGAGATAGAGCATTATATTGAGCTGTTCGGTCGCTCCAGCGCTAAAGCGGCCAGGGCCTGATTTCTACGTAAATTCGTTTCAGTTGTGTGTCAATGTGGCCTGTCCGTGGGACAGTTTTGGTCAGTTTGTATTCTGCTAACAGTTTGAAGTATAGAAAATCACACAAGCATTATAATGACGAAAAATAAGAGAAGCGAGGCCCAGGACGTTTGTCGAGATTTCGCATATAATTTTATACGTTAACTTACTCAATTCATTAGTTACGATTACGATTATTCATAAGTTACGAACAAGTCTTCGTAATCTCGCGTGAAACGACCTAACCGCTTTTGTGCTGCAGCGGCTAAGCCGCTCGCTAAATCCGACCCCTATGGCGTACCCTGGGGAAAACCACCGTCCAGCTGTGGACTGCTATAGGCTGATAAATATTATGTTGATGTGATTAAGCTAATTTTACGGAGCATGAATAAAATGAATGATTCTAATGGTGCCTTTGTTCAACGATTTATAGATTTTCCGGCGTTTTTACAAGCCCCAGTTTTTTCGCAAATGGATTGAACGAAATCACATAGAAAACCGGATACCAAGCAGATATTGCTGGATCAAATTGCGGCAGTCACAGGTTGTCATTTGTATGGTGTCTGTCATAATACGTCCGGTCAGTGTGCGATTCACCAATTTTTTTCGTGTGGTGACTGCATCACCCCAATTCTACTGGTGGGTGTCGTAACAAGCGACGAAGAGTTATACAAGGAATGGAAAGCAGCGTTCCCTGTGAATGCAACAACTTGCGCTGCGATCGCCAATCCGCCTGCCAAGCGTGGTGAGTATGGCAATACCCCCCAAAAGGTAGAGGCATACCCCCAATAGCCAAGGCATATGTCTAGCAGTAGACAGTTGTGACTGTTAATGTTATGTTTCTAAGTTGTGAATATAGAATTTAACATCTCTCGCGTCTTGTGATAGGTACATCTGGGGAAATCTTCCCAAGACATATAAACTGTAAAATCACCTCCTAAAGCACCACTCCAACTGACACGGTCGTTACCTACTTTATTTAATTTGTATGGTATCGGAATAACGAAGTGTCCTGTTAGAGTGCGATTCCCATCATTTTTACAAAATTATAAATTGTTCCATGGATATGGTTAACACTTTTCACGTCTTGTGATAGCTACAGCACATCTGGGGACATCCTCTCAAGCCATATAAACTGTAAAAGGATCTCCTAAGCACCACTCCAACCGGCGCGGTCGTTCCCTTCTTTATTTAATATGTATGGTGGCTATTACAAACATCGTCCGGTTAGTGTGCGATTCACCAAATTTTTGATCGTTCCATGGATGTAGAATTTAACACCTCTTACATCTTTTGATAGGTACAGCACTTCTTATAATTTAAAACCACTCGAACCGGCGCAGTCGTTCCCTAATTTATTTAATTTGTTTGGTATGGTAGCTGTTACGAACATTGTACCAGTTACAATGTGATTCACAAAATATTTTCAAAATTATAAATTGTTTCATGAATATAGGTAACACTTTTCACGTCTTGTGATAGGTACAGCACATCTGGGAAAATTCTCCCAAGACATATAAACTGTAAAAGGACCTCCTAAAGCACCACTCCAACTGACACGGTCGTTCCCTACTTCATTTAATTTGTATGGTATCTGAATAACAAATATTGTTCCAGTTAGTAGTTTGGAGAGTGTGCTCAAGAGCTTCACGACCTTGTTCCACCAGCTCCCTTCTACCATCGGACATCCAGACGCACCGCCGGATACCATCCGTACCTGGTTACCATTCCACCAATTCGGACTAAGCGCTTCCAGTCATAATTTATAATGCGCACTGCTAAATAGTGGAACTCACTACCTGCGTCTGTGTTTCCAAACGCATACAACCCTAATCTCTTCAAAGTAAGAGTGAACAGGCTTCTTCTGGGTGAGCTCGCTCCATCTTAGACTCTGTGTCTGTTCTATGACCTAGACTACAGTCAAGAGCAAACCAATCCTTAAAAAAAGTAAGAGTGTGATATACATTTTTTTTTTAATTATAAATTGTTCCATGAATATAGTTAACACTTTTCACGTCTTGTGATAGCTACAGCACATCTGGGGACATCCTTCCAAGCCATATAAACTGTAAAAGGATCTCCTAAAGCACCACTCCAACCGTCGCAGTCGTTCCCTACTTTATTAGGGTGACTCTATAAACGCGGAGTCAGCACCATCGCAATCCGCCTAATAGAAAACGATTCATAATAAAACAATAATGTCCCCGGTTTATGGGATAGGGAGTTTAGTACTTGAGATGTGGTCGCGGCTATTGAATGCATTAGGTAGATTCTTATGTCTGTGGAATTTTGGGAATGTTTTCTGTCCTGAAAATGACCCTTCCGCGGTCTACCGCATAAATCGGTCTTTTTTTACTTTTAGTAGGACAGTTCTTTCAACTGTCGTCCGTTGCTGCTATTTTAAGGTACCGTTACGGATGCGTCTGTCAGACGAATGGAAATTGCGAATTGCGATCTTATTTCAATACAAACAGTGGATTGTTGTGCCTGTTGAAGTTAAAGAGCCGAAGTCTTATTAATTAGTGTTCAACTTACGCTACGGTCATTAAGAGTAACTAGTATTATGTTGCCCCAGTAAAAACTATTTACTGTTTTCAAGTGTTACGAATAAGGTAACGCCTTAGAATAATAAAATAATACTACCGCGCGCGCATCCTACCTAGCTGCGTTGCTCGCTAAGCGCCATCCAGGCGGTAGGCAAATATAATGACCTTGAGCGCTTCTGAAGGAGAGTGACGTTACTACAATTCGGCCATTCTAAGAAGCCATATTTGACAACTGTCAAATTTGTGCTAATGCCATGGCAGAGTGTTAATTTTCCTTTGCTGACACCTATTTTAGTATGGAGATGTCAGCTGTCAAATATGGCTTATTGGAATGGCCTTACTTTAGGCGTGGTATCGCAGAGGTAGCAGTCGTCAAAAACGCAAACGGAGGGTGTCAATGACACCGTTAGAGGAATTATTTATGTTGTCCTATCGACAATCTAGAGAAACTACAGATAGGGTTCGAATTTGTACAGCTACACTTTTAGTGACATATTTGAGAGGACAATTTAGACTGGTTAGTCATACTGTTGTTAGGAGGAATTGGTATAGGTTAATCTTTGAAATGGATATCGACGTGAAACTCACCAGTTCTCTTGACGATTGTAATTTCCAAAAATTTACGGATATGAAAAGGGATACTTCATTTTCTCTTATTTATTGAAATCTTACATCTTAAAGGCGTGAGATGTGTGATTCTGATTTTAAATTGTGCTTTTTATTATTGTGTCACGTTGTGTTTAGTCGGAGCAACGTATCTTCTTTTGTTTTCATCTAATGTCGTTCCGTCTGCGACAGATGTCGTGAGAAACGGAATAAAACTTTTGTGGGATACCAAAAGTAAGAGATTAGTACCATCTGAATAAGTATTGCCGATTACATCGAAAAAGGTGGCCCGCTAATGAGAATTTTCCAATTTAAACGTCTATGAAAATGTAAAATAAGATATTGCTAATAATTTTAGCTGATTGATTCAAAGCCACATTAAAAAACTCTACATATTTTATTTAAACAGTTGTTATTAAACTTTTTATTACACTGTATCGTGTTTTTCAAAATAAAGGTAAATTATGTGCTCAATCCGGAAAATCAATTAAGTATCTTAATTTACCTTAAATTATAGCTGTTACTTATTTTCCTTCAAATAGGTTTAGAAAAGGGAAGGAGTTATCCAAGTCCCGTCATGTTTAAAAATGTCAATAGGTTCTTCGCCATTTGTAGACAAGTTTAGTCGCCAATGTTTGCATTGTTGCGTTATTTTGCCAGATAACTCGTACCATGCATCAAATTATAAGACATGACATGACTTAGATATCTCCAATCCTTTTCAGAAACTATGTGACGGAAAAGACGAAAGCGACAGTGATAATTTAAGGTAAGTAAAGAGAATTTATTTCCCGAATTAAGGCCCATACAGGATCGAGATCAGTGGAAGAATGGAAGGGAGGCCTTTGAGAGGCCCAGCAGGGAGGCCTTTGGAGGCCATAATAAACATACATACATACATACATACATCACGCCTTTATCCCTTGCGGGGTAGGCAGAGCGTAAACGGCCGCAAAAAACGGACATCTACGCCACGTCTGACAAACATTTGAGGGTCATCCGGAAAATTGTGTATCGCCATAGTGACAGGTTGTCAGCCTATCGCCTAAAATTGCAATACACACCCTCGAGTCCCTTCGTCGCCTTTTACGACTCCCACGGGAAAGAAATGGGTTGATACTATTTTAAGCCGGCATCACACGGCTCATCTCACTGCCATAATAAAAGGAGGAAATAAATTTCAAACTGTAAAAAATCATACTTGTCATAATTTAAATAAGTAATACTTTTTCACTAAATACTTAAATTACTATCTTTATAGTTCTTCTACAGTGTATTAAACAACAGCAAGGAATTTAACGGGATCCGGGAACCACGTAGAGTCTGGACGCTACTAAATAGACTGCGCACAGGTGTCGGAAACTGTGGACACCATTGGAAGAAATGGGGATGGTGTGACTCGGCGGCGTGTCCCTGTGGACACCCTGAACAAACAGTTAGGCATATGATGCTGGAGTGTCCTATCACCAAATACACAGGAAAATCTGAGGACTTTGAAACCCTTACGAGTGATGCTGTGGAATACTTAATAGCATGTAATTTAGAAATTTAAGTCGTGATTCGAGAGATCATACAAATGCCATACGATAAATAAAAAAATAAGGAATTTAACGTTTTGATTATGTATAAATTATTTAATGTCGACATTTGCATGCTACTATAAACAAGCGGATTTATTTAATATCTAATTTTACCTTGATCTATGTTATGTACCTTGTTTAATGGCAAATAAATGATTTATTATTTATTATTATTATTGATAAACATATTCATAAACTAGCAAAGACCCTTAAGATTGGTGTAGACCAGTGTCTATTACGTAAATAGTAATGTAGTAGCTGGTTAGCCGCATGACACGACTACAATTTAGTTCAAGAACTTCATCAAATTGATTATGATTAAGAGCTGAGACGCGCCCTGCCTGGGCCGTTATCCTAATTCGAGAATATTATCGTTTCACATAACTATAGAGGTACATGTAGATGAAAGAAAGTGAATCACAAGATTGAGATTAAGATGGGCAGGACACGTTGCAAGGAGGCTTGACGGACGGTGGACAAAAACAGTCACAGAATGGTAGACAAGTGCAGCAAGGGTAATTATAACACGCTTTGAAAATATTGACGTCAATTTAAAAAAAAAGGTATCGTATTCAGATGGTGGTGGCGTAAAGCTACATGCACATGCCGTGTGATTAATCTGGCCAGCCCCGAGGCAGTGCCTTTATTATTATTTGTTTATTGCGCCTGAGCCGGTTTTCTATTAGGACATTACAAAATTGTTATAAATAAAGAAAATTGTGTCAATAAGTGATAATACTATCCTACATTGAATAAAGAATTTCAATTTCAAAAAGCCCGGTGGTCCGATGATATCACCAACTCGACGGGATCTCTATGTATGAGTTTAGCACAGGACCGTGAAGATTGGCGCAATAGAGAAGAGGCCTTTGCCCTGCAGTGGGTGGATGTAGATTGTGGGCTGATGATGATGATGATGATGACGATAGAAGTACACTAGGATTAGTTAGTACCTTCTTATCATTAGTACTCACCTAAGTCACGTATTAACATGAAATTAAAAGGTTGGTACTGCAGCATTCATCAATGACTTAAAATTTTGAGTGTACTTCATTAAATAACTATAAATGTTCCCGTACAAAGTTGCCGATTAGCTGATTGATTTACTACGGGAGTTCCAAATTCATTTTTACATTTCGACTCATGTTCCATGGGAAAAGAATATATTATAGAAAAGTTAAGGGTCCCTTAACCTCCTTTTGGCTTATTATACCCTTTTTCCTACTCCTTGTATAACCTGATTAAGGGAATCCCGTTTTTAGCTAATGAGTGAAATTAAAAATGCGTCCAGCCTAATTTTTGTCAAATTTACTGTAGTTTTTTATCATGAACCAAATAAATATAAATAGGTAATATAATACGTATTTTTCTACCTTACTCTTAACAATTCAGTACCTGCGTGGGTAGTTAATAAAATGCGAAACATGTTTCAAACATTGTCCAAATACGTAAAAAAAAATGTTATCCAAAATACTGAAGGTTAGAATTATTAAAGACTAGATTTCCGCCCAGCTGTTTCACCCACTGCCACTCATTTTCCCGTAGTAATAATGGTTTTCCCGCGGTAAAAAGTAGCCTATGTGTTATTATAGGTCATATTCTACCTGTGTTTCAAATTTCATCCAAATCGGTCAAGCCGTTTGAGCGTGAGGAGGTAACAAACATACATACACACTCACAAACTCTCAGATTTATAATATTAAGTACGGATAAAGAGTACGTCATTTTACTAGTATGCAAGTACGGAATTACCTGTGCACATGTAGTCACTTAACTGTGCCGTTCTCCCTATGTCGTCACGTCACGTCTGCTATCAGTAGGCGTGGGGTAATCTTCTTTCAGACTGAAAACGGCGACATCAGATTGTGCATTGCTGTTTTCGTATTGTTGATGTTACACGCAAAAATAATCTCCACTCCACATATACAGAATTTAAAAATAGTATTACATATGAGGGGTGAACTCATTGTAATTTTTTGACATGACATGACTAAGATATCTTCTATACTTTTTTAAACCTTTTTGATAGAAAGTGACAGCACTAATTTAAGGTAAGTTAAGAGAATTTATATCCCGAATTGAGGGCAATGTCTAATTGATCCTTTTTACTAGAAGAGGTATGTATCTAATTTAAAGCATAAATAATTGGTAATAGCTTTAAAACTGTAAATAATCATAAATCATTTATTTGCCAGAATACAGTTACATACAGATGTCATGGTTACAGAAAAATAGCGCAGTGTATTCAGCTTGTGTAAAGCATGCAAATGTCGTTGTAGTTATTATTACAATTAAATTATTACATTGATTTAAAAAAGGTACTAAATATACTTAATTATCATGTCATATTATAAATTACAGTTTTCGTTTATGTTCAATAAATTCCTTAACACTATAAAAGCAATGTATCAGCAGCCATTTTGTCAATCTTATTTTGAATGAATTTCCACGTAATGATTTGAGATCGTTCGGAAGATTATTATACAATGTAATGCACATATGATACACATTTTTAATATATATTTCTTTAAAGGGTGGAGGCTGGTATAATAAGTCCATAATGTGTTTTCTTGTCTGCCTAGTTTTAACATCACCTCGCCTTTTAAAAGACCCTGGATTATCCTTAACAAATGAACAAATGTCTCTGATATACATGCAAGGCAGTGGTAAAACGTTCAGTTTTTTGAAAAGCGGTCTACAAGTGTCATCGAACCAGGCATTGCAAATGACCCTGATGCACCGCTTTTGCACCCTAAACGCTCTATATACTATCACGCTCTGTAGACATAATATTAAAAATATTTTCTAACGGGAAATTTTATAGCCAATCTCCAAATGTAGGTGTGCTTGATGGCATTGAGCTAAACTAAAAAAGTTTATTTTCATAAAAACATAATACAAATAAAAGACCCGCGACCACAATACATGAAACTGTATTGAAACGTCGGGACACAGGTAAATTACTAATATTTACCTAAATACTCTCGCGATAGACCCGGTCTAATACTTAAAATGAGTGAAAGTGATTGCGAGTGCTTGAAAAGTTATACAAATAAAAGAATTGTATTTAAGATTCAAATGTCAAAATTTCAACTTAGCACAACGCCATCTGGTATAACTTTATAAAAAAAAGCTCGAGAACTGTGAGGAGAAAAGTCCTCATTAGGTTATTATAGGTTATTTTGGATGCTGTTCAAGTAAAGTCTATTAAATTGTGTAATTAATAGTATCTGTTTTTTGTTAAATCCTTTTTTCCAGTCACACATTTTTTAATTAATTTTGACAAAAAACAATTGTACTCGTTTCACAGTTTTATTGCGGGGTGACCCGACCGGTTTCGCTCACATGAGCATTTTTAAGGATTTTACAAAATACAAATCATTATTCAAGAAAGAACATCACATCCACTTTCTTTTCAAACCCGACCGCTTTCGCTCACATGAGCATTTTCAAGGATTTTACAAAACACAAATCATTATTCAAGAAAGAACATCACATCCACTTTCTTTCTTGAATAATGATTTGTGTTTTGTAAAATCCTTGAAAATGCTCATGTGAGCGAAACCGGTCGGGTCACCCCGCAATAAAACTGTGAAACGAGTACAAGTGTTTTTTGTCAAAATTAATTAAACATGGAGTTTCACCAAGCGCCAACAATCGCAAGTATTAACTATTAACTCACACACATTGTTTTTACGAATTTTTTGCGTGTATTTGTCTAAATAAACCGGTTTGAAAATTTATTTGTGCGGCAGTCTTTTCTCTGAACACAATCAACACGCAGCAATGTACTCTACAGAGAAACAAACTGCACCTTTAGTTTCATTGTTAAAGAACAAAACGTAGATTTTTCCCCAAAATTACCATTTGAATGGTGCTTCGAACTATTCGCTTCATTTTGCGCAATTTCAGTCATCTTTGTACTAGAAAATTATCTTTGTGACAGTCAAAATGGTAATATTTAGTTTTGCCGCGATGTATGTTGGGACTAGACACTTTTGTATTATAAATAGGTCAACATTAGGAACGGATTATGTTCAGGTATTTAGAGTAATTATAGAGTTTTACTATCGTGGAATGTTGATGTAGTATATAGGCTGAAATTTTACTAGTGGCCCATAGCGAAAAATTATGGGCTTGTGATAAAAAAACAACTATTCCAAAAGAATATAAGACGAAAAATGTAAAAAAAATAATTGATCCTCCCATGAAAAATTGGCGATCCGCTCATTTGAGTAATATAATATACTCTGGAAGTTTAAAAAAAAAAATTAACTTATGCTTTTAGGGAAAGTTCCAGCCCCTGTACTCTGTTATCGGTAGGTCACTAGTAAATTTTAACCTTATACATATTATTACGAATATTACAAGTATGATTATAAAATAATAAATTGTGACACCTCCGTCAATCCAAACAATCCTTTCTTGATCGTGTTTACTCTTTCTAAATAGTTTCCTTCTTCAAAGCGCATTGAGAGCATCAATGTCACAGTAGTTGCACGACAATATATTGCAACTAATCACCGTGAACCACGGTCTTCTGTTCATACAACTCACAGATGGAAAACTAACCATGCAATTTATTTATAGTGACCGGGCTCGCCGACTCGCGCGCGTAAAATCGTATTTAGAAGAACGTAGTGTTTGCCGGCGAGGCGGCGCGCGCGCTCGTTCCTAATTCAAAATTCCGAATACCGGCCGGAATTTCAGTAGTATCGTTTATGAAAAAGTTTGGGATTTTCGTATCTATTCGAAATTCGAAAAATGCGGTGCAACGTTTTGGTGTACGCTCGGACTGATGCGTGTCGAACTATTTGGATTTGAAAAATGTTTCAGTGTTGTGTTCTGATTTTGTTTTGGACGACAATTTGTGAAGCAAGTAGGTATTCTGTTATTTATTATCATTTGCATAACTTTTGTGATATTTGGCCATGAGATTTGGCACGTGGGTGACTTTTGGGGTTACGTTACCTTTTTATGAAATGAATGGTAGAAGAAGACTTATTCCAGGTACAATGTAAGACTTTTATAAAAACTTGATCGCCGTTGCTGTAGGTCTATATAAACTGCACTTAGCTATTGAGCTCTACGTTTTATGTTCTGGAAATACGACATATTTTCTTTTCTTTTACGGTCTATAAATTGGTAATTACCTCCTAGTCTAAATAAAATTATTGAAATAATAACACTAGTATAAAAAGTAGGTACCTACTTAGGTACTTGAGTTGGTTATCTAACGATAACCCATGTTCTGTCAAATTCGAAATCGTTTCACATCACATATTGTCAAAATTTACAAAAGAGAGCAACATCTTTGAATGTTTAGTACCATAATATTACAAGCCATAATTTCAAATACGCATCCTACATTTGTAATAAAAAGTTGTTGGTATAAAGTATCTGTGTCGCAAAGTAAGGTTTATGAGCGCCCGGTAAAGTTAGGAAGTTTGGTTATGAACACCTGCTGCGTATAATTTGGTCACGTAGTTTTTGTTACCGTGTGATGCCGGCCTAGAATAGCATCACCCCATTTCTTACTCATGGGTGTCGTAAGAGGCGACTAAGGGACTCGAGGGTGTGTATTGCAATTTTAGGCGATAGGCTGAGAACCTGTCACTATAGTGATACACAGCTATCTGATTGACCCTCAAACTTTTGTCAGACGTGGTGTTAATATCCGTTTTACGGCCGTTAACGCTCTGCCTACCCCGTAAGGGATATGGGCGTGATTTATGTATGTATGTATGTAGTTTTTGTTTCTATGAAACGGAAAATATTTTGATGAAAAATATTCTAGATATATTATTTGATAGTGAAATCTAAAGAGGTGATAAGCAAAAACTTTCCCCAAGGAACATAGGTTGAAAAAGAACAAAAATATTTTGAGTTTCCAAAATCAGGTGGCGGGGAATGTTTTTTTGAATTTCGACCTATGTTCCTTAGGGAATGTTGTTTCCACGTTGTTTCTTATCACCAACCCGTCTTGAGTTTACCCTTCCGGTAACTTATAGTCAAATCACACCTTACGTATACGCAGCCTATTTCAAATCCACCCGAAATATTGTCAAATTGGCCTCAAAAGGACGCCACGAAATTGTCGAACCACTCGACCCATGTTGGCCAACGACGGAAGACCCCAATCCCCTATCAAGGTCACTGCGGCGATGTATCACGCTGTAATGGGATCTATCATAACACGACCAAATAGAATAGATGGAGACGAATGTGGAATCGGGACGTGATTTGCGTGGCGAAATAGTACTCGATAACTTTTTTAGAAACTGGAGATCAAGATGTGTGGCGTAATGAGGGAGGTTTTGTCCAACAATGTTACACAGAACAGACTAAATAACAAGGATAAAAAACTCTTTCAGCATTTAAAATTGTGGTTTACTACAGTAAACCACTACAGTGCGTAGGCTCGTTAAACAATATGGGCAACCAAGTATTTTGAATAAGTGTGTAAGAGTTCTCAGATATATATTTAAAAGATGGCTAGATAAACATAGTCAAAGTCTAGAAGTGTAGCAAACTGAAATGGCAGTGGGCTGGGCACATCTGTCGTAGAACCGACGGTCGGTGGAGTAAGTGGGTTCTCGAGTGGAGGCCACGCCTCGGCAAGCGTAGCGTTAGACCGCCTCCGGCCAGATGGACAGATGACTTGCAAAAGGCAGCTGGTAGCGCCTGGATGGCGAAAACGAGAGAGCGTGCCCTATGGCGTACCCTTGTGGGAGGCCTACGTCCAGCAGTTGACTGCAATAGGCTGATGTATTTATGTATGAAGAAATATTGTAGGTATATTTACCTTCTTTTCAAATTTCTATTGAAAACGGCTCGCGTCAAATGACGATAAATATATGCCAAGATTTTCAATCCTTTCTCGTTTACCATATATACTGCGTAGTAAGTACATACACACACAAACATCAGCCTATAACAGTCCACTGCTGGACGTTGACCTCTTTCTATTGCCAAACTCCTCACGCTTGGCAAGCGGATTGCAAGATATTGCTTTCAAAGGGACCGCTGCTGCCCATTCCCTGGCTTGACTCGCTTGTTACCACACCCACGGGTATAATTGGAGTGATGCTATTCTAAGCCGGCATCACAATACATCTAAGCCAGCTCCACACGGCATCTAAGCCGACATCACCCAATACAATATAACCTTTGCTTATTAAAGAGTAGGTTAAAAACATTACACTCTTTTTTTGGTTGGGCAGTCGTGTAACGACACCGTTGCCCGCATGATCTGATTGTGAGAGCTGGTGAGTCGTGGGAGACGAGACCTAGTAGGCACCTTGGTGATCAGTATCAAACATCCTCCCCCCACACACTCATTTAGTCTAAATAACTAGCAACATAGGTATTTGGACGCTGTTTATAATATACTTGGATTTGTAAGAATTCCAACCATACCACCAATGTATTAGGCAGTTCTCACACTTGTCCGTCGCACGCATGCGTCTGTCAGACGAAAGGAAATTTCGAATTCCGATCTTATACAAGTACGGCTACGGTGCATGAGCAGCGACGGACGACAAGTGGGAGAAAAGCAGTTTGTGGATTTTATTTCGCATTGTTTCATGTTAACAGCGTCTTACAAGGACGAACTGTGTAATTTTTTTGTCTAAACAACCACAAATTGCTTACGAGTTGTTTTGAGAAAAACGGATTGGACTGAATCTACCCGGCACGTGCCGGTAGTTCCCAAAATGGGGTACAAATAAGGGACCTCCGCGCTCCCGCCGGCGGGGGCGTCGGTTGCTTGAGGAGCTTGTAGAGTGTGATCTGCTCGCAATGGCTGCAGCAGCGGCTACTGTGATGTCGTCATGCTTTTCCGAAAGGACGTATCTGGGACGGCGTTTAAAACGTAAGGTTTGATGGGGGATGGTTCACTAAAAGGGAAGTAGTTGGACGCGGCAACTAGTAAGGGGTTTTTATAATGGGGAGCGTTGTCAAAATAGCGGCTTCCTTAATATTATACGCTATAATCTACTATTAGGAGACCTAATTCGATATGGAGGTTGGCGTTCCGCATGTTCCAGGGCGCCCCGGTAGATTTGCGCTTGAAACGGTTTTGTATGTGCGAACTGTGTTATTCTCTACCTGTCTGAACTAGTATTTCGTGAATACTTGATTATAAATCAGATTGTGATCTTGAAATACCATTTTATTGAAGAGACCTGCTCGATTTGATGATTTGGCTAATCCTGATGACGTTGTGGCCAATCCTGATTACGTCGAGGGTTCGATACCACAAGATTCGAATATTTTTTAAGACAATTTGCAGATATTTGGTTTAATCTGTCTGTTTTCTATGTAAGTATAATATGCATTCATTTAAAAAAAAAAGTATATAGGTAATTTAAATACTGCTGTTGGTGTTGCTTTTAGAAAAAAAATACAATAAAGTAAAGTAGCATAATATCCAGTTTTCATACTCCAAGCTTGGCTTAGTTTGGGGATAGATAGGCTGTGTGAATTTGCCTTTGTTATTTATTAATACAAGGCAAAACATTACCATTATGCTTCAACGTAAATAACTGTTGCGATTTCCTAATGTATTAGGAAGTAATTTTTATTTTTATTTTATAATTATTTTTGATACTATGACATACGCCTTTTTATGATTTTTGAAAATGTTATTAATAATTAATTATTATTTAAAATGGTTTGTACACTGTTATCTATCTAAGATTATTTAATTGAATTTGACATGTAATTTTCTATTACCAAATAAAATAACATAACATAACATAACATAACTAGCCAATTCTTTTTTTCATACTTATAATTTTCTGACATCATAAAATGGAAAGAAGAACATACAACTGAGTACAAAGTTAATTGAACAAATAGCTACTCTTATTAATTGATCTCAATCTAGAATACTCACTAACTAACCAAACCACTATCATACGCCAATCTAATGGCAATTGATTTGTTTCTGATTTGGTGATTAACTACTATAACAGCCACAACAGTCCACTGTTGAACATGGGCCTTCCCCTATTTGGAGGGGTATTTGCCATACTCACCATATTTGGCAGGTGGATTGGCGAGCGCAGTGGAAGGTGTTGAATTCACAGAGAACGCTGCTCTGTCGATTATCTCCATTCTAGGTTTGAAAATTTGAACGTGTTCGGTCGAGGTGCCAGTAGCTCGGTTGGCAGAGCAGTTGGACTCTAGTCCACGGTCCCGGGTTCGTGTTTCAGCCGATGCTTTTTTTTTTCATGTATTTTTAATTGCCACAAGAGTTACAAGGTCGTCAGGCCATGTAGTAGGAGGCTTTCACACTTGCGGTAGGAAGGCTACTTAAGTAAAGGTAATGACGAATATCTCGTTGATTTCCAGTGGCTTTCAAATCTATATCTATACTCTATACTAATATTATAAATTCGAAAGTAACTCTGTCTGTCTGTTACGTTTTCACGCCTAAACCACTGAACCGATTTTAATACAATTCGGCAGGAGCATAGGCAGGAACTTACGAAAAGACATAGGCTACTTTTTACCGCAGGAAAATCTATCAACCCCATGGGAAACAAAGTAAATAATAAGAAACAGCGCATAACACCGAAGAAAATCATCATACGAGGATTCGTTGCGTGAAAATGAAAATGAAATAACTTTATTCAATGTAGGATAGTATTATCACTTATTGACGTCATGATCCGTCATTGTAAAAAAAAGAAATTTGTATAACACAATTATCTTTTTTATGACAATTTTGTATTGTCCTAATAGAAAACGGACTCGGTGTATATTTCTTTGCTTTTTGTGTCAATATATAGTTGTTTTACTATCTAATGCGGACGATGTCGCGGGTAAAAGCTAGTTCAAAATAAAATATCAAAGCAGGCATTAAGCGAGTGACAAATCCTGTACAAAGTCGGATTCGTCTCGCTGAAGTAAATCCTTGTAGGGCACTGGCACCTAAGAAACGTTGGCGAAACTTATTCTGTTAAATATTATTTGTAAAAAAATCAACTGCAAATATTTTAAGAGGTGAACTAGCCCATATAACTGAACAACTTTCCTCAAGAAACATAGGTCGAAATACGAAAAAATATTTGGTCCTCCCATACCAACTAAGTGTGTTAGCCGGCCGGGTCAATTTGTACGGGAGGGCCAATTTTTTTTTTATATTGCCATTTGTGTTCCTTGGAGAAAGTTGTTCAGTTACACGAACTGATTCACCCCTCAAAACATTTGCAGTAAAAAAAATACACCATTTATTTTGTAGAGACAAAATACCTGTGCCGTGTGATGTCGGCTTAGAATAGCATCACCCCATTTCTCCTCCCACGGGAATGGAGTCGTAAGAAGCGACTAAGGGACTCGAGGGTGTTGTATTGCAATTTTAGGCGTTGGGCTGACAACTTTTCACTATAGTGATACACGATTTTCCGAATGACCCTCAAACATTTGTCAGACGTGGTGTAAATGGCCATTTTTTGCGGCTGTTTACGCTCTGCCTATCCCGCAAGGGATTTTAGGCGTGATATATGTGTGTGTGTGTAAAAAATCAATTGCAAATATTTAAAGAGGTGAACCAGCCCATATAACTGAAAAACTTTCCTCATAAAACATATGTAGAAATATTCAAGAAGAAATTGGATCGCCCATACAAACTGACTCGGTCGGCTGGTAGATTTTTTATAGGAGTTCCAATATTTTTATTTCAACCTATTTTCCTTGGGGAAAACTGTTAAAGGATTGAACTCAAGACCTGTGGAGTACCGTTACACCGCTCAGTCACTGAGCTACCGGCGGCGTCTCAACCGAACCCTCAACCTCTTGATACTCGTTTTGAAGCGACGAACAAATAATAATAAGTTTCATGTCTTTATTTATTTCTGCGTACTTCTCTCTTATTAATTATTGTCATTCATATAACTTGTTACGCCTTCAATTATCGTCCTGTATTATGATAAGTTGTTCTTAGATTACTTCTTTATGCAAGAGTAATCAACCGATGCGTCAAATGTAGAGTTCACTAAGAGTTCAATTCAATTTCTTGATTTTACGTCGTTTTCGTTATGATTTCGCCAGTGTCAAGTTTAAATGTGGAGTTGAAACGATACCTATCATAATACCAGGATCTGAAGTCTGCTAAATGAAAATCGTTCCGGTTGTGTGTCAATGGCCTGTCAGTGTGACAGTTTTGGTTATTTCGTATTCTGCTAACAGTTTGAAGTATAGAAAATCACAGTAGCAATAAATTGATTGATATGAATTGATACTGTAGCGACCTCTGGGAGCTACGACAAGAAGCTTACTCAAAGTGGTTCACGAGCAAGCAAGACGCAACAGAAGTTCTAACACATCTGCAAAATGGCGCCACGTGACAGAACAAAGAACCTGAAATGCGGTATCGAAGTGTTTCACCGCGCAACGCATATATACAACTTCCAATTCTATCCAGGTGGACCAGTCGGTCCCCTGGCCACAACACCCGGCCAGGCGGGTAGCTTCCCTTTTCACGACTCCATCTGGAACCCTCCATTCTGTCTATTGGCATCACTCCTGTCACCCGCCATAATAGCATTACAAGTACAAAAAAATAAGAGAATTCCAGGGACTGTATTCCGCTATTTGAAGACATCTCTGTTGTGTTTTAAAAGAATGTTGGTTGGATGGTTTGGTCGTTTCATATTCCGCCAACAGATTTAAATAAAAAATCACAATGGCAATAGAATGTCATTTGAGTTTCGATGGCATAACAATCACAAAAAAATAGAAAAATTAAATATAAGTATAAAAAAACGGACATTTACGCCGCTTCTGACAAACATTTGAGGGTCATTCAGTTAATTGTGTATCACCATAGTGACAGGTTGTCAGCCCATCGCCTAAATTGCAATTCACATGTTACCCTCGAGTCCCTAAATCGCCTCTTACGATACCCACAGGAAAGAAATGGGGTGATGCTATTCTAATCCGGCATCACACGGCAATAGAGACGCTTTTCAAATAACGGGATACGGTTCCAGTTGTTGTTCAAATTACCACATACACAAATTATCACACCCTACCCATCGACAATTACATAATACCGCTTCATATTTTATTCACAGCGGGTGTCAAATTTGTCCAAACGAAATGCTCGTACAATAACGCGCGGTATTGGTAACCGACGTCGGGGTATCGGGAAGTAGGGATTCGACATTGGTAAAAAAACAAAATCGATTTTTGTTTAATCTTATTGATAGGCAAAAATATCTACACATAAGACTTCCAATTGAATCACTCTATCTAGAGGTATTATGAACGGCCGATGTGGCGCAGAGGTAGTGTGACTCCCTACGACGCAAAGGTTCCGTGTTCAATTCTCGGTGGGACTCTCACAAAGTTGATATTCATCACTTTTTGAATTTGTTCCCAGTCTGGTTAGCACATTGCAGACTGAATCACTTGATCATCCGAAAGAAATATAGCTCCATGCATCGGAAGACACGTTAAGCCGTCGGTCCCAGTTGCTGCTCATGATATATTAGACGGTGGTCGTTACACAACCATGACAGAGGCCTATTACTAGTAGTAGGCGGTTGAAAAACTCTGACACCAGGGTTCATCGTGTCGTAGGGCGACTCGATGTCATACACAAAAAATAAAAAGAACTCTATTTTTTATAGAAATACCGCAAAAAAATAAATTGTTAATACAACGAATGTGTTGTGATAATGTTAGCGCAATCTCGTAGTTTAAATAAAAAATATGTCTTACCATAAATTGAGTTTGGCGTTGAAAAATACGTCCTTTGGTGCCAGAGAGATCGCCCAAATAAGATTATATTTAGGTATTTAGAAATTTTAAATTGAACATGATTTTGAAACAATCAATTAGAGTAATGGCATATATACGTAGAAAAAAAAACAAAAGAACATCGATTTTTTTGACAATCGATTATTATTTACATCCCTATTGGCGACCGACGTCGGGGCATCGGAAAGCATTCATCATTCGCTTAGTTTCCGCCCGCCGTTTTATTGTTATTAATTGTTGACGATAACTTAATTTGGTCGGGCTATCAGTGGTCCTCGTGGTATTATGTGGGCTGGGGAGTGAACTGTGGGTTTGGGAATATGAATTTATGGCTTCAATTTTTAAGAGAGTCGTCACAAATTTTGTGTTAATGGGGATCATGTTTATGAAAGTTACTTAAGGTGAGTGTAGCCGTCAACGACCTCGACAGTGGAGCCACTTCACAAAACTAATATTTTGTCTTTATACAAACAATCTATCATTATGTCCGTTGTCCAAGTTTTATATTCGCTATAATTTAAGTTATGGCATGTTTTACCAAAAGTGACCGTTTTAGGTACTTTTTTCCATAACTTTAATTGCAACGAATATTTCATTGAGTTTGCAGGTTCTAATTTTACTGAAGGATAATACAAAAAACTTGGGCAACAAATATCCTGATAGATTGTTTGTATAAATAGCAATTAAAACTGTTTTTCTGTGATAGAGTCTGTTGTAAATCATGTAGGTGAAGATTATGTAAGTAAGATTGTAACCCTCAAGTCCACCCACCTCTTCTTGTCCTATGGGGCAACAAATCGACGCTATTGACCGTTTTTGAGCCATATACTACTAGTAGTAGGCCTCTGATGTGGTTTTAGATATACATGTAGATAGGTTTGCCGTGTGGTGCTGTTTTAGAATAGCATCACACTAATTCTACTCGTAAGTGTCGTAAAAGCAACTGAATAATCATCCAGGAGAGCAGCAATTCCTATGATTTCAACATGTTGCACTGCGCTTGCCAATCCGCCTGCCAAGCGTGGTGAGTAAGGCAATACCCCCCAATAGGGGGAGGCCCATGTCCAGCTGTGGACTGGTGAGTCTGTTTTTGTTTTGCAGATGGGTATAAGAAGCTAAATCAGTTTTTCTTTACCTACAGATAGCTTTGAGATCCAATTTTCACGATCTAACCCGGCCTGGATCCAGCCATAACGTAAAACCACATTTTGATGGCTAACTGCACTTACTTTGTTACAAAATCCAAATTCACCATGAACTATTTGCCCTTTCATGCCATTTTTAGCCTAAATCTGTGACTTTTGTGGCCCCTTCAGACAACAATTGCGAACAGTTAGCCTACATGTACTTGATTGACAATACACTGCGTACTTGAGAAGTCGCGCTTGCTCCGGTTGCCAAAGAAAAGGGGGCATTAGCATCAAAAAAGAATTCTTTAGCAGTTATGGTGTCAGAGTTAATATAATGGGAAGAGGAGCCTTGCGAACAAAAAGTAAAGCGGTGGGCGCTAACATTTTTTCAATTTCTTATTTTTATTTATGAAAATAACATAGCACTGTGAGTGCATGATAAACCATACTAAAAAAGCAAGGTCGAAACTGGTCAGCCAATCAAATAATTAATATTAGTCTAGTCTAGTTGGTGTCTCACACAAAGACAAAAAAGAAAAGAGATTCGATTATATTAAAATACAATCATGTGCTAAAATGCATATACAAAATTAGTAAAATGATTGTGTTCTACTTTATAAAATACTGGTAAATAGTTATAAGGTAAGTATGGCCTCTTAGCTTAGTTTCAAAACGAACAAGGTATTGAAAAGAATGTCCTGGTTTTTCATATGGAAACACGCCAACGTATTATAACATACTAACAAAATTTTGTAACTGAAACATACGCAAATAAGTACTAATTTAAATCGTTATTAACTATAATTGGTAACTTTAATGGTTCGGCAGTAACATGCAAAGTTTTTCAACTAAGGGCAAACATTTTTTGAACTAAGGGCTTTATCTACATTATATTTTTCTAAGCTATGGTTGTCAGGTGAGGTGAAGGTGATATTGTAAGCAGCGTTGGTTATCCTCGGATATATTTTGTTGTTGAATCCTTTTGTGGTTTCCGAAAGCAAGTAGATACTACCTAGTCGAATTAATAAGAAGGCGAATAGATGTTCAGTCGGTTGTAGCAAAGGCATATTATTATCTATTCTTATGGCAAAGGTATCAGGGTTACTCAAAAAGATCTGAATTATTTTTATCCCCGGTTAATTAATTTTAAAGTTATTCTCATAAAAGAAGTCATTTTCTACTAATCATATTTATGACAAGGCGGCCGACGTAGCGCAGTGCGACTGCCTGCGACGCAAAGGTTCCGGGTTCAATTCTCGGTGGGTCACTTACAAAGTTGATACTCACTTTGTGAATTTGTTCCCAGTCTCGTTAGGACTTTGCAGGCTGAACCATCTGATTGTCCGAAAAGAAAGTTGGTTCCGTGATTCGGAGGCACGTTAAGCCGACGATCCCGGTTGCTGTCTATGATTACTTAGATGGCTGTCATTACACAACTATGTCAGAGGCCTACTACTTGTAGTAGGCGGTTGAAAAACTCTGACACCAGAGTTTATCGGGTCGTTGGAAGAAGTAGAAGAACACGAAAAGATGTCAAGAAAAAAAAATGCTGGGGACAAAAATAATTCAGTTATTTTGTAGTACTCCTGGTTCCTTATGTGCTACAACCGACTGTACATTTGCAAATAGACGTACACGTGTAAAAGATCAGATTATTGGCATCTCAACTTATACCATAAGGAAACGTTCGCAAAAGAAAATATAATTAGCATATTTTAGGCTAGTGACATAAAATTTCGTTGATTATTTATTAATATTCTCTTTAGATTGTATGCTAGAACGTATTTGTTGCAGAGTACTATGTTTTAATTTTAACAAAACAATATCCCCTTAATATTGTTATAGTAGATGTTTGATAAATAGGGTAAAACGCGCAGCCTTTGGTTGGCTGGACTCTACGATTTTTGGCTCCAGGGTTTGGAACCTATATCTGACTATTTGGTGGGGAGCAAGGGCTCACCCGCAGAAGATTGTGTGGTTTTTCAAACAACCAGCCCAATCGCGCCCTAAAGGCGACTGCCGCTTACAGCCCGACAGATATATTCTTTTTTTATTTTATTATTAAAGATGGGTATGCTCTTGACTCTAGTCTAGGTCATAGGACAGAGACAGAGTCTAAGATGGAGCGAGCTCACCCAGTAGAAGCCTGTTAAGGCACTGGCACTCCCACACACTGACGGAACGCAGCAAGCTACTTGGTGCCAGACTTCGGTGGGATGGCGGTCGCGAGCCAGGCGGCCCCTTACGGAGCCTTCCACCGCTTAGTGGGATCGTTCAGCCAGATTTATCCACAGGCAATGTGTTGCCGTTGCCCGGGGTGGACCGCTAGGAGGTAGATCCCATACCACCCCAAATATATTCACCACAAAATAGATACCACAGGCCGTCGTCATCGTGATCGGGCAAGAAGAAAATGACGAAGCGATATAGAAGCTTTTCTCCAGAATTGGGATTTAGAAGTCCAAGACTGAGACTGGAGGCGTGAAAGAGGAGACGCCTTTGCCTTGCATACACATGTCACGCTTGTATATCTTGCAGGTTAGGCAGATCGTTAACGGCTATGAAATACGGTCGCTTTGAAATATTTGAGAGCCGTTTCAGGATAATCGTGTATTACTATATTCACAGGTTGTCAGCCTGTCGCTTAAAATTGTAATACACATGAAACTCTCGAGTAAAGATGACTTCCCGCTGCTGTAGTAAGTCACCTCTTACTATAGCTGCGAAAAATAAATAGAGTGCTGCTATTCCAAGCCAGCATCACAAGGCCTTTACAGTGGAGTTGTACAGGCAGCATGAAAAAAAAAATGTAGGTAGAAAACATTATTTATTAGTTATTACTTACTTCGTACTTAGAGACAGCATTGCAATTTAAACAACTTATTAAATTGGCAGCTGCAACCATAAGGCGACCCACTTTGGTTACACTTAACCTAATGAAGAATGTTACCTAATTTTGATTGTTAGCACTCCATATTCTCTGTCAAAAATAAAAAATACTAGTGAAAGAATTACTTCGATACGTCAATTAGTTTCCAATTTAGAAGTAAAACAAGGTGCAACCGCTGCTCCGAGCTGCCGGTGACGCTGTGACGTCATCGTACAACACGCTCGGTCTGGCTCACTCAGTCCGCATGCGGCCGCGCGCCCGTGCCGTCGAAATTTTACTTAAATAATTTGAAAATGTCCAATCCAAATACTAGGAAATCATGCGTTGTGCCTAAATGTAAAAATAAAACTATCAATTCACCGAAAAAGTTGTTTTTTATAGTTCCAAAGGTCGTTAAAATGCGAAAATAATAATTTTCATTGCATTCTAAACTGCAATGATAAGGTGTGGTACGAACGCGGTGTTCTGGCGTGATTCAACATTTAACCGTTATCTTATCTCTCTCTCTTTTAGTGTGGGACACCGAGTCGTCCAACGACCCGATGAACCCTGGTGTCAGAGTTTTTCAACCGTTATGTATCACCTACTTACTCTCTTAACTTGAACATAACCAATAGCTTTATCGCCATAGCTGTATAAATAACTGGCCTTAACTATTTTGTGAGAAAAAAAAAATACAAATAAATTTAAAAGGTTTGGTAAATCTGTTCAAACATATACATACATACATACACATATCACGCCTATAATCCCTAGCGGGGTAGGCAGAGCGTAAACAGCCGCAAAAAACTGCCATTTACACCACGTCTGACAAATGTTTGAGGGTTATTTGGGATATTGTGTATCGTTATAGTGACAGGTTGTCAGCCCATCGCCTAAAGCATATACATTTGAAATAAAAAGTAAATGAAATAAAATGGTATTTTGTTAGTAAAAGAAAAAAACAAGTAGAAAAGGTTTAGTACTTACATCTGTCACGTTCAACCCAGTACATCTACATCCTAGGTACTTATCCCACTTCCTACTATTCCATTCTAACATATAAAGTATTAAGAATAAGTAGAAGCAAGGAAAGTTTTCTTACCCTTGCATTTTTTCCTCGCATTTCGGCGGCAACATCATTATTTGTTGATATAATTATAGGTAATGTGCAACCATTAACGCATCTGACCAGACCAAAGCCTTTGACGACGACGAAAAGGCTGAATGCCTAGCTGACAGTCTCGCAGCCCAATGCACCCCTAGCACACTCCCTTACGACTTGACCTTCGTCTCAACGGTCGACTCCGAAGTCGAACGTCTCATTTCACTACCTCCATCGGGCCCTCCACTCAGAGTCATCACTGAGATGGAAGTGCGCAACGCCCTTAAGGCACTCAAGCCCAGAAAGGCTCCAGGACCGGACGGCATCACCAACCGTGTCCTGAAGATTCTCCCCGATCACCTGATCAATCGCCTCACCCTGATTTTGAATGCCGCCATGGCTAGTTGCACCTTTCCAGCTTGCTGGAAGGAAGCAATAGTCATAGGCATTCACAAACCGGGTAAACCGGCGAATGAGCGCACTTCCTACCGCCCGATCAGCTTACTGAACCCTCTCGCCAAACTTTACGAACGCATGATCTATGCCCGACTTCGAGACCACGCGGAGACCAACAATCTCATACCTGACGAGCAATTTGGCTTTCGACAACAGCACTCTTGTACCCAACAAGTGCACCGCATTGTCGAACACATCGCTCTTAAGCTAAATGTCTCGTCCAAACCGACCCCGACAGGAGCAGTATTTCTCGACGTGGCGAAAGCCTTCGACAAGGTCTGGCACAACGGGCTGGTATACAAGCTGCACCAAGGGCGCGATTGAGCTGGTTGTTTGAACAACCACAAACTTTTCCGGGTGAGCTCCTGCTCCCCACCATACAGTCAGGTGTAGATTAACCGCCCCGAGGCTAAAATCATAGGGTCCACAACTAAAAAAAAAAACATCTATTTTAGGTAGATTATCCGATTGCCCTTTTTCGAATCCTCTATCCATTTTATGAATCGAATAATATTTACTTTACTATGCCGTGTGATGCCAGCTTAGAATAGCATCTCCCCATTTCATTCCCGTGGGAGTCGTAAGAGGCGACTGAGGGACTCAAGGGTGTGTATTGCAATTTTAGGCGATGGGCTGACAACCTGTCACTATGGCGATACACAATTTTCCGAATAACCCTCAATTATTTGTCAGACGTGGCATAAATGTCCGTTTCTTGCGGCCGTTTACGCTCTGCCTACCCCGCAAGGAATTATAGGCGTGATATGTGTGTAATATTTACTATTAGAGACTATTAACGTAATACCTACACGGACGCAAACACAAACAAAATACTGTACAAGCTATTACACCTACTATCAACGCTGCTGGTGACTTGAGATGAGACCTACTAAGCGGAGCGCGGCTCGCGTTGTGATATGACGTCACAAGCGGTCACGTGGCTGTTTGCGGGACTCGATATTTTTTGAAACTTTGAATGCCTATAAAATCAAAACTACTAGCTATTTTTGACTACAACAAAAACTAGTGTATTTGTTTACATACAGGCTTTACCGATACAAAATTTCAAGCGATTTGGAATACCTAGTAACATTCTTCATTTAATTTGCCTAATCTGCCGTTCCAACATTGCTTGTAGGGACTAACTATAATAATTACGTCATTATTGTGATATTAATATTATGGTGTAAACAAACAGTATTGTACTTTATAAACTAATGTACCCTTGCGGAGTAACGACTCTGTAATCATCCGTACTTATATTATAAATCTGAGAGTTAATGTGTGTGTTTGTGTGTGTATGTATGTTTGTTACCTCTTCACGCTCAAACGGCTTGATCGATTTGGATGAAATTTGGAACACAGGTATATTGGAGTATAGCCTGGAATAATACATAAGCAACTTTTAACCGCAGGAAAACAACTATTACCACGGGAAAATGAGTGGTAGCGGGTGAAACAGCCGGGCGAAATCTGGTATTAATATAGGAATTTAATGTTCCTGTTATTAAGTGTGTTCGGAAATGTTATCTTTAGCAAATTGGAAATGTGACGTGACGACCTCGATAATGGCGCCACTTCACAAAAAATATTTTATCTTTATTCAAATAACTATCAGAATGTCCGTTGTCCGTTTTCAAAAATATTTGAAAGAGCCATGCATACAAAACTTACTAATTTCCTAGACAAATACAAAATTCTTAGAGAAGAACAGTTTGGGTTTCAAAAAGGGAAGTCAACTACAATGGCAGCTTACAATCTTGTTTCAGGGATATTACAAAATAAAAATGCAGGTAATATCGTTACTTGCCTATTCTTCGACATGTCTAAAGCTTTTGACTTCGTATCACATAAATTACTTTTACAAAAATTAGAATCATACGGTATAAGAGGTCCCGCACTGAGCTGGATTCAGTCATATCTTCATGATCGATATCAGTGTGTTGAGATCACTAAAGTTAATAAAGATGACGAAGTCCAATCTTTTAGTTCTGAATATGTAGTTAACAAATTTGGGGTGCCACAGGGGAGTGTTTTAGGGCCATTGCTGTTTCTTCTATATATAAATGACCTTCCACAAATCACCCGTCATAAATGTAATTTGTTCGCAGATGACATTTCCATAATTGTATCTGGTAATAATAACGTGGGCCATGAAACAGACATCAATCACACTGTTTCATCCGTCATTGAATGGCTAACATATAATAATTTAAAAGTTAACCTAAATAAAACTAGTTACATACATTTTGATAATAATCGGACTAAACAAATTTTAAATATTAATTATAGTGGACAAATCATAAATGAGGCTGAGAACGTGACATTTCTTGGAATTAATTTAGATAAGGAATTGAAATGGAAAGTACACTCTAATATAGTATGTAAGAAAATTAATAGATTTGTATATGCTTTATATAAACTGCAGAAAGTTGCCTCTCGACATGCTGCTATGACAGCTTACTATGCATATGTTGAGTCGATTCTTAGGTACGGCATTATTATTTGGGGCAATAGTACAAATATTAAAAAAGTGTTTATAGCGCAAAAAAAATGTGTCCGTGCAATCTGTGGAGCGGCACCGACTGACTCTTGTAAGCCTCTGTTTGAGAAGTTGAGAATTCTGCCTTTCCCTTGCTTGTATGTATACGAGATATCGGTATTTGTAAAGCAGAATAGTCACCTTTACAGAACTACAATTGACCTGTACCCTTCTAGGAGCACAAGGTATTACAACCGAATTGAACATGGATATCGTCCTAAATCTGCGGGATTTAAAAATAACTGCAATTACATGTCAGTATCTATTTTCAACAAAATTCCAAATAATATAAAAGAACTTCCACTTAACAAATTTAAAATTAATTTATATAACCTGTTACTAGAGAGGAGGTTCTATAGTATAAGTGAATATTTAAATTTTAAGTTTTAATTTTGTTAGTATTTGATTGTGTGTTTGTGTATTTGTTTATGACATTGTAATTGATAATTTTTTGATATTGTATGACATATTGTATTATTTGATATTTGCATGTTACGATTTACGTGACTGAAAATGTAGAACTCTAATTTTAAGCCTATCATCTGCAGTACTGTACCATTTTCTTGGCAAATAAACGTCTGAATCTGAATCTGAATCTGAATCTGAATCCAAAATAAGAACCTGCAAACTCAATGAAATATTCGCTGTAATTAGAGTTATGGTAAAAAGTGCCACTTTTGTTATTTATTGCCATAACTTTAATTACAGGGAATATTTCATTGGGCTTGCAGGTTCTAATTTTACTTAAAGATCAAACGAAAAATTTGGCCAACGGACATTCTGATTGATTGTTCGTATAAAGAGAAATGTAATTTTTTTGTGGAGTGGCGCCACTGTCGAGGTCGTTCACGGGTACTCTTGCCTTAAAGATCTAAGTTTTAAAGACAAACAAGCCCCCATACAGCATAGGAAATGCAACTTTTTTTGCATTTCATCCTATTATTAGCAGAAATATTTACATGTGTTGGTATTTATCACTTTGTGAATTTGTTCCAGTCTGTGTAGGACATTACAGGCTAAAACACCTAATTGTCCATTTGTTTTTGTTGCATTCTGTATGATTATTTAGACATCAGTCGTTACACAACCATGTCAGAGGCCTAGCAGTAGTAGGCGGTTGAAAATCTCTGACACCAGGGTTTTAGGGTCGTTTGGTCGTCGTTGATGCGGCGCCGCCAATACTTACTTTGTGGTGTGATGCCGGCTTAGAATAGTATCACCCCATTTCATTCCCGTGGGTGTCATAAAAAGCATTTAAGGGACTCGAGTGTGTGTATTGCAAATTTAGGCGATGGGCTAAATACTTGTCACTATGGTAATACCTACGTTTGTACAAATGTTACAAATATTTGTTAGTCGTGGCGTAAATGTCCGTTTTACAGCCGTTTACGCTCTGTTTACCCCGGAAGGGATTATAGGCGTGATATATGTATGTATGTATGGACGACTCGGTGTATTACGTGTTTGTAGCAATATTAAAAAGACCTCGACATTTTATATTGGTCAGCTAGCATGCAATGATCATTGGTAAACCGATCCGTGGGTATAATTGAGTGTTGTCAAAATATACCGGGTGTAAAAACTTGCAGCAAACAGTTCAACAGGTGAACCAGTGTTTGTTCAGCGTAAAAAACTGAACAAAGTTCCCAAAGGGACATTGGTTGCAATATGAAAATAAATTCTACCTATAATTTGTAGGTGTTTGGAACATTTATTAATTTTTTGAATGAATTTCAAGTGTTTGTAAGACTTGGCGTAATTTTTCGTTTCTTACGGCCATTTACACTATAGTACACTATGGCAATACACAATTATCTGAATGACCCTCAATTGGCTTAATTGTCTGTTTTTTTGCGGCCGTTTACGCTCTGCCTACCCCGCAAGTGATTATATGCTTGATTTGTGTGTGTGTGTATGTGTGTGTGTGTGTAAAGACCTTGTATAGTGGAGCTAGGTGTAGGTAACGCAGACCTGCGCGCGCACCGTCATAACTAGCGGATATTCAATTGAGTCTTTGTCGCCCGTGGAAACCGAAGCAAAAACTGTGAGAAAACTAGCGCTATTGATAGAAAATTATATGTTGGCCGTGTAGGAAACTGTCTAGCTGGAAATAGCATTGATATAAATGATTACTTATTTTGCAATAATTTGCCGTGTGATGCCGGCTTAATAAAACATCACCCTAATTCTACTCGTCAGTGTCGTAAAAAGCGCATAGAATTTCAAACAAGTTTGACGAAGACAAGCTTGTAAAGAAAAATGATCTTTGTGAAAATGAACTAGAAGTCGTTGCAAGTGAAAATATAAGTGTGCAAAATATTCCAGTGGCGTTTGATGTAAATCCCTTTGATCTAAGTGACATCCAGTAAACCGAAGATGATTTGCTCCGGTTGGTACGCTCGCACGCATTGTTCAAATCACCGTACTAATTATAGAAACAATTTTAAAACTCGAGACGGATGACGTGAGGAAAGACGAGGGTGAAATTTTAACTGGAGTTTATTTTCAGAAAGGAAGGGTTACCTACAAAAAGAAATGATTGATTAACAGTTTTAAACGAACCCGGAGATTGATAGGTATGGGAGTTCTTGTCTAAATAAATGAAGATTTATATCAGTATTTAAAATCGTTAATAAATATTCATAAATCTAACATTTTGATGTTTAAAATAAACTAGGTACCTACATGATTTAATGTATTTCAACATTTATTTATTACCTGAGTGGCGAAAGAACTTATCCGGTTGCAAAGAAACTTTATCGTAGAAAGTTTTGCAAAATGTTGTTTTACCGATAATATTTGAAAAGTTCCTTGACCTATAGACAAGTTGAATGTCTCTTTTACGAAGGTGGACATTATTATCGTAGTACTATTATTAGTGAATAAATAAATTGTTGAATGAAAATGTCTAAATGAGTATATTGTATGTGATAACCGTCTAAAAAGTACCAATTTCATGCCCAAAACTTTCTGATCAACCTCAGAAATGGGCGGTTGGGGAGATTTTAGAGACATCAGCCAGTCAGAGGATTTATAAAGATCTGTAGAAGATTCCGAGAATCCTGCGTCGATTTAAATACGCGGCGCCGACGCAATTAGGTTTGTCGTTAGTGGTAGATGTGGATCTCAGACTTGTGTGTTTAATTCTATTCGTTATCGCCTTTTTAGTCCAGGATTGGGATAGGTCGCGTTAGCAATTCATCTTAGTGCATTTGACTGTTTTAAACTTTCGTGGTCACACATAAAGATTCTAAACACAAAAAACTGGCAACTGGGTCAAAATATCGAACAATTTAAGCAAATCGAGAATCGCGGTAAGAACCCCGTTTTTAGTTTTGAGCCAGTAGTGCTATTTTGTAGCTTTGTAAAGTAAAATGTGTCAATGTTACGAAAGGTAGGTGATTAATTAGATACTTTGATTTATATTGTAGATTTTATGTTAACAATTTCATTCTCCAGAAAAAAATAACGACTAGGTAAGTTTAGGAAGTATAATATTGTGCAGTCTAACTAAATAGCCACAAATGGCTGTTTCCACTTTTAAAAGTGAGATTTGACATCATCTCTGTTTAAAGGTGGTTTTAATGGAGACAGCTTTTAGTTATTATTAATGACGCTCTGTTTATATGAACGCAGCTGAACTAGTATTTAAACTATTACAACTACTAGCGTGTGTAGTTCAATGCACAGGAATGCGTTGTCACAGATGCAGTAGACACGTTTGGATTAGTCAAAGAGCTCGTCAAGATTGCCGTCCAGAGATTGCGATTGGCAGACTCTATCATTTTGAAACAATTTGCAGTCCATCCAGCTGGTTGATTAGTCACGTTGGTTTCCTAGAGTTGCGAATGATGAATGTTTAAGTGTCTGTTTAATAAATAAAAATAATAAGTATCTATAGAGGACTGTTGATGACTAAGTAAATGTAACGGCTAGTGAGGAGAGGAGCTATTAGTTGGCGAGATGAGCAGTGTAAAGCGAAGTGGTGTGGAGCGATGTAATACAAAGAGGTGAGGCGTGGTGAGGTGCGGAGGTGAGGTGAGCATAGACATTTGTGTCTATGGAGGAGAGGAGGCGAGGAGAGCATAGAGAAGAGTCAAAAATGACATTACATTCGAATTTGAAGTTTGATGTGACATCGGCGTTTTTTCACTTTTTCGTAAAATTGAGAAATTGTCTTGCAAAATATTATTCGAATATAAAGCATTGTGATTCCAAGAAACTCTTTTATTCGCTAAAATATCCTGACGATAATAGTCAGAAGCGGGATGATTCCAAGTCCACTATGAAGAGAACTCTGCAGGGGGTTCAGGCGAGAAACCTAGACGGTATGTACGGCAAAAGAAGAAGCCAGGAAACGTGAGTCATGACCAGATTTGGAAAACTTTATCACAAAATCGCTGGGAACAGCTCTGCAAATTATGTTAAATGAGGAAGACAGTCAGTACAAAATTGAATTCCATTGATAATTTCAAACCGCTCAATTTATTCTTGATCTTGACCCGGAAGACCAGGAAATGAATAGGAAATTTACCTACTAACAACTGGAACGATTAGACGAAATCCTTTATCTTGCAATTGTAGCTGCAAGGTCCGGAACGCATTTGGTTGAATAGACTTGAATCTTATGAAATATGTGGCAGGAATGGAAAACAATGTTGATCAAGGCAAGACAGGCTCGCCATCACGGCAACGCTACACTTTTGGAAGAAATGATGCAACATTAGAAATTGACCAGTGAAGGTATCACTAAATACTACCAAGAGAAGTTGGCTATCTATGTACCTCTACTATCGATGGCAGCTAAGTGAATGGGCAGCAGTGTCTTGTAATAATACGGGTTTACCCGACGAGCTGCTAGCTAATGCTCAAGCATTTCAATGTTCGATGCCAGACAAAATATATGAAAGATTCTTGTCAGCTTTCGATCATTATCAATTCGATCAAGGTTTCAACTTCCAAGAAGCAAGAAGGGTTGATGAATTTTTGAAAATGACACCTTTGAGAAATTTTGATGACGTAGATGCCTGTGATTAAGTGCCTGGTTATGGAGTACAGGTAGCTGAATACAAGGCAATAGCTTAGTAAATGTGGCTGTAGGATGCACGCCCCAAGAAGACGTGTGTGCAAGAGATAGACAGCACAGCAATGGCTGTACGCACTATAACACACACTTTCACTCCTCTTCAATGTGCTAACGAATCCTGCCGCACCTCAGTACCTGCGTGAGAGGTTTGCGTTTAATGTTGCGGCTCCTCGTCTACGCTCCTATGGTGATCTTTCGCTTCAGATGACGGTATGCTCCTCTACAACATTTAAAAAGTCTTTCACTGTCCATGCTGCGCGCTTGTGGAATGGCTTACCTGCAGGGGTGAGGAACAGCGTTAATGTGAAGATGTTCAAATCCAACACCAGGAAAGTTTGGGGTTATGATCTGGGTGACATAGACAATTTGTAGGGCACATGATATTTATTTATGTATATAAATTTATATGTATATTTGTTATTATCTATTATCAACTAAGGTGTATTTATTTATTATTTATGTATATTAGTTAAAGAGTAAGCATTCTTATTATCATTTATTTTATCACCTTTCTAAAGTACCGTAGTTTACCTGCAAATAACATATCCTCTGAGTCTCTCAAAGGTTGACTGGAAGAGATCCCTTTGTGGGATAAGTCCGCCTTTGTGCCTCCTGTTTTATTCCATCCTTTACTGATCATGTAAATTTGTTTTGTGGTACAATAAAGTTAATACATACATACAATACATACTATGCTAGTATGTTCTATTATTCACGATGGAGAAGGATACTTGAAAATGTGTAACATGGCATGTTGAGCAGCGTGCCATATACCGGATCGAGGGCGACATGATAACACGAGCTGAGCAATGTGTTTTTCAGGTGAGCGGGGATTTTTAATTACTGCAGTAAGGGGAAAAAGGTGCAGACGACAAGCAATAGATAAGCAAGAGATAAGTAGGATCTTTAAAAAAATTTGCTACTTTAGTAAATACAGTCTGCAATGAAGATAGGTTAGCATCATAATACAGTCGGTAAGGAGATAGGGTATCAACCTAAGCTAGCCAAAATAAGTGTAATGTGTAAATATATGGCGGGTGACGGGAGTGATGCCGATAGGCAGAATGGAGCGTTCTAGGCGGAGTCGGGATAAGGGTAGCTACCCTGCCTGGCCGGGTGTTGTGGCCAGGGGACCTACTGTTTCACCTGGATAGAATTGGAAGTTGTATATATGCGTAGCCGTTGAAACTCTTCGATACCGCGTTTCAGGCTCTTTGTTCTGTCACGTAGCGCCATCTTGCAGATATGTTGGAACTTCTGTTGCGACTTGCTTGCTTGTGAACCACTTTGAGTGAGCTTCTTGTCTTAGCTCCCAGAGGTCGCTACAAATACAAGCAGTCGTTTCTCTTTTATTATCTTTCCCTATCTAAAAGCTTCGCTTTGGCTGCGCTGTGGTGATATAACATGTAGTGGATTAAAGTGATGGATGAGGAGGTCGTAACTGGGGGATGATCTTATTTATCTGCTGTAAATTAACGATTTTTCTTGCGCCAATTGCGGTGCAATTGGTTTCAGGATGGCCGACTGTAACGGCTAGTGAGGAGAGGAGCTATTAGTTGGCGAGATGAGCAGTGTAAAGCGAAGTGGTGTGGAGCGATGTAATACAAAGAGGTGAGGCGTGGTGAGGTGCGGAGGTGAGGTGAGCATAGTCATTTGTGTCTATGGAGGAGAGGAGGCGAGGAGAGCATAGAGAAGAGTCAAAAATGACATTACATTCGAATTTGGAGTTTGATGTGACATCGGCGTTTTTTCACTTTTTCGTAAAATTGAGAAATTGTCTTGCAAAATATTATTCGAATATAAAGCATTGTGATTCCAAGAAACTCTTTTATTCGCTAAAATATCCTGACGATAATATAAATAAATAAGCAAATAAAAACTCTTTATTACACACCAATATCATTAAAAACAGGAAAATCTTACCCCACAGTGCGCAAAGGCAGTCTTATCGCTACAAGTGATTTCTTCCAGACAACCTTTGGTTAGAGGAAAGCAGATGAGGTCTCCCTAATATTTTTATGATGAACTTAGAAATATCAGCCCAATAGAAGTTTCACTACCCCATAGGCATAAGGGATTTTCCTACAGTAAAAATGCCTTTGTTACTCAAGGAAACTCATACGGCTGCAATGTAAGTGTTAGAGTGTTTCCAAATGTAATTTGCACAGGTAACAAATTGCACTTCCTATTAAAAAAAAAATTAGAATGGGTATAGAAGTTGAAGATGACCTTTGCTGGAGTCAGTGGATACAGGAGATACAATATCAGCGAAGATGGCGAGAAAAAAGAATCCTTTACTCAACAATGATTAAATGATGGCTGATGTGATGAAGATGAATAGAATTAACTGGTCACTGATCTGACTATTAGAGAAGTACCTACACAGCAACAGACTAAAGATAGCGCTATAGCCCTCACTAGGTCTGATGACATATTGTGATTATGATTAACGACAAGTTTAGCATCTTCATTGGGATGAATAGTGCGAGACGCTACTTCATTTGGCAACAGTTCTTAACCGACTTTAAAAGTGGAGAAGGTTCACATTTTTTTGGGTAATATCAGTTTTTTATGTGCCATTGCTCAAAGATGCATGAAAGACAAGGCGGGTAGTAAGATTTTTAAACTGGTTTTATTTAGACAATTACAGCTATACAATTCCGAAAATAAAATGTTATTGACGAAGATCTAACAGATACATATCAGTTACACAATTTGATAAACTGTACTTTATAGAAAAGAAAAAAAAAGCAAACTAACCTCTGTTTTTTTTTACATTATTTCAATACCATGTCTATAGTTTTAAAGTTCACCCAAAAAATATGCTTTAATTTAAATATAATAATCTTTATACTAAGAATATTAACGACACATTTCTAATTTCAATATCGAAATATAAAGGTGATATCTTGCAAAAATTTGAGTGGAAAATGATTGGCTGTTTCTCTCTGGCGCAGTGCAAATGAAAGGGATCACATTATCAGTTGAAACAGGGATTTAAATCATTTAATTTCTTGGTAGTTCTAGTTCTTCAGCCAGAAATTTTATTATGTGTTTAGGGAAAGTCAAAAGAACTCTTTCAATTTTATAACTAGGTATCTCTTAGTTCAAGTTGGTTCCATTCTTTTTAAATTTTTTAATAGGTATATTTTTTTCAAAGTCATCGTTTGCTTTAATCAAGCTGTTTGTATGTATTTAACCATAATTGACACCAAGACTATTGTCCTTTGTCCTCTTGTTCGTAATATTTCCCACATTTCAAAATTATATATCTCAATGGTCACGGAATCTTTCGTGTTTTCTTGGTGACATTACTGTTTAGGTTATTTATTTCATTAACTGTAATTTGTTTTATCAAATTATTTGTTGATAAAACAATATTGCTTAGTAGGATTGATTGTGATCTTTCAATTGAGTTAGTTTAGATTTTTTTTTATTATTAAAGATTTTAGCTTGGAATTAGCCTCATTTTTTCTATTGCTTTGTATAGTCATCCAGAACTTAGCAATAATCGTCTCTTTTTTAAAATCTGTAACAAACTAAAGATTATTTATTTAGCAATACACAATATTCCAAATAACCCTCAAATATTTGTAAGACGTGGTGTAAATGGCCGTTTTTGCGGCTGTTTACGCTCTGCCTACCCCACAAGGGATTATAGGCGTGATATGTGTATGTATGTGTATTTAGATTTTCTGTTTTGCATACATACACAAATCACGCCTTGATCCCTTGCAGGGAAGGCAAAATGTAAACGGACGTACAGTCGGTTGTAGCACATAAGGTACCAGGGGTACTCCAAAAGAACTGAATTATTTCTGTCCCCAGCAAGATTTTTTTCTTGAAATTAATATGTATTAGTAGAAAATCACTTCTTTTATGAGAAAAACTTAAATTTTTTGTTATGTATTAACTGGAGATAAAATTAATTAAGTTCTTTTGGAGTTCCCCTGGTACCTTATGTGCTACAACCGACTGTACAATACGGTCGCTATTTGCCAAGTCTGACAAATTTTGAGGGCCGTTTCAGATCGTTGATCACTATGGACAGGTGTCGCTTAAAATTGTAATGAAATGAAATTCACTTAATTTAATGTAGGATAGTACTATATAAGTAGGATAGTACTATAGGTAGTACATACACATGAAAACCTCGATTACCTGCATCACCTCTTACGACACCTGCGGGAAAGAAATGGGGAAATGCTATTCTAAGCTGGCATCACGTGGCAAATAATTGTTTTGTTTGAGATATGTGAATTAATAAGATGAATACTTAAAATGGAAAAATAATGTGAAAAAATTACAAACAAACGCGGCTTGCACGTTACTATATCTAATTCGTTTATCGATATGAACGAACCGCTGCTGGCACGCGACCATTTGTCACTTTTGTAGGAACCTTCCAAAGCTTCGTGTCGACCAACATCATCCGCTATTGGAGCGCACATAGGACACGTTTTTGTTTGAAAAAATATAAAGTGGTGTTTTGTGAATAAAAAAAAAGTAAGTATTAAAGTAAATAACAAAAAATATTTCATAAAAATTACAAGTGGTCATTCCCTAAAACGAATATATGTAATCATTCACAGTGTTAATAACAAAAAAGTTAAACGCGCTTTAAGGCAGTGTTTGACTGAAATGACGCTTTCAAAATGCTTATACCACGTCTATTTTTTTTGTAATAAGATTGTCATCTTATAAGAACACCTGAACAGTTGCGATCTAAACGAATGGTTGCCATCGCTAGCGTTGACTTATATAGGCTTTATCGACACCTGATCAGAAGAACATTATAATGTCGATATATGCCGTTAAAGTTATAAGTAACACCATAGCCACAAGCAGTCGCAGACTTTCCTCAGCAACTTGTCCAGCATGAGACGGCGTTTAAATAAATAAATATCTTGGACATTTCACACAGCGCCATCTAATCCCAAATTAAGCAAATGGGAACAAAATTGCTGATAAAATACAGAAATGCATTTTTTTGTAAATAAATACATATAAAATACCCAGAGTCACAAATACTTTTCTTTTTGTATTTTTTTTTCTTGTAAAATTTAGCTTCCAATTCTAATTCATCAAAACACTATCTCCAACAAACAATTCCTAGTCCCATATCGGCGGATGTCAAAGATAAGCATCATGAGGGTGTATTGTCGAGTGGAGAGGGAAGGGCATGATTGCATGATTTATGTGCTAAATCGGAACCGTTTGTCATACAAGCTTGTGCCCAATTCCGGGTTCAAGGGAGTCCTTATGATTTTCTTATTACAATATTACATTGTCCTACTTGAAGAAAAAAGTTAATTATGAATTTTAAAGAAAGATTGTCCAGTACGTGTAGCTCAGTTTTATGAGCAAAAGGCTTAGTAACATTAATTAACCAATGTAATGAATTTAATAGCACCTTACATATAAGAAAAATGGGTAAATGACCTCTTCAACCCTCTTCTCCCGCACACTTGGGTTGCATCTAGAATTTCTCTACGAGAAGCTTCTCGTTGCTTCTTCATTAAAACTCCCCATCATAACAAGCATAATAAATTATAAAAAAATAAAAAACGACTGCTTTCTAATATAAACCCTAGTTATGACATTCGGGATAATGTAAGTATTTTTCCGATATATGTTCAGTCCATACCCATTCGAATATGTTCAGTGCTTATCGATTTGCAGTCCATTAAAGAATCACACATATATACATACATAAACTCTAAAATATAACACTCCTTTTTTGGTTGGGCAGTCATGTAAAAATCCCCTAATTCTTAACTCGTCCAACTACTTTCCCTATCCAACCTCGCGTCTTAAACGCCGTCGTCCTAGACACGTCCTTTTGGATGATGATGACGATATCACAATATCACAGTAGTCGCGTCGTGGAGTATTCTATCTGTTGTAAAAATATGGCTTGTTGAAGTCATCAACCAACAATCAGGTCCATACGTCCAGATATGATCCTTCGATGAAAGGGACTTAGAAATAATTTGCTTACAGATTAAGTCATGACGTCAGTCAATTTGTTTTAATAATTTCACAAACATGTTAATCCTCTAAAGCTTTACCTAAAAATAAAAATAAGACGAAGTAACAGAGGTGGCAAATGTTTTCAGGATTTCGAGACTTTCGGGTGCCATTTGGCTTAGGACGGAAGCCCTGTCGAAGTAAAAAGATTTGTTTGATAAACACTGATGTATTTAAAGGTACGAGTATAGTCAAGATCAGGCTAGACAGTTTGGACTTTGGATCATTCTTATTCCGCTCACATGAGACTTACTTTGGCGGTTCGAGTCTATGTGAGTTTGACTGTACATAACACACATTCAAGGGTGTTATGTACAAGTAGACTTTGTTTATTTTGATTTCACTAAGGCGTTTGATTGAGTTGATAATGTAAGCTTTCCGCTCTTGGATTTGCGCCTTCTCTGCTTATGTTTATTGCCGACTATCTATATTCCATCAATAGTTTGAAAAGCGTGTTTTTTTATTGCCTAGCCTTTTCATTTTCGTTCAGGCGTTAGCCAAGGTTCAAATCTAGGTTCACTCATATTTATCCATTAGCCTATTCTACGCTGATGAACATTGTTTGTTGTCTCTCCTCCTAACCTTACGCGGTAGAACAGTTGACTTTCGGAAATGCCTAAGATTGAATATGCCTGAGATTGCTTCGATGTTTTACTTTAGATATTTAAATAGGTAAGGGACTCGAGGGATGTGTATTGCAATTTTAGGCGATGGGCTGACAACCTGTCACTATAGTGATACACAGTTATCTGATTGACTCTCAAGCTTTTGTCAGACGTGGTGTTAATATCCGTTTTACGGCCGTTAACGCTCTGCCTACCCCGTAAGGGATATAGGCGTGATTTATGTATGTATGTATGTAAATAGGTAACATTGTTAAATCGAATTTCAACTAGTCGGGTACCTACAAAAATTTTGGCTGTCATAGAATCTGTCATCGAACTGAAAATTTCCCAAATACTTTCCTAAAAGTGAGAAACCAACCGATGCCATCTTCTTCTGCCGTGTCACCAAGTTAACAAACGAAAAATTCTTTGTAAATTACTTGCTTTACGCTATCTGACATTTCGTCGGCACGAATGTGTATTCTATTTTACATTATCAGTCAAAAAAGTCCACTGTTGGTCATGGGCCTCCCCTTTTTAGGGGGTGTATTGCCATACCCACCACAATTGGCAGGCGGATTTGCGAGCGCTGTTTAAGATAATGTATTCATAGGGATCGATACTGCCCATTTCCTGAATGATTTTTTACGACACCCACGCGTAGGATTGGGGTGTTGCTTTTCTCAACCGGCATCACACGGCGAATGTGAATCGTTATAACTTATTTCACGATCATACAATACAAAATTTTCGACAGCGCCGAAAAGAGCCCTATCAACCCCCTCTAATCATATAATACATACATACATACATAAATCACGCCTATATTCCTTACGGGGTAGGCAGAGTGCTAACGGCCGTAAAACGGATATAACACCACGTCTGACAAAAGCTTGAGGCTCAACTAAATAACTGTGTATGACTATAGTGACAGGTTGTCAGCCCATCGCCTAAAATTGCAATACACATCCCTCGAGTCCCTTAGTCGGCTCTTACGACACCCATGGGTTAGAAATGGGGTGATGCTATTCTAAGCCGGCATCACACGGCAAATCATATAATAATGACCTCAATTCGGGATATAAATTCTCATAACTTACCTGTAATTAGTGCTGTCACTCTCCGTCAAATAGGTTTAGAAAGGGATATGAAATATCTAAATTGATTGTTTATTCTAAGTCATAAAGATAAAACTTCGTAAGTATCCTAAACATATTACATGTTCTAATTTATCAGCCTGTTTCTAAACTACCTACTCGTTTATATTCAATCCGTGAATAGCGTAGTTGGCTGTATATAAACTTATGCTTTGTGTACTATGTATTATGTAAGTAACGTATGTCACAAAATAGAGAATGTACAGAAGAATCACTCGGCCCTTTTTTCAATTATTTCCGCTTTCGGCAAGGGCTGCCACTGTTTTGTTACCGATTTTATTCAATGGTGTAGGTACCTAAACATACAGGGAGTAAACAGAAAGGGTATATCAAGCCGAAAGGTGCTCACGAAACTGAACAACTTTCGCCCATTTGCCCACTTTGACCTCCTTTCGGCTTGATATACCCTTTCTGTTACTCCCCGTTTTTACATTACTTATACTACGTACGTAGCACAATTATTATGAAATGGGGAGTGACGAGTAGGTTATCTACCCTGGGGCTGTTGAGATCTTTTTAGCTGGCATGGTGACCCTGGTGATCCTGGCCGGCGGTGGCGGACTGAGTGACACAGACATGACAAATCGACAAATTGACCTTCTTTTTATGAATTTGGTTCCGCAGGATTATAATCATAAGAGGTTGATGTACTTAAAAGTAAGTGGTAATATTTAGGTATATTAAACAAAACATACATGAAAAATGAGGTGCCGTGTGATGCCGGCTTAGAATAGCATCACCCCATTTCTTTCCCGTGGGAGTCGTAAAAGGAAACTAAGGGACTTGAGGCACACCCTCAATTACAATTTTAGGCGATGGGCTGGCAACCTTTCACTATGGCGATACACAATTTTCGGAAAGACCTTCAAATTTTTGTCAGATGTGGCGTAAATATCCGTTTTTGCAGACGTTTACGCTCTGACTACCCCGCAAGGGATAATAGACGTGATATTTGTATGTATGTACGGTCGCATTCAAAAGTGGAGTCATAGTTAACACAAACCTCAGAAAACAAGTCGCTCGCACCCGCGGCGACACTCACACAATGACACAAATGACGTATAACATACTATTATTTGACGAACTACCATTGTATAATAGGCTGAGTAGTATTGACTATTTCACTACATGAATCATTAGCTTCGGTAGCTTGGTCAGTAGCGCGGTCAAGCAAATTCTTGACCGTTATTGTGGAGACAATGGATCGAATCCCGATATCTTCGTTGTAGTTTTTATTTTATCAAATGAAGCAAAATTTAGTAAATTTTGAATTACATTTTAGTTGTTGCTAGATCGTTTGCGAGATAGTGCGTGTGCTAAGTGATTTTTTTTAACCTAAGTTTATTTATTAAACTTCAGTGTTTATTTCTTCAAAATGCATACTATTATCAGTTTGCAGGATAAGCAGCGTATTGTTGCGCTGCAATTATCTGTGGCGCTGCATGATATTGGATTTAATTTAACTCAAATTGCTAATCAGACTGGTCTGGCCGTAAGTATAGTTTTATTTCATTACAATTGTATTTTAAATATTAAAAACTTTGACTCATGGTATGTTGGTAGCTGTGAACCGATTAGTATAAACTTTTTTTATTAATAATGCTACTTTGTTTTAGTGGAAGACTGTTAAACGTTGGGTTACACGTTTTGAAGAGGAAGGTAGCGTAAAAACTCGACTCGTCTTATTAATGATTCACAGCGGAGGATGATGGTGTAACAATATGAAGAAAATGCTTCTGCCGCTGGTCCAGGCGAATTAGTAGCACAAGAAACAGGGCGTGCAACTGCCGCTAATTATGTTGATATGCTACAGGAAAGCATGCTACCGACGACGGTGCGAAATGTTTAACTGTTTATCCTGCTAGTGAAGTTCCTCGTTTTGCATTTGTCCAGGATAAATTGTCCAGTGCATCGAGCTGCGGTGGTGTATAATTGGTTTAGCCAGCACCCAGATATCCAAGTTATTTGTTGGCCAGCAAAATCTCCGGACTTAAATCCCATAGAGAATTTATGGGGTTTAATGGTGCAAAGGTGGGACATGCACAATGAAAGAACTACAGAAGCTTTAGAGGCTCACTGCCTGGGAGTGTGGGAGACTACCAGAGGAACAGATATATGGAATTATTTGGTCGAGTCTATTAAGTGTTGTTGAAAACAGCGGAGGTAACACCAAATACTAATTATGTAAGCGGCGATTTTTACTTAAGATTCCAATCAGACCCGATCTAGCATACATTGCTGATTATCTTGTGTATTTCATTATAATATATGAATATACACAAAATAATCAGCAATGTATGCCGAAGCGGGCCCGATAAATCGTTGCTCACTCAACCTCTATTTACCTGCTTACCCGCCTACTATTGCAGTAGGTATTTGTGGAGCATTACATTAGCAATTAAACATCGATATATATTTATATAAGATTGATCATTATTAGTCAGTTATCTTAAGGCCTTGCTTCAATATCTTTTCATTACGAAAACGAGTACTTAAGCTTAAACCTTGAGATGTAGGCAAATAACTGATTTATTATTATTACAATTACTTTTAATTCCGAGGAAAGTGCATCATCGTTAAACATAGAACAATAAAATAATTACTAACGAAATTATTACTTAAATAACTTTATTGAAAGATTCAATCCAAGATTTGGATCATTCCTATGATCTTATAAATAATTACCTATCGATGTTTCAGCTAATGAACACTTAATATCATTTTACATAATATTGTGTTTTATCATTCAAACAAAACTATAAACTAAGTATTACGGCAGCAAGTATTTTATGTAGTTTTACATACTCGTATATTATGGTTACCCAAAGTTCTCATTCATGTCATTATGTTATTTACATAAAGTAATACTATACCTACCAATAAAATAATTTCTTACCTTACTTTTTGTTTTATTACAATATTATAGGTTTATGTTTTTAGATATCATATTTTGATACATAATTTACAATAAACATTTAAAGATATAATACATAGATGAATATATAGAAAAATATTATATAAAATAATTATTACTGGAGAAAATATGGTAAAAACATATAAAAAAACATTATTCAACATACAGAGATCGGATGGGAACCCGGTTCCGTTCTGATTAGAAGGTAGGAACTATTACCGCTAAGCTACGGTAGCTTGTGATCAATACGACGAAATAAAGATATGTAATCTATTGCTTTACTACAAGTGAACGAATAAGGATAACTATAATACAGTTTTAGACAAACCAGTGTGATGTATACTTTGTGGTGATGTGGTGGCGAATAGGCTATCACCGAGTAATTATTTCAAAGATTACATAGATGTCGCTTATAGGTGGTAATCTGTTTAAGTTTTAATGCTACGCCTTAAGGTGGACTTTTCTACTTACAGTCGATAATCTTACGTGTGTGCGTAAGTTAGTAAAGTAAGTACAGAGGATAATAACCCGAATTGCAATCTGTCAAGTGGTCTAACTATGACTCCACTTATGAATCCGACCGTACATCAAAAATGTAAAGTTGTTTTTAGCCTTTTTTTAAGTAGAAACTCAAATCACATTATAAAAAATATACTGATTAGGGTTTGTCTGACTTGTTTGTTCTTTTATGAAAGCAAGTTTTTATTTAAGTTGGTACAAAATATTATAGGAACATTGTACAAATCACATCGTATACAAATAAACCTATTTATTACCTATTAATATTTGCGTGAAGCCATTTTGTACGTCCGCGCCAAACGCGGTTGACACTCGACTCCAAGTGTGTTTGGATTGGTTTGGATTTCCTTGTAACGGCGGCGTGTCAAATTTTGCGAGAGTTTCTGACGTTTGCTTGAAGTGAGCTCTCTGTATTCGGCGCGCAGCCGCCAATACTTACTTTGTGCCTATGTATACAGTTGTTTGCTTTTCCAAATCCACACTAATATTATAAATGCGAAAGTAACTCTGTCTGTCTGTCTGTCTGTCTGTCTGCTACGCTTTCACGGCCAAACCGCTGAACAGATCTTCATGAAACTTGGCACAGAGATTGCTAGCATACCGAGAACGGACATAGGCTACTTTTTATCACCATTCGAGGGTCTGGAGTACAGATGTAGACCACCAGGTGTACCACCAGGAGCCCAGCTAAACTGTTAGAGATACAGGCATGGTTCCAAAACAAAAGTTGTTCAGTATGATGGGCCGCTTCTTTTCACAAGGACATTGAGGATCTGGAGTAACTTATGTAGACCACCAGGTGTACCACCAGGAGCCCAGCTAAACTATTAGAGATACAGGCATGGTTCCAAAACAAAAGTTGTTCAGTATGATGGGCCGCTTCTTTTCACAAGGACATTGAGGATCTGGAGTACCTTATGTAGACCACCAGGTGTACCATCAGGAGCCCAGCTAAACTATTAGAGATACAGAAATGGTTCCAAAACAAAAGTTGGCCAGTATGATGGGCTGCTTCTTTTCACAAGGACATAGATGATCTGGAGTACATTATGTAGACCACCAGGTGACCATCAGGAGCCCAGCTAAACTATTAGAGATACAGAAATGGTTCCAAAACAAAAGTTGGCCAGTATGATGGGCTGCTTCTTTTCACAAGGACATAGATGATCTGGAGTACATTATGTAGACCACCAGGTGTACCACCAGGAGGCCAGCTAAACTATTAGAGATACAGGCATGGTTCTAAAACAAAAGTTGTTCAGTATGATGGGCTGCTTCTTTTCACAAGGACATTGAGAATCTGGAGTACCTTATGTAGACCACCAGGTGTACGATCAGGAGCCCACTTAAACTATTAGAGATACAGAAATGGTTCCAAAACAAAAGTTGTTCAGTATGATGGGCCTTTTCTTTTCACAAGGAAATTGAGGATCTGGAGTACCTTATGTAGACCACCAGGTGTACCATCTAAACCAGAACCTGTTTCTAAAAAAACTATCTAACGCGGACGAAGTCGTGGGTAAGAGCTAGTAAACAAAATAAAAATAAAAAATCCAAGTCCTGTCATGTTTGAAAATGTCGGTGGGTTCTTCGCAATTTGTAGTCAATTTCGTCACCATTGTTTTCATCGTCGCCTTATTTTCACAGATAACACGTATTTTGCCCCATATTGTAAGACATGACCTGACTAAAATATATCCCATCCTATTCTAAACCTATTTAATGGAAAGCACTAATTTAAGGTAAGTTAAGAGAATTTATACCCCAATTGAGGGCAATGACCCACGAATATCTAAGAGATCCTCTAATCACACGTGCTCGTCTCATTTGTCACATCTTCTTTATAATGCCTTTGTCTATTTCTCAAATGAAATCCACCCCGTTTACCCCAATTGAAGGAAGCATGACGTCACAAAGAAGCTCGTAAACTGAAACGAGTGGAGCGTGCGAGCGAAACTCACTTCAACAAATATATAAATACTCCGGACTAATTAAAAACAGTAACTAGATACAGGGTGTGAAGGATAAGGTTAAATTAAACAAGTGCTGTGTTTCTCAACTATATTTGAATATTGTATTATTAAAGGAACAAGTATCGCTCATAATGTAGGTTTACGCGTTTGTTTATAATTTGGTAGAGAGTGTTCGGCAATCACAACTGACTGCGTATGTGATCTGTCGACCTCCGTGAAGAAGGCTCTCTTAATCAGCCAAAATGTAGATGTCTGAACTCTCTTCCAAAATATAAATATGTAAGTCGCGTAAACCTTTATCATTTAAATATTTCATTCACTTAAATATGTACCTAATTTAACGAAGGTTCGAATCGCGCTCGTGTTTCTTTATTTGAAAAATACATACTTAAATGGTGTAACAAATCCACTATTCATATATAAATAACCTTAATTATTAAAAATTGTAATGCCGTGTGATACCGGCTTAGATGACCGTGTGATGACGACTTAGAATAGCATAACCCCATTTCTTTCCCGTGGGTGCGGTGTCGTAAGAAGCGACTCACTGACTCTAGGGTGTGGATTGCAAATTTAGGCGATGGGCTGACAACCTGTAACTATGGTGATACACAATATTCCAAATGACCCTCAAATGTTTGTCAGACGTGGCGTAAATGTCCGTTTTTACAGCCGTTTATGCTCTGCCTACCCCGTAAAGCATAATAGGCGTGATATATGTATGTATGTGTGATACCGGTTTAGAATAGCATCACTCTAATTCTATCCGTAAGACTAAGGAATAACTTCGACTAGAAAAAGGGCCGCAGCGTTTCCTAGGAATGCAAAATCTTGTACTGCACTCACCTATCCGCTTGCCAAGCGTGGGGAGTAGGGCAATATCCCACAATAGGGGGAGGAGAGGATAGGAAAGGATGTTTGAAGAACCATTTAAACACTATATTCAAAAGTGCCGTGTAATGCTTCTTTCCCGTGGGAGTCGTAAGAGGCGACTAAGGGACTTGAGGGTGTGTATTGTAATTGTTAGGCGATGGGCTGACCTGTCACTATGGCGATACCCACACAATTTTCCGAATGTCCCTCAAATTTATGTCAGACGTGGCATAAATGTCCGTTTTTGCGGCCGTTTACGCTCTGTCTACCCCGAATGGGATAATAGGCGCGATATGTGTATGTGTGTGTATGTAAGAATTGCATAGACCCTAATTAGATTTTTTATAATTAACACACATAACCCTTTTCGTTGAGTGACATCTAATACTTTCCATTTAATTATATTTGTTTGACATTTTGTTAATTGAGTTCTATTTCAAATCCTACTTCATTCATTTTAAACAATATGTAAGTAGATGTTTATTCTATGATAATTATACTTTAACCAAATATTTTGAACTTAGATAAGCCATCAAGTATTGTATGTATTTTTTCAATGTTTCTCATATAGCTCTTTTCTTCTTAATAACTCATTAGAACTACACTACAAGATTTGGTATAAAAAACCTGCAGAAAATTTAGTTTAGTTATTTGTCACATGACAAAAAGACACAGTTATGTCGCAGAATTTCCTCTATTCTCAATAGTTTAATTGATTGTTCTTTTGATAATTTTTAGTTGCAACAGTTCCATTAGCTATTTTGATTGAATAAATCAGGTTTTTGTTTAAATTGTCATAAATATTTACAATAATGCGACTTTATTTTAATCCTATACTCTTGTTTGAATGATGTTGAGATATGTGGTCATGTTGCAGATATTATCTCTTAGTGCAATAGAAGTATCTTCAACTTTCATACAATGCCTTAATATTTATGCATTTGAACACTTCGTTTCAATTTCCCATTTTATCAAAATGCTTACAAAATCCTTAAGACGTAAAGTTCTTCTTCTTCTTATCGTATCAATGGGATACGCCCAATGCAGATTGTACAAAATCTATAGCAGCGATTGAGGACGTAAAGTTTAAGAAGAAAATATAGAATGTTAATTTCTTCAGGCGGACTGTATAAAGCAGGCTAAGCTACAATACAACTATTTTAGTATTTCTAATCTGAAAATTCTGAGATGAATGTAGATAAAATCTATTCAGAAAATATTCAAATAAAACAGCCTCGACGCCCCTTCGTCCCACACGGCGTTTCAGCGCTAGCATGCGTCACTTCCGGTAACAGCAGCCAATCAGCGCGCAGCATGCTCCCCCCCGGATGTTGCCTTGGCACTGTTAATTAATTCAAACAATTCACTACATATTCTAATGATTTTACGAGTTTTTTCAACCGTCTCATTACGGGCAATTGGATGTTCAAATTAAGGACCACGGAGAACTATTCTGTCGAAAAAAGTTAAACAGATTATGTGAAAGAATGTACCAGCCAACGGTCGCGTTCTAAAGTGGAGTCATAGTTAACACAAACCTCAGAAAACAAGTCGCTCGCACCCGCGGCGACACTCACACAATGACACAAATGACGTATAACATACTATTATTTGACGAACTACCATTGTATAATAGGCTGAGTAGTATTGACTATTTCACTACATGAATCATTAGCTTCGGTAGCGTGGTCAGTAGCGCGGTCAAGCAAATTCTTGACCGTTATTGTGGAGACAATGGATCGAATCCCGATTTCTTCGTTCTAGTTTTTATTTTATCAAATGAAGCAAAATTTAGTAAATTTTGAATTACATTTTAGTTGTTGCTAGATCGTTTGCGAGATAGTGCGTGTGCTAAGTGATTTTTTTTAGCCTAAGTTTATTTATTAAACTTCAGAGTTTATTTCTTCGAAATGCATACTATTATCAGTTTGCAGGATAAGCAGCGTATTGTTGCGCTGCAATTATCTGTGGCGCTGCATGATATTGGATTTAATTTAACTCAAATTGCTAATCAGACTGGTCTGGCCGTAAGTATAGTTTTATTTCATTACAATTGTATTTTAAATATTAAAAACTTTGACTCATAGTATGTTGGTAGCTGTGAACCGATTAGTATAAACTTTTTTATTAATAATGCTACTTTGTTTTAGTGGAAGACTGTTAAACGTTGGGTTACACGTTTTGAAGAGGAAGGTAGCGTAAAAACTCGACTCGTCTTATTAATGATTCACAGCGGAGGATGATGGTGTAACAATATGAAGAAAATGGTTCTGCCGCTGGTTCAGGCAAATTAGTAGCACAAGAAAGAGGGCGTGCAACTGCCGCTAATTATGTTGATATGCTACAGGAAAGCATGCTACCGACGACGGTCATTGATCTACAACAACCCTAGATTTAGCGCCTCATACAAAATTACGCTAAGATTTTGTCACCTACTGAACTATACAGTCATACATAGCGATTTATAGATTCATTGCGTCCGCCTGATTCAAAATATCACAACGAACCTCACCATAATCTATTGAATTCAGCCTTATTTATTAGCCCGTACTTGGTCATGTTAACAGTTTCGCGGCCAGCCACGCACTGTGAAAAAAGGAGTGCTCGCTTGCAAATTGTGCACTACTTTACCGGCCCACCTTTTGAGCGTACGCGCGTAATCTAGGGTTGTTGTAGATCAATGACGACGGTGCGAAATGTTTAACTGTTTATCCTGCTAGTGAAGTTCCTCGTTTTGCATTTGTCCAGGATAAATTGTCCAGTGCATCGAGCTGCCGTGGTGTATAATTGGTTTAGCCAACACCTAGATATCCAAGGTATTCGTTGGCCAACAAAATCTCCGGACTTAAATCCCATAGAGAATTTATGGGGTTTAATGGTGCAAAGGTGGGACATGCGCAATGAAAGAACTACAGAAGCTTTAGAGGCTCACTGCCTGGGAGTGTGGGAGAGTACCAGAGGAACAGATATATGCACTTATTTGATCGAGTCTATTAAGTGTTTATTAATTGTTGTTGAAAACAGCGGAGGTAACACCAAATACTAATTATGTAAGCGGCGATTTTTACTTAAGATTCCAATCAGACCCGATCTAGCATACATTGCTGATTATCTTGTGTATTTCATTATAATATATGAATATACACAAAATAATCAGCAATGTATGCCGAAGCGGGCCTGATAAATCGTTGCTCACTCAACCTCTGTTTACCTGCTTACCCGCCTACTATTGCAGTAGGTATTTGTGGAGCATTACATTAGCAATTAAATTATGCTAAAACATCGATGATAATTATTAGTCAGTTATCTTAAGGCCTTGCTTCAATATCTTTTCATTACGAAAACGAGTACTTAAGCTTAAACCTTGAGATGTAGGCAAATAACTGATTTATTATTATTACAATTACTTTTACTTCCGAGGAAAGTGCATCATCGTTAAACATAGAACAATAAAATAATTACTAACGAAATTATTACTTAAATAACTTTATTGAAAGATTCAATCCAAGATTTGGATCATTCCTATGATCTTATAAATAATTACCTATCGATGTTTCAGCTAATGAACACTTAATATCATTTTACATAATATTGTGTTTTATCATTCAAACAAAACTATTAACTAAGTATTACGACAGCAAGTATTTTATGTAGTTTTACATACTCGTATCTTATGGTTACCAAAAGTTCTCATTCATGTCATTATGTTATTTACATAAAGTGATACCATACCTACCAATAAAATAATTTCTTACCTTACTTTTTGTTTTATACAATACAATATTATAGGTTTATGTTTTTAGATATAATATTTTGATACATAATTTACAATAAACATTTACAGATATAATACATAGATGAATATATAGAACAATATTGTATAAAATAATTATTACTGGAGAAAATATGGTAAAAACATTTAAAAAAACATTATTCAACATACAGAGATCGGATGGGAACCCGGTTCCGTTCTGATTAGAAGGTAAGAACTATTACCGCTAAGCTACGGTAGCTTGTGATCAATACGACGAAATAAAGATGTGTAATCTATTGCTTTACTACAAGTGAACGAATAAGGATAACTATAATACGGTTTTAGACAAACCAGTGTGATGTATACTTTGTGGTGATGTGGTGGCGAATAGGCTATCACCGAGTAATTATTTCAAAGATTACATAGATGTCGCTTATAGGTGGTAATCTGTTTAAGTTTTAATGCTATGCCTTAAGGTGGACTTTTCTACTTACAGTCGATAATCTTACGTGTGTGCGTAAGTTAGTAAAGTAAGTACAGAGGATAATAACCCGTATTGCAATCTGTCAAGTGGTCTAACTATGACTCCACTTATGAATCCGACCGTACTTAGTTTATTGATAGAAGCAAATTGTTTCTGCCGCTTTTCGTCCGTCACTACGTATTTTCAACGCACCGTAACGCATGCGTCTGTCAGACGAAAGGAAATTGCAAATTTTGGTCTTATCAACATACTAATACGGCTACAGTACGCTTACGAATGCCTCTCTCAAACGACTTGACAGACGCATCCGTAACGCACCGTAGCCGTAATTGGTATGGGAATAAGATCGAAATTCGCAGTTGCCTTCCTTCTGACAGACGCATGCATTACATTGCGTTAAAAAAACTGTCTTAGAACATCTTAGGCATCATTTCCGCAGGACATCACATTACTAATAAAATATGTGTGCCAATCCGTATTCTTAGCGAGAACGAGACGTTACATTCTGAGTCACCTTCCGTTTCTAACGGATATGATTTTCAGTGAAGGAAATTCACAGCTGGTAGAGTTATCGGTATCTACTAGAATTTATATTTAGACTAGCTTTTACCCGCGACTTCGTCCGCGTAAGATAGTTTTTTTGAAACAGGTTCTAAAGTATACATGTATATTCATAGTAAGTATGATATTAGAACAGTTCTTATCTCTACTGTTTTAGGATGAGTTGGTTGCTTCTGTTGTTAAAGGGAAAATTCGAAATTTGATATCCGGTGTACTACCCTGAGAGATCAATATTTGTAACCATTGAATACAAAAGTCAGTAGATAACAAAAAAGTCCTCGGTAAACAGTTGCTAATGTCCTTTCTCAACTTATTCCCATCATACTGAACAACTTTTGTTTAAGTACCATGCCTGTATCTCTAATAGTTTAGCTGGGCTCCTGATGGTACACCTGGTGGTCTACATAAGGTACTCCAGATCCTCAATGTCCTTGTGAAAAGAAGCGGCCCATCATACTGAACAACTTTTGTTTTGGAACCATGCCTTTATCTCTAATAGTTTAGCTGGGTTCCTGATGGTACACCTGGTGGTCTACATAAGGTACTCCATATTCTCAATGTCCTTGTGAAAAGAAGCGGCCCATCATAATGAACAAGTTTTGTTTTAGTACCATGCCTGTATCTCTAACAGTTTAGCTGGGCTCCTGATGGTACCTCTGGTGGTCTACATAAGGTACTCCAGATCCCCAATGTCCTTGTGTAAAGAAGCGGCCTATCATACTGAACAACTTTTGTTTTGGAACCATGCCTGTATCTCTAATAGTTTAGCTGGGCTCCTGATGGTACACCTGGTGGTCTACATAAGGTACTCCATATTCTCAATGTCCTTGTGAAAAGAAGCGGCCCATCACAATGAACAACTTTTGTTTAAGTACTATGCCTGTATCTCTAATAGTTTAGCTGGGCTCCTGATGGTACACCTGGTGGTCTACATAAGGTACTCCAGATCCTCAATGTCCTTGTGAAAAGAAGCGGCCCATCATAATGAACAACCTTTGTTTTAGTACCATGCCTGTATCTCTCATAGTTTAGCTGGGCTCCTGATGGTACACCTGGTGGTCTACATAAGGTACTCCAGATCCTCAATATCCTTGTGAAAAGAAGCGGCCCATCATACTGAACAACTTTTGTTTTGGAACCATGCCTTTATCTCTAATAGTTTAGCTGGGCTCCTGGTGGTACACCTGGTGGTCTACATCTGTACTCCAGACCCTCGAATGGTGATAAAAAGTAGCCTATGTCCGTTCTCGGTATGCTAGCATTCTCTGTACCAAGTTTCATGAAGATCGGTTCAGCGGTTTGGCCGTGAAATCGTAGCAGACAGACAGACAGACAGACAGAGTTACTTTCGCATTTATAATATTAGTGTGGATAGTGTGGATAAAGAAGACGTAGATATACTCCCAGTATGGCATTATTATTGTACTACAAGATTTCTAACCCGCAGATTCACCCGCAGCGGTTTTTTGGTTTTCCCGTAGGAATGGCATGTTTTTGTGCCGTGTAATGCCGGCTTAGAATAGCATCACCCCATTTATTTCCCTTAGGAGTCGTAAGAGGCAATTAAGAGACTCGAGAGTGTGTATTTCAATTTTAGGCGATGTGCTGACAACCTGTCACTATGGCGACTCACTATTCTCCGAATAACCCTCAAATATTTGTTGGCCGTGTAGATGGTCGTTTTAGCGGCCATCTGCGCTCTGCCTACCCCGCAAGGGATGGTGGCCGTGATATGTCTGTGTGTGTATGGAATGTTTTCCCGCGGTAAAAAGTAGGCTATGTGTTATTCTAGGTTGTACTCTATCTGTGTACTAAACATTATTCAAATCCTCCACAAACATACACACACGCTCACTCACACACACTGTAGGCTTTATTGTAAGTATGTATTAAAGAATGACCTCATTAAAATGATCAACCAAATCAAGATTTCCATATTGGACTTAAGTCGTATGGTGGTATCCAAGAAATGTTCAGAATATCCGTCTTCTTGAGTCACTTTCCGCTTGTAAATCGGAAATGGCTTAGTTTTAGTCATTCTATAGTAATTTTAGAATGCTTTCTCCGTTTCTCACAATGTGAGTGAAGAGCACAATCACTGATGTCATGGCCAGGTTTTAAATGAAGATTCAAAATTAAAATATTATCGTTATTTACTGATCTACATACATGCATAGAGTGAAATTTTACTAGTAAGCGATACTGCAAACACAGGACGGACTGGTGATAAGAAATAACTTGTGCAAGGAAAATAGGTCGAAATATTTAAAAAAATTGGTCCTGCCATACAAAATTCCCAGTCAGCTGTTTTGGGTTACTATGGAAGCTTAATTTTTATTTTCATATTTCGTCCTATGTTCCTTGAGGAAGGTTCCTCCTCCTCTGTTTTTCACCCAATATAATATCAAGCCTATATTCCTTGTGGGGTAGGTAGACGGTAAACGGCCGTAAAATAGTCATTGAAGCCACGTCTGACAAATATTTGAGGGTCATTCAGAAAACTATGCATAGTAACATCAGCCAATCGCCTGAAATTGGACACACAATATGTAACCATCGAGTCCCTTAGTCGCCATTTATGACACCCGCTGGAAGGAAATGGGGTGATGCTATTCTAAGCTGACATTACGCGGCAATTGACCTGCTGTAAAATATTGCGTTATAATTAAAGACTTACACAAACATATCAGGTTAGAAAGCCAAAAACATTAATCCGTAATAATAATGTACCTAATATTATAAATCTGAGATTTTATTTGTGTGTATGTATGTATGTTTGTTTGTTACCTCTTCACGCTACAACGGCTTGACCGATTTGGATCAAATTTAGAACACAGGTAGAGTATAACCTGAAATAACACATAAGCCACTTTTTTACCGCAGGAAATCAACTATTACCACGGGAAAATGAGTGGCAGCAGGTGAAACCGCTAGGCGGAAATCTAGTATTATAGAGGTCCTATAAACAATGTCGGCCTTGCTACTAAAATACATAATTAACTATTTGCTTCTGGCTCGAATTACATTAAGTACTTAATTAAATAATTTACAAGTTTTAGTACATCACCAGTTGTTCAACTATAACTATGCTTTTATAAATAGGTAGGTACAAAATAAGAATAATAGAATGCAGCTTATGACAGTATATTATCATCAAAGAACTTCATAAAATATCCTACGCATTCTTCCACTTTTTTATTATACTCGTATACGAGTTCAAATATCACGCAACAACCGAAAATATTATTTGGTGTAGGTTGTAACACCATATTTTTAGCAACAACATTTTGAATTTAGAAGTGTTTACTTTACAAAAAAATAATATTTTCATTTTATTTCCAGATTGCCAGTTCCGGAGCGGGGATTACTGAAAAAATAAAAACTGGAAGCCATCCAAATGGAACGAAAATAATAAATAGTTGCGTATTGCAAATGGGATATTTGAAATAAGAAGATTTCTTCCAATGTGGCCAGTACTTGGTGATAGCTGTATTCTAAGTGATGTAGAAAATGGCATTTTTAGTGATGTTTGTGGTGAAATAGTGTTCGTGGGTCGGACGTGGAAATGTGGTGAAAATGACGAGAGATAAAAATTGTAGTGTTCTGTTGACGATATCAGTGTTGTTGGCGATGATCAACACGAGCTTGGAGATCGTGGATTCAAGTAAGTAAAGATAGTGAGACCTTTTTAGATAGTTGTTTAAAAAATAAATAAGTAGGTACCTACTAAAAATTATCGAAAGATGGCATTAAACATCTGGGGGGAATCGCTGCTGGTGAGTTTTGTTATTTTTATTTTCGTTTGGGACACCGAGTTGTCCAAATACCTAATGAACGTTCTTGAAAATTTATTAAAAAGTTATAATTGGAGTTTGATTAAAAGTTTGTAAATAATATTCGCGGTAGCTTAGCGCGCTTTTACAACGAACAAAGACTACGGTACTGCAAAAGGAATGCCACCAAAGTTCAGTCTACTCCTAGAACGCTAATTTTACTGCCTTGTTTGGCCAGTTGAAAAACGTTTAACGCCATCTATTGGCGAAAAAAGCGTAACTTTTTTAATGTGCTAAAAGAGCCTATTTGAAGGGTCAACCATAGAGTAAACTTTAACACTACAGTGTTTTTCAAAATATATTGGATCCAATCTAATAGTAAGGTGAAATAGTAATAAATAATATCTATGGAAATATTTTAAAATAAACTTGATAGGAAACTTTATATTCCTTCAAATTATCACACACAAATTCATTTTTTTGTATTGTTACTAACCATTTAACATTTCATTTCATAGAAGGGTCTGCCAATTAACAAATTCGACCCGAACACAATAATTCACTTATAACAAATTGAATCCGAGCCTCTGAATCGAACCACCGTTCCGTTGTCTATTTCGGCAGATGTCGAGACTCCTGTAATACTGGCCACTAGCCAAATTGAACGGATCAACACTTAGATCTAACGAAACTGCAAGACCTATGATGACGTTCTTAGGACCTGAAGTTGACTTGAACCAGTAGAAAAGATGAAATCTAATTACACACTTATGCTGGCCACTGTAGCAATGCGACCTCCGGGCATTGCACTATTTTGTCATCACTGTCCACTACCAACTTCTATCTCATCTTTCACATTTGAATTTTGAATCGCTGTCGTTTAGTATCTGTTTTCAGTATCGGTCACTAGTAAAATTTCACTCGTTATTCGCAGATGAGTCCCAACTTAACTGGCTTAGGCCAAGGGTGAGGAAAGCAACTGCAATATTCCTATAACACATCTATAGGCTCTCTGAATCTTACACAAATCCGAATGACAATACTCAGCTCTTCGGCAGTTTCAATCAACCAGAGATTTTTGATTAATCAACTCTTTATTAGGAAAATACCAATCAAATACTTGCCTATTCAAATTTATTTGTATTTTATTTTGCAGTATTTAAGCACAAATTTAAATGTGGCAGGGAAACAAATCTTAATAAATATGAACCTTTACAAGACGTAAATAAAAGGGTATACGAAAGGAGGGTATAGCAAGTCGAAAGTACTCGTGAAACTGAATGACTTTCCCCATAAAACATAGGACGGAATTTTTTTGAAAATTGGACACATAGAAAAATTACTCAGCTGCTTCAGCTTTTCAGCTAGATCGGCAATTTTGCATGGGATCCAACTTTCATCAAAATATTTCGATCCATGTTTCATGGCGAAAGTTTTTTAGTTTTATCAGTAAATTGTAAATTTTTCAGCTTTCCCTTTTGCTACTGCCTTTATAAGTTAGGTGGTTTGACAAGGTATGTCTTTTGTCTGTCCAAAAGACTAAATTGGTTTAATTTTAAAAACATATTATTGTTAATCCGAAAACAGAAATATATTTTTTATATTCTAGTATTTTTAATACCTGCTTATTAGCTGTAAATAAGCCGTGAATAGTTTATTTTTCAATTAAAAATTAGATTAATGAAAAACTATTAATATTTTACAATACAGTATCTCTTAAGTTGACAAGGTTATGAGCAAATTTTTTGTTCGTTATAGTTTTTTTGCTTGCATTATTGTGTTGATGTATTAATTCGTATTGGCTGTGAAGAGATTTGGCTGGCACACTTTCGTCAGCTGACAACGAAGACATTCGCACATGTGCTCTAGACATTTTATTATCTTCGGTTCATTAAAATAATCTATAGTTACACTTTATTATACAAATCTGTTCCAGCTGTTTCGTTAAAAAGAATAAAGAATAAGAAAAAGCTTCTATAACTACCTCTCGGTAAAAACATTTTGTCAGAAGTGTCTTGTGATTGTTTTTGTCAGACGTAGCGTAAATGCCCGTTTTTTTCGGCCGTTTACGCTCTGCCTACCCGACAAGGAACATGGACATGTATAGGCGTTATTGTACACTCACACTGCTATATTATAGGCCTGATGTGTGTATGTGTGTTGTCCAGTTTCACAAGTAGAACTCACCCTTAAAATATTTGCACTGAATTCAACAGGACCTTATATAAAACTTCCTCTTGCAAACAGAAGATTTCCGTATCTGCTACATCTTCTGAACAACAAAACAGTAATTCCTGCCACATTAATCGAAGACTTGCATAAACTGTTTGAGCGTTTAGTCCAATAAAGTGTCGATAAACTATTTTAATGCTTCAGATAAAGGCGGTAACACAGTATAAAAAAAGGGCCAGTCGTTTCGAACTAACTTGTTCAAATCTAACTTCCTTATAGGCAAATCTTAGGTAGGTATGGAAATGTTTCAAAAAACAGCCTGTACATAGAGTTTGCTCAATGTTCTTTTTGCCTGAAAGTCACAAAGCTAGGCGCTGTTTACTAAGTATTATACCGTTTTGTACTCTGTTGTAATGTGAGATTACCTAATTATACTAGTGATTTTTTTGTACTCTCAGTTACTTACTGATACTAGATTTAATTTAGTCTGCACCACATAAATACTGCCAGGCATTCAAATCTGTTTTTATGGTGCGGAGGTAAACTAGCAAAGGACTCAAGTGCTAGGTAGACGTCTGAATATAATTCGTGATATGTGTTATGAATAGCGCGGAATGTAAACAACTTTGAAAGATAATTTTAGACAATCTGTAGGTTAAAATTGGCATCCACATTTTGATCTCTTCTTCGGCTTTTTTACAATGCTGGAATATATTGTGACTGATGAATTTATATATTTGTGGTTTTATGTACTCCTTCTTTTTTATGAAGTCCATGACTTTGATCATACTGTTCTTTGCTTCTACTGTGGCAGATTGGTGCATAATCCTGAATAAAGTATCTGTTTTGCGCTTCTGCTGGGCGGAAGGGGATTTGCTATTCGAACTCGCATCGTTTATTGCAGGCTGATTTAAGGAAAATACTTATTGATAAATAAAGTGAATTTTACAAGATTATGATGCAATAGAGGTAAAACAAATACAATATATTTATTCATGAAAATTGTTACATTGCGTTTTATGACACCGGAGTCTTCATTAAAGCATAGCAATGCCTGTGTTTGAAGACGCCGCTCTTCCCATACCCAGTGTTATGTTATGTATCAGCAAAACGATGGCGTGGCGGATAATACCCCTGCCTTCTACGTAGAGAAACAAATATTTATTATAACATAATCATACATAATTATTATACCCAACATCCAGTCTTTTCGTATAGGTACTTATACTACAAGTAAAACACACGTAACTTTGGCTAGAGACAGGTGTGGTCTAAATCTGGTGGCGATTCGGTCGTAAACCTCTCACAGTGCATTGCACTAGAGCTGTGATCGACTATTTGTCAACCGAGACCTATTTTCGGAACTAGAATCTGAAATCGGTTATAACCGGTTTTGGATTAAGCTTAAATCGTGTCCCGTTCTGTCCGGCATTTGCAGCAGAGAGGAGGTGAGATTATTGACTACCAATGCCATTTTTATTGCAAAATATTGGCTAGTAGGAATTATAAAATTTTGCATTATTTTGATACCTTCTACTTAGTAAATGTGATCTAAATCTGGTAGCGACTATCGCGCTAAAACTGAAACCGGTTATACCAGTGTTATACTTAGTTTAATTTCGGATTCATCTGAAATCATGTTCTTTTGCCCGACATATGCAGCTGAGAGGAGAAGGGATTTTCGACAACCAAAATTCCATTTTTAATGCAAAATATTGGCAAGCGAAAATATAAAATTTCACAATAGGTAAGTAATTGATACCTTCGTTTAACTAAGTAAATGTGATTTTAATCTGGTGCCGGTCCAATCGCTTCGCGCTAGAGCTGTGATTGCCTTTGATCAGCCATTTGAGCTATTTGTCAACAAAAGCTATTTTGTGACTGCACTGGATTCTAAAACCGGTTATGATTTCTTCTCAAACTAGGCTCGGTTTAAGGTACGGATGCATATTCGTTTCTGCAGTGCTTGATTCCTACGTCAAATAATATGATCTAAAATTTTGTGCCAAAACTTATAGTTTCGTCAGTATAACACATTGAATTTGCATTGCAGACTGTTCCAACCGATTTACAATAAAAAATATGGTAACGTGCGATCTTTGTGACTATTATTGCAAAAATTACAATAGTTACGTTACACTATCACATTAGAGGCTTAAAAAAGAACTCTAACATAATTAAAGCCTTCATTGATTTATTATTTCACAGAATATTACTGATCAGACTGATCACAGCTTTAACCTCTATAGGTATTTACTATATTGATAGCGGACTATAACCGTTTTTGAAACTCTATTCAGTGGTGTAAGTAATACAGGTAAATGTTCTTCACGTCTCTCTGATGCCAATTTTACTGTGACTGAAGATCTTTATGACCGCTCTAACAAGATAGAAATTGTGCCAGAAAGAGCACTAATGATGAGATGATATTTACGTTTCTATAGTTAGGCAGTTCTCTAACTTATCGTCCGTTGCTGCGTATCTTAAACGCACCGTAAGGCATGCGTCTGTAAGACGAAAGAAAATTGAAAATTCCGATCTTATTCCCATACAAAAACGAATTTAGTGCGCACGGTAACACACTGTAGTCGTATATTTATGAGAGGGCAAAGTTCAAAGAACATAAACAAACTGAAACTATGACCCAGACTAGAGTCAAGAGCAAGCCCATAATTAATAATAATTAAAAAAAAAAATCGTACACATTATGCAACGAGAATCTTGTTATTTAGTTGAATATAATATATTGCGAATAAAAACGTTGTAGTGGGTATTTTGAGTATTGAAAGGATCAGTATGTACCTAACTGACTCATTTTAAATTCTTATTAACTGCATAAAAAACCAAGTTACCGTCAACAACAGTGGGCCACTCCTGATTGCGGGGGTTTTTGCCAAACTTACCTCTCTTGGCAGGCGGATTGGCGAGCGCAGTGCAAGGTGTTCTATTCACAGGTAACGTTGCTGCTAATTCCCTGGATTCATTCCTTAGTCGCCTTTTACGACACCCACGGGTAGAAATGGGGTGATGCTATTCTAAGCCGGTACCACGCTGTAAAAAATATACATTATAATGTTAAACTTATAAAAACTCGAGTTGCTGCTGAGCTAATATAATTACAAAATTTGACAGGAGTATTAAAACTGAAAGCCATACTGGGAGTTTTAAGCCAGACAAGTAAAAGACAGCCGAATCTCGGCCTGTTAGACTGTAAGACATCTTTGGACTCTCCCCTGCTGGCTGGCAGACATAAAAAAGGACACCGTTTCGTGAAGACAAGACAAATATATTTTACATAACTACGAAGCTGTGTTTTAGTAAGATGAACAGTCAAGCTAACGTGCGGTTAGACACTCAAACTGCCAATGTATGTCTTATGCTTTCGGCATAAGAACGGTCCAAAGTCCAAACTGTCTAACCTAGCTTGGTCTTGACTGTACGTGCCTGTGTGGTCCAGCGATCTGACTCTGGATGTCTACTCGGTTCTTGTGAGTTGACTCGTGGTGATTTATAAGCCAAAATGTGGCTTTATAAAATTAATCTTCTTCAGGGCAATCTAAGTTGAAAAAAGCTTTTAAAAAAGTGACAAATCGTGCAACACTTGAATGGGCCGGGGCTTGAATGGGCTGAGAACATTGTTAGACTCATTAACTTTAGAAGAGGATTTTTGTCATTTTTGATGCATTCATTTATTTATTTATTGAACAATTTATTGTACACAAGAAAATACAAAAACATAGAACATATGGAAAAATGGTACAACAGGTACTGCTTATTACTAAAGAAATTTCTTCCAGCAGACCTAAAGAAGCGTGAGTAGATTAAGGATATACGGATAATACGTGCACATAATAACAGTTTACTTATAATTTTATCATGATCAAAACACAAATGAAATCAATATATGACTAAAAATAAAATACACATATATATAACTATATATACCTATACAATTCATCAGGCAATTTTTTTATATTTAAATATGGACTCTAGAACTATGAATTAAGCCCCGGGGCTTTGATACTTACACCTGACTGGTTTGTAGAGTGGTTGTCAAACAACCAACCTAATTGCACCCTTGCGGCGCGACTGGGCTTAGGAGTTGTTCTGTGAAGAAGTGAGCAAAATAGCAATACATTCCACACGCGTTCGTGTTGCCGTTTCTTTGAGTCGCGCACGAAAATCCGACATTCGAAGGAGCGTGGGAAGTATAGCAGCGCGACTAACCTGTTTACATACTTGCGCTGCCTACCCTTACTTATTCCCTGACCATATTGGCTATGTGAACGTGCTATAAAAGAGTATGAGCAGGTTGCAACTACAGTCAAGAACGCATAGGAATTCTCTGCAAGCCAGTGTTTCCCCCGCAACCACCATGTCACATGTGCCAGTCTATATCGGTAGTTGGCTCTCGTCCAACAGCTACTTACATCCACGTTTCCGCCCCGTTCGGGTAAATTTGGCACTTGAGATATTTAGTGCTGTTGACTTATTGCTAATTCCGTTACGTGGCATTGGACTAGTTGTTGTGCTGTAAAAATTACAGCGTGCTTCCTTTGCTTTGGGAATCTAGATTTTGATTAGGATGTATCAATTGAGAAACTTCATAGCTGAAACTAAGTAAGATACCTCTCTCAAGCTTCCTACGGCTTAATCTACTTCAGTACAAACATAGATTGAAACTTAGGCGGTGCTCCCTTTGTAGTCTGTGGTTGCGTATTTTTACCGCACTGTAACACATGCGTCTGTCAGACGAAAGGAAATTGCGAATTCTGATCTTATTACCATACATATACGGCTACTGTGCAATCTCTTCTCTCTTTCTTCTCTTTTCGTGTGGGACACCGAGTTGTCCAATGACACGATGAACCCTGGTGTCAGAGTTTTTCAACCGCCTACTACTAGTAGTAGGCATCTGACATGGTTGTGTAACGACCGCCGTCTAAGTAATCATACACAGCACCCGGGACCGACGGCTTATCGTGCCCTCCGAAGCACGGAACCATTTCTTTTCGGACAATCAGGTGGTTCACCCTGCAATATCCTAAACAGACCGGGAACAAATTCACAAAGTGATAAATATCAACTTTGTGAGAGTCCCACCGAGAATCGAACCCGGAACCTTTGCGTCGCAGGCAGTCGCACTACCACTGCGCCACATCGGCCGTCGGTGCGATTAAGGTGCGTTACAGATGCGCCTGTAGACGCATCCGTAAATACACCATAGCTGTATTTGGATGGGAAAGAGATCAGAATAAGTAATTTCGAAAAAAATATGCAGCGACGGACGACAAGTAGGAGAAGCGCCTTAAGTCAGTTAGATAGTTCATTTACTTGATAGTTTGCTTACTTCAATCATACACTCATTGCCCTTTATGTTAGTGCTGGGTGGTCTGCATGATATTACTAAGTTAAGACCTAGTTACGTCTGTTTAAGTGGCGCCAAATGCTTCAGCAAAATGTTTCCACTGCGTCATATTATCGCCTTCAAGTGCCACATAGAGGGAAGTTTATTTGATGCTTCGTAATATACAACATCCATTGCTTGTTTTAAGGCGAGTGTAGTCGCGAACGGCCTCGACAGTGGCGTCACTTCACGAGTATTCACTGTAATTAAAGTTATTGCAATGAATTATGGTGCGGCGCGGGGAGACGGGGGGAGACACAATAAAAAGACGTGTTTACTTCAGCGATGATTATGTATTACTGGCAACTTATATCTAATTACATTGCCTTTTGTATAGGAATTAAGGTAATATTTCTACGTACACCTCACCATGGGGGCAGGAAATAAAAAAAAAAAGAATATTAATCTTCTTTTTTTTTTTTTAACTTAACCTATTAAAAAAAAAACCTAATTCGGTACAAAACGTTTTGTCCTATTCTTATGTACGGTTAATTCCTTATTATTCTTATCGATTATTACGTTAGGTCCATCTTCTTTTATCACTTTGTACGGTCCGTTGTACACACTTGTCAGTTTACCACCTGTTTCACTTTTCACTAGTAGTAAGTCACCTGGTTGATATTTCACTGGATTCACTGATTGGTCGTACACATTCTTCCGATCATACTTTGTTTTCAACAAATTATCGTGTGCATCCTTATAAGCTACTTGTAACCTATATTTAAGTTCCTTACTATAATCTTCTATGTTATATAATGGCTCTATACTATTTCTTAGTCTACTAGGGATTTCACATTTCTTACCAAACACGAGTTCATAGGGCGTGTATTTGGTTGCGGTATGGACAGTAGTGTTATAAGAAAAACACCAGAAAGGAAGCCAGTGGCTCCATGTATCTGAGTGTTTGTCACATTGTATCCGTAAATACGCTATCAAGTGTTTATGAGAATTTTCTAGAGATCCAATAGACTGATGGTGATAAGCAGTTGAATTTAATTTTTCTATTTGATGTAGTTTGCACACATTTTCCATTAATGAGGACATAAATTCTGTACCTTTATCGGTTGCGATAACTTTTGGAATACCAAATCTGAGAATGAAATTGTTTACAAAAGCTTTTGCTACTGTCAGTGTTTCTTTATTTTGTAAAGGATAGGTTTCAACAAATTTACTTAGTTCGCATTGAATTGTTAGTATATAAACATTCCCATTCTCATCTCTATCTAACGGGCCTACTAAATCCAAAAATATTTTTTCCAACGCTGTTGCAGCTGTTGTAGTTATCACCATCGGTTCTTTCGTGTTTCTAGAAAATTTCATTTTTTGACATTGCTCGCACTTACTAACAAAGTCACTTACATCTTTTTCCATTTTAGGCCAATAATACTTTTGTTTAATATTGTTTATCATTCTACGCATACCAGCATGTCCACTGGTTGGTAGCAAATGATAGTCATTTAGAATAAACTTTTTATCATTTTCGTTATTTATTCTTTCTATTCCCCTTAAAATACATATCCTTGGACCGGTCCAATCTTTTATACTTTGCACTTCATTTATTAGTTCCTTGATAAATAACGCGTTATTATTATTTTTAATTACATATATTTCATTGACGTCAATTCTTTTACAAAAATCTCTTAATTTTAACACAAATTCGGCTCGCGAGTATTGTGATTTAAAATTGAGATTTACATAAATTGTTTTAATATCATCTTTATATGCAAAGCAATCTTTTTCTACGTCTATCATATTTTTAACTCTAAATTTGTCTATTTTATTTCCTTCCAATAAACTCATTTCTACTGCATTCACTGGTTTCCTTAATATTTCTACGATTCGTGGTTGATCAGGCCGCTTATCAGTAGCTATATTAGGGAAACTTTTCTTATTTTCTTCATCTTGCATCCTTCTCTGTGCCCTAGTCATGACTGTTATTATATTTTGATTTATCTCTTTTAATTCGTCGGACGTAATTATAATCCTTGAAAGTGCATCCGCAACGACATTATTTTTTCCCTTTACGTACACAATTTTAAAATCATATTCTTCTAGTAAAAGTCTAAATTTGATGAGCCTGCTAGATGGGTCTTTCATTCCAAACAGATATAATAGAGGTTTATGATCTGTCATGATAGTAAACCTTCTGCCAAACAAGTAGGGCCGGAAATATTTAATTCCCCAAACAATGGCAACCAATTCTTTTTGTATAGTTGGGTAGTTTTTTTCTGCTGTATTCAAAGGTCTACTTGCGTAGGCTACTGGTCTTAAATCTTTATTACAAAGTATTGCAGAAACTGCTATTTGGGACGCATCAGTTTGCAAAATGAATTCGTTGTCACTGTCAAAGTTTGGATATTGTAAAATTGGTGGGCAAGCTAAAAGTTTTTTTTAAAATTTCAAACGATGTTTGACATTCTGTTGTCCACTCAAATTTAAAGTTCTTTTTATTTAATCGTGTCAACGGTATTATAATTTCGGCAAAATTATTAATGAATTTCCTATAATAGTTACAAAAAGCAACAAAACGTCGAGCATCGTCTGCGTTTTTTGGTGTCGGATATTTTTTTATAACTTCGATTTTCTTAGGATCGGGTAATATTCCTTCTGCTGATACTGTGTGACCTAGGTATAAAAGTTCCTGTTTTAAAAATTGGCATTTGCTAGGGTTTAATTTTAGGTTGACTTTCCGTAACCTTTCCATTACGTCAATAAGATTTTTGTTATGTTGGTCTATGTTTCTGCCGAATACGATTAAATCGTCTAAATATATGAAGCACTTGTCATATGTTAACCCTGACATGGCTACTGTCATAACCCGCGAAAATGCTCCAGGACTAGTTTTCAAACCCATCGGCATGCGTTTCATCTGATATTGTCCAGTGTTTGTAGTAAAAGCTGTTATTTTACGACTATCTTTGTGTAATTGTACCTGATAATATGATTGGCTTAAATCCAAATGTGAAAAATAAATCGCACCCGACAATGAATCTAGGATTTCGCTGACATTAGGCAACGGAAAACGATCGTCTTCAATTTGGTCATTTAATTTTCTATAGTCGACTACTAATCGCCATTCTTTTTTGTTTTGACTTGATTTTTTGGGTACTAATAAGATGGGACTTGACCACTCGCTTTGTGACGGTTCAATAATGTTATCTTTCAACATTTGTTTTATTTGCCTGTCTACTTCTGACTTGAGACTATTTGGAATACGATATGGCTTTACGTAAACAGTGTTTGAGTTTGGTTTCATTTGAATCGTATGTTCGAGAACGTTTGTAGTTGTAAGCCTATCACCTGGTACCTGAAATACGTCACTATACTTACTACATATAGACTTTATGGTTTCTTGTTCGCTGAGACTAAGGTGATCTAATTTCAATAGCGACAACAAAGTGTTAGCGCGCTGCGAAGTTGTTTTTGTTTGTTCGAAACAATATACTTCATATTCGGACAAAGGTTCCAATTCTGGTTGAAACAATGGTAACTCAATTTGTTGATTACAAACATTCAGTATTTTTACTGGAATTATTCTTTCATTTGGTCTTACTATCGCGCTACCCAGTAAAACATTTTCCTGTAAAGCTTTTGGCAAAATAATACAGTCTTGAGTTATGTTCGTATTTAATTGTATAAAATGTATAGATTCACATTTTGGTGGAATCGTAATATAATTTTGGCTAACCTTTAGTGAGCTTAATAAGGGTATGATTGACACTGTATTAATATTTTTAAGTGTTAAAGTATAGATTTCTAGATCTATATTCGATTTATACTTATCTAAAAAGTCTAATCCGAGTATACCATCTGACTGGCATGGCAGTTTTTCAAAAACATAAAATTTATGTACGAAACTGTTTCCGTCTGGACCTTGTAATGAAAGATAAATATAGCCATTTGAATAAATTCGTCCACCAATTCCATTAACTACAATTTTTTCTACATGCATTGGTATTTGTGGTGGAATCACTGATTTATTTATAGCTGAAATCGACGCGCCAGTGTCAAGTAACCAAGAACATCGCAATTTATTTTCACATACTTTCAAATAAACATATTTTAATCTTTCATTACAAGTAAAGATTGTATATTCTTTAGGTCCGAAAAAACTGATTATTGTCATTCACTTCCTCTTCAATATTATCGTTTTGACCACAAAAAATATTTTGACGATAGCCCCTACCACGATTCACTCGGCCGTAAGTCGAATACGAGTTTGCATTTCTATTGCCACGGCTATAAAAACCTCTCGCTCTGGTTTGATAATTTCCTCTCCCTAAAAATGCATTTCCACGTTGTGGGAACGCATTCTCACGTCGTGGCAACGCATTCTCACGTCGAGGATAATATCCACCGCGCTGCTGCCCTTGATATAAAAATCCACCTCGTCCTCGACCTGCGTGCGAGTTCCTATAGTTTGGGTTTTTATACGACTTACCCCTCATGTTAAGTACAGTTCCTGAGGTAGTGGGCTGGCTGGCTTCCTCATCCTCTGCTGCACGCACTGCGTCCTTCAGCTCGGAGTAATTTCTCGCCGAAATAATCGTACTCAGGCGCCTGTTCCGGAGCCCGTCGGCAAACTTTTTTATAGCTAACTGTTCGTTTATCGGCCTTAAAATTTCGTAAGCTTTGTCTTCGTTATTTGCCTGCGAAATTGTAAGGTTGACAAAAAGGTCTTCAATTTTTGACGCAAACTGATTAATTGTCATTTCATTTTGAGACACGGAATTTAATTGTGTTAATAATGAGGTCGCAGACTTTTTAGTTAGTAGAGTTTTTCGCATATCCTTAATTAATTCAGTGCAGTTTGTATACTCGCTTTTTAATTTCAGTTTAGCTGCTTTCGACAACCTAGTTTTTAAAACAAAAGAAACCAGCAGTTTTTTACAAGCTGGCTCTTTTAGGCAGCTGTCATACATATCCACGCAGTCGATAATTTTTTCTATAGTTTCTTCACTACTGTCCATAACTGGAATTAAGTTTGAAGCTGTTTTCAGGTCAAACTTGTCCATGTTTTCGCTTTTAAAAATCCCTTTATAGTAACTAACAATTTTACTAAAATCCTCTTGAACCTTAATTACTAGTGTATCTAATATTATTTCTTCTAATTCTAAATTACTATGCTGTAAACTAAGACTCTTTATTTTTTCACAAAACAAATCATAAAGTTTTTTTGCTTGCTCAAAATTTTCCTTTACATAATTTTGCCTTGTTTCTCTCTTTTTGCCTAATTTTCTCAGAGTTTCCCTGATTTTACTTAACTTTTCATGTATGTCAACAAATTCTTTTTCCATTTATTTAAAATAATAATAAAAGAAAAATTAAAGAGTCAAGTTCACTTTCACGAAAAAATAATAATATAAAAGCTAAAAATGAAAAAAAAAGTAATCATCGCTGTTTAGTTAACGGGTACCTCAAGGTCTCTTCTTTCTTCATAGTTTTTCCTTTTCAAACTTCATCGTTTTCCTCATTTTCTTTCTTCCAAAAACGCTTGGACAAACGCGTACGTAAACGCTGCAAGTAGCGTTCCTCGATCTTCTTATCCATCCACTTGTTGTGCGACTTCTTGTAGTACCTGAAAGCGATGATCAGAATCGCCACTCCTATCAGCACGAACAACGTTATCAGGAGCACATGGTTCACGTGGTCGGTGTAAGAACTGTAGTCGGTTGCTGTTGAGGCCGCATTCCCTGCACCGTTTTGCGCTATTATCACCTCCTGCTTCTCTTCCTTAGACTGCTGCTTTCCCATGTTGAATGATATGACACGAAGATAATAAATTCACAAATACGTCGAACGCGTGTAATTCACAAAGGCGTAGAAATATCATTGTGAAATAATGTCCAATAGTCCGATTACACTTGGAAAACCGCCCGCTCAGCAACTAATCGCGACTCATAGACGGCTCTGCACGGGCAGGGTCGCCATATGGTGCGGCGCGGGGAGACGGGGGGAGACACAATAAAAAGACGTGTTTACTTCAGCGATGATTATGTATTACTGGCAACTTATATCTAATTACATTGCCTTTTGTATAGGAATTAAGGTAATATTTCTACGTACACCTCAGAATACCAACAGTGGCCGACTTTAGCCACTTTTGGTAACTTTGATTACAGCGAATATTTCATTGAGTTGGCAGGTTCTTATTTTACTTAAGGATAATACTAAAAAATTGAGCAACGAACATTCTGATAGATTGTTTGTATAAAGAGGAAACTTTTTTTTTTGTAAAGTGGCGCCACTGTCTTGGCCGTTCACGGCTACACTCGCCTTAAAGGAAAGTCAAACATAGCGATGTACACTTAATTAGAATAGGTGAGAGATATGGTTAATTTTGCCTACGTATTTATTTAATTGCACACGTATTTATTGAATAGGAGGTCTTATGTTGTCCATTCTTTGTGAAATACTTTTAGAGCAAACATATAGTTTTGCGCGTTAGTATGACATAGTAAAGAAGAGACCTTTAACCTGCAGTTGGTGGATCTATGCTAAATATCTTCTTTTTCTTCGTTTATTACCATGGTACACTCTGACGTGAAGATCTAGCATCAACTATGATTACGAAGCTATTTTTTTTTTCACAAACTCATCTTGCCGATGTCGCATAATACTACCGCAGAAATATCAACGTGAGTGAGTGCTCACACACTGTATTCATACTCTACTCGCAGCAATACAAATGAGCGTTGGAGCAAAACATTCCCTTCGTGTCCGTGTTGCCGGTCCTTTGACTCGCGCACAAAAAACCGCCACTCGCGGGAGCACGCAAAGTGCAGCGCGAGTATCCAGTCTACATGCTCATGATGCCCCTTACCTTTCTTGAGTGTATGAACATAGCATAAAAACAAGCGACAAGCGGAGCTAGTTGGTATCCATCTTGAGATCCAATGAATGCTCCTGTTGAATGAGTTTGGAACAGAGCAATGTACTCAAAAGTTGCATTTAGATTGCATCGTGTGTGGTGCAGATAAAACTTATGAATGAAACTTTTCAAGTGTTTCTCTTGAAAGTGTGAATAAATAAACGAGCGCTGAAACTCGAGGCGCGAGTCCTCGGATAAGTGCTGAAAGCGTTATAGCACGGCACAGTCAAGTTGGTTCTCACGCAGTTATACTTTACTCAACTTAAAACTTATTTATTTCACCATTTAATGCACACAATAACAGACACATAACTGATTCCTAAAGAAAATGGACACAACCCAAAGTAAACTAAAAATCCTTGTCGAAAAGAAAGTTCACACTTTTTGCTGATTTTTAATCAACAACGCCGATTATAGGGAAACATCCAAATAATTTCTGATAAGATAAGATAAAGTAACATTTATTGATAACTTTGTTATTAATGTCTGTGAGCGTCTCAGGCAAAAAACACTATTGATTGCGAAATCATGCAGTGCCCTTGCCAATCCTACTTAGTAAACATTATTGAAATTTACCTATTACATTTAATTCCATTGTTTTCTCTTAAACTGCCTCACCTACATTTTATAAAAAATTTGCTTTCTTTCCTGTTAAAAGGTTTATTGGTATGTACGTTTTTTGATGCCAAGAATTCGGTTTAACAGCATGTTCTGTCACCACATACCTAGTAAATACGTCTCAAAAGAATGTCTGTTGATAAAAAAATAAAAACTATTAGAAACAAAGTGCTTGTCCAACCTTGCGAAACCTCACGCTTTTAAATATCAAAGCTTACATTAAATTTCTTAAAGAAATTAAATTGTTTAGTGGGTTTTTTGATGCAAGAAGACTTTTTTTTTTTTTTTTTATTACAGCTAGGAACGCCAACATCCTTTAAATCTAACATTACATGAGATCTTATACAGCTAAAACATCAATCTCTGATTTAAAAGACAATTATAGGCGCACACAACATTTCTATTAACTCTTAACAGTAAACAAAATTTATAATTAAAGAAGTAAAAATTATCTTAAAATGTAAAGTACCCACTGCTATAATTGCAATGAATTTAAGGCTTAATGAGATCAGAGTGAAGGTAAAATACTTATAACTAATAATAATAATTTGAAAGAAATACAGTTACGAAATTACAGTGAAGAATAAATTTTTCGCTTAAGTGTTATAAGCGAGTCACTGAAAATATCTACTTCAGGATTTTTCTTATTTAACTGATTGTACATCTTACACATTCGTAACAAAGGGGAATGTGCACCGACATTCGTGCGACAATACGATGTATGTAATATTTGTGAGATAGGTTGACTTTATTTCATACTAGCTGTTACCCGCGGCGTTGCCTGCATAAGTGGTGATAAAACTATCCTTTGTGTTAATCCATGTTACCTTCTATATGTGTGCCACATTTCATTACAATCAGTTCAGTAGTTTTTGCTTTAAGAACTAACAAAGAAGCAAACGTACAAACTTTCGCATTTATAATATTATAGTAGGACAAGCGACCCGCTGTTACCCGTTTTCCTGTAAGAGCCTTTAACCGCGGTAAAAGGTACCTTTAACCTGTGTCTCTTGAATCAGTTTATCTATTGCGAAAACCGCATTAAAATCCGTTGCGTAGTTTTAAAAAAGACATCAAATACGGAAAGGGAGGGAGGCCTTTGCCGTGGGATCCCGACGGCGCGGCGCTATAAGATAAGTGATTATATTGAGTGGAATACTAGTTTTAGTAACTACATTTTTCCTTAAAATTCACATACAAATTTATATCACGCCTTTATCTTTTACGGGACAGGCAGAGCTTGAATAGCTGTAAAAATACGTTCGCTAACTCCACGTCTGACAAATATTTGAGGGCCATTCCAGAAATATTGTGTATCTCTTTAGTCACAAGTTGTCAGCCTGTCGCCTAAAATTGTAATACACATGAAACCCCGAGTCTTTTAGTCGCCTCTTACGATACCCGCAGAAACGAAATGAATTGATGCTATTCTAGCCGGCATCACACAGCAAAAATACCCAATCTGTACTCATAAGTGTTATTTCACATGAAACCCTCGAGTCCCTTAGTCGCCCCGCCACCCGCAAAAACGAAATGAATTGATGCTATTCTAGCCGGCATCACATGGCAAAAACACCCAATCTGTACTCATTAGTGTTATTTTCACCAACTCTTCATCTTTGTAAGTCATCTCATCCATAAGTATGACAGTTACAGCTACTTAAATATTATTCTAAGTATGTCCAGGTGAGGTGGCCTCAGAAATCTACCGAGCAAAGGCGGAGTAGTGTTCGGAATTTTCTATGCCATTTCTTCAAATCTCAAAAACACGAGACGTAATTATTTTCAGGACTACTTCAAGATATATGCTACAAAACTATGGAGCCCAAAACACGATTAGTAAAAATTTTCTCAATAGAAAAAAATCGCAAAGTAAGCTCTAATTTCGCGGTTTTTGGCCTGTTTCTTAGACTAAAAACCTGTACCATTTGACCGTTATCCAATATTTCAAAATTTATTTTATGTCATTTTCTTCCTTATTGTATGTGTAATCAACGTATGGAGCTAGTTTTTCAATTATCTACTTATTATCATTAAAAAAGAACACTTAAACACAAAAGTAGGTTCGGTTTGCGCACGGGCACGTCGGTTTCTACCGCGCCCGCACCCCTCAGTCGGCCACTGAGCCTCGTCGGAAGCAGACATGTACAACTTTTTTCCAGCCGCGGAGATATTACGACATTTATTGAGCAGGGAAACAAAATGCCAAGATGAAGAAAAAAAACGAAGCTTTCCAAGCCTTGCTATAAAAAACAGAGGATTAGGTAGTTTGCGGCGTACTATTTACATACACACCCATACACATATCACGCCTATAATCCCTTGCGGGGTAGGCAGAGCGTAAACGGCCGCAAAAAACGGACATTTACGCCATGTCTGACAAATATTTTATATATGTATGTTATGCGCAAAAATTGTATATCGCCATAGTGACAGGTTGTCAGCCCATCGCCTAAGATTGCAGTACAGACCCTCGAGTACCTTAGTCGCCTTTACCGACTCCCATGGGAAAGAAATAGGGTGATGCAATTCTAAGTAGGCATCACACGGCATAATATTACAAAATTTTTTAAAGATTTTTTTCTTTAATTAGGGTAGAAGTACCTTGCAAGGACTACCTTATGTATGGTAAACATAACAATTTATTTATACCTAGCCTCACGCACGGCGTGATGTTTTTCCCGTAGGGAAAGATATTTGTACAAAGAAAAAAAAAGTTGCCTATGTCACTCTCCAGCCTCACAATCAACCCAACGCAACGTGACGTTACAATTACAACATCAAGGAAGGACAATCAAACAAACACGTTTCGATGGATAAAAACCTGTCAAGTGCGAGTTGGACTTGATAGCTGAGGACGGTTCCGTACAACCTTACTTTACTATTGTATACGGTGAAATTTAACTAGTGACCGATAGCGAAAACCATGGAATGCCTACCAGACACCAGTCTGAGAATAAGGAACAAATTTGCTGTTTGTAACATTTGGATCCCATACAAATTGACTAGGCTGGCTAGTACACCTTGTATAAGAGGTTCAATTTTACATAAAACCGCTCCGTTGCGACGAGAAGAAAGGAAAATCAAACAAGATGGCTTTCCCATTTGTAATATTAGTGTGGATATATAAAAACTGGTAAAGTGCGAGTTGGACTCGATAAGCGAGGAGGTTTCCGTACAACCTATTTTAACGATTCAATGTGAGTTGTGAGACAAACTGTGCTCGTAATTGCGTAAACCAAAAATGAATCTGATGCAGAGGTTTTGGAGACGCTCAAGTTTGATAAACAACTCCTCAGTGGCATCTACGTAGCAGGTGTCGGCGTGGTCTAAACGGGAGAGGAAGTGTCTGAGCAAGAATAATCTTAGTTTTAAGAGGCAAGAAATTTTGAAGGCATTAAAGCGAAAGAAAAGAGAAAAATACTTTACTGCTGACAGCGTTGACCTGCGCAGTCTAACTGAGAGTGGAATCCAGCAAAATACCAAGGTTTTTGACAGTTTTTGTGAAAGCTATAGACGTGCCGTTATAAATAACGTTTGGGATAATTGGATGGTCCACTTGCCTACACGCATATAAGAACTACCTATTAGCATGGCCTGAGATTTTATTAGGTTGACCACGAGACCGAAGAATTCAGCCCATATAGCAATTTTGCTGAGGTCATTGTTGATAGCCACAGTTGCACTATTTATATTAGCACAGGTGAAATGACAGTAAATCTGCAAATTGTCTGCGTAAAGATGGAAGCTAGAAGAGAAGAGTAACTGTGATAATGACAACAGAAAAAAGAAGACGTGAAAGGACGCCATCTGTAGGTACGCCTGAAGAGAGATTACTCCATTCCGAGAAAGCCTCATCAGAACGGACCCGCTGCAAGCGACCCCGAAATTATGAATCAAACCAAGTTATTGCCGGAAAAGAGATGTTAAGAGAGCGAAGGATAGCGAAAAGTACATCAAGATCAACTGAGTTGAAGGCATTACTGAAATGAAGTAAAATAAGAATAGTCAAAGACTTATTCTTCATGGTATGGTGAATATTCTCGTTGACTTTGATAAGTGCTGTCACAGTGCTGTGACCAGCACGAAAGCCAGACTGATACGTAGAAAAAAGACTATTAGATGTGTTAAAGTCAGATGCCTGCTTGTGGACAATGTGTTCAAGGATCTTAGATAGGAATGGTAGGATGGAAGTGGGATGAAATTGGGAGAATGATGAAGGATTGGAAACTTTAGGGAGAGGTATAACAATTGCACGTTTGTATGCTGAGGGGAAAGAACTCGTTACCAGAGTGAAATTAAAGATGTGTGTGAGGATTGGCAAGAGTTCGGTAAGGATAAGGGAGATTATACGGGAGGAGAGACTATCATTGCAGACGGCAGTAGATTTAATGGATGATATATGTTTCTTAACATCGTCCTCGGCAACAACTTTAAAAGAGAAGAAAGAACACTGTGGAAGTGGTGACGGTTTATGTTAGCGATAGTCGTTGCTTTGACGACATCAGTCAGTGTGACAGGAGGAGACGAAAAATGCCGGTTGAGTGCTGACAAATCTACAGCACCACTAGGGGTAGCTGGCGACTTCCCAACACCAAGCGCCCGTAAATATTTCCAGTCTTGTGCTGGCTTATAATTATCGATAGAGTCATCAATGTGGCGTCTTTTCGCAGACACAGACGACTACACCGATTTCTCAACAGTTTGTTTGAGCAGCCAAGAGAATTTGAGAATCGAGGAATATGGACTGTTGATGAAAAGGAATCGTGGGTGAAGATACTACAGTGGAAGTGAAATTTTGCGGCGGCAGTTGCTGCCTCAAAAAATGGCATTCAAAATGCTAAAAAAGAAAATAAGGTGCAAATATTGAAATATTATAAAAAACAAGATCGATTTACTGTGAATTAAAAATAGTAATTGGTTTTTCCAAGTTCAGGGACAATTACGTGCGACGGGAAAGATAAGATGTGTTTTATATGGAGAAAACAATCTGATGAAATGGAGACAGTATATACAAAGATATGACAACTTTTGGTAAACTAAAATATAATCATATTCTCCCTAAATGAGAATGGTAGATTCTCGTCGAGCCCGTGGGATGCCTTTGAGAGGTTCTGAAAAACCGGCTATATAACCAGGAAAGTGGGCGCTGGATTGTCAGATCCTGTTTATTGGGGCTGTTATAGATTTCCTTAGTTCACTCCCTTATTATTTTGCCAATTCTATTTCTATGTCTGTTCGTTTGTATGCCTCGCCTCGATAATTTCAACAGACTACAAAAGGAACCCTATTTATGGGCGTCAGTTAATGAAGCAGATATCTTAGTTTGAATGTAATTTTTTTGTCTTCTAAATGAATTTTGATTGCATTTTGATGTATATTATTTGATTTTTTCCCCATATAACATGAATAATCAATAATCATACGGATCCCTAGACATTATTTCTTCATAAATAATTCTGTACCTACCTAACTATGACTGATTTAAAAACTTTACGTAGTAGCACTACGTAAAGTTTTACATGGTTTACATGTCTAAAAAACATAAACATTGAATAGGTATATCATATAACATTAAAAAGACAACCTTTTAATGAAACAAATAGTTCAATTATTAGCACGTTTACCCTACGCCTATACTATCGTGCGCGGGAGCCTGATACGCTGCGTGTTATTTGCCCGTGCGGGGGGTACACCCCGCGCCTGCTCCGCCCGCGCGGCTGCTTCACCCCCTTGGAAACGCGGCTACCTCGGCCAGATTTCGCCTTAAGTAAGATTGCACATGATTCATGATGAATTCCACGAATCATACTTATTCGCTTCACCGGCTCAACGTTTCAAAGTACCTAATCCTTGCTTTTTCAATTTTGAGCGGTTTAAATGAATGAATGAATTTATTTATTAACCAATCAATAAAGTATTCCTAAAACTAATACATAGCCCCACAAAACCACTATGGCTAGCTTTTCATGTTTCTAAAATATTGAAGTCGTTTATTTTTAGCTTATAATTTCTGAAACATTGGCGGAGCCCAGTTTATTATTTTGTGTAATTTTGGGTATATGCTAACAAAGTTTCTTTTTAGTAGATTAAACGTGCTTAACGTGCCCTTCGAAGCACGAAACCATCTTCTTTTTGGACAATCAGCTGGTTTGTGTGGTCACAAAGTGATAAATATCAACATTGTGAGTGCCCCACCGAGAATCGAATCCGGAATTTTGCATTGCAGGCTTTCGCACTACCACTGCGCCACATAGACCGACAACCTTAACTTAAAAACACTTAGACACTTAAAAAGTTTATTTAATAAATTGCTAAGCGTAAAAAATTGCACAAAGTGTTATATGTGTTTTACAGACACACAACGCAATCGTTCAAAAATTAAGCGACTTTAGAATTATTGTAAGTTATGATGCCAGCAGTGCCGGACTAGATTTTTTCCGGTGAATAACATCGTCTTAAAAATATTGAAATACATAGGTAACATTCAACTAAAAAAAATACAAAGAGGAGACGAAAATGAATCAATTTGTAACACAGAAAGTATCTTCAATCAAGCTTCCCAACATTAACTTAATGTCTGTTTTGATGTGACAGCACCAGCGGTCTTTTTAACCGTGGCGCTTAGTCGGAAGACTTATTCTGTCCTGGCCTGGTGCCAAGAGATGCCGATCCTCAAAATATCGGATGTCGCCGAGTGCAGTTTTGTATTTGGGACACTTTTCGTGGGGTCGGCAAAAATAGACGGTTCGAATTAGACGAGCGGGGAACTTGTTTACCACTTTGATGTACCTGTTTGGAGACGGTTTGGATGAGAGTAGGTGCAGGTCGCGTTCAATTCAAAGCAATTTTTTTTTCTGATATTACATTTTTACATCATTAAAAATGTCACAAGCGAGGCCACACGCCAGCTGCGTGTATTTCAGTTGCGGTGTCATAGATGTAGATATTAGGTCCTTACATATGAAATTGGCGTTTTGTATGGGAGGAACAAAAAGTCGATTTTTTTTAATATAGTATATTCATTTAATCAAAGTATGAGCCATTGTAATCTATGCACTTTTGCCATCTCATAGGTAGTTCATTGATCCCTTTACTAAAAAAACCATTCGGACGGGAATCAATAAAATCTTTGAAGGCGATTTGGACTGCCCCATCTGAGTTGAATTTTTTCCCTTGCAAGAAGTTATCCAAATTTCGAAAAAAATGGTAATCTGTTGGAGCAAAGTCCGGGGAGTACGGTGGATGCCTTAGACATTCCAATTGAAGCTCTTCTAATTTGCTAGCCGTCTGTTGTGCAGTGTGTGGTCTAGCGTTGTCGTGAAGCAACAGTGGCGTAGAGCGATTGACCAACCTCGGTTGTTTAGCAGCTAGCTTTTCCATCATGGTTTGCAATTGCTGACAGTAGACATCTGCCGTAATCGTCTGGCCAGATTTGAGAAAACTGTAATGAACGACACCGGCGCTAGTCCACCAAACGCTTACAAGTAACTTTTTATTGGTCAATTTTCGCTTGGAGCAGGCTTTGGCTGGCTTGCCAGGGTCCAGCCATTGCGATGAGCGCTTCCGATTATCGTAGAGAATCCACTTTTCATCACAGGTAATGATTCGATTTAAGGGCGCGTTCTTCGGGAGCTTTAGGTATTTTACGCGCCAAGGCGACCCGCCTCTGCTTTACGCGCGGGCCGTTTTGAATTGAACTCCGCTGACCTTACGCGGCGGGCGATAACGCCACAGTATAAAATTATGCAGTAGGCAAACTAAGTTGGTCATTGTCATTGTGTTGGTTAGTTAGTTATTTTATTATGTGTGTTAGGATATTGGAAGGACAGTTAAGTAAACTAATTTGAATATAACCCAATGAACCACGATAACCCGATGAACCTAGCGAACCGATGAACTCTGGCGACTCGATGAACAATAACGACCCGATGAACTCTGGCCACATGATGAACCCTAACGACACGATAAACCCTAAGGACTCGATGAACCCAACAACCCGATGAACCTAGCGAACCGTTGAACTTTGGCCACATGATGAACCCTAACGACAAGATGAACCCAACGACCCAATGAACCACGATAACCCGATGAACCTAGCGAACCGATGAACTCTGGCGACTCGATGAACAATAACGACCCGATGAACTCTGGCCACATGATGAACCCTAACGACACGATGAACCCTAAGGACTCGATGAACCCAACAACCCGATGAACCTAGCGAACCGTTGAACTCTGGCCACATGATGAACCCTAACGACAAGATGAACCCAACGACCCTATGAACCAAGATAACCCGATGAACCATGATAAGCCGATGAAGCTAGTGAACCGATGAACTCTGGACACATGATGAACCCTAACGAAAAGATGAACCTAACGACCAGATGAACCATGATAACCCGATGAACCATGATAAGCCGATAAAGCTCCGATGAAACCGATGAACTCTGGCCACATGATGAATCTTAACGACAAGATGAACCCAACGACCCTATGAACCATAATAACCCGATGAAAAATAATACCGTGTGATGCCGGCTTAGAATAGCATCACCCCATTTCTTACCCATGGGTGTCGTAAGAGGCGACTAAGGGACTCGAGGGTTAGATGTGTATTGCAATTTTAGGCGATGGGCTGACAACCTGTCACTATAGTGATATACAGTTATCTGATTGACCCACAAACTTTTGTCAGAAGTGGTGTTAATATCCGTTTTACGGCCGTTAATGCTCTGCGTACCCCGTAAGGGATATAGGCGTGATTTATGTATGTATGTATGTATGAAAAATAATAACCCGATGAACCATGATGACCCGACCAACCTAGCAAGCCGATGAACTCTGGCCACATGATGAACCTTAACGACAAGATGAACCCAACGACCCTATGAACCATCATAACCCGATGAACCATAATAACCTAATAAACATAATAACTAAGTCCTGAAAACTATACTCTGGCATGTGCTGTCGGCCGTCGGCCGTCGGCCGCTGCCTTCGGAATTACATCTGCCGCGGCGGCCGACGGCCGACTGCCGACGGCCGATAGCCGCGGCATGTGCCATCGGCCGTCGGAAAAGGTGGTTCGGAACAGCACCTTAAGCCGGCATCACACGGCTAACGGTATACATACATACATACACATATCACGCCTATAGTCCCTTGCGGGGTAGGCAGAGCGTAAACAGCCGCAAAAAAACGGACATTTACGCCACGTCTGACAAATACTTGAGGGTCATTCGGAAAATTGTGTATCGCCATAGTGACAGGTTGTCAGCCCATCGCCTAAAATTGCAATATACACCCTCGAATCCCTTAGTCGCCTCACACGACTCCCACGGGAAAGAAATGGAGTGATGCTATTCTAAGCCGGCATCACACGGCAAACGGTATTATTGCATAAAACTAAATAGTAAAGCCGCCATCTATGCGGACGTCACAGATACCTAGTGTACCAAAACAGTCTGATCCATCATTAGGAGATTATGATGAATCAAACGGAACGTGTTATAGCTATCGCGTATGAGGTGACGACAACTTTTCTCAAAATCGAGTCCTTCGTCCAGACTATCTGGCCCCAAGAACTTTTCAGCAAAAGTCTTTTATAAAGGACTATGGGTGACCGGAGTTCTGAATTTTGTTGAACTTCCTGTGTTTGGCCCTGGATGGCGTAATTTCAGTAGATAGATTTAAGTATAAAATTATTATTATTTTGTAATAAGATGTAATAATAATCAATCATTTCGACATCTGGTGGGATTTCAATATTTCTTTGCTACATATAATACAACACATTCCACTGCACTCACCAACCCGCCTACCAAGCGTGCGGTGAGCGTGGAAAACACCCTCTAATACCAGGAGGCCCATGTCCAGCAGTGGACCGATGTAGTTGTTGATGTTGTTAATATCCAAATATTACAAGACCCTTTTTAAAAAGTTAGAATATCTAGTAGCCGGCCTTACTTTTTATTTCCGTTGTTATACTGCATTAATTATACTGTGGCACTAAATGGTAACAAATAAATCGAAAAATCAAATCACGTCGCACGTCGAGCAGAGCACCAGCACAGGTCCAGCCTCCGTAAGCGCCACCGCGCGACTGACGAAGCCCGCGGAGCCGCGCCCCTCGCCTTTTTGTAGGTATTTAGACATCATAATTCATAAAGTAGCACTACAACATTGAACTTGCCGATTTTTACTAGATAATTGAATTATCTAAAGAGTAGTATAAAAATTATCTCAATAAGATTAATATTTTAAGCATAATATCGTAATGAAATTTTGAATAGAGGCAACTTTGGCATTTTATTCTATCGAGCGAATTTCATCTGATTGTGTAGTTGAAATCGAATTTTACTCTGTTAGATCCTCAACTGCAACATATATTTTTTTCAAAATTTTTCGACTCTTTTTTACTGAGTGATATCGTTTTGAAAAACGGCATTTGAGGTATAAGGTGCTCTTAAAATCCCTTCGTTATTGTGCCGGTCAAGTAATGTAACGCAGCAGTTGACGCGCGTTTGCCGGTTTGCTTCACTCAATTCGTGAGGAACCCACCTTTCAAGTTTTTTAATCTTTCCAATTTGCTTCAAGTGGATTAAAACAGTTTTATCACTAACACCGAAGCCTGCAGCTAATTCGGACGTGGTTTGCGATGGATCCGCTTCCACAATAGCCTTCAATTCTTCATTATCAACTTGGGTCTCCGGCCGTCCACGGGGCTTGTTTTGCAGATCGAAATTTCCAGAACGAAAACGTTGGAACCAAAAACGCACTGTGTTTTCTTTTGCGACACAACCGCCATACACATCATTAACCCTTCGAGCCGTTTCCGCAGCACTGGTGCCACGGTGGAACTCGTACTCGTAAATAACGCGATATTTCAAATTTTCCATTTTGTAAATTGAGCGATGCAAACAGAAAAAAGATAAGTAAAAAAACAAATGAATGACGGTTTACGAAACACAACTACATGTGGAAATAGCTGTATAAATTTGAATTTCGAATTCCTAACCAAATAGGAGAAATTTGTGATCAAAGTGGCCAGTACGACAAAACGACAATTTCATATGTAAGGACCTAATATAATGGGATATGATATGAATATGACAAATATTTGCAACTTAGGTACACGTAAGAGTTCGTAAATAAAGTACTAAACAGTCAATATAACTTGTATCACAGAATATAAGATAGGTAATAGTATGAGGGTTTAATAACTCTTGTACGTAGTTGTACTGCTCTGCGACGCAGTTTTACCAATCGAAGATCATTTTATACAAATTGGCAAAAAATAATTATGCTCTGTTCGAATTAAGACTTTTAGCCAAAATTTTAGAAGCACCATATAGTTAGTTCTATATTAGATATCTAACTATGAAATTTACACACGTTGTCTCACCAATATTTCTTTCAGCTTCTGGTTGCAGTTAACCTCAATTAGAATATTCCTTTCATTTGCCTACCAGATGCGACATACGCTAGCTATAGTCCAACTTCTATTATAGTTTTACTTACATACATACATACACATATCACGCCTATAATCCCTTGCGGGGTAGGCAGAGCGTTTGACAAATATTTGAGGGACATTCTGAAAATTGTGTATCGCTATAGTGACAGGTTGTCAGCCCATCGCCTAAAATTGCAATACACTCCCTCGAGTCTCTAAGTCACCTCTTACGACTCCCACGGGTAAGAAATGGGGTTATGCTATTCTAAGCCGGCATCACACGTGGCAGTTTTAATTCTAGGAACAAATGTGTCATATTATTGTTTACATTGCCGCAAAACGTATGACTCGACCTTTTTTCAATCAAGCTAGTTTGCACAAGTAATTTGGTATTTAAGCCCATTTATATCATTCAGAGTTCTGAGTATTAGGATTAAAATGAAATGAAGCTACGGTATGTTTAAGCATGGTTAAGATTAATCATGGTTAGCGCCATGATATTGTGTCTTAAGGCGAGTGTAGCCGTCAACGACCTCGACAGTGGCACCACACACACATATCACACCTGTAATCCCTTACGGGATAGGCAGAGCGTAAGCGGCCGCAAAAAACGAACATTTACGCCACGTCTGACAAATATTTGAGGGTCATTGGACAAATTGTGTGTCGCTTTAGTGACACGTTGTCAGCCCATCGTGTGGCACCACTTCACAAAAAAAAGTTTTCTCTTTTTATAAACAATCTATCAGAATATCTGTTGCTCAAGTCTTAATATTGTCTTTAAGTAAAATTAGAACCTGGAAACTCAATGGAACATTCGCTGCAATTGAAATTATGGAAAAAGTACCTAAAAATGGCCACTTTAGGTATTAATTGCCATTTTAAATTACAGCGCATATTTCACTAAAAACTTGGGCAGCGGATATTTTGATAGATTGTTTATATAAAGAGAAAATATTTGTTTTGTGTAGTGGCGCCACTGTCGAGGTCATTGACAGGTACACTCGCCTTAAAGATGATTTGATGAGTAGTTAAGGCGGTTCTTTCACTTGTCGTCTGTCGCTGCGTATTGTAAACGCACCGTAATCGTAATTGTATGGGAATAAGATCGGAAGTCGCAGTTTTCTTTCGTCTGTGGCAAACGCATGTGTCACGGAGCGTTAAAAATTTGCAGCGACGGAAGACAGGTGTGAGAACCGCCTTAAAGTGAGTACTGTCGTATTCTCATGGATCGATATACTAATTGTTATCTGTTACCAAAACAAACGATTTCAAGAAAATATATTTATTAATGTAGAATAGAGTATATTGCCGTGTGATGCCGGCTTAGAATATCATCACTTCCTTTCCAGTGGGTATCGTAAAAGGCGAAGAAAGGACTTGAGGGTGTGTATTGCAGTTTTAGCCGATGGGCTGACAACCTGTCACTGTGACCTATAATTTTCCGAATGACCCTCAAATGTTAGTCTGACGTGGCGTAAATGTCCGTTTTTTGCGGCCGTTTACGCTCTGCCTACCCCGAAAGGGATAAAGGCGTGATATATGTATGTATAATAGAGTATATTACACTCAATTTATAATATGGCCGTGTGATGCCGGCTGAGAATAGCATCACCCCATTTCTTACCCATGGGTGTCGTAAGAGGCGACTAAGGGTCTCGAGGGTTAGATGTGAATTGCAATTTGACAACCTGTCACTATCGCGATACACAGTTATCTTATTGACCCTCAAACTTTTGTCAGACGTGGTGTTAATATCCGTTTAATGGCTGTTAACGCTCTGCCTACCCCGTAAGGAATACCGGCGTGATTTATGTATGTATGTATGTATGTACACTCAATTTACCGAAAAACTATTTTTCTATCTAGAAAAAAACATAAAGTCAAGGTCTTTCATAGCTCTGACTATGGGTTTACAGAAACACGCGCAATGGACAGACTAGAATAGCTGCGTAGTTGAAAACTACAAATTTGCCATAGACTATATACTTTTTGCCGTGTTATGCCGGCTTAGAATGGCATCACCCTATTTCTTACCCATGGGTTATCCAGAGGCGACGAAAGAACTCGAGGGTTAGATGTGTATTGCCATTTTAGGCGAGGGGCTGACAACCTGTCACTATAGTGATACACAAATATCTGATTGACCCTCATACTTTTGTCAGACGTGGTGTTAATATCCGTTTTACGACCGTTAACGCTGTCTATCCCGTAAGGGATATAGGCGTGATTTATGTATGTATGTTCATATTTTCTATATTTTCCATAAGATGACAGTCAGCTGATCGGGATTTTTGTGTAGGAAGTCGAAATAACATTTTGGTTTACCAACACATCCTGCAAAGAACAAGTGTGTATCGAAAAGATTCACCATTTTTTACACGCTCGTTTAGGGTGAAATTTTATTAGTGACCGATTGCGAAAACTTAAGATGGGCTGGTGATAAGGAACAACTTTCCTCAAGTAACATAGATGAAAATACGAAAAAAATTAACCCTCTTACAAAATGGCTCATCAGATAATTTGAGTTACTATGTTAACTAAAAATAAAAAACCTTCAAATTCAAAAATTCATTATTGTACACAGGAAATACAGTAAAAACAAGATATAAATTAAAAAAAGTGTACACAAGGCGGCCTTATCGCTTAGGTAGCGATTTCTTCCAGGCAACTGTGGCAACTTACGGTACAGGATAGAAACCTTCAACATATTCCTTGTGTAGATAAATGATGATAGAAACTCTCTTAAAAATCATGATCTCAAAATGCAAGCTAAGAATTTCCATTAGTTTTATTATACAAACTTACGATACACATATTGCTGATTAAACTCACGAGAAACTTTTGACCCATAATATAATGTTGTTCAAAAATCTGAATGGCCGGCAAATTGGAGAGCAACTCAAACCCACTCTGTTGGCACTACGAGCATCGACAGGTTTATTAAAATTATTAAATTTACCGATAATTACTTTATTATGACTTTAACACAGGCTGTTGTACTCGTATCTACCGTATAAATACATTAAAATTTGCTTGAACTTAGTATGAAGCAGAGGGCTTATTCTTTGCGTTTCTAACCAGAAAATAACATAGCGTAAATTACATGTCGTGTGGTTAACCAGGTCAGCTCCAAGGCAGTACTTTTTTTTTTCGCCCGAGCCGGTTGTCTATCAGGACCACAAAATTGTAATAAAAATGTCTTATTATTAACAATGACGGAACATGAAATGACGCCAATAAATGATAGTAGTACCCTACTTTGAATAAAGTCAATTTTAATTTCTAATAATCAGAAAAATATAGGAATTTAGAGATACCTACACTCTGAAACGGCCCTCAAATACTGGTCAGACTGGTTGATAGCGGTCGTTAATGCTTTGCTTACCCCGAAAGGGATAAAGGCGTTATATGAGTGTGCGTGTGTGTGTTAAAGCATTGTGGTACCTATGGTCTGTGTCCGGTAAGGTGACCATATTTGGTTTGCGTCGTTCTTACTCCTGTCTTGCACGTTTCATTTTCATTATCAACGTAACCCACACGTAACCCATCTCGTAACCGTTCAAGTTTACCGCAAAAAGTATCTGTAAAAATATTCGAGACAGTTTACGAGGGCACTCGCCGGGAAGAATATGCATAATTCAATCTTTTCCAGTCAATGCAAAGCCATAAAACGTTATCACTTGCTGCGGAAGACGCCATCTTGGACAGGGTTGCCAGGATGTTGCCCTAAGTGGGTAGGTATATATAGCAGCACCTTGCTTGAGTAAGTCATATAAGGGATCAACATAGTTATATGAATCATTATTTTGTATAAGTACTTACTAACTTCCCATAATATGACGAACAGTATTATGTGATGTTGTTAAATGGCTTACTTTAATACTCAATAAATGATTTTCGTGAATTTTGAAATGGGTAGAGACTTGTTACTTTTATCTACGACGACTTTGTTTTGTGTTTCGTTGACGAGTGCAGTAAACAAGATTTGCCGTGTGGTACTACTGGTTTAGAATAGCATCAACCCAATTCTACTCGTGGGTGTCGTAAAAAGCGACCAAGAGACTATCTGCCAGGAAATGGGCAGCAGCGTTGCCTGTGAATGCAACTTCTTGTATTGCGCTCGCTAATCCGCCTGCTAAGCGTGGTGAGTGTGGAAATACACTGCAACAGGGGGAGGCACATGTCCAGCAGTGGACTGATGTGGCTGTTATTGTTGTTGTTTTTGTTTTGTAGATAGTTTTGACAAGTAAAATTAGTTTTTCTTCTACCTACAGGAAGGAAATCAAATTTTTAACATGTAACCCAGCATCGATCCAGCCTGTTATGGCTGTTAACGTTTTTTATAGAAAAACAAGCAGCACATAACAGTATTTTCAGTTGCGGAGTTTGTTATAATATTAATTTTCGCGAAGCTTGTCACTTCTACAGTCTCAAAGTCCTCTACTGAACCAATGATCTTTTTCGGTTAAGTAGGTACAGGGTTAAAGCTTACGGTATAATATCGGTACCGTTATACGTTGTATAGGTGAAAAAAGGTGATTATAATTATGAGTTATGGTACCGATAGAAAAAGGTACAAATTAGAGGTACTACTACTCGAATAATTTCGATACCAAAATATAAATTACGGTCTATCAAGCGAAGTTGCGGAATCTTTGGAGTGTGTGTTGTGTATTAAGAAAATCGTTTTGATAGCGGTTTTGGTACCGTAACAATAATGGTTCTGTGAACGATGAAGTAAAAGAAAATGCGGTATCGTAACGTTATGATATCGCAATATTTCGGTATGACTTCATACTCTGTACCGTTTTAACCAAAATATTTTAGTTAGACAATCCCTTCTATGAACTATTCCTACGCAGCTGAAATTTGACCTTTACAATCACAGAGTCATCCCTCAAATCCTAAAAAGACATTAATTAACAAAACCAACACTGCACGGACCTATCAGCATGTATTGCTGCCTGTCCTATAAATAATAATCATTGATCTACAACAACCCTAGATTACGCGCGTACGCTCAAAAGGTGGGCCGGTAAAGTAGTGCACAATTTGCAAGCGAGCACTCCTTTTCCACAGTGCGTGGCTGGCCGCGAAACTGTTAACATGACCAAATACGGGCTAACAAATAAGGCTGAATTCAATAGATTATGGTGAGGTTCGTTGTGATATTTTGAATCAGGCGGACGCAATGAATCTATAAATCGCTATGTATGACTGTATAGTTCAGTAGGTGACAAAATCTTAGCGTAATTTTGTATGAGGCGCTAAATCTAGGGTTGTTGTAGATCAATGATAATAATAATAATAAAATCCTAAGGTTGTTTCACACCGCACACACTAAAAACTTTTCAAGTATCAACACCCGTGCAGTTGGCATTAATGCATGAAACCCGCATATAATATTCCAACGTGCATGACATGCAGCATTTGCTTTGCATTTAAGGTGCGAGGATTGTCTGCTCTCGAAGTAGGTTATTCTAGAATACTTACAAATACGTCTTATTTGCCGTGTAACGCCGGCTTAGAATAGCATCACCCCATTTCTTTCATGTGGGAGTCGTAAGAGGCGACTAAGGGACTCGAGGGTGTGTATTGCAATTTTAGGCGATGGGCTGACAACCTGTCACTACAGCGATACACAATTTTTCAAATGACACTCAAATATTTGTCAGACGTGGTGTTAATGGCCGTTTTTGCAGTCGTATACGCTCTGCGTACCCCGCAAGGGATTTTAGGCGTGAAATGTGTTTGTGTATGTGTGTACATCTAATTTCTAAATGTTCACTAAAAGGAATCCTTTACAAAGTCAGCCTTTTCATTTTTAAAATGATCAACCTATATTTATTGGGATCCTTTTTGAGAAAATCTTAGTAGTGTGCATCAAGAATAACTTAAACGATTTCACAAATAGCAAATACAAAAATTCCCTCTGTGCTCAAACTTTAAATTATTTGCTTACGATTTACATCAACAGCTAAATGAAATTGGATTTTTTCTGATATTGAACTAACTTTTAAGTTACAATATCTTATACTACATGTCGCTTGTTCGTCGCTTTGAGACGATTTATTCAAAACAATTTGAGATTGAGAGACAAGATATTGAAAATTCGGAAGCGTCAGTCGAGGCGCCGGTAGCTCAGTTGGCAGAGCAATGGGACAGTACCCCACGGTCCCAAATTCAAGTATCGACGTACGCTAACATTATTTCAATTCCTTATTTTCATTTATGAAAATAATACAGCACTGTAAGTGCATAATGAACCGTAGTAAACTTTAATGTTTACATTTTATTATCCATACCTGCATTCTTAATTATTATATCAACTAGCTGTTACCCGCGGCATTTCCCGAAAACAAAAACGATGTATTAATCCATGTTACGTTCTATATGTGTGCCAAATTTCATTACAATCGGTTCAGTATATTTTTGCGTGAAGAAGTAACAAACAAACATACAAACTTTCGCGTTTATAATATTAGTAGGATAGTTATAATATATAACTCTAGTCCTCTCGTCTTAATTTTCATGTCCGTCTAAGTAACCTAATTAATTCCACGTGTGGTGTGCTTATGTAAAGTGGGATGTGCAGAATACCCCGCACGCTACTGTTCTCAAGAAGGTGTTTATTTCCAGAGACTAAGCTTTCGTTGCTCCACTTCCAGAATTATGTTCCATGAATTTGTATTGCTTGTGCAGTTTTGCTCGTCTAAGTTAGACGATGTCTTTTATGAACTGCTTGTTGCAGCCAGTGCTACCCTAAAGTACTAGTATTTATTCTGTGCGAGTGCTTAGAATTGTGTAAAAGTTTGTTTCTCGTTTTGGTCAACGTACGGCGGTTCTACCACTTGTCGTCCGTCGCTGCATAATTTTAACGCATACGTCTGCTAGACGAAAGGAAATTGCGAGTTCCGAACTTATTCCCATATGAATACGGCTACGGTGCATTTACGGGTCGTTACGGTGCGGCGTCTGTCAAGTCACCGAAGCTATATTTGTGTGGGATTGCAATTCGCAATTTCTTTTCGTCTGACAGACGCATGTGTTACGGTGCCTTAAAAATATGCAGTGACGGACAAAAAATTGAAACAACGCCTGTCTTTCACTCATCAGTCAAATATTATAAAATCTTCCTTATCCTCCTAAATCCCATTGCGACTGAGAATAATTTCGTTCGTGACGGCATTTCCGGATTGTGTAAAAAAAACTCTGGTTCATTATTATGTCCTTATCACTTTGTGAGATTAATCCCAGTTTCGTCGAGACATTGGCCACAATTCGGGATGTACATTCTCCTTACTTGCCTTAAATTAGTGCTGTCATTTTCCGTTAAATAGGTTTAGACAAGGATAGGAGATATTTTAGTCGTGTCATGTCTTATAATTTCATGCAAAATACGTGTTATTAGTCAAAATAAGGCGACAATCAAAACAATGGCGACTAAATTGACTAGGAAAGGCGAAAAAACCCTTGACGTTTTTAAAAATGACAGGACTTAGATATTTTCTAGCCTTTTCTAAACCTATTTGACGGAAAGTGACAGCACTAATTTAAGGCAAGTAAGGAAAATTTAAATCCCGAATTGACCTCATTATATTTTTCATATTTCAACCCAACTCTCTTGGGTAAAGTTGGGCTGCTCCTTACTTTGAAATATTTTTAACTACATGATGTATTACACACATATCACGCCTATAATTCCTTGCGGGGTAGGCAGAGCCTAAACGGCCGCAAAAAACGGACATTTTCACCACGTCTGACAAATATTTTAGGGTCATTCGGAAAATTGTGTATCGCCATTGAGACAAGTTGTCAGTCCATCGCCTAAAATTGCAATAGACACACTCAAGTACGTGATGTAGGTTTACACGAATTACTTGGTTTTGATTTGGTAGACAGTTTAACCCACGTTTCTGGAAGTGAGCAGCCCACGTTTCGGCTGGTCAAGACAGCCTTTTTCTCGGAGGTCGACAGATTTCATACACCCGCTCGTCAGCTGTGATTGCCGATCACTGCGGGCAGCGGCTCACTGCGCTCACGCCGAGACGGTAGATGGCGCCGCAGTAGCCGCAGTTTAATGGCTTAAAATAATTCAAGTCGCGTAAACCTACATCTTTAGTGATACTTGTTCGTTTAATAATAAAATATTTTTACATAGTGTGCGTATAACCAAAATAGTAGAACGATGCCTCATACTATACTGGTGGCGCGTTGGGAGCTTGGAAATGAGACACGTGTGTACTCAAGAACGGCGTATATTATACTAATGAACTAACCTAAGTAGAGAAGAGGCGTCGCACACACCATACTATATCAATTAAATCTCATTATATCAAGATCAACCCTGCAGCTACCTCGTCGCACACACCACAATACACACTGAGCATAAAATGAGTGTGCTGTATAGTTTTGATCGGTTCATTGAGTCTTTCGTCTACTCCATCTCCCATATTACTAGACCAGAATGTTTTACTAAGACACAGTACATTTCGGCTTCGCTTAGTATGAGGTCTCGAAAATCGCACAGATCGATGTCTCATACATATTCACACTGAGCACTCAATTAGTACGCTCCATAGTTTTGAGCGCTGCCAATTATATTCCGCGATCGGACGTCGTTTTTTGTCATCGATCGGGAGGTAATTTGAATACTGTAGAGTTTCAAAGCACAAGTATACATATATGAAAACATCATAATTATTAGCAATAGGGCACGTGAAGCCGTCGGTGTCGGTTGCTCTTTATGATAACTAAGACGGCGTTCGTTGCACAACCGTGTCAGATACCTACTACTAGACTCTATAGTCTTCTTCTTTCTTTTCGTGTGGGACACCAAGTCTTCTGTACAACCCGAAAAACCCCGGTATCAGAGTTTTTTAACCGCTTTTTACTTCTAGTAGGCTTTTGACATTGTAGTTTCAAGTTCGCCGTTTAAGTTATCATAGACAGCAACCAGGACCGACGGCTTAAACCCTCCAAAGCACGGAACCATGAATCTTGAATCAGGATGAAGGGCAGCCGTGAGTCTTTCACTGCTGAACATAGGCTTCCTCCAGGGATCTTCATATACCTGGGTTATTGACTGCTTCCAACAGATGCCAAGATTTTCCATGAAATTCGAACTATATTTGCACAATTATTTCATTGATTCAAACTATATGTCTATATCAAATCGTTCGAAGCATTCAGGCTGATAGATAGTAAAAAATATGCAATTGAAATGGTACCCTAATTGATTCCCTAATAAAAACAAGGGTTTTATACTGATTGCAAGTAACATTTCCTCGGTAGCATTGGTCCCGTGCCGTAATGGCAAGCTTAGCGTACGTGTACTGTATCGTCCAAGAATAAATAGCGACAGAACGTCCTAATAATCTAGCTCTTAATCATAAATCTTGACATTAGGTATATAAATAACCATTTGACATGAGATAAAAAAATTACATTCTACAAAACATTATTCTTAAAAAAATTTAATATAATGTAAATTCATTTGCTAAATTCTATCTATATTTTGTAATAATTTTAAAATGGTACCTTAATTATTATTTGCATGCCTGGCTAGGGTTGAATACTACGACAAACCATTTTAATTAACATCCTGTAATGTGTATTCTAGCAAATAAATAATCTTTCATCTCTAATGCCACTAACAAGTTATTTTTTACTAGGACTCTGACATGATTGTGTAACGACCGCCGTCGTAGTAATCACATACAGCAACCGGAAACGATGGCTTAACGTGCCCTCCGAAACACGGAACCATCATTCTTACTGACAATCAGGTGGTTCAGCCTGCTATGTTCTAACTAGACTTAATTACAAAGGAACAAAGTGATAAATATCAACTTCGTGCGTGCCCCACCAAAAATCGAACCCAGAACCTTTGCGTTGCAGGCAGTCGCACTACCAGTGCGCCGCATCAGTCGTAAATGAAATGAAAATGAAAAATTTATTCATAACTTATCTAGTTACAGGTCAATCCAAACACAATGTAACTCAGTGTTACACGAGTAGGTATAGGTAAAGTAGGTATCCATTCTATAAATATAATCAATATCTACCCTACCCTGGACAGATCTCTGACTTATAAGAGCCACTGTATGAAGACTAAACTTAAAGTAAATACCCGCAACAACCTGCTACGGAAGTTGACATCTACATCCTGGGGCGCCTCTCCGCAAGTACTGCGTACGTCAGGTCTAGCACTCAGTTTTTCAGCGGGAGAGTTCGCATGTCCGGTGTGGCACAGATCCGCCCACGCTAAACAAGTTGATGTCGCCTTGAATGAGACCTGCAGGATAATAACAGGCTGCCTCAAACCAACACCAGTCAATCTCCTATATCCCCTGGCCGGTATAGCCCCACCTGAGGTACGAAGAGAGGTAGCGTGCTGCATAGAAAAAGAAAAACAGCAAACTGACACAAGGCACCCACTGTTCAACACAAAAGAGTGTAGTTCCAGATTGAAAAGTCGGAATAGCTTCCTGAAGTCAGTTTTGCCAGATGTAGACAATCCAGATGAAGCTCGTCGCAAGCTATGGTCTGAGAAATATCCCCCTCCCACTGACTACATTAAACCCGCTGAAGAGCTCCCAAAAGGTCACAAACTTCCATGGTCAACCTGGAAAACTCTAAATCGGCTGCGAACACAAGTTGGCCGCTGCAGGTTTAATCTAAATAAGTGGGGATATAGCTCTAACCCATCTTGCGACTGTGGTGCCTTACAGACTATGCCACACTTGATGTCTTGCAGTCAGTGCCCTAATACCTGCACCTTGTCAGACTTGTATGACGCCACCGACAGCGCCGTAGCCGTGGCTAATTTCTGGTCAAAATACATTTGAGTCATCGACACGAAAAAAGAAGAATATAATCAATTACAACATTCGTCAGAAAACAATCATATTTAAAATAGTTTAAATAATAATAGTTATTTCTAATAATAAAATAAATTTGAATAAGAATGTCCGTTAACTATGTCAGTTCTACTTTATCGAAGTCGGCGTAATCATAAAATTCCTTTTCTATTAACCAACTTTTAAATTTATGTTTAAAGATTTGGGGGGTAGCTGCACCGCGAACCGACTTTGGTATCCGGTTGTACACACTGGCTCCATACAAGTAAAAACTACCTTCTGACTTAGACAGTCTATGTGGCTCTACGCGCAAGCGGTCAGAATGATCATTGCTGCGTAGTGAGTGTGTAGTGATAACGGTCTTCCGTTCAAAACAGTGCAGATTTGAATAGGCGAAGCATCCCGCTCGTAGTGTTGATGTTTGAACTATGGCGGTGGAAGGATTGGCTAGCCTATTCTGCATTTCCAAGTATAAATTTTTATCCTCAACTCCCAGATCACAATCCCAAATATAGGAGTTGTCTAGTCTTGGAAAGGCACCCCAACCAAATATTGATAGCGTATCAACCTACCTAGTGAAGTGAATTAATGTTTTCTTTTACACAATATGATCTCACCTCCACTTAAATGTATTTCCCTTCGAGCTATAACATGACACTTACCAAGGAGGTCTTGCGCTGTAAACTTGCAGATGTTTAAAATTTTCAGAATTGTATGTTAGTAGGATGAACGGCCGAGCATGTCGAGCAATGGATTTTTACGTTTAATGTCTTATTTATTATTGATCTTTATGAACAGCTTTGAAATTTTATTGCGTTCAGTATTGTGCCTTACGCGATGCAACGTGTTGCGAGCCTTTATAGTCTATGTAGGTACCTTGGAAGTGCACCATCTGCATATTTATGAGATCTGTGACCATCTGTGATGTTCTTTACGCAATGAGACGCATCGTATTGCGAGTCTTAGTAGTCTGTTACTCGGAAGTGTACCATCTGTACTTGTGAACCTACTTGCTCTATGGTATAGTATCGAGTTTTTCATTCCGCCGTTATTTCATTTGTTCGGACCGGGCTCGGCTCAACTCGGCTCACTGTTACGTCTGTCGGTCGGTGCGCTCCCATTGCGACAAGTTTTCTCAAGGTTTTTATCGGACATTGTTATTTTAAATCAAGATCGAGCTGCAAAAGAAAACAAAAGTAGAGCTCTTTGATCTCGTTTGAAAATTGTTTTTAAATCTAAAATTTATGTTCTTACAAATTTAGTTCATTAAAGCTCCCTGTATGATTATCAATGAATCTTTGATCTTCACCTAAAAATAGGTCGATAATTGTAATATGTCCCTTTATCCATCAAACTATTTTGGTGGTTGGTTGACACTAATCAGCGTAAAATTCAGTCGCAGAAACTCAATCTGAAGATATGCCCCTGCTCATCAGATCAGTGCAGTAAATAAAAGGTTTTCACGCAAGTTATTATTTCGAAAATTCCACAAACGATTTATTTGTAGTAAGTTTCAATCAATGATTCATTTATCAATATTATAATAATAATAAAATCAATGAGGCCTTCTTTGGCAATTGTTCAAAAAAGTACCAAAAATCATTCGTAGATAGCGTTGATCGTCTGGGGACATATTTTCTGGAAATTTTGATTCCTGTAGTTAATAAATAAAATAGTATAATTTGATTAAATTTAATGGTTTGATACTTATTCTTTTCATGTGGGAAACCATGAACTTTCATGAAAATGTATAAAGAAGTTTGATTGAAAGTTAGGAAAAAATATTTGCGGTGCCAGTGGAGCTTATTTAAAGATATAAGGACTAAAGGGCCGAAAAAGGAACGCCAGCAAAGTTACAAGAAAGAAAACAGTGAATTACTATTAGAACGCAAATTATTACACCTTGCGTGACTTGTTGGGAAACCCAGATGTTTAACGCCATCTATTGGCGTAGAAAAAAGACTTATTTCTGTAAAAAAATAATTATTGAACAACAAGATTAAGATAGATAAGATTAAGCTAGACTAGGAGAGGAGTCCGTCCGTGAAACTTTTTGTGCTTTAAGGTTTAATGAAATAAAATAAAATAAGATTAAGTGGGAAACACCCTACCATTTATTGTGTAGAGAAAATCCACGCACGATTTACATACGACCTGCATTTGTAATCCCGGTATCGTTTAGCGGAACGAAATCAAAGGTGGGATCCGAAAGGGTAGCCCGGGAATTAATTCTTGTTGGTAGTGCAACATAATGTGATACGTAAATTGATCAGCGTAAAGGATACTTTTGTTTGGTTGCTGATACAAATAGGAACCATAATGGGGGTATCTTGAAATGGGCAGTGAAGAAGGTTATGGGCATACGTTCAGGATTTGGCGATTCTTAGTTCGGTTAAAATTCCAAGTAAAGAAATGTTTTAAGTTCAATAAAAGTCTTTCCTAAATATTTTTTTAAAGGCTCTTGATAAAGTAAGCACAAACTTCAACTAAACACTGAAACCTTTTCAAGATAGTTGCATGAACTTAAAAAATATTGTTCAAGATAGACTTTTGACTTTTTTAGAAGGTAAGAAAAAAAACACTCGACGACCTCAAAGATTTCAAAGAAAAAATCTGCGTAAAAGTTTTGGCACTCGACCGTCAAAGAATAACCACCGAAACGAAAGTGCTCCTAAAATTAGATGGAACTTGAAAATTCTGTGATGTCACAGCCGTTGATCCTGAAAAATTTTCAAAAATACAATGGCAAATTGATTGGTGATGTCAAGAGCCGGTCACTTATTGGGCCCAATGCAGATAAGATCCAGTGGGTCTTATTTATGACATTTCATTTAAGGTGCATATTGGTCACAGATTAGACCTATTGGCAGAATAATGAAGCTTAGTAAAGATATAGGTATAAAATATATATTTTTCTTTTTACTTTAGTTTTAGCTCATTTTTCGATGTCTCACACGAAATAAATAAGCAATTTGTGGATTTGTAATAATTTTAAAGCAGTTTTTATAAAACTATGACTTAATTTTGATCTAATCCTATTCTTCACCTGGAGCCGTATCCTGCTTTTTAAAACGTGTCTAAGTTGTGGTTCAATAGATTGTCAATTGGATGATTTAGCCATTTCGTATTTTGCTAACAGTTTCATGTATAGAAAATCATATTCGCATAAGAATGAAAATTAAGTATCGATGGCATTACAATGACTAAAATTTGAGCCTAGATTTGAGTAAGTGAGTCTAATTTAGTGAAAGATTGAGTTGTTTAAATTCAATATTAGAAATTAGACCTACTAGGTCCTATAAGTGGGTCTTATAAGAAAACGGCTCGATGTCAAGCATTCTTCGGACCGTTGATTAAAACCCTATCAATTTCAGTAGAAAGTGGAAAGTTATTGTTTCGTTGCCTCCCAAAGGATCTCTTTGAAGTGGTCGTGTAATTACTAAAGGGACAAAGAAAATTCTCTTGGTCGAGCTTAATTGTGTTTATTTATGCTTTATTGATTAATTAACGTTTGGTAGGACTGACTCTCTAATTATGCTTTGTCGTTCTCTTTAACAATTGCTTCAATTTTATTAAAATACAATTCATTGAGTGTTTACAATCCTTTTCAAAATCTTTTTTTTTTATCAAAGACTGAAGAAAATAAAATTGCACCTCGTTTTAACCCTCTAAACAAACAGCCAGTACGTAATCGACCGCTGGTAGCGACTGGCTAGCAAAAATGGGAGATTGTGCCTTATGGCGTACCCTGGGGGACGCCTTCGTCCAGCAGTAGACTGATTTAGGCTGATTGGTTGATGACGATGATTTTATGAGATAAGATTTTAGGGGCTTTGTTTGCGCAAAAACCAACAAGCCCAGTCACTAAGATTCCGTATTGATGGAAAAACTGACGTTGTCGAGGCTTCGTCCTTAGCAGTTATCTTATCAAGTTGCGTAGGTACTAACATGTCAAATGAAAAATGACTGCGAAACACGTCACACAACATTTGGGCAATCCTTCAGTAAAAAGACTTTTCGGAGAATACTTCTAGGAAGACGGAGACATGAAGAAGATATATGAAAAGGTTTATGAAAGAATTAATCTGGAAACTCGTTAGTTCTATATGCTGAAACTACGTGGTAGGAATAAATATGTTCCAACATATTATCTGGTTAAATGATTGTTGTAAGTATGGTATTTGAAAGTATTGTAAATTAAATCCCCACGTTTATAAAAACCAAGAAATTTTAATTATTTTTGAAAACCTTGAAAAAATACTTATTAGAAAAAGCTTTTTATAGTTTGAAAGAGTTTAATAATGAATGATAAGACCAAAGAGTAACTTATATTGTTTGGTTTTTATTACCTAATTTAAAGAAAATTTTAATATAAACAACAACGTGTAATATATATTGTTGTTGCTACGAAAATAATTTGCGGTGCTACATGCTGCAATTTTATTATAGTTTAGGATCTTAGTAATTTCTATGACGTGTGCTGCCGGTTTAGAATAGCATGACCGCATTTATTTCTCGTGGGAGTCGTAAGAGGCGACGAAGGGACTCAAGGGTGTGCATTGCTATTCTAGGCGATGGGCTTGCAACCTGTAACTATGGCGATACACAATTTTTCGAATGACCCTCAAATATTTGTTATACGTGGCGTAAATGTTCGTTTTATGCGGCCGTTTACGCGCTGCCTACCCCGTAAGGGATATAGGCGTGATTTATGTATGTATGTATGTATGTTGTTGGTGAATTTGTGAGATGGCGTATGATTTTAATTTATTTACTCCCATTTTTAAAAATATATTGCATTATGTTACCATCAAAATACATTCGCCAGATTACAATTCGTCGAAATATTGTAAAACATATACGGGGTGAAATTTTACTATAGACTGATACCAAAAACTCAGAACGGGCTGGCAATAAGATTAAAACAACTTTCCCCAAGGAACGTCATATTTTGAGTTTCCTTGGTAACTCAAATCAGCTGAATGGAACTTTTGTATGGCAGGTCCAAATTATTTTTTCGTATTTTAACCTATGTTCTATGGGGAAAGTTGTTCCTTATCACCAGTCCTTCTTGAGTTTTCGCTATCGGTCACTAGTAAAATTTCATTCCATATCTCTCTCTCTCTCTCTCTCTCTCTTTTCGTGTGGGACACCGAGTCGTCCAACGACCCGATGAACCCTGGTGTCAGAGTTCCATATAAACTTGGGTCACCATTTAACGTAAGTATTATTTTTCGGAGGTGTACATTCGTTTGACCTTACTTACTAAAAATATATTTTAATAAATACTTTATCTAGCATAAACGCATACGTAATTACACGACTTACAATATTCTAGTACCTTCGTACATGACAAGTTCTTTCTCATCAAGTGTTTGCTTGATGCGTTGCAGCCGGACTGGAGTTAGGAACTTTGATTAAACACCACAACTTAGTATTGGATACTGGGCCGAGCCCGCTGGATTAGCATAATATGGTGAAGCGGCTTGATTTCAAGTGCTGGAACCGCTGGAAGTTAGACAGGCCTTAGAAGCCGCGGTATAGAGTAGAAATTAGTGTATAATCGACTAACTTCGATCAAAGCTGATTGTATGAAACCAAGTGTTTATCACTAGTTTTAAGACAGGCATAGACAAAAAGGTGAAGAGAAAAGAAATCCGTGCTAATATTATAAATCTGGGAGTTTGTGTGTGTGTATGTATGTTTGTTTCCTCGTAAATCTCAAACGGCTTGACCGATTTGGATGTAATTTGAAACACAGGTAGAGTATAACCTGGAATAACACATAGGCTACTTTTTACTCCGGGAAAACAACTATTACCACGGGAAAATGAGAGGCAGCGGGTGAAAATGCTGGGCGGAAATCTGGTTTAACATAAAACTGGTATGTAAGTACCTTACCTACTCTATATTAACTTTTTTGGAAAGCAATGGATTGAATCACAGAGCACCGATACGTCATGCGCGCGTGACTTCTTTCCTCTATGGATTGGAGCGGTCAAAGAATGTGACTATAGTAGTGTTATTCGCTCCTTGCAGAATCGGTCGTAACTCATCGGAGCGGTGTCACGACAGCTTCGCTCCCTTTCGCACTCAATGGCCATTTGTGCAGCAGTAGTAATTATACTGAGTCTGCAAGGAGCGAATAACACTATTATAGTGGTAGTGACGGAATGGTGAAATCGGGAAGACGTGGTTTATAGCATAGATACCCTGAGAAAGGCCTACGTCCAGCAGTGGACTGCAACAAAATGCTGATGTGTGATGTGATTCCGAATATTTTTCTCTCTTAAGAAGAAATATATTCCAGCCAACCCATGTCTAGTGAAAGTGTTAAAACTTTTACTTTTTAAGTTTTTATTTTAATATTATTTATCAATAGAAAATGAGCAACGGTTACCGCTGGTTTGCATGGACGGACAGGAAACAAACAATCCTAAGTTGTATATAGTTCTAGGAAGTTTGGAACTAGATTCAAATAGTTAGTGGTCATCTCGACAACTTACAGGGCTTATGATCCTCTTATTTTTATGCATTGCAATCTAACACAATTGTCATCTGTTTCCATTGTGATTTTCTATACTTTAAGCTAGCAGAACACGAAACGGCCGAAGCCATCCAATTAACACTGCATTAAACCACATCTGAGACGCTTTTAAAATTGCATAATATAATTAGGGTGGTGGGGTAAAATAATTTCTACCTACTTGTAATATGCTGTGTGATGCCGGCTTAGAATAGCATCACCCCACTTCTTTCCTGTCGTAAGAGGCGACTAAAGAACTCGAGGGTGTGTATTGCAATTTTAAGCCATGGACTGACAATCTGTCGCTATGGCGAAACACAATTTTCCGAATGAACCTTAAACATTTGTCAGACGTGGCGTAAATGTCATTTATTGCGACCGTTTACGCACTGCCTACCCCGCAAGGGACATGTGTGTAATGTTTATTCAAGATATAAATATCACGAACCGCCGCCACCGCAGCCATAATATTACGGGAATTTTAATAAAGATGCCGTAAACATAGCACAAAAACACGAGAATTTCATACCACATTTCGCACTTTCAGAGTCAGACATCTCCGCGAGTGAATTCTCAAAACTAGATAATGATAATTTGGGAAACACTTAATAACGCTTTCACCCGGGCGCGAAATTCATTTGACACGGCGCGGCGAAGCAAAAGGGGCGCCGAAGTTAAAGGGGCGCTGAATAAAGGGGGCGCAGAAGCAAGATGGGCGCCAGGAAATTGCGCCCGTACTGTCGCTGGCTTAATTCTAGGATAATATTCGGATTACAGGGAACGCCACGTGTGAATCTCTCGCCGTGAAGATTGAAGAACGGTTTTAATAGGAAACGACGAAAATGATATTAAATGTGTGCACGTGATATTTCAATTTTAGCTCGGCGCAGCGGTATTAATTTTCATACAAGGATTCAATTTTTAACCATATCTGAAAATCGACGAGTAAAATCTTCTATAGTTATAGTGAAATTGATAATATTGGCGATGTATGTCTACTTACATACATAAAGGTTGAAATTTTAGCAATGTCAGACCTTTAGCAAAAAATCAGATCTGGTTAGCTTGTAAAAAGGAACATTTTTCCCCAATGTAAGAACATAGGTCGAAATTGCACTTTCCATACTTGTCTATCAGCTGATTGGAGTTACTAAGGAAGCTCAAATACTTTTCTATTATTTCGACCTATTATGTTCCTTAGGGAAAGTGTTTCCTTGTCACCAGACCATAGTCTGTTGTCATCGGTCACTTGTAAAATTTCGCCCCAAATTTTATTTTTATTACTTACTGGATTTTCGCCCAGCGGTTTCACCCGCAGCCACCCATTTTACCGTGGTAAAAGTTGTTTTTCTGCGGTCAAAAGTAGCCTATGTGTTATTCCAGGTTAAACTTTACATTTGTTCCAAATTTCATTCAAATCGGTCAAGCCGTTTCAGCGTAAAGAGGTAACAATCATACATACACACACACACATAAACTAGGACGGATTATATTTACACGTTACAGCAATTATAATATTCTTTTCAAAATCATGCAATATAATTTTTACGGCTAATGGCTTACGAACAGTTATAATTTATGAATCAAAATATTTATCACCTATGTCACCATTATGAGTTACTGCACTTTTATTCGTACTCATATGAGCAACTTCTGATTGGATTTATAAACATTATTTTATCAAGTTTGGCAAACATCATCCAAGCAAACTCAATGAAAACGTATTACCTACACCAAGACCATAAGACATTGTATCTGAAAAGGCTGCCACAGTACATGTTTTAGAAATGAGCATGCAAACTTACAATCGATAATGACCTTGTAGTTCGTTGGTATTTCTAGCTAACGCGCACTAGATAACATAAAAAAACGTTTAGTTTAAGAACTCTGACACAAGGGTTCATCAGTCTATTTGCTGACTCGAAGACGATAAACAAGCACTGCTACTTCGCTTTAGCAATGATTCAATAAAAAGAGGAGAAGAATGTCTCAAAATATATTTGCAATTATTACTAACCAGGAATTGAGACTTCGTGTACTTTACTTGATAGCAGATCTGTGGTATGTAGATGAGAATATAGAGTGAAATTATAGTAGTGATCGATAGTGAAAATTCAAGACGGGCTGGTTATAAGAAGCAACTTTCCCCAACCTCTCATACAAAATTGCTGATCGGCTGATTCGAGTTATTATTGGAACACAAAATATTACTATTATACTATCTTACTTGGAGAAAGTTGTTCTTTTTCACCAGCCCGTCTTAGGATTTCTCCAACTCGGTCTGAAGTAAAATTTCACCCCATAGAACGTTTATTATACCAGAAGAGGTATTGAACAGCTTTATTGCAGACTTTATATACCTACTGTCCCTCACTTCTACTGTAACAGATGTGGGATACAAACAGATGGCAACATTGAAATTCGGGGTGCAACGCCCAGTGCGGTTAGCTTCATTGTGGTCTGCGGTCGCCTCAAACAGCTATGTTGTTGCAACTACACAACTAAATGACAAACTCGACTTGCTGGAAGCTGATGAATTCACCTTTATTTAAACACTACCTAATGAACCTGGGAATAAATAATACGATGAAAAGCATTGACCTGTTGAGTCTGCAAGACTCGCTGCTCAAAAAGTATTGAGAACCATGTGATACCAAGTCAGCATATAAATAGATCGACTTGGCAAACAACACGCAAGATACTCGGAAGTAATATATAATTATATAAAATAAGTTTAAATTGTGGTTACCAACTTGAATTATTTGTATGCTTGGTATGATATGGATTGAAAACACTGTACCTGTACCAAATGGGCTACCACGGCTCACCTGTGCCGTTAGTGAAATTATGCGGCAGGTGAGTCGCGTTAGCCTGGACGGTAGAGGCGTCGCCTCTGAATACCGAAAGTCGTAGGTTCAGATCCTGCATGTGGTGTAATTTTCAAAGCTGAAAAAAAAAATAACATGTTGATGTGTTAAAAATTTAGTACATCTTATTGACCTGGAAAGATAAAAATGGAGTAAAAAAAAATTGCAAGAGTAGGTAATTCAGTTGAGTGCTACAGACTAACATATGTAACGTAAAAGATCAACAAGCGATAATCTTTCAAGGAATTTGCCTATTTGAGGTTGTAGTATTTAAACCCCTCAGGTTCGAAAAGACTAGGATACAGATGGACTGGGGTAGATGAGGCCTAAAGCTTAGGGCTTTTTTACGCATTGAGACATTTTAGAATTGAACTTACGCACAAACAACGATTCAAAAGAGATCTTTTCTGTAAAGTAGGATTCCTACGTTAGCCAACCCAGCTTCTTCCAGAAGCACAGAAGTCTTCTGGGACGTTTACAGGCTTCTTGGAACGACTCCGGTCTGTTGAAGATTTGGGAATATTCCCAAAATCTTGAGCTTTGCTTGCCTATTCAAGGCTAAGCCAAGTGAGAAGTCTAGTCATGAAAGTGCATTTTTGCGGCTGATTAGAAACCTTGTGGATTTGTGTCTTAATCAAGAAAGTTTATTTGCAAGAAAATAGTTGCAAAAGATCTTCTTTAGATATATTTAGCTCTAATGCAAGCGTGCAAATATTAAGGTTAATAATAATTAATGAAATCAATTTTTAAATGTCATTTATTTGCAATATAGTTTTAAATTTCATAACTCTATAAAAACAATTGTGTAACAGCCAATTTGTCAGTTTTGTCTTAAAACTAGTTCCAGTCAAAGTAAAGATTGTGACAAGTGGTCGTATGTAGCTAACCATTAAGGTCTTACTCAAGTAGGGTCAGGCCAGTTGTGTGTCATGACTGACAATGACAATGATGATATTTCCATTGAGCTCGTATCGAAGTATGTCAGTCAGGAAAAGTGTTCTGTTCGCGACCTTTCGTTTCAGTGTGCCGTGGACATATTTCTGAATGGCATTGTTCATTTATGTAGATAGCATTGAGAGCTGCCCGGACGTCGATATCTTTGTTCCCGATGAGGGGCGCCGTGGATCTAGGAAACTTTGGACCTAGACTTGAAAAAACCTTTTTGTCTCTAGTGTTTAGAAAATGCTGCTGTGTGATGCCGGCCTAGAATAGCATCACCCCATTTCTTTCCCGTGAGAAAAAGAGGCGACTAAAGGACTCGAGGGTGTGTATTGCAATTTTAGGCGATGGGCTGACAACCTGTCACTATGGCGATGCACAATTTTCCGAATGACCCTCAAATATTTGTCAGACGTGGCGTAAATGTCCGTTTTGCGGCCGTTTGCGCTCTGCCTACCCCGCAAGGGATATAGGCGTGATATGTGTATGTATGTATGTATGTTTAGAAAATGGACCAAAATGTGGTGATCCCGGACAGGGAATTAATTATAAAAATGTAATCGATGTCGGAGCTACACCCACCAGACTTATTAGTGGCTTCCACAAACTGTCAGTAGTAAATCAGTTGAAACTTTTGTGTCGTTTGACTTTATTAAAATACAGGGTGCATTCAGACCGTGAATTAAATCGAACAATTCCCCATGGGAATATTTTTCAGAAAACGCCAAAAAATTATTTCTATAGTAAAAGCAATCAAGTGACCGTGATTTTGTATGTGAGGTCGCTTTTTTGTAATTCTTGGCGTCAATTAGGCGGTGGAAAAGTCAATTTTCTTAGCGATCTCTATTATTATAGTATTTATTACACGATGCTCGCAAAAATGATTCACAAGCAAATAAGACGCATTACAATTTCTCAACATAACCGCAAGATGGCGCTACGAGACAGAAGAAGGGCCTGAAACGCGGTATCGAAGTGTTCACCGCGCGCCGCATATATACAACTTCCAATGTGATCCAGGTGGACCAATCAGTTCCCTGGCCACAACAGGGTATCTTCTATTCCAACACCACCCGCACCCCTTTATTACTCCTGTCACCCACCATAGGTATTATGTATTCTTATTTTATTATGTTAAATTATTAAGTATAGTATTTTAGTTTATTCCTTCTTATGTATTGTAGCAACCTTTAGTGCGAACTTTAAGTACAATTATGATATTTAGTTTTTTTTGTGTATGGGCACCCGCTTTGACTCTTTCTGTTTATCTTTTGGTTGGCCGGTAGAGAATGCCGCGTGGCATTAGGCCCGCTATTTGTACTTTCTGTGCAATAAAGTTGAATAAATAAATAAAAAATAAGTAAATAGGTCAGTTTAACAAAAAGTTTTCTTTTTAAAGCATATTTTCTTTCTACTTCTTACCTCAGGGACACGCTTGTCTCGAGCATTTGTTGTTGTGCATTCAATTTGCATCGAACAATGTCGCGGCACTCATTTCGTTGAGAGGCACATAATGAAGGCTGCCGCTCATTCCATACTGACTATCTGCTATGTGGTGCCGGCCTATATAGCATCACCCCATTTCTACTTCATTTATATCGATAGATACGTTTGTCTCGAGCACTTGGTGTTGTGCATTCAATTTGTATATAAGATTCCTACGGAACTAAAAAGTATCCGAACCTTATAGTAGTTTATGCAACTGTCATATAATGGGGGTCATTAGAATGCGAGTGTCTGTTTATAACACGAGGCGCAGTCGAGTGTGATAATAGTTTGACACGAGCATTCTAATGCCTAATTATAGCAGCTGCATACACTATTTTATCTACAGTCTCCAAAAAATAACTCAAAAACACTTTTCTAAACGTACGCACCGGCCATTGCAAGGCCCGATACAAGGTCAAATTCAATACGAGAACGTAATATGGCTTGGTATGAATTTTTGAAAATTCTGTACTTTAGCAGTTGTTTAGATGTGGAGTCTTAACAATAACTTAACTAAACAACTGAACAACATCTGGACAACATCTGAACAACAACTGAACAACATCTGAACAACATCGAAACAACATCTTTACAACAACTGAACAACATCTGAACAACAACTGAACAACATCGGAATAACAACTGAACAATATCCAAACAACTGCTCAACATCTGAACAACATCGGAACAACATCTCAACAACAACAGAAAAAAAACCTATTAAAACAACCGAACAACATCCGAAAAATTTCCGTACAACAACAACTGTCAGGTGCGACGGAAGATAGCGACTTGAGTATTAGCAAAAAAAAAAAAACTTCGTTTCATTTCTCAACTTTATCGTATTAAGAGTTTTCTCATTAAGTCATTACGCTTCTGTAATTTATAGTAAACCCTAGTTTTTATAGGCAGAATGCATAAAGTAGGTCATTATGCATCTGTTTTCGAATTCATAATTCGAACATTATAAGACGAGTGTAGATAAAATATATTTAAAACAAAACTAAAGACACTTCTATTGGAAAAATGCTTCTAAAGTATCGATGAATTGTGATGTACAAACAAATATAAATATTATTAGGTTTGTTGGCATTTCCTATTATATTTTGTAATCAATTTAATTGATAGTGTAATCATTCAAACATAATAATTGTATTGTTATACGAATATAAATAGATTTATAAAAAATATCCATCAATGTCGCGACGATCATTTTGCTGAGTGGCAAATTATCACCACACACATTACCATACTGATTGTTTACTGTTGATAAGTTTTACAATAACAGAACTTGAAATATTATTATTATTTAGCTTATCGTAAGGGGAGTTGACACCGTAACATGAAAAGAAGCCTCAAACAATCTATTTATACCTGATACCTACAATATAACCAGCGTTTTGGGTAGAATTGCATCCGTTTAGGCAGACTTTCAACATACGCTTGTCTAATGTTTATTTGTACTTTTTCTACTGGTCCTTGATGTAGATCTTAATTTAGTTCAATAGTAAGCAGTGTTTATATAAGATCACAAATGGACCGTCAAACACAGAGAAATACTTGCGATACAAATGCCAGTGCAAATAATTCAAGTGAACGTCTACGTTTTCAACGAAAAGCAATCATAAAGCGACTATTATTATTTCTATTTTTCTTGCATTTTGTGCAGCTTCCAATTGAAGCGTAGTTTTCTTGGTTTTCTTCAACTTTCTGTTTTCTCGGCGACTACCGACTACCGGCTACCGACTACACAAACTTTGACTTTCCGCTGTTTAGTTATTTATTGTTTCTGTATTGTTTCAGAGTTATTAAGAAAGCTGCATTGTTGTTTGAAAGGAAAATATAAAATAATATAAATGAAATATCTATCTATCTATTATCTCAACGAATCATGATTTATGTAAATTTTACAATTCATGACATATTGCCTCGGATTTGTGAAATATTGAATAGCCATTTTTGTCTACTATTAAACCTACAAATATTGTGTATATTTGACTTAGGCGATGATCACACTTGAAATTTGTTGCTGCGTATTATTAGCGCATACGTAACGCATCGTCATTTGTGTCTTTTGACAGACGCACGAATTAACTAATTGTTAAATGACCTTCTGCTAGTAATATCTGTAATGTATAATGTTGGTTATAGATCAATCAAATTCTAGTCGCTTTAAAAAAAAATAAAAGCAAATAAATGAGTGGTTGATTGATTTCGTTTTCCCAATTAAATAATAGAATCGCAGATTTATAAAGTTAACGCTCTGTCCTATCGCATCTTGGTAAGAACTGACCTACTTGATTTAATGCAGAAATTTTTACAACAAGCAAAAGAAACAAAGCCAATCTTTCGTAACACATATGAGAAAACAAACTTCATTTTCAATCAGGGACCCTAGAAATCTCTGGAGCAATTTGCTCGGCATAACGTATGTAGCTAAGAGTTCATAAAATAAGACGTTTCACGCAGCACCGACATCTGCCGGCAAAGAGAGGAAATTGCACTGTGACTGGCTGGAGACGTATTTTTGATTCGGTGAATTCTGATTTGATGCTCGTAAAGTATTTTACACGCGTTATCTTAAAATTAGCATTTATGAACTGTGGTCCGTGTCGAGACTTGAAAGCATGTGAAACATTTGTACAACTAGCTGAAATGGGTGATTGTCAGAATGAATCAATATGTAAGTTTCACATTTAATAATTGTAAACTTTAAAACACGTTTCGTTTCACCGCCAGAAATGAACAGTTCAACAGAATCAATGAATTTTGTTAACTATAATTTTGTCGAACTACGGCAATTTCTACTATTTCAAAAAATGAAAATTGAACGGGAGTTGAAGAGAAGAGGAGGGAAAAGAATAGGAGAATAGAATGATTTCGTGGACGAGGAATTTTCGTAGTCGAAACAACGACGACCGAACAAGAAATACGTTTCCAGGATGAGTGCGCCATATTGCGAGGCGCCATCTTGTGAAGTCCGCCATTTTATATTCGAATGTATGAATCTCTTGAATAGACGGGCTATAAACTGGCTTGATTGCGGCAGTGAGCGCTCGTAATGACTATGATTGGCACAGACAGTTCAGTCTGAGTCTCTATTATGGATAATGTCGTTATAGATTCAGTACATTTGAACAGATGAATCAGATCTATTAATTATCACAGTCACAGCACTTTGAAAATGTCTACTTACCACATTATTATATCGCACGTTGAAACCGTTACCGTCACTATACAAAAAACCTGCTTTTGAGAAAAGTGCTGGTCAGTTTTTGAAAATTTAATTTTAACATTTTTACAAAATTAAAAAAAAATGAGATTTTGTTGTTTTTGACAAATATAAAAAAATTTATTTATTTTAAGCTGCTTATGAATTCAAACCCGCATGATTATATTTAAGTTATTTATTTATGTTTTTCGTGTATTTTTTTGTATAGTGTCATTATTACAGTTAAAATCAGAATACTTTTCGTTTAGTGACATAAGCATCGTAAAACAAAATTTATTAATATAGATATAAAACCTAGCCAAATAATAAAAACTATTAGTTAGTTTGCCGTATAATGCCAGCATATTATAAGAATATTATACTTTTTCCACTGTACTACCTACAGACAAGAAACAAATGACCCTAACTAACCCCTCTCCCCTGAACTTTGATTATAATAAGTATTAATTTAAAGCATTTTAAAATATCCATTCCTCCTAAATATGTCACTTGTTATTCTTATAGTTTGTTTCTCCTCCCCGTTTTCAGTATCATGAGCTGCCTGAAGAAAACCTCAGCTAATTGATTTCAAATAATACATGTTTCACTTCTTATAAATTGAAGAATGTCTAAACAAGTAGTAGGTAGGTAAATTTTACTGTTGAGTAGGTACTCTTTAAAGAACTGTTACATGGTTATATTACAGAACGACTGTGTATAAATTATTCCCTCCGGTTGACAAAAACATGTTTTTTTAAATAAATTTGGCGTTGCCATTACAACTGTATTCACAGTGCTAAACATTTTCTTTTTGACATCTGAAACAATCTTGGTATTGTAACGTAAACGTTTATTGCACGATATATGCCGTATACTGCTAAATAAATAGAGCAGGAGTGATATTGATAATTGTCGATCCAGTATCTACCCCAAAAAAGTCTCGCTACTATGGGTATTTATCTTCTGTTTATTTAAATTTAAGTACTAATGAAAAACAAGGACGATGCCACTGTTACCAACATCAGTGCTGACTCTCTACCTTTGCTGACCAATGATAAAAATAGAACAGTTTACTAATTTAAAAAAAGGTTTTAAAGATGTTGATTCATATCATGGTACTCATTATAGTCAAAGAATAGAATAAACATCATGAAATCAAGAAAAATCTTCTTGATATATGTACCTTTAGTCCTCAATTTGTACCACATGTATGTTGTGTAAGCAGGGGGGGATAACGGTTAAAGCGCCGATGCACAGAATTCTAAGAATTATTATCCTATACCTATTAACACTCTTACTAATTCAACTACTGATGGATTAAATAATGAGATAAATTAATTTATTTTCCTGCCTATTTCCTTTTTAAACTTAAACTTTAAACTATAGGTATAACATTAGCCAGTGATACAGTATACTGGAGAATTTGGACCATATTACAATATTCAAACGAATTATGTGCAATTACAAGCTAAGTATGATGCTTTTATGAACTTGCTCTACGAATTAAAACGATCATTACAAAACCAATTAATTCAATTATTATTTTAGTTATTTAGTATGGAAAAAAAAAATTTCACGTCAAATATGTATACAATAGAGTCTAAAATCACTTACCGATCCCTTATCAATCTACTTCAAATTAAAGGACTTTGGGCATTAAATCAAATAAGACCATACTAATTAAATTTATAGCCAATCAAACCAAAATATTAGAAGTAAATTAGTTTTTTGAATCTGTCTATTTGGTATTGATTCGTTGGATACATAACTTCTAATATTGCAAAGATTAAAAGCCTGTATGGATACAAATACACTCCTGATTTTAAAAAACTAGTCAAATTCATTAAATTACTCTAATAACACTGCCCTAAAGCATTAAATGAAAGGATTGTGCGGTATCATATACAAAATAAGTTAAAATATTTTCAGACTAAACTGTCACTATTTTTAACATGACAAGATTTTGAGAGAAAAATTTCAATTGTAAGACATTAAAAAAGACACTAAACGTAAACGGTCATTTTAATTTGAAACGTATGTTCCAATTGTTATTAAACAATGAAAGGAAAAGTGGCATTAAATTGAACATGACGTTTTGTTTTAAATGTTTAGTATCAATTTGTGAAGATATATAGACACTATACTCAAAATGACGCTTTAATTTTAACTCTTCATTTCATTTCTTCATAAAAGTTAAATGTAAAAATGACACTTTATGGATAAATACGTTATTTCAGTAATTCTTTAACACTTTATTAAAGAAAATTAATATCAGAATGACACTAAACAAAATATGACGATTTTCCTCTCAGTGTTTACTCTATAATATATGCCATACATGTCACTATACAAAATATGTCACTATTACATTTTACTTAGTACCAAATTGGTAAAAACTGCATACCGACACTACTTAACCCAGGCACTTGTAATGTAGCTAGAAAAATAGGTGTCTTTGCATTATATTCTTTGCAACGTGTAAACACAGATGGCGCTTTTACTAAAAAACATGCATATTTCGTATAGTGACGGTAACGCTTTCAACGTGCGATATAGAGAGTTTATTTGATTTGATGTAGCTCAACTAAGAAGAAACCAAAAAATACTATGCTTCTAGGGATAGACTATTTTATCTACACTTTACAAAAATAACTCACTTGGCACTGGATCGCAATAAATGGAAGACCATGTAGGAGGCCTTTGACCAGCAGTGGCTTTTCTCAGGCTTATTGTTAATAGAGTTCCGCCCAGCGTCCCATTTTCCCGTAGTAATAGTTATTTTCCTGCGGTAAAAAGTGTTTTGTGTGTTATTCCAGGTTATACTATACCTGTGTTCCAAATTTCATCCAAATCGGTCAAGCCGTTTGAGCGTGAAGAGGTTACAAACATACATACACACACAAACTCTCAGATTTATAATATAAGTACGGATAAATAAGTAAATAAACAAATATGTTTTCAGCGAGTTATAAATTTTTGAGCGTGATGAGGGCTCTTGTTATGCTCCAGAATCCCCATAATAGTAATATTCACTATATCAACTTATAAATATATACTTAATTAGGCCTGATGTAATTTTATACGAATTTATAACCTGCGGCTGACTTGTATCCACTTCATTTTAAAACCAGACCAATTTATTAATGTTGGAACATCCAGCTAAAATATTCCAGTATTCCCCGCTAAACTAATTATCTTCATAGCAACTTACATAATTGTATCTATGCCTACATCTGCAAGGCTCCTCTCAGTCGGGCTCAGAGGAAAAAAATATCAAAGGGAACTTTACAAACATCTGATAAATTGTCTCTTTGAAATATACACTTATTTTTTTAAAACACGCCCTAACAAAATAAGCCGGTATAAAGAGTCACATAAACTAATGAGATTCATCAAAGGGTTTAGTAGTTTCAAAGATACAGAGCTTCGAAGTGCTTTTTCACTGTAAAGCTTAATGAACATCAACAGCTACAATTAGTCCACTGTTGGACACGTTTGCCATGCCATACTCACCACAATTTGCATGCAAATTGACGAGCGTAGTACAAGGTGTTGTGACCACAAGGAACGCTGCTGCCCAATTGCCCATGCCCGGGATTCCTTAAGTCATATTTTACGATACCCTATGTAGAAACTGGGCGATTCACACGGGTGCTGGTATTTTTATGATACGATACGTTTAAATTTGCTCTTATGCTTTCAAACTTTGTGAAAGTACATATATAATTTCTTTGTATGAATGATTGCGCGTCAAACTTAAGTAGGTGCCTAGTTTGGACGAGTTTGTCGTGCCTCACTATGCTTTATCCATAAGGTTACTTCTGGCTGCCTTTGATCTAAGCTCCCTGGGGCGGAAATTGCGAAACAACTGCATTCTCACAGTTTCTGGCTGCTAGGTAGCTACATTGTGACAGCCGCATGCCTAGGTGGTCTGCAACCTTTGTGTGATGCACACGTGTAATAACACCATGGCCAATGTTTGTTTGTCCTTCATTCCCGGACGGACAACTTTGTTATGTAAAAAAAGATGTGTAACTATTTACCTATGTTAATTAGGTAATGGTTATTTTTATCGAAGAAAAAACCCATTTTTTACTTGTTACTGCAACCAATCAACCATTACCTTACTCAAAGAGAGATCTTTCCATTATCCCTTCTTTCGCTAACGGTATAGAAATTGCTTTGGAACATACCATTATTAGCGTGCAAAAAGATACTCGTACCTATATTTTTGACGAAAACAAGTTACCGCGTTGTAAAATACCTACAGCGACACCTAGAGGGTAATTGAAACAATACAAATGCTCGTGTACGATTTTTATCAACCCTGCTGAAGATCTTCATCAAGCTGCATTTAATACATTATAATAATAAGAATAATAATTATATAATAAATATCCTGGAAAATTCGCACAGCGCCACCTAGCCCCAAACTAAGCAAAGCTATGGGAACAATATAGCTAAAATTGAATACTTAATTTTTAAAACACTTCCCGTGTTAGGTATAAAATATTTAAAAACTTGCAAAATTCAAGAGCGGGAAAGTCGCAGGTTCAAATCCTGCCCGTTGTATAAGAGTTGCAGGCTGTACTCAGATGTTTGTTCATTTGAATGTTTAGTTATATTTGTTGATAACTTTTGTACTTTTCTACTTCCGACCGATGATTTGTGGAGGACGGCTGGTAGCGACTGGATGGCGAAAACGGGAGATACTCTGAGGGAGGCCTACGTTCAGCAGTGGACTGCTATCAGGCTGATGTTTTACCGATCTTTTTTGCACTGCAATGTTTTGTTTGTCGACGACGTATTATAAGATTGCGTTTCAAAGGAAGACTTTTAAAAGGCGTCTCGTCTTGTTAGAGGCAGTGTAGTATATAACAGTTCACAGCCAGGAGACGTCGCTACATCAAAAGAGCGAGACACGCGAATCGAGTTAGTGAAAGCGGGTTTCCATCAATCAACACGACAATACAGAATCGGCCAAGTGCGAGTCGGACTCGCGCATTCAGAGGTCCGTACCATTATTAAAATGGCACACCAACACGTTTATTGTATGTATGTAACTTTAGTGTACCACAAAACACATTTACATTATCAGTAAAGGATGGAATAAAACCAGAGGCACAAAGGCGGACTTATCCCACAAAGGGATCTCTTCCAGTCAACCTTTGAGAGACTCAGAGGATATGTAATTTGCAGGTAAACTACGATACTTTAGAAAGGTAAATTAAATGTTAATAAGAAAGCTTACTCCTTAACTAATATACATAATTAATATTAAATTATAAATAAATACTCCCTAGTTGATAATAGATAATAACATAACAAATATACATATGAATTAATATACATAAATAAATATCATGTGCCCTACCAATTGTGTGAGAGCCTCTTGAATATATATTTTATTACATAGTTTTTTTATTTGTTGTTATAGCGGCAACAATAATACATGTTCTGTGAAAATTGTAGCAGTGTGACTGTAGCCGTTTATGTGATACAGCCTCCAAACCATTCAAGATAAGTAAGTAATTGTATCAGGCGTTATTTTGCGGAAGGCCATCTTGATTGAATTAGATAGCAAGGTATTTAGCTTCTTCCGCACTTATGGTGGCTAGTAATGCAGCTAGTTGAATGCACCACGCGTACGACCGCAAGTTAATGCAAATGAATTTGCATTGCATTCAAGATAAATCGAGCAAATAAAAACCGATTGTGTATATTCCCCCTTTTTTTATTTTACTCTAAGTATTTGTTGTCATAGCGGTAATAAATTACGTAATCGGTGAAAGTTTTGACTCTTTAATTAACACCGTTTATAAGATACAGTCTGGTAACAGACGGAAGGAAAGAAGCGAAGTCTTGGTAAAAGGGTTCCGTTTCGACCCTTTGAGTACGGAACCCTAACAATTTACTACATAATTTCAGAATATTTAGTCATGTTAGAGGCATACTAGTAGTAGTAGGTTGTTTAAAATCTCTAACACTAGGGTTCATCGGGTAGTTCGAGATAAAAATAAAAATAAAGGCACTGCCAGGGCCCCGATCCTCTTATGTTTTGACATTGTAAAGACATCGAAACCAAACGTCATTCAAATTCTTTTGTGATTTTCTATATTCTCTCTCTATTTCAAACTTTTAGCGGAATACAATTGAAGGAGTTTTAATGGAAATTTGCCATACTTATAAACAAAACACTTGAAGTAAGATTAATTTTCTAGCGTGTTTGTACTTATTTCCTGATTGATATAAACAGTTGAACTATGTGGAAGATGTATCCCCCCTAGTAGCGAAAAGAGGAATAGAATTCCGATCTTCCCTTCTAGGGGGGATAGGCCAGTAGGGATAGGTGGAACAGGGGGCCAAAACCATCCAACTGACACTATTGAACCACAACTCAGACGCCTTTTAAATAGCAAATAAGAGTTGATCGGCCCGGATTCTCTTATTTTTTATCCTTGCAATGCGACACTCAATTATCATTTTATTGTCACCGTGATATTCTATATTTCAAACTGTCAGCAGAATACGACAAGCCCAAAACTATGCCAATGACACGCTATTTACAGACAACTGAAATGATTTTCATTTAGCAGACTTCGGGCCTAGATAGCATAGATCTGTCCATAACAAAATTATCTTATCGGACAAAACAGTCGCATTGGTAATGGTGCGGCGGACATGACTATGCCGCGAACATGCTTTTCTAGGAGTATGTAGTCGACATTATGACTTGGTAATTTATGCTTCAAGGGTTATGCATGTTGTTTTTATGACTTTGAATAATTATGACTATATAAAATATGCGTAATACAAATATGATTTAAAATTTTATGCAAACCGACCCCAAACCCCACCACAATGCCGCGTGGCATGAGGCCCGCCTTTTGTACTATGTGCAATAAAGTATAAAAATAAATAAATAAAGAACAAAACTATCTTGTCGGACAGAACAGTGGCACTGCCAGTACGCACGGGTTATTAGATCATAGTCAGCGTGGCGCGGGAAAGGAACCATGTTTTATGTATGCGGCGTCCGGCGCGTAACGACGGCTCTCTACGTGGCTTTTTATTGTGCTATCCACTACTGCCAGGCGACACAGAGCATCACCAGATTCTAGTCACTACGCTGCACCTCCCTCACGCACACTGAGAACTCAGTAAAGTCTAGAACACTACTGCAAGTGTCGGGGGTGCCAGAACAGTGCCATTATTTTCTTTGACTGTGTTAGAGCTCTCAGCCATTTACAGCCTCCATTTGAGATTGCCGGCTTTATTATCGGACACTGACAATACATAAACCGCGTTTTATTTTCAGCAAACTGAAAAGTTAGCGCACTTGTTGAAATTAAATGCTTCTTCTTTACGTACACCGATTTGACAGACGCACTGTAAAGCAACTTTAACGTACCGTAGTCGTATTTGTATTGAAATAAGATCGGTATTCGCAATTTTCGTTCGTCTGACAGACGCCTGCGTTGCGGTGCGTAAAATACGCAGTGACGGATGGCGTGCGTGAGAACCGCCTAAGTTTAATTATTTAACATTTGCAATTTTAGGCGATGGGCTGACAAGCTGTCCCTATGGCGGTACACAATTTACCGAATGACCCTCAAAGATTTATCAGAAGTGTCGTAAATGTTCGATTTTACGGCCGTTTACGCTCTGCCTGCTTTGCAAGGGATTAAAGGCTTGATAAATATGTATATGAAACATTGTTACGAGTGGCATTTCACGAATTCGCACAATTCATCACCCGCCATCATAACTAATGAAAAGATATATATGACTGTATCAAGACATTACGACCTTAATAGTTAGAGCTAGGAACGAGTGTTGAATGACTTCGTATAGCTAAAGCACAGTATAATTAATAGTACTAGCGTACAGTATGGTCACTCCCTGCCTCCCCCTACAAGCGCCGCCCACCCGCGCTCGGAGGACGCTCAGACACCGGCTAGCAAGGACGCGACGACGAAGGTCATTTCATACTGCCGCACATTGCATTCCCGATGCGCGAACGCAAAATGGCGGCAACCCTGACATGTTGTCTCACACACACAAGCATGGTCCGCGTTCACCTACGCGAGCTTAGACTGTGTGCGTAGCAACGCGTTTGATTCATACATTTGAGCGCCAGTGTCCGAGGTGTGGCTAAAGTATGTCAAAAGTCGTGAGACGATCTAATACTTAAACTTCCTGTAAGTGAGACTCTCCAGTACCTACTTACAAATATAGTGAAAAAAAAATACTTGAACTAGCTCAGAAAATAAATAAAGATGTGTCGAATTACAAAAAAGTTTTTACTTTTGAAACATTATTATAAATAAATATCCTAGGCATTTCACGCAGTGCCATCTAGCCCTAAACTAAGCGAAGCGTATATGGGAACAAGATAGCTGATATTTATACTAAAACACATTTTTTTGTAAATAAATACAATATAAAAAACACTCAGACTCAATACAAATATTTGAAAATTTACTTACAAATATTGGGCTCGAACCCATGATCCTCAGCGTAGCAGGCAGGGGTACTATCCATTATTGCGCCAGTCTGTGGTATGTCGTTACATTAAATTGTGTACATTTAAGTACTCATCAAGGTATTTGACTGCAAGATATTACCAAAAATGTCCTGAATATACTGTTCATAGTTGCATGAAACTTCGTTCCTAAATCTTTACTTCCGTCAGTGTTAATACGAGTACAAATCCAGAACTTAGAGCGAGTGTACTAATAAAATAAAATCCTAAACGTGCGTCGGGCCTGAGCCTCAGATCGATTTGACATTCCTTAACTAATAAGCACATTGTCTCGATTAAGATTGAATTGCGAATGTGGACCGCGTAATGTGTCGTACGCGTTACTACTCCAATCAAGAAGAGTATTTTTTGTGTGAACGCTGAAATTAATCATCGTCTTCATTGGGCTGAGCAGTGATATAGTTGAATTTACCTAGAAAATTGCCCATTTGGTTTATATTTCGATAACATATTTCTTTAGATAATTCCATCGCGAAATTCCGCGGTATATGAATATGACTGCAAAATTATTTAGCTGCATTTATCATAGCTTATCATAAACGTGACAAAAACTGCACAGACGGTTCCGATTTTATATCTATAATAAAACAGACACTATGATTTGCATTTGCATTTTTACCTATTAACAGTAGTACTAATTTTAAGCTTAGAATAACCTTAACTAACACAAAGAAAAAGCGCATAAAAATACATTATTTGCATAGGAAAAGCCAATAAAATGTGCGTAAAGCCACGGGTGGAAAGTTAGTGGATTACAGTCCATTTCCCACATGCCGTGTACTTTATCTTGCTGCATCGTCAATGTAAAGGTTGAATTCAGTTTTCACTTTATAGTTTTGTCTAGTCAAACAATTTTTCTTTAAAATGCCGTAACTATATAAAATCGTTTAGGTACATAATGTCCAAAACTTATAATGTACACCACTATAAAAATATTCCATTCCAAGAATGTTCATTGCCTCAAATCAAGCTCAAATCTTTTTACTAAACTGAACAAATTATTTCCTGATTCTTGTTTACAAAATTATAAATAACTTATTTTTAGGGGTTCTTTAGCCAAAGGGTAAACTTTCGTGAGAGACATAGAATCTGTTCAGATTTCCTAGCATGTCTTTCGAAATAGTTTACTCTTTACTTTGGGTACGGAACCTTAAGAATATATAAAGTATTTTATATAGACACGGTATTGACACGATAATTAATTTGACCAGGCAAAACTGCACAGTGAACACTAAATAGTACCTCTACATTAACGCTGCAGCAGGATAAGAAATTGTACAATCATACAAATTAAACTATGGAACAAATTTATTTAGAAATTGCCAACTATAAGAAAAAAATTCTCAGCCCTAGTCTCAAAAACCTTGTTTTTAAGTGTTAATTATCCCTTTATTTACTGGACTGAACGTTCAACACAAAAATGACAAAAGAATGTCATTTCTACAGTCTACACACACACGTGAAGAATTCCTGCGGTTTTAAGAGCAATGTTAAGAGTGTCTGGGACTTTGGGCTATGTCGTTTATTTGTAAGACCACATATGTAAGACCTAAGTTTATGATAGGCACGTGAGGTGAAACCTAGAATTTGAATTGGATCATTAAAATACTGGGTCGTGGAGTAAGATTGAATTTCTCATTATTGGGTTACTTTCTTTGAATTGTAAGATTTTAATTGGATTAAGTTGACACCTTCTAAGAATTTGTCAATGATAAACTAACGAAAGGTGTGGAATTCCTATTTAATAATTACATGTGCCGTGTGATGCCGGCTTAGAGTAGCATCACCCCGATCATTTCCTGTGGGTATCGTAAGAAGCGACTAAGGGACTCGAGGGTCACAAGTGTATTTGATGCGATGGGCTGACAACCTGTCACTGTGGCGATATACAATTTTATAAATGACTCTCAAATGTTTGTCAGTCGTGGCGTAAACGTCCGTTTATTACGGCCGTTTACCGTACCCCGCAAGGGATAAAGGCATGATACATGTATGTAGGTATACAAAATCTACTTGCATTCAAATTCATACAGATGGCTTATAGAGGGCGGCTGGTAGTGACTGGATGGCAAAAACGGGAGATCGTGCCTTATGGCGTACTTTGGGGAGCACTACGTCCAGCAGTGGACAGCAAATAGCCATATTTGAAATTTTATGTGAAAAACTGGACTGGAGAGAACATATCACGCCTATAATCCCTTGCGGGGTAGGCAGAGCGTAAACAGCCGCAAAAAACGGCCATTTATGCCACGTCTGACAAATGTTCGAGGGTCATTCGGAAAATTGTGTATCGCTATAGTGATAGGTTGTCAGCCCATCGCCTAAAATTGCAATACACACCCTCGAGTCCCTTAGTCGCCTCTTACGACTCCCACGGGAAAGAAATGGGGTGATGCTATTCTAAGCCGGCATCACACGGCTAAGCATACAGCTATTATAATTAATCAGATACACATTCCGCATTTCTACGATGTGTTACAAAATTCCCTTCATAATTGTTTCCCATGAACCACGCGTACATCTAGCCATCGTCAATTGTCCACATTCCTCTTCCCCCATTATCTCTATAGTAAATGGGTGCATTTCTCGTGTATGTCTGCTCGTCACGCAGGACGGTCATCAGATAGCGCTAAACATTTGCTGCTGAAATTGTGTAGGGCAAGGGAAAGGAGCTGGAATTTTCACGACTACATCATGAGAATATTGAGTAAATTTACTGTGGTTTATTTTGCATTCACAGTGCTATATTATTGTAAATTTATGTTAGCGACGGGCGGACGACAGGTCCCAGGTTCGATCCCTGGCCGTCGCTAAGATTTTTTAAATTCCTTATTTTCATTTATGAACATAAAATAATATTTACTTGATTGTTTGCCGTGTGCTTAGAAGACCATCACCTCAATTCTACAAGTGAGTGTCGTAAAAAGCACCTAAGGAATAATTATCCAGGGAATAGGCAGCAGCGTTCCCTACGAATCTTACACTGCGCTCACCAATCCACCAGTCAAGCGTGGTGAATAAAGCAATACCCCCAATAGGGGGAGGCCCATATCAAGCAGTGGACTGTTGTGGCTGTTAATGTAATGTGATTCTTTGCGGACAAGGCCTTTAAAGCCAAAATAATACATTTTATCTACCTATATAATCCACTGCGCTGCAATAGGTGATCGATTGTCATCTTATTGCCTAAACTGCATAAAACTCCATAAGCATTGGTCCCTTTAAGGTGGTTTTCCACCGGCAGAGCAAGACGAGGCGTGACGAGGATTGAATTAAAATTTGTATGGAAAATTTTCAATTCAATCCTAGCGCATCTTAGATGGAAAAAGGTAAGGATTGTCGAGGATGTGCGAGACTTGAATTGAAATATCAGTTTGTGTAAAACTGAACCGTATTGCTTCCAACACAGAGTTTAAATTAATTCTGCCACAGAAACAGGCTTTTCAACAGCGAACAAGATGAAGGTGTGGTTTTATACCGGCAGAGCGAAACTTGCTTGCAATTAATGCCAATTTTTAGTGGAAAAGGGCCAGTACGATTTCAATTCACGCCACGCCGCGTCTCGTCTCGCTCTGCCGGTGGAAAACCACCTTTAGTCAGTATTCGGTGTGCAGTGCCGGATCAGACTAGCATCAGCCCATTTATGCATGAGAGTATCAATCGTAAATCGATCATAGGATAAAGTATGGAAAATATTCCCAAAAGAGGGTTTCAGGTCCAACAGTGGACTGTTGCGGCTGTTAATGATGGTAAGTCGGGTTTTGTTTAAGAAACATTTCCAAATATATTTTTAACACATTCTGAATAATTTTATTAGTCAAGTTGCTTATTGCTTGTTCCATGACATAAGCTGTTATCTCTAATTCGTGTTACGGAGCACTAATGGGCAAAGACGGGCGAAAAACTCATTGGAAGATGGCTGATTAGATCGAAGTACTATTCCATAGTGTTTGTGTGTAAACATCATGTAGGTTTACATACTACATACGTTATATTACGCCTATATTCCTTGCGTACCGTAAAAACAAACATTTGAGGGCCATTCAGAAAATTGTGTATCGACATTGTCACAGGTTGTCAGCCTATTGACTAAATTGCAATAGACATGTATGTAACCCTCGAGTTCCTTCTTCTTCTTCTTCGTCGGGTTGGGACGTCTACGGAGCTCGCAGACGGGTGATCAGCTCCGCTAGGCGGTAACTATTTCACCCAATGCCCAGGAACAATTCACTCGAGTCCCTTAGTCACCTCTTAAAGCACCCACGGGAAAGAAATGGGGTGATGCTATTCTAAGCCGACAAAACACACTACATACACAAGAAAACGATTCTTAGAAGTGGCTCATCTTCTTGAAGGATATGAATGTACCTACTCATAATATTCAATACAAATCCCACCACAGTAGTAGGTAAACTTTTAACAAATTTAAAGGTTATCTAGGAAATTCTATATAACAGTAGGTAAAAGGTTTCCTGTGAATGCAATAACTTGCACTGGGCTCGCCAATCCGCCTGCCAAGCGTGGTGAGTATGGCAGATGGAAGAGGCGTCGCCACTAGTGATGGCGAAAGTCGCGTTTAAATCCTGCCCGCGATAGAACATTTTGTAGGTATACATAGCACGGGAAGTCTTTTAAAATTTGGTAGTTGAGTATGGCAGTACCTCCGATATGAGGAGGCCTATGTCTAGCAGTGAGGTTTTGTGGCTTTGAGTGTATAAAGGCACAATACTTTAAAGGATTGTCGTTTATTCCGGGAAGTATAAAGTTATAATTAAAAGGGCGAAATATATTATAAATAATATAAATATATTTATCAGCAGCTTCTCAACTTTCTCGACAGACGATTGAGAAAACCAATTTAAATATGTATTGTATAAAGACAAAAATAAAATAGAGAAAAATAACAAGAATTCGTCATTGGAACGTTCCAAAGACTTCAAATTTTATTACTTGTGCCTCCGCGCGCGCTGAAAAAAAGGAAACGTTGCAAACAATTTCACGCTCATCCGTCTTTTGTGGATCACGATTTATCCAGCCGTGGGAAAAATAAAAGACAAAAATTGTAATTTAAACGGAAAGCCAATAACAAATCATCAGTCCCTGCGATGCGAAAAACAAAGGAGGCTCCCCAATTTTCAATTGGTCGAAAACACAATTTTGGGATAATCAATGATTGTCTAGATTGTCGCAGTGCTTGGTAGTGGCTTGGTAATACCGACATCAGTCGAGGATAGACGAGTCGAAAAAGTTGTGAAGGGCCACAAAATCTTTCGCAGTCCGTTTTTATGTTTTTAATTGTTTCACGTTTCAAGTCCAATACCAAAACGGCTACGGTGCGTCTAACTACTTGACAGACGCATCCGTTACGCACCATATTGCACCGTAGCCGTATTTGTATGGAAACAAGATCGGAAATCGCAATTGTACTAATAGAATAAAAAAATGGGCAGAAATGATAACAAAAGGGAGTTCTCATAAAATTACTTGTCTTTATACACATACACACATATCACGCCCATAATCCTTTGCGAGTTAGGCAGAGCGCAAAAGGCCGCAAAAAACGGCCATTTCGACACGTCTGACAAATATTTTTTTTTTTTTTTATTAATGATGGGTTTGCTCTTGACTCTAGTCTAGGTCATAGGACAGAGACAGAGTCTAAGATGGAGCGAGCTCCCCCAGAAGAAGCCTGTTAAGGCACTGGCACTCCCACACACTGACGGAACGCAGCAAGCTACTTGGCGCCAGACTTCGGTGGGATGGTGGTCGCGAGCCAGGCGGCTCCTTACGGAGCCTTCCACCGCTTGGTGGGATCGTTCAGCCGGACTTATCCACAGGCAAGCCTGTGTTGCCGTTGCCCGGGGTGGACCGCTAGGAGGTAGATCCCATACCACCCCAATTTTTGTGGGTCATTCGAAAACTTGTGTATCGCCATAGTGACAGGTTGTTATTTGAAATTACTTTATGACCTGCAAAACTAGTCATGATATATAGGTGCATCTATTCACAAATGAGGTATTGGCGGTTGCTCTATTATTGCAAACGTTAAAAGAGTGAGTAAATATTTTTTATCGAGAGGGCCAAGGTCGTTAGGGTTAGAAAAAATCTTATTAAAAATCCAAAAAGATTTTTGTTAACAAAACCTCGGGATACTTTTAGGGGCCACCCCGATTCTTCAAAGGCGAATCTGGAGATCAAAGGTTCCGAAACGTGTGAATCGAATTAGTAAGGGAGGTGAGGAGACTGCTAGTGGGGGGAGGCCCGCACAAAAGCCTTTGAGGCGTCATTAAATCCAAGCTTCCTCGTCTCCCTCTGTTAATGTGATGCCAGGCTCGGACAATGCATTCTTTTTTACGCAACTTGATTTTCCATCGGTTATTCTTTTCGAGTGTTTTTCTATCTTTTGAATGAGATCTCAAAATATAATGAGACTGTCGGCCCTTTGTTCGCGCGTCGATGGATTAAAGAGGAAACTTTTGACGCGTAATGAAAATGTTTTGTTCTTTTCGCTCTTGGAGCATATAATAAGGTTAGAAAGGGTTGAAAAGAATGTGAAGCCAAACAAAATCTACTTTGAACAACTTTTCATAAGAAAATATAATATTTGCAGGCAAATAAATGATATTACCAAATTGAAATCATAACATTCAACTGAAGACTGTGTTTGTTTTATGTGTAATTTTTGATAGTAGCCTTAATGAAATTACCTATTACCAGCCTGTGAAGCTAAACACCGATCTTCAAAAAAGAAAGATCAAAATTTTAAGTATTTTTTATAACTGAGGACCGATGACTTACACAGATGAACCGAAGACTTAAAAAGCGCCTGGTACTGGATGGCGAAAACAGGAGTTCGTGCCTTATGGCATATGGTAGGCCTTCGTCCAGCTGTGAACTGCTATAAACTGATGTGAATTAACTTTTATTGCCATGGCTTCACTAGATATATTCAAAGATCTTGCTGTAGCTCTCTTTTCTCTAAGTTTTCGCTGTAAAAGAGCGTCAAGTTCGTCAGCTGTGTCGCACAAAGGACGACATTCAAGGAGTTGTTTTACACTAGACAATTTTTTTCCAGAAAAAACTTGCTCCATCATAACTAGACTACGGAAAATTTCCTGAAAAAATAAATTTGTGTCTTAAATGTTTACAGTGGTGTTGATGTTATGTTGATGATACTAAAATTGATTGAGTTGTATCAACAGGTAAACGCGGTTCCATCTCTGCGTGGGTGGAATTCACTGCGTATAATTCTGTTGCGAAATTTCATATTGTATGAAACTGACAACTTGTGCGGTAAATCTTTGCAGTCATATTCAAACAATCCATTATTTTGAGAATTTTAGATTTTTACTTAATATGACAAGACAACGGATATTATGTATTTGCTGTCATATATTAAATTTCTTGCCTAAACCACAAACTAAGGAGACAGCCCATAGCCTTAACTTTCGGCAGCAGGTTAATCTTGGTTACTTCCCGACTATTCACCACGATACTAAACCGACCGCTTAACGTCTTTAACAAAAACACAAACAGCCACAACATTCCACTGCTGGTCATGAGCCTTCCCCTATTGAGGGGGTGTTGCCATACTTGTCACGCTTGGCAGGCGGATTGCCAAGCGCAGTGCAAGATGTTGCATTCACAGGTAACGCTGCTATTTCCTGGTTGATTATACCTTAGTCACTTTGTACGAGTATAATTGCGGTGATGCTATTCTAAGCCTTTATTCGACTTTATGACACTTGGAAACGTCGTTTATCCTCATTTGTTTCTTTGTGATTTAAACGAAATAGAATCTGTACATTTTATTTTTTATTTACAGGAGTAATTCAGGTGTGGTCGGCCCCGGATGCCGAGACCAGGCTTCCTTGTGACCTGGCCGCTCCAACGAGAGACGTCGGAATGCTACTGTGGTTCAAGGGGACTGACAGGATGCCAATATACACGTGAGTCCCCATCATTATTGTCTTCGAACCATCTCTAACATCATGTTCTTTCTGAGCAAAAGCCATCCCCAGGTGAATCCGCAGACTGCATCCAGCGTACAACAACCTTTTCTGATATTTCAATTCCAGTTTTCAGAGCTTTATAATAGTTACAACTGGTTTTGGAAAAACTAGATAAGTATATTTAGATTTTACCTTTATTTTCGGGGAAAATCATTGATAATAATTTAGTCTGCTCCCACGTCTACCCCCTTTGCAAGCATTTTGTTACGCATATACCTTAGAAAACTGCTCACGACTTCATTGAAAATTTCTGAAATGTAAAAATCATTTTTAATGAGGTTAAAATAACTTGTAAGTGGAATTCCAGAATTAAGCTGTGAACTTAAAAGCGGTTTTACGAATCTTCCGATTTTAAATGCCCTAGCAACAAGGAGATCGGTCCACCTTCCAACGCAAATCCGCCACTTATCGTTCGATTTGAGAGCTTGTTCACGGAAAAAGGCCTAATCAGGTACGCACCTTCGTTTTTAAGGGACTAGATGTTTATTACAATCATTGCAATAGGACCGAAAAGTAGTTTATATTTTGGTTTATAGGATTCCGTTAGATTTCTGCTTTCACCATTTTAAAATGTGATAATTTATTTTTATAGGGAGTTCAAGTACTAAGTTCAAGTTGTTTGCTTAGAAACCCTTCAAATAATGAGCTTTCTTTGCCAACTTTCAAGGGCTGACTCATGTCTGTCCCTATTTTGCCCTCTATCAAGTATTTATCACTATTCTTTTTAAGTATAATTGGTCTTTGCGAAAATATATTTCATTGTAAGTAAGAAAAAATCAAGGCCAGTTTCTAGAAGGAAAAATTGACGACTAGAAAAATTTATGGGAGTGAAGATTGACTGGCATGATTATTTGTGTTTCAGTTATTTTTTAATTTCCTTTTTAATCAATCCGATTTGATCAGATTTTACTATTTATCTTTAGTAAGAATAGATCAACTATGTCAAATTGCAACTGTTGCAATAAATATTTGCATGCATACATGTTTGTTTCTGATACCAGTTTCTGGCAGCATACACCGGGTCAGATTGATTTGATGCCCCTTATGAAAAGAGAAAAAGTAGTTGCAGGATCTAACTGCAACATTTCACTACACTACCACAGATTACAGCGTACGTTGTTCACGCGATCTCCCACAATTTAGGGGAAAATAACCACGGGGCGTTGTGACGTTCCTTCCGGCTTGGTACGTCAGTAATAAGCCCATTGTCTGTGTCTGAATGGGCTAATCCAGCTACCACTAGGGTTGACAGAACCTACAGAAAAATTGGCCCTACATGGCCTGGCACTAGCAGTACTCTCTTTATGGCGGCACACTCACTTGTCGTCCGTCGTTTCGTTTTTTGAATGCCACGCAACGCATGCGTCTGTCAGACGAAAGAAAATTTCGAATTACAATCTTATCACAATACAAATACGGCTACGGTGAATTTACGGTGCATAACGGACGCGTCTGTCAAACGACTTGAAAGACGCCTCCGTTACGAACCGTAATGCCAGATTGTCGTACGCGAGTCAAAAGAACGGCAGCACGAACGCGTGTGGCAAGTATTGCTATATCGTTCACTTGGTGCGAAAAGAGTAAGACGGTAGTGTCTGAACACTCGCGTTTATACTTCCGCGGAAGTATTTTGAGCAATAGTCGCGACAGCGAAAGAAACAGGAGCATAATGTGAACGTAATAAACAGCATCACATGTAGTGACTTCATTGATTAGGCTAGTGACTCCTGCTGGCAGCCCTATGTAGGACAATGAATGCACTGTCCTAGCTCGGCCCGTGGGGTATGTTCGGAATTTAAAATAGGAACATAATGGACATAGGTAATAGACGCCGGTACAGCCCAAAAATAGAGTGCATAGTTTTAGATACCTTTACCTAAAGCCAAAATGTAGCTTGCCTATAGAGACTTTTCAGTTTTCTGATAGTTCTCGACCCTTTTTATAATTTGGAAACCAGATGGTGTTTTGTTGAGCTAAAATTTTGACAATTGCGTCACAAATAATATGTAGTGTACATAAAGTACAAGAGATATATATATGCAGGTCAGCTGGAAGAAATTTCTTAGTGGAAATAAGTTGTCCTGTTCTGTCGTCATTCTTTGTATACGTCTTTTGTCAAGAAATGGTACTTACATTAACTTGGCGAGAAACTTTTTTAGTTTAGCTCAGCGCCATCTATGTACTACACTTGAAGATTGTCTAGAAAATTTCTCACTAGAGATTATTTTATTTATTGTGTATGTAATCCCATGAATGTTACCAAATTTTTTATCTTGCTTTAGTACGACGTTTTGCCTTATATCTTACGTCATATTTTCTTTTTCGAAGTTGTTTGCTCCATGAGAAAAGGATCTTTATACTAAAAAGTTGCAAAAATATTTAACGATGAAAGTCTTATAAAAAAAAACTCTGTAACCTTGTTATGCGTATTTATGTAGGTACGTGTTAGCTAAGCTATATGTAACATTTTCTAAAAGCCTAGATAATGTCAAGCATATGGATAACTACCAAGTTATACTCGTACTACAAACTGAGAACTCAACGTCCAATTCTGCTTTTCTTTACAATTCCAAATCATTATGTGAAGAAAAACATCAATGTAAGCGTGAAATCCTTGCCTTGTTGTCAGTTATGGGTTCCGCAAGAGCACAGGAGAAATGAAACGAGTAAGATGTCTTGTCCTCCCATTCTGCCCATTATACTTAACAAAGCGTAGCGCATGATGGCGTTATGGATAGTACCCTACATGCTACGCTGAGTCGTGGGTTCGATCCCCACACAGCACAATTACTTGAAAGTTAAATTTTAAATATTTGTGTTGAATCTGGGGATTTTCTATGTATTGTATGTACAAAAATGAATTATGTATATAACAGCTATGGTACTGTGTAAAATGTCCAAGATATTTTTTTATTTATTAATTTTTAGACAGACCTCTCTTATTTTATGCAGTATTATTTAGTCTATGCTAAGATATCTAACAATAGGAGAGGGCCCGCGGAGCGCCGTTAGTTCAAGGAAGGATTTTTGGAAAGACCCGCCTGGGGAAGAATCACCACTACACTTGTTTATTACTAACTGTTACCCGCGGCGTCGCCCGCATAAAAGAAAAAATATCCTTTATGTTACCTTCTGTCATCATTGGCCTCACACGTCTGTGACAGACGATTTAATCAGTGTCTGAGGCAAGACTTTTCATGGCTGTATCACTGCCACATCCCGTATTGGTATCCGCGTGACGCGGATGAAGTGTCCTCTCCACGGACACTGCGTTGCCTGGGACGCAATTATGGAAAACGCAGGGCTGCCCAGGACCTGCGCCACCCTCTCGGCCTTCCTGGCTGGATCCGCAGGAACGACTAGTCGATACGTGCGGAGCCAGGTCGGCTGCAGGAGTCTGCCGCGCGGTAGATTTCTGTCACATACCTTCTGTATGTGTACCAAATTTCATTACAATCGGTTCAGTAGTTTTACGTGACGACGTAACAAATAAACATACAACATACGAAGTAGGATTACCTAACAACATGATAAGTATATTGCCGTGTGATGCCGGATTAAAATAGTATCACTCCAATACATCCGTCGATAATATAGGGGTGATACTATTCAAATCCGATGTTCGTCCAGGGAATAAGCAGCAGCGTTCCCTGTGGAAGCAATATCTTGAATCCAAGTTTGCTAAGCGTGGTGAGTATGGCAATACCCAACAGAGGGAGGCCCATGCCCAGCATTAAAATGTTGTATCTGCTAAAATCATGTTAATGAGCATGTTTACCTACTGTTTTGTTCATACTGCCTACTGTGTACAGAGGTCGTACCCTCATTTTCCTGGTGAAGCGTATTTTGCCGCGGTTCATTTGGTTAATGGAATAGCAGCATCCCGCGGATTGGATCTTCTGAAACTATCTTATTCTTTGTTGTATTATAGATTATCTTTCTCTTTTGTTTCCGTGTGCTGGTTGGGGTGATATAATTACGCAGGGAAACTGGGCCCGAATTATCTTATTTTTTTGTCATTGTAATGCCAACTAATGTTAATAGTCATTATAATGCCACTGTGATTTTCTATACTTTAAACTTTTAGAAGAATACGAAATGGTTAATACTGTCCCAGTGACAGACCATTAACACACAACTAAAATTATTTTAATTTAGCAGACCTCAGGCCGGTAGTAGTGGTAGTGCGACTGCCTGCGACGCAAAGGTTCCTGGTTCGAATCTCGGTAAAACAATTTAAAGTTGATATTTATGGCGGGTGACAGGAGTGATGCCAATAGGCAGAATGGAGGGTTCCAGGTGGAGTCGGGAAAAGAGTAGCTACCCTGCCTGGCCGGGTGTTGTGTCCAGGGGACCGACTGGTCCACCTGGATAGACTTGGAAGTTGTATATATGCGTTGCGCGGTGAAACACTTCGATACCGCGTTTCAGGCTCTTTGTTCTGTCACGTGGCGCCATCTTGCAGATATGTTGGAACTTCTGTTGCGTCTTGCTTGCTCGTGAACCACTTTGAGTGAGCTTCTTGCAGTAGCTCCCAGAGGTCGCCTATTACTTGCAAATTTGTTTACCATACAGTTAGAACATTGCAGGCTGAACTACCTGTACCCGATATTATCAAACAACAGGCTACAATTTTACAGGTGAAATTCGATGTTCATTGCGTAGTCGGTTAGCCATTATGATACCCGGAATATGAACCGGCTTCGCAATGTACTAAGAATTTCACCTGTAGACTTGTAGCCTGTAGTTTCATAACATAGGCACCTGGTTGTCCGAAAATACAGGTTCTGTGCTTCGTACGGCACATTAAACCGACGGTCCCGGTTGCTGTCTATGATTACTTAGACGGCGGACATCCATGTCAGAGGTCTACTAGTTCTAGTAGGCGGTTGAAAAACTCTGACACCAGGGTCCATCAGGTCGTTGGAAGACTTGGTGTCCCATACGAAAAAGAAGAAGACTAGAGTCAAGGTATAATTTTGTAGAAAAGGTTAGGTAATACCATACATACTCTTTCTTTTTACACCCTAAGGTGGCCTGGTAGAAATTGCAACCTTAGCAATAAGGTCGCCTTAGTTGTATCGATTTATTCTTTTACTGTATCCGTCTTATTTGTTGTGTTTTGTACAAATAAAGCATATTGTATTGGTTTGCATTTTGCTAGATACCTAAGTAAGGTTTTTGTTTTTAAACAAAATGAAACGCTATATCTGGCGTCATAATTTTATGGCAATCTAGGCCCAATCTTAACAATAATTAAAATCTAAGAAGCCCAAAAAAGTTCACGAACTTATAACTTATTAAAAGTTAGTATTTATATAAATTAATAAAATACGTGAACAGCCACAACAGTCAACTTTTGGACATGGGCCTCCCCCTATTGGGGGGTATTGCCATACTCTCCACGCTTGGCAAGTGGATTGCCAACTGCAGTGCAAGATGTTCCTTTCTCAGGGAACGCTGCAGCCCATTTCCAGGATGGTTTCATCCCTCAGTCACTTTTTACGACACCCACGGGCAGCATTAGGTTGATGCTATTCTAAACCGGCATCACACGGCTCAGTGTTTACTGCATACATACATACATAAATCACGCCTATATCCCTTACGGGGTAGGCAGAGCGTTAACCACCGTAAAATGGATATAACACCACGTCTGACAAAAGTTTGAGGGTCAATCAGATAACTGTGTATCACTATAGTGAAAGGTTGTCAGCCCATCGCCTAAAATTGCAATACACATCTAACCCTCGAGTCCCTTAGTCGCCTCTTACGACACACATGGGTAAGAAATGGGGTGATGCTATTCTAAGCCGGCATCACACAACGGCTCAGTGTTCATTGCGTCTTTTAAATTATCCCTGTTCGTGATTAATAAAACATACTATGGCGGTTCTCTTATTTGTCGTCCGTGTTCCGTTTTTTTAACGCAACGTAACGCATGCGTCTGTCAGACGAAAGGAAATTGCGAATTCCAATCTTATTCCAATACAAATACGGCTACGGTGAGTAACAGAGGCGTCTGTCAAAATATGTTACTATTACTAAGTAAATATCAACGCCGAAAAAATCATGTTCAGAAATTAACAAAATAAAACAGCATACATACTGCATAGATTATTGAGACTTCAATATTCTGGGTTTCTAGTCAGTAATATATTAATTACCAATGTGTGAACCAGAAGGGAGTAGGCAGGCACACGCCATTCATCAACAGTCAAATGTCTTGTCAGTTCTTGTAGGGAGTTGTTCCACAGCGATCCAAAACCACTGTTCTTATTATAATTAATTCAGTAACATATTAAATAATTGAAATTGAAATTCTTTATTCAATAAAGTATAGTATTACCACTTTTTAACGTCATGATCCGTCATTGTGAAAAAACATTTGAATAACACTTTTTTATGATAATTTTGTAATTACCTAATAGAAAACCAACTCGGGCGGGATAAAAAAATAAAAATAAAGGCACTGCTTTGGAGCTGGCCAGGTTAATCCCACAGCATGTAACTTTACGCCACCTCTGTCTTAAAACGTCATATTTTGTTTTCAGTGATTACACATGTGTGAACCAGAAGGGTGTGGGCACACTCAATTCATCAACAGTCAAACGTCCCGTCAGTTTTTGTAGGGAGTCGTTCCACAGCGATCTAAAATCACTGTTTTTAAAATGATGAAGTCAGTAACATATAAATTACACATGTGTGAACCAAAAGGGCGTGGGCACACTCCATTCATTACAGTAAAACGTATTGTCAGTTCTTGCAGAGGTCGCTCTACTGCGCATCGAAACCACAGAAACAATCACACTTTCAATATTTCTTCCATGCCTTAATTGCCAAACGGATGGCGTAACAATTTAGTATGAAATACATGTAAAAATACTTTAATGTCTTTTGTGCTCTTGCTACTCGTCAACTAGTTCTAAGTTAAAGCATATTATATTATATTACCTTATCGCAAAGGACAAAACTCAATCGAGTTGTTGTTAAAATACTCATGAGAGCGATGCCACGCAGTTTGGCATTAATAATTCATCAGGTCGTAATTTAAATCGTCTCAATGATTCTAACTCACTTTTTAAAATTTTGCACCAAAACGATGCAACAGATTGTTGTCATTTCCATCACCGTCCGCATCGTCACTTAAAACAACAGCTGAGATGGCAGGCAAATGCAATCATATTTTTTTATGAATTGATTAAGCTGACAGGCAAAAGTGATATACGTTTTATTTTTTATGCGTTTAAGTCAGATCTTACCTGAATTTTGGAGCAAGGTAGAACTACGTCTTCTCAGCAACGTTCGTGCTCATTAATTACATGGGAGCGTTTTGTGACATTTTGCGACGTTTGACGCTCAATTTCTCAATTGCATGGCGTGTCAAAGGAGAACATCAAATGTAATTTCTAAATTGTTGACGGTATTTACAGAAACTATAATTTGGTTGTCTTCTCATCGAACAAAGTTAAATTACTACATCTACTACGGTATGATTAAGGCTTAGCTTATTTTACTTTACTGAACACTAAACTTCACTACAGTTTTAATCCCAGGAATTCTACACCTACATCTATTTGGAGATAAAGCTTTTGAGGTATGTTACACTTTCTGTTCTGATTTTTAATGAAACTACATATTTATTTATATTTATTGAACTTTATGCACAACAGTGTACATGGGCGGACTTAATGCCAGTGGCATTATCTACCAGTCTACCTTAGGGCATGTGAAAAGTACAGGCAGGTGCAAAAATAATAATAAAAATCGAAATATATCAAAATAATACAGCTTAATAAATACAATGATATTTTATTAATTAATATATAAATTAAATACATATTATATTGTAAATAATAGACTAAATAACATATTATAGGTAAATTAAAAATCTTTTTACGCTAGTTCCACTAATATATTTTTAAATGAAACTATAAAGCGACTGGTTTCATTACAACATTATCAGGTAATTTAATTAAAAAAAAATATATTATGTTGTTAAGTTCAGTTTTTACGCTGAACTGGTTTAGGCCCCGCTCGGGTACAAGAAGCTTATCGTAGAGGACGAAACTCATACACGAGTTGTCGTAAGACACTCATGAGACCGATGCCTCGCAGATTCGCACCAGTAGTCCATATGGACGCAGTTTAATAAAAAAAAATTAAGCTTGTGTTTGATTTACGTATAACGCTTTTTGTTGTGAAAACTAGCAGCTCAAACATGACCTGGGGCTGAAGAAGCTAGGCAGTTGTTCCAGGAAGTACGGATCTGACTGAACCGCATTACAGATAATACGTACGACTGCTTTTGTTGAGCTACAATAAAAGCTTGGATATAATAGAAAAGTCTCCATCTCTTTATTTATGATCTCTATAAAAAACAAACATTATATTTGAAACCTTGAACTTTGATCTTATCAACCTTGGATTTGAAAAACTCGACGTTCTAGAAAATAGTAGGTAGATAACATTAGTTTTGTCACTGATGTGTTCAGTAAATCAATGTAACTCCTCGTTTGGAACACATGCTTGTTCTAATATTATTTAAAATATACCCAATTACAATTACTTTCAAAATATAGACATAGGGTGGTTCTCTCATTTGTGTTTTTTTTACGCACCGTACACATATGTCCGTCAGACGAAAGGAAATTGCAAATTCCGACATTATTCCAATACAAATACGAATACAGTGCGTTACGGTGCTGAAGTTATGCGTAAAATTGGGAATATTCCCAGTAACTAACGGGCACGAGAAATATTCCCCGGAAATATAAAAACATTGATAAAAAAAAAATATTTTTTTTTAAATTTTTCCAATGTTAGTTTTTTTGACAAATCAATAAACCTTATATAATTTTAGTAGTTTAAAGTGTTTTTTGAGGTAAAATAAGTGGGAAGCCATCACAAAATCACATTTTATGGTAAATATTCGACAAATTGTGGCAAAATACGATTATTTTAGGTATTTTATAGAACAATAATGTACTTATGAATTAGGGATTACCAATTCGAATAATAAAATGCCGAAGGCATATTTTTGTGTAGGGTGCATTTTGACAAGTGAACGAAACTGAAGGGTTTGCTTTGGCTTGTCATTATGTACAACTTTTCCCAAAAAACTTAGGTCGAAATATTGCAAAGAAAAATTATAAATTCTTGGGGAATATTCCCAATATAGATTATATAAGAATAACATCGTTTTATTTTCTACGGATAGATGGGTAAGGGTATTGTTACCACTGAATGAAATAGACTATAGAGTGTTTCAGTGAGCGAAGAAAATATTCATAAAAATATTATTTCTATCGTATAATATCGAGATAAACTTTTTATTGAAGTAGCTTTGTTATTTAAAATAGAGTTACAACGAGCAACTATTGTGTAAGAAATATTTTTCTTTGAAAATACCGCAGTTGAGTTGGACTCAAAGGTTTATTTCTGTTTTAATTTTATGAGGAAGAATAGTGCATAGCATATTTAGTTTTATTGATGCAAGTCTCGCCTAGAATAATTTTATTTGAATCTTTACATGATAAAGACTGTTTTTGCTGCTATTTCCTGACCGTAAATTTTCCTCTGAATTTGAGTGATTTCCAACTAGTGGCTTTTTCATTTATATCAAGCCGTGAATCATTTTCACTACTCTCCATAACAGCTAATTGTCGAAATCAAAAGATCTAGTTAAGCATTTGACTAACGACTACGATTTGACGCAATCCTTCCTACTTCCTACTTATATTATTATTGCGAAAGTTTCATTAAATTCTTCACGCAAAAACTACTGAACCGATTGCAATAACATTTGGCACACATATAGAAGGTACCATGGATTTACACATAGAATAGTTTTTATCACCAATTATGCGGGCAACGCCGCGGGTAACAGCAAGTCACATATAAAATTACTTTAATTCAATGTCGGATACGGTTTTTTACATACATACATACACATATCACACCTATAATCCCTTGCGGGTTAGGCAGAGCGTAAACGGCCGCCACGTCTGACAAACATTTGAGGGTCTTTCGTAAAATTGTGTATCGCCATAGCGACAGGTTGTCAGCCCATCGTCTAAAATTGTTAAAACACACCGCCTCTTACGACTCCCACGGGAAAGAAATGGGGTGATGCTATTATAAGCCGGCATCACACAGCATACATCAATGAAATCTTTTACATCAATGAAATTCGCTAGGGATGGTGGTGGTGGGGATCAATATTTCTGAGTATAACAAAACTTGAATAAAATGGCTATACAGATTGGTGCTGTTTAAGCTATTCGAAAAAACTGGAATAAGCGAATTGGATTTCGAGAGAGATTTTCTTGAATAACGATTGTGAATGTTGGTCAAGTTTATCATACTTAGAAAATCAAGCTACCGATCGAAAGACGCGCCTGGCCTACATGGCGTATGCAACCTCTGGCCTACAATGTCGCCGGCATTTTATGGTCAAAATTTATGACTTCAATTATACTATTGAAACTCAAAAGAGACATAACTATAATAAATGAGAAAATACTATACTTATAATTCAATCCAATTTTTCTTATATGTTGTTAGTTATGACTTCTATCGAAATCGTATTGCGAATATTGAGTGTGGGAGCACCTTGTTTTATTTTTAATAATATTGATCAGTGGCTTTATTTAATATCACAGTCATTATAAATGATGTATTGATTTTGTACACTTGTGTCATTTTGAAACACTCGTCATCAATCATAATGACTCTAATGTATGGATCTGACTGGTTAAACTGTGATTAATTAAACAACTGTTCTCGTGAAACTTACTTTCATGCATAGATATCTCAAACAATAGTTTCTTACATACCACTTGCCCGTCGCTGCGTATTTTTATCGCACCGTAATGCATGCGTCTGTCAGACGAAAGAAAGTTGCGAATTCCGATCTTATTCTCATACAAATACGGCGACTGTGCATCGACTCACGCGTTTACCGTCAAACGACTTGACAGACGCATCGCAATGCACCTTAGTCGTATTTGAATGGGAATAAGATCGGAATTCGCAATTTCTTTTCGTTTGACAGGCGCATGCGTTACGGGGCGTAAATAATATGCGGCGACCGATGACAAGTAGGATACGCGCGAGCACCTATGTACTTAAGAACCTCCTCGTAGTAAAATATTAAAATCTGTTTTCTGATGTTACTACGATCTGATTTCCCTAAACAATAAAAATATCATGAATATAGCATTTTTAACAACTCCTATCAATTTCCATCTTGTTGATCATCATACGCTATAGAGAAGGGGTGCCTTGCAGGCAAAAATAATGTAAGGTTGTAGATTATTACAGGTTGTAAAAAACAATTATTTTCCCCACGTCTGACAAACATTTGAGGGTCAATCGAAAAATTTTGTATCACCATACTGATAAGTTGTCAGCTAATCCCATACTATGTAGCCCTCAAATCCCTGAGTCGCCTCTTACGACACCTACACGAAAGAAAAGGAAGATTATGCTATTCTAAGCCAACATCATACGGCAGAAACATAAAGATTATAAAACTTAAACAAAGCATCGACATTTTAGTAGTGGTCCGAAGAGAGGCTACTAAAATAGAAACTGATTGTTCGACGACTCAAATGCTTCAAATTAATTATAATTGTATGCACCACATTATGTCAAACCGTGTGATGCCGGCTTAGAATAGCATCTCCCCATATCTTTCCCGTGGGAGTCGTAAGAGGCAACTAAGGGACTCGAGGGTGTGTATTGCAATTTTAGGCGATGGGCTGACAACCTGTCACGATAGCGATACACAATATTTCAAATAACCCTCAAACATTTGTCGAACGTGGTGTAAATGGCCGTTTTTTGCGGCTGTTTACGCTCTGCTTACCCCGCAAGGGATTAAAGGCGTGATATGTGTATGTGTATGTACATTATGTCTTTTACATAAGATATATAAGTCTTTTTATACATCTTATTTCTCACTTCTCTAACTGGCCTGCCATCAATATTACCTAAAAATAGGTAAGATAAGACTTCAAACCCATGTTCTAGACTGAGGAGCGTTGTAAAAGGGTAAAAAAGGCCGTTGTCCTACAGAAGCTTAACAAGAGCTCTTAAATATTATCAAATTTACTAGGTGCAAGTAACACACCATTTGTATTAATCAGGTGCATTCGAAATTAAGGCATTCGTGTTTCATAAAATCTCCTACTAGGCTCCCGTATTATTACTAAGTAAAAACGCATAGCCTGCTGATTCTGCGTATTACACGACTAACGATACACTGCACGATAGTCTACCCCATCACAAACAACCAGCAGTCTTCGCCACTTAGCTGATTAACAAACAAGCTGCCAGCCTCGGAAGTTTGAAGGATTGCACACGTGCCGCTTGATCTACCGGTTTTTGGCTGCCAACTACCAAATTGTTGATATCGTTTCATGCCGGATTGCACTAGCCTAGCACCACCCTATTCGATAATTACCGTAAAAAGTGCCTAAGGGATAGATCCACTCTTAGGGGAGCAGCGTTTCCTGTGAAATGCAAAATCAGTTCTGCGCTCGCCAATCCACCAGATAAACATTGTGGATACAGCAAATACTCACCAAAACCGCTTGTCTGTCACGTACCGGGAGCCGGACAACAATTTTGAACCTTAACTACCCACAATAAAATTCAAAACCAATGAAATTGTTATAGTATGAAGCAACAGACGAGTGATTATGGAAGGACCATGACCAGTAGGGATAGCTGTGTATGTAGATATTGACATATTGATAAGCTTATGTCAGCCTGTGATAGATGCGTCAAGTTGTGTCAAGCCGTGATTACGGAGTATTTGTGCGATTTCATATAAATCTTAAAATGGACCAGGAAAAACATCGGGATATTATGCGGTGCGTATGAAAACCACCTTTGTGTGTACACAAGAAATTGCTCTTTCTGGAGTTTTCGCGATCAAAAGGATGAAGCGTGTTAGTAAGTAAATTTCGTAACTACGTATGCTGAAATTCGGAGGTTTATCTACCGCTGAATGGATGAGCCCGTAACTCGGTAAAAACTTTAGTGTTTTATTTTCAACGAAACGCTGTGGAGGTTCGTGGTAGCTATGTCATGACGTAAGGAAAATTGATTCTTGGTTAACGATTTACGACAAATAAATTACCCACAGCAGCACACATAAGAACAAAATAAAAACATCACGCCTCTTTCCCCGGAGTCAGATTATTTACTGGCTGCTGTTTTGGATACTTCAATAATTTGTTTCTAGATTTAAATTGATCGGTCTATGCTCGGTTTGAAAATCCGGAATGAGACTATCCTCAAAAATACCAAAGTATCAGACATAGTCTGGAAGTGTAGCAAACTGAAGTGGTAGTGGGCTGGGCACATCTGTCGTATTCTACGGACATTGGAGTAAGCGGGACAAACTCCGGCCAGATGGACCGATGACATAAAAAAGGCGGCTGGTAGCGACTGGATGGCGAAAACAAAATCGTGCCCTACGGCGTACCCTGAGGTAGGCCTATGTCCAGCTATGGACTGCAATAGTATGATGTATGTATGTAAATTGAGGTCATCTTATTGTTAACTACAAACTTTTTATGTATTTTAAAGTCTATAAAAGATAGAAAAAAGCTACCTTTGTAACAACAAACTTTGGCTTTCAGCAACATGTGCCGAACAGTAACTTAACACACACCCAACATTCTGCACCAGAAGAGCCTCAACGCCTCTACACAGCATCCATAAATTACCTCTTGCCCGAAGCCTCTACGGCTCTGAAAAATGTTACCAGTCTCATATAAATGGTAATGTGAATGAGATTTAAATTTTGTTAAAACTACCTCCGCTTTGTGGAGTATACTTATTATTAACCTTTCCCGTGGACGTCTGCTCTTTATATTAAATTACGGTTTAGACTGGTTACTTTAAAGTCGTGATAAATGGATGAATGAATACTCTGAAAGTATAGCAAGAAAATGTGGGGGTGGAATTTTCTTTGAGACTCTTTGTCTTCAATCAGAAAGTCGTCTACGTAAATAGGTTTTGTATTGAAAAGAACTTAGATACATTGATAAGCATTATGTTCCTTTGTAAAATTTTGCTCCAATTATCGAAAATCCAGACAAATCTAATAACATGAGTCATAAGTTAGTTTTTTTTATACCAGTGAATAAAGGGATAAAGGGCTGTCGTAAGCTGTAACAAGAGGCAGTAATTGCTAGATTCATTTCGGCAAAGGCAACGCGGCCGCCGATTGGCGCAGGGTAGATGCAACTTTTCTGGACCACAGCCAGCGGCTTCTACCAACTTAGGGGCTCAGAGCAAGGGTTTTAGAGAGAAATTTACGTACAACCAAAATGAAGCCGTGAAAACAAGATTAGACTATCAAGTATAATAACGCATGATACAGCGTTATCAACACAAAGCGACGCAGTGCAGCGCAGCAACATGCGTCAGCATGTTAAACACAACTAAATACACAACACACGCAATTATTTTTTCGAGTTCCCACAACTTTTACTTTTCACAATAATAAAAATATTAACGGATTTAAGTAGTGTTTATTTTGAATTTGTAGATCGTTTGAAATTGTTTACTGAAACACGCAATTATTATTCTGTTATGTGAATAAGCAGTCTTAGTTCTGCTTTTATGCGTGAGAAGTTTTTTATGTCTCTGTTTATTTAGTTGCTTTAACGCGATTTTTCCAAGGAAGCGGCTTCGAATAGCTTTACTTTATTTCTACACGTGGGTGTCCATGGAAAAGGCAGCAGCACTTCTATGATATAACATAGTATATTGAACTAAGCTAACCTGCCTATCAAACGTGGTAATTATGACAACTCCTTTCAATAAGTGGAGCAAATGTCCAGCAGTAAACTGTTGTACCTGTTGATGATATCTGATAGTGACCAGTTTTTCGTGGCTTCATTTTTATTATTTCTCGTAGAGTCTAGAAACTTGCCTTGCTCGGAGATCAGGCGGTCGGATGGCGGGATGCACGCTGTTGATTTATGTTCGCGAGTCCAAATGGGTTGGATGTAACAGGCTTATTGCCTTATCTATAATATACCTGCTCGTAGGAGTGAATAAACTTTGTGACATGAAAAACAAAACTTTTTGTGCCTTATTTGCGAAGGTACAGAGTGGAGTAGGGTTAATGTTTTCAGGGCGTGTTGTAGACATGAAACTGAATTACTTTTCTTAGTACCTACCATTTCATCATCATCATCATTGTCAGCCTATTGCAGTCCACTGCTGGACGTAGGCCTCCCCTACCTACCATTTACCACTTTTACCAACTTTTTATTTTTAAACTTTTATTTGTACAATTTGTGTTTGTTGGTAAATGAAGATCTTTTTAGATCTTTTTATTTATTTTTATTTTTATTTTATTTATCGACGTAAAAGGGACTCAAGAGTTTTATGTGTATGTCACTATTGTGATACACGATTTTTCTGCAACGGTCCTCAAATATTTGTCAGGCGTGGTGTTAGTAACCGTATTTTACGTCTGTCATCGCTCTGCCTACCCCACGAGGGATAAAGGCGTGATATATGTATGTAGAAAGATTTTGTCCTTCCAGTGCGAATTTTGTTGCTGCTTGAGTTATATTATATTGTATGAATAAATTTTATACTTGTATTTCATAGAAATCGTACTCAGAAAAGTTGTTCAGTTTCACGTCTAGAACACGTCCCGGAATAAAATTACTGTCCCACGTTAAACAATTCTTTCACTTATTTTAAGAAGGCTGTGAACGTCACAGAAAACACATAAAATTACTTCTTTGTAAAAGATGTATCTAAAAATTGATCGAAAGGTACTGTCAGCAACTTTCGAGAGTTCCTCATTCTAATTCTCAGGGTTACAAAACGGTGTCAATTCGATAATAAATCTTAAGTAAAAAAAAAAATGCTGTCATTTTCCATCAAATATGTTTACAAAATGATAGTAGATATCTTAGTCATGTCATGTTTAAAAATGTTTATGTTTTTTTGGCAATTTCTAGTCATTTATCTATTTTAGGCATATTTTTAATCGTCGCTTAATTTTGACAGATAACGCGTAAATTACGTCAAATTATAGACATAAGTTGCGATATTGTCAAAACATCGATTATCATGTATATTTCAGAATATTTTGAAATAGGTAATTAGTGGTTTGGTATCAGTTTCTCCATCTTTAGCTATGAGCTTATTTACGTTGGATGTTGTCCAAAAAGTTGCATCTATCTACTCTACGCTAAGTGACGTTTTCTGTGTAAAAATTTAGGAAAAATACGGTTTTCCTCACTGATTACAAAATAAACTCAGCAAAATGATATCTCTGCTAATTTTCCTTTTTATGTATAAAATCAGATCTATCGTGATAATATTTAGTTAAATATGAATTATACGGGTTGTAACGGACTTAAACTAATCAACTTTCCTCTAGGAACAGTATGTCAGGAAACGACAAAAAAATCGACCTCCGATTGGAAGTTATTTAGTTTCATGGTATGAATGCACACTACATATAGCCGTGAAATGCCTGCTTAGAAAAGTATACACCATTTCTTTCCCGCGGGTATCGTAAGAGGCGACTATGGGACTCGAGAATTATATGTGTCCAACAATTTTATGCAACAAGCTGACGACTTGTCACTTAAGTGATTCATATTTTTTTGAAACGGCCATCACATTTTGTCAGTCATGGCGATAGCGACCGTGGGTATTTTACGCTTTGACTACCACGCAAAGGAGTCTACAGTTTTAAAGTTATTACAAAAAATGCTATAATTTGGATACATACCTTTTCTAATACGAATACCTAAATTAGACATTCTGACGATATTCGTCTAGTTTCTATGTCGGAAAAACCATAAAAGTTTGCGAAAATTTGAGCGCAAAATGAGTGTAAGTTTCTTTCTGGCGCAGCTCGAATGAAACGGACAAACTTTTTAGGTGAATCAGGGCCTGAAGGAAACAAATATGCCGTGTTATGCCGGCTTAGAATAGCATCACCCCATATCTTTCCCGTGGGAGTCGTAAGAGGCGACTAAGGGACTCGAGGGTGTGTATTGCAATTTTAGGCGATAGGATGACAACCTGTCACTATAGCGATACACAATATTCCGAATAACCCTCAAACATTTGTCAGACGTGGTGTAAATGGTCATTTTTTGCGGCGGTTTACGCACTGCCTACCCCGCAAGGGATTATAGGCGTGATATGTGTATGTATGTGTAGGAAACAAATATAGACGCCAAAACTGCACAAGATCGAGAAGTGACAAAGGCAGAAAAAGGATAGCCGACTCCAAATGATAGGATAAACCTAAGGAGAAGAAAAAGAAGAGTGGATTCTCTTGTAAATTTTTCCATATTCTATTTGAAAATGTTTAGAGAAGACTATTTTAAGCTTAAGCTAAGCAAGGAACCAGACATGACACGAGTGAGGAATATAAATGATTATCATCATTGCCCTCTAAAACACGCTGTTGAAAGACTTGCCCCGACTGATAGACTGGAATGATTGATATTCACTCACTCTTAGTGAAAAATCAGTGGAAAATTCTAGTAATTTTCCTTTATACGTCAGCCTAAGAGCTTTCTCACGCAGCGCTAAAGTGCTAGCTACGATACGAAATAAAGATAGGTATAGGCGGTACTACCACTTGCCGTACGTAGGTATGTATTAACTTTATTGTACCACAAAACAAGTTTACATTATCTGTGAATGATATAATATAACTAGAGGTACAAAGGTGGAATTATCGCACAAAAGGATTTCTTCCAGTCAACCTTTGAGAGACTCAGAGGATGTAATTTGCAGGTAAACTACGGTACTTAAGAACATGTCAGATGACTTGACAAAAGCATCCGTTACGCAGTGTAACGCAACTTAGCCGTTTTTATACGGGAGTAAGATCGGAATTAGGAATGTCCTTTCGTCTGACAAACGCATGCGTTACGGTGCCTAAAATACTCAGCGACGGACGATAAGTGGAAAAACAGTAGAATGAGATTTCAAATATTTCAGAGCACAAATTCGCATGGTAACGTATGAAATATGTATATATTTTTTAAATATATAAATAGCTAATTTGCTATAAATAAATTTTCAGCTTGAAATACTATTGGCTATAATCAATAATAAGAGTGTCTGAGAGGCCGTTTTATCTCATTAATTACTCAAAACAACAAAAAATTGCTACGCATGATAAATATATATTTTTTTTTTATTTTTTTTATTAATGATGGGTTTGCTCTTGACTCTAGTCTAGGTCATAGGACAGAGACAGAGTCCAAGATGGAGCGAGCTCACCCAGAAGAAGCCTGTTAAGGCACTGGCACTCCCACACACTGACGGAACGCAGCAAGCTACTTGGCGCCAGACTTCGGTGGGATGGTATTCAAGCTAAATTGAAATGAAATTTGTAATGCCGTCGTGTGACGCCAGCTTATAATAGCATCACAACAAATACAAACCGTAGTTGTCGTAAAAAGCGAGCGAGGGATTAATTCATCCAGGGAATGGGCAGCAGCGTACCCTGTGAAAGCAATATCTTGCGTATGCTTGAGTATGGCAATACTTCTCACTAGATTATGCTAAAACGAAGGAAATTTTGACAATTATCACATGAATTCCCCCCCTTTTCTCTATCCAATCCTTATTCACATCCCGTTTTCAAACATGTATGTACGATTTAAATTTACATACTAATTTCATATCAATTTTCATTTCACTTTTTAAATTTTTTGCATGTTCTAATAAATTAACATATTATGTTTTCGAATGCTCACTAGACAAATGTTTACCAAATGTGTTCTCGCGATACAGGTTTGCCTAGTGCGGGGACCCAGTAATCTTCTAACTGGAATGTATTTTTGGCAAATAAACTATTTTGTATTTGTATTTGTACTTCCTAATAAGGGGAGTTCCATGTCCAGCAGTGGACTGTTGTGGCTGTTAATGTAGAGGTATGTATGTAATTTTTACTGTAAATAATTAAATTGTGTTAGTTTTATGTTCATATACAAAATAAATTGTTTTCTCTCAAAAATATAAAAGCAATGTATACAAGAAAACTAAGAAATATAATTATCAACTATGTTTTTCTCTACTTTGTCGTGAGACGATGATTTACTCAGCATCAGCAATGATGTAATTTTAAAGTATAAAATAAAGCGTAAAAGTTTACTAGTGATCGATAGCGAAAACTCAAGACGGGCTGGTGATAAGAAACAACTTTCCCCGAAGAAAATAGGTCAAAAAATTAGGGGAAAAATTGGCCTCCCATACAAAATTTCCGATCAGCTGATTCAACCTATGTTTTTAGGGGAAAGTAGTTCCTGTCTTCAGTATCGGTCACTAGTAAAACTTCACCCGATATATACAGGGTGTAAAGAACAGCCCTTCGAATATTGAAAGGGTACAGTCAGACTATGAAACTGAATAACTTTCCATCAGAAAATATTTCAGGAAACGACAAAAAGTTTTGGACTTCCCATAGTAAATGTAATCAGCTGATCGTGATTTTGTATGGAAGGCCGAATAATTTATATCGTTCCCTGACATATGTTCCTAGGGAAAAGTTGCTCAATATCATGGTCTGTATGCACCCTATCAGTATTCGGATGGCTGTCCCTTACATCCTGTATGGTTTCATACATAGGTGGGGCTAGTAGCTGGCTTGTAGCCAATTCTGCTGCAGATTTCCTCCCTGCCGGATTCATTAGCCCGCCAATTTATGTCCGACGAGTAGTTTTTACAAGCAAGCAAATTGTCAGTGTTGCCGTGTGATGCCGGTTTTGAATAGCATCACTTCGATACCAACCGTGTGTGTCGTAAGAGGCGACTAAAGGACTTGAAGGATACATTTTAATGCAACTTTATGCAATGGGCTGACAACCTAGCACTATGATGATACACAATTTTCTGAATGACCCTCATGTTAGTCAGGCGTGGCGTGCTTGTCTGTTTCTTACGGCCGTTTACGCTCTGCCTACCCCGCCAAGCGTGATAATATAATGTATTTAGCCAACCGAATCATTTATTTGAATTTGTTTGCCCAGATAGAAGTGGCGTCGTCACCAGTGATGGCGAAAGATGCAGGTTGAAATCCTGCTCGCGGTAGAAAATTTTGCAGGTTCTCTAAAAATATCAACTTTACCGAGAATCAAACCAGTATTCCGGATTTCGAGACTAGCATAGATCTCTAAACCACTGTGGTTGTTCAGCTATAGGGTACCAGCTAGACAGTCGTAAACCACGAATGGTTTAGTGTTCTCCGTGACACTCTAAACCTAGACTCTAGCTGAGTACCAGTCTAGTGTTTGTCTTGATAATAGGGTCTTAGTCTTACTTAAAATAGTTAGACTGTTCTAAGTGCAAGGAAACTGTTACGAGTATAGTGAGTAAAATGCTCTTTAATTCCATTTACCTCCGTATAATGGCTTCCTTTAGTATGGAAAGATAAATTTATCTACAGTGTTTTTTAAAAACTTTTTGAGGCCATTTGAAAAAAGAAAAAACGTTTTTTTTTTCATCCCTTTAATTAATGTTCGGCAGCGTTACGATATTCAATTCATACGAAAAACTTAAATTCAATGGACTAAAACATGGTATTCGGAACAATTTTTAACAAATGCTTATGTGAAATGATTAAAGCACAGGTAAATTTGGTGCAAAAGTACTTATGTTTCGTCGACAACAAAATCAAACTAATTTTTGCAGCAGTAGCTCTATCTTTTGATGTAAAGTGGCGAATCGGTTTTAACAGAGTAATATGGTTGAAAATTAATTGTTCTTGCGCTGCGAAAATGTTAAATAAACTTAGATCTTCAAGGTTATCAGAATAGGGTATTTTCCGAAGACCAAGTACTATGAATTTTGAAAAGTAGCTTTGTTTTGAAGTACAAGTTTAGCAAAGATTAAAAAAATTAGCTAGTAGTTCAAATAGGATATAAATATTCTCAAAAAAAAACGTACTCTGCTGTACTTTGAGCTTGAAATATTTCCAGCCTGTGTCAGACAGTTCCAATCTACCTATTTGTTCTACACAGTATACGTACTCTATGTATAAGTCTAATATACCCAGAGACTTTGAAGATGAAAGCAAATCTGCATTAACCAGATAAGTCAATTTGAAATTTTGAATTAATTGTAGCATCATTCCCCTTTCCTCGGCACAAATTAAATTTTGACACAGAGTGGAGCTGGCAATACTTGTAGAATTATTAAACTAAATTTGCTGAAAACAATAATAATATAAAGTGTTTTATAGCGACTAAAATAATGAAGATGAACAGTGGATATAAAACTCTTGTGTTCAAGTAACATGAAAAATATTTTTTATTTTCCTTACATTTCCGACCATTGTTAATTACGACTGCTTTTGACAAGTCATACAAGAAAATGACGTCCAACTCGTTCAAAAACAATTATAAAAAACTTTTACAAACTTAACAAAAAGCGCCGTCTTAATAAAGAAAAGACATAGTTAGATGGACTTAATGTGTAATTTATTTTATTTTATCCTCATAATTTTACCAAATATTGTAATTGATTTTATTATAATTCTAAAATTATTTTGTAAGGACACGTCATGTTCTAAACAAGGGATGTTTTGAAAAACAGCACTGTTTTGTAACTGCATTAAGCTGAAAATGCCCTTTTGCCACAATACACACGTACACATATTACGCCTATTGTCCGTTGCGGGGTAGGCAGAGCGTAAACGCTCGCATAAAAACGGCCATTTACGCCACATCTGACAAATATTTGAGGGTCATTCGTAAAATTGTGTATCGCCATAGTGACAGATTGTCAGCCCATCGCCTAAAATTGCAATACATACCCTCGAGTCCCTCAATACACACGTTGTTATGATAAATGTTAATTAGTACTTAGAACCTTGATGTTATGTGTTTGTGACAAAAAACGATTTATCTGTCTATCTATCAATTCATAATTTATTTTTAATTTGATCAATTTTGCTTTAGTAATTTTCAGGACACAAGCTATTCAGAACTTGCAATATGAAGTCAGTAATGCAATATGAAGTCAGTAAAATTTTTGCTTAATTGTGACTTATAGGCCGTGTGGTGACTTAGAATAGCATCACCCCAATTGACCATGAGTGTCGTCAAATCCGACTAAGGGATAATCATCCAGGGAATGGGCAGCAGCGTTCTCTGCAAATGCGACATCTTACACTGCGCTCGCCAATACGCCTGCCAAGAATAACTATGATGTATGAGTATGGCAATACTCCCTGATAGGGGGAGGCCCATGTCTAGTAGTGGTCTGTTGTGGCTGGTAATATAATGTAATGTAAATGTGACTTGTTACAAAAACGTAAGTAACATAATTGCGTGTTTCAATAAATCGTTTTACTGCACTTATTTTACTTTATATTCGTTTTATCGTACCTTCAACTTATAATTTTAACGAAAATGTAAGACTACACCACTTAATTGCAATTTACTTGACTTTATTAAATGTGAATGTTTTAACTGAATTATGAGAGACACAAAAGATTTCAAATCGAATTTCCTAGACTAAAAGCTTTTGAAGGGTTCAAGGAATACATAGTCTGAGTACTATCCGCAGCACCTCGAGTAATCAAGATTCACCGCTCTTTTAAACAATTACTAAGAATGACCAGTAAAAGTTGATCTCTTCCACAGTAAACTCAAGGTTCAAAAAACTTATGAAAACTAAAAGAATATAAACTTTACAATTTGTCACTATGGCCATACACAATTTTCCGAGTGACCCTCAAACGTTTGTCAGACGTGGCGTAAATGTCCGTATTTTGCTGCCGTTTACGCTCTGCCTACCCTACAAGCTATAAAGGCGTGATATATTATGTATGTATCTAAAAATAGTGCTTAATAGTGCCCTATGCGAGAAAAATGAGACTTTTTAACTCCGAAGATGTAGCTATAGTTTGGTGAAGATTATAGGTAGATCGAGGCTCAAGCTATAATTCTCACCTCTCATGTGAGAAAACAGTGGGGTATTATCACTAAACTTTGTTCACAATCCAAAAAAAATATGTCATATTAGTGCCTCATATGGATAAAAGATGAGAATAAGTAGCTTTAACAGATTTTCTCGAATAAGGCACTATTAATCACTTTTTCCGGGCTATTTTTAGCAAATTTGCTATTTGTAAAGTTTTTATAAGTGCGGATTACAGCTGACACCTCAAGGTGCTGGTATTTATACAACAGCTTGAACTAAATGCAAATTTCTTGTGATGTCATTTGGCATTAATTTTGGATGAAGGCCTGAATTAAAATTGGAATTTCATTTAATTGCAAGATAAGGTGAGAAATTGTCCCTAAAATTGAATTACCTACGCATTAAGAAAGCCAGATAGGTCACTTCAAGACAAAATAATTGATGTAAATTTATAATATTTTTTGTAGCTTTTCTGTAACTTGCAATGCTGCCAGTATGCTGGGCACGATGTCTAGTGGATATGCATCGGAAGGCCTTATTAAGGTTAATTGTTTGTATATATAAGTTTATATTTGTAAATATTGTTATTTTAAGTTTTAATAAACAAAATTATAGAAAGCTGACTCTTAATAAAAATAGAATAAATAAAAATAAAAAAAAAAACTTGCAATGTGGTGTAGCACTCAAACTGCTAGTGTTAGTATTATGCGCACGGCATAATACAGTTTTAAGTCCAAACTGTCTAACCCAGCCTGATCTCGATTGTACACTGTACCTAATGTACTCGCATGTAACGGTGGAATTTTACAACTCAATTATGAAGCAGATATCTTAAACCGATTGAGATGAAATTTTGTAAGCACGTTAAGGTCGGATGTCAATGCAAGTTAATCAGTGCGTGGTCATTCTAAATCCAACATGGCGGAACATCCATGATTGTCGACAAATTGTATGACGACCGATGTGGCGCAGTGGTAGTGCGACTGCCTGCTACGCAAAGGTTCCGGGTTCGATTCTCGGTGGGACATACACAAAAGTTGATATTTATCTCTTTGTGAATTTGTTCCCGGTCTGGTTAGGACATTGCAGGGTGAACCAACTGATTGTCTGAAAAGAAATTAAATGGTTCCGTGCTTCGGAGGGCACGTTAAGCCGTCGGTCCCGGTTGCTGTCTATGATTACTTAGACGGTAGTCGTAACACAACCATGTTAGAGGCCTAGTGGTAGTAGGCGGTTGAAAAACTCTGACACCAGGGTTCATCGGGTCGTTGGGTGACTCGGTGTCCCACACGAAAAGAGAGAGAGACAAATTGTATTCAATGCACTCCTACAAATTATGGGTATCAAGTGAAAGAGCTTGATGAAAAAACTCAAAAACTCAAATACCGTCATCTCAAGATCTGCTGACAGTTTCTACACAGAAATAAATATATTGACCTATGTTTCTTTTTAAAAGTCATTCACTTTATTTTTATTTAAGTATTTATTTCACTTATATTACATTTGATATTAAAATCTATAAAAATTGCCGAACTGCTATGCAGTTTGTTGGCGATATAATGCACTCTTACTTACTACTGCTCTATACCTACTTTACTTTAAATACTTACATATAATTTCACATATATAATTATAATTTTACATTTATTTTCTCTGTTTAATAGAGTCACTACAAAAAAAATTATAAATGTTTTATAAATGAATCACTTAAGTCTTGAAGCTAAAATTGTATTTTAATTTACTTTTCTGAGTTCACTCACGTCTCCATTTGAAGATACCTACAGGCTTTAATGTCTTACGTGTTTTGGCATAAAGAGCTTTAATTGGACAAAATAATTGTTTGAGATTATGTTCATTAAAATTTCCCGCTTAGCCACCAAGAGGTGTTTTTAATTTAGTTATGGTTGAGATAAATAATTTAAAGTAGGATGTTATAGAATTTTAGAGTTCACGACTTATTTAGATACACACAATCACGCCTTAAAACCTATGGTGTAATTACGAGAAAAAAGTTACAACAGTCTAAGTTAACGCGGCTAAGCTTTGGAGGATTTTTGTTGAGATAAAAAAAGAAAATGCTTATGATTTATTGCATTGTATTGTATTTGTTTGTTTGTTATAAAAGAGTTTACAATTTATTTTCTTAGCACCCATAAATAATAATTAAATGCTTATTTGCTTACTTTGCGGGAGATCGTGCCTTATGGCGTACCCTGGTGGAGGCCTACGTCACAGTATAATTAATAGTACTAGCGTACAGTATGGTCACTCCCTGCCTCCCCCTACAAGCGCCGCCCACCCGCGCTCGGAGGACGCTCAGACACCGGCTAGCTAGGGGACGCGACGACGAAGGTCATTTCATACTGCCGCACATTGCATTCCCGATTCGCGAACGCAAAATGGCGGCAACCCTGACATGTTGTCTCACACACACAAGCATGGTCCGCGTTCACCTACGCGAGCTTAGACTGTGTGCGCAGCAACGCGTTTGGTTCATACATTTGAGCGCCAGTGTCTGAGGTGTGCCTACGTCCAGCAGTGGACTGCTAAAGGCTTGTGTGATAGTATGTGTGACATAATTTACCCAGGTGCCTATTTAAGAATGTATTGAACAGAGAATATTGCAAGGTTTCGGTAAAACTTGATAGTCCGAATAGAAAGAAGGTTCCGTGCTTCGGAGGGCACGTTAAGCCGTTGGTCTAGGTGGCTGTCTGATTACTTAGACGGAGGTCGTTACACAACCGCCTACAACTAGTAAAAAAATTCTGACACCAGGGTTCATAGGGTCGATGAACGATTCGGTGTCCCACACGTAAAGATGGTAAAAATGTGTGTCACCTATCTCGTAGATACTATTTACGCAAAACACACTACGTAATGATGTCACAAGGCATCTTAAGACACACACATGAATCTTGGCATAAATTGCTAACCGCAGAATGGCATTACTCCTCCAGCACTCAGCATCAGACAAGCAGCCTGCACATCCATCACGTGCTAAACTCAGAGAGACAGATCTCAGTTACCAAGTTCACGAATCTACCGCTTCAGCAGCCAACTAGCTTCAGAGTCACTGACACACTAACACAACTAGACTCCTCTTCAAGATAAGAGCCAAACTCAGACAGATCTCAGTTACCAAGTTCACGAATCTACCGCTTTAGCAGCCAACTAGCTTCAGTGTCACTGACAATAGCACAACTAGACTCCTCTTCAAGATAAGAGTTAAACTCAGACAGATCTCAGTTACCAAGTTCACGAATCTACCGCTTCAGCAGCCAACTAGCTTCAGTGTCACTGACAATAGCACAACTAGACTCCTCTTCAAGATAAGAGTTAAACTCAGACAGATCTCAGTTACCAAGTTCACGAATCTACCGCTTCAGCAGCCAACTAGCTTCAGTGTCACTGACAATGACACAACTAGACTCCTCTTTAAGATATGAGCTAAACTCAGACAGATCTTAGTTACCAAGTTCATTAATCTGCTGCTTCAACAGCCAACTAGTTTCAGTGTCACTGACAATAACACAACTAGACTCCTCTTCAAGATAAGAGCTAAACTTAGCCAGATCTTACTTACCAAGTTCACGAATTTACCGCTTCAGTGCCACTGACAATGACACAACTAGACTCCTCTTTAAGATATGAGCTAAACTCAGGCAGATCTCAGTTACCAAGTTCACAAATCTACCGCTTCAGCAGCCAACTAGCTTCAGTGTCACTGACAATAACACAACTAGACTCCTCTTTAAGATAAGAGCGAAACTCAGACAAATCTCAGTTACCAAGTTCACGAATCTTCCGCTTCAGTGCCACTGACAATGACACAACTAGACTCCTCTTCAAGATAAGAGCTAAACACAGACAGATCTCAGTTACCAAGTTCACGAACCTACCGCTTCAGTGTCACTGACAATAATACAACTAGATTCCTCTTCAAGATAAGAGCTAGACTCAGGCAGATCTCAGTTACCAAGTTTACGAATCTACCGCTTCAGCAGCCAACTAGCTTCAGTGTCACTGACACACAAACACAACTAGACTCCTCTTCAAGATATGAGCTAAACTCAGACAGATCTCAGTTACCAAGTTCACAAATCTACCGCTTCAGCAGCCAACTAGCTTCAGTGTCAGTGACACACTAACAGTGTCTATGAGGCGCAATTGACGCTACACGAGATACTTTCAGGGTTGTCAGTTTGTGGCCAGTCAATATATCCCCGTTTGTTTTGCCTATGTCCCAGCTCGCGCGTAGGCAATTGTACTCTGGCGAATCGCCAAAGCCAGCTTCTTCACTAGTTTTGCGAAGTATTTCAAGGTTATTCAGTCTGCGGCCAGCATTTTGGCCGCAGTTTCGAGTGGCCAAAGCCAGCCTCTTCACTAGTTTTGCGAAGTATTCTCAGGTTAGTCAGTCTGTGGCCAGTATCTCTGCTGTTGTGTCGCCTATGACCCAGCTCGCGCGTAGGCACTCATACTCTGGCGAATCGCCAAAGCCAGCCTCTTCACTAGTTTTGCGAAGTATTCTCAGGTTAGTCAGTCTGTGGCCAGTATCTCTGCTGTTGTTTCGCCTATGTCCCAGCTCGCGCGTAGGCACTCGTACTCTGGCGAATCGCCAAAGCCAGCCTCTTCACTAGTTTTGTCCACGATTTATTTACTCTGCCTTTTGTCCCCATATTCCCCTTTTTTTCATAAGCTTATGAACGGTAATTTCCTTGAACAGTCAATTGCTTTTTAAAAGGGTTTTGATAACGGTAATTTACATTTTTGTTACTTAATTTAGAAAGGTTTTGATTGTTGGAGAGAATAAAAGGGAATATTCTTGTATTGCTAATGAACGTTATCATGCAATTTTGTTTTCGAAAGACTTTTGTTTTTGGGTGATATGACTGAAGACTTTAAATTTTGAATTGAATTTATTAACTTGCTATCATTAAGACATTAAAAAATAATGCTTTTTAGCTCTACGATTCAGGTGAATTCTTTAGAAATTTTTCTTTTACTTTTTAGACTTGTAAAAAAAAATGCTGAACATTAAATAAGAATCCGTAGAAAAAAATGTTGTAAGTACATGAAACCGCCCCAAGCCGCCGTGCTGCAGTCTAGACTAGACTATTGTAGTTCACGAGCATAATTTAAACCCCACTGCATATATTCATCTTAAACGAAGAAATAAAACGAATAGGGCATAACGAGAAACAGTGAAGCCAAAAACGAACTGTTTGATGCAGACATTGATAAATGCAGAATTAATTAGTTCTTATTCCACGTTCACAAAATGCCTTCGTAGGTAGGGAATCAATAAGGGAAGTGGGCAGCGTGACCATCGCGCTGCTATTTATCATACCACTGCCACTTCCCGTGCTTTCGCCAGTGTCGGCTTTTTGTATGCGAGTCAAAGGCAGCACGAGCAAGAGTGAATTGTATTACTATCTCGCTCAATCGTATTGCTGTGAGAAGAGTATGACAGCAGCGTGTGAACACTCACTCACGTTGATACTCCGCTGATATATTTCGTGCAATATTCGCGGCAGCGGCTGGAACAGGAGCATGAACGTAGCTTCAACGTTGATTCCATGGAATCGAAGCATGAGTCCATAACCAAGTAGTTGGTTTTTAATATCAGGTTGCACTTTAATGTTTTTTGTTCTTAAAGGCTTTATTTTATAAAGCTTCTACTAAGCCACAAACCAGATTCAGTAAGGTCATGTATGAAGTACTGCATTCGTTACTTTTATAAAATTCCAGACGAAATTTCTAAGTTAAATGATAATAATATTGTATTAAACATGAATATGACCCGAGTTCAATGCATATGACATAGGTTAAACCTATGTCAATTGTCATTTATTTAATTTGACATTACTGTAAATTTACTAGATTTTTTTAATGTTATATGTTATATTATGTAGACTGTGACTTTCGAAAAGAGAACCTTGTAAATTCCCTTTAAGAAATAAATGATTTGATTTGATTTCATTACAGTGAGTGTCAAATAACGCAAAAACACAGGCTTTTACTAGGTATGTTATATTTCATCCATTGTAGAAAAGTTTACTGCTCCATATTGTACACATTGCTCCGTCTTCCACATTTTAAGCTCTGAGCTCTGCATGTATTCATAGCAGTTTTATTAACCGGCACAGACGGACATTTTTGTTTCTACTACATTACCTTTTGAGTAGTCACAGTTGGTTAAATTTCAGTTGTGAAGCGGCAAGCTCCTCTAAATATGATACATGTTTTATTTAATTTACGAAACTAAAAATGTGCATGAAACAAGGCACTATAAAATAAAATGTTTGCAATAGCTGTTTATTTTAGAATTGAAAGCAAACAAAGTTTATAGTCAGGGTAAAGTACGGACTGGTGCCCGGAGGGATGGTTGCCCACGTTTTAAGAACATTATGTTTTAGTGAATTTCTGCACTTCCACTTATTTAAACATGGCCTTCCCCTGCTTGCCACATTGCCATGATAATAATTTGATAAAGTGTACGCGTTACGTTTGTGTCAGCAAAAATCTTCGCCAGCGAGTCAAATCGCGCGTCGAACAAATTTTGAAAGGTTTTGTCTTCCGAGTATCTGTTCATACGGTTGCATTATCGTTCACATTTTTGTTTCCTTAGATGCACTTCAGTTTAAAATACATGACAAGGAATTAACAAACTGTTGTAATAATTGTGCCATACTCACTACGCTTGGCAGACGGATTGGTGAGCTGGCTTCGATATCCGTGTGATGTCGGCTTAGAATAGCATTGCATTATTTCAGCAGCATATTATGGCAACTAAGGGTCTCGAAGGTTTCATGTATCAGTATTACACGATTTATCTGTAACGGCCCTCAAATATTTGTCATACGTGGCGATAGCAACCGTATTTTACGGGCGGTAACGTTCTTTCTATCCCGCAAGGGATAAATGCATGATGTGTGTATCTATGTAAGTACTATCAAATCAATCGTCCCTGGCTGCGGCTTAACAGAATCATCGCTGTGAATCCATTGCACGCTTGGAGGCGCTGGCATGAGGCCAGGTAGTGAACTTCCTTTAAGATACAGCACCAGAATTGTCAGCTGATACATTTTTGTATTTGTGAAGTGTAGTCGCGATTTTCGTCGTATCTCGTTTGAATGATTTTAGGGATGAATTCATCAGCCTATTGCAGTCTACTGCTGGACGTAGGCCTCCTTACTGGTACGCCATTGGGATGAATATATCGGGTAAAATTATAACCAAAACTAGATTTCCGCCCAGCAGTTTCACCCGCTGCCACTCATTTTCCCGTGGTAATAGTTGTTTTCCTGCGGTAAAAAGTGGCCTATGTGTTATTCCAGGTTATACTCTACCTGTGTTCCAAATTTAATCCAAATCTGTCAAGCCGTTTGAGCGTGAAGAGGAAACAAACATGAACATACACATACACAAACTCTCAAATTTATATTATTATGTAAGGATAAGGATCATAAGTAGGTAGTAGCAGGAACGGTGAACCTAGCCTATATTTACTTTAAACTGACAGGGTCGGATTATATTGAGCTACTCGGCCGCTGATTTTTGTCGCGTATTTACAAGGATTTTAGCAACAACTTACACTACGTATTACATATTAAAATACTTAATTCGTTTGTATAATTCGTTGCAAACATGTCCTTGTAATTTCCGCTAAATATTATCTGAACCTAAGCAACTTGCGTGGTTAACCCATTTCGTTTATACACCCGATTGGTAAATGGAGCAATAACTACATTATTCTTTTTATCATTATTCATTTTAAGTAGCATTATAATATAAGACGGCCGATGTGGCGCAGTGGTAGTGTGACTGCCTGCGACGCAAAGGTTCGATTCTCGGTGGGACACTCACAAAGTTGATATTTATCACTTTGTGAATTTGTTCCCGGTCTGGTTAGGACATTTCAGGTGAACCAACTGATTGTCCGAAAAGAAATGGTTCCGTGCTTCGGAGGGCACGTTAAGCCGTCGGTCCCGGTTGCTGTCTATGATTACTTAGACGGCGGTCGTAACACAACCATGTCAGAGGCCTACTAGTGGTAGTTAGGCGGTAGAAAAACTCTGACACCAGGGTCCATCGGGTCGTTGGACGACTCGGTGTCCCACACGAAAAGAAGAAGAATAGAAGATATAAGACACGTAAAGCTCACTCGTATCTGCCAAAGCGTAAAATACTTAATTATTTTTGTAAGGCTTATTGTTTTACTTGTTTGAAGAAGCTCTCGAAAACTTTGAAAAAACTGGCACCGTAAATTATCTAGAGCGAAAACGGATCAATTTGACTAAAAGGAGCAAAGTTTAAAAATACTTTCCAGCACAAGAGGCAGCTTACAAGCATTTTTGCTTTTTATCCGTACGGACATCGCATTAGTACGTAAATCGCGTTCAGGCATTGCCAAGTTATTCTGGGTCCGTCTCCAAACGCCGAAGGAGACATTTTTAACCAACTACCCGCCGGAAGGAAGCAATACTGTGATCGGTTCCGGACGGCTTCCGCATTGGACGCGATCCAGATTCCACCGGTTTAGGTGGTGCCTGCCGGATATCTTAAGACTGCATTTTTAAACGACTCTTTTTTAATACTAGACTATAAGATGACTTTAAAACCAACACATAGCGTTGGTGGGGACCGACGGCTTACCCGGAGAAGTTTGTGAGGCTGTTCAAACTACCAGCCCAACCAGCGATAAGGATAAGGAATTATTCTGGGAAGAACGGATCGGAGTAAATCTACCTGGTACATGCCGGTAGTTTCCAAAATGGGGAACAAATGAGGGGCTCCTCAGATTAAAGAGGTTTCGCTACTAGTGATAGTGAAAACCGCAGGTTCAAATCCTGTCCGCGGAAGACAATTTTGCAAGTTCTCTAAAGTAGTATACCTAACACGGGAAATGTTTAAAATTTGGTATCATGTACCAACTTATAAACATTTACATTCTATACGAAACTGTAACACAGCAAACTTTCTGCTAAAATTCTGTAGACTGGTCGTGGGTGGAGGTAGGAGAATACGAGGTGGTGTAGAGAAAACTTTGCAGGCATGATCAGACCATGAAACTGAACAACTTTTATTTTGAAGGCTACGTTGGCTTCCCTTACACCCTGTATTGTTGCAAGATACATGATCTCTTCTTCTTCTTTTCGTGTGGGACCCGATGAACTCTGGAGTCAGAGTTTTTCTACCGCCTACCTACCAAAGCAAGAAACCATCTTTCTTTTCGGACAATCAAGTGGTTCAGACTGCAATGTCCTGACCAGACTGAGAACAAATTCACTAAGTGATAAATAGGTATCAATTTTGTGATTGCCCGACGGAGGATCGAACCCTGAACTTTTGCGTCGCAGGCAGTCGCACATCGGTTGTCATGTACGTACATGGTGACAGAGCGTCTCAATTACGCACCAAAATTATACTTCTATGTTCACTTAATTAAACAAACAAGTAAACCTCAATACCACATTGTTCACGTAGGGGATGGAAATCGGAAATCCAGAATATCGAAAAACTGGAATATCTGAACGATTTTTCAAATATTTCGATTCCGGTTTTTATAACTTTACAATCGTTAATAAAAAAAACATGTATTGTTATGTTTTCTCTTTATTTTTCGGGCAGAAACATTGAAATTGAAATTCTATATTCAATTTAGGATAGTACTATCGATTATTGACGTCATGATTAGACATTGTAAAATAAAGTAATTTGTGTTAAAATCAATTTTCTTTTTTGATAACAATTTTGTAATGTCCTCATAGAAAACCGGAAATAAAACCGAAATTCCAGAATTGATCTCTAATGACAAAACTAAAAACCGGTTTTGAGAACCATCCAATTTTACATGCCCTATGCTCACGTAAGTAAAGTCCCTGAAATCAAAGGAGGAAATATTTGTTTAGATCTTGGGCTTCTGTTCCCGCAAAACCAATAAGCCCGGGTTTCTCCCGATGTATTTGCCTCCGAGCAAACATATTACAACCAGCGTCTTGTTTTGAAGAATCTCGGGCTGATATTGTTTTGAATCGGATACATTTAATTTCGGAGGCGATTGAAATGTTATAGGTTCTAACCTTTATTTGGTGGCGTGTCTGTGTTAGGTTGATTTGATGTACTTATTTGATATTTTGTTTTGTATATTTGAAACTCCGAATGCATATAAACATAAATTATGCGTAAGTTAAAAAAGCTTAGCTCAATGCTTTAAAAAATTGCTATTTAAACGGCTGACTACGGTGCGTAACATTGGGTCTGTCCAGTCACGCACCGTAATGCACCGTAGTCGTATTTGTATGGGAATAAAATCGGAATTAGCAATTTCCTTTCGTCTGACAGACGCATGCGTTACGGTGTATTGAAAGCACAGCGACGGATGACAAGTGAGAAAAACCTTAATTCGCCACAGACGCAGCAGGAAGAAATCTTGCTGAGTATTGTGATGTTATGATTTTTTGCGGAAATCAAGTGCATATTGTGGAGCTATGCACATTCTTTTTTAAAGGCTTGATTATCGAAAGTCATATAATGAAATATTTTCTGCAAGGTTATTTAATTTGGGTTATTCTGAAGTAGATAGCGCTTTTGAAATTGCCGGATTTCTGCAAAATAATAGCAAGTCGTTTTGATGGACCATTTCAGAACCACTGGGTGGCCATCTCTATTGGCATCATTAAATAATTTCACTAACATAGTATAAGTTTACTTAAAATGAGTATAAGTTTAGTTAACTAAGTTACAAGTTTATTTTACCAACCCAATTATGGAATAATGTTCTGAAATAAATGTTTAAATAAATAAATAAAAACAACGAATTTTGTCTAAACCGCTTTCATTATTGTAATTTAATATTAGGTAGGTACGAAAAAACATTTTATATTATGCTTTAATTTTCATCATAATAAAACTATTAATTTTCATCAGAATAAAAATGACATTGAATGTATTTTTATTACTCCTACTTGTGAAAAATTGCTGCCGAGCGTATCAAGCATTCACACCAACAACGTCACCTATTGGAAACTAAAATAACACAGTAAAAAGGTTTTAATTGTATGTTTCTTTCCCAGAGTGGACTTTCGCAACGATGCCCAAGAGCATTGGGCAGTGGCTGGCGAGTTCGGCGCCAGGACCCACTTCGTGCTCAACGAATCTGATCCATCGTCAGCGCATCTCGCCGTGAATAAGGTGTCGAGGCAAGACGAAGGCATTTACCGATGCAGGGTGGACTACATAAACGCACCTACTAGGAATTATAAAGTGAACCTCACTGTTATAGGTAAGTGCTTTTTAAAGCCACATAGTCTTTGAGAAGTCTGATTTATCATCAATAACAACTTTTCCCAAAGAACACAGGTCAAATAGACGCAAATTTTTCTTTTCCAGTTCCCCCAGAGTCACCTCGAATATACGACTCCGAGGGTAATGAGATTGTGGGGTCAACAGCTGGGCCCTTCCGGGAAGGACAGGACTTGCTGCTCTCTTGTCGAGCTTCAGGTGGTGAGTTGTCTGATTATTTCATTTCAATTTTCTTTATTCGTGGAATTCAAGGCTCTTATGCTCTAAGTTAACTCACCACAGGGTCGACGTTTAAACAATTGAAGGTCGTAGAGATGTTGCTAGACTGATCAGCGAAGACATCTTTGAATTCTCTTATCAGTCTTTGCCTAATCCTATAGTAAATCTTCTAAAAGATAGGTCATAGATAACTTTAGAATTTGTAGATCAACCCACTCAATCAGCAAGTACTTTTGTGCACCCAAGAACTGATTCACAGTCACTCATTTTAAGTATTAGACCGGGTCTATGGCGATAGTATTTAGGTAAATATTAGTAATTTACCTGTGTCCCGACGTTTCAATACAGTTTCATGTATTGTGGTTGCGGGTTGACTGACGTCCCAGCGAGTTGTCATCTAGGCGGCGGGTGACGAGATGTTCTGCTACCCACATTTGTCTTTATAATTTTAATATTATTGATTGTTTGTAAACATTGCACTAGGCTGCCGGCACACAACACTCACTGTATCCGAAGATTGTTCCGATGATAAATCGCGCGGTTTCAACTTATCAATGACTGGACTCCATGCGGATGACAATTTAAACCCGTCCTCCCGGTTGAAATTATTAGGGTTCTTCTTAATTTCAATAGCCTCGCGAACGATCCTTGGGTAAGGGTCTATACAGGTGAAGCGGCCGCGCAGCAGCGACCCGGCAGCAAATTTTGGCGGCCGCGACCGGGCCGCAGAACGATTTATGTGGAGCGCCCGCGCCGCCGTCCGCCGCACGCGCGTTCTCCACAGTTTCGGGACAAGTTCAGGACAAATGTGGGACTACATATGAGATGTTAGATAAATAAAATACATGTATTTTGCTATTGATAATTTGTTTGTTTTTATTGTTTATACAAATTACGACCGATTTTGATACCATTTTAAACATTTTGTTGTAATTTTCTAAGTTAATTAGGTAGGTATATTATACATATTATAATAAAAGGATTTCGTTAATCTAAAATAAAATTCCACTTTAAACAAATAAATTACAAGTAAATTAATACTTATGTAGGTATGTATGTACAGATGTAGGTACTATACTTTCATTCATTCTCTCTTCGATTAAACTAATGAAGAGTTCGGTATCGAACATATTGTCACACTATTCCGCGCAGCGACGCGTCCGCTCCACATGAACCGTTGCTACTGAGTGCATAGAAACTTGCAATGGCGGCGAGGCGCGGCGACCGAGTCGACAGTCGGCAGCGCCTTTCAACTAACACAGAGTTGAAATTAGGCTTACAGCACGAACCATAAAATAAGAAGACGAGTGAGTCAAACCGCTAATGTTGAACTTACTAGCTTAGATTAAAACCATATTTGTATATTAGACGCAAATGGGTCATTCTCATAATGACACGGAATTTTCTCACTTCCATGTCATTTTTCAAATTTAGTTTTTTTGGATAATTAAATATACGTTATCAAAGTTTTTCTCATTACAAACACTAGACTGAAATTGCCCGGTTCTTGGACCACTAGTTTCAGAGTTATTTGATGTCCACTATTTGCGGACATGGAAATGAGAGAATTCCGTGGCAATTTTTATTTTATTTGATATTAAAATAAATAAAAATGTTTTTTAATATATAAGTAGTCAGTAATGTTTGCTAGTGCTTAAAGAACGTATTTTAGTGAAAATAATTAATATATTACTATTATAAATATAAAAAAAACGGAGGGCCACTATTTTTTGTCATGGAAATGAGATGTCCACTCCCTGATTTGTAGGAAATATAAAGAAAATAAGCTTTATACTTAGTTAAATATTTATTTAGCATCCCACAAACATGATGGTGTGGATACTGATAACGTTTACATAGTGACCGACTGCAGAATGCAACAAACAGTTTTATAACACTTTGTGTTAAAGTAACTTGTGGCCAAGATTGAAAAGAAAACCAACATAATATTAATATAGGCTCGCCCGACTGGGAAGCAGTTTGAAGTGGTCATCAACTGGTTATGCGCGCTTTATACTAGTTTAAAATGCGTTGCGGTTTCGGTAGCCCTGGTCTTGGCACGCACATATATACATGTAGGAGTTTTGCTTCTAAGCGGTAGCCATTATTATGTATTCTTTTCTATAAGAGACATTCTATAGAAAAAAGTGGTTAGCATGATGGACTGATTTTATTGGCGTACAGATATCGCGGGTTTCCAGTACCTGGTATAGAACCACTTTTTTCTATAGAATATCTCATATAGAAAAGAATACATAATAATGGCTACCGCTTAGAAGCAAAACTCCTACATGTATATATGTGCGTGCCAAAACTAGGGCTACCGAAACCACAACGCACTCTAAACTAGTATAAAGCGCGCGTAACCAGTTGATGACCACTTCAGACTGCTTCTAAGTCGGGCGAACGCGGGGCGGTGAAATATCAGAGAGCGGGTGGGAGTGCCGCGTCATAGCGGTATCTTGTTTAAAATGTAACAAATGTCACTCGCGCTGATGCGCTGCGAATCACATGACATCCCACATGTCAATAACCATCTAGCCGTTTGGGCTGTAACCCACAAAAACGAAATTGCATGTCCACATACATACATACATAATATAATACATAAACACATACATAATACATACATACATACAGACAGACTCCCGAAAAACTCTAACCCTCCTTCTAAGACATTCGGTAGAAAGACATATAAAATTAACTACAAAAGCTTTCATTTCATAAAAATAGGTAATAATGAAAAATACCCGTACTTCCACATATTTAAGATTAAAACAGGCATTGGATTAATTTAAGAATAAATATTCATAATTTAAAAACTTTGTCCAACTGTGGACTGCAAACTTTTAATCAATCTCTCATTTCTATGTCACTTTCTCATTTCCATGTCATCTCGAACCATGGAAAGACATGGAAATGAGGACATGGAAATGAGAACGAAAGCTTATTTTGCAGTTTAATAAAAACCTATTCGTTAAAATTTAATACAGTACCGCCTCTTATTTTAAGCATATCAAAGGTATTCCTTAGAAAAAATATCGATAATACCTAATAACTGAATAACTGGTAATCGACTAGCATGGAAATGAGGTCGGTACTGGACAAAGTCGTAAATGTGAGAAACTTACCCTCGCCATCGAAGATATAGCGGCGAGTGGAGCCTGCGTCCCCCACGACGTTGTTGGCGGTACTAGTTGCTACGAATTCGTGAGTAAAATCGACAGATAGCTTTTACCGTCATGAATATATGAGTGAGAGAGTAGCGCGAGGTGATTCTGGGCTGATTCAGGGCTTCAACGCAAAAATCCGTGTTTATAAAAAAGTTTCTGCCGTTGTGGAAACTAAAAACATGCTAAAAGATAGAAAATATAATTGTTTAAAAGATAAGAAAGCTTAACACGACATAGACTTGTAATTTTAGGATCTATAACAGTCTATTTAGCGCAAGGTAGCAAAGAACCATGCCATGGACGTGAGAGAATGCATGTTTGACAGGAAATTTACAAAAAACTGACCACATATTTGATGAATTAAATGTTTGACCATATGTGAGAAGTGCTGAAGTATTTTGAAGTAAAATTTTATAACGCTCGTCCCAGGGGAAGCAGCACTTTTTAAGCGGAACGTACGAAAAACGCGGTCGATGAGAACAACCCAAATCCACACTAATATTATAAATGCGAAAGTAACTCTGTCTGTCTGTCTGTCTGTCTGCTACGCTTTCACGGCCAAACCGCTGAACCGATCTTCATGAAACTTGGCACAGAGATTACTAACATATCGAGGACGGACATAGGCTACTTTTTATCACCATTCGAGGGTCTGGAGTATAGATGTAGACCACCAGGTGTACCATCAGGAGCCCAGCTAAACTATTAGAGATACAGGCATGGTTCCAAAACAAAAGTTGTTCAGTATGATGGGCCGCTTCTTTTCACAAGGACATTGAGGATCTGGAGTACCTTATGTAGACCACCAGGTGTACCACCAGGAGCCCAGCTAAACTATTAGAGATACAGGCATGGTTCCAAGACAAAAGTTGTTCAGTATGATGGGCCGCTTCTTTTCACAAGGACATTGAGGATCTGGAGTACCTTATGTAGACCACCAGGTGTACCACCAGGAGCCCAATTAAACTATTAGAGATACAGGCATGGTTCCAAAACAAAAGTTGTTCAGTATGATGGGCCGCTTCTTTTCACAAGGACATTGAGGATCTGGAGTACCTTATGTAGACCACCAGGTGTACCACCAGGAGCCCAATTAAACTATTAGAGATACAGGCATGGTTCCAAAACAAAAGTTGTTCAGTATGATGGGCCGCTTCTTTTCACAAGGACATTGGGAATCTGAAGTACCTTATGTAGACCACCAGGTGTACCACCAGGAGCCCAGCTAAACTATTAGAGATACAGGCATGGTTCCAAAACAAAAGTTGTTCAGTATGATAGGCCGCTTTTTTTCACAAGGACATTGGGAATCTGGAGTACCTTATGTAGACCACCAGGTGTACCACCAGGAGTCCAGCTAAACTATTAGAGATACAGACATGCTTCCAAAATAAAAGTTGTTCAGTATAATGGGCCGCTTCTTTTCACAAGGCATTGGGAATCGGGAGTTTCTTATGTAGACCACCAGGTGTACCACCAGGAGTCCAGCTAAACTATTAGAGATACAGGCATGCTTCCAAAACAAAAGTTGTTCAGTATGATGGGCCGCTTCTTTTCACAAGGACATTGGGAATCTGGAGTACCTTATGTAGACCACCAGGTGTACCACCAGGAGCCCAGCAAAACTATTAGAGATACAGGCATGGTTCCATAAGTTGTTCAGTATGATGGGCCGCTTCTTTTCACAAGGACATTGAGGATCTGGAGTACCTTATGTAGACCACCAGGTGTACCACCAGGAGCCCAGCTAAACTATTAGAGATACAGGCATGGTTCCAAGACAAAAGTTGTTCAGTATGATGGGCCGCTTCTTTTTACAAGGACATTGGGAATCTGGAGTACCTTATGTAGACCACCTGGTGTACCACCAGGAGCCCAGCTAAACTATTAGAGATACAGGCATGGTTCCGAAACAAAAGTTGTCCAGTATGATGGGCCGCTTCTTTTCACAAGGAAATTGAGGATCTGGAATACCTTATGTAGACCACCAGGTGTACCATCAGGAGCCCAGCTAAACTATTAGAGATACAGGCATGGTTCCAATACAAAATTTGTTTAGTATGATGGGCTGCTTTATTTACACAAATACATTGGGGATCTGGAGTACCTCATGTAGACCACCAGGTCTACCATCAGGAGCCCAGCTAAACTATTAGAGATACAGGCATGGATCTTAAACAAATGTTGTTCAGTATGATGGGCCGTTTCTTTTTATAAGGACATTGAGGATCTGGAGTACCTTATTTAGACCACTAGGTCTACCATCAGGAGCCCAGCTAAACTATTAGAGATACAGGCATGGTTCCAAAACAAAAGTTGTTTAGTATGATGGGCCGTTTCTTTTTACAAGGACATTGAGGATCTAGAGTGCTTCATTTAGACCACCAGGTCAACCATCAGGAGCCCAGCCAAACTATTAGATATACAGGCATGGTTCTAAAACAAAAGTTGTTCAGTATAATGGGAATAAGTTGAGAAAGGACATTGCCTACTTTTTACCGAGGACAGAAAAACAAAAAATGTGGTATATAAAAATGTATTTCAGTAACTTAAATTACCTTTTTATCTGTCTTATCTACTTATGCTGACCATTTTAGTGTGCTCAAATCGGCACCTCTGGAGTAAGTACTCTGTTATCTACTGGCTTTTGTATTCAATGGTTATAAATATTGATTTCTCAGGCCGGATAGCAAATTTTGAATTGTCCCTTTAACAACAGAAGCAAGCAAGTCATCTTTAAACAGTAGAGATAAGAACTGTTCTAATATCACTGTCACACTTACTATGAATACACATACCTACTTTAGAACTTCTGCCTAAAAAAACTATCTAACGCGGACGAAGTCGCGGGTAAAAGCTAGTATACACATAAATATCCAAAAAAGATGAATGTCCAATCTGTTGAGCCAAGAGTGTTGCGAAAGCACAAGAAGATTTTAAATTATGAAAAATTTACCCACAGGAAAGCCCCCACCAGACATATCCTGGTGGCGTGGTGAAGAGCGTCTCGCTGCCACGAGGGAAGGTTCCGTCTGCCAGCTCCACCTGCCGATCCTGACCAGGGAGATGGCTGGCATCAGGCTACAGTGTCGAGTGGAACCGCCACTACTGCAGCCTTTAGTGAGGGATATTACTGTTAAGTTCTACTGTAAGTAAAATTATTTCTATCTTTATAATCATATACAATTCAGTATTTCATAATCATATTCTCTTCTTTCTTTTGCGCGTGAGATATCAATCGTCCAATGACTCGATGAACCCTGGTGTCAGAGGTTTAGGATTCAAAGTAAGTAATTGTATCAGGCGTTACTTTGCGGAAGTCCATCTTGATTGAATTAGATAGCAAGGTATTTAGCTTCTTCCGCACTTATGATGGCTAGTAATGCAGCTAGTTGAATGCACCATGCGTACGACCGCAAGTTAATGCAAATGCACAAGCGATGCACTTTACTCGCACTACTTCCACCGTTTTACACTCTACACGTGTTTCGCCCCTCCACGGAGCATCATCAGGAGATGTTCGACAGTCGAGTTCCGAGCACTCGAGTGGAGTGCGAGTAAAGTGCATCGCTTGTGCAGAAGTATCAATTAAGTCAGTAAAACATCATCTCAAACGCGTTCTCGGATACGCTAACTTGACCTATGAGGAAATGCTTACTGTATTGGTTCAGGTGGAGGCAATTCTGAACTCTAGGCCACTCACCCCAATGTCATCAGACCCATCTGACTTTGTAGCTCTCACCCCTGCTCATTTTTTAATCGGACGCTCCCTCACTATGTTGCCCAATCCACAGATCGACGCTCCGCCGCCAGTTATACCTACTCTGCCTAGATATCAGAGAATACAATGCTTGAAGGCACATTTTTGGAAACGATACTACAATGAATACGTTTCAGAACTTCAGAAAAGAAACAAATGGCGCTGCCAAGCTGGAGAACCATTTCAAACTGACCAGCTGGTTATAATCAAAGATGACCGCTTGCCGCCCGCACGATGGCTTCTCGGACGAATCACCGAGCTTCACCCCGGCTCCGACGGCATCACCAGAGTCGTGGACGTCACCACTACAAATGGAAAGATGAGGAGAGCTTTCAACCGGCTGGTACCACTACCAGTGTTGAATCATCAAGAAGATGCTTCAAGGCCCGCAGCATGTTAAGGCCTACACTATGAAGAGCACCCGCGCCGCCCGCGCCCCGCGCGCTCCCCGTCACCGCCGGCGACCGCGACCGCTTCTGTTCTAATCTCGAGCTCGCGCCGCATACCCGTGTCGCGCGTACCACTACCTTGTCTTGATTTACATTTATTTCTACAATATAATACTTCAAACCATAATCCTGCATATTCTTCATCATCCCTGACCAAGGCCTGTCCAGGTTGTTGGTCAATGGCACTAAGAGCACTCGAGTGCTCGGAACTCGACTGTTGAACATCTCCTGATGATGCTCCGTGGAGGGGCGAAACACGTGTAGAGTGTAAAACGGTGGAAGTAGTGCGAGTAAAGTGCATCGCTTGTGCATTTGCATTAACTTGCGGTCGTACGCATGGTGCATTCAACTAGCTGCATTACTAGCCATCATAAGTGCGGAAGAAGCTAAATACCTTGCTATCTAATTCAATCAAGTTTAGGATTCATATTATTCAAAGCGCTTTCGTAGATTCGCGATTTTATCCGACCAAATCCAACAACTACCCGCAAACGTAGTTATCAGTGATTTAAAAATATACAAAAAAGCAAAGCATTACTACAATCTAAAATAAAATTAAAATGTTTATTAAGTATATTCCATTATTATTAAGCTGCTTAGTGTTGTCAAGATGGTAATTTTAACATGGTAACGGAAATTCTTCAATTTAGTACTTATGCTCTATTATCTTTAAACAAAAAAGAAAAACTTGGTCATGTTTGATTAGGATGAAGCACATAACAGTTGTTTACGTAAAGCTCAGATTACTAAACACGCTATAAATCTTTTGTAAAGCAGATCTGACAACACAGATGAATAATTAAAGAGGGAATCGTCAGGAGTTGTCTTAACTTTCCAGCCGAGTAATGATTGTTATGCAGCTCAAGCGATTCAAAGTGCCGAAATAGCTCCTCGAAAGCCAGTTCAATATTTTTAAGCTTTCAGACGAGTTACTTTGATATTCCTTTTATGAGAGTGACATTTTGCGTAGCTTACTGTGATGCTGTTTGAGTAGATATTAATATTTTGATTTTCTTTTACACTTTTAAAAGCGCAGTATTTTGTTTTCATTGATAGGTATAGCAATATTTAAAAAAAAATCTGAAGTCAACGCATAGGTTTATTAATATGTTGATCATGCATGTTTTTTAGTATATCTAACTTAATTTATAGAAAGAGATCTGAAATATTCAGTCAAGTTTATCAAGTTAATTGTTTTTACTATGGTTTATTTTGCACTCAGAGTGCTATATTATTTTCAAAAACGAAAATTATAAATTCAATAAATGTATTGGTTAAAGTAGCTTACACTAGATATCGCTTGTACGTCGCTGCAAGACGAATATAAAGATGTCGAAAATTTGGAAATGTTTGGTCAAGTCGCCAGAAACTTATTGGCAGATCGGTGGGAAGGTACTCCACAGGTTTAGGCTTCAATTTGCGGTCGACGCATCTTTTTTTGCATATTCTTAGTTACCAACTTTTACTGTTTGCTCCAATTATTTATCAATGACACAAGTGGGGTGTCAACGATAATGTTGCCACTTTAATTTTTAAAGGTAATTTGTTCTCAGTGAAACCCCAGTTCGTCCGTGTGACCGGCCGAGGTGCGACCAAAGCTGGACAAGACAGATCCTTCGTGTGCACTACGAGAGGGTCCAAACCTCCCCCTAATATAGACTGGTTCATCAATTCTCAGATGGTTGATTCTACTTTGACTGAGGTAATGTTTTCTTGGCAGTTGGACTTCCATATGGTGTCGCTATAAAGAATTAGGCAGGTAATGGGGGTCTTGAAAGGCAAAACGCTTTTCCGATTGATGGTGTTATTTGCTGCCTAAGAATGCAGTGAACTTTCTGCACGGTCCGTTTTGAACGTGAAGCATTAGGAGACCTAGCTAATTTATTTAAATAATAAAATAGTTTAGAATACCACACTTTCAAATGAAGATACTTATGTTGTACTTAGACCTATGCTGCATACAAGGATTGCGCCAAGGAGGACATGGCTGCGTTTGACATAAACAACCAAAGCTGAGAGAAGATTGCTGAGGATAAGGTTGAAATGATGTGAAACACACGACAATGCAAGGTTCTCTGGTCTCGACAAAAGGCAAAAACTATACCAAATCATGCTAGTGCCAGTCTCAAATTCCACCTTCACATGTAGAGCCTGCGGAAAGTCATGCCGGTTGTGTATCTGTTTATAAAGTTATGAAAAGTCTTGCCTCAGACACTAGCTAAATCGTCTGACACAGAAGTATGAGGCCAATGATGATAGTGTTATCGGATTTAAGCGAAACTTGTATGTCGCACTCTTAATAAAATAACGACCTAATCCAAAAAAACAAATTTTTGGGTATCGATGAAAAACGTTTGTTGAATAAACAGAATAATTTTTAAATGGCTGTAGAATTAAAAGTAAAAGGCAAAGAATGAAACTTGAACCACCTAACTTATCCTAAGAATATGTTCTTTTAAATGCATTAAAATTTTCACAAATATTCACATCCATTAATTAAAAAAAGTTAATTATTTGTAACCCTTTAGAATTGCGTCATTATTTCATGAAAAATTTGAAAGAAATATTGACCTAAGTTAAAATCGGTCTTTGTTTTACCAAATCAATCATTAAGATCTCCGACTCATTTTGAATTAAGTCACTATTTTACTAAAAAGCTAAAAGAAAATACAATTTATTTAAAAATAAGTCTATAACTTAAACATGTGACTCAAATTCAAATCGCGATATAGCGACTAGCAAATGATCAACAGAACACAGTCCTATTACAATGAAACTATTAAGATTTTTTTTTCTGTTATATGGGACACTGAGTTGACAAATGACCCAATGAACCCTTTGAATAAACGTATTTAAATGTAATTTAAATGCGCCGCGGTCGCTATAAATGGTGCGGTGGCTGTTCTTATTGCAACGGAGACGGTTTCTACAAGGAGAATTAAGTGAAAATGAGAAACTTAAACTAAACAATATTTGTTCGCTAGTGTGGTTTGGTTGGCAGCGCTTCTACCCGATGTTACTTATTAGTTGCTAGCGTTCAGATGCTCTCTTTTATTCTGATGTCCACCTTCCTCACGCTGCTGTCTGCTTCGTGATACGTAGCGATGGCTCGTCCGCGTGGCCAATTGTCAGGTGTTTTATGGTAGAGTGTTGTTCACGATCTACACGATGTTGTTGGCTTTCATTGCGGCTTGACGTGGGGCTCCATCAATCAATATTAATATTGAGTATTTGGGTGAAATATACATCGGCGAGGCACTGCGACGTTCTTTATGTGTTTTTCTCGATGAGGTCATGATTATCAAAGGGACGACAAGCGAGTCGTGTACAAGGACACTAAGTAGTACCGAAGTGATTGTGAGTAAGTCATGAAAAATTACTTTGGCTTGTTTTGGTTGATGGAGTTGTGCGTTAAAGGTTTGCTGTTGACCATAAACTTCATTTCAGTGATCAGAGTGTAGAGTACTTCCTTTTGAAAGTGATCGCCCGGTAGTGAGTTGAACAGGACTGTCTTACTCACTAGGCTTTTCCAGGTCCTGACATTAAGAGGGTGTGAAACACAAGCTGTTATTTTGATCGTAGCTGTCTTCTGTATTATACTGTCGATAGCTCGGTGGAGTTCTCTGGCGGTTTCTTGTAGTTCGGTGGATATTGGACCAATTTTTTTCCATGTTATGGAGCGCCAGGCCTAGTGAGCGATGCGGCGATCCCAAAAAATACACGGCGTGCGTGCTGAGCCAGATGAATAGCGTGACGATAAAGGACTCAAAATAGACTTATATGAAAGTGCGCAAAGACGTTGCTCCAGACGAGGAGGTGGTATACTGTGGCAAACCGCGGTGGAGACGTCTTACTTATTTTTCAAGAAAAGTAGCGGTGCAGCTTGAAACGCGTCGTCAGTCCTATGACTGCTGATGCACAGCCACAGATTACAATAATAATTAACAAGCTCAGCGTTCGCTTAAATCATTGATGTTCGTGTCGAGGTTCGCGTGATGAAGCTGACGGTGTAACACCCGCTTGAAAAGGGGTGCCACACGATTGCCGTCGATGACTGTGGTCGCCTATTCTTCTAGAGCTAGTTCTTTGGTAGATGCATCATTCAGTTTCGTTTTCAATTTGATGACCCCGTCGATCCTAAATGACAAGTAGGCGGAGTCGGGCTTCTATAAACGAAAACGAATACTACTTTTTGTGTCTTAGTAGTTCGCTTATGGGCCGGGCCTACCATTATAGACAAATGACAATACTGGTTTTGAAAAAGTTTTCGATTGACTGTAGAACGTGGTAAACTCTGGCCTTGGAAAATCGATCAGGATCGAATTGAGGAGTGCTTTGCTGAGTGAGAAATAGGTTACGTCTTTTCTCGCCCGTGTTTGGCTCAGGATGTTTCAGGTGCGGGCTTCTCGGTGGTCTATGTTGGAATAGCGGATAATGACACTAGCACTACCAATATCGTAAGTCAAATTTGTCGCAAACGTTTCGGGCGTCATCGATGACTTTGAATTTAGTTGGTATCTGTCGTTTTGTGATATTCCCAACATATTGTATCACCAATATTCCGTGCGAAACGTATGGATCTCAACACCTTGCACCGTCTTTTAACAAGATGAGCACAGTGTGACTATCTGACTTACGGAGAACGGCTTGCGGCATGCTCTTTGATGACGATGGCAGCCATGTTACTTCGCATGATAATGGCGTCATGACAAGCGACGTGCTGATTTAGCCGTCTAGTCGACGAAAACGTGTTCTTAGTAGGAGATTTATTGTGTAAATGTAGTGAAGGTGGCACCTTGGTAGCGTGTCGTGTACTAATTTTTTCAAGTTAGCTTTCCCTACCCAGTCTGCAATGTGACAAGATTTTAATCCATCTGCTGGTCCTGTTAGTACTCACTTATTTGGCTTGTGATGTGATGGACGACGTAAATTTGAGTGGTTTAAAAGATAAATGGCGGTATTCAGTGCTTTCCTATGTAGAACGTTCTGTAGTAAACACTTCAAACGATAGACGTGTGATGTAGTGATTCAAGGCAAACTCTACGGTATGCGGCTGGAGATGAGACCGAGTTGGTACACATTTAGCCTTGACATCGTCGAGTTTGACGGCAGCAATCGAGGTGCCGATGATTCCAACTATGGTTCAATATGATTACTTTTCAGTCGGAGGATTAAAGAGTGGAACTGCTAAAGAGTTGAACTCACTACCTGCGTCTGTGTTTCCAAACGCATACAACCCTAATCTCTTCAAAGTAAGTGTGAACAGGCTTCTTCTGGGTGAGCTCGCTCCATCTTAGACTCTGTTTCTGTCCTATGACCTAGACTAGAATCAAGAGCAAACCCATCATTAATAAAATAAAATAAATTAATTTACTAAAAATATAGAAAATTCGTTGAATTTCAAGAGTAGTAAAACGTTAAACCTATTTGTAAATAGCTATCGGTACAAAACCTCAAGATAAGGATAAAATGCGAAGTGAGACACCAAGTTAAGACGTTAAATTATGTTATGATATCATTCGAATACAGGTCAAATTTGAAATAATACCGAAGTCATTTCATTATTTTTGCTAAAACAAAGACTCAACTAAAAATGTTACCAGAATTTTTTATCATTAGAAATACAACAAAGACCTAATACCATTTAAGTCATATAAATAACAAATTTTTCAAAACAATACAGGCTTATCTCCAAATGGGTCAGTGAGCTTTTCCAAAATTTTCGTAAAATACAGACCTAATTTAAAATGAGTCAAGCAAACATCGCAGGTATTTTGTAAAACAAAGACCAAACACTAAATCGGTCATTATTTTATAAAAACTTTTCAACTACGCTCGCCTCAACTTTTGATAAAACAACGGCTCATTTCTAAATCAGTCGTCTTTTCACAAAAATGTTGCATGCAGCCACTGACGCAAGACTAAATCGGTCATTATTTGACTGAAGAGATAGGAGTTCGGGGCGGGAAAGATATAGACTCATCTTATTTTGAACCTTATTGTGTAAGAGATAGGGTTGTATTTTAAAGTCTATGTTGTGGGCCCTGCTCTAATAAGTCAGTTTTTCACAAAAACTCATTTTGGCCAAATTTTGATTTAAGTCGTTATTTTACTAAGAGTGCGATGTGTAAAACTCATTGAAATTTATTTTGCAGATGGAAGTAGACGGCGAGGTTACAAAGAGTATCCTCACCTGGCACGTGAGGAGAGAAGACAGTGGAAGACAGCTGGTCTGCAGAGTCTCAAATCCATATTTTCCCGCGTACACTGCGCTGGAGGACTCCTTGATGTTTGATGTTATGTGTGAGTATCGACAACTTAGTTTCATCATAGTTGACTACTTGATGTAGCCCACAGCTGCATATGAGTGTGATACTGAACTTAGAATGAGTCTGAAGATAGCTGGACTTCTTACTTTAATCGGAAAGGAAGTGGGGTTGCAGAACACTGGCCTGGAAAGCGAGTCTCCCCATGCCTAAACGAAGCTAGTTTTCAAGCCAGGACAACATGCTAGTGCTGCTATTTCAGATGCCACTCTATTTTGTCAAAAATAATAGAAACATATTGTTTCTTGTTATAGCAAACTTTACTTTTACAAAAAAAACTAACTGGAGAGCTCGTGGCACTAACTTGCGTTTATCTCGGATAGCACGCTCTTCGTTTTTTTTTATGCAAGCAACCGGTCGATTTTTTATAAGTACCGTTTGACGCGGTATCAATTTGGAACTAAAACTACTTACTTACTTGTTTTTGGGTATGTCAGAAGATAATAATTTCAATTGCCTAAAATAAATATGATTCTTAGTATTATTTGTTACTAAAATTTATCTCTTCTCCGTTTTCCACTTAATAAAACAACATTCTATAATAATCGAATATTTTGACCTGTAAGGCTGTAACCAAACACCTAAACGAAATAAATTTTAAATATGAAACTCGACACTGAACTTTCCAAGTCTCCGAGCCCTCGGCAAGTTCGTTGTAAAATATTATTATCGTGATGGGAAGGCTTAGGGAGGACAGTTTGAGTGATACTGCTGTTTTGTCAGTTTTGTCTGCATATATTTTAGTATATAAAGTGTAAAAAAAAACTGCAAATATTTCAAGGAGTTAACCAGCCTATGAAACTGACCAACTTTCCTCGAGGAAAATAGGTTGAAATATGAAAAAAGTAATTTGGCCTCTCATACTAAATGTTCCATTCGACCGGGTCACTTTGTATGGGAAGTCCAAATTTTTCGACCATGGTATGTACAGTCGGTTGTAGCACATAAGGTACCAGGGGTACTCCAAAAGAATTGAATTATTTTTGGCCCTAGTTAAAACATAATAAAAATATAAACTTATTCTCATTAACTAAGTCATTTTCTACTAATACTCATTCATGTTAAGAAAAAAAATTGGCTGGGGACAAAAAAAATTCAATTCTTTTGGAGTACCCCTGTTACCTTAAGTGCTACAACCGACTGTACATGCACCTTGGGGAAAGTAGACAAGTTGCATGGGCTGGTTAACCCTTTAAAATATTCGCATCTAATAGTTTTACATACCGCATTTAAATTTCTAATCCATAATTTCAAGTAATTAAACAAGGCACAATTATTTTATTTTTGAGCCATTCATTCTAATGCCACCATGAATGACGAAATATAAAACTCCAATTTTGAAGACAACGACTGGATAATTATATTGAATTTGGCAAGCCGTTAGTCAAATATTTTACTATCTATAAATTTCTCTGTTCAAGAGACGTTATTTTTGAACACGAAAAAAAAAACGATTTCGTGGGCAAGAGCCCTTAAACCAAGAGCGTTAAAGTGCCTAAGAAATCTGGATTATTCTTTCGCACATGGCCACACTGGTACTTCTTTGCCCCAGGGAGTAGTCCCATTTAACTTTTGAACTTGTTTCTCGTCTGGTGACACCTCGCCCGTCACAATAAATCTTAACGTTGTAGCTCATTTCGTTTCCTTATTATTATCTTTTGTCGGGTACCATGGACCACCTGGGACGTTTTCGGCAACACGGTTGTTGGCAAATTTGTTTATCAACGTACAGCGTTGAGGTATAATGTTTTGAAGGGTGAGTAAACTTTACAGGCCTTGTAGAGCATTTCTTTAGTTGAAAGAGTTGCAGGATAAAACAGGGGAAAATGTTAGATGCGGTGTCATATGCATGCATAAGTATATTATGCGGATTATTTGAACCGAATCTGTTTCGTAAATTTATGCAGATTTACAAATACGAGTAACTATGTTTTATAGGTCGTAGGGAAGTAAATAGAACAAAAATTTAGAATATAAGGATAAACCTGGTATTTGAAGTTTATTAATCCATAAACAATCAGTGACGGAATCTTAACTATAAACGGTTGAAAGTTCACAGACAGAATATTCGGTCAGTTCTGCGTAGAGTTTTTAATTGCATCAAGGTGACAGGGTTAAACATAAATTTCAAATTGTTCCAAGAAATATGGCATTAAAGACTGTTTGATAAGTTTTCGACAAGAAAAGGTCCTTGAGAATCTTCAGTTCGTTCAGTCGTCAGATTTGTTCTGTCGTAGAATTTTGACTAGCATGAATGTGACAGGTTGATTCAAATATGATTTTTTGATTTTTGGACAGAGACCGTTGTAACGATGTAGGTTTAAGCGACTTACTTGTTAATTATTTGGTAGAGAGTTTAGCCCTCTAAGTTTCAGCTTGTTAAGACAGCCTTCTTAATGAAGGTCGTCAGATTACATACGTCCACCCGTCAGCTGTGATTGCCGAACACTGAGAGAACCAGCCGAAACGTAGAGGGCTAAATTATCTTTCAAATAATAAACAAGTAAGTCGCGTAAACCTGCATCATGATTCATGAGTGATACTTGCTCGTTTAATAATAAAAAGTTTTTAACAAATTGTAGCACAATTATATGCATTAAACATAAAGACCTGCAACAATTTTTTTCCTAATAGGAGCATATGAAGGTTTTCCTTTCTAAACAAAACAGTGATACATAGTTTATAGCTAGAACAGATTAAACAGTTATCGCAAACAGTCTGTCTAAACAATTTTAAAATAATATCTCGTTTTGAAAGTGAGCTCAACAATACCGCAGCATTCGCGCGAACACGCTAAGCTCTCGCCATTTATCAAAACTACACCGCGAGGCCTGCCCGCGTCGGCTTTGTTGATAACAACGAACTAAATATACATACATAAAACGGGCCGTGTGATGCCGGCTTAGTATAGCACTACCCCATTTTCCCACGAGTGTCGTAAGAGGCAAATAAAGGACTCAAGGGTTTCAATAACCTGTCACTATACTGATAGGTACACGATTCTTCTGAAAAGGCGATGAAATGTTTGTCACACGTGGCGATAGCGACCGTATTTTACGACCGTTAACGCTCTGCCTGCCCCGCAAGGGATAAAAGCGTGATATGTGTTTATTTATGTCTGCATTGAACTGGCGGTCATATCTCTTGCAGGGTAGGCAGCGTCAATTGCTACGCCCCATAAAATGTTTAACTCTTGTCTTGATAATGTATGAATTTATCCCTGAATCGCTTTTACGACACGCACGGGTTGTATTAGGGTAATGCTATTCCAAACCAACATCCCACGGCAATTCCAAACAACATACGTAATATACGTGCATGAACCACGACTATGTAGGTTGCGAGGTAGGCAGGGAGAGAACTTCAAAAATAAAATGATCGGTTTTGGTTCAAACGAACACACTAAGCTTGCAATATATCATAACTACACCGCAGGGTCCGGTGGTGTCGGTTTTATTGCTGATAGCTACACATATACATCTCTTATGGGGTAGGCAGTAGTGTTGATGAGAATGCTGTTATGAGTAAGAAGAAGCTTTGGTTTGCAAATTGCGGGTAAGGATGAGGATTTATTTAGGTAGAGGTTGGGAATGAGAAAGACTGTGTATCAAACTAGGCAATCGTAACGATATCGGTCACTAGTAATAACTCACCCTTTAAACTGTATAGACAGATCATAACCCGGCTACAATTTGCTTCATTCATGTAAGACCCATTTTACAGCCCAACTGCCACCCTCCTGCTGCACCTCAAACTGCATGATTTTTATTACTCACCCTTGTAACGCCCTTTCCAAAACACAGATTTTTTTTAAAGCTGCGACAGCGAAAGGCGCAAGTTCTAATCCTGCCCGCAGTAAAAATTAGAATAGAAACTATAAGACACGGAAAGTGTTTTTTTCGAATTCAATTTACTGCGGGATTTCATAGCTGGCTCCACTCTATCTGTAAAGAATGAATATATCGCTGGGTATTAGTTGCAACACTAACCCGGTAGATGCTGCCATGCCACGCGTTATTGGCATAAAGATACATAAGCGAAAATTTTCAAGCTCTGAAGCTCGATTTCCCAAGTATTCGTAATTGAAATCCGGCAGGAATATCTGTTTTTGCATGCGCAATTGCGAATTCGAGTGATTCGCAACGAGTGGCTTTACAATCTTATTAAGCCGATAGTAATTTGTGCCGAGAATAATTTTGACTACTCTCCAAAATAGCTGTTTGTCAAAATGAAATGACGATGGCATTTGACCAAAGGTTACAATGAGACACAATATATATTTTAATTACGATTTTTAAAACAATAATAATTAATTTAACTAGGGATGGTGGAAGTGCAGTCTCAATATTTTTGCGTATAACGAGAAAGTTCATGAGATTAGCGAATACAGATTTCTACTGTTTAGAAAATGCGAAAAAAGTGGAGTAAGCAATTTGTATTTCGTGAGAGTCTGAATTACGAATGTGAATGTTGGTCAATTTTATAAGTAGACTGGGTACGGTTGTAACAGGGTACGGTTGTAACAACTCGATTATTTCCGAAACTATACGCAATAGGGTTAGGGGTACAAGGGGAGAGTTGCGCGCGCTGACAGTCCCGCCATGATTCACAGTGTTTCGTCGCACTTCGAATGCTCTAAACGCTTAAAAATAAGCCTATTGTGTTTTGGCAACGAAAAGTAAGTATTTTTTACAAATTTCTTTGTAAAATTGTTTGATTTTTAGTGTACTTGCCGAATTGAAGTTCAAACATATATTTTGTGGTGTTTTGGTATTATAATAGACTCATTATTTTTCGCTTAGGTTTTAAAGCCTGTGACCTTTTTATTTCAAAAATGGGGGGGTGGGTACGGTTGTAACACTTTTAGTGGGGACGGTTGTAACAATAGTTTTAATGTTTGTTTATTCACAAATGCCTAGAAAACGCACAATATCTACTGGAAAAGGTATAAGTGACATGTAGATGAACAAGCACGCGTCGACGAGTTGTAACTTGAAGTTATTTTTTTGACGAGTTATGGAGAATGGGCCTAACTAAGTAAGAAAAAAATAATTATTTAATATTAAAGGTGATAATTACTATTATTTTATTATTGTATCGTTATTTTTACATTAAGAGTCTGTTTAGGCATACAAAAATGATTTTGCTATCAATTTCCAAGAAAAACCTTGTAAATCTAGGTTTTGTTAAATTTTTAGTAATTTTTGATAAATTTTGAGGGATTTTTGTTAATTTAATTATATTTGTCAGTGAACAGTGACTGAAAAAGTTAATAATGTATGAAAAATTATAAATAAAAATTAGTAAAATACCTGAATAACGTAAATTTTTTATTGTTACAACTGTCCCCAATCACTGTTACAACCGACCCTGGTATGGGTACGGTTGTAACAGATGCACCTTGTCATGATATCGTCTTATTGTGGCAAAACTGTATTACTTAGGCACCTGGATATGATCAAAATTTATAAAAGTATGTCCAAGCTTTCATATTAAGTGGTTTACTCGTGGTTTATTCGCAAGGTGGATAAGCAATGGGCAATCAAAGCAAATTTGTTACAACCGTACCCAGTCTACCCTACTTAGGAAATCGAGCTCCTGTATTGTTTTGCATGCAGGTCACGAGTCTCGACTGGTCTAGCTGCAATTATTACGTAGTTCGCGGTTTTTTTTCCAAAAGTTTCGTTATTGCATTCCACGGGTTTGTCTAACGGAAATTAAATTTCTAGGTCACTCGGTGGATGGTCAAATATGTTGTTGATTTTTGTGAGTGGAACAAGCAAACATTTTTGTTATTGTTTTTTTGCCTCTTGAACTTTGAACGAGAGCGCCGATGTAAGTCTTTGTTAGGTAAAGTCTAAAGTCTGTTATTATAAGTTTACTATTTATTAAACTGTTTTAAATTTTCTCGGTCACACATAACAACTAAACTAAATACTTCCTTATGCGAATGCCTACACTACTTAAAAACTCCTAAGTTCTAACAACCTTATCAAATTTGTTAGCAATATAACACGTTTTGCGTGAAAAACATTAAAACAACACTTAATTTAAAAAAAAAAAAAACCAGAGCGGCGTTCTGGGGCAGAGTACACAAGATGCTGGCAATATTTCCTCTGTGAATTGCCGAACTAATAACTGCCAGCCCTCGGGTCAGCCAAAATAATTAAAATAATATTAATTAATATTATATACATAAAATTAATACTTAAATACTATGAGTTCATCATGTCTTTATCCCTTTCGTGGTAGGCAGAGCGTAAATGGCCGTAAACAAACGAACATTACGCCACGTCCTACAAACATTTGAGGGTCATTCAGAAAATATTGTATTGCTATAGTGAGAGGTTGTCACCCCATTGCCTAAAATTGCAATACACATGTAACACTCGAGTCTTCTAACGACACCGACGGGAATGAAATAGGGTGTGTTTAATATTTAGCGTTGTTATGCTGGGGTGAGTTAGGTATTAATGACGGTCTATGAATGCGGCGCGGTGCTCGATCGCACGCGTCGCTCTGGGCGTGTGTTGTCCCTTTCTCGCTCGCGGGGCGAGGGGGCGGCGTGCGCGCGGGCCGCCTGGTAGACGTCAGGCGGTGATTTCTGCACCGCAGTCAGTCACTCGAAAACCGTTCGGACGTCGAGTATCGTGTTTGTGCGGATTTCCCGCCACGAGTTTTGTGATGCCGCGTGTAATGGACGATTCAATTTGAGATCGCGCGTGTTGATGCATCGTATTATTGCGGTTCTCCTGGGTTATACTAGAATACCAGGCTTAGTGATTGTTGGATGTCTCGACGTCTTCCACGTGAGCGTCGCGTTGAATAGGCATCAAGTGGCCATATCGGCTCGCGTTTTGTACGGCCCTAATTCGTGTTGGGTCACGCGTAATGACTAATATCAAAGTGGAATACGAACAGAAGCTGTGAGTGGTTTGACGTGAATAACGCGCCAAGGCTGTAGTGGAATGCTGGGTGTCGATATCTTTTCCACCCAGCCCTGTAAGTACCAACGGAATTCCTATTTGATCCATTCCCTGAACTTCCTTTCTCCGTTGGGTATTTATGCATTTGCGCCGGCACGTGACTGTAAGTGATAAAACTGTTTTTCGTGTTAATGGTGTGTTCCCTTTAGTCATATTTGTTGTACCATATCATTGTGACTCCTTAGTACGAATTGCGGAATTCGTGGGGTGATATAATTTGGAGGTACTTACTTATAATCTAGTGCTAATACGTGTGACGTAACGCCAGATCGGCAGACGGTATTTACTACCGACTTGAGTTATGTAAGGGTTGGAACACATCATTAGCCAATTTCAATCAACTTAGTTAATTAAGTTAAATAGATTTAGGTTCACGTTTAATTCATAGTATGCGCTGCTATATTGTGCAGCGTATGCTATTTAGCGCTGCGTAACGCAGCCATTGTCTGCCTCCAGTTGAACTCCTGGTATTTTGTTCGAAATTTACCTGTGTAAATCGCTTCCACTGCGGGAGTTTAGCTTGGAATTAGACAATTTTTGGTAGCAGAGCGTGGTTCAGAAAACCACTAGATTTAAGATTATTTTTAGTATAAGATTTTTTAATCTACCTACATAAAAAAAATATATTTATTGTGATTGTAGTGTGTGCCCTGTGTAGAATATCCTATCGGTAGGATCAGGGCCAATCAATTAGTGAATTGCTTGTTATTATCGTTGTGTTTACCCTGTGCGGATATCCTAACGGTAGGATCAGGGCCGATTGTTTATTATTGGTTTTATTGTAAGGTTCGGTGTTACTTTGAGTTGGTACCATGGCTCCCACAATTACACAGCTCCAGGCAAGAATTAGGACGCACCTAATTTGGTTCGCGACTAAGCAGGCGATGGTCGGTCGCGGGGACCGAGAGGACGCACTCATCGCTTGTGCGCAACGGATTGACGAACGGGTCGCGGAGGTGTTGGATTGCCTCACTGGATGCGAGGAGTTATTTGATGGGACTCCTGATGAGGAGGCCAAACTTATGGTCCGGGCGAATGTGACCCAGTGCCTGGAGATGGGGCAGGAGATCCAGCAGGCGGCTGCTGTGATCACCAGGCGTAGGGCTGGGGAGCCGGACCCACCCCATGGTCCGCGGGGACCGGGACTGCAAGTGCCCCTGCCGGCTGTGGCTATTCCGGTCTTCCACGGGGACTACACGGATTGGACCCGATTCCAGGATCTGTTTGACAGTGTGATTCATAACCGCACTGACTTGCAGTCGGCATATAAAATGGCACAATTGATGGCCAAGCTGCAAGGTGAGCCCCATGAGCTGGTAAAGCACCTACCAGTCGATGATGCAAGTTACGAGACGGCTCGCGGCTTGCTGATCGAGAGATACAGCAACAAACGTCTCATGATTGACCAACTCTTGGAACAGTGGCTCACCGTGCCGACCATCACACGAGGGACGGACCTCAGGGCCAAGGTCCTCAACCCTGTCTGCGTTGCAGTGAACGCTCTTGAGAGACAGGGGATGCCGGTGTCAGGCTATGATTATATCCTGGTCCACACGTTGTTGCGCCGCCTGCCGAGCGACATGGCCGCTCGTTTTGAACAGTCACACGGAGGTAAGACATCTGATTACCTCCCGACCTTCGAGGAGCTCAAGTCCTTCCTCGAGGCCGAGTGCAGGCGGGTAGATGCCCAATGTGGAGAGTCGCCTCACGCGGAGTCTGCGGCCGCTCGCCGCCCGGAACGGCCGGGTGCACAGGCGCGAGACGGTAAGAGTAGGCCACCCAGGCGATACAACGTCGCTAATTTGGAAACGAGGTGTGCCTACTGCAGAGAGGCGGGGCATCAGGTGACTGCGTGTGAGGAGTTCGCTGCACAGCGGGTGCAGAAACGTCGTGGTGTGGTGCAGCAACGGCGTTGGTGCTTTAGGTGTATGGGGCCGCATCAGGTGCGAGAGTGCCCATCAAGCACCAACTGCAGGTACTGCCAGGGTGCCCACCATCAGCTCCTATGCATGAACCGCAGCGGAGATTACGGAGGCAGAGCTGACGCGGGTCAGCGGACGGAGTCTGCCCTACCTAGACGGGAGCAACGCTCCCCACCCCCTCCAAGGAGGAGTCCTTTCCCACCAGGGTTTCAGGGACGAGGCCAGGGACATCAGCAGGTGATGCCCCCTTCACCACGCGCGAGACAGTCACCACCTCGGCAGCAGGTGCCGGGACAGGGTAGGTGGTCACAGGTCCAAGGTCAGGGGCACCCATCACAGATACGTGATGCTACGGGCGGGTGCCAATACCAGGGCCAGTACATGCAGTACTCGGCGGGACTGAATAACATGGTGAGGTCTCATGACCCACGCATGCCTCTCCCCTTGGCCGAGCACCCGCGGCTACAGGCGCATCCACGGTACGCGCGCCTGCCGCAGGGTTACTATAGGCTGCCAGCCATGGCGTACAGGACCAGAGGTCCCTATCAGCAGGAGTGGGACCCACTCGAGGGTGTACGGAGAGAGGGGACCCCCCCGCAGGACGCGGACACTCCGCGCTTAGGTTCCTGCTAGGTAATCGCCGCCTACACGCCAGCTTCGGCCCCCCGGCCAATTACGGTATTGTTGCCTACGGCAATGATTTGGGTATGGGGATACGGTGGCCGCAGCATACAGGTAAGAGCCTTGTTAGATACAGGGGCTCAGGGTTGTATTGTATCTAGTAAGCTGGTGAGTAGGCTACGCTTAAATATAAGGCCCACAACGGATGGGGCTGTAGGTATTGGAGGTGTAGATGTGCTTGACGTTCGGGGTCAGGTGAACTTCGAGTTCACATTAGGTAATACAGGTACAGGGGTCAGCTATCATGCCTCAGCAGTGGTGCTGGATGAAGTGGTAGGGAAACTTCCTCAGGTTCGGTTACCGTCAACGGTACGAGGGTTAACCACAGGCTTAGAGTTAGCTGATCCTGAATTTGATACTCCTGGTACGGTGGACGTTCTCCTCGGGTCAGACGTCCTCGGGAGATTCTGGTGTGGCAGAAAACGGGTACTTCAGCAAACTGGTTTAGTGGCCGTTGATACCACAGGGGGGTATGTTATTTTTGGCCCAGTTTGGAGACCTCAGGACCTACCAGAGGGCGATACGGTACTCTATGGTAGTGTGTTGTCGGAGGTGCTGCAGAGGTTTTGGGAGTCTGAGGAGCCACCCACAGCGGATAGACGGAAGCCAGAGGATGACGAGTGCGAGCTGTTCTATCAGTACAACACTGCACGAAGTTCGTCAGGTAGGTTTGTTACCAGGCTGCCATTTCTCCCAAACCGCCCCTCCTTAGGTAGTTCGCGACAGATCGCGGAACGGAGACTACTGGCTATGGAGAGAAAGATGAAGCGAGATGCAGCACTTCGGCAGAAGTATATCGAATTCATGAGGGAGTACCTAGAGTTAGGCCACATGTCGGTGTCCAGCATAGATTGGAGGTGTGTCGAGCATTACTATATACCACACCTGGCTGTTTTGAAGTCACCGGAGGCGAAGATACGGGTAGTGTTTGACGGTTCTGCTCCTACATCGAATGGTGTGTCTGTGAACCAGTGTCTGCACGCGGGTCCCAAGTTGAACCGGGACATTGTGGACATCCTCACAGATTTTCGGTTGCACCAAGTAGCGTTCGTCGCAGACGTCAAAATGATGTTTCGCCAAACAATTATACACCCAGATGACCGTCGGTACCAGCTGATTTTGTGGCGTGAGAGCCCTGACGAGCCGATGGTCACTTATGAGCTTAACACGGTAACGTATGGTCTGAAGCCAAGTCCGTTTTTGGCAGTACGCACGCTGCGAGAGTTGGCCGCACAGGAAAGGGTAAGATTCCCTCGAGCCGCAGCAGTACTGGATCGCGACGTCTACGTGGATGACATCTGCACGGGTGCAGATAGCGTGCAACAAGCACTGCTACTACGAGACGAGCTGATCGCGATCATGGAATCAGGAGGTTATGAGTTGCGGAAATGGCTGTCCAGCTGTCCAGAGCTCCTGGCCGGGTTGCCAGGTGAGTTCCAGCAGGACCCGCACCTTTTCGAGAACCCGGACAATCCAAATACGTTGAGCATCCTAGGGGTGCAATATAGGCCAACGCATGATGTCTTTACGTATCAGATCGAGCCAGACCTTTTGCAGAAGACTTGGACGAAGCGTTCGGTATTATCGACGATCGCCAGAACTTTCGATCCTAACGGGTGGATCGCACCGGTGACGTTCATGGCGAAGTGCTTCTTGCAAAGGTTGTGGATAGCAAACTTGGGTTGGGACGACCAGCTCTCCGGAGAGCTGTTGAATGATTGGACCAAGTTTGTGACCACCTCACCAGGGATCGTACGCATCGCCATACCTCGCAAATTGCTCCCATCGGTGGGATGTAAGGCTACCCTACATGGGTTTTGTGATGCCTCGGAGCGAGGGTACGCGGCAGCTGTCTATTTGCGGACAGTCAGTTCAACGGGAACTGTAGACGTGCGTCTAGTTATGGCCAAGAGTAAGGTGGCTCCGGTTAGGACAAGATGGACCATTCCAAAGTTGGAATTGGCGGGAGCAGCGCTTCTCACGCGCTTGCTACATCATGTCGCTAGTAATCTACGCGGTACCATCACTTTGGATGAAACGGTGTACGCATGGACCGACAGTAGGATAGTTCTGTGCTGGTTACAGACGTCGGTACATACTCTTGAGGTTTTCGTGGCAAATCGGGTGTCACAGATTAAAGGATCGGAAACTCCGTTGGTATGGAGACACGTACCGGGAGAACAGAACCCAGCGGACTGCGCCTCACGGGGATGTAGGGCCCCTGATTTGGTAGGTCACTCACTGTGGTGGGGACCTCAGTGGCTGACTGAGTCACCTGAGAGATGGCCATACAATGAGTGCGGGTCGCCGCTTGGGCCACCTGATCGAGGTTTGCGAGTGAACGTAGGGCAGATCGTACCTAAGCCTAGTGCGGCTTTCTTGCTGGAACGATACAGCTCCCTCGACAAACTTCTAGGGGTGACAGGTTGGATCAAACGGTTCGTGAACAACTGTAGAAAACCTCAAGCAGAACGGAACTTGGCACCTGTCCTCTCGCCTGCGGAGCGGAATGCGGCTCTAAGTTTATTGGTTAGGGTCGTCCAGGCGGAACATTTTGAGGAAGAGGCCAGGCTGCTCAGGGATGGCCGTGGAAAGCTGAAGGGAGGTCTTGTGCGCCTCAACCCGTTCGTGGACGAGCATGGAATGCTCCGGGTTGGAGGTAGACTTCGGAACGCTAACCTGCCCTTTTCAGCACGGCATCCGCTGTTACTCCCAAAGAAGGGACCTTTGGTAGAACTTATAGTTAGGGATCGTCACCAGAAAAACTCGCATGCGGGCTGCAATGCACTTTTGGCTATTCTGCAGCGCGAGTTTTGAATCTTGTCTGGACGACGTACGGTACGGAGCATTGTGTTTCGGTGCTTGCCTTGCTATCGGTTGAAGGCAGCCACAATGCAACCTCAGATGGGAGACCTCCCACCGGACCGGGTGACGGAAGCCTGGACGTTTGCGGGTGTGGGAACGGACTTTGCGGGGCCTTTTATGGTAAAGGCATCACGCCTTCGCAACGCGAAGTCAATCAAGGCGTATTTGTGCGTGTTTGTGTGCCTAGCAACCAAGGCCGTCCACTTGGAACTCGTGGCCGACCTCACTACGGAGGCTTTCTTAGCAGCTTTAGATAGATTTGTGTCGCGAAGAGGGCGACCAGCGCTGATCAGGTCGGACTGTGGTACCAACTTTAAGGGCGCTGATCGATGTATGAAAGAAATTATAACGTTTTTATCGGAAAACGAGGAAGCTATCGGCACGAGCCTCTCCCGTCAGGGCATTAACTGGGTGTTCGATCCACCAGGATGCCCCCACTGGGGTGGTATATTTGAAGCGGTTGTAAAGTCCGCTAAGACGCATTTGATGCGCGTTATAGGTTTAACGATATTAACCTTTGAGGAGCTAGCGACCGTGTTTTGTAAAATTGAGGCCGTTCTCAATTCACGTCCTTTGTGTCCGCTTAGCTCAGATCCGAATGATCTGGAGGCCCTGACACCAGGGCATTTCTTAATTGGCCGACCACTTAACGCCTTGCCAGAATACCCCTACACAGAGGTCAGTAGCAATCGTTTGACGCGTTATGAGTTGCTGCAGCAAATGTCTCAGAATTTTTGGAAGCGATGGTCGCTTGAGTATTTGCACATTCTGCAGCAACGCCTTAAGTGGACGGACAGAACTGAACCCCCTCGCATCGGAGATCTCGTTCTGGTTAAGGATGCCAACCTGCCGCCACTGCGATGGCGCAGAGGGCGCATTCTCAACTTGTTCCCAGGTAGTGATGGCACTCCTCGAGTCGCGACAGTTCAGGTAGGGGATTCAGTTCTTAAGCGAGCAATAGCAACGCTATCTCGTCTCCCCAGTAGTGAATAGGCCTAAGGGATTCGGCCTAGGGCGGGTGAATGTTTAATATTTAGCGTTGTTATGCTGGGGTGAGTTAGGTATTAATGACGGTCTATGAATGCGGCGCGGTGCTCGATCGCACGCGTCGCTCTGGGCGTGTGTTGTCCCTTTCTCGCTCGCGGGGCGAGGGGGCGGCGTGCGCGCGGGCCGCCTGGTAGACGTCAGGCGGTGATTTCTGCACCGCAGTCAGTCACTCGAAAACCGTTCGGACGTCGAGTATCGTGTTTGTGCGGATTTCCCGCCACGAGTTTTGTGATGCCGCGTGTAATGGACGATTCAATTTGAGATCGCGCGTGTTGATGCATCGTATTATTGCGGTTCTCCTGGGTTATACTAGAATACCAGGCTTAGTGATTGTTGGATGTCTCGACGTCTTCCACGTGAGCGTCGCGTTGAATAGGCATCAAGTGGCCATATCGGCTCGCGTTTTGTACGGCCCTAATTCGTGTTGGGTCACGCGTAATGACTAATATCAAAGTGGAATACGAACAGAAGCTGTGAGTGGTTTGACGTGAATAACGCGCCAAGGCTGTAGTGGAATGCTGGGTGTCGATATCTTTTCCACCCAGCCCTGTAAGTACCAACGGAATTCCTATTTGATCCATTCCCTGAACTTCCTTTCTCCGTTGGGTATTTATGCATTTGCGCCGGCACGTGACTGTAAGTGATAAAACTGTTTTTCGTGTTAATGGTGTGTTCCCTTTAGTCATATTTGTTGTACCATATCATTGTGACTCCTTAGTACGAATTGCGGAATTCGTGGGGTGATATAATTTGGAGGTACTTACTTATAATCTAGTGCTAATACGTGTGACGTAACGCCAGATCGGCAGACGGTATTTACTACCGACTTGAGTTATGTAAGGGTTGGAACACATCATTAGCCAATTTCAATCAACTTAGTTAATTAAGTTAAATAGATTTAGGTTCACGTTTAATTCATAGTATGCGCTGCTATATTGTGCAGCGTATGCTATTTAGCGCTGCGTAACGCAGCCATTGTCTGCCTCCAGTTGAACTCCTGGTATTTTGTTCGAAATTTACCTGTGTAAATCGCTTCCACTGCGGGAGTTTAGCTTGGAATTAGACAGGGTGAAGCCATTCTAAACTGACTTCATAGGGAAACTCACATGGTTCTTGCATAATATAATGCTCATTCAGAAACCCCGCTCAAATCCCAGATCTCTTTCAAAAACAAGCCCTAAGTTAAACCTAGCTCAGCTCGATACACACTAGGCTGATTCAATATACGGACTGTATGTAGATTGATATGATAGAGTTAGAATAACAACGATATCATGATGTGACGTAATATTATGCTGAGCTGAGATATTGCTTGATTGGTACTTGTCCGACATAATTATATCCATCTATTTAGCAATACACGATTATTCTAAAACGGTCCTTAGAATATTTGGCGATAACATACATACATCACGCTTATATTCCTTGCGGAGTGGGCTAAGCGTTCACGGTCGTTATCACCATGTTTGACAAATATTTTTTAGAAGTTGCAAAATTTTTAAGCACAAAATGGACAGGCTTCTTCTGGGTGAGCTCGCTCCATCTTAGACTCTGTATCTGTCCTATGACCCAGACTACAGTTAAGAGCAAAGCCATCCTTAATACAAAAAATAGCGCGGGCAGGATTTGAACCTGAGACTTTCGCATTACTAGTGGCGCCACCTCTTCCATCTGGGCTACCGCAGCTCGTCTCTTGCCCGCCAAGATGTATGTATTTATCAATCCAATAACCATCACTTTCACCGTCGGGTCGTTTGTTGACTCCATAACCGAACATGATAATCGTAACTTTTTGACGGAAGGTAAACAATGGTACAGTCAAACTCACATCCGGTTAGACATTCGAACCGCCAATGTCAGTCTTATGCAAGTGACATAAGAACGGTTCAAAGTCCAAACTGTCGAACCCAGCCTGATCTTGACTGTACATGTATAGAAAGTTGCTTTTCTGATTTCCAATTTATCGATTATTGCATTATGAAATTTTACAATCCAGTTACATGGAGTCCGCGACAGTTTAAAATTAATTAATAAATACCTTGGAAAATTCAGGCAGCGCCATCTAGCCCCAAACTAAGCAAAACTTGTTCAATGGGAACTTGACATCTGATAAGTATTATAATATTTACTTCCCTTTTTTTGTATAAACACCCAGAAACATAAATAATATCTGAAAATTACCCAACAAATGTTTGTGTCTTGTGGGTATCGTACCCACGACTCTCGCCGTAGCAGGCAGGGGTACTTTCCGCTACGCCATCGGGTCAGTCATGAATTAATTAGATAATTTTCACATACACACATACACATATCACGCTTTAACCCCTTGCGAGCTAGGCAGAGCGTAAAGGGCCGCAAAAAATATTTTGACGCCACATCTGACAAATATTTAAAGGTCATTCGGAAAATTGCGTATTGCCATAAAGTTTCAGGTTGTTTGCTTATTACCTATAATTGCAATACGGTGTGTATTTGAGTCCCTTAGTCGCCTCTTTCAACCCCCACGGGAAATAAATGGGGTGATGCTATTCTAATCCGGCATCACACGGCGGAATATGATATAATGATAATCTTAAGATAAATTTTACTTTAAAATAACAAGAAGGGAATTGAATAAATTGTTTTGTCCAGTCAGAAGCAACACAGGAGGCACGAGAATGACGTAATAATTGCACTAGACTGTAGTCCTGCTGGTCTCCGTGAGACGAATACACAATTCCACTAGAGGCGCGATTCTTGAACCTCTTGCCCGGGCATTGCTCGTGTGAAAAACCCCTGTGTAAAATCTTGACTTCAATTTGAAACAAATGTCGTTTACAGATGGTGGTGGCGTAAAGTTACATGCATGTGATTAACCTGGCTAGCCTCGAAGCAATGCCTTTGCTTTTATTTTTTATCTCGCCCGAACCGGTTTTCTATTAAGACAATACAAAATTGTAAAAAAAAAAATTGTGCTACATAATTTTTTTTTTTACAATGACGGATCATGACGTCAATAAGTGATAATACTATTCTACATTGAATATTGTAATTTCATTTTCATTTTGTGGTGCCGGCTTAGAATAGCACATACCAATTCTACCCGTGGGTGTCGTAAAAAGCGACTAAGGGATAGTCGCCCAGAGAACGGGCAGCAGCATTTCCTATTAATGCAACATATTACACTGCGCTTACCTATCCGCGTGCCAAGCGTGGTGAGCATGGCAATTCGGGGGTATAAGAGGGAGGCCTTTCCAAAGTAAGCAGCCATTTTTCTTTTCGAACATTTAGGTGAAATGTCCTAATCAGACTAGGAACAAATTCACATTGTGCTAAATATAAATATTGTGAGTGCCCCCACAGATAATCGAAATGGGAACTTTTTCGTCGCAGGCAGTCACACTACCACTGCACCACATCGGTCATCATAGGGTGTTAAGTGTAGATGCAATATTGTAGCCGCCGCAGTAGTTTCACTCGATTCTACCGTTTTCCGATATTTTCCCGTAGTGAAATAACTACAAAAACTAGTACATTTCACCGAACCGCATGATCGCGCTAAAGAAAAAGGAATTTTCACAAACCACATACACTTATGAATGTTTTCGCCGTACGCAAACTAAGTCACGAAACAACTTTTTTGGCACAGTATAAATTTTTCACAAATCCCAATTGAAAGTCTGAATACTGTCGATTCGATTTTTGAAAAGTTAATCCTGTGTTATTTAAAAATCAATGGATTTGAACTTGGAACACTTAGTTGTATAAAGATTTCTAGGTACACAATTACGTATTTTGAAGCAGAGCGTCAGCTGCCGTAAAACGATTTCAATTTGGTTTAAATTCCTAAAAGGACATCCAACATTCAGCATTTCTCTTGTCAGGAGCCTTATGCGTAACCTAGTTTTTGTTTTTGTCGACACCAGCTCCATTCCAGTGGTCAGATGCATCTTTTTGTCGGCTGCAGGCAGACACGTCCAGTCCAATTCAACCGCTGGCTCTCGGGATTTTTCCCAATATTCGCTCTTCTGGCTTTGACAAGGCGTGTTGGAGTGACATCGCTGGGCAAGCGTATTCGTCTTGCTGATATCATAAATTATACCAATAGAGTGGTACATATTTGGGTGTAAATGACAGTGAACTAACCTTGTAGGAAATGTTAGTCCATAAAACTAAATAAAATTTCCGTGACGACGCATGTTGGGGACGCAAGTTTATCGACCGCCTCAAAACTGAATCAATCAGCTGATCGTGTGTAATAAATTTTTATAATTTTTCAACATGTTTCTTTTTTCCAATTATCGAATAAAAAACAGGCTTACAATTGACAACTTTTTCAAAGAACCTTTTTATAAAAATACTGTTTCAGTAAAAAAAATGTTTCACTTCTGTTAAAATTGCGGCACATTGTCTTTTCTTTAACAGGTAAATAATGGTACCTTCTTCTTCTGTGTTTCAGTCTGGTTTAAATTTTTACGTATTTTGATACCTAGGCTCATCTTTAATGTATGTATTCATGAACATAATGTATCATTCTGCGATCTTAAAAATTGCTCTCTAATTCCCTTGTCAAATCGAAATATTCCGGTTTGGGTTTGTTAAATTTTAAATTGTGATTAGTTACGCCCCGTGGCATCGTCTGTTTTTAGCTTTATCAATTTAGAGTTGAGCGCAGAATTTCAAATCTAATTTATTTTATGTTTCGGGTGGATATTTTGCTTGATAAGGATAATAATATGGAGCACAATCTTAGTTTTTTTAAGTCAACAGGCGTAATTGGCAAATTAAAGGCTTTTAAAAATTTAAATTGATTTTATTCGATGTAGGATAGAATTATCACTTATGGACGTCATAATTGGTCGTAGTAATAAATTTTTAAAACACAAAATTGTCTTTTTTTATAACAATTTTGTATTGTACTAATGTCCTAATAAAACCAGCTTGGGCGGGATAAATAAATAAAAATAAAAGTACTATTAAAGGTTACACAAAGGTAGAGATTGAAATTACGAGAACAGAGCGGTGATTGGTATTTACATAGAAATTTCATCGCCCTTGTAGAAGGCTACAGTTATATTGATGGGTCATCGTCATCATATCAGCCCACATCTACCCACTGCTGAGTACTCCTCTTCTTTTTCTCGCCAACAACGCCGTATCTGTACCTTTTGCATCCACTGTTTGCCAGCAATGGTCGCTAGGTCGTCCAATGTTGTTGATGTTGATGGTTGTTAGTTTCTATTTGCATGAGGCTTAGAACATTTTTATTTGACTTACTAGAAGGGTCAAATCGATGAATGGATGGATTTACAGCAGTCCTTGTGAATACATCACTTTTGTCTACGCTAGCTAACACACCCGCCAAGTGCAAGATCATACACAGCAACCGACACCGACGTCTTAACATGCCTTCCAAAGCACGGAACCATCTTTCTTTTTTCACGATCTGGTGATTCAGCTTGCAATGTTCATACCAGACTGTAATTAAATTCACGAATTGATAAATATTAACTGCATAAGTGTCCCACCAAAAATGGAACCCGGAACCTTTACATCGCAGGCAGTCGCACTACCACTGCGCCATAGCGACTACTATATTGACCTGTAATAATTTGTTTGACAGATCCACCGGTAGCCCAGATTTCCTTGGCTGAACCCAAAGAGCCACGTCTTCTTCGCGAGGATGAGAACGCCGTACTTCTCTGTTCAGCTGATGCGTCTCCTCCAGCAAATAACTTCACATTTTATAGAGAGGTAAGATAAAAAAGTCTTCAGGTATTATAGTATCTACATACACCAACTTTTTCGCATATGTATTTGACAAAAAAGTGGCCATAATGAACAGTATAAACAAAAAAGAACAGGTGTGGAAATTGTCGGCGCCTCTGTGATTCAGTATGAGAAATGTCAATGCATCCTATGATAAAATAAGTAGTACTCTATTTGCCCTCGCCTAATGTCTTTCCGCAAAGACTATACGCTCAAATTGGAACTTGCGTTTTACTTAATAATCTATTCAGTGTGCTTAGTACAACCTCAAATATTCGTTTACCGGCAGGATCACCTTATTCACGACGATCCCATTGGTGGAATTGCCGTTGAGGGCAACAAGCTGGTGCTTCGAGGGTTGAGAAGACACCATTCAACCAGATACAGGTGTCGGGCGAGGAACTCCGAGGGAAGTGCTTTGAGTGAACCACTCACATTGAATGTCTTGTGTAAGTTTATTAGTTATTATATTATCACTAAATAGTATTAAATGAAGTCGCTTCCCATGTGCCTTTGTACGCTTAGATCTTTAAAAGTACGTAACGAATTTTGATGCAGTTTTCTTCAATAGATAGAGTGATCAAGATTCATGTATTATTTATGCCCTCGGGAAAAAGGTTAGCAGCGGGTAAAACCGGGCAGACCCCTAGTTGTTTATAGTTTACTACAGATAAATGCCTCTCAGGGAAATGGCTCAATGTTAATTCTTGCTTTTGACAACCACCAAATTGAGTTACATCTTTATCTACCAGTGTTGAATCACTCACAATAGCGCATGGTACTTACAACCTTGCATATTCCCAATATTAATTTGTCTTGTTCTTACAATGCCTATGTATTTTGCAGCTCGACCAGAATGTTCAGCTGGCAGCGTGGTGCAGCAGTTGGCAGCGGCTCCTGGTGGAGAAGTCAGGGCCAGATGTTCAGTCACTGCCCCTTCTGCCCGTGATGCTGGACCCTTGAGGTTCTACTGGACTTATAATGGAACGAGAGACGTTCTTCCTGTAAGTACTCGTATTATAATATTCAGTTGTTGCAGCAGCAGCTGTGGGAAAACCATCGTCGATATTTAGTTACTGCCCTTTCTGCCCGTGATGTTAGTCTGTTGAGATTCTCTTGGACTTATAATGGGACAAGAGATGTCCTACTTGTAAGTATTTTGGAATGTTCTCTTGATGCAGCAGTTAAAAGCTGGCCAAGGAGGAGATATTAGGGCTCAATGCCCATTCACACTCATTCGAGATGCAGGGCCGTTGAGGTTCTACTGGGCTTATAATGGAACGAGAGACATTCTACCTGTAAGTACTCGTTTTTATAATATCCAGTTATTGCAGCAGCTAGTGGGAAAACCAGAGCTTGATATTTAGTTACCTACTGCCCCTTCTCCTCGTGAAGATAGTCCGTCCGGACCAGCCGTTGAAATTCTACTAAACTTATAATGCAAATGGAGATATTATACCTGTAAGTATTCTGGAATATTCTACTGATGTAGCAGTAAAAAGCTGGTCCAGATGTCAGGGCTAAATGTTCAGTCACCGCACCGTTTTCTCGAGATGCAGGGCCGTTGAAGTTTTACTGAACTTATAATGGGGTAGAAAAGTTCTACCTGTGAGTTTGCAGTAGTTATGTTCTGTTGATGCAGCAGCAGGTACCTGAGATTAGAAGGCAGGGCCCGATAGTCAGTCAATGCATCTTCTTCTCGCAATGCTGCTTTTTTATAGCTCTACTGCAGCTTCAGGTGTAAAAGCGGCGGCAGTGGACAGCTTCTTTTATAGTCCACTTTCAGTTTTTAATAACAATGTCCTGTCATAACAACACCTTTGTTGTGAGATTTTAACTTACATGAACTTTGAGAACCTTTGAGAAACCGTGGCGTAATCCTTGATCATAAAGTTGTGAGAAAGTCTACTGTACCGAAGACGTGATAACTTTATTTGTTGCTTTTGTCTTAACTTCTCCTTTTTACACACAGATACCAGCTTCAAACGTAACCGTAATGGGCTCAAGCAGCACCGTCATTCACGGTCTGCAAACAGACGCTGGTGAGGACCTGGGCTACTTGGCGTGCTGGGCCAGCAACGACATCGGCAACCAGAGGGAGCCTTGTCTCTTCAGGATTATGCCCGCGGGTAAGTTTTTGCCACTCATACAATAGAAGTATCGTAAGGATGTATGAAGGCTGGGTGAAGTTGAAGGCAGTAGCTGCAAAAAGAAAAACATAATAATTATTTCTTGGCCCGGCGGCGGTCTCACGACACGAGAAAACCGCATCAAACTTAGTCATAGTTCTCAAACATCACATTAACAGCCAAAACAGTCTTCTTCTAAGAAGAAAATTGCGTTATGCAAATTTCTTTTTTTTACAATGACCGATCATGACGTCAATAAGTGATAATGCTATCCTACATTGAATAAAGTTATTTCATTTTCATTTTCATTTTCACTGGACGTGGGCCTCCCTATATATATTAGAAAATATTGTCATACTCATCACGCTTGGCAGGCGGATTAGCGAGCGCAGTGCAAGATATTGCATTTACGAGGAACGCTGCTGCCCATGCACTGGTTGATTATCCCTAAGTCGCTTTTAACTAGGTTTTTAATTGGGGTGATGCTATTCTAAACCGGCACCACACTAGTAGAATATTTCTTCCAGAGCTGCACACTGAGGCAAAGTTTCCAAATGACAGGATGGAGTCTATGGATGGCCGAGCTAATTCTTTCATATTTTTTAAAAACAAGAGACATTTTCATACTCAAAATGTAATAACCCTGTAATTTCTTTTGACTTCCTCATTTCAATTAGGACATCACCATGAAATTTAGTATTTAGCAGGTCCCCTCTGCACACTTAAGAGTAAATTCGCTCATTTTATTGACCATAAAGGTTACACCCGCTTTGACTAAGTCCTCGTTATCCTAACAATGTAGCTTCATTTATTTGTTTTAATGGCTATTCTAGACCGGCGTAATATCAGCCCTCTATTTGGATGACTTTGTCGTAATTCAAGCTTTACATTCAAGTTAAGTGGTGTTTAAATTATAGAAACATAAAGTTGTTATAATATATCACTAGTCGATAGATAAATTAAGCGTGCAAGAATCATAGCAAGTGCGAAGAGTGTTGCCTGCTCTGCCTACCCCTCAGAGAAAGAGGCGTGATTTTATGTATATGAGTATGTAAAATCACTAGTCATACTTACGTAATGGAAAATAGATACGCAGTCGCTTTATAGTTATTTACGTAAATACTTAGTTGTATTTTTTTTTGCCTAAAGCATCATAGAATTCTTAACGTACATTATACTAAAAGCCTCTTATACAGGGTGTAAGAGACAGCCCTCCGGATTGAAACTGAGTAACTTACCATTAATAAATATTTCAAAAAACGTAAAAAAAAACGGCCTCTCATATACAGTCAGCTGATTGTGATTTTGTATGGTAGGTCCATTCTTTTGTCGTTTCCTGACAAATGTGTCCAGGGGAAAGTTGTTCAGTTTCATTTTCTGCATGCACTCTATCTGTATTCGGAGGGCTGTCCCTTACACCCTGTATAGAGATCTAAAGTACCGCCGTTCCAATAAGTCGTATTCGACAGCTGTAATCTCCATACTTAAACAGGTGTCAACAAAGGAAAATGGACCCTCTGCCATAGTATTATCACGAATCTGACAGCTGTCAAATATGACTAATTGGAACGGCGGTACTTTAGTCTGAGACTAAAACATTGCATCTGCGACACCGCTGTGACCTACAAAGGCTAACGTCTATGTAACGTCGTTGTTACGGACGGGAGGGCAATCGTTAGAATCACTTTGACACAGTATATAGAAGAGACGAATTTCGGTGAAGAGTATCAACATGTTTGCTGTGTTATGCCAACGCATCACCTTAATACACCTTCATCATGCGAGCAGCTAAGGAGTGGAATGCGTTGCCTGCGGATCTGTTTCCGGAACATTTTATTTGTGCCTTTTCAAGGCAAGATTGAATAGGCATTGTATAACCGATTTTTTTTCAGTGAAACCGTTAAGGGTATGACGTCAAACCAAAATATAGCCAATAATATTTCAGTACCGAAATTTTCGGTTACTGCTTTGATTACGGTACCGTTATTTTTTACGGAATCTAAACCGCTATAAAAAGATTTTCTAAGTGCATCGCCTATGACTTCGCAATTGTGGTCGAGAAAGCGCAATGTATATTTCGATATCGGAATTATTTCGGTAACGGTACTGCTATTTTCTACCTTTTATCTACCAGTACCATATCCAGTATAATAAACTTTTCCGTCTACCATTAAAACTATACGAGGACCGATATTTTACCGATAACTTAACCCTGTACCTTAACCAAAAACGATCCTTGACCAAAGAATAAATTCAGGTAAAGGGCAGCAGCGTTTTCTGATATATATATTTAAAAGATTTGAGTATTGGCAAAAAGAACTTCGTTGCATTTCTCCATTTATATCGAAATAAGAGCCTACTTATTAAGACAGTACGCTCATTATATTATGAGACGAGTGTGGATAAAACATCTGTCGTTGTGCGGGTCAACTTGCTGCTGATATATGACATGAACCACCAATAATGATACTGCTGTGGCTCTTGATGTTGTTTTATCAAATTGGTCCCAATAGTTCAATGTATCATAGGAAATTATTAAAATAATCAATTAGTTGGCATACTGCTTGTGTTATTTTCTGTAACTTCCCCAAGTAAAACGGCTAATCTCCCGAACCTAATTATAATGATAAGCAAGTAGATTAGCGGAGTAAATTGATTGTCATAACAAGGTTTCTAATAAGATGATCTGCTCAATATCATGTTCCGTACAAACCAGATTCAAAGTAATACTTTGAACTTACGAATATACGTAGGTTTCCATGACAAGAGAGCTAAGTAGGAAATTTTGATAATAAAGGTAATAGGTTAATAATTTAATAATCTAATGATCTGCCTACGTTTACAAGACACTAATTATCATTTAACACTATTAACGGGACTTTTGAGATTATTTTAATTGAATGCTAGAATAAAAAGTCCTATTGATCATAAGGATAGGTATCAATATTTTTGAAAACAAACCAAAGCAGATGTTTTATTTTCCAAGTTTACACATAATACAGAGTTTTATATATTTTTAAATTAAATGGACTGATTTCTTCACAACAAATAATACAGAAATATTTGCTGTTTATAGATAGCTGTGTAATATGATCAAAAGAACAGAAATAAAACAGATTCTATTCAGAAAATATTTTTGCATTTAGAAGGACACGGGTTGTACCATTGCTCGAGTCAATATAACGCAGCTAAACTAGAAAAGATCTTAGAAGTCAATTGATGATTTAATCTTGTTTTTTCCCCCAGCTCTCCTAGAACCGCCAACAAACTGCGAAATCTCAAACATCTTCCTCCACTGTGAGCCAGGTCACGACGGTGGCTGACAAGTCCGTTGATGACTTAATCTTGTGTGTTGTTCCCCAGCTCTCCCAGAACCGCCAACGAACTGCGAAATCTCGAACACTTTCCTCCACTGTGAGCCAGGGCACGACGGGGGCCTGCCGCAACGGTTCCTTCTGGAAGCGTTGGAGGTACGACCGCCCTCCCCGTCCGAGGGGGCGAATGAGATCTCCACGCTGAACGACCAGGTGAGCGCGGTGTTGCCGTGCTTGTGTTGTGTTTGGAGTGGCCTGATGATCATTATGTGGATAACCTACAATATTGAATGTCAAAGATATTTGAAATTAGTGCAAGCGGAAAATTTAAAAACCTATCTGGGGATAATTAATGTCCACTATCAATAAAAAGACCTTACCGCACATTCTTCACTCAAGTAAAGGAAAACATTAATGCCAAGTCATATCAAGAGGTCAAGTTGCTGGCAGAAGATAGAAAAAATGGCAAATACTCCACCGACAAGAGCCAAGCTCTTAAATTTGAATGAATGAATCAATAAAAACCCGTTAACTTATTAACACTTAGTGCTATGTTCACATAATGCGTCAATTCGTGGCAGCGGCATGAGGAGGATCATGATGTGGACGAAGCATAATATTGTTAAGGCATGCAATATGAAAAGGGAATGTAATTGCATACCATAGATTTTAAAACATTTCCCGTGTTACGTATACTATTTAGGACATATAATCTTAATGTTCATTTGATAAGAATTATATTGCATGACTCAATTTTTTTAATGATGTATGTGAATAATCTTTCCTTCATCTACATACTTTTGGAAGACTTAAAGTTATTTGAAACTTTCAGAGTTTCTCTGGCCGAGGTTTGTCAGAAGCCGTATACCGAGCAAGCAATGACGTGACTCCTCAGTTCCCATTAGACGCGTTGTCTCCTGGACGATATACATTTCTGGTTTACTCTGAAACACCTCGAGGAAGATCACCTAGGCCAGCAGCATTGCACAGCGTATCACTTCGTTCTGATGATGACGTGGAAAGACCACCAGGTATGTTAGATATTTCATAAAACTCTTTGTTTTTATTCAAATTTTCAGAACCATTTTGTTGATCATTGTTTTCTTCTTTAGGTTCACTTCAAACGATGACTCCAGCACCACCTATTGCACCACCAACTTCAGATAACAGCGTTGCTTTGTTAGTAGGAGCAGCATTGTCGTTGATACTGGTGACGATATTGACCACACTCTGTGTATCTCTTGTGGTCATGTGTAGAAAGAAAACGCCAAGACGGGATCTTGAACAGAGGTACAGTCTTCGTACACAAAAAATGCTTTAAAATATCTGCCAACTTTTGATGGTAACAAATTGGAATTGCTTATAATAATAATAGACACCATCCGGTAAGATTTGCCCCCCACCCATTATAGGAATAGTCTAAAATTATTTTCCATTACAGCACAATTACAAGGAGAAATGTTGGTGTCTCGATGTATGGTAGTTCTTCTTTTCAAACGAATGTGGTGCCAACCATAGTTATGAGGGGTCACAGAGGGTCTAGAGTATTAGCTGCAAGGTGGTCAGGGGTGCTAGAGGATATGCCCATGGCGGTATTAGCTCTTGATGCCAGACCACATGGTAAGAGGTTTTTTTCTATTAGTCTTCTGCCTGCCTTTATCCTAATTTATTACGGGAATTTTCTTCCATTCAACACAATCAACCGTTACCTTTTTGATTCATATTATCATTTTCATTACAAATTCCTTAATATTTTAAATCTGGAACCTGACTTGGTAAGTCCTACTTTAATAATGACTTGCCATTTACAGAATCCGTTCTTCTGAAATGAAACAGCGATGTGTGTGAACATTTTGTTTTTACCAAAGGCGGTATTTCTGTTACAGGCGATACGGATTCAAGCCATAGCGACACAGAGAATCAAGAAGCTGCGTTGACAAGACACGTACATGGCACAGAAACTCAGACTGACCATTGAATAGGGAATTAAGTACAGAGCAATGTGTGTCTAATAATTTGCATGCCGCAAAGTAAGCCTTTTGTGTTTTGATGTGAGCCTCTGCTGGATTTAAGCATTATTTTATTAAAAAGTAAAGTAAATACTTTTTTGTTTTAAACAATTTGTCTTTACTATAAAGTGAGAGTGGTTGTTTCGTTAGAAGCATTTGTAGTTTAAAGGATGTAGGTGATGTTTTTATAAACAAACAAAAAAAAATCACAAATTAAATGGGTAAATCGCACGACTACTGCTGGCTATTAATAAACTTATAATTCCATACCAAGCAAGTAAATAAATGTATCAAAAAGAGCAAATATTAAAATCGAATAATGAGTTAGTTGACAAATACAATTTCATGTGTCAATTTATGATGTAGTTTTTGATAAGTTTAATACCCATCAAGTCATATAATCACTCGTCTGTCGCTTCATACTATAACAATTTCATTGGTTTTGAATTTTATTGTGGTAGTTAAGGTTCAAAATTGTTGTCCGGCTCCCGGTACGTGACAGACAAGGGGTTAATAATAGTTTATTACATTTAACTCGTATAATTCAATTCAACAACTGAATTTGAATATTGTGAGTAAACATTTAATTTAAGGAAGTATTTTATTATAAAATATTATAAGACTAGAAATAAATCTGGAGTTCTAAGAATATTACAGTATTATTTGAATGAAGTGATATAGATAGTGGAATAGCGTAGAAATTGTGTTTAATATTAGCAAGCATTATAAAACATCTTCTCACATTTTGAGGAAAATGAATTTAACACAGATGCATGTAATTTAGTTGCAATTTTGTAGGTTTAAGTAAGCTTCTAGTGTACCCACTATTGTTTTGTTTTTATGGGTTTTGAACCTTAAGTGAGGGTAGTAAGGTTCAAAATAATGAGGCCTTAATTTTAAGCTACAAAGTACGGGTCTATATTACGTTATTTTTATTTGCAATGTGTGCCTATGTTCCATATTTTAATGTATTAGTTAAAATGTTTATATCTCACCGATAGTCATAACTTTTTCAGAAAATGTGCAAGAGTTTTAAGATCATGTTCCCTTCCTTGACAAAGGGAGGTATCTCCCTTTCGAAAAATCCGGCCAAGTGCGAGCCGGACTACTGACGGTTCGGTTCGGACACATCCAGCTTTTATATGAAACCCACTTGAACTACTATCTGTAAATTTTACGTTTTGAATTTTATCGGCCCCCGTACTAAACTATTTATTATTCATATTTTTGGATATTTTCCTAAACTTGTAAGCATGATTCTATCAGTTTTTTTTAAAGGAAAACTTACAGCCAATATTTATAACAATAGTACGATAGATACACAGAACTGGGCTATTGACAAGTTTTTAAGGCGGGCATAGACCTAAATTTATGGTTTTAATCTTAACTCGATATAGGGTCGTGACAGATAGATGGACGGATGGACAACAAAGAGATCCTAAAAAAGTTCTGTTTTGTCCTTTGGAGTTAAGGAATCCTTAAAAATCACGAGGTAGGGAACCCTTAAAAACTGATTCTTATTAGCTTAAACATATACATTTTATTGTATTAATTAAGTTTAAGAGTTTAATTAGGATGCATGTCTTAAAACTTTACATTTAAATGGTTTTTAATATTTTTGTATGGAAGCTAAAATTTGGACTTAATCATTCATGTATGCCTTCCGTGGTCCCGAAAAATCACCAGACACTATATCATTTTATGGAAAATATTTTTAGGGACCTGTGTATCTTCTAATCTTTGATATTGGGTGAAATTTTACTAGTGACTGATACCAATAAATAACTTAAGACGGGCTGGTGATAAGGAACTACTTTCCCTTAGAAACAGAGGTTGAAATACGATACTAAAATGTGTACCTCCCATTAAAAATTAGAAATCGGTTGAAGTTACAATGGAAACTCATAATATGTTTGCCATATTTCGACCTATGCTACTTGAAGATAGTTGTTCCTTATCACCAAGGTTACACTAGAACTACACTACACTAGAAGGCCAGGCTATGTAGCTTGGTGGACACCAAGCTACATAGCCTGGCACATTGCCGCAAGGTTGCCTGCTTGTCGGTTTTTTATAGATTGTACTTCGGAGAGTGTGCTCAAGAGCTTCACGACCTTGTTCCACCAGCTCCCTTCTACCATCGGACATCCAGACGCACCGCCGGATACCATCCGTACCTGGTAGCCATTCCACCAATTCGGACTAAGCGCTGACTGGAAAGTCATCATTTATAATGCGCACTGCTAAAGAGTGGAACTCACTACCTGCGTCTGTGTTTCCAAACGCATACAACCCTAATCTCTTCAAAGTAAGAGTGAACAGGCTTCTTCTGGGTGAGCTCGCTCCATCTTAGACTCTGTCTCTGTCCTATGACCTAGACTAGAGTCAAGAGCAAACCCATCGTTAATAAAAAAAAAAAAACACCAGCCCATCTTGAGATTTCGCTATCGGTCACTAGTAAAATTTCTCCTGTATATTTGAACATAATGTTACATCCTAAATACGATAAACATAAATATAATGTTGGTAAAAAATATAATTTTTACCGCTGCTAGTAAGAATTTTACTTCTGTGCTAAAAACTTAACAGCTACTTAGTAAATAATTCACTATTTTCAACTGTAGCCTTAAGTCGATGTAAGTTGCTTGCGATGCCAAAGAACAAAACAAATTAAAGTTGCTTCTGAATTTGACGGAGGAAAGCTGATTTTAATATAAGTTTGTGGGAAGACTACACTTTTAGTACTGAATATAATATTCGCGCTTGCTTACTTTTATTAGGTTCTATATAGTGCTCGTCTAAAATATGAAAAGATTTTATACTATTTTCACTTTAAAAGTGTGATAAAACAGTAGTTTATGCAAGTGTCATACTTACAACGCATAATAATATGCAGTTGCATACATTATTTAATCGACACTTAACAAAAAACAGTGTAAAATTATACAATTTTCAATTTATCTAATAAAAAATAGGAAAAGTACTTTAAACAAGAAATGTAACTAAAACCTGAGACACAAAGCTTACCACACAACATAACACGACACGGATGACCGGCGTGGCGGAATATGGCGGCAAATTTGAGTATTGGCACAGATTTAATAAGTATTTGCACAGAACGCTTCGTTTCATTTCTGAATTTTATCAAAACGTTTACAACATCCTTAAGACGTACGAGTTATTTTACAGCTTTTGAGAAGAAAATTTAATTTCTATAGGCCAGAATGCATAAAGGAGTTCTTTATATAACGGTTTTAGAATTTGTAATCCGATAATTATCAGACGAGATAAATTAACTTTGCCTCGTGGTACCAGATAAGAATAGACGTGGTTGTTGAAAAATGCGACTTAGAGATTCATCCATTGAATGGACAGCAGCATTATCTGTGACTACCATTACTGCGGTCGTGAATCTCGTGTCAAGAGTATGGCAACTACCCCCCAAATCAGAGGCGGCCGATGTCCAGCAGTGGACTGTTGTGGCTGTTGAAGTTAAAGGAAATAATAATAATGAGGACTTTGAGAATGTAACTTTTTATTACTAATCACCTTTTCATTTCAACTTAAAATCAAAATGGTTTTGCTTATATTAGGATTCCGACCATGAAACTGAACAACTTTGCCGTAGGAATTTGTCTTTATTTTCCATTAGGCATCCATTAGGCGGTTCGCTCACTTGTCGTTTTTTTTACGCAGCGTAACGCATGCGTCTGTCAGACGTAAGAAATTTGCGAATTCAGATCTCGCACCGTAGCCATATTTGTATAGGCATAAGATCGGATTTCGCAATTTTCTACCTACCACTTAATAAATTATTAATTTATTTTTTGTTTTATTGAATTCTTAAAAATTTCCTATTGATTCTTTGTTTACAACATGAATAACACTCAAGACGACAAGTATATTTAGTAAAAAATCAGACTAACAGAATTAATAAGTAACGAAGAACGAAAAGAATTTCAAACGTATCCTGTGTCACAACTATGACTGCCGCCAGCCATATTGAACCGTCAAATTTTAAATTTTACACAGCGCCCTCTGGTTTAAAATTTAAAACTATCAACAGAAAAACTCCCATTGCAGCTGAAGAGTTATAATTTTGTTATAAGTCACTTTCAGATGCAACCAAAACTTCGAACACAAAAGTTCAAATGTATACGTTTTAGTATATTATTGTAAATAGGTAATTATTACTGAAAATAAAGTGAACTTTATATTTTATGAAAATTGTGTTATTATTCACAAAACTCAATTAACACCACCTTCATGAAAACATGATTAAAGTAACTAAAACATACTATATTTTAGTTACTTTAATAAAAAATATCTTTTATAATTCACACAGCGCCATGTCGCCCCAAACTACAAAGCTTGTACTATGGACTCAAGATAGCTGATGTTATACAAAAATACTTTATTCTAAATAGATACATACAGTAAATAGAAAACATATAAACTGAACACAACTATTTGAAAAATAACTTACAAATACTTGTTCTGTCTGGGAATCGAACCCACGACCTTTGGCGTAGCAGGCAGAGGTACTATCGACTTTGCCATTGGGTCAGTAATTGATTCGATCTTATACCAATATACCTCTACATAAAATTATATATCAACATTATATAGTTCAATATTCTATGTCATCCCAATACTGCTGTATCTATCAATGAATATTTTTTATTAAAAGATGTTATCCGCCGTCTCCTATAGCTGAAAGGAATATTTTTGCAGCGGATATAATCGTAAAGGCTAGTCCATATTCGGGAAAACTCGAAACGATTCGAGATTTAAAGAAACTACGGTATTTCAAAATTTTATTCTCTCTCTTAAAATATATTTTTATGCTTAAATATAAACGAACATTTGGAACAGCAGTTCGAAGCTTTATGATTAATAAAATGAAATGTTCATCCTATTGGTTATTTTTTAAATAATCCAGCCAATTTCCGTGGCCACAAAATGGCTTCAATATATATATTTTTTTCAATTCAATATAATTTTTGTGATGGTTTATAAAAGTTATAAAGGCAACGATGGACTGATTTGATAATTTATTATTTAAGGCGAAATTTGAGGCGATCGGCTTTCCATCGACACGATAGAAGATATAAGTGCAATTGTCTACAGTTAGTCGGGTGTCCTACTTATTGTCACTTGCTTCGTATTTTTAACTCACCGTAACGCATGCGTCTGTCAAACAAAAGGAAAATGCGAATTCCGCCAAAGAATCTTATTACCATACAAATACGGCTTTGAAAATGCATCTGTAAAGTATCTTGACAGACGCATCAGTTACGCACCGCTACCATAATACTATATGGGAATAAGATCGGAATCCATGATTACATTTCATCTGACAAACGCATGCGTCGGTCGCCATGTAGGAGACCTGCCTTAGTGGAACGCCATTGTTAAAATGTTATTGATTTGATAACTGCTCAGGTACTTGTCACCCCTTTTAATTTCATGATAAGAATGGATTGATTTTTCCGTCACACTCAAAGCAAAGCGAAAACGGGCTGGAACGAGCGTGTAAGTAACCAACATTAGTCGTAAACGAGTTGCAACAATATAACCTGAACTAAAGTTTAAGTGCGAGCTGAAACAGTTACTGTTTGTTTACTCTGAGGTCGGCGGTTATGCTTCATACTACCTGCTGGACAAAGTAAAGAACTGGGATGGAGTGAAATGAGGTAGGTATTAGAACAGGGACTTAACAAGGAAAAAGAGGCCTTGCCAAAAACGCACTTTTTCTTCTTTTTCTTTTCGTATGGGACTATGTGGGAAAGAATAACATGTAATCGTTGTCCTTTAGATCCTTCCTACGATAGGTTGATGCTATTCTAAACCGGCATCACACAACTGATTACGTTCCATTGACCTACAAACACGCTGAAGTTGGTGTAACACTGTAACTGGCGTATGGAAAGAATAAAAAATAATCGGAGTTCCTTTAGTCGCCTTTTACGATAGGGTGATGCTATTTTAAACCAGCATCACACAAATGAGTACGTTCCATTGACCTACAAACACGCTGAAGGTGGTGTTACATTGTAACTGGCAGGTGGAAAGAATAACATATAGCCATAAACCTTTAGACGCATTTTACGATAGGGTGATGCTATTCTAAACCAGTATCACACAACTGATTACGTTCCATTGACCTACAAACACGCTGAGGGTGTAACATTGTAATTGACAGGTGGAATGAATAACATACGAGGTATTCCTTTAGATGCATTTTACGATAGGGTGATGCTATTCTAAACCAGTATCACACAACTGATTACGTTCCATTGACCTACAAACACGCTGAAAGTGTAACATTGTAACTGACAGGTGGAAAGAATAACATGTAACGCGCCGAGAATGGACTGCTACGGCTCCATTATGTAGCCAAGTGAAATAGTACGCTCGTTTGTATTTAGACGACTTTGTTAGCTGATGGGAAGCTTGCTAAGAAAGAAGTTTAAGATACTTTTTAAACTCGTTCAAATTTTGTTAGACGACTCGGTGTCCCAAAAGACAAGTAGAATGCTTATGCATATGCATCTAAAATGCAGGACTTATAATTCTATCTTTATAGATAGAATGTAGTCTAAGCGATGAAAACCCGCGATAAATTGAATACCAAATTTTAAAACACTTTCTTTTTAAGGGTTTTCATCGCTTAGACTACATTCTAATGTAAAGATAGAATTAGTCGCCGGGTATTAGTTGCAAAACTAACCCGGTAGATGGAGCCTTGCCACGCGTTACTGGCATTAAAATACACTTGCAAATTTGGTGGGCAAGGAATGAGCTGCGGTAGCCCAGATGGAAGAGGCGTCGCCACTAGTAATGCGAAAGTCGCAGGTTCAAATCCTGCCCGCGCTTGAAAATTTTGCAAGTTTTCAATAATTGTATACCCCTAACACGGGAAGTGTTTTAAAATTTGGTATTCAGTAACTCTGTTCATTAAGGGGAACTAAACGTGATTGTCATCATTATTATCTTCGTCATCATTGCTGACTTAGAATGCCGTGTATTGCCGGCTTAGAATAGCATCACCCCTTCATTCCCGTGGGAGTCGTAGGAGGCGACTAAGGGACTCGAGGGTGTATATTGCAATTTTAGTCGATAGGTTTACAACCTGTCACTATGGCGATACACAATTTTTCGAATGACCTTCAAATATTTGTCAGACGTGGCGTAAATATCCGTTTCCACTCTGCCTATCCGGCAAGGGATTATAGGCGTGATATGTGTATGTATGTTTGTATTATCTTCGTCATATCAACCTTTTAAAAAAAGAATATTTTTTTTAATAGGCAATAGTGCAGCCGCCAGAGGGTGTCCAACGCTACGCTTGCCAAGGCTTGGCCTCCACTCGAGAACCCGGTTACTCCACACTCCAACAGTTCTGCAATGCACGAGCTTCGACTGCTCAAGTTGAAATTTAAGTTTCAGGAAAGAAGTTATGCCTTAATATTAAACAATTTATTACGATAGATATAACGAAATTAATAGCACATTGAATAGAAAATTAAAGTTATAATAGTGTAACATAACACTTTTATAACATTTTTTAAGTAAATATTTAATATTCTTCAAAAGCAACTGCTTACCTTTACCTAAAAACTTTCAGATCTATAAAATAGATTACTTCCAAGATCCTTAATCTTAAGGTCTTTGCGCTGGCAAATGTTTAGAGGTTAATATGAAAGTAGAGTTTGTTTCATTTATGCTACAGTATATGTACGACTTTTATATCTTCAGCAAACGAAATAAAAATATAAGAAACTATTAATGAATTCAGTGCAGCGTTTATGTAATTAGTTCTAAAAGTGAGCAAATCTAATAAAAACTTTATCGCGAGTCTTAAATTATCTTATCTTTACACGCTATTTTATTGTTGAGTGTTGTGTTGCTATAAAGTTTATATGAGGCATCATTATTGGTTTGTTTTTATAGCAATTAGAGAAAATTACTTTTTGACTTTTGTAGAGTAAAACTGTAACTACGGTCAAAAGTACAAACAGTCATACATTTGTTAGTTCTGATTAGACTATTAAAGAAAAACTTGAACATTTACTATTAAGAATAAGTGAGTTCTGAATAATGTTTCTACAATTGAAGTTGTTTTTAAGGGTTTATCAAGTCTTTTCTCGTCTTGGTACCCCACACGAAAGGAGAAAAAGTTAGTTCAAAACATTCTTTATAAGGTGTGAAAAAAAATACTGCAAATACCTCAAGGGATGAACCAGCCCTTAACTGAACAAGTTTTTTCAAGGAACATAAGGGCGAAATATGAAAAAGAAAGAAGCCTGACCCCATCTACAAAATGTTCCAGTCGTCCGGGACCAGGTCAATTTGAATGGAAGGTCCAATTTTATTTTCACATATCCACCAATGTTCCTTAGGGAAAATGGTGCAGTTTCATGGGCTGTTTCACCCTTTAAAATATTACATACACATACATACATATATCACGCCTATAATAACTTGCGGGGTAGGCAGAGCGTAGACGACCGCAAAACGGTTGTTTACGCCGCGGCTGACAAACATTTGAGGGTCATTCGGAAAATTGTGTATCACTATAGTGACAGGTTGTCAGCCCATTGCCTAAAATTGCAATACACACCCTCGAATCCCTTAGTTGCCTCTTACAACTCCCAAGTAGCCAATATTTTTACATCCTGTGTATATTTCAACATACGTTCTCAGCAGTTTCATAGCCCTTAACTTATACACAAAATCATCTAGCACCAGACGATATACGCTAAAGTTACTAAATAAACAATCTTAATATCCAACTCTATACATAAGCCCTGCCATTCTTACCTCATAAAAAAGGGATATTTCCCTACTAAACCTTACCATAAACAGAAGTCTTCCACCAAGCACGTTTACACTTGATTTCACTCCTATCTTCCAGACATAAAGTGTATTTTCAGTCCACTGGGCGGTAAAGATATCGTGGTTTTGTATATTATGCCTTGAGTCTCCTAATTCCGCTGTAAAAGTATAGCGCACTCCGGTTTATTGCAAACTAAAGCTAATAACTCTGACGACGCTCCAGTGAAGGGTGACCGTACTGAGCCAAGTCGACTCATGGCGTAGTCAAAGCAGTTTACGTAATAATCATAAAAGGATGATGGCCAAATAAAAAATGTTGTCTGTTATATAGCTCCGCGTAGACCTTTGCTACGAATTGTTGCTACGAATTATGTTGTACTAGGAAGGCGCAATTATACTAAAGTAGACGAGTGGTACCAAATATAGGGCGAGTAGTTTTGGCGAGAAGGTTGCCTGACGATGGATATAATTGAAACTCTTCCTTGAATGTAGTACAAGTTGTATTTCTGTGTCACAAATAGTGATTGCTTTAATAATAATCTAATAATTACAATTTGCTCAATCGAGAGAGTCAGGAAGACGAGAAAATCTCTCCATTAGCATGACATCTTATTCTTAATGTCAGTTTGACGTCTAAGTAAAACTATGTACAATAAAAAGGTCAGCGCCTAAGGAGGTCGCTACATCACCCCCCCACGGAGAGAGACAAACCAGTCTCTGGACATTAAAAACGGAACCTCACCCGTCTACCATATCGAGTGGTGTAAGACGGAGGCGGAGCAGAGGGTGAAGAAGTTGCCCGAGTTGGCAAAGCAGAAACTGCCAAAGGCAACTGAGCTGCTGACGAAGGCTGAGCTGCAGCACTAGGCGCAGGTATCAGTGAAATTGCGGGTTCAGTCGGAATTGCAGGAGAAACAGTAGAATGCCGTTCTATAAAAGCAGGTTTGACCCTATCAACGCTCACCGAAACGTTCCTACCGTTGATGTCAACCGTTAGGGTTTTGCCATCACTGGAGCGATCGATAATTGGAAACGGCCCGTTATATGGCGGTTGTAAGGAGCGCCGAACAGTATCATCACGTAGATAAACGTGGGATGATGAGGAAAGATCCTTGAAAATGAATGGAGAAGAAGAACTGCCGTGCCGAGATGCTGGGACAGGTCGAATTTCCGACATATGTCTCCGCAATTGAACGACTAAGTCAGCTGGATCTTCGAGCTTCTTGGGATCAGGACTGCTGACCAAGATTTCACCAGGAAGCCGCAAGGTCTCGCCGTAAAGGAGTTCGGCCACCGACGCACTTAAATCCTCTTTGAACGCAGTACGCATCCCCAAAAGGACAAGAGGCAGAGCGCTCAACCATTCACCACCGTGACACATAAGAGCTGATTTAAGCTGCCGGTGGACGCGCTCGATCATACCGTTTGCTTGTGGATGATACGCTGTGGTTCGAATACGCTTTGTGGTGAAAATGGCCATCAATCGACGAAACAGATCGGACTCAAACTGAGCACCCTGGTCGCTTGTAACAAGTGATGGCACACCGAATCTTGATATCCACTGCTGAATAAAAGTGTCTGCTACCTCCACTGCCGTTATGCTCTGCATAGGCCAGACCTCTGGCCACCTCGTTACTCTGTCTATGGCAGTTAAGCAATAACGATATCCTTTGCAGGGAGGTAGAGGCCCAATGATGTCGATGTGGACATGCAGGAAACGACCAGAGGGCATCTCGAAACCACCGAGTGGAGCACTGTTATGCCTAGTGACCTTGCTACGTTGGCATGGCTGGCAAGTGCGAGCCCACAGTTTGCAGTCTTTATTGACTGAGGGCCAGACGTAACGATCTGTTACCAGCCGTGTCGAAGCACGTGCGCCGGGGTGACTCAAGTTATGAAACTTGTCAAACACCGCACGACGGAATGGAGGGGTCAGATATGGACGAGGTTTGCCAGATGAAACATCGCAGGTGACGGAGGTGTTAGAGCCCGGAATAGTGATTGGCGTAAGTTGAAGGCTAGAACCAAGACGACGTAACTCAGCAAGCTCCGGGTCCGATTCCTGCGACTTGGCAAGCGCCTCAAAGTCCAGGTCCAAAGTGATTGCGTCGACCCGGGACAACGCATCCGCGACGACGTTGTGTTCACCTTTTACGTATTGAATATCTGTCGTGAACTGACTGATGAACGACAGCTGGTTCAACTGCGGTGGAGGTAGTTTCTCCCGACGTTGAATGAAAGCGTACAGCAACGGCTTGTGGTCGGTAAAAATGGTTGTATGTTGCACCTCCAAAATGTACCGAAAATGCTGAACGCTTTCATACACCGCAAGTAACTCTCGGTAATAAGCAGGCCACTGAGCTTGTTGTGCGGTTAACTTTTTGCTAAAGAATGCAAGAGGAGCCTAGTCTGTACCGATGCGCTGCTGCAGGCAAGCTCCAACATGGATGCTGGATGCGTCGGTAAATAGACCAAGCTTGGCACCAGCAATAGGATGATGAAGCAGCGTTGCATCAGAGAGACTTCTCTTGCATTCCTCGAAGTTATGCAGAAGCTCGGGTGTCCATGGATATGGTTTTGAACCCTTGCTGTTAGTTGCCGCTAACGTGTCAATCAGTGGGGCCTGGAATTTCGCAGCTTGAGGTATGAAACGCCTGTAGAAATTCAACATGCCGAGGAATCTGCGCATGCCTTGAACAGTTTTAGGCGGTGCAAAATTCTGAAGCACCTGTATACGATCCTGTGGAGGACGTGTACCGTCAGCACTGATGTGATAACCGAGGAAAGTAACCTCACTAGCGCCAAAGGTACACTTTCCCGGGTTGAGCACTACACCGTATTCCTGTAGGCGCTTGAAAAGGATCCGAAGGTGCTCTCTGTGTGAGGCCTCGTCTGGAGAAAAAATGAGGATGTCGTCAATGTAAGGAAAGCAAAAATCAAGACCCCGAGTGACCTCATCAATGAACCGCTGAAAGGTTTGACCAGCGTTACGCAATCCGAATGTCATGAAAGGGAACTCGAAGAGGCCAAACGGAGTAATGATGGCTGTCTTCACAATATCTTCCTCTCTGACGGGTATTTGATGATAAGCCTTCACAAGATCCAGAGTGCTGAACACCTTCGCTCCTGTGAGGTTATGGGCAAAGTCATGGATATGACGAACGGGGTATTAGTCCGGGATTGTTCTGGCATTCAGGACGCAATAGTCGCCACATGGACGCCAGGTGTTGTCTTTCTTATGAGTCATGTGTAATGGAGATGACCAAGCGCTTTTGGATGGTCTCGCTGTTCCGGTCCGCCCCATGTCCTCGAATTCTTTTTTAGCATCAACGAGCTTCTGAGGTGCTAAACGGCGCGGGCGGCATGAGACGGGAGGACCATCGGTCGTCTGAATATAGTGCACAGTGTCGTGTTTGACAATCCTAGGAAAACCAGGTGGCCGAGTAATGTCTGGGAATTCAGATAGAAGTTCAGTATAGGGTGAACTTCTAGATACAACGGCTTTGACACTGGGCTGTTCGAAATTAGCCCTAAAGGCGATTGCACACAAACCAGTAGTGTTGTCAATCAGCCTTTTGTTGCGACAGTCAGGTAAAAGATTATAATGCGCCAAGAAGTCGGCTCCTATTATAGCTTTTTGCACATCAGCAACGACGAACTGCCAAACGAACTCTCGACGTAGCCCTAGATTAAGATGAAGGTTAATTGTACCGAAGGTTCTTATTTTGGAATCGTTCTGTTATACCCTTGACTTCTATGGGACTTTGCTGACTAAGCACAGACGCCTGCCTGATGCTGAATCAGCATAGGAACCTTCTTTCCCAGCGCATCGCGCTCCAACTGCAGTCTCGTCTCAACACTCGTCCGGGTCAGCCGCCAGCTTCCAAAATTAATTCTAAAGATAATTAAACTAATTTTCACTCTTTTAATAAATCTTTGAGTTCGAATAAAATTTCTTTTTTTAAAAATCCGATTACGAGGCTCGTTCTAACATTGGTGGCAGCGTAAAAGGGATAGTAAAATCCCCGGTTTCGCGAGTGAACCAGTTTCTATCAGTTCTAATCACGTGTATAAGTGAATTTTTCATAAAAAAGTGAATTTTGTGCTTCATTAGGTTATATTAATGAAAAATAGTAACCTAACGTCCATCACCTCGGGACTTTATTGCATATTATTGCCCGTGGCGTCAACAGCATCCAGCATCCCCGCTCTCACCCTTCATTGTGAGAGGCGGAGCGTCCACCGTCATCCCCAGGCGTAGAGTGCTATTCTAGCCTGGAGCGTCCATAAGCATCCCCGCTATCACTCTTCATTGTGAGAGGCGGAGCGTCCATCCCCGATCTCACCCTTCATCGTGAGAAACGGAGCGTCCAACAACTTCATCCCCGGTTCCAAATCGTCAATTTTGGAAACGGAGCGTCCAACAATTTCATCCCCGGTTCCAAATCGCAAATTTTGGAAACGGAGCGTCCTTGATCGACACCCCTGAGTTTCACCAGCTTTGTGTGTTCACCTGTGGTGTCAAAACATCTTCAGATCCGGCGAGATACATTCGTCTATCAGTGAAAACATATTCATCGTGTGCGAGAACTCGCCCACACTTTATCAGCTAGACGCAACTCGATCCGATGCGCTATCGCAGCGCATTCTCCGCAGCTCCGCGTTCACCTCGTCGCAGCGTGCTCACCGCCTACACATATGTAAGGATGAACGTGTTTATGCTGTATGCAGCCAGTTTCCTGTAAGTGAATCTATTTCAATCAATTATTTCATCGCACTAGCACTAGCACTTCATCATTTTATGCTTGGACTGCACCCTCGCATATCCAATATTGTCAGATGTAGAAATCCTAAAAACCTTAACGAAGCTATTAACACTGCTGTATCTGAAGAAAGAATCCAACAAACCTTGTATAAGAAACATTCTACTCAAGTAACACCACGTCGCAGTGTGACACCTCAAAACCAAGGCCAATCAAGGTTGGCTCTCCCGAGTTCTTCCAATTCAGCTCCTAGAACTCAGCCTACTCAGCTATTTTGTCGGTACTGCAAAAATCCTGGTCACGACATCTCAAACTGTAGAAAAAGAGAATTCTACAATAACCAAACTAACCGGACAAACCAACGTCCTTATGCCGCCCAGAATCAGCGGGCTGCTCCTTTGCACTTTGTCGATAACCAGGAGAATCAAGAAAGCTCCTATGAGATAGAATATCCTGACAAAAACGAGCAGGATAATACCGAGTCCGATTCTTTAAACGAGTAGGTGTCTCGCCCCGGTGTCGCACGGGACATTCTACTAAAGCCGGCACCCCTTTGCCTAAACCTTCTAATTCTCACCTAAAGCAAAACGCACTTACCTCTGAACCTCTCAATTCTAAAGCTCGCAAGTCACAACATCCTGCAATGGAAGTGTATGAAATCACAACTGATCCTACGAAACGATGGCTCCCTCATGTCCTGCTGAAAACGAGTGTCTCTAAACCATCGCTTTCCTTGCTTGTTGACTCCGGATCAGCGATCAGTCTCCTCAAGAGCTCATGCATTAGTAAGCGCCAAAAGCTAACTAATGAGTCCATTGATATCAAGGGCATTGACCCAGACCAAGAGTGTACCTCAACATTAGGTCATTTCGAACTCCAACTAAACTTACCTAAAAATACATACATACGTCACAAATTCCATGTTGTGGAAAAAATCAACTTACCTTACGATGGTATAATTGGCTCCGATCTGCTCAAAAGATTCCGCTGTAACGTCAATTATTTGCGTGATATGCTGGAAATCGGTAACATTGCTATTAAACTTCAATTTGTAGAGCCCACTTACCTTATACCTCCCAGAACGGAGATGATCATAGAATGCTCCGTCCAAAATCCAGAGATAAGTGAAGGCCTCGTCATCGATTACCATCATTCTAAAGATCTTCTTTTCCCCAATTCAATTCTGAAAGTAAAGAATAACAACAGAGCAAATATCTCTGTAATTAACATATCCGAAGATCCAGTGACACTTAATTCTAACCTAAATCTTACACTTCTTCCAATGAAGTCCTTCAGCGTCAGCTACCCTGTGAACAACATCATGACGTCTGAAAATAATACCAATAATTCTTACGAGCGTGCTCAAAAGGTTCTTCATTTATTACGGTCGTCGCATCTGAATTGCGAAGAAGAAGGAGCTCTTCAGGAGGTATGTTCAAAATATGCCGACATCTTCCACCTGCCTGGAGATAAACTCTCTTTTACAACTGCAACTAGTCACAGTATTCCAACGACGTCATCTGTCCCTATCAATACTAAATCGTATAGATTCCCAGAATGTCACAAGGCCGAAGTAGCCTCGCAAATCAATAAAATGCTAGACGAAGGAATCATCAAACCCTCATCGTCTCCCTGGTCATCACCCATATGGGTAGTTCCGAAAAAACTAGACGCTTCTGGTCTACGCAAGTGGCGAGTAGTCATAGACTACCGTAAACTTAACGACATCACAATCGGAGATGCCTATCCCATTCCACAGATCTCTGAAATCTTAGATCAACTCGGATCCTGTAAATATTTCTCCACTTTAGACCTAGCGTCCGGATTCCATCAAATTTGCGTCAATGAAGCTGATACTGCGAAAACAGCATTTACCGTCCCCGACGGACATTTCGAATTCACACGCATGCCTTTTGGGCTTAAGAATGCCCCTTCAACGTTTCAACGCCTAATGAACACTGTTTTGACAGGACTTCAAGGCGTTAGATGCTTTGTTTATCTGGACGATATCGTCATATACTCACATGACCTGCCTTCCCATATTGCAAACCTTGAGGCAGTGTTCCAAAAACTCAGAGATAACAACTTAAAACTCCAACCCGATAAGTGCGAGTTCCTTAGAACTGAAGTGGCCTATCTCGGTCACATTATCGGTGAAGACGGCGTCAAGCCTAATCCTGAAAAAGTAAAGACCGTCACCGAATTCCCTATTCCAAAGAATCCAAAAGACATCAAATCCTTTCTAGGACTCGTATCATACTATCGTCGCTTTATCCCTGAGTTTTCTAAAATTGCCAAACCACTAACAACACTCTTAAAAAAGGATATACCATTCAAATGGGAGAATCAACAACAATTAGCATTTGACCATCTTAAGCACAAACTTACATCCGCTCCAGTATTGTGCTACCCTGATTTCACTCAACAATTCACACTAACCTGTGACGCCTCTAATTATGCCATAAGTGCAATCTTATCCCAAGGTCCCTCAGGACAGGAAAGACCAATAGCATATGCATCTCGCACTCTAAATAAAAGCGAGTCCAATTACAGTACTACCGAGAAGGAGCTTTTAGCTATACTTTTCGGGTGCAAAACCTTCCGCCCTTATCTTTACGGGAGGAAATTCTTAATCGTGACAGATCATCGACCACTCAGATGGCTCATGAATCACCGTGATCCCAGTAGCAAGCTCCAGAGATGGAGACTGAAACTGGAAGAGTACGAGTATGAAATAATTTACCGCAAAGGTAAACTCAACTCTGCAGCCGACGCTCTTTCTAGATTCCCAGTTAATCCTATATATCCTAGTATAAACAACTCTGAATCAAACACTGACTCTACTAACGGAAATCCCACACAGCAAGTCGAAGAACGTCCTGACAACTTAGAGCAGGAATTAATTGAACTACAAGATCTTCTTTCACCTTCCGACCTTATTCAGCCTTCAGACCTGATGTCTCCACCAGATCTTCGTCCCGACATTACGAACTCAGATGTCGCAGACGACTTATTCCGGTACTTGGAAGCAAATCCAATCGAAAATTCCATTATTCCACAAGGTGAAAATCCAACATCACAATTACCTAATATTGTCTCTCCGGATAACCATGTATTACCTGAAAAACAACAGGAAAAAATCACACCAGACATTAACCTACAAGAAGAGGAAAATCAACCACTTACCTCCCTTGATGACCAAGTCCCTAATCTTTCTGTCTCGAATTCGGATACCGAGAAATCCCATGATGCTCCATCTCCTAGTGATGAAGAAACATACTCCAAATTCCTGAAAAACAAGGAAATACATAACACTATAATAACAGAACACAATGAGACCCTATCGAAATCCTCACAGAAGTTAATCATTATCCCCACATCACTTGACTTAGATGAGTCTATGCCTTTCGTTTCCGAAATACTAAATGAATACGAAAATAAAGACGATTTTCGACTATCCGAAAGGTCTTTACACTCCGCTCAGAAACTTTGCATCGGAAGCAAGACTTATTATTTCCTATATACAAAAGTTCATCATTTCGACAACAGTACATATGCTGATATTTTCGATTCTATAAAAGCAGCAAGAAACAAAATAATCCAAGAAAACCCCGATGTCAGTGAAGTCGGTATTACAGATTTTCAAAACCCTTTTGAAAAACTGATATTTGCCAAAATATATAACATTTTAGTATTTTTATTCAGAGATACTGGGATAACAATCCATGTGTATCACAACAAAATCATATACCCGACACTCAGCGAAATTCCGAAAATTCTCAAGGAGAATCACGACATCCCTATCGCTGGACACTTGGGTACCACCCGTATGCTAAATCGCATTCGCGAAGTATTTTACTGGAAATCAATGCGTTCAGATATCGAAAACTACGTTAAAAACTGTCCCTCGTGTCAGGCAAATAAAGCTCTCAGGCGAGTGAACAGAGCACCTATGATTATGACAAGCACATCCACTGCTCCTTTTCAACGCCTCGCTCTTGATATTGTTGGGCCCCTTCCTGAATCCGGCACGGCAAAACTAAAATACATTTTAACCCTTCAGGACGACTTAACAAAATATTCAGCAGCTTACCCAATCCGTACCGTAAGTGCCGAAGAAAGCATCGACTGTCTTGTTCATTTTATCTCCCTATTCGGAATACCCAAAAATATACTTTCTGACCAAGGAACAAATTTCACCGCCGATTTATTTAAAAAAACGTGCGACTTTTTAAAAATCAAACAACTTTGGAGTACACCGTATCACCCACAAACTCAAGGCGCCCTGGAACGTAGTCACTCTACCCTGAAAGAATATCTGAAATCATTCGTCAACATAAACCAAGACAATTGGCCCCGTTACGTATACACAGCTATGCTTGCCTACAACAGCACCGTCCATTCAACTACTAACTACACGCCATACGAACTTGTGTTCGGGCACAAACCTTTTCTACCTAATTCACTCTATGACGAAGCGCCAACTACTACTTACCCTGATTATGTCAAGATGCTCCAGCATCGCCTAAAATGTTCTCGTGACAAGGCCCTAGAACACATTCAAAAATCCAAAGCCATATCTAAACAATACTATGACTCCCATACTCGCCCGGTACAATATAAAGAAAATGATTTAGTATACCTAAAAAATCACTTGCGCCTACGCAAGGCACTCTCACCTCTATGGAAGGGACCGTATAAGATAATTAAGGTGCACAACAATCATACGGCTACCTTGCTTATCAATAGACGTCACGTGCGACATCATTTCGACGAAATGAAGCTGGCAGAAATAAACCTTGACCCACCTTGAACTTTAATCGCATCGTGACCTCGGTTTTGGCTAGAACACTGACATACAGTGAAACCCTTAGTTTAGGATAGTTAAGTTTCATATATATAATTTTTATCATTCATTAATAATTGAGTTAAAATAGTATAGTTATTTTAAGTGGTATAGGTAGCCTGCAAATATTGATTTAGATTTATTTACTTTCAGTGTCCCAATTTTGGCTCATCAAGACTATGTCCAACCGATAACATCTAGCCCAGGAATATATTTTGATTATATCGGAAAAATCAAAATTGCTAACGGTTGTTTAGGAGTAATTTTACCAGTGAATATTGCGCATTTCAAGTCCCATATAGAAAACATAAATTCAGTAATAGGCACTTACAAATTTATGTGTAAACAAACAGAAACAATAAGTATTCTAGAGTGTCAAAACCTCATAGAGCCACTCACAACGCGCTATCATGATATAGCCAGAGAATACTCGTCTTTATCTCACTTAGCCGAGAACAGGATGAGACGTGGAGCTTGGATTGGAGGAATTGGAACAATATTTAAACAAATTATTGGTACTTTGAACGAAGATGACGCTCTGCGATATGATAATGCCATAGAAACTGCTCAAAATGATGTAAAGAAATTAGCCTCTCTGGTGAAAGAAAATATTTTAATATCTATGTCTACAATCTCCTCTTTTAACAAAACGATTTACAAAATTAGGACCAATGAAGAAAAACTAAACTATGTTCTCGACAACCTCTCGAAAGTTTTGAGTAATACTACAATTAAAATCGACGATCTTCTCTTCAAATCTTATTTGAACTCTATTCTAAACATGCTTGAATCAGCCATATTGACACTCTCATTTCAATTGGAAGATATAATAAACGCAATAACGCTGAGTAGCCAAAACATTCTGCACCCGTCTATTATTAGTCCAGAACAGCTGTTTCGGGAGCTCGCCGATAACTTAAGGCACCTACCTAAAAACTTAGAATTACCTATAAGCTTAGATTTAAGTTTGATTCATGCTATTCTTAATGTTTGCTCCGTAAGTTGTTATTACTCAAATAACAGAATTGTATTCATCTTAAAAATTCCGCTAGTACTTCCCGAAGAATTTAACCTGTACCACAGTGTAGCCTTACCTACACCTTACCAACTAGATAACCCTGATACGTTTAGCATGATCACCCCTAGTAATAAGTATATAGCTATAACTAAGGATAAGACGTATTACTGCAACATACAATCGTTAAAAGAGTGCAAACCAACCACCGCGCAAAACTTTATGTGTGACGTCACTAACGAATACCAAACAAGTGCTAAATTAAGTTGTGAAAGTGAGTTATTATCGCGGACTATTAGTAAAGTGCCAAATCAATGTGAAACGCGGTTCGTTTATGGTTCTGTGGACATATGGAAACCTCTTGTGAATAATAGGTGGATTTACGTGCAGTCTAAACTTAGTAAACTCTCTATAGATTGTACAGACTCTGAAATATTCGAAATTAATATAATTGGTACAGGCATACTTAACTTACCCAGTCACTGCATAGCTTACTGTAAAAGCAGTAGACTTATTCCAAAACGAAGTTCTTTTAATATTAGTCTACCAGCTATAAATTACGATTTTAATTTAATTAATGATTCATGTTGTAGTATTTCTAAGCTAAATAAGATAAAAAGTAATGTGTCCCCTATTACCTTAGAAAACGTTGACCTAGATGACCTAAAAGGAAGGAAAGAAATATTGCAGTCTTTCATTGAACAAACAGAAGAAATACAAGAAAGACCTCATATAATAAAATACGGAACCCATTACTCTATCGTTACTATACTACTTGGTATTATAATCTTAGTTTATATTTTTTATAAAATGTATCGTCTTTTGAAAACTGGTGGCAACCTCAAAGTTTTAAAAATAGTAAATAATGCTAATGAACCCCAAAATTCAGATCATGTATCCGAGAACGACATAGAAGATAGTCAAATATCTCCTACGCCGCGTATTAGAAGCCATATTTAAGGTAACTTTATCATAAACTTCGAAATAAAACCGAAGTTTATTTCTTAAGGGGGGAGATGTTATACCCTTGACTTCTATGGGACTTTGCTGACTAAGCACAGACGCCTGCCTGATGCTGAATCAGCATAGGAACCTTCTTTCCCAGCGCATCGCGCTCCAACTGCAGTCTCGTCTCAACACTCGTCCGGGTCAGCCGCCAGCTTCCAAAATTAATTCTAAAGATAATTAAACTAATTTTCACTCTTTTAATAAATCTTTGAGTTCGAATAAAATTTCTTTTTTTAAAAATCCGATTACGAGGCTCGTTCTAACAGTTCGCAGCACTGAGCTCATAATCAGTGTTTTGCGGTCGACGTGGGAGCCAGGTATGTGGATAGCAACACAAGTCGGAGCCGGTATCAACTAGAAATTGACGTTTCGTTATCTTGTCAGTAATAAAGAGACGACGGCTGACAGGAGAGCAAACAGTTGCCGCCGCTACTGATTGCACCTGGGGTTTACCGATTTCATGTCACAGGGACCGTCACAGCGAACTGCTTTCTTACCAAATCGCCTATGATACCAGCAACGGCGGCTAGCATCAGGCGAAAATGAGCGCGATGATGATCGGGATGATGAACGTGAAAACCTGCCAGAACGCGAACGACTACGACCTTGGTGAAAACCCCGAGCGGACATTGCATGAACCTGTTGAGTAAGCTCATCCATTCTCTTAGAAAGACTCTGAAACATGTCAGGAGGCGGTGCATTAGCCGCGTAGACAGAAAAAGATGGGGCAGACAGCTCGATAATTTTGTCAGCTAGATCTGACAATTTGTCTAGTGCTAGATCCGGCTGAGACACTAGAATCGCCTGAATGTTTTGAGGCAAACGCTGCAACCAAAGTTGCCGTATAATCTTTTCATCGGTCAAGGTAGATCCAGCCAGTGACTTAAGGTGTCGAAGAAACTGAGAGGGCTTCTTGTCACCAAGCTGAACATCACTAAGAAGCTGCCTGACCTTTTGCGTCTCTGAAATCGACAACCTATTAATGAGTTCAGTCTTAAGAGTGTCATATCTTGTACCTGCCGCTATGGGGCGAGTAATGATGTCCTCTATTTCTCCTGCCAACTTGTGATCAAGGCCACTCACAACATAATTGTACTTGGTTGTGTCAGAAACAATGCCCGAAAGTTCAAACTGGGCCTCGACCTGCGCAAACCACATTGCTGGCTTGTCAGGCCAAAATGGAGGCAGCTTAACTGAAACCGCAGAGACATCACCTTTCTGACGGCTAACCAACAGCTGCGTCTGCAACTCCTCCTTCTCCAACTGCAGTGCACGCAACTGCGCTTCTAAACCCTCAGCCATTACAATTTATGTTACAAATCTTTAAAAAAAAATGAACATAAAATAAAATTGCAGAGTAGGACACTCTCCTAGCCAAAAATGCACACTATAAAACCCCGCGGTGCTAATAACAATTTACCTACGAGAAGCGTAAATAAAACTTAAAACTAAATAGAAGCTAAACTTATAAAACGTAAAATATTCAAAATATAAAACTGCTTAAAAAAAATTAAAACCGGCACTATTCACGCGACGAAGTCCGAAAAAAAAATATTCACTGTTTCCTTGTCGATAGAGAACATAACCATGGGCGATGACAGCAGACCGCGCCGTGCGCGCGACGTTCAGCGATCTCGATGGTGCAACTCGCAGCAGAAGAGTAGAGACCATGCGCGGAGATCAACAGCAAACACGACGGGCGGGAACGGGCGGGTCAAAAATCCAACGATGTAGGCCCTTCAGCCTCAAACAAGACGAAGATCACGTCAGTGGTCACCACTTTGGCGAGAAGGTTGCCTGACGATGGATATAATTGAAACTCTTCCTTGAATGTAGTACAAGTTGTATTTCTGTGTCACAAATAGTGATTGCTTTAATAATAATCTAATAATTACAATTTGCTCAATCGAGAGAGTCAGGAAGACGAGAAAATCTCTCCATTAGCATGACATCTTATTCTTAATGTCAGTTTGACGTCTAAGTAAAACTATGTACAATAAAAAGGTCAGCGCCTAAGGAGGTCGCTACATAGTTATACCAAAATCACGTAAAATTAAGCACTAAATTATTAGGGTTCTAAAAGGTTAAACTGGGCCATATTATTGAGACTTTGCCGTGCATTTATCCGTACTTAAATCCTAAATCGTGATAGAAAAAGGAGAGTTTTTTAAATATGATGTATTTCTATTGCCGCTATAACAACAACTATTAAATTTTTAAATAAAACATATAATTTAAGAGAGCTACCATTTCTTTCCTTCGTATGTTATTGTTTCTCTGTTATGAAATAAGGATTAACCGTAAAAGTAAACTTAAATAAAAATTTCTTATACATTTGATTAGAAAAAAGTAACTTTTGAACTTCGTTTTGAGATTCCTAAACTGTTTTTGAAATAAAGCTGAATTTGAGAAATGGTTCAAGATCCTATTTTTTATTATTTCACTATTTTAATGTCGGATCACAACAAAATAAGAATCTAGGTATGATATGTCTGTAATTTTTTCTTGGAACTAAAACTTTAAAATACTGTTTTACATACAAAATTTATTATAGTTCTTTTATTCGACTGGCAAAAACATATACCGAAATTTTGAAAAGGGAAACTGTTTAACGGGCCTACTTCCATGAAGTGAGGTGAAAACGAGCTACGAGAATGCATTTTATACATAATTTAAGGCGCATCACTGTCAACAAAATTTTGTTTTTTAATCTTCAAGATATGAGGAATAAGCCAGGGCAGCGCAAAATCTCATTTTATATTTAATTACGGAGAAATTAAAATTTGAAGTTACCTCTATTTTTCAGTGATGAAGCGTGGCGTAAGAGATTTCCTCCGCCAGTGCTAATCGAACTGTATTGATCTTAGTATGATTATTAATGGCAATTTCACGTTGAACCCGCCTGGGCGGCTATTTTTTGACAAAACAACTTAGTTATTAAGAAATTTAGCAAAACACTTACTGTTTCCGGCTGCTTTCCTTGGAAATAAAAGGTTTTTGTTTTGATGTGTTTCCTCTGCTGTCAAAACTGACGTGGAATTGATCATAGATAAACGGAATATGATGCAGACGCGACACACTGTACATTTGTTCGATATTTTGACAATGAAAAGTTATTGTAGCTAGAATTTTGCCGTAAAATATATCAACTATCTACAACAACGGCATTCTATCCGCTATGGATAATTTTGCCAATGTCAATACTACGTTGATTGATACATCGAACGAAACGCAAAATATGAACCGATTAGACGTAGGTATTAAAGTAATATTTTTACGATTAAATAATAGGATGACGTGGTTGTTAGTGCAGATTAGTATGAAGTAGTAAGGTTCGATTTATATGCAACACTAGACGGCGGCACGGCGGCACAAAAGCAGTTTTTTAACCGCGGCGGAAATTTTTAATTGTATATATGGAGCGCTGCGCATACGGTCACCACCAACCACAGTTTTAGGACAAATTATAAGAAAGCAAGTATAATAATTATGTATGTTTACTTACGTACATAATTATACATACACATATCACGCCCATATCTCTTGCAACTAGCGTACCTAGTATACAAAAGTCGTTAGATTTTTGTCAGATTTCAGTTTAAGAGTGGGATCAATTGAGTCGGAAGGTTTTAAGTGTTATGGGGTAGAAAGGTTCTAGAGTGGGTTAGCTCTGGGTTAAGATGTTCTGCCAGAGTAGCACTGGGTTGAAAGGTTCTAGACTTATACCTAGTTGGAAAGTCCTAGAGTGTCACCGAACAAAATGCCAATACTAATGTTAAAAGTAATTTGCAGGTACTTATCATTTCGGGAAGGTCGAGGATATAATTATATTATAAGGTTGTGGTCACCCTGGTTCGTTGGTAACACCGAAATATACCAAATATTGTATAGGCCTATAAATCCCCTTTCTTAAAATACCAATTTTTAGACCAAAAATTACAGGATTATCCAGATAGGAATGGATTAAAAACATTAGTTAAAAAAAAAAACAATTAAGAAGTCCTTTTGATTTTTAATTTTTCTTAGTTGCTTTATAACATATCACCAAAATGTATGAAAATTTCTTTAATTATGAAGCAATTCAACTGGTGTCGGTGATTTTTTACATTGGAAAGGTAAAAGATTGAAGTGGTCGAAGGTTTGAAAATGTTATATACATTTTTTTAGGCATGCGGCGTCTGATGCTTAACAAATATTGTTCAAAAACTAATGCACGGTGCAAGAATGCGACCACTATACATTATCATAATAATTATCATACTCGAATATATGGCCGTCGCTAAATTGTTTTTTGCTATTTATATTTTGAACAGTATTAGTTGCGCTTACGGTGCTCTCAATGACGAAAATAACAAAGAAATATCAAAAAAGTTTCTTATTCTCGAATTTCGAAAGAAAAATGTACAATACCAGGATGGACAAAAACAAAACAAAAATTATGTTCGCGCGAAGTGCGTAACATGATACTGGCCACTTGCATTTTAAAAACTGAACTAATTAGTTGGCTTTATGTAGTTTAAAGATTTTGCTTCTTCTGAAATAACGTAAAACTAAAAAGTTGCAAATATGATTTGAGATGTTATGAAGATAAGTGTTTTGTGAACTGATTATGTCCTTATTCTTAGATGAATTCTTTTCATTTACTGAAAGTGAAAAAATAACAAACAAATAGACAGTACAGTTACGTTCAGTTTATAGAGTTCATAATTATTAAGGATGGTTGAGCTTAATTCAAAATATGGTCCTCATAGTATAATGTAGGTTCATATTCCTTCCAAGTTATAATATCAACTTTGTGAGTAGTCCACCGAGAATCGAACCCGGAACCTTTGCGCCGCAGGCAGTCGCACTACCATTGGTCGTCAAGTATTGTATCAGTACCAGTTAGACTAACATTTTATGAAATGGTGACACCTCTCTATTATACTCTTTGACATGACTTCCGAATTTCATTTGAATTTCGTTCCTTCCGCAGAAGTAGGACTCTTAACAATTTTATTTGGTAGATGTTTCCTTGCTTAGATACAAGTCCTTTTAGCCGTACACTTCACTTTAAAGTGTCACTTTTCAAAGTTCATGGGTCGTTGCACAAATAAAACTAAACAAGTGCCTGAAAGTGTCTGTATATTGAAACAGTGTTGCAAAGTCACTCACTATTTTACAAAAACAGTATTTTCTGTGGATGTCTTGCTTGGTGACCACTATCTTGAATCAAGCAGTATACAAAAGACTTGGCTGGTGTCCAAACAAGTCTTTAACAATTCCATCGAAAACACATTTAAGACTACGTATATTCTCAAAAAATATTGTTTATTTGACAAATATGTTGATGTTCTCTCACTTGTCATCCGGTATTGCGTATTTTCAATGCACCGTTACGTATGCGTCTGTCAGACGAAAATTGAGAATTTGTTCCCAAACAAATATGGAATAGGATCAGAATTTGTAATTTTCTTTCGTCTGACAGACGCGCGCGTTACGGTGCGTTAAAAATACGCAGCGACGGACGACAAGTGAGAGAACCGCCTTAAACTTAGTTTTTACAACTAGGTCTACTAAAATATAAAAAGTAAAGCTAACAGGTATATTTTTGATGAGGGAAAGGGTAACAGCTTCCTTGAGGATTTTACAAATTGTATTGCAAAATACTCAATAACACAAAAACTATAACAGCCTAACAGGTCATTGTAATACTAGTAACAAATTTTTTACCATAACCTATTTGGAATATCAATACGAGTACAAGTAGAGCCATAATATGTAATCCATATTCCGATCTTTGTTCCTTAGGGAAGTTGTTCAGTTTTATGAGCTAGTTTACAACTAAAAATACTTGCAGTCAATATTTTTGAATCCTGCAAATTTCTACTAGGAGTAGTTCTTTACTCATGGTGCAGTACAAATAGCACATAACTATGCCGAAACCATTGTTTAAGCTATGCTTGTTTGAATCATGCCTGTTAATAATATTATTTTGTGACATCGTAAGCACAACTTTATCTAGATTTCAGCACAATGTTTCATTTTCTAATGAACTCTCTCTCTTTTCGTGTGGGACACCGACACGATGAAATCTAGTGTCAGTCAAATGAACTAGACAGAATATGATAAATGAAAACAATTATTAAAGCATTATCATAGAAATAAACGCACGTGTTACAAAAGATGGATCAAACAGGAAAATTGACAATTCAGTTCGGGAAACATATTAATTTAACTTACCTTAAATAAACGGTGTCACTGGCCTCAATTCGGGATATAAATTCTCTTAACTTACTATAAATTTGTGCTCTCAGTTCCTGTGAAATAGGTATAGAAAAGGATAGGAGATATTTTAGTTTATTATTATTGTTGTATTTCATTTTCACTAATTTAAGTTAAGTTGAGAGAATTTATATCCCGAATTGAGGGCGCCTTCCGTTAAAAAGGTTTTAAAGGGATAGGAGATACCAAAGTGTTGACTTGTTTAAAAATGACACTATTTCTAGTGAATAGCCATTGTTTTCATCGACGTGTTATTTTGACGGATAACGCGTATTTTGCGCTAAGATTTTGCGTCAAAATAAGACATGAAATGACGCCAATATCTTCGATCCGTTTCTATATCAATTTGACGGAAAGTGACATTGATAATTTAAGGTGAGTTAAGAGAATTTTTTACTTTTTACCAAAAAAATCCTATATGATTAGACCTTGAAATAAAATTTATTATGCCAGCTCTTGAGTCAGTTTGTATAGGGGGCCTGAATAGAATTTCTTATGTTTGTAATTGAATAGAATTTATTAGGATTTTGTTATGATTATAATTGCCTCTTGATGAGTGAGATACTGAATTTCTAATATTGAATAGTCTAATCACTAGAGACCCAATGAACAAAAGACCTAATCAGCTAAGACCAAATGAAAGAAGTACCTTATCACTTTTTTATGATTTGCGGGGAAAATAATTCTGTTTCAGTATGGGATACCGAGTCTACGACCTCATGGACTGTGGTGTCAGAGTTTTTAACTCGCCTACTACAAGTATTACTATTTAGTAGGTTTTTTATGCCTTGTCCGGATATCAAACCTGGGACTTCTATACCAACCACGGTGAGACCGCTAGACGCTTGATTTTCACAACACTTAACATCACAACTACTTACTTAAAATATCAATAATATATTTTAAGCCTCTTGTGAAAAATTTAGAATGCATTAATTGATGTCGTCTCGGTATAGCATCACTCTATTTATTTCCCGTAGATGTCGTAAGAGGCGACTAAGGGACTCGAGGGTATGTATTGCAATTTCAGGCGATGGGCTGGCAACCTGTCACTATGGCGATACACAATTTTCTGAATATGTGTCAGACGTGGTAAAATTTCGTTTTTACGGCTGTTTACGCTCTGCCTACCCCGCATGGGATATATGTAAATTTCGTTTAAAGTCTTATTCACAACATGCTTTATAGTCTTCCAAAGTAGACACGTTTCGGTGATCTTCAAAATGTAATGTTCTACACATTTCATACTCGATACCGTATCGCAGCGACATTTTATCCCTCTATCATACAACAGATAAAAATGGCCGAGAGCAGTTGCAAATACAAAATAGCATCGATACATTGTTGTCCAGCGTGTGCCTGTGTCACGTTATTTTTATCACTATTCTCTGGTATTTTATGCGATAAACTGAGGGGCCATTTTCAAACTAAATAAATATTTCGCCGTTCAGTGTAAGCTGTTTGAGCAATTTTTAAAAGTATTTTACTGGAAATTCTTTGCCGATAAAAATGGAATGGTGGGAGTGTTGGAGTATAAAAAGCGGACGTCTGTTTAAAAACTGATGAGTTTCTCTTTTATAGACGAGCAATAAGTAGGGGATGTGCGTTTTATGGGCAGTTGTTTAGTTCTTGAGGGTATCGATTAAAAACTTAAGCGCTTCTCCCACTTTTCGTCCGTCTCTGCGTATTTTTAACGCACGGTAACGCATGTGTCTGTCAAACGAAAGGAAATTGTGAATTCCGATCTTATTTCCATACAAATTCGGCTACGGTGCGTAAAGGAATGCTACTGTCAAGTCGTTATTATATGGGTATAAGGTCGGAATTCGTAATTCACTTTCATCTGACGGTGCGTTATAAATTTGGAGCGCCGGACGACAAGTGCGAAAACCACCTTATCAAAAGTACATTACCTTTTTTTGTACAGTCGTTTAAATAATTTTGCTGTAAGCATAAAGCTTAGAAACTAGGGGAAACTCTATGATTGACTAAAGTCTAAGTAAAGTCATGAATACAATATCGTTCTGTAAATTGTTTTTTATTAAAAGCAAATGGTCATAAGCTGTAATATTTGGTGATTGGTCAACGTGAATCGTGTTACCGACCGATACCGAAAAAAGAATAGTACATAAGGAACAACACTCACCAAGAAACATAGTTTGAAATAAGATGAAAAAATCTGAGCTTCTATAGTAACTTTAATTAGCAGATCGGCAATTTTTGTTCTACTGATTTTCTAACCCTATTCAACCATAAAATACACACAATTTGTTATGAATCGAAAATACAAACAATAATTACGACAATCTTGTACACAGATAGGTAAGTTTAAAAGATCTCGTTTCAGTAGAAAAATAATATTTACGGCTAAAATAAATAAAAACAGTAACAACACAAAAAGGTATTTAGAAAACACTAGGTTTGACAAAATATGTATTACTTTTTCTTTTAATAAATGAAGCTTTAAAAAGAGCCCTCTCATAAGAGTATCTAACAGTCTAAGAACTGTTTCCAGCAGAATTATTATTGCAATTTGTGGAGGATCACACCTAAAATAATATATGAAATGATAGATGAAACCAGTTTAAGTTTCAAATTTTGAAATTTGAAATTTTTTGAAATTTTGAAATTCTTTATTCAATGTAGGATAGTATTATCATATCACTTATTGACGTCATGAACCGTCATTGTAAAAAAAAGAAATTTGTGTCACACAATTTTCTTTTTTTTATAACAATTTTGTAATGTCCTACTAGAAAACCGGCTCGGGCGGGAGAAAAAAATAAAAATCAAAGCACTACCACGGGGCTGGCCAGGTTAATCACACGGCATGTAACTTTACGCCACCACCATCTGAAAACGATATTTGTTTCAAATTGAAGTGAAGATTTTTAAAGCGTGTAGTTTACATGCGTATAATTAATCGGACCTCCTGAACAGGAAAAACCCACCAAAAAACCTGCCCAGAAGTGCTCCTACTCTAAATTAACAATCTTACTAGCCCCTAAGCTACCCTAGCTAATTCTGTAAGTAAAAAAAATATGTATAGACCAAAAATGGCTACATATTTTTTTTTGTAAAAATTGAAGTAGATAAATCTACCAGTTTTAACTTATAAAATATTTACTTTAAACAATTGAAATTACATCCATGCAGATTTGTAAAATTATGTTAGTTGTAATGTAATGTAATCAAACACGTACCTACATATTTGTACCTTATAAGGTGCTACTACATAAAAGTAGGTAGTTTCGGAATAACGCAACATTTACACGCCCGTTAATGTAAATAGCACAGTATATTTTTCTCAAAATAATTTATTGCATTAGTAAACAAATTATTTATTATTTTTATAATGTGAAATTGACTGATTCAGTTGGTTGATTTGAATAACAGTTATGAGAAACAATGTGATCGAAATTTCTGCCATCATTCATTAAATTTTTATTATGATTAAATTTTCTGATAGGCAAATAACGAAAAGCTGCTTTTACGCATCATACAAAATAAATGAAGCTGGCATATTAAATTACTTTATCGTAATTAAACTGCAAAATATTAATATCAATACATGAAACATAATTATTTGTCTGTGAAATTTATGAAATCAAAGAAAACATTGCAAATTATAACAATTATTACAATAATCAGGTTTTAATAATATATGAAACATTTATTATTTCATCAAAGTCTCTGATACTAAAATAATGGCTATATTTTAGTAATAAATCAACATAATGTTCGTCGGCAAAATAATTTCTAGTGATCACCGAAAGTCGTGAGTATAAAACTTTTTCCTTCTCTTAAACCAGCGTTATACAGACAAACAAACACGATAATTTTAATAATTGAGTTTCAAAATTATTGTAAGAAAGTCACGTGCAGATCGAGGAATTTCCAATTTATGAATATGAAATACATCCACGCGAGTTATATATTATCATTCGTCACATCACATCAGCATTTAGCAGTCCACTGCTGGACGTAGGCCTCACCCTCATTCGCATCTCAATACTATTATCTAATATTCCCCAAATTATCCAGTGTATTAGGGAAACGACTGTGCAAACTATTCTTTGTACCATTTTTACAAAAGATAAAGAAAAATTGTTATGACTCATATCAAAATTATTTTTTATTTTCTGAAACAATTTATATAGGTACCGATTAGTATACTTTCACGTGAAGAACGTACCCTAAAAGTTTGTATAGTCCTTTGCCTTATATGCTGTTTAAACGCAGGTGAGCTTCTTGCGCTTTTTCTCGAAAGTTGGTGGAAAAACAGCAAATTATTTGGTGCTTCAATTTTTGCGAGATTTTACTGTTCTTACAACTTAACATTAAGAGAAATACTGTTACAATGTCTAATTCAGCCATATGTACAAGAAATTTTGTATGTAAATTATATCATAAAAAATGGTAATAACTTTAAAACTGCAGACAAAATATTGAAAAAAATTATCAGTTAGAGGTAACTTTGTTTTAACTCGTATCAAGTAAAATTTGTCGAATTGTGATGTTGATAGTATGCCGTGTGTCATCTGATGGATCTTTGACAATAACATATTATATTTTTTTCAAATTTTTATGGCTTTAATCCCCGCCTTAATACCTCCCTGTATCTGTCCTGCCAATCACCTCGAGTAAACAGAGGAAATAATGTTGACAACAAACAAACAAACAGCCCTGAGGTCAAGACAAATTAATATTTTGATTGGCTCTCACAAAAGTTAAATATATCTACGCCGGCCATGTTTAAAAAGAACTGTAATTTTAAGTTGCTTATTTTAATCTCTGAGGTATCGTTTCATTAAAGTTGCCTGTTTTACTGTGGATATAAAGGCGTTTCCCAGCGGTAAAATAATCAATAGTGTGATGATAATTATTTATTTTGCTACACAAGACTACGAGGTCCGTAGCAAGCACGTGCTACGGTAGTGCGTAGAAGCTTTGCGTAGATGTTTGCTACGAGATTCGTATCCGCCAATGCCTTTATTGTTGTAATTTCATCTATGTGATTAAAAGACTAAATTTAAATATAAAGTCTATACAGGGTGGCTCGAATAGTGAGGTCCAAAGTCAAAATTTGATTATCTTATACACAGGTGTATACGAATCATTCCCATGTTTGTTCCGCGAATTTTGTAGTTTCTGAGTTATTCAACTTTTAAAGTCGTATGGATAAAAATCAACAGGTAGACGTTTTCTGTTTTTTTTACGCTAGAAAGTACAAACCATGATGATAATGTTACGAAAACAACCGTACGCTGTTTTACGGAAGTTAAAAAGAAAGAAAGAAGACTGCCAGTAAATAAATATTTCCCATACAACTTTTAAACTTAAAGAACTCCCGAGTTATTCAACGCAAAACACTGCGGAACATATATGGGGGTGATTCGGATGCACCTCTGTATAAGATCGAAGACGTCAATATTCGAAACACCCTGTATAGACTTCATATTTAAATTGAGTTTGAAAGTCGCATTGCTGATAATCAAATTTTGACTTTGGACCTCACTATTCGAGCCACCCTGTATAGACTTTATATTTAAATTTAATTTCAACAATAATGGCATTAGTGGGATACAAATCACGTAGCATTTATCTACGCAAAACTTCTCTCAGAATAAGGCATTTAACTTTGTCTTTAGATGTCACTTTTCGGGCCACCCTGTATAACATTGAGATAACTAAATCATAAAATCCCACCGACTGACTCCAAAATCATTCCACTTCGTTTGCCGCAGAAAATTGTGAGAGAATTCTATCTATCATCTACCGTGACAAAGCACCTTACTCCGCAAACCGCCATATCTCTTCGGCACTTTATATTTTATATCCTGTGGCAATAAAATTCACAAGTTGTTGGTAACGAATGTGCGCAATAAATCAACCGCTTCCGTGGTCCAGTGGTCTGAGCGTTCGCCTCGGGATCCGGAGGTCCTAGATTCGATTCCTAAAGGAGACACACACAAGATAAGGTATGTCAAATTTTGTAAATAAGTGTAAACAGTAGTGCTTTCTTTTATACCTTAAGTGTTGCTATACCCCGACGGGGTGTCAAAATAGATATATAAGCCCATGTATATAACTATAAATTATACTAGTTTGTCAGACGTGGCGTAAAAGACCGTTTTTTGCGGCTATATGCGCTTTGCCAACCCCGCAAGGGATTATGGGCGTGATGTGTGTATGTATGTATACTCGTATATACATCATTGATTTTCATATGCAATAAAACTTATGACTATAATAAATTGTTACTTAAAAGGTTGATTTTATTCCCAGTTTGATTAGGATATTGACTTTTAGATTATGATAATTTCGTGCTTCGGAGGGCATGATGACATGGGCCCCCGGTTGCTGTCTATGATTGCTACTTACATATTCTTTGTTGGCGGTTTAAATCATCTTCTCTCTCTCTTTTCGTCTGGGACACCGAGTCGTCCAAGGTTGAACACGGTTTCCCACACGACAGAAAATCACTATCCGTACTATATAATATTATAAATCTGAGAGTGTGTGTGTTTGTATGTTTGTTACCTCTTCACGCTTAAACGACTAGACCGATTTGGATAAATTTGGAACACAGGTTATATACATACATACATACATAAATCACGCCTGTATCCCTTCCGGGGTAGGCAGAGCGTAAACGGCCGTAATATATATAACCCGGAATAACACATAGACCACTTTTTACCGCGGGAAAACACCTATTATCCCTGGAAAATTAGTGACAGCTGGTGAAACCGCTGGGCAGAAATCTAGTCTAAGTATAAAATAAAGTCGCTTCCCGTATCTGTCCCTACCCTCTATATAAGCTAAGATCTTTAAAAGTATGCATCAAATTTTGATGCGTTTTTTTAAATAGATGGAGTAGTTCAACAGAAAGGTTCACATACATACATACATACATAAATCACGCCTATATCCCTTACGGGGTAGGCAGAGCGTTAACGGCCGTAAAACGGATATTAACACCAAAGGTTCATGTGTATAAAAATGCCGAAAAAGGGTCTTATTCCCTTGGGAAAACTGTAGGGCCAGCAGGTAGTGATTTTATATCCTTTGGCAATAAAATTCACAAGTTTTTTGTAACGAATGGTTGCGATAAATCTCGCAAGTCGCGATAGTGGCGCGGGTGTAATGCACAAACCACTGACTCCGTGTTTCCACGAGATAGAATTTAAAAAACGTGCTCTAAGAAAATAACAGCATCACCCCATTTTTTCCCGCGGGTATCGTAAGAGCTCGAGGATTTCATGTGTGTTACAATTTCAGGCGACGGGCTAACCTGTCACTAAAGTGGTACACGAGTTATTCTGAAAAAGTCCTTCAATAATTTTCAAACGAGGTGATATTGAACGTATTTTCAGGACTGTTAACGCTCTGCCTCCTACCGCAAGGAATAAAAGCGTGATGATATGTATATGTTTGTGTAAGCGTATGTTTGTGTGGCATAAATTTACATGCCATGTGATTGCCCAGGTTGGGCAGCCCCGAGTCAGTGCTTTTATTTTTTTATCCCTCCTGAGTTGGTTTTTTTATCAGGACAATACAAAATTACTACAAAAGGTAATTTTTTCTATACAAATTTCATTTTTTACAATGACGGATCATGACTTCAATAAGTAATATTACTATCCTACAATAATCCTACATTGAATAAAGTTAATTTCATTTATTACTTACTATCAAAAGAGCATCGAATTACCCATTAACCAATTTTCTAGTTTTTAATAAATGTATTAAAACCAATGAAATTTAATCCCTTAACTAGGTTATTCACAATGCTTTTGATAGTACTTACCTAACATAAAAAGCTACCTAGGTCGTACCAGTGACCGCGACAGTGTGTAACTCCTTAGCATTGCATAAAAAAATAGAAAACGATGAAATATTCAAATCAAATCCAATTCATAGTTTATTTCACAGAAACAAAAAAACTGAAAACTCATTATTTAAATTGGTGGCTTTATTGCTACAGTATCAATTTCTTCCAGGCAACTATTCTGTGGAAGTGATTTTTGTCTGCATGTGTGGCAATTTTTTTCGAATATTACTGAGATTATAGTCTGTGAAGAAAGAGAATAGGCGTGGAAATCGAGGGCGCCTTTGTGCCTCAGTATAAGAAATGGCATTTTTATTTATTTATAATTAGCCTGCTTGATCCCACTGCTGGGCAAAGGCCTCCCCCGCAATCTTCCATTCTTTGCGGTCTAATGCCACCGTCACCCACTCCTGTAAATGGGCGTCAAGATCGTCACGCCAACGTTTTAGGGGTTTACCTCTACGTCGGGACCCGTTTTGATAGCAACCTATTATTATAAAACCATTTATAGTACACAATAAAAACACATAGGACATATATTGAGCAATTCACAACAGGTCTGCTTGTTTCTAAAAAGAAATCTCTTCCAGCAGACCTTGGGTAGTGAGATCTCATATAGTGAGGCAGATAAGGCGTGCACAATCACTAACAAATTTAAATAATCATGTTGAATTTACTTTTAATATCAACTACATAAAATACCACTCAATGTCATATTACTACATAAACAACATACATCATATTATACTGAAGCAAAACCTATGAAAAAAATATCAGTCCACTTTTTGTCCACGCCTATTATCTATCCGCACAGAGTCTAATAATTTCAACTAAAACTCATTAGCAATATTTGGCTGTACTATCACGAACTTCGCAGAAGCAAATCCTCAGGTGTACTAGGCGTGGGTCCCCATAGACCAAAGTTGCTCGAGGCATTATCGCGGCATGTGTGCAACTTTAGCCTTTTGGAAATGTGAAAGCCGCGGGATTACTTACAACATAGGACACTATAAGGCGGCTCTCACACTTCCTGCATCTTTTCCGGTGTCAGACAAAAATAAGTTACGAAATCCCGTACAAACACTAGACACGCAATCTGGTTTGAAATTATAAAAAAAAGTCGAGAACTGTCAGATAAAAAGATCTCCATTAATGTTATGCATTGTTTATCACAAGCAAGGTTCGAACGAGTGACATTTTCCATCAGTATTTTTCAATTGATATTTAAAAGAAGTAGCGAATAGATGGCGAAAACGAGAGATCGTGCCCTAAGGCGTATCCTTGGAGAGGCCTACGTTTAGCAGTGGACTGCAATAAGGCTGATGTATGTACTTATTTAAAAGGAGTTTGTAATCTTAATTAAATAAAGTGACTGCTGATAATGTTCTGTCGCAGGGTATAATATTGTTCATAACTTAAATTTAACATAACCAAAGCGATATAATCTCAAACAACCTGTCACCTTCAATTGACACCTTAAGTTACATGTTGTGTGATGAACCTGGCCAGCCCCGAGGCAGTGCCTTTATATAAAAAAATTTATCGCGCCCGAGCCTGTTTTTTATGAGGACAATATACTGACATAGTTGTGTAACGACCGATATCTAAGTAGTCAAAGACAGCAACCGTGACCAATGGTATAACGTGCCTTCCGAAGCACCATACCGTGTTGCTTACCAGCCGGCAATGTCATAACAAGACTAGGAAAAAATCACAAGGTGATAAACTTGAACTTTGTGAGTGTCCCACCGAGAATCGAACCCGGAGCTTTTACGCCGCAGGCAGTCGCACTACCACTGCGCCACATCCGCCGTCAAAACGTCAATGAAAAATGACGATTGTATCCCTACTCCGCAGTGCACTCAAACCGTAAATCCTAGGAAACGTATTTCATCGACGAACCCTATTTGGGCAGTAACGGAGGCGGGAAGAGCTTTCTATCTGGCCGGTAAAATATATGTTACCGGCAAACCTCAAGCTTTGAGCAGTACTAAGATTGTCTGTAGATAATTAATATTTCCGTGTATTGTCGACTTAGAATGGCATCACCCCGATTTTATCTCATAATGTGTTGTTAAAGGGTCTCAAGGGTGACATGTGTATTGCAATTTTAGGCGAAAGGCTGACAAATTGTCACTACGAGGATACACAATTTTCTGAATAGCCCTCAAATTTTAGTATGATGTGGCGTAAATGTCCGTTTTCCTGCTTTCTGCCTTCCGCGCAAGGGATTATAGGCGTGTTATGTAAAATTAGATTGGTCATGTTCAGTTGGTAATAAATATGTTGATGCCGTGTGATGCCAGCTTTGAATAGCATCACCCCAGTTCTATCATATATTCATTTAATGGGCAGCTGCGGTTCTGTGAATGCAATAAGCCAATTTTACCCGTGGGTGTCGTAAAAAGCAACTAAAGGACTCGAGGGTTTCATGTGTATTACAATTTATGGCGACAGGATGACAACCTGTCACTATATAGTGATACACGATTTTTTTGAGGCGGCCTTCAAATAATTGTAACACGTGGTGACCGTTTTTTTAAACCGTGATAAGCGTATTTATTTTATTTTATAAAAATCCTGATTGCACAAACGCACAAATGCCGGGCCTCATGCCACGCAGTCTACTGGCCAACTATAGGGTAAACAGAGAACTCAAAGTGTGTGTGTAGGTTTTCTACCGTTTACCGTATTTCGGGCTTGTGTAGTAACATTATATGCCTCCAATAAATCACAATCCCCTTCCTTACACAACAGTTCCATCGAACATCGGTATTTATGTCCATACATTTGTGTTTGGGAACCCATAACGTTTGATTTGACGATGTCTACGAGAACATCATAGCTAAGAAACTCAGAAACGTACTGACAGCTTAACATTAACAGGCTCAGCAGTCCACTGCTGGACGTGGACATGAACCTCAACCTTTTAGGGGGTATTGCCATACTCACCACGTTTTGCAGGCGGATTAGCGAACGCAGTGCAAATTGTTGCATTCACAGAAAACACTGCTGCCCATTCCCTAGATAATTATCCCTAAGTCGCTTTGGGGTCGATGAATTTAAGGTGATACAAAAAAGTTTATTCAAGTAAGGATGCGACTTAGGAAATAAAAAAGAGTCGGTTATTTCTTATCAGAAAAATCGATTTTAACAAAAATTTAAGACATTTTTATTTATTGTTTCTTGCTTATATCTTGCTTGATATTTTGTAACATTTTTTTATTACGTGATAACCGTAAAGTTAAATAAACATCCAAACGGCAAAACAAAGTTTTAAAAGGGACTCACAAAAAGGTGTCGTTTATTTTGATTCATGCGTAAGCAAGGGCCGGAAACATTCGTCGATGCAAATAAGAAACAAAAAATTAAAGAAATATTGCACAAAGAACTGTCAAAAATTGATTTCCATTTTATTGATTAATTTAACTGCATAATCAATTACTGAAAATCGATTTTTCGGAAATAAATTATATTTTAATAATCCAAATTTGTTTCACATAATGCAGCGTATTTTTTTCCATTTTTTTTGTCACTATTCGTTGTTTTTTAAATAGCATAAAGTATTAATCTAGGCGGTTCACTCACTTGTCATCCGTCGTTCCGTTTTTTTAACGCAACGTAACGCATGCGCCTCCGTTACGCACCGTCCACCGTAGTCGTATTTGTATGGAAATAAGATCGGAATTCATTATTTCCTTTCGTCTGACAGACGCACGCGTTACGTTGCGATAAAAAACGGAACGACGGACGACAAGGGAGTGAACCACCTTAGTTGATCACATAGTAACATCTCGAAGCGACTTGTATGTAAAGAATTAGAAACTATGTCTCAAATCTAGGACAACCAAATCAAAGAGCTTCCGCTAGTGTTTTGAAAACCATCCGTTCTCGTATCATCAATCAATTAGCGTATCGACTATCGACGGTAGAGGGCGCTAGTGTCGTTCATTACCTTGGTTGTTGGAAACTTTGAACACAAACAAACAAACTTTTGATCAAGCATGTTTGGAACTTTTCGTTTATTAAAAATTAGGTATAGGTATATTGCTACTTAGTTAGACAATGGGCTTCACATAGGGCCCAGGTCCAAAGTTATTTCCAAATAGGTAATAGTGGAAATTTTTAGATTGCCGTGTGATGCCAGCTTAGAATAACATCACCCCATTTCTTTCCCGTGGGAGTCGTAAGAGGCGACGAAGGGACTCGAGGGTGTGTTTTGCAATTTAAGGCGATGGGCTGACAACCTGTCACTATGGCGATACACAATTTTCCGAATAACCCTCAAATATTTGTCAGACGTGGCGTAAATGTCCGTTTTTTGCGGCCGTTTACGCTCTGCCTACCCCTTAAGGGATTATAGGCGTGATATGTAAATATGAATGAATGAGGTCCAAAATAATTTCCGAATAGGTAATCGCGGCAATTTCTAGATTGTTTGGATCTGGATGAGTACCAATAATATCAAATCACCAATATGAATTGACTTTCTAATTAATGTGGCTCCCCATGTTGGGGGGTATTGCCATACTCACCACGCCTGGCAGATGGATTTGCGAGCGCAGTGCAAGATGTTGCATTCACAGAAACGCTGCTGCCCATTCCCTGGATGTTTATCCCTTAGTTGATTTTTACGACACCTACGAGTAGAATTGGAGTGGTGCTACTCTAAGCCGGCAACACACGCCGAAAATGTTTAAATAAGTATTAACAAATTTTACTTATTGCATTTGGTTGTGACTGTTAGAAATTAAGTTGACTTAATAAATGAATTGAATTAAAAATATGCACGAGTTATCTTATTTCACACAAATCAAACAATTTGTTCTTTTGAAACCCTGTAGGAACCTAATATTCCCTCGCTTCTTGTACCTGCTCAAGTAAAACATAATTTAGGTAGCAGCTTATCTACACATACATAATATTTGTATGTATGTACGTACATTTCCCCACAGATAATTGCGTCTATATTTCAACGTGTACAGTCGATATTATTTATGAGCGGTATCCTGTGCCACAGTAAAGAGAACAAACAGCAGAAAACTAGTCACGATAGATGTTTATCAAGAAAACATAAGACTAACTCTTATGTAAGCTCAGCAGAACTAGAAACAGCTGCCTACAAATCCAGACATTAATACTGAACCTAGGTGTATCCTGTGTTTTGGACCGCACGTCAAACCATATGTCCCGATTTCTTTCTTGGTTACTTAGATGGCAGTTCTTACATGACTACGTCAGATCCCTGCTATTTATCTAGTAGGCAATTAAAACACTTCGGCATTGAGTTCATCGGGTCGTTAGTATTCTACACAATTAGAATGAACGACTAGGCCTAATCACCGGTTATTAAATCTTTTAGCAAGATTTTCCTACTGGCAAGTCTGTAAATCCCGTACTTTGTTTGGAAAACTGTTAAGAATATATTTTTTTCTCATTCCAACTTAAAAGTTAAACTCTTGGTGGTGGAGAAATTGCCACGCTTCCCTTTCCTCCGCTAGTAATTTGACCTTCTGATATGACACGACATTAAAACTTTGTCCTGAACTAAATTAAGTACTTCAATGTCTTTCTCTGCCTCTTTTGTATTTCCTAAATAAATTGTTTAATTATCAATTATGAACAATCTAGAAAAGCTGATCAATATAGAGGGCAAAAGATCGCGTGGCCAAACACCTTACTGATGAACTGATCAGATTAGGGTGGTACTGGACATGCCAATCGCCACAACTATACGGCGAACGGAAGACAGGAGTGAATGGAGGAACCTAGTTGCAACCTCTACTAAAGCGTTCCAGAATAAGGAATGCACACGACCTTCAGTAATTGAAGACTACGACAAGGAAGAGATTAACTTATTGAGTACCAAATTTTAAAACACTTCCCGTGTTAGGTATACAATTTTTGAAAACTTGCAAAATTTTCGCACTCGAAAATTTTGCAAGTTTTCAAAGATTAACTTATTGTGATATTTTACATACTGCATATTTTATACTGTGGCACGTACCCTCTCCGGTTACATCTTAACGATGCGGGTGATTGGTGGCTTAAGCCGTAAGGGTATTGATACCGTACAGACAGCCTCTTTGTTTCCTATAGAAAATTTATGGAAAAGGGTGAGCTGTGTTTACCGTAAACTGGTGAAATGTTTTAGAAATATGCTAAAAGGAAACGTGTGATAGCACAAACGGAGCGAGATCTAGAGAATCTTGATTCTAGATCTACTAAATTCTTGAGTCAGATAGTTCTAGAACTTTCAAATAGTAGTATGTAATTCTGTCATAGAACCGACAGACGATGGACTAAGCGGGTACTTAAGCAGCCTTTTTCACGAAGGTCGACAGATCACATACGCCCGCCGGTCAGCTGTGATTGTCGAACACACACCAAAAAAATAACAGGTAAGTCGCGTAAACCTCCATCATGAGATTCTGGTTGTTACTGTACTCGCAAACACTGTCTTAAGAAAAGGATGTGCAAATGTATGTATGTTATATTACTTCAGTTCACCACATTTAGGAGCATTTGCCATACTGACCACGTTTTGCTGATAGGCTGCCGAACGCGCTGTACGATAGGCATTCAGTCCGATCTGATCTTCCCAGAACAACTCTTAAACCCAGTCGCGCCCCAAGTAATAGGTTCCAAACCCCCTTAAAAGTAAGAAAATAGTCGCTGGCTGCTGCCCGATCTCTGAATGGATATCTCTTCTATTTTATGAAATATGGTGTCCCGCTCGAGGTTTCAGAACATAGCTTTTTCTTGAGGTTTATAGTACTTAAAACCGTCCCATAAAATTAAGTACTCTATCTTTTTAAAAACCGCATCAAAATCCATTGTAGAATTTGAAAGATCTAAGCGTATAACAACCGCCCGGAACACCACCAGGACACAACCTCCACATCGACTTAGGTCTCCCTACTATACAAACCTTTATGAAGGAAGCGTCTCGTCGCTTCTTTGACAACTCTCCCCATCGTTAAAACCCCTTAATTCTTTGCTGCGTCCAACTACGTACTTCCCCTATCCAACCTCGCACCTTAAAAGCCGTCCCAGACACGATGATGATGACGACATCACAGAAGCCGCTGCTGCAGCCAGTGCGAGTGGATCACACTCCACAAGCTTCTCAAGCAACCGACGCCTCCACCGGCAGGGACGCGGAGGTCCCCCATTTTTGGAACAACCGGCATGTGCCGCGTAGATTCAGTTCAATCTGTTCTTCCAAGAACAACTCTTAAACCCTGGTTGATTGGGCTGGTTGTTTGAACAACCGCACAAACTTTTCCGGGTGACCTTTAACTCCCTACAAAATAGTCAGGTGTAGATTTCAAAGCCCCGGGGCTAAATTTGCACAGTAAAGCCCTGTAAAACAATTACTACCGGGACAGAGAAAAAAACTTGATTCCACACATACGTACATAAATTTGCAGCCAGCAGTAGACTGTCCACTGCTGGACATGAGCCTACACTATGCAGTGATATATTAATACGATAGTGGCATCCCTATCGCAAACCACGTCCGTGCCACCTGAACTCGGTAACTAATTGAATCGAACTAGAACTGCGAGTGAGTCGCACAACTCTGCAGCCGGCGGGAAAAACCTCAATTAATAAGGGAATTACTCGGACTAGTTCGCTAGTAGATAACCTACTTGTAGTTGGAACTTATTCCTTCTGAAGATTTGTACAAACGCTTTTGAAGGGATGTCTGTTTTTTAATATAGTTGCATCTTGTAATCCAAACTCTTAGATAAGAATTATGTCTTTTCTCAAGGAGCATAGATCAACGAGCACTTTCGTTTGTTTTTACCTTCCATACTAAATGTACCAGCCGAATGAGTGAGTTTGTATGGAAGATCGTTTTTTTAATACCTATGTTCCTTGGTTAAGGTTGTACAGTTAATTTGGTAAATTAGCCCCGTAAAATATTAGTCCCTGTCTAATTCCAAGCTAAACTCCCGCAGTGGAAGCGATTTACACAGGTAAATTTCTAGTAAAATACCAGGAGTTCAACTGAAGGCAGACAATGGCCGCGTTACGCAGCGCTAAATAGCATACGCTGCACAATATAGCAGCGCATACTATGAATTAAACGTGAACCTAAATCTATTTAACTTAATTAACTAAGTTGAGTGATATTGGCAAATGATGTGTTCTGACCCTTACATAACTCAATTCTGTAGTAAATACCGTCTGCCGATCTGGCGTTACGTCACACGTATAAGCAATAGATTATAAGTAAGTACCTCCAAATTATATCACCCCACGAATTCCGCAATTCGTACTAAGGAGTCACAATGATATGGTACAACAAATATGACTAAAGGGAACACACCATTAACACGAATAAACAGGTTTAACACTTACAGTCCCGTGCCGGCGCAAATGCATAAATACCCAACGGAGAAAGGAAGTTCAGGGAATGGATCAAATAGGAATTCCGTTGGTACTTACAGGGCTGGGTGGAAAAGATATCGACACCCAGCATTCCACTACAGCCTTGGCGCGTTATTCACGTCAAACCACTCACAGCTTCTGTTCGTATTCCACTTTGATATTAGTCATTACGCGTGACCCAACCCGAATTTGGGCCGTACAAACGCGGGCCAAAATGGCCACCTGATGCCTATTCAACGCGACGCTCACGTGGAAGACGTCGAGACATCCAACAATCACTAAGCCTGGTATTCTAGTATAACCCAGGAGAACCGCAATAATACGATGCATCAACACGCGCGATCTCAAATTGAATCGTCCATTACACGCGGCATCACAAAACGCGTGGCGGGAAATCCGCACGATACGCGATACCCTCCCGTCCGAACGGTTTTGAGTGACTGAATGCGGTGCAGAAATCACCGCTTGGCGCCTACCAGCGGCCCGCGCGCATGCCGCCCCCTCGCCCCGCGAGCGAGAAAGGGACAACATATGCCCAGAGCGATGCGTGCGAAATCGCGGCGCATTCATAGACCGTCATTAACCCCAGCATAGCAACGCTAAATTAAACATTCACCCGCCCTAGGCCGAATCCCTTAGGCCTATTCACTACTGGGGAGACGAGATAGCGTTGCTATTGCTCGCTTAAGAACTGAATCCCCTACCTGAACTGTCGCGACTCGAGGAGTGCCATCACTACCTGGGAATAAGTTGAGAATGCGCCCTCTGCGCCATCGCAGTGGCGGCAGGTTGGCATCCTTAACCAGAACGAGATCTCCGATGCGAGGGGGTTCAGTTCTGTCCGTCCACTTAAGGCGTTGCTGCAGAATGTGCAAATACTCAAGCGACCATCGCTTCCAAAAATTCTGAGACATTTGCTGCAGCAACTCATAACGCGTCAAACGATTGCTACTGACCTCTGTGTAGGGGTATTCTGGCAAGGCGTTAAGTGGTCGGCCAATTAAGAAATGCCCTGGTGTCAGGGCCTCCAGATCATTCGGATCTGAGCTAAGCGGACACAAAGGACGTGAATTGAGAACGGCCTCAATTTTACAAAACACGGTCGCTAGCTCCTCAAAGGTTAATATCGTTAAACCTATAACGCGCATCAAATGCGTCTTAGCGGACTTTACAACCGCTTCAAATATACCACCCCAGTGGGGGCATCCTGGTGGATCGAACACCCAGTTAATGCCCTGACGGGAGAGGCTCGTGCCGATAGCTTCCTCGTTTTCCGATAAAAACGTTATAATTTCTTTCATACATCGATCAGCGCCCTTAAAGTTGGTACCACAGTCCGACCTGATCAGCGCTGGTCGCCCTCTTCGCGACACAAATCTATCTAAAGCTGCTAAGAAAGCCTCCGTAGTGAGGTCGGCCACGAGTTCCAAGTGGACGGCCTTGGTTGCTAGGCACACAAACACGCACAAATACGCCTTGATTGACTTCGCGTTGCGAAGGCGTGATGCCTTTACCATAAAAGGCCCCGCAAAGTCCGTTCCCACACCCGCAAACGTCCAGGCTTCCGTCACCCGGTCCGGTGGGAGGTCTCCCATCTGAGGTTGCTTTGTGGCTGCCTTCAACCGATAGCAAGGCAAGCACCGAAACACAATGCTCCGTACCGTACGTCGTCCAGACAAGACCCAAAACTCGCGCTGCAGAATAGCCAAAAGTGCATTGCAGCCCGCATGCGAGTTTTTCTGGTGACGATCCCTAACTATAAGTTCTACCAAAGGTCCCTTCTTTGGGAGTAACAGCGGATGCCGTGCTGAAAAGGGCAGGTTAGCGTTCCGAAGTCTACCTCCAACCCGGAGCATTCCATGCTCGTCCACGAACGGGTTGAGGCGCACAAGACCTCCCTTCAGCTTTCCACGGCCATCCCTGAGCAGCCTGGCCTCTTCCTCAAAATGTTCCGCCTGGACGACCCTAACCAATAAACTTAGAGCCGCATTCCGCTCCGCAGGCGAGAGGACAGGTGCCAAGTTCCGTTCTGCTTGAGGTTTTCTACAGTTGTTCACTAACCGTTTGATCCAACCTGTCACCCCTAGAAGTTTGTCGAGGGAGCTGTATCGTTCCAGCAAGAAAGCCGCACTAGGCTTAGGTACGATCTGCCCTACGTTCACTCGCAAACCTCGATCAGGTGGCCCAAGCGGCGACCCGCACTCATTGTATGGCCATCTCTCAGGTGACTCAGTCAGCCACTGAGGTCCCCACCACAGTGAGTGACCTACCAAATCAGGGGCCCTACATCCCCGTGAGGCGCAGTCCGCTGGGTTCTGTTCTCCCGGTACGTGTCTCCATACCAACGGAGTTTCCGATCCTTTAATCTGTGACACCCGATTTGCCACGAAAACCTCAAGAGTATGTACCGACGTCTGTAACCAGCACAGAACTATCCTACTGTCGGTCCATGCGTACACCGTTTCATCCAAATTGATGGTACCGCGTAGATTACTAGCGACATGATGTAGCAAGCGCGTGAGAAGCGCTGCTCCCGCCAATTCCAACTTTGGAATGGTCCATCTTGTCCTAACCGGAGCCACCTTACTCTTGGCCATAACTAGACGCACGTCTACAGTTCCCGTTGAACTGACTGTCCGCAAATAGACAGCTGCCGCGTACCCTCGCTCCGAGGCATCACAAAACCCATGTAGGGTAGCCTTACATCCCACCGATGGGAGCAACTTGCGAGGTATGGCGATGCGTACGATCCCTGGTAAGGTGGTCACAAACTTGGTCCAATCATTCAACAGCTCTCCGGAGAGCTGGTCGTCCCAACCCAAGTTTGCTATCCACAACCTTTGCAAGAAGCACTTCGCCATGAACGTCACCGGTGCGATCCACCCGTTAGGATCGAAAGTTCTGGCGATCGTCGATAATACCGAACGCTTCGTCCAAGTCTTCTGCAAAAGGTCTGGCTCGATCTGATACGTAAAGACATCATGCGTTGGCCTATATTGCACCCCTAGGATGCTCAACGTATTTGGATTGTCCGGGTTCTCGAAAAGGTGCAACCCGGCCAGGAGCTCTGGACAGCTGGACAGCCATTTCCGCAACTCATAACCTCCTGATTCCATGATCGCGATCAGCTCGTCTCGTAGTAGCAGTGCTTGTTGCACGCTATCTGCACCCGTGCAGATGTCATCCACGTAGACGTCGCGATCCAGTACTGCTGCGGCTCGAGGGAATCTTACCCTTTCCTGTGCGGCCAACTCTCGCAGCGTGCGTACTGCCAAAAACGGACTTGGCTTCAGACCATACGTTACCGTGTTAAGCTCATAAGTGACCATCGGCTCGTCAGGGCTCTCACGCCACAAAATCAGCTGGTACCGACGGTCATCCGGGTGTATAATTGTTTGGCGAAACATCATTTTGACGTCTGCGACGAACGCTACTTGGTGCAACCGAAAATCTGTGAGGATGTCCACAATGTCCCGGTTCAACTTGGGACCCGCGTGCAGACACTGGTTCACAGACACACCATTCGATGTAGGAGCAGAACCGTCAAACACTACCCGTATCTTCGCCTCCGGTGACTTCAAAACAGCCAGGTGTGGTATGTAGTAATGCTCGACACACCTCCAATCTATGCTGGACACCGACATGTGGCCTAACTCTAGGTACTCCCTCATGAATCTGATATACTTCTGCCGAAGTGCTGCATCTCGCTTCATCTTTCTCTCCATAGCCAGTAGTCTCCGTTCCGCGATCTGTCGCGAACTACCTAAGGAGGGGCGGTTTGGGAGAAATGGCAGCCTGGTAACAAACCTACCTGACGAACTTCGTGCAGTGTTGTACTGATAGAACAGCTCGCACTCGTCATCCTCTGGCTTCCGTCTATCCGCTGTGGGTGGCTCCTCAGACTCCCAAAACCTCTGCAGCACCTCCGACAACACACTACCATAGAGAACCGTATCGCCCTCTGGTAGGTCCTGAGGTCTCCAAACTGGGCCAAAAATAACATACCCCCCTGTGGTATCAACGGCCACTAAACCAGTTTGCTGAAGTACCCGTTTTCTGCCACACCAGAATCTCCCGAGGACGTCTGACCCGAGGAGAACGTCCACCGTACCAGGAGTATCAAATTCAGGATCAGCTAACTCTAAGCCTGTGGTTAACCCTCGTACCGTTGACGGTAACCGAACCTGAGGAAGTTTCCCTACCACTTCATCCAGCACCACTGCTGAGGCATGATAGCTGACCCCTGTACCTGTATTACCTAATGTGAACTCGAAGTTCACCTGACCCCGAACGTCAGGCACATCTACACCTCCAATACCTACAGCCCCATCCGTTGTGGGCCTTATATTTAAGCGTAGCCTACTCACCAGCTTACTAGACACAATACAACCCTGAGCCCCTGTATCTAACAAGGCTCTTACCTGTATGCTGCGGCCACCGTATCCCCATACCCAAATCATTGCCGTAGGCAACAATACCGTAATTGGCCGGGGGGCCGAAGCTGGCGTGTAGGCGGCGATTACCTAGCAGGAATCTAAGCGCGGAGTGTCCGCGTCCTGCGGGGGGGTCCCCTCTCTCCGTACACCTTCGAGTGGGTCCCACTCCTGCTGATAGGGACCTCTGGTCCTGTACGCCATGGCTGGCAGCCTATAGTAACCCTGCGGCAGGCGCGCGTACCGTGGATGCGCCTGTAGCCGCGGGTGCTCAGCCAAGGGGAGAGGCATGCGTGGGTCATGGGAACTCACCATGTTGTTCAGACCCGCCGAGTACTGCATGTACTGGCCCTGGTGTTGGCACCCGCCCGTAGCATCACGTACTTGTGATGGGTGCCCCTGACCTTGGACCTGTGACCACCTACCCTGTTCCGGCACCTGCTGCCGAGGTGGTGACTGTCTCGCGCGTGGTGAAGGGGGCATCACCTGCTGATGTCCCTGGCCTCGTCCCTGAAACCCTGGTGGAAGAGGACTCCTCCTTGGAGGGGGTGGGGAGCGTTGCTCCCGTCTAGGTAGGGCAGACTCCGTCCGCTGACCCGCGTCAGCTCTGCCTCCGTAATCTCCGCTGCGGTTCATGCATAGGAGCTGATGGTGGGCACCCTGGCAGTACCTGCAGTTGGTGCTTGATGGGCACTCTCGCACCTGATGCGGCCCCATACACCTAAAGCACCAACGCCGTTGCTGCACCACACCACGACGTTTCTGCACCCGCTGTGCAGCGAACTCCTCACACGCAGTCACCTGATGCCCCGCCTCTCTGCAGTAGGCACACCTCGATTCCAAATTAGCGACATTGTATCGCCTGGGTGGCCTACTCTTACCGTCTCGCGCCTGTGCACCCGGCCGTTCCGGGCGGCGAGCGGCCGCAGACTCCGCGTGAGGCGACTCTCCAAATTGGGCATCTACCCGCCTGCACTCGGCCTCGAGGAAGGACTTGAGCTCCTCGAAGGTCGGGAGGTAATCAGATGTCTTACCTCCGTGTGACTGTTCAAAACGAGCGGCCATGTCGCTCGGCAGGCGGCGCAACAACGTGTGGACCAGAATATAATCATAGCCTGACACCGGCATCCCCTGTCTCTCAAGAGCGTTCACTGCAACGCAGACAGGGTTGAGGACCTTGGCCCTGAGGTCCGTCCCTCGTGTGATGGTCGGCACGGTGAGCCACTGTTCCAGGAGTTGGTCAATCATGAGACGTTTGTTGCTGTATCTCTCGATCAGCAAACCGCGAGCCGTCTCGTAACTTGCATCATCGACTGGTAGATGCTTTACCAGCTCATGGGGCTCACCTTGCAGCTTGGCCATCAATTGTGCCATTTTATATGCCGGCTGCAAGTCAGTGCGGTTATGAATCACACTGTCAAACAGATCCTGGAATCGGGTCCAATCCGTGTAGTCCCCGTGGAAGACCGGAATAGCCACAGCCGGCAGGGGCACTTGCACCCCCGGTCCCCGCGGACCATGGGATGGGTCCGGCTCCCCAGCCCTACGCCTGGTGATCACAGCAGCCGCCTGCTGGATCTCCTGCCCCATCTCCAGGCACTAGGTCACATTCGCCCGGACCATAAGTTTGGCCTCCTCATCAGGCGTCCCATCAAATAACTCCTCGCATCCAGTGAGGCAATCCAACACCTCCGCGACCCGTTCGTCAATCCGTTGCGCACAAGCGATGAGTGCGTCCTCTCGGTCCCCGCGACCGACCATCGCCTGCTTAGTCGCGAACCAAATTAGGTGCGTTCTAATTTTTGCCTGAAGCTGTGTAATTGTGGGAGCCATGGTACCAACCCAAAGTAACACCGAACCGTACAATAAAAAACAATAATAGACAATCGGCCCTGATCCTACCGTTAGGATATCCGCACAGGGTAAACACAACGATAATAACAAGCAATTCACTAATTGATTGGCCCTGATCCTACCGATAGGATATTCTACACAGGGCACACACTACAATCACAATAAATATATTTTTTTTTATGTAGGTAGATTAAAAATCTTATACTAAAATATTCTTAAATCTAGTGGTTTTCTGAACCACGCTCTGCTACCAAAAATTGTCTAATTCCAAGCCAAACTCCCGCAGTGGAAGCGATTTACACAGATAAATTTCGAGCAAAATACCAGGAGTTCAACTGGAGGCAGACAATGGCTGCGTTACGCAGCGCTAAATAACATACGCTGCACAATATAGCAGCGCATACTATGAATTAAACGTGAACCTAAATCTATTTAACCTAATTAACTAAGTTGAGTGAAATTGGCAAATGATGTGTTCCAACCTTTACATAACTCAAGTCGGTAGTAAATACCGTCTGCCGATCTGGCGTTACGTCACACGTATTAGCACTAGATTATAAGTAAGTACCTCCAAATTATATCACCCCACGAATTCCGCAATTCGTACTAAGGAGTCACAATGATATGGTACAACAAATATGACTAAAGGGAACACACCAGTAACACGAATAAACAGGTTTAACACTTACAGTCCCGTGCCGGCGCAAATGCATAAATACCCAACGGAGAAAGGAAGTTCAGGGAATGGATCAAATAGGAATTCCGTTGGTACTTACAGGGCTGGGTGGAAAAGATATCGACACCCAGCATTCCACTACAGCCTTGGCGCGTTATTCACGTCAAACCACTCACAGCTTCTGTTCGTATTCCACTTTGATATTAGTCATTACGCGTGACCCAACCCGAATTTGGGCCGTACAAACGCGGGCCAAAATGGCCACCTGATGCCTATTCAACGCGACGCTCACGTGGAAGACGTCGAGACATCCAACAATCACTAAGCCTGGTATTCTAGTATAACCCAGGAGAACCGCAATAATACGATGCATCAACACGCGCGATCTCAAATTGAATCGTCCATTACACGCGGCATCACAAAACGCGTGGCGGGAAATCCGCACGATACGCGATACCCTCCCGTCCGAACGGTTTTGAGTGACTGAATGCGGTGCAGAAATCACCGCTTGGCGCCTACCAGCGGCCCGCGCGCATGCCGCCCCCTCGCCCCGCGAGCGAGAAAGGGACAACATATGCCCAGAGCGATGCGTGCGAAATCGCGGCGCATTCATAGACCGTCATTAACCCCAGCATAGCAACGCTAAATTAAACAGTCCCTGTTGTAGGACCTTTATTGTAGATAACCAAAATATTATATAACACCTATCCTTTCAGACCTAGGTATTGTCATTTTGGGCAAGTTGTTGTTACTTGACGCTAGCCTTTTCTGAATTTTAATTAATGAACACACGTTAAAGTTAAATATTTTCCAAAACAGCACCTGTTGTAAAGGAACATTTTATGAAACGGCAATTTTGCGATACCATTATTATTTGGAACTTTAGAAAACTGCATAAACTTTGCCACGTACAACACACTAGCTACTAATATCGCGAGCAAGAACATTAAAGAATCGTCGAACGGTATCAAACTACAATCTACCAGTTCCCCCTCTATGGATCACCGACTAGCAAAAACTAAGACTTTGTTTCATACACAAACACATCACGCCTCTAATCTCTTGCAGGGTAGGCAGAGTGCAAAAGGTTGCAAAAACGGACATTCACGCCACGTCTGACAAATATTTGAGGGTCATTTGGAAAATTGTGTATTGCCATAGTGACTTGTTGTAAGCCCATTGCCTAAAATTGCAATACAATCCTCGAGTGCCTTAGTCGCCTCTCACGAATCCTACGGAAAAGAAATGGGATGATGCTATTCTAAGCCGGCATCATACTTCGTTTCATTTTTTAAGATAGCCAGCAATGTATGCCGGACCGTGAACGGTATTTAGAAACAGTTTGAGAGGGCTCTTACCTGACGCGCTTTCTTTTTACCGCACAAAGTGGTTTGTATCACCAGAGCTCCTCTAATTCTTGTACCCTAGACGAAGTTTTTCTACGAGCTAAAGTGACGAATTTATAACAAAGTAGAATTGAGTCAACTGTCTCTTGATGCAAGGATTTTTTATGGCTTTGGATCGCAAGAAAAATACTGCCCTCGCTTGAAAATTTTGCAAGTTTTCAAAAAAAAAAGTTTGACTTTTTCCATTTTATAATTTTTAATTTAGTAACCACGTGCCAAATATATACTTGGAATGCTGCTAGCCATTTCTGGATGAATAACATTGAGAAATGCAACTTTGATCACTATAATAGCATAACATAGTCTACTATTTCTTACATTGTCTATGGTTCGATCCTACTCTGCTTACAAACTCACGTTCGTGAAATAAAAACTGAAAACTGTTTGAAGCAATGTTCAATTGATCGAATATTAGATGTTTCAGCAGATATGGAATTATCGTTAAACAATATCCCGTGGTATATAATAATAATAATTGCTTTATTCAACATTTACAATTATGTGCATTATTAAAATATAACAACCACACTAGGCAGAGCCTGTACCGCGGGTGTCAAATACATAAATTACTTATTAACATGTGAACACAATCTTCATCATAATAAAATAAGCTTCATTGAAATTTTAAAAACTGGGTAGAATTTTTACAAGTGAACGATAGCGAAATCGCAGGACTAGCTGATAAGGAACAACTTTCCCCAAGAAACATAGTTTAAAGCAATGTTCAATTGATCGAATACTAGATGTTTCAGCAGATATGGAATTATCGTTAAACAATATCCCGTGGTATGTAAAATATGCTTTAATGAAATTTTAATAAATAGGTTATGTTTTACTAGGAACCGATAGCGAAATTGCAAGACTAGCTGATATGGAACAACTTTCCCCAAGGAACATAGTTTAAAGCAATGTTCGATTGATCGCATCCTTAGATGTTTCTGCAGATATGAAATTATCGTTTAACAATATCCCGTGGTATATAAAATAAGCTTTAATGAAATTTTAATAATTGGGTTATGTTTTACTAGGAACCGATAGCGAAATCGCAAGACTAGCTGGTAAGGAACAACTTTCCCCAAGGAACGTAGTTTGAAGCAATGTTCGATTGATCAAATCCTTAAATGTTTCTGCAGATATGAAATTATCGTTAAACAATATCCCGTGGTATGGTATGGTAACAACTTTTCCCAAGGAACATAGTTAACAGCAATGTTCAATCGAAATGTTGTTGATCGAACCCTTAGATGTTTCTGCAGATATGGAATTATCCCGTTGTTCCCGTGCTATATATTTAATGAAATTAGAAATATTTGGTGAACGATAGTGAAATCACAAGACGAGCTGATAAGGAACAACTTTCCCTTAGGAACAAGGTTAAAATATGCCTAAGGTACCGTAAGTAAGTAATTTCACCATGTCATCTATATTTTAAGAGTATGTATTCATTTTATTCAAAAATACTAAATCTATTACAGTTATGACTATAACAGGTGGAATTCGACTTGAATTTGATGATATCGTAGAGCAATTAGACATTACGAAAATAGCAAATAATGAGCTGAATAAAACAAAGCATACAATAGAAAATATTAAACTTTGGTTCCTTTGGTGTACAATAAAAGCATATTGTATTGTTTGGTATTATAAATAGCTCGGATTTGAAGCACAAAAAAACATCATTAGCGGACATGTAATACAGGGTTTAAGGGACAGTGCTTCAAATATTAAAAGCGAGCATTCAAGCCACTAAACTGATCAATTTTCCCATACGAATGGCATGTCAAAAATACTTTGGGCAGTCAGCGGATCTTGATTATCAATGGGAGGTCGAGTTTTTAGGTGTCCCTCAAGCTGTAATCCTCACCTATGAAAACTTAACGAAAAGCAATTTTGGTTTTGTCAAAAAATAGTGCTGAAATAGTGACAAATAGTGACATATGCAAGAAAATTAGTGACTTCATATCTCCCAAGATATGGCTATCGTTTGGTGAGGATTACAGATCGAGGCTCACGCTGTAATCCCAAATCTCGTGTGAGCAAACGGTGGGGTATTTTCACTTGGTCTACATTCCAAAAAATAGTGCCTAATTAGTGACTAATAGTGACAAAAGATGAGAAATAGTCGCTTTATAATTCCGAAGTTATAAAGGCATATTGGTGAGGATTATACCTATAGCAATTTTTGCTGTAATCCTCACCTCATTTCTGCTAAACGCTTAGGTCTTTTGACTCAAATTTAGTATCAAAAAATAGTGCTGAAATAGTGTTCTTAAACTGCATTGATATTTATTTAGTTTATGTAGTAGAAGCAATCAAAAAAACCGTAAGAACTTCTACATACAAAATGGTCAGGTACAGTCGCGAACAATACTTCGTAGAATACAGACTTGATTTTTGCTTTAATTTAGGTAATGTCATTTCTGCCAATATAGGTAGGTATTAACTTAAACATAAGTTGAGCCACTGACATTATTTTGGTCTATTTTATGAGTAGGTATTTTGGTTGACTATTTTTTTACGCCTTGAACTTTTTAACGGTTTTATAATAATAAAGTATTTATATGTACTTATGCTATATCTTTCAGATCAACACATCGCATTAATTTATCACATCGTATTCTCTTAAGTCTGAAAGCCCTGTTTTGTCGCGCCACCGCTCAAGCCACCGCTAAACAAAACCGGTTTGGCCGAGCCTCGAAAACTGACCGCCGCGCGTGTGAGCGAGAGGGTAGACAATAGTGAAATTATTGCATGCACTTCGCCTGCGTGGTATTTTTTGGTTTCATCACGTTACGCAATATTGAGTATTATGACAACTCAAATATAAAATTTCTTAAATAACAAATACGCCCCTTACGATTATTATGAAAAATTAAAATGAAAACGCACGTTTTGAAAATAACAAAAATTATTATTTAGGTATAATTAGGTACTTCGTTAACTATAAAGGATTAAATCTATTTAGTGACCGATAGCGAAAACCCAGGACGGGCTGGTGATAAGGAACAACTTTTCCCAAGGAACATATGTCGAAATATGAAAAAAAATTGGAACTCCCATAGTAACCCAAATCAGCTGATCGACAATTTTGTACGGGAGGTCTAATTTTTTTTTCATGTTTCGACCTATGATCCTTGGGGAAAGTTGTTCCTTATCACCAGCCCATATGAGTTCAATGAATTTTACCACATAAATATGTTTTTTGTTCCATTTTTACCAAACAAGTTAGGTACTTACCTGTATCTTTTATGTATTTATTTATGTACTACACACTAGATACAAACATATATCACACATTTATCCCTTACGGGTTAGGCAGAGCAGTAACAGCCGCAAAAAATACGGTCGTTATCATCGCCACGTCTGACTGATTGAGAAATATTGTGTACTGTCAGATATAAACAAAATACTTGAAGGAAATAAATTTGTTTGATTACGTTCCTACCGACATAACAAACCAGTATTGAGCTTCAAGTACGACAATACGAAGTATTGTTCGCGACTGTACCTGACCATTTTGTATGAAGAAGTTCTTACGGTTTTTTTGATTGCTTCTACTACATAAACTAAATAAATATCAATGCAGTTTAAGAACACTATTTCAGCACTATTTTTTGATACTAAATTTGAGTCAAAAGACCTAAGCGTTTAGCAGAAATGAGGTGAGGATTACAGCAAAAATTGCTATAGTTATAATCCTCACCAAGATGCCTTTATAACTTCGGAATTATAAAGCGACTATTTCTCATCTTTTGTCACTATTAGTCACTAATTAGGCACTATTTTTTGGAATGTAGATCAAGTGAAAATACCCCACCGTTTGCTCACACGAGAGTTGGGATTACATCGTGAGCCTCGATCTGTAATCCTCACCAAACGATAGCCATATCTTGGGAGATATGAAGTCACTAATTTTCTTGCATATGTCACTATTTGTCACTATTTTAGCACTATTTTTTGACAAAACCAAAATTGCTTTTCGTTAAGTTTTCATAGGTGAGGATTACAGCTTGAGGGACACGTTTTTAGGTGGTTTCCTGACATTTGTTCCTATGAGAAAGTTATTTAGGGCATAAGGGTGTAAGGGACAGTCCTCCAAATACTTAAAGCGGGCATTTAGGTCATCAAACTGATCAATTGTCCCATACGAATGTATAACAGGGATACGTAAAAAAATACTATGGGCAGTCAGCGAATCGTGATAATTTTTCAGTTGTTTCCTTACATATGTTCCTTAGAAAAAGTTGTTAGTTTCATGGTTTGTATGCATTCGATATTCGGTAGGTTGTCCCTTACACTCCGTATACTGTTCATCGAAAGTAAGAGAGAAATAGATAATGTAATGAGCAAAAAAGGACAGCTCTATAAATAACCCAACAATGGATTTAGCAAGATCAAAGCCAACTCGCTACTCTCAAACCCTGAGCTATGTCATTGTGGCCGAAAATAGCGAGTAGCGACCCTTTCAGCCCACAGATCCCACCAAAATTGAAACGTCCAAAATATGTCGCATAAATCGTCAAAACAGTTATTTATACCCAAAAACAACGAAACAAAACTAGGATATTGTACTTGGCAGATAGTTTCGATTACCGTGGAACTCCCATTACTAAATAGTTGCGTTCCCGAAGCGACGAATAGTTTTGGCATAGTTGCTTGCGTGACATTTTGCTTTGCCTTTTATGACAGGCGCTTTATTATTAAGTCCACATTGCTGGGTTGCCTAGATTACAACTGTTTGTATTTGTATTCGCTTTCTAGAAGAATTTTCAAGTGGGTAATTGAGTCGACAGATGCTATTAGAAAAAATCGTGTATCACTTTGATGTCAGGTTGTCAGCCTGTCGCCTAATATTGTAATAGACATACAACCCTCGAGTCCCTTATTCGCTTCTTACGAAACCCCTGGAAAAGATATGGGGTGATGCTATTCTAAGCCGGAATCACACGGATGAGCCAGCAATGTATATTATAAAACTCATATCAAGAAAGCGGCAGCGTGTTTCTCAGAAACAGGGTCATTGGGTTTCAGAATACCTTAGTTCTGTTGCTCGAATACAATCCTTAGATTATAAAGCACTACTAAATTGATAATCCGCTCACATTTTCTGCGAAGGTGAGTGTATTGTAATAGATTTCTCTGAAACTGGGCGCTTCGCTTCGAATCAAACTCCAATAATTTTAAACACTTCCCGTGTATTTTTTTTATTAAGTATTGGTTTGCTGTTGACTCTAGTCTAGGTCATAGGACAGAGGTAATTTTTGTAAACTTGCAAAATTTTCAAGCGCGGGCAAGATTTGTACCTGCGACTTTCACCATTAGAAATGGCGACGCCACTTTCATATGGGCCACCGCGTCCCCTCCTTGCGTGACAATTTCGCAAGTTTATCTTAATGCAAATAAAGCGTGACACGGCTCCATCTACCGGGTTAGTTTTGCAACTAATACCCAGCGACTAATTAATTCTTTACAACGGACAACACAAATTTTATATCAGAATCAGTGCCCACGTAATTTTTTACTCATGAAGTTTGATCAGATAAATATTCCTCAAAAAATGTTTAAGTAACATAGAAAAAGGTTGGCCTTACCATTTTTCTGACACAGACATTTTTTCTTTTTACACAAATATAGATTTTTACTAAAAAGGATTACACCACCTTTTTTATTTTCCAGTTTACTTACTAGTCTTTGTCTAGCCCCTTCTCTACTAGTTTATGGTAACATACATCTATGAAATGAATAATTAGCTTGTAAATAACAGATTTAAATATAATTATTTCAATTTGCAACAAATGCGGATTTTTGGTGGTGGTGGCGTATAGTTACATACCGTGTGATTAACCTGGCCAGACCCGACTCAGTGCCTTTATTTTAATTTTTTAATCTCGCCTGAGCCGGTTTTCTATCAAGACAATACAAATTTGTTTTAAAATTGTTTTATACCAATAATTTTGTTACACTATTTATTTTTTTATAATCATGACGGTAAAAAGTGATAGTATGTACTTCTGCATGGAATAAAGTTCATTTTTTTTTTCAATTTTATGACGAAAATAACACCTGCGTTTAGTCCAGTTGCGAATCTTTGGATTGTTTTAATCTAGCATTATATTACACGGTGCTGTGTGATGCCGGCTTAGAACAGCATCACACCATTTCTTTCCCGTGGGAGTCGTAAGAGGCGAGTAAGGGACATGAGGATGTGTGTTGCAATTATAGGCGATGGGCTGACAATCTGTCACTATAGCGATACACAATTTTCCGAATGACCCTCAATATGTAAGACGTGGCGTAAATGACCGTTATTGCGGTCGTTTACGATCTGCCTACCCCGCAAGAGATAAAAGGCGTGATATGTGTATGTATGTATATTCCACGGTCAGAGTCGAGATATATAGCAATCGATTAAGCTTAAAAAAATAAAACTAACCAATGTGTCCTTTGATAAAAAGTCTTCAGTCCAGTACTTTCGAAGATAATTCAAAATTGTTTCTTGAATATAAATATTCATTCCATTGCAACCTGGGCTGTTTCAGAGTCCATACAACGGTGCTAAGACAACTGGCGATATGTGGAGGCGCTAAGAAGCACAAAGTAAGTATTGGCGGCGGCGCACCAAACAATTTTGTGCAAGAAGCCTCTATCAAATGGCAACGAACATTGTATTTTTTAATGAAAATAATAAAGCACTGTGTGTGCATATCTATTGAAAAAAGTAGTTTAGTATTTCACCTAAAATACACCTTAAAACTTCGTACAGTTATTTCCCAAACATAGATTTTTTGCGGAATTGTTCATAATCTCAAAGACTCAAACAATAAAAATATCCTGAAGTGAACTATACACATACATACACATATTACGCCTATAATCCCTAGCGGGGTAGGCAGAGCGTAAACGGCCGCAATAAACGGATGTTTACGCCACGTCTGACAAATATTTGAGGATCATTCGGAAAATTGTGTATCGCCATAGTTACAGGTTGTCAACCCATCGCCTAAAATTGCAATACACTCCCTCGAGTCCCTTAGTCGCCTCTTACGACTCCCACGGAAAAGATATGGGGTGATTCTATTCTAAGCTGGGATCACACGGCTCTAATGTGAACTATACATAAGCCATTAAGCACATAACACTTAGCCAGACCGTTTCAGAGCGTTCACTGAGATGTGTAAGAAAGCGCCGGCAAGATTAAGAGGCGGGTGTAAATTTAGTGCATTTGAAACATCGTCTAATGGACTTGCCTGGTTGTGGAGACGTGGCCTTGCTTTAAACACTTTCAGCTAGGTACTATATTGGTCTCAAATATCGAAAATGAACTCTTTGATATAGGCGTGATTTATGTATGTATGTACATACACCCGCTATCTCCGAAAGTACTTGACTGAAGACTTTTCATCAAAGGACACATGGGTCAGTTTTTATTTTTTTAAGCTTAATCGATTGCTATATATCTCGACTCTGACCGTGAAATATAATGCTAGATTAAAACAATCCAAAGATTCGCGACTAAATTATACGCAGGTGTTGTTTTCATCATTAAAATGGAATAAAATGAACTTTATTCCATGCAGGATAGTACATACTATCACTTATTGACGTCATGATTTGCCATTATAAAAAAGAAATTGATATAACAGAATTATTGGTATAACACATTTTTATAACAACTTTGTATTGTCCTGACAGAAAATCGGCTCAGGCGGGAGAAACACAAATAAAATCACTGCCTTGCGACTGGCCAGGTTATTCACACGACAGTAACTTTCGCCATTTGCAAACAACATTTGTTTCATATTAAAACCATGATTTTTTAAAGGTGCATTTGAGGCAGTGTTTTTTCAGGCCTAAAATGGCTTCTCTTTTAGTTTGTCGTATCATTTCCTGACCTATACAGGGTTTAACGGACAGCCCTCCAAATACTTATAGGGCTCATACAGATCGTGAATTTGAACAACTTTCCATGAAAAAATATTACAGGAAACGCCAAAAAAAATTGATTTTCCGTAGTAAATGCAATCAACTGATCTTGATTTTTATGGGAGGAAAATTTTTGTGTCGTTCCTTGACATATGTTCCTAGGGAAAATTTGTTCAGTTTTATGATCTGTATGCATCCTAGTATTCAGTATTCGGAGGGCTGTCCCTTACACCATACCTAATAGATAGTATTACTATTGAGGGCTCGATTGATATTCCCCGCCGGTCCACACACGGCCGCGTGGCCGACCCGACGCCGCAGCCGCCGCCAATTATTCCGGGTGCGGTGTTAAAACATAATGATTTCTATTAGGATTCCGCAGACGTGCATCATTGCTGTGTGGAGAGGGGTAGAAAACATTTGGCCATAAATGAAAATAAGAAGGTGATGAAAAAATGTTAGCGTCTCGGCTGTGGTACACACATACACATATAATCCCTTGCGGGGTAGGCAGAGTGTAAACGGCCCCAAAAAACCGACATTTACGCCACGTATGATAAATATTTGAGGGTTATTCAGAAAATCGGCTGGAGATACCTAATTAATAATGTATGAAATGACGCTAACATTATTAAAGCTTCTTATTTTCATTTATGAAAATAATATAGCACTGTGAATGCAAAATAAACTATTGTAACATTTGGTCATATGAAACGCGGATGCAGATATTTGCAAATTAAAATACGTAACGCTGGAAATGATTAACAAAACAACATTTTATCAATTTAATTCATCTAATTTTGTTAAGCATTTATAGATTCAAATTTCATAGACATAGCTCCGTGGCAGGGGTAGTCAACCTTTGGCAAGTAAACATACATGGAATAAGTTTGTTGCAAATTCATGTTTAAGTAAAAGCTACGCTTTTGTAGCACTTGGTCTACGTAGTAGCTACAACAGTTCGTAGTAATTCTTTAATCTTAAAATCCAATAAATTATTAATAATTGATTTTCAAATTCAATTCCTGAATTTAATTTTAATTTGTTTTTGGCCACAAATAATAAAAATTATACCATTTTTATTAAATAAAATGTCACAACATAAGACGCAACAAAAATCTAAAACAATTTGTCGTTAATAATGCTGCTTTGAATCATTCTGGGTCCAAACTGCCCCGGAAGGCTGGCGGCATTTCCGCGCTGAATGACTACTGAAAGGCGTTTGACAAGATAATATCCGAAGCACCGCTCTTTCTTCTCCTCTCTCCCTCAGTTTTCAAGTTCTTTTAAATTTCCAACACAAAAGCTTTAGTCTCACCGCACCAGGGTTCGACCGTCTCCATAGCAAACGGAATTAAGCTATATAGAAGGACTCGAAATCTTGGATGTAAGTACAAAAGAGCAAAGAATTAATTAAGGATTCTCCAGTCCCATAAAAAAAACAATGAGTATTCATTTATTCTATTAATTGATCAAGAATTCTTTAAAAACCATAAACATGAAGTTTTAATAACTTACACTAGATGTCGCTTGTACGTCGCTTCAAGACGAGTATCAAGAGGTTGAGAATTTGAAGTGTTCGGTCGGAGCGCCGGTAGCACAGTAGCAGAGCCGTGGGACGGTACTCACTCAACATGTCTCGTCAACAATCCCTGGCCATCGCCAACATCTTTTCTATTTATGAAAATAATATAGCACTGTGAATGCAAGATAAACCACAGAACATCATAAACAGGTTTGTAACCCCTGTTCTATACGAATATTTTATAGCTGCACGCCTCTATCGCTGCTTTAATACGGAACTTTGATACCTTTAGGCACATAAAGTCTACTTTACTAAAAATACCTTTTTACCAATAATGTCTACGTCTTTTACCAGAATGACTACTTTACTAAAATAACCACTTTTTATAATGACTATTTTACCAAAATCACCACATTTTTATAATGTCTACTTTTTTACCAAAATGACTTCTTACGGTGTCAAGTCGTTTGATCCTAAAAATGCACCTTAGGTCCGTAGAACTTTCAATTTTTTGTTTGACAAACGCATGCGTTACGGTGCGTTTAAAATTCGCAGCGACGGACGACAAGTGGAAGAACCGTCTCAATCATATATAGGCATCGAAATCGTTACCCATCCTTTTTGGAGTCTTTTTAATTACATCAAAAATTAAAACCAAATTTGCCGTGTGATGTCAGCTCAGAATAGCATCGCCCCATTTCTTTCCCGTGGGTGTCGTAAAAGGTGACGAAGGGACTCAAGGGTTTGTATTGCAATTTTAGGCGATGGGCTGACCACCTGTCGCTATGGTGATAAACAATTTTCCGAATGACCCTCAAATGATTGTCAGACGTGGCGTAGATGTCCGTTTATTTGCGGCCGTTTCGTTTTGCCTACCCCTAAAGGGATAAAGGTGTGATATATGTATGTATGTAAAAATGAAAACAATGTTTTTCTTTTAATACAAACCTTCGCTTATTTCAAAATTTTCCATTATTGCGACCGCAAAGACGCTAGGAAAATACATATAAATATTTTATATTTCTATCAGCTTTCCACAGAAAGCTTCCTCATTCCCGATGCAAATGCGAATTCAAGTTGACACTGAAAGAAACAGGGGATTTGCAACACAAGCAACGACCAAAATCTGTATTTCTTACCCAAAAGTGACGACCGCTGTGGCGCAGCGGTAGTGCGACTGGGTTCCGGGTTCTATTTCCAGTAGGGCACTCACAAAGTTGATATAGTATATCACTTGATAGTTGATTTTTTTCCGGTTTGGTTAGACATTGCAAGCTAAACTAACTGCTTGTCTGTAAAATAGATGGTTCCGTGCTTCAAAGGGCACGTTAAAACGTTGGTCTTGTTGCTGTCTATGATAATTTAGACAACAGTTGTTACACAACCATATCAGAAGTCTACTAGTAATACGGGCGGGGTCCATGTTGTGTAAAAGAATAGTACGTACTTTAAAACTCGTGACACCAGGGTTCAACGGGTCGTCCATCGACTAGGTGACCCACACACAGAAGAAGGAGAATACCGAAAACTTTTTGCAAATCAGGGACGACTTCAAAAAAGGTCAGATCAGAGAAGTACACTGCAACAAGCGTGTAACGATTGATGAATGTACGCATACATATATCACGCTCACATCACCAACGGGGTAGGCAGAACGTAGACAGTCGCGAAATACAAACATTTACGCCACGTCTGGCAAACATTTGAAGGCTATTTAGAAAACTGTGTATAACGTATGGGCTGATAACTATGGCGATACACAATTTTCCGAATGACCCTGAAATATTTGTCAGACGTGGCGTAAAGGTCCGTTTTTTGCGGCTGTTTACGCTTTGCCTACCCCTCAAGGAATTATAGCCGTAATATGTGTATGTAGGTAAAAATAGTACGTCCAAGAAATACGTAAAACTTTCCAATTACTTTCAACCTTTTTTTTAATCTAGCTGTGAGTAGGTCAAAGAGAATGTTAAGATTCCCAATTACTTACTCTTACAGATATTTTATAAAATAATTTGTTTTTTTTTAATTCAAAACGTTTTATTTTATAAAAAGGTATATTTATTTTCTCAGTTAATAGATCAAACATCTTTTTCTCACATTTAATTTAAAAACATAATTTTCTACGCTGTTTGACTGAAATATTTTTATGTCATTTAATAATAACCACATTATTGCAAACTTGAAATCACTTTGGCAAAGTTCAGGCTTGTGGTGTGTTGAAAATGTATAACTTACTTATACGTATATCATTTTCTAAGCGTTGCTTAGAAAGTGGCGAATACTTAAGCTACAAGCGGAATAATAGCTTGTCTTTTGTTTTGAATATCCGTAACTAGTAAAATTTCACCCGAAATGTTACACAATCAACCATATCGGAGGCCTACAGGTAGTATCTACTATCTGCTGGAGGTTCTTCGAGGTTCATAAGGTTGCTTATTGACAGAATGACCCACTCGTCAAAATAAAACATACATACATAAATCACGCCTATATCCCTTACGGGGTAGGCAGAGCGTCAACGGCCGTACAACGGATATTAACACCACATTTGACAAAAGTTCGAGGGTCAATCAGAAAACTGTGAATCACTATCGTGATAGGTTGTCAGCCTTTCGCCTAAAATTGCAATACACAACCCTCGAGTCCCTTAGTCGCCTCTTACGACACTTATGGGCAAGAAATGGGGTGATGCTATTCTAAGTCGGCATCACACGGCAAATATAACATAGCATACCTTATTTACTTTATTGCACAAAATCAAGACATTGACAGATAGAAAACAAAGAGGTCTGACAATCGGATCAGGCAAAACACTGGAAAAACATGCGATAGGTGTGAGAATCGTTCCTGAAATCCTCAAATAATATGGTTATACTTTATACCACACCCGCAACAAGACGGCGTGTTATCGCAACCTCCGGGCTGGTGTTTAGGCCAAAACAACTTTCACACATAAAACTACATCTACGGCGGTTCTCCCACTTGTCGTCAGTAGCTGCGAATTTTAAACGCACCGTAACACAAGCGTCTGTCAGACGAAATTTAAATGTGACTCTTACGACATCCGCGGGAAAGAAATAGGGAAGTGCTATTCTAAGCCGGCATCACACGGCAACAACCATCTATTGATATTTCATAATTCATAATTCATAATTCATAATTCATAATTTATTTATTGCAGTCAACAGGTACATACGATCTTATGGTAAATTTTATAATAGTTTCACTGTAACTTACTTGTATCAGCATGCAATATTTACATAATTTTAGTGATTTCTTCCTACATAAAGATTTTATAAAGAACAACAGTCATTACATCACATTACTATACTAAGAACTACATAAAACAAACAATGTCATTCCTTAAAACTACTTAAATTATCTACTAAAAAATCATTAATTGTATAATAGCATTTAGAAGTCAATAAATTATATAATATTACTTTAAATTGTCTAATATTTTTTTCTTTTATATTGTCTGGTAATTTGTTAAATAATTGGGGCCCCATCATAAATACAGTTTTCCTATAAAATGTCATATTTGGTGCGATTTTTGATCTTATTTCTACCTTATTTCTAGTTTTCCGAGGACGTCTTGTGTATACTAAGTTAAAGCTATTTATATGTTCTTTTACATAGACGCATGCTTCGTAGATGTAGAGACATGGTAAAGTAAGCAGTTTAAGACTCTTAAAAAATGTAATGCAACTGTCTTGCCAATGTAGACCACACATAGCACGTATACATTTTTTTTGTGTTCTAAATAAAGGTTTGATATGGACTTCAGCAGCATTACCCCAATGCAATATGCCATATCTTAAGTTGGAAACAACATAAGCATGATACGCACTGAGAGCTGTTTTTTGTGACGCTATTCTAGTGATATTTTTTAAAACATATACATATTTACTAATTTTTTTGTTTAAATAATCTATATGTGGTTGCCAACTTAAGTGAGAATCAAGAATGATGCCCAGAAACCTGATCTCATTTACATTTTCGATAACGTTGTCACTATATTTAACGGTCAAATTATAAGATTTTTGTTGGGGAAGATAAAATTGAACATATTTAGTTTTTTCTAAATTAGCTATAAGATTATTATTGGTCAACCAGTTAATTATATCATTAAGGGCTTTATTTAATTCTCTTTCATAATTGTTAATATTATCACATTTGATGATCGCTGATGAATCATCAGCAAATAGGATCATTTTTTGTTTTATATTTTCCGGGAGATCATTTATATATAAAAGGAAAAGAAGCGGCCCTAATATGCTTCCTTGCGGAACTCCTTGTTCTACTACAAGTGTATTTGATATGGCTTCACATTCTGTGTTATTTTTGTCAATATAAGTAATATGGGTGGTCTGGTGACGATCCATAAGATATGACTTTATAAGATCATGAGCAGGACCTCTTATTCCATATGCGTATAGCTTAGATAAAAGGATTTTGTGGGACACAAAGTCAAAAGCCTTTGACATATCCATGAAAAGCACTGATACTGGTTGTCTATCATTAATACAGGATGTTACGGACGCTAGCAGATCATGAATCGCAAGATTAGTTGATTTGCCTTTGCGAAACCCATATTGCTCAGGTTTAAGAACGTTGGATTTTTCTAAAAAGCTGTAGATGTTGTTGTATATTACTCGCTCGAATATTTTAGATATGACAGGTATTAGAGCTATGGGTCTGTAGTTACTACATAGCTCCTTATCGCCTTTTTTGAACAATGGCTTAATCACGCTGTGTTTCAGTTTGTCTGGATAGACCCCCTGGCATAAACATAAATTTATTATAAAACTGATTGGCTTTGCCAATTGTTTCGAGCAATATTTAATGACCTTTGTTGAAATAGAGTCAAACCCTACACTGTTAGTGTTTTTCATGCTTTTTATAATTTTTTCTACTCCATCAGGACAGGTGGGAGATAGAAAAATTGAGTTATTAATAGAATTTATCACATTTGGGCTTAGAAATTGATTATGATCTGTCATATTTTTCGCAATATTCACAAAGAAATCGTTAAATGTATTAGCTATGCTTTGAGGTTTATTTAAAATAATGTCATTATGTTTAATTTTTTTAATTGTATGTTTTGGTTCCTGATATTTATTATTGTTATTAATAATCTGCCATGAAGCTTTCGTAATATTAGTAGCATTGTACATATGTTTATTATTCTGTATTTTTTGAGAAGTACTCAAAACATTCTTAAATATTTTTTTATATTTGTTATAGTGCTGTTTATTTTTATGTTTAATACTGTGCATGTACAATTTTCTTTTATTAATGCTAGAAATTTTAATTCCAGTAGTGAGCCATTTCGGTCTTCTATTTGCCGTTATTTTGATCTCTTTTATGGGGAAACATAAATCATAGAATAGTTTTATAGTGTCAAAAAAGGTATTATAGGCATCATTTGCCTCATCAAGACAGTAAATATTATTATGAGATAAGCTTTCAAGGCATTCCTTAAACTTGTCCATATTTTCTTTACAGTAGTCACGCACCTTTATAAACCAGTGTGATCTAGAAGAGTCTTTTTTTATTGGACACATTAGAGCCTGGGCTGAGTGATCCGATATTCCTAAGTGATGTATTTTTCCTGTGTAACCTCTGCCATTATGGGCAATATTATCAAGACAAGTTTTACTTTCTAATCTGGTTATGTCATTAAATTGTAATTTAAAATTATAGTTTGAGAGTAAGTTAATGAAATCCTTCGACAATGAAGAGATTTTTAATATATTTACATTGAAGTCTCCGCATATAATTGATTTTTTGTTACGAACATTACTTAATTTAATTAACAGAAACTCTAGCCTTTTCATGAAAACTTCTAAGTTTTTGTATTTAGGAACACGGTATATACAAACAATAATTATTTTTTGTGAAATAAGTTCAATAGCACAACATTCAAATGCTGAGACAATAGCTAATTTATTTATATCTTGGAGCTCTTTATAGTCTATACCTCTACGTACAACAATACAGGATCCTCCTCTACCTTTTTGGCGTGAATATATTGAAGCCAATTTATAATTATTTAAAGATAAATTTGATTCATGTCCTTCTATGATAAAATGTTCAGTTAGACATAACACATCAACCATTTCATTATTAGACTTAAAGTGATCCAATATTAACTCTAATTCTGAAGATTTACTTAAAGCACTTGATATCGATCGAAGTCCGTAATCAATAGGTTCAGTTTGCGAGGGCGTCTCTCTTGTCAGTTTTATTGTATCAGTAGGTTTATTAGAATCCTTTTTATTTATTGGATATTTAGTACTTTGGGGCGTGCAGTCGTTCTGGTTTAAATTAAGTATTTGTGGTTTTATAAATTCTCTTCTCAAGCCTGAAGAAGTTCTGGGTGTCCCAGTTTCTGCACATATTATTTTGAGGTTTTTGATTTGTATTTCTAGTTCCTCATTTGCTTTCCTTAGTGTTACTATTTCATACATCAAATTATTTGTAAAATCATTAGATTTTTGTAGATTCTCTTTTAACTCCTTTATTTTGCTCATCGCCATGTCATCTAGTGTAGATTTTTCGTAATCATAAGTGAGGCAATTGTCATCTCTACTTAACCGCTGGTGTTTTCTCTTTGTAATATTATGTGATTCCGAGTCCATTTTAAATATTGATATTAAAATTCAAACTTATGTTCGGTGCCTTTAAAGAAAATGTACCACTTATAATATGTTGCGTTATTTTGCCTGTTAGCAAATTCCAGGCGCTCTTCTCGAATTGTACTTGGTGGATGAATCGGCAATAATGAAAGTAATTGCTCAAGTTGTAGCAGTGATTATTTTAGTATTTAGCACTAAAATATGAATTGTTACGATGAAAAACTGTTCACTTTAACGTTGTTTTGTACTCACTGTGTATTGTTTTTATGTTTTTGGTCCCAACAAATCCTTTGTTATTGTCAACACTACCCGAACAATAACACTTAATGGATTTACACAATGCGTGCAGGAAAACTGTCACAAACGATTTCACAGGTGAATTGAGTAATTCCAAACATAATTCACACAAATTTTAGTAAATATAATCACAATATGATATTTTAAAATTTAATTAGTACGGAGGAGATGTTAACTTGCGCCAAGCGCCTGACGATCCGACGATTTGCGAGTCATAACCTTACTTAAATTCATATTAACAGCTACAACAGTATATATGTCGTAGTATTATGGCAGAATTAGGATTTCGGCCGAAATCCTAGGATATTGGCCAAAAGCCGGATTATGGCAAAATCGTAGACTTCATTCGACCATCGTCCTAAGTAGATCTAGGATTTCGGCCATAATCCTAGGATTTTGACCGAAATCCTGGATCTACGTAGTAATATGGTAAAACGAAGGCTTCAGAATACTTTTTATAAATTTTGTAGTGACTATACACATACATACATAAATACTTGCGGAGTAGGTATGCAGAGTTTTAATGGCCATAAAAAAAATTAAGGGCTATTTTAGATAAAACGTGAATGACTACAGAAAAATATAATGGTAATACACATGAAAACTTCCATCCGTAAGTCGCTTCTGGGTGTCGTACCCGCGGGAAAGAATAGGGGTGATGCTATTTTAAGCCGTCATTACACGGAATAGTGACTATCGCCATGCATTACTATTTGTCTTTACTTTAATTTGTATTCTTTTTATAATTTTGGAGAGAAAAAAAAGAACTTATGAAAATTTGATGAAACAAAATAAATGACACAAAAAATATTTATAATAATCAAATCAGTCTTTTATTTTTATTGATTCCAGATATAATGTACTAATCACTATTATTATTAGGTATCTAGTCTCGATATAAAAATTTACCATTTTTCATGAACATTTAAGTGCTTACCTCTTCTAACTATGATTAATATAACAAACATTAAATAATTCATTTTTCTGTCATTAAGATAAACTTTTGAGTATCATTTCTTTTATTAAAGATTTTTCAAGTAGTAAAAACAATATTTTTTAGATAATCACATAAATAACTGTGTATAATATTATTAGTTGAGTAATAAAATAAACATTTGGGTGTCTTCTCTTTTACAAAATATAATACAAAATATAACAAGGTAAACAGAACCTCCTGTTATCATTTGCATCACCTAGTATCTAATTCCCCCGAATCGCAATTCATGCCATAATACTAAGCAGATCCAGGATTTCGACCAAAATCCTAGGATTATGACCGAAATTCTGGATCTGCTTAGAACGATGGTCGAATGTAGTCTACAATTTTGCCATAATCCGGCTTTTGACCGAAGTCCTAGGATTTCGGCCGAAATCCTAATTCTGCCATAATACTGCGACATATACAATGGCAACCAAATGTACCTAAATTGAAGAAAATTATAAAACTATTAATGTGATACTACTAGATTTCCGCCCAGCGGTTTCACCCGCTGCCACTCATTTTCCCGTGGGAATAGTGGTTTTCCTGCGGTAAAAAGTGGCCAATATGTTATTTCAGGTTATACTCTACCTGTGTTCCAGAACGTTCAAGCCGTTTGATCGTGAAGTGGTAACAAACATACATACACACACACACAAACTCTCAGATTTATAATATTAAGTACGGATTCGAAGCGGGCATCACACGGCAAAACTTTAGTTACTGCCGTTTTAAACCCTCACACACTTCTACAAGATAGATGGCGTTACCAGTCGTTACTCGTTAGTTTTGGCCGGATGAGGAGACGTATGGCGCGAAGCAATATTGTACGTGACTGTACCTGATACGTGCAAGTACTGGCGAGTTTAAAAGTATCACCTTAGATACAAGGAGGTTTAAATAACTTTTTAAATGTAATACCTGGATATTTTTTACAGGACTGCCTAGCCAGAAAAAGAGTGTAATGTTTTTAGAGTTCATGTATGTTTGTATATATGTGCGATTCTTTAAAGTGCTGCAACTCTTTAACCACTGAACAGATTCGAATGGGAACTGTATCGTAAGAATCCTTACATTATTCCGAGTGCCATAGGCTAGGTTTTATCTCAGTCGTATTTCTAAATTGTATTTTGCTTAATAAACAACAAGATCATTTACAATTTAAGATTTACTTGGTTTTAACTACGTAGTCAAATCAAAAATGTTCTTTTTGGTATTTAAGAATAAATTATACATTGTAAATAAATAAAGGAACTGAAAAATTTAAAGAAGAAAATCAAAGAAGCATTATAAAACTGATACTTTTAAAGTTGGCAATGGCGGTACTTACATGTTTTGTTTTCAGATAACGCCTGATAATAACAATCGAGCAAATTTTACTATGAATTTAAGTAATTTTTCTATATTAATGATGGGTTTGCTCTTGACTCTAGTCTAGGTCATAGGACAGAGACAGAGGCTAAGATGGAGCGAGCTCACCCAGAAGAAGCCTGTTCACTCTTACTTTGAAGAGATTAGGGTTGTATGCGTTTGGAAACAGACGCAGGTAGTGAGTTCCACTCTTTAGCAGTGCGCATGATGACTGGAAGCGCTTAGTCCGAATTGGTGGAATGGCAACCAGGTACGGATGGTATATTCTTTATAAAGTATGCCAATTCTGCAGTGTGCAATAAATATTAAATACGACATCATAAGTATACAACAACTTAAACAACTTTCCAACATAGGTCAAAATATTTAAAAAAGATATTAGACCTGCCATACAAATTTGACTTGGTAGGCTGGTAAACATTGAATAGGAGGTCCAATTCATTTTATTTTATTTTATTTAGACCCATGTATCTTGGGAAAATTTATTCCATAACATATACTATTTATATATAACACTAGTAAAGTTTCACCTTAAATACTAAAGTATGTTTTCAATTTTCATAAATAAACGATCTATGTAGTATAGTCCAGACCCATGTGAAACTTTAAACAGCTTGCGAAAAGTGCGATTATCAAAGTGGCCCTTCCTCGCAAAAACGCGCCGTTCATTATTTACAGAACATCCGCTCTATATCACAGAGCAAGGTAAAGTTTAAAAAGGACCCCACGAAGACGACACAGAGGCAAAGCAATCAAAAATAAATTTGTTGTAGCTTGCAATGCCTAACTAAAAAATTAAAGCTACAACAGTTTACTGCTGAGCCTCCCCCTATTTTAAGAAAATGGAAAAATGATTTTTTTTTATTCAATGTAGGTTAGTATTATTACGTATCGACGTCATGATCCGTCATTGTAAAATGAAAGTAATTTGTATAACACAATTTTCTTTTTTTTTATAACAATTTTGTATTTTTCTAATAGAAAATCGGCGCGGACGGGATAAAAAAATAAAAATAAAGGCACTGCCTCGGAGCTGGCCAGGTTAATCACACAGTATGTTATTTTACGCCACCACCATGTTTAAAGGTATTGTATTCCCAAAAGCCGTTGCTGACCATTCTCTAGTTCCTTATTTATTCCTGAGTCGCCTTTTACACACCCACGGGGAAATGTTATGCTTAATTCTGTGCACAGATTTTGAACTATACAGGATGTAAGGGACAGCCCTCCGAATAGAATACTTAACAAACCATAGAACTAAACAACTTCCCATGTGAAAATATATCAGAAAACGTAAAAAAAAGACTTCCCATAGTAATTGCTTTTAGCTGATCGTGATTTTGTATGAGAGGTTAAATATTTTTTGTCGTTTCCTGACATATATTCCTAGGAAAAAGTTGTGCAGTTTCATGGTCTGCATGCACTTTTTCAGTATTTGGAAGGCTGTCCCTTACATACATACATAAATCACTCCCATATCCCATATGGTGCAGGCAGAGCGATAACGGCCGTAAAACGGATATCAACACCACGCCTGACAAAAGTTTGAGGGTCAATCAGATAACTGTTATCAGTATAGTAAAAGGTTGTCAGCCCATCGCCCAAAACTGCAAAACACATCCAACCCTCGAGTCTCTTAGTCGCCTCTTACGATAATACCCATGAGAAAGAAATGGGGTGATGCTATTCTAAGCCGGCATCACACGGCAGCTGTCCCTTACACCCCGTATAATGTGTTGATTTTGTATTCTGTAGTATTAAAATATGTTTCTGCGCCCACAAATCTGATTGCGATGAGTTTTTAATGGCTTCAATCTGGTTATCGTCAGAGTTTCCTTTCAAACATTCGATTGCTCTGAGCCCCGTCCAAGTTTCCACAGTTCGTTCACGTTTCACAACTCTTAACTACTCCAGATAAAGCTCTTCCCAATTAATTAGACAAACTTTCAATCTATGTTCAGGAATTAATTAATTGTGGAATAACTGGGAGGGACTTGTTGGCTGTTTTTGCAATGGATGGTGAACGGGAGAGTTTTTGTTATTGAGGTTGTAAAGTGGTGTTCGCTGGAATAAGAAGGAATCGCAAACTATTTGCTGGTCTTTCTCAGATTTACGTAACCCACATATGGACTTATAGTTCATAGAGGTAATTTGTTGTGTTTTATGTATCGAGCGATTTTTACTGTAGTAAAAAAATAAATAAATATAAATCACCAAATTGGTAATAGTTTTATTAAAACTCTCATCTCATATTCAATACTTATTATATTTCAGACTGAATACCAAATTTTAAAACACTTCCCGTGTAAGGTATAAAATTTTTGAAAACCTGCAAAAATTTTTTCTCCCGCGCGTTTTGATCCCGCCCGCGCTTGAAAATTTTGCAAGTTTTCAAAAATTATATTTCAGACACTGAAAAATACCTATCCTTACGTAGTGTGGTCTCTATCTCTATGATCAAGGTCTTGTAAAAGACAAAGTAATCGACTTTGTAATTTTATTTGGAATTTAGATAAAATCAGAGTTAAGTTCATACTCACATCTTGTTAGATAGAAAAATTATTACTTTATGCGGTTCTGTAAAAGCATGCAGATTAGGTACAGTAATATATTAATTAAACAGATCTTTTAAAAGATAGTAACTTTTATTGCAATGCAAAATGTTTTGAAATACTACTCTTGGTATACGTCAGGAACTTGTTTCAGAATCTTCAGCGAGAACCCAATCATCAGTCATAAACTCTCTGTATTCGGCAACAGAGCACAATGGAGTGTCTATCCGCTCCGTGGAACTAAGCTTCGAAAAATCTACATTAAATAACTCCTTACGTTGATCAATAGTAACCATAGACTCAAACCTGTGACCCCACAGTATATCGTTTTCGGTATAACTAGTCCTCGCTTGAATCGGTTGACCAGTTGTCTCTATCACTCCTTCAAAAACCACTAAAATCTCAATTTTCCCACAAATTAAATCTGCAGCAGAAACATAATACAAAGGACTGTTCTCATCAATCACATGTACAACTTGTAATGGCCATACAAAAAAAGCGGATTCATTCCCATCGAATTCAGTTTTCAACTCAATTTGTTGATTCTCAACTAATTCGTCTCCGCTGTTCATATAAATAACAAACGCCATACCTTTTATGTCGAGAATTCGTGAATATCTTATGTCACCAACTCGAAATATCAAACACAAATTATCGTTCCTCATGTTCACTACGGCACACTTACTGAATAATATGGTCTGTGTCCTGGCTTTCGGTCTAGTTAGTTTAGCAAACAATATACCGACCATGAACGCTTGGAATATTGAACTGAGTATACACTGGAAACACATAGTTATTATTGCTTCTGGGCATTCGAGTGTTATGGATCTAGCTCCATAGGCGACTGTAGTGTGGACTTCGACACTGAATAGAAAAGTGGATGTGAACCCGTAAATGTTCTCGACGCACGGCGTCCATTTGCTTATGGTCTGGTTCGGAGGTAAGTTTTCGTCTTCCAAGTCCCCGTGTTTCCATGCAATGAACCAATATAAGATACCGTACCACAGCCAGTTGCAAGCAAAGGCTAAGAAAAATCCGAATAAGGTCCATCGCCACCTGCCTTCGACTAGTGTCACAAATACGTTCTTCATCAGGAACCTCTGTTTGTTTTGACTCTCTATGTTGAACAGGCCGTTTTTGAACACAATTCTTCGTGTTTGTTTTTTGAATGGACTAGGGTTGTGACTTGTGTGACGTGTTTTTGCTGAAATATTTCATACATTTTTAAGTATAGTATAAAAATTATATATCATAAAAATACTTTCTAAAATTAAAAAGTCGTCTTGTATATGCAAGCAAGCATGTTTTACTGTACGCATAATTTATTAAAGCAAAGCTACAAGTTTTTTCGGAATGACAATTTGTGCCACTGAATTAAAAAACTACTTACGTTTTTTTGGATAATAAACACCAGGCGTTAACATAGCACTACAAACACTTGTGTCTTGTGATAGTTCATCTTCATTGAATTCCACATGTCGCTCTTTTTTTACATCTTTTTCTTCCGTAACGTGTTCCATTTTTGATTCTGATTTTTTACAGCAAAAAAACTATGAAATAATACTAAACATCAAAATAGTTACAATGACGACAGACACCTATGAGTGAGAGTACTGAATACAATGCAGCGATAAGTGATACGGCGTTTATTTAATGATTATGATAAGAAATAACACCTCTAACTGAATATTTAATAACATTTAAATACTGTGCAAATAGTATTTCTTTATTTTCGGATAAGCAAATTTACGTATTTACAAGTTGGCAATGATAAACGTTACCAAAAAAGGTGAAGACCTTTGTTAAATTTGTTAAGGTGTCTGTCAAAGTTCTACTTTGGATTCTAAGAAATAAACAAAAAACATGGAACAATGGTTTGTTATGCACTCACAGTGATATATTACTTTCATAAATAAAAATAAGAAATCGACTTTTTTCGAACCGGAATGGTTAATTAGAAAATCTCAGTTAGCATATTTTTAAATAAATATAATTAATAGCGGACGCTTCATTTTAATTCATAAAAAACTGATGGTTCTTGTGACTCATTTAATTTTACAATATTTTTTTCTTTTATCTACAAATGAAAATTTGACAAAAACATGTAATAAATTCCCTCAAACAAAAGCTAAGATCAAGGCAGATAATCATAAAGCATAATCACTGATAAGAAAAGAAAAAACAAGTATAGCATTATACCAAAGGAACCTCTTCTTTTTTCGTTTGAGACACCGAGTCGACGAACCCAGGTGTCAGAGTTTTCATCCACCTACTACTAGTAGGCCTCTGATATGGTTGTGTAATGACCACCACTTAGTAATCATAGACAGCAACTTGGACCGACCACGGAACCATCTTTCTTACGGACCATCAGGTGTTCCAGCCTGCAATGTCCTAACCACACTGGGAACAAATCCACAAAGTAAGAACTTTGTAAGTGCCCGAACGGGAATCAAAACCGGAACCTTTGCGTAGCAGGTAGTTGTACTACCACTTTGCCACATCAGCCGTAAGGCCAAAGGCAATAATGCTTCCAGATATTTATATTATTTAAAACATTATTTCAATATTTAGTTTAGAAAACAGTAAATTTCTGGTTCAAACCAGAAACGATTATTTTGTTTAAATGTTGACATAAACTATACTATTAATATGAATTTCGTCGAAGTATTTAATGTTTCACATAGTTAAAATTTAAAATTAATACATATTATTATAAAATAAAGTCCCTTGCCGTGTCCCGGTGTCTTCCCGTATCCAAGTGCCGTGAGTCACGTCAGTCATGCTTTAATCTTTAAAACTACGCAACGGATTTTATTGCGGATTTTTAAAATACTTAAAATCATTCAACAGGAAGTTTTATATGTAGTAAGGGTAAGTAACGGAGAAAGGGATTTGAGGGTGTGTATTGCAACTTTAGGCGATTAGCTGACAACCTGTCACTGTGGCGATACACAATTTCCCAAATTACCCTCAAATATATGTCAGATGTGGAGTAAATGTCCGTTTCGGCTCTGCCTACCCCGCAAGGGATAATAGGCGTGATATATGTGTGGAAAACGGTAAACAGTGGGTGAAAGCGCTAGATTGGCCGCTTGTAATGTATTTTATGAAAAACTGCATGATTGGGATCTAAATTTTATGTACAAACATGTAATTATGTTACAGCCAAAAAATACATCCCAAATCCAAGCTACACCACTTTGCGGCCAGGAAACGTCCTTTGGGGAACGCCGGGTGAAAAGGGATGGTGACAGATGACAGGCGATCCCTCTCATTGGGGATGTTTGTCATTCTATTAGCAAAGAAAACATGTGAACAACATCAGCTAGTCTAGGTTAATATAATATTAAAAAAATTTTGAACATCACCCCCCGTTTCTTACTCGCGAGAGACGAACGGTCTTATATGTTTCATATTTTTTACTATTTTAAGCGATGAACTGTCTAGCAGTCACTACAGCAATACGAAGTATTCTGATATTAAGCTAAATAATGTGTTTACGATAAATTCCAACACGCGAACCTGGATGGAGGAGGCACAGAATAGGGACAGATAGAAAAAAGAGAGGGAGACCTTTGCCCAGCAGTGGGATATATCAGGCTCGTAATAATAATAATATTAACCATTTAATAGACAGTTTGCCGTCTGTCAATCTGTCAAGGGATAAGGAGTAATGTATGCGAGATACACCACCACTTTGCGTCCAAGAACCGTATTTGGGGGATCTCCGATTGAAAAGGGATGGTGACAGTCTGTCACTAACAGATGACAGGTGATCCCTCGCTTTGGGGATGTTTGTCATTTCATTAGCGACGAAAATATTTAAACTGCTTCGGCAAGGCTAGCTAAGATGAATGATTTTCTATTAAATCTGGTCTGGGAAGGCCAGCTGACGCTATATAAATTCCATGAGGTAGAAAAACAAACGTTTAATAAAATCAAAGCCTCAAATCACGTGTCATTTTGCTTAAATCATAGAGACTCAAAACTAATTCCCACACCAAATCCATATATTACGCATGAACGCGAAACGAAGTGGTTGCGCATGTAAGTCGTCAATAAATTAATGCCAGATTGTCAAACATTACGTTCGTTCGTAGATAGTTGTTGCCTACAGATAAATAAATAAATACAGACAAAACATTTTATATGTAGGTATTTAAATTTGATCTTGTTTACTCTGAAGCGTGACGTAGAGTTTGAGTCATTTTTAACCGACCTCATTTTTAACCGACCTCGAAAAATAAGGTTACTAATAAGATCCATGTTTATTGTCAAAAAAATGCAGAGAATTTTTAGATTTTTTTTAAAAGTGTCAGTATCTTAAGGCTTTTAAGCAAGTGTGAATTGAAGAAAGGTATATAACTTTATACGTATGTAAGTATGATTGCCCTTGCATATTTCAAATCTATCTAAGAGATTTCGTATATTATTTTATTGGTTTAGAAACAGTCTAATAGTTACTTTGGTAAGGAACCGTAACAAATTCTATTAAATTCAATTAGTGAGTTTTTACAGTTGAAACAGGCTATTTAGATTTCCTTCACTGTAAATGCGTTTCTTTTTTCAACTTTTATCACAAAGATTTATCTGCTGGTATCAGAAAGCTATCTTTAAATAGTTTTTAAGTTATGTAGGCTATGTTGTGACCTCATCGCCGCATTAGATAAAAATACAAATAACACTGAAGTGATAAATAAGAAATAAATATCCTGGACAATTCACACAGCGCCATCTAGCCCCAAACTAAGCAAATCTTGTACTATGGGAACTAGATAGCTGATATCAATACGCGTATACTTTTTTTTTTAAATAAATACATATTATACACATAAAACATCTAGACTAAACACAAATATTTGAAAATGACTTGACAAATATTTGTGTTTTGTAGGGATTAAGCCCACGACCCTCGGCGTAGCAGGCAGGGGTACTATCCATTACGCCATCGGGCCAGTCAGATACTTTTATCTTTTTTTTGCAATATGAATACCTAATCTATTTTACACACACACACACACACACACATATCACGCCTATAATCCCTTGCGGGGTAGGCAGACCATAAATGGCCGCATCAAACGGACATTTACGCCACGTCTGACAAACATTTGAGGGTCATCCGGAAAATCTATTTTACCGTTATAATAATACCGTTGACAACCATCCTAGTCGGGCTACTCTGAGCCCTGTTTCTCCTATTTTTGTGCGTTTGCTATTCCAACCTGACACAACTGCCCTTTTTGTCTTAACAATGATTCAATCAAACTATTAGCGGAATTTCAATAAAACAACACGTCTCAATTAGTTTTACTGTGATGGGTTATAGTTGTGCAAACTCAAGAAAATAACTTAATACTAAACGGCTAAGACCATCTACACCTCTTTTGACTCCACAGTCGACACCCAATTGAGACGTTTCAAATAGCATAAACCGTGCCGGCTTAGAATAGCATCACCCCATTTCTGCCCGAATGTGTCGTAAAAGGCGACTAAGGGATGAATCTAGGGAATGGGCAGCAGCGTTCCCTGTGAATACAACACCTTGCACTGCGCTCGCCAATCCGCCTGCCATGCGTGGCAAATACCTTCCGATTGGGAGAGGCCCATGTCCAGCAGTGGACTGTTATGGTTGTTGAAGTTGAAGAAATAGCAGAATTCGGACTTAGACACCACAAACTTGCCTTCTGACATTAGTCGCCGATAGGCTAGCTGAAGTCATCCACACAAAGAAAACATCTTCTTCAACGTATTTTACCCTCTATTTGTGTAGCGGTGTGTAATTAAATGGAGTGAGCACTGAGCATCAACTGAGATGGATCTGTAAGAGATATTAGTTCAGTTAATCGATATGCTTGGTTAGTAATGTAAAGTAACCTCATAATAAGTTGATATTTATCACTTTATGAATTTGTTCCCAGTCTGGATAGGACATTGCAGGCTGAACCACCTGACTACGCTAGTACTATTAATTATACTGTGACCTGACTGTCCGTAAAAAAGCTATTTCCGTGCTTCGGAGGGCACGTTAAGCCGTCGGTCCCGGTTGTTGTCTGTGATTACTTAGACGGCGGTCGTTTCTGAACTAAGCCAGAGGACTACTAACTATACTAGTAGTAGGCGGTTGAAATTCTCTGACACCAGGGTTAATCAAGTCGTTGGACGACTCGGTGTTCCACACGAAAAGAAAGAAAGATAACAAAAAAACTAATATGTAGCTACTAGCTATACATTATATAGCTAGCTTCTCCATATTTTTATAGGTAGGTAGGAATGTCATAATAATAGTGCCTTCTAATCCTAGCTTCAAATTGTGGCAGCTATTTCTGTAGACCTCATAAAAATAACTTTAAATTTGACTGAATCATATCTTTATCAGGATTTTGTTCAGTATTGCGATTAACAAATTATACCTGTAGGTAAATTGATTGACTTACTACATATCACTTATCACAATACCACTGAATAAATAAAAGAACATACATAATTTTTTTTTTATTAGTTTATTCTTTTTTTTTTAATTAGTTTATTCAAGAAAATAGCGCACAGGTCATACAAAAAAATTATATCGCCAAACTGCATAGCAAGTTTGGCGAAGCCAAGCACTCAAAACAAAGATCACGTGCGACGTAACGTCTATAACTATGTATAATATGTAAATAAGAATTATACCTCCCATCAGAAATCGGTACACTCCCGTTCCGCTAATAACAAAACAAACTTTGCAACTTCATTCGTGTCTCGATTTCTTATGAGAAGCTTACAAATATTTATATCTACTAACAATAACTATATGTAATTAGTTGTAATATTTATACCTACTGTTTTAAATTAATATTTATACCTACTGTTTTAAATTTAGATTACCGATAAAGCTCGTAAATAATTTCCTTTTAAAAACAGGCCTACTCATCTCGTTATCTAACTTAAATGTTAACTTATTATAAATCTTAGGTATCAAATACCTCCTGGTCCTTTCACCATAATAATTATTAGTTCTAGGTAACACATATTTCTTTTTACGCACTCCTTGTCTTAATGACTTATATGATTCTTTGACCTTAATGTTTTCTATACAGCCAAATTGTTCTAGAGCTATGAGAAATTCAACTTTTTCGTGTACAGGCAGGATCCTGCATAACTTGTATAGTTCTTCATACTTTCCTTTATGTAATATTTTAGTTTTTTTGTCTACTAACTTCTTGATAAATCTAGTCTGTATCTGTTTTATTTGATATACATATATAATATATACATATATCACGCTTATATCTCTTGTGGGGTAGGCAGAGCGTAAGCTGCCGTTAAAAGCGGACATTTACGCCACGTGTGACAAGCATTTGATTGAGGGTCTAGGCACAGAATAGATAATAGTGTCTGGGTCAGGGATTTGCAATACAAATTTAACCCTCGAGTCCCTTAGTCGCCTCTTACGTCACACACAGGAAAGAAATGGGGTAATGCTATTACGCACGGTATAAATAATAGTCCCTACGACCTACCTTTGCCTACCCCTTAATAGGCATGCTATGAGTAAATGATGTTTTTTCATATCGTCTGCAAAGTACACCAATACTGTTCGTAGGCCGTCATTTTCGGTCCCCTTCCGCAGTGCTATTATACACGCAATATGAAAAGAGGTAATGACATATGAGATCCCTTATGGAACACAATAACCTAATGTCTGGTTTGTCAACCAGGGAAATGAAATTCTTATGGTAATATAATGTTGCGTTTTAGGAAGCTTCCGTGTGTGCTATATAGGGTAAAATTTCACAAGTAACCGATAGCGAAAACTCAAGACAGGCTGGTGATAAGGAACAACTTTCCCCAGGAACATTGGCCGAAATACACAAAAAAATTGAACCTCCTATAGTACAAATAAATAAAATTGCCGATCAGCTAATTTGAGTTCATATGGAATTTCAAAACATTTTTGTCTCATTTCATTCAACCTACGGTGCTTGAGAAAAATTAATCCTTATCACCAGCACGTGTTGAGATTTCGTTATCCGTCACTAGTAAAGTTTAATCCTATATTTTTTTACAAGTAATGTAATAGGAGTAATATGTGTATACATACATACATACATATATCACGCCTTTATCCCTTGCGGGGTAGGCAGAGCATAAACGGCCGAAAAAACGGACATTAACGCCACGTCTGACAAACGTTTGAGGGTCATTCGGAAAATTGTGTATCGCCATAGTGACAGGTTGTCAGCCCATCGCCTGGAATTGCTATACACACCCTCGAGTCCCTTCGTCGCCTCTTACGACTCCCACGGGTAAGAAATGGAGTGATGCTATTCTAGGCCGGCATCACACAGCAATCAGTATTATATTTATATAAATATAAATTTCTTTGTTATATTTGTTATAGCTTATAAAATAATTATTGTTTCTACAATACAATAAAATGGTTAATCATAAAAGTTTCATTTTTCAAGGAAACAAAAGAAAAATAACTTATGGAGATAGGACATACTACATACCACAGAATAAATAAAAGTACATGCATAAGTACATAAACATATAACGCTTATCTCCCTTGAGGGGTAAGCAGAGCGTAAACGGCCGTTAAAACGGACATTTACGCCTCGTGTGAGATTTGAGGGTCATTTAGAAAATTGTGTATCACCATAGTGACAGGTTGTCAGCGTACCGCTTAAAACTGCGATACACATATAGCCCTCGAGTCCCTCGCCTCTTACGTCACACACAGGAAAGAAATGGGGTACTGCTATTCTAAGCCGGCATCACACGGTATAAATAATAGTCCCTACGACTATACCTACCTCTGCCCACCCCTTAATAGGCATGATGTGTGTAAATGATGTTTTTTCATATCATCTGCAAAGTACACCAATACTGTTCGTAGGCCGTCATTTCGGTCCCCTTCCACAGTGCTATTATACACGCAATATGAAAAGAGGTAATGACATATGAGATCCCTTATGGAACACAATACCTAATTTTAGAAAACTTGCAAAATTTTTCGAGTGCGGGCAGGATTTGAACCTGCGACTTTCGCATTACTAGTGGCGACGCCTCTTCCATCTGGGCTACCGCAGCTCATTTCTTGCCCGCCAATTTTGCAAGTGTATTTTAATGCCAGTAACGCTTGGCATGGCTCCATCTACTGGGTTAGTTTTGCAACTAATAACCGGCGACTAATTCTATCTTTACAGATTGAATGTAGTCTAAGCGATGAAAACCAGCGATAAATTGAGTACCAAATTTTAAAACACTTCCTGTGTTAGGTATACAATTTTAGAAAACTTGCAAAATTTTCGAGTGCGGGCAGGATTTGAACCTGCGACTTTCGCATTACTAGTGGCGACGCCTCTTCCATCTGGGCTACCGCAGCTCATTTCTTGCCCGCCAATTTTGCAAGTGTATTTTAATGCCAGTAACGCTTGGCATGGCTCCATCTACCGGGTTAGTTTTGCAACTAATAACCGGCGACTAATTCTATCTTTACAGATTGAATGTAGTCTAAGCGATGAAAACCAGCGATAAATTGAGTACCAAATTTTAAAACACTTCCTGTGTTAGGTATACAATTTTAGAAAACTTGCAAAATTTTCGAGTGCGGGCAGGATTTGAACCTGCGACTTTCGCATTACTAGTGGCGACGCCTCTTCCATCTGGGCTACCGCAGCTCATTTCTTGCCCGCCAATTTTGCAAGTGTATTTTAATGCCAGTAACGCTTGGCATGGCTCCATCTACCGGGTTAGTTTTGCAACTAATAACCGGCGACTAATTCTATCTTTACAGATTGAATGTAGTCTAAGCGATGAAAACCAGCGATAAATTGAGTACCAAATTTTAAAACACTTCCTGTGTTAGGTATACAATTTTAGAAAACTTGCAAAATTTTCGAGTGCGGGCAGGATTTGAACCTGCGACTTTCGCATTACTAGTGGCGACGCCTCTTCCATCTGGGCTACCGCAGCTCATTTCTTGCCCGCCAATTTTGCAAGTGTATTTTAATGCCAGTAACGCTTGGCATGGCTCCATCTACCGGGTTAGTTTTGCAACTAATAACCGGCGACTAATTCTATCTTTACAGATTGAATGTAGTCTAAGCGATGAAAACCAGCGATAAATTGAGTACCAAATTTTAAAACACTTCCTGTGTTAGGTATACAATTTTAGAAAACTTGCAAAATTTTCGAGTGCGGGCAGGATTTGAACCTGCGACTTTCGCATTTTTTTTACAAAATTTTGCAAGTTTTCTAAAATTGTATACCTAACACAGGAAGTGTTTTAAAATTTGGTACTCAATTTGTCGCTGGTTTTCATCGCTTAGACTACATTCAATCTGTAAAGATAGAATTAGTCGCCGGTTATTAGTTGCAAAACTAACCCGGTAGATGGAGCCATGCCAAGCGTTACTGGCATTAAAATACACTTGCAAAATTGGCGGGCAAGAAATGAGCTGCGGTAGCCCAGATGGAAGAGGCGTCGCCACTAGTAATGCGAAAGTCGCAGGTTCAAATCCTGCCCGCACTCGAAAATTTTGCAAGTTTTCTAAAATTGTATACCTAACACAGGAAGTGTTTTAAAATTTGGTACTCAATTTATCGCTGGTTTTCATCGCTTAGACTACATTCAATCTGTAAAGATAGAATTAGTCGCCGGTTATTAGTTGCAAAACTAACCCGGTAGATGGAGCCATGCCAAGCGTTACTGGCATTAAAATACACTTGCAAAATTGGCGGGCAAGAAATGAGCTGCGGTAGCCCAGATGGAAGAGGCGTCGCCACTAGTAATGCGAAAGTCGCAGGTTCAAATCCTGCCCGCACTCGAAAATTTTGCAAGTTTTCTAAAATTGTATACCTAACACAGGAAGTGTTTTAAAATTTGGTACTCAATTTATCGCTGGTTTTCATCGCTTAGACTACATTCAATCTGTAAAGATAGAATTAGTCGCCGGTTATTAGTTGCAAAACTAACCCGGTAGATGGAGCCATGCCAAGCGTTACTGGCATTAAAATACACTTGCAAAATTGGCGGGCAAGAAATGAGCTGCGGTAGCCCAGATGGAAGAGGCGTCGCCACTAGTAATGCGAAAGTCGCAGGTTCAAATCCTGCCCGCACTCGAAAATTTTGCAAGTTTTCTAAAATTGTATACCTAACACAGGAAGTGTTTTAAAATTTGGTACACAATACCTAATGTCTGGTTTGTCAACCAGGGAAATGAAATTCTTATGGTAATATAATGTTGCGTTTTAGGAAGCTTCCGTGTGTGCTATATAGGGTGAAATTTTACAAGTAACCGATAGCGAAAACTCAAGACAGGCTGATAATAATGAACAACTTTAAATACGAATAAAAATAATTGAAAAAAGGGCCTCCCCTGCTTCCCATTTGAGTTCATTTAGAATTTCAAAATATTTTTGTCATATTTCAACCTATATTCCTTGAGGAAAATTGATCTTTATCACCAGCCCGTGTTGAGATTTCGTTATCCGTCACTAGTAAAGTTTAACCCTATATTTTTTTTATAAGTAATGAAATAGGGGAGTAATATGTGTATACTTAGGGTGAAATTTTACTAGTGACCGATACTGAAAGCAGAGGACGGGCTGGTGATAAGGAACAACTTTCCCTAAGGAACATATGTCGAAATATGTCAAAAATATATTGAGCTTCCATAGTAACCCAAATCAGCTGATCGGCCATTTTGAACGGGAGGTAAGTATTTTTTTTGTTCATATATCAACCTATTTTTCTTGGGAAAATGTTTTCCTTATCACCTGCCCATCTTGAGTTTTCGCTATCGAACAATATTAAAATTTTAACTTATATACTAACTACCTTAACATAAACTATGACGCAAATCACGTAGGGCAGTGAGATAAGAACTAAGTTCACTACGTGAAATAATCCTGTATCAGCATTATTTACATACACATCTGCGCGCATATAATCCCTTGAGGGGTAGGCTGAGCGTAAACGGCCGCAAGAAACGGACATTTATGCCACGTCTGACAAATGTTTGAGGGTTATTCGGAAAATTGTGTATCGCCATAGTGACAGGTTGTCAACCCATCGCCTTAAATTGCAATACACACCCTCGAGTCCCTCAGTCGTAAGCATTATTTACTTTTAAAGAAAATCTGTATGCCGACCGATACCTTTTTTTGCGCACTTTTTTTCTTATTATGTTCAATTGTCATTGTACACTCTTTAAATATCATCGACTAGATTTCTGCCCAGCGGTTCATCCGCTGCCACTCATTTTTCCCTGGTTATAAGTGTTTACCCGCGGTAAAAAGTAGTCTATGTGTTATTCCGGGTTATACTCTACCTGAGTTCCAAATTTCATCCAAATCGGTCAAGTCGTTTGAGCGTGAAGAGGTAACAAATATACATACAAACACACAAAGTCTAAGATTTATAATATTATAGTACGGATTTTAGTGAAAGTCAAAATGACAAAATCAATTCTCAATAAGTTGTACCAATTTATTAAGTTTGATAAATTTATAAATAACAATGTCAGTACTGAAAACGTAGTTTAAGTTAGAAATATAAAATCACTACTAATTTGGCTAATTCTTGTTAAAACTTATCCGAAATAATATTAGAACAAAAGTTAGCACGTAATACAATTATGATAAAATGTTAATCAAGCGAAGAGAGTTCTCAAGTAGGGCAGTTTGTTTATAATTTAAGGAAAAGTTGGGGCTTAGGACAGTGATTGAATTGTAGCGGATAAAGCAAGACAGAGTTCCCTTAGAATCAAAACTCACCTGCGTATTTTTGCGTCGCGGTAGTTTAGATTGATTGAAATAGAAAATTAAATATTCAATGTAGGATAGTATTATCACTTATTGACGTCGTGATCCGCCATTTTTTTTCGTGTCACCGAGTCGTCCAACAACCCGATGAACCCTGGTGTCAAAGTTTTTCAACCGCCTACTACTAGTAGTAGGCCTCTGACATGACATGGAAAATTGTATAACACATTTTTTTTTTATAACATTTTAGTAATGTCCTTATAGAAAACCGGCTCAGGCAGGATAAGAAAATAAAAATAAAGGCACTGCCTCGTGGATGGCCAGTTTAACCACACGGCAAGATACTTTACGCCACCACCAGTTCCAAGATCTGGCGTCTTACTGCGCGGACGCGTTTCATCACGCTCCGTATTTTCATTTTGTATTTTGTGGTTTTAGTTCGTGTTTGGTGCATGTGTTATACATATTTGGATTGCATGTGACGAGACCTACATGGTAGTGGTTTTAATTTTTCATAATTTCTAACTGTACGTGAGTTATTACGAAAAACAATTTCAATATTTTGAATAACGGCTGAAAATTTTGTTAACAATCAAAAGTTTTCTATTCAATTGGTATTGCCTACATATATAGAGTCTGTGAAGAGTAATTTATGGTGGTGGTCTCAAAATTCCATAGTGATAAACCGTTTTTGAGTAATTAAGTAAAGCATCTGCTTGAAAACGGCCGCCGGCCGTCTGATTTGTTTGAGGCGCTTGGGGTCAACGACCGCTGCGCTTGCCGTTGCCGCCGTCCCGCGTTCGCTTCTAAGCGCGGCTTGCGAACTTGCCACTGCACAAACTGAACTGGATATCTACACTGTGCTAACTGCAAAGCTTGAATACTAATACAATGGCTTCTGTTAATTGTTGTAAATGTAATAAGATAAAACGAACGCAATATTTGACTTGTTTCAACTGTAAGAACATATATTGTTTGGACTGTGAGAACGTTGACTTCAGACGGTTTTCTATTATGACTGCTCAAAACAAGGCGAACTATAAATGTCGAGTGTGTTACAACTTATCACCTGCAATTCCGAATAATAAAAATACTGTATCTGCCGCAAAAAGCAATCAAAAATCCAATATTGAAACATCTTTGGAGTCCAATGCTGATCGTGAGCCGCATAGCGAGTTATTACAAGAAATAAAATTCCTGAGACAGCAATTTTCAATCCTGCAGAACAAATTTGATGAAATAACTCCATCACTGAGTTCATGCCACGATAAGCTTGATTATAGTACAGAAAAGCTGGAGGAATTTGGTGAACGCCTGCATAGTATCGAGTCAGTTTCAACTAAACAGCTTGTTTGTAACTGTGACTGTCATTCAAATGCCTTACATAATGAAAATGAGTCGAAGAAACCTGCTAAATCGCCTCGCAAGAATAAGAATGAGAGGGCTCCTAAGTTGAATTTAGCTTACAACAATAATGCTGTAAAATCTCCGTCTCCTAAAGTAAATAATTCCGAACTGCCTGCGCCTACCTTGTCTACTGGACTGCTATCTAATGCTTCTCACAGTAGAAATAGGTCTCCCTCTACGCATTTACCTGATTTACCTGCTTCTGCTGCCGCCGGGCAGAACAATGAGCGAGATCCATGCGATGAAACTTTAGATGAACATGAGAACCAGGGGCCATGGAAAACAGTTCAACGTAAAAGTAAGAAGGTACAGCATAGCCCAGTACATGGAAATGCAGGTCCAGAAGTAACTACATTAAAAGCTGTAGAAAGCCGCAAACTCATCCATCTCTGGAACATGGCATCAGGACCTGAAGAAGTTTTTACCTATCTGAAAAAACTGTTCCCGACGGCAAATTGTAGAGTTGATGAACTAAAATCGCGAGGCGATTATAAATCTTATAAGATTACTATTTCAGAGGAATATTATGATGCGTGTCTATCTCCCGATGTTTGGCCCGTCAACGCAAAAATTAAACCATGGCAGTTTTTTCGAAAACCGCAAACTAACAACCTCCCCGACCGAAAATAATTCTCTAAACTTAGATCCTGATAATAATAGACCCGCACGTACACTAGACATTTTTTATCAAAACGTAAGAGGATTGAAAACAAAACTAGTCCACTGGCGACAAAGTCTTCTATTACTCGAAAACAACCTAGTAGCTATAACTGAATCAAACTTGGACGAATCTATATCTGATGCTGAGGTTTCATGCGGTGACTGGAGCGTGCTGCGGCGTGACCGTGGACGTGCTGGTGGCGGCGTGATGCTGTTGGCGCGCTCGCCGCTCTCCTTACGCCGGCGCGGGGATTTAGAAACTAGTCATGGAGAGGATCTTTGGGCGTCATTTACTTTTCATAATAACAATTATCACATTTGTGTTGTGTACATACCTCCGAGTTCCAAAGATAACATTTACATGAACTGGTTTTTAAATGTAGAGTCTAAAATAACTTCTTTAAACGGGACTGTTATTATTATAGGCGACTTAAATTTAAATAGTGCATCTGAGGATATACGTGCCTATTTCTGTTATTTTTTAAATATTTGTGATGTTACTGATAGAAATGATATAGTTCATACTTTTGGAGGTCGACTAGACGTTGTTTTGCTGCCTGAGCGTGTTGAAAATGTTTATGTGCATAAAGTGCCGGGGGATGGACTTGTGCCACATGCAGATTCCTATCATCCACCTATTGATATTTCGATTCCAACTAACAAAGATCTTAACTTTCAAAATAGCCATAACTTGCCGCCTAGTAATGTAGATAATAGTAAAGATTGGAATTTTCTCAAAGCAGATTTTCAACTTCTATATAATTTAATTTCTGAAGCCTCGTGGGACTCGGTTCTAAATAGTCAAAACCCTGATGATGCCCTCACAGCATTCTACTCTATCATCTATCACATATTCGACGTCTCTGTTCCCAAGAAAGTCAGGTCAAGAAGACGGCTCAGGCGTTATCCAGTTTGGTTCACATCGGACATAATACATGACATTAACTACAAAGCAGATTTACATCGTCAGTGGAAGAGTAGTAATGATAGATCCATTTATCAACTTTTTAGTAACATGAGAGCCATCCTTAAAGAAAAACTTTCTATAGCTTACGATTTATATGTAGATAACGTTGTTGTGAAAATCCGGGAAAACCCTCGTGCCTTTTGGCAACACATCAATAGTCTTAAATCAACTGGTGGGTTTGAACCCCGACTGTCATATAAGGGTGTTCTACGCGAAGGATCGCAATTGGCTTACGCGTTTGCCGATTTCTTCTCAAGCGTTTTTCTCCCGGATACTCCGGTTTTAGACTCAGCTCAGATTATTCAAAATAGTAAAACCTCTTCATCCAACTACATCCACATAGATAACATAACAGATACTGATATAACTTCAGCCCTAGATAAATTAAAACCCCGTAGTGCTATTGGACCGGACGGTGTTCCTGCGTACCTACTTAAAGCTTGTAAAAATCATTTATTAGATCCCATAAAGTACATTTTTAACCTTGTTCTTAAAACAAGCCAGTATCCCGACGTCTGGAAAGTCTCTCGAGTTAGCCCGATTCCGAAAACAAAAGATTGCAAATCAGTAGAAAATTACAGGCCAATTGCGATTCTATCTGCTCTTCCCAAGACTTTCGAGATAATTCTGCACTTAAAAATTTCAAAACAAATTGCGCCTTTTTTATCAGATTCTCAGCACGGATTCAGACATGGACGTTCAGTAAATACTAACCTTCTCACTCTAGTTGATGTAGTCTCCGGATATATGGATAAGGGTGCACAGGTCGACGTAGTTTACTTTGACTTTAAAAAAGCCTTTGACCGCGTTGACAATGATATCTTACTTGACAAATTGTGTGCTATTGGATTCAGCCCTACATTGCTAAAATTTTTTGCTAATTACTTAAAGGAAAGCAAACAATTTGTCAAGTATGGTACACATGTCTCTTATACATATATTACAAGATCTGGTGTGAGTCAAGGCTCTATCTTAGGCCCATTGTTGTTCATAATAATGGTAAACGACCTTGAAGAAACCGTTCATCATTCTAAGTGTCTACTATACGCTGATGACCTAAAGCTATTTCGTGTCATTAATAATGTGGAAGAGTCTGGTTTATTACAGGAAGATATTGATCAGTTGTATTCGTGGAGCATTCAAAATAAACTTTTATTTAACTTTAACAAATGCAGTGTCTTAACATTTAGCCGATCTTACCAACCTATTTCCAACACTTACACGTTAGGTTCTGAATCTATTACCCGAGTAAACCAAATAAAGGATTTAGGTGTTCTTTTTGACCCTAAACTTACTTTTAATGACCACATTCGAACTCTTTCTGCAGAAACTTACGGTAGGCTTGGATTCGTGCTGAGAAACTGTCGCGATTTTAGAGACCCCAAAGCTATCACCTTACTGTATACTGCTCTGGTACGTAGTAAGCTGGAGACTGCAGTAGTAGTGTGGAGCCCGCATGAATCCAATTACTGTTTATTATTGGAAAAGATTCAGAAAGCCTTTTTAAGATTTTTATACAAAAAACTTTATGGGTATTACCCATTTTTATATCCTACCCGTTTTTTGCAAGGTGTCCTAGGGTTCAATTCATTGCAAACACGTCGAATTTATGTTTCTCTAACAACTGTTTGTCGCTTACTACGCAGTGACTTAGTATGCCCGGAACTGGTGTCGCGCGTGTGTTGCCTGTTTGTGCCAAACAATTACTTGCGTGGCCGGAGTCACCGTCTTCTGGCGGTACCTTCACAAAGAACCAATCACCACAGTCACTCCCCACTGGTGCTTGCACTCAATCAGCTCAACACGCTCCTAGCTACGTCACCTCTGACAGACCTATTTGCAGACCCCTTTGCTAAACTCTTCAAACAGTGTTTGTTTTTTGCTGAAAGCATTTAAATCAATATATTTTATGTTAAGTTTCACAATTACTTTTTGTATAAATTTTTAATTTTGTTACCATATGTTTAGTTTTACAGTGCATAGGCTAAGCTGTAATGCTGTAAAATTTATTTCAATAAATAAATAAATAAATAAATCTGAAAACGACATTTGTATCTAATTGAAGTCAAGAGCTTCACGAACTTGTTCCACCACCTCCCTTCTACCATCGGACATCCAGACGCACCTTCGGAGACCATCCGTACCTGGTTGCCATTCCACCAATTCGGACTAGGCGCTTCCAGTCATCATTTATGATACGCACTGCTAAAGAGTGGAACTCATTACCTGCGTCTGTTTCCAAACGCATACAACCCTAATCTCTTCAAAGTAAGAGTGAACAGGCTTCTTCTGGGTGAGCTCGTTCCATCTTAGACTCTGTCTCTGTCCTATGACCTAGACTAGAGTCAAGAGCAAACCCATCATAAATAAAAAATTAAAAAAGATTTTCAAAGCATGTTATTTACATGCGTATAATTAACCGGACTCCGAATGTAGAATTCGCCGCCATCGCTAAACGGAAGTCTAAACTTGAAGTGAAGTTCTTGAATAGCTGACTTGCTAAATGAAAGTTCACCTTTTATGCGACTACTGATTTAGAACACTAAATAATCCCAGTAGATAGAGCCATGCCGCGCTTAATGAAACTAAAGTACACTTGCTAAAGGACAATGAGACGGTTCTCGCAATTGTCGTCCGTTGCTCGTTTTAACGCACCGTCGCTGTATTGTGATGCCGGGTTAGCATAGCATCATCCCATTTCTTTCCCGCGGGTGTCGTAAAAAGCGAATAAGGAACACGAGGGTTTCATGTGTATTTTACTTAAACTATGACGCAAATCACGAACTGCATTGTGGGAAGAAAAAAGTCTTCTATGTGAAATTATGCTAATTTTTCGCAACAGGGACTCGCAAAGAAAACTTGTGCGTATTTTTGACGCACCGTCGCTGTATTTGTATGGGAATATCTACTCCGCTCGTAACAGCACACATGTGTGCTTGAAGTACAATACAAATCTATTGTTGCAAAATTCGACCTGAGCGAAGTGGATATGATTGGAGTTTGCAATTTCCTTTGGCCTGACAGACCGTGCGTTACGGTGTGCTAAAAATACGCAGCCACGGACGACAAGTGGGAGAGCCGACGAATTAATAAATAGCCTGGACAATTGACACAGCGCCCTCTAGCCCAAAACAGCTTGTACTACTAGAACTACTTGACTGATGTTAAAATGTTTATCCTTTTATCTACATTAATCCCAAACAATTACGCCACGGTGCGTAACGAACGCATTCGACCTCTAATTACTCTGAAAAATTTGCGTACAGACAAAAAAAGATGACCTAAATCTAATTGTCACAAATCTTTTAAGTAAATCCTATATTTTAAGACAAATCCTTATGATTCGAAATTCTGAAGAATTTTCAAAATTCCAAAGAATTATGTTACAATGATAATGTTTTATCCTCCAGCAAATATTCTTATAATAAAAGAAATTCTTTTGAAAATGCGATCTTAATATTTTTCTTCATTTATTACTTCAGATAGACCTAGTTCATTCGAATCGTCATAATATCGTCTGAGGTCTCGATTGTCGCGGTCCATTAATTTTCCGTTCTTTACATTGCTATTCATTCGCCCAGAAGTCATTGCCACTGAACAATAATGTCTGTTGCAAATCACGAATATTCAAAGAACTAAGTAACGTGAATACCTCATTAATGGAAAAGAAAACTCAAAGCTTATTGTTGTTTTTTTTTTCTTTTTTATTATTGATGGGTTTGCTCTTGACTCTGGTCTAGGTCATAGGACAGAGACAGAGTCTAAGATGGAGCGAGCTCACCCAGAAGAAGCCTGTTAAGGCACTGGCACTCCCACACACTGACGGAACGCAGCAAGCTACTTGGCGCCAGACTTCGGTGGGATGGTGGTCGCGAACCAGGCGGCCCCTTACGGAGCCTTCCAACGCTTAGTGGGATCGTTCAGCCGGACTTATCCACAGGCATGCCTGTGTTGCCGTTGCCCGGGGTGGACCGCTAGGAGGTAGATCCCATACCACCCTAAATGATGATGGCAGCAGACTGTGGCTAAACGCACCAATGAGAAGTAACTGAACTTTGAAATTGACACATTATCACAGAAAAAGGCATGACGAAAGTAGCACCATTAGTTCCCCTGTTTGCTACCTCGTTACTTATTTAGCTTGGTATCACAAAGACGCAGAAAATGCCTCAAGTTTGTTTGAGATAACTGTCCACTGCTGGACAAATGTCTCCTCCTATATGGTAATACTATACTCACCACGCTTGGCAGGCGGATTGGCAAGAGCAGTAACTAAACTGGTGGACACCAAGCTACATAGCCTGGCACATCACCGCAAGGTTCCCTGCTTGTCGGTTTTCTACGGATTGTACTTTGGAGAGTGTGCTCACGAGCTTCACGACCTTGTTCCACCAGCTCCCTTCTACGATCGGACATCCAGACGTACCGCCGGATACCATCCACACCTGGTTACAATTCCACCAATTCGGACTAAGCGCTTCAAGTCATTTATAATGCGCACTGCTAAAGAGTGGAACTCACTACCAGCGTCTGTGTTTCCAAACGCATACAACCCTAATATCTTCAAAGAAAGAGTGAACAGGCTTCCTCTGGGTGAGCTCGCTCCATTTTAGACTCTGTCTCTGTCCTATGACCTATAGACTGCTAAAGAGTGGAACTCACTACCAGCGTCTGTGTTTCCAAACGCATACAACCCTAATATCTTCAAAGAAAGAGTGAACAGGCTTCCTCTGGGTGAGCTTGCTCCATATTAGACTCTGTCTCTGTCCTATGACCTATAGACTAGAGTCAAGAGCAAACCCATCATTAATAAAAAAAAGAAGTACAATATGTTGCATTGACAGATAACGCCGCTGCCCATTCCACGGATGATTATCCCTTAGTCACTTATTACGACAACCATGGGTAGAATTGGGGTGATGCTATTCTAAGCCGGTACCATACGGCACGATGTTTGAGATAATATGGAGAAATAGTATAAATAATTTGCCAGCAGCTCTACGATATATACGAAGCTTTATTACAGTTAGGATATAAGTAAGATATAAGTTAAGAACTATAAAAAAAAACGATAAATGTTGGGTTGAGAAAGTTTTTTTTCTGAAAGAAATGGACCCTTCATTGTAAATTAACCAGCTAATCGGCAATTTTGTATGGGAGTCCAATTTCTTTTCAAATATTCCCATCCATCCATGTGAAAATAATATAGCACTGTGTGTGCATAATAAAATCATAGTACCATATTCCATAGTTTCATGAGTATTGACCTCCTTTCGAGTTTTAAATCATTTTTTTTACTCCTTGTATATTTGTTATTTGAATTTATTGAAATCAAAGAGCGGTTTGAGTGCATAAATTCAAACAAAAAATGTATGAATTCAACAAACGAACGTATTAGAAATCATATTTTCCAGCTAAAAATCTGCAAGCGACTGAAACCCAACTAGTTATACCTACTCGTAAAATCTAAGTATTTCACAAATCTGCCAGAATCAAAAAGTACCGAATTAAAATATGTCGACACGTGAACTGTCTAACTTAGAAATCTTGGTAACGGCTGAAATTCACGAAGATTTTTCACGAGTTTAGAAGCGCGACCATTAAACGCAGCACACAGATAATTCAGCTGCGGTTAGGTGGATATGGGATTTTAAATAATATATTGCTTTGGTGTTCTTTGGGGATTGGTTGCTGGGATTTGCGTTTTAAGAATTTGGTTTAAAGTTAACGGATTTTGCGCATTAGGGGTTAATATGCCGTGTGATGCCGGCTTAGAATAGCATCACCCCATTTCTTATCTATGGGTGTCGTAAGATGCGACTAAGGGACTCGAGGGTTAGATGTGTATTGCAATTTTAGGCGATGGGCTGACAACCTGTCACTAAAGTGATACACAGTTATCTGATTGACCCTCAAACTTTTGTCAGACGTGGTGTTGATATCCGTTTTACGGCCGTTAACGGTCTGCTTACCCCATAAGGGATATAGGCGTGATTTATGCAAATGTTATTTTTCTAAAGCGGTTCTCTCACTTGTCGTCCGACGCTGCGTTTTTTTTACGCACAGTAACGCATGCGTCAAAAGACTAGACAGACGCATTGGTTACGCACCGTCTAACCTGACAGACAGTTTACGGATCAAGTCAAAAGATGGTATGGGGTGGTATGGGATCTACCTCCTAGCGGTCCACCCCGGGCAACGGCAACACAGGCTTGCCTGTGGATAAGTCCGGCTGAACGATCCCACTAAGCGGTGGAAGGCTCCGTAAGGGGCCGCCTGGCTCGCGACCACCATCCCACTGAAGTCTGGCGCCAAGTAGCCACCTGCGTTCCGTCAGTGTGTGGGAGTGCCAGTGCCTTAACAGGCTTCTTCGGGGTGAGCTCGCTCCACCTTAGACTCTGTCTCTGTCCTATGACCTAGACTAGAGTCAAGAGCAAACCCATGATTAATAAAAAAAAAAATAGTAGAAGATTTCTTGATTTTATAAGTCAAGAAAGCAAATACTAAATTTGATATGTAAACGCACTTTAGCAGTAGGTATTTGTACGGAAATATAATCAGAATTCGCAATTTCCTTTCGTCTGACAGACACAAGCTTTACGGTGCGTTAAAAGTACGCAGTAACGGATGCCAATTTAGAAAAACCGCCTCACAGTTTTTTAAATATTGTATACCGTTTTATACCCACTCGACTATACAGATTCCCGTTGGAGTATAGACTTAAGTCCATAATAAAATCAAAACAAAAACTATGTTCTAGAGATAAAGTAAACCTCAAACTTTGATCAAGTCTGGCGTTAAGGCAATATTGTGACATAAATCATAGTTACAATTTTATAAGTTTCTATAAAATATAAGTGGATCATCTAGTTAGGCTTGAACAAAGAGATTAGTTTTTGTATTCAATGTGACTGTTCCCAAAGTGACCTCGTCTCAATATTTTATACGCAGTACTGTTAGCAGCATCTTCAGTTATCCTTTTAAGGCGAGAGTAGTCGTGAACGGCCTCGACAGTGGTGCCACTTCACAGAAACATATTTTCTTAAAATCTTGCTGAATTGCCATACTTTTAATCACAACGAATTTTTCATAGAGATTGCAGGTTCTGATAGATTGTTTTTTTAAAGAGAATATTTTTTGTTGAGGCCGTTCACGAGTACACTCGCCTTAAATGATCAACTCATACTCGCAATACTTACTCGTAGTACCCTAGTACTATTATATATTCTGTGGTAACTGTATGAGAAGTAAAATGTCTCAGTAGAATGAAGTAGTTGTACGGTACGGTACGATAAGTTGTGTATCTATACAGTGTCAGTTGGATAATTTTGGCAGTTTTGTATGCAGTTAACAGTTTGAATTGTAGAAAGTCACAAAGGCAATAGAATGACAATTGAGTTTTGGTGGTACTTCAATGACAAAAAAAGAAGAGACTCGGGGCAAACCACTCTTGTACTGTTATTTAGTAAGTAATTAGTAACTTCTGAAATTTTCTTTTAAAGTAGTACTCACTCATACACGTCCATTTATTTTCCTAGAGCGGATCCAAGGCTTAATGCCTGGTAATGCCTGGTATTCACTGGGGATTCAATTAGCACCAGTTCAGGTGTGAGTCAACTGGTTTTGCTCAGTTTGAACCGGCGGTTACCGCGCCCAGCCGGAAATTTCCGGATATTTCTAGAAATTTCTGGGAATTCCGCCTGCTACGTGCAGGTTAATTTCATTTGGGACAGCAAACGCGGCGAATATTATTACTTGACTTATTTTAACTAAGTTTGGGTTACTTGCTATTTTCTCTGTTGCGATGTAAATTACTTGTGAATTTTTGACACACGTCTCTGCCAGAGTCCTAGAGAACGTCTGCATTACTTGCGTTTGCAATTTATTTATTTGGGTGGAATGAGATTATTTAGGGCAAAATTTTAAATTAAATTTTACTAGAGACCGATACTGTCTGGTTAAAAGGTACAACTGTCTCTGTGGTAGAAAGGTCGAAATAAGACAAAAATATTTTGAGTCCTTAGTATTTCAAATCAGCTGATCGGCAAATTTGTATGGGAAGTAATTTTTTAATTTTCATTTTACGACCTTTGTTTCTAGGGAAAAAATGTTCCTTATCGCCAGCTTGGTCTGAGTTTTCGCTATCGGTCACTAGTAGATTTTGCAGGTGACCCCATAATAAAAGTTGTTCAGAATCATGAGTAGAATCACCCTGTAAAGTTTGCGGGCTGAATAGAAAATAACCCTGCATACTGTTACTGTTTATTAGTACAGTCAAGTTCAGGCTGGGTTAGACACTCCAACTGCCAATGTTAATGCCGTTCTTATGCCGCTAAAGTCCAAACTGTGTAACCCAGCCTGATCTTGACTGTATACGAATAAATAACATCAAATAAGCGACAGAAACTGTTCTAAAATGATTGAAGCATAGAAGATCAAGACAGAACGAGATGAAAAGAGAGGAGATGAGGGCTTTGCCGGGCAGTAAGATTGAGCCTTCCACTTTTTTTTTCTGGCCTAATTTTTCCTGAAAAGTTGGTCCTTTCATTTTCGCTGCGATAGAGAGAAACAGCCAATCATTTTGCGTTCAAATTTTTGCGAGTTTTTACGTTTTTTTCGACATAGAGACCAAAGAAATACCATTGCAATTTCTAATTCAGCCATTTTTACTAGAAAATGTTTCTTACTTAAAGCGTAAAATACATTGGTAATAACTATAAAACTGTAAAAATGAAATACTGAAAAAAAATATATTTTGGTTTTTTTTTCTATTTAGTTAAGTTTGTAAAATTTTACAACTGATAGTTTATGTTATCCGTTAGATCCTCACCAATAAAATAATATTTGTTTCAGAATTTTATAACTGTAATTGTGTAAATAAAACCGGTTTAATAATCTTGCTCGGTTTAAAAAGAACTGGGATTATACTATGGATTAAAAAAAACAGTAAGTACCTACGTCTAAGTAGAACCCTCATTCTGTGTCCCGTGGAAGCAAAAAAGTTGGCTAAGTATTTTTGCCGTAATCTTTTCTCTTGTAAGCAGATTGATAAAGATATCAAAATACGACAGAACATAATGTACTAAGGAACGCAAGTAATACCCAACTAGTAGGGCAACATGGCCCGTCTCGATTATATCCCGGAATAGATGTTTAATTGTTTGCATATTACTTAGAGTTACAGCAATATTCTGGGATAAGGGTTGACATTCTACAAGTTGCTGGGATATAACTATTTCCTATATCTATTTCAAAATTATACAAATACACACGTATTTAATATTACTTGACGATGTGGCGCATTGGTAGTGTGACTGCCTGCGACGCAAAAGTTCCAGGTTCGATTCTCGGTGGACACTCACAAACTTCACACTTTTTGAGTGTGACACAGAGTCGTCCAACGACCAGATGAACCCTGGTGTCAGTTTTTCAACCGCCTACTACTAGTAGTAGGCACCTGACATGGTTATGTAACGACCGCCGTCTAAGTAATCATTGACAGCAACCGGGAACGACGGCTAAACGTGCCCTTTTCAGACAATCAGGCGGTTTAGCCTGCAATGTCCTAACCAGGCCGGGAATGAATTCACAAAGTGATAAATATAGATTTTATGAGTGTCCCGCCGAGAATCGAACCTGGAACCTTTAAGAATAAAAATTTAATAGTCAAATCTCTAGTAACGCCTCAGAGTATCAATATTCTAAACACAGTTCGCAAGTTTCCCTGTTACGAGATCAGCTGGACTCAACAAACTAATTGACAGCAACTATCCGAGTAACTTCAGAGTTGCCAACTCCATGGGAATTATTATTGGGTTGCCAACTGTTTCCAACTATGTTGCCGGTCGAAATTTGATCGCATCTCAAACATTATTGGGTAACTGATCGACCTTGCGAATTATGAGCTTATGGGGTGAAATTTTACTGGCCCGACGGCGTAGTGGATACTTCTCCTGCCTGCTACGCCTAGGGTTGTGGGTTCGATCCCCACAGCAAAAGTATTTGTAAGTTACTTTTCAGATTTTTGTGTTGAGTTTGGGTATTTTCTATTTAAAATATGTAATAATTTACAATAAAAAGTATTTAGCACAAGCTTTGCTTAGTTTGGGGATAGATGGTACTGTATGAAATTTTAAAGATATTTATTTATTTATTTTCGAATTTTCCATTGAATGAAATAAATTTTCGAACCAAGTATATTGATAGCTTGCGGCCGTTAACGCTCTGCAAGGGATAATAGGCGTGATATATGTATGTATGTAGAATCCTACATTATCCCTGATGAACATAAGCAACATTAAACCGTCTTTTTGCCGCGGGAAAACGGGTATTCTAATGGTAATTTTTTCTAATCGTTCCAGTAGTTTCTGAGCCTAATCAATTCAAACAAACAATCAAATCTCTCCTCTTTATAATATTAGTGTAGATGTAGAGAACAATTTGATGTCAATGTTTTTTTTTCCCCACAGTATTCTCGCATTCTAACAACTAGCCAAACAAAAACCAACCAACTACTTCGATCATTGTTTCAGAACTGAAAGCCGAAACTGTGTTTCGCCGATAGTTTTAAGAGCGCGGTTATCGGGCCGTAATTGCCGCAATCTTCGTAATGGCGTGCCGTTCGTGTTTTCGCACACAGACAAGCTTCCGTATAGACTGCTTGGGTACTCTAGAAATTGCTATGAGGGTCTTAGCAGGCACAACGATTCAACACGATAATGCAGCAAGTATAATGATACGATTACACATTCCGATTTATAGCGACTGATTAGGCGTACATAAATGTTTTAGAATACCTACATATTGTTAGTGCTTACAATGTGTATTGTCATGCTTTATTGCGATGTACTGTTTTTTTAGTGAATAAATGATTTATCTATCTATCTACATTGCTGGTAATCTTAAGTTGGTTGTAATGTTACCCATATAACATCTAGCTAATTGCTGCTTTATACCTTTGCTTGCACCCGTATCGACAAAGTTAGGGCCGGAAATAGGTAACTAAAAGAAAAATTATCTATATATATTATATTGATTTGTTAATTACAAATTATTTAGAACTTAATAAATTTGCAATCATATGATAGGATGTTTGCTTATTCCACTTTTTCTATCACGTAAAACATTATTCATACCTAATAGAGAAAACTAGTAAATAATGGCATAGTGTGAGCTTTAACGTGTTTTTGTTCTGACGTAAAAAATTTATTACTTTAAAAATGACTTTCTAAAATACGAAGATGATATAATCCAAAAATTAAAAAATTATAATTATAAGACACTAAGTTTTAACGTCTATAACTATACTAGTCTGTGTTCACCTGGCTGATACACAGGTTAGCTAGTTGTGTTTGATATATCATTCGTGGTTACAAAGATTAATAGCTTAGGATTGAACTAGATAACCATTATACTAGGTATTCTTTGCAATAAGGTCATTTGCACACTTGCCATACGATCTTGCAGTGTTTGAAATCTGGTAAATTATTATATTTTCTTGAGTTTGTACAACTATTACTCATCACAATAAAACAATTTTAAACGGATTTAAGTTGTGTTTATTTTGGATTCCTACGTAGGAATTGTAAAATCAAAAAATAAATACAACTTAAATCCGTTCAAAATTGTTTTATTGTGATGAGTAATAGTTGTACAAACGTGTGTTGTTGATTTTATTCCGTTACAGTGCTCTATAATTGTCATAAATGACAACAACTAAAGAATATTGGCGGCGGCTGGGGTTTCAACCCGGGACAGCGGGTACCGGCTTATTGCTCTACAAACGGCCAAATTTTAAATCTCATGATGCTCGTTTTACAAATTCTTATTTTTATTTATAAATAATTACAGCCTATGACTGGCGCAACATACAGCAAATTTCGCCAATGAAAGAAGAAAGATTGTCTCATTCATCATCATCAATTCCACGAATGACACACGAAAGAAGAAGACTATACCGGACTGGGAAAGATACCGCAAAATTGTGCGGCACGTGTGAGAATGAACTAGACAGTTATTAAACCTAGTATTAGCTAGTATTTTCTGTGTAACTAGTAATACCTAGTGATAAACATGTTGTGGTTTCTAGATTATCTTCTAATGAACGCTTGTTTCAAGTGATAAACTGGGAATTTATTTTCTAAAGTGTTGCCGTGTGATGCCGGCTTAGAATAGCATCACCACATATATTTCCCGTGGGAGTCGTAAGAGGCGACTAAGGGACTCGAGGGTGTGTATTGCAATTTTAGGCGATAGGCTGACAACCTGTCACTATAGCGATACACAATATTCCGAATAACCCTGGAACATTTGTCAGACGTGGTGTAAATGGCCGTTTTTTGCGGCTGTTTACGCTCTGCCTACCCCGCGAGGGATTATAGGCGTGATAATATATGTGTGTGTGTGATAAGTCCATAGGACAGAAACTATGATTTTTTTATTGTTTAGAAGATTATCGCGGTATAACTATGCAACGACTCTTTGAAGGTACGAAAAGTAATTTACTTTAAACCACACAATATATCAATTTCTCTCCCCCGGTCAATAGTCCACTTTGCGCACATATTTGCACAGATAAACGAGTGTGTGTCGTATCTCTCGTACGAATCGCAAAAGAGGTCACCGCAAGATTTGTGTGGTTACGAATGCTAGACCGACGGCTGCCCGAATATTCGATAGTTCAAAACCGTGAAACTGTGACTGCAATGATTCGCGAGGAGTGTGTGGTATCAAATGGAACGACGATTAGTTGGTGTTGTTGGGACTCGAGAGTGTGTATTGAAATTTTAGGCGATGGGCTGACAACCTGTTACCATGGTAATACACAACTTTTCTTCAACTTTTTTAATTTTTCTGAGTTGCCCTTAAATGTCAGACGTGTTAAATGTCCGTTTTTGCGGCCGTTTACGCCTAAGGGATTAAAGCGTGTTATGTTTATGTATGTAGTTGTATGTTCCTAAATGGATAGCAAAAGAGTAGCCGCGGCATCTTTTGTTGAGGATGCTAAACCAGCAATTGCCTGAATATTTAAACGTCCATGTTTGGGTTTAAAATGAAACTACCGCACTTGTCAGTATGGTAACCAATTCAAGTCCAACAATTGTACGAATAAATAAATTATCGTACGTGTCCTGTTCGTCAGTAGGACTGGACTGTCAGAAGGTGGCGGCTGTTATTGTTTTTGTGTCCTGTTATGCTCTTGCTTTACCAAAGAAGAGAAAACATATTGGATAAGAGTTTCTTATGATAGAATAACTCAAAATTAAGAACAATAGCGCCGTATAAACATTACCGTGTGGTGCCGGCTAAGAACTGCATCACTCCGATTCTACCCGTGGGTCACCGTGGGTGTCATAAAAAGCTACTAAGAGTTAGTCGTCCAGAGAAAGGGCAGCAGCAATTCCTGTGAACGCAACATCTTGCACAGCGCTCGCCAATCCGCCTGCCAAGCGTGGTGAGTATGACAATACCCCCCGACAGGGTAAGGCTTCTATCCAGCAGTTGAGTGTTGTGGCTGTGAATCTTAAAAACCGAATGCACAAAATTTACTTCAATTTAATATTCGACCAAAAGTTATTCGAAAATTTACTGTAACTTTCGGACGGATATGACTATAGTAGAAGATCGCAGGGACCTCGTACAAATTCTTATCCCCTAAGTAAATATCGGGAACTATGTTTGTAGAACCCGAGTGAGGGTTTAGCTTCCGTGTAAAGAGAGCCTTATATAAAAGTTATGAGTTCTTTGTTTTAGAAATATCGAAGGTTTTTACTATCTTCGCCTTTCTTGGTTGAATAAACTTTGGTTTCAAGACTTTATTGCACTGAATAGCTATCTTAAAGTCCGCAAATAAAAACTTCACTATTTAACTGTAGTGAATAGTAACAAACTAAGCTTGTAATGTTGCATGTAAATTGTATATGTCAACAACAACTATATAGGTCCGATTCAACTGACACATAAACATAAAACTACGTTTTTGAAGTCAGTTATCTACTTGAGTTGGTCTTGGAAGTTCTTCCACTTGTCGTCCGGCGATCGACGTGTGACAGACGTATAATAAACGCGCAGATAAGCGCACCGTAGCCGTATTTGTATGGGAATAAGTGCGGAATGCACAACTTTCTTTCGTCTGGCAGACGCATGCGTTACGGTGCGTTAAATACACGCAGCGACGGACGACGAGAATTAAGACTTTTTAGTTTTGGCCAGCCCTTGGCCTAATAAAATGGAAACCAATTTAAAAGATGATCTTTTTAAAAAATCGCTATGCGTAAACTGAGGTAACAAAATAACAGAAAAATTCCTGTGTGAAGTATTAACTTTTGCTATTTAAAAGAAACCAGTAAATTTTCTGTGTGGCGGACTGGTTTGAACATGTGCCTAGGAAATTTCTCTCTGATAAATCTGTTTATTCGGTGCAAAGATACTTTTATAAAAAATCATACATCTAATAACAAAAAAAAACTAAATATTCGATAAATACATAGGTATATATTTATCGAATATTTATACTCATATATATTTATATTATGTTTTCATTTTGTTTCAGTATCAGTATATATGTATGTAGTTTATGTAGGTTTATATTGTTGTATGATATTGAGGGGTATTTTAGGTAGTTGATATTAAAGGAAATTAAAATGATTATTAAAATTTGTAAATGATTGTGCACGCCTTATTTGCCTCACTTTAAGAGATATCACTGCCCAAGGTCTGCTGGAAGATATTTCTTTTTAGATTTAAGTAGACCTGTTGTGAATTTTTTCATATATCTATGTGTCCTATGTTTTTATTGTGTGCAATAAATGGTTTAATAAAAATCACAACTGAACATCAACTGTAGCAGTGCTGCCATCAGGTCTCTTACAAGAAAAAGAAGTTCGGATTCAAGAGTATATTATTTATCGTGTGGGACACCGAGTTGACAAACGACCCGAGTTTTTCAACCGCCTTCTTCTGCTAGTAGGCATCTGACATGGTCTGACTAGAGTATCATATTGGTTGGTGACAGTGGTAGAAATTCTCTTGACTTACCTTTAATTAGTGCTGTAATTTTCCGTCAAATAGATTTAGTAAAGGATAAGTGATATTTTAGTCATGTCATGTCTTATAATTTAACGCAAAATACGTGTTAACTGTGACTTAATTGACTACAAATTGCGAAGAACCCATTGACATTTTTAAACATGACATGACTTAGATATGTCCAATCCTTTTATAAGCCTATTTGTAGTAAAGTAACAGCACTACACTAATTTAAGGTAAGTTAAGAGAATGTATATCCTGAATTGAGGGCAGTATGTATGTACAAGAAATCAAAGATTTCACACAAGCGATGTTTCGAACCCTCAGCTGACTGTTTGCGGCTGCTTCTCATAGATTTCAACAAACTTTAAGCAATGTAGTAGAATCTGGATATTTCTGCCTGCAAAGGAGTCGAAGGTAAATTCTACCTGCTAGGGTTGAAAACGTGGATTCTTACTTGTGACAAGAAGTGTCCGACCAAATGTTTGTGCTCTGTACCTGTTTACTATATTTCCGAAGTTATGTGTGCTACAATGTCATGAATATGTCTTTAGTTTGTACTCAGTTTTTCAGAGGTAGGTTCCAAATCCACTTAAAATTAAATTGATAACTCATTTTGAATAAACACAGTACTGCTTTCATGATTTGTTGAAATGTTAATAAATTAAATGAAAACAATTTTTTGACGTCATGATCCGTTATGGTTAAAAAAATTGGATAACATAATTTTCTTCTTTTTATAAAAAAAATTGCTTTGTCCTGATAGGAAACCGGCTCGACGGCATAAAAAAAATAAAATAAAGACACTACCTCAGGGCTGGTCAGGTTGATCACACGGCATGTAATTTTACGCCTCCACTACCAGTTAACGACATTTTGTTTCAAATTGAAATCATGAGTTTCAAAAGGTATTCTTTCCATGCGTATAGCTGTTTTTCGTAGCAATAGGATACGTCGCGTAGCGGGCTCTACGAACGTTTTCATAGACATTCTGGCGTAGCACCTGCATCACCAAAGGCACAGAATAAATAATAGTACTCCAAAGGGTCAACCTGCGCATGGCAAACCCTACAAAAAATTTACCTTTTTGAAGAGCTACAACCATCTCACATTTTATCACTACATCGTTTAAAAAAAAGTGAGCCCTCAGCAAAGATAAAATATTTTTAGTATTTCTAACCCGTGCCGTGTTTACGTTAATTTTCTCAATTACTTGGCCATTTTTTCCATCCATAGTCCAGGAGGCAGCGTAACTTTTACGAGCTATTCGTAAAACTAATTGCTCGGAGGTTATCGCCGCCATGAAATTTTATAGCCCAGTAGTGGGAAATAATTGAGTTTTGATAATATTAAAGTTCTCCAATTTTTAAAACCTGGTTACTGACATATTTTTAGACAATAGTTTAAAAAGTTAGAAATTTTAAATACGTGCTTTAGGTACTGTTTAAACATTTACATACTTATCAACATTATCAGTCAATATTGAATTAGAGTAGAAAAAAACAATTGCATCTAAAATGAAATAACAATATCTTATTGTTATTAAATTATTAGAAATCTAATGTACGTGGTACATACCTAAACGAAAAAAAGCTTATACTTTGGCTAATATAAAATTTAAGTGGCTCTAATATTAGTTAAATACTCTATTAGCTTTTACTGAGTTTGCCCATAAAAGTTTAGAAGCCTAAGATTAATGCTTTAATATTAACTAACATTTTTTTTCATATAAGTGCCAATATTGAATTAGATAGTTTAAAGCTAATACTACTTTCTCAGAATAATGTAATAAACAACTATTCAAAATATCAGAAGTTTATCTCTACGGCAACATAGAGTTTTAACGAACTTTTTTTGTAATTAACTGAATATAAATGTAATTCCTAAAAGTTCACATGGGTTCACATCGGAGCTATCTAATAATCGGTAGTACTACCGATTTCGATCTTCATCTACCGATTGTAATCCAAATTCCTTTGGTAACTAAAAACAAAACAAAATCTGCCTTATAATTATAAATTGCAGTGTCTATGTCTACGTATGTACACTTTTTAGCCAATAATGTGTATTTGCGATGTATATTCAAAACTGCTGGGTTTAAAAATGCAATACCTACCAGATGTAGTCCATCTTTGATAATAACATTCAAATAAGCATTTTTTTGTCCTAATTTAAATCTACCGAATCAACTTATCGAATGCCTCAGGGCCTACCGATTTTTGGTTTGGAAAACTCCGTTGTCAAGACATAGAATGTAAATGAAAGGTAACGATGGAAAAAAAATCGGCGAATCATTATTTTATAAGATTGATGCCAATTTGCTTAGTGAGAGGTACTTTTTACACAAGTTAGAAGAAAGGTTGAATAAAAAATTTATAATTCGGTAAACCGCATGGTGGTGGCTTAGAATAGCATCAGCCCTTTTTTACCCATAGGATATGTTCCAACATCTTTAAAATAATATATTTATAAATGTCAATAGGGTCCAAAATTGCTTGTACTATATTTTTAGACTCCACTATCGTTATATAAGCACATAAAATGGTGCAAACGATTTTCATATGTAATGTATTGTATTGATATTATCAGAATAGGCAGGATTTTGAAATTTTTCGATAGAAAGATATGACAATAAGGACGAATTCTTTCCATGTAAAACACTCTGAACGTTTTGTTACTATCCACCTATCTTAGTCCAATTTAGAGACTAAGTATTTAGTAAGAATCGACTATTGCCGATTATCCGGATTATCCAATTTAAGTATTGAACTGTTTTGCCATCCATACAACATATCGTGAAAATGTCAGTCATCCATCAAAACTATTCCACAGAATGATACGGCCATTCCAATAAGTCATATTTGACAGCTATCAGATTCGTGCTAATGCTATGACCGAAGGTCCATTTCCCTTTGCTACATCTCGATTAGTGTGTAACTTACAGCTGTAAAATATGGCATATTGGGATCTCCGTACTGTAGTTCCCATGCCGTGTATCTAAACATGTGAAAAGATTGCCAAGTTTGGTAAGATTTTCAGACTACGAGAATTTAATATCCAAATTAAGGTCAGATGTACAATTAGTTTTTTATTTGCTTTGAAAGATATTTTTTGTTACCTTTTTATATGCATATAATAAGTGCTCGATAATTTATGAAGTCTGGACATAGTTTGGAAGTGTAGTGATGGACGCCCTCCGGGCAGATAGACTGCCGGCTTAGAAAAGGCGGCTGGTAGCGACTGGATAGATACAGCGAGAGATCGTATCGTGTTATGTTATAGCGTACCTATTAATTAAATATGTAGACCCTGATAGGTCCAACTTAGTAGGCATTATTTTAGTTTCTTGTGATTAACCAGATAGTTGCAATAACAACACCTCCCATCCTAATGTTTAGTAATAATAACATAACTATTAGGTTATATCATATCTGATAATTTGATCAATCTGGTATTATGACGGCTCAAAAAACGATTAATCACTTCGAGAAAAGCTTCACCTGTTGTGTCATATTGATTTGTTTTATGCCTTTTCTGTATTTTTGTTGTGTGCAATAAACTGTAATTAAATAAATAAAAGGTAGTGCCGTAGCGCTTCGCTTGGCTCGTCTTGGCGGGGGCACCACCATGCCCGCCACCCCCTAGACAACATGCATTTGTAATATTCCTAATATTTTCTAAAGCTTTTGGCCTAAATTTCTAATATTTGGAATTATAGATTGGTTTATTGGTATAATGAAATGGATTCGGACTTACTCACTTAGATTCAATATTACTCTTACTACGACAACAAACATCGATAACCAAGCCAAGCTGACTTCTCAGATTTCTAATCTTTTGTTGGTAGCTTTATATGAACATTTAACAAATATTTTATGAATTTAATTAACTCTAATTCAATATTACCAAAATCAGAAGCTATTTTTTATTTTCCATATTCGCAGGTATCTTAATTTTCTAATATTTATATAAAATAAAGTAAAAACGTGTGTATGTCAGTTACATTCAAAATATTAAACTTAAATTATATATTTGCTTAGTTATTCAAAGATATTGAAAATATCTATTTTATGAAAAACACAAATGATAAAAACTTCTAATATTTTTAAAATATGCGGAGAATAATGCTCCTAAGATAATAAAGAAGCAAAATCTAACTTTAATAAAATTATAACTTTTGCGGTCAAAATCTCGTTCCACTATCGGTCTATTAAAGGAAATAATATTTTTGTGACTCCATAAAAGATGACCTTGGTATTATTTTCATAATAAAGAATACAAAAATTTGAAGTGTTTCTTTGAAATGTCACTGTGTAGAAATTTTGTTGTAAATTAAGAGTACGTTTTCGGTTTTATAATACGTGATTGAAGCTTTTTGACAGCGTCAAATGTGGTTTTGTAATGACACGGTTTAAGTTCAAGTTATAAAAAATAAGCAAACACAACTTCGTAATAATTTTGTTATATTTGTCTTAGTGACAGATAAATAATTTTCAAATATATAAAAAACACTTTACTGTGAAGAAACGGTAGGAAGAATTGCAAACTTTATACCTTACACGGGAAGAGTTTTAAATATTTGGTATTAAATTTTCCGCGGGTTTTCATTGCTACGGCTCTATTAAATCTGTAAAAAACGCATTAGTCGTTGTGAAAATAATTACCGCTGTAAAATAGATACATGGAGCCATGCCACGCGTTATTGCCATCCTTTGAAGACTACATGTCTCATTCCAAAAGAGCAACTCACGGAAAAAAGCTTTTTTCATCAAGTAAAGAGCTCGAAACGTAGGAATTGTAAAATCCAAAATAAACACAACTTAAATCCGTTTAAAATTGTTTTATTGTGATGAGTAATAGTTGTGCAAACTCAAAAAAATATTAAGTAAGTCTCCATAATCTCATAACCATTAATTTACTCACTACTTGCAGAAATAAAATTAAATATTCAAATATTCTTCAGACAGCCGCGATAAGGTTTTACCGGCGTCCCGAAATTGTATAATAGCCCTTATCAGAGCTTTAAGGTCGGAAAAACAAAATTTCGCCCTTTTATGTGTCGGGAAATGGATTTACGGCTGAGGTGCCTAATTGAAATTATCACTGAAAGTTTGACATTTTGTGCACTCCATTATCTTCACGGGGCTGGCAACACTGAGCTTTTATGGATTTGATTGGCTCACTTTTATTCGGTCATGGGGTAGACTGATAATTAACATGTGGGTAATTGTCCTATTTTAGGATATTATTCAGTAAATAAACCGGTTTTATGCACAACAACAATTAAAGGACATATATTTTTGGAAAGATACCTACTAATGTTGTAGTTTTTTTGTCATAGTCATAATACTCGTGTAGGTATATTGAGCATCACGCATATATTATTATGTTACACTTTGTGTTGTTATTTCTTGATAGAACTGTTTGTTAATTTATAAATAAAACCCTTTAACACTGATTAAACATATTTGTAAAATTTTATATTAAACTAAATGTGACCAGTTTTGAACATCATCATCGGGCCGATGTTTGTAGTAAAAAAGTGTTTTATTAGTTAATTAGGCATACGCAGGTAATAATTTAGAACATTACATATTTTACCTTTACATAATAAAAGACAAACATACTGCATTTAAACTTCTGCATGCATTCTTTGAAAAAGTAAATGCCTAGTAAAAATATTCGAAATGATTTATTGAACATTGTTAAACACATAAATAAACATAGGTAATTGCGTTTTATAGAACAAATTTGCCATTCTTGGCGAAAATAAAATAGCTCGAAGATAATTTATATTTTTTTACTAATTTACTGGATTCCTTGTCCAAGATTCAAACCTGCCACAGATAAACAGTATCTTCAGACCAAGCCATGGAGTTTTCAAGTTTTTAATTTAAGCCTCGCTTGATAAAGGTTTCGCCCGCTTGACTGAAATCCGTTAATTAACTATTGTTTCTTTGATCTTTGACCATTTTGGAATCCTTTTTAGGAGACACTCCAGTCTGTTTAGACAGATATCCGTGTCAGAAAATGGTTTACAAATAAGACTTCACGAATAGATCTGTAATTAAAAAAAAATATAACATAAGATGTAAAAATATTAGTTGCAAATATGTAAAGGGGTGAACCAGTACCTGAAACCAAACAACTTTCCCCAAGGAACATAGGTCGAAACATGAAAAAAATATTTGGAACGCCCATACAAATTGACCAGGTCGGCTTTAACATTTTGTATGGGAGTATTTGTATAATAATTTTCATATTTCGGCCTATGTTTATAGAGAGCAAAGATGTTCAATTTCATGGGCTGGTTCACTTCTTGAAATATTTGCATATTTTTTCTTTCTTTATAAAAGACGGGCTCGTGTTAAGGCACTACTTACCACAAGTAATTAAGGAAAAAAGATATTCTCCATAAAAAATTGACGATCAGCTTCATTTAATATGGTACTTCCGCCTACGATAAGTAGCAGAAAATAAGACATAACCTTTTTTTTGAGCTTGCAAAATTTTCAAGCGCGGGCAGGATTTCAACCTGCAACTTTCGCCATTGCTAGTAGCGACGCCACTTCCATCTGGGCTACCGCAGCTCATCTCTTGTATACCTAGTACACAATGTCATCACCCATAGCAATTTTTTTTTATATTAACTTATTTGTAATAACTTTTGCTATTTGAAAAGGATTTTTTTTGCCATGTGATGCCGGCTTCGAAAAGCATCACCCCATTTCTTTCCCGTGGGAGTCGTAAGAAGCGACTAAGGGACTTGAGGGTGTGTATTTCAACTTTAGGCTATAGGCTGATATCCTGTCACTATGGCAATACACAATTTTCCGAATAACCCTCAAATATTTGTCAGACGTGGCGTAAATTTCCGTATTTTGCGGCCGTTTGCGCTCTCCCTACCCCGCAAGGAATAATAAGCGTGATATGTGTATGTATGTATGGTTGTCTTGAGACTAAAGTTTGAAAATAATTTTGTTCGAAAATACACGAAAGCTGGTTTTAATATTATCCAAATAAATCATAATTCAATCGAGCATAGCTCCCGTAGGTATATAACTTCCTCATTATTTCACAAACGTAACAATACATAACTACGCAGTAATTAAAACATACTGCAGAAGAGCGAACAGAAATAATAAAGTGGTTTCTATCCAATTCAGCGCTTCTCAAACTGTGCTACGAAAATAATTTGGGGTCATTATTCGCCTTTCGTGATATTTTTATTGGCGATACACAATTTTCCGAATAACCCTCAAATATTTGTCAGACGTGGCGTAAATAACCGTTTTTTGCGGCCGTTTGCGCTCTGCCTACCCCGCAAGGGATTATAGGCGTGATATGTGTATGTATGTATGTATATTATTTGCTTTCGTGTCGTGTGATGCTAGCTGAAAATAGCATCACCAAATATCTTTCCCGCGGGTGTAGTAATGTTGTAGTTTCATTTGTATTTAAATTTTAGGTGACAGGCTAACAACCTGTCACGATTTTTCTGAAGCGGCCCTTAAATGTTTGTATGACGTAGCGATAGCGACCGTATTTTCACGACCGTTCACGCTCTGCCTACCCCGAAAGGGATGAAGGCGTGATATCTTTTTGTTTGTACTTTCATCACATTATCTATGAGGTAGCGGTGGCGAGCACAGTGCACGATCTTCACAGGAAACGCTGCAGTTTATAGACTGGATTTTTCTCTTTGCCAAATTTTACCAGACCTACGGAAAGGTTAGTTTGTAGCTGTTGTTTATGTTCTTAGAATATTTTAATTTTTATGTGGTCTGGAAGTCGAAAAATTAATTAACACTCCACAACAGGCAATCAAAATATATTTATTTATCGAATTTTACATTTGATAGATTTCAGAGGCCTAGTGGACGTATAAGAAACTATTTGTATCACTGTAGTATAGTCTTTCAATTTTTTCATGAGAAACGTAGAGTGTGTTTGGGGTAATTTTTCTAACATAAATTTAATCAATCCGCATTATTAGGTTACTATTACTTTGACCTTTGACTACCTTTGGTCTTGAATGAAACTGAACAAGACCTTAAAAAAACATTCCCGCAGACATTAGAAACGTACTCCGTGTTTTTCTTTCGGACTTCCACGAGCGCTATTCGTTATAATAAGTTCTAGACGCATACGTAGATGATACTTTTCAGAATAAAATAGGAAAAATGTTATCGAAAATTTAGAATGCGGTGCAAGAAATTTACAATTAAGAGAGAGAATGTAAGTAAAACATAGATGTTAATTTTGCTCTTACTAAGAGAATTGAGTGCAATAGACTTTATTTTTTTTATTTTTTTTATAATAATGGGTTTGCTTTTGACTCTTGTCTAGGTCATAGGACAGAGACAGGGTCTAAGATGGAGCGAGCTCACCCAGAAAAAGCCTGTTCACTCTTAACCCTACTCCCTATCTTATACATAAAGTTAGGTAGTTCAATCAGTCTATTTAACTGGCAAAAATACAACATAGGCTTTGCTATCTGCAGATCCTTTTAGTGTTATGTTCTTTTTTTCTTAAGATTAATAATTAACCTAAATAAGGCCTTCCCATGCGTCTATACTAGACATCGTGCGCAGCATAATTTTATTTGAATAGCTAAGTTTATCCGTTGAGCAAGAAAGCTGCCAGCACGTCGATCGCCAGATATCTTGTAGATACGCACTAAAATGTATTTCATAATCTTTTTGCTTAGTGTTGTCTTTCATTTTGATGCTATTCTGAACATTACCTCTAACATTTACTAACTATGCTTTAATAAAATCAAGTGTTTAACTGAAGATGCTGGAGTCACGATTATTTTGGTTACCTAAGATTTAATAATTAAAGTGCTCTCTATATAAAACTGTTTCGCTGATGTTCAAGGTAAAAAGCTAATCAGCTGGTGTATTTCGTCGTGTTATCGATTAGTGGAAGGCGACAGTGATGGATCGCGTCTTCGCTCCGGAATCCACACGGATATTGGTATGGGGACTGATTTACAAGGGAAAATCCAATATCTTGAAAGAAGGATGTTGGAATGTCATTGATATCATGTAGCTGAAGTGGATTGATAAGTCACCCAGTAAGTATCGTACGATGGCCATAAGCCCTGGTAGATGCCTTATGTTCGAATTTCTTCAAGCAAAAGCTGTGGTGCGCAGGTCGGGGACGGAGTTTGAGTCTATGCTGATTGGTCAGTGGTTGCGTCATCTTATCACATACATACATCGGCTTGTTGCAGTCTACTGCTGAACGTTGGCCTCTTCCAGGGTACGCCTAAGGCATCTTTCGTTTTCACCATCCGATCACTACCAGCCGCCTTTTTTAAGTCATCGTTCCATCCGTCCGGAGGTCTTCCAACGCTTGCCGAGGCGTGGCCTCTACTTGAGAATCCACTTACTCCACCGTCCGTCGGTTCTACGACAAATGTGCCCAGCACACTGCCCCTTCAGTTTGCTACAATCCCAGAATATGTACTTTGGTCTTTTGCGGATAGTCTCATTCCGGATTTTATCTACTATAGAGATACCGAGCATAGACCTTTTCTTAGCTCTTTGAGTGATATGTAGCCGGTGGGCCAGTTTTACTGTCAGGTTCCGCGTCTCGGCTCCGTAGGCTATGAGTTATGGCTGGTAAGACGCACTTGTGGAGCCAAGGGTCTTGAGGCAATTTAGCAAGGTTAATTCCAGACTATGACACAACTTCATCATCTCATCAATCAGCACTAACTAACCAATGCGTGTATCTGGTTCTGGAATATAGTACTGATAAATATGTTGCCAGAAAGTATTTGCCCTTATTCTACCGTCTATCAGGGCTGTGTGATCTCTCATCTTCTAGGTAATGTCATGAATTTAAATCTTTCTCAGGTTCCACGTAAAAACAATGAAAATAATTTAGCTCACCAACTACATTCTTTTCTGATGGATACTGGGTAAAAATATTCATTTGGAGGAAAATAAAATCAATGTCGCTTACGTAGTTCTAAGAATTGATAAAGGAGCTTTTTTAATCTGAAATTGTAGCAAAAGTAAAACAATGTTTGTTATGGTTTCTTATGTTTTATACATCTTTACAGTAGGTACAAATTGTATTGCAGATCCTAGGATGTAGTATGACTATACTACATACAATGTAAGACCCACACACAATAGATTCGGATATTTTACAAAGTGAAATTACCCATGAAACTGAAAAACTTTCTTCAGGGAACTTAGGACGAAATACTTTGTTATATCTACTACTATTTACTTATACATAGAAAACGCCCAGACTTAATAGAGGTACTACCAAATTAGTATTCGTGTTGTGTCGTCATTCTTTTTATGTCTCTTTTTATGCTTCTTGTGTGCAATAACTGAATAATAATAATAAGAGAAGAGAATAATAAAACAATTGTAAATAGTAATATCTCTATCTGAAAATTTACTTACCAAATATTTAAATCTTGTGGAGATTGAACCCACGACCTTCTGCAAAGCAGGCATGGGTACTATCCGCTTCGCCATTGGACCAGTCAAAGGCTTGTCACATAATCGCAACTTTTTCCAACTGGCACCAAACGCCCTGCTCAGTTTCATTTACTAAGCAAACGTAGAACCGAAACTTTTCTATTACCGCTATTTGCTAGGTGACTGACAAAATTGGGGTCCGTGGAAAGATGACCGGTCAAGTGGATTGAATAGCCCAGTATGGCTAGCCTTACATGTTTCAAAAATATTAAAGTCATAAAGGATTATAGTTGCCTACTGGACTATTAGCCGAATCTTCAAAGGCTCATTATTTTCAAACAAACTTTTATTTCCTTTTTTCCTCTTTGGGGGTTACAAAACAATAATCCTTTAAACACCGATTCAACTATTAAGCTTCGTCACCTCGTCACAAATTTTGAAACAGATCAAATCAATAACTACGAACTTCTATAGAAATTTACTACCCCTTTAGGGGTTAAATTCCAAAAATCCTTTCTTAGCGGAAAGTTATACATAGTAAACTGAAATGAACCTACTCCCAATTGTCATGTTTCTAGCATTACTACTTAAAGCTCTGCGTTGATGAATGCGTCAAATAATAATAATATATCATTTATTTCAGACTTATTAAATCCATATTCTTTGTTAGTAACACTTAATTTTAATTGTTAGTAAAAACAAAGTTTAAGTCAAAGCTTAAGTCCTAAATTTGTTGTTATAAGTATACAGGGTGTAAGGGACAGCCCACCGAATATTGATAGGGTGCATTCGGACCATGAAACTGAATAACTTCTCATAAGATTTTTTCAGGCGACTTTAAATTTGGACTTCCTATAGTAAATACAGTCAGCTGATCGTGATTTTATATGAGAGGCCGAATATTTTTTGTCGTTTCCTGACAATGTTTCTAGGGGAAATTTGTTCAGTATCATGGTCTGCATGCACCCTGTCAGAATTCGGAGGGCTGTCCCTTACACCTCGTAAATAAAGTTATCCCGGCAACATGAATAAATACGTCTTATAGATAAGGTTTCTAGTTACCTCTGTTTGAAGCGAGTGTGTGAAGAGAAAAGTGAATACTCCAATAGAGGGAGGATTGGAGTGTTAAATAAGAGTCCCTTCATTTCTACCTGTGATCATCTTAGAAACAACTGAACTGAATTTAAATTTAAATTGAAATTCTTTTTGTGGGATAGTTTTATCACTTATTGACGTCATCATGATCCGTCAGTGAAAAAAAAAGAAATTGGTACCTATCACAAAATTTTCTTTTTTATAACAATTTTGTAATCTCCTAATAGAAAACCGGCTCGGGTGGAATAAATAAATCAAAATAAAGGCACTGCCACGGGGCTGGCCAGGTTAATCACTTGACATGTAACTTTACGACACCAGTATCTGAAAACAATGAAAAATTCGTTGAAGTTGAAAATATTTGTTTCAACTTAAAGTCAAGATTTTTAAAGCCCGTAGTTTACATGCGTATAATTAACCAGACCTCCTGTTGTTATCTTATCCACGGCCAGTGAACCAAATAAATAGTTTATCGACTTTGAAACTCTGTAGATAAAAAAACATCAACCCCGTAAATCACAAATCTACACAACAAGGGGTGCCTTTGGGAGTCACCCGCATGTCATGTATCCTGCTGATCTCCCGTTGATTATCTGTCAGTCAATCCATTTACACTTTAATAATGGCACCGGGGTTCGGGGTTCAATCCCAGGCCAAACAGATTATGAGCGACAACGTGTTTACATTCATTTCGCTGTTTGTCTAGAGCGGTTTGTACAGTCGGTTGTAGCACATAAGGTAACAGAGGTTCTCCAAAAGAACTGTATTTTTTTTATCCCCAGTTAATACATAATCAGAATTTAAACTTATTCTCTTAAAAGAAGTAATTTTCTACTATAACATATTCATGTCATGAAAAAAACATAGCTAAGGACAAAAATAATTCAGGTCTTTTGGAGTACCCCTGGTACCTTATGTGCTATAACCGACTGTACGTGTGTGTGTTCTGCTATTTATACATATATCACGCCTGTATCCCTTGCGACGTAGGCAGAACATAAACGGCTGTTTACGCCATGAATAACAAGCATTAAAGGGTCATTCAGAAAATTGTGTATCACCAATAGTGAGAGGTTGTGGTTGTCAGCCCATCGCCTGAAATTGCAATGCACATGTAACCTTCGAGTCTCTTAGTCGTCTCTTACACAACACCCACGGGAAAGAAATGGGATGATGCTATTCTTTACCGGCAACACACTTTTTTTTTCATATTACACATAAATCAGAGTACCTGTATAGCATGTTGTGGTTTTTCTGGAGCGACTTATAAGGTTTAATGTTATTTACTTACAACTTGTTTCGTTGATTTTAGTAAAATATTGCTACTTTGGAAGCCAGCTTAATTTACCATTCATCAACCGTCGCCTTGTGCCTTGTGGTACCGGCTTTAAATAGCATCACCCCAGTTCTACTTGTGGGTGTCGTAAAAATCTACTAAGGGATAATCATCCAGTGAATTGGCAACAGCGTTCACTGCTCTCCCCCATCTGCCTGCCAAGGGTGGTAAGTATGTCAATACCATATTGTATTGACAACTGCCAACTATCCACTGCCCATGGTACATTCAATCGACCATAAATAATTTAAGTATCTTTCGTAGCTCTTTTATACTAAAAAGGTCCTTCATCGTCCATAAACGTCGTTCAGCGTCGACGAAAGAACTTTTTAGTATAAAAGAGCTACGAAAGATATATTATTTATGGTCGATAAACGTACCCCAGCAGTGGACTGTAGTAGCTGTTAATGTAAATATAAAGTCAACATTCAACTAATATGAATAGGTTTCGAAAATAAAAGCCATACCTAAATAAGCACTTTGTTTTTTCCTCCCATTATTTCTAAAGTAGGTATGTCTACAAGACGATTGTAATGTTGTAGTTAAATGACAAAACTAGATCAATCATAGGCACTTTGTAAAAAGTCGCATGCTGTATCGTCATTTTGTGAATACGCCATAAAACATTCAATCATAATACTATACGCACCTTCTACGATTTTTGCTATGAAATCGCGATAATTTCTGGATAAAATATTAATAGATACAAACACTTTATTGCTCAAATTACAAGAACAGAACATAGTTCATAAGCAGAAGACATTAAATCATACTAATAAACAAACACATATTTTTTTAAAGATGAGTCAAGATAGTCTAGTCAAGGGCCTACCGTGAACTTTTAAACGTCCCTTTCCCAGTAACGGCAGAGCGGCATCGCCATACTTGACGATTTTGCACTCTTTCGGAAATTTCTCGCTAACTAAACAAGTCATTAAAAAACTGTGGGACAAGAATCTAGTAATGTAGTATTCGCAAAAAAATGTGAGTTGTGTTCATAAGATTGCTATTCACTACGCAAAAAAATGAAAAAATAGTCCAAACGAGCAAACTTTCGTCAATCGTGTTTTCCTGTGACCAAAATCTAGATAGTATAAAAAAAAGGAACATTAAACATAAAAAGAAGGTGTTTTTCACATTCGCCAACGAAATTGTGTGCATCCAAAACATTTTTGTCTCACAGAGCGGCCATAAGTTATATTTTTATCTATTTGTCCCTTCACGTCAGGCAATGGTTCTTAAACCACACAGACCCTTGTCTTTTATGATTTACCCGATTGGAAAACCTAACAGTGTCTTAATCGGCATTTAGACTATACTTCATGAGGATAGGTACGAATACGGATAGTTACCTATCTTGTCATTTGTGACAGTTCAGTTATACAGCAAAAGGTATAATGCATAAATTACATTATAAAAACACTGACTTTTCAAGTTTAGCCGCGTAATGTTGGCTCAAAGAGCAAAAAGTATTTGCTCAATATACTTTGTTAATTTATTTTTATTTTCTTTTTTAATCGTATTAAACGGCATTAAATAACAACCTGTAGTGCGTAGAAACTTGGATAATAAAAAACCTTTGTTTGTTTACTTACTTTGCTGGCTCGACGACCCAAAATGAGTATTGGCCTCCGAATCCTCTGATACGAGATTTCGCCACGATTTGTTTGTTTACAAAAATATAAGTACCTATCCTTATGGAGTATACGGTATCATACTTTTTGTTCCCTGATAATAAATACAACTTTTTGTAACCTATCAGTAATTGTTGTTTGGAAAAACACCAACGATGTATTTAAATTGAGAAATAAATGAAATTTACTAATTTTACAATTAACTCAATTCAGTCGGACACAAATAACCTAAAAATGAATTGTTTGTCCTTGTTACAAAAACGAACATACTTCATAATACGAAAAACATCTACGTACCTTTGTATTTCCGCAAGCTTGAAACTAATGCATGATCACTTTCATACTACAGTAGTAGTATCAGTGCGCAGTGGTAGTGCGACTGCCTGCGACGCAAAGGTTCATGGTTCGAATCTAGGTGGGGCACACACTAGATGATATTTAGTGAATTTGTTCCCAGTCCGGTTAGGACGTTGCAGGCTGAACCACCACCTGTGTCCGATAATAACCAACAACAGCCTACACTTTTACTGGTCAAATTCGTAAACTGAAATTCATAAAAAATGTAGTTTTACCGGCTAGGCAATGTCCAAAAAAACTAGTTAAGTTAAGTTACTGGCAGACTTGTAGCCTGTAGTTCTATAACATAGGGCACTGATTGTTCGAAAAGAAAAATGGTTCGGAGCTTGAAGCCGTCGTGGTTGCTGTCTATGAACCACGCTGTTCGTTACACAACCATGTCAGAGGCCTACTACTTGTTGAAATCTTCTGACACCAGGGTTCATCGTATATTGAACGTCTTGATTTCCACGACAAACAGAACACACACACACACATACACACACACACATATCACGCCTATTACCCCTTGCGGGGTAGGCAGAGTGAAAACGGCCGCCAAAAGCAGACATTTACGCCACGTCTGACAAATGTTTGAGGGTCATTCAGAAAATTGTGTATCGCCATAGTGACAGGTTGTCAGCCCATCGCCTAAAATTGCAATACACCTCGAGTCCCTTAGTCGCCTCTTACGACTCCCACGGAAAAGAAATGGGATGATGCTATTCTAAGCCGTCATCACACGGCTGACAAACAGAAGTTGTAGCATTCTGCTACAATTACTACCATTTTTCTAAATATTTCCTGAAATCCATTTTATTTTATCAATTTGTTTGTTTACTTTCTTGATGTTATGTCAACCTCTCAAAGTTGACGGCTATCTATACATCATAGAGCCGCGTAGCTTTCTACTAAAAAGTTATTATACATTGATCTACCTCTTCGTATTTTCTGACCTCCTGGTACTTGTATCTAAATTTACTACGCCTGGCACTCTCCCTCTCCCTCTCCCTCCAGAGGAACTGAGGTCCCGAGCCCTCCAGCGTGCCTCGGAGCCATCCTCATAACCACCTCATCATCAAGCTAACATGAGATGCCAACAGATCTCCATGGACAGCGACGACTGGCCACTGACAAGTTCCATGATCTCAAAATGACGGCTGACGAGGTCGACGATCGTCGAAGATTCTAGAACCGAAGAGGATGACGATCGAAATGAAGAGCGCGATCGTCATCGAAGCTTCTGGAAATGAACATGACTATCGAAATGAAGATTGTGACAGTCAGCGTCAGACGAGGGTATAAAAGCCACGTCAAGCAGCTAGGGGATCAGTTTTGGTCTGGACTCTAAGTTGTGATCTCGAAGACTCCCAGTATAGTCTCTCACTGAGTAACCACTGTAACAGTCTATTTTAGTCCTAAAAGTCTCCCCTCAAGTGACGGAAGCTTAAAAGTCTCCCCTCAAGCGCCTACGCCTCGTCGGATTGAAGATACAGCTGCTGCGAAGACGCTCCTCGCGCTGGACGCGCCGCCGTTACCTTCTGTGTGAGTGGCCAGGTTATAATTTTGGTTTTCGTATCAGGAGGTGGTTATCTGTTAATTCTTTAATAAAGCCTTATCGTTTACGTTCCCTCTTTTACTCCCTCGGCCCCTCACTTAGCGTGCGGGCGCGAGGCTTGCTAGGGTGCCTACACACAGGACACTCTACCCACACTTACTCACTCACACCCTCCGGGGTCACAGCTTGGTCACAGGCACTCGTGTTCGCGAGACCACTCTACAAATACTTAGCTATAAGTATTCACCTGCGGTTACCTTGGCTCCCTGAGCGCCGGTGCCTCTCGGAGCCTAGATAACACGACAAAGTCTGATAAAATTACGAAATTAAGGTTACCCTATACTTCCAACACCTAAGTTTCTGAAAGCATTATTAAGTAGCAGTTATTCGGTGTGAAAAATTAGTTAAGGCATAATAACAGGTTATTAAGTTCTCCGCATAATGGCTGACACAAAATGCAGTTTTTAATACTTCGCAACACTTGCACGGAACCCAAGTAATTATAACAGAGGTTATATATTTTGATATTAAAGTTTTAAGCAATTAAAATTTTTTCTGGTGGAAGTACGCTTAGGCTAGGCGGTTCACCCTTTTGTTACGGTTTGACAGACGCATCCGTTAACGCAACGTAGGCATATTCGTTTGGGGATCAGATCGGAATACGTAATTTTCTTATCATCTGACAGACGCATGCGATAAGGTGCGTTAAAAATACGCAGTTCAAATGAATCCCACACTATGTCTGACTGAAGGATGCGTCTGTCAAAGACCTTAGCTAAATTGCATGCCACAGTGTGCCTTGGTATCCGTTTTTGTAAGTAAACTAACAAAATTTCCTTTCGTCTGACAGACGGATGCGTCAAAAATACGTTCGTCGTCCCGTCAAAGTGGGATAACCGACTTAAAAGAGGCACGTGTAGAGAACTCTAAAACGTCTCATAAATCGGTTAACACAAACTAAACTTATAACGAACTAGCGATCCGCCCTGCGGATTCAACTGCTGCTACTGGTAACAATAAAAGGTAGGGTAAGCTACCTAAAAACCTGCCTCTTGGATCACTCAGATGAGATGGAGCATATCTTAAGAGCCATCACAAAACACACACTAAGACAAGAATTACTATTCTTAGTTTAGGAAATAGTTAATCCTCATAATTTTTTGTACAGTTCTCTATTAGTAATGATGTTTATAAAATAATTATTTTTTAATTGTATTGTTGTATTTGTAACAAGAACGAATACGAACACACACACATACACATGACCTCACACACAGTCACCGATACAAAAACATAGACACTCATAAAAACACTAGATTTTATCGTTGTAAAAATAATTCTATTTCTTATTTATTTAAGTAATTTCACTATTTTAATAAATTAAATGAATAAATAAGAAGAAGGGGAAGGGCCTTTTCTCAGCAGTGGGACATGTCAGGCTCGTAATAATAAAATAAAAATGAATAAAATATATGAATGTTGAAATGGTAATACTTTTGCCGTCAAACTACAATACAGGCCTAGCCTAGTGTAGGAGATAAGGTAACCGATTTTGTAAACTACAATCGCAATGTCTGTAATTTACTTAAAATAAATATGTGCTGAATTCCTATTTATGTAATGTTTTTATTGTAACATTGATATTTCCTCAATAAACATTTTTATTTTTGTGTATCAAAATCCGTTGCGTAGTATTAAAGATCTAAGCATACAAAAGGACACGGAAAACGACTTTATTTTATACTATATAGTGATGTTGTTGACCCGTAAATAATTTATGCCAGAAACACGAAATGAGTTAAATTTCTGAAGTCACAAAAACAAATGTTCGCATTACGATTACGTTGCGTGGGCAGCAAAATAATGAGGTTGGGTAATTTTAGACATACATATATTGTAGTGGATCATAAATACACATGGCGGCCGATGTGGCGCAGTGGTAGTGCGACTGCCTGCGACGCAAAGGTTCCGGGTTCGATTCTCGGTGTGACACTCACAAAGTTGATATTTATCACTTTGTGAATTTGTTTCCGGTCTGATTAGGACATTGTAGGGTGAACCAACTGATTGTCCGAAAAGAAACGGTTCCGTGCTTCGGAGGACACGTTAAGCCGTCGGTCCCACTTGCTATGATAACTTAGACGACGGTCGTAACACAACCATATCAGAGGCCTTCTAGTGGTAGTAGGCTGTTGAAAAACTCTGACACCAGGGTTCATCGGGTCGTTGAACGACTCGGTATCCCACAAGACTTACACATATCGTGTAACTGGATCATCGTGGTGGAATATAAAGAAACAATGTATTTTAATATGTTTGCAATGTGATTTGAGATTTTGCGTCAAATTATAAAACATAGCATGACAAAAATATCTCCTATCCTTATTTAAACTTATTTGACGAAAAGTGACAGCATTAAGAAAGTCGCGGCAATGGATGAGCCGCGGTAGCCCAGAGGGAAGATGCGTCGCCAGGCGTGGCGAAAGTCGCAGGTTTAAATCCTGCCGGCGGTAGAAATTTCACAAGATTTCTAAAACTTTATACCCAACACGGGAAGAGATTTTAAAAATTTGGAACTTAATGGGTCAAATATATTGCATCTAAGATATTTGTTAAAAGCGCCTTTATTAAATTTGGTACTCAATGAGTCAAATATATTTCATCTAAGATATTTGCCAAAAGTACAATATGAAAGGTGCTACTATGTGCAAGAAGCCATCAAAAATTAGTTGAACATTATCCAGCACACACTTAAACCAATATTGGCTCTAACTTAAAGCAAATATAACTTTCGATGAGAAGCTATGTAGACCTCAAATATTTTCTCAATACCATGATATAAAATAGGACAGAGTTTGAAATATTTATTTTATAAAATCAATCTGCCTTTTAGATATTTACTAGTTTCCCTATATCTAATGTTATTATTATTATTGGTTTTTGGATTCTTTTCCTTCTCGGCTTAGTAAAGCCGGTTTTCTTATTATTATTATTTTTTAGGCTGATAAGAACTGTACTTTTTATATAAGTATAAAGGGACAAATAACAATTAATACTAAGCTAAACTAGACTAAAATTAAATAAAGATCCTAGTTAGAAATATTGTACAAGTAGGTATATCAGTTATGGTTATAATCAAATACTGAATAATTTGTCAAATCACCTAACCTAAATTAAAATGATATTGTTTTTAGCAGAATCAGCATATGAAACCGTAATTACCCGACTACGGCAAAGCAAAAAGGAGGGTTATGATTTTGACCTGTATGTATGTATGTATGTATGTATGTATGTGGAAACGAAAACGTTTGTTCCGTCCTAACTTCTAAACAACTTATCAGAATTTGATAAATGAGGTATCATTTGAAGCGTCTAAACAGTCCGGTGGTTATAGGCTACGTTATGTCGCTATACATAACATAGGGCGCCCTCTAGAGCTAAGAATTGAAAAAGTTTATACTACTAGTAATGTCGTGTTGGGTATCAAATGAAAGGGCTTCATAAGCACAGTTCAAAAAAATAGTTGCCATGTGATGCCAGCTAAGAATAGCACCAGCCCATTTCTTATCCGTGGGTGTCGTATGAGGCGACTACGGGATAACGGGACGCGACGGGTGTCGTATAAGGCGACTAAGGGACACGAGGAGTTCATGTGTAGGTATTACAATTAGGCGACAGCTGTCAACCTGTCACTTAAGTGAAACACGATTTTAAGGGTTAACCTATTAGTCTTTGATGAATTAATGCATTTACCACCCGTATCTGCAACTCGTGTAGGCGCATATTCTTACAAACAACCGGACATTTATGCAGCTGAACCACATTTATGGAGAATGTTCAGTTTCTGTGAATTGGGTCAAAATATGTGACAAGTAAATGACAACAGTTTGATTGATCTGTTGAACAGCATCAGAGTAGGGAAGTTGACAATGGAGCAATTAGCAATATTAGACACAAGAAGAATTGTAAACGACACTATTGAATACGATGAAATTGTACATTATTTCCAACATGTAGACCAATTTAATAAAAAAATGTCAGAGCGCTTGGCATTACGAACAAAAATCTATACGATCAATGCAATAGACACTTCAACAGAGTCAAAAACTTATGGACAAATACCTAAGCAAGAGCACATAGTACATACCAAACGATCCAAATAGAACAGGCGGTATTATAAAAACTATTCAAATCGGTCGGTCAGCCGTGTAGTGCCGGCGGAGTAGAATAGCACCACACCATCTTTTCCCGTGGGGGTCGTAAAAAGCGACCGAGGGATAAATCCGACCCAAGCACAACGGTCCTGGAGAGGCCAACTCCACAACTAAAACCGGAACGGGGTCTCCGTCAGGCGCGTGTGACAGAGATCTATCGCGCGGCAGACTCCTGCAGCCAACCTGGCTCCGCACGTATTGACTAGTCGTTCCTGCGGATCCAGCCAGGAAGGCCGAGACGTTGGCGCAGGTCCTGGGCAGCCCTGCGTTTTCCATAATTGCGTCCCAGGCAACGCAGTGTCTGTGGAGAGTACACTTCACCCGCGTCACGCGGATACCAACACGGGAAGTGTTGGTATCCGCGTTATAAGTCCGCACATATGGGCGTAAGTGCGGGCGCCAGGGGTCGCTTCCGACAGTGGAAGGGTCCATTGTAGGCCCACTGATCAGTTACCGCCTGCTCCAAGTTGGGCAGCCCCCAAACAATAAGGTACTGTTCCGCCCCGGTGCTGGTTTGCTCTTTTTACCCGACTACGGCAAAGCAAAAAGGAGGGTTATGATTTTGACCTGTATGTATGTATGTATGTATGTATGTATGTATGTATGTATGCATGTGGAAACGAAAACGTTTGTTCCGTCCTAACTTCTAAACAACTTATCAGAATTTGATAAATGAGGTATCATTTGAAGCGTCTAAACAGTCCGGTGGTTATAGGCTACGTTATGTCACTATACATAACATAGGGCGCCCTCTAGAGCTAAGAATTGAAAAAGTTTATACTACTAGTAATGTCGTGTTGGGTATCAAATGGAAGGGCTTAATAAGCACAGTTCAAAAAAATAGTTGCCGTGTGATGCCAGCTAAGAATAGCACCAGCCCATTTCTTATCCGTGGGGACACGAGGAGTTCATGTGTAGGTATTACAATTAGGCGACAGCTGTCAACCTGTCACTTAAGTGAAACACGATTTTAAGGGTTAACCTATTAGTCTTTGATGAATTAATGCATTTACCACCCGTATCTGCAACTCGTGTAGGCGCATATTCTTACAAACAACCGGACATTTATGCAGCTGAACCACATTTATGGAGAATGTTCAGTTTCTGTGAATTGGGTCAAAATATGTGACAAGTAAATGACAACAGTTTGATTGATCTGTTGAACAGCATCAGAGTAGGGAAGTTGACAATGGAGCAATTAGCAATATTAGACACAAGAAGAATTGTAAACGACACTATTGAATACGATGAAATTGTACATTATTTCCAACTTTAAAACATGTAGACCAATTTAACAAAAAAATGTCAGAGCGCTTGGCATTACGAACAAAAATCTATACGATCAATGCAATAGACACTTCAACAGAGTCAAAAACTTATGGACAAATACCTAAGCAAGAGCACATAGTACATACCAAACGATCCAAATAGAACAGGCGGTATTATAAAAACTATTCAAATCGGTCGGTCAGCCGTGTAGTGCCGGCGGAGTAGAATAGCACCACACCATCTTTTCCCGTGGGGGTCGTAAAAAGCGACCGAGGGATAAATCCGACCCAAGCACAACGGTCCTGGAGAGGCCAACTCCACAACTAAAACCGGAACGGGGTCTCCGTCAGGCGCGTGTGACAGAGATCTATCGCGCGGCAGACTCCTGCAGCCAACCTGGCTCCGCACGTATCGACTAGTCGTTCCTGCGGATCCAGCCAGGAAGGCCGAGACGTTGGCGCAGGTCCTGGGCAGCCCTGCGTTTTCCATAATTGCGTCCCAGGCAACGCAGTGTCTGTGGAGAGTACACTTCACCCGCGTCACGCGGATACCAACACGGGAAGTGTTGGTATCCGCGTTATAAGTCCGCACATATGGGCGTAAGTGCGGGCGCCAGGGGTCGCTTCCGACAGTGGAAGGGTCCATTGTAGGCCCACTGATCAGTTACCGCCTGCTCCAAGTTGGGCAGCCCCCAAACAATAAGGTACTGTTCCGCCCCGGTGCTGGTTTGCTCTTTTAGGGTGTAGAAAGCACCAGCCTCAACTAGACAATCGGCGCCGTTACATTTTACACCTGCGACTAAAAGGTATAATAGAAACAATTCCCAACACCGCTTTTTCATGCGATTTGTAACATGGAATATCCGTACTATGAGGACAGGCCTCCCTGACACCTGTGGAGGCTCTTCTACTATCTTCTAGTGACGCACAAGCTCTGCGTAAAACTGCCATTATCGACGCCGAACTCAACAGACTTAACATTGTTGTTTGTGCCTTACAAGAGACCAGACTCCCCGACGAGGGTTCCTTGCGTGAGACACATTACACATTATATTGGAAAGGACAGCAGCGCTGTGTGTGAGCATGGTGTAGGCTTGGCTATCCGCAACGATCTCTTAACATCAATAGAGGCTCCTTGCGGCATATCGGAACGCATTATGTTGCAATCATTGATACGTAACACTTATTTCTGCTTACGCACCAACATTATCCTCAACGGATGAAGCCAAAACACAGTTTTATGACCAGCTCGACCAGTCTCTACGCGGATTAAGACCATCGGACCGCTTATATATTCTGGGCGATTTTAACGCAAGGGTTGGACAGGACAACGTAGCTTGGCCTGACTGTATAGGTAACCACGGTATAGGGAAGTTAAACGAAAACGGCCAACGTTTATTAGAGCTATGCTCTAAACACCTACTGTGTGTTACCAATACCTACTTCAAAGGCAAATCATCTCGCAAAGTATCCTGGAAACACCCTCGTTTTGGTCACTGACATCAACTGGACCTTATCCTAACCAAAAAGAAAAATCTCCGCGAGACCCTACACACGCCTACATTTCATAGCGCTGATTGTGACACAGATCACTCCTTGGTGGCTTCGCACGTTGCTATAACTCACAAAAAGATCCACTCGTCCAAACTGCCCGGTAGGAAGAAGATCGATCTTCCCAAAACTAGGGATGATGAGTTTGTCCGAAAGTTTGAGGAGTTGGTACGCGATGAAACTGCCACCTGGGACGTAGACGCTCCTATAGAGGAAGACTGGGGCAAAGTAAAAAAGTTACTAACAGATGTGGCTGGTACGGCTTTCGGCCACCAGAAAGTCAAAAACCAGGACTGGTTCGCTGAAAATCTCGAACACATAACACCCCTGCTCGAGTCCAAACGGCAAGCTGCGCTTACACATCGCCTTAACCCTTCCGAAAAGTCGCGTGTCGATTTAGCGAATGCAAAAGCTGCATTACAACGCACATCACGGTACTTCGCTAATGCATACTGGACCGAGCTTTGCCAAAATATCCAATCGTGCGCTGATGTCGGAAATTTTGGTGGTGTGTATGCTGGCAGTAAAAAGGCCCTTGGTCCTGTGCCTAAAAAAACAGCCCCCCTTAAAGAAGTGGATGGCACTGTTATTACAGATGCCCAACGCCAACTCGAACGATGGATAAAACATTATATCGGTCTCTATTCGGAACCCGTTAATATAATGCCGGAAGCTGCAGACTGCATGCCAAAACTAGCTACCTGGGCCAAGTTAGATGACCTTCGTACCATAAGGGAATATCACAAGGCTGTTAAACAGCTTAAGACCGGAAAGTCTCCTGGAATGATAGTACCCATGCCGAAATCATCAGGCTCAAGTGCATATTACCCATCCTGCACAATGTTGGGAAGCGGGATATATACCACAAGATATGCGCGATGCTAACATCGTTACCCTATACAAAGGCAAAGGTGACCGCGGTGACTGTAACTGTTATCGTGGTATATCCCTTTTAAGTATAGTAGGTAAATTATTTGCTCGGTTAGTCTTATTAAGACTCCAGAAACTAGCTGATCGTGTATATCCCGAATCGTAATGTGGATTCCGCGCCCAGCGTTCCATAACAGATATGATCTTTACACTTCGCCAACTTCAGGAAAAGTGTAGAGAGCAGAGAACACCTCTGTGCCTTTACACTGCACTTGTAAACATCGGGTGCCCCCCAAAACTTCTGAGCCTCGTTAAGAGTCCTATTAAGAATTTGCCCGGCCGCATTGTAGGTATTTGACGACTCGGTGGCCAGCCCGCGATCCGTGCGACCAGCGCGACCAGAACCAATTTATCTTGACCCGCTGGAGCCGCCGCGCTTTCTTTGTGGTTTATATTTAGTGTTTTCAATGTTTTGGATTTCATTATGCAGTATGGTAAATATTTGAAATTTAAATTAAAAATATACACTTTAGATAGGACAACTTATGTATATATTTTTTAGACATGTCAAAAGTAGGTAGTAACAGGTAGGGTACGTAATATCTAGGCTTACTAAACAACCTTTTTTATTAGCATTATTGGCACAAAATTAGTAACTTAGCCACAAATAATTTGTTGCAAAATACTACCAGTATTTTATTTGGCACAAAATTAATAACTCAGCCACAAACAAAGTTGTCGCTAAAAAGTAAGGTAACTTAATTAATACTCCTAGTATTTAGCGACAAATTGTTTGTGGCTGAATTATTAATTCTTAGCCACAAGTTACCTAACTAATTTAGGGTGAATACCAAACTCGCCATTCTGGGCAGGCGGGTTGTCGAGTGCAGTGAATGTTTCTCTATTCTTTGGTATCTAGCAAATCAAGCATTCAACAATGATTTAAAATGATTGTGTAAATAAGACTATATATATTTGTCGGTAAATTTAAATGCTTTTATTAATGATTTTGGCACGCAATGAATACTGAATACAACTAGGTTATTTACAAGTAAAAGAAATGAAAATCAGTTATGAAAATACACAGCTATATGTGCTGTATATTCGCATAAAATTTATAAAATTACAAAAATATATCGCGTAATGGCATTGATCGGCTTTTTCTGGGATCAACGATTTCCGGAAGAACACATTCAAAGTAAAATTTTGTCAATCTAGGCAACATCTTTTGTTCCCAGAAATCATCGTCTTTATAAACTTTTATTGCCTTCATGGGAAACTCTGAGCCCGTCTATACAGCAAATAAACACACGTTTTTATTTGTTACATGGAGCTGGCCCTGAATTTGATAATGCCAATCGTGATTATGATTCATTACCATGTGGCCATTTTCAGTTTTGTAGCATTTAATTTTTTTCCGCTGTATGGCATCTTCAATATCCATTCCGAATATGGATATGGGGCATTTAATTTCAATTATTCCATCTTCATATAGACCATCTGGTGAAGCGCCTAAAAAGCAGTGGTTTTCGTCAATGAAAAGGCCACACTTATCGATGGTTATATCTTCTTGTCGACTTAACTGTTCAATTGCTTTTTCTTCATTTTCTTTTCCATGTTTTATCGAAGCTACATGATCCAAAGAATAACTATATAAAATGGATTTGACCAGAGGTGCTGAGTTTAAATTCGGTCGCCTTTTACAAATTTTTGCAAAATTAGATGCCGTAAGAATACATCTTCGCAGTTCGAGCCATAACGCACTCTCAGCCTGAAGAACTGTGTCTCTTTCTATTTCATGGCGGTTAGAGGCCTGCTTTTTCAAACTGTCAAGAAAAATTGATTTGGCCTTCTCGTAATCTTCAGAGGACATATCAGGTTTTTGACAAGCTGTTCCGTAATCAACTTTTGTTGAATTTGAAGTGAAGTCTAGTCTGCGAGTAGATATTTTTCGTTTACGATGGTATTCGTTATTATACAAACGATTTCGTTCAAATTTCTTTATTGATTGGCCTGGACTTTTATCAAAAGACGATTTATACAGCGTTGTTTGTGGTTTTCCACTATTAAATGAAACTACTGCTGCATAGCAACGAGCAGAATACGAGTCTTTCAGGGAAAAATTTATTCGTTTCCCACCCACAGTCTTTGCCACCACGCTATTGAACTGTTCTGCTCTATTTGTGTTGAAATTTTAAAAGGCTACGTGAATTTATGGCAAGTTGTCGAACATTTTTCTCTAATTTTAACATTAATGCCTTTACTTTTGTTGTAACATCCTGTTCTTTTTTCCTTTCTTCGGTGCAGTAGTAAGCTTCACAATCTCCGTGACCACCAAATATGTGTTTGGGGCTGTTTAAAATATCTTTCTGAATCTTGATGATTTTCTCTGACTCAGTTAAATCTTGTGATACCCAATGTCGAACTGAAGATCTAACTGCAGTTCTTAACCGAGTCAACCGTTCAGGCGTCAATATTTTTCTTTCGGTTAGTGGAATCGAAGTATCAGTTTTAAGTGCTAAGTTTTTGCCGTTGTAGTTACGCAACAAATGATTTGTACATTCGATTTTTTAAATGGTGATGCCAGGATACGGTCTGCTTTCTAATATATTTTTATAAGTGCTGGCATCGCCGTCAGCAATCAAGGGATTATAAATTAATCCACGAGTCTCAACGGATGACTTGAATCCCTGTACTAATATTTGTTGTTCCATGCTACTCGATGAACCGACGTGATTTTTAGTGCATTTGTGCGCTGCTGGTTCTTTGTCTTTACTTTTAGCACGAGCACATATAACGCAGTATTTATTCCGAACTCCAACATGAAGAACTTTTCCTGTGTGGTGACCAATGATTGCTGCTACGCCAGATAAAGCATTGTATTGATTTTTGTAAGAACGTTTGCTCCAGCAACAATCTGCTTCTACTGGTATAGTCGGAGTAACGGTACTATCTATATTGTCCCGTAAGCGAGCTGCATCAGCTTCTTCTTTAGCTGCCAATAGCATACTCTCTTCAGCTGCAGTCTTCCACATTTCAGAAACTTTGTCATGGCTCGTGCTGTACGTTTTGAACGATAAAATAGGTAAATCCATTGAAGCAACTATTTCATTTAAGTTCGTTAAACCTATCCCTGTTAAAATTGCTCCCGCTACTGCACCATCATTTGCGTTTAACGTATCTTGTCTTGTTTTATCAAAAGTGTTTAATTCAAATTTTCTGCGACACATGTTACATTGAAAAGTAAATTTTGACAAAAAACCGGTAGTTTTTTCTTTTATCAACATGAGATTTGTTATGCTGCAACCCAAAAGATGATTATGCTCTGCTATTTTCACAAGTTCTTCTAAAAGAAACTGAAAATCCACAACTCGCCTTCCACTGACTTTTATGGGCTCATTGGTCTGTAAAAAAATAAACCACTTATGTATCATATACCTAATAAAATAACTCAAGAAGTGCAAGAAATTACATATTTCGACTTACCTCATCAGTTGCACTGCTGTAAATATAGTCATTATCTGAAAAATCGTTCTCATTTTCTTCAGTATCGTCGGCCCTAAAAATACATTTGTCACAATGTCAAAAATCATAGCAGCTTTAAAATACCGTGTTACTTAAAGGCTAAGGGTGAGTTTACATAATACAGCCATACAGTCACCCAGTAATACAGCAAGTTTATTGTATTTTAGTATCCTCTTCATTTATTTTCACATTTCAAAAATATGAGCATACTCACACTACTGAGCCGTATTCAGAAGTTGATGGTTTATTATGTTGGATCTCGTCCGGTTTTCTATAACACGTGAAGTATACGAGTTTGTTTTATTGATTGGTTCAACAAAAGATCAAGACATGGTGATAGATAACTGATAAATCAAAAATACTGTAGTACAACTACTTCAATTTGATCAATTAAACTTTACATCAGATAAAATTAATTTAAACAGCACTTTAAGCTTCTAAAAATCTAACTCAGCCACTAAATTACTGACTCAGCCTCTAATTTACTAACTTTTTTTTTGATAGTCTATTTGTTCTCGTCTAGTTTTCTAAAACAGGTGAAGTATACGAATTTATTTTATTGATTGGTTCAACAAAAAATCAAGACATGGTGACAGATAACTAATAAATCAAAAATACTGTAGTTGTAACGTGTTTTATATTTGATCAATTGAACTTTACATCAGATAAGCTTAATTTTAACAGAATTTTAAGCTTCTAAAAATATATCTCAGCTACTAAATTACTGACTCGGCCTCTAATTTACTATTTTTTCTTTTTGACAGTCTATTTGTATTCTAAGAAATTTCTTTCCCGCTAACTAACTAACTGAGCCACTAAATTTCTTCATTTACAAAAATTTCGCTTTGAAGTATTATGATCTAAGCCATGCGCAATGTTAATGTCAGCCCCTATAAATTTATTTCAATAAAAATATTTCCAATGTTATTTAGTGGGTATATTAATTATACACCAAATACTCACGTTACTAAATCATTTTCTTGTTGAGTTGACGATCCAATTAAAACATTAATTTTATTTTCCCTGGAAATAAAGGTTTTTTTATTTGAACGAAGAAGACGGTAGAACAAAGAATAAATACATTGTAAAAATTAAACTACATACCTTTTGGCTGCTAATGCTTTTTTAATATTTTCTAATCTTTTTCGTTTGCATCGTTGGTTGATCTTCCCAGCATAAAAATTTTTCTTATTTTTATCCATTATCTGAAATAATGTATACGTACCAATTGTATTTAGGAAGTGTTTGTTTGTTGGAAGCAATAACGTCGACAAGAAAACGCACACAGCTCGATTAGCTATGAAATCACTGAATCACTCAAATAAATATATAAAATAACAGAAAAAGTTTACGTCTAGTTGGCGATGCACAGCAACATAGCGGAATCATAGTTATTCTCCCTATATTTTGATAAATACTTACAGGTCAACGTCGCGTCGGCTGTCAAAATACGTCTGCGTGTTGGAAAGAGCACGAGCGACACAGGTCCTACCTCTTAAAGCGCTGGCGCGATACTGAGGTCCGGAGCATCGTTGCGCGAAATTTATTTGGTTTTTTGATATTTTTTTACAAAAAAATTAAATTTAATAATAAAAAAATTCTTTTGCAATTTGATTTAATACACCTTTCTGTAACACATAATTTTTTTTTAAAGTAATCTTATGGATAGTTTTTCCTACAGAAGCCATTCAAACAGCAAGATATTTCAACGAAATGTGAATGAGAAAACGAAATTTTAAACTATGTTTAAAAGTGAAATTGAAAAATGTACAAAATAAAGTTTGTTCTCAAGGATATCCTCTATTTATATGTAAAATTGGTATTTAGTTACAGTGTACCATAGATCTAAAACTCAGGCCTATTTTAAGGTCTGTTTCGTCATTTTCAGTAACTTGATTTAGTTTTCGATTTAATATTATAAGTTACAAACTAAAATATCAAAATGTTCATAATACAGTTTTTAGTTAAAGATATGTTTGACAAGATATACCAGAAATTATATTTTTTTACCTCACAGTTTAACTTAAAAACGCTTGTTCATAACGCCAATTTTCGGTAATTCTCTAGAAAAAGTTCATAGCCCTCTTAAATCCTTCCATATGGACATGAAAGGATCTGTTGTTTTTAACGGCAATACATCCGAGCCGTGCGTAGAGATGTTCGCCAAGGCTGCGTGTTGGCTCCTACCCTGTTATGCATGGTCAAACATACATACATACAAAGATAAGATTATGATGAGTGCATTTTGTTTAATTAACGAGTGATGTTTTAATTGTGAATTGAGCTGCATTTCTATCCAGAAAAAAAATACATACCTAAGTGTTAAACTTACCTTCAACCCCAAAATAATTAAAATAAAAACCAGTTCAAAAACTAACACCCGACTACTGAGATATCGCGCTCTAAAAAGTAAGAAACAAGAAATCTGGAATATTAACTACAAACAATTTAATATCTATAGTCCACGAAATTTATACGAAGATATGACATATAATTATATATTTAAATGTATATTTAATAAAAAATTATTGTGGTTTATAGGTGATAGCCGTGGTCGTATGCCACCTACTCTAATACTTAGTAGATGATATCAATAATTAGGTAAGGCAAACTGGCATACGTCCACGGCTATCACCAATAAACCACAATAATTTTTTATTAAATATACATTTATATATATAATTATATGTCATATCTTCGTATAAATTTCGTGGACTATAGATATTAAATTGTTTGTAGTTAATATTCCAGATTTCTTGTTTCTTACTTTTTAGAGCGCGATATCTCAGTAGTCGGGTGTTAGTTTTTGAACTGGTTTTTATGTACTTTTTTAATTGTTTATATTACTTATTCCTTTTTTTAAAATTTTCCCTTTAACAGACAGATTAGAAGTGCAACATTTAGAGAAGAAACTGACAGTTTATTTGCAAGCAATATTTTGCCCTTAATACGGGATTACCTTAAATAAGCGTTGTCAATTTCCGTTAAATAGGTTTAGAGAAATATAAGTTCTCATGTTTGAAAATGACAATGGTTTCTTTGCCATTTCTTGCCAATTTACTCGCCATTGTTTTAATCATTGCCTTATTTTATGATAGATAACGCGCATTTTGCGTAAAATAATAAGACATGACAAGCTGTCTATCTGTTATACTTTTCTAAACATATTCGATGAAAAGTGACAGCGCAAATTTTAGGTAAGTTAATAAATTGTTATCCCGACATGAGGCCTTTGTTAGTTTTATTTACGGTTCATAAATTTTGCATTTTAAGATTTGATATTGAATATTGGGGGCTGAATCTACCCACGACATACTTATTCTGATTTTTAAACACCATCTAAACTTTTTTTTATTTGGTAGCTCTGACATCGTTTAGGCCTCCTTACAAGCACCCATCGCCTAAATAAACATTTTTAGATTCAAGAAAACAGGTTCGTATGAATAATCATTCAAGGTAGTCGGTCAAAGAGGTACATCTCAAATGTATTCGAAATTATGGATATTAAAAATAATATTTCATAATTTATCATAAATAACAAAATATTTCCTTAAAATTAAGTTTTTTCGATAAATAAACGATGTTCGTATGAATAATTAAGGCCGTAGCTAGTATGCCTGTTCTGTCTTTTGATCAACTGCTTTGAGTATAAACCCTTACCTTATGCTATCTCTCTACCGTAGGACTGCTGGAAGAGATTTATTTTAAGAAATAAGTAGTACCTGTTGTGTTGTTTTTCTTTAATGTAATTGTTCTGTGTTTTATCTTGTGTACAATAAACAGTTAAATAAAAAAAAGAATAAAATAATTACTATCAGCAAAACTTCAACTTAAATGGTTGAGGTGTTGTTGATATAATTAATAGTACCTAATTTACTTATATTGAAAATCTCTCACACCAGGGTTCGTCGTGTCGTTGGACAACTCGGTGTCCCACACGAAAAAAAAGAAAGAACGCGTCGCTAAACTACCATGGGAATAAACTTCCATCATAATAACATGGGAAGACGCACCAATTAATTTTATTTTTAGGTCTTTGAATACCCTAAAGTGGCCATTTTGGAGTTACTCGCATCTGTTCACGCACGTGTTAGCTTCTGTTAGTATAACGCCCGTAAAATGACGTGTTAAGGCGATGTTACATTCTTTGCATGTCTATGATTTTGAATGTTATGTTGTGATTTATTTGTATACTTTTTTATTTATTTAAGTGGAAGCAAAATATGGGTAAAGATTGTATGCGTGGTGATGATAATGGTAAAGCATTTAAGGGAATTTTTGAAATAGTGCTGATCCTTTTTATAAAAAAAAAACTAGTTGTTTAGAAGAACGCTAAAAACCAAAGTATTTTAAAGTTATGAAAAGAACAGTGTATTGGAATGTTTATTTTAGTACTAGCAGCCCGCCCAGTGGTTTCTCCCGCCGCAAAAAAATTCCCCCCGGGAATAAGACAGTTAAATATAGCCTAAATGTACTATGGTTTTATTTTGCACTCACAGTGCTATATTACTTTCATAAATGAAAATAAGAAATTGAAAAAATGTCAGCGCCCGCCGGGACTTGAACCCGGGACCGTGGAGTACCGTGCAGTGGAACGGTACTCCACGGTCCCGGGTTCAAGTCCCGGCGGGCGCTGACATTTTTTCAATTTCTTATTTTCATTTATGAAATATAGCCTATTATCATCAGGGATAATGTAGGATCCTAAAAATCTTGACTTCAATTTGAAACAAATATCGTTTTCAGATGGTGGTGGCGTAAAGTTACATGCCGTGTGATTAACCTGGCCAGCCCCATGGCAGTGCCTATATTTTTTTTTTTTTATCCCGCCCGAGCCGGTTATCTATTAGGTCATAACAAAATTGTAATAAAAAAAAAGAAAATTGTGTGATAGGTACAAATTTAATTTTTTAGAATGACGGTTCATGACGTCAATAAGTAATAATACTATCCTACATTGAATAAAGAATTTCAAATTCAATATAACGGTAAAAGAATTTTTTAAATCGGTGTAGTAGTTTCGTTCAATTCAAATAAATAATAAATAAAAACCTGTTTCTTATATTAGTGTAGATTATATAATTATTATTTCAGTGTGATGCCGGCTTAGAATAGCATCACCCGATGTCTTTCCCGTGGGAGTCGTAGGAGGCGACTAAGGGACTTGAGGGTGTGTATTGCAATTTTAGGCGATGGGCTGACAACCTGTCACAATGGCGATACACAATTTTCCGAATGACCCTCAAACATATGTCAGACGTGGCGTAAATGTTCGTTTTTGCACGGACTAAGTAAGTTAAGGGACAGCCCTTCGAATACTGATAGGGTGCATGAAACATAAAACTGGACAACTTTTCCCTAGAAAATTATGTCAGGAAACGCCAAAAAAATTACCTTCCATACAAAATCACAATCTGCTGACTGCATTCACTTTGAGAAGTCAGTTTTTTTACGTTTCCTGAAATATGTTCCTAGGGGAAAGTTGTTCAGTTTCATGGTCTGCATGTACCCTATTAGTATTTTGAGGGCTATCCCTGACACCCTTTAATTCAGTAATGATTAAATGTAATCATTACACTGGTACGAATAATGTGGCGTAGTTGGTACATTTTTAAATGAAAAAGTAGTTATTTTGGCATAACTGTAATAGTTAGACATATAATATCGCGGACATTATTATAGATATTGATGTCCTCTATAAAACTGTTGTACATCACTTTGCTCTATTGTCAATAATTTCCACAGCGTACGTGATATAAGATATTTTTTTGGTACACTTTTCACACGTTGGGTTACATTATCGTAATTTTCACACGGATCCCTATTTTTTTCTCGTATAAAATATAGCCTATGTTCATCAGAAATAATGTAGGATTCTAATGGTGAAAGAATTTTTTTAATCGGGCCAGTAGTTTCGGAGCCTATTCGATGCAAACAAACAAACAAACAAACAATCAAATCTTTCCTCTTTATAATATTAGTGTAGATTGAATAGAGGAGGTCTTAGTCCTGCAGTGAGACATTGGACAGGCTACAAAAAATTTTTATTTTACGAAAAAATAAAAGACTAAAGTTTTTATATAGATTTATTGATTTAAATGTAAAATTAATTTTATTGACTAATTTGAATACAAAAATATTTTTTCTATTAGTATCTTTGACATTTAAAACATTTATTTAAATTTATTATAAAAGTCATAATGTAATTGCTTGGCCTTAACGCCTAGTACACACACACACATATCACGCCTATAATCCCTTGCGGGGTGGGCAGAGCATAAATGGCCGCATAAAACGAACATTTACGCCTAGTTCTCTCATTTATTTCCCGTGACGTTCGCGGTGCAGTGCAATATGTTGCTAACAAGTCCCTATAATACTAGTCAAGCGAGTGTAACCTACATTACATTTCGCACGTTGAAACCGTTACCGTCACTATACAAAAAACCTGCTTTTGAGAAAAGTGCTGGTCAGTTTTTGAAAATTTAATTTTAACATTTTTAACAAAATTAAAAAAAAAATAGATTTCGTTGTTTTTGACAAATATAAAAAAATGTATTTCTTTTAAGCTGCTTATGAATTCAAACCCGCATGATTATATTTAAATTATTTATTTATGTTTTTCGTGTATTTTTTTGTATAGTGTCATTATGACAGTTAAAATCAGAATACTTTTCGTTTAGTGACAGAAGCATCGTAAAACAAAATTTATTAATATATATATATAAAACCTAGCCAAATAATAAAAACTATGCCGTATAATGCCAGCATATTATAAGAAAATTATACTTTTTCCACTGTACTACCTACAGACAAGAAACAAATGACCCTAACTAACCCCTCTCCCCTGAATTTTGATTATAATAAGCATTAATTTAAAACATTTTAAAATATCCATTGCTCCTAAATATGTATGTCACTTTTTATTCTTATAGTTTGTTTGTCCTTCCCGTTTTCAGTATCATGAGCTGCCTGAAGAAAACCTCAGCTAATTGATTTCAAATAATACATGTTTCACTTCTTATAAATTTAAGAATGTCTAAACAAGTAGTAGGTAGGTAAATTTTACTGTTGAGTAGGTACTCTTTAAAGAACTGTTACATGGTTACATTACAGAACGACTGTGTATAAATTATTCCCTCCGGTTGACAAAAACATGTTATTTAAATAAATTTGGCGTTGCCATTACAACTGTTTTCACAGTGCTAAAAATTTACTTTTTGACATCTGAAACAATCTTGGAGGCCAATCGCGCTATTTGTCAAAGGTTTTACCATTTCAACGTAACGTTAGCGGTTCGGAAATGGTTTGGCAATGGTAAATGTCAAAAATGCTATCGCGGTATTTTTTCTGAACGTATTAATCGTTAACGTTGCCAATGTAAAACCAAACTTGAAACGTTAAGAGCTTGCAATGAGTATTGCAAAATACTAGGTGTTACTTTCATAATCGATGATCGATTATGCATGTAAAACGGCTGTATAGCAATAATTACCTCAGGCTCTACGCCTTTTCTTAGATTTAAGAATATTAACTGTACAAGTGATCTGTGGTTTCCCATATTTTGTTGATTTTTATGTTTTATTTAGCTATCACTAAAAAAACAAGTGTATTAGATAGCCATCTACTTTTATTTAAAGATCCATGGGATATCCATTCTAAACCCCATCCATAATGTCGCGTAATGTGCAGTACTATTTTCAAATGTGAAGTATGAAAATATGATGAAATATATAGGAAAATAAGAAAATGGATTGCCGCCGTGTATTTATTGGCTTTTCAGTAAGTACATAATATAATACGTAAATAAACAACGTATGATTCAATGGTTTTATGATTCAATTTAGCTGTCGGGTTATTTCAGCCTCAAAGTTGTCTTTTCCCAACCGCAAGGTATTGTTTTTGTTTGTCTCAATGATGTACTATTTTTCAGGTTTGGAACAACGTAAGACAGGGTGAGGTCTAAATTAACTAGCTTCATCCAGTCTCAACATGGCACCAGAGGTGGACCTCCAGTAAATGTCACCCTCGGCAATGGAAAAGAGGGTGGCAAATATAAAAGGACTAGATGTTAGGCTTTGCCAAGTGTTGTCAAAGATCCATTCCTACAGGTACTAACATATCCATTTGAATTTAAAATTGCATAATTTATTTATTTTTGTCACGTGATGACTGCTTAGAATAGCATCACTTCATTTCTTTCCCATGGATGTAGTTTGTCAGAGGCGACTAAGGGAGTTGAGGGTTTCATGTGTATTACCACTTTAGGCCATAGACTGAGAACCTAGCACTATATAGATTTTTCTTAAACAGCCCACACATATTTATCAGACATGGCCATAGCGCCATAGCAACTGTATTTTTGCAGCTGTTTTCTTTTTGCCTACCCGGCATGTATTAATATGTAAAAATATTATATATAATAAGATTGCTGGTTTATTTAAGTTTTTTATCCAAACTGCGATACCCTAGCAAGGTGCATGTTTGTGTCCAATTAAATTTTAAGATCTTGTTGATGTAAGCAGAAATAAAGAATTGAAAATTGAGATAAAGGTGTCATATGTGTATGTATGTAGTCTTGGGGAAAGATAGAAATACTATATAGATATCAATAATAAAAAAGTTGTTACTTTTTACAGCAGGAAAACATCCCATTTGCATGGGACACAGGGTATCTATTTACACTATTATTATATTGTTACAGCTACCATCGTCTGATGCAGTGGATCCCCAACAAATAAAACAGCCACAAGAGTCACAACATGGATGTAACCTAGCTTAAGAAAAATAAAATAAACAAAGTATATTATAATATATATTTCTTTTATTTACAAATTTATTCCACTATCGCTTGCTCCCCCTCAGCTGGGCTAAAAATATTTCTCTGTCTCGCCACTCACTGTCCACCACACTCGCTATGTGTGATCAAGGTTTTTGGAGTAGGAGCCTAGCGCACTGACTTTTCCTCTTTTGTCCAATGTACTTGTTACATGTGGTCAAGGCAATCATACAAACAAACACAGCCAAGAGCACTGACTTGCCACTCTGTCCACTGCACTCGCTATGTGTGATCAAGGCTTTTGGTGAGTAGGAGGCGACCGCACTGACTTTTCCTCTATTGTCCAATGTACTCGCTACAAACAAACTCATGTCAGAGTGCACTGACTGCATTCACTGTCCACTGCACTCGCTGCATGTGATCAAGGCATTTGTGGTATTCTTCCTGCGGCTCTAAGCTCTTTCCTCAGCCACATCCTTCTCATGGGCCCTATCGAGGGTGTGGAGATAGAGCTCAAGCATTTTTTTTGTTTAAAAACGTATTTAAAACGACCAACGTCTCAGCAAAAGTTGCTCTCGACGAACTACAACAAAAACGTTCATTTGACAGCGTCTGAGACCTTCCCAACGTAACGTTAGTGGTTTAAAACGCTGTCAAAAAATTACCGCGATACCACATGCGTACTAAAAGATCGAACGTTCGCCGCTCCAGCGTAACTTCCAAACAAAAGTCGAAACGTTTCCGTTCAAGCGGTTACCGCGATACGAAAAGTGCGTAACGTAGCGTTTTTGGTTTGGTTTTGTTTTGGTATTTACGTTATAAATTACCGCGATTGGCCCCCTGGTATTGTAACGTAAACGTTCATTGCACGATAAATGCCGTACACTGCTAAATAAATAGAGCAGGAGTGATATTGATAATTGTCGATCCAGTATCTACCCCAAAAGTCTCGCTACTATGGGTATTTATCTTCTGTTTATTTAAATTTAAGTACTAATGAAAAATAAGGACGATGCCACTGTTACCAACATCAGTGCTGACTCTCTACCTTTGCTGACCAATGATAAAAATAGAACAGTTTACTAATTTAAAAAATGGCATTATAGTCGAAGATTAGAATAAACATCATGAAATCAAAAAAAATCTTCTTGATATGTGCACCTTTAGTCCTCAATTTGTACCACATGTATGTTGTGTAAGCAGGGGGGGATAACGGTTAAAGCTCCGATGCACAGAATTCTAAGAATTATTATCCTATACCTATTAACACTCTTACTAATTCAACTACTGATGGATTAAATAATGAGATAAATTAATTTATTTTCCTTGCCTATTTTCTTTTTAAACTTAAACTTTAAACTATAGGTATAACATTAGCCAGTGATACAGTATACTGGAGAATTTGGATCATTTATTACACTATTTAAACGAATTATGTGCAATTACAAGCTAAGTATGATGCTTTTATGAACTTGCTCTACGAATTAAAACGATCATTACAAAACCAATTAATTCAATTATTATTTAAGTTATTTAGTATGGAAATAAAAAACTTTCACGTCAAATATGTATACAATAGAGTCTAAAATCACTTACCGATCCCTTATCAGTCTACTTCAAATTAAAGGACTTTGGGCATTAAATCAAGTAAGACCATACTAATTAAATTTATAGCCAATCAAACCAAAATATAAGAAGTAAATTAGTTTTTTGAATCTGTCTATTTGGTATTGATTCGTTGGATACATAACTTCTAATATTGCAAAGATTAAAAGCCTGTATGGATACAAATACGCTCCTGATTTTGAAAAAACTAGTCAAATTCATTAAATTACTCTAATAACACTACCCTAAAGCATTAAATGAAAGGATTGTGCGGTATCATATACAAAATAAGTTAAAATATTTTCAGACTAAACTGTCACTATTTTTAACATGACATGATTTTGAGAGAAAAATTTCAATTGTAAGACATTAAAAAAGACACTAAACGTAAACGGTCATTCTAATTTGAAACGTATGTTCCAATTGTTATTAAAAATCGCGTCTCGAATTATAGAATGTCTCTTATGTAGGTTTGCTGTAAGAAATTTATTTTTAGAAATAAGTAAACCTGTTGTGTCTTGTCTCATTGTAAATTGTTCCTGTGTATGTTTTTGTGTACAATAAATGGTTAAATAAATTGTTATTAAACAATGAAAGGAAAAGTAGCATTAAATTGAAAATGACGTTTTGTTTTAACCCCTTCAGACCTGAATTAGAAGATTATGATAAAATAAATATTTCTGTTGGTTAACTGTGTGTTTGTAGTCAAAAAAAGGTATTTTTGAAAAAAAAGTTTTTTTTTAATTTATATATTTTGAGAAAATTGTGTGTCCATTGTAATGGACATTAGGACTGTAATGTTGCTTAATAGTTTAAATGATCACTACTAGATTATAATTAGTGTGAGCTTTTATAACTTAATTGGTTGATCATTTATCATTGTGGTGTCCAGAGAAATACCTTATTAAATATTTAAAATATAATTTTATAAAGAAATTCAAAAATAAGAAAATAATACAAAAAAAAACACAGAAATAATATTATTTATGTGTTTTGGTGAAAGGTTCGAAAACAATTTCTGTCGCTAACGAAACACAAATGTATGTTGCACTTCAGACAATAAACGTGTGTTTTGCCTTTGCATCCGGATTGTTTGCACCTTGTAGCTTCCTTTTTTCTGTCATATTCTGGCAAATGGTCAACAGTGTCATACTGTATTTCACTGGCAGGCCTGAATTCAGCACAACGACGACTCTTGGGGGTACTAGGTGGCGTATTGATTGGACTGCTATTTCCAGAACTGGGTGGTCTTCCTCTTTTTCTTGAAATAAGCGGTTGGCCCATTTTTATCAGAGCTTCAGCCACTCGTTGGCGAAAATGAAGAAGATCTAAGATGTCTCTGTTCAATATTTTACAAGCTTGACAGTCTTCTCTATATTCTAACCAGCTGTTAGTCACCGCCAAGTCAATTGCATGAAATATCATTCGCAAAGTCCATTTTCTCGATCTTATAAAAATGCGATACAGGCTGAGTAAATGATCAATTTTATCAACGCCTCCCATACCGTGGTTGTATAGTCGTACAAGCTCTGGACGTGGAATAGACATATATTCTTTCGATACTTTGTTCCATCTTCGCGCCTCGTCTTCTTCTCCGATTCCAACGAAATTAGATGCAAGTACCACACCTTTGTTATCTATCCATTTGAGGACTACAATATCTTTTGTGCTGTTGGTGACTTGTTCTGAGTATCCTCTTTCTTTCTTTGTGCCTTCCCTGTCACTAATCAGGGGTGGGTTCTGAAATCTGTTTATTCTGATCGTCCCTCCTGCATATATTTCTCTGTCACGAAGATCTCTTAGCAGATTATAGTTCGAAAAATAATTGTCAAAGAAAAGGAAATGCCCAGAACAGGTTATTCGTCGAGAAAGATGATATACATAAGCAGCTGATGCACCATATCGCAAGACATCATTTTTATCTAAATTTGTTGTGGCTCCTTGATAAATGATGAAGTCATAGACAACACCACTCTTGCCGCAAAGCATAAAAATTTTAATACCCCATGGCTCTGGTTTTCCTTTCACATACTGTTTAATATTCAGATTGCCCCTAAAAGGAACAATCTGTTCATCAACACTTAGAATTTGCTCCATTTTCAGCTGTAGACAGCGTTCTCTTATTGAGTCGTACAAAGGTCGAACTTTTATAAGACGATCACTGTTTCCATTTGGAATAGAATTATTGTCAATAATATGCAAGTTATTCCTTAACTGCATAAAACGGTCTCTAGGCATATTTTCTAAAAACACTTTCATATCTAATGTTCTATCCCAATACAGTCGTATGCGTGGAAATTTCAGATTTCCCATAATTATATGTAGGGCTAAAAATATTTTCATTTCGGCCAGCGAACATTGTTTATAGTTTCGGACGTCTTTGGAGTTGGCATATAAATTGGTATTGAAGACAATTTCTTCTAAAAGGGAATCAGGTACATATTTTTTGAAGTATTCTATTGGTACCAAAGGTGATTCAACATCTGAAATTGGTGAAGCTGACCAGGGAAACTCAGGAGTGTCGAACTGAAGATGCTTTCTCCATGTGATACTTTCCTTTTTATTACTTTTGGTAGTACTATTACTAATTGTCTCACGTACTATTAGTTCATCATCTTCTTCTACAATTTCTTGCTCACACTCCAAGTTTTCTTCCAGCTGCTGTGGTTCACTAGGGCGAATAATATCACTACCAACACGAGCTAAAGTCGAGGATTCTTGTGGTATGATTTCATCATTATCACTTTCTTCGTCCAGGTCTGACACTTCGCCATTTTCCAGAAGATCCAGCAGACTGGCAACGTCTTTATTTTTTGATAAATCAAGTCCTGAAATAAGAATAAGCAGTAAAATATTTGGTTCCAAAGTTTAGTACTAGTGCACATTTTTATTACAATCTGGTCCCAATGTCCATTTCAGTGGACATGGAAAAAAACTAATTTTTAGTCGGAAATATTGATAAATATCAGTTTTTTTTTTGTAAAACACAAACTCTAGCGTTTAATCTAGTAGAAAAAAAATAAGTCATATGATAAAGTACAAATTTACCAAAGAAAATTAAATAATAAAATAAGTTTACCTGTCCTGCGTCTATCCATGGTGGATGTCAACAATCAACTTATTATTTCGATGTACCCACAATATATTTCTTAGAAGTTGACACATTGTAACCAATTCGTAATCACTAAAGAGTACCGAGAAATGTTTACATTACCTTTAGAATAACAGTAGGTCACATAACAAATTATTAAAAACTATGTCCATTGAGATGGACGCTGGGTCTGAAGGGGTTAAATGTTTAGTATCAACTTGTGAAGATATATAGACAACTATACTCAAAATGACGCTTTAATTTTAACTCTTCATTTCATTTCTTCATAAAAGTTAAATGTAAAAATGACACTTTATGGATAAATACGTTATTTCAGTAATTCTTTAACACTTTATTAAAGAAAATTAATGTCAGAATGACACTAAACAAAATATGACGATTTTCCTCTCAGTGTTTACTCTATAATATATGCCATACATGTCACTATACAAAATATGTCACTATTACATTTTACTTAGTACCAAATTGGTAAAAACTGCATACCGACACTACTTAACCCAGGCACTTGTAATGTAGCTAGAAAAATAGGTGTCTTTGCATTATATTCTTTGCAACGTGTAAACACAGATGGCGCTTTTACTAAAAAACATGCATATTTCGTATAGTGACGGTAACGCTTTCAACGTGCGATTTGTGTTAGAAAAAAAAACAAAGAAACTACCGGGTCCGAAGTCTGCTAAATATCGTGTCACCTGTGTGTCAATGGCTTGTCAGTGGAACCAGTTGTTTGAAGTATAGAAAATCATAGTGGCATTATAATGACAGTGAAGTGTCGCTGCCATTGCAATGGTAAAGTAATAAGAGAATTTGGACCCTATTTTGACTACAAGAGATTTTTTACCAAGACCTTGCTTGATGTTATACATACAAAATATATAAAACATTGCGAATCCAATTGATTTTATCACACCCTCTTGATTTTAATTCTGTTAATTTTTTTCAAAATAAAGTCAATACAAAACTAAACATAATAACTGTAGTTCTTACTAGTGATGCCGGCTTAGAATATCAACGACCGAATTCTACCCGTGGGTAAAGTAAAAAGCGACTAAAGAATATGTTCATCCAGGGGATAGGCAGCAGCGTTCCCTGTGAATGCAGCATCTTAAACTGCGCTCGCCAATCCAGCTGCCAAGCGTGTTGAGTATGGCAACATCCTCAATTGGGAGGCCCATGTCCATTGGTGGACTGTTGTAGCTCTTAATGTCAAATGAAATTCAAAGTTTAACATAGCTCGATATATTTAACAGAAAATATAACATTTAGGCACATTAAGTCTAGTTTACCAAAAAGACCATTTTACCAAAATTACCACTTTTTTATAATGACTATATTACTAGTTTACCAAAATTACCACTTGCATTAATACGAAACAAAAAAAAAATAATTATATCACTGCTCAAACTAACACCTAATTAAGTTTCAGCACTTAGTGCAAGTTCGCAAAGTGAATCAACTGAGCTCATTATAAAAGAGATTACGATCTTATTGTCTACAAAGTTCAGAGATTAACCTAACTTTTGACAAATCTCATTATAGCTATTGACTCTCGAAACACAATGTGGAATCTTTACGATATTACAAAATATCAACACGCAACCAAATCTATATTTATTTCGACCTTCAGCCCATAAATTCCAAGCCGATAAAAGAATATGTAATCTATTATCCTGGTGCCGTTAGTCACCGGAAACGACTGGTTTGATTTTGGAACTTTTCGTCATTGTGTATAAATTACAACTGGTACGTAACAAAAAAAGAAAAATATCGAGGAAGAGCTTGGCACGTGGGATAGAGCTTTAAAGCGCAAGTTCTACTGCGTTTGTACGCGTGTAATGCACTAGTGTGCGTGCCTCTGCAGGTATTTGCTACGGAGCCTTCTCAGTTGCGTTCGGGCCACCGGGCTGATAGCACGTCGCTGGCCGACGCGTTTTCGAATCTCGAATTCGATTTACCGACAGCGTTCGATTTGAAAACGATTAATGTGGTTTTAATGATTAATTGACATTCGGATTTTGAAATGCAAATTCTTTAGAAAATTATGTTTCTAAAATAAATTTACAAGTGGCCAGTGTGATTTTGATTGATGTGAAATCAAAATATTGACACTATTTGATTGCTGTGTACATACAAAACTGAGCATCGTGTGTTTAGTGTTTTCGTTTATTTTTGTGAATATTGTTATCTAAACAAAGCCGACACCTAGTGGATTTGTATAGTGGTAGTGTATGGATGCCTGAGATTTAGTGGTACTAATACAATTTTAGTATTTTGTTACTGGCGTAAAGGATTTGAACGAACACAGTTTTGGTGAGTGTAGTACTTTTACACACAATTTGATATAACCAATGAATAAGGAATTGTTTTTAGTTAGGTGCAAAAAGTATTTTCTATTTTATTATTTTACATGTATGAGTTCTAGTTCAACAAACTAGGTTAGATTTTAACATACTCAATATGAACGTACCATTAAAACTTGTCAGCATATTTTATTACGTAAGCATCAAAAGAATTTTGTAACTTACTTATTTGTTCTAAGAATAAAGAAATTACTTAAATTATTCTTTAAACTTAGATGTTTACAAAAAATAAAATGAATTGATAGATCACAATATCAACATTTAATTAAAATTTACATTACTAATTCAAAAGTTGGTATTTAGGATATTAAATTAAAAAAATACAAAGTGGAAAGAATGTGGCCATATAAGGTCCCATTTCAATCAGTCCAAACATTTTAAAGTCGGTTACTCGTGAAACTAAATTTAATAGTACCATATAAGAATGTGGCCTTTGATGTAAGGCTAAAGGAATACTAAGGTTAAGGATATTGAACAGAATACAATTAAAAATTAAAAATAAATGTCATAAGACTACTTATTCCAATGTAAAATACTCCCAAAATAATTCGTAGGAAACAAATACTAGAAAACGTATGAAGATAATAATGACAAGAAAAAGATTGTTAAGATTTTTTCAGCTACTGTAGCAATAACAGTTCACAGTAACAATTCACATTTTCTTTAATAGGTAGAAGTAACAAAAAGAATGCAATTTTACCCATTAGACAGATTTTTTTTCATTGTAACTGCTATTTATTATAATTACTCTAGAAATAAGTAGGTGTAGGAAAGACACACAAATTGTCACGTTTTTAGAACAAAGCAAAGTATTCATAATACACTTTTAATTGTGGTTATTTGAATATTGCGTACGAAATCTCAAAATAATAGCTTAAGGAGCCCTAGGGGACGTAAATTGGTTTTTGAACGAACAAGTTAAGACGTCATTTCGGGAACCCTTTTTTGGATTTACTCTAGTAACATTGTGTTATAACATTTTTAGTGCGTTTTTGTAGTTTATTTTTACTATATACTTGATAGTTTTTTATATTTGAACATTAACATGCCAGCCGTATTGTAATAGCCAGTCATAATAAGTATAACAAGTTTTAAAATCAGAACAATGTTCATTAAAATACCTAGACAATATTGCTAATTGAATACCAAATTTTTTTAAATACTCCCGTCGTAAGAATATTTTTTTTGAACTTTCTTTCGTGACCGTTAGCCGCTCTAACGAAACCCGAAATTGTATACAAAAAAATGGAATTTACTGTTATTCATCCATTACAATCAACAATATGCGGATATAAAACTCAAACTTATAATAAAGTACATATTTGAATTTGTAATAATAATAAACTTTATCCAAACCTTCATTCAAAAAAGTGAATCAACACCAATCATTAAGACAGACAGCGCTGTCATTTTCCGTTACATAAGTTTATAAAAGGGTAATAGATGTCATGGACTATTTTAGTCATGTAATGTTTTAAAAAGTCTAGCTTTTCGCGTATTATCGCAGATTTCCTTTATGTTTCCCCGCCATATGTTAACGTCGCTTAGTTTTGAAAACCGCTTAAAATCATAGACAATTTAAGAGGCGATTATTTTCTATCTTACGACTATTTGACAGAGCTATTTTTTGTTAGAGATATTTAGAGAGAATTAAGACTAAAATCCGTCTTCAAATTAGTACAGCTTGTTCTATTCGCCGATGTACTCTCAAAACATACTTACCTAAATAAATAAATAAATAAATAAAGACCTTGTTCTATTCGTACTTATTAAATGAGGAATAATGTTTGTGTCTTAAAGTGAATATTCAAATATTAGCTCATTAAGTATCAAATGCACATTCAAAACCTCTCTCTTAGTGACCAATCTTGGTAAAATACTCTGCCATCTTCATTTCTTATAATGAAATCTTAATTGCTTTCCCCCTCTTGCCGCCATCTTGGAGATTTATCACGACTTAGCAAGGTAATAACTACTCTACCTTTTTAAAGTGTTTGGTTAATAAGGTTAATGTATTTTTAATACCAAATATAACATGAAAATTTGCTGGCATATTTTTTGCGTATAAAATTGGCAGGTAGGTTAGGTTATTTCTACGCTTCTGTTGACATGTTTTTTAGACTGCCTACCAAAAGCTTATCCAAATAATATTTTTATTCTTATTTTAAATTTTGTTCAAATATTTGTAGGGTAAGTTCTACGTGTGAAACAGAACAACTTTGCTTAGTATATTTTTTTAGAAATATGACTTAATATGTATTAATTGATTTTTTCCTATGATGTATGAATTGAAATATTTTGTACAGTTTTATTTATGGGAGGTCCAAATAACTTTTTCATATTTCAACCTATGATTCGTGGGGCAAGTTGTTCAGTTTCACAAGTAGAACTAACCCTAAATTTTTTTTTTAAATTTGCACTGAATTTAATAGGACCTTATATATTAAGTGTTCATAAAATTTTATAGACAATTTAGAATACAATATCCTTCCCACCAAAGCCACAACCAGATATTACGCACCTGAGGTTGTTTACACACACTGCACGCTTTTGCGGTGTTTTGAAGAAAAAAATTAAACCACATACACGCGCCACTTATCATGGCAAAATTACTAAATAAATTCAACAAATGGGCAGCCGCATTCTGTGTGAAAACAACACGTTCCCTGCACTCGCTACTCCGCCTGCTAAGCGTGTTCAGTATGGTTATTACCTCATACTAGAGGTAGGCCCATGTCTCTCCTAAGCCCAGTCGCTCCCCAAGAGCGCGATTGGGCTGGTTGTATGAACAACCACGCAAACTCCCTACCAAACAGTCAGGTGTAGGTTCCAAAACCCCGGGGCTAAATTCAGAGAGTCCAAATCTTTTAAAAATAGAATATGTCCAGCAGTTGTTTTTTTGTCGCTGTTGAGTAAATGTGTCAAAAACCGCAGTATCATACGGCACGTGTGCGATCCACTTGAACGCTCGGGCGAAAATTTCAATCAGACCGCAATTACACAGGCCGTGTCTTTAATGGCTTGGCTCGTATTTGACTCAATTATCATCAACCTGTGAAACAGAATTCAACACATGCGTATAAGATTTAGACTCAGACATTTATTTGCGATAGGTGTTGCAGATAATGGGTTCAGTATGAAATTTTAAAAATTCTTTTATCGCTATCGCCACGTCTAACAAATATTTGAAAGCCGTTTGACAAAAATCGTGTATCACTAAAGTGACAGGTTGTCAGCCTGTTGCCTAAAATTGTAAAACACATGAAACCTTTGAGTCCCTTAGTCACCTCTCACGACAACCACGTGAAAAAAGGGGTGATGCTATCAAAAGTGGCATCACACGCCCAAACATAACAGTAAACACAAAAATTTGAAGAATTTGTTACGATATTATGAAGGAAGTGATGTACCTATTTTTTTTATGAAATCTGAAAAAAGCACTTATTAATTGTTAGCAAATGAAATTGAACTACTGATTCACCATATTTTTAATAATAACAAATTGGTTATTAGATCAATGTTTTTATAAACTCTAAAATGATATTTAGACTAAAAAATTACATTGTAAAATTTGCATAGTACCGTTGCTTGATGGTACTATGCAAATATTATTTATTTTAATTATATTAATGTTGGATACAAGAACTTTTACTATTATTGTACCATCTTTAAACACTGTATTTCTGCGAATAAATAAATGTATTTTATATTCACGATCGTATTTCCCACGTTTTGCATAATTTATCTATTGCGTGCGAAGATCGTCCGCGATGTTAGCAAGGTCATCTGTCCACCTGGCATCAGTTTGACCTATGCTCTGTTTTACGTAACGGAACATGTTTTTAAGGCAGTTCTCCCACTTGTAGTCCGTCGTTTTTTGAACGCACCGTAACGTATGCGTCTGTCAGATGAAAGGAATTTGCAAATTCCCATCTTATTCGCATACACATTTGGCTATGATTAATTACGGGCGATGATGGCCGATGTGGCGCAGTAGTAGTGCGACTACCTGCAACTAAGGATCCGGGTTCAATTCTCGGTAGGGCACTCACAAAATTGAAATTTATCGCTTTGTGAATTTGTTTCCAAACTTGTAAGGACATATCAGGCTGATCCACATGATTGTCCGAAAAAAATATGGTTCCTTGCGGTCGTCACACAACCATGTCAGAGACGTAGGTCTAGTAAGTAGTAGCTGTAGTAGGCGATTGAAAATCTCTGACACCAGGGTTCATCGGTCAAAGTTTTTGACAGACGCATTCGTTACGGTGCGTTTAAAATACGCAGCGACGGACGACAAGTAATAAGACTACGACGCACCTATCAGCAACACGCTTCAAAGCTCGGCTTTGGGTAACAAAAAATAAGTAAAAAAAGTAGGTAAAAAAAACAAAAAGGTGAAATGTAACCAAATCATGATTGAGTCGTGAAAAGCGAATCCGGTTGCTAATATAATCTCAACCACTTGACTGCTAAAAAAACTTGACTGCAATAAATCTTCCTTTAAAAAAACCAGTATCTTATCAACTGAATACCAATTAATGTCACTGTTAATATAATTTTAAAAGGTGAGGCGGAAAAAATACTACGTCACCTTTTCACGGACAAATCCAACCTAATTTCTAACTAAGTTACGTTGGCTGCAAGGACTTGGCACGTTTTTACGCCGTATTTTGTTGGAAAAAATACGAAATATTATAAGCCCGGGGCCTTCCGAGATGAGAAGTTCCATTCAACAAGGACTCGGCATATTAAGGAGATTCTTGAACAGGCTGTTCCTTAAAACTCTGTGCTAAGTTTGTGATTACTTATTTTAAATGCCTTAGTAGGTAACAATTTGAAACGTCAAAAATGAGTGTACTTGATGCGAATGAACTGAGGTACATTCAATCGACCATTGATTATATATTTTTCGTATCTCTTTTATACTAAAAAGTTCTTTCGTCGTCGCTGAAGGGTATGTTTATGGACGACGAAAGAACTTTTTAGTATAAATGAGCTACGAGAGATATAATATTTATGGTCGATTGAACGTAACCCTGGAATTAAAGTTACATTTACTACAGGTTTTGTTTTATTTGTTTACATATATATTTGTTTATCAATATTATATGGGTATGTCAAAATTGAAATTCTTTATTTAATGTAGGATATTAATATTATCAGTTTATTATATTTCCTATGTATTTATTAGAGTGTATTATAATAAAATAAGTATATGTAGGTGTTTGCACTTTTCAAATCATCCAAAGATTGCCTGGCAGAGAATGCTACTTTTGCATTAAGGTTGTACTTATTGTACTGAGTTTTTTTTTCTAATGTAATTATGATTTGTGTGCAATAAAGTATATTATAATTTAAGGAATTTTTGATTTGAGGGTTTCAGACACATCATAATGATAAGACGAACTTAAGCTCAGGAGCTGGATTTCTTAAGTATTAAATATTTGACCAACATCTACGAATAATTTAATTCCCCCCAAAATCCTATTTGTTTACTGCAGTTTCGTATTTCCGAATTATTTGAAATCTGTATTATATTGCCATTTTATTAAAATCTCTTGAACTTTCCCGCTATGCGCAGTAATACCCACCACCACAATTCCTAGTTAAATTCATTGGTCGAAAAAACCAGTAATCTCCGAAAGTGAAACGAAACGTAATTTTAAAAGTTATTTCGTCAAATTGTAGTCTTTGGTCACATGCTTACGTTGTCATTTGCTTATTCTATCAGCTGTTTTGGAGTGTAGGAAAAACGATTTACGGCTTGATACGAGTGATTCGTTACGAATCACTTGAATTCAAGGGAAAATCCACAGTTAAAAAATATCCATTTCGGGATTGCGCATGAGAAAAGGGCCATTGCGTGTAGGGTTTAAATTACAAATAAGTATTTCGCAAAACGAGCTCCAGGTTTCCTAAAATTTTTGGCTGTATAAGCTTAAACGAATCCCATACTATGGCAGACTGTCAAACAACTTGGTAGAATTTTAAGCGTTACCTACAGTGTGCAATGGTATACCGTTTTTGGTATGGGCTTTCGAAATTTCCACCAGTCCGTCATAGTGAGAATCGCTTTAGTGTCATGATAATGTCGCAGGGTTTCGTTTAAAATCATATCAATCATTTTTCGCGCAAATTGTCATAACTTTTATTATAATAAGTCAATTTTCCGAATGACCCTCAAATATTTGTCAGACGTGGCGTAAATGTCCGTTTTTTGAGGCTGTTTGGGCTCTGCTTACCCCGCAAGGGATAATAATCGTGATAATTATGTGTATATTAGAAACTAGCAGCCCGCCCAGCGGTTTCACCCGCCGCTAACAATATCCCCCCGGGAATAAGACAGTTTAATATAGCGTTCATCAGGGATAATGTACGATTTAAAAATCGTGACTTCAATTTGAAACAAATATCGTTTTCAAATGGTGGTGGCGTAAAGTTACATGCCGTGTGATTGACCTGGTCAGCCCCATGGCAGTTCCTTTATTTTTATTTATTTTATCCCGCCCGAGCCGGTTTTCTATTAGGTCATAACAAAATTGTAATAAAAAAAGAAAATTGTGTGATACAAATTTCTTTTTTTAGAATGATGGTTCATGCCGTCAATAAGTGATAATCTGATAATACTATCCTGCATTGAATAAAGAATTTCAATTTCTATTAACGGTAAAATAATTTTTTAAATCGGTCCAGTAGTTTCGGAATTCGGAGACTATTCAATTCAAACAAACAATAAAAAAAACCTGTTTCTAATAGTGTAGATTATATTATTATTATTTTAGTGTGATGCCGGCTTAGAATAGCATCACCCGATTTCTTTCCCGTGGGAGTTGTAGGAGGCGACTAAGGGACTTGAGGGTGTGTATTGCAATTTTAGGCGATGGGCTGACAACCTGCCTCTATGGCAATACACAATTTTCTGAATGACCCTCAAACATATGTCAGACGTGGCGTAAATGTCCGTTTTTGCGGCCGTTTACGCTCTGCCTACCCCGCAAGGGATAATAGGCTTGATATGTGTATGTATGTATTATTTTAGCGTAGATTTTTTTAATGCATTATTTAATGTTTTTTGTCGTCTTTTTTATACCGAGTAAGGGACAGCCCTTTGAATACTGATAGGGTGCATGAAACATAAAACTGGACAAATTTCCCCTAGAAACATATGTCAAGAAACGCCAAAAAAATGACTTTCCATACAAAATCACAATCAGCTGACTGCATTCACTATGGGAAGTCAGTTTTTTTTACGTTTCCTGAAATATGTTCCTAGGGGAAAGTTGTTCAGTTTCATGGTCTGCATATACCCTATCAGTATTCTGAGGGCTATCCCTTACACCGTTTAATACAGTAATGATTAAATGTAATCATTACACTGGTATGAATAATGTGGCGTAGTTTGTACATTTTTAAATGAAAAAGTAGTTATTGTGTCATAACTGTAATAGTTAGACATATAGTGTCTCTGACGTTATTATAGATATTGATGTCCTCTATAAAACTGTAGTACATCACTTTGCTCTATTGTCAATAATTTCCACAGCGTACGCGATATAAGATATTTTTTGGTACATTTTTCACACGTTGGGTTACATTATCGAAATTTTCACACGGATCCCTATTTTTTTCTCGTATAAAATATAGCTTTTGTTCATCAGGAATAATGTAGGATTCCAATGGTAAAAGAATTTTTAAAATCGGCCCAGTAGTTTCGGAGCCTATTCGATGCAAACAAACAAACAAACAAACAATCAAATCTTTCCTCTTTATAATATTATACATTTTTCACACGTTGGGTTACATTATCGAAATTTTCACACGGATCCCTATTTTTTTCTCGTATAAAATATAGCTTATGTTCATCAGGAATAATGTAGGATTCCAATGGTAAAAGAATTTTTAAAATCGGCCCAGTAGTTTCGGAGCCTATTCGATGCAAACAAACAATCAAATCTTTCCTCTTTATAATATTAGTGTAGATTGACCTGGTCAGCCCCATGGCAGTGCCTTTATTTTTATTTATTTTATCCCGCCCGAGCCGGTTTTCTATTAGGTCATAACAAAATTGTAATAAAAAAAGAAAATTGTGTGATACAAATTTCTTTTTTTAGAATGATGGTTCATGACGTCAATAAGTGATAATCTGATAATACTATCCTGCATTGAATAAAGAATTTCAATTTCTATTAACGGTAAAATAATTTTTTAAATCGGTCCAGTAGTTTCGGAATTCGGAGACTATTCAATTCAAACAAACAATAAAAAAAACCTGTTTCTAATATTAGTGTAGATTATATTATTATTATTTTAGTGTGATGCCGGCTTAGAATAGCATCACCCGATTTCTTTCCCGTGGGAGTCGTTGGAGGCGACTAAGGGACTTGAGGGTGTGTATTGCAATTTTAGGCGATGGGCTGACAACCTGCCTCTATGGCAATACACAATTTTCTGAATGACCCTCAAACATATGTCAGACGTGGCGTAAATGTCCGTTTTTGCGGCCGTTTACGCTCTGCCTACCCCGCAAGGGATAATAGGCTTGATATGTGTATGTATGTATTATTTTAGCGTAGATTTTTTTAATGCATTATTTAATGTTTTTTGTCGTCTTTTTTATACCGAGTAAGGGACAGCCCTTTGAATACTGATAGGGTGCATGAAACATAAAACTGGACAAATTTCCCCTAGAAACATATGTCAAGAAACGCCAAAAAAATGACTTTCCATACAAAATCACAATCAGCTGACTGCATTCACTATGGGAAGTCAGTTTTTTTTACGTTTCCTGAAATATGTTCCTAGGGGAAAGTTGTTCAGTTTCATGGTCTGCATATACCCTATCAGTATTCTGAGGGCTATCCCTTACACCGTTTAATACAGTAATGATTAAATGTAATCATTACACTGGTATGAATAATGTGGCGTAGTTTGTACATTTTTAAATGAAAAAGTAGTTATTGTGTCATAACTGTAATAGTTAGACATATAGTGTCTCTGACGTTATTATAGATATTGATGTCCTCTATAAAACTGTAGTACATCACTTTGCTCTATTGTCAATAATTTCCACAGCGTACGCGATATAAGATATTTTTTGGTACATTTTTCACACGTTGGGTTACATTATCGAAATTTTCACACGGATCCCTATTTTTTTCTCGTATAAAATATAGCTTATGTTCATCAGGAATAATGTAGGATTCCAATGGTAAAAGAATTTTTAAAATCGGCCCAGTAGTTTCGGAGCCTATTCGATGCAAACAAACAAACAAACAAACAATCAAATCTTTCCTCTTTATAATATTATACATTTTTCACACGTTGGGTTACATTATCGAAATTTTCACACGGATCCCTATTTTTTTCTCGTATAAAATATAGCTTATGTTCATCAGGAATAATGTAGGATTCCAATGGTAAAAGAATTTTTAAAATCGGCCCAGTAGTTTCGGAGCCTATTCGATGCAAACAAACAATCAAATCTTTCCTCTTTATAATATTAGTGTAGATTGACCTGGTCAGCCCCATGGCAGTGCCTTTATTTTTATTTATTTTATCCCGCCCGAGCCGGTTTTCTATTAGGTCATAACAAAATTGTAATAAAAAAAGAAAATTGTGTGATACAAATTTCTTTTTTTAGAATGATGGTTCATGACGTCAATAAGTGATAATCTGATAATACTATCCTGCATTGAATAAAGAATTTCAATTTCTATTAACGGTAAAATAATTTTTTAAATCGGTCCAGTAGTTTCGGAATTCGGAGACTATTCAATTCAAACAAACAATAAAAAAAACCTGTTTCTAATATTAGTGTAGATTATATTATTATTATTTTAGTGTGATGCCGGCTTAGAATAGCATCACCCGATTTCTTTCCCGTGGGAGTCGTTGGAGGCGACTAAGGGACTTGAGGGTGTGTATTGCAATTTTAGGCGATGGGCTGACAACCTGCCTCTATGGCAATACACAATTTTCTGAATGACCCTCAAACATATGTCAGACGTGGCGTAAATGTCCGTTTTTGCGGCCGTTTACGCTCTGCCTACCCCGCAAGGGATAATAGGCTTGATATGTGTATGTATGTATTATTTTAGCGTAGATTTTTTTAATGCATTATTTAATGTTTTTTGTCGTCTTTTTTATACCGAGTAAGGGACAGCCCTTTGAATACTGATAGGGTGCATGAAACATAAAACTGGACAAATTTCCCCTAGAAACATATGTCAAGAAACGCCAAAAAAATGACTTTCCATACAAAATCACAATCAGCTGACTGCATTCACTATGGGAAGTCAGTTTTTTTTACGTTTCCTGAAATATGTTCCTAGGAGAAAGTTGTTCAGTTTCATAGTCTGCATATACCCTATCAGTATTCTGAGGGCTATCCCTTACACCGTTTAATACAGTAATGATTAAATGTAATCATTACACTGGTATGAATAATGTGGCGTAGTTTGTACATTTTTAAATGAAAAAGTAGTTATTGTGTCATAACTGTAATAGTTAGACATATAGTGTCTCTGACGTTATTATAGATATTGATGTCCTCTTTAAAACTGTAGTACATCACTTTGCTCTCTTGTCAATAATTTCCACAGCGTACGCGATATAAGATATTTTTTGGTACATTTTTCACACGTTGGGTTACATTATCGAAATTTTCACACGGATCCCTATTTTTTTCTCGTATAAAATATAGCTTATGTTCATCAGGAATAATGTAGGATTCCAATGGTAAAAGAATTTTTAAAATCGGCCCAGTAGTTTCGGAGCCTATTCGATGCAAACAAACAAACAAACAAACAATCAAATCTTTCCTCTTTATAATATTATACATTTTTCACACGTTGGGTTACATTATCGAAATTTTCACACGGATCCCTATTTTTTTCTCGTATAAAATATAGCTTATGTTCATCAGGAATAATGTAGGATTCCAATGGTAAAAGAATTTTTAAAATTGGCCCAGTAGTTTCGGAGCCTATTCGATGCAAACAAACAAACAAACAAACAATCAAATCTTTCTTCTTTATAATATTACATTTTTCACACGTTGGGTTACATTATCGAAATTTTCACACGGATCCCTATTTTTTTCTCGTATAAAATATAGCTTATGTTCATCAGGAATAATGTAGGATTCCAATGGTAAAAGAATTTTTAAAATCGGCCCAGTAGTTTCGGAGCCTATTCGATGCAAACAAACAAACAAACAAACAATCAAATCTTTCCTCTTTATAATATTATACATTTTTCACACGTTGGGTTACATTATCGAAATTTTCACACGGATCCCTATTTTTTTCTCGTATAAAATATAGCTTATGTTCATCAGGAATAATGTAGGATTCCAATGGTAAAAGAATTTTTAAAATCGGCCCAGTAGTTTCGGAGCCTATTCGATGCAAACAAACAAACAAACAATCAAATCTTTCCTCTTTATAATATTACATTTTTCACACGTTGGGTTACATTATCGAAATTTTCACACGGATCCCTATTTTTTTCTCGTATAAAATATAGCTTATGTTCATCAGGAATAATGTAGGATTCCAATGGTAAAAGAATTTTTAAAATCGGCCCAGTAGTTTCGGAGCCTATTCGATGCAAACAAACAAACAAACAAACAAACAAACAATCAAATCTTTCCTCTTTATAATATTAGTGTAGATAACTAAACTATTCTCAGGTTCGTTTCGACGTAGATGTTATTGTAAAAGATTACATACAAATATCACGCCAATATCCCTTGCCGTAAAAACGCTTGTTTACTTGACGTTTTACAAACATTTGAGGGTCATTCAGAAAATTGTGTACCATCATAGTCACAGGTTGTAAACGCTTATCGTGTTGCAATTTTGTATCGCCTAAAATTGCAATACTCATGTAAGCCTCGATTCTCGCCTCTTACTACACCCACGGGAAAAAAAACCATACCTACTGAAAACTCCTGTTTTAAGTATATCACCAAAAAAAAGCAATATTATTCTCGGCACACAATTACCATTGAACGAGCCATGGCAAATCAGCTCCGTATCTTATTTACAAAACAGGAAAAAAAATCACCTCCTCGGAGACTTCCTACCGCAGCAATTACTCATTGTAAATTTGAGTATGGCGCTGTATGAGGGAAACAGAGATTTTTTGTCGAAATTGCAATAAAAATATAAACATAAAATTTTGCCGTGTGAAGGTTATGGGCCCAGACATTTAAAAGCGCGTAAAAAGTGAAAAATGGCTACATCAAAATTCCAAGTTCATCTCGAACCCTTGACAAACACTAACTTAAGATAGCCATCTGCTTTTTCGGCTTAGAATAGCAATACCCATTTTCTTTCCCGTGGGCGTCGTAAAAGACGACTAAGGGATGAATCCAGGGAATAGGCAGCAGCGTTCCCTGTGAATACAACGTCATGCACTGAGCTCGTCATTCCGCCTGCCAAGCGTGATGAGTATGGCAAAAACCCTCCTATGAGGGGAGGCCAACGTCCAGCAGTGGACTATCGTGGCTGAAGTTGAAATTGTAGCAATTTTTTTTTTAATTTCTTAACCCACACACACATATCACGCCTATAACCCCTTGCGGGGTAGGCAGAGCGTAAGTGGCGCAAAAACGGACATTTCGCCACATCTGACAAACATTTGAAGGTCATTCTGAAAATTGTGTACCGCCATCATGACAGGTTGCCAGCCCGTCACCTAAAATAGCAATACACACCCTCGAGTCGAAAGAAATTATTTGATTTTATTTAAGCCGGAAACACACGGCAAAATGTTTAATGAGGGGTATAACTTATTTCTTTATATTAAAAGATTCTTTATTAATTCCTTATACAAATTTCACCAGACAAAATTTTCATAAAAAACATCACCAATAAAACGAACATGCAGATAATTCTCGTAATGAAACAAGTGACATGAATATTTATATGTGAAACGAGAGAAATGTCCGCCTACGACTACTTTTATGGGCTCAAGTTTGGTTCGGTCGAATATCGTTTACTCGAAAATATAGGTTTTTTTTTTACTATAGACCGATAGCGAAAACTCAAGACGGGCTGGTGATAAGGAAAAACTTTCCCTATTGTACACAGGTTGAAATACGAAAAATAAATTTGGACCTCCAATTCAAAATTGCCAACCTGCTGGTTTTAGTTAATTATATGTGAATTCAATTTTTTTGTCATATTTCTACCTGTGTTACTTAGGAACAGTTGTGCCTTATCACCAGCCCAGCCCGTCTTTAGACTTTAAAAGTCATAAGTAGACTCATATCTTAGGGTCGTTGGACGACTCGGTTTCCCACACAAAAAGAGAGAAAATAATATCCTTTATAACTCACTTGATTATGCAATGTTGGTATAATGGTTGTGAAAATATAATAAAAATAAAAAGTAAGTCTAGCCCCAATGAATATCTGATACACTCATCAGGGCATTTTTCGACTCGGTGTCCCACATAACATAAGAAGGAAAACCCTTTTTACTCAATCTGTCAGAACATATCTGCGTCTATATTAGTCGCTGAATTACGGCTCGTTTAAATACGCTATTAAATATTATTTTCCCCAATTGTTATTCAAAAAACAAAATCAATTCTACGACTGAATTATACACAGTTCCAATTCTGATCCCAAAATATACCACAAGTATAAAAAATATGTCGGATAAAAGTTTTCGAGGAAACGATTTTCGATATTGCAATTTACGATGTCATAATAAGCCACTCAGTTTTACCAGAATACGTATCTATTTACAATTTGAAATTTATCTGTCGCCGCTGATTGAGAAGGAAGTAATAATAAATTGGGAATTTTGTGGGACTCATATTTTGTTTGAAGTTAGTAGCAGAGTTTGCAAAGAGAAATTAATGTTTATTACCTATTTAATGTTTTGATAATATTTTTTGTATGCATTTACGAACCTCAGCAATTTATAATTTTGTTATATTTTATTAACACTCTTAAACACGCCTTTAATTTACATCATTTCTATAAATTAGATAAAAACTTATGGTGGTGCCGGCTAAAAATAGCATCACACCGATTCTACCCGTGAGTGTCTTAAGAAGCAACTAAGGAATAATCATCCAGGGAATGGGCAGCAGCGTTCCCTGTCATTGCAACATATTCCACTGCGCGTGCCTGTGGTGAGTATGGCAATACCCCCCGATGGGGGAGCCCATGTCCAGCAGTGGACTGTTGTGACTGTGTATGTACCTATGTATATACATACATACACATATCACGCCTGTTGTCACTTGCGGGGTAGGCAGAGCGTAAACCGCCGCAAAAACGGACATTAACGTCACGTCTGACATATTTGAGGGTCATTCGGAAAATTGTGTATCGCCATAGTGACAGGTTGTCAGCCCATCGCCTAAAATTGCAATACACACTCTCTAGTCCCTTAGTCGCCTCTTAAGACTCCCACGGGAAAGAATTGGGGTGATGCTAAGCCGGCAGCACACGGCACCTATGTATATAGAGTATGTATGTAGAGAAAATTTGGAAAAGTATGATTACTGCCAATTAGCCAACGAATATTAATTTTCCTTTGACCTATCGGTGTTCAAATCAAATAACTTTGATTAAGTTCATATTTTCATCTAATTAGGCTGAAACTTTCCAGACTTATATTAATTGGTAGATGTGGAACACTGAACCGTCTCAATCATGCCATAATATTGATAGAAACCAAGTAAAGGTGAGTTACTTACGTTAGGAGAGACGTAATTTTTATAATATTTTTATTTATTTATTTATTTAATTTAATAGTGAATTCAAAGTTTAGAAAGAATTTTCATATTTATTATTTTATCAGCAGCAGATCAACTATATAGTAGTTATTCTTAGTAATAGTTGACTGGGCCGATGGCGTAGTGCCCCAGCCTGCTACGCCGAGGGTCGTGGGTTCGATCCCCATAAGACACAAATATTAGTTAGGTAAATCATTTTCAGAAATTTGTGTTTAGTCTGGGTGTTTCTATGTATTCTATGTATTTATTTACAAATAAAAAGTATATAAGTATTGATATCAGCTATCTAGTTCACATAATAAAAGCTTTGCTTAGTTTGGGGCTAGATGGCGCTGTGTGAATTGTCAAGAATATTTATTAATTATTATTAATTTTATGAGAAGCAATCTCGAGGTTATTTATACCTAATTACAAACCATTCTGCCTTTTGGCCATGTGATATCGACCGTTAGATTGGCATTATCAGTTTTTTTTCGACGGGTTTCTTTGTGTAAGACTGGACTCTGCGATTTTAGCCCCGGGGCTTTGCAACCTATACCTGACTGGTTGGTGGGAGCAAGAGCTAACCCGGAGAAGTTAGTGTGTTGTTCAAAGAACCAGCCCAATCGCGCCCTTGGGGCTGGCTTCTGAGTTGTTCTGTGAAGCATGGATCGGACTGAATTTTCCGACTAAGAGACTCGAGGATTTCATGTTTATTACACTTTTAAACGACAGGTTGACAACCTGACACTATGGTAACGGCCTTTAAATATTAGTATATTTGTCAGCCGTGGCGATAGCGACCGTGTTTTATGGCCGTAAACGCTTTGCCTACTCCACAAGAGGTAGAATGTACACACCATCCGATTTATACAATATACAACCTAAAAACCGAGCTTATCCTAGAACTAGAAAAAGAACCTAGCTGTTTTTCAAAATCTGGGAACTGTTTCTGTAAACTGATTCATTTACATCATAGCAATTATGGAGGATCCATGACTTATAGAACCTAAACCAGAAATGGTTGAAGATTTCACAAAAAATATCATGAGAAATAATAAAAATAAACATACATACATATATCACGCCTGTAATTCCTTACGGGGTAGGCAGAGCGTAAGCGGCTGTAAATAAAAACGGAAATTTACGCCACGTCTGAGAATCGCCTAAATTTGCAATTCGATAGGTCTTCGCAGAAGACGAAAGCACCTTCTGCGGGTACCATCAGTATAGTTTATTTCTTTATTCTTTTTTGTTTTGTGATTTATACTATGTGTTGCACAATGGAGTGGCATTGTCATATTTTGACAAAACTCCTTAAATAAAGATTAAAAAAAAAAAAGTCCCTTAGTCGCTTCTTACGACACCCACGGCAAAGAAATGGCATGATGCTATTCAAAGCCGGCATCACACGGCCAATATAAATAAAATAAATAACAAATCCTAAACACACAGACAGTCTTATGAAAAACAATAATAATATCGTTCTCAACAAAAAAAAAGAAAACTATTATTATAAAGCGGCCATTTCGAAAACCGTCGAGAATTGCCTAGCTCTTGGTAAATATTGACAGATGACCCTTCCAATCCTGACTTGACCCCTTTTCATTTGCTTTCATACGCACCGTAAAAGGTCGGCTAAGAGCTAGTGACCAGAATCACAAAGACATTTTGTAAAAAAAAAACACAGCCAGCTGGTAGACATGAAAACAGTGAAAAATGCATTTAGTAAGTGGAAGTAAAATTACAAAAAAGTAAACACAGAACTGCCAAACTGCTTAGAAACTATTGGCGGGAAAACAAATGACAAAATTTATCAGATCTTATCTGCTGCATGCACATCACCAGCGTAAACATTAGTCACAATCAATTCGTAGGTGTCAATAGATTATGTTTAAACAGAATACAATAATAGTTCACCAACAAAAACATTGATCGGTATTGCAACGTTTGGCTTGGATTGGCAAGCGCAGTGAAAGATAATGCTTTAACAGGGAATGCTGGTGTCCATTCCGTGGACGATTATCTCTGAGTCGCTTTTTACGACACCCACGGGTATTATTGGAGAAAGGTTTGAAGGCGATTATTAATAACGTAGAGCATGATTTTGCTTGCATGTGATGAGTACGTGTGTACGTGTGAGTGAATACGCAACTGTACGATAACTGAGGGAGGCCTTCATCCAACAGTGGGCTGCAATAGGCTATTGTATGTATGTATGCAATCTAACTACTCTCGGAGTGACATCTTAAATATCCCTACATAGCTCAAATTCTGAAAAAAATATCAATTTTCTTTAAAAATCACTTTGTTCACTTGCTCTTAGCTTATTTGCTTTCATACTCGCCGGAAAAGGGCTGTAATTTTGACATCAACCTTACGAAGGGTATAATTTTCAGTTCTATTGTTGTGTAACCGTTTCTTTTCTTTTCAAATGTATATTTAACATTTGATAAAAAGAAACTGGATACCTACTGTTATTTTTAGGCGTGTCTTCTATTTGACGTCCGACGCTGCGTTTTATTTAACGCAACGTAGCGCATGCGTCTGTCAGATGAAAGGTAACCTTCAAGACTCATTCATAATACAATCATGGCTTCTGTAGACTATCTATACCCAAATATGTTCAGCTTGTCATAAAAAAACATGCAAACAAAATATACCGGGTGTAAGGAACAGCCCTTCGAATACTTATAGGGTGCATGCAGGCAATGAAACTGAACAACTTTCCCCTTGACACATATGTCAGGAAACGACAAAAATATTCGGCCTCCCACACAAAAACACGAACAGCTGTTTGCATTTACTATGGAAGGTCCAAAATCTTTTGACGTTTCCTGAAATATTCTCTTATGGGTTAGTGGTGTATGGTGTAGTTATTCAGTTCAGGTCTGAATGCACCCTACTAATATTCGGAGGGCTGTCTCTTACACCCTGTATGTACAAAGTTCATCTCATATTTTTACATTTTATATTTTATTTTATTATCACCGTTATTTAATATAATATTACATAAATTTCGTGTGCGTAACTGGTCTGGTACTGACAGAATATCAGTGTTGCTAAGGGTTGCCTGCTCTTTGCAACAACATGCTGAGTCAGTCCCTTTTCCCTGACCACACGTGAACTTTTACTTACGTTTATTTTGTTATCAACTGTTTCTTTTTATGTTTTGTAACTGTTTACTTGCACTGTTTTTGGAATAAATGTTTTTTATCTACTATCTTCAATTTATTCCCAGTGCCAGCAGACCGCAAGTCCATCAAAAGGTCTGCCCTCAACTGGCCAAGATCGAAATGATCAAGGGACAATCGCGATTACAGTTTTGGAAATGCGAAACACCGGTTCATCTCAACGTCTCCTTTGAATCTTCGACCATGTTCCGTCAATTTTCCGCACCGTGCCCCCAGAAACGATCAAAACTTCTTTTGATCCCATACTTTTTGCTCGTCCCTTCATTACGATACCGCGAAATTTATGAGATTAGTTTTTTTTGTAAGTCTAGTGAAGACGGATTGTTGAATCATTGGAGCTGTGCTGTCATAGCGGCAGCAAAAATACGGCATCTGTGATTTTTTTTTCTAACGATTAATGAGATACAGTCTGGTGGGTGGCAGACAGACAGACAGGTACAGTGATAGGGTCCCGTTTTGACTCTATTTTAAAAAAAACCCTACAGGTGCGAGTCCGACTTACACTTGACCGATTTTTGTTTAAAGAGAGTTTTTGTGTGAGCCGTGTGATGCCGGCTTAGAATAGCATCACCGCATTTCTTTCCCGTGGGCGACTAAGGGACTCGTATTGCAAGTTGAGGCGATGGGCTGACAACCTGTCACTTTGATACTAAATTTTTGAAATCAGTGTCAAACGTGGTAAATATATTCGTTTACGCTCTGCCTATCCAGCAAGTATGTAAACCACAACCCGAATTCAAATCGATTTAAAAAAAAGCAGAGTGTCATAATCAACTTGTTTGCAATTCCGTTGTAAAAAAAGTCAAGCCGTATCGAAGAGGCAAAGTGATCTCGAGCGTTGAATGCAAACATTTTAACCAATTCAATTGATTCATCATTGTTTGAAGCGTGTTCAATTATAGCTGAACAGCGCTTTGTGTGTCAATCTGTGAGTATGTGGTCTCGTTCCAGGATTTGTTTTTTTTTATTAATGATGGGTTTACTCTTGACTCTAGTCGAGGTCATAGGACAGAGACAGAGTCTAAGATGGAGCGAGCTCACCCAGAAGAAGCCTGTTAAGGCACTGGCACTCTAACACACTGGCGGAACGCAGCAAGCTACTTGGCGCCAGACTTCGGTGGGATGGTGGTCGCGACCAGGCGGCCCCTTACGGAGCCTTCCACCGCTTAGTGGGATTGTTCAGCCGGACTTATTAACATAATGCATCACCCTTTTAGGCTTTATCGTGTAAGTACTTACAAATACATGTGCTGATTAAACCCACGACCCTCGGCGTAGCAGGCAGGGGTATTATCCACTGCACCGTCGGGCCAGTCGAATAAAATATACACAAATATATAAACAGATTTTGTTTTAAACCATTTCAACCAAAATCTGTAAAGCCTAATTAGCAACAAAACTAAAGGAGGTCAAGTGAGGCAACGTTTAGGGCCAAACCACATCAAAATTATTGTAAAACTAATCCTCTTACCGCTTTAAATTATTATCGTGAGGGTGTGTGTTCACCTTTTGACCCCTATTAATTAGCCAAAGGGGTACATTTTAGGGATGGGAATACTTTTGTTGACACTTATACGGAGAGCAGTTTGTTTTTAGTTAGATTAGGTTAGAAGTTTGATTTTTAATGCTATACCTAGAACATGTTTTTTTTATGGGGGCCTTTATAAAGCATAAAGAATATAAAATATGAAAGAAAATCAATGTTACTTGTAACATGTTTTTTTTTTTTACTTAAGACCGAGCAGTATGTGTGGTTTGGAGCCTCGTCTTGGCAGCGGGTGAAAAAAAGACTTACTACATGAAATACGAAATTATTTATTTGCAAGAATACAATGTCAATATATGATGAGATCTTAAAATAGAGTCCAGTACAGTATTGTTTGTCGAAAATATTGTTATTAATGATGTTACTCCACAAAGCCTTGAAATAACTCACTAATTCCATCGAACCGTATACCTAGTACCATACCATTAACCATTAACAGATACAATAGTCCACTGCTGAACAAGGGTCTCTCCCTATAGCCATACTACTACTCTTGGCAGGCGGATTGGCGAGCGAACTGCAAGATGACGCATTCACAGGGAACGCTGCACTCCATTTTATGGATGATTATCCCTGATTCGCTTTTTGCGACAGCCATGAATAGAATTGACGTGATGATATTCTGAGCCGGCACCATACGGCAAGTGTGCCTAGTACATACTTACCTAGTATTTACATCAGTATAATACACACTGAAAGGCATCACTAAAAGCAAGGCTGATTAAAAGATAATGGGAGGATGGAAGAGGGTACACCACAAACGGCAGTTGTCCGCCATTTCTCTAAGCGCTAGCCCAAGTCTGATGCCTCTTTGGAATGGAAAGGGAATTAACAAAACTATTCGTCTTATTTTTGCGCCAACATCAACTGCCTCTGTGCAGCTATAGGTTTCGGACTTTTTCTATCTTAGAATAGCATCAACCAATCGGCGTGGTATATATAGGTTTCGGAAATCTCTAGTTAAATTTTCGGGACACACGTCACGCAACATAATTGTTTTTTTGTTTGTTTAGGCGTTGTAGAGACTTAAGTGTCCCAATAGTTTTCATCAAAGAAAGACTTAAAAATTGAAAAAGTGTTAGCGACGGCCGGCTAAAAACTAAAACTTTTTTTTTGCTATTCACAAACGAGAAACAGCCACTTACTTAGTCGAGAGAGGAATAAATTATCAGAATGAATTATTTAACCCTTACTTGACTGGACTAAGGGGTAACTTTTCGTTAGTTTTATTTGAGTTGAACTGTTTAGAGAATTTTCGGCTTAACGTTACAGGCCGGCGCAGAGTTTGCAAAAGGATATCGTTTGTGATGTGAAAAGTCATTATTATGTTTACTAGAATAATATTATTTTGTTATTATACGAATTTTATATATAAAAAGCCAAAATTTAGAATTATTATCTTGATGAGTATAAAAAAAAACACAAATTTAATAATTATTATTTTGATGAAAATAACTCAAAAGGAATTTATTTAAAATTAATAATATTGAACTTATTAAGGGACTCGAGGGTGTGTATTGCTATTTTAGGCGATGGGCTGATAACCTGTTTTTATGGTGATACACAATTTTCCGAAGGACTCTCAAATGTCGGTTTTTTGCGGCCGTTTGGGCTCTGCCTACCCCACTAGGGATTATAGGCGTGATATGTGTATTAACAATTATTTTAAATAAAACCCAATTCGGTGGGATACATATAATCTTTCACGTAGACGCAGAATTGGCACTAATAGGCACTTAATACTACAAATTTAATAGCTTGCTTAAAAAATAAAAACTAGCCTAATTATAGGACTTTCTACAAACTCATAAGCTGAAACAGTAACTCAAAAAAGGCAAATTGCCCATTACAACTAAATAGGCAATTTTCAACGTAAAATAACGTAACTCACACTCGTAATTTTAACCACGTGAACGTAAGTTTGTAACTACTGTACCGTAGATACGACTTGTTGTCACGGAAACGACCAGTACTACAGGTTACAAGTTTACAGGTGAAATTCGTAGTACATTGCGTAGCCGGTTAATATTCCTTGTATCGTAATGGCTGAGCGACTACGTAATGAACATCGTTTTCACCTGTAAAATTGTAGCCTTTAGTTTGATAACTATTAACTAGGGTTGCCAACTTTTTCCTTAGTAAATACAGTATATTAGGGTTGAAGAATGAAATTCAACAGAATTTTGTAAAAAAAATATATTTCGAAATTTTATTTACAGTTAAGACGTTGCCTGAAAACAGTATTTTTTAATATTTTTGTAAATCGAGCAGTATAATAGACTTCAAATAAGTATAAAACTGACCAAATCAGTATGGTTGGGAACTCTTACTCACATTACGGTACGCAACAAAGTTTAAATTTTAAGTTAAAATACTTGTAAAGTGCTAGTAAAGTTACTTGCCGTGTGATTAACCTGGCCAGTCCAAAGGCAGTGCCTTTATTTTAATATTTCAAATCTGCCCGAGCCGATCTATTAGGACACTACAAATCCGTTATAAAAAGAATAAAATTGTGCTATACATTTTCATAACAATGACGCATTTTGTCAATATGTGATAGTACTATCCAATATTATATACAGTTAATTTCATTTCATTATATGCACCCAGCTGTCTAGATAACGAGCTGACTCGAAGTTGTATTTAATTAAAGAAAATGAGAAGGCCGTGTGATGCCGGCTTAGAATAGCATCACCCCATTTTTTGCCCCTGGGAGTCGTATGAAGCGACTAAGGGACTCTAGGGTGTGTATTGTAATTCTAGGCGATGGGCTGACAACCTGTCACTAATTTTCCGGATGACCCTCAAGTGTTTGTCAGACGTGGCGTAAATGTATGTTTTTGCGGCCGTTTATGATCTGCCTACCCCGCAAGGGATTATAGGCGTGATATGTGTATGTGTGTAAAATAAGAACTTAAAAATAGTTAGCGCCCGCCAGGGCTTGAACCCAGGCCCGTAGGGTACCGTCCCACTGCTTTACCAACTGAGCTATCGGCGCCACGACAGACACTTCCAAATCTTCAATCGACATCTAGTATACGTTATTGTAACGAACTCGTATTTAGTTACCGATGTGATTGACCAAATACAACTACTACTATACTATAACACCCACAACAGTCCTCTGCTGAACATGGTCCTTCCCCTTAAAAGGGGGTATATGCCATACTCACCACGCTTGGCAGGCGGAATGGCGAGCGAAGTGCAAGACGTTGCATTCACTGAGAACGCTGCTGCCCAATCCCTGAATTAATCCCTTAGTCAGTTTTTACGACACCCACGTCAAAATATGTTATGGGGTGATGCTATTCTATGCCATAAAAGGGTGTCACAAAAATAAATAATAATGTAATAAACACCCGCATATAATTACGAATAAGAGGATAATACCGTGTCAATCCCGTAAGCTAAATTAGCTCATTTTAGTATTGTCACCAGCGTACATTTAACATATATACATACATACATAATATATAATCACGCCACTTTCCTGCAGGAGTAGGCAGAGACTACATCATTTTACTTGCTACGATCCTGACACACCTCTTTTGCTTCTTCAACATGCATCGATCGTTTCAAACACGCTCGTCGCTTTAGATTAGGCTGCCCGCAGACGTCCGATAATCGGTGACCGATTTTTTGTAGGAGTAAAATGGAACGTATTGATTGCAATGGTGTAACGCCCACATCCTACAAATAGTCGGTCAGAAATAAAATCGGTGCATCCCGACCGATCCGATTGTCGGTGAAAAATGGAACACTTGGAAATGTATGCGTTAACGCACACTACTCACCTCGAAACCAACAGACAAAGTGACGGACGTGTGCTTTGAGTTGGTCACAAAATCGGTCTTAAGAATTGGAGGAAAAATCAGCCCGATTATCGGTCCTATAAAAAGTCTGACGTGTGCAGGCAGCCTTAGGTAAAGAATTTAACGTACTTTTTTAGCCTTCCGTGTGAAACAGTTGCTTGTATGTTCTTTTTTAAAGCGTTGCTCTGTGGATAAATGTCTTGAACTACTTGCCTAATTGTGAGAATAATGACAGTCACAAAGATTTTCCCGCAAGCAGTCATATATCTTATACAATATCAAAATCTGTGACTGAACTTTTTACTACATCAATCTATCAGGAAGCTGTTTTTATACAAATAAATTGATTATGTAAAAGAATTTGCCGATTTCGAGGAAAAACTGCTAATAAAGGTTTATTTAAAAAAGACTGGACTCATAGCCTAGTTGTAGTAATTTTCTGGAACCTACCATAAAAGCACCAAAGTAATTCTACCCAGGCTTGACTCAGTCCTTTCATTAACTTACTAAGTATCTATTTACTTGATTAAATATTCATTATGCCTTGAAAATGTTATGTTCATACCAATGAAGCTTAGTAAAGTAAACTGCTTTATGAATTGCTTTATTTTTTCGTGTGGGAAATCAAGTCGTCCTACTACCCGATGAACACTAGTGTCAAGAGTTTTCAACCGCCTACTAGTAGTAGTAGGCCTCTGACATGGTTGTCTAACGACCGCCGTGTTACTTATCATAGACAACAACCGGGACCGACGGCTAAACGTGCCCTCCGAAGCATGAAACCATCTTTCCTTTCGGACAATACTGCTATGTCCTAACCAGACTGGGAACAAACTCACAAAATGATAAACATCAACTTTTGTGAGTGCCCCACCGAGAATCAAACTCGGAATCTCTGCGTCGCAGGCAGTCGCACTACCACTGCGCGTGGCCGTCAATATGTATTGCTGAATATTTTAGTTGGTTTGGATCCTACCTACTGAACTGAAGGTCGTATTTCGACTTTCTGCAAGGTTTATGTCAATACTGATGGATGAGAGGTTTTCTATTGAGATGTCAAGCCGAAGCATCAGGTTTTCTACTGAGATTTCTAGCCGAGGCATCAGGTTTTCTACTGAGTTTTTTTTAAGTTGTGGACCCTATGATTTTAACCACGGGGCTTTTAATCTACACCTGACTGTATGGTGGGGACCAGGAGCTCACCCGGAAACGTATGGCGGGGAGCAGAAGCTCACCCGGAGAACTGAGATTTCAACTGATATTTCTAGCCGAGGCATAAAACTAGGTAATAATAATATATTTTCTGGGGTCTGGGTGTGCTTTGTGCGTTTTTCGACGATATATCCGTCTAAGATACAGGAAATTCTAGCGGGGATTAAGAGTGTAAACGTTTTTGAAGCGAATTCATGATGACCCCTTAATGCCCTGATTCACCTGAAAAGTTTAACCTTTTCTTTCAGGCTGCGCCAGAAAGAAAGAGACATTAATTTTGCGCTAAAATGTTTGCGAGATTTTACGGTTTTTATGACATAGATACTAGAGAATTACCGTTAGATTGTCTAATTTAGGCTCGAATTCAGATATTAATAAGACGGTATATATCTAAATTAAAGGTTTTTCTTGTAATAACTTTTAAACCTTATACTGAAAAAAAAATTCTATTAATAGGTTTCTTTGGTTTTTTTATATCGAGTAAAGCTTGTCAAATTGTATAAATGAGGTATAATGTAATCTGTTTGATCCTTGACAATTATCATATTATTCTGTCAGAATTGTAGGGCTGTGATTGTCTCAATAAAACTCGTTAAAAAAATCTACTTCGCACTATATCCCCCGCCTTAAAATGTTTGACCATTGCCATAAACATAAAAAGATAGAATACGATAGAACTTACGCCAAGTTTACTTAAAATCTCCTGCCTCATGAAAATACGTTTCTTTTTATCGAAAAATACACTTCGGATTTTTGAATTGAGAATCTCTAAACACCAAACAAAAGGCAGTCAATGGAAAATTCAGCAGCGGTAGCACACAAAGTAAAATGCTACTGAAGGCTTGCACGCTAGGCAAATCCTGAGTACGGTTTCCATTACCGCTTGCAACTGCAGTGTCTTATGAATGTTCTCTGAATAGCCAGAAATGGAGACCATGGGACTCGTCCCCACTAGATTCCGCGCTAGGTTTTTGTCTTTTTCTGCCAAATGTCGCAGTGTCTGCCGCTATGTCCTAGTTCAACCAGTGAAGTTTTCAGCCCATTTCAATGTTCGTAAACTTCTATAGTAGACTGTGCGAGAAAATAAAAATGTTGGGCGCACCAGCTGCTTTCATCTGCTTACTGAAACCTATTTTCATCCGCCTGTATCTTTTTTCCTTTTTGTATATAACATTCTATTCATTACGTACCTACTTGATTAAGTTTACTAAACTACGAATGCTCTTTCGTAATTTTTTATCTGAAATACATGTTTTGTTTGATGTTTCTGTGATTCACTGCAAAGCAAAAACCGTCTCTTCTAATGCGCTATTTTTTATTTTTTTAGTATCTGATTAAAAATCTGATCTTGAATTTAATAAAAGTTCTTTACAAAATAACAATTTGTTAAGAGTTTTGCCTACAATGTCACTCAAGAATCTTGATGAGATACTTCATCTAAGTGTTTTCTTACTCTAGTAGATATTATAAAAATTTAGTTGAGACAGGTCAAGTACCAAAATATTTTTTCAGAATATCATTAACAATCCACTTACAACAACCTTCTTTAATATTATTCATGTGTTAAAAAAAAACAAGTATAATTATTTTTGAAGATTCAAGATCGTTTCGTGATCCATTGCTTGCTTTCTTCTCTAAAACTGGTAGCCAACCAAATGAAACATGTAACCAATTGTAAGTCTCAATAATCAAGCTTTTGCAGTAGTGATTCGACAAAATACTGGTAAAAAGACGAATCGTGATGTGAAATTAGGGCCACTTCATGAAGAAGTCTTACGATGATATACAAAAATCAAACTCACAGCCTCCAGATAAAGTACCTAACAAGACACAATATCACAAAAGCAACATAAACACGGATATCGGAAAGTCTACATAAATAAACAGATATACAGATATAGGAACGTCAATTTAGGAGTCACGTACAGAACAATTCGGAGGTCCCGTTGAAATCGAATTACTAACGGCAAGGGTAGATAAGAATGTATTTTATTAACGCCAGCCTCTTTGAAAGAAACTTTGAAATGGGAGTAACGCAATACAACTTTGTGAGTTTAGAGTTTAGATTGGGGGTAGGGGGTAGGTTAGATATACGGGAACGTACTTTATGCATAGTACTCAAGATTCTAGGGATTCTAGGGACTCTCATCGTCACCGTACCCTTCGTGGCTTTACTCGACACTCAGCCAAAGCGCATAAAATTAAAATTATAGTCGACAGCGACAGGAGCAGAAGCATGGTGTGAACGTACCATTACAAATAATGTTTATGCTAGCTCTGAAAATATTAAAAATTAATTACAAAAAATGAAACATAAATACAAAAAAATGTTTGAAAAGAATGAAATACTCTACATACATTAAGTTTTAAGTTATGTTTTACAAAATACTACAAAGAGCTTTTTGTCATAACAATAAAATTTTATAGACACCATGAAGCACCATTAAGATGATATGAAATACCTGTTTTGGGAAATTTATGCTACAATATGTTGGTAAAGTGAAAATTAAACAATATTATCGTTTCCGATTTAAAGGTTAGTATTTAGTCGTAGTTTTTTAGTGATTGTTGTCTTCATTCAGCGTTTTGATACCAATTTCAAATTCGTGTGTTTTCAAATTCTAAACAGCCGGATTGAGTTAGAGTTCACTCGTTTGAGCAATCAATGCTAATAACATTCCGTGTTTTATGGAAGCCCCCTCAGTAGATTTAGCTTTGGCTTGTAACTTATTATATTAATGTTGCTTGTTTTATGTAAGTCCTCGCTGGAGTTAGCTTCAGCAACTTAATAATATATTGCGTTATTTCAACAACTTTACTGGGCCTAGATTCACTTATTTATTTACCCTTGCAATAGCAGCGTCACCAAACTGTCATTCTATTGTCACCGTGATATTCTATACTTCAACCTGTTAGCAGAATACTAAGCGCACAAAACCATGCCACTGACACGCTATCTTCATACAACTGAAACCATTTTGATTTAGCAGACTTCGGCCGAGGTAACGTCTTTTGTGTTTTATCAAATACTGTTTTGATTTGAAGGCTTAAATTGGGCCATTCCAGCATTTGATACCTATCATTTCCATACTAAAAGAGATATCATAGCATTATCAGGTCTCTGATCCTGGCAGCTCTTAAATATAGCTTATTGGGATGGCCGTACTACAAGTTGCTTATTAAAACAGATTTTAATTCATTCATTATTCTTTGCATAGCCTCCAAAGATTAAGAGTCCAAAGAAAATCATTTTTGTTGTCTATTCAAATCACAGAACTTATCTCGAATTTCACACGTCGTGTTGCTAATTAAAAAAAAGCAACCCTGGCAGTGTCACCATGCGATGAAGGCAATCGGAGCGACAGGAATAAGACACAACCGTATGCTAAGACGAACCTTTATTTACTCAGAATAAGTATATGGAATTACATGCTATATATGTATTATATATAAGTATGAGTGAGGTGCGTTGCATACTACATAACGATGTGAGACGAAATCAAGTACCTATCATTCGAATAATATACGGTCATATACTTCTCAAATAAATTATAACGATATAAATAGGAATACAAACAATATTGATCCGATAACTTACTTGTTGAACACGAAAAACTAACAACCAACCAATTAATCAAAAACATAAAACTACAATCAAAATAACAAAATAGAATTAATCTCAAATAAAATACTCAGAAAACCAACCTTTCGGAAAGAATCCAACGAAACTACATTTATCTGACACAACTCCTTTGGGATGTAAAATCTTCTAAAGCTTCTAGAAAATAGCAAATACCAAGAAGGTACAGGATTGAACCAGCCCCGGACGAGGTTCTATAGAGGAGCAATTTTAATATTGGCTTCCATCAAGTGGTTCTCAAGAAATATTAGCAGGGTATGAAACTTCAGAATTATTTTTCTAAGAAAATAGCTGAAGTGGCTTTAAGCGATATACGGTGCGTGCAAAGTTGTTTTTCTTGTCGTGTAGACATGTATGTGAGATCCAGTCGACGAACGAACCGATAAACCTTTGTGACAGAGCTTTTGAATCTCCAATCAGAATATAATGTGACCCGGTGACGTCCAAAGACACAATTTGAATGCCTTATAGTACAGAGGGGTATCCGAGTCACCCCTGCATGTTCCGCGATTTTTGTAGTTTCCAAGTTATTTAACTTTTAGAGTTGTATAAGTTTAACAGGTAGTTTTTTTGTTTGCTGGAAAGTAACAATCATGAAGATTTATGAAGTATTGCTCAACCCTCTTCCAAAAGTAAAAAATCCTGGCACTTGAATTTTTCCCAGACAAATTTGGAAGTTGGACAACTCGGAATCTACACAACATTGCGGTGATTCAGATACCTCTCTTAGTATAAGGCGGTTCTCCCACTTGTCGTCCTTTCACTGCGTTTGACAGACGTATTCGTAAACGCACCGTTAACCCATATTTGTATCAGAATAGGATCGGAATTTGCATTACGATCGGAGACCGACAGACGCATGCATTACGTCGCGTTATAAAAACGCAGCGACTGACAAGTAAAAGGACCACCTAAAATATTTAAATAAGGCAATGTTGTCTTTTGACGTTACTATATTCAGGCCACCCTGTATTACACATACAGAAGGCCTCTGGCATGGTTTCACTGCAAGTCATGGTTTTATGGTTTAACTGCATGTGCTGTGTGACGGAATAACATGAATATCAATCGTTTTGGTGTTTTCATTGCCTATAGTTGGGCAAATAATTGCCAATCATAAATTATGATAATGATGAATACTCAACTTTCTGACATTCTACAGCTGATATTATATCAACATTAACCTTTTTATACAGTTAGGCAAAAAAATACAGCAAACTAAAACAAAAACTGTAGTGATGTTCTGAACTGTAGTGAAATAATAAATAATATTTTATATTAAATAATATTTATTAATTTTTTGGCAATAAAGTTATTTTAAAATAACACTAGCTAGACGAACTAGTGAACCATTTCAAAAATTTGTAAAGTGAAATCGTTATTGATACATTCGTGTATAAATACAATCTAGATGTAACATTTTACGCCGTTAATATTGCGTAACATTAACAGAAAAAGGTAACAAAGTTGAAGTGAAAAGTTGAAATGTGAAAGGTGAAAAGTACAAAAGGCAAAAGGTGAAAGCGCTTAGAAGTTCGAGCAAACTGTTGAGTCATGACACGAAACTGATCCTGCCCTTCCTGAAAGAGGCAAAAGAAGTTACAACAGAGATACCTATAACATAAACAAGATGGCGATATGCTTTCACGATTTTGATGTTTCGGAACGAACTTCCGAAAGTTTACCAACTAGGGCACCGAACTAAACGTTTAACTAGTCTCAAGTTTACTCAGTTTACTATCCAGAATATTCCCGTAACACTCATCAGGAAATTTACGGAAGCAAACTCGTGTTACCCGTTTAGATACCCCGTTCAGACCTAATTGCCGCGCCCGACGTCCCGGGGGCACCAAAATGGGATCCCGATGGGGTAACTGGATCGTCAGAGGCACTAAAGCAACATATTTGCATGCCAGTTGATTGGATACATCGATTGGGTCACGATTTTGGTCATTCACTTAAACATCCAGTGTAAACACACGCCAAAGTTTGAAAGCCAGTTTCACACGAGATTTAGCCGGAGCGGGCAAGACTAGCGATTCCGATGAACCTAATTGCATGAATATTTAGCAGATGAAATGGAGATTTGAAACTACAATCAAATGTAGATACATTGTAACTAAACTCCGTCAATTCATCTGTTTATAGCTACAGCATCAAAATAAAACTAAGTTTGTACTTGTTTGCCAATGAACACTAAATTCACGAAACAACATCGTTTAACGTAGCTTTAAAATCCTTTCCCGTAATCTTGGAAGGAGACATAACAAGGATACAAAATTACCGAGACCCTAAAAAACACATAAAAGGCAAGGAAAACAATAAACAGTTTAAACGTTTTAATACAGAAGGGACTACTTATACAAACATCGAATTAATAAACGATAAAAATGTACAAGATGTAACGCGGCGACCTACCGCCGGGGGAGTGGGCCAAGTCATAAAAAGTTAACAAGACTTCAGATTGCCTGTTTAACCGCCTGAACAGAAGCTTAGCAACAGCTTACTTTCAAACTTATAACAGGAACTTTTATTAGTGAAACTAGTTTCGTATATAAGATATGATGACATTATTGAAAGAAAACTGTTATCAAACCTCAAGATTTTTATTTCCAAGTAGATTCAGTGAATACAAGTATGTATATGTCGCAGTATTATGGCAGAATTAGGATTTCGGCCGAAATCCTAGGATTTCGGCCAAAAGCCGGATTATGGCAAAATTGTAGACTACATTCGACCATCGTCCTAAGCAGATCCAGGATTTCGGTCATAATCCTAGGATTTTGGTCGAAATCCTGGATCTGCTTAGTATTATGGCATTAATCGCGATTCGGGGGAATCTAAGAGCGGGGAGGGAACAATACGCTCCTCCCCCGCGTTTATGTGAAATTATTTTTCTTTCCGAAAATACTGATTTATTTTTAAAAAAGAAAAGTGTTTGTTTCTATCATTCATAACCTTTATTTAGATACTAGGTGATGCAAATGATAACAAGAGGTTCTGTTTACCTTGTTATATTTTGTAAAAGAGAAGACACCCAAATTTTTATTTTATTAGTCATCTTATAATATTATAAACAGTTACTTATGTGATTATCTAAAAAATATTGTTTTTGCTACTTGAAATATCTTTAATGAAAGAAATTTAATACTCAAAAGTTTATGTTAGTGACAGAAAAACGAATTATTTAATGTTTGTTATATTAATCATAGTTAGAAGAGGTTAGCACTTAAATGTTTATGAAAAATGGTTAATTTTTATATCGAGACTAGATACCTAATAATAATAGTGATTAGTACATTCTATCTGGAATCAATAAAAAAAAAGACAGATTTAATTATTATTAATATTTTTAGTGACGTTTATTTTGTTTTATCAAATTTTCTTAAGTTTTTTTTTTCTCCAAAAGCATAATAAGAATACAAATTAAAGTAAAGACAAATAGTAATGCATGGCGATAGTCACTATTCCGTGTAATGACGGCTTAAAATAGCATCACCCCTTTTCTTTCCCGCGGGTACGACACCCAGAAGCGACTAACGGATGGAATTTTTCATGTGTATTACCATTTTATTTTTTTATAGTCATTCACGTTTTATCTAAAATAGCCCTCAAAATTGTTTATGGTCATTAAAATTCTGCATACTCCGCAAGTATTTATGTATGTATGTGTATAGTCACTACAAAATTTATAAAAAGTGTTCTGAAGTCTTCGTTTTACCATATTACTACGTAGATCCAGGATTTCGGTCAAAATCCTAGGATTATGGCTTAAATCCTAGATCTACTTAGGACGATGGTCGAATGAATTCTACGATTTTACCATAATCCGGCTTTTGGCCAAAATCCTAGGATTTCGGCCGAAATCCTAATTCTGCCATAATACTGCGACATATATAAATAGCTTTTCGTTCACCTTTTCATTCTAGTTTACCTGCTCACATCGTATCCTCAGAGTTTCTCAAGGGTTGACTGGAAGAGATCCCTTAATGGGATAAGTCCGCCTTTGTGTCATTTCTTGTTTTTGATTTAATATATGTTTTCTGTATTAGTTTTAAGAATGCACAATAAAGAGATTATACATACATACATACTTTCAGAAAATAATGTTCAAAATTATGTCAGTTGCAAACGCACGCACGCCCAAATTTGGATATAAGAAATGAGTGCGTGTTTCTGGCGCTTCCCTGGGATTTCAGAGCTAATCATCTAACTTAAAGTAAGCTTAAAACATGATGTTTTCTTAGTAACAGACTTAAGTTGTGCATCAATATCATGACGTCCGACACCAACTAAGCCTTTGGAATTTGGAGGATGTATATTAGTCGTCTTTTGATTTGACCAGACTACCATTAACAGGTTCTGACTTGACAACTGTGGTATCACCTGAAGAGTGTACGATTTATAAGAAAAAAAAACGGTTTGTACGTCTTTGAGGAAGCGATGAACGCGCATAAAAAATACCCACCATTGACAACATTTTAATGTGTTTTTTAAACACTAGGTAATAAAGATATTTTTAAAAGGTTGTCTTAGTCAGTCAAAAAAAAGAGAGTGATGTGTATGTTTAATACTGACTTAGACTCTCTAAGTCAGTATTAAACATACACGTCACTTATCAGTATCGTTACAATACATACAAAGAATTTACTAAACATGTTAAATAAAAAAAGTAAGTCTTGAACATCACTATCACTACATATTATAAAATAAAGTCGCTTCCCGTTTGGTGTCTCCTTATATCTTTAGAATTACCCAACGGATTTTGATGCGGTTTTTTTTATTAGATAGAGTATCTTGAGAGGAAGGTTTATAAGCATAATTTATTCCGGGAAATTGTCACATTCCCATGGGAAAACGGGTAGTCCAACTGGTAGTAAACTTTTGACCCCCTTTTGACACCTTTAAGGATTAAAATTTCAAAAACGCTGAAACACGTATTTTATTATTTTAAGTTATGAGTCTAATCAGAAATTTTGGAACAGGTCACATTTAAGATAAAAAACTTTCATACAAACTTTTAACCCCCTTTTCACCCATTTAAAGGTTAAAAATTCAAAAATGCTCAAACACTTGTTTATTTATTTTAAATTATTAGTCTAATCATAAATTTTGAAAGAGATCACATTCATTTAAAAAAACGAACTTTCATACTAACTTTCAACTCCTTTTTGACCCTATTAAGGGTTAAAATTTCAAATATGCTGAAACATGTGTTTAATTATTTTAAGTCATAAGTCTAATTACAAATTTTGAAACGGATCACACTTAGGACAACGAACTTCATACAAACTTTTAACCCCCTGTTCATCGCTTGGGCGATTTTAAAAAACGGAATTTTATCTTTAATAGTTGCTTTATTACATAAAAACTTCAAGTCCAAATTTTATTTCTCTAGCTTCAGTAGTTTAACATTTAGACTATCACGAAAACTGAGAAAAGTAATATTTTAGTTCCATAATACAAACATAGATGTCGCTATTCGTTTTCAACGCACTATCGTGATGTGTTTTTTCAAAAACTATAAAATTTGTATTTGTTGTTATAGCAGCAACAGAAAAACAACATCTGTAAAAACTGTCTAGGTATAACGGTTCAGGAGATACAGCTTCGTAACTGTAGGACGGACAGACAAACCCTTTGGGTACTGAACTCTAAAAAACATTTTGAGATAATAAATTCCTAAGTGTATATAATAGTATCTGTAGGTAAGGATAAAAAATATATAATTAAAAACCTCCAATGTGAAAAAAGGGTGTAAAATTTAAAGTGCATTTATGTAAAAAATAATTGTCCACCCGTGCGAAGCCGGGATGGGCCGCTAGTACAGAATAAATAAATGCCATAGCTAGTAACATAACAATCACGTTCATTAAGAATAAGAAAAAATCATAACTTATCATCATTGTCATTCAAAAATTAAACAAGAAGTAATCTTATAACTTAATCCCTTAAAAACACCCCACATTTAAACTCCACCCAAACGTAACGTCGCGATAGGAATATCAATAGAGCAATGAATTTCATTAAGTTTAAAGCGTAAAACTGAATTTGCATTTTTATAGGCTTTTAATTAAAATCCCAATTCTGCTTAACTCAGTCGTGAGCATTTACTGCTTAACGTTAATACGAAACGAGTAATTAGTAATGAAAGTTGGATGTTCTCCATCTATGAGTATATACGGATACATTTAAAAATTTCAAAAATATCGTCTGTCCCCTTTAGAGTACAATGATACATTGAATAAAGAATTTTCATACATATCTGATGATGCTAATTAATGATGGTATTATATTTTATGTGTCACCAAAATGTCAGAACATGAAGATAAAGTTTTTGATGATGAAAAGTTTTTAATGTCAAAACTGTAATTTATATAATTTTGTTACTAACTTGCTTACTTTCTATGCAATGAAATATTTTGAACACCCATTTTTGAGTAGGGGTAAGCTCATAACCAGCGGTGTGCTGTGCCTACGCTTATTTCAGCTGATGTTGATATTTGTACTGTATTTATTGATGTTGAACCTAATATGTTATGCGAAATAAATGTATTTGTATTTGCAGTTAAGAGCTAATATTTTAAGGCTACGTTTTATTCTTGATACTGGACTACTCTTTTTAGAAGGGTTATTTCTAAATATGAAAAAATGAACTTCCCATACAAAAAGGTTCAAATTAGTTTATTTTGTATGGGAGGTCCAATGTTTTTGTATTTTACTTTTAACTTTACTTAATATATCATCAATTAGGCTATTATTTAAAAGTATATTAAATTTCGTGTGATGCCGGTGTAGAATAGTATCACCCCATTTCTTTCCCGAGGGAGTCGTAAGAGGCGACTTAGGGACTCGAGGGTGTGTATTGCATTTTAGGCGATGGGCTGACAACCTGTCACTACAGCGATACACATTTTTCCAAATGACCCTCAAACATTTGTCAGACGTGGTGTAAATGGCCGTTTTTTGCGGCTATTTACGCTCTGCCTACCCCGCAAGGGATTATAGGCGTGATATGTGTATGTGTATGTATGTATGTATATTAAAATTTGACACACATCACGCCTTTTCCGTCTACGATGGCTGTGCCAGCCATAAAAACAGCCGTTTTCGACAAGTCTGTCAAACTTTTCAAGATTACTAAAAAAAGAGAGCGACACGTCACGTCATACATACACATATCACGCCTATCATCTCTTGCGTGGTAGGTAGAGCGTAAACAGCCGCAAAAAACAGACATTTACGCCTCGTCCGACAAATATTTGAGGGTTATTCGGAAACTTGTGTATCGCTATAGTGACAGGTTCCCTTAGTCGCCTCTTACGACTCCCACGGGAAAGAAAAGGGATGATGCCATTCTAAGCCGGCATCACACGGCACAGAGCAACACGCAGGTTTTATATAATATGAAATGTCACAAAAATTGTTATTTCTATCCATAACGATCCATAACTTTACAACTAAACTTTAGTTTCTAACCCTGAAAAGAAGAAGAAAAAACAAAAACTATTTATTCAACAAATCCAATAAATCTGACTCAACAGCGGTGCTAAAGCCTTGCTCGAATTCGCAGTGTTGCCAGATTTGGAGCGCTGCTAAACTGTCCACAATTTGAAGACACGTGATCCGAGTCAGACGTTCAATCGATCACGTATACAGTAAGGGAAAACGATATTACAGTTTAAAGCATCGATAGTTTAAAGAAGTGACAAGTGAACCAAGAATCAGAAGAGTTACGCAGTAGCCAGTAGGGTAGGTCATATTGTTCACCAGTACAGAACAAAAATGATGTATGTTAATTTATTTTTAAACGAACAAGTTTCACTCATGGCGTAGGTTTACAAGACTTTATTTGGTAGAGAGTTTAGCCCTCTACGTTTCAGCTAGTTAAGACAGCATTCTTCACGGAGAATTACAGATCACTTACGCCCGCCCGTCAGCTGTGACCAAGAGATATATTTTTGTATATGATCTGATAGGTAGTTGATCCATCCGATGAACATTTCAATTCCAATCTTGTTTTATTCCAGGAACGAAACCACTTATTGGCCTTAGCCAAAACCATCGATTTTTCATTATACTTTTTGAATAACTGGTGGTGGCGTCAAGTTACTTGCCGTGTGATTAACCTGGCCAGCCCCGAAGCAGTGCCTTTACTATTATTATTTTATCCCGCGCGAGCTGTTTTTCTTTCAGGACAAAATTGTTATAATAAGAAGAAAATCGCTTTACTAAAAACTTTTTTGTACAATGACGATCAATATGTGATAGTACTATCCTACATTGAATAAAGTTAATTACATTTCGTTCTCTCTGTCAAAATCGAGCCCAAAACCCACGGATCGATAGACCAGTCTTTATGGAACCATAAATGAAAATAAGAAATTGAAAAATTTTAAGCGACGGCCGGGGAATGAACCCGGGTCTTGTGGAGTACCGTCCCATCGCTCTGACACTGATCTACCGGCGCGCCCCGACCGATCATCTCAAATTTTCAACTTCTTGATTGGTCTTGATACTCGACCGACGAAGCGACTTACAAGTGACATCTAGTGTAAGGTATTTTAACTAATTCTATGGTTAGTCCTCATTACACAAGGAATTCAAACTCCACATGTCCCGGGTTCAATTCCCGGCCGTCGCTAAAAAAACAACAATTCCTATTTTTATTTAATGAAAATAATATAGCACAGGGTGTGCAAAGTAAACCATAGTACTGTCTGATCCATTCTAGTATAGACCGCTTCATGGATCAAACTTGCTTGAATAAAGGCGTTATACTGTGACACGACAAGTGGTACCAAATGGCAATCACGCAGCAGGAACAAGACGGGAATTCCCCGGTGGTGCAATCGAGAAACGGTTACCTTGTGATCTAAGAGACCGTTTATTGGTGAATGTTTAGGATTGTATCTAAACTTGGGCCATTTTAAAAAGTCTAATATGACAGTTGTCCAAGTTGTGACAATGAAAATCATGAAGTAGGGACAAGACGGGAATTTCCCGATGGTGCAATCGAGAAACGGTTACCTCTTGTATAATTTTACCGATTTAACTGAGAGTCCGTTTGTTGGTGAATGTTTTGGATTGTGTCTAAAATTAACAGCCACAACAGTCCACTGCTGGACATGAGCCTCTCCCTATTGAAGGGTATTGTCTTGTCACTTTTTGTAGAATGATGGTGGTGGCGTAAAGTTACATGCCGTGTGATTAACCTGGCCAGCCCAGTGGCAGTGCCTTTACTTTTATTTTTTTTATCCCGCCTAAGCCGGTTTTCTATCAGGACATTACAAAATTGTTAGAAAAAAAAGAAAATTGTGCGATACAAATTTCTTTTTTTTACAATGACGGTTCATTACGTCAATAACTGATATATGATAATACTATCCTACATTGAATAAAGAATTTCAATTTGTCATACTCACCCCGCTTAGTAGGCGAATTGGCGAGCGCATTGCAAGATGTGACGCTACCCATTCCCTGTACGAGTTTATCCCTTAGTCCGTTTTTACGACACTTACAGGTAGAATACAGGCCAGGGTCAAGCTTTTCTAAGCCAGCATCAAATGGCATTGTATCTAAACTTGGGCCAGTTTAACCCAATATTACAGTTGTCGATGCGATTTTTTTGCCACGGCATTATCATGGATTTCACAGCTGAACGGCCAATGACAGATTTTAAATTGGATGTCGGCACTGCATCTGACGGTCATTTCTAATCAGTTACGAAGAAATTGTATAAGTACGTACAGAGTAGATATACGAGTATGTATAGAGAATTGTCATCAACAGGGGATGAACGATGGCACCCTCTTTTTCAATTACATGCTAATCGTATTATGTCTAGCCAGTTTACCATCCCTATGTACATTTTTGACTGTCAATACCGGAGATATAATTTAGGTGCACTATTAAAATATGTACAAGTGGGTATTCTTCAATTATACTAGGTTTAAGGGACAGCCCTTCGAATACTGATAGGGGAGCATGCAGACTATGAAACTGAACAACTATCCCCTAGGAACATAATATGTCAGAAGAGGACAATAAAAATTAACCTGCTATACAAAATCACGATCAGCTGACTGCAATTACTATGGGAAGTCAAATATTTTTGACGTTTCCTGAAATATTTTCTTATGGGAAGTTGTTTAGTTTCATGGTCTGTATGCACCCTAATAAATAAGTATTCGGAGGGCTGTCCCTTACACCGTGTATAATTTTTTTCATATCAATATTTTTTTTAATTATTTTATTATATTTATGTTATTATGTTTTGTGTTCAGTGAAAACATTCGCACAACTGTTACTCATCATATCACATCCTAATTATATCTTCTTCTTTTTTTCGTGTGGGACACCGAATCGTCCAACGACTCACCGTCCGGCGTCCGAACACCGAACCCGGAACGTCGCATTTAGTACCACTGTGCCACATTGCGCGTTAATTAAAATGTGTATAAACTTATATTTCCGTGACCGTGACCACATAAACAAAAACGTAATATAATTGTATAAACACGTCTTAAATCAGATATATAGTTTTATTATACATCCATACATAAATCACGCCTATATCCCTTACGGGGTAGGCAGAGCGTTAACGGCCGTAAAACGGATATTAACACCACGACTGACAAAAGTTTGAGGGTCATTCAGATAACTGTGTATCACTATAGTGACAGGTTGTCAGCCCATCGCCTTAAATTGCAATACGTTTTATTTTGATATATTTTTATAGTCCATTACTTAGAAGTCGAGACCAAAGATTACCCACGAAATTGTTCAATGAACAGAATAATTCATAATATTTTATGAACGATGAGGCACACTTTTTATATTGTCTGTGGACTTTTCTTAGCAAAACCTCTTTTGATAAAAGGATTATTATTTATTGAGTCATGTGATACAATGATATGATTTAATATTTTCTTTATTCTGAGTCAGAAGACAAACGTATGTTTTAGATTACCCAAATACCTACACACCAATATCTGTCTAGAGACGATAATGTTGGTGGTACTTAATATAATATTTATCTACTTAATTTATTCTATCTATTACCCGTGTGATGCTAAGAATAGCATCACTCCATTTCTTCTTCGTGGGTGTGGTAAGAGGCGACCAAGGGTATCGGAGGGTTTCATGACTCCTAGCAAACCCAAGGAAGTTAGATGCGCGTTTAATGTTTTTGTACTTTTTTTAAACACGCGGTCAAAGTGCATTTTTTTTTGCGGTAAGCCTTAGCTTTTAAGTTTGTTTGCAACTTGTTTGAAAGTGCGCTTATACCTGCACATGCAAATATTTTGAGATCTGTATTTTGTTATCAAAAATGTTTACTTATGATGAATGAGCAGTATGTTCTTAAGTTAATTTATTATACATTGAGGTATTAAAGAAAACAAAAATTGTATGCAATTTAATTCTAGCGTTTCAAAATATTATAATCTATATAGGTGGTTTCTTTTCGTCCATCGCTGCGTATTTTAAACGCACCGTAAAGAACGAAGACGAAAGGGAATTGTGAATCCGATCTTACTCCAATACGAGTACGGCTAATGTGCGTTTACGGATGCGTTTTTCAAACGACTTGACAGACGAATCCGTGGTTATAAGATCTGAATTTGCAATTACCTTGCGTCTGAAAGACGCATGCGTAACGTTGCGTAAAAATACGCAACGACTGTCAATTGGTAGAACTGTCTAATACAATAATGATCATACTTAGATTAAACTTTTGTTTGTTCCTTTTTGTTCTTTTCATTTCTAAAACAATGCCCAGCCTAGGCGGGTAGCTAAACTAGTTTTGGGAGTGTTCTTGAGCACCAAGTTTAGACAAGCCGGCGGCTTGAGAGGGCGCTTTGCACTTGACTCTATGAATCTTCAATCTCCTTGCAGCTACTTCAGTCGTGGCGCTACGCCTTTGTTGTGTTCTCGCGGATTACAGAGGTTAAAGTTGCTACTAGGCGTTTTTTTTTCTAAAACATTTCTTTTTTAATACTGGACTATCAGCAGTTTCACTCATTGCTATCCAGTTTCAAACGAAATGAAGGCATTTTTGTCGCTAAAGTAGTTTTCTCAATCATGTGTTATGTACGAGTCACATCATCTTCAGCATTACACATACATACATACATACATCCTTTGCGGGGTAGGCAGAGCGTAAACGGCCGCATAAAACGGTCATTTACGCCACGTCTGACAAACATTTGAGGGTCATCCGGAAAATTGTGTATTGCCATAGTGACAGGTTGTCAGCCCATCGCCTAAAATTGCAATACACACTCTCGAGTCCCTTAGTCGCCTCTTACGACTCCCACGGGCAAACAATGGGGTGATGCTATTCTAAGCCGGCATCACACGGCAGCATTATATCAGCCATTCCACCAGTCCACTGCTGGACGGTCAAATAGTTATTAAAATTAGTTTTGCTTACAAGCAACTACAACTATTCTCCTGAGCATTTCTCCCACTTGTCGACCGTCGTAAGTATATTTAACGCATCGTAACGCATTCGCCTGTCAGGACGTTTGACAGACGCATGTATAACGTAATGTAGCCGTATTTGAAATAAGATCGGCAAATGCAATAACCATAAGTGTGATAGACGCAGCGTTACGGTGCGTTATAGAACCGACTAACTTAGACACCAAAAGTGTAAAAAGTTTCACTTCTTTTTCAATCGGGTCATTTTTGTCACTGAAAATAAAATAAAATTTGTGTGTTTAGAACTACAACCTTTTTTAGTATAAAATTAAAAGTATTACATACTTAAATTTCATTATTTATTTCTTAATATTATTATAAAAAGCATTTATTAAAATATTTTCTAATAAATCTAATGCCTGATAAAAAATTCAAAAATCTTCAACAGAACTAAGTAATTTAAGTGCTACCTAAGCGTTTCAAAGCGTTTTATTTTTACAAGCAAAATCTTCAAATGCCGAGGTACTGATTATATTCTTCAAGTCCTTTTAAAATCTACTACGTACCTATATTTTAATCCTCGCTGCTATCTGAAGCTCTTTCTTAGTATTACTAAGTACTACTCAAGTACCAAGAAAGTACTTAGTTTGGATAAAGTAGTGGTTCCATGAATTTTCAATTCGTTTGGGCCTGAGGACTTACAGGTGTAGGAATTCGTATAGTCTAGGGATTAGTTCCAAGGTTTTGATAAAATACATCCTATTAAAATTCAGTAAAACATTTTATGGTGAATTCTACTTGTGAAACTGAACAACGTTACACAAGGTACTAGGTCAAGATAAGAATATAAAATTTGATCTCTAATAAAAATATTTCAAAAAAGTATTTCTTTGTATCGAAGGTCCACTTTTTGCATATTACGACCTTCTTACTTATGTTTGTTTAATTTTACAAAATCGCCCTGAAAATGTTTGCATTTAATTTAATAGGACCTTATGCTTATCTGACGGCCGATGCGGCGCAGTGGCAGTGCGACTGCCTGCGATGCAAAGATTCCGGGTTCGATGCTCGTTGGGGCACTCACAAAGTTGATATTTATCACTCTATGAATTTTTTCCCAGTCTAGTTAGGACATTGCAGCCTAGACCACCTGATAGTCCGAAAATAAAGAAGGTTCCGTGCTTCAGAAGGCACGTTGAGCCGTCGATCCCGGTTGCTGTCTATGATTACTTAGACGTTGGTCGTTACAAAACCGTGTCAGACAAACTCTTGCAGCAGAGTTTATAAGGCCGTTGTGTCCCACACAAATGAGAAGCGCGAAAAAGAAAGAAAGAATGCTTATCCATTTTCTAATTTGATATCATACTCTCGTTCGATATACCCTCATTTTTGCTATTCTTATAATGCAGGTTATGCTAAAGAATGCTTATAATAAACATTACGAAATCAGCAAATGTAGGCCACAAGCGCCTGGAGGGCTGGCCGCGTTTCCTGTGGCAAAGCGAGCCTCGCCACTATTCACCTATATTATAAGCTAGGTATTCTTAGCGTTATGTAAGCTAACCTAATTTGCGGTTTATAAGAACGGCCTTATTAGAAATTGTATTAATTTATAATTATTAAATTCATTTTGTAAACATATAAGTTTATATCTTGTCTTTCTTTGCCGTGTGATGTTGGCAGAACTCCATTTCTTTCCCATGGGTGTTGTAAGAGGTGACTAAGGAAATCGAGGGTTACATGTGCATTGCAATTTTAGGCGATGGGCTGACAATACGTCACTATGGCGATACATAATTTTCCGAATAACTCTTAAATGCTTGTTAGACGTGACGTCTGTCTACTCCACAAGGGATTCTAGGTGTGATATATGTATGTATGTTATATCCTCTATACTGTATTTTTTCTATAGTTTTCAAAGTTATGCATGACATTCTTCTTGAGATTTTTTCCCAAGACATTTATCCCATTACACCAATACCCATGTAAAATATCGTATTTTCATGATTCGGTCTTATAAGTTCCTCACTTAGATTTGTTTGATTGGCAATCAGCTTCATCTACCTGAGTTTGAAAGTTCTATGAATAACTATACTCACTCAGCTTGTTCATTTCAACAATCCTTCTTCTTGAACTAATTCTCATCACAGAGTGTATTTGTAACAAGATTGTTACGGACACATAAGGCTGCATCGACTTACCCTTTGCATACATTTATCTTTTGTCTTTCATTAGTTCTAAGTTTGACCGCAAGCGCCATCAGCGCCACCGAGCCGACCCACCGGCCGCCATTTTTTGATTTGGCTTCTTGTTCGAGTCGCGCCGCGGGAGTGAATGTCACTCACCTTTGTAAAATTTATCTAGCGGCAGTTTGATACTCTAAAGTGTGTTAATATACGGTGAAAACGATACCAGACTGTTTTTCTACACATCCCACGTGATTGTTAGTGCCCTGTACCCCACAAAGTGGTCTTCGAACCGGATAACTGAACCAAGGCACGCGATCACGTGACCGCCATGCCGCGCACGCTGCCCCATTTGGATAGCACGGTGGCGCGCGCTGAGCACGGCCCGCAAATGGATGAAAAGCAGGCTACACAAGTGATCACGAAGTCAAGTCGGCACTCCGGCCGCACCTCAGCCCGTGCCTCGGCGCGGATGCGCCTCCAGTGTGAAGCGAAGCTGCGGCTTGCCGAAATTGAAAAGGACATCGTGAAAATGAAACTCGAGCTCGACCTGGCTGAAATAGAGTCAACACAGAGCTCGCACACATCGTATCCTTCCGAAAAGGGATATCGCACGATTGATGAATGGATCGACGACGGGTTGGAAAATGCCCGACAAGATGGCGGCCGCACTGTTGAAAACCAAAGTGACCACCATCAGCTTGATGAAAAGGACGATCCATCCTCCGCGACTGTGAACGATCCCCCTAGGAACACAAGCGGGCGCTGCACTGATGAACCCCCACGCAGCGGCCCTCCGAACACCGACGAGTTTCAAACGTGCCGCTCCTGTGATGAACGCCGACGTGTGCAGCGAACTGAATATCAAGGCCACGCCGAGCACCATTGCTTTGAAGTACGCCGACGTGAGCAGCGAACTGACCAAGGCCACGCCGAGCACCAACGACGCAGTGACTTTCTCGAACTAGCAAACGTACTACGTGATGTTATACCTAAACAACAGAGCAGCGAGCTGCTCGCCCGACTTGCTACATCGAAAGACTTGCCCTTCTTCGACGGCGACCCATTGGAGTGGTTGCAGTTCAAAGAAGCCTACAGTGAATCGACACGCATGTGTAAGTTTACAGACACAGAAAACATGTGGCGCCTGCGAAAATGCATAAAAGGCGAAGCGAGACAAATAGTAGCCTCGTTACTGATCGGACAAAACAAACTAATAATAAATAATTAAAGTACGGAAGTCCGGAAAACATTATAAACAAGATTGTCGCACAAATGAGAAGGCTCCAACCTCTACCAGAGCGATACCACAGCGATATCGTCAACTTTTCTATACAAATACAGAACTTTGTGACGGCAACTAAGGCCATTGACCTGCCGGAATACCTACACAGCCCGGAATTAGTAAGTTGTGTCCTAAATAAACTACCTACTGCACTACTAGATAAGTGGGCTACTTATGTGTATGGACATCAAAATGCGAAGTCAAAGTTCGAACTACTGAGTGATTTTCTGTATAAAGAAGCTACTACAGCTGCTGCCTCGGGCGTTTGTTACCTACCTACAATGCAAACGCACGCCGCGAGGCCCCGACGATACCCCGCCGTCGCATATAATGTACTTACCAGCGGCAACGACGAGACTACGACTGTCAAATACAAAGACAAATGTAAATATTGTAAGGGCGAGATGCACCTACTAGAGAGATGCGCTAAGTTTAAGCGCGCTCTACGTAAAGAGCGATGGAGGTTCGCACGCTTACAAAACTTGTGCTATCAGTGCCTACGAGCGAGGCACATTGACCCTGCTTCTTGTAGAGGATCGCCGTGTGACGTCGAGGAGTGCGGCCAGGCCCATCACCGCCTCCTGCACTGGACTGCAAGACCTCGAGACCCACGACGGGAGGAGAGCCAGCGCGCGCCGCACGCGCCGCCTCCGCCCCCGACGCAGCCGCTACGACAGCTAGGCGGCGAGCCGCGCGGTGTCAATGACCCCGACGGTGACGTCACCGTCGCACACACGACCGCCGCGGCCGCCCTGCCTCGGCCTAGTACCGCGAATAGTGCTAAGAAAGTGTTATTAAAAGTGGTGCCTGTTACGTTATGTGGACCTAACGAAGAAATTCACACCCATGCGCTATTGGATGATGGCGCGACCGTGTCATTGATAGCAGCTGATGTGGCTGACCGCGTTGGACTGCACGGGCAGGTTAGCACCCTACGTGCGCGCAGCGCCTGGGAGTCTGGTGACTTGGTGTGTAAATCAGAGACTGTGAACTTGTGTATAAAGAACTGTGACGGGAATGTCTACGAAATGCGTGCACGTAAACTAGACAATCTTAATTTGCCTACGCAAACACTATCGGACATTGACCTCACGCAATATGAACATGTGAACCAAAACTTTGACTTTTGTGATTGTGATGCGCAACCTAAAATACTTATTGGTCAAGATTTCTATGATTTAATTGTACCTATTGTTGTTATCAAGGGTAAGGCAGGTGAGCCTTATGTGACAAAGACGCCGCTGGGTTGGTGTGTGCACGGACCTGTAAGTACTAGGTTAAGTTTAAATACCTACTCTCACGACCGATCTCCGTCCGCGCCGGCCGCGCCCGCGTCCGCCTTTCTTGCTTGCACCGACTGTACCGTTCTTACTACCACTGATAACAGTGATAGCGCGCGCGCAACCGCGCCCTGCGATTGTTTTGATTTGCATGAGTTTGTTCGTAAATCTTTTTCGTTAGATTCGAGTGTTTTAGCTACGCCGCGTAAAAATAAAGATGAGTTACGCGCCATTGAGATTCTTAATCAGACGTCCAAGTTTGTAGACGGCCGTTGGTATGTTGGATTACCATGGAAGGAAGATGTAGGTATTTTACCGGACTCGCTACCTAACGCACTTAGACGATTAGGATCGGTAGAGAGAAAAATGTTAGCGAATAGGGATTACGCGAGCCGCTATAGGGAGAGGATTCGACACCTACTTGACAACGATTACGCGCGCGAACTTAGTGACGACGAGGCGCGCACCCGTACCCCAAACACTTGGTACCTACCGCAATCCGGGTTGATAACCCGAAGAAACGAAAACTACGTTTGGTATTTGATGCCGCAGCGGCTAGCCATGGTCGTTGCCTTAATGATTTACTACTTCAAGGACCGGACTACCTACAGTCGTTGTATGGTATTTTATTTCGTTTCCGCGAAAACCCTGTAGGTATTACGGGAGATATTAATGACATGTTTTTGCGTATTAAGATAAGAAAGGAAGATCAGAACGCGTTGAGATTTTTATGGACCGAAGATGGTAAAGTAAAGCACTATGCTATGACTTCGCTTATATTTGGTGCGAATTGTTCGCCTTTTGTAGCGCAATATGTCAACCAGACTAAAAACGCTTCACGATTTCACGACGAGATGCCTGCTGCTGTTGACGCGATCCAGCACAACCGGTATATGGACGATTACATAGATAGTTTACCTACTCCGTCGGTTGCTAGACAGATGGTACGTGAAGTTGCCTACATACAACGACAGGGAGGTTTTGAAATGGGTAAATGGGCAAGCAATATACCCACCGTATTAGACGATTTACCTAGAGACTCACTTAGTGAGAGCACTGTTAAATTTAATATTGACAGTCAAGTTACGACTCTCGGCTTATTGTGGTACCCCGCGACGGACGAACTTGCCTTTGATCTGTCACTGAAACGTATAGGGTAATTTCGTCGGTTGGCGGCTATGCGTCGGTTGGCGTTATTTTTGATGACTTGCCTCAGCAAAATTGCAATAATAAGCGTTCTATCTCACTCCTTCTGAAGCAATGCGGCTTATTTAAGACAAGGATAATTGCTGAATCTATGTCCTTCCAAATTGGGCGGTTATCCTGATTCATGTGCCGTCAACAAATAGTCCATTTGCCAGTCGCGCTCCCCGCGTGCGCAAGTGCCGGAAAACTACGCAAAAAATAGTGAACACGTGCTCCTTCAAAAGGAAGTTTTTCAGTTTTTATGAACCTATTTGCTATTCTAACTGTTTTTATGTATCCATAGTTATGTATTAAACCTAATTTACAATGAATCTGTGACCATTTCAAATAAAATTACGTTTAAATAATGAAGTCGCCAACCGGAAACGATTTTTTTGAAAAATTTGGTTGACGGCCGTGGTGGCCGCCAACCAACACACAGCATTGGAAATTTATGTTTTGTTTCTAGTTTTAATTTAAACAATGTTTGAATTTTTACGATAATTCTTTATTAAAATTGTTGTTCTTTATACATACGTTAGTTGGCGATCGTGAAATTATGTTTGCGTTCGATTTTGGAACTGCTGTTTAGTCGCCAACTAGTACATGTCAGCGAAAATAATTTAGTTAGCGGCCGTCCTATAATCATATAAAAAATAGACGCCCGCAATCAGACCTTTGAAATTTTATATTTCAGTTGGCGTACACATCTTTGCTCACACTAGGCTCTATGTTTTTAGACAGGTTTCTGTTGCAGATGTCTATGACAAGGCCTAAAAAGAGAAAGTTAAATTATACTCAAGAGACTCTAGAGCTGGCCTAAAAGGAAATTCGTGATGACGCAGCAAGTAACAGAGAGACATGTACAAAATACCAAATTCACTCGATATCTCGAAGGCCTTTGACAGGGTCTTACATGCAAGTCTGCTCAGCAAGCTTCCTGCTTATGGCAGCCCAGCTGATTTTTGTACTTGGATTTAAGACTTCCTTAGTGAACGGTCCATCAGAGTAGTCGTTGACGGCTGCTCCTCTGACCTAATGGCTATTGATGCCGGAGTTCCTCAGGGGTCTGTTCTCTCTGCAACTCTTTTCCTGCTGTACATCAATGACCTCCTTCAGCATGGTATTGTAGGATACGCAGATGATTGTACCGTTTCAGAGTGATACAGGTGCAAAAACCAGTAGGGATGAAATACGTTCGTTAAGAAAGGCCATGGTAGAGCGAACAGATCTGACCTTAACACTTTAAGGGCCAATCACGAACCATTCACGTGATGAGATTTTTCCTCTCACTCGCCGATCACGAGGATGTCACGTTATCTGACTTTCATATTGTTTAGTGCAAAATCACGTCGACCTACCGCGATTGGCGTTCATCGTACTTGTAGCACGGTTCATTAGGAGCACACATGCAAAAAAATATGTGTGTGGTGCGTCAAGTGTAGGCGTGAGAGCGGGAACAGTGACGCGCCGCCAGTGCGCCGGCGGCAGACATACGGGCAGGGATTGTTTGTGTATCGGTTTTCGCGCCAAAATGTATCAGCGCAAAGAAACGCAATATCATTGTGGTGACTGTCAGGTCCCTCTTTGCATTCATCCGTGCTTCAAAAAGTATCACAATTCACGAGATTACACCCGATGAATGACGTTAGACTTTTTTTATTTTTTAAAAACCTCCTTTTTTTGTGTGATCTAAATAAATAAATATTATATTGTTTTATTTTAGAAATAAAAAATATAAATATCAAAAATAAAGTAAAAGAAAAAAGTAGATAGCTATCTATTTTGTTTCTTTTTTTATGTCCGTTTAAAATTACCGAAAAACGGCCGGCGCGGAGCGGATTGCCTGTTAAAAAACGGCCGGCCCTGAAAGTGTTAAGCCTTGTCTCCCAATGGGGCGACGACAATCTGGTCTCATTCAACGCCACCAAAACACAAGCGTGTCTTTTCACTGCAAAAAGGAGTCTTTTCGACTGGACACCTACTTTTTGGGGTACATCTGTCCCAACAAACATTTTGGTAATAAGAATTGGTGATATAAAAGTTCTTCACAAGTGATTTCGGCAAACCAGAGTCCTACAAAAGTATTAGCGATTAGTGTTATAGCACGCTATAAAACCTTACTACCCCTCGATTGGGCCCCATTTTTTAGCGCTTTAAGTAATAAAATTAGTAATAATTTTCACTATTGTAACACTGAACGTTACATTACAGTTATAGAATGGCGTTACTTGCGACTAATTTCTTGTTTCTATAATGGTGGTAGATTAAAAATCTTGCCATCTGAAGCTCCTTAAAGTTTGTTCTATGGTTAAAATAAAAACTATTGATGGTATAACAGTTCTAAATTCTGTTGGTATAATTTTTACGGTTATATATTAGTTCTTTTTTAGGTTCATTTATATCTTCGATTTGCTTTACGTATCTTGATTTGTATTGAGCAGCAACTCAGAGCTCTTGTACGTTTAATTTCTCTATAGTTTTGCATATAAATTTAACTCTTACTTTATGTTTGTCACTTGAATTTGAGTTATCTAAAATGATGGTGAAATATTAAAGTGAAAAGAAAAACAAAACACGGATTACACATAACTCGGTAAGTCAAGTTTACAATATTAAAATTTATTGCGAGGGTAACTTTATTGAGAGAATCATATTATACGTTTTGCATCTCAATTTTGCAGGGACTTGAAAATAAGTGGTATTTCAAGTAAAAGTTAGTTGTAACATATCAGGACGGGTAAACTCTCAATCGACATTTAGATAAAAACGCTCTATTGGCTTTGTTCATTATAGTAGTTGTGTATTATAGTAAATAAAAATCGTTTTATAATAAGCATATGTCGTAAAAATTGCGTTTAAAACTTGTTTTTTCATAAACTACTTTAAGGTTATGTTTGAATTATCATGGCGTCTATTTCTTATCACCCTAGTTTCCTATTATTACTATTGTTGAACGAAAAGTGCTAGGTAGGTTGTAGTTAGAACTATTGTAGCAGTTGTTATACCAGAATACACTTTTAATGGTAATAAGATAACTAGTTTGAAGTGTTTAATTCTACAATGGTTCGACATAGATTTAATGGTAGTAGTATTTTAGGGTTACGCTTTTCACTTATAAAAACCCTTTCAAAAAGGACGGGAAGTAAAACATACTTTGCTTTTTAGTAAATAAATTTAATAAGATATGAGCGTAATATTATCCTGGATTTATTCAGATTAAACAAATAATAAAGGTACTTATGCTATTTGTAATACAAGTAATAACAAAGAAATACGTAAAATTTGTAATGTTTTTGTTTCAGCCTTCTCTTTACCTATCTTTTGCCTACCTACTCAAACCCCTCCCCTCTACGCACTGGGCTTTGTTGAGACCGCCAGCCAGCCAGCGGCAGCGGTATTCGTTTAGTTTGGATCGACTGGTTTCGACGTGTAGTTGCGCGCGTATTCCTACCGAGACAGCGAATTCTAATGTTTGGATTGAACGTAAGTAGTAACTTTGTATTGTAACTATATAAGGTGTAAAAAAAATAACTAAGAATATTTAAAGGGGTGAACCAGTACGTGAAACTGAACAACTTTCCCCAAGGAACATAGGTCGAAATATGAAAAAATAATTTGACCCTCCCATACTTAGTGTGTTACCCGGGCGGGATAATTTGTATGGGAGGGCCAATTTTTTTTTTCATATTTCGACCTATGTTCCTTGGGGAAAGTTGTTCAGTTTCACGTACTGGTTCACCCCTTAAAATATTCTTAGCAAATTTTTTTACACCATGTATTGTTTACCAACAATGCCTAGTTTGTAATACAATAATAGGTTGTATTACTTCCCATTACATTAATAATAGGCACTACATCATAGAATTTTCAATCGATTTTTGTTTGTGTGTGTGTTCATGTATTGCGTTTGTGTTCATGTATGTATGTTAAAAAAATAGCCAGCAAACTTTATGGAGGATTCCCTCGTTCCACTTGCACCACCAAAGAAACCAATTATTTTTTTCAAGACCGTTTGTTCTAATTGTAGAAATCGCGCAAGTGAGTGAGAAAAGTAGGCACGGGTGAGAACCTTAAGGGCGTGCGCTGCGTCATGCAGGCATACGTGCGGCGTGCTGTTTCTTGTAAATTCATAGAGTAGCGCTGCGTGAAGTGGGTGCCCGTCGCACGCGGCGCGGGCGGCGGATCCACCTCACGGTCGACGTTTTGCCTAGTGACAGAGTGCTCGAGTTTTGCTTTGTAAATAAGCCCGAAAAGCATAAAAATTACAACTGTGAATTATAAAAAATATAAAAAGGATTCCATAATTAAAATATTTTTTTCGGGCTTATTTATTGTGACTAGCACACACTTCGGCACACACACACACACCCACACACACATACACACACATACACACATACACGCACACACACACGCACACACACTCACACACACACTACACCTGTTTATTCAAGTAATACAAGTTATTTTTATTAATTTCAGAATGTCTCATAAAATAGTCCAGACTTGGGAAAACAACAAATATAGATTGTTTACAGTACCATCAACATGGGAAGATAAAAATATTTTAAAATATCCCAAAAAAAACGTAACAAAGTACCTACAAATGGGGACGTCAATACCAGAACATGACTGGAAACAAATAAAATGTGAAGTTAAAAGAAGAGAGCTACCAAGCTACGAAACAGCCGAGTACGTCCTTCAAGAAATGGTTAACCATACTGACACTGAAGATGATATCGCAAATGCAACTACTTCTAAGCAGTCCAAACCCGAATTAAACTTGAATATCATCGCTGATGACATCGTAAGTTATTTTTATTGTTCAAAGCTTTAAAACGAATAAAATAGCTCAACTATTCATCGCGTAAAATTATGCCATTAAGTACTTTTTTTTTTCAGGTGAATCTATACCCAAATATACATAAAAATGTAAGAAATACCAACACGTATCAAGAAAATGCTGTGACTTATCATCATGATGTAGTATTAAAGCAAAAAAATACAAATACTACAACAGTAGGAGCACCTACTGAAAACTTAAACACTGAAGTATCCTACGAGTACGTTATACCCATGTGTAATAATGAAGATAACGTGAATGTAGATAACTTAGAAACGTTGATAACAGGTCAAAATACACTCTTAGTAAACCAAACAAAAATATTGGAACAACTTAACTTTATCCAAAATGTACAAGCTACTACGATTCAGAAAATAGCATCATTATCCGTTCAATTAGACCATGCTATGATTCAAATAAATAACCTTCCCCAAAACTTACAAGTCACGCCATTGAGCGCATGCAAATCTTCTCCAAGTAACACAGCTTTTGATATCAAACCAATTGAAACTGTTCAGCAGTTGGATCAATTAGAACAGGGATTATCAGACAGTGCCAATAGACAACAAAAAAAGAAATTGTACTCTGTAATTTTCTCTAGTGGCAAGGGTATTGATTGTGCATATACATTAGCTGATGTACTATTTTCACGAAAGTTTCTGTGCCAATGTTCTTGGAGTGGAGGCAGCCGAGGTAATAATGATGCTAAAATAGCCTGGAAAACTTACAAAAACATTTTGTCTTTTTTCTGGGAGATGGTGCATACTTGGGATAACAAATACACAGTATCACATAATGTTGAATTTTTTCAAAATATACTAAAAAATGCCAAAAAAAGGAATATGGCAAAAAAAGAAAGAGCGTCTACATCAAGGAAACGCATAAAACGATCCAAAAATCAGTCTGTGAATGACGAAATTGAATCTGACGAAGAAAAAACATCTGTAACAACTGCGAAAAAGGCTAAATTAATGAAAAAGCAAATAGAAACAAATCCAAATAATGATCAAAGTTCTATTCAGCAATATGTTGACAGAAGAAGTGTAATTGAAGAAAAAATAGAAGAAAAGAAAAATGATAAAGAAAGCGCAAATAATTCAGACTCTAAAATTGAAGGAAATGAATGCCGTGTTGAAGAAAAAGATCATGAAAAAAGAAATGATTACGAAACCTCGGAAAATGTCGAGTCTACTTTCGAAGAAAATGTAAACACGGAGGAAGAAGACGAAGATCACGAAAGAGAGGGAGATACTTCAAATGATAAAGAAAATACAGTAGATTCGGATGAATCTTCTGAAAAAAATGACATCACGCAAAATAAAATTGAAGAAGAGCAAGAAAATAACAAAGATAAGATAAATTGTCCCAACTCAAGTATCACAAAAAACATAATAGAAGAAACTGAAAAGAAAACTTTCAAGGAAAAGATAGAACGAAACAAAAACGAAAAAGTTATAAAAGAAAATGAAGAAGATCCGTTAAAGGAGATTAATAAAGAAAAAGAAAGCGAAATAACACGAAAAGAAAATGAAGAAAAAATTGATAGCGGAAAAAATTACGAAAAGAAAAATGCAGAAATATTGAACTCAATAAACGTAAAAATGGCTGAAAAGAATAATAAATTGGAAGAAGAGTTGAACTCCGAAATAGGAGAAAAAGAAAGAAAGGATAAAGAAAGAGAAATAGTACATGGTAGATTAAAACCAGATTGCGTTTACACCAACAAAGAAAATAAAAACATCGTGAAAAATCAGAAAAAAGAAGACAGAGGATTAGACGCCAAATCTAAAAAATACATGAAAAATAAAAATTGGAAGGAAAAAATTATAAAAAAAAGTGAAAAATAGACAAGATCTATTTCCCCGAATTTTTCTACCCAGAAATGTTCCTTTTTTTCTTTTACTTTCAAACAGCTTTTTTAAGGATTTTGATTATCAGTTTCTATGATTGTAATTATGCTTAGTTTTTTGCACTCACACAGTGCCAGGGGTTATAGATAATTCTGGCATCCTGTTTACGCTGCCGAGCACAGCACCCCGTATCAGATAGTGTTACAAACAAATACCCCACACAGCAGTGCGTGCGTGGCTAGCGAGTATGGACAAAGAAATAATTATGATTAGTTTGAATATTTTTTGATATAACATTTTTTTTATTATTATTATTAATTAGCCTATTTGATCCCACTTCATTTACTTCTGTTTAAATTGTACCAAATAGAGCCGCTATGTTGATTATATTATTGATTGATAGTTTTTGTTTTAATGGCAAGATAAGATAAAATCTATTTTTTTAGTTGTGTCTAAATAATTGTTTCACTTTTGGTTTACTTGGTTTTTGACACGTTTGATGCCTGTTGCTTTAAGATTTGTTAATAATCTGGCACGGGAAATTCTGAAAAGCGGTTGTGATCCGGAAAAGTTTATATTTTTAATGCTCGAAGTTTTCTACATCCTGGCACAAAGATCGGTCGTGGTCTGTGTGCCAGCCAGGATGCATAAGAACTATTCCTTATCGCGACCGTTTTCCTGTCTTTCCCGTGCTAGGGTGCCTGTAGGTTATAAGTTTTATATACAGAGTTTGAGACTGAATAATTATTGTTCAAATATTTGTTTATTTAATTTTTAACACAATTGATCTCTTTTGCTTTATGATTTGTTAATAATCTGGCGCGGAAAAGGGGTCAATCAATGCGTTCGTGACCCGGAAAAGTTTATAGGTATTTTGTAATGTTCGAGGTTATATGCACAGATCGCTTGGGTCAGTTGTGGTTTGTGTGCCAGGCTGCATAAAAACTTCCGAGTCGCGTCCGCTCTCCCGCCTTTCCCGCGCTAGTGTGTCTTTAGGTTGTAAGTGTTTTTTTTAAGTCTTTTATAATGGAGCATGGTCTAAAAAGACAATGTCGCTCCATTCAACAACAAACACAAGTACTTGGCAAATCGTTATGATGATATTAATGATACCTATTTGTGTAAATCTTCTGTGAGCCCAAACGAGTGTAATAATTTCGGTCACACATTTTCGGCCACTCGTTTTGTGTACAACTGAATTTTTGCGAAGTTGTCATATGGCGTCTCATAGTAAACAACCGAAATTACTCTCTTTGATTAGGTACCTACTCAATTTTGTCAAATACGAACTAATTAAAAAAATAAAATATATATGATGTAAAAAAATAAACTGCAAATATTTTAAGGGACGATAAAACAATTTGGACCTCCCATACTAAGTGCGTTGGCCGGCTGAGTCATTTGTATGGGAGGGCCAAAAAATTTTTTTCGTATTTCGACTTATGTTTCTTGTTCAGTTTCACGGACTGGATCACCCCTTAAAGTATTTGCAGTTTATTTTTTTACACCTTATATATGACTATTGAATCTGTAATGACTAGTGAATCTAGTGATAAGATATTTTGAATAAAACCACAATTATTTTGTAAAGCTTGTTTTTATTTTTTGCTCATTCCACTATAATTTAAATTATAAAGTATGTAAAAGTGGTATAAAATACAGAAATCCGCCGTGGGCAATACACACTAACTTACAATTTACATCATCAGGGCTCAGAACGATATCAGTTTTCTCTAAACTTATTTCGCAGATTTTGTAGATATTTAGAAAAGATGACCGGAGAGGTTTATCAAATACTAGCATTTTCTCCATAAGCTTTTTACCTTGTATATTTATGTTTTTAGCTTTAGTTGATATATTTTGGACTTCAATAATATCATCAGTTGATGATAAAAAATATTTATTCCTCTCTTTACAAGAAATTATAAAATGTTCAAAATTAAGGACCGCCGTGCCACTGACTTTCGATATAAAAGGCTTTTCATACGTGCATTTAGTTTTTAGGGATTTTGCATTTATATTTTGTTCTGATAGCCTTTTGGCTACTTGAGATAGTGGTTTGTTTCCATGCCTTAGCATATTTTTTATTAAATAAAGTTTATTTTCAAAAGGGTATGCATCGAATGTAGGCAACGGGCCAAACCTTACAACTTCATCTGCAACATGTAGTAAATTATGCACGTTGCTAGTAATTAGGGTTTCGTTTTTCCCGGCCTTTTTCAGTTCCCGGGAAACGGGAATTTATTTTTGCTTTTCCCGGGAATTCCCGGGAACCGGGAAATGTTTAATATTTTTTTGTTTTGCTGTGTTTTGATAAGAAATGGAGTTAAACACTTCATTTAATTGTTTAAATTACATAATGAAAAGGTTAACACTGTCATACTAGTACTGAACAAGCATAATTTCCTGGTTTCGTGAGTTTTTAAACCGTCTAAACAACTTCATTAATTATCAGTGCAACAAATTCAAAACAGCGACCGGGATCGACGGCTTAACGTGCTTTACAAGTTATAAATAATTTTATACATAAAAACAGACTGGTCAATCAGCCTGAATTGTCAAAGACTATAAACACCATGGGAATCGAATCCCAAGATCTTCGGATTGAGAGACCATGGGTCAGACATTTATAACACTACATAGCATTTACGGCTACAAGAATCCACTGCTGGATATGGGCCTTCCCCCATAAGTAGTGTTTTTGCCATACTCACGCTACGCTACGCCACGCTAGGCCGGCAGATTGGCGAGTCCAGGGCAAACTGTTGTTTTTCACAGAGAACGCTTATACAGACGTTAAGTTATACGGTCAGATATTGATAAACAATAAAAATAAATCAATTAGGAATGTTTATGATCCATTTTCATCCTCTTCATCATCATATCGTGATGGACAACAAATAGAAAAACGACCCAATGAACCTTGGGGTCAGTCAGAGTCTTTGTAGGTATTTGTAACTAACATGTTTATTAACCTCATCTATGGTGGTTTTTCTTCTTATCGTTCGTGCGTTTATCAAAGGACTAGACAGAGGCATCCGTTACGCACTGTAGCCGTATTTGTTTGGGAATAAGATCGAAATTTGCAATTTCCTTTTGTCTGACAGACGCATGTTTTACGGTGCTTTAAAAATAATCAGCGACGGACGACAAGTGGGCAAACTGCCTAATTATTCATAGACATCAGCCGGGGCGACGGCTTAATGTGCCCTCCGAAGCACCGATCTGTCTTTCTTACAGACAATTAGGTGAATCAACTTGCAATGCCCTAACCTAACAAAACTGAGTACGATATCACAAGGTGATAAATTGACAAAAATCAACTTTGTGCGTTTCCTTTGAGATTCAAACCAAAGACCTCCAGATCCTTAAACAAACGATCAGATCACTAGATCATGGAAGCAGTAAAGATTTATTATTGTTTAATTTTATATTCAGAAATTTAGTGGTATCTGTCTGTAAATAATCATGAATATGCGGGTTTTTAGAGCATAAACCACAATTTAAACTTTCCGGGTATTCCCGGGAAATGAATATAAATTTCCCGTCGCCGGGAACGGAGCTTTTCCCGGGAATTCCCGATTCCCGGGTCCCGGGAACGAAACCCTACTAGTAATACAATCGGCACCATAAAAATGATGATAATTTTCTACGAAATATTCAAACATTTCTTTGGTTAACCGAAGTAAATGGTTGTATTTTGGAGAATAACAAATTGTGACGCTGCAAAAAAAGCTCAAGAAGTGATGATATGCGTCTGCTGGTAAGACTGCCTGCAAAATTATTATACTCAAATAATGAAGGAATGTTCGGTATTCGGTTGCTTTCCAGAATGCTATACAATCAAGAGTTCTTACTGCTCTATGAATTTCAGAAGGCAACTTACACTTACTGAGAAATAGATTAACATTATCAATATCTCGTGCACACCACTTAGTCTTTAATTTGCAGAAATTGCCGTCCTTCCATCCTATAAGCAGCCTTTTCATAATGCCCAAATGAATCAAATGCAACGAGTCTGACACTGGAAATTGTTCAACCATATCAATAGGTAGTTTTAATAATGGTGAATCTATTTTATGATGGGCACCATACTTCAATTCCCTGAAATCTTCATCAGTCCTTGGAGGAGATGTTTTTGACGAAAATACTACAGTATGGGTATTATGCGAGTAATTTCCTACTGTAGTGCATTTAAGACAACCGTGCTTCCCATTAAAATTGCAAACACCTGTAAATAATTAATTGATAGGGTTAATATAGCATTAAGAAAATATTGTTGATGAATTTAAAAATAATGTCAAATACTACAAATAGAATAACCTAAAATCTTAAACATCTCAGGCAAAAAGGAGTTTTCTTTTTAATTTAACTACTTTAAAAAAATATTTAAAAAACCTTTAGAGATATTTATATTTTTAGGTTGCAATTATCACAAAAATATGAATGATAATCAACGAATAAAAATAAAATGGCTAATGAAATGACACTATTCGATGTATGAAAGTAACTCACCTTTGATAAAAGCGCGAGCAGGGGAATCACATATAAAACATCTTATTTTGATGTTAACTTTAATACCTTTTACACAAACGCCCTGCTCTAAAACTGTAATACTCTCATTCACAAAATCTTCTAAAAAGAGATCTAAATTTTTTGGCTTTCCTTTTCCATAATAAATACCAATAATGAACGGGTCTTCATCAATCTCGTGCATATTTGCCAATATAGGCCAGAATTCAAATTTAGAGCTTCTGAAAATAGGTAACCCATCTAAATTAATATTCAAATATACATTTTCGGGCACCAAGTCCAAACTTTGAAGTATTTTTGTCAGTGGAATAATGATTCCGTTGTGCCAATATTCACCACCACCGATACTTTTCAGACATATTTGTGTTGGGGTTTGCAGAATTGTACGAGGATCAGATGGTAGAATATTTTCAAATCTTTTATTCAAAATTGATATCAAGTCTTTGAAGGCAGCTTGGCTAATATTTTTTTGTATCGCCCATATTCTTAAGTCATTTTTGAAATTCGTGTTTTTCGTATATTCGCTTTCTTGCGCTTCATTTGAGCTATGAGAACTACTAAGAGGATAAGTAGATAAAGAGGCATCTTCTGTATAATGAAAATCAGGTTGCACCGAACCCTCTTCTGTAAAATTAAATTCTTGCTCTCCAGAACCCGCTTCTGTAAAATTGAACTCTCGATCTACAGAACCCTCTTTTGTAAAATTAAGGTCTCGCTGTACAGAACCCTGTTCCATATCTTGCGTTTCTCCATGTTTACTGCTCACACACATATTATGATTTTCTAGTCCTGTGAAAAGTAAAATTATTTGTTATTATAATCATAATCACCTGTGAAATACTCACAAAAAAAGAACTGTACGGAACCTTGTTGAAATTCCCGCACTTGACCAACATTGTCGATGGAGTTTCTAGGACAGCATGAACATTGTCTTTGGCATATAAGCTGCGCTGGATGAACATATTCGTTGCCAGAACTACAACAACCTAGACCAGCGTCATCAATACTTCTCATCATCGAAGAACTATGATGCTGAACTGCATCAATGGTCACTGTTGGCAGTTTGGTGGTTTTATCACAAGATGACAGTCATTGATTTGATCCGATTAGTAATTTGTATTCGTTTGATATTTTTCTTTTAACTCCTCCACATCTTTTACGTTTTTTCCAGGAACTCATAGCGAAAATAAAGCAAGCATGAGCAAACCGACTTTGGAGCAAATAAAACTACACACATAAACACAATCTTGAGGTTGGCGATATTATACATCTATAGAAGCAATATCCTATATGTTTTATAATTTCAAGTGAAAATAAAAGTTACAATGTATAACTAGTATTGCTTAGAATAACATAAGAGTAAATTCGAACACCGTTATAACGAACAGGGCTCTAAAAATAACTCCATAATACCAACTAATATCATATAAAGTGGTTTCTGATTTCTTAATGAAATTGCTGCAAATTAGCATCAATTACTTCTTTTATAGCAATATAGGTCATAAAAATATTATGTCAACTATTTTCAAGAGCTTTTGTTGGTATAAAAGTAATTAGAAACTTTAATATAACTTTAAGTGTTTCGTGTTACTTCAATTTATATTAGAGTAGTTTCTATAATGGTTGCGACTATAACCTTTATACATTTTTAAGTAATACTATGTTTCTAGGCACGTTAAGTGGTATAAAACATTTAATTATGTCTCTTATAGAACACTTGGGAATAGTTAGACTTACTAGAAACCTTATTACTGCTTAAGGTACCTATTGTAACTTGAGGTTACAACACCTAGCGTTACATTGGTTCAGCTTAATTCTTTTATAGCTTCTTAATTTACATTACGTTTTATTGTTACTGTTACTCACCCTAATGATTTACTTAGTTACATTCATGACCATTAAACCAACAAATGTTTTACTAGACACTTTTATATACCCGTTAAAACAATACAAACGATAAGAGTGGTGAAAATTATCGCCAAAATGTTTGTTGGGGTCCCAGTCACTGATAGGCTTGAGCTTCTAGGCATGGAGTTGACATCAAATCTAAACTTCGGCGCGACCATCGAGTACAAGGCTCAAACGGCGGCTAAGAAGCTGGGCATCCTGAATAGAGTGAAGCGATACTTTACGCCTGGACAGCTTTCATCTCTTTACAAAGCACAAGTCCGATCCTGCATGGAGTATTGCAGTTACCTTTGGGATGGCTCAGCCAAATACCAACTTGCCACTCTTGACTCGGTGGAACGCAGGGCTCATAGGCGACAAAAAACTGGTGGACACCAAGCTGTATAGCTTGGCACATCGCCGCAAGGTGGCCTGCTTGTCGGTTTTTTACAGATTGTACTTCGGAGAGCGTGCTCAAGAGCTTCACGACCTTGTTTCACCAGCTCCCTTCTACCATCGGACATCCAGACGCACTGCCGTATACCATCCATACCTGGTTGCCATTGCATCAATTCGGACTAAGCGCTTCCAGTCATCATTTATAATGTGCACTGCTAAAGAGTGGAACTCACTACCTGCGTCTGTGTTTCCAAACGCATACAACCCTAATCTCTTCAAAGTAAGAGTGAACAGGCTTCTTCTGGGTGAGCTCGCTCCATCTTAGACTCTGTCTCTGTCCTATGACCTAGACTAGAGTCAAGAGAAAACCCATACTTAATAAAATAATAACCTAGATCTATTATCCATGACCGGCTCAGTGGAAGGAAACTAGATGAATTGAAAAATGATGTGTCGAGTATTCCCAACCTTCTGTCAAGCGGTTGGGAATAATCCTTCTGCATGCAGGTAATACCAATACCACTCTTGCTCATGCTCTAGTGCATCATGTTGCCGACCAAGAACTGCCGGATAATCCAGATCTTACTTCTGCATGACGAATATTCAAATTCATGTTGAAAATTCTGATCTTACTGCCGTATGATAAGTGACAAATGCTGTCTAGTACATGGTCAAAATGAAGAAATGCTGGATGACTCTTCTGCAAAAGTTACGAAAGCTCTAGTGCATGAGAGTGAGTAAGAACAAGTAGTTATTATTTAATATCTCATCATATAATCTACAGTTACTGTTGATGAAAGTGAGTAAGAAGAAGTATTTTACTCATCTGTAATGCTGAAAAATATGTGAGAGGTGTTTAAAACTCAAAAATTGTATGAATGATCGTCAGTAAATAGGGCGGCCGCCATCTGACACGTACGTGTCGCCAACTGAAAAAAGCTGACGCCAACCGGCTTTTTGGGTACTTTTCGGTTATAAAATAATTAAAAAATAAACTGTTATTGTATTTTGCAAATACATGCCTGAAATTATATTTTGATTATATCTGCTATGCCCACAAAAAAAATAATCCTCCAAATATGAAAACTTCATATTGATATCAAGGCGCAAAGTTGGGAAGTCGACTAATTTGTCGCCAACCGGCGAAATGACCCTACCTACTGAAATCTTGCAGTTGAAACGCGTACCTACTAAACGTGAAACCTTACGTATTGTTATGTCAATTTTTGATATACAAGGTTTTTTAGGGCCGTTCATGGTAAAAGCTAAGATATTATTACGTAACATTTGGAAAGCAGGTACCCAATGGGACGATGAGATACCTCATGATTTATTTATCGATTTTTCTAATTGGATGACTCAACTGCAAACCCTGAAGGATATTAGAATACCTAGGTATTATTTCCGCGACGCAGACGCAGTTGACCCCGCGCTACCTATGAGTGAGCGAGACGACACGACGCGCTCGGTACCTACTCTCGAGCTACACATGTTTTGCGATGCATCACCTGCTGCTTATGGAACGGTAGCGTACTGGCGACAGATAGACGGCGATGGACGTGTAACTGTTACATTTATCGCTAGTAAGAGTAAAGTTGCACCTACTAAGCTCGTTACTATACCGCGTCTGGAGTTACAGGGTGCTGTTTTGGCATGTAGACTGGCGGATAGTATTAAAAGGGAACATCGACTGAAACCTGATGCTACGTACTTTTGGACAGATTCAACGACTGTACTACATTGGATTAAAAATGAAAACAGGAATTATAAGGTTTTTATTGCCAACAGACTCGGAGAGATAGACGAGACAAGTAGTACACGAGAGTGGCACTATGTGCCCACCGACATGAACCCTGCGGACCACTTGACGAAGGACACGGAGTACAAACTGGAGACTGGTGCTGACTGGTTCACTGGACCGTCGTTCCTCCGCGAAGCTGACTCCTCACGCTGGCCGCAACAACCTGAAACTGAAAAACAAATTAATGAAGAAATATTAGAGACAGTACACACTGTACATGAAAATACAGTGTGTAACTTACCTGTACCGGACCCTGCTCGCTTCTCCAGCTGGCTTCGACTGCTGCGAGCAACTGCAACGATGCTGATGTTTATTGGTAAATGCAGAAAGCAGCACACTGGAAATGGACTTACCGTTCAGCTGATGAAAAGAGCAGAGACGTTATTACTCAGATACGCGCAGTCGGAATCATTCGCGTCTGAAATTAACCGTTTGAAGGAGAAGAAAGAGATCAAGCGTGACAGTAACCTTCTCACGCTCTCCCCAATCCTGTGTGCAGATGGACTTCTTCGGATTGACAGCCGCATCAACGCCGCCAAGGAAGTTCCACCTCAAGTAAGAGCTCCAGTTATACTGGATGGGCGTAACCACATCGCAAAACTGATCGTGAATGACTACCACGTACGCGCAGCGCATGGATCTAACGAGATGGTAGTGAATGAGCTCCGACAAAGGTATTGGATAATAAACCTGCGACCTACAGTGCGAACAGTGTCATCTCAGTGCCTTACCTGCCGCATGAGAAGAGCTGTACCTAAACCGCCGCGTATTGGTGACCTACCTGAAGAGAGGCTTTGGCACCATGAGAAACCCTTCACCATCTGTGGCTTGGATCTATTTGGACCCATGGAAGTGATTGTTGGCAGACAGAAGCAGAAGCGCTATGGTGTATTATTTACCTGCCTGACTGTACGTGCCATACACATTGAAGTCGTCACGTCACTTACCTCTGACACGCTGATAATGGCCCTTAAAAGAATGGGGAACCGCCGTGGATATCCGCGAATATTATACTCTGACATTGGCACCAATATGCGCGGCGCTAGTGTTGAACTAAAACGCGCATATGAAGAGTTGGACCGCGATACTCTTGCGTCCGAAGCTCTCAACCGAGGTGTCGACTGGCGATTTATCCCTCCTCTCAGTCCGCACATGGGTGGCGCTTGGGAGCGCCTCATAAGGAGTGTGAAAACGGCCCTCAAAGCGGTGCTGAAGGAGAAAACACCCAGAGAGGATACATTTATGACTTTGTTGGCTGAAGTAGAAGGTTTAGTCAACAGCCGCCCATTGACACACGTGTCAGTGGAGCCTAGCTGTGATGAAACGCTTACTCCTAATCATTTTTTGTTAGGCACCTCATCCACCCTGCCTATCCCGGGAGTTTTTGATGACGGTGACCTCAGTCTGCGTAAACAGTGGCGCATTTCTCAGCGTCTCACTGATTTGTTTTGGACTCGCTGGATGCGAGAAATATTACCTACTCTTGCCCCACGTCGGAAGTGGAGTCAAGAAGGGGAACAGTTGAAAGTTGGTGATGTGGTATTTGTGGCCGACCCATCTTCGCCGCGCGGTTTTTGGCCCAAGGGTGTGGTACAAGCCGTGTACCCCGGGAAGGACGGACGCGTACGTGTCGTTGATGTTAGGACGAGTTCAGGCGTTAAACGGAGATCGGCCGCGCGTTTAGCTAAGTTCCTAGATGATGAGTGTTGCCAAGGCAACACTGGGGGGGAAGATGTTACGGACACATAAGGCTGCATCGACTTACCCTTTGCATACATTTATCTTTTGTCTTTCATTAGTTCTAAGTTTGACCGCAAGCGCCATCAGCGCCACCGAGCCGACCCACCGGCCGCCATTTTTTGATTTGGCTTCTTGTTCGAGTCGCGCCGCGGGAGTGAATGTCACTCACCTTTGTAAAATTTATCTAGCGGCAGTTTGATACTCTAAAGTGTGTTAATATACGGTGAAAACGATACCAGACTGTTTTTCTACACATCCCACGTGATTGTTAGTGCCCTGTACCCCACAAAGATTCTAAAGTCACTTCAGCAAACACACAAAAATATATCAACAAGTTTATTAATCAACTCGAAATAGTGAGAAAGAGCAGAACGCGTGCAAAGAGCGGAAAAAATGAAATAAAAATAAGGAACTAGAAAAAGTAGCCGTCTAATGGCCGGACCATTATCCGGTTTATCCGGACACTAGGCTTTAGGGAGGGGCCGAAAGAACTGTTTCACGGATTTTGGTTCACGTCACTGGCTTCAGGATTTAGAAGCTCTCACTGTTTTACATTCATGATGAAAAAAGATGAATTGAAGGCCTTTGCATAGGGGACAGCTTAGCTTTTGCCTATTCTATCGATAATGAAATAAAAATTTGATAAGGTAATGGTCGGAAAACATAACAAATCAGATATTTGCTTTTTTTAAAAAAGCATGCATGTCTAGTATTTCAAAGTTGTCTAGAAATACAAAACATATCTGATGTAAGCACGTAAGGCTGATAAGTACATTTCAATCAATTACTTACACGATCCCTGTTTTATCATTTGCCAGCCAATTTAGCTTACTCATTCATAAGTATTTATTCCATACGCACATAAAAGCGAGTCATTTAACCTACTCACTTGTGCCCCTCCGAAGGTCTGCTACTAAATCATTCTCTCCATAGGCGGAAGGCTTTTTTCCGGGTCCGCCTCGGACTTCAATTAGAAGATTCCTGGTTGCTTCCCTTCTTATGTTCTTGTGACTTGAATGCGTGATATACGATTGTAGCAAAACTCTAGGGCAATTTTTTTCTCTTCATAAACAAAATCAACAACCATACAACATAACGAGAGCTGCAACCAAGTTTCAAAATGACTAATCCGTAAACGTTAATCAAACAATAATAACACTTTCCTAAATGAAATTAAGAAATTGAAAAAATTTCAGCGCCCGCCGGGACTTGAACCCGGGACCGTAGGGTACCGTCCCACTGTACTGCCAACTGAGCTTCCGGCGCCCCGACTGACCCTTGAAATTTTTAAATTTGTTATGTTCATTTATGAAAATAATAATAGCACTGTGAGTGCATAACAAAATAATAACAACACTTTTTTCGAAATCTGAATTACAATTTAAGGTATATAAAATAGGTCCCGCATTAGCCCCTTGTGTGACACCAAGGCTCTTTTTGCAATGATTTATGGAATTGGAGTCGAGTTCCTGCTCTTTTTATCGTACGGTTAATGGTTTTTGCTGAAGTATGGTTTTAATCAAATAGCAAGAAGATAAACTGGGAATACGAGTAAACTTGAAGAATTTTTATGCTCAGTTAGCAACAATGTGAAAAGCTTTTCGATAATCTGTTTGTAAAATATGATATCGAATATCAAAGTGTTGGTTGAGTTTAGTAGATAGTATTTTTTGTGGTAGCAAATGGGTAGCGGACCCTTTTCAAATTTTGTTAGTACCTCCAAAACTATATTTAAATTAATCCCAAGTCGATTCCACTACAGATAAAATATCAATCGCCCAGAAAAAGGTCTTTGCGTATCATAACATTATTTTGCTATGCTCGTCGTCTTCTTCTGCACAAGGAACTAAAATGCTCGTAATATTACGTTTTATCAAGAAAACTGTCACGCATTTCGCCCCTTGTATATGTTACGACGCTTTTTCTGCTATTTTATTGTGATGCAAACGGGCAGAAGAAACGGTTTTGATATTACCAAGATATTAGACAAGATTTTCAAAGGAATTTTTTTTTTTTTTTTATTGAAGAAGGTTTTCAAGCTTATCAGACAATTTACCTACTGGGGTCAGGATGGACAAAACGTTGAAGAGAATAAATCAATAAATAAATATTTTTATTATAAATATTGATAAGTAGGTATTTATTAATTTACATAGCATTTATTTTCTTTGTTGTAAAAAAGTTCTATAAACGACAAAAATGTGTTTCATATGCGTTAAAAAAACGTAGAAATAGTTTAAGTTAAGTCCTAAACTGAACAAAAGCTGATGACAGCTTATCTAAATAGCCACTCCATTACGCTATCACCCACGGAGCACACGCAGCCCACTAATGTGTATTTCTGAGTGAAAATTTTGCGGGAAATGATAAATAGGGGCCCGACGGGAACCGAATTTTGATGGGCCTTTTGTATCGTATCTTGTTTCGTAGGAGGCTTATCCTCTTCCTGAATAATAGTAGGGCGTTTAGGTTGTTATTGTAAATAAGGTCCGGGGTGGAGACGAAAACCGATACCCAATCAGGGACCCCAATGTTGTACTACACGATTCAAGTAAGGACAAACCCTTGTCGTAGATGGCGGGGCATAATTTGGAACGACAAAACGGTTTCTGCGTATAATATATTCACTATTAAATTTTCGGAAGTTGCCTGTATTTGCACAAATCCACGACTTGCATTACTTCGAAAAATAAGTATTATTTTTTAAAAATAAGGAGGCAATTTTAATGATTACTTCGAAAAATAACTATTATTTTTAATAATAAGGAGGACATTTTAATGAGCACCTTAGAACCTTAAATCTTCAGTATATTTCATGATTTTTATTTTATGAGATACACCGAAAATGCTTATTTCAAAATAAATTAGTATAATAGTTAAGTGTTAATAGATACTTTTAATTTCTTGCATCAATAATGTAACTCAAAACCAATTATGCATTTTTAAGGGCACCCAATAATCCACTTTATCTGCAAGGTCTTTCTCAAGGAGGGCATTAGATCATTGTCCCTCAGAGTCTTTTGAAAAAGCTTTACGGAATATTCAGCTTCGAAGTAATTTAAAAGGTTGTAGTGAGCGCCTTTTTAAATATTAGAGATGGTTAAAAAATACAATTTAATTATTTTTAGCTTTTTTTCGAATACAAACGATAAAAAACGAAATTATGGTATTAATTTGAACAGGCAAACAAAGCTTTTGCCTATTTAAATATAAGGCATGATTTCACTAATGCCGTGTGATGCCTGCTTAGAATAGCATTACCCTATTTCTTACCCATGGGTGTCATAAGAGGCGACTAAGGGACTCGAGGGTTACATGTGTATTGCAATTTTAGTCGATGGGCTGACAACCTGTCACTATAGTGATACACAATTCTCTAATTGACCCTTTTTGTCAGACGTGGTGTTAATATCCGTTGTACGGCCGTTAACGCTCTGCCTACCCCGTAAGGGATATAGGCGTGATTTATGTACGTATGTATTTCACTAAAGTTCTGCATGATGCGTTAGATAATTATCATTTAATGATTCCATAATTTACATTTGATGGTCTAAAAATAACGATAAATAGTATAAGCGTTCCGTTTTTATCGTGTCAACCCTACTCACATGTAAACCTTGACTTGAATGGATACTCAATACTGAACAAATTGTAATATCTCAACTCACAAGTTTGAAACACGCTCTATAACAGCAACACGAAGCGTTAATTATAGGGAAAACTGTACACGCCCTGTATTCAAACTTATACGTAACTATGCTAGATTGACTGGTTTTGTTTGCGAACTACTCTGGCTGATTTTGCACTCGCAATGCTAAAAATTTTTCATAAATTTACGTCGCTTCAAGACAAGTATCAAGAGGTAAAAATTTGGAAGTGTCCGACCGGTAACTCAGTGGGAGAGCGGTGCGATGGTGGTTTCTTGTTGAATCTCCGGCTGAAGTTTTTTTTAAATTTCTTATTTTCATTTATGGTTGAGAAATGTTTTGTGTGTGTTGGTTGATGACGACAATGACTCAGAAGGTACGGAGGTAATTATTTGTTTAATTCTGAAAGCAGGGTGCCTCGAATTGTTAATAATGGCCAAATAGCGTAGCGGATACTAACTACCCTTACTAGGGTCGTGGGTTCGATTTCCAAAAAACACAAATATTAATTTTTTATATCCATTTTTTTACTCCCTGTAAACTATAGGGGCGGGAATGCAAATTTAGCGGTTCTCACTTATCCGATTCAGCTTTTGCTAAAGGAGTTTGCAAAAACTGAATATCATAGTCCACATCGTCACATCAATTTACAGGTTATCATTTTTATGTTGGCTGTCACAAGACGCAAAATCGACCGGTGCGTATGCGATTAATCTTAAAATTTTATTAAAGAGAACCATTTCAAAAATAGGTCACAAGTTACTATAACTATTAGTACCTCCTAGAAACCTTCTCGTTTGTTTATAAATAACAGCTGTAAATTTTAGTTGTTCGAAAGAAAATGCATCGTGGCATTCATAAATAAGATACTCAATTCACAAATTCGTAATTCGGTTGTAGCACCGATGGACGGTGGAGTAAACGAATTCTCAAGTGGACGCCGCGCCTCGGCAAATGTAGTGGACCGATGACTAGAAGACTGGAGATGGTGAAAAGGAGAGATCGTGTCTAATGGTGTACCCTGGGTAAAGCCTACGTCCAGCAGTGTACTGCTATTGTCTGCCTTAGGAGGATGAGTGCGTAATGTTAATTTCACAATTTAACTAATTATGTACTACAAAAAACATTACTTCCGCTCAGAAACAGATAGTGCCTGAAATAAGATAAGCTTCTGTGTCACTAAAACTAGGAAAAAAGTAATACATAATTAAGAAAGTTAAGAGCGCAGGTTGAAAGAAAAATATAACATTACATACAATATTGAATAAAAAGATACCAAAAATAAAAAGTTCTGTTTATTGAATGCATGAAGTAAAGATAAAGTACTTGTGTACACCTATGAATGATTAGCAATTATTAAAAGCAATTACAAAAAATTACATTACAAGAAGAAAAAATAAAGTACAAATAGCAATTGTAGGTTCCATAAAAAATAAATTTAAATCAAAAGAAAGAAATATGTCGTTTATATTTGTCGTACGATCCAGAGTAGTGCTCAAAATGATTTACAGATTATTTGCTTTGGTCATCATGGTAGTCCGATAAGATCACCAAGTCAATTGTGTCTAATAATGCAATTGAGACGAGGCATATACCCTGCAGTGGCTGATGATTTATTTATTATATTATTATAAAATATAATGCATAGCCTACACGATAAACCTGAACATACCATACAAGAAAACAACAAACATAACAATACAGGGTGTAACAAAAAGTACTGCGTTGCTTTCAAGGAATGAACCAGCCCATGAAACTGAAAAACTTTCCCCAAGAGACATAGGTCGAAATATGAAGAAAAAAAATTGACCTCACATACAACCAAACTTGGTCGGCGGCTACATTTTGTATGGAAAGTCTAAATTTTCTTTTCCTATGTTTCTAGGGAAAGTTTTTCAGTTTCATTCTTTGAAAGTAAAGCAGTTGTTTTCCTTACAGCCTGTATAACAGAAATAAACTTTGGAGAATAGTGAGATCAGATCAGTTTTGAATTAATATTTCCTACTATACACTAAGTGATGATGATGTTATATTTATTGGATAGAATTGTAAGGTGCCCATCTTCGTACCTATCGGTCACGAGTAGAAATCACTTTCTCATTTCTTTATTCAAATCATTCGAGCATTAGTAACTCACTTTGCCTCAAATTTAATTACCAACCAACCTCAATAGAAAGTCGTGGAGGATTATGCTTTAATTGTTTTATTTCTAGAACTTTTTGATGTGTGAAATCTGTTTGTTCAACGGAAATTTCCAGCAAGTGCTGTTGACTTTTCCGCCTTATTCAGAACAAAAATACTGGGACCAGAATTAATGTTTACTAGGAGCTAACTAAGTATTTTGTTAAAATCCAGAATGTTAACATTTGTGTAAGACTACGTTGTGTGTTTAAAACATTGGATAAACATTTTGTGGAATTATTGTGGGACTTTTGACTATGATTCAAGTAAAACTTCAACTGCCACAAAATTAATTAATAAACAATATATTTTAAATATTTACTTCCCGTACAAAGTTGCCGATCAGCTGGTTAGTTTACTATGGGTACTCCAATTTTTAAAAACATATTTAGACCCCTGTTCTTTGTAGAAAGTTGTTCAGTTTCATATGTACGTTGCATAATATACCCTTTTTAATTACGCCTTGTGGAACAAATACGGTCAACGCTAAATGCCTTCCTTACCTATTCATTAATAGGAGTTCGCTCAAAGGGAACCGTTCTTTTAATGAATATTTTAATGATATTAGTTTTTGAGATTTACTATTTGTTGCCTTGAATAGAATTCCTTTGTGAGAGTGGATGTAACCCCCCAAGGGGGACCCCCTTTTTTGTTTGGCTATATAAATATAAACCTGCCTGTATGGTGGGGAGCAGGAGCTCACCCGGAGAAGTTTTGTGGTTGTTTAAACAACGAGCTCAATCGCGCCCACGATTGGGCTTACGAGTTGTTCTGGGAAGAACGTATTGGACTGAATCTACCCGGCACGTGCCGGTAGTTCCCAAAATGGGGAACAAATGAGTGACCTCCGCGCCCCCGCTAGCGGGGGCGTCGGTTGCTATGTTTCATAGTGGACCGTTGGTTTCTTGATTTACCTACCTGTACATTATTATATTGAACAATTACCGTGTTAGTGCAGAAAAATCAGACGCGGTTTTAGGCGCTGTCTTAGTAATTTTTCCATACGATTTGACACTGTCAAGCGATTTAGGCATTCCTTTTTTGTAATAACACGGTCAGTTTTTTGGTAAATAACATTGGTTCGTTTTCAAAAACCTCCAGTTCTTTGATCATGATTATTGTATAAAGTACGTTTTCTGAAATATATTCCTAGGGGAAAGTTGTTCAGTTTCATGATCTGAATGCACCCAATCAGTAAACAGAGGGCTGTCTCTTACCCTCCATATTTTGTTGATGTACTAATTTTTTATTTTTTTACAGGTACTTTGATAATTTCTGGAGAAAATGTAAGTCTAATCTTAAAGATTACTGTATTACTATTTTAATAAAAACCAGCATCAAATTTAAATTTAAGTTTATGTAGCTCCAATAACTTAGGGGCCTTTTACACTCATCTGTCATTCATCAAAGTAATATATTACCGGACATTTCAAATTGAACTAGACATAAAATTTATTCCTTAATTAAATCCCGAGGCTTATGAATCAACGTCGTTCTAATAAAAAGTAGGGCTATTACATAGCGTTGACTAATTTCTGTAATGAAAGCGTAATTAAGGAGGCGATTATTAAATTACAGCACAAGTGATGAAAGATTGACTTTCCAGGAGAGTCTTCTGAATAAGAGGCAATTTACACGTTGGAAATTTAAATTAAAAGCATCATACGGTAGGCCGCTTTTGTAAAAGTGTCAATAGGTACGTATTTATTTTATCTTTAGTTTTATGTGACATTTTTTGTAATTTATTTTGACATGTATGAAATTTATGTGAATGAAATGAATAAATTATATATTTTTATATTTATGTGACAATATTTTTGCGACAGCAATAAGATACGATGATTTGGTACATATTTTTTTAAATTTAGAAACTAATTGAATTGGAGTGCCAGTGCTTTAACAGGCTTCTTCTGAATGAGCTCGCTCCATCTTAGACTCTGTCTCTGTCCTATGACCTAGACTAGAGTCAAGATCAAACCCATCATTAATAAAAAAATAAAAATACAAAAAAAATAGTCAAGTGTTTTTTAAGATGCCCTTAAACTTTTTTTACATTGAATAATGTAGGTATAGTAAAAATAAAAGAGAAATTAACGCAATAGCGATCACAGTATCCAAAAACTGGCTTGATAAAAAATGGTGTTTCACATTATTACGAAGAAAATGCGGTGTTTTATAATTATACAATTCAGTACCTCTATTCCAAAGTTTTTTGGTTCAACTATTATTCGGAAATGCCATGTGTTGGCAGCTAAGGCGTTATCCCATTTCTTTCCCGTGGGTGTCGTAAGAGGCGACCGAGGGACTGGAGGGTTACATGTGTATGGAAATTATAGGCGATGATCTGATCGTGAAAAACAATTCTCAAAATGACCCTCAAATATTTGTCAGACGTTGCGTAAATGTCCGTTTTTCTAGGCTTACCCCGCAAGGGGCAAGATATTTGCATTAGGAAAATGGTTCTTCGTTCCACCAACCTTTCAGACATTGGTTTTAAGGATTCAAATCCTTCGAAATTCAAATTACATTACTCTCATGGTTTGCACTCCAGCCAAAGGGCTCAAGTAAAACCTCCGCAAGGGCAAGTGGACGCAGAAATTACTGTCCTCCCCGGAATTACTGCCCTCAGCACTTAACTGTCCTTAGCGGAAAATATTAAATTGGACGTTTTTATGTCTAATTTCTACGCTTCGGCCAAATTGCTGATATTTTGTAGAGAATCGTTTAAGTTTTGCAGTAATCAATACTATCCACTCTGATTCTGCGGAAATAAATAAATAGTTTTAAATAACATCTGTACGCCATTTGCCATTGCCGTGTGATGCCGGCTTAGCATAGCATCACCCCATTTCTTGCCCGTGGGAGTCGTAAGAGGCGACTAAGGGACTCGAGAGTGTGTATTTTAATTTTAGGCGATGGGCTGACAACCTGTCACTATGGCGATACACAATTTTCCGGGTGACCCTCTAATGTTTGTCTGACGTGGCGTAAATGTCCGTTTTATGCGGCCGTTTAAGCTCTGCCTAACCCGCAAGAGATTATAAGCGTCATATGTGTGTATGTCTGTGCGCCATGAAATGGTCTTTCATATAGTTTTTGTTTTATTAAGCTACGTTTGGTACTTTTTCATATATTGGCGATTTTCCTCCCGACCCGTTTTATTTGTGGTCTGAGGTGGAGGAATAAGGCATCGACTGAGAAGAAGAAGAAGAAGTAACATACAGCTGATTCAGCTTTTAACAGTTAATTGGTTCACTGCTGGACAAAGCCCTCCCCCAGGGTACGTCATAAGGCCTGATCTCCCGTTTTGACCCTTCAGCCGCTATTAGCCGCCATTTTTCGTCCTGTCATCGGTCCATCTGGCCAGAGGTGGACCGTCCATCGGCTCTACGAAAAATGTGACCTCTGAAATTATAATACACATGAAACCATTCAAGACTGACATTCACGAGAAAGAAATGGGGCGATGCCACTCTAAGCCAGCATCACTCGAATAATAAATGAACAAAAATGAGCTTACGAATTTATAACTATAAGGTTTAACTTAACATGTAATCAATATTATTACAACGTCAGTTACAACAGTCAACTGCTGGACAAGGATCTAGCGAAATTTTCGTATTTTTTTTCTAAAGATTGATTGACCTAATTACAGACCATAAATCTTAGCGCAGGATTTCCAAATTTAGTAAGTTATAATAATTTCGTTGATTATTGTATATCGAGCGTAGGAAGTAATTTAACTTACTTAATCAACTAAAACGGACAATCAAAGTAATTAACCACCCAGAATTGAACCCACGACCTACCGCAATAAAGCTATTAAACCAAACCGTGACCGATCAAATCGTGGCCAATCAATTTTCTGCTCATCAACCACGATTTTTCTTACAAACTTTTCTTTCCTTCAAAAAACCAACTTAAATCCGCACTTTGAAAACGAGATTCGAAATCAAAGTTTTTAGTCAAAAGAATTTGAGCGTCAGCAAATATAAATTGGTCGGGTGGCGTCGCGTTCGAAAACAAAGTTACATTTGCGTCTCCCGAAAAGTTTTCGCTTGAGGTTTGTTGTCGTGATTCAGGTTTGTCGATGGCGGATTTAAGTTGGTCGGGTTGGATTGAAGGCGATGGGTCGAACAAGGTTGAAACCGGTGGGTAGTACGATTCAACGGATGATCGGACGGACTCACCTGCACTCATCCGTATGTTTGCGGGGTACCTCCCTTTTAATTTACGGGTCTGGGAGCTCCCATGTAAAATGTTGGTGTAATTTGGAAAGTCGGTTGGGAAACATTTATTTGAATAGTAGGACACTAGATTAAGTAGGTACTAACGCAGATTATATTACTAGTAGAGATGGAGAATAAAATTAATTAAATACCTATATATTAACTTTTTTGTAAATAAATACATATTATACATAGAAACACGCAGACTAAACACAAATATCAAAAAATTACTTAACAAATATTTGTGTCTTGGGGGATCGAACCCACGACCCTCGGCGTAGCAGGCAGGGGTACTATCCACTTCGCCATCGGCCCAGTCAAACTTTAAGAAGCAGCTGCATTCTAAACTACATCACCATTTTACTTGAACTTGGTTTTAATAAATGCCTTAGCTAATTTAATTCAAATTGCTCAAAATTTTATAGATTCAATTATTTTGATTAGCGTTTTAGTAATATTAACGAACTTGTAAAGATTCTAATCTTAACCGAAACAGGACGAAACCACATTCCTTTGGCTCCAAAACGGTGTAATAAAAACAGAAATAGCTAATATTTTTCAATTTGCAACGAAAATCTTTTAAAAATGTCTATGAATGAAGCAATAAAATAGCACCTTATTTTTCAACTACCTTGAAATATTTATGTATTTTTATGGTATTTCTGTAAGTTTGTTTATCGTTTCATGTAAGTTTATATTAATTTTTAATGAATGTCATATTTATTTTCAGAGTAACTTTTTCTTTTATTTTGTTAAATTCATTTTATATTGTCTGTTTGCTCCAAAAATTTTAAACATCACAAGACGTGGGTTGCGACATAAATTGTAATATTGTGTCCAATGTATTTTTATGCAAAAAATAATATAATAGTAGATTTTAACAAAATCATGTCATTGTGGACCGGAATATTAAAACAAATTAAACTAGATATTTCGTATTACTCAACTTACAAAATCAATCAATTTTATAATAATTACGTAGGTGTATGTATTTAATAAGACCATAGAAATAAAATATTATGTTCAGTTTTCCAGCCACCAAAGCTGACCTTAAATTAAATTCGTCAATTTTATTTTGCTTTATGACAACTTCCAAGATTAAAGCTTGTCAAAATAATATTCAGTAAAGAGTTAAACTATTCCTGGGGTCAACATAATTGAATTTAATCAGTCGAAATCCGCCAAACGAACTTTCCTGCCAAGTCACACCGCTGGCTCTTTTCGTGGAACTTCTGCGAGCCACTAAAATAGAGATATGGCATTTGAGGCCACTAAAATAGAGGGTGATCAGCAACTAAAATAGAGATATTGCATCTGAGGCCACTAAAACAGAGGGAGACGAGCAACGAAAATATATATATTGGGTGTGAGGCCACTAAAACAGCGGGAGATAAGACTTAAAGATAGAGGTGTGGTATAAGAGTCCACAAAATAGCATTAGACAACTCACGAAAATAGAGATATGGCGTCTGATGCCACTAAAATAGCGGTAGATAAAGCGGATTTGCAGGCAGTGTTCATTTGAGCAGTGATTCAATAATACGAATGAAAATTTGTGCGTTAGATATTCATCATTTATTTTTATTTTTTTGTTTTTATTGTCATTTAAATTTAAATTTTAGTTTGCTACTAAAATTCGTCGTTTTGGTTAAGTATATCGTTAACAATCAATACTTTAGTCGTTCGGGTTGTTTGCCAACTCAGTGTCCCCACACCAAAAGATGAATAATTTGGTTCGCACTAATACTCGTACACAATGATAGTACTTTTTCCGATTGCAGATAGAACGAAATTCTTATATATTATCTTAAGTAGGTACCGCCGTTCCAAAAAGTCGTATTTGAAAGCTGTCACCTCCATACTAAAAGATATGTCAACAAAAGAAAATGGACCCTCTGCCGTAGTATTATCACGAATCTGACAGCTGTCAAATTTAAATTACTTTGATTATGTTTGTTGTGTACTACCAAACAACGCCGCGGGGCACAGTTTGCACTAATACTAGGACACAATTGTAGTTTTTTTTCCTAATGTGGATGGAGCCTGCTGTAAGAAATTTCTTATTAGAGATAAGCAGTGCCTGTTGTGTCTGTATTCTTTATGTGTGTTTCTCTTTACTTTACCGAGCTGGTTTTCTATTAGGACAATACTAAATTGTTATGAAAAGAAGAAAATTGCGTTATGCAAATTTGTTTTTTTTTTAAAAGACCGATCATGACGTCAATAAGTGATAATGCTATCCTACATTGAATAAAGTTATTTCATTTTTATTTTTTCATTTTCATTTCACTGTTCCTGTGTACAATAAATCGTCAATAAAAATAAATAGAAATGGATAGAATTCTTATATCTAAAAAGGTGTGTACCTCCTAACAATGCCGCGGGTTTCGTGGCCCTTTCAGTTCCTAGGCGAAGTTGCCGCGCGCTATAACCTTTGTTCGGCGGCTGATTGCTTTGTTCTCTCGAGGATCGAGATTTGAATTTATCATTAGAACGCTCTCTGATGTGGTGCGGGCCTCTGAAATATTCAACGAGGGTTGCTCGAAGATTTTTGTTTTTGATGTTGGCAACACTACCTTCACAGGTGGATGCATAATAGTGCTTGTATTGTGGGGGATTTGCAGTTTTTATTTTTCGCGTGGGAACGCTTCTTTGGTGTGGAAATCTTTTATATGCAGAGCTGATTTTGCTGAAATGTAGAGTGTGGTAGAGAGGTACGTACAGTTGAATTTCACCGTTTTTATTCACAACCTATAAGATAAGTTACGAATAGGTAATAGGTCTACATAATGAAAACGAAAAGAGCATACCACGCCTCGACAGAGCTTTAACGACCGTAAAATACGGTTGCTATCGCCACGTCTGACAAATATCTAATTTTCAGAATAATCGTGTATCACTATCAGTGACAGGTTGGCAGCCTGTGGCTTAAAATTGTAATACACATGAGACCCTGCAGTTCCTTAGTCGCTTCAAAGAAAAGGTGATGCTTTTCTTTGCCAGCATCACACGGCATGTTAGACATGACATAAAATTGAACTAGTTTTCGTAACGTCTTCGGACAGAACGCACCGACGTATAGTTCAGATGCGGATTTTCGAACAGTTTGATTGAAACATTATCTTTCCAATCTTCTAGTGTACTTAGATGACGCTGAGCTAAACTGAAAAAGTTTCTTTCCATAGAAACGTATGCAAATAAGTAAATGAAATGTTTTAGTATTACTCAAAAGTCAAAATTTGATTTTGGCACAACTCTATCTGATACGAAATTACAAAAAAAGCTCGAGAACTGTCCTATAGAAAAGCCCCCAATTTCATATTTTGCTATCTAAAATTCCATGAATGGACGATAGGCAGGTGCGTCCCAACCCTAACAAGGTGAAACTGTGTTGGTATTGATTAACAGAAAGTACATACTTAATTCTATTTCCGAATCACTAAACCAATTTCTTTCTTACTTATTAATTTACTCACAGAGTAGTTTCCAAGTAGGTAACCAGAGTTCTCAAAGGGCACTTTGCCGTAATTTATTTATAAAGGTTAACATTATTATTGAATCAGCTATTTGGTTCAGTACCATTACATTGTCAACAATTTGAGTAAAAGGTTTACCTGCATTAGAAGTATTGCCTTAGTGTAATGGTTTAGCCTCTGATTATACGTCTAGACTTAGAACCAATAACATATTTAAAGAAATGTAATAACAGTTTGCTACGTCCTCCTGCTGCCGCGAATATTGCCCGAAATACTGTCGTCATACTTTCTCGCAGCAATACTATCGAGATATGTAGATAGATAAACACATAATTGTTTACAACAGCTCAAAACTAAAAAGTAAGTAAAGGCGGCCTTATCGCTTGCAGCTATTTCTTCAAAGCAACTTATTAAAAAAGAGACAAATAGAAAAGACTTGCAAGTAGCTGCAGAAGCAATTTAACTGTAAAATTCTTAAATTTTAAATTCTTACCTATATATCGTCCCTCCCATCACAAACTGACTCAACTAGCATTTAGTAAAATGTTCAGGGCAACCCTTTTGCGGTTTTGGGTTTCAAATTCTACTCCATAACTTTTGATTAGCGCGTGCTATCAGAAAATTAAAGGTATATTTATGTTGAAAAAAAAATCTAGTTTTTTATTCCATTAACCGCTATTATTAAATATTTACATTTCTTAATGATTTTTAAGACCGAAACAGATGTGACACTTCGTGATAACTTTGTTTTTCGTAGTACGGATACAAATTTGTAGTTAAGTCGATCTTTTCTAGTAGATTAACAGATTTTGACGGGATAACTGAAAGTGAAACTAAAATAAAATAAATACTGATAGTTAGTTCAGAATTTCCTGATTGTTTATCGTTTTTTTTTACATTTATCTTTATTAGTCAATAATTTAATTGAATCATATTCCTTTTTGAATTCCTTCAGCTTTTCTTTCAAATAAGAATATCGAAACTAGTTTAATTACAATTTGAAGGTAGTTCAATAATAACTCAGTATAGGTAGGCTAATATAGGCTAATTAGATAGATAGATAGGTACCTTATCACTTTTATTGGTAGTCCCTATTATACAACCAAAAACTTTTTTCTTCTTACAAACAAAACTAATCACTTCTTATTTTCAGATAAGAACGGCTTACTTTTTATTTATTAAAAATAAATAAGAACTATGTAACAGTTTCAAAATCAGTGAAAACTACTAAGTACTATGTAACAGACACAAAATTAGTAAAACTTACTGAGTATTATCTAATAGTCTCAAAATTAATAAAAACTTCTAAGTACAATGTAACAGTATCAAGATAAATAACAACTACTAAGTACTATTTATCAGTTTCAACATCAGTAAAAACTTCTGGGTGCTAGTAAATCTTAAAATTTTTAAACCTGTAACTGACTTTTTCAGAAGGCATTTTCGGAAAAGGCTAACAGATAAGAAGTCTTAACTTTCAAGCGAGACCTTGGAACTGATGCGAATCAGACGGGAAACACTAGAGGATGCTTTTCCAGATCCCTAGTCACTTAACAAAAAGATCCGAAGTATGGTGAGACGTGACCTCCGAAGCAGGAACACTCGCCTCATAAAGGAGGCGATTGAGAAAAATCGTGGGTCGAAAGTCTTTACCAAGACATTGGGAAGGAGTCATCTAGCAAAGCTAACTACCTCGAATGGTGTAATTGTCACATCGGTTCCAGAGATTCTCGCTGAAGTTGAGGACTTCTACGGAAATCTGTGTGCCTCGCATACGCAGATACCTCCACCTGACGCGACTACAGACCCCAGAGCTCCACTCTCTCGCCACTTTACAGACGATCTCCCGGACGTGGATGTACAGTCGGTTGTAGCACATAAGGTACCAGGGGTACTCCAAACGAACTATACTATTTTTGTCGCCAGTAATATTTTTTTCTTGACATGAATATGTATTTGTAGAAAATGACTTCTTTTATAAGGTTAAGTTCAAATTCTTACTATTTATTAACTGGGGATGAAAATAATTCCGTTCTTTTGGAGTACCCCTGGTACCTTATGTGCTACAACCGACTGTACCTAGACAAAATCGGGGCGGCTCACAGCTTAAGAATGGGAAGGCTCCCGGTGAAGACGGAGTGGCATCTGAGTTACATAAGGCTGGTGGAAAACCTGTCCTGGAGGAGCTGAAAAGGCTATTCAACTCTGTTATAGCCAATGGGACAACCCCAAAGGCGTGGAGCAGAGTTGTTGTGGTATTGTTTTTCAAGAAAGGAGACAAAACGCTCCTCTAAAACTATAGGCCGATTACACTTTTGAGCCACGCCTATAAGCTGTTCTCGAGAGTCGTTACGAATCGTTTGGCATTAAGATTTGACGCCTTCCATACACCGGAATAAGCCGGGTTTCGTCAAGGCTTCAGCACCACATCCATACTGTACGGCAGGTTATGCAGAAGTCAGAGGAGTATAACCAAGCGCTGTGTATGGCCTTTGTGGACTACGAAAAAGCTTTTGACCCCATCGAAACCTGGGCTGTTTTGAAGTCCTTGCAGCGGAGCCAAGTGGATTGGCGATATGTGTAGGTGCTAAGAAGCCTCTATCAAATGGCAATGATGTCCGTCTAAGTACAAAACCACCACTGTGTACCATGCACTGGTAGAATCGTACATAAGTTACAGCTTGAGTGTGTATGGTAGAACATTTACTTCATACTTGGATCAAGTTAAATCAATTTTTAAAGATGCTAGTTAGTAGTGAAACTAAACACAAATGCAAGGATTACTACGAACAGCTGTACCATGTGTGTGGGGTACTGCCGGTGCATGAGAAAGTCAAATATCTGATAGCTTTAAAACAATGCAACTGTGATGACTATAAAATATTGAAACCACTTAGGGCCGATAAGAGACGGGAGTATATTGAACCAAGGAGCTGTAATTATTACGGAGAAAGAACCCTCGCTTTGTTGTACCTAGGTTATGTAATACCATTGATATACTTAATGAAAGTATAAGTAAGCCTGTCCTTAAAACAAAACTTAAAAATAAATTACTCGAGGAGAGTGTACAGCTGTTTTGGAATCACCCTTGCCACAATGCCTCTAGACCAAGGTGTTCGATCAGTGCGTCCTGCCAGTTATGACCAATGGAGCCGCGACGTGGAACCTGACAGTTAAACTGGCCCACCGGTTACAAATGTCACTCAGAGAGCCATGGAAAGGTCTATGCTCGGTATCTCTATAATGGATAAAATCCGGAATGAGACTATCTACAAAAAGACCAAAGTAAAGGACATGGTCTGGCAATGTAGCAAACTGAAGTGGCAGTGGGCTGGGCACATCTGTCGTAGAACCGACGGACGGTGGAGTACACGGGTTCTCGAGTGGAGGCCACGCCTCGGCAGGTGGACCGATGACTTAAAAAAGGCGGCTGGTAGCGCCTGGATGGCGAAAACGGGAGATCGTACCCCATGGCGTACCCTGGGGGAGGCCTACGTCCAGCAGTGGACTGCAATAGACTGATGTTGATATAACTGACTACTTCGCGGCGATCAGTAGTGGCTTTCCCCGCTAATGTATTAAATTCAGGCCGTAATGATCCTTATCAATTAGTAGATAGCAACTAGTTTTTCATATAACTTTTTAAGCACTCGCGATCACTTTCACTCATTTTAAGTATTAGACCGGGTCTATCGCGATAGTATTTTAACAATCAATAATATTAAAATTATAAAGACAAATGTGGGTAGCAGAACATCTCGTCACCCGCCGCCTAGATGACAACTCGCTGGGACATCAGTCAACCCGCGACCACAATACATGAAACTGTGTTGAAACGTCGGGACACAGGTAAATTACTAATATTTACCTAAATACTATCGCGATAGACCTAGTTTTTCATAGTAAACTTATTTTAAATAGTCTCAAATGCTTGAAACTGAAATAATATTACACCACTAAATGACTTAAGTTACATACGTCTCTGATAAAAGATAATAAAAAAATATTTTTTATCATTACTTATAGTCGTATGATACTTACGTCATTTAGTAAAAATAAAAATATATGATTCTGTAGATGCGACATTTCTAAATATGGTATATCTCAAGAACGGTAATACTGAGAGGTGCGACACTTCGTGACATTATAAAGCATAAAAAATCATATACGTAGGTAGTCTTAGCTCAGTTACGCCCTTTGTGTCAGTTAAGGCAGTTTGTAATGCGAGGGACGATATGAGCGAGATAGCAGTACATTCCACTTTTTTATTTAGTGACATCATTTTTATTTAAAACATTTGCCGTGTGATGCCGGTTAGAATAGCATAACCCCATTTCTTACCCATGGATGCTGCAAGAGGCGACTAAGGGACACGAGGGTATACATCATACCAAGTATTGCAATTGTAGGGGATGGATAGGTTGTCACTATAGTGATACACTGTTATCTGATTGACCTACCCCGTAAGGGATATAGGCGTAATTTATGTATGTATGTATTTAAGTATTATTGTATACTACAAAGTACATTATTTTCACTCTTTTGACTCCTAGCTTATAAAAACCTTTCAGAGCAACTCCTATAACCGCAAAAGCCCGTACACCGTTCCGCCTATCATATTTTTCCTATTATGTTGTCAGTCCCAGTACTAGGCAGAATAAAAGATCTCTTGACGTTTATATGATAAATACTAAGAGTATCGTTGCTGGTTCGAGTGAAAATAATGAGGACATTGACGTGGGATCTTGTTGATGTAGCGAAAGTAAATAAAATAAGGGTTTCAGGGCCGACGTTTTCCGTGCTTCAGAGGGCACGTTAAGCCGTCGGTCCCGGTTGCTGTCTATGATTACTTAGACGGCGGTCGTTACACAACCATGTCAGAGGCCTATAGTAGTAGGCGGTTGAAAAAACTCTGACACCAGGGTTCATCGGGTCGTTGGACGACTCGAAGACCCACACGAAAAGAAAGAAGGGCCGACAAGAGCCCTTAAAAGTTCGTCATGCTTATGGACGCCTGGTCAACCATCCGCCTTTGTGAACATTCTAACATCATGATATGTTGACACCTATCTATGGTGGAATATCAGTATTCCGTCAAAAACAGCAATGAAATGATTATGTCGTCACGGCAAAGTTACAAAGTGGTCTACTTTTTAAAATGCTGAGTATTGTGGATGTCTTAGATAAATAAATAAATATCTTGGACACTTCACACAGCGCCATCTAGCCCCAAACTAAGCATAGCATGTACTATGGTAACTAAATGCTTGTTAAAAATACTTGTATACTTTTTGAAAAAAAAAATACATATTATACGTGGAAAACATCCAGACTAATTGCAAATATCTGGTAATTCAGTTTACAATTATTTGTGTCTTGTGGGTATCGAACCCTTGGCGTAGCAGGCAGTGGTTCTTTCCGCTATGCCGTTGGGTGAGTCAGCAAATATTTGATATTTATGCCCATAAAGTTCCGTCCAAAAAAGGGCAGGATAAAAAAATTTCATGTCGCTACATCCACGGCAAAGTTACTAGGTAATCTACATTAAAAAAATGTCATGGCTTGAAAGGAGAATTTACAAAAATAACTTATGATTTTTTCCACCAAGAATGAATACCGATCAGCAAACTTTTGAATGGTTTAGTAAGAAAATTAGAAAAACTCATCGTATACAACCAAAGCGCATTATATTCCATGGGAACTTAATTTTTTAGTAAGACAGGCGGTCATCAAATACAAATCTTCATCATACTAATCGCTTTTGATTCGTTACGCAAAATTTTAAACGGAATTGAAACCGGCCAGTCGTCATCGTTCCAAATTTAAATTCAAATAGTGACAGTTTACGTTCGGCATCTTTCGGTATCATTCGACGCAAGAGCAGACACCTCGGAACCGCATATTGATTAAATTAAGTTTTGTAACATCAAGCGAATATAAATTATGTAGATATACGAGTTATGTATACGTAAGAAAGTTTTGAAATATAAGGTGAAATTTTACTAGTGACCGATAGCGAAATCTCAAGACGGGCTGGTGATAAGGAACAACTTTCCCTAAGGAACATGGTTGAAATATTACAAACAATTTTGAGTTTCCTTACCGTGTGATGCCGGCCTAGAATAGCATCACCCCATTTCTTACTCATGGGTGTCGTAAGAGGCGACTAAGGGACTCGAGGGTGTGTATTGCAATTTTAGGCGATGGGCTGACAACCTGTCACTATAGTGATACACAGCTATCTGATTGACCCTCAAACTTTTGTCAGACGTGGTGTTAATATCCGTTTTACGGCCGTTAACGCTCTGCCTACCCCGTAAGGGATATGGGCGTGATTTGTGTATGTGTGTGTATGTATTTTGAGTTTCCATAGTAACTTAAAGCAGCTGATTGGCAATTTTGTATGCGAGGTCTAATTTTCTTTTTTGTGTTTCGACTTATGTTCCTTGAGCAAAATTGTTCCTTATGACCAGCCCGTCTTGAGTTTTGCTATCAGTCACTAATACATTTTCACCTTATATTTTAAAAAATAAACTCGATTCCTCCATTTTTATTATTGATACTTTTATAAACCATTAATTGCACACACGAAACATTAAAAGAGGCATAAAATACGAAGAATGACAACACAACAGGACAGCTTATTTCTATTAAGTTTTTATATTAAATATTGGTTGGATCTGTTCGACAAATATGGCCCATATAAATACCCTACTCGGTTTACACATTTTGCATGACTAAGGTAATAAACTGAAATTTTATTACGAAAAGTTGTTTATCGTTTTGACTGCGGTAACAGGGTTACTCGTAATCGCTTCACACATCCTTTATAAACTCGATGGAGACAAAAAATTATTTAGTGTTCAAATTAATTCTACGCAAGTCATAATTTTATTGCCATCAGGTTGTTTTCATAACCACCAATTTAATAAAAACTTTCTGATATCAGACTTTTTAGAGGATCAACATTTTTATACACTGTAGGCAGGTTGGCATCGTAAAGTGTGTTGACATTTACTACTTAGTGGGTACTACTAGGTACGTACATAAATAAATGGTAATTAAGTACTATGTTGATGGATGTTCTCGGAAAATAAATTATAAGTAAAAAAACGAACCAATTTTTTGTTCAAAATGAAGAATGTAAGTAGTTGGTACGAAAATAATTGGACTTACTAAGTAGTAAAATAATAACATGACAAGCAAAATTATATTAAAACCCTCATTAAACAAAGTACTCTACACATGAAAATTATAGGTGTGAACGTTTAAAATACGAACGTTTGAAAATATTTTAGGTTGAATGAATGCTAATGTTTATTCCAAGCGACGTCAAGAAACAAACTTTTTTAGAAAACTTACAAACGCGGGCAGGATTTGAACCTGCCACTTTCGCATTACTAGTGGCGACGTCACGCGTTACTGGCATTGGAATACACTTGCAAAATTGGCGGGCAAGGATTAAGCTGCGGTAGCCCAGATGCAGTCGCAAGTTCAAATCCTGCCCTGTTCAAAAAATTTTACGTAACACGGGAAGTGTTTTAAAATTTGGTATTCATACTAAATTTTTTACCTTGTATTCAGTTTTGTTATTCTTACATAACGTTAAACTTTACTAGTAGCCGATAGCAAAATCTTAAGACGGGCTGGTGATATGGAATAACTTTCCCCGCGTATAGGTCGAAATAAAATAAAAAATATTGGACTTGCCATTCGAATTGACTAAGTCAGCTGGTACATTTTGTAGGGGAGGTTTAATTATTTTTGTTTTTCGACTCATGTCTAGCAGTGGACTGCAATATGCCGATGTATGTATTCCACCCTAAATTTTTGGGAAATGTTGTCCCTTATCACCAGCTAGCCTTGAGATTTTACTATCGGTCACTAGTAAAATTTCACCTTATATTTAGGAGTTGACTGTACCAGTATAGTATATAAAACCAGTTAGATATCGGATTACTAACTTGACATTTGAATACTGGTGCTTCCACTTTATTGTTAAATGTGAATAATATGCAAAAAAACACGTTACTGTAGTTCGGAGAAAGATTGCAAAGAAATTCTTTAGATACTAGTAACGATTTCACACTTGATACCTATTCACGAAGTTCCTCAACGAGACAGCCGATGTGGCGCAGTGGTAGTGCGACTGCCTGTGACGCAAAGGTTCCGGGTTCGATTCCCGGTGGGACACTGAGGTGGGTGAATTTGTTCCCGGTCTGGTTAAGACATTGCAGGGTGAACCACCTGACTGTCCGAAAAGAAATGGTTCCGCGGTTCGGAGGGCAAGTTAAGCCGTCGGTCCCGGTTGCTGTCTATGATTACTTAGACGGCGGCCGTTACACAACCATATCAGAGGCCCATTACTAGTGGTAGGTGGTTGAAAAACGCTGACACAAGGGTTCATCGGGTGTCCCACACGAAAGGAGAGCTCCTCAATGGACATTTATATTTAAAACAAATGTGGTTTATTAGCTGCGGCGTAAATTTGCATGTGATGAACCTGGCCAGCCCTGAGGCAGTACCTTCATATATATATGTTATCCCGCCCGAGCCGGGTTTCTATCAGGACAATACAAAATTAAGAAAAATGTTTTTTAATATTGCTACCTTGACCTTATATTGTGAAGTGTGTTTTGGTATAAAAAACGAGACAAGGGGATACTGTCGTCGGAATAAAACAGCAATAAAAACGATCCTTCGGGTAGAATAAAAATAAAAGGGAAGAATCGAAGAAGTATAAAAATAATCCCTCATGATAGGTGTTACATACTCTTTGGTTAAGACACGTGACTGAACCAAATACTAAGTAAATACTAAATACTATCTACTTTCAATGATATGAACCATTTTTATAGTATTAGTTTCAAGATTGGAAGCCGACGTTCGAACGCAACGCATTACATTAAACATATCATTAAGGGCGTAGTGATTTCATTATATTATGAGGCTATTCGACAAACAGAAAAATTTATTGTGTATCAAATTAGGTCAAGTTTTCTTCAATTTGTGGATGTCGGCGAATGATTCGATGAACCCTAGTGTCAGAGGTTTCAGCCTGCAATGTTCTTACCAGACTGGAAGCAAAATTGGGAATCAAACCCGGAACCCTTGCGCCGCAGGCAGTCGTACTACCACTGCCCCACATCAGCCGTCTATTTCAGAAATTACAGAAAACTTTGCCCTGTATCAAAATCAATATAGCAGCAAAAATAACCTGTTTAGGTACGTACTAAATTTTTCCCACTGATAAAGCTATTTGGTAAGATGCCCTACGTGTCAATTCTAAAACATTTTCTTCGAAGAACCGTTACAACAAGTCAAGTTAAGCCTTATTAATTATTCATCAAATAAGAATATAGGGTGAAATTTTACATGGAACTTTGCCCCAGGAACATATACGTTGAATTATGACAAAAATATTCTGTGTGTCCATAGTTACTCAAATCAACTTATCAGCAATTTTGTGTCCAATTTTTTCCGTATTTTGACCTATGTTTCTCAGGGAACGTTGTTTATTTATTTATTTTTATAATTTATTGCACAAAGTACATAAGACGGGTCTAATACCACGCAGTATTTGCTACCTCTGTTCTATATCACCAGCCTGCTTGAGTTTTTGCTATCGGTTACTAGTAAAATTTTATCCTATATAGGGCCTAGACCTAGTAGTGAATGTCTTAGAATATAAAATCTCACGAATGTTTCGTCTTATTTATGGATATGGCTTATTTACGACACCAAATAAACTGAACTCTGCGCCTGTTCACACAATGTTACATAAGGATTTATGTAGATTTTATTACTCTGTGACCGGTTTAGGTCATAGTCGAGCAATTAATAGTATGTATTTATACATTTATATTAAGAGAGCCACGAGGTCGGTCTTGCGACATATTCTGGAAGTGACCTGTGACGTCCTTGAGAAGGCTGTTTCTGAACAGGTTTTTTTGGTCGCCGATGGAGTTTTGGAAAACATTGAATTGATTGTGAACGAAGATTTAGATAAGGTAACTGACGTTGAGTGTAGATTTTAGAAGGTAGCATTCCTGTTCTATCATATAAGTATATCACAAGACATTAGAAAACTATCTGAATAAGTAAGGTACCCTGATGTTTTAAAAAGGTAACCATGTTGACCAAGCTCAGAAATTTTGTTGGTAAAACGCCTTTTTTGGAAAGTTGGCCTTGTGCTCTTTTACCAGGGATCTTGCCCTCGAGTATAAGTCTTAAAAACTCATACTTGGTTCCTCTCTGTATCTGGCCAAAGCAGGCCCAGAACTAAAAAACAATATATATATATATATTACCCTAAATAGTATTTAAAAATACAGCTTTCCCGCGTGAATATGGAATTCATCCGCAAGGTAGTCACAAATAGCAATGGCGCGTTCAATGCTAGGTATCTCTCTCGCTGTAGAGAAGAGGCCTATACCCTGTAGTGGGTGGCTGGGGTTGAGGATGATAATGATCATGATCATGAAAAGGTAGTAAAAAGGTCATGTAACGTGATTCATATTCAGGGCATGATAAAAAAAGAGATGCCGTGTGATGCTGGCTTAGAATAGTATCGCCCAATTTCTTTCCCATTGGAGTCGTAAGAGGCGACCAAGGGACTCGAGGGTGTGTATTACAATTTAACACGATGGGCTGACAACGTGTTACTATGGCGATGCACAATTTTCCGGATTTCCCTCAAATGTTTGTTAGATGTGGCGTAAATTACTGTTTTTGCGGTGGTTTACGTTCTGCCTACCCCGCAAGGAATTAAAGGCATAATGTGTGTATGTGTGTGTGTGTGTGTTTGTATGTGTATAAAAAGAGCCATTGCTGAGTTTTGATTTTAACCATTTAGAGGCAGGTTTTTGTAGACGACCGTTAGAGTTTGATCCGAGAATTTCGAAATTTAAATAACATGCAAATTAATTGCGATTTTTAATTAACTTTGCAACAAATTGGTTATTTTTATAACAGCTTAAGTTTGATTGATATGTTTTGTGAATACTAATTAGTAATTAAAAAAATACACATCACATCAGCAACACATCAGTATAAACAATGATATTTTATGTATTTCAAAAACATTAAATTCCATTTAACAAACATGCTAGTCAATGGTTCTGGGTATGTAAAGTAAGGTATGTATGGGTCGCTATTTTGGGCGATGGGCCGACAACCTGTCACTATGGCGATACACTATTTTCCGAATGACTCTCAAATATTTGTCAGACGTGGAGTAAATGTCCTTTTTTTGCGGCCGTTTGCACTCTGCCTGCCCCGCAAAGGATAATAGGCGTGATTTGTGTGTGTGTATGTAAAAAGGGTTTTCGATTATATAAACCCAATTCTTAACTTAGAAATAACAGGTTTGTTGAGTTTATGACCAACCTGGAAAGTTCCAACCAAGAATTATCTTCAGTACAGTTGCCTACAATAGATTTACAGAGTAACATACGTTCGTGCATTATTTATTGCCTAATGTCACGGAGCTTAACTCATGGCCTTATTTTGAGCTTTTCTCGAATATCAGCAAAGTTATTTACTATTTTTGTTACTTTAATCGGAAAATGAAACCCTTGCAAAGGCCTCTTTGAAAATGCATTACTGTAATTAATATATGAGTAGTTTAGTCGCGGAATTTTAGGCTGCCTGATGCAGATTACGAGTATGATGTCATATTTCGAGCTATATTCCTTGGGGTGTTCCTTATCATTGGCCTGTCTATTGTTTGTAGTATCGGTCGACGGCCGATTTGGCGCAGTGGTTGTGCGACTGCCTTCCGAGTTCGATTCTGGGTGGGACACTCACAAAGTTGATATTTATCACTTTGTGAATTTGTTCCCGGCCTGGTTAGGATATTGATTGTAGGGTGAACCACTTGATTGTCGAAAAAAAAATAATGGATCCGTGCCTTTACACGTTAAGCCGTCAGTACCGTTAGCTGTCTATGATTACTTAGACGGCGGTCGTTTCACAACCATGTCAGAGGCTACTAGTAGCAGGCGGTTGAAAAACTCTGACACCAGGATTCATCGGGTAGTTCTCTACTGTCCCACACGAAAAGAGAAGAGAGTATCGGGTTACAAGTAAAATTTCTATTTAGAATGACCCAGTTCAAATAGAAAACGTTTCTCTGGTATCAAGATTCAGGAATGATGTTTATCAACGCCCAACAGGGGTAACAGATCATATTATATAACAACCTGTTCTATTTTGGATTGTTTGCTTTGGCAACTTGAGTTGATCTTAAACTCCTTCCGGTAGTTGATATATTGTGAGGATCAAATTGATTAAAGGAAATTAGGAACTAAAGAGTGTTGCTGCTGTTATAGTAGTACCAAAAATCAGTATTAAAGAAAGATTCTTAAAGACTTCAAATTAGTCAAAAATTATGAAATTTTATTGATAAACAGTATTTGTCTTTACTATTGTGCTTCTTCTTGCAAAATCTAAAATTGGTCAAGTAGTTCATGTGGGGTGTCATATGAAGGGCTTGATGTGCATGTAACGGAATCTTCAGTGGGTGAGTCCGACTTGCCCCTTTTTTAAATATAGGTAAGGTTTATACTTAAACACCGTTTGCACAACCATCACTCATCACAATATAACAATTTAATATCAGTTTCGGTAAGGCTGCAATCCTAGCGAAAGAGAAGAGATTCATTGCTAAGAAAGTACCCACGGGAAGCCATAGAAATTCAAAAACATCCGAATCTTTAACAGAGATACTGGATGTGGAATCTTATCAACTTATACTACAGATGTAATCAGTACACAGCCGAGGAACCAGATACGGTATCAGCATTCTGCGTGGCACCAGAACGTTACGCTTGGCAATTAAGAAATAGATGGCGGTAGAACAAAATAATTCAAATACTAAATAATAACGTCTAACACCATAGACCATAGTCATGAATACTAAAAGAATTAGTCGCCGGGTATAAGTTGCAAAACTTACCGGGTAGATGGAGCCGTGGCACGCGTAACTGGCATTAAAATACACTTGCAAAATTCACGGGCAAGGAACGAGCTGCGGTAGCTAAGATGGAGGAGAAGTAGTAATGGCATAAATCGCAGGTTTAAAAAAAAATTCGTGAAAAAGAACTAAAATTGTCAGTCAAATACTGTTACAGTCTGGAAATTCTGAAAAAAATTGTAATGTTACTGTCGACGATCTCACAGATTACATATACCTATCAGTTATACAATAATAACTTGACAAACTTTACTCGATAGAAAAAAAAAAACAAAGTAACCTCTATTTGAATTTTCTTTTTCAATATTAGGTATATATGTCTAAAGTTCTAAAGTTATTACAAAAAAAAACCTAAAGTAGACATTCTAATGGTATTTTACTAGTTTCTAAAATCTTGTGCAAATTTGACCGCAAAATGAGTGTCTGTTTCTTTCTGGCGCAGCGCCAATGAAAGGGACAAACTTTTCAAGTAAATCAGGGCCTTTATATTTCACATGGGTAAATAGTTAACGCAAAATATACATACATACATACATACATACATACACATATCACGCCTATAATCCCTTGCGGGGTAGGCAGAGCGTAAGCGGTTGTAAAAACGGACACTTACGCCACGTCAGACAATTTTTGAGGGTCATTCGGAAAATTGTGTATCGCCATAGTGACAGGTTGTCAGCCCATCGCCTAAAATTGCAATACACACCCTTGAGTCCCTAAGTCGCCTCTTACGACTCCCACGGGTAAGAAATGGAGTGATGCCATTCTAAGCCGGCATCACACGGCAGAAATATAAATATATTTTATTTCTATAATTATTGTAAGGTTAATACTAGACCTGTTAGTCAAACGCATCTTTAGTACGGAATACGGCTCTCACATACGGATAGCGTGCTTGGATCAATTCTTGATGAGGCGGCGTAAAAACCTCGATAGTACTTGCTTTGAGCTCGGCCTTGGAAGAAATCGGTATACAGGTGGGCGAGAGCGGATGATAGAATTGTAGCTACCCTCACATTTATAACGCGTGGCACGGCTCCATCTACCCGGTTAGTTTTGCAACTAATACCCGGCGACTAATTCTTTTAGTATTAATGACTGGGCCGATGGCGTAGCGGATAGTACACCTGCCTGCTACGCCGAGGGCCGTGGGTTCGATCCCCACAAGAGACAAATATTTGTTAAGTCATTTTCAAACTCTGGGTGTTTCTATGTATAATTATGTACCAATATATATTCAGAAAGAGTATAGGTATCATCGAATCTGTTGACAACGAACAACCTGTTAGTTTTTTTTTTTATTGGTTCTTATCGACGAATTATTTATATAGCAAGTTCCCGATATTTCGACGCTGTTGCAAGCGTCATGATCACGGGTAAACTAGTGGAACAGCGTGTGGCTGCTAGGGACAAACATATCTGTCTACCCTCATTCTTCTTCGTATATGTGGAACGCAATCGTCACTACCAGAACTCGCTCGAAAGTCGCCCCGACAACACACTCGAGTGATTTTAAATATTAATAGTGTAAATAACCGCGAAAGTTTAAAATTTAGGCTAGATCTTGCCCAAACAGGTGCCTTAATCCGCTATTTGAAAAACTTCTCAGTTGAATTTCAGTCAGATGTCTGTCAATTTAAAGTATAACGAATCACGGTGGAAAAAGAAATAGTTGAGTGTCGAAGGCATTTCAATGTCATAAAATTAAGAAAATTGGAGGCCAGCTTTAAAAGCCTTTTACACTGTTCCTGAATACCGTAATTCGGTATACATGCTGGATATCTTGGGTTTATTGAAATTACATCTATATAATAGACAGCAATGTATGCCGGACCGTACACGGTATTTAAACTAGTGTAATAGCGTTCAGAAGTGAATATATTAGCTACCTACTAATCAACAAAAATGTTAATCGATCTGTTTAATAGAATATTTTGGTACCTACTTCTGTTGGTTATTACTTATTGCTTTTATTAAACTGTAGGTTAGACATGTCATATTGACTCAAAATACAAAGGGTTCATACCGCGATACCCGATTTTGTGGAATTGTTCGATATTTCGACCCAGTTGCATGGGCCATGATCAAGGCCATCGGTCATGATCACGGTTGCGGTAAGAACCTTATTTTAGTCTTTTGAGTCATTATGTGTGACCGCCACAGTTTGAAACAATATAATCATGTCATTTCGTGATTATATAAGGTGTTAAAAAAATTAGCTGAGAATATTTTAAGGGGTGAACCAGTACGTGAAACTGAACAACTTTCCCCAAGGAACATGGGTCGAAATATGAAAAAATAAATTTGTATGGGAGGGCCAATTTTTTTTTCATATTTCGACCTATGTTCCTTGGGGAAAGTTGTTCAGTTTCACCTACTGGTTTACCCCTTAAAATATTCTCAGCTACTTTTTTTACACCATGTATAAAAAAATATTCAATTGTTTACTGTGATTTATTTGCAACAATTTGCTTCTGTTAATTTTGCATAAAGAATAAAGGAGTTATTTCTATTCTTATTGTTAAATAATAAGTAGCGCTTACTGATGCAGTACGAATAATAAGACTTAAACATCGATACAGTAAATGGAAAGAAATATGTTTAATAAAAATCACTAAATAAAAAATCATAATAACACACCTCAGTTATTTTATTAAAATCAAACATTTAGTCGGATTAAAATAAAAAATAAAAACTCATTTGTCAACATTAAATAGAATAGACACTTTAAAAACTGCAGAAGACTAAAACAAAACAATAAATAAAAATATTTAAAAAATATAGATTTTATAATGAGCAACTGGCAAATAAAGATAATGCTAATAACGACAAAAAAAACGAAACTTCATAATAGTTGTGACTGAGTAGGTACCAACCTAATAAAAAGCGATTATAGAGGTGGTTTACGACACTTTTATCATTATTAACAAAATATGCAAAACAGCTTCATTTTTGAGATGGCCCTTTTAATTTCAAATTTGCATCAGCAATAAAATCTTACTTTATAATGTTTATGGTAAGTTGTTTTTAGATTCGGTATTTCATTAAAAAATCACAATTTCATTATTAACAGTTCAAGCAATGGAGCTCTATAATACATACATATATCACACCTATAATCCCTTGTGGGGTAGGCAAAGCGTAAATGGCCGCAAAAGCGGACATTTACGCCACGTCTGACAAATATTTGAGGGTTATTCAGAAAATAGTGCATCGCCATAAAGACAGGTTGTCAGCCCATCGCCTAAAATTGCAATACACACCCTCTACTCCCTTAGTCGCCTCTTACGACTCCCACGGGTAAGAAATGGGGTGATGCTATTCTAAGCCGGCATCACACGGCACCTATAATAGGTCTGCAAAATTAATCAAAATACCTTTGAACACAAGTAACCTAAGGTATTTTCCTTTAAAATGCAGTTTAACAAAGTAATTGGTTCTAATAATAAGATGATAAACAAACAGCGCATGCCAGTGGTTAAGTTTAAATTAATAAATAATAATTTCAAAAGAGCCTTTTTCTGACCTCCGAAGTTCCGTTTCTTACTCATAGTTGTCCACTGTTTTCTAAGGGCATTGTTTTTGAGAAAACCAAGTTGCATTAAAGGGATTTGTCTCTCAGTCTCATCGCTTAAGCTGCCAGAAAATATTTATGTATACTGAAAATTATGAGGTAAACAATAGTCACTGTTTATTCTGCAGAAACATGGAAAATACGTTTTTTTGTTGTTTAAGTTTTGCTATTCATCATATTTTAATTAATGCGTATTGTTGTGGTTGCTATCCCATGTTAAATTACTTACTTCAAAGATAAAACAATTTAAAACGGATTTAAGTTGTGTTTATTCAGGTTTTTTGTATGAAATTGTTTTATTGTGATGAGTAATTTAATTTGTTTCCCAAATGGTGCAATCTCAGGAAAATATTACTTACTTAAATTTTGTATTCTAGCTTTTGAATTAATTATAGTATTTCAGTACAATAATTTGCCTTACCTAAATTAAGATCATTATCCAGTTAACGCACATCAATTTATTTACAAAGTAATACCTATGTCATTTTTTAACATCACAGGCCTAAGATTTCTCCTATATTTTTCTAAACCTATTTGACGGAAAGAAAAAGCGCAAAAAGGTAAATTAGGAGACTTTATTTTATTTAGACTTAAGTTTAGGCCTACGTCCAGCAGTGGACTGCAGTCGATTGATGCATGTATGTATGGTAAACCAACAACCTAAAGGTTGTTATCAAAATCAATTCTGATCCAAAAAAAACATATTCCTATCACTATCTGACCTCGGTTCCATAAATTCAAATCTATTGACGCCATGTTGATTAGATATTTATAAGAAATTAAATATTTTCCACAAAAAAACCATTTAAAAAACCTTAGGGTCATTTAATAGTTTTTTTCGGAGCATACCCTGATTAGAAATAGAATAATAGGATAGATTGGTGGATGTTTGTGAGATTTTTAGGGTTCATTATATTAAATAAGTAAACAAAAATTTCTATTCACTTTTAAAGGTTATATATTTTATACTTTTCTAGAGTTTGCACAACTATTACTCATCACAATAAAACTATCTAAAACGGTGTAAGTTGTGTTTATTTTGGATTTTAGAATTCTAATTACAATTGTTTCATATTATAGTATAGTAAGTTAAAACGATCTTCAAAATTAAAAATAACTTAACAAATAAAATCAAAATAAATTATAATTAATGGAATAAAATTACTTCACTAATATTATCTCCATAAAACTATCTGAAAACATCGAGTAGGTGTTAAAGTACAACTAATATCCTTGACTTTTAAATTTAAAGCCCTTTTAATAGTTCCAATAAAAATATTATTGCTTTAGAAATGAAATATTGGATCAGCAGGGTCAACTCGGTAGTTAATATAAAGTCAGTTATGGATAACAAATTAAAACAATTAACACATTTGATTAACTCTTTTTTATTTGATTTGTAAATGGAATTTATTTATAGCTACTACATTGATAAATTGTCTGCACGAGCCTCTCTGAGACATGCACACACGAGGCCTTTAAAGAGGCCTACTCAAAAGCGATAGCAATCGCTGCTATAGAATTTGTACACTCAGCATTGGGCGTATCCCATTGATACGATAAGAAGAAAAAGATAAATTAAATGCATATTTCGACTACATTCAAAGTGCAATGTTTAATATATTTGAAATAATATGACACAACCGTTTATAAACACGTGGGGAATTCGTTTTGCTAACCATGCATCAACATCAAAATTTAAAGCTGTACTTACAAATCAGCTTTAATTCCTAAACTTTTTGTACAGAACCTTTTACCACATCGACGATTATTTCAATTTTGTAAAACCTTCAAATACAAAAGCTTTTACGATTTAGTTCAACACAACACTATCTATGTAATAACTTTACGATAAGCCGTTACACTTAATTTGAAATATATATTTTGTGATATAACTTTTAAATTAAGTCACATTCTAACTTTTACTAGTATATGTAAGTACTATCTTTTATGACAAAAAGCGTACAAAGGTTAACGAATTTATTTTTTATCTCTATTCTAAATGACCACCTACCTAAATACAGGGTGTAATGGACAGCCCTCTGAATACCTATATGGTGCAAGCAGACCATGACAGTGAACAACTTTCCCTAAGGGAAACACACACACACACACATATCACGCCTATAATCCCTTGCGGAGTAGGCCGAGCGTAAACGGCCGCAAAAAACGGACATTTACGCCACGTTTGACAAATATTTAAGGGTCATTCGGAAAATTGTAAATTGCCATAGTGACAGGTTGTCAGCCTATCGCCTATGATTGCAATACACACCCTCAAGTCCCTTAGTCGCTTCTTACGACTCCCACGGGAAAGAAATTTGACTTGAAATAATCGACCTCTCAAATTACAAAAAATGATCAACCTTCCAAGCAAAATCACGATCAGCTAACTGCAATTACTATGGGATCAGGAAAGGTTAAAAAAAATTTTTTTTAACCTTTCCTGATTTTTTTTTTACGGGCAGTTACTTCTATGTCAGTTATTACAGTGTAAAGACCTTCATAGGAAGTTGTTCAGTTTGATGGCCTTAATGCATCCTACAAGTATTCGGAGGGCTGTCCCTTACGCCCTGTATAAAAGTCAAGGGTACTAACCAATATAACTACCTACCTACTTATTATTACGGCTTTTATCAAAAACTATTGCAACAAGATGTAGGTTTACGCGACTTTCTGGTTATTGATTTGGTAGAGAGTTTATCCCTCTACGTTTCGGCTGCTTACGGTAACCATAAGCAGTCGCGTAAACATACACCTTGAGTGATACTTGTTCATTTAATAATAAAATTTCAATATGTTTAAGATGGGGGTAGGCTTTTTACAGGGCATATTCAAAAGGAATAACTTAAAACAGTTTACATATAATTTCTGCACTATTCTTTAGACCTTATAGCACGTTCACACCATGGACATACTCCTGCTGAAATAGGTACTTTCATGGAAGTATCAACGCGAATGAGTGTTCACTCACTGCCGTTATACTCTTCTCGCACCAATATGAGTGAGCGATATGGCAAAACATTGCACACGCGTTCTTTTGACTCGCGTACAAAAAGCCGACAAACGAGGGAGCACGGGAAGTGGCAGCGGCATGACGAGTAGCAGCGCGAGTAACCTGTTTACATATTTGTGCTGCCCACTTCCCCCTGCCCATATTGGCATGGTATGAACGTGCTATTAAATAGGAGAAAGTAGCAGATAAGATAGGAGTGGGATCGGTATGAATAGTTTTGAAGGCTATGTATGATTTATTTTGAGGCAAGGGAGCTCATGTTCCGCAGCGAATCATTATGATCTTGATATGCTACCAGGTTTAACTTTAATATTACTGCTAGATTTATACCAGTCAAGGAACTCCACATTCTCGTGAAATACAAAGATATATTCGCGCCACCGACTCAACCAATTCCATTCAAAGATCGAAGGTTAAACGAACCGCTTAGTTATACCGCTTCCCTCTGCCCTTCTCACTTAGACAAAGAACTAGCTACGTCAGAGAGCGTACGATTCAATGGGCAAAAAACTTTGTAGGTTGAGTTTAGAGACATATCAACCTACTCACTAACATGTAGATTCAAGTGCTAGGCGGATTCAATTAGAGTTGGAGACTTTTGAATGTATTAAATGTAAACAAAAACAGGTAATATCACAAATAAAATTAAGTATATACCAAGCTAGGTATGTAAAAAATTAAAAATTAGATATTGGCAAGTGCATTTTTTTATTACTTTACCTGTTATTATGCCATGTGATGCCGGCTTAGAATATGCCATGTAATGCTAGCTTAGAATAGCATCATCCCACTTCTTTCCCATGGGTGTCGTACGAGGCGACTAAGGGACTAGAGGGTTACATGTGTTTTGCAATTTTAGTCGATGGGCTGACAACCTGTCACTATAGTGATACATAATTATCTGAATGACCATCACATGTTTGTCAGACGGGACGTGACCGTTTTATCGGCCGTTTACGCTCTGTCTACCCTGCAAGGGATATAGGCGTGATTTGAATTTGTTTTATCATTTCCATCGCAAATCGTAAGCCACCAGAGATAGTAAGCTCTCTGACTATCTGGAAAAGTTCGCGGAGTTGTACTACTTACAATCATTATACCTACCCTGGAACTTTGTAAAATCTGCTCCTTTGCCTTAATTAAAAATTGATTTTGTAGACTTTATCATGATAAAGATTTTAATTTTAAAGTTAGTAAAATTAAAACTCTGTATTGAATCTGGTTCACAGAAAGTTTTAGGAAATTGTAAATATCAAAATTATGGGAAATTTTCGAGGCACTCTCAAGTGGTTTTATGAAGGCGCTAAGGTTTTTTCAAATTACGTTTGTAATAATATTACACGTAAATCTTTCCCACTTTATGAATTATTCGTTAGCACACATATATTCCGTGTGATGCCGGCTTAGAATAGCATCACTCCATTTCTTGCTCGTGGGAGTCGTAAGAGACAATAAGGGACTCGAGGGTGTGTATTGAAAATTTTGGCGATGGGCTTACACAAACCTGTCACTTCACTTTGGCGATACACAATTGTCCGGACGACCCTCAAATGTTTGTCAGACGTGGTGTAAATGTCCGTTATATGTGGCCGTTTATGCTCTGCCGACCACGCAAGGGATCGTAGGCGTGATATGTGTATATATGTACATACACAATTTTCCGAATGACCCTTAAACGTTTGTCAGACGTGGCGTAAGTGGCCGTTTTTTCGGTCGTTTACGCTCTGCCTCCCCCGCAAGGGATAAAGGCGTGATATATGTATGTATATATGTATATATGTATGTACATACATTAACAGCCATAACAGTCCAACGCTGGACGTGGGCCGCCACCTATTGAGGGGTGAACACGCTTGGCACGCGGCTTGGCGACCGCAGTGCAAGGTTTCATTCACAGGGAACACTTCCGCCCATTCCCTGGATAAAAATCTCTTAGTCACATTTTACGACACCCACGAAGAGAAATAGAGTGATGCTATTCTAAGCCGGCTCCACACATCAAATTATTAAAGGTTGTCTGGAAGAGTTCGCTTATAGCGATAAGGCCGCCTTTGCGCATGAAAGCTATGAATTTTCCTGTTATTTTTATTTGTTATTTTGTGCCTTAAAGTGTTTTTACTTACTTACTTACTTATTATTTCTTTTGCGTTTATTGTATTGTTTCAATGTATTATCGATTTTTTGTATATTAACATGAATGACACACAATATAATAGCAAGACGACAAGTTTATTTCGTATGTAATCAAACTAACAGTAATTAATTAGTTACGAACACAATGTGAAACGGAACCTGTGACAAAACTATGGCTGCCGCCAGCCATATTGAATTTTGTTGATTGCCTGGTATAGTGTCAAACTTTCAGTTTAGAACTACGCCCCTTGAATTGAAATTAAGGCGCTGACTCAGGGCTGTCAACAGAAAAACTTCCATACATACATACATACATCAGTCTGTTACAGCCCACTGCTGAGCGTAAGCCTCCCCCAAGGTACGCCATAGGGCACGATCTCTCGTTTTCGCCATCTAGTCGCTATCAGCCGCTTTTTCTAAGTCATCGGTTCATCTGGCCGGAGGTCGTCCAACGCTACGCCTGCCAAGGCGTGGCCTCCACTCGAGAACCCGCTTACTTCACCGTCCATCGGTTCAACGACAGATGTGCCCAGTCCACTGCCTCTTCAGTTTGCTACACTTCCTTTCAGTTGACTGTTACAAAACTTATACTGCAAACAAAAATTATTTACATTATTTAATTTATTTTGTAGAGGTACATTGACCTGTTGTCAACATGTGCTTGTCTTATTATGTTCAATAAACATGATTCAATAATCCCAAAATTAACAATGCCAGTATTTACAATAAATATTAACAAAGAGTCCACTGCTGGACATGGGCCTCTACTCATGACAGCGCAGCGCAAGATGTTGCATTCATAGGAAATGCTGCTGCCCATTCCCTGGATCATTATCCCTTGGTGATGCTATTCTAAGCCGGAACTACACGGCCAGAATAACTATTTTTGAAAAAAGTATATCTGCCTACATTGTAAGAACCTCTTTTCTTTTCCCGTTGTGGGGCCTTGAAATTCGCTGAATCAGGATGAAAATACAGAGTTTTTATTTACGTAGACTTTTCGCTTTCAACGTCATTTATTTGGGTAAGGCTAAATAAAATTAATCGAGTGTTCAATGATTTCGGCTGTGTACACCGTTTGAGTTAGAATGATGAAAAAATCTGTTAATTCATGACCTGTCCAAAATAAGACACGTATTTGGATATGTATCTATTTTTTATTACGGATTAGAATTTTTTTTTTTTTAATTCTTTGTCAATTTGTTTATTCTGCTTTCTCTTTTAAATAATATTTACGCTAATTGGAAATTATGTAATTATGTTCTTCTTCACTGATAATAGACATCCCCGTTTGCATTGTAGGGACATAACTAGGTACAAACAAATACAAATATTTTTAATTATTTAACGCGTTGGGTATACAATTTTAGCAACCTTGCAAAAACAACGTGACAACAAAATTTTGTTGTTATTTGGTAGCACTATAGGCGCGGCTCCCACTTTTCATCCGTCGCTGCGTATTTTTACCGGAAGGTCACGCATACGTCTTTCAGACGAAAATAAATTGCGAAGTCCGATCTTATTCTTTTTGACTGGCCCGATGGCGTAGCAGATAGTACCCCTGCCTTCTACGCCGAGGGTCGTGGGTTGAAACACAAATATTTGTTAAGTAATTTTCAGATATTTGTGTTTAGTCTGGGTGTTTCTATGTATATTATGTATTTATTTACAAAAAAAGTATTTAATTATTTATATCAGCTATCTAGTTCCCATTGCCGTGTGATGCCGGCTTAGAATAGCATCACCCCTTTTCTTGCCCGTGGGAGTCGTAAGAGGCGACTAAGGGACTCGAGGGTGTTTATTGCAGTTTTAGGCGATGGGCTGACAACCTGTCACTGATTTGCCGGATGACCCTCAAATGTTTTTCAGACGTGGCGTAAATGTCCATTTTATGCGGCCATTTATGCTCTGCCTACCCCGCAAGGGATTATAGGCGTGATATGTGTATGTATGTATGTGTAGTTCCCATAGCACAAGCTTTGCTTAGTTTGGGGCTAGATGGCAGTGTGAACTGTCCAAGATATTTATTTATTTATCCCCATACAAATACGGTTACGCCTGTCAAGTTGTTTGGTAGGCTCTTCCGATAACGCTATTTTTCCAGCCCCATACAACCCCTGTCTGTGAGTCGTGTCCCATATATTTCTATGGCGTTCCTTCTTCACTGTAATTTGAATGTGGTGATTCTTAAGGAAACCTGATTGGATTGCTTTTATAGAGCTCTCCTACGAATTTTGAGCACCTGTTCAATCACCAACCTAATTTTTGATTAAGTTTTTTATTTGACCGTTTAATGTACACAATATAACACAAAGAACAATACACAACAGGTCAGATTATTTCTACTTACGACCTTGGGTAGTCAGAAGTCATAAAGTGAGGAAGTCGACGTGTACAACTTACTGAGTATGATACATATTAAGTTAGGCTAATTAAACAAGAATAATACAATGAATAAAAATAATTATATTTAATCTTATATAAACGTTATTATGAAAATAAAAGATAAACTTACATTTTATACAATTTAAAAAGTTTTTGTGCCCGATGCTCTAAGGTTGGCCCGTAAATAAGACCATCAATAACAAGTATGCAAATAGCATAAAAAGAACTAAATACAATGTTGCTACTAAACAAAATATTTTTTAAAAAAATATCTATCATTTATCTTATTACTAAAACGAAAAAAATGAAGTCGCTTCCCGTGTTCCTATTTCCCTTTGTATGCTTAGATCTTTAAAAGTACGCAACGGATTTTGATGCGGTGTTCTTTACTTGAATGGTTTTATGTATTATTTATGTTGGGAAAAGGTGTTTTTTTCGGGGTAAAACGGTTATGTGCAACCGCTGGGCTGAGGATGAAAATTATAGAAAATAATCAATGCTTATTTACGAGGCCTGCTACTAATGATACTAATACATACGAAACTTAACTATCTTTTGTATATTAAATGTTGATCTCGTACATGGGTTACTGTAGCTGCTGCTGAGAAATTAATTAATTTATTTTTCGTTTCGTGTGGGACACCGAGTCATCCAACGATCCAATGAACCCTGGTGTCAGAGTTTTTCAACCGCCTACTACTAGTAGTAATTCTAGACATGGTTGTGTATCGACCGCCGTGTAAGTAATCATAGACAGCAACCGAGACCGATGGCTTGACGTGCCCTGCAAAGCACAGAACCACCCTTATTTTTGGAAAATCAGGTGTGATTCTGTGTCAGTGTTGGTCCAGCCTACAAAATCCTAACCAGACTGGAACCAAATTCGCAAAGTGATAAATTTCAACTTTGTAAGTGCCCCACCAAAAATTGAAACCGGAATCTTTGCGTCGCAAGCAGTTGCACTATTACAAAATATTAACTGATTCTAGTTTAAAAATGATCTCTATATTTTCGCATCTGTGACTTCAAGTGCACAATGCGCGAGTGATGTGCTTGCTTGCTAAAGTAATTTTCATATTTCAGTCTGTCACGTTGGCAACACCTTATTCGGTACGACTCTGCATAGAAATATGCAGTTTCGCCGGAAGGAAATAATTTGAATTGTAAGGACATTGTGAATTGTGAGATATTGTTGGTTCTGTTGCACGTGTGGGAACTATTTTCTTGTTGATTTGACGCAAAGAAATAAAATGGCGTCAGAGAAGAAAAGTTGTTATAGACTTGAGTTCCCGTGTGATGCCGGCTTAGCATAGCATCACCCCATTTTTTTCCCGTGGGTGTCATAAAAAGTGACTTAGGGACTCAAAGGTGTGTATTGCAATTTCAGGCAATGGGCTGACAACACCCTCGAGTCCCTTAGCCACCTCTTACGACTCCCACGGGAAAGAAAAGAGGTAATGCTATTCTAAGCCGGCATCACACGGCAAACCAACATTCGAAGATATAATTTATTCCCAATCGCAATCATAAACTTAGGTTCCATTAATGCTAAACATGCAAACATTATAATTATTGTAAATTGGAAATTATTTACGGAATGCTATGAGCGTGTGTGTGGGTGGAGTGTTGTAAGCTGATTTATGTAGTTTTTTTAAGCTAGTGTAATCGTGAATAGCTTCGACAGTGGCGCCACTTCACAAAAATATAATGTTTTGCTCTTTATACAAACAATCTATTCGAACAATTAAAGTTATGGCAATTAATACCAAAAGTAGCAGTTTTAGGCATTTTCTGTCATAACTTTTACTATAGCGAATATTTCATTGAATTTTCAGGTTCTTAATACAAGTAAGGTGGCGCTGACCGCCCAGTGGCGCCCTCACCAGTTTTTTATTCTTGAAATCTAGAACAAACATTACAAATCTAAGACGGACAAATTGTTGTCCTATACGTTAAGTTTATTTTAAGGTAGAACAATAGGCTTCACATTGTTATGCGTCTTTAAAATCACTAAAACAGAAAATGTAGGATAGTATTATCACAGAATATATAATAGTACTAACGTACAGAAGAATCACTCCCTAAGAAATTACATGTTTAGGTATAAATTAATACCTACGCTCGGTGTACCCAACCGCTCACAAACAAAATTGAAACTTATGAACGCGCGCGAACGCTCAATCTCCCTTGCGCATCGCAGTTTTATGACTGAGCCGCCGGCGATCTCCAAGGGTTGTAACTTGTCATCATGTTATTCGTGCACGAAGATTTTTTGTTATTGATTTTGCTATAATATCTTATTTGTTCACTTAATCTACGGAAGGAATTGTAAGATTTGTAAATATTTATAAACCTAAACGAAATTATTAATGACTACTGTTTATATAGAAAAACAATTAATTATTCTTGTGTCTAACTGTTCTTTGTATCGAGTGGGACACCGAGTCGACGACCCGATCGATTTTTTAACGAATAAACGTACTGAAACACAGAAAAAAATTAAGTAAGTGTGCGCGCAAGCAGCACGTGCGTGCGAACAGTGCGGCGGCTAGCGGCACACTGGCGGTCTGGCGACGACAAATGACAACCCGCGGAGATTAGTCCCCGTAGGGAACCCGCCGGCGGAACATACCTAAACCGTGGAGTGAGACCCCCCTGGTATTATCACTTATTGACGTCATGATCCGCCATTGTAAAAAAAATATTTATTTCACATTTTTCTTTTTTTATAACAATTTTGTTTTGTCCTAATAAAAAACCATCTCGGGCGGGATAACAAAATAAAAATAAAGGCACTGCCACGGGGCTGGCTATGTTAATCACACGGCATGTAACTTCCTAGCAGATAAAAGAATTATATTAGCTAAAAGTAGTTAACTGAAAACTTTACCCTAAAATAAGCTGTAAAACTATTTTGAACTGTCATTTTTGTAGCTCGCAGCAATATGGGTGGAACGGGTTGGAATTAAAATAGTTCGCCGTTGAAGTTAGTGCTTGTTTTACCCCCAGTTCGGAACTTCTACAATAAACGCGTTTTTTTACGCTCCCCAGTTGGCTGTTTGCGTTGTAGTGCAGTTGCCTCACTTGTCTTATGTGAAAAGAATTATATAAAAACATACATAGGTACATACATACATATATCACGCCTTTATCCCTTGCGGGGTAGGCAGAGAATAAACGGCCGCAGAAAACGGACACTTACGCCACGTCTGACAAAAATTTGAGGGTCATTCGGAAAATTGTGTATCGCCATAGTGACAGGATGTCAGCCCATCGCCTAAAATTGTAAGACACACCCTCGAGTCCCTTCGTCGCCTTTTACGACACCCAAGGGCAATAAATGGGTTGATGCTATTCTAAGCCCGCATCACACGGCATTGTTGCATTTTATAAAAAAGAGGCTTCGAATAGCATCACCCCATTTCTTTCCTGTGGGTGTCGTAAGAAGCGACTAAGGGACTCGAGGGTGTGTATTGCAAATTTAGGCGATGGGCTGACAACCTGTCACTTTGGTGTTACACAATATTAAAAATTACCCTCAAATGTTTGTCAGACGTGGCGTAGAAGTCCGTTTTTTTACGGCCGTTTACGCACTGCCTACCCCGTAAGGGATTATAGGCGTGATATATGTATGTATGTATGTAGATATCTAAGAATAATACATTATTTTGTAGAAAAACTATATTTTGATGCTATTATAGAGCCGTGTGATGTCGACGTCGAATAGCATTACCCTATTTCTTTTCCGTCGGTGTTGTAAAAGGCAACTAAGGTACTCTAGGGTTACATGTGTTTTGCAATCATACCTGCCTACCCCGTAAGGGTTATAGACGTGACAATACATATGATCGTACGTAGATTGAAACATTATTGGTTATGAAAATAGTAACTAAACTTCTTGTACTTTTTCGAGTGGGACACCGAGTCGTCCAACTAGAATGAACCCAATGAACCCCGTTGTCAGAGTTTTTCAATTGCCTATACTGATCCGTGTAATTATTTTGATTTGACGCTGTTAAGCAAGTCTGTGCCTACTTTTTGGTGAAAAATTTTCCCTTAATAAAGAGCTTTTGCTTTTTTTATTAACAGAAAGATCCACTTTTGTAAAAAAACTGAAATTAAAATGAAATTTATCATTTCCTAAAATTTTGTACGCAAAAAAAAAAAACATTGAGGAAAATTGCAGAATTTTTCCGTGTAATAATCAAAAATTCCATTTGATTTATAATGCGCAACTCAATAATTTTTAATCTGAAACAAGCGGCTTTGGAAAAAAGTTGATACTTATTTTAATTGAGTAGGCAAGCATTAAAATTTAGTTATTCAAAGGCGCATTTTATTAAAAAGTCAGTTTGTATCCTGAACGTTAAATTTATAAAACGAGAATTAAAACTAAAAAATATCAATTCCATTTTTTATGATTAGATTGAATTGAGAATAGTTCTATGACTTAAGATCGAATCGATCGAACTTGACGTTAAGATCCGTCATAGTAAAAAAAAAGAAATTTGTATAACATAATTTTTGTAAATGCCGTGTGATGCCGGCTTAGAATAGCATCACCCCATTTATTTCCCGTGGGAGTTGTAAGAGGCGACTAAGGGACTGGAGGGTGTGTATTACAATTTTAGGCGATGGGCTGACAACCTGTCCCTTTAGCAATACACAATTTTCCGAATGACCCTCAAACATTTGTCAGACGTGGTGTAAATGACCGTTTTTTGCGGCGGTTTACGCTCTGCCTACCCCGCAAGGAATCATAAGCGTGATATGTGTATGTGTATGTAATTTTTGTAAGAATTTTGTATTGCCCTGATAGAAAACCAGCTCGGGCGTGATAAAAAATAAATATAAAGGTACTGCCTAAGGGCTGGCCAGGTTCATCACACAACAACTTTACGCCGCCACCTCCAGGCTTACTAGGTACCGGTTTTCTACATTAAATCTACACTAATTACCTCCATCACATTGATTAACAAACATCACGCTTTGGGAGAAAATCAATAAACATTATACTAATGCTGATTACCAAAAATAAGCGAAAATTCTCTATAGACCGTTTTTGTTAATGAAACATTTATTATACAGACGTAATTTATTGTTATCCTGGGAATATAGTTTGATGAGCTTTGTGGTTATGTTTTTGAAGATGATTATTACTGATGAATTTGCAAATACATTTGTGGTTTACTAGTCCTAAATACTCTAATGTATTAAAAATTAAAAATGTGTACGTTTAGGAAGTGTGATGATGAGGCTGTAGGCCGAGTGTAGACTGTGAGGAAAAGGGTAGCTACGCGCTAGGTCGGGAGTTGTGACCCGGGGAACGACTATTCCATCCGCATATATTTGGAAGTTGTATATATAGTAATCAGCGAAAACACTTCGATACCGCGTTTCAGCACTTGTATATGGTCTGATTTTTTAAATTTATAATATCATTTGCCTTATTAACAATCACTGAAATCAATTCCGAAAACTATTTCTCCGTAAGATAGCTGCATTATCCGTGAGTGGTGCAAATTGTCTTTATACCACGAGAAACTCCTTTTTCTCACTGATACACAGTTGTCGTTGCCGTGGCTAAATTCTGGTCAAAGTTTATTTGAGCTATCGACGTGAAAGAAGACGAAGAAGGCCGATACTATCTTCATCTTATCATTATAAGCAGATACATGTACAGTCATAACCACAATATTGTGTCCATAAACTTATAACATGAAAGAAAACAAATTCAATAACACACACACATCAAATAATGCAGGTACACCCGATGACGTACAAACAAACGCACTGATTGACATTACTTGATTAGAGCGGACAGCAGACAGTGCCGACGTTCATTTGAAGCGACAATAGATACCGATTACCGCACGCGGCGCAAAACCGTCTATTGTCGCAAGTTATGCATTAATGACGGAAACGTCAACACTTTGATTTAATTTCCTTTTTGATGGTATCGTCAAAATTTACCCCAATTCTACCCGTGAGTATTGTAAAAAACGACTAAGGGATAAATTCTCCCATTAAATGGGCAACAGCGTCCCCTGTGAATGTAACATCTTGCACTGCGCTTGCTGATTTGCAAGACAAGCGTGGTATGGCAAGTCCTTCAAATAGGGGGAGGCCCAAGTCCAGTAGTAAGCTGTTATGGCTGTTGATGTAAAGATTTAAAAAAGGCTTTTGACAGATGTGTTAAGAGTAATTTCATATTGTACGAAATTTATGATTAACAAGTGGACACCACCAGGTGAAAAGTGAAGCCGATGTCAAGTAAGACAAAATTGAAATTCTCTCAAGAAAGTTGCTGCCAAATAAAGGGTAGCAGCGGTCAGACTCTTTTAAATAACACTACTGTCTGAAGGATGAGATGTGTCACTGGATTCCTGACAGCCTTACAACTGCAAACCCTAACAAACACGGTCAAATGTTTACAAATAAACTTAACAAATCGAACCTCTTTGATCCCCTTTCATACACGCACACTGATGCCGAAAACGCAGTCCCTATAATCAACTGTACACACACACATTTTCGTTTGGTATACAATACTCCGCGCACTAATGAAGGTGTGTCAATCAAGCTGGTTGTTCGTCACTGGACAGCAAATTAGTGACAGCCGAAATCCAGTGTAATGATCTTGTGCACCGTCAATACCGAGGGATATAAATTAATGTGAGGCTTTAGGAAAACATGATGAAGTTATTTGGTGTGTGTTACTGAACATATCATCAACGTACGTTCCTAATGAGAATTATAGTATGTATTTATTTTTAGGCTGTCCACAGTGCCTTTTGGTAATATTATCCTATTGGTATGGGTCAAAGTTGGTGTGTTTGCTAGTAGCTGCATAACTAAATTAAAATGAAATATTCACACAGATAATAATCTTTGGCTTATTGTTACCGTTGAAAAGTAACTTATTAACACGAGCAGGATAGTGCATTAACAATACTTTCAAAGGAGGTGACGACGCTTCAGCTGTCTCAGAAAATTACGTTTTAGTTTCAGCTGTCTAACAACGACAAGCTGTGACAAATAGGCACTGTCGAATACTGTCGGTCATATTAGGCAGGTCATATTTTTAAAGTATCATCCTGACTTAATAAAACGTAGTTATCAGGAAACAAGTTAAAATAAAATTAAAAACCAAACATCTATCTATCCTTTTTATTCTGACAATAAAAAAAGGACGTAGAAAAAGTTCTTAATAGATTAGATAAAGCGTCTGCAGTCTTTAAGGAGCTCGCTTCCGACCTCTGTAGCCGAGTTTCCGTAGTCCAAGACATCGGACAGATCAGATAAGCGGCTGTAGTCTAGGTCGTTCCAAGTGCATAGCTTTACTGTTTAAATATAGACTCAAGAGTTCATGAGAGTATTTTTAAATCAAACTTGAAACAATGTGGGTACGTACACGCTTGCATCTTTGTTTTTTTTTTATTAATGATGGGTTTGCTCATGACTCTAGTCTAGGTCATAGGACAGAGACAGAGTCTAAGATGGAGCGAGCTCACCCAGAATAAGCCTGTTCACTCTTACTTTGAAGAGATTAGGGTTGTATGCGTTTGGAAACACTGACGCAGGTAGTGAGTTCCACTCTTTAGCAGTGCGCATTATAAATGATGACTGGAAGCGCTTAGTCCGAATTGGTGGAATGGCAACAAGGTACGGATGGTATCCGGCGGTGCGTCTGGATGTCCGATGGTAGAAGGGAGCTGGTGGAACAAGGTCGTGAAACTCTTGATTGGATTGATTGGTATCACACCAATCAATACAGGGTTATTTTTTATTTGCCCCGGAAATTTTACAGGATGATTCTTCTCATGATTCTGAACAACTTTCATTATAGGGTCACCTGCGAAATCGCGAAAATAAATCCAGCTGTTCCATAAATTTTGGTCGAGTAGGTATGAATTTTTCTATGGAGCAGCTGGTTTCTTTTTCGCGATTTCGCAGGTGACCCCATAATGAAAGTTGTTCAGAAGCATGAGAGGAATCACCCGGTAAAATTTCCAGGGTGAATAAAAAATAACGGGTACGGGTATCCTGTACGGGTAATTTTGGTGACCGGTCCAGATGAATTCGATAAGTGAACGAAAAATGCTCTAAAAATATTAATTGTTATAAAATTCTTACATAAAGCCATCAATCTGTGTGAGTTTTAGAAATAGTTTAACGAAACTAAATCAACGATCAAGTCGATTCCATTCCTAAACCATCGGTCAATGCCCACACTGTATGAATATTGAAAGGCGAGGGGACAAAGCAATTTCCCATAGTGATTACAATCGACGGTAAACCTGTGTTTGCCCGCCAGCCAATTAGACGGTATGGCGTTGTATAGGTTGTCCGCATTGGCTAATGATTAAAAGCAATTATTGATAGTGTTGATGTTGTCACCTTGTAAACTAAGAACAGTAGTGGTTCTTTTGTGCGTCCTTGTGGAAGTTAATAGGAAAAACTGTACACTTTATAGAGACTTTATAGAAACCTACTATCTTTCTTTGAAAATATATCAAATTGTATATTTAGAACTTAGGTTAAAAAGCTAAGCCATGAAAGCTTTGAATTAGTTCAAAAATAATAGAATTAACATGGGTGGCACGGAGCTACACTCAAAGTGCACAGAAATTACACAGAAAATTCGACTATTACGTTGATGACTTTTGTTTTAGTTCCAGTGCTCTAGTTATCTTAAGTGTTCTGACGTTAGCACCTTACGGCAGAACACATGTTGTTCAAACTTTAGAGAACAGTAAGTGCAAAGGTCTCTAGATGACTTGAAAGCTCCGAAAACGTCCTTGTTTGACCTACCTTTCCAAAGTTGTCGGCCTAAATTACCCCTCCCAAAAGTTTGTCATCCAAAACTTTAGACGGGAACTAGAATAGTGGCACGAACTGCTTTAGCCTCAGTTCTATTATGTTTTGAAAATAGAATTTCCCTCAAATTCAGTTAGCAAGGTTGCCGAAACAGCATAAAAATGGTTTCGTCATCAATGCTTTTTGAGGGTAGATTGTGAAGCCGATTAAACTAACGTGGTAGATGTTATTCGCGCAGGAACGGATTCAGATCAAAAAATTAAAATTTACTCAGGCACCCGCGATTCGTTTCAGCATTAGTTAATTAGTATGAACTTGTGTTAAATATGTTTTTAGGATTTGGCTCCAATAAGCTGTTTAAATAAACCACGCCACTGCTGTATTCGAAATCTATTTACTGTTTTTTGCAAAGTCGCGTCGCGTCACAAACATTCTTTATTTTAAAATTGTATTTCGTTTTTGTGTAACACCTATTTTTTATTTTCTTAAAGTTCCAAAACTAAATTAATACGTATACTACGATATTCCAAATAATAAAACAATTTAAAACTTTGAAGTGTCCCCGAAATACTAATTGAAATTCTCTAAATTAGTTTCTGCTCTAGAAAATATAAAGCTTCGAAAATAGTTTCGCAAGAAGCTTTTTGTTGATACGCGTGATTCCAAGTCACGTGAGGGCCTCATTTGTAGCTTTGATCTTCTATATTTGCCACCAAAGCCATAAGTCTCGCTGTAATGCCCCAGGCTAAGGGTCTTATTATTTTTGGGGCTGATAATTCGGTGCCTTTGTTGGAAGCTATAGAAATAGAGAGTGCGTATTGAAAGGAATACCTTTCAATACACACTCAATTAATTTGATATCTTTAATTTTAGCGAGGAGTGTGATTCAGTGGTTTTTTATAGCAGCTGGGCATGGTACCTTTATCATGCTCGCTTAAAGAGTCGCTTACCACACCGCAAAACATTTAATTTACCTCTCTGTCGTACTAACCTCGGTCAACACTATACTAAATATAGAATGTGCTCTTGATTTTTGTGGATTCTTTAGCCTCTTTGACATAAACAATCACTTACATAGAAGAAGAAGAACAAGAGTGTTTAATTAATCGTATCGTATATCGAACACTCTGTTGTAAGATTTTTCAATGCATGCTGTGCTTTCATCGAGAAAGGTAATATATAACCTTTTACACTTTTTATTAATTATTCTTTGTAGCTTAATTATTAACCTATAATAAAAAAATACAAGTGCTACATAAGAGTGACAAGAATTAATGAAGATGTATGATAAAAATGGGAAAAGCAAAAACAAAGATGAACCAGACCAAGATTGAGGTCAAATTTATTAAAACGAATAAAGCAAGATTATCCATTATCCTAGGTACTTTTTAGATTTTGAGTGGTTTTAGGTTAAGAAAGTACATGCGTAAGTACACCTACATTTTGCTTGGTCTCGTAAAGTTTACACGCCATAATATTATACCGTTTTGAAATATTTCTTATTCATACAATTGAAATGTTACGGGGTTGTTGAATATATTCAACCATAAGATTTATTTTAGACTAAAAGATAATAACAGCTCTTCACCCCACCTCATTCATTTTAACTTGATCAGAGTTGCCGGAGATCGAATACCCTTAAACAAACTTTTAGTACAGCGGAAGTGCAAAACTTTTTAATTGATCCACAGATAACGGCAGTGTTAGTTCTGAGTTCCTTTTAGTTCTAGCTCACGGGTTCTGTGGTAGAAACTTTGCTATCTTTGAGTTAATTTGTGGCTTTTTATGGAGGTTGTTGAAGGTTTCGTGAATGGTGATGTCATTGGTGATACAGAATGTTACACGAGATATAAATGGCGTTGAACATATGAGGTGCATCTTGTTTTCATGTCACTATCATGTTTTTCTTTCCTATAGTACCGTATTTTAAGCCCCGTTTAACTACATCATACAATAGGCGGCTTCTGTTGGCACTTGGACGTTGAGGGTACGAAGTAGATACCTGATGCAGACCACCAGGAGCGCTGCTTAATAATAAGAGATACAGAAATGTTTTGGCATTATTGAAGATATAAATGGCATGGAACATTTTGAGGTGTATCTTGTTTTCATGTCACTCTCATGTTTTTCTTGCCTCGGGGTACAGTCGCTTATGTACACCTAAATTAGAGTTAAACCATAAGAATAGATAATAATATTGCGTATAGAAACGAAACTCCTTTGTCTGGGCCCCAAAAGCCGCGCTTTAAATACCTACTTCCCCCCGCAGCCCGTAACGCCCCGAACTCTCCCGCGCTTTAAGTCGGGGCTGTCACGTGTCAATAATTTTATTCCAGACTAGCGGCCAGTCAAGCGGTTGCGACCGCTGCTAACAGTTTTCCCGTGGGAACAAAATATTTACCCATTTTAAAGTCTTACCTTACCATTTTATTGTTAATAGGTAGGTACAGAATTTTAAAATAGGTGCTAAACATACCTACGATACGAATGTGCTTATTTATCATTATCAGCTAACAATGACTTAGGCACTTAGGTAGTTTAAATTAGAAAATGGAAACTAGGTACCTACGTAAGTAAAAATAGGAGTACACACAACAATTACGTATAATAACGAATGGTAGGTACCTAGGTATTTACTGTAAAATCATCACTTTCCTTGGCTTATCTTTAGGCAAATTAAAAAAACTTAGATGCGGAGTCTTCCTCGCATCACTTTTGCAGCCATACATACCACAATAATTCGGCATTGCTAAATTTTTCACAAAAAATGAAAATTCGACCCGCACGACTAACGTTTCCGCGGCGAAGCGCACTCCCGACTGAATTATTCGCTAAGAGACAGCCAGACGGATTGACCTTGAGCGCGTCTGGAGCGGGAGTGTCATCTCTATGTGATTTCTACTCTATGGTTAAACCCCCAAGACCACTCATCCCATTTATCAATAGAAACATATATTTTAAAGTGAAAACTGGCGAAATATATGGTGGTAATTTACTTGTAACTCGAGACGGGTTGGGCCCCAATTCTCTAATTTTGAAGCCATCATAATGCCATCAATACTAAACTATAATTCTATTGTCATTGTGATTGTATATACTTCAAACTATAAGCGGAATACAAAACGGCTAAAAACATCCAACGCAAAAAAAATTACACTCTATTGAAACTCATCTGAGACGCATTTTAAATAGCGTAATGCGGCCCCTGGTGATACGGAACAACTTTCCACAAGAGCATAAGGTCGAAATACGAGAACCAAATTTAAATTATTTTTGTCATATTTCAACCTTTGATCCTTTGGGTAAATTTGTTCTTTATCACCAGCGTGTCTTTAGTTTTCGCTATCGGTCACTCCTTTATAAAAATCCTTAAAACTACTTTATTTATTCGAATTTATTACGAATTCTTTACAAACAAATGTTTTTTTATTTACAAACTAGCTGGTATACATGAAATTTGCAACACTGGATCAATTTTTATCTAAGTAATATTTTCCATGTGGAATAAGAGGACTCGATTGTGAATTGGGCGGAGTGGTTCTGTTTTGTTTTCCACAAAGCTCAAAATGGATTCACAAAACCCGATATAATCTGCATACCCGACCAATATTATTGATCAAAACTATTCATACGCAGAATTTTTAAATTCCATTTTCCATTTCTGGGAATTTCTTATGGAATTCATCCAACCATAAACATTAATAGCATCACCACACATGTTATATATTTTAGAGAAGAGGGGTGTTCTTATACTCATACCATCATACCTTATGTTAGTTTCGAAAATCTTAATAACCTTATTTATATTAACAAAATTATCTTTCAACAAATTATAAAAGGCAAATAACTTTATCAAACCTTTTGTATTGACACAAACACATGAAATGATCATCACCTCATTCAATATTGGATGACTCCAAATTCCTATCACGTATATACAGACCAATAAAGGGCGTCCAAACAAAAAACCTCCATAGCCTTAATCTCTGTTTACACGGAGCAATTAGCTGTGTGTCCACGCGACGATATCGGCCCGTGTAAACTTGCCTTTAGCAATCATTATGATGGCCGTTGCGATAATCGGTGCATTTGAAATGGCTTCCACGTGTTTGATTATTTTCGTTTAATTGTCTAGGGGAATTCGGTTTCCTAATTGCATTTGTATTGTTATTTGGATCGCGAGTCTCGTGTGTGAACTTTGATGTTTGTAGAGATAATACTGAAGCACTGTAAACTTATATTTTTCTAAAACCACTATAGATTGATTAATCGCTTCAGTAGGTACCTATGTTGAGGTACCACTGTGATAATATCTACCTAAACCTACCTATTGAAGAGATCAATACATCTCGAAACGTAGGAATTGTAAAATCTAAAATAAACACAACTTAAATCCGTTTAAAATTGTTTTATTAGGATGAGTAAAATTTGTGCAAACTGTGTCATCCCATCGCCTAAAATTGCAATACACACCCTCGAGTCCCTTAGTCCCTTAGTCGCCTCTTACGACTCCCACGGGAATGAAATGGGGAGATGTTTTTCTAACCGGCATCACACGGCATCGAAAATAATTAAATGAAATGAAAATATGATCAATTAATCTATAGTGGTCTTTGAAATAATTATTTGAACAACCTGGAGCCGTTTTCCACTTTTTTTAAAGCGTCGCAATTGTGTTTCAATAGAGTTTCAGTTGGATGTTTTTGGCTGTTTCGTTTTTACCTGACAGTTTCGAGTACTTATATCAATTTGGAACAAATATCGTTTTCAGACAGGGGTGGCGTAAAGTTACATGCGGTGTGTTTAACCTGGCCAGCCAGTGGCAGTGTTTATTTTTATTTTATTTAACCGAGCCGGTTTTTATTAGTATATTACAAAACTGTTATAAAAAAAAGAAAATTGTGTGATACAAATTTCTTTCCGTTATGTCCTGTGGTGCTGGTTTAGAATAGCATCACCCCATTTCTTGCCCTTGGGTGTCGTAAAAGGCGACGAAGGGACTCGATGGTGTGTATTGCAATTTTAGGCTATGGACTGACAACCTGTCACTATGCCGAGACACAATTTTCCGAATGACCCTCAACTTTTTGTCAGAAGTGGCGTAAATGTCCGTTTTCTGCGGGCGTTTACGCTCTTTCTACCCCGCAAGGAATAAAGGCGTGATATATGTATGTATGCACATTTCTTTTTTTTACAATATGACGGATCATGACGTCAATAAGTGATGATACTATCCTACATTGAATAAAGAATTTCAATTTCAATTTCGAATCTCATTGGCAATAGAATGACAATTGAGTGTCAATTGGCTAAATAATAAGAGTATCGGGGCCTTGTACACGTTGATCTCTTCAATTAATACCTTACTCGCGGTGTTAATAAACTAATTCTGTCTACTTTTCGTGTGGGACACCGAGTCGACAAACGACCCGATGAAAAAACATAACGATGTTTTAAGGCGAGTGTACTCAACTGCCTTGACAGTGGCTCCACTACACAAAAAAATCTCATTGTATAAACAATGTATCAGAATGTTCGTGTCTCAAGTTTTTAGTATTATCCTTAACGGGCCTACTTCCATGAAATGAGGTGAAAACGAGCTACGAGAATGCATTTTATACATATTCTAAGGAACATCACTGTCAACAAAATTTTGTTTTTTATTCTTCAAGATATGAGGAATAAGCCAGGGCAGCGCAAAATCTCATTTTATATTTAATAACGGAGAAATTAAAATTTGAAGTTACCTCTATTTTTCAGTGATGAAGCGTGGCGTAAGAGATTTCTTCCGCCAGTGCTAATCGAACTGTATTGATCTTAGTAGGATTATTAATGGCAATTTCACGTTGAACCCGCCCGGGCGGCTATTTTTTGACAAAACAACTTAGTTATTAAGAAATTTTGCAAAACACTTACTGTTTCCGGCTGCTTTCCTTGGGGGTAAAAGGTTTTTGTTTTGATGTGTTTCCTCTGCTGTCAAAACTGACGTGGAATTGATCATAGATAAACGGAATATGATGCAGACGCGACACACTGTACATTTGTTCGATATTTTGACCGTGAAAAATTATTGTAGCTAGAATTTTGCCGTAAAATATATCAACTATCTACAACAACGGCATTCTATCCGCTATGGATAATTTTGCCAATGTCAATACTACGTTGATTGGTACATCGAACGAAACGCAAAATATGAACCGATTAGACGTAGGTATTAAAAATATTTTGACGATCAAATAATAGGATGACGTGGTTGTTAGTGCAGATTAGTATGAAGTAGTAAGGTTCGATTTATATGCAACACTAGACGGCGACACGGCGGCACAAAAGCAGTTTTTTAACCGCGGCGGAAATTTTTAAATGTATATATGGAGCGCTGCGCATACGGTCACCACCAACCACAGTTTTAGGACAAATTATAAGAAAGCAAGAATTAGTACATTGTTGTCGAGGTATGGAAAATAAGACTTTGCTGGACGAGTATAGTTTGAAGTCCGAGCCGCAGGCGAGGACTTCAATTATACAAGTCAAGCAAAGTAATTTTCCCCGAGGCTTACATAGTGCTTTTCTCAAAAAAAAGCTAGGAAATGAAAGATTGTACTTCTTATAAAAGTTAGCTAGCGACCACAACACAACGAAACAAATAAAAATTTTCAATTTTCCCACCAATTGTAATTTTTTAAAATAAATTCGCCTGTAAGGCACAGTATTACGTAATATTCTGCCATACTAAATGTTTAGTTCATTCTTTTCTTTTTTAATTCTGGACAGGCAAGGGTCTTCACATCATACAGCCTCGTCTTTAGTTACCTGTTTCATACAAAATTACGTTCCGTTTCTATGAGAGTCATCGAGATAATTTTGAAATCAAATTATGTGGGTTTAGCGTATAACGAATTTATCTTAATGGACACCAGCAAAGGATTTCCATACATCTTTGCTGGCGTGATCTGAGACATGACAAACAATGTGAAACTTCGCGGTTTCTTTTTTTGAAAGAAATGAACACATTTCCTAGCATGTTTGAGAAAAATAATTATGTACATGTACTTACGTACATACATACATACACATATCACGCCCATATCTCTTGAAACTGGCGTACCTAGTATACAAAAGTATTATTTATGTAGTAAAAGATTTTTGACAGATTTCAGTTCAAGAGTGGGATCAATTGATTCGGAAGGTTTTTAGTGTTATGGGGTAGAAAGGTTCTAGAGTGGCACTGGGTCAAGATGTTCATGCTAGGGTAACACTGGGTTGAAAGGTTCTAGACTTATACCTAGCTGGAAAGTCCTAGAGTGTCACCGAACAAAATGCCAATACTAATGTTAAAATTAGTTTCCAGGTAGGTACTTATCATTTCGGGAAGGTCGAGGGTATCATTATATTAAAGGTTGTGGTCACCCTGGTTCGTTGGTAACACCGAAATATACCAAACATTGTATAGGGCTATAAATCCCTTTTCTAAAAATACCAATTTCAAGACCAAAATATATAGGATTATCCAGATAGGAATGGATTAAAAACCTTAGTCAAACAAACAATTAGAAGCACCTTCGATTTAAATTTTTCTTAGTTACTTTAATAGATACCACCAAAATGTATGATAATTTTTAACTATGAAGCAATTCAACTGGTGTCGGTGATTAAATGAAAAAGATTGTAAAAGGTGTTCGAAGGTATGAAATTTTTAAGGCATGCGGCTCTGTGTTTGTCTGATGGTCAACAAATATTGTTCAAAAACTAATGAACGGTGCGAGAATGCGACCGCTATTTTATATATTGTCATATCATAATATCATACTCGAATATATAATGGCCGTCGCTGATTGGTTTTTGCTATTTATATTTTGAACTTACATCTATGTATACTGATTTATGCAATAAACGTTTAAAATTGAAATTGAAATTTAACAGTATTAGTTGCGCTTAAGGTGCACGCAATGACGAAAATGACAAAGAAATATCCAAAAAAAGTTTCTTAATGTCGAAGTTCGCAAAAAAATGTACAATACCAGGATGGACAAAAACGAAACAAAAATATGTTCGCGGAAAGTGCGTAACATGATACTGACCACTTGCATGTTTAAACCTGAACTAATAAGTTGGCTTTATTTAGTTTAATGACTTTGCTTCTTCTGAAATAACGTAAAACTAAAAAGTTGTAAATATGATTTGAGATGTTATGAAGATAAGTGTTTTGTGAACTGATTAAGCCCTTATTTTTAGACCAATTCTTTTCATGTACTGAAAGTGGAAGAATAACAAACAAACATACAGTACAGTTTATACAGTTCATAATTAATATGGATACTATGCGTTCAGCTAAGTCTTGGCGAATGGTTCAGCTTATTCCAAAATATGGTCCTTATGATATAATATAGGTTAATATTCCTTCCAAGTTATAATATCAACTTTGTGCGTAGTCCACCGAGAATCGAACCCGGAACCTTAGCGCCGCAGGCAGTCGCACTACCATTAGTCGTCAAGTATTGTATCAGTACCAGTTAGACTAACACTATATAAAATGGTGACAACTCTATAATATACTCTTTGACATGACTTCCGAATTTCATTTGAATTTCGTTCCTTCCGTCGAAGTACAAGCCTTAAGTAAAATTAGTACCTACAAACTCAATAAAATATTCGCTGTAAATACCAAAAGTGGTCGTTTATTGGCACTTTTTGCCATAACTTTAATTTAAGCGAATATTTTATTGAGTTTGTAGATTCAAATTTTACATACATACATACACACATCACGCCTATATCCCTTGCGGGGTAGGCAGAGCGCAAACGGCCGTAAAACGGACGTTTACACCGCGTCTGACAAATATTTGAGGATCATTCGGAAAATTGTCTATCGCCATAGTGACAGGTTGTCAGCCTATCGCCTAAAATTGCAATACACACCCTCGAGTCCCTTAGTCGCCTCTTACGACTACCACGGGAAAGAAATGGGGTGATGCTATTCTAAGCCGGTATCACACGGTCTAAGCGAAACAGAAGCAAAATAATAAACAAGGTAAAAAAAGCTTTGAATAATAACGACTGAGTGTAAACATGAAGTTATGGAGTGGAATAACCATAATTAATTTTATAATGAAACATTGGAAATGAATACCGGTGAATATTAAAACATTGTATTTGGTCAAGTAAACAATCACTCCGAATTTATTAATGAGGCTTTTATTGTAGAAAATGCGGCGGAAATAAATTAAAAGATTTTTAATCTACGGGTAAAGGATAAAATTATAAGTTTGATTTATATAAAATATCTTTTAGAACTTAAAAATTATCTTCTGGAAAACTACGTTGCTTTCAAAGGATGAACCCGCGCATGTAACTGAACAACTTTAAGTAGTACGAGTAACATGAATAGTTATTTTTTTTTGATAAAAAAAATTTTGGACTTCCCCTAGTAAATGCAGTCAGCTGATCGTGATTTTGTATGGGAGGTCGAATATTTTTTGTCGTTTCCTGAGTTGATGTTTTTAGGGGAAAGTTGTTCAGTTTCAAGGTCTGTATGCACCTAATTAGTATTCTGGGGGATTTGCCTCACACCCTGTATATAAAAGTCTGCCACTTAGATGCCGTGTGATGCCGGCTTAGAATAGCATCGCCCCATTTCGTAAAAGGCGTGATATATGTATGTATGTATGCCACTTAGATAGTTAGCATAGCAATCAGCAAACCCGTTCTATCAATACTTATTAGCAAGTCTTTAGCTAAATCTTATTACACCGTTCTCAATCCTATTGAGAAAATCTAAATACCACATGGTCATATACGGCTTTTAACTTTATCTGGTAGAAGTCGTTTGTGAAAAAATAATTGTAACTTCTGCAAAAAAATATAAAATCGATTTCATCTCACAAAGGCATCGAATTAACAAACTTCTCTTAAAACTCTGATGTCTGGTATTCATGGGGCGTTTGTGGGATTTATAAACTATGGAAAATTCAAATCGGAAAGGCAAAATAAATTTTAGTATGAAGCTTTTTATTTAAAAATCGGACTGATGTTCAATATGTAAAACTGTCAATAGTGAAGCTTTGAAATTTGATAAAATTCGAATATATCAAAATCAAAATATGAAAATATATCGCTTTAGTAAGCAATATTTCATTGGAAATGGAACTAAAACTGAAACGTCAGCCATATGCGATAAAATTCAAACGTGGACCGCAATTTGATAGAAAACATTATTTCAACGAATGCTTTCCCAGTGTTACTGATCCAAAAACTGAAAAATCGGTAGTTGAACACGCGAAACATCGGAAGATTTGTATTTTCTACATAAACTACTGGTTAATGTCTTTTGCAAGAGCTATCTTAGTAATTTGGTCCGTCAAAATATACGATACCACACACTTGAAAGAACCACAAAAAATATTTAAAGTTGAACAACTTCTGATAATTTTATCAAAAATACTTGACTATTACTTCGCTTGTGGCAAGCGTCAAAAGTGCAAAGATTATGCGATTTATAAGGGAAAAAGTACTTTGTTACATTTCTTATTACAAAAATAGTTCGACATGGCTAAGTTTTTTGACAGCGTCGAATCGTAAAGAAAAATATTTGAAGCACTTCCTTAAAGCATACATACATTAGATATATCACGCCTATTATCCCTTGCGGGGTAGGCAGAGCGTAAACGGCCGCAAAAACGGACATTTACGCCACGTCTGACATATATATGAGGGTCATTCTGAAAATTGTGTATCGCCATAGTGATAGGTTGTCAGCCCATCTCCTAAAATTGCAATACACACCCTCGAGTCCCTTAGTCGCTTCTTACGACACCCACGGAAATGAAATGGGGTGATGCTATTTTTAAGTCGGCATCACACGACCCGAAAGCAAGTCTTTAAGCAAGCCTTAAAGCAAGTCTAACTTTTTTGTAATAACACAGTTATTATTTTAGTGAAAATCGGTAGAAGGGGGCAGAATCGGTATACCTACCGATTTTTCGATAGGTTCTGTTATCCCACTGGAAACTAAATCCCACAATTTATCACTATGCATGTTTTAGAGCGGGCAAGCGCCACGGTCTGACCCGACTATTAATATTTAAATATTGAGGTTTTATACGTAACTACTGGAAATTTATTCAGCCTTCATTTGTGAAAACAAAAATAATACGTTTCTAATTTTTTCTTTATTTTATTTTGTAAAATTCATTGCAAAATATGAATCACAAGATGTTGGTGAGCTGACTATAACTCAGAATTTGTTAGTCAAAACAAAATATGAAAGGTACACGAAAAAAAATATTTTACATACAATATAGAAACAACAATACAATTTTGTATAATATCTTTTATGATATGGGTATACGTATTGGGAAAATAACCCAATACAAATAAAAAAAGAATCGTATGTTATCAGATTTTTCATAAAAATTGTACAAATGTCCAGCAAATTATACTTTTAGCAATTGGAGTTTGGATATATCTCGCTAAATGTTGGGCTCAGCGGTTCGCAATCTGCTTTCTGGTTCATGTATCGATGTTCAGTCATATCGTATTTGGGATTTAAATTATTTCAACCAATCTATCTATGGCAAGCGCATGGCAAACATTTTTAAATTGGAAGAGGCGCATGTCCAACCGTAGACTGTTGTAGTTGTTAAACTGAATCGATCCATTACGTCACAATAAATTCTTTTCATTTTCAATGCACCATGTAACAATTATTATTATTTCTTTAATTTTTATTTTTCTGGAAAAATGGGAAATTTTCCCGAATTGAGACCATTATTTTTTTATAGTTTTCTCTTTGCAGTCAGTTACCGAGATAAATTTCTCTTGAGGCTGGCAATTTGTTGGCGAAAATTTGATAAAGTACTTCTGACAGTACAAAAACAATATGATTACTCACTGCTTTCGTGTGAATTCTCAGTGGAAATATTGGCTATTTTTATGATAAACAAACATATTAGTTCATTCCACTTATCGAAATTGAATCTTCATTTTTGTATTGGAGTCAACTTTGATTAGTTACACATTTTGTTTCACGACGTTTCTATAGTTATATTGTATGGGACTTTTAAATATGGCAGTAGTAGTTGGTTGAAAAATTTACACCAGGGTTCATCGGATCGTTCATAGACTCGGTGTCCTACACGAAAAGAAAGAAGATAAGACTTTTTTTAATATGGTGGGTTCAAAATATGGTCCTACGTAAAACTTCTGCTACGAGTACAGCAACGTCCTTATTTTTTGGTAAGCATGGTTCTATCTACCGAATACTAGTAACATACTGTAAATATCCGAAACAAAGAAGACCTATGGTAACTTGAACATTTACTACAAGAATGATGCTGGATTTAGTTAAACTCTGACACCAGGTTTCTTGAAGTACATTGCTGTGGTTAGTTTTATGTTCTTTGGGTCAAACAACTTAGTGGGTCACACGAAAATGAAAAATGATAGATTTTCCAAATTGCTTACTTTTTATTGTTTATTGTTTAAAAACATATGCAGCAACAACTGTCCACTGCTGGACGGCTATTTCTAAAATTTCTAGGTAAATAACCCGTCGACAGCATCTTTCATTTTAAGCACGTCCGCCCGGAAATATATTCATGTTGTTGTGGGTATCGTAAAAAAATCGAGTTTAGCAATAAAGCAGATAGTTTTACGGCTGTTTTATATCTACCGCCGACAGGTGAGGCTTAGGGGCGCAGATATTTCAGCCGGCCAAGGTTCCGTATCGTTACGTTTTTACGTTCCCCGCGGGGTTTACGCAGTAAAGTAGTTGGTGTTGGTCTTTATTTACATGGGTGTTGCGTTTGGATGCGAGTGTCGGGTTTAGGGTGGTTATTCGTGGCAATTGTGTCGATGCGTATCGGTACGTAACCTATGTGGAACAAACCATTTTTCATGAGATGCATCCTACTTTTACTTGAGTATTGTACGATATGGGGAGACCACTATAAGATTAAAAACTTTTATTTTCACTGAAGACTTTATTAAAATATATATTTTTTATGTAGTAGTATATTATTGTATTTTATTTGTGTATGTGTATACTTTTGTAGTTAATTTCAATAATCGTAAGTACATAATTTAATTTATTTTCAAGTTCCCGCTTTTTCTCCTCTTTCATCTCCATTGGGTTGGCTGGAAGAGATTTCTCATAGAAATAAGCTCGCCCTTGTAACTAATTTTAAGTTTTTCACCTATTGTATTAATGTGTACAATAAAGAATTCATATTATTATTTTACAATGCTTTTTGGGCAATGAGAGAGACCTACACGCAGCCATTGGAATCTCCGAACAAAGCTTCCGGACCGTATACCTGTCCCAGTCCCACGATTATCTTCTGAGTTACGATTAGCTACATCGAGACGAGGCTGTATGGTTTTAAGACCTTTGCCTGTCCAATGGATAAATAGAATACAAAAGAATTTTATCTATGCCTGTCAAATTCAAACTGTCATTTTTTTCACGGCCAACTTCTAACGATTTCTATTTCTTTAATTACATTTATCCTTAATATTATTGTAAACATTGACCATTTTATAACCATTTATTTTATTTTGAACTGTACTATGGGCAAAGACGAAGAAAAGTGAACTTGGCGAATACGAGGTGACGGCATTCGATAAAAATTTGTATTGCTGTTTTTACGATCAAGAATTTATTGAAACTGTTTAGAACATCGTTTAGAACGCAGTTTCGCTGCAATTTTTGTGGTATGTAATATAAGTAATGATATGACTTCAACGTTCATACTTATTCGCTATAGCAAATGTAAGCAGCTTCCCTTGATGTTGATATCACAATATTTTTTTGCTGATGTGTGTCTAAGTATCTAGTTTCTTTGGTGCGTTCATTACGGTAGTGACCAGTTTAAAACAATCCAATGCTTTCTACTTTCAGAATATACCAAAGATTAGAGCAACTTAGTTGTTGTGATCTTAGTAGACTGGTGATCTGTTGAGTTCCATACAAATGAAGATCCACACATTCGATTCTTCGTCGGCATCCAAACTGGTGAATTAAATGCATGGTGATCGTAGCAAGTGGAAAGATGTAGTCTCTGCCTACCCCTACGGGAAAGAGGCGTGATTATATGTATGTATGTATGTGAGTTATACTTTTTCTCTTTCCGCACGAATAACCGCAGTATCAGCGTATTTAAACTGCCTACTAGGCCGACGAGGCAGTGTAGCGATCAGCATTTAAGTAGAATCATCTTAAACATCATCCCGGCCTGATGGCTTGATATGCTCTCCAAAGCAATGTACAATTGAAATTGAGAACAGCTCACCGAGCGATAAGTTGGCTAAGTATCATTAGACGCTAGACTACTGCATCACAGAAGGTGTGCGTCAATATAGCATGATGTCACACATTCTTTACCACCTTGCCTATAATAAATGAACTCACGACTTCCCTACACTTATTATATACAATAGAACAATTACAGCCTAACACTATATTAATGTTTCAGAATAGTGCAATTCTATGGGCAGTATCAGCGCTAGACTGATACAGAAAAAAAAATAAGAATCGTATCCGCGCCTATTTTGCCTACCTGATAAGGTAGAAGGTAATGTCGCAGGTTTTAGACCAAAACCTAGTTTTGTTATCTTTTATATAAGACAAATTAAACTTAATTTTAGTTTAAACATTAGCATGGAGAAAAAATAAGTGTACCATATAAGCTTGATGGGCTGGGTGGCGTTTTCGTTATTCAGCTCTGAAAACACATAATTATAAACCTGATATAAACAATCTAGGTTTGCACGTCTATTTTATCAAAAAATTGGTTGGTCATGATCAGCAAAGTACCTAAATAGAAACTCAAATTTCTTTGACACACTCAATTATTATTGTGTGGATCTTTATTTATCTTATCCTGTTGTAGTTAAATTGCATACATTCATTGCGACGGACAGAAGGCTCGTACTTTGAGATTTATCTATCGTATCGTTTTTAATAAAGTTTTCCTATGCTTTATTTTCAGGCTCCCAGAGTGATACGAATAAGAAACCGGCGTATGGCGGCTTGAGGTGACAGTCGTTTACTTCGTGTTTAGTTTGCTGTAGTAAAATTATTCGTTTTTAGTTTGCTGTAATAAAATTATTTTAAATTATGTAACATTCATTTTATTTAAATTACCTGTATAATAAAAATACCTGTGAAAAATACTACCTATTACTGTGACTACTACACATCACTATTAAATACTAGGAGGTAACAATATAACGTAGCGAGTACGTCCATGGTACATCACAGTAAAATTACACAATCCATGGTCAATTCACGTAGTGGTATATTGTAAGTCTATGGTCAATTCAGTAAGGACTTCATGTACTAAGGCTAGTTGCTTATCTGTCCTTTAGGACATATATATAAGAGATCTGTGCCTACACGAGAATGAATCCTAAATTGTCTGTGCCAAAAAAATGAATTTAAATTGAGAATGATTTGAGGTGCCAGCTATACGAAGGAGGCTGGACCTCACATCCCACCTGGACCTCCTTCGTATAGCTGGCACCTCAAATAAATCTCAATTTAAATTGAGAATGATTTGTTGATTCATATAAACAAAACTTGTAACAAATTGAAATTGACTCCAATACAAAAATGAAGATTCAATTTCGATAAGTGGTATGAACCAATGTGTATAACATAGGAATAACCAATATTTCCTTTGAGAATTCTTTTTTTTTTTTTTTTTTTTTATTAATGATGGGTTTGCTCTTGACTCTAGTCTAGGTCATAGGACAGAGACAGAGTCTAAGATGGAGCGAGCTCACCCAGAAGAAGCCTGTTCACTCTTACTTTGAAGAGATTAGGGTTGTATGCTTTTGGAAACACAGACGCAGGAAGTGAGTTCCACTCTTTAGCAGTGCGCATTATAAATGATGACTGGAAGCGCTTAGTCCGAATTGGTGGAATGGCTACCAGGTACGGATGGTATCCGGCGGTGCGTCTGGATGTCCGATGGTAGAAGGGAGCTGGTGGAACAAGGTCGTGAAGCTCTTGAGCACACTCTCCGAAGTACAATCTATAAAATACCGACAAGCAGGCAACCTTGCGGCGATGTGCCAGGCTATGTAGCTTGGTGTCCACCAGTTTTATGTCGCCTATGAGCCTCTTGGCCCTGCGTTCCACCGAGTCAAGAGCGGCAAGTTGGTATTTGGCTGAGCCATCCCAAAGGTGACTGCAATACTCCATGCAGGATCGGACTTGTGCTTTGTAAAGAGTTAAAAGCTGTCCAGGCGTAAAGTATCGCTTCACTCTATTCAGGACGCCCAGCTTTTTAGCCGCCGTCTGAGCCTTGTACTCGAAAGCGACTTGTACTGTATTCACACGAAAGCAGCGAGTAATCATATTGTTTTTGTACTGTCAGAAGTACTTTATCAAATTTTCGGCAACAAATTGCCAGCCTCAAGAGAAATTTATCTCGGTAACTGACTGCAAAGAGAAAACTATAACAAAATAATGGCCACAATTCGGGATAACAATTATTTTAATATACCTTAAACTAGCACTGCTACTTTCAGAATGATTTGCGGTGCCAGCTATATGAAGGATTCTGGACCACACCTATATAATATGACTAGCTTTTACCCGCGACTTCGTCCGCGTTAGATAGTTTTTTTAGGCAGAAGTTCTAATGTAGGTATGTATATTCATAGTAAGTGTGACAGTGATATTAGAACAGTTCTTATCTCTACTATTTAAAGATAACTTGCTTGCTTCTGTTGGTAAAGGGACAATTCAAAATTTGCTATCCGGCCTGAGAGATCAATATTTATAACCATTGAATACAATGTGATGCGCCGTGTGATGCCGGCTTAGAATAGCATCACCCTATTTCTTACCCATGGGTGTCGTAAGAGCCGACTAAGGAACTCGAGGGATGTGTATTTCAATTTTAGGCGATGGGCTGACAACCTGTCACTATAGTGATACACAGTTATCTTGATTGACCCTCAAGCATTTGTCAGACGCGGTGTTAATATCCGTTTACGGCCGTCAACGCTCTGCCTACCCCGTAAGGGATATAGGCGTGATTTATGTATGTATGTATGTATTGAATACAAAAGTCAGTAGATAACAGAGTACTTAGTCCAGAGGTGCCGATTTGAGCACATTAAAATGGTCAGCATAAGTAGATAAGACAGATAAAAAGGTAATTTAAGTTACTGTAATACATTTTTATACCTCTTTACCACATTTTTTGTTTTTCTGTCCTCGGTAAAGAAGGCAATGTCCTTTCTCAACTTATTCCCATCATACTGAACAACTTTTGTTCTGGAACCATTTCTGTATCTCCAATAGTTTAGGTGGGCTCCTGATGGTAGACCTGGTGTTCTACATAAGGTACTCCAGATCCTCAATGTACTTGTGAAAAGAAGCGGCCAATCATACTGAACAACTTTTGTTTTGGAACCATTTCTGCATCTCCAATAGTTTAGGTGGGCTCCTGATGGTAGACCTGGTGTTCTACATAAGGTACTCCCGATCCTCAATGTCCTTGTGAAAAGAAGCAGCCCATCATACTGAACAACTTTTGTTTTGGAACCATTTCTGCATCTCCAATAGTTTAGGTGGGCTCCTGATGGTAGACCTGGTGTTCTACATAAGGTACTCCCGATCCGCAATGTCCTTGTGAAAAGAAGCGGCCCATCATACTGAATAACTTTTGTTTTGGAACCATGCCTGTATCTCCAATAGTTTAAGTGGGCTCCTGATGGTAGACCTGGTGTTCTACATAAGGTACTCCAGATCCTCAATGTACTTGTGAAAAGAAGCGGCCAATCATACTGAACAACTTTTGTTTTGGAACCATTTCTGCATCTCCAATAGTTTAGGTGGGCTCCTGATGGTAGACCTGGTGTTCTACATAAGGTACTCCAGATCCTCAATGTACTTGTGAAAAGAAGCGGCCAATCATACTGAACAACTTTTGCTTTGGAACCATTTCTGTATCTCTAATAGTTTACGTGGGCTTTTTTTTTTTGAAAACTTGCAAAATTTTCGACCGCGGGCAGGATTTGAACCTGCGACTTTCGCATTACTAGTGGCGACGCCTCTTCCATCTGGGCTACCGCAGCTCATTTCTTGCCCGCCAATTTTGCAAGTGTATTTTAATGCCAGTAACGTTTGGCATGGCTCCATCTACCGGTTTAGTTTTGCAACTAATAACCGGCGACTAGATCTATCTTTACAGATTGAATGTAGTCTAAGCGATGAAAACCAGCGATAAATTGAGTACCAAATTTTAAAACACTTCCCGTGTTAGGTATACAATTTTTGAAAACTTGCAAAAGCCATGCCAAGCGTTACTGGCATTAAAATACACTTGCAAAATTGGCGGGCAAGAAATGAGCTGCGGTAGCCCAGATGGAAGAGGCGTCGCCACTAGTAATGCGAAAGTCGCAGGTTCAAATCCTGCCCGCACTCGAAAATTTTGCAAGTTTTCAAAAATTGTATACCTAACACGGGAAGTGTTTTAAAATTTGGTACTCAATTTATCGCTGGTTTTCATCGCTTAGACTACATTCAATCTGTAAAGATAGAATTAGTCGCCGGTTATTAGTTGCAAAACTAACCCGGTAGATGGAGCCATGCCAAGCGTTACTGGCATTAAAATACACTTGCAAAATTGGCGGGCAAGAAATGAGCTGCGGTAGCCCAGATGGAAGAGGCGTCGCCACTAGTAATGCGAAAGTCGCAGGTTCAAATCCTGCCCGCACTCGAAAATTTTGCAAGTTTTCAAAAATTGTATACCTAACACGGGAAGTGTTTTAAAATTTGGTACTCAATTTACGTGGGCTCCTGATGGTACACCTGGTGGTCCACATAAGGTACTCCAGAGCCCCAATGTCCTTGTGAAAAGAAGCGGCCCATCATACTGAACAACTTTTGTTTTGGAACCAGTTCTGTATCTCCAATAGTTTAGGTGGGCTCCTCATGGTGGACCTGGTGGTCTACATAAGGTACTCCAGAGCCCCAATGTCCTTGTGAAAAGAAGCGGCCCATCATACTGAACAACTTTTGTTTTGGATCCATGCCTGTATCTCTAATAGTTTAGCTGGGCTTTTTGTGGTACACCTGGTGGTCTACATAAGGTAACCCAGAGCCCCAATGTCCTTGTGAAAAGAAGCGGCCCATCATACTGAATAACTTTTGTTGTGGAACCATGCCTGTATCTCTAATAGTTTAGCTAGGCTCCTGGTGGTACACCTGGTGGTCTACATCTATACTCCAATTCTTCGAATGGTGATAAAAAATAGCCTATGTCCGTTCTCGGTATGCCAGCAATCGCTATGCCAAGTTTCATGAAGATCGGTTAAGCGGTTTGGCCGTGAAAACGTAGCAGACAGACAGACAGAGTTACTTTCGCATTTATAATATTAGTGTGGATGAAATTTCACTAGTGACTTATAACGAATACTCAAGACGGGTTGGTGATTCGGAACAACTTTCCCCATAAAACATAGGTCATAACATAAAAAAAAATTAACTTCCCATACAAAATAACCATTCAGATATTTTTGTCATATTTCGAACTATGTTCCTTGGGGAAAGTTGTTCCTTATCACCAGCCCTTCCTCTGTTTCCAATTTCGATCACTAGTACAACTTTACCTAGTACACAACATTTTTGAATCTTTGGGATTGGTTGGCTGGGCCTTGTATGAAAGTTTATCAAAATTTCAGGATTTCCTGTCAAAATTACTTTTTTGCTGTTGCTATTTCTCCGTACTCACGCGAGCTAAAATCAATAACTGGACGGAATATATAAAATCGGAAAATTTCAGAATACCAAACGCAATAAGATCGGGATGTGCCAATAAATAAGAATTTACCGTCGGTTTCAGCAACATATAAATTGGATAAAGATATTTGAAAATCGAACGTTCCTCTGCGAAGTGGGAGAATTTGCTTTTGAATACAGTGAGAGGTGAACTCAGTAATGCACTGCACCAAATTGCACAGAAGCTCAAGTATTTCTATATTTTAAAGTGCACTTCTTGGTTCGTGAAGAAATCCGAAGTGATTTATCTTCTGGATTGCTTTTTATGAATACAAAAGGATTAGCTTCATCGAATACAGGGTTTCCATTGAAATATACTGTACACTGCAAGACACCAACATTTTTAGAGTCTAGTTGCGCCATTTTTAATTCGCTGCTTCCATGGATAGTAAAAAATGCAAAGCATAATTGTTTAAAATGTTGTCCAATTATATTATGGTTTTGTAAGGAGCGTCGTCTTCAATCAAAAGACAGCAACCGAGACCGACGGCTCAACGTGCCTTCCAAAGCACGAAACCATCTTTCTTAGGGACGTTTTTTTGTTACTTTTTGCACAAAAATGTACACCGGCGGACTTAACAACATTCAGGTGGTTCAGCTTGCAATGTCCTAACCAGATTGGAAACCAATTTACTATAATATCAACTTTGTGTGTGCCCCACCAGGAATCGAAACCGGAACCTTTGTGCCGCAGACAGTCGCCCTTCCACTGCGCCACCTCGGCCGTCTGAATGAAAATTAATGTGTAATATATACATTTTTTAATATGCATTTCAATTCAGATGTATGGGGTAAAAGCCTCCTCAAAAATCGAAGTCCACTTCTCTCGGTCTTCCGCTGAGTTCAGCCATCTTGTTTTTATCAAGAACCAGTCTCAAACATCTTTCTTTCAAATCAACACACCACCATTATCAGTGAACCGAACATTTGTAACAGATAACCCTCAAGGGCGTTACAACTTTTATTAGAAACCAACGACTTTGGTAAGAATTACTAAGTACCCTTGTACGCGATTCCAACTTTCTTTGGGGAAAGTTTTTGCCTTCCAGATTAGGTTAATGAAGAACAATACGGCGGTTCCCCCAGTTGTCGTCCATCGGTGCGTTTTTATAACGCAGCATGATGTAAATGGCTACTATGGTGCGTAACGGATGCGTCTGTCAGGTCGTTTGACAGACGCATCCGTCCGCCCTAGTCACTGAGGCGTAATGGGCCTGGCCAACTGTCCCAGTCGCGCGCGATTCTAGAAGTTGTTCTGGAAAGAACGGATCATACTAAATCTACCTGGTACGTGCCAGTAGTTCCCAAAATGTGTAACAAATGAGGGACCTCTGCGCCCCCGCCGGCGGGGGCGTCGGTTGCTTGAAGAACTTGTGAAGTATGATCTAATCGCAATGGCTGCAGCAGCGGCTACTGTGATATCGTCATCATTTCCCAAAAAGGACGCGCCGAAATAGACGTATCTAGTCTTCCTTTAAAAATTGGCAATTTATAGATAGTGGGTACAAGCCAACAGTAATATGAAATATGAAATAGCTCAAGCCTTTATGCATTTTAATGGAGTCGAATATAAAATAGAATCCACTGAGGATAATTGAGAATCCACTCTGCATTCAGTTAATCTAAAAACTATACTCAAACTTGACTCACAGATATTTCTGCTGACTTTCAAAAAGGAGTTTATGAATATTGAGCCCGTGTGAAATATTTTTAGAATTGCACAATATTTTGACATCTTTGTTAGCAGCGCTGCGGTGTGTTCATGACTTTACAAACTTTTACGGCGTGTTCTACATGGGAAACCGAACAATTTCATATAAAAAAACATAAAATATGATTTTGTATCATATTGTTAAATTATTTTATAAAATTAATTTATAATTAAATTTAAATATCTGCTGTGTGATGCCGTATTGGAAAATATTTACCCCATTTCATTCCAATTTAAAAAAAAAAACAATTTTCCGCATGACCCTCAAATATATATCAGGCGTGTCGTAAATGTCCGGTTTTCGTAGCCATTTACGCTCTGCCTACACAGCAAGGGATTATAGGCGTGATAATCTATGTTTGTTGTATCATGGGAGAATAATTTCTTTTTGTCTCTCAATAATGTTGCATCGGTGCAAAGTCAGTCACTTTAATTTCAGATGAAAACCATTCGCTAATGTATTTAAAAACCTCAAAGGGGTATTAAATATTTCACAGGCCCTTTTAACTCAAACAAAAAAAAGGAAGCACTCTATTAATGTCCAATAAATTTTATCGAATCGCACTTGGCTTTAATACGTTGTTTAATCGATGCTTGGATCGTAGGGCTGCCAAGTCTGGTTGAAAATAAAACGATTATTCTGCAACCATGTTTTCAGGTCAAGGTTTTTAAACCGTCTGATAGTTACTGGGTAACATACATGCAGCTATAACGCCATTAATGGTAGGTAGGCAGAGCGTAAACGGCTGCGGAAAAAAACGGACATTCACACCACGTCTGACAAATATTTGAGGGTCATTCAGAAAATTGTGTATTGCCGTAGTGAGAGGTTGTCAGCCTATCCCCTAAAATTGCAATACAAACCCTCGAGTCCCTAAATCGTCTCATACGGCTCTTAGGGGAAAGGAATTGGATGATCCTATTCTAAGACACGGCAGGCTAAGCCAGCATCACACGGCATACTTGGCGGTACGGGTATAGGCACCACTTTACTTCAGTGCCAATGTTCTCTTAGGCTACTGGATAACTTCACTTGATCTTCGTCTCTGTTCAAGCTATATTTGGCCACTAGCATAAACTCTATTTCCACCCAAAAGCTATATCTGGCCCTTAGCACCCAAAAGCTATATCTGGCTGGTCGAAACAGGCCCAGTCTGAAGCATGAAGCAAATAGATTTTTAAACGGGGTCAAATATTAGATCACTCACTTGGAAATGCATTCTTATTAGTCAGTTGCCTAAGTTAAAAAAAATGGACGGTAAATATTTGTCCACCTGACAACCCTACTCGGGTCCGATTCCGATTGTAATCCGTCGGGGCGAGTCGATTCGTAATCGTGACCACACGCGTTAGATCTGGCACATACGGAAGCAGCTTGTGTACTGATACGATGCGGTTTCTTTTTCTTTTCATTATTGCGATTCAATATCGTTGTAATATAAAGAAAACGTAGTGACTGGTGTAGAAAATGGTATGCTTTTAAGGTTTGTTCATGTAGAGAGGACGAATGAAAAAAGAGTAACGAAACATGTGTATATGACAAGTGTGGATGGAAACGTCCGAAGGGGAAGACCTCGACAAACGTACCTATATTGAATCAGGAACGTGCTTAAGAAAGGGCATGTCAAGACGATGAGCGTGTATCGATGAATGTAGAAAAAGCGAAATAAGTATACAAGGATCGTAGTTAGTGGAAGAAAGTAGTTTCTGACTACCCCGCCGGGAGAGAGGCGTGTTGTATGTGTGTATGTATGTATGATGATTTATAAAGTAACTCGACAATTGTATTTATAATCTTATATCCTTTTTTCAGGTTGTTTCATGCATTGGAATTGTGTCCTGTTTAATTTACTACACTACCAATTAATCTATGAGACATCGGTTTCATGAGCGTCTTAACGGGAAAAGTTTTGTCCTCTACGATAAGCTACTTAGCCTAGCAGGCAATCGCATAATTGATGTTATCCGTTTTTCACGATGAAATAATGAATATCAAATATATGAAAAACTAAAAGTTTTTTAAGCATTACAAGTGGCAATAGAACGTTCTGTGGCACTTCAGGTAAGGGAGTATCCGTCCCCGCTCCAAATAACGGACCGTATGTTTTCATCCCATAGCTCTGCAATTAAATTCAGATAGTATCTTCTCTCACATTACTGGAAGTCCCATATAATTTAACTTATAATTATAACGTTTCTTACAAAATATTTATCTATTTAAATTCTTCAGGTGATTTATAACGAGTGTTACGTTAGACTGCTATTACGGGTGTTAACGGTTTTTACTTCCGTATTTATGATCGTGAAATATGTTGTTGGTTTATTAAATTGCTGGTCTATTCGAATATCAACCGGCTTGGTGTAATTTAGTAGCCAAATAAACCAAATACATTATCATACATATGTTATCAGCTACTGGATGGCAAAAACGGGATGTTAAAACCATAGGATCCATCCTATAATCGTGCCCTATGGCGTACCCAGGGATAGGCCTACGTCCAGCAGTGGACTGCTATAGGCTGATGTATGTTAACAGCTAAAACAGACCACTGCTGGACATGGGCCTCACCCTATTGGGAGTATTGCCATACTCATCACGATTGGCAAGCGGATTGGCGAGCGCAGTGCAAGATATTGCTTGTGTAGTGAACGCTGCTGCCCAATTCCCTGGATAAATTTATCCCTAAATCTGTAGTATTTTGGTGACGCTATTCTACGCCGGCAGCACACGGCAAATAAATCATGTTTTAAATCTAAATATGTTAAAACGGTAAAGGATATGACGTTATACGGAAATACTGCAAACACATAACGTTGCAGTTTCAAAATATTATGTTATTGCATCGTTTACGGTACCGTTATTTTTTAGGGTTCCTACTCCGCTATCAAAGTGGTTTTCTAAGTCTCCTTCGATTTCACAATCGCTTGTTTGAGGGTGATCTAAATTATTACTACGACGGTTGAAAGGCAAAAGGGGCTGAGCGACATTTTGAGAACTTTACAGGAGAACGTTTTAAAGGTGCCGAAATCAGAAAAAAAATTATAACTTGTTGCATATTAAATATTTGACAAAATAAAAATTAAAATAAAATTCTAAATATGATAGCGCATATTTCATAGAAAATCAAACTGTTCTGCTGTTAATATTAAATAAAATAAATGGCGGTTGAGACCAAATGACCTAAACGAGGGGCAAGGTAAAAGGACCTATGGTCAAGACAAATTTAAACAAATCGTGGTAAAATGGCTTAAGCATATTAATTCCTACTTTAAAATGAGGTAAAACGCATTACTATATAACTGATTCATTTACAGTGCTAGGTAGAAAAACTTACTTTTCAATGTATGTAATTATAAAATGAATTAATACGATTTATGTTACTTAAATTTGATATAAAGATTCAGGTATAATGCTCTACCTCATAAGCTTTGTATACAAAGAACGTGGTTAAATAACTTAGTTGAAAAATAAATAAATTATAAAATGAAGTAATACGAATTATGTCCATTAAAGTAAAATTAAATTTTTTGGAATATAGAGTGAAGTGAACAATTTGAAAAAAAAAATACAGGAAAAATGATTGAATTACACTACTCTTTAAAACAAAAACGGTCTAAACGTCGCGCCTTTGTTCGAAAAACGTTAAAGTGTGATTTAAGCCTTTACATTTGAAGGAGTTAAGAAAGTATCCATAGTATAAAATAAAACAAAATATTAATTTTAGTAGCTAAAATAGTTTTAGTATTTATTTTATTATTAAAGTTAGTTTATGAAACTTAAAACAATACCATGCATTATTTTTAGGGGATACTTATGACTAGTGAACGATATTGAAAACTGGGTATGAGCTAGTGGTAACAAACAACTTTTCTTAAGTACTTTCTTCTATAGTAACTCAACCAGCTGAAAATGTTTTGTTATCAACGTATACCTAATTTTCAGTATCAGTCACTAGTCAAATAAATGTTACCTGCCATAAAAAAATATATCGAGTTGTTAACAAAGTTATCAGAACTTCTAAACAAAACAAATACTTCGATATGAATCAGTCATCTACTTAGTTTCAAGAAATCATTCAATAACTGGCATAAAAATGTTTTTAACATAAAAATATTACCTTCTAAACAAAACAAAACATAAATCTTTTAATCAGTCATCTACCTAGTTTTAAGTAATCATTTAAACACTAGCATAACTGCCATAGATAAATAAAAAAATCGAATTGACAGTAACATCGAATAAATACACACGGCATTTTAAATTTTAAAATAATCATATTAGCAAGTCTGCTTATGAATTTACAATGGTCTCGATTCTAGAAGTCGCTATTCTTAAAAACTTTATAAAAATACTTCTTTACTTATAATCAGTCATCTACTTACCTAGGTGGCTATGAAGCAATGTTGCATGTCGCTGCGACATGCGAGTCGCATGCATTTGTCCGACTTTTATTTTGTATGGAGTTCTTTGAGAGTACTGACAGACGCATGCGAGTCGCGCTGTCGTGCAACAATCGTGCGATAGCACGACTCGCAAGCATCTATCAGTGCAATCCATACTAAATGAAAGTCGAACAGACGCATAGGACTCGCGTGTCGAAGCGACATACATCACAGTGTGTGATTCACCTTAGATGTACGAAAACTTACTGCCACATCAATATTGATCAAATCTTGTTCTTTTTCCGATCAGCAATATTTTTGGTACTTGTGAATTCACCTCCTCTGGAAAAATCAATTCTTCTTTGGTATTTTGTACATTCTTATCTATGTTTAGAAGCTCTTCTCTTTTTTTTGGTGTTTTGGTTTTTTTTAATTTTGGTTGTTTCATACTTTTTTTGTTTGTTGGGTGTTTCTTCTATATTTTTTCTTTTTGTGTACATCATAGGTGTTTCTTTTTTACATTGTCTTTTGGTATTTTTCATATTATGTGTGTCTTCTTTGTTTTGTCTTTTGGTATTTTTCATAGGTGTTTCTTCTTTATCTTGTCTTGTAGTTCTTTTTTATTGGTCTATGTTTTCGCTATTGTGTTTATCCTTAAAAAGACGTTTACTTATTTTCATTACATTATCATCTTCTTTTTCTTATCTTATCTGAACCATTGTTTATGTTGTCTCTTAATAGTTTTCTTCAAGCGGACTCCATTTTTCTTTATCTCCAAAAAAAAACATGATTAGTTGCCTGAATAAACTCAGTGATTCAATCTTAAGTTTCACACTTATTTTGCCACTCTCTTTATACAATTCGTTTCTGCAAAGGTAAAAAAAACTTGTCAGATGCACGACAGTGAGACACACAAAGTTGATATTTGTCAGTTTATAATTTTGTTAGTTGTTCCCAGTTTGGTTAGGACATTTCAGGGTGAATCACATAATTGTCCGTAAGTAAGATGATTTCGTGCTTTGGAGGGCACGTTAACCTGTCGGCCCAGGTCACTGCCTATACGGATAAAAGGCATATATTTAGAGATGTCTTAGTGATCAATAAATTCAATACCGGAAGCGATCACCGACTTGTAAGAGGCACCCTAAATATCAACTTCAAGCTAGAAAGAAACCGCATGGTAAGGCATGTTCTTCGTCCCAATCTGCCCCAAGCCGGACATGATGAGTTCCAACTCGAATTAAAAAATCGGTTCGCTGCCCTGTAGACCCCTGCGAATGTTGACGAGGACTTTGAGGGCATAATTGGGGCTATATGCGAAACGGGACGGAGGCACTTTCGGAAAAAGCGAACAGATAAGAAGTCTAAACTTTCAAGCGAGACCTTGGAAATTATGCGAATTCGATGTGAAACACCAGAGGATGCTTTCCCAGTCACTTAAAAAAAAGATCCGAAGTATGGTGAGACGCGACCTCAAAAGTTGGAACAATTGCCTCATAAAGGAGGCGATTGAGAAAAATTGGGGGTCTAACTACCTCGAATGGTGTAACTGTCACATCGGTTCCAAAGATTCTCGCTGAAATTGAGGACTTCTACGGAAATCTGTATGCCTCGCATGCGCAGAAACCTCCACCTGACGCGACCACAGACCCCAAAGCTCCACTCCCTCACCACTTTACAGACGATCTCCCTGATGTGGATGTAGACGAAATCGGGGTGGCTCTTAAACAGCTTAAGAATTGGAAGGCTCCCGGTAAAGACGGAGTGGCCTCTGAGCTACTTAAGGCTGGTAGAAAACCTGTCCTGGAGGAGCTGAAATGGCTATTCAACTCTGTTGTAGCCAATGGGATAACCCCGAAGTCGTGGAGCAGAGGTGTTGTGGCATTGTTTTTCAAGAAAGGAGACAAAACGCTCCTCAAAAACTATAGGCCGATCACACTTCTGAGCCACGTCTATAAGCTGTCTCGAGAGTCGTTACGAATCGTTGGCATTAAGATTTGACGCCTTCCAGCCACCGCAACAGGCTGGGTTTCGTAAAGATTTCAGCACCGTGGACCACATCCATACTGTACGGCAGGTTATACAGAAGTCAGAAGAGTATAACCAACCGCTGTGTATGGCCTTTGTGGACTACGAAAAAGCCTTCGACTCCATCAAAACCTGGGATATTTTAGAGACAAGTGAATTAGCGATATGTGGAGGTGCTAAGAAGCCTATATCAAATGGCAACGATGTCCATCCAAGTACAAAACCACAAAACAGGATCCATCAAACTACTCCGAGGTGTAAGGCAGGGTGACTTATATCCCCGAAACTCTTCACCAATTCGCTGGAGGATATCTTTAAAACTTTGCAGTGGGATAGACTAGGCATCAACGACAACGGCGAATATCTCACACATCTCCGCTTTGCCGACGATATAGTCATAATGGTTGAATCGCAGCAGGATCTGCAAAAAAATCTGACCAGCCTCAACGTCGCCTTGAGACGTGTTGGACTCGGGATGAACTTGGACAAGACAAACGTCATGTTCAATCAACACATCATCCCCGAGCCGGTCTCCGTCGAAGGTACAGCCCTATAGGTTGTCCAGAAGTATGGGCAAACTTTGCAGCTAGGTAGAGATAACTTTAAGGCTGAAATCACCAGAAGAGTGCAGCTGGGCTGGGCAGCATTTGGGAAGTTGCGTCATATTTTGGAATCACCCTTGCCACAATGCCTTAAGACCAAGGTTCGATCAGTGCGTCCTGCCAGTCATGACCTACGGAGCTGAGACGTGGAACCTGACAGTTAAACTGGCCCACCGGTTATATGTCACTCAGAGAGCTATGGAAAGGTCTATGCTCGGTATGTCTATAATGGATAAAATCCGGAATGAGACTTTCCGCAAAAAGACCAAAGTAACGGACATAGTCTGGAAATGTAGCAAATTGAAGTGACAGTGGGCTGGGCACATCTGTCGTAGAACCGGCGGACGGTGGAGTTGTCGAATGTAGCGCACGCGACCCACAATTTCACTCACTGGCGACTCGCTGGCGACTGAGCGAGAAGTAAACACAACAAACGCGCGCGCACTTAAATTGCGGATGGGTCGCGGGAGACGGAGAACAGGCTCGAATTTAAGAAATCTATGGGCCCCATCTAAGAACTTGCAAAATAATTATGGTTTAACCACCTTTACTAATGGCTTTAATATATTTTTTTGTGGGCTTAAATAAAATATTCTATTTAATTTTGAGCTTTAAATGCCTTAAATCATGTTTTAATAATCTAAGTAAAGGTGCTCACCATATTTGTTTTTAAAACAAACAAATTTATAAAAGGTTCGACATATCATATAGGTAATTTGCAATGTATTGAAAAACGAATTAGCCAACAATATTGACCGATTTTAAATCCGTCAAACAGATCCCACGAAAAAAATTTCGAATAAGAGTGCGAGGTTAATCGATCTTTTTGCGAATGCTTCAATGTTCTGGATCTATGAAAAAGGGATCTAGTGACATAACTTCTAATTGCAGATTGACATAAAAAGTTTCAAGCATCACAGTTGTTAATTTGAGATAGAGGTAAAAGAGTTCAAGCGACACAGTTGTTATTGAGAGATTGAAGTAAAAGGATTTCTGCGACTCAGATGTTATTTACAGATCGAGGTAAAAGGGTTTAACCAACAAAGTCGTTGATTACAGATTGAGGTTATAGGGTTTAAACGCCAATTGAAGTCAAAATAGCACGAAGTAAAAACGGTTAAACGACGTCATAGTGTTTATTAAGATAAGGTAAAAGAGTGTTAATACATTAAATTACAAATAAGAATCAGGAATAATGATTGAAGCAGTATCTGCTCAAAGAATGGGAAGGAAATAACGACTTAAGTGACAGAAAGAATACCATCGTGTGGCACAACGTAGACTTATTAATTATTTCAGAACACGCAGAGGCACCCAAGCGACAATTTGTTTTTAAATGTGGGGGGTACTAAGCGACACAAAAATGCTCCGATTGAAGTCAAACTCAGCTCAAAAAACGCAGAAAAATCCGCTGATTCCAAATATGTATAAAAGTCATTTTGGCCCAAGGTGTCGCTTAGCCCCTTTTGCCTTTCAACCGTCGACTATATAAAAAAATATTTCGGTAGTGGTACTGCTATTTACTGCCTTTTTCTATCGGTACCATAACCCATATAATAACCTTTTATCCGTCTATCTCTAAAATTTATACCGGTACCGATATTTAACGGTAGCTTAACCCCGTACCGTAACCAAAAGCAATTCTAGTTGTTAACTACTTAATGGTTTGATCTTACTTGGTAACAGCAGACTTTTTGAAATGCGTTTCCTATTAGGTAGGTTCAGTGCATGTTTTTGACATGGGATTTTTAAATATATTTGTTTGTCACAATAGAGTAAGATAGACTTGGAATACTCTCTCTTTTTGTATGGCACCGAGTTTACGGACGATAAAGTATGTACCTAGATTGTGCAGAGTTTTTAAACCACCTTTTTTATTTAGTAGGTATAAGATTTTATCGTAAACAGGAGTAAATAAAATCTATGTGTGACAAAAGGTCGTACAAAAATGTTTGTCTGACTTGAAATAGTTATGCCTGGAAAAGTGTTTTGGTCAAGAAAAAACCTTGCCAATTTTTCAATCTCTTGATACACCTTGTTTCTACACGTCGTAGTTTTTGTTACAAAAACTTATACTAAATGTCACTTGTACGTCGCTTCGAGACGTGTATCAATAGATTGAAAAATTTGCAAGGGTCAGTCGGGGCATCGGTAGCTCAGTAGGCAGAGAAGTGGGACGTTACCCCACGGTCCAAGGTTCAAGTCCCGGCGGACACTAACATTTTTTTTATTTATGAAAATAACATAGCACTGTGAGTGTATAATAAAACCATAGTACTAGAAAAAACCTCGTCAACATTACCATCTAAATTTCTACCACTCAGCGGAAAAAGGATTTCTAATTTGAATATCCTTTCTCAACAATATTGGCTGGCTTTTTCTTAGTTTAAATTATGTACTGCTTACCCTTTAATGTCCCTCCCGGGCCCTTAGTTTGTTCTGGCTTTTGTATTATATTCACCGCAGTACGAACATGCCTTCGAAAAAGCTCTTTTTAACCGTCTTTACAAAGAATAAGCTTTTGAGAGCTTGCAAAGTTGCACTGCAGATTCGAACCTGAGACTTTCAGTATCAGTCCTACCGAGACGTCTCTACCGACGACTGGGTTACAGCGGCTCACCTGTTGGTGAAATAATGCAAGTGTATCTAAATGCTAAAAACGCGTGGCATCGTTCTATCTACCAGGATGGTTAGAAATAATTTCCCAGCGAAATTCTTTTTTTTATGTTTATACCCAAAACGTCGAAGTATTATAAAATTTAGGACACAAAAGATAAGTTTATAATATAATATATATTCACTGATTACTTGCTTTAAAACGCATTTAAAGATTTGAAAATAGACTCGACCGTTAAGGGTACGAAGGTTTCAAAATGTACTTTTTCGCAGGTGATTCTTGTCATTGGTAATCTTGTCTTGTCTAGTCCAGACCATCCCACTGCTGGGCAAAGGCCTCCCTCTTCTTTTTTTCCATCCATCTCTATTTTGCTATTACTATTGCTAATAAGCTTTAAAAAATGCAGGTTGTCTTCAGTAGTATCAAAGATTTGAGAATGAAGTGAGCTGGTAATTTTAAGGATTTGCTGAGAAGGAATTGTAAATGACATTGCCTGTTTAATGAATATGCAAAATAGGCCTTTAGTGAAGAGTGATACTCTTTGACAACTTCATACAACAATAATAAAATTCTTTATTGCACATATAAAAAAAAACATTCTTAACATGGAAATATGTGAAGTAGGTACAACAAGGCGGCCTTCTTGATATGGTAGCAAGTTCTACCAGCAAACCTTTGGGTGATAGGTAAGCGCGTAAAGGTAAGCGGGATAGTGAATATAATATAAACATACTTAGACATACTACATTACAACACCAATACTTAAATAACCTAATAATATTATAGACTAATACATATATAAACTAACTATGATAGATAGGATAGATAGATATATTATATTCTGCAACGAAGGAAATAAAAGAAACATAAATAAATAGCTAGCAGTTTAGTTTTAAAAGAGACTGAGAGATAGGACATAGGTATTATACTAAACAACAATATTAGACAAAAAATGTATTTTGACCCGATCTTTGAAGGATGTAAGGGATGGAGCTCGCTGCACGACTTCAGGCAAAGAATTCCACAGCTTGATTGCTAGAACAATGTCAACCATCATACCATACCATACATTTTTATATCATTATGGAATAGTGCTTCTGCACAGAAGTACCAGTCTATTGATCCAGACTACGTCCTAGTTAGCTTAGCGGAAATTTATATTCCCAAGGGAAACAGTTGAGTACATGCTCTGTAAGTTCGGGTAGAACTAATTTAGGTACGATCATACGCGCATAACTACAAACACTTTGAGTTAAAAATCGTCCTTATTGCAAAGTTGTAAGAGGAAGCTAATGGAAAAAATTGTGTGATTTTATGGAGAGTTGTAATGAAGTGCTTTGGTACCATACATAGTTTGGATTAACATACAGTTCTTAAGAATAACCAGTAAAAAAATCCCTTCTACTGGCTAACTTAAAGTGCTTACTATCAACAGCAATTTATACTTGGAGACTTACTATTCTAGGAACCATAATGAGTGTGAGCGACCAAAAGTGTGTAAAACATGGTAGAGATGATAGACTTCCGAGACTTGCATTTTTATATTTTGAACTATTTTCCTAGGGGTTCATATTCAACAAAGTTGGGGTAAGGCGGTTCTGCCATTTCTCATCCATCGCTTCGTTTTATTAACGAACTGTCACGCATGCGTCTGTTATACGAAATTCCAATCTTAATGCCATATAAATATTGCTACGAAGCGTTTACGGATGCGTCTGTCAGCCGCATTTATATGTAAGTAAGATCAGAAATCGCAATTTCCTTTGGCATGCGTAACGGTGCGACAAGTAGGAGGATCCTAAATGGCTATTCTATTCGAAACCAAACATCCATATCTTTCAATTTCATAGAAAATAATACAAACTTGATTGTCGGCCGCGCCGAAACGAAATGAAAATAAAAAAGACGATCAAAATAAACGGAGGCCAAAGAAAACTGGATTACCGAAACTCCGATAACAGTGAATCCAACGAGGCCTTTGTAAATAATCAAGTAAAAAAGACCCCTGCAAACTCATAACTAATTTAAAGTTAACTCAGAAATAATTTGGTTATCTTGCCCCTGTGAATTTCGCAAGTAAAAAAATAACGTTATGTCGCGGAGTTTTTGTTTTTGTGCTACCTAGTTTCAAGATAGCGACAATCAGTTTTCGGAAGTTGCGATCGTTTTACTGGAATGGCTAATGAATGAAATTTCATTTGGCTGCCTAATTTTATAACTAAACAGGAAGAAAATTATTAAGATGCTAAAAACAACGAAAGAAAATAATATTAATGATTAAACTTATCTAAAACCAAAAAAAAAACGGATTGAATGTAGGACATTATTTGACAGGTGATCGGTACTTATTTTTATACCAATACCTAAAGTTCCTTTTATATCACAAATTCAATCGTTTAATATGTTACAAAAAAACCTTTTTTATGAATTAAGTACCCGATTTTGTTTCAAAGAATTCTACCCATGGTTGCAACAAAAACTCTAAACATTAATCTTCATTCAAAATCAAATAAAAACACTGGCAGTTTTTCGTAAGCCGTATAGTAACTGAAACTAAACATAGCGAAGAAAGCTGGCTGGAAAAACGGGGCAAGAAAAATAAAACTCATCAATTTCGGAGGGGCTGCCATTGTTTAAAATTGATGGGTTGATATTTTACAAAGGAAACAAGTGATACGAATACGTACTATCCATTTAATCAATCAACTCTGACTGGTTTTTCAACCAGTTACGAATGCTAGGTTCACGCTATGCTCTTTCTACTGCCACTGCCACAAATATTGCCTAAACGCAAGTGAGTGTTCAAGCATTGGCGTCATACTCTTCTCGTAGCAACACGAGTGAGCGAGGTAGCAATTCATTCCACTTGCGCTCATCCTGCCGCTTTTTTGACACGCGCACAAAAAGCCGACACTCGCGGGAGCACGGGAAATGGCAGTGACATGACGAGTGGCAGCGCGAGTAACCTGTCTACATACTCGCGATGCACATTTCCCTTACTATTTCTCTGCCCATATAGGTATAGTGAGAATGTGCTATAAGATTAACCAGTATAAAGTTGATTCGTTAAATAGGTAGGTTGATGTGTTGCTGGTAGCACTATCAGTGGCTCCTAGTAATGGTCGGTCATGCTTGATTGTATTTTTATGAAATCTTTAGTAATCTCTTAATTTTTTGTTACAGGATCCAAGTGAACATCTCCATTAGAAAGATTATGTAAGTAGACATTATCTAATTTTGCTTATTTTATGTACCTTAGTTGGAAAACATGTGGAAAACTTGCTAATTCTTCTCTCACAGACAGGATATGAACTAGTGACGCCTCTACCAACTTGGCTACCGCGGCTCATCCGTTTCCTGCAAAATTGAGCAAGTGCATCATAATGCTAATAACGCGTAGCATCGCTCTTCTAACCGGAAATAGTAAGAAACGAATCTCAACCACTTATTAATTATTTAGATATTGAAGGTGTAGTGGCAACGATAAAACCCGCGATAAATTAAATACAAAAATTTGAATCACTTCTTGAGTCAGGTAAGTACGTCATTTTAGAAATTTTTGCATGTTCTCCAAAATTGTAGTAAGTATACCTCATGTAAGTTTTAAAGCCCCTGGGCTAAAATCGTTAAGTTCATCAAAAAAATTAACAAATCTTTGTACTTTTTCATAACATTGTGTCTACGAGAAATGTAAATTAAAACAAATGAGGAACCTGACAAATTAATTTAACTGATATACATATTGAAAACGTATTTTCGTTATTCCATAAAGTTCGTTAGAATATGGATCCTAAATGAACAGCACTGTAAAGACTACGTAATCATAAAAACACAGAGAGTCCATTATAAAGTCTATAAAAGTCTCTTATCTTCGAACGCACAAAGTGCTAAGCGCAAATAAAATCAAAAGAACTATTACGAAAGCAAAGACCACGGAACGGCACAACTTTTACAACTCCATCTGGGCTTATTACGGTTTTATAACGAAGAATATCGAGAGGGTACACAGAGAAGTTGTAAAATGGCCTTTACGTAAACGAGTAATAAGTAGAGATGCATCTAATAGTCGGGAAAGTCGTCTATTCAGCCATTTTTTGTAAACGACTACAAGTTGGCAGTTAATGAGACAATCAATTTGTATTTAATAATAAAAAACAAAACGTCGCAGAGGTAGATCCCGAAAAAGATGGCGTGATAATTTGATACCTATATAAAGGAATGGACCGAGGTTCAAGGCACAAGACCGCAACAAGTGCCCAGCTTTGCCCAGCAGTGGGATCTGATAGGCTAATTATAATTAGAATCATAAATATGTTTAAATAAATGTAACAATTTGTAGAATTGGTGGACAATGCGATAATTTACTTGAAAAAAATTACATGTGGTAAAACGTTTGAGTTGCACCGAATACTCGACTAGTCAGCCATTTTTATAGCCAGCGACTATTTGGTGATAAGTCGACTGATAAAAGCTTTTATTAGGTTAGTCGCCCAACACCGTAGTCGACGCATCTCTAGTAATAAGCTTTTGGGTAGACCACAGGTTTTAGCAGTAAAATAACGGGAGACGCGCCAAATTGAACAACTTTCCGTTGACTAAATTGCAAATTTCAGCGTTCATTTAGTTCACCCAAGTGTTTCATTGCGGGTTTGACTTTATTTCACAAAGTTACATAGCAAAAAAACTAAAAGGTGGTATTTTTAGAGTAAATAATGTTTTTTTTTAATCAGCCAAGTACGAGTTCGACCCGTGCACATTTTCCATAAAAAATACCAAAAGATCTTTTTTTATCCATTGTTATAGCGGCAACAGATATACATCACCGGTGAAAATTGCAATGTTGAAATAGGCAGTAAGCACTTGGCCCATCAAATTATAATTTTCATAGGTACCTAAAAATATTATTAAAAAGAACTCTTGTCATTAGTTCTCACACTAAACCATTAAACCGTTTACTTACTTAACTAAAAATAAGTAACTCATGTTGAAACTATTTACTTAACAGCCAAAAGAATTTTAAAACAACCGGATTACGTAAATACGTGGTAAATACTCGTCCACACTTAAGCTACTCAAATACAACGTGTTATGGAATAATGGTGTAACTCGCAGTACCATCGTTACCAGGGTGCCATGATTTTAATATAGTAGGGTAAAAAAGGGACCCTAAAGGGACCTAAGGGACTCAAGGGTGTATATTGTAATTTTAAGCGATGGGCTGAAACCTGTCACTATGGTGATACACAATTTTCCGAATGACCCTCAAATATTTGTCAGACGTGGAGTAAATGTCCGTTTTATTTTGCGGCCATTTACGCTCTGCCTACCCCGCAAGGGATTATAGGCGTGATATGTGTATGAATGTGTATGTAAAAAAATACTAGTGACAGTAGAAGACAGAAGTGATAAGGAACCACTTTCTCCAAGAAACATACATACATACATACATACATACATAAATCACGCCTTTATCCCTTACGGGGTAGGCAGAGCGTTAACGGCCGTAAAACGGATATTAACACCACGTCTGACAAAAGTTTGAGGGTCAATCAGATAGCTGTGTATCACTATAGTGACAGGTTGTCAGCCCATCGCCTAAAATTGCAATACACGCCCTCGAGTCCCTTATATTGAAAACAGACTTGGACTACTTTTTGTCAGCACTTGAGGATCTGGAGTACATGATGAAGGGCACCAGGAGCACAGCTAAACTATAAGAGATACGAAAATGGCTTCATAGCAAAAGTTGTTCAGCATGACGGGGCGCTTCTGCTGACACATGGTTATCGAGGATCTGGAGTACCTGATGCAGACCACCAGCATCCCATCTAAACTATACGAGATACGGTAATGGTTTCAAAGTAAAAGTTGTTTATCATGACGGGCCGCTTTTGTTGGCACTTGGTCATTGAGGGTCTGGAGTACCTGATGGTGGACACCAGGAGCACTGCTAAACTATATGATATACGATAATGGCTTGATAGCAATAGTTGTTCAGCATGACGGGCCGCTTCTGCTGGTACATGGTCATCGAGGGTCTGGAGTACCTAAAACAGACCACCTGCATCCCATCTAAACTACAGGAGATAAGGTATCGGCATCAAATTAAAAGTTGTTTAACATGACGGGCCACTTTTGCTGGCACATGGTCCTGTTGAGTCACTTCTGCTGGAACGGAGTAAAGAAGTAAACAACTTTTTACTGCGGGCAAAGAGCTTATTCCTACGGGAAAAACTGGTAAGTAGCAGCGGGTGAAACCGCTGGGCGGGCCGCTAGTATGTAATAAAATTAGTTTCCGTGAGATTAGATCGGCAATTTTGTATGGAAGGGCCAATATTTTTGGGTTTAGATCTATGTTCTTTGTAGAAAGTTGTTCCTTATAACCAGCCCGTCTTGAGTTTTTGCTATCGGTCGCTCGTAAAATTTCAACATATATAAAATGAAGAAGTTTATAGAAGGGTCACTTTAGCCATCTATGAAAGTGAGGCGTACCCATCATGATTACCAGAAAGACGTCCACTGTTGGACATATGTCTGTGCCAGGCGCCTCCTTCCACCGCGACGGACAAATGCATCATACGGCAATAATTATTTTGTTTGTACGCGTAAAACTCGCGTAGGTTTTTTCCTTTGAGATCATTTTGTAGTATATCCGTATCCGTAGCCGTACCGATTCTTTATTTTGCCAGTGCAAATGCTTTTAAGATGAAATTCTCCTTGTTAAACTGAAGAACTTTCCCTAAAGAACATAGGTAGAGATATGTCGATAATGGGTTTCCCCTACAAAAATGTAAAAAAAAGTGTCACTTTAAATATTTTTTTCTTATTTCAACCTATGTTACTTGGGAAAACTTGTTCAGTTTTACGAGAAAAACTCACTCAAAAAATATTTGCACAAAATTTGATTACATACATACATTAATAAATCATGCCTATATCCCTTACGGGGTAGGCAGAGCGTTAACGGCCGTAAACGGATAATAACACCACATCTGACAAAAGTTTGAGGGTCTATAGCACAGAATATATAATAGTCTATAGTGACAAGTTGTCAGCCCATCTCCTAAAATTGCAAAACACATCTAACCCTTGAGTCCTCTAGTCGCCTCTTACGACACCCATGGGTAAGAAATGGGGTGATGCTATTCTAAGCCGGCATCACACGGTTGCAAAATTTTATTGCACCTTATAAATACTACTTAGTGATACTTCTGTATAGGCGAGTCGTTCACCGTACGTAATTTTGTAGTTTTACCACTTGTAATGGGCGTAGAAAACGACAAGATTTGGTCAATATTTAGATGGATGTCTTTCCATTAATGATTGCGTGTCTGCGGGCCACCAGCGGCTCTCAACACTGAAGCCACGCCGCTTTTATGTTATTGTAAATGTACGAAAATTGCAAGTCATTTAACGGCTTGACCAGTCATCTTGTGCAATGATATTACTATACGACGGCCGATGTGGCGCAGTGGTAGTGCGACTGCCTGCTACGCAAAGGTCTCTCGGTGGGACACTCACAAAGTTGATATTTATCACTTTGTGGATTTGTTCCCGGTCTGGTTAGGACATTGCAGGTAAAACCACCTAATTGTCCGAAAAGAAATGGTTCCGTAGTTCGGAGGGCAAGTTAAGCCGTTGGTCCCGGTTGCTGTCTATGATTACTTAGACTGCGGTCGTAACACAACCATGTCAGAGGCCTACTAGTTGTAGTAGGCTGTTGAAAAATTCTGACACCAGGGTTCATCGGGTCGTTGGACGACTGTCGTTTACAAATGGTGGTGTCGTAAAGGTACGTGCTGTGTAATTAACCTGGCCAGCCCCGAGGCAGTGCCTTTATTTTTTATTTTATGTTTTATCCCGCCCGAGCCGGTTTTCTATTAGGACAATACAAAATTGTTATAAAAAGAAGAAAATAGCGTTATGCAAATTTCTTTTTTTTACTATGACCTATCATGAGAATTGACGTAAAAGTACTTTATGAATAAAGGAATTGAATTGTTGCCACTAAAGTAATGATTGGTTCGGCCAAAATCATAGTTTGTGCATCTCTAATTATTTGTTCTTCATCTTATTCCATAACTTTGCCATCATATTAATACATACATTCAAATAAAATAACTATTTACCTACTACCACTCGATCATCCAAAGTTTCGGTGTCCAATCTCGCAAAGTACATTCCAAATTCCTCACAAAGTTTGAGAATCTGGCTTTAAACAGTGTCACAGAGATGATCGATCACGTGTTTGAGTATAAGTTGCTGGACTAGTTTTGGTCCAGTGGGAAGGTTTACACATTTTGAGAAGTTTGTTACGAAAGGGCTTCTTAGAAAATGAACCTTATGGTCAATATTAATTAAAAAAGAATTAAGGTAAAAAAATGTGTTTAAAGTACAGACTGAGGATTATAATTTCTTTCTTGTGTAAAATGCGATAATAGAATAAATCCAGCGAGTGGGCAGCAACGTTTTTTGGAAGTATACAATAAGCATTTAGAATAAAACAACACTTTCGCATGCCAGGCGTAGTGGGTTTATCTGAAACCCACCATTAGAGACAAAATAATACTAGTGTATGCAACTGTCATACGAGTATAATGGGGGTCATTAGAAATACATACTCCTAATTTCTTAACTTTATCAAAGTAAGAGCTTTTTCATTAAGACATTACGCTTCTGTAATTTCTATGAAACTGTAATTTCTATAGGCCTAATGCATAAAGCAATTATACAATGTTTTCGAGTTCATAATTCGAACATTATGAGACGAATGAAGATAAAAGTATTATAAACCTTAAATGCAAATAAAATATGAATTTATACATGGGATGATGTACAAAACACACTTAACCCCTGATTGTTTGGTTTCAAACATCATGGAAGCAAAAATATGAACCATATTTTTACATTCAAAATAATTACCCTTCGCCTACAATAACATGTTAGTTTACTTTACAATCCTTTCACTATCACAATCTTACCCCATTTTGCCAAATACTCCTTTGGCGCTTTTCACGCCACCACTACCCTGAATTACGCCCGAATCCTGAAAAAACAGTCCATTAGAGCCTTTTCAGTTGAACCTCTAACAATTCCTCTTTGGACTATAACGTTCCTTTAAAAGGGTGCCTTTTGTAAGTCAATCGTATTAAACAAATAAATTAACTATAGGTACTCTCAGCATCATCTTTAGTACATACTCGGGGTAGGCAGACATAAATGGCCATAAAAAACCAAAATTTTCGCAAGGTCTGAAGAACGTTTGATTAGAGGGTCAGTCAGAAAAATGTGTATCGCTATAGGAGCAGTTGTCAGCCCATCGCCTAAAATTGCAATACACATGCAATCCTCGAGTCTCTCAGTCGCCTCATAAGACACCCACATGAAAGAAATGGGGCGATGCTATTCTAAACCGACGTCACACGGATCCAGTGTACAGTTTGTAAGACTGTTGTTACTTTCTAGCTGTCATTTTCACAAATTGGGGAAGGTCTATGTTCAGCAGTGGACTGTTAATGTAACATGGCCGCTTTATGACTACATCTGTATTTTATTTAGACCGACATCCATTTTTCCCTCATCTTACACAATAGTCAGTGTATTTTAAGTCGACTTTTGAACAGTTAGTTAAATGATGCTTAAATTGCCTCTTGTAGTTAGGAGATAATTTATTACCATAACCTATTAGGAACACAATACGAAATCTGCTAATTCTAAGGGCGTATGTACATACATTACAACGTATCCCTACCGTACAATTTAGACCGTTTGACGAAGGTCCAACCCTTGAGATTGAGACCACAAAAACTGTCCAAATTGCGGTCCCCGGCCCAAGGGACGTAACTCCAGTACGAAACGTTTTAAGGTAACTTGAAAAGTTACAGTGATTTTACATTCTATTTTGATTGAGCCATTTAAATTTTGGTCGCGAAGGAATAATTAGTTATCACGTTTTTCTGCTTTCATTGTCAAGTTACAATGTGACGCAATACATATTTTCTAATGTTTTGATGTTGAGTCAGTGTGATGTGGGACATATACATCAAGTCATTTTGAAATAAACTGTTCTATTTAAGAGTACGTGACAAAATCTCCATACTTACCTTTATTTTATCCATTAATATAAGGAAAAACCTGTGTAAGTGAACCCATAGGTAAATGGGTAAATCGGTGTGATGCTGACAATACCTTACCTACCTATATATTTTAAGTACCTACCTACTCTTGCTAGCTATTCGAAGATCGCTTCGGTAAGCGTGGCGTTTGGACGATCTCCGGCCAGATGGACCGATGACTTAAAAAAGGCGGCTGGTAGCGACTGGATGGCGAAAACGAGAGATCGTGCCCTAAGGCGTACCCTTGGGTAGCCCTACATCCAGTAGACTGCAATAGGCAGATGTATGTATTTAAAGATCGATAGTACGGCAAAATATATTCAACAGCAAAACCTACTGTTCTTATCGCTATAATACGAAATGATGATGAAGATACAGAAAGAATCAGAATTTTTAACGATTAGACCCCCCGTAGGTAGAGTCGCCAAAACAAGATATTATAATGTGTTTAAACATGTGACAGCTCTTGTCAATCAAGCATTGGCAAACGCAAACCGGTCTGTATTATGAAGTGACAGATGACAGACGTGTTATAATTTGATGTGTTTATGCATGAAGTCCGTTGGAGGTGCTCCTTCACTGCGGTGATTCAACACTTTTTGTTCGGTTTGCTTTGATACTGGAACACCAGATATTATAATGGCTTCATGTACATTAGTGTTTTAAACTTTCGAAGTCATACATAATGACTTAAAATGCTATGTTTTGGGGATAAATAGATGGAGTCTTCTTATTATTGGTATGCTGCACAATTGCACATAGACCTCCCTTTTTTGAATGACAGGCTTGCACTGTGCAAGGTGTTGCATTTACAGAGATCGCTGCTTGTACGTCCCGTTCCTTGGATTCACCCCTTGGTCGTTTTTTTAACATTACATACATACATACATCAGAATATTGCAGTCCACTGCTGGACGTAGGCCTCCCCCAGGGTACGTCATAAGACACGACACGATCTCTCGTTTTCACCATCCAGTTTCGTTTTTGAACATTAACGGGTAGAAAAACAGTAATTATACCAAGCCAACAAGTTTTCATGGTTGTATAACCCACGTATAACCATAACGGCATTTCGATTTGACAGTTCATTCATAAATTATTGCACCGTTCTAATCTGCGTTATGACAGACGCGCCGACGCGTGAAATTTTTATTTTTATTCAAATGAGTGGATTAGGTTCTTTAGAAGCTGAGCCAGTGTATAATCTCCATATGACAGGTTTGCACAATAACCGTTGTTAATGGTTTATCATTATAAATATTTAAAATGGTTTAATTATATGAGTACCTAGTAGGTATAGTATAGTTGCCGTGTGATGCTGGCTTAGAACAGCATCAACTCAATTCTACCCGTGGGTGTCGTAAAACACGACAAAGGGATAAATTTGTCACGGGAATGGACAGATGAATAGCATCACCCCATTTCTTTCCCGTGGGAGTCGTAAGAGGCGACTAAGGGACTTGAGGGAGTGTATTGCAATTCTAGGCGATGGGCTGACAACCTGTCACTATAGTGATACACAATTTTCCAAATGACCCTCAAACATTTGTTAAATGTGGTGTAAACGGCTGTTTACGCTCTGCCTACCCCGCAAGGGATTATAGGCGTGAAATGTGTGTGTGTGTGTGTGTGTGGAATTGACAGCAGCGTTCTATGTAAGTGTAAAACTTGTACTGCGCTTGCCAATTCACCTGCTTAGCATGGTGAGTATAGCAATACCCCCAATAGGCGGAATCCCATGTCCAGCAGTGGACTGTTGCGGCTGTTGAATTTAATGTATCTAATGTATGTAATGTAATCATTGGATAGGTACTTGTTTTGTCTGTTCTAGTAGGTAATATAGGTGTACACATATCACGTCTTTACCCCTGACGGGTTAGACAGAGCGTTAACGGCCGTAAAATACGGTCACTATCGCAACGTCTGAAAAATATTTGAGAGCCGTTTCAGAAAAATCGTGAATCACTGTAGTAATAGGTTGTCAGCCTGCCAACCCTCGAGCCATTGTTTTCATCGTCGCCTTATTTTAACAGATTTTGAGTCAAGTTATATGACATAACAATAACCTAAATATCTCCTATTCTTTTTTTAGCGTATTTGACGAAAAGTGACTGCGCAAATTTTAGGCTAGAAAAAGATAATTTATTACCCAAATTGATGCCTCTAGTTTGATCCCGATATATCCCTAATCTTTGATCCAATAACGCGTAATTATCTGCGAACCCAATGATAGGATATCACCAATGCCCTAAACTCCGCCAATACTCTACCTCAAATACCAGCCAATTCCATAGTAAAGTCCTATAGTAATTTGCTATGTAAATTGCCAATTTGGACACCGACTCCCTCCGTAGTTATTGATAATTTATGCTGTTCAATATTCAAGAGGTGTCGATGGGCGGCCGAAAAACGATTCTATCGATTATCAGAATGCCGATATCGATGTGGAGGGATTCGATTTGGTTGTAATTAGTCGGGGGATGGAATGGAGAACCTTTTTGGTGATAGCGTTTTGTTTTACAAGAATTCTGATTTGAGGTAGGGATTTCATTCGTGTGAGTTGTGCCGTTTTTGACAAATACACAACTAAACCTTTAGTTACTTGGGTGAAATTATTACGGATAAAATTATTCGCAACTAAACTGGACTTATGACGAAAAATGTTTCACAGTAAAATAAAAGAAAGGTGCATAATAAAGACGCTGTAAGAATAGTAAAAATTTAAAAAGATTATCAATCTTCAGCTTCATGGATTATGTTATGCTTTGAAAACAAACCAATGACTACCAAAGGTCGAAAATATAATCATTTGTTTTGGCTTATCATCAGACATGGAAGTGTCCATACGACAAGTTGATTTTGGATAGCGTCCAAAAAGGCAACTGATGCTTATCTGCTCCACGCCAGTGAGTATAGTATTATTTGCATATCTGCGACGATCTCATGAAGCATGAGCAGCAGTTGTAATATTGTATAAAGTAACAGTACGAGTGCTTCATAGTTAAAACCTAATAAAAATCGCCAACTTAAAGCAACGCAGTTCAGTTCAGTTATGAAAACTTAAATATTCCCCAACAAAAGGAAATAAGAAAATTCAGAGAGAATGAAAATTGAGAATTTAAACGAAGAAAAAGCTCGGATGGCTGCGCGGAAGGAAAATATGGGATGTATAAAGTGCTGGAATGTGGCAGCTTTCGCATTATTTTATATAAGGCCAGAAAAAATACATTTTGGTAGTTTTAGATGCGTTGCATGTGATAATCTTAGTTGATTTATAAATAAGAAATAGGTGTTTTGTCTGCAATAGAACATTTCGTTAAATTGGCATTTATATAAATGACTAAATTCAAGCAAAAATTTAAACCAATAATCGTGCAAGTGCTTTCAAAAGTTTTGGTGTCTTTTATCCTATCTCTTGTTCGTAGAAAAGGATATTTAAGTATAAGTATATTCTTATTTTTGAAAACTTGCTAAACTTGTCAAGTGCGGGCAGGATTTGAACGTGCGACTTTCGTCATTACTAGTGACGACGCCTCTTTTATTTTAGCTACCGCAGCTCGTTCCTTGCCCGCCAATTTTGCAAGTGTAGTTTAATGCCAGTAACGCGTAGCACGGCTCCATATACTGGGGTAGTTTTGCAAATAATACCCGGCGACTGATTCTATCTGTACAGATTCAATGTAGTTATTTTATTATTATTATCCATTTATTTATAAAGTATACATATTTCTTACATTCTAGACACACTTAAACTACAAAAGAAAAGTTTATCTGTGTGCTGCACATTCCTCTTATTAAACTTATTAACTAATACCTAAATAAATATCTTAAGCGAATAGTCTAAGCGATGTTTAGCCGTGATAAATTGAATACCAAATTTTTTAAACCATACCAAATTGATATTCTTATTAAAAATTTCCTTTTTAAATTTCAGCAATACGCATTCTCGGAAGAAGATAAGAACTTTCTATTATTTAAAAGTAAACATGAAAATTTAATAAGTCTCGCCGCCCCTGGGCTAGCCTTGTCTTTGTACAGCTATACCATTTGATAATAAGCCTGAGGTTTCTCTTTGTACTGTAATATAATAGATAATTAGATATATTTTTTATACAGTATCATTATAATTATATGCATTTTTGTTGGTTTAATCATGAATTGTTAACTTATTTTTTTCTATAATTTCAATTTTCGGCTAACAAAGTATATCACGTAGGTAGATAGGTACCTACATGCAATTGATCAAAGAAAGTTATACGGACTTCGTTTGTTTTGTTTTTCAATATCATTATAACTGAATTTATTGTTATTTTATATTCAAATATAAAAAACAGTAATATTTAAATATACATACATACATACATATATCACGCTTTTATCCCTTGCGGGGTAGCCAGAGCGTAAACGACCGAAAAAACGGCCACTCACGCCACGTCTGACAAACGTTTGAGGGTCATTCGGAAAATTGTGTATCGCCATAGTGACAGGTTGTCAGCCCATCGCCTAAAATTGCTATACACACCCTCGAGTCCCTTCGTCGCCTCTTACGACTCCCACGGGTAAGAAATGGAGTGATGCTATTCTAAGCCGGCATCACACGGCAATCTAAGCCGGCATCACACGGCAAATATATTTAAATATCATTTAACATAAAAGCTCACTTCTCCTTCTCTTTTACTAAGTCATTTAAAAATTAACTGAATATCTAGGAATTGGCTTAAGTTTCATTAGAACCTAACTAGGTCACCCAAAATGAAGGATATTTAAGTAAACTGAAACACACTAGCTCAAATACGGTCTCAAATGCTGAATAAATATAGTCAAGCCCTAAAACAACAGCAGTAAACTGATCCTTTAGATCCTGAGGCAAAATGAATAAACTAGGATCCTTTAGTAGCATAATTGTCTGGAATTTTCTGAAAAAATGATTTTCGTCGTGAATATTGACTTTGACTTTTAATTAGGATTCTCAGTGGATGTTTATTGCAATGTAGAAATTGGACGTACATGGAACGTAGGTAACATTTTTTGTGTTCCCTTGATCTATTCATATAATATACCTCCACCTACCATGCCTGACGTACAACGCCTTTGTGACGATCCATGAGCAAAGGGCGTCCTTAAAAATGTAATAGGTACCTAGCTTGCCAAAGGCGGCCTATTGCCACAAATCAGGGGCTTGGCTAAACGCTATTCCTTTACCCTGTTTAGGTATTTATCTAGTCAACAACTCCTTAAGAACGCTGACGTCTCCTGAGACGCTGAAACTCGGGTGCAAATTGTGTGAGCCGCATGAGTGCAGGAGTGGGTTGATAATGATATTTTAAAAAGTATAGAGTACTGACGGTCCCGAGTCTCTACATAATGGTGCTCCTGACAGACCTTGTTAAACACCGAGCCTTGTATGAGTCCGAAACTGAAATGGCTCTGCGAATTGCCACGCGAAGAAAGGATTTAAAATTGCCTTTTAAACCAAAACTCAATGTAGCGAAACATAGTCCTAGATACAAAGCCGTTATTATGTTTAATAGACTACCAATTGACTTGAAACTGATAAATAATTTTATCTACACTCGTCTCATAATGTTCGAATTATGAATTCGAAAACAGATGCATAATGACCTACTTTATGCATTCTGCCTATAAAAACTAGGGTTTACTATAAATTACAGAAGCGTAATGACTTAATGAGAAAACTCTTAATACGATAAAGTTGAGAAATGAAACGAAGTTTTTTTTGCCAATACTCTTATTGCCAACTTCCGCCGCACCTGTCAGTTGTTGATGTATGGTAATGTTGCGTTTGTTTTATTAGGTTTTTGTTGAGATGTTGTTTAGTTGTTGTTCAGGTGTTGTTTATTTGTTCTACCGTTGTTGTTCAGTTGTTGTTCAGATGTTGTTCAGTTGTTGTTCAGTTGTTGTACAGATGTTGTTCAGTTGTTGTTCCGATTTTGTTTCGATGTTAGATAGATAGATAGATTAAACGTTTATTGCATAATTAACAACACACACATACATTCAACAGTAAAAGAAAAATAAAGTGAATACATTTCAAAATAAAATAAAGGGTAAATAAATAAATACTTACACAGTTAAACGCACATGTGTGCTGCAGCGATGCAAAGGGCCAAGGCTCAGTGCAAGGAATACCCAAAAGAGGGCAGCACTGGTTTTCAGCCATTACCCCAGAGTGAACGTTGCGAGTGTCTGTTTATATCGCGTGTGAATGAAAAAGTTTCATGTGAGATAAAAAAGTGTGCGCGTGTGTAGAGACCTAGTGTAAGTAGTAAAATAAACATAAATAAAAATAGGAAGTTAAATAATTGGTAAACTATAATTAAATTAAATAGAAATGTGGGTAGTTTGCTCAATACCATTTTTTGGCAGCCACCGCTAACCTAGAAGTTGCGAGAGTTTCCCTGTTTTTTGACAATCTAGTAAGTATGCTTTCAACTTAATTTTAAATGTGTATTTGGTGGATACATTTCTGATGGGGGGAGGTAAAGAGTTCCAGCACTTTGTTGCTAGGAAGCGGAAGCTGCCTCTAAATGCCACTGTCCGATGAACATGCATTTCGAGAGGAGCACGATTGCTCCTGGTACCATACCTACCGTGCAACGGCGTCAAGTTCAACTTCTTACGCAAGTATTCCGGTTGTTCGAATTTAATGACATCAAAGAGTAGACTAGCCAGGTGCATAATTCTGCGATGCTCCATGCTGAGCATACCCGCAGTATTTAAAATTGGAGTAATATGGCTTCGCGGGGGCACAGTGAAGCAAAACCTGCAACAGGCATTTTGGACGCGTTGTAAAAGATGTTTCGTTCTGGCTAGCAGTCTAGGTCCGTATACGACATCACCATAACTTAGTCTAGACAGAACCAGAGACTCGCACAAAATAATACGGGCATTTTCGCTCAGAAGATTCCGGATCTGATAAAGTACTTTAAGGCGGTACATACAACTTTTGACGAGGTTAACAACATGTGTTTCAAATCGCAGGAGACTGTCAAAGGTGATTCCTAAGTTTCTAGCCTCATCAACTCTCTCTATACTCTGATTTTGCACAATCACTGATGGTTGCTGGTGTAAAATTTTGCCAATTTGCATTTTGGTGCCGATTACCATATATTTGGATTTGCACGGATTAAGCATTAGGTTGTTTTTAATGGACCACTCTCCTATTCTTACCAAATCCTCATTCATTCTGTCTATTGCAGAACCTATGCTGTCTGGGTCTTCAGAGATGTACAGTTGGAGATCGTCAGCGTATGTTGTTCAGTTGTTGTTCAGATGTTGTTCAGATGTTGTTCAGATGTTGTTCAGTTGTTTAGATAAGTCACTCCACATCTAAACAACTGCTAAATTACAGAGTTTTCAAAAATTCATATCAAGCCATATTACGTTCTCGTATTGAATTTGATCTTGTATCGAGCCTTGCAATGGCCGGTGCGTACGTTTAGAAAAGTGTTTCTGAGTTTTTTTTTTTGAGAGTGTAGATAAAATAGTGTATGCAACTGCTATAATTAGGCATTAGAATGCTCGTGTCAAACTATTATCACACTCGGCTGCGCCTCGTGTGATAAACAGACACTCGCATTCTAATGACCCCCATTATACGACAGTTGCATAAACTACTATTAATATCTTTAAGAATAGATTGAAAGAGCTGTTATTAAAAAAGAACTTGTATTCAGTCGACGATTTTATGGCTGACTAGAATGTGTTTGTATTGTTTAATGAATGTTGATAAGTTGAAATTGTATTTTATAGAGTAATTGCTTAATTTTAGCAATGACATTGTAATGTATTATTTGGAGTATTTAAATGGATCATTTTATTTTATTCAACTATGACATTGTTGTGTATTATGTAGTATTAGTTAATTTGAAATTGGTTATTTTATAAAATTAAGCACTAGTTTAAGAATGTTCGCACACAGTTTGTAACTACTGTTTATGAATAAATGAAATTGAATTGAAATGGACGACAGAGGAAGCCGTGGTCTCACGTGCAAGCAGACATCCAAAACACCACGCCCTTGACGAAATAATACGCCTTGACCTTCTGTCTGTGGACGCACCGTGAGTTCTGGAACCACAGGTCTGACTCGCACAAACGGAAAAAGACTACACGGCCTCTCCTTCATTCCATGGAGGAGAGCTCGCTCCCTGCCGCTGTGGGGTGCATGCAACCTGTGCATGCACATTTGCGGCCACTACCTGATGCGGACTACGAGCACCAAGACGAAAACTGAAAAGTATGCGGATCTGTGCCAGTCCTACGGTTTGTGCCACTCGCGGTAGAGGCCTCAAAAGAGTAGTGAGCGGCAGAAAGAGCTTTTGTTCCTAGGATAGGAAAGCGCCCGAGGGACTGTGGCCGCGGTCTCTCCATAAAGTTTCATTTAAAAATTTAAGTGTATTTTTTGTAAAAGGAAGCAATAATCATAAAACTCCAAAATAGTCATGACGACATTTGATTAGAAAAAAGTTAGTATTGAACTTCGTTTTTTGAACTTCAAAGTTAGACGACCTATGCGAAATAGAAGGAGAATGTTATAGCACGTTCACACCATGCACATGCTCCTGCTCCTACATTGCTTGAAATACTCCCGCGGAAGTATCAACGCAAGTGAGTGTTCACACACTGCCGTTTGTGCTGCCGTTCCTTTGACTCGCGCATTAAAAGCCGACAATCGAGGAAGCACTAGAAGTGGCAGTGGCATGACGAGTAGCAGCGCGAGTAACCTGTTCACACATTTGCGCTGCCTTACTATTTTCCCTGCCCATATTGAAATGGTGTGAACGTGCTAATAAAGTAGCTCGTATTTATAAAAAGCTGCGAAATTGAACGAGAGCTAAGGTTTAACACCACTTCCGTCAAAATGTGCACATTCCTTCTGATAGAATACTCCCATGTCGTCAAGCTTCTCTGTTTCATATTAACTACTGGTTGGAACTCGATATTTATAGTTGAAATTTATTAATTTTGCCAGAAAATGCCTTCATTCAATCTCAATTTTCATATTTTTGGCTCATAAGCTGGGTACTTTGGTTTGGGGTTTAGGAAGTTAATTAAATTATGTTTATTATCATGAATTCCATTTATAAACACTGAACGAAGCTTTTCATCGGAATCAAATAAACTTAGCTTAAGGCTTGCAGTAGGGTACCAAAATTAAATGTAACATAATATCAACGTTCTAAAACCAACATTGTCAACCATTTTCAGAAATTTTAGGAATTCAACAATTTTCCAAGATTTTGATTTAAAAATCAAACTCCTCCAACAGCTCGAAAACTAACTTATCCAACATGAAGTTGCGATAGGTAGGTATGTTTATGTAAACCTAAAGCAAAAGACACAAAATCATGAAATGGGCAGTCAGGCTTCCGATAAATAAAATACGTTGCATTGCGCTCAACAAACGTCTTCCAGTAGGGAGACCTATTTCCAGCAATGAGCTGTTGTAGCAGATGATATATTGAGCTAAACAACCCATTAACGATCATCTACGTCACTATCGGTATACCCACTAAACGTCGAATAAAAAACTATTTGCACAGTCATATCACCAAAATACTTTTTTGGTTGTAAGAACCTTTATTTACCAACTTGTAATGTCTCCAACTTGTTCAACGACCACAATGTTTACCAAATGGGAAAATTTCGCCTTTCACCTCAGTATCCCTGAAAATTTTCAAAAGATTATTTACTATTTCCACTTTACCGACCACTTTTGTGTCGAGTTTCATTGAAAGAGATTAAAAGCAGGCCGCCAAGAGATGAAACAGGCCTGTTTACAAGACCCAAAATTATGTTCAGCCTGTCAACAATGGCTTTTATTAATATTTTATCTGGTTCCTTTATAATGTGGCCTTCTTTGCTGTATAAGGGTCCTTTAGCTAATAAAATTGACCGCCAAAGTTAAATTTCAGATTAAATATGAAACGTAAAATTAAAAAGACTTTCCAAAATAAGATCAAGTTATGTCTAAGACAAAACATTTTGACCGAGTTGATGTTCTTTTAAAGACAATCAAAAATCAAATTTTTATTGAAGCTTCAAAAATATATTTTTGTTTTATTTTCCTGAGTTTAACGCTGACTATCCAAATGCCAATCAATAGAATCGTAACTGATGTCTTGGAATGTTATAAACCTTTTATTATTTTAGAAGCAAACTGTGCATTATTAATACAAACACTTTTCTCCGCTTCCCCAGCTGAAAAATCGTTTCCATTCAAAGTTTTCGGAGCGAAGCCCATTCTAACAAAAGCAGACGAAACAAAAGACCCACTGAGTGTAAAAAACCGCGGATCTTTGCCGTTACCTTTTTTTTTATTGTTCCCTAACCTTTTACCAGTGATCCACTTCCATTTAATAACCTTAGCGGCGAGCCTTCTGACTAAGGAAATGCTCACAAGATGTTATTTAATAAGCAAACGTCAAACAATTTTTTGAAAAAACATCTTACAAAATTGTAAAATGCAAAGTTGAAACAAGTTTTAAGTGTCAAAAACAGCAACATGATTTCATTATAGAATAAGTGGAATAAATATCTTGGTAAGAACTTTTGAATGATTGTTTTAGCAAGAAACTAAACCTCCAATTTGACTGAAATCTTAAATCCTAATTACTACAAAAACAAATCACTCAATCTCGTAAAACAGAATCAGACTTATTTACACAGTAATGCCTAGAAGAGATGGACTTGTGAACTCAACAAATGCCTTTAAGTAAGAGAAAACGTATACACATACATTTATCACGCCTTTATCCTTTGCGGGGTCGGCAGAGCGTAAACGTCCGTATTAAAAACTATTTACGCCATGTCTGACAAACATTTGTAACAGTGACAGGTTGTAAGCCCTAAATGACAATATATGTACATGAAGAAACCTTTGAGTCACTTTGTCGCCTCTGACAACACCCACGAAAAAAAAATAGGGTGATGCTATTCTAAGCCGACATCAAACGGCCAATATAACGGGAGATAATGTAGGTGGTCGTAAAATCGCTAAGCCTACTTACTCCCAGGCGGCGTTACGGGAAAATTTGAAGATGTTCCACAGTATTTGTCAGATGATTTTCAGAGACCATTAAATTTTATGTTGATGGGTGACAAAATCTGTCTCATCAACTCGAAACAAAAGTGATTTTTATTAGGTACAATCTTATGTTATTACATAAAATACTGATTGAAGGATGCGGGGTCAAGTCGATGGTAATATAGGTATGTTAGGCAACATCATGTCAGAAATCCTCAAAACTCATGGAGAAAGGAAATGCTTCGATAGACTTACTACACGTAATATTAGTAGCCATTGATATCCAAAATACAGTTATCTTATAGCCGGACACATCAACCATAAAACGTTACTACACTTGTCGATGCTAAAGATATAGCTATAGTTTGTTTCGTCCCTTAGAATAATGAAAGGTTTTATCTGCAATCCATAAAAAGGTTCCTACTATTTTAAAAGCAAATAAAAAAGAAATAAACTTAATAAGAGGTGATTGACATTGGGTACAGAAACTTTGTACGCTGCGCAATGTAATTTTGTATTCACCCTCAGTTTTCTTAATGAAAGTTGAAACTTAGGTGATCGTAATACTATTTGAAATTCTTTATTTATTTTAGAATATGTAAATCTAACTTGACTGTGTGATTTTGTAACATTTGAGGCCTCAATTTCTCTGAAAACAGTGTCCATTCCAACATCGTTGGAAATAAATGGATTTAACTCCTTTTTTTCTGTTTGACTGTACGTTGCCGACCTTTTTCCTTGGAACATCTCTTTTGAAAGGCCTGATAGTATTTAGGTTCATGACGCAGAACACTGGACGGCCTTCGAAATGATTTATAGGGCAACGCTTTATGAGCTTTCAATAGCGATGAGTTTTCCCAGAGGTTTCACCCTTGTTTGTGTTGAAGCATATAAAAAATGGTTGCTGGGTTTATTTTAGCCCACTCCGAAAGATGAGATCAAGTTAGTTAAGAAATCAAACTCAAGTACACTTTTGCGGCGGATCATTTTACAAAGTATCTCAAGCGAAAATGTTATCGCAAGATCAAAAGTTTCTTTCGTAAAAACAATCATAATAATGCAAAAGTGTAGCTTTGGAGAATGGATTATTCACAAGGAAATGATGCTAAACACAAGCAGAAAAGTACCCATGTCTAAAAGTTTGTTTCCTACAAAAACAATCAAAATAATACAGAAGTGTTCGTTCTCATATAACATTTAAAACACCAGAACAACTTTATCATCAATTCAATCCAAACAGCAAACAAAACAAGTAGCTCGGGCAAGGTAAATGTAATTCAGTCTGACAACCTCCACGATTGAGATTAAAAAACTTTCCCAAAGCTCGCGGCCGGGAAAAAAAATTAATGAAATTTTCAGAAAGCCGCGATGACCGAAAGGAAGGGAAGTTTATCAAAGTATTTCTCTGTTGCGGATAGGCAATTAAGAAATTCAATTTTGAGTAACTTTTTCCAGAATAGGCGAGCGGTCGTCGAGTTGATTAATCCTGGTTCTGTCGAGCTGGAATCAGTCGCTGGGATTAGATACATGGTGCGAGACAGGTGGGTTGGTTGAGGTTTTTTTTTTCGACCCAAACTGATGGTAACGTATTGTGTGCCGCTCCTTCCGGAAAGGTTTTCCAATCCGGACGGACGGGTATTTATTTGGAAGTTCTGATGAATTCTGCGATAAATTAAATCAAATCCAATCGGCTTAACATCATCTGCATTTGTTGGTTGTTATTTACTCAATTTACGGAATAAAATTATATTGCTTTTTTATTCTTCTTTTCGTGTGGGACACCAGGTTGTCCAACGACTCGATTAAACTTCGTGTCAGAGTATATTTATTGACAACTTCATAAATACATGAATAACAACTTTATGAGTGCCACTGAGGATAAAATCGGAAACTAATGCGCCGCAGGCTCTTGCATTACCACTGCGCCCCATCAGTCATCAAGTTTCGATAAGTAGGTTAGTAAGTACTTAATTTTCCGATTTTTATTAGATTCAATTTTCTTATCCTTATAAGGAGGAGGAGATCCAAGAAGGAGAAGGCCCAAAACAGGGAAGAATGGAAGAAAGGGAGGGAGGCCTTTGCCTTGCATTGGGACACTACAGGCTAATATTTAATTTGAATCATTTTCTTTATATTTTTAGGTATTTTCTAATTCCTAATTGTTTAAGGTGGTTCTCTCGCTTGTCGTCCGTCGCTGCGTATTTTTAACGCACTGTGACGTATTTATCTGTAAAATTACTTGACAAACGTATACGTTACGCACCGTAACCGTATTTGTATGGGAATAAGATCGGTATTTGCAATTTTATTTCGACAAATGGGAGAAACACCTTTTGTCAACGCTACCCGATTACACGATTTTGAGTATGACAAGAAAAAGAAATAGCTTTAAAAATGTTATCCAAAAATATTTTGTTAATAAAGGAAATATCACCAACAACCTGTGGGTATCGTAAAAACGAGGCTATTTGAAGGCAAGCCTCAACTTCAGCGTACCCTTATATCAGATACAGCAGCCATTCTTCTCAACGACTACGTAAGTAGGCCATAATTGAAACAACATGATTTATACCAGCCTCCCCTTTTCTACCGAATTTCGTTTAGAAAGGGTTTTCTTAGAATAAAGAGAGGGGGGGGTGAATTATGGCCTTTTAAATTCTTTTTTCTTTGTTATCGCCGCGACTTTTTTTTCGCTTGATAAAGGAGATTACACCATTTATCTTTTTGTGACCTAAGAGTGATTCGTATCAGATTTCGGATTTAAAATACCGTCCAAAGTTGTACTTTTTTAAAGTCTTGTTTGGAAACGTCAGATTGTTTTGAATTATTTGCTCTAATTTGTACTTTCCTTTTTTGTGTTTTTTGAATACCCTTCCTTATTTCTTTAGAATTATTTAACATACATACATACATTAATCACGCCTATATCCTTTACGGGGTAGGCAGAGCGTTAACGGTAAAACGGATATTAACACCACGTCTGACAAAAGCTTAAGGGTCAATCAGATAACTGTGTATCACAATAGTGACAGATTGTCAGATCATCGCCTAAAATTGCAATAAACATCCCTCGAGTCCCTTAGTCGGCTCTTACGACACCCATGGGTAAGAAATGGGAAGATATTATTCTAAGCCGGCATCAAACGGCAAAGAATTATTAAATTCATTATTTATTCTTTTAACAGCTTAGTACTATATCTAATTAGTGGTTGATCTATTGGAACCTCTATCGCAATATCGCTGGCTCATAAATTATTCGTTTGCCTAAAACGTCCAATTCTAATTTCCATCGAACTATCTACGAGTCTCGAAATTTGTATTGTAATTTCAAACCAAACATTTGGTCTAATTACATTTGTCCACGGGTAATACGATGTGATATCTATATTAAAGCCTCGGGACCTTTTGGTAAATTGGTCAATGTTATCAGGTGATCAGGAAGCACTTAAGTCTACCAATTTCAGAGACCAGCTAATACCGGTAATTTTTGATAGCTGTTTGACCAACTAGTCTGTGTTGAACCGTTATATTACGGGTTATTCGAGTTACCACTGATAGGATTCTAAATTATGACGTCTAACGCCTAGTCATCTGTTACCACAAGCTCTGTAAAGAGCTCGAAACGTAGAAATTGTAAAATCTGTAATAAGTATAGTTTAAATCCGTTTAAAATTGATTTATTGTGAAAAAAATACAATTTTTTTTAATTTGTTTCTAGGGGACAGTTGTTCAGTTTCCTGGTCTTAATACACTATATCAATATGCGAAGGGATGTCTATTACACCATAGTATAGTCAGGGTGTAAGAGATGGTGCGTCGAAAACTTTGCAGGCATGATCAGACCATGAAACTAAAGAACTTTTCTATGGAGAATATGTACTATGCACAAATAGAAAAAAAAAAAAAAACTTTATTCAATGTAGGATAGTATTATCACATATTGATGTGATCCGTAATTTAAAAACAAAAGAAATTTGTATAACACTATTTTCTTTTTTCATAACAATATTTTTTTTTATAAAATTGCCGATCAGCTGAATGGAATTCAATGGAAACTCGAAAATAAAAAATTGTTTCCCTACATAGGCACCATTGGAAAAGTTGTTCAAGTTTCATGGTCACATCATTCCTGCGGAGTGTTTGGTACACCCTGTATACTATAGACATCTATAGATATGTCGTGTTTCGAGGCGATAAGTGCATTATTGGGCGTGGGACAACACTATCATTAATCAATAGATATGTATTTCATTTGGTTTTGTTTGATAAATGGGTTTTAGTTAAATTGCTTTATAACATGAAATCGGGTTGAATCATATATTTTTTTGAATAATATAAACACCTTTTTATAGGTAGTGGCAACTTTTCTTAGGCAACCCGCACATAGATGCGATGCCTCGAATGTCATAAATTTCATACATTTGAAATCTACAATAAATTGAACTATGAAGCTGGTTGCTAGATCGGGAATTTTGTACCGAAGGTCGTTATTTTTTTCAATTAGCGACATAGCCTCCATTGCAAAAGTTGTTCAGTTTCCTTGTCTGATCATGCCTGCAAAGTTTTCGGTACACCGTCCCTCACACCCCGGACACATTTCTTGCAATTTTGTAGTCAGTCATGGAAAAGTAGAAATTAGAAAAAAAAACAGAACAAACACTGAAACAATTTTTTTCTTTTTATAACAATTTTGTATTGTCGTAATAAAAAAGTTAATATAAAGGCACAGCCTCGGTGCTGGCCGGGACCTCATTCTCTTATTACTCGTATTTGCCATTGTAGTGCCACAGAAACTCACTTATCGTTGCTTTGCCTTTGTGATTTTCTATACTTCAAACTGTTAGCGAGATACGAAACGGCAAAAACCATCGAACTGATACTCTATTAAAACAATGGGAAATTTTCTAGGGATTCTCGAGTGTCATGTAGAGGGCGCTAAGCTTAATTGAAATCACGTTTCTTTACACAAAAACTGTACCACTTTCTAAATTATTCTATAATTTGAGTTTATTGAATTGTTTTAAATGTATTATTGGTTATTTGTTTACTTACACGTATGGCACTCAATATAATAACAAGGCGATAAGTTTATTTTGTAGTAAATCAAACTAACATAATTAATTTTTAACAAACACAACGTGGAACGGAACCTGTGACAAAACTATGGCTGACGCCAGCCATATTGAAACGTCAAAATTTCAGTTTAGCACAGCGCCCTCTGGTTTGACATTCAGAACTATCAAGAGAACTGTCAATAGAAAAACTCCCATTCTGAGACGCTTCCCCAGGTTAATCACACGGCGAAATCACTTCATCTTATCATTCTTAGTTTAGGAAATCGACAAGCCACATTACTATTTTGTATAAGTGTACCTATTTGTAATCAAGCTTATTAATAAAGAATTATCTTATGTTATTTTAATTTTATTCTTACTCTTTACCTAAATAGTAGTAACAGGTGTAAACTATGTAACGACGAAGCGTAGGCGAAAACGTTGATGATTATGTCCACTGCAATCAGAAGAAAACGCAATCAAAACAAAATGGCCGTCATTAACAACTGTTAAAATTTACGACGTATAAAATGAGATGCGAACAGATGTTAAAAAACCGGATCGGTCGCACGACACGGGAAAATGTCCGGATGCTTGACCTTGTATGGAAATCGAAACTAGGATCGTAACAGCAAAAAAAGATGCGCCAGTCAAGTAAAAAAAACATTTTTCTTGCCAATAATATGCCTTTTGGTTTGGTATTGGGCATAAAATCATTCGGATCTGGTGAATAAACTGATATTAAAAAACGTATACATTTATTAATAATCATATATTGACTAGCAATACCTATTTTAAAAAAAAAAGTGTAGATAAATTCAGAAAAAAAAGTATTTTTTCTGAATTTATCTACACTTGTCACATAATTCGAAAACAGACCTGCTTTATGAATTCTGCCTAAAGAAATTTCATTTTCTTCTGAAATTCTGTAAAAATTACATCATAAGGACGTTGCAAGCCTTTCGATAAAATGGAGAAATGAAACGAAGTGTTCTGTGCGAGTAAGTACTTAGTTTGTGCCAATGCTCAATCCGCCGCCATCTTCCGCCACACTTGTCATCCGTGCCGTGTTATGTTATGTGGTGAGCTTCATTTGTTTTTGTCAGGTTTTGTTATTTTTCATGTTTAAAGCACTTTTCCCATATTTTATTATTAATAATTAAAGTGATGAAGACATTTTGGAAGGTGCACTGGACAGTTTGGACGCAAAATGGCCAATGTTTTAGTAAATCCATACGATAAGGCACGTCTCAAGTCTTTTCGCACGCGACAACAGTATCTCTACAATGAACATTGAACAGTGATGTCAGTAGTTATGCCATTGTGGTCTGGCGGTCAGAATTCGATGATTGAGAGAGCAAGATTGTTTGGCCTACAGAATATGAATATATATTCCGAGCATAAACATTTTTACTCTCACTTTAGGTACTCAAAGCAAAATGACATCAAGGAAACTCAAAATTCATAAAATACAACCGTGAGAATATCTGATCTCAATAGTTATTTCTAAACACAACATGACATCGTAAATAAAAAGTTTACTACCGATCGATATAAGATTTATAGACTTGTTCTTATGTAAAGCGTGTAGGTATCGTAATCGTAAAAATGAAACTTTTTCTTATTCAAATGCGAAGATACGTATACGAAGGAAGCAATTTTCTATTCAGATTTCTTATATTCTAAAAATATACATACATACATACATATATCACGCCTTTATCCCTTGCGGGGTAGGCAGAGCGTAAACGGCCGCAAAAACTAATATTTACGCCACGTCTGACAAACATTTGAGGGTCATTCGGAAAACTTTGTATCGCCATAGTGACAGGTTGTCAGCCCATCGCCTAAAATTGCAATACACACCCTCGAGTCCCTTCGTCGCCTCTTACGACACCCACGGCAAAGAAATGGGGTGATGCTCTTCTAAGCCGGCATTACACGACAAAGCCGGCATCACACAGCAAAAATATACATACCTGCCAATAAGTTTCTTCAACAAAAAGGCTAAATATGCAAGAGAAATGTCATCAGCAGTACCTCAATTTGGAATTTCCTAATAAAAATGTATGGTGGTTCTCCCTTTTGCCGTCCGTCGCTGCGTATTTTTAACGCATACGTAACGCATGCGTCTGATAAACGACTTGACAGACTATTCTTTTTTATAATTTAAATGGGTTCTTACCGACAAATTATTATATGGCGGGTGACAGGAGTGATGCCAATAGGCAGAATGGAGGGTTACAGGTGGAGTCGGGAAAAGGGTAGCTACCCGCCTGGCCGGGTGTTGTGGCCAGTGGACCGACTGGTCCATCTGGATAGAATTGGAAGTTGTATATATGCGTTGCGCGGTGAAACACTTCGATACCGCGTTTCAGGCTCTTTGTTCTGTCACGTGGCGCCATCTTGCAGATATGTTAGAACTTATGTTGCGTCTTGCTTGCTCGTGAACCATTTTCGAGTGAGCTTCTTGTCGTAGCTCCCAGAGGTCGCTACAATTATTATATTGATTATTATTTTAACTTGACAGACGCATCCGTTACGCACCGTAACGCACCGTAGCTGTACTCGTAAGAGAATAAGATCAAAATTCGCAATTTCGTTTTGTCTGACCGATGTATGTATAATGTATATGTATTAGTTTATTGTAATATAAGGTATGTAGTTGTTTACTCATATTGTTATTTATGTAAATATGTAGTTGTTATTGTATATGTATTTTATATAAACGTAAAAGCACTATCCCGCATCTCAAATCTACTCTCCTTTACCCTAAGGTTGTCTGGTAGAAATAGCTACCTAGCTGTTAGGCCGCCTATATTGTACTCTTTGTTTTCTATCTGTACGTCTATTTCTTGTTTTTGTGCAATAAAGTATATTTATGTTATGTTATGTTATGTTATGTATTACGGCGCGTTATAAACACCGTTAAAAATATACAATTCGCCTATGATTTACCAGGTGATTCTGAAAATATCATAAATGTAGGTTAGAATTTCTAAATAGAAGAACAGAAAAACTGATTCTTTAATACTAACTAACCTGCCTATGTACCTACATAACCATCTCGCTATCGTATACATAATGTATGAACATGAATATTAAACTTTCTCCGTTAAAATCAGAATGGAAATAATTCCACTCGGTTCATTGTAGACGCCGAGCGGTAATTTATACAAATTAGGTACGAAACAGTACGGTATATTCGAAAAACGATTAAAAATACATTCTATCTTGGAACGCGACAAGATTTTTCGATTTCAGTAATCTGTTAAAATGTTCGCCTAAAAGCATAGCCGTAAATAAAATTCAAAAGGGCCTGCTTTGTGTAGTATTTTAGGAAGTGATTTCGAATTAGACACTGCTAATGGATCACTAAAGCGTATCCTAAATCATTAAGCTGTTAAGCTTTTTCTAGAATAGCACTACCCCAATAAAATCTATGTGTGTTGTAAAAAGCAGTGAGTTTTAAATTCATCCAGGGAATGGGCAGCAGCGTTCTCTGTGAATACAACATCTTGCACTGCGCTTGCCGACCTGCTTGCCAAGCGTGGTCAATATGGCTATACCTCCCAATAGGGGGAGGCCCATGTCCAGCAGTGGACTATTGTGGCTGTTAATGTTAAGTTTTTCTCAGACAATGCGTGGCCTCGTATTGATTGACGGACGACATGTGGTAAAACCGCCTTGAACTGTGGGGTGTTAGATATCACCTACGTCTATACTTCAACTTCAACATACTCTCCACCTAATGATGGAGTATTTGCTTTACTCACAAGCTGAAAAAAGGTCAATGTGCTCATGGAACTGAACAACTTCCCCCATGGAAAATAGGCCTCAAATAATACCTCCAATACAAAATTGCTGATCATCTGTGAAAGTTTAGTTTAATGTGTACCTTGACACTCTTTCCGCTAATTATCCCTTTTTGTTACCCCGTTTTGTTACTCCTTGTATACGCAACCAAATATTTTAGTCGCAAAATTTCGAATCTGCTTTGATTTATTTCGAACAATCTATAATTTCGCGATTAAGCTAAATGCATTATATCCCACGCATGTCTTTAGAATTTTATCTCCATGTGAATCTCAGCTGAACATTTGTGTAACAAGGTACTAAGTGATCGTAGTTTACGAATTTACACTACAGCGTTAGTACATTTATCGAGATTACACTTAGGTGAGAATACTTATCGATTTAGAAAGCATCAATTTCCTTTAAATGATTCACAGCTAAAAGTAGAAAGACGGTGAAATGAAAGACCTTTCAGTTTACATTTAACAAACCATCAAAGTACCGTCAATTCAATGTCTACTATTGAGGATCACCAGTGCTCAATGTTTTGAAACTGCAGGCTACAAATCTAAAGGTAAAATTCTTAGTGCATTGCGTAGCCGGTTAATATTTCTGGAATCATTATGGCTAACCGACTACGCAATGAACATTGAATTTCATGTGAAAAATTGTATTGTGTAGTTTATCGGGCACAGATCGTCACTAAAGACCGAAGGTGATGCAAAGGCGTCATATTTAAACTAAACGACTACTAAACTAACTTAACCCATTTTCCCGTGGTAATAAATGTTTTCCTGCAGTAAAAAGTAGCCCATGTATTATTCCAGGTTATACGCTACCTGTGTTTTAAATTTCATCCAATTCGGTCACGCCGTTTGAGCGTGAAGAGGAAACAAACATACCTACACACACACACACTCTCAGATTTATAATATTATGCCTTTGACTTATCACGTCACATAGTAGTCCAGTATAGCCAGCTTTCATGTTTCAAAAATATTGAAGTTGTTTATTTTTGGCTATAAGCCAGGCTATAAGACTTTAATATTTCGTGTTTCTGGACCATTGGCCGAACCCAATTTATTATGTCGTGTCATTTTAGGTCTATGCAAACATACTTACATTTGCAGTGAATTAATACGACTCAAACTGGGATTTGACACTGTGTAAACTGTTATATAGAAAACAATTGTATATTATGTATACCTATTAATTCAATTATAGACCCTCAAAAATATTAAATAAATGAGCTACTATACATAGCATCGTAAATTTATAATATGCGTTTTATAGACACACATGCATAGTTCAAAAATAAAAATAAATATTGACTTTCCATACAAATAGACTTGTCCGCTGGTATATTTTGTATGGGAGGAAGAATTTTTTTTCTGCTTCGACCTATGTAAGGTACATAGGTCGAAGCAGAAAAAAAATTCTTCAGGGGACAGTTGTTCCTTATCACTAGCCTGTACTGAATTATCGGTATCGGTCAGTTGTAAAATTTCACTTAAGTAATACATTTTTACTAGCCATAACTCGAAACAATGTAATAGTAAATTTGATGCATATGGTTAACGAAAAGTATAAAATTCAGTCAGCTTTGACAAAATGCGAAAGACAGATAGAGAAAATCACTCGTTTTGCAAATATTATCAAAATAAAACTGAATAAAGATAGCACAAATCTACCCAATCAACCATTCTAATAAAACTCAGACGCCCACGAAAGGGCAGTATATATGCAGATCACAGATATAACATACTCGGTACTTATGCAAAATAAAATGCACATAGTAAAATGTTCGGGAGCGCGAGGGAAGTTTAATATAAGTGAAAATATCGCGCAATAAGTCATTAGAATGGCCAACCGATGAATATGGATGGGCTACATCCATAAAATGAAGAAAGTATACGCTGGGAAACGGTTGAATTTTGTTGGTATTTGAGATAGAACGGCCATTTTTTATGTTTTGAACGTTATGGCAGGAGATGCTTGGTAATTTTAAAGGGATATTTCTGAAGTTATGGTGGACGACAGAAGTGATGTCAATAGACAGAATGGATGGGTGCAGGTTATGTCGGGAAAAAGATAACTACGCTGCCTGTACCCGATATTATCAAACTACAGGCTACAATTTTACAGGTGAAATTCGATGTTCATTGCGTAGTCAGTTAGCCATTATGATACCAAAAATATGAACTGGCTACGCAATGTACTAAGAATTTCACCTGTAGACTTGTAGCCTGTAGTTTCATAACATAGGCACCTGGTTGGGTGTTGTGGCCAGGGGGGCGATTGGTGCGCGGCGAACACTTCGATACCGCGTGTCAGGCCCATTGTTCTCTGCCAATCTGTCACGTAGCGCCATCTAGAGGATATGTTGAGAACATTTTGCTTGCTTGTGAATCACTAGAGCTTGACTAGATTGAGCTTCTTTAGTAGCTCCCAGTGGTTGCTACAAAATTATTAGTGTGAATTTTTTCAAACAGTTAAAAGTCAGAGAAATAAAATTTGAATCTTCATTACTAAATTACTTAATATAGGTTATTATAATTAGTTATGGATGTCATGATCATGATAAGACTATCTTACCAATATGAATCTGTTTCACCGTTTACGTATCGGTTTTGTATAACTGAATATTGTTTTCACACGACGTGTTACGTCTAAGAATAACGTCGCAATAATTAATAAGAAGAATACATCTTTTTAGCTACCTACTGAAAGTAATATCGCCACGAACAAATAAAGAATATCTTGAAATACGAATGTTCAAAAACCGCGAAACCCTTTTGCTGCATTATCTAAAACAATATTCGCATAATACTATTCTGTTACTTACCTCTTAACCCTCCCTTGTCGGAAAGGTTCGCTCCACAGTGCTTCAAAATGTTCTTTGTTTACAAAAGGTCTAAATATGAACGATGGATGTCACTATAATCGTGCGGCGGCGTGACAAATTTCTAGTTTGTACTAATAATTGTAATTATTGGATGCTGTTTTATCGTGATTTCGAAAATAAGTATCATTAAAAGTTTTTGCGTTGAAGATTGTTGCAAATACTATAACAAAATTTATCAGGCCTCCGCACAACTGGTGGCACAACCGTATTCATTCAAACGCCAATAGATGACGATCTATTGGCGTTTGAAGGTATACAGTTTTTTAATCTGTAAAAAAAGACAGGTAGCCTCTGGAAAAGTGGCGTTATAAAACCAACAGCCACAATGGATTATCAACATTAACAATTACAACAGTTTACGGCTTGATATTAGCCGTGTGGTGCCGGCAGAGTTAGCCATGTGGTGCCGGCAGAGTAGAATAGCACCACCTCATCTCTTCCCGTGGGGGTCGTAAGAAGCGACCGAGGGATAAATCCGACCCAAGCACAACGGTCCTGGAGAGGCCAACTCCACAATTAAACCCGGAACGGGGTCTCCGTCAGGCGCGTGTGACAGAGATCTACCGCGCGGCAGACTCCTGCAGCCGACCTGGCTCCGCACGTATCGACTAGTCGTTCCTGCGGATCCAGCCAGGAAGGCCGAGAGGGTGGCGCAGGTCCTGGCAGCTCTGCGTTTTCCATAATTGCGTACCAGGCAACGCAGTGTCTCAGACACTGATTTAATCGTCTGTCACAGACGTGTGAGGCCAATGATGATGACGGCTTGATATTTCAATACGATAGGGAAGCTAAAAAAAAGATGCACGCAATTATTTAAAATCAAATCAGTAGACGATTGTCAGCAGGAAAAAAAAACTCATATTTGAAGCAATGTAAAAAATTTAAGTAAATAACTTCCTTAAAGCGAAGTGGAATCACCAGTCGGCAAGGTGGAAAATTCACAAACCGACCTCTGAATACGAATGGACTTTTTGTAAGTGCATTAATGTCGGTTAATATTCCGTGTGGCTTTGGCGGTAACGAGCGTTTGCAATTTAATTATGTTAGCATCATGATATTTGTTTAAATACTGAGCGAGTATGAAGAAGTGTTTTACGTGTGATACAGCCGTACATACAATTACATCACTTCTTTTTACACGACTGCCTGACCGAAAAAGGAGTGTAATGATTTTAGAGTTCATGTATGTATGTATGTATTAATGTGCGATTCTTTAAAGGACTGCAACTCGTTAACCACTAAACAGATTCGAATGGGAATTGTATCGGAAGAATCCTTATATTATCCCAAATATCATAGGCTAGGCTTTATATCAAAAACCAGTCGCGTTTTATTATACTTGTTACCCATGGCTAAAGCCACTATTTTTAAAGCCAATAATAGAGAAATCCAAGGAATGAGCACCAGTGTTCCCCGTCAAAACATGACGCCCGCTAGCGTGTATGTCAGTGAGTTACTCGTGTCCAGCAGTGGACTGTTGTTGTTGACTATGTGATGGAATGTTGTGGTAAGAAAGTGTTAATCGTTTTTTCATTAGAATGATCAAATCATCCATGTACGTAGAGAAGAAATGTCAAGTATAAGCATATTGACAATTTACGATATTTCTCGATATACCGAAATAATGGTGATTGTCCATGACAAAAAATAAATTATGCCCCTATGAGTGCGTTCGAGAGAAAATTTTATGTTTAACATATATCACGCCTATAGCCCTTTCGCTAAAAACTAACATTAACGCCACATCTGACAAACATTTAAGAGGCATTCGGAAAACTGTGTATCGCAATAGTGACAAGTTGTTAGCCTATTGCCTAAAATTGCAATACACATGTAACCCTCGAGTCCCTTATATATTTATTTGTTTTCCATCACCTTACGTAAATACTCTCAATGGACTTTTGCCATAGTTTGCTTCTCGAAGCTTCCTATTTTGCGTCTATTATTTACGTTGAGTCAATACTATTGACCTAGATGTCTCTTGCAACTCGATCTAGATATGAGGATTCTAAGAAAAGCTAGCAAATAGCTTAGTAATATTTACAATGGAGAAATCTATTGTTGAAGTATCATACAGCTTCTGTAGTGTGGACATCGATTCGACGAATAGCCTGATTTACCCTGATGACAGTTTTTGAGAAGCTTTTTACAAGGCAGATTATTAACAGTAACTGCTAAATATAATTATACAAGGTGTAACAAAAAGGTACGAAAAGCCGAAAGATGGTCAAAGTACTCATGAAAGTAAACAACTTTCCCAATGCAAACATAATCCATAAAATGAAAAAAAAAAATTACCTTCCATAATAAATCAGCTTCCTATCGGAAGTTTTGTATGGGAGATCAAACGTTTTTATAATTTTGTTCAAATTCATGAGTAATTTTTTGTTACTCCCATATCGGGAACGATGACTAAAGGTTCCTAAAAAAACACGGAACGCTTTACAAAAACTCTGGTGCTTCAGCAATTAACCATGTCAGAGGCGTAGGGTAGGGTGGTGCAAAATTGCGCGGTCGATAAAATTGCGCACACGTCGTAACAGGACAACGGAGTGAAGTTCGCAGCCAACTTCAGTTGTATTTTGTTCTCGGTTGCAACAGGAACGTGCTCCCGAAAAAATATTTTAAATGAGTGGAAAACCAAAGAAATACGTGAGTTCAAAGTTTTTATTCACTTCTGAATTAATTTTTTACTATTTTCAATGTGTTACTGTACTAAAACCCGCAGTAATTTTGCTAATTCATCTTTGTTTTGTCGCGGCGAAATCATTCAGGTTAAAGCCACATGGGAAGTTATTCAAATATTTTCTAAGAGATGGCAGTAGTAGTACAATGTTTGCAAAATTACCTTAATGTGTAAAATTGCGCACCTTCAGTAAATGCAAATAAACATAGTCGCGCAATCTTAACGATCTCAACGCGCAATTTTACACTATATGGTGTGTAAAATTACGTAATTTCTATTATGTGATTTTCACTTAATTCCTAAGGCGAATGTATATTATTTGCAATAATAAGTAGGTTGATTTTATAAATTACGTGATTTATGCAAATAATATAGCTGCGCAATCTTATCGATCTCGACGCGCAATTTTACACACTAGGGTGTGCAAAATTGCGCAGTTCTCAATTTGTGATTTTTATTTAATTGTTAAAGCTACTTTAATTTTTTTGCAATAATGAGTATGTTGATTTGTTGCCATAAGAATAACTTTATATAAATAAATAATTGATATCAGATATCGTAATTATTTTTTATGTTATGAGCCGTTGATTAAAAATAGCGCAATCTTACACCACCCTACCCTACTACTTGTAGTAGGCGGTTGAAAAACTCTGATACCAGGGTTCATCGTGTCGGTGGACGACTCAAGGTACCATACGAAAAGAAGAAGAAGCCAGGAATGCCCTTACTAACCAAACTGGAAGCAATCTTATACATTTATATATGTATATCAACTTTGTCCCGAGAATCGAACTGGGGACCTTTGGGTCTTGAAACCAACGCTTTGACTATTAAACTACGAAGGCAGCAAACATCTGAGTTCTATTGACAATAGAGAAAGCGATTGTTGAAGTGGCATACAACTGTATGCATATTGTGATCGAGTGAAAAGGAACATTGGAAATTCTTGTTTGGCCTAGTAAGCAGATAGATTTAAAAAATAAATATGAATAAATATCTTGGACGATTCACACAGCGCCATCTAGCCTTCAATTATGCAATGCTTGTTCCTGTTGGAGTGAGACACAGCTGATATAATATTTATGTGAATATATATATAAACTCCCAGACTAAACACAAATGTCTGGCTGAATGGCTTGAAAAATATTTGTTTCCTGTGGCGATTAAACCCACAACCCTCGGCGTAGAAGGCAGGAGTACTATCTGCTACGCCATTGGGCCAGTCAATAGATAGAGATAAACATGTGCGTTAAAAATACTATTTCCCAATGTAGGAATATAGAATCCCACGGTCTGAAATCACCTGCGTATGGTTTAGTTGCGGAAAAACGCAGAAAAAGTAGGTTCACTCACTCGCCGTCCGTCGCTGTATATTATTAACGCCCCGTATACATGCGTCTATCAGACGAAAGGAAATTGCGAATTCCGATCTTATTCCCATACAAATACGACTACGGTTTATTATGGTGCGTAACGCATGCGTCTGTCAAGCAATTTCCTCTTGTCTGACAGGCGCATGCGTTACGGTGCGTTAAAAAACGCAGTGACGGACGACAATTGGGAGAACCGCCAAAGTTCAATCCTAAATTCAGTGACTGAACTTTACGCAGGTGTGTTTTTACACTTAAATAATACTGCTATGTAATTTGGCTAGACTAGACACGACAAGTCTTCTTCTAAACAGGATCATAAGACACTGTGTTCTTAAAAAGAGTCACGAACTAAACCCTGTTTGAACGAAATTTGCAATTATAATACTGCCCTTTTCAAAACCTTTTCGTGTAACTAGTGTTTCTGTCGCAGTAATATGGCAGAGTAAGGAATTCGGTCAAAATCCTATTTTGCCTTTTCGTTTTGCCTAAAAGCCGGAATAGGGCATAATCCCAGTCTTCATTCTACCATCTTCCTACAAGTCCAAAAATTTGTCAAAAATTACAGGATTTCTAAATTGGTTTTGACTTAATTGAATTATTTATTTTCTTTTTTAGTTATTGTTTCTTTGTGAAGAAATAAGGAATAACCATAAAATTTAACTCAAAATTGTCATGACGACATTTAATTGCAAATGAACTCTTTTGAACCTAGTTTTGTCATTTTCTTATAGCTACTAAAAAGAAAACCCGGAAGAAAATTATTTTAACCGGAGATTGGAATATCAACACGCTAATGGTTACAAAGCAATCTAGAGAACTTACAGAAGCACTTGAAAGCCACAATTTAGAATTACACATAAAAAATCCAACACGTATAAATACATGTATTGACCACTTTGCAAGTAGTATCAAGAATGCCGTGGGAGAGACGCTACCCTTATGTCTTTCAGATCACAATACCGCTCAGGTCTTAACTGTACCGATAAAGAAAAAACTACAGAGTAAAAGGCAATGGTATGAAACCAAACGGGACTTAAATACAGATAACATTAAAAAGTTTCAGTATTTTGTATCAAAATACCCTTGGTCAGAATTTGTGCAGGAAAATAACATCCAGAATATATTTACGGTTGTTCATCATGAGTTGCGGCTCTTGTATAACCTCTGTTTCCCTATATTTAGAATAAAACTAACCAATCAATCAAATTCACATTTAAAATGGCTATCTAAGGGTCTGAAGAGATCATGTCTTAGGAAGAAACAACTACGAATGACACATTATAGACAAAAAACTACTATGGCTAAAACATCGTATCAAACATACAATAATTTATTGAAAAAGTGTATATATACAGCACAGAAGGTTCATAATGATTAATATATATATAATGCAAAAAATAAGGGAAAAGCTACCTGGAACCTTATAGATAGTCAAGGAAACTTAAATAATAATAAACAAATAATTGAGCAAATTACTATAGATAATAATAAAATAAGTGACTCTACTAAAATTGCGACTTTATTTAATAATTATTATATCGGTTTGACAAATGATAAGACAAGAAAGTTCAAATCAGAGTTAAAATTTGTTAATAAAAACAACTCTAGTATATATCTTTTACCTACAAATGAGGAGGAAATTGTTAAAATCATAAAGTCGCTTAATAATTCTAATTGTACAGGATACGATGACTTAAGTACCAAAGTAATTAAGGCTTGTGCAAATGAGTTAGCACCTTTACTTTCTTGTCTGGTCAATTTGTCTCTTGCAAATGGTGTTTTTCCGACCACTTTCAAAATTTCAGTTGTTAAACCTTTATTTAAAAAAGGTGAACGGGACAACATGAAGAATTATCGTCCCATCACGCTCATACCAGTCCTTTCTAAAATATGGGAAAAAGTAATGCACGTGAGACTGATTTCTTTTTTAAACAAATACAACGTGTTAAAAAGCGAACAGTATGGCTTTCAAACGGGAAAGTCTACATCTCAAGCATGTTTTAAACTTATTAAGGAGGTCGCCACGTGTATGGACAGAAGGGTGGCTGTAACGTCTGTCTTCTTTGATATGACCAGTGCCTTCGACTTTGTCTGTCATAAGATTCTTTTAGACAAACTTGAACTCTACGGAATCAGAGGTACAGCCTGCGATTTAATAAAAAGTTACTTGAACGAGAGATCACAGTTTTACTGAGAATTCAGAATATATAGAGTATAGATCAGAATACAAGGAGAACAACGTAGGAGTACCTCAGGGGAGTATATTGGGACCGCTCTTGTAGTTGTGAATAATTTTACTGAGAATTCAGAATATATAGAGTATAGATCAGAATACAAGGAGAACAACGTAGGAGTACCTCAGGGGAGTATATTGGGACCGCTCTTGTTTATTCTGTACATCAATGACCTGCCTGACATAACATCACAGCAATGCATTATGTTCGCGGATGACTTTTCAATAGTAATAACAGAAAAACCAAATGTAAACTATAACCATGACATAAATGAAACTGTTCAAAAAGTTGTCGGGTGGCTGGAGTGTAATAATCTACGAGTTAACTTGTCCAAAACTACATTCCAGCAATTCTACAACAAAAACAGAAAGCCTCTTAAACTCTCTGTAGTTTATAACAATAATATTATAAAAGAGTCCTCTATGACAAAGTTTCTAGGCATAACAGTCGACTCAAGACTTACTTGGAAGGAGCATATCGATGCGCTGTGCAAAAGGATCAACAGGTTCACATTTGCCCTTTTTCGTCTCAAGAAAATTTCCAGCCAAAAAACAGCTTTGACCGCATATCATGGGTACGTTTGCTCAGCTCTGAGATACGGACTCGTGATGTGGGGCCATTCAGTTGACATAGAGCGGGTCTTCGTAATTCAAAAGAAGTGTGTGAGAGCGATGTGTGGTCTTGGTCCAAGAGACTCCTGTAAACCGTATTTTCTACGGTTAAAAATTCTGACTCTACCGGCATTGTAAATGTTTGAGGTGTGCATGTTCGTAAAAAATAATCCTGATTTTTTCAATATTAAAACTTATAATTTCTCGACAAGGTATCCGAACCGACTTGCAGTACAGCACCACTCAACAACTTGTTTCGCAAAAAATTGTTTAAATATGTCAATCAAATTATTTAATTCCCTTCCTGACTCTCTAAAAAAATTAAGTAATAAAGAATTTAAAACCAAATTGTATAAAATATGCATGGAGAACTGCTTTTATAGTGTTGACGAATTTTTGACTTTTATGAAATAATGTGAATTATTAGTAGTATAGGAATGACATGTGTTTTAATTTATTTGTATTTTTTTTGTGTGACATGTTTTTAATTTCATCAATTTATTTTATTTTTATAATTCAATGTGGACATTAAATCAATTATAAATGTTTGCATGCCAGCTGCTGGCGCAACATGCATGATCTACTTTTGACTCTACCATCTGTTTTATGTACCATGTTTGCCTGCAAATAAATGAATCTTATCTTATCTTACTAAGGTAAATAGAAAAATGAAGTTGACTGTTTCGCCATATTCCAGCTTTTGGCTAAAATCCTATGATTTCGGTAGAATTCCCAATTCTGCAATATTACTGCGACATATCCAACGCTGAAGGGAGTAATTCAAAACTTTCGTTGTTTTTCCGACGAATAAACATTTCCAAACAAATCAGCGGTACTGCGAATACCTACGTTTGAAAAAATATGAGATGTTTGACGAATAATTTTCAACTGTCCAAAACACGAGTTGCGAGCATTTCATCACAGTACATTTTAGAAATTCACTTTTAATTTGCCTTTTACGGGACGACAGAAAGAGCTGCCGTAAAACGTATCTTTTATATCTGAAAATGATCTGTCCATTCTATATCTCGCCCGCCAGTCCTGTGTAAATTAAATTAAAAATATATAAAATTTTAGATATGGTGTGAGAATTGCGGGATTGTCTATTACGATGTTTCTGGCCTATTAGTAGTACGCTGTCTGCTACAAAGGTCCCGGGTTCGATTTTAATGATGACTTAAAATATCGGATATTTTGTCTGCTTTCTCTTCGTACGTGTTTCTGTTTGCCAATGGCACCTCGATACAAGGAGTTTTAATAGAGAGGGCTATTGAGTGTTCGTTTTTAGTATAAAATTATTCATACATATATACAAAAATCACGCCTCTATCCTTTACGGGGTAGAAACTATATTAACACCACGTCTGACAAAGGTTTGAGGGTCAATCAGATAACTGTATAATATTGTGATGTAATTTTATCAAATTTTGGGCCGTATTTGAGAAGGGTCTTAGTTGTCTTTCAAAAGAGTGTCAGTTGAATGGATTTAAAGAAAACATCAGTGGCAATATTATGACAATTGAGTTTATATGGCATTACAAAAATAAGAGATTCGGGGCCCTTGTGTGAAGTATGGCTTTTGCCACTCGAGCGATTGTGGTCTTCTCTACTGGCCCTTTGACCTCCTGATACGACACGACAAAAAATACGACTGCTCTTTGAGATGAAGCCTAGCCTATGACACTGACACAATTATTGAACTTAATAGGTATACATACACACTTAAAACATTACACTCCTTTTTTTGGTTGGGCAGTCATGTAATGATAAAACACCATGCCATATCTCCCAGTGTTAGAGACAGTGTATGTAGAGGTACAGTTGAGGGATGTAGGCGACCTGCGTTGGACGGCGGCTGTGACAAGGGCTCGTTACGGGAATACAAATTGAGCACCAGATACCTGCGGGCTGAGGATATACTGGCCGTTTCTTGAAAAACGTAGGAGAAAATAGATGGTTTAATAGAAAAATTGAAACTAATTTTATTCAATGAAGGATAATACTATCAATTTTTTGACGTAAAAAGAAATTTATATAACACAATTTTCTTCTTTTTTATAACAATTTTGTATTGTTCTGATGGAAAACCGGCTCGGATGGGAATTTAAAAGAAAACTCTGCCTCGGTGCTGGCTAGTTTAATCATACGGCATATAACTTTAAGCCACCACCACCAGTAAACATTTGTTTCAAATTTAAATAATGATTTTTAAATGGTGTTATTTGCAGTAATATCTTTTAGTAGGTACTTAATGGTGTCAATATGCAGTGCGGAAGGACCTGATTTGTAGCGTTGAACGCCCCTATGGCGTACCCTGGGTCTAGAAGTGGACTGCAATTGACTGATGTATGATTGTATATATTTACCTATTCATTAAAATCTACTAACACTTACATAGCCTTGCAAATTAGGATAGTGAAAGATAGTATTCTTCTTAAAGACAGATAATAAACTTTTGTTTAACATTTACGAAGATATTTTAGAGACAGCGACTACCCTGATAGATCTGCAATCTGTAGCGTAGGCAGGGAGTGACAAGGGCGCGTTCAACCCAGCCTTGAAGGGAATACAAATTGCGTACCAGAAACTAAGGGACAGTGTTGCGTGCCGCATAAATACGGAGCCATGTAGGTACCTTTAGAAGCACTTTGTGTTGGGTATTTTAGGGATCAACTTAAATATTTTTTAATAGCTGTAATACCAGTTACAGCCGTGTGTTGCTGGCTTATAATAGCATCACCCCAATACAACCAAGGGGGTCGTAAAAAGCAACTAATGGATAATTCATCCAGACATTGGGCAGCAGTGTTCCCTGTGAAAACAATATCTTGGCATTCGCCAATCCTCTTGCCAACTTGCCAGCTTGAAAATACCCACCAATAGGAGAAGGTCCATGTCCAGCAGTGGACTGATTTGGCTGGTTATGTAATATCAGTTACCAGGCTGCTGATAGTAACAAACAAAATTTGGTGCATTTTTTGACATCTAATTTTTTAGCGATATCTCTTGGAAATATTTAAAGGGTGAACGATCTGAATATGAAACAAAACCACTTTCACCGAGAAACATAATATTATGACAAAAATGAACCTTCCATACAAATCAACCTGGTCAGCTCTGGTACTTTTTGGCATGGATTTTTCTTTTTGCAACCTGATGCTGCGTCGCGCACCATACGTAATTTATAGAAATCTAATCAGATGGCCTTGGCTAACAGCTACATATCGATGGCCTGAAGCTATATCTTCTAAGCAGATGGCCTTGGCTGACAGCTACATATCGATGGCCTGAAGCTATATCTTCTAAGCAGATGGCCTTGGCTGACAGCTACATATCGATGGCCTGAAGCTATATCTTCTAAGCAGATGGCCTTGGCTGACAGCTACATATCGATGGCCTGAAGCTATATCTTCTAAGCAGATGGCCTTGGCTGACAGCTACATATCGATGGCCTGAAGCTATATCTTCTAAGCAGATGGCCTTGGCTGACAGCTACATATCGATGGCCTGAAGCTATATCTTCTAAGCAGATGGCCTTGGCTGACAGCTACATATCGATGGCCTGAAGCTATATCGTCTAAGCAGATGGCCTTGGCTGACAGCTACATATCGATGGCCTGAAGCTATATCTTCTAATCAGATGGCCTTGGCTGACAGCTACATATCGATGGCCTGAAGCTATATCTTCTAATCAGATGGCCTTGGCTGACAGCTACATATCGATGGCCTGAAGCTATATCTTCTAATCAGATGGCCTTGGCTGACAGCTACATATCGATGGCCTGAAGCTATATCTTCTAAGCAGATGGCCTTGGCTGACAGCTACATATCGATGGCCTGAAGCTATATCTTATTGACTATGGTATTTGAAATAATATTTATTATAGCGGCGAAGGCGTAGCAGCTGGCGAAGGCGTAGCAGCTAGTCAGCTGTACCTCCTTTTTAACCTTTGTTGGCGAAGCGGTCGAGTGCCAAGTGATTGGTGCAAGGCTGTAATAGTGCCATTATACAAAGGAAAAGGGTCACAGCTAGACTGTAAAAATTACCGCGGTATAAGCCTTCTCAGCGTCGTCGGTAAACTGTATGCAAGGGTACTGATTGAAAGAGTTGTGAAAGAAACTGATGAGAAAGTCTGGGATGCTCAAGCGGGATTTCGAAAGGGGATGGGATGTACGGATCAGGTCTTTTCCTTGCGGTGCATAGCGGAAAAGTATTTGGCTAAGAACCAAAAAGTCTTTTGCACATTCGTGGATCTGGAAAAGGCCTATGATAGAGTTCTGAGGAATGAATTGTGGTCGGCACTATCTGTGCATGGGGTGAGCAGCATCTTGGTACGAGCACTGAAATCCTTATATAAGGATTCCAGTGCTTGTGTCAGGATTAACGGGGCCTTCACTGAGCTGTTTAACATCGATAAAGGTGTTAGACAGGGATGTGTTGCGTCACCATGGCTGTTCAACCTATTCATGGATAGTTGTTTGACAGATTTGAAAGAGTGTGAAAATGGACTGAGAATGAATGGGTTACTTGTCAAATGTCTTCTCTATGCTGATGACGAAGTTATCCTTGCGTCGTCGGCTGAAGAGTTGCAGAAGATGGTAAACATTATGAATGAGGCTTTGAAAAAGAAAGGAATGAAAGTGAATGTATGTAAGACGAAATCAATGGTTTTTGAAAAAGAAGAAGGTATGACGGAGTGTAACATTATGATAGAAGAAGAGAGGGTGGAGCAAGTGAAAGAGTTTGTATATTTGGGATCGAAGTTTACATCAGATGGAAAGTGTGAAAGTGATATTGAAAGGAGGGTAAATGCCGGCAACATGGTGAATGGAGCGTTGCATACCTTTATGAACAGCCAGACAGTGTCTAATAAGGCACGTCTGGCTGTGCATAGAGGAGTGTTAGTTCCAACACTTATGTATGGGAGTGAAAGTTGGGTTTGGCAGAAAAAGCATGAAAGTAGAATAAATGCGGTAGAAATGAGAGCGCTAAGAAGTATGATAGGAGTGAAATTGAGTGATAGGATAAGGAATAGCGTGATTAGAGAACGTTGCGGTATAAAAGATGACATAGTGACTGGTATAGAAAAAGGAATGCTGAGATGGTTTGGTCACATTGAGAGAATGAATGAAAGAAGATTAACGAAACAGGTGTATATGGCGAGTGTGGATGGGAACGTTGGAAGGGGAAGACCAAGACGCACGTACTTGGATCAGATCGGGGACGTTCTAGAGAAAGGTCAGGTCAAGAGTACCCTAAACCGACGAGCATGTATGAAAAGATTGATGCATGTTGAAGAAGCGAAAGAGGTGTGTCAGGATCGTAGCAAGTGGAAAGATGTAGTCTCTGCCTACCCCTATGGGAAAGAGGCGTGATTATATGTATGTATGTATGTATGTATTTATTATAGAATGGACTCGATTTTATTCCCGGGGCTTTGAAACCTAACACCCGACTGGTTTGTGGATAGCTAGGGCTCACCAAAAGAAGTTTGTGAGGTTGTTCAAACAACCAGCCCAATCTGGGCTAAGGAGTTGTTCTGGAAAGAACGAATCAGTACTTCCCTCAATGGGAAACACAATGAGACCTCTTGTGAAATGTTGATACATATATTTTTCTTCTTTAATTATTGTAACTATCGGCCCACCCAGCAGTTTCACCCGCTGCTAACCAATTTCCCACGAGAAACAGACGGTCTCCCGACATAAATCATACATAAAAACCTTTTTCATGAATCACTCTATCAGTAAAAAAACAACAGATCCGTTGGGTGGTTTGGAAGATTTAAGCATACATACAAACAGACATAAGGACAGACACGGGAAGCGACTTTACTTTATACTATGTAGTGATATGTTATATACATGCAGTTTCATACTAACACATATATCACGCCTATAATCCCTTGCTGGGTAAACTGATCGTAAACGTTACGTCTGACAAATTTTTAAGGCTCATGCGGAAAATTGTGTTATACGGTAAAAATAATGCTACTCAGACTACTTGACTTCCGTATTTTAACTCTTAAGGCTATCAGCCTATCACTGACAACTATGCGGTATTGACTCCGTGTCGTCGCGTCGGATGGTTTCTGACAGGGGACGGTTTTGGGACCGTTTTCAAGTAAACGGTCCGGTGTCGCTACATGAGTGTTTTTTCAATGGCGACCCTGTTTTAAGCTTACATCACAGGACCCTCTTGCGATACACTATTTTCCAGATGACTCTCGAATATATGTCAGACGTATGGCGTAAATGTTTAATTTTTACGGCCTTTCGCGCTCTAACAACCCCGCAAGGGATTTAGGCGTTATATATTATGTTGGTAAACTGTTTTGAATTTCTATTCTTAGTTTAGGAAATAGTTAAGCCTCATTATTGTTTGTGTATAGTTTTACCTATTAGTAATTATGTTTATTAAATAAATATTTTCTTTGTTATATGTAGGTATGTATGCAGGACCCTGTGAAGTACTATATATTATTTGAGATTAAGAACCAAATTATAAAACAAATAAGTAAGTATCCTGGATTTCACAGAGCGTCATCTTGTCCTACACTAATCAAAGCTTGTACAATTGGAAGTAGATTACTTTTTTTTGTATAAAATACATATTATGCATTGATAACACCCAGAATAAACTCAAACATTTAAAAATTTACTTAACAAATATGTGTGTCTCGTGGGGATCGAAGTCACAATGGTGTAGTGAATCCATTGCGTCAGTAAAAATAAAGATCCCATCTATGTGTTATTTAGTCCAAGAAAAATCGATTGTATGGACCTTGGTACTATTAGTTGAAAAGGGCGGCGCAAGACCGCGAGGGTTTCTACATGCTGACGACCGAACTTCAATTTGAAGATGGCACCCCATGATGATGATGAAATATGACAACTTGAAAGCCGCACCCTAGCAGGAAATTGTCTGTTAGAGTGGAAAGCCATTGATTTTAAATATAGTCAAAGAGTTTTAATTTCCTCGAGGAAATTGTACCCTCAGTCAAGTAGTATCAGAGGCAATCAAACCTACCAATTTAATGAATAAACAGGTTTCTCATACGTATACTCATACATCATGCTTATATCCCTTGCGGGGTACGCAGAGCGTCAAATGCCGTAAGTTACGTCGCTATCGCCACGCCTGACAAATATTTGTGGGCTGTTTCACTAAGCTTATCGCCTAAAATTGTAATACACATTAAACCTTCGAGTCCTTATACACCCGCAGGAAAAAATTAGGTGATGTTATTCTAAACCGGCATCACACGGCAAATTGACAGAGTTATGTTTTTTTTGTATATGTCTTCCGTTTGTATGATCTGAGTTTGTAATAAGTATAAACTGCAGCATCAATTAGCAAATATTTGAAAAAAATGTTGCCGTGTGGTGCCGGCTTAAAATAGCATCACCCCAATAATTATACTTTTGCGTTTCGTAAAATTCGGCTAAGGAATGATCATACAGGGAATGGGCAGCAGCGTTCCCTGTAAATGCAACATCTTGCACTGTGCTTGCCAATCCGACTTCAAAGCGTGGTGACTATTTCAATATCTTCCAATTGAGGGAGGCCTTTATCCAGGTCAATTGTAGCTGTAAATGTTAATGTAATTTGAAACAAATCTAAACGAACTTTTTCTCTCTTTACAGGTAAAACATCGCAACCTGTGTTCACGGTGAAAGTGTTTGGTGTGTGAGTGTTGTGTGTAGTGATGCAGTGAGGCCATGTGGGCTCGGACTCGGGGCCACTGGTGGGCCTTGCTATGGTGGCCTTTGGCCCTGGCCAGCAGCGCCTATACTGACACCGAGGACTTTCTCAGCGACTTAGATAAGCCAGGTAAGAAGGCTATTTTCGACGCCATCATTGATGTCCGAAGTGGCGTAATGGTAGTACGACTGCCTGCGGCGCAAAGGTTTCGGGTTCGAATCCCGGTAGGGCACTCACAATGTTTATATTTATTAATTTGTGAATTTGTTTTTAGTGTGCTTAGGACACTGCAGGATGAACCATGTGATTGTCCGAAAAGAAAGATTGTTCTGTGTGTCGGAGGGCACTTTAAGCTGTCAGTTCTGGTTACTGTCTATGATTGATTAGATAATGGTCGTTACACAACCATGTCAGTGGTCTACTAGTAGCGGGTGATGATGTAGGTTGAAGCTATTTACTTTTGAAATATTTGGAATTATAATAAAATAAATTGTAGATAGTTTAGTCATCTAGACATCAGTGTCAGAACCTACTACTAAAGACGTACTACTACTAAAGACGGTTCATCAGGTCGTTGGACGACTCGGTATCCCACACGAAAAATAACGTAAGGTTCAAATTTTCAATAAGAAGTATTGTGATTTCTGATTATTGGGCCTCATGTTATCTAAGTATAACATCTTTTTATATTCCCAGACTTTGACTTAATATAAGGTTATTTGTTATGAAATTTCATACAACAAAGTAGGCTAGGCTCAGTACCTATTATATATACCCATCTCAAGACGACATTTCTGAAATACAATGTCGTATTCAATAATGTAAGTCCTAGATTCTCTTCCAAACGTAATATCGAATTCAATCTCATCCAAAATAGGTCTATAAATAACAGACTACCATAATTTATAAATATATTGTTAATACAGGGTGTAAGGGACAGCCCTCCGAATACTGATAGGGTGCATCCAGGCCATGAAACTAAACAACTTTTCATAAAAAAAAAATCAGGAAACAACAAAAAATTTTGGACTTCCCATAATAAATGCGTTCAGCAGATCGTAATTTTGTATCGGAGATCGTTTTTTTTCCGTCTTTTCTTAACATAATGTTCCTGGGGAAAGTTGTTCTCCGATTACTGATGTTCACACTATCTGTATTCGGAGGGATCTCCCTTACACCCGGTATAAATCTGTTGTTTAAATTTATGAAACCCTACAAAACTCTCAATTACTCAGTGGAACATAATACTTTGTTGTTTTTACAAAATGTATTTGAACATGAATAACAACACAGATAAATAAAAGGAAGAGATACATTACATAATAATATTTCATAATTAGTTTTATTTTGTTGTTCTTTTATTAGGTACGGTAAAAATATTTGATACCATTTGATTGTGAAATATATTTTCACTTTGTCATATAAAATCAATTAACATTAACTATTTAAATTCCTAAACGCATTCGTTATAGTTAAGTCAAACATCTTTATTCCGTGTGATGCCGGTTTAGAATAGCATCACCCCATTTCGTTCCCGTGAGGTTGTTAGATCCTACTAAGCGACTTAACTGTTACATGACGTGTATTACAACCTGTCGCCATGGTGTTACACAAGTTTATAAACGACTCTCAAATGTTTGTTAGACGTGGCGTAAATGCCCGTTTTTACAGCCGTTTACGCTCTGCTTATCCCGCAAGGGATATCAGCGAGATATGTATGTATGCAAACATTTAGTTTAAGCAAATCTACATACATACATACATAAATCACGTCTATATCCCTTACGGGTTAGGCAGAGCGTTAACGGCCGTAAAACGGATATTAACACCACGTCTGAAAAAGTTTGAGGGTCAATCAAATAACTGTGTATCACTATAGTGACAGGTTGTCAGCCCATCCCCTAAAGATCGAGGCACTTGCATTGGAGCATGCGAGTGCCTCGATCGTTACGATCTCCGAGACCATGAGGTCCCATGATATGGTTGTTGTCTGTGCTCAGCCTTGGTCCAACCTTCGCGTTGAAGTCACCAAGTACAATGGTCCATGATCCGCGGCGTTCATCACATGCCTTGTCCATTAATTAAAAAGTATTGTAAAATCCAATTTGTTTACATTTTGTTACATAAAATAAGAATTTCAAAAACCGATGATCAATCAGAAGTAATGCGTGGGTGTCACAGATGTTCCCGATTATATCGATAAATTCCGTTAATTAAAATATTTCTGTTTAGATAAAAGATAGGGTCTATTTAATTGGTTGATAGAGATTAATTTTAATTAAGTTGGTGGGATTACCTAAAGAACAAATATATTTCTATTTATTTCATAGTAGTTCAATTTGTTATTTTTTATTATGATTTCACACCCGAGTGCACCCGTATACACTTTTCTCTCTGTTTACCTTCTGGTTGGCCGGTAGAGAATGCCGCGCGGCATTAGGCCCGCCTTTTGTACCATGTGCAATTAAGTATAAAATAAATGAACAAAGTAGATTACTATGAAGAAAAATCACCTGTACCGCCAGTACAAAAACTTATTTCACTCATTTTAACTAGAGCATGGAGGGAGGTGCCTTAGATAACGCACTAAGGTATGTTTTTTTGTAAGTTGTATCAAGCTATTAAAAACAAAAACCCGACCCGAAAACAAATTCTAAATTAAATTTTTTCTTCTAAAATCCACCGTTTTGAATTAAAGAAATTTCAATATTGCCAGTATCACTGGCGCTGCTGCTGTAACCAATCTAACGACACTCATAATTAAATTAAAATGAAAAAGAATGTATAAAGCATTTATTACGAGAAAAAATATCAAAAAGTCATCAGAGACCTGCCAAACTGCAAAACAGTTTGTTTTCGGGCAAACAAATTACGTAGTTAATCTGTCAACAGCCGTCTAGCCGTTTAGGCTGTAGCCCGTGAAATAGAATTCACTTGTCAATATACGAACTGAAAATGAAATTTGAAATTGAAATTCTTTATTCAATGTAGGATGTATTATCATATCATATCACTTATTGACGTCATGAACATACATACAACCTCTCGAAAAACTTTACCGTCCTTCGGGAGTCGGGTAGAAAGATATTTTTTTGACTCTACATCGTCTACATTCAAATTAAACTGTGTTATAACTTACACAAGTAAAGCACATTTTTCTTCGTATACCGTGTATAGTGTGCAAAAGTTTTCTTTTCTTGTACAGCTGCGGAAAATATAGAGGCATTAAATAAAAAAAAACTATACCGTTGTGTGTATGTTACATATCTCCGGTTAAGGGCGAGATAGCTTCTAATTTATGACCTTGATAGTCACATTTCTTTCCACTTGCATGGAATTACATATACACACACACACATATCACGCCCATTATCCCTTACGGGGTAGGCAGAGCGTAAACGGCTGTAAAAAAATGGACGTTTACGCCACGTCTGTCTGACATTTGAGGATCATTTGAAATATTGTGTTTCACCGTAGTGACAGGTTGTCAGCCCATCGCCTAAAATAGCAATACACAACCTCAAGTCTCTTAGTCGCTTCTTACGACACCCACGGGAAAGAAATGGGGTGATTCTATTCTAAGCCGGCATCACACGGCAGCATGGAATACAGTATTTTTTATGTTAGGTACTTGACAATATAATTGATTTAACATGACTTTTTTTTTCATTTTAAAATACAATGTAAAACTTACAGGATAATATGCTTTCGGTAAATAAGTCCAGATTCAGATTTATTTATTTAATTTTTACATAAATAGGTTACAAATGTCATAATTTATAACAATAAATGTCCGGTTCATGATTAATAATGCAAAAATGATCGTCAATTCATAATAAAATGCATGTTTTTTAATACATAAAAAACAATGTCAAGAAAAATTTACAGAAAAACAAATAAATTACCAAGAGTAATTTTTAAATTTGTCAATAGAATAAAATTCACCATCCAACTAAAGGTTTTTTAAAGGTTTCAAAGGTTTTTGGAGTTGTTCAATGAGGCCTTACCCTGTATCTGAAAACTTGCAAAATTTTCAAGCGCGGGCAGGATTTGAACCTGCGACTTGTGGCGACGCCTTACCCTCGTTGAAGACGCGGTGATGTCGGCTTAAAATAGCATTTCCTAAAGGACTCGAGGATGACATGTATATTGCAATTTAAGGCGACGAGCGGTCAACCTGTTACAATCGCGATACACAATTTTCTTAATAGCCCTTAAATACTTGTCAGAAGTGGTGTGAATGTTCGTTTTTACGACCGCTTACGCTCTGCCTACCCTGAAAAGGATATAGGCGTGAGATATGTATAAACGTTATTGATGTAACCTGTTTGACTTTGTTAAAACTTCTAAGCGCCTCTGGTAATATTAACAATTCGAAACGTATCTGTTTTCATCGGATTTATTATCCATAATTTTGATTTCAGTTTTGGATTACAAACAACAGCAGAAAGGTTTGTTTTTGAGATGATTATAATTAATAAATTTTTTGAGCGTCTATATCTATAGGGTGAAATTATACTAACTAGTTTGATTCTTGAATTTGAAAAGGTACTAGTGACTGATAGCGAAAATCAAGACATAACTTATCTGCCACCCCTAAAGTAACATACTAACATACGAACGTAACATCTTGTACAAATCAAACGTAACCACCGATAAAATTTTATAAGTCCTCAGTCCAGCTTCAATTTGACCTCATAAAATATTATCGATCGAATATTTTTGCCATTTACTGTAAAGGTTTGTATATGAAAACTAAATAAGAAATATGCGGTGAAATTTTACTACCGGCCGATACTTCTTCTTCTTAGCGTGTCGATGGCAGACACTACACCGTCGCGGCCCAGAACTTGGCTACGTTGACAGCGCTGACAGACGCTGTCATAAGATCATCCTGCGTGCAGGTGCTAGGGCACGCAGGACACGATATTAGGTGGTTCATTGTTTGAACTGCACCACACAAACAACCTACATCGGAACCCTCCAAGAAGCCCCACTTGGTCATGTTTTCCTTACTCCGGCCGGTCTGAGTCCGAAGTCTATTTAAAGATTTCCAAACCGACCATGGCAAATTATGGCCAGGCGGCAAGCTCTCAGCAATCGGGACGAAAGGATCTGGTAGGGTCACCCCCTCCTGCCAAAGGTTGCACCTCGCTTGTTCGGGGTCTGTGCAAAGAGGAGTGACGCACTTAACAAAGCCATTACGGCTTTTCAGCCGTTGTGTCACTGGGATGTGGTCGTGCAAAGGATGCCGTGCATCTGACTCCATCTTTGCTCTTTCAAAGGAGCTAGCCACAGATCTACGAACAACTGGAGGCGCTATTCCGGCTAGTGGGTACAGTTGGCTAACCGGGGTCGGTTTCAGGCAACCAGTTATGATCCGGCAAGTCTCATTTAAGGCTGTATCCACCAGCTTTGCATGAGCTGAACGGCTCCATACAGGACATGCATACTCGCCTGCAGAAAAGGATAACGCCAGCCCAGTAGTCCGCAGAACATGAGGTGTTGCTCCCCATCCAGTAGAAGTAAGGCGCTTTAATAGATTGTTCCGAGTGTGCACCTTCTTTTTTATGTTTTGGCAATTCTTACTAAAGGTAAGTGACCTATCCAGAGTAATGCCCAGATATTTTGGAAAACTAGTGTGAGCTACAGGCACACCTTGCCACTCAATATTAAGCCTACGACCTGCTTGGCTGTTGCGGAGATGGAATGCGCAAGACTCAGTTTTTGATGGGTTGGGTTTGAGTGAATTTTCTCTATAATATTTGCTTAAGTCATTCAAAGCATCCGACAGATTCATCTCAACCTCCTCAAAACTGGACGCCTGGGAAGTCAGCGCAAGGTCGTCGGCGTATAAAAAGCGGCGGGTGTTGGGGCAGGATGGTTGGTCGTTGGTGTATATGTTGAAGAGCAACGGGGCAAGAACGCTGCCTTGGGGCAGCCCGTTCTTTTGCGACCTCCAACGACTTTTGTCCTGAAGAAGATGTACCTGAAAACGACGGTTATGAAGAAGCTCTCGGAGTATTGTGACGAATTTGAGGTCCCCTGTCATGATCTCTACTTTCCATAACAGTCGCCTAAGGTTAACTGTGTCGTAGGCTGCAGACAGATCTACGAATACAGTACCGGTTATCTTCCCCAGTTCAAAACCATCCTCGATGTGTTGCGTCAGTGTCAGTGTCTGGTTGCTGCAAGACTTAGCCGGTCTGAAACCCGCTTGCTCTGGGATCAATTTTGGGTCAATGAAGCTTGTTAAGCGGGACAACAGCAGTCTCTCAAATAATTTATATGTGTGGCACAAGAGTGAAATAGGCCTGAAGTTTTTGGGACTGTCTGTTGGTTTTCCAGGCTTTGGAATTGCTATGACCTTTGATTTCCGCCAGAGACGGGGGATCGAAGCGGATTCCAGGCAATGGTTAAACATTTGCAGCAACCAGGACACGGCAACAGGGCCAAGTTGTTTAAGCTGTTCAACAGCAATGTTGTCCACCCCTGAGGCTTTACCACATTTGAGTTGCTTGATAGCAGTGATGATGTCAAGTAGGTTGAATGGCTGGCTAATAAGATGGTTGGTGCTCCCAGCACGGTCTGGTTTAGGAACATTCGCAAGGCGACCTACTGACTTGCCATTTAGAAGTAGTTGGTGGGCTATCTGATTAGCTGTAACTCTACTGGGAGATGAAGGAGGAGGTGGATCAGAAGTTAGTTTGCGAATGGTGTTCCACGCCTTTTTACTGTTATGCGTCATGTCTATGTTAGTAACAGTGCTGATCCACCTTTCCTGTCGAGTTTTGCCAATCTGTGATAGCAGTTCCTCGCCAACTAATGTGGTGTCCTCAGAAAAAGGGTCTTGGCTGTATTGGGACTCGTACTCTTTCAGCAGCTCTGCAGACTCTTTTGACAGCCCTGGGATGTAGGAAGTCCGGCAGCCCCTTGGTATGAATTTACATGAAATTGTTGCAACTATGTCAACAAACTGTTCATAGTTTACGGGTACTGGCGAAACATTCAAAAGGGCTTGGTCTATTGACTGCGAGAACAGCTCCCAGTTTGCCTTATCGTAGTGGAAACGGCGCTTCAATGGGACATTTACGGGGCGGACTACAGGTTGGATTGTGCACATGATCGGTCTATGTTGGGTGCGAGGTATAGGAGCACACACAGTTTTAATGCTCTGGGGACTAATAGATTCACTGACGAAGATAAGGTCTGGATTGTAGCCGCGTTTCCACCGGCCACTATTGAAAGAAGCCGGTAGTTTGGCATCATGGATCAGACCTAAATCGTTCGTCTCAGCCCATACCTCAACAGCCTGACCACATGGATCCGTGTTGCTATATCCCCAACTTGTACTGTGACTGTTGAAGTCGCCGATCACTATTTTGACTGGATGATCGTCAAAATTTCCAGGAGCTTGAAATTGAAAAGGGGTTCCAGGAGGTTTGTAAACAGAGGTGACAGTGCAGTAACCAAGAGTTACGGTTATGATCTCAATGCCGTTCTGTGTCGTACATTCGGCAGATGTTATGCTCACGCCGGGAGCAGCAAACACTGCGTTACCGTGTTTCGGATGGTAGGTCTCGGCGATGAGCGTGAGTCCAGTAATGTGTGGCCGGCTTTGGGTTTCGTCTCGATGGGTTTCTTGTACACACATGATGTCACAGTGTGTAGTCCAGCTGAGTTCAGAAAGGATTTCTGACTTGGCCTGTGAGAAACCTTCGATATTAATCGAGACTACGCACAAAGCCGGCTTTAGGGCTGGACTAGAGGATGCATTGGTGTTTGCCATCGTGGTGTAGTAACTAGTTTCACGGCATCTGCCGCTACTCACGGGGAGGGCCCGAGCACAGGTGTCGCTCTTCGAGAAGGCTTACTACTTCCCCCCCCGGCCGATACTGAAAACTTAGTACGGGCTGGTGATAAGGAACAACTTTTCCCAAGGAACATAGGTTGATATAAGAAAAAAAGTCAATGTCCCGTACAAAATGCACCAGCCGACCAAATTAATTTATGGCAGCTCCAAATTTTTATTTCATATTTCGACCTACGCTCCTTGGGGAATGTTGTTCCATAACACCAGCGCATACTTTTTCGCTATTGGTCACTAGTAAAATTTCATCCCATATAAAATAATGTTTTTTAGATAGCAAATAAATAAGCTTCAGGTCAAGGGTTAGTTACCTCTTATTTATTTATACAGCAATAATTTTGTGGTTGATAGTAATATCAAAACGGCAAAAAGATATATTTGATGTTGAGCCTTTGAATTATATAAATAAACTTACCAATCCATTAGCAGGCTTTACCAACCGATCATATGAATTTATTTGTAAGTGCTTACCTTAAAAATGACTGTTTTAGTGGTAAAATATACTCTGCATATACCTTTATCAATTTATTCGTACACTATACAGTGAACAGGTAAAACCTAAAATTACTGATGAAGGATCATAAAATAAACAATTTAAAAAAAAACACTTAATTCTTACATAAATTATACAAATCTTATGAAACATACTTATTGAAAACCAAAATGAGATCCATTATAAACTTAAAGAACATCGCAAAATATTTAAATCGATCTCTGAATTGTTATCTACGAACTGTCTAAACCTTACACTAGGTTTAAGGGACAGCCCTTCGAATACTGATAGGGTGCATGTAGACTATGAAACTGAACAGCTTTTTCTTAGAAACAAAAAAAAATCGACATCCCATACAAAATTACGATCAGTACCCGATATTATCAAACTACAGGCTGCAATTTTACAGGTGAAATTCGATGTTCATTGCGTAGTTGGTGAGCTATTATGATGCCAGAAATATGAACCCGCTACGCAATGAACATCGGATTTCACCTGTAAAATTGTAGCCTGTAGTTTCATAACAAAGGAACCAGCTGACTACATTTACTATGGGAAGTCAAAATTATTTTGACGTTTCCTAAAATATTTTCTTATCGAAAGTAGTTCAGTATGGTTCAGTTACATGGTCTCAAGGATCCTATCAGTATTCGGAGGGCTGGCCTTCTGTATTTACGTGTGATGCTGGCTTAGAATAGCATCACAACCTATCTACCCGCAAGTCGTAAAAATTTACTAGGGATGAATCTAGGTAATGGGCCGCAGCATTTTCCGTGAATGAGTACCTACTACACCTTGCACTGCACTCGCCAATCCGCCTGCCAAGTGGGTGAGTATGGCAAATTCCTAATTAGGGACTGTTGTAGCTGTTATAGTATATTATACCAAATATAATGTCACAAATAAGTCGTTTTGACTCCTATCTCTTTCTCTTTTCGTGTGGGACACCGAGTCTTCCAACGACTATACATAGCATACATTCGTAAAATCACTTAAAATTGTAACCTCTGATTCATTTGACGTGTATAAGGTGAGTAATTAATTGTGTTTGAGAAATTAAGCTCTAAATCAAAACAAATAATAATATACATACGTGTATTTATGTATTAAACATGAGCATAAAAAACTCATTATTTTAATGTTCACGCATAAATCAACCTCCAATTATGGAACAAATAATATTAAATAAAAAAAAGATAAACCCATTAATTCTTCGAGAAACACGAGCGCCGACAGTTGAACCATGTAAATAATGAATTATGACGAGAAACATGGCAACCCAGAGTGTTACTTATGGTTGCCAGCTGGAAAAAAGTTCATCCACATAGGGTATAGTGTTGGGACTTGGGAGGTTCAGTTTATGACTAAGGGTCAGCACACACTTGCATATAAGATCAGTTGTGGAATAGGCTGCTTGACTGACAAGTCAAAATAACTGATTTGTAAAACGTTTTGAAACGATATTTGACGTAATATTTCACAATTTTGCAAGTGACGCATTGCAAAATAGTTAAACATTAAAATTATAATTTTGTCGTAAATCAATTCTAACTTTTAAATTTCCACTGCCACTCATTTTCCCGTGGTAGTAAATGTTTTCCTGCGGTAAAAAGTAGCCTATGTGCTATTCCGGGTTATACTTTACCTGTATTTCAAATTTAATCCAAATCAGTCAAGCCGTTTGAGCGTAAAGAGGCAACAAACATACATACACACACACAAACTCTCAGATTAATTATAATATTAGTACGGATTATATTTTTAAAATTTATTCATAAAGTATGTAGCATTTTTTTACACTAATTTTAGGCAAACACCTTTTGTATTTGTTTAATAAACCAGTCCAGTACAGTAATATGGTATGGTTCTATTCAAACCATTCTGGCTTGCATGGCTTTCCTACCTTCTTCTTCAAATTTAAGAGTCAAACTCTTGTCGGTGGAGTAACTTCCAATCTTCTCTCCTCTCCGCCAGTGACTTGACCTCTTGATACGACACGACATTGACTTTTTCCTTTATCTGGGTAAAGTAAGTGCGTCTAGGTCTACCTCTGCCTCTCTTTCCTTCCACCTTCCCTTCAATAATGTTCTTAATGAAGCTGTCGTGTCGTAGCAAGTGGCCAATCATCTTCCCTCTCCTGTTTTCTATGGTCTTCAGAAGACAACGCTCTTCCGCTACCAGTGCCAGCACTTCTACGTTTGTCTTCTTCTCTGTCCAACTGATCTTTTCCATCCTTCTCCAACACCACATCTCAAACGCTTCCACCCTCTCTCTATCTCTTTGCGTCATCGTCCACGTCTCACACCCATATAACGCTATGCTCCAAATGTATGTGACTGTATATTAAAACTGTTTTTGAAACTTTGTTCAACAATCCTTAAACATGTCCAACCCTTTATTAACGTATCTCCAATCTCACTCTCTTCGCGTGACCCCTCGTGTTGTGCAGATGCGGTTGCGGACGTGATTCGGCAGGGGATGGAATATTTTATTCCATTCTCCGACATCCCGCTCGGCCACAAAGCCCAGCCTTGGTTTAACGCAGAATGCGCCCAAGCTGAGGCGCGTAAAGAATCGGCATACCAAGCTTGGGTCAAGGCTCGCGACTGCAAATTAAGAGCACGTAGGGTTCGCGCGAAGAAAAGAACCTTCAACTCTGCCACTAAGTCCTGCAAACGGGTTTTACGTAAGGCACGTTTTGACCATGTCGGACGAATAGGGGCCAAACTAGCATCACACCCTCCGGGTAGTAAAAAGTTTTGGTCCCTGTCCAAAGCGGTTGAAACTAATTTCTGTCGTCCAACCTTACCTCCAATGCTGAAACCTGATGGATCGCTGGCTCACTCTGCAAGTGAGAAAGCAAATTTGTTTGCTTCCTTGTTTGCAAGCAACTCACATCTGGACGCTGGCTCCAAACAACCACCTACTGTACCTCGTTGCGATTCTTCGATGTCGGAGATCGCAGTACACATTAAAGAGGTTCGAAGAGTATTGTGCAGTCTAGACGTGAACAAGGCCAGCGGACCTGATGGCATACCAGCGAGAGTATTAAGACTATGTGCGCCTGAACTGTCTCCTGTGCTGACACGCTTGTTCCGCCTCTCTCTTAAAGAAAGAACGGTGCCGGGGGCCTGGAAGCTTGCTAATGTGCAACCAGTTCCCAAAAAGGGCGACCGTGCCGACCCTGCCCATTACCGTCCAATTGCCATTACCTCCATCCTATGCAAGGTCATGGAGAGGGTACTTAACAGTAAGTTGCTGACCTACCTTGAAGACAATGATCTTCTCAGTGACCGTCAATATGGGTTTCGCCGGGGGCGGTCTACTGGTGATCTTCTTGTGTATGTCACGCACTGCTGGGGCGAAGCCATCGAGAAAAACGGCGAAGCACTTGCCGTTTCACTCGATATCTCGAAGGCCTTTGACAGGGTCTGGCATGCAAGTCTGCTCGGCAAGCTTCCTGCTTATGGCATCCCAGCTGATTTTGTACTTGGATTTCAGACTTCCTTAGTGAACGGTCCATCAGAGTAGTCGTTGACGGCTGCTCCTCTGACCTAATGGCCATTGATGCCGGAGTTCGTCAGGGGTCTGTTCTCTCTGCAACTCTTTTCCTGCTGCACATCAATGACCTCCTTCGGCATGGTATTGTTGGATACGCAGATGATAGTACCGTTTCAGAGAGATACTTGACAGGTGCAGGGACCAGTGGGGATGAAATACGTTCGTTAAGAAAGGCCATGGTAGAGCGAACAGATCTGACCTTAAGTCTTGTCTCCCAATGGGGCGACGACAATCTGGTCTCATTCAATGCCACCAAAACACAGGCGTGTCTTTTCACTGCAAAAAGGAGTCCTTTCGACGGGACACCTACTTTTCGGGGTACATCTGTCCCAGTCACTGACAGGCTTGAGCTTCTAGGCATGGAGTTGACATCAAATCTAAACTTCGGCGCGACCATCGAGTACAAGGCTCAGACGGCGGCTAAAAAGCTGGGCGTCCTGAATAGAGTGAAGCGATACTTTACGCCTGGACAGCTTTTAACTCTTTACAAAGCACAAGTCCGATCCTGCATGGAGTATTGCAGTCACCTTTGGGATGGCTCAGCCAAATACCAACTTGCCGCTCTTGACTCGGTGGAACGCAGGGCCAAGAGGCTCATAGGCGACATAAAACTGGTGGACACCAAGCTACATAGCCTGGCACATCGCCGCAAGGTTGCCTGCTTGTCGGTATTTTATAGATTGTACTTCGGAGAGTGTGCTCAAGAGCTTCACGACCTTGTTCCACCAGCTCCCTTCTACCATCGGACATCCAGACGCACCGCCGGATACCATCCGTACCTGGTAGCCATTCCACCAATTCGGACTAAGCGCTTCCAGTCATCATTTATAATGCGCACTGCTAAAGAGTGGAACTCACTTCCTGCGTCTGTGTTTCCAAAAGCATACAACCCTAATCTCTTCAAAGTAAGAGTGAACAGGCTTCTTCTGGGTGAGCTCGCTCCATCTTAGACTCTGTCTCTGTCCTATGACCTAGACTAGAGTCAAGAGCAAACCCATCATTAATAAAAAAAAAAAAAAAAAAAAACTTTAATACAAATCTTTTCGCTGAAATAACACTTTTATTTTTACTTCGAAATAAAAGCGTAATCCTTCTTCCGAATTCTATAAATACATTGGCTTAAAAATATATATTTTATGCAATTAAGCTTTAATATTAAAGCATTTAACAAAAATATTAATACAAATATCTACCAAAGTACATCCTAAAAGATAAGTCTTTCACCAAATTACGAGGGTTGTTGGAGAACTCCGCTCTGCTGCTCCGTGTTATTAAAGGTAATGCGATTATGAAATTAATATAAATAGAGAAATTCTATTTTAATGGTCCGTTAGACGTTTTGAGCTCACCTGTTCTCCTGGTATGTTAGAAATAACGTTTTTATAATTTTTAATGAGCTTAACGACGAAAGAGTTTACTGTTTTATTATCTTTAGTCCAAATAGTAGTTTATGCAACTGTCGTATAATGGGGGTCATTAGAATGCAAGTGTCTGTTTCTCACACGAGGCGTAGCCGAGTGTGATAATTGATTGACACGAGCATTCTAATGCCTAATTATATGCAGTTGCATACACTATTTTATCTACACTCTAAAAAATTAACTCAGTTGAACACTTTTCCAAACGTCCGCACCGGCGATTGCAAGGCCCGATACATTGTCAAATTCAATACGAGAACGTAATATGGCTTGATATTAATTTTTGAAGATTATTTACTAATAGTTGTTTAGATGTCGAGTCTTAACAGCAAATAACTAAACAACTGAACAACAACTGAACAACACTGAACAACAACTGAACAACAACTGAACAACACTGAACAACATCGACATAACATCTGAACAACAACTAATCAACAACAGAACAAAAACCTATTAAAACAACTGAACAACATCCGAAAAATTACCGTACAACTGTCAGGTGCGGCGGAAGATAGCGATTTGAGTATTGGAAAAAAAAATCGTTTCATTTCTCAACTTTATCGTATTAAGAGTTTTGTCATTAAGTCATTACGCTTCTGTAATTTATAGTAAACCCTAGTGTTTATAGACAGAATGCATAAAGTAGGTCATTATGCATCTGTTTTCGAATTCATAATTCGAACATTATGAGACGAGTGTAGATAAATGTCTTTTGAAGTTACCATCTTTTTGGGCTGTGGCAAAAATATTGCTGATACAAATAATATAATGAAGCTTAATGCCGGCATAGAATAGCATCACCCCATTTCTTTCCCATGGGTGTTATGGTGTTAGAGACGACTAAAGGACTAGAGAGTTACACGTGTAGTGTAATTTAAGGCAATAAGCTGACAATCTGTCTCTATAACGATACAAAATTTTCTGCAGGACCCTCAAATGTTTGTCAGACCTTGCGTAAATGTCCGTTTTTAAAGGCCGTTAACGCTATGCCTACCCCGCAAGGGATATACGCGTGATATGTGTATTTATGTATGTAATACAACCTTGAAACAAAAGCTTTCCCAAAAGCAAACTTCAATCTTAAAAACTCTTGCCCCTCATACACATATCACGCCTATAATCCCTTGCGGTGTAGACAGAGCGCAAACGGCCGCAAAAAATAACATTTACGCCACGTCTGACAAAATATTATGTATCGACATTGTGACAGGTTGTCAGCCCATCGCCTAAAATTTGCAATACACAACCCCGAGTCCCTTAGTCACCTCTTACGACTCCCAAGGGAAAGGAATTAGGTGATGCTATTCTAAGCCGGCATCACACAGAAGCCAAAATTGGGGACACCCGGGTCGAAAAAAATTTAGTGATAATTTTTTTTTGTAATACATCGCTTGTCTGCGGGAAACTCTTCGTGGCATGGGCTCTATCAGATATAGTTTCAAAAAGCACATATAGCATACACAGGGATGGTACACATGTCTCGGGCATAAGTTAAACTGTCATGGCATATTCTTATGGTGCACTGACACGCATATCACATAAGACCCTTGTGGGCTGGTCGGATTTTTCTGGTCTCTCGGGTTCTGTAGGGTTCTGTTAAAATTTTAGTTTACTTTTCAGCCGTCCGAATACTGATCGGGTGCATTCAGACCATGAAACTGAACAACTTTCTGTAAGAAAATATTTCAGACAACGTAATAAAATTGTCTCCCCTTAGTAAATGCAGTCAGCTGATTGAAATTTTGTATGGGACTTCTTTTTTGTTCGTTTCCTGACATACGATTCTAGGGGAAACTTGTTCAGGTTCATGGTTTGCATGCACCCTATAAGTAATCCGAGGGCTGTCCCTTACATCCTGTATACTCTGTTTATTCAATTATATAAGTATTAATTAAATAATTTTATTATGTTAAAGGCTATAACTGGTCGTGGATCGTTTGCGAACAAATACTATAATAAAAAAATACGTATAGAAACCTGTCAGTTTAATTTTTATTTTTCAATTGTAAAAGCAACTACTGTACCTGCCCGTGTACCTACTGGTTCTTTTTAACTATTTATGTAAAATATTGATAACTCCATGATAGTCTATAGTTTAGAAGTTTGAAACTTTACTTGATAGTTTCAAACTTTTGCGGTCACAAATGATGTCTCAAAAAAACCGTCGTAGTAAGATGGTAAGTTAACAAATTTTGCTTAAATTATTGTCTAAATATATTACTATTCTTTAAGCTAGAATTATTAAAACGATAAACATTTTGAAAGTTTTTAATTTCACGATTATAAAGGTAGATTCATACGATGTATTGTTTTAAAAAGGAACACATTTGACTAGTATCCAAGTACCGAATTCTATTAGTCCCGGTTGCTGTCTACAATCTTTTAAGAAGTATACCCTCTAATAGTAGTAAAAGGTCGATGGAAAACTCTGATACCAGAGTTTATCAGAGCTCTATCTTAAACGCAAGCTAACTTCGTGAATCCGTACATCAGAAGGTACATCAAGCTGTTGGTCTCGGCTGCTGTGAATAATTACTTAGGCGGGGGCGGTCAGAGGCCTAGTCTTAGGCGTTTAAAAATCTCTCGACTCCAGGGTTCATCAGGTCGTTTCTCGACTCGGTGTACCACACGAAAAGAAGACGACAAGAAAAATATAGTCTCTTAACAATAAAAATATGAGAAATAAAACAATTCTAACGGATCCCTAAACAATTCCCATATCGTTTGTCGGTATTATTTCAGAAGATAATAATAATATACATCAAAGGCTTACGTACATGCCGCTCGATAATAAGATTCTTACGAGATTACGACCGTAATTTACTGACGACTTTTATTTGTAATAAACATGATATTTTGGGTAACATTCAGCGTTTTAATCTGTATTGCTCTGTGGGTTAGGGATCCGTAGTTGCTGTGGAAATATAACACACTATACAGGCAGTAACAAAAAGGGTTCTAAAAATCCAAAATGAGGTCAAGGTGCTCATACATACATACATACGTCACGCCTATATCCCTTGAGGGGTAGGTAGAGCGCAAACGACCGTAAAAACAGACATTTACGCCACGTTTAACAAAAATTTGAGAGTCATTCGGCAAATTGTGTATCACCACAAATTGAAATTGAAATTGAAATTGAAATTCTTTATTCAATGTAGGATAGTATTATCATATCACTTATTGACGTCATGAACCGTCATTGTAAAAAAAAGAAATTTGTATCACACAATTTTCTTTTTTTTATAACAATTTTGTAATGTCCTAATAGAAAACCGGCTCGGGCGGGAGAAAAAAATAAAAATCAAAGCACTGCCACGGGGCTGGCCAGGTTAATCACACGGCATGTAACTTTACGCCACCACCATCTGAAAACGATATTTGTTTCAAATTGAAGTCAAGATTTTTAAAGCGTGTAGTTTACATGCGTATAATTAATCGGACCTCCTGAACAGGAAAAACCCACCAAAAAACCTGCCCAGAAGTGCTCCTACTCTAAATTAAATCTTACTAGCCCCTGAGCTACCCTAGCTAATTCTGTAAGTAAAAAAAAATATGTATAGACCAAAAATGGCTACATATTTTTTTTTTTTGTAAAAATTGAAGTAGATAAATCTACCAGTTTTAACTTATAAAATTACATCCATGCAGATTTGTAAAATTATGTCAGTTGTAAACTCCACGCACGCCCCATTTTGGTATTAAAAATGAGTGCGTGTTTCTTGTGCTGCGCTGGAATTTCAGAGCTCCATGCCTCTTTGTCACAGTGACAGGTTGTCAGCCCATTGCCTAAAATTGCGATACACATGTAATCCTCGACTGCCTTAGTCGCCTTTTACGACACCCACATGAAAAAATGGGGTAATACTATTCTAAGCCGACATCACACGGCATATTCTAAGCCGGTATCACACAGCATATTCTAAGCCGGTATCACACAGCACACGGCAAGGTGCTCATGAAACTGAACAACAATTTTGATTGTCCTGTTGTGTCGTCATTCTTTTTAAATGCCACTTGTAATATTTCTTGTGTGCAATAAATTGTTAATAATTACTTTTTCCATGGACTATGGGTCAAAATATGAATAAAAAAGTTGGACCTCCCATACAAAAATTGCCGTTTAACTAGATAATTTACTATTGGTGTGAAAAAGTTGTTCAGTTTCATAAGAACCTTGACCTCCTTTCGGTTTGGTATACCCTTTTTGCTACTCGTTGTAGTGGTGAGTCTCGGAAGGATACGTCAAAAGTCGTGGGTTCAATTCCCCTTTGAATAAAATAAAAAAAAACTTTATTTCAGGATACTAGCCCTGTTAGTAAATACAGAATACCATACCAGCTACAATTAGTATTAAGTTTTAGATTTAGTTTTAAGTGAACAATTTGATTGTAGTGTTGTGAATAACTCACATTAAATTATTACAAAAGTACACACACTTGTATTTATTCTAATCCATTGCCTGAGATAGCCCCCGACTTTCACAAAATCTACTAGAAATCATAGCCAGGAAACTTATTGTGCTGCCACGAAAATAAGGCGTTAAGAGTTTTTTTTTGTGAGAGGTAGGCAGTGCTTTCTAGAGTAATTGCCAAATATTTTATTCATATAGGTGTGTCAATTGTGAAAAAAATATTTTTTAAATTTTCTCTAAATAACTACACCTTGAACGAAATCTTTTTTAATGATTTTATTCTCACTTCTCTTTGTTAAAATTTTTAAAAAAAGTTAAAGCATTAAGTAAAACACAGAACATAGAACATAAAGTTAATACTGTAACACCAATTTTTTATAATTCAAAAATAAAACATTCTAAAGCTCTTTCCTAAACTCCGCTCAATTTAATTTCCTAAGTCTAGTGTGGCCATTTTTTTTTATACTGAACCGTACTACATAATCAAACAAACCACGCTTAGCAGTTAATATCTGTGTGTTTTGTAAATTGATTTTATTATCAGTTAGTAAAGCCGGCGGTACGTTATAAGTATTTGAACGGATTATATTAACAGTTTGTTTCTTGATATGTCAGATTTGTTTGGGTAGAGAATGTTGTTTAAAATATTTGTGTGTTGATGAGTAGCTTAGTTAAATTCCTAACATCAATGCTAGGAATAACTTATGGCCTCATGTTCACAATAACAATGTACTTTAGGTTTAGTAGAACGTTTTCGTGGTTTTTGAATTAATACTCTAAACAACATGTAAAATTACAGTCGAAATTAGGGATGAGAAAAAAATAATAGGTTTTTCAAATTTTCAAGCGCAATAGTTTGTCTTTTTGCGCAAATTTTGCACCAATGATTTTTCAGGCCTGCTGCAAATTCCCTTGATACCTACATTCCTTTAGTCGATTAGTGTGTGGTGTCGGCTTAGAATAGCATTACACATATCTACCCTAGGGTGTCTTAGTAACAATCGTACAATAATCTTTGAAACACCAACGGACTTATTACAAAAAAAGATATAAACATTGCTGAAAAGCGCGTTTTTTTTTGTAATAACACGGCAGTGACTGTTGATTATTTGTCACTAATGAACCCTACGGGTCCTTTTACATTTCCAAATACGTACATAATAGTAATGATTGGTAACCGCAATCCAGATATAACATTACTGGAATGTGTAATATAATAATACCTGCACGTTCTACATTCTACAGGATTGCCTAACTGAAGTGGCAGTGGGCGGCTCATATTGCTCGTTGAATCAATGGCCGTTGTGGTCGGAATGTTCTCGAGTGGCATTCACACTTTGAAAAGCGCATCGTGGGAATTCAGTCCAGGTTTACTGATGACCTTGTCAGAGTGCATGCAGGTGTTTGTAGGTAGTTAAAAAATGTGAAGGAAATATTTTTAGAGTTCAACTTGCCGTATAAAATCTGTTAGACTGCGAGTCATTTTGTATTGAGACGCCCACATCATTCTTTTAATAATATAATTATTCATACACATATAACGTCTTTATCTCTTGCGGGGTAGTAATTTGTGGCGTTTTACACTATAAGCGATTCTCCCACTATCGCGAACTGACGGACGTTTTTTTGACGCATCCGTCTGTCAGAAAAAAAAAAATTATAATTCCTATACAAAAAACGAATACCATGGTACACTGTAACGCATGCGATTTCATCAAGGTGTTTGACAGGGGCATCCGTATTTTTAAAACTTCCCGTATCAGTTAAACAATTTTAGAAAACTTGTAACATTTTCTACTGCGGCAGGATTTAAACCTGATACTTTCGCCATTCTAGAAGGTGGCGAAGAAAATTTTGGGAGATTTTTGAAATTTATCTGTCATTCCGTTATTGTGTGGGATTCGCCTTAAGTAGGTACACTTATAAGTAGGCAAAAGTGTTTTACTCTTTTATGGTCAAAAGAAACTTAAATAAGTTACAAAACTGTTCCCACCACAAAGACAAGTTTCCAAAGGTCAGGCTCAAAGTTAGTTCTGTTCCTTCTTTAAAACTAATTCAAAAGTCATTATAGCTGTGTAATGTTTTCAATAAACTCGCCACCAAACTAGGTTACTACAGAAACTCTTTGAATTTTAAATCATTTCAGAAAAAGTTCCTAGAAGAATGAAAATTAAAAATCCCATAATAATTTCCTTCAGCTCTAATAGACTGCGGTTAATAAGGAAAAATTGCATGAGAATTAGTTTCATTTTGAACCAACTCTGTTACAGATAGTCGGGCAAACTTGGCTCTTAAATAGGAATTTTTATTCGTCCAAGATATAAGAAGTCACGGTTTGTACAGACCAAGTTGGCCTTTGAAAATAAATTGTATTCTGTAAACAAGGTTCTATTAAAATAACGCCCATTTTTATCGAGGCGACTAACAAATTTATGGGGTGTACTACCCATTGGCGTCTAAAAATGTAACTAGGCAGTCATTAAATATTTTGGCCTTTGCAAATCATTTGTATTCTGTACATAAGGTTAAAACATTTAAGTACGTTTTTTTCATTCTATGCTTAAGCGATGAAATCTCAACAAAAGCAGTTGTGCTTATTCTTGTTACGGTTTTGTACGAAAAGGGTCGAACGAGGCGCTACTTCTGAGACTTTGCCGTCCGTCTGTCACCAGACTGTGTCTGATAAGTCGTGATAGTAAGAGTGTTAAAATTTCCACAGAATATGTTGTCCCTACAAGTACAAAATAAGAATCAATGAGGGCGCCCATACAAAAAATCGTGTCTTTTTTAATCTAATTTCGGAGGCTGTATCTCATGGACGGTAATATTCAGACAGTTGAAATACGTATTACTGTTGCCTCTCAAACCACAAATACTAAAACACAGAATAATATTATTATCACTTCCGATCAACAAACGTAATATTTTTTCATTTTTTATTATAATGGTACGGAACCCTTTGTGTGCGAGTACGACTCACACGGCCTGTGTACAATTTCACTAAATTATTATTTCATATTTTAACCCCCTTTGCATTTGAAAATCCTGTCTTTACAATCCATTTTGCAACAAACTTCTACGATTCACATTCATAACTTTTTTTACAGCCTGTGTGGAGCGAAATGGGAATAACTCGGTCGCTTTTGTCCCTAGTAGGCTGCTTACACACGGACGGCACTGTGTTGACAGCATCTGTGAGCGGCAGCCGTCAACGCGTCGACGGCAGTCGTTGGCAGAGGTCGACGGCTCCCATATATTAGTGGCAACACATTTTTTATTTATTAGGTAAGCATTTGTCTGTCATCTCACCTGATGTTAAGTGACGATGCAGACGATGTTGGAACATGCTCACCTAGATAATGCCTATTTACTCTCGTCTTGAAAAGGTCCACTTACAAACGCGGCATACTCAAACCGCTAACCTCGTCCTGTTGATAGCTGCTGTCAAAGAATCGGCGGCAGCTGGCGACGTGGCAAACCACAAATGCAGCCGTCGACGCCTGTTAACTGCCGTCGACTCATTGGCTCCAGCTGCATGTCACCGTGGTGTCAACGGCTGCCGACAAGTGCCGTTCGTCTGCAAGCAGCTTTATGAGATATTTCAAGACGAACACACTTTAGGGCAATTTGGGACCGTGGTAACTTCTTGGCAAGTTTTATTGCGAACAAAGTTTTGTATTTAAATTTGATATTTTGGGTTTTAATGGTGTTGCGAATTTCAATGTTTGATTAAGTTGACTCTGCTTTGCACCGGGATTTCACTCGCATTGATTGTATTTTACCTGATTAAGAGGGTGTTTTTTTAGTGATTATTTGAGATACAATGTTTGGGTTAGCTAGGCAATAAATTTTTTGATTAAAAAGAAACACAATAGGATAACACTGTTTCGTAACTATATTCGATACTAAACATACCAAATGTAAAATAATAGCTGCGAATATCTAAAAGGCTGAAACAAAGAATATTGGTCAAAATGTTCAAAAACAAGTTTGGAACTCCCATACAAATTGACCCGGCCGGTCGGTCGGCTGGACCATTTTGTATGTGAGGTTCAATTTTTTCATGTTTTGACCTATGGTCTCTGGGAAAAGTTGCTCAGTTTCATCGGCTGGTTCACCTCTTGAAATATTTGTTTTTTTTTTACACATATCTATTGTTGTAGAATAAACATTGTAAAGCCATATATCGTATCACATGTACTTAGTCAGACATAAAAATAATGACGCATTTCTCTTTTACGACGATACAACGAGAATGAAACGAGGTAAAATTGACACATTTATTTGTCACAATAAAACAATTTTAAACGGATTTAAGTTGTGTTTATTTTGGATTTTACAATTCCTACGTTTCGAGCTCTTTACAGAGCCCGTGGTCACGGATGACTAAGGTGTTAGACGTCATTATTTAGAATTGAAATTATTTTTGTTCTACCGCCATCTATTTGATGATGATGACGTGCGAAATGCACGATACTTGGACCGTACACTGTCCCTTACACTCTGTATTGTTACACTCCCCTTACCACCCGTGCCGTGTAGCCTTAATTACTGCACACTCAATGTTCAGATTTTTGAGGGTCTCGCAGACAACGGGCTAGAGAGTGCTGGGCTTCCCAAATATTTTGGAGGGAAAATAGCGGCTGGAAAGGCCAAGTTTGCAGTAAATTAGACACTGAAAATGTTGTGCTGGTTACTTTGTTTTGTGGTTGATAGATACTGAAAATTATACAAAGCAATTTTATGAATTTATATAAGCATAATCTGCATACATACATATATCACGCCTATAGTCCCTTTCGGGGTAGGCAGAGCATAAATGGCCGTGTAAAACGGTAATTTACCACGTCTGACAAAAGTTAGAGAGTCAATCAGATAACTGTGTATCACTATAGTGACAGGTAAAATTGCAATACATACACCATACATACACACCCTCGAGTCCCTTAGTCGCTTCTTACGACACCCACGAGCAAGAAATGGGGTGATGCTATTCTAAGCCGGCATCAAACATAATCTGAATGAAATAAATGAGTTCTGAAATTATTGTAAGGTTACGCATACCGTTTTTTTATACTTCCCGTATTGGGTATTGAAATTAAGAAAACTTGCAAAATTTTCTAACGCGGCAGGTAGGAATTGAACCTGAGAGTTTCGCCATCTCTAGTGGCGACGCCGCTTCCATTTGGGCTACCGCGGCACACCTCGGACACTGGCGCTCAAATGTATGAAACAAACGCGTTGCTACGCACACAGTCTAAGCTCGCATAGGTGAACGCAGACCATGCTTGTGTGTGTAAGACAACATGTCAGGGTTGCCGCCATTTTGCGTTCGCGAATCGGGAATGCAATGTGCGGTAGTATGAAATGACCTTCGTCGTCGCGTCCTTGCTAGCCGGTGTCTGAGCGTCCTCCGAGCGCGGGTGGGCGGCGCTTGTAGGGGGAGGCAGGGAGTGTCCATACTGTACGCTAACCGCGGCTTTTCTCAAATATTGTACGATGAACTAGCCTCTTCAACATACAACTTTCCTGAATGAAAACTTAGGGAACGCGGGACCTTGGAATTTCGTTCCGCCGCTCTACCACCTGAGCTACTTTACCAAAACGACCACAATACATGAAACTGTATTGAAACGTCGGGACACAGGTAAATTACTAATATTTACCTAAATACTATCGCGATAGACCCGGTCTAATACTTAAATGAGTGAAAGTGATCGCGAGTGCTTAAAAAGTTATAGTTACCTAAACTATTTCTTAATGCTTGTTATAAAACAAACATACATCCAGTTCATAGTATCATAGCAATCAAATCAATACACATTCAGGCCATTCAAGAATGAAAACGTACCTTTTTATTGAAAGAAAAATCCTGGCTTATCTTTCAATGCTTGACGATATGAAGTGGAAAAAATCTTTTTATATTTTGGGAGTAGATTAATGGGTTGGATTTTTGTGTGTAATCTCCCTTAAACTTGAGAGTTTTGAGTATTTAGGGCCCATGGAAAAGTCTCAAGGGTGGGTTTAAGAGGACTCGGCGGATTTTATTTTTGTTTCCTTTTTTAAATTTTTTTTTAAACCAAACTTTTGTCGAAATCATTGTTTGGGATGACAAATATTGGTTATGAATAAATCTCGTAAACTTGTTACCCGATGAAGTGTTTAGAATTGAACTTAAGAATCGAAAAATCAACATTTAGATTTTTTCGAGATTTTCATTCATTATGTTTCAAATTGTATGTGGACAATCGAAATATTGACTTTGTTCGCTTATAAGGTAGGCAATGATGTGTTTTTAGCAATGCTTTCTTTCTAAAATGAAAAACAACTAGTATAATGATACCGTAAAGTGTACATTATTTACTTGGATCCTCAGGTTTCAATCATGTTTACTAAATAGTTTTTGTAGTGATACCATCTGTGGCAGTATTATCATAACGTTATCTGATCTCTTGAATATAGACTTACACCTTATGCTAATACGAAACTATTAACATACGCGATATTCTCTCTTTTCCTGTGGGACACCGAGTCGTCCAACGACCCGACGCGATATTAAAGATAATGAAGTGAGAGAAAAACCTTTGCGCCTCTAAAAAGGTTATTTTTTAGGTTAAACTTAAACAATAACCCAAAATTGTAACTTAAAAAGCCACGATCTTACAATTTTGCACTCGAAATTTAACTTCGTCGGTAATAAATTAATACCGCACCGCCAGCACGCCTTGTAACAGACTTATTACCCTAAAATTACCTTAAAACACCAGCTTTTTGAACGCTGAAAACGGCATAACATCTATCATTGAAAATACATAGTTTGTCCCTCATAAATATTCAGATTGAATTCCGTAATAATATATTAAATGCTCGGTCTTGATATACGGGCACTTCGCTTGGATCACGGTGGATGGTGGTTCCTACTCATACGCATTGCAAATTTCAGCCAGTGTTGCCATAGGAATTTAATTTTCTACCTTTTGAACATTCTTTGGTTATCCAATAGTCGGAGGGTGGGTGCTTGGTTTAACACTTGGTTTTAAATTAAAGATATCAAGAACAAAATGATAAGATGTCAGGTAAGATGATTGTAAAATTTTGCTTCTGTGTCAAACAAAACTAACAATATTCTAGGCCTAACATTGCCCAAGTAACTTCTTTTTATCCGAAAGGAGTAGCTTCCATAACGTTTCTAGATGCTATAGATTATACCTCTAGCTTGTTATGAAAAAACTTTTTTAACCTTCAAAAATCATGACGCGAAATTTTATCCTACTTTGAATAAAATATTTAAAGTAGGATAGTCTAAATCAGCAAAAAACTTATTTATTTATTAAAATTTATTGCACAGAAAGTATAAAGGGCGGGCCTAATGCCACGCGGCATTCTCTACCGGCCAGCCAAAAGATAAACAGAAATAGTCAAAGCGGGTGCCCATACAAAAACAAAACGAAATATAATCGTACGTAAAGTACGTATAACCAACTTAATTGTAGGTTTTTTCTTCCTACAATCCATTTAAAGAAGAGTAACTATTTTTTTCAATATACAACTAAAACAATATCAAAATTATTTATCGAACGTCATATTTTATAACGTTAATAAACCTATCAAATTTATTAATGGGGCGCCCCATCTGGCAACACAGACTGGCTTCAAAAGATACTACATCATGGGGCAAAAAATATGGGATGGTCGTGAACTATTATGTTTGTGTCATATCAAAAGATATAGTGGTCTGGGCTGATACCCGCTAATGGATTCTGGAGTAATTGATTTTAAGACTAAAGTTTTCGGTCATATTTTTGCTTTAACTGTAAGCAAATGGATTTTGCCAAGGCTTTCGAGCAGGTAAATTGATATACTTGTATAGATAAGATTTTGATGCACCTGGTGAATATAATTAACTAAGATTGATGTTACGCATGTTTTAAAGTAAAATGCTGTTTGTATGATTCAAGAGGACCTATTCAAGGTATCAACTTAAACTGGTTTTGCTAGAAACTTTATGAAAAACTTGTTTAATTTAAACCTTTGAATTCAATATTAGGAAGTGCTGTAGATGTATTAGGAAGAACTCGTACCTAAATAGAATATACATAAATGTAAGGTTAGATTATTGCCTTGAGACCCCTGAACAAACCTTCATTCCTTATCCAATGCCTCGCTTAGCAAGCGGTGTGCTGCAGCGTTGAAGAGGGTTCGCGGCAGCCGCAACATAGACCTGGTGTCTATGTTATACTACATGCTACAATATTACTGGTGAAATTCTTAATACATTGCGTAGCCGGTTCATATTCCTGGAATAATAATGGCTAACCGACTACGCAATGAACATTGAATTTCATCAGTAAAATTGTAGCCTGTAGTTTGATAATATCGGATACTGGCCGTCATAGCGAAAAAGGTTTCCTAGGGTTGCACTATTCGAAACTGGAACCATTTAACTTTAAGTATGTTTACTCACATTTTTCATTAAAACGTTACTTAGTGAATGTATGGATCGTCGGGTCTGTTTTTTTTTAGCAAAAATAAACTGAACTTACTCTCACTATTTAGAAAATACATAGCAAGGGTAATGGTGAAGAAGTGTGGAAGGAACTCAAGAGAGAACACCTACGTAAGAAGAATCTCCGCTCGACTACAATGATCTTAACGAATTCCGGTCCCATAGTGATGCTCCCGATGCTGTAGATGTATTTACCTGGTATTGTTATTTTGATATACACATATCACGACTTTTTATTACATAAAATCCATTAAGAGCCACTACAGTACACTGCTGGACATCGGCCTCCACCTATTAAGAGGTATTACCATACAATAGCATGCGGATTGGTGAACGCTGTGCAAGATATTGCTTTCACAGGGAACGCTGCTGCCCATTCTCTGGAGAAATTTATCCCTCAGGCGCTTTTTACGACACCCGTGGATAGATATGGAGTGATGCTATTCTAAACCGATATCACACGGTAAATTTCAGGGTAGACAAAGCGTAAAAAACGGTCGCTATCGTCTGACAGATATTTGAGGGCCGTTTTAGAAACAACGTGTATCACAGGTTGTTCGCCTGTCGCCTTAAATTGTAATACACATGAAACCTTTGAGTACCTTAGTTGGCGATTACGATACACGCGGGTAACAAATGGGGGATGCTAATTTAAGCCGGCATCACAAGGCACATTCAAATTTGATATGCTTGGAAGGTTTTAAGAGTTCGGGTAAAGTTTGAATTTTTAAATTTTGTCACTGATATACAAATATCAGTGACAAAATTAATAGTTTCTGTATAAATTGGGATTTTGCAAAAGAAAATAAATATCTCCACTATTAGTATGATCAACAGCCATACCTCTGTACCATTGCAATACCTGCTTGCTTTCTTAATCAACAACCACAACAGTCCACTGTTTGCCTCCTTAGCATGAATTTTGAAAGTTTAGTCAATGGAAATTGGCATGTAGTGACTTAATTTTGAAAATAAAAATATAATTTTCTGTCGAAGTCTTCTCGTTTGCCGCGCGAATCTCACTTTGATATTCGAATGATATGATACTTACTACTACCTGCTACTGCCTGCTACTGCTACTATTACCAACACTACCAGCCCTACAAAACTGCTCCCTACTTATCTGTAGATAAGCCAGCATCGACAAAAGCATAAACCACAGACACGCGTTTCCATGGGGATCACACACGACGATCGTACATGTAACAGCCATGGTAACAGCTTATAATGGAATTGTGAGGTTGAAGATAAACATGGTAATTGCGTATTGTTTTTGATGGTTTTTGGTATTTTTAAAACATTGTTTTTATATTGAGAGCCTGACAGACAAAAATACATATTCAGATTTTTGTTTAGTTATATAACTGTTACTTAGACTGTACAGACTTTTGAGAGGTTTCCTGTTCAGAGAGTCCGGCTTATTATACGCATGTAAATAATATCACTTATCCAAGAGCCGTATGATGCTGGCTTTAAATAGCATCACCCGAGTTTCTACCACTGTGTTAATGAGAAAAATCGACTAAGGGATAATTTTTTGCAAGAAATGGGCAGCAGCGTTTTCTGTGAATGCGCCATCTTCCACTGAACTCGCCAATCCGCCTGTCAAACGTTGTATGGCAATACTACCCCATAAAGGGAGGAGTAGCCTATGTCCAGCAGTGGACTGTTGTGGTCTCAGTTTCATTTCACGACTAGAAAAGGGGTAATAATGTCCTAAGCCCACATAGCACGGCAACGTGTGAGTTCCAAATGTTACCAAAGTCAGTCATCACTAAATTGAAATCTCCTCACAAATTAAACGACGTTAGATACCAACCTACGAGTAAGCAGCAACAACAATGTAAAAAAACGAATCGTCTTCAATACAGAATACTTCGTTAAGAAATCTACAGAAGCTGATAATAACTGAGATGTACCATTCAGATTCGGATCTGATCTGTCGCTGTCAATGCTATAAAAACACCGGCCAAGTACGTGTCGGATTCGTCAAAGTATAGAATATCGTTGACATTGAAATATTTAAGACTATTTAATTCTGAAAAATTTAGTATAGTTTAAATGTATTTTTTATACAACTATTTGTGCTACAATCTTCATTTTAGTTTTCATTTTGACTACAAAAAGAAGAAAATATTCTATACTTTTCATTTGGCAAAAATTATAATCTTTTAAAGCATGTTTTTGTTTTCACTCTCTCAGGAAACAATTTTTACAATGACTTTAAGTCCATAAAAGCGGACAGACGAACAAAAATGGTGATAGAATACTTTATAAGGGTTTATATTTTACAACGGAACCCTTAAAAGGTCAAGTTACAGGCAAGCAGATTAGCTGCCCACGTTGGTAAAGAGTCTTTTAAAAATATTGATGTTATTTTGGGGTCACCCGAATTCATGCTTAGTAGTTTATTTTTGGAGTTTTTTGATGGTTTTTCTGCAATATCTGTTATTAAGAGAAATAAAAATTATACTCAATCGAAATTTTACTGAATGCAACAAATAGGGTATTACAAACAGAAACGAGGTTAAGGTATTCATGAAATTGAACAACTTTCCCCATAGAACATAGGTCAAATTATAAAAATAGTGTAACCTCCCTTGGTACGAGAAATTAAGCAGCTGATTAGCAGTTTTGTATGGGAGGTCCAATCTTTTGTTCACATTTCAACCCATGTTCCATGGCAAAATTTGTTCAGTTTCAAAAGTACCTCAACCTCATTTTGGCTAGTATATGTGTACAGTCAGAAGCAGTTCGAGATACTGTTTGAGACAAACTTATTCTGGTAAGTTTAGTAAATAATCCGTACTAATATTATAAATCTCAGAGTTTGTGTGTGTGTGTGTGTATGTTTGTTACCTCTTCACGCTCAAACGCGGCTTGACCGATTTAGATGAAATTTAAACCATAGGTAGAGTATAACCCGGAATAACACATACGCCACTTTTTACCGCGAGAAAACAACTATTACCACGGGAAAATGAGTGGCAGCGGGTGAAACCGCTGGGCTGAAATCTAGTTGTATAATAAACCTCTACACGTTGATCTTTTAATAACATTGATAATTAGAGATCCTGCTGATTACTTAGTCCAAAATAAACTGCTGAACAAAATAACTACTTTATTAACTTCCATACATTAATGAACAATGAACATTATCCTGCCATTACCAATTTTAATCTGCACCAAAATGTTAAAGCCTTTATCCGTTCGTCCAAATGAAGTGGTCACTAATTGGTCGTCAGTGAAAAGTATACTTTATATTTTATATGATGTGACAGGTGACATTCATTATTGCAATATTATTATAGCTGTATTTTACTTTAAAAAAGTAGGTACCTTATTTTTTGCCTGCGATTTTTGTCATAACTATAGTATCGCCGCCGAGAGAAGTCGGTTTTGCCAGCTGTCATCTCCATACTAAAAGAGATGTCAACAAAGGAAAATGGACCCTCTGCCATAGTATTATCACGCATCTGACAACTGTCAAATACGACTTCTCTCGGCGGCGGTATCATAGTGGTGACGCCTCTTCCATCTGGGCTACTGCAGCTCAGTTATGGCGAAAGTCGCAGGTTCAAATCCTGCCCGCGCTTGAAAATTTTGCAGGTTTTCAAAAATTGTATACCTAACACGGAAAGTGTTTTAAAAATTTAGTATTCTTCCTTATTTATTATGTCAGACTTGACAGATTAATTTTACGATTAAATGTAAATGTAATGAATTATACAGGTGACATTATTGAAGTAGTGACCTTTTCAGTTTATGTGCGTAATATTGGCTGTAGCAAGTGTTTTCACAAATTACGTTTTGATTGCAAAAAGTATATTAACTTCATAGAATTTGTTTTAATATTTTTGTTTTAATCGTATTGAACTGCATCAAATAACAACTAATTATTTCTGTTTTTGCATGTTTTGTTAAGGATAAATCAGTCCGTTACATTTAAAATATATAAAACTCTGTAGTACGAAAAAACTTGGATAATATAAGTTCATATTATCCTTTTAAAGTACATACTTCAATCTCTTAATTTCAGATTGTTTGAATAACATCATATTATTCTGCGGTCGAAATTTCCACTTACCTTGATGATTTCGTAGATGAGCTATCTGCGATAGTTTTCTACTAGAAATACGGCTCTAGAACCTTATTTTTCTTGAATAATGACGCAGTGCGGTCGCCAAAGTTTAGGTCGCTTACGACTTGACGTCTAAGTTTGTTGACATTTTCTCGCCACGATTAAAAAGTTCGCGCAACATGTGTGACATTGAGGTGGAATCGTGTCAACTAATTACGGTGTTAGAGGAACGTATGAAGACTTATTTTGATGACTTATTAATACCTACATACACATGTCATGCCTATAATCCCTTGCGGTGCAGGAACAGCGAAAACGGCCTCAAAAACGGCCATTTATGCCACGTCTGACAAATATTTGAGGGTTATTCGGAAAATTGTGCATCGCCATAGTAACAGGTTGTCAGCCCATCGCCTCAAATTGCTATACACACCCTCGAATCCCTTAGACGCCTTTTACGACAACCACGGGAAAGAAATGGGGTGATGTTAAGTTGGCATCCCACGGCATAACCTAACACAATCACGTTATTTTAAATGCACCATCAATAAACGATAACAACGAAAAAATACTAGATATATTTTCTTTCTAATGCCATTTTAATTTGTACAAACCTTATTAACACGATTAGTTTACCTTCTGAAGGTCAAACAGCTAATCATTATTAGGCCAAAGGTGACGTATTACATGCGTATTCAAAATCACATTAAGAGAAATAATAATTCTATAAAAGTTCAAATATTAACAGCTTAGGAATATTGATTATAGAAATTTGACAGGTATTTATTGGCTATTTGATCGTAAATTGATTGTCTTCAATATTAAATATAAATGTGCTCAAACAAATCAGTTACATAACGCACAGTCACAAATTACCTACGTGCAACGCCCCACCCATACAGATGGTTCACTAATATACATCTAGAAATATGGCAGAATTAGGCATACAGCCGAATTCCTAGAAATTTGGACAAAATCCGGAATATGACAAAATCGTAGACTTCATTCTGCCATCTTCTAAACAAATCCATAAAATTTACCCAATTTCTAGGATTATATCCGAATTTCTAAACTAGTAAAGAAATATTACAAAATAAAGTCCATAAGTTACTTTTGCTAATTAGACGTTGTAATTACTATTTCCGATTTCACATTTATGAGTACTTATTCCTTGTTTCTTTACAAAGAAACGAAAAAAATACATTAAAATATATATTTATTGCTCGCATTGTGGTTGCAGTGACTACACAGGGAACAAAAAAAATTTGTTTGTTTTTAAAACGGCGAGAGTAAACTTTATGTAAACCTCTTTGGTTTGTGACATAGCATCAATAGCAAATAGAAGCATCAATTTCTACCGTCGATACACACCTAATCCTTATCTGAGCAAAACATAAAAATATTTTGTGTGTCATTTGTTGAAGTAAATAAAGGTTAATTAAAGGGACAAATAACAATATAAACTAAACAAAATATACTAAAATTTAATTAATGACCTGGTGACTAACTTAAATTATTAAGATATACTGAAATTATTAAGAAAAAAATAGATCATCTAGTGCGCCACCATTGGACCGACGTTAGATGCCGGGTTAGGTTCTTCCAGGGAATGGGTAGCAGCGTCCCCTGTGAATGCAATATCTTGCACTGCGCTCGCCAATCCGCTTGCCAAGCCAGAACAGCCAGAGGCCCATCATGTCCAGTAGTGGACTGATGTGGGTGGTAATGTAAAGCGATGTACGCCTCTATGAGACAATGGTACCCAGTAAGCTGGCAACGTTTCCCCTTTGGATGACCAAGCTTAGCCGTTGGCCGAGAAAACTGCCTGCTCCTCGGTCACCAGTGGTCTCATTGAGGCGCGCTGATCTCTGGTTAAAGTTTTGACTGGCCTCCGGTGTAGCTGATATTACTCCTGCCTGCTACGCCGAGTTCCATGGGTTCGATCCTCACCAGACACAAATATTTGTATAGTCATTTTCAGATATTTGTTTGGGAGTTTTTTATGTATAATTTCAAAACAAAAAAAATAGACCAAGAATAGTTTTTTAGCATGTCATAATTTGGTTTATTTCCCTACAAATGTAGCCAGCCAGCCAGTTTAGATCCCTACAAATGTAGCCAAAAGTATTTTTTTAAGATCTTAAAATATATTTATAAAAATATAAAAAAAGTGTTAATATCAGCTATCTAGTTCTTTATTTTATTTATTTTATTTATTTATTTATTTTTATGGTACAAGCTTTGCTTGGTTTGGGATTAGATGGTGCTGTATGGATTCTCCATGCTATTTTTTATTGTTCTGATTCCAAGGCAAAAAATTATTGTTTGATTGCCACAGATTAAAACTACAAATTTACATAAATGTTTGAAATAAGTAAGTAAGTAATAAAACCTTTCGAATACGGACTATACCTCAGGCAGTTTGCTTTTAAAAGCGACATCTACCGATAACATTTTGACCTCAACATTGAAAATTCATAGTATCGGAACATCTGTTTACTTTTTGAAACTAGTTTTATTGACGTTTGACCTTTTACGGTTATGAAACGCAAAGATATTGATTTTTGATAAGTTTTATTTTGAACACGTCACGGCCTTAATCACTTTTGTTTATCTTTTGGATCGATAAAGTCATAAATATGTTAAAGTATTTCCAATATTTATGATTTATGATAAATCATTTTGTACAACCAGCAACACATCAAACTACCATTGAAGGGATCAACTTGAACTATAATTTCAAACAGTTGATAAGAAAAACTGTTCCTTACACCCTTATAATCTCGCGAAAAATGGCCTGGCCGCTTTTGCGCCGCAGCTGACTATAATCCGGCCCTAAGAATCCTTTTAAATTGTAACTATGAATAACTTATGTTATGACAAATCGTCCAACTTGTCACACAACCAAAAACAAAACTGGTTTATAAAATCCTTAGCAACAACAGTGTAACGTGACTAAAACAAGTTGAAATAAACTTCCAAAGTATGTTCATTAAAGAAAGAAACATTTTCCTTGGAAGTCGAGTTTTTAATTCTTGTACCGTGTCCAAAGGCGCGTAAGTTATTTAAGGTGAATCGGCAGACTAGTGGCGCCCCCAAATCTGAACAACTCTGGCTGAACACTATTTATGTGGACACGAAAAGAAGAAGGTCGAAAATTCACTCACTATATTGGAATTTGCAAATTTGGCAAAAAGGTTACTATTTGAATTCTTGCAAATAAATTATTTGATTTGTCCTTATTCTATCCTCACATATATGAACATTAATATTTTATCACTGAACGGTGAATTAAAGTAATTTCATATATTTCTTTAAGGCGCTAGTTTCGTAGCACCTTATAGCTACTAGAAACTACTACTAGATTGTGATATCTGATAAAGTCAAGTGTTCCGTATTTGGGCAAACCAATTATGTTCCCGTAAAGGCATAAATGAACTTTGACATTTAGTACAGGTAGATAATAATGTACCTATGAATCATCAGAAAATAAATGACAAAAATATTCAAATTTCAAACTCACCTTCAATTTAAAAATTTGTTGAAATTTTCGAAGATAAGCTTTCCTGTAGGTTGATAGATTTATAACCTTAACAGTTTATTTGGTTCTTACATAACTTATAGTAACGTTTAAAAGGCAGTAGCGTTAGGCGGTTAAAAAATTAAAACAGCAGGGTTCATCGGGTCATTCGTAGACTCTGTATCCCACACGAAGAAGATGAAGTTACTTTGAATCTTAGTATCTTATATAATACATGTTTTTTATCCGATTGATCATTATGATTCAACCAAAATAGGCACTGCTTATTAAAGGACACATAAGGCAGCGTAACAAAGGGGAAACATGAAATAAAATCTGGAGATCGGTTTTTACCAATTTGATTAAATTATAAATATTTAAACGAACAATCACTGTCTAGCCGTATCCGCTTCAGTTAGGCTCCAACGTCAAAATCCAATTTGGTATTCAATTTGAATTTTTAAAATACCCAATCAGGCGGCTGAAACGCTAAAAAAAACGAAATTTTGCCCTAAAAAGCGACAACGGCGCGTGCAAATTCCGTAACCCTAATTCTTAACGAAGTAATTTTCTTGCATTTGATAAAAATATAACAATTTTTAAAGCACGCCCGGCGCAAAGGGTTTGCCTCGGAGTAATCGAGTGTCATTACTCGACTATGAATAAATTACACAAGTTCCCGGTCCTCGCATAAAGAGCAGGCTTCAAGTGTAGACTCTTAGCGATAAAATAACCATAGGTAAACATTTACTTATACGAGAATATAAAAAAACAAAAAAAATACTGTTTTAACTGCACCGGTGCATTTACTTGCTAATCCGTTCTAATATTATAAATCTGAGAGTTTGTGTATGTGTATGTTTGTTACACCTTCACGTTTAATCAGCTTGACCGATTTGGAACACATGTAAAGTATAACCCGGAATATCAAATAGGCTACTTTTTACCGCGGGAAAACAACAATTACGACGGGAAAATGAGTGACCGCTGGGCAGAAATCTAGGAAATTATAAGCGTTAATGTGTAGAGTCATCTTAAGTAAGTGTTTTCACCTCGGTTGTCACTAAGTTGGCTGAGCATTGGTATATAACTTCAAAAGTCATGGCACGCCGAAACCACTTACTTATCGTGTGTTCTAACTCAATCGGTGAAATTAGCGGCGACACTGTGTAATGGACTATACTGCAATATATTGGAATTTCTCACCACATCCTCGGGTACCACCAGGGCACGCCATTATACGACTCCTTCTTTCGCCATCCAGTCACCACCAGCCGCTGGTCCATCTGGCTGTCCATTATTTCTACATTTATAAGGGATAAAGCGCAAGCGGTTTTTTAAATCAGTTTTATTAAGACAATAACAGCCATTGCATATGCCGTGTGATGCCGGCTTAGAATAGCACCACCCCATCTCTTTCCCGTGGGTGTCGTAAAAGGCGACGAAGGGACTCGAGGGTGTGTATTACAATTTTAGGCGATGGGCTGACAACCTGTCACTATGGCGATACACAATTTTCCGAATGACCCTCAAATGTTTGTCAGACGTGGCGTAAATGTTCGTATTTTTGCGGCCGTTTAAGCTCTGCCTACCCCGCAAGGGATAACGGCGTGATATATGTATGTATGTATGTATGTATAACAGCCATTAAATTCTGGAAAAAATATATGATATTGTCAAAGATCTAACAGATAACATATGCCTATCAATAACACAATCCGACAAACTTTACTTGATAGAAAAAGAATCCAAAGTAACCTCGATTTACTCGTTTAAAAACAATTTTTCTGTAGTTGAGATACATGCCTTTTCTAGAACGAATACCTGAATAAGATATTCTCTAGTTTCTATGTCGGAAAAAGCGTAAAATCTCGCAAAAAATTGAGCGCAAAATGAGTGTCTGTTTCTGTCTGGCGTAGCGCAAATGAAAGGGACAAACTTTTCAGGTGAATTAGGAACCAGACTTTCTGTCCTATGACCTAGACTAGAGTCAAGAGCAAACCCATTCTTAATAAAAAAAAACTGTGCCAAAAAAAAAATTGGTGGCAGAAAATAAAGGAAATATTTAAGTAAGTATCACATTGTTCGTAACTTGTCCCACAACGAGGTGGTCCCGCTTCGAGAGCTTCGGGAAAATTCGTTATTATATCGCATTTGAGCGTACCCGACGAAATTTTGCGGGCGCGAGGTGTGGCTCAGCCTTTATACCCGACCTAGGTAAAAAGGGTGGTTAGTAGATAGTAGAAAAAATGATTACTTAGACGGTGGTCGTAACACAACCATGTCAGCGGCCTACTAGTGGTAGTAGGCGGTTGAAAAACTCTGACACCAGGGTTCATCGGGTTGTTGGACGACTCGGTGTCCCGCACGAAAAGAGAGAAAGAGTAGTAAATATATAATACGCCGTGTGATGCCGGCTTAGAATAGCATCATCTCATTTTCTTCCCGTGGGTATCGTAAGAAGCGACTATGGCACTTAAATACACAACTTTTGCAATTTTACACCTGTCTCCATGGTGATACACAATTTTCCAAATGAATTTCAAATGTTCAAACGTATTTTACGACCGTTAATGCCCTGCCCGCAAGGGATAAAGGCGTAATATGTGTATGTATGTAGAAAATAAAATAAATATCCTAGACATTTCACACAGTGCCATCTAGCCTCAAACTAATGAGGTTTAGCTTATTGTATGCTATGGGTACTAAACATGGAAGTACTATTAATAGTACGTCCATGTTACTAAATACCTATAGTACTAAATAGCTGGTATTATTACTTTTATAACCATTATAATGTTTAGAACCATTAAACATAGAAACACCCAGACTAAACACAAATATCTGAAAAATTTTATCAACAAATATTTGTAATATACTAAACTAATTATTTGCTGTTTAAATTATAATGTGTATACTGCGCTCCAACCGACATGAGCATAAAAAGTTAAAAGTGTTGAAAATTAGAAATTTTAGAAAATGTGTGATACAACTATTTTAAAGACATGATAATTAATATGTCAGAAGAATTGCTTTTATTCAAAGATTTTACTTTTAGTAGCTGAATTACGGCCATTTTAATAAGCCATATGTCGTGTGATGCCGGCTTAGAATAGCATCATCTCATTTCTACACATGGGTATCGTAAGAGCCGACTAAGGGACTCGAGGGATGTGTATTGCAATTATAGGCGATGGTCTGACAACCTGTCACTATCGTCATACACAGTTATCTGATTGACCCTCAAGCTTTTGTCAGACGTGGTGTTAATATCCGTTTTACGGACGTTAACGCTCTGCCTACCCCGTAAGGGATATAGGCGTGATTTATGTATGTATGTTAATAAGCCATATTTGACAGTTGTCAGATTCGTGCTAAAGCTTTATCAGAAGGTCATTTTTGACATACATTTTAATATGGAACTGACAGTTGTCAAATAAATGGCGTATTGGCAAAGCCTTACTTTACCGATGTTTATTTTTGAAATCGCGGAATTAGGTTAATCGGTAATTGGGTAGTTTCGTGCAAAACATTGAAATTATTCCACTGAAGCTTAACTTAAAAGTAGCCATAATTTGGGTGTGCAAATTCTCAGAAGGTGCTTGAAATTTCCTTTTGAAAACATTAGCTATCGGAAATTATGCTGGTTAAAACTTTTGTTCGCAAGGAGTCGAAAAACGAACGAAGTTTGACTGAAATTCCACGTATAAAATCAACAACGTTATTTGCTCTAAGATCAAGTTAGATTCGTATGAAATTTTCATTTGTATGAAAATTATAATTTTTATAATTTCGATATTTCTAATTATGAAAATTAGAAATATCAAAATAATGCCGACAGAATAGCATCACCCCATTTTTTTCTCGTGGGTTTCGTACGAGGCGACTAAGAGTATAACATAAGATAAGATAATTCTTTATTAATAAACTAAATTACAAATAGGTACACTTGTACAAAATATGCATATGTATACGTCGCCTCTTACGACACCCACATGAAAGAAATGGGGTGATGCTATTTTAAACAGGCATCACACGGTGCTCTTAACTACGAAGCATCGATAATTTGTTTGTCCCAACCCATAAAATTTTTGTCCTCTAAGGTAAGCTTTTTATACTGTAGTATATAGGTAATCTATCACATTGTTAAAAGATAAGCATCACACAGTCGCCGCTCAGCAGCCGTCCCGCACGGTCGCCTACGCTCCGACTACCTGGCCGCTCCCGTGGCCCCGCCCCTCGCCGTCGCTCCGCGACCGACACTCCAGCCCTGCGTCGGACAAGCATCACTTGTCCCACGCAGCCTCCGCCGCCGTTTGTGTCTTTTTCAAGGCACATTCCGTGGTATTTTATTTAACTACGTCTTTTGCCCGAAAACCGCCGGTTTACGCGGTCCTTGCTCGGTGGATACCTAACGGTGCTCAACGATCCGAGCAGGGGGTGTAGACCCGATACACCAGCTTTGCCCCTTCAGGGCAACGCAGTCAATCGGACGGGTGCCAGAACCACCGGCCCTGGGGGTGAACCCAAGTCGACCCTGGTACCATCCTTTTCCCTGTCCGAGCAGAGTCTGTCTGGGAGAAGGGCTCCGGCCCCAACTTCCTCTTTGCTCGGGCCTGTTAGGAACCTCCCGCACAATAAGATTGGCGGAGGATACACTTTAGGGCTACATTAGTTAAGTACACCCTCCCTGCCTACACCCGGCGGGGAGGATCACCGGCGCCTTACCCTCAGGCTGTTCCCGCCTGAGGGCCGCGATTAGCATTTTAGCTAGGCCGATTGCCGTGGAGTTCTTGCCGTTTCTCTCCCACGGAACGGTTCCGAAACGGCGGTAGCTCATAGATTAGGCAATGGCTAAAGCCATTCCCCAGTCCCTTCTCTTGGACATTATTCGCGTCGTCCTCGAGGACAAAAAGACCCGCGCCCACGTCGCGAAACTTCTTCCCGAAATCGGTAATTATTTCGACGACCCAACCCGCGATGAGTCATCGCCCAATCCCCTGACCACCGGTGAGTCAGCCCCATCCGCCGACGAAGCGTCCGCCGCTAAGTCGGCACCTGCCCCCTCCCCTGCGGTTACTCATTACGATGAGTCACCGCTATCCCCTGACCCATCGTCCCAAGTCGGCAATGCCCAGGACTCCGACCTAACCGTCGAAGTTATGGACACTACCGGTCCCCCGTCCGTTGACTCAAACCCCGAACCCGACTCCGACGACGACTACACCGTAGTCAGTAGGTCCAAGAAGCGCCAGCGTAAGGCTGCTCATTCAGATAGCGACGAGGCTGCGAAAACAGTCCGCGTCGAAGGGCCCGATGGCAACCACCGCAAAGTGGCCGCCGCCATCCCTAAAGTCTCTCCCGCTACAGAGCGCAGACCCCCCCCGATTATTCTCAGGGACAACGCCAAGTGGTCGTCCCTTTCCAGTCAGATGACCCAGAATAAGATTCCGTTCTTGACTGCTTCACAGACCAAGGACGGAATCAAAATTCAAGTCCCGACCTCTTCGGCGCACAGAGCGCTTACAAAATTACTGAACTTCCTCCAGTTCCCGTACCATACGTACGCACTGGAGGAGGAGAAACTACACCGCGTAGTAATTCGAGGCATCCCGAAAGAGATTTCCGAAAAGGAAGTCTATGACGACCTAATCGCCCAAAATATCCCCGTACGTAAAGTACACCGCATTTCGTCTCATCGCAATAAGAGACAATTCGACATGGTCCATGTCACACTCGAGAGGAGCGAAGCTGGTAAGGCCATTTACGGTTTGAAATCCGTGTGCATGCTTTCAGGCATCCGCATGGAAGCCCCCAGGAAGACTGGGATCCCTGGCCAGTGTCACAACTGCCAACTTTACGGTCACTCTTCACGCACCTGTCACGCCGCCCCGCGGTGTGTTAAGTGCCTGGAGAGTCACAGCACTGCCCAGTGCGCCCGTCCTAAAAAGACGGACACGCCCTCGGCAGACAGCTCCTCTCCCCCACTCCCACTTAGTTGCGTCCTCTGCAACGAAAGTGGCCACCCAGCCAACTACCGCGGCTGTCCCCGTGCCCCTAAGGCGAACCCCAAAGTGCTTCAGCGCACCCTTGCGAGGCAAACGTATGCCGATAGGCTAGCTGGCTCTCAAAAACCAGCTGCGGTCGTTCCAGGTGTTGCTGAAAACACAAACTTCCCGCCCCTCAGGCCTAACCCCGCATGGGCCCTCAAAATGGGTCCAGTCCCCGTCCCCGCCCCCGCCCAAGTCGCACCAAAACCGGTGGTGCCCCCCCAACCCGCCCCCAAAAAGCCGGCGCCTCCGCCGCCTTCTCCTCCCAAACCCGCTTCCCACAGCAAGAGTGCTGAAGGCGACTTAGCCGAAGCGCTCTCTGTCGTCTCCAATTTCACCAGCCTCTTCGACATCGAAGAGATAATCTCCTACTCTAAGGAGATCAGAGCCAACGCTGGTAACCCCAGTGCGCTCATTCAAACCGCCGCCAAATACTACCATCTGGTAGTCGCGTTCAAAAACTTTAAACCCTGATTATGGATAGGTCTATTAACTTAGGGATATCCAGCAGTGGTAGGACCAAGCCTCGGTCACTTAAATTAGGTTTTTTCAATGCCGATGGTATTTGCAATAAAAAGACGGAAGTTAGCCTCTTCCTGAAAGATCACGGTTTAGACGTCCTCCTTGTACAAGAAACGTTTCTCAAACCCCATATGCGTACCCCGCGAATCGCGCAATACAACACGGTACGTAATGACCGCGTATCGGGCAGCAAGGGAGGCACCCTCATTCATTACAGGCGAGCGCTTCACTGCTCACCCATAGAGACCCCGCCCCTCTGCTATATGGAGGCTTCCGCTTGCCGCTTAAGCATGACGGGACACCAACCCATTACGATAGTGTCGGTATATCTATCTCTGAGCAATAATCGCTAGACAAAGCCACTTCTTAAAAGTGAGTTCGAGTCATTATTTAATCTCGGTGACTCAGTTATCATAGCAGGTGACTTGAATGCCAAGCACATGTCGTGGAACTGTATCGCCAACAACCCTAGAGGCAATCTTCTCTTTGAGTGGCAGGACGAACTGTCCTTTGACCTAGTAGCCCCTACAGAGGTAACTCATTACCCCCATACAGTAACTCATCGACCCGACATCCTCGACATAGCCCTTCTAAAGAACGTAAACCTTCGTTTAAGTTCTATAGAAGTACGCCACGAGCTCTGCGACTCTGACCACAGACCAGTTTTACTTAAACTTGACCCGCGAACCGACATCCCCGGCCCCTCAGGTCTGTGCGGCCCGACCAAAACTATAGTAGACTGGCCGAAACTAGGCCAAGCCTTGAACGCTCCCAGCTCTACTCACCTGGACCAAATACCGACTAGACTGACTACCGAAACCGACATCAACCTAGCCGTCTCTTCCATCACAAATCACGTTAGCAGCGTCGTGAACAGCTGTTCACGGACGGTTAAAATCACTGAAGACAGTAAATATAAACCTCCAAATGACCTTCTTGAAATGATAACAGAGAAGAACGCCGCGATCCGCGCTTACAAATCCTTCCCAATCGAATCTAACAGACTGTTCATGCGCGCCCTACAGAGGGAAGTAAGACAGCGTGCAGCTGAATGGCGTGACGCCGGATGGGATCAGCACCTTGAGGAGCTGAACCCATCCCATCTCGCATTTTACAAGCTGCAACGCTCGCTGAAATCTGACACCATCTCTGTGATGCCGGTACTTAACAGACCTGACCAGACCAAAGCCTTTGACGACGACGAAAAGGGTGAATGCCTAGCTGACATTCTCGCAGCCCCATGCACCCCCAGCACACTCCCTTACGACTTGACCTTCGTCTCAACGGTCGACTCCGAAGTCGAACGTCTCATTTCACTACCTCCATCGGGCCCTCCACTCAAAGTCATCACTGAGATGGAAGTGCGCAACGCCCTTAAGGCACTCAAGCCCAGAAAGGCTCCAGGACCGGACGGCATCACCAACCGTGTCCTGAAGATTCTCCCCGATCACCTGATCAATCGCCTCACCCTGATTTTGAATGCCGCCATGGCTAGTTGCACCTTTCCAGCTTGCTGGAAGGAAGCAATAGTCATAGGCATTCACAAACCGGGTAAACCGGCGAATGAGCCCACTTCCTACCGCCCGATCAGCTTACTGAACCCTCTCGCCAAACTTTACGAACGCATGATCTATGCCCGACTCCGTGACCACGCAGAGACCAACAATCTCATACCTGACGAGCAATTTGGCTTTCGACAACAGCACTCTTGTACCCAACAAGTACACCGCATTGTCGAACACATCGCTCTTAAGCTAAATGTCTCGTCCAAACCGACCCCGACAGGAGCAGTTTTTCTCGACGTGGCGAAAGCCTTCGACAAGGTCTGGCACAACGGGCTGGTATACAAGCTACACCAGCTCGCTGTGCCTGATCGTCTCGTGCTTTTAGTACGTAACTTTCTGTCGGATCGAAGCTTTCGTTACAGGGTGGAAGGCACTCTGTCTTCACCCCACACCATACAGGCAGGAGTCCCTCAGGGCTCCGTCCTATCCCCATTACTTTTCACGCTATACACTAGCGACATCCCCAAATCGCCCATGTCACAGCTGGCTATGTTCGCCGACGACACTGCCATCTACGCGTCCCACCGTAACCACTTAAAATTAGTTCAGATTCTCCAGAACGCTCTAGACTCCCTCGGGAGCTGGTTCCGTAAATGGAGAATCGAGGTAAATCCGGAAAAAAGTGCAGCCGTGCACTTTCGTAGAGGTTCGTACCGATTAAACGTCCCCGCTGTAAAGCTTTTCGGCCGACCCATCCCGTGGGTCAACGAGACCAAATATCTAGGAGTCACCCTCGACTCAAGACTTAGCTTCCGTAGCCACATTATGAGAGTCCGCGACCGCGCCGCGTTCGTTTTGGGCAGATTACATCCGATGTTGAACAAAAAGAGCAAACTCTCCCTTAGAAATAAGGTGAGAATTTACACCACCTGCGTAAGGCCTATTATGACCTACGCCAGCGTAGCCTTTGCTCACACCTTCGATTCACATCTGAAAATGCTGCAGGTCATCCAAAACCGTTTCATGCGCAAAGCTACCGGGGCGCCCTGGTACATGCGTAACGCCAACCTCCACATCGACTTAGGCCTCCCTACCATTAAAGCGTATATGAAAGAAGCGTCCCGTCGCTTCTTCGATAATGCTCCCCATCATAAAAACCCCTTGATAGTTGCCGCGTCCAACTACTTCCCCCATCCAACCTCGCGTTTTAAACACCGTCCGAGACACATCCTTACGGAAGAAGATGATGAAATCACAGTAGCCACTGCTGCAGCCATTGCGAGTAGATCACACTCCACAAGCTCTTCAAGCAACCGACGCCCCCGCCGGCGGGGGCGCGGAGGTCCCTCATTTGCTCCCCACTTTGGGAACTACCGGCACGTGCCGGGTAGATTCAGTCCAATACGTTCTCCCCAGAACAACTCGTAAGCCCAATCGCGCCCCAAGGGCGCGATTGAGCTGGTTGTTTGAACAACCACAAGCTTTTCCGGGTGAGCTCCTGCTCCCCACCATACAGTCAGGTGTAGATTGAAAGCCCCGGGGCTAAAAATCGTAGGGTCCACAACTAAAAAAAAAAAAAAAAAAAAAGTTAAAAGATAAGCAAGCACATTTAAAAATATCAACTGTCGTCCCAGCAGATATTTCCGTGATTGCACTGAATTTTATACCATACTAGTGGTCCGCCCAACAGTTTCACCCGCTACGACTCATTTTCCCGTGATAATAGTTGTTTTCCCGCGGTAAAAAGTAGCCTATGTGTTATTTAGGTTTATACTCTACCTGCGTTTTTAATTTCATCCAAATCGGTCAAGCCGTTTGAGCGTTAAGAGGTAACAAACATACATTCACACTTCTTCTTCTTTTCGTGTGGGACACCGAGTCGTCCAACGACCCGATGAACCCTGGTGTCAGAGTTTTTCAACCGCCTACTACCACTAGTAGGCCTCTGAGATGGTTGTGTTACGACCGCCGTCTAAGTAATCATAGACAGCAACCGGGACCGACGGCTTAACGTGCCCTCCGAAGCACGGAACCATTTCTTTTCGGACAATCAGTTGGTTCACCCTGCAATGTCCTAGCCAGACCGGGAACAAATTCTCAAAGAGATTAATATCAACTTTGTGAGTGTCCCACCGAGAATCGAACCCGGAACCTTTGCGTAGCAGGCAGTCGCACTACCACTGCGCCACATTGGCCGTCATACACATACATTCACACGTGATACACACACACAAATTCTCAGATTTATAATACTAGTACGGATATAATTGTATCGTTTGAATCAAGGTTTTCGATTTCGTGCTATTTGTCTTCAATAAAACGAACGTTATTTTTAATTTTATAAAAATTTCCAAAGCTTTCGCGACAGCCATAATCAATTTTCCTCGGAACTACATTTTAAACATTAAATTGCTAGTTTTTTTTAATCACAGTTTTCTCTCTCCATCTTCCTTATAAATTCTTAATAAGCCTTCTTTACAAGTAGCTCGCAATTTCCGCAAAAAGTTTCTCCCGGCGAGTTCCCGCCTTAATTACAGTGGCGGTAATTTGATCAAAACACCCGCGAAAAATTCACACAATGAACAAGATGGCGGAAATATACTTAAGACAGGAACATTTCTTTTTAAATTATTTTCTCCCCAATACATAACTTTTCCACATTAACACAATGAAGTAAAGGGTATCAGTAAAGGGTTATATCTCTAATTTGAATGTCGAAGAAAACTGTAGAGTCTCGAGAAAATTTGATCGCAAAATGATTTTAGTGTCTCTCTGGCGCAGCGCGTATAAAAGGAATATTTTTTCAGCTAAAATAGAGCCTAAAGTTTAATTTTTAACTTGCAATTTTTTTTACTCGGGCAAGATTTCGAAAATTTTCCAAGCGTTCAAAAAATTGAATATTTAACACGGGAAGTGTTGGTAAATTTGGTATTCGCCTAAAGAAATATTGTGTTTTTCATGTTAAAATAGATTATGAAACATGTCGTCATGCACGGATCTCTACGGTTTTATAATTTTTAATGTTTTCCTGAGGTATAAAGGGGTTGTCTCGGTTAGGAAATTGGAGGACCCCGCAGTAAGGCGGAGTTTTATTGTAACCATGTTATAGACGTTATTCGGACTTCTTCAATCTTCTTCAGTTGGTAAGTATGAAAATAATTTATTGATAGAAGAGTTGAGTAAACTTCTTCTTTCTTTCTTCTCGTGTGGGACACTGTGTCGTCCAACGACCTGATGAACCTTGGTAAACTAAGTTTTGGCGCTCTTAAAATTTTATAAAACATGAAGTCTGATATTGAGTGCTTTGTATAGCTGGTTTTTTTTTTTTTTTATTTTATTTTATAATGCTACAACAACAGTCCATGACATGCTAAAATTTTATGCTATAAGAAAAAGACCATTTATCTAGCGCAAAAAATAACATAAATCTAGTTAATCTTTACACAATAATCTGTAACTATGTTCCTTGGGAAAAGTTGTTCAGTTTCATGGGTAATTTCAGTCCGTAAAATTTTTTCCCTTATTGAGGGCCAAAGTCTGTATTTTTTATTATATATTTTTTTATTATATTATATAGAACATAACACTGTATCGCCTCAACGCTACCTTTTTTGTTAGTACTAAAACAATGCGCTATGACGTAAGTTTTTGTTTCTAACTAGTTCCAAAGTTCATCCACGTCTAATAGTGTCGCGCCACGAACACAAAAGTTCAAAGCGAAAGATCCGCGAGGACAAAAGAACAATTATTGTTATTGTTACACTTGCAATCAAGATTGTATGGGGTTACTTGACAGTAGAGGTATTAAAGTTCAAGTCACCGATGACAATCTCAGTATAGTAAGGATTACCAATAAACACATAAGTAGAGGTTAAGCAATGCACACTGAATACCAAATTCTTAAACACTTCCCGTGTTAGGTGTAATTTTTTTGAAAACTTGCAAAATTTTCAACCGCGGGCAGGATTTGAACCTACGATTTTCGCCATTACTAGTGGCGACGCCTCTTCCATCTGGGCTACCGCAGCTTGTTCCTTGCCCGCGAATTTGTAAGTGTATCTCAATGCTAGTAACGCGTTGCATGGTTCCGTCTACTGAGTTAGTTTTGCAACTAATACCCTAGCAATGGCGAAAGTCGCAGGTTCAAATCCTGCGCTTGAAAATTTTGCAATCCACTTTGTCATATAATTCAGTCGGTGCAGTCGGACGGCTGATGTAGCGCTGTGCTAGGTTCCGGCTTCGATTCCCGGTGGGGCACTCACATAGTTCATATTAGCACTTTGTGACTGTGTATCCAGTCTGGTTAGTACATTACAGGTTGAACCATATGATTGTCCGTAACAAAGATGGTTCCAGCCTCCGGAAGACGCGATCCCAGTTGCTGTGATGATCACTTAGACGGCGCTCGTTACACTACTATGTCAAAGGCCTACTAGTAAAAGGTGGTTAAAAAACTCTGACACCAGGGTTCGTCGGATTGTTCGTCGACTCGGTGTCCCACACGAAAAAGAAAGTAGTCGTTCGTTGACTAAACTTACAGTCACCCTATTCACAGGATAGCTGTGCCAGATTTAATGTGACGCCGTCAAACACGTCCCGGTACCTTGGTAACGATATTTTGTTCCCGTCTGTCCTGTACTCTCAGAGCTAAGAAAAATTTCAGAAGGAACCCTACGAGCAAGAAGAGCAAAGCCATAGAGATCTCTTCGCTGTTAGATTTGGCACGCGTTAAAACGAAAATGCATAGAAACACAAAAAAGTACTTGGGATAGAAGTCAATGTGCACACAGAATAGAGCGTATTCAGTCAAACGTTGTCAACTCCTTAATTAGCTGTACTGATGAGAACGAAAGTAGGTAAGGACCTTCTTCATATAATCGAAAGTTTGTTTTGTTTTCCATATTACGGTCATCAGGCATGGATGATTGAAAGTATCCACACGACAACCTTTTTTAGACAGTACAAGTTGACGTTTAGAACTGGAACAAGTCGAACTGCGAAGAGATTTCATGTCTTCCTTGCGGTTTTTCGGTTTCTCTCTTATTACCTTGCTCCGAGTCTGTACCCTGTACCTTGTACCCCAAACCCGCTTACATAAAGGAAATTACCTCGTCGTCTGTAACTCGGGCAAGGATTTCCGCGCAAAAAACGAGATCAGATCACTTTGCATAAGGATTGGATATCATCGCGGGCTCTCATATTTTACAATTATTGAATTGGGGGTTTTCTCATTTGGCTCGGGGTAGACCTGATTTCCGGGTTTGAATTACCAATATTGTAACACGTAATCATTGTAGATATAATACATATATACGTCACGCTTTTATCCCTTGCGGGGTAGGCACAGCGTTGACAGTAGTATAATACCGTTGCTATCGCCACGTTTGACAAATATTTGAGCCGTGTGATGCCGGCTTAGAATGGCATCACCCTATTTCTTTCCCGTGGGAGTCGTAAGAGGCGACTAAGGGACTTGAGGGTGTGTATTGCAATTTTAGGCGACGGGCTGACAACCTGTCACGATACACAATTTTCCGAATGACCCTCAAATATATGTCAAACGTGGCGTAAATGGCCGTTCACGCTCTGCCTACCCCGCAAGGGATTATAGGCGTGATATGTGTGTGTATGTGTGTGTGTGTTGATGGCCGTTTCAGAAAAATCGCGTATCACTATAGTGACAGGTTGTGAGCCTGTCGCCTAAAATTGTAATACACATGTAACCCTTGAGTCCCTCAGTTACCTCTTACGAAATGGGGTGATGCTATTCTTAGCCAGCATCACACGGTATTATATCACCTTTAAATTAAAATTATTTTAAACATACCTCCTTTGACAGCCAATATTTATAATAATAAAAAATATTATGTCGATATTGCTTTATTGCTGCGAATTCATGAAATATGATATTCAAACAACTTGCTTATTCGTAATATGGAAATAGTGTAGAATTTCTTTCAGGAATACTCAGAGACGTATACGAGAGAGTTTTGTTGTGTATGTGTGTGTAAAATTAAAATGGTTGTGTATGCAATAATTAACCTTCTCGACTGACCCCAATTCTGACTCTGAGTGTACTCCAAGACAAAATTGTTTATTGATTGTAGGTATTAGGTACTTACCTGCTATATAAGGTGAAAGGAAACGACTTGAAAATCAACCGCTCAAGGTCCAACCAAGTATTCAGAAATTTGTATCCAATTTCTTGAAATCTCCAAATTATGAGACTATATTTTTCTTAGTAATAACGCAAATACCACAGAATAATAACTAGTAACTAGCGTTGTAATACTTCAAAATAACACAAATGTATGGGGCTCAAAATATTTTTTTTTGAAACTGCCTCGATAGGAAACAAAGCAAAGGAAGCTTTTTTGGCGTTTTTGGTCTTTTAGACTAAAAACCTGAATGATATTATTATTAGCCATCATTTCCTACTTTTATTTGTGTCCTCATCTTCCTCATTAAATGAGTAATGTAATGAATCTATGGGCTTACTTATTGAAATATTTGTTTTTAGATTTCAACACACACACACACATATATCACGCCTATTATCCCTTGCGGGGTAGGCAGAGCGTAAACGGCCGCAAAATAAAAACATCACGACTGACAAATATTTGAGGGTCATTCGGAAAATTGTGTATCGCCATATATTTCAATCCACACTAATATTATAAATGCGAAAGTAACTCTGTCTGTCTGCTACGCTTTCACGGCCAAACCGCTGAACCGATCTTCATGAAACTTGGCACAGAGATTGCTTGGCACAGAGATTCGAGGGTCTGGAGTACAGATGTAGACCACCAGGTGTACCACCAGGAGCCCAGCTAAACTATTAGAGATACAGGCATGGTTCTAAAACAAAAGTTGTTCAGTATGATGGGAATAAGTTGAAAAAGGATATTGGCAACTTTTATCCGAGGATTTTTTTGTTATCTACTGACTTTTGTGTTCAATGGTTATAAATATTGATCTCTCAGGGCAGTACACCGGATAGCAAATTTTGAATTGTCCATTTAACAACGGAAGCAAACCAGTCATCCTTTAACAGTAGAGATAAGAACTGTTCTAATATCACTCTTATACTTACTATGAATATACATATATTATCTACTTTACAACCTGTGCCTAAAAAAACTATCTAACGCGGACGAAGTTGCGGGTAAAAGCTAGTACCTAATTAAATAAATGGTCGGTTTTCCGGATATGAGCTATCATCGTCTGTATCTTTTTACCGCAGCAAAAATGATAGGGACTGATGCCACCTTAATGTGTCTTTTTGCATTATTTTGTCTGGTCGTTCGTTTAATTTCACATTTAATTACTACCCTGTTAATGTTATGGCTATGAGTAGATATGATCGAATTCTTAAAAATATTCTGCGGCTAATGTAATATTTTATTAGTTACATTCCCCTAGCATTTTCCATGGTTTTGAGCGTGTAATCTACTTAGTGAATTCTTTTAGAAAATTCTTGCACGAACGAACAAGTAATCTCGCATTCGCAACACACGGAAATGACGATAAAAATAACTTCATTAATACTTCATTCCTTGCAAAAGTATTCAATACAAGTAGAAAAGTTCCCATATTACATACATGCCGGCATCACACGGCATAGATTCATGAATTGATGTGTTAAAATTAAATAAATCAGCCAAACATTAAAGATTCTGATTTAGATTCTGGATTAATCAAATCTAGTCTGTATAGTTTTTAATTCAGTAACAAAAAAACACATAACGAAGCATGCTTGGTTAAAAGCTTTCAAAAATGGTTAATAACCGATCGGTTTTGGAATGAAAATTGGGTCCAGCAAATTCATTTTCTATTTTGATAATCTTTTAATTGCCGTTTCTACGAAATTTAACCCTAAACTGGAATGTATTGGTACTCATAATAACAAGTAGGTACTGTGCCGTGTGATGCCGGCTTAGAAAATCATCAGCCCAATACTTTTCGTAGGTGTCGTAAAAGGCGACTGAGGGATTAATTAATCTAGGGAATAGACAGCAGCGTTCCCTGTGAAAGCTTATCCAGCAGTTTGCTGAGTTGAGTATGAGAATATAAGGGGTTGTTTATGTATTTATGTTTTTTTTTAAGTAGGTATGGGTTTGCTCTTGACTCTAGTCAGAGTCTAAGGTGGAGCGAGCTCACTCAGAAGAAGCCTGTTCACTCTTATTTTGAAAAGATTAGGGTTGTATGCGTATGATAAATCTAAGATAACGATAACTTCACAAATTTTATGCATTTGAAAATTCTCAATAATTTGCAAAACTAAAAATAACGGTCTGTTGTGGGCACAAATTTATTTTCTTTGAAACGTTCATCCGTATTGTTAACAGAAGCTCTTTGCAACTTTACAAGCGTGGTTCGTGTTATGAATAAATTTGTAAAGTTTGCGACAGAACTAAGCCACGAGATCTGCGATACTTAATTAGTGAAAATTTATTTGAAGCAACAACATCTTGATGAAGATAAACGTAGGTCTATGGCCGGATTAGGTCTTAGACAAGATAATTTTATGGAACCTAATTTGACCTTAGGTATTAGTCTTATTTTACATACATATTTGCACTTATTACACATACTTATTTTGCACCAGCCTGTACTTTCCACATGCCCTAAGGTAGACTGGTAGATAATGCCACTGGCATTAAGTCCGCCCTTGTACACTGTTGTGCATAAAGTTCAATAAATAAATACACACATACAAATATCACGCCTATAATCCCATATGAAGTATGCAGAGCGTAAACGGTCACCAAAAGCGAACATTTACGCCACGTCTGACAAATATTTGAGGGTCATTCGGAAAATTGTGCATCGCCAAAGCGACAGGATGTCAGCCCATCGCCTAAAATTGCAATACACACCCTCGAGTCCCTTAGTCGCTTCTTACGACTCCCACGGGAAATAAATGGGGTAATGCTATAAGCCGGCATCACACGGCACTGTGATGTGATGTAGTCTTATTGTACCTGACATCATTCAATGGTAAAAAAAGAATGATCGGATGATAAAAGAAATCTAATCATCCTATTTCATGTCTGTTAGCTTGTCGTTGGTATATCTTATTTATTTATGTATGCATGTATTTATTTCATGTATTTATATTTTTTATGTTAAATTATTATGTATAGTATTTTAGTTTATTCCTTCTTATGTATTGTATAGCTACCTTTAGTGCGAACTTTAAGTACGATTATATTTCTTTTATTGTGTACTAGCGGCCCGCCCAGCGGTTTCACCCGCTGCTAACTGATTTCCCACGGGAAACAGACCTTCTCCCGACATAAATCATACATACATACATAAAAACCTTCCTCTTGAATCACTCTATCTTTTAAAAAAACTTCATCCAGATCCGTTAAGTGGTTTTGAAGATTTAAGCATACAAACAAACAAACAGACAGGGTCAGACGTGAGAAGCGACTTTACTTTAAATTCCGGTTTTTTTTAATCCCCCAAGGGATGAAAAGGGGGTTAAAAGTTTGTATGAAAGATCGTTGTCTTAAGTGTGATCCGTTTTAAAATTAGAGATTAGACTTATGACTTAAAATAATTAAACACGTGTTTCAGCATATTTGAAATTTTAACCCTTAATAGGGTCAAACGGGGGTTTAAAGTTTGTATGAAAGTTCGTTTTTTTAAATGAATGTGATCTGTTTCAAAATTTGTGATTAAACTAATAACTTAAAATAATTAAATATGTGTTTCAGCATTTACGAAATTTTAACCATTAAATGGGTGAAAAGGGGGTTAAAAGTTTGTATGAAAGTTTTTTATCTTAAATGTGATCTGTTCGAAAATTTCTGATTAGACTCATAACTTCAAATAATTAAATACGTGTTTCAGCATTTTTGAAATTTTTATCCTTAAAGGTGTCGAAAGGGGGTCAAAAGTTTACTACCAGTTGGGCTACCCGTTTTCCCATGGGAACGTGACAATTTCCCGGAATAAATAATACTTATAAACCTTCCTCTCTAGTTACTCTATCTAATAAAAAAACCGCATCAAAATCCTTTGTGTAATTCTAAAGATATAAGGAGACACCAAACGGGAAGCGACTTTATTTTATACTATGTATTGATTATGTACCCGCTTTTACTCTCTCTGTTTATCTTTTGGTTGGCCGGTAGAGAATGCCGCGTGGTATTAGGCCCGCCCTTTGTACTTTCTGTGCAATAAAGTTTAATAAATAAATAAATAAAAGACGACGCAAGGAAAATAAGGCAATCACAACAAATTATAATTCTTATTATCGGCTATTCTGTGAAAAAATAATCTTATTATTTTGGTTGTCTCTCAATCTTCGTTTCTTGGAAAAAGTGGATTCACATCACCCAAATCTCGAAAAATTTCCGCTTGTATCTATCAGACAGCTAATTAAATTCATTCTTTTGAGTTTTAGTCGAAGGTTCCTCCTGAATGCTTCCAAAGTGATAGTCCTCGTTAGTTTTAGGTCGTTCTCCCACACTCCCACAACAAGTCTTCTTGTCTTGGGGTGAATGGGGTCCCATTCAACACCTCTCGGGTCCCAAGCCATCCTCCCCTGCTCGCAGTACACCCTGCTGACTGCGAATTTTTAACGACCTGTAACGCATGCGTCTTGTCTTGTCTCGTCTTGTCTAGCCCACACCATCTCACTGCTGGGCAAAGGCCTCCCTCTTCTCCTTCCATCCATATCTATTTTGGGCTTCTGTTAGACGAAAATACTTTACGTGTGTAATGGATACTTCTGTCAAGTCGTTTGACGCATGAGGCGTTCCGGTGAACTAAAATATGCAGCGGCAAGTACCGCCTTATGGTGTACCATGTACACTACATGATGATGGTGACAGTTCTATGGTCACAATATTACTATACAGTCGCTCCTGTGAGGACAAAATCATGTCTTAACGTAATGGGTATATCGCTGAATGTGTCGCTGACTGTACCGCCTCTGGTTGCTCAGTGTATTTTTATGGCAGGGACGTTTCCGCAAAATTTTGAAATTAGAAAACAAACTTTCGCCTTCATTCAAAGGACTTGGTATTGCTTCCTTAATTGCCATTTTGTTTTGCAAAACTTGCAAAATTGCATATCTAAAGCGAGAAGTGCTTTAAAAATTTGGTATTGCTTTTTGTTCCTGAATTTTTGGGTTAAAATATGAAGTTTAGAATCAGATATCATAATAAATATCAGGTTAGGTTTTTGTGTGGGTTTGCCATTAATCATTGATTGCATTAGCTTCGAATAGACAAGATCAGAACAATTATTCAGATTTATATGCAGGATGTAAGGGACGTTATACCAAAAACTTTGCGAGCATGTTCAGACCTTGAAACTGAACAAATTTTTCTATGGAGGATATGTTTTTGTACGAGGAAAAAAATTCGACCTCCCATACAAATTTCCGATTAACTGACTGAAATTCTTTGGAAAATCGAAAAAGAAAATCGTTTCCTAACGTGGCTCCATAGTAAAAGTTGTTCAGTTTCGTGGTCTGATCATGCCTGCAATGTTTTCTGTATACCGTCTCTTACACCCTGTTTAGAGTGTTCGAACAAGGTATTGCGTTCCTCTTCAGTCTGAACAAGCGCGTTAAACTTCACAACTTTACCGAAGGAACACAGGTCGAAAAATAAAAGAAAAATTTAGACTGTCCATACTATTGTCATATTCCAACCTATGTTTCTTGGGGCAGGTTGTTTTGTTTCATGGGCTGGTTTACCCCTTAAAGCGCAATACGCAAGGCAGTGCGTTAATGGCCGTAAAAATGGACGTTTATGCCAAGTCTGAAATGGATTTGAGTGCCAGCCATAGACTTATAATATACCACTACGGTGCCAGCCCATAGCCTAAAATGGCAATAAACATGCAACCCTCCAGTCCTATAGTTGCCTCTTACGACACCTACTGGGTTGATGCCATTCTAAACCAGCATCACACGGCATTAACATAAACAAACTTATCATATAGCAAATCAAATTTTAATGTACGGTCGGATTCATAAGTGGAGTCATAGTTAGACTACGAGACAGATTGCAATACGGGTTATTATCCTCTGTACTTACTTTACTAACTTACGCACACACGTAAGATTATCGACTGTAATTAGAAAAGTCCACCTTAAGGCGTAGCATTAAAACTTAAACAGATTACCACCAATAAGCGACATCTATGTAATCTTTGAAATAATTACTCGGTGATAGCCTATTCGCCACCACATCACCACAAAGTATACATCACACTGGTTTGTCTAAAACTGTATTATAGTTATCCTTATTCGTTCATTTGTAGTAAAGCAATAGATTACATATCTTTATTTCGTCGTTTTGATCACAAGCAACCGTAGCTTAGCGGTAATAGTTCTTACCTTCTAATCAGAACGGAACCGGGTTCCCATCCGATCTCTGTATGTTGATTAATGTTTTTTTAAATGTTTTTATCATATTTTCTCCAGTAATCATAATTTTATATAATATTTTTCTATATATTCATCTATGTATTATATCTATAAATGTTTATTGTAAATTATGTATCAAAATATTATATCTAAAAACATAAACCTATAATATTGTAATAAAACAAAAAGTAAGGTAAGAAATTATTTTATTGGTAGGTATGGTATAACTTTATGTAAATAACATAATGACATGAATGAGAAGTTTTGGTAACCTTAAGATACGAGAATGTAAAACTACATAAAATACTTGCTGTCGTAATACTTAGTTAATAGTTTTGTTTGAATGATAAAACACAATATTATGTAAAATGATATTAAGTGTTCATTAGCTGAAACATCGATAGGTAATTATTTATAAGATCATAGGAATGATCCAAATCTTGGATTGAATCTTTCAATAAAGTTATTTAAGTAATAATTTCGTTAGTAATTATTTTATTGTTCTATGTTTAACGATGTTGCACTTTCCTCGGAAGTAAAAGTAATTGTAATAATAAATTAGTTATTTGCCTACATCTCAAGGTTTAAGCTTAAGTACTCGTTTTCGTAATGAAAAGATATTGAAGCAAGGCCTTAAGATAACTGACTAATAATGATCAATCTTATATAAATATATATCGATGTTTTAGCATAATTCAATTGCTAATGTAATGCTCCACAAATACCTACTACTGCAATAGTAGGCGGGTAAGCAGGTAAACAGAGGTTGAGTGAGCAACGATTTATCGGGCCCGCTTCGGCATACATTGCTGATTATTTTGTGTATATTCATATATTGTAATGAAATACACAAGATAATCAGCAATGTATGCTAGATCGGGTCAGATTGAAATCTTAAGTAAAAATCGCCGCTTACATAATTAGTATTTGGTGTTACCTGCGCTGTTTTCAACAACACTTAATAAACACTTATTAGACTCGACCAAATAAGTGCATATATCTGTTCCTCTGGTACTCTCCCACACTCCCAGGCAGTGAGCCTCTAAAGCTTCTGTAGTTCTTTCATTGCGCATGTCCCACCTTTGCACCATTAAACCCCATAAATTCTCTATGGGATTTAAGTCCGGAGATTTTGCTGGTCAACCAATAACTTGGATATCTGGGTGCTGGCTAAACCAATTATTCACCACGGCAGCTCGATGCACTGGACAATTTATCCTGGACAAATGCAAAACGAGGAACTTCACTAGCAGGATAAACAGTTAAACATTTCGCACCGTCGTCGGTAGCATGCTTTCCTGTAGCATATCAACATAATTAGCGGCAGTTGCACGCCCTGTTTCTTGTGCTACTAATTCGTCTGGACCAGCGGCAGAACCATTTTCTTCATATTGTTACACCATCATCCTCCGCTGTGAATCATTAATAAGACGAGTCGAGTTTTTACGCTACCTTCCTCTTCAAAACGTGTAACCCAACGTTTAACAGTCTTCCACTAAAACAAAGTAGCATTATTAATAAAAAAGTTTATACTAATCGGTTCACAGCTACCAACATACTATGAGTCAAAGTTTTTAATATTTAAAATACAATTGTAATGAAATAAAACTATACTTACGGCCAGACCAGTCTGATTAGCAATTTGAGTTAAATTAAATCCAATATCATGCAGCGCCACAGATAATTGCAGCGCAACAATACGCTGCCTATCCTGCAAACTGTTATTAGTATGCATTTCGAAGAAATAAACACTGAAGTTTAATAAATAAACTTAGGTTAAAAAAACACTTAGCACACGCACTATCTCGCAAACGATCTAGCAACAACTAAAATGTAATTCAAAATTTACAAAATTTTGCTTCATTTGATAAAATAAAAACTACAATGAAGATATCGGGATTCGAACCATTGTCTCCACAATAACGGTCAAGAATTTGCTTGACCGCGCTACTGACCAAGCTACCGAAGCTAATGATTCATGTAGTGAAATAGTCAATACTACTCAGCCTATTATACAATGGTAGTTCGTCAAATTATAGTATGTTATACGTCATTTGTGTCATTGTGTGAGTGTCGCCGCGGGTGCGAGCGACTTGTTTTCTGAGGTTTGTGTTAACTATGACTCCACTTTTGAATGCGACCGTACCTTCATTGTGTACCTTAACATAATAACGGTTTACAAATTACTGGCAATCTAGTGCCGCTACAGTCTAATAAAATAATCGATATCTCAATTACGTGGACTATTTTGCATAATGTGGCAATTTACACGACTTTCTTGCTGACTAACACAGTGGTTCTAAAAGTTTCCCAGAATGTGCAGGTACATACATTTACATACATCAACCTATAGCGGTCCACTGCTAGACGAAGGCCTCCCCCAGGCCTCACGCTATAAGGCACGATATCCCGTTTTTGCCATCCAGTCGCTACCAGCCCTCATTAAGTCATCGGCCCTTTGGTATCAGTTTTGGTGCTTCTATGAGACCGAATCGTGTATCTTTCAAATTAGACTTTGGCAGATTGTATTTTGTTAACGGACACCATTTAAAAAAATAATTGCATTAATACCGAGTCAAAGATGGCGAGATCTATTACGGTGCTTCTAAATTTTACACACAGAGCACGAGAGACTACATCATGTAAAATAACATGCAAATGTATCAAGAAATGTTGATACCTTATTATATCAAATTGTGATTAACAATTTGGCATGCGCTGGCCAATAGACCCAGATCGTTTTATCGACGTGAAATTACTTGGGGCGAACGTTTATACTGGTTATAGGGACCTTATAGGTAATACAAAGTACAGCTAGGGAATTCACAAGTCTAGAATTACCCGTTTAACTAGAGTCCGAACAATGTAACTTCTTCTTTCGAACGAGTAGAGCAATGAGTTGACAAGCTTTGATATACATACATACATAAAATCGCCTATATCCCTTACGGGGTAGGCAGACCGTAAACGGCTGGCCGTAAAACAAATATCAACACCACATCCGTCAAAAGTTTGAGGGTCAATCAAATAACTGTGTATCACTATAGTGACAGGTAGTCAGCCTATCGCCTAAAATTGCAATACACATCGAACCCTCAAGTCCCTTAGTCACCTCTTGCGACACCCATGGGTAAGAAATGGGGTGATGCTATTCTAAGCCGGCATCACACGGTTTGATATAACCTGCTGTATTATCCTAGAAATCCAACAATGGATTCCGGATCTTAAGACTAAACTCATATCGCTAGCTGGACCATGGAGGCATTCGAGTAACAATCTCCTGTTGCTGTGTCTTTAGGCCCAACGCTGCCTTGACCGGGCTGCGGCTTGATATTATAACACGTCCGAATTTAGAAGGCGCATCGTACCTAAGGAAGGCACATTTGTCGTAGAACCGACGGACGGTGGAGTAAACGGGTTCTCGAGTGGAGGCCACGCCTCGGCAAGCGTAGCGTTGGACGACCTCCGGCCAGGTGGACCGATGACTTAAATAAGGCGGCTGGTAGCGACTGGATGGCGAAAACGGGAGATCGTGCCCTATGTCGTACCCTGGGTAGGCCTACGTCCAGCAATGGACTGCTATAGGCTGATGTACATGTATGTATATCATACCTAAGTAGATGCTATACGCTAAGCTGTCGTCGTGTCCGTACGGGTTGTAGGATCCGTGCCCGCTCCGCCGCCGCCAATACTTACTTTGTGGCGTGGGCCAGAGGATGCGCGTCCCACAGCTCTTAGAATTGCTACTAACATTGTAACTATTTCTTTCGTACCGATAAACAGCCCTTTCTTTGATTTTATTTTGCAACCAGCGTGTATTTACCTGTTTTTCTCCGAATTATTTCCTTAGAAAACGATTTTAATTGACTGCTTTCCATAAAACATGCTATGTGTCCAAATTAAAACTAAACTTCAATCAATTGCGCCAAAATTCCGTATTCAAAGCTCGGCAAAGTTCTGCCGTACCTATAATTGGAAGTGAAGTTAAAAGCAACTGCTCAAAACAAAACTCCAGCAATTACAAACTGGCCAAGTGTTTAAGGAGATTTATGGATGATACTAGTGCCATTTAGTTTTAAAGCCTCTTATAGTCTTGATGTCTTACTTTACCTCAAAATAAATAACGTTATATGTTAGGCTCGTTGTTCAGCTTTCCCTGATTGGGTTTTTGGGGGCACAAATTTGCATACATACATACATACATTAATCACGCCTTTATACCTTACGGGGTAGGCAGAGCTTTAACGGACATAAACACCACGTCTGACAAAAGTTTGATATCAATCAGATAACTGTGTATCACTAAAGTGACAGGTTGACAGCCCATCGCCTAAAATTGCAATACACGCCCTCGAGTCCCTTAGTCGCCTCTTACGACACCCATGGGTAAGAAATGGGGTGATGCTATTCTAAGCCGGCATCACACGGCGTCACACACAAATTTGGTATTAGATATTTTTACAATTTATGACTTTGTGTAAAAAGATAAAAGGGAGTTTTGTATTCTAGAATAAAAAAAAGTATTCCAAGTTACTAAGATATCAAAGGCAATAGGCATGAAAAAAAGTTATTATTGTTTTAAAATCTATCTTTGATTTTTTTACTAGTTAATACTTTGTTTTGTTTGTACTTTGTTTTCGTTGTGGTTTTTAATAATATGCAGGGAAATCCATAAAAGTGATTAGTTTTGATGCGAGTGATGTAGTTATGATAAGTAACGTTTCGTTTTGCAATGTCAAACATCCAAGTGAAAAAATCGATAGATAATGTGACGTAACGTTTCTTACGTTAACGTACCAAGTACAGTGCCATCTATCCAGTGACAAGGGAATAGTTCAAAGAAAAATAAAACTCCCTATTAAAATAAAACATTAAAATAATATGTTTATTTCTTCAATACGCACCATGTACAACATATAACCTTTAAGTATTAACCTAAAAGTTTGTTCACAAGGAATTTAGAATCCTTATTTAGTTATGAAATTGCAGGCTAATCACGTGATTGTCTGTAAGAAAGCTTCCGTGCATTGTAGGGTTCGTTGACCCAATACCTAGTCGTGATTGCTGTTTATAAATTACTTAGACGTCGTTGACACAACCACGACAAATTGTGAACAAGGCTAGAAATATCATTTCCTATGAATAAATAAAATAGATCATGAAAAAAATACAATAAAGAATTTGAATGGAATATTCCGGGTAATTAACAGTCACATGCCGTCTGATTAACCTGGCCAGCAACAAGGCAGGGCTTTTATTTTGGTATCCCACCTGAGCCAGTTTTTTATAAGGGCAATACAAAATTGTTATAAAAATAAGAAAATTTAATTATATTCATTTTTTACAATCACAATCAATCAAGTAACTTTATTCCTAAAACAGTAATACAACTGTGTGCGAAACAGTTACATTCTTAAACTAAAATAAATAAAAATAATTAAGTAACGCACATAAAATATTATGACGTCAATAAGTGATTATACTAATACTACATTGGATAAAGTAAATTTCACTTGATTATCCAAAATGGACACTCCTCATAAATGCACCAACTTCGAAACCGCCCGACACGGAATCAAAACTACCCGACTACGCCAAAAACTGTCAAACTAAGTCAGATTGTAGGCACTACTTCGGTTGGGAACCACAAGCGGATTTAAGCGTTTACATTGTCTGCGATATTAAAGACTGTCGTAATTTTTTTAGGTGTCTTGAAATTTTCCAAAATGATCAGAGCTTTATGCAGGAATCCATTGTTGTAAGTGAGGAACCGAACAGTTTTACTCAAGAGACATTGTAATGGGAAATGAAAAAAAGTGATCGACCTTCTGCAAATTCCTGAGAAAAATCCTCGAAATAAATTCAGCATATTCAGTGCCTTACTAATAGCTCTAGTTCGTCTAGCGGGCCACCTCACACTCTGCTTAACCCGCAGGAAAAAGACCTTTTCACCGCATGTATAATACAGTTTTAGGAGACAACCTTACATTACACAACAATAATACATTGAATAATTAATGTAATAATAATAACATATATTTAAATTTAAAAATGATAGGATAGTCTTACATTATAATAATTATTACTTTATGTTTACATTTTCATGCCTAACTAGGTAAGAACTGTGATTTGTACTTTCTACACTATTTAGTTTTACCACCTGCGTAAACCAGTTCTGGCAATAAATATTTCTGATTCTGATTCCACTACAGGTCAAGGTCAAGACTACCCTAAACCGACGAGCATGCATGAAGAGATTGATGAATGTAGAGGAGGCGAAAGAAGTATGCCAGAAGCGAAGTAAGTGGAAGGAAGTAGTCTCTGCCTACCCCTTCGGGAAAGAGGCGTGATTTATGTTTGTATGTATGTGATTCCACTACAGAAATAAAAAACCTACACCTGCATAACGTTCTATCACCGACGATTACACACGCGAGTTATCTTATCATATTTCGCAATTACTGCATTTGAGTTATCCTTGTGGAATCGCAGAGTTTCAGCTTAGTCCTATAGTATAGATAAAAGCGAAGTTATCAAATAGTTTGCTGAACTAACAGAATAGAATACAACCGGAATTCACATTGATTTTTTAGTAAATTGCCCTGACCTACTTAAACACAGTTTGAACAACGATTCAATTACAATTACTCTTTTGTTTGTTAAAGAAAGGGGTAAAGCTTTGTCTATCATTTGTACTGTCTGCAGTAACATCGTGCAAACAATTCATGGGATCAGCAAACAGTAGTTATTATTGATAACTGCATGAAACGCCAGAATATTTTGATACCATAATAAGAAATAACATAATAAGCTCTCTCTGTTTTTCCACACATCTTACATACCTACCGAAAATAAATGAAAGAGATAGATTGAGGTGCTGTTATAAAATGAATGTCATCAACTTGGACTCCACTGATTACACAGCGGAAGAACCAGATACAACATACTGCAAGATCTACTTCTCAAAATACAGTGTCAGCATTTTTTTTTTTTATTAATGATGGGTTTGCTCTTGACTCTAGTCTAGGTCATAGGACAGAGACAGAGTCTAAGATGGAGCGAGCTCACCCAGAAGAAGCCTATTCACTCTTACTTTGAAGATATTAGGGTTGTATGCGTTTGGAAACACAAACGCAGGTAGTGAGTTCCACTCTTTAGCAGTATTCAGCATTCTGTGGAGAACCGGAGCGTTACGCTAGCCAATTAAGAAATATGCCGTGTGATGCCGACTTAGAATACCATCACCCCATTTCTTTCCCGTGGGAGTCGTAAGAGGCGACTAAGGGACTCGAGGGTGTGTATTGCAATTTTAGGCGATGGGCTGATAACCTGTCACTATGGCGATACACAATTTTCCGAATGATTCGCAAATATTTGTTATACGTGGCGTATATGTCCGTTTTTTGCGGCCGTTTACGCTCTGCCTACCCTCTGATCATATGCGTGACATGTGTAAGTATGTATGTAATGAAATAGATGGCACTAGGATGATAATAATTTAAAGTTCGAAATAAATTTGTCTAACACATTCGTCATCCGAGGTAATGAACTCTGTAAATATCTCAAAACGTAGGATTTGTAAAATTCTAAATAAGCTCAACATTAAACCGTTTACAATTGTTTTGTTGTGATCTATACTCGTAGTCAGTTTAGTTTAGGGCATTCAACAGTTTCATAGAAATCGCATCAGCTTGGGATTGAGCGGTCTAAATATTTTATACTATTTAGTATTTAAGATGGTGAACCATCTAAGTGATTCTACCAAGCCTGTATATTTGTTGATTCTTTTTTTCATCAATCTCTCCTCAAAACTTCAAAAAACTTCCAAGCTATGAGTCTGCAATGTTCTCGAGGCGTGAATTTTGTATACTTTTCGGAACTCGTCAAATTTTATGTAGATTACTTTGAGCCAAGTTCTGTAAATTAACTTCCAAAAAATATATATCGTGATTGGTAAACCTGAAAAGCCTTTCACGATTTTAAAAGAAAACGTAAGGACTGTTTGTGACTTTTACTTGTTTTATGTAATTTATTGATTAAACTACAAAGACAAGAAAACATGATGTGTATTCAAATAACAAACTTAAATTTTAAGTGTAAATTAAAATATCATAGAATGTTATTTGTGCAGCAGAGATTATCGATATCATTTCGGTTAAAACAGTAAAGGGTATGACGTCGGACCAAAATATTGCGATATCATACATACATACATACATAAATCACGCCTTTATCCCTTACGGGGTAGGCAGAGCGTCAACGACCACAAAACGGACATCAACACCACGTCTGACAAAAGTTTCAGGGTCAATCAGATAACTGTGTATCACTATAGTGACAGGTTGTCAGCCCATCGCCTAAAATTGCAATACACACCCTCTAGTCCCTTTGTCGCCTCTTACGACTCCCATGGGAAAGAATTGGGGTAATGCTATTCTTAGCCATCATCACACGGCACTGCACATTGCGATATCATTAAGTTTAATTACCGAAATTTTCTATTGCTGCATAGTTTGTGGTACCTTTTTTACGATACCTAAACCGGCATCAAAAGGGTTATCTAACTACATCTCCTACGATTCTGCAAGAGTGCAATGTATATTTCGATATCCAAACTATTCAGGTAGTGGTTCCGGTATTTTAAACCAACAACACTGTCGATATAGGGACCTCTTAAATTCAGTGCAAATATTGATAAGGTGATTTCTACTTGTGAAACTGATAAATTTGCCTCAAAGAAATATGAAAAAGATATTGGACCTGCCACCCAAAGTGACACAATGTTTATGCTAATTTGTATGAAAAGTCAAAATTTTTCTTAATATTCCGACCTATGCTCCTTTCGGAAAGTTGTTCAGTTCAGTTTACGAGTAGAACTTACCCTACAAATAATTACAATGAATTCAATAGCACTTTATACATACCAACTGTATGCAGTTCTGGTATTACAATGATCCCTAAGAGCGCCTTTCTCGTACAATTCAAAGAATCTATTTTCAAATACTAAATAATTTCCAAGGGGCTTCAAGGGGCTTAGATGCTCACCAAATCCTTATTTGCTGCTGCAACCATAGCCGGATTAAAGTGAGATTGCCCGATAAAGTATCTGTAAGATCAAAGAAAATGTTTCCACTGTGGTAGCATGGGCCACTTACACATTGTGTGTTTTCCATTAGGAACGCGAAAAGAAGGGTCATTTTTAAAAACATTAAAATAAAATAAAAAACCTATATATTTTTTTCTTCTACTCAACCATATAGTGTTATTTATTGAATGCAAGGAGGACTTATATTTATACATGAATGATAAGTATTATTGATGAAAGCGTAAGTATTTACATAAAATAGAAGCAAATATTATAGGTAACTTATACTTAGTATAAACTAGGAGTAGAGCATTTGTACCGTACCTGGTCCGAAGGGTGCCTCTAGTACTCGCCCGTCGTTAATCCATTAGCTTATTTTTCTTATCTTTTTAACATAAATTGATTTATGAAGTAAAGAAGTAGTATAGTTAAAATTCGTTTTAATTGTTGCATTGTTTTATCCCCACAAAAATATTAATTCTCTCACTACCGACGGGTTGGCTGGAAGAGATTTCTTCTTAAAGTTAAGTTCGCCTTTGCTCACACTGTTTGTACATTTTTCGTTTGTTTTTTATGCAAAAAAAGGATATATAAAACTAGATTTCCGCCCAGCGATTTACCCGCGGCCACATATTTTTTGGAAAAAGTGGTCCATGTGTTATTCCAGGTTATACTCTACGTGTGTTCCAAATTTCATCCAAATCCATCAATCCGTTTGAGCGTGAAGACGTAACAAACATACATACACACACAAACTCTCAGATTTATAATATTAGTACGGATTGTGCATACGTAAATGCAGCCGTGTGATATCGGCTTGGAATAGCATCACCCCATTTCTTTCCCGTGGGAGTTGTAAGAGGCAACTAAGGGACTCGAGGGTGTGTTTTGCAATTTTAGGCGATGGGCTGACAACCTGTCACTATAGCGATTCACAATTTTCCGAATGACTCTCAAATATTTGTCAGACGTGGCGTAAATTACCGTTTTGATATATGTATGTATGTATGCAAGATTCAAATTACATTTGTAAATTTACCTATCTACTTATTATTTATTAGTAAAAGGAGATAATAATTCTGGCATGGGACAAAAAACCAAGCGTGTCCATAAAATACAAAAATCTTTATAAAATATTGAAGAACAAGAATAAATAAATTAAATTTTGGAACGTGTTGTTTAGTACGAGTACGTGTTTCTTGGTCCTACATAAGGTCATATTATATTCAGAGCATTATTTTTGGGCTGAGTTCTCATTGTAAAACTGAACAACTTTTCCTTACTTTGTATGGGAGGCTAAAATTTTTTTCATATGCATATTTCGACCTTCCGTTTTATCAGTAGAAATCGGGTCGTTGGACGACTCGGTGTCCCACACGAAAAGAAGAAGACGACATCAGTAGAACTCACTTTAAAAATATTTGCACTGAATTTAATAAGACCTTGTATTATATCTCGTTTCAGTATGATGCATGCAAAATCCGATTAAATTCTAATTCAAAAATACCTCTCCTGGTAAATCTGTTGAACGATCATGCGATCTTGGTATTCCGTCTGATCAAACACGAATGAAATACTTAGAGGTTGTTACGATAGAGGAAATTCTTACCAAAGCATCGATTCTCCTAAGTGCGGTTTAAGAATAAGTAGCATGGTTTACTGGTGTTTTCTCACGATAGATCAAAGATGAGTATTTTAGTAAGAACATATTCGTCGCCGTATGCATATATACTCACCACGCTTGGCAAGCGCATTGCAAGACATGCGCAAAACTGTGTGATGCCGGCTTAGAATATCATCGCTCCAATTTTCCGAATGACCCTCAAATGCTTGTCAGACGTGGCGTAGGTGTGTTTTTTGCGGCCGTTAGCGCTCTGTCTACCCCGAAAGAGATTATAGGCGTGATTTGGTTGTGTGTGTGTATTGCAAGATATGCTTTCAGAGGGAATGCTGCTGCCCTTTCCCTGGATTAATATATCCCTCTCTCCATTTTTAAGACACCCACGGTTAGTTTGGAAAGATGCTATTCGAAGCCGGCATCACGCACATTTCATGCATTTCAGTCAAAAATGTTTAAAAAGCATCCAACGTTTTTCCGATGCAACATTGAACACCATTTACGTGTGAACAGCCTAAGGGACAATTGTAACATTTGTAACACATACAAACTGTACGTGAAATTCGTGTGGAATCAGACTGGAAGTACCAGGATCACATAAGCAAGTGCTTCCTTTATCAGGCAATCTCGTTGTAATCCGCCTGTAGATTGCACCGTCTTGCAACTCGAGCCAAATCGAGCTAGTCCAGCACAGCTTTGAGAGATATATTTAGACTAGTGTGTTCTACTCTTATTTGTAAAGTTTTAAAGTTATTAAAAGTTTAAGTACACATAAGTCAGGAAGGTTAAGGTTGCTTATTAGGCAAGTATGACAGGGAGAAATTTGCCGTGTGATGTCAGCTTCGAATAGCATCACCCTATTTCTATTCCGAGAGTGTGGAAAGAGGTGACTAAGGGACTCGAGGGTTAATGTGTATTATTTTAGGCGATGTGGTTGTAATCTGTCACTATGGCAAAAACAATGCGTTTTTTACGGACGTTTACACTCTGCCTACCCCGCAAGGGATATAAGCGTGAAATATGTACGTAAAAATTTAGGCGTGACTAAGGAATAACTTTCTTTTACCAACGTAGCTTGAAGAATTAGAAAATTATTTTTGCCCTCTTTACAAACTTGAAGCTCTATGGTCAATTGTTTTTTACAGCCTCAATATTTAGTATGGGTCATTTAGAATCACGACCGATGTGGCGCAGTGGTAGTGCGAATGCCTGCGACGCAAAGGTTCCGGGTTCGATTCTCGGTGGGACAGTCACAGAAGTTGATATTTTTCTCTTTGTGAATTTGTTCCCGGTCTGGTTAGGACATTGCAGGGTGAACTAACTGATTGTCCGAAAAGAAATGGTTCTGTGCTTCGGAGGGCACGTTAAGCCGTCGGTCCCGGTTGCTGTCTATTATTACTTAGACGGCGGTCGTAAGTCGTAACACAACCATGTCAGAGGCCTACTAGTGGTAGTAGGCGGTTGAAAAACTTTGACACCAGGGTTCATCGGGTTGTTGGACGACTCAGTGTCCCACACGAAAAGAGATTTAGAATCACCTTGTATTTAGTTCTCAAAATGTATATGGCATAAAGTGGCTTGCAGCAATAAAACGACTATAAAAAATAAACCGCTAAAATTATTTTTTATAGTCGTTTTATTGCTGCAAGCCACTATATGCCACATACATTTTGAGAACTAAATACATGGTGATTCTAAATCTCTTTTCGTGTGGGACACTGAGTCGTGAGTTTTTATTGTAAGCCCTTACAATAAAAACTCTCCGCTCCTTTCTGTCTGCAACACGCCTTTTTGTCAAAGACCGTATGACGCAGAATGTATTACCACAATATACCAAGGAGCAGTAGTTTAACTTCATACTAACGCCCGGTTTGCTCACTCACACATGCACACGCCCGACCGAACTATACGTACACGACTAATACATAGAATCTCGTGCCGCTCGTGTCACAACGAACTGTACTGCCGCCGCGTGATTTGGTTTGGGTATTTGGAAATCGGCAAAATGTATACCTAGAAATCTAAATGTTACATACATACATATTATATCACACCTATATCCCTTGCGGGATCAGCAGAGCATAAACAACTGTTAGTTTCAAACAGCTGTTTATGCTCTGCTGATCATTTACACCACGTCTGACAAATATTTGAGGGTCATTCAGAAATTGTGTATTACTATAGTGACAGGCTGTCAGCCCATCTCCTAAAATTGCCATATACATGTAACCCTCTAGTCCCTTAGTCGCCTCTTACGACACCCATGGGAAAGAAATGGGGTGATGCTATTCTAAACCGGCATCATCATCATCATAATTTTCAGGCGGAAAAGTGTTCGAGTGAAACTACTGCTCTTTGGTATAGTGGTACTACCAACTACACAGAAGCGAATAGATGCAAACGATAGGAATATCCCATTACACGTCGCAGTAAACTGATCGCTGCAAAGGCTAGGGTGCTTGAGATTGGGATCCCTGTTTGCATCGCACCGAGCAAAAGGGGCAATGTATAGAAAAGTGCCGGGACGCTGATAGCCTCATTTTACACTGAAAAGAAGGTGCCGTTCGATGTGTGCGTAAGTTATTTTTCTGATGGCTTCTCGCTCCGTTTAAGGCTTATTATACTGGGAGCAAAAGAAAGACGAGACATCCTCAAGAAGATGGGGCTGTATGAATGCAGAGAAAATTATTTTCAGTAATTATATGTATATAGGGGGAAATTTTACTAGTGACCGATATTGAAATCTTAAGACGGGCCGGTGAAAAGGAACAACTTTCCCCTAGTAACATAGGTTGAAATATGACAAAATATTTATAGTTTCCATAGTCCTCATATCAGATGATCAAAGGTAAATTTTTTCCCTTGAGGAACCTTTATTCCTTGGAGAAAGTTGTTTCATATCACCAGCCTATCTTGAGTTTCCGCTATAAGTAACTAGCAAAAGTCTTCTTTATTCCGTGTATAAATTAGTAAAGTGCTTTGAGTCAACCTATAACATTACTTTGAAATTTTACAACTCTTTACCACCCTGAAATTATAGAAAACTAGCTTTTACCCGCGACTTCGTCCGCGTTAGATAGTTTTATTAGGCAGAAGTTCTAAAGTAGGTATGTGTATTCATAGTAAGTGTGACAGTAATATTAGAACAGTTCTTATCTCTACTGTTTAAAGATGACTTGCTTGCTTCTGTTGTTACAATTTGGTACAACTTGTACAGGGACAATTTGCTATCCGGCCTGAAAGACCAATATTTATAACCATTGAATACAAAAGACAATAGTTAACAGAGTACTTTCTCCAGAGGTGCTGATTTGAGCACACTAAAATGGTCAGCATAAGTAGATAAGACAGATTAAAAGGTAATTTAAGTTACTGTAATAGATTATTATACACCACATTTTTTGTTTTTCTGTCCTCGGTAAAAAGTAGGTAATGTAATTTCTCAACTTATTCCCATCATACTGAACAACTATTGTTTTAGAGCCATGCCTGTATCTCTAATAGTTTAGGTGGGCTCCTGATGGTAGACCTGGTGGTCTACATAAGGTACTCTAAATCCTCAATATAATTGAGAAAAGAAGCGGCCCATCATACTGAACAACTTTTGTTTTAGAACCATGCCTGTATCTCTAATAGTTTAGCTGGGCACCTGATGGTAAACCTGGTGGTCTACATAAGGTACTCCACATCCTCAATGTCCTTGTGTAAAGAAGCGGCCCATCATACTGAACAACTTTCGTTTTAGAACCATGCCTATATCTCTAATAGTTTAGCTGGGCTCCTGATGGTACACCTGGTGGTCTACATAAGGTACTAAAGATCCCCAATGTCCTTGTGTATATAAAGCGGCCCATCATACTGATCAACTTTTGTTTTGGAACTATTTCTGTATCTCTAATAGTTTACGTGGGCTCCTGATAGTACACCTGGTGGTCTACATAAGGTACACCAGATCCTCAATGTCTTTGTGAAAAGAAGCAGCCCATCATAAAGAACAACTTTTGTTTTGGAACCATTTCTGTATCTCTAATAGTTTGGCTGGGCTCCTGGTGGTACACCTGGTGGTCTACATAAAGTACTCCTGAGCCCCAATGTCCTTGTGAAAAGAAGCGGCCCATCATACTAAACCACTTTTGTTTTGGAACCATGCCTATATCTCTAATACTTTAGCTGGGCTCTTGATGGTACACCTGGTGGTCTACATAAGGTACTCCAGATACTCAATGTCCTTGTGAAAAGAAGCGGCTCATCGTACTGAACAACTTTTGTTTTAGAACCATTTCTGTATCTCTAGTAGTTTAGCTGGGCTCCTGGTGGTACACCTGGTGGTCTACATAAGGTACTCCAGAGCCCCAATGTCCTTGTCAAAAGAAGCGGCCCATCATACAGGACAACTTTTGTTTTGGAACCATGCCTGTATCTCTAATAGTTTAGCTGGGCTCCTGATGGTTCACCTGGTGGTCTACATAAGGTACTCCAGATCCTCAATGTCCTTGTGAAAAGAAGCGGCCCATCATACTGAACAACTTTTGTTTTGGAACCATGCCTGTATCTCTTATAGTTTAGCTGGGCTCCTGGTGGTACACCTGGTGGTCTACATCTATACTCCAGACCCTCGAATGTTGATAAAAAGTAGCCTATGTCCGTTCTCGGTATGCTAGCAATCTCTGTGCCAAGTTTCATGACGATCGGTTCAGCGGTTTGGCCGTGAAAGCGTAGCAGACAGACAGACAGACAGACAGAGTTACTTTCGCATTTATAATATTAGTGTGGATAGATCTTTGTTTTGATAAAAAATATACCAAAAAACAAGTTAAAAACACCTAAACTAAGGTTACACAGTCAATTGATGATTGAAAGTTATGTAAGTAAATGATTTGAAAGTCATTTTCACTTTAACTGATATGAACGTAGATAGTCAAGCTGTAAGAACGTAGGTATGTTTTCCTGCCAGTTTACCCACAGAACGGAATTTCTACATTGTACAAAATCTATTCAAGTTCGGTTTGGCCTTACCTTTCATCTCAAATTTAGCAAACTTCCTGAGCCGCGCAATAACTCAAACCAAGAACGGGCAATAAAAGGATTCAATTATTCAAAATCAATTTACAACGGCGGTAATTGTTACAGTGGAGAGCGATAAATCTAAGGAGATCGTGTTTAGAATTAAACAATGGTACCCTATCAGAATTTATGGAGAAAGGGCCTTTCAAAATCAGTTTACTTTGTACATTTTGCAATATGGGGACTGAATTTAGGAAAGTTTTCCAAATGCCGAAGGCGCTGTTGCAATATGTATAACATTTCAGATATGAATTTGAAGGAAGACCGAAGTCAAATTTGTGCCAAATAATGATGTATTGCTCGTGAATGGTTCGCCAAAGGCGCTGTTGCGTTGAAATTGATAATATTTCCGATGTGGTATTTGGTGGAAATCAATGTCATCTCATTTGAGCCAAATAATTAATCATTGTGGACTAATTACGAGATTTGTATGATGCATGTACAGTCAGTTACAGCACCTAAGGTACCAGGGGTACTCCAAAGGAACCGAATTAATTTTATCCCCAGTTAATACATAATAAAAATTTAAACGTGTTCTCATTAAAGAAGTCATTTTCTACAAATACATATTCATGTGAAGAAAAAAGTTTTGCTGGGGACAAAAATAATTCAGTTCTCTTGGAGTACCTCTGGTACCTTATGTACTACAACCGTAACTACTGTACTGTACCTATGAGTGTTTTGAGAAAACTTATGTTAAGGGCGTCTTAGTGTGAAAAATGACGAATCGACCTATTTTTGGTTGAGTTTTTAAGCATCATATATTATTTTATTTGAACCAGAAAAAATATATGTTGTTGTTTATGAACAGTTCTTGATTATTTAATGGACAAAAACACGTTTTCTATAACTTTCCTCGATCATAAAAAAATGCAAAGATACGTAATTTTATGAAAATTTTTCAAGTATTACTCAAAGATTATTTACACTAAAAAAATTTAAAATATGCCAAAATGTAGGAAATTACAAGATGTAAATAAAATAATGGATAGATTTTTTAAATTGTTTTTTGGGATTTTTTGAAACCCCATTATTCCCATTATATAACCAAACGACGCGCGCGCTGCGCTTCAGACGCCCGCCGGGCATCATCGGAGCAGGACCTATGCCATTTTTTCGACCGCGGCGTTCCGTAACCTGCTTTTTTTCATCTTGTCGCGTAATATTAATAAGATATGAATTTCTGTCATCAAATGGGTTGGCTGGAAGAGATCTCTTCTTAAGAGATAAGCTCACCTTTGCTACTAAGTTTTAAATAAGTGTTGTATATTTTTTGACTGTAAATATTTTGTGAATGTGTAAATATTTCGTTAATTTATTGTAAATAAACGTGTACATAGTCTGTAAATAAGTAAAAATGGGAAATAAAAATAAATACAAGAACCGGTACCTATATGTCAAAAGCGGAAAGACCGGCAAACAATATCGTAAGTATCTGAACATAATTCTAACCAATTTTTGACCTACCAAAGTGACTACCTACTATGAAGTTGTATAGCTATAGCAGTTTTAGGGTGAACAACAACAGACAGTAAAATTAAATAGTATTGCAACCACAGTATCTAACATTGTACCTATCATTTGATCTAGTGTCATTTTATTTATTAAGTAGTTCATAAACTGTTGCCATGTTAAAAGTAAACATCATAATACATACACAGTAGAAATGAAACTAGTGGTGCAACCACAGTTCAAATCATACGAAGACAATGTACGATTTTACATAATGTAATTTTATTATTTATTAGTGAGCCATGCTATAAGTTATTATCAAGTACATACACAGTAAAACAAAATCAGTAGTGCAACCACTGAATTTGTTTGTAATGTAATAGTATATTTAATTATACCGTAAATATTGTACCGATAACCTTAGCCTTCTAATCCTTGCAGTGCTTCAATACCAAGAGACAAAAGTATTAACATGCAAACAAATTACTAGGTACTGAAAAGTAAGTATAATTTAGTGAAACAGAAAAGGTAAGCCTGTTCAAGATTAGTGTACTTTTTGATAAAAACGTTCCAGGACTTCAAGCCGTCATGACGATGACCAACTCTCTCTGCAAGTTCTGGAGTCACATACATCTCCAAAACAACATAGTCAAACATATCGCAAACTGCGAGGTTGTCCAAACCTATGTTTATCTGGGAGCGCTGATTTCCAACAACGGCGATTGCATAGACGAGGTAAAAAGACGTATGGCGATAACTAGATCCACAATGAGCAAGCTTCATAAGGTTTGGAAAAATCGCAATATCACGAAAGCCACCAAAACACGACTCGTGAGAGCACTCATATTCCCCGTGTTCCTCTATGCTGCGGAGACGTGGACTTTGCGGGAAATTGAAAAGAAGAGGATAGACGCACTGGAAATGTGGTGCTGGAGAGGAATGCTTAGAATATCATCGCCAGCATTCCCCACCAATGACTCCATTCTCAAGGAACTTGGCATCAAGCAACGCCTCTCCCACATCGTGCAAGCTCGCATCCTTACATTCTTTGGACACGTCGCCCGACGCGGGGACATATCTATCGAGTGGCTTTTGGTCCAGGGGAAGGTCGAGGGTGCGCGCTCTCGAGGAAGATCAGACGGACCAAATTAAAGCCGCTACACAAGAAGGTTCCGTGACTGAGTTCACCAGAAAAGCAGCCATTCGTGAGGAATGGCGACGGATTGTAAAGCGTGCCACCATACCGGATTGACGACCACGTCCGCTCTGTTAAGAGTGTATTGACGAAGAAGAAGACATCTCCACGCGAATCAACTCTCCATTCTAATGAGTAAGTTACGAAAATTAAATGTTTTATTGTTCAGCTAATAAACGGTTGTTTCTTAATAAGACTTTGAAAGCATTGATGATATTTTTCATATTTATATATAGATTTCCACTTACTTACACATACATTTTTACTGTGGTTCTATACAGCAGCCTCACCATGAAGCTATTACCCATATCCCAAGCAGAAAAGGCAGATTCAGATAGAAATACGTAAGTTTTAGAACTAAAAGTGGAAATGACGATTCTTAATGTTATTTAAATACTGCTCTGTGTGAATATTGATGTTCCAAACATGTTTCAGAGCTTCAAGCATATGTGATGATCAACCCTCATTGCAAGTTATGGACTCCCATACATTTCCACTTCAATCAACTTCTAAATCTCATAAGTAAGTTACGAAAATTCATTCATCGGCCTATTACAGTCCACTGCTGGACGTAAACTTCCCCCTCGGTACGCCATAAGGCACGATCTCCCGTTTTCGCCATTCAGTCGTTACCAGCCGCCTTTTTTTAAGTCATCGGTCCATCTGGATTCTGGCCGGAGGGCGTCCAACGTTACGCTTGCCAAGGCGTGGCCTCCACTCATGAACCCGCTTACTCCACCGACCGTCGGTTCTACGACAAATGTGGCAAGCCCACTCCCACTTCAACTTGCTACACTTCCAGAAAATGTTCGTCACTGGTCTTTTTTGCGGATAAGGTAGGTTATGACTCGTAGGACACATTGATCGAACACCATGGTCTTGAGGCATTGTGGCAAAGATGATTCTAGGATATGACGCAGCTTCCCAAATGCCGCCCAGCCAAGCTACACTCTTCTGGTGCTTTCAACCTCAAAGTTGCCTCTACCCAACTGCAACGTTTGCCCAAAGTACACATACTTCAACAACTTTAAAGGCTAAACCTTCGACGGAGACTGGCTTGGGGATGATTTGTTGAGTGAATTTGACTTTTGTCTTGTCCAAGTTCATCCCGAGTCTGTCACGTCTCGAGGCTGCCTTAAGACTGGAGAGCATTTTTGCACACACTCTTCACACACTTTATATATAAAATTAGTACGTATAGTAAGGATTATTTGTCATTGTCCTTCGATTTTCATTTTTCGATGACTATTAGTAACTAATGAAAAATTTCAGATGTACCGACCGACGGTGATGAAATTGAGAATATATCCCCTGCTAGTAGAAGCGGAAACCAAGGAGAAGAGAAGACGAATTTCAAACTGTTACGAGACGCCGCCGACTTGTTGACATCAACCATATTTTAAATGAATTACAGGACAAAGCTCATCATAATGAGTTATTCAACTGCACATTACATAATACTAACATCATATTTAAATAATATTACTATTATTAATAAGTACTTATATTATAATATAAAAACACATCTTCACTGTTTAATTTTATCAATCCTACAATTGTACTCACATATTTTTCCTAAGTAAATTACGGAAACAATAAAATTATATCTATATCTTGGGGAGTTATTGACCTACTGCCATAGTTTTGTATACTGTAACGCGCGCGCTCACTGTGGAAGCTGCGCTTGCCGCCCGGTCCGTACCGCAGGGTCAAGTGAGTTCACCGCAGACTAGCTCGCGCGATCTTTTCTACGTGACGGGCGGAAGGCCGTAAATGCCTACTTTTCAGCACTAAGCTGCCCTTAAGTAAGTCAATTGAAACAAAGATGTATTTATTTCCATACATACTATTCTTTCTTTAAAGCTTTAGACAGCAAAATTATTTAGATTTTTTAGAATATCGCACAATTACAAATCTAATTGGTAATCTCTGGAAATACTGGCGTTTACTTGAGCGGCCTCGAGCCTTTTGGCACACTCGCTAAATGTACGAGTATAATATGGTACGTATTCGAAAACAATGAAACGCTTGGGTACCCCTAATCCTTTCAGAGCTGTCTTGTCGGCCGTTAAGGGTCGTTTTTGCTTGATTGCGCTCATCCCTGGGTGTAATTGTTCATATAACGCGTTTGGAGAAAAGCCGTATTCAACTTCGGGAGCTTCATACAGCTACTGAGAAAAACCAGCAGGTTGTACCTTTAAATTGGATAGGTAAAGGTGCTGTTAAGTAAATGTAAGAATTTCTTATTATATTTGCGTTTTCTGAATCATGAATCGTGCGATTACGTTTGATTTAAAAGTCATATTATTATTTTATTATAATTGTGAGATATTTATGAAATTTATCACATTCCTACAATTCTTTTTTACACTGTTCGTCAAAGAGAACTGTAATACGTAAAATCCGATAAGCTTCAATATCATTTAACCTTTTTCCTCATGAAAGCGGAAAATGCTTTAAATATCACTTTCCCGTAGTCATCATGAACAAACAAGGCTTGAAACTAAAGCTGAAAATAATGAGTTCAGATATATCGTATCGTCAATCATTTCAGTATCTATTCTTAGATCACACTGTTTGTATAACGTATTGCCTTGATGTTGTTTGTAGATGGCCCCTTCAACAGGCGGACCAACTATAGTACAAAACTTCCGTATGTCAATTTCTTCCCTTTTAGCAGGACAGAGTATTGAACCTTGCTTTTTCTATCGTAGTAAAGAAAGTGAAATCAATAAAAAGTCAGACGAACAACTCATCGGTTATGCGGATGTAAATAACAACTTTGGAAATCCTGATTTCAATTTGAAACAAATGTGGTTTACTGGCGGTGGTGGTGGCGTAAAGTTACCTGACGTGTTATTAATCTAGCTAGCCTTGGGGCAATGCCTTTATTTCTTATCCCGCCCAATCTGGTTTTATATCAGGGCAATACCAAATTTGTTTAAGAAAGAAGAAAAAACACTTTTTTACATTGACGTATCATGACGTCAATAAGTGATACCAGGGTTTATCGTGTCGTTGGATGACTCGGTATCCCTCACAAAGAGAGAGAGAGAGAGAGAGAGAGAGAGAGAGAGAGAGAGAGAGAGAGAGAGAGAGAGAGAGAGAGAGAGAGAGAGAGAGAGAGAAAGAGAATAATAGTACTATCCTACGTTGAACAATAGTAGTTTATGCAACTGTTGTATAATGGGGGTCATTAGAATGCGAGTGCCTGTTTATCACACGAGGCGCAGCCGAGTGTGATAATAGTTTGACACGAGCATTCTAATGCCTAATTATAGCAGTTGCATACACTATTTTATCTACACTCTCCAAAAAAACTCAGAAACACTTTTCTAAACGTACGCACCGGCCATTGCAAGGCCTGATACAAGGACAAATTCAATACGAGAACGTTATATGGCTTGATATGAATTTTTGAAAAATCTATACTTTAGCAGTTGTTTAGATGTGGAGTCTTAACAATAACTTAACTAAACAACTGAACAACATCTGAACAACATCTGAACAACAACTGAACAACATCTGAACAACAACTGATCAACATCTGAACAACATCGAAACAACAACTGAACAACAACTGAACAACATCTGAACAACATCTGTACAACAACTGAACAACAACTGAACAACATCGGAATAACATCTGAACAACAACTAATCAACATCTGAACAACAACAGAACAAAAACCTATTAAAACAACTGAACAACATCCGAAAAATTACCGTACAACAACAACTGTCAGTTGCGGCGGAAGATAGCGATTTGAGTATTGGAAAAAAAAACTTGGTTTCATTTCTCAACTTTATCGTATTAAGAGTTTTCTCATTAAGTCATTACGCTTCTGTAATTTATAGTTAACCCTAGTTTTTATAGGCAGAATGCATAAAGTAGGTCATTATGCATCTGTTTTCGAATTCATAATTCGAACATTATGAGACGAGTGTATATAAAGTTAATTTTATTTGATTAATATTTTTTTGCGCATTTTTCCCGGTGCCTTGCTGCAAAGAACCCGTTTACCATTTTTAAAAACAACCGTGTGATACCCACAAGCCTCTGCAGTGCTTTGCCTGGCGATTCTCTAGACATCGATTTCGGACCACCTGCATCCATAGGTTATTTGCAACGTCCACAAGGTCATCAAAAAGTTGGCCTACACACGCCTGTGTCGACACTTATTTGAGTTCCTACTTATATCGCCTCGTTAGTGTTACGTGTCGCTTTTATATCGGTACCAGTGTTCGAAAAACGAGGGGTGTGACTGTGATTTTATGTTGTGTGGTTTAGTTTGCTTTGATTATTTACGAAATATTTTATCTTGACTCATTTGCTCAAGAAGGTATCCCCGAAGTTCACAAAAAATAAATAAGTAACAAAATACGTAAGTGAGCTCACTAATTGTGATAAGCCTGCATACTTACCTATTTTGCAATATGAAGAAATATCACAATAAAACAATTTTAAACAGATTTCAGTTGTGCTTATTTCGAACGTAGTAATTGTAAAATACAAATTAAACACAAGTGAAATCCGTTTAAAATTGTTTTATTGCAAACTCAAGAAAGTATTTAAAACAAAAATAGGAAACTGTTTGTGAGAAATACTTTTGAAGGTCAACGAAATCTAGTAATTTTGTCATCACAAATTAAGACACTTTTCACTTTTAAAATTTATAAGCAATAAGCATAGTAAAGTTATTCACATTCCCTTGTATAAAGTTGGTAGTGCTACTGTCCCCACTTAACTCAGATATATATCAAATAATGCCAACACAGTTTTGTTTTTGAAAAAGTTGTTCTGAGTCAATTTCAAAAACATTTCAGTCGTAATAACTTAATTCACTTACAGCAATTTCTTAAATCAATTATTCTATTTCTGATGCAGGTGTTGAGCTCATCAACCATATAATTGATACCTGGAAGAAATCTGGTTAGGTTACTGATTTGACTAAGGCGTTTGATTGTATCCATCTCTTTGCAGAAAGCTACGTCATTACCAAACAAAGCTCTTAGCTTTATGTAATAATATCTGGACAAAAGGACCCAAAAGGTTGATATCAATGGCGAAAGATCATCTGGATCGAAGACAAGCATGGGCGTTCCGCAGGTTCCTTATCTTTTTCAGTTTCTTGTATATTATTTATGATTAACTATATTTATATCTAGTTAAGGAAAAACATTATATTATAGTTTTATTCGCAAACTTCTTTTTTATTATTTTATGTAAAGAGGTAACATTTTAGCTATGATGACGTGAACAACGCTTTTACTAGTCAGAATCCATACTAATATTATAAATGCGAAAGTGTGTTTGTTTGTTTGTTTGTTTGTTTGTTTGTCTTTCTTTCACGTTACAACAGAGCGATATCATGCAGTGTTTTTTAGGTGTGCAGTTAGGTGAGAGGCTGGAGAGTGACATAGGCTACTTTTTATCCCGGAAAAACATATTTTTCCCATCGGAAAAGCGATTAATGTTTAGCAATAGAATACACCCATACTACGAACATAGATGAGTATCATGCAGCGATGTAAAGCATTTTTTTTTTTGAGAGCAGCTAAATGAAAAGCTGGTGAGTGACATAGGTTATTTTTTATCCCGGAAAAACATATTTTTCCCTTCGGAAAACCGATTAATGTTTAGCAATAGAATACATCCATACTACATACATAAATGAGTATCATGCAGCGATGTAAAGCATTTTTTTTTTGGAAAGCAGTTAGATGAAAAGCTGGTGAGTGTCATAGGTTACTTTTTATCTCGGAAAAACATATTTTTCCCATCGGAAAACTGATTATTGTGTAGCATAGAATACATCCATACCACATAAAAAAGATGTATATACAGGATGTAAGGGACAGCCCTCCGAATACTGATATTCCCATAGTAAATGCAGTGAGCTGATTGTGATTTTGTATGGGATATAGAAAAAAAGAATTTAATCTATGGCAGGTTGTTCAGTTTCATGGTTTGAATACACCCAATCAGTATTCGAAGGGCTGTCACTTACACCCTGTATAGCACTACTATGAGAATGTCTCTTGAATATGAGTTTTGGGATATGAATGTGGCTTTAAGGGTGATGTGGGTATGTACTTGAGATACTTCTTACCACAGTAGTAAAGTTAATTTCTACAGTTAAACATGATTTGAAAGTCCATTTCTATAATAATAACCATTTTTAGCACAGTAAGTTTGCCCTGCGTATACTTGCGAAGACACATAATAAACTTAAATTTTTTGGTACCATAGTCCTGAAAATTGACGGAACATAATTGGAGCCACCATCTTAACCGGCGTTGGCAAGGGTGAAAATGTAATAATACCACGGATCCCAATTATTCCCACAGATCTTCCATTCCAATTCAAGAGGCTGCAATTTCCTATCAAGCTTAGTTTCGCAATGACAATCAACAAAGCGCAGGGACAAACTTTAAAGGTAGCGGGGGTCCACTTAGAAAAACCGTGCTTCTCTCATGGCCAGCTATATGTAGCATGTTCGCGTGTGTCCAATGCTCAGAACCTCTTCATTTTATCCCCAGATGGTAAAACTTACAATATCGTTTACAATAGCGTATTAAAATAGTGCTCTGTTCTGTGTCCATTAAGCTGTGTACTATGTCTTTAACACTCTTCTGGAAACAAACGCTCCGAAACACTGTAAAAGCATAAATCCCTCCCCTTTGAAAGACAATTTTTGTATACGCGCTCTCCATCAAGATATGTCTTCCATATTACTCACGATAATTTTTCCGGTTTAGTGACTGCGTCTCTATTAAAATTACGTTATCTTTACTTTTAACATTAAATGCCTGTTTTTCCTTACACTATAAATGTGTCATAATCTTCTTTCTAGCGTCGTAATATCTTCATTATTGAAGGTCGTAATTCCCCTGATGGGAAATATTTTTCTCATTCAGGATTCTTTTCCATCGCTGCGTATCTTTGGCGACATAGAGCGCTGAGTGTATTTAATGAGACCACCTAATTGTACTGAAACCTCTTGGTCGTTTGCCATCGACTTTTCCAGTGATCATGAGTGCAAAGTGGCAAAAGAACTCAAGGATCATTCTTGCGCCTCATTACTTGATTTTACAATAGCCTGTATTAGTGATGGTAGTGCCCAGGTACCACAAATTATATACTTTTTCAAGGAAGTGAACCATTCCAGTGTAGTGTCGTCTGTGTATCGGTGAATAGTGATTTTAGTGCCCTCCCAGTTTACACAGTTGTTCGCCTTACGATGTGTCGTTTAGAATACACAACTAATTAATAAAACTCTATGAGTACGCGGGCGAAGCCGCGGGTAACAGCTAGTAAAAAATAAAGTCAATATAGGGCAGATCTATAAACCCAACGGCATTGTTACAGTGTAAATTTCAGCAAGCTTACAAACATGTGATATTATTAATCTCTCAAAATCTATTTAAAAAGACGTCCCATGTTTACAGTTGCCCTAACCCACTGAAACACAAACGAAAACTATGATCACAAGAAATCCTCCACAATAAGGGTTGTTTGCATATCTCTTGACCTTTTGCGCTGGTGAGTTAAGGAAAAACTATCACACATAAAAAATAATAGCAATACCGTGGAAAGGTAAACCATAAACTTAACCCATTGAGGCATCCTCAAATACAGAGGAAGCAAGACATAAGAGGCAGCGTTTAAAGAAAGTAAAATAAATTGGATTCAAGAAACTTAAGCAATGAATCGTGGAGTAAGCGGGTTCTCAAGTGAATGCCACGCTTTTGCAAGCGTGGTGGCTAGAAGCAATTTGATAGCGTACTAATCGTAGGAAGTAGACTGATGTGATGAGTGATGATGATGTCGACACAATAATTTTACCCGAGGAAAATTAAAATTTTTGAACCCACAACTTTCCTTACTGCGACTTGCGCGTTAATTAAAAAAAAAGTAACTAAGTTGGTTTATATTGTTGCAAAGACAGATCTACTAGGTTTTGCTTACGTCACATATTGAAGTCACTCCAATTGTCCACTTGACAGTCGATGGCAAGTTTTATTGCCAAAAACTTAATGTCAGTTTGTCAGTTCGGACTGTCAAGTGGATAAGAAGCTCTTCTGTTCAACGATCGAGTAAGAACACACAAACGATACGCCAAAAGTCGTGGGTTGAAATCACGCTCGTATTTTTTTGAGATCTTTCTTTCTGCTGGTATGTATAGTTAATAAAATCGCAATTAGGAAATTAGATAAAATAATTTGGTAACGGAAATTTTGCGGTTAAATCATGCTAACTATAAATAAAGTAATTAATATGAAACCGTTGTTGGTTTAGCTTTTGATGTTGCTCATCAGAGCTGAAAATTTCTATTTGTTATTGCGATTTTGCAATGAATCCGAATCCTAAAATTATATTTGTTTGTCAGATTATCTGCCTTTGTTCAAATTTACATGTACAATTTGAATGGAAAAAACGGTGGTGTGTTTGATTTTAATTTTTCGTTTTTGTCGATGATATGATATTGTGATTTAAGTTACTTTGGTTTTATTGTTGAAAACTATGAAACGTGTTTGTCTGTTGTAATTCATACATTTTTGGCCGTTGTGTTAGCATTAATTATTTTCTTTTTGTTGTGTTGTGCGTGAATATCAAGATGTATTAAAGACTGAGTACCAAAAAATATTTCCTGTTTTGAATATTATTATGCCTTTCTTATTTAATTCGCTCCAAGTTGGCACCTTAGTAGCCATATCAGAGCGCACGGACCAACCTTGCAAGGTTTTTGTTGCGTTTTTTTTGTGACTGTTGTGTTTTTCTTTATCGTAAATGTATTAATTAATAAAAAAAAATAGTTTAGTCTGATGCAAAGATTTTTACACAACACAAAAACCCGGCTTTGATGTCACTACCTCTTTTCTTCGTCGTTTTTCTAGAATCCTCATGATGTATCTTTAACTTTGAAAATTTCCACAAGAACTCTCGCTTCACTTACACCAACACCAAAGGGTACCGCAGTCTCATTAGTTATTAATATAACGACTGGGGCACTTCGGCCGGGATAATGGACCCACTAAACACAAGGCCCGGTGGAGTCTATGCATTGTCTTCAGGTTATTGCTCGGTGATTTACATGTTATGGTCTATTTGGACGATGGTTTAGTTTTGATAGCTTCCAAGCAGCACTTGAGATATTGCTTGAGCACAGATGGCTACATTGTAAGCTCTTGTCTTGTCAGCTGATATAATACTTCACGATACTGTCTACGGATTGATTGGAGATTCTCCATGACCTAAATAGCAATTAGATGAATACAGACTAATCAAAAAATGTATTATTTTTGCCTTTTAGTCAATATGCTTTTCTAAACCTATTTGACTTAAACTGATAGCTTACTTTAAGTAAGAAATATGTTTTGAATAAAGTATGCTCCGCTTCGTGCCCAATCTTGCTGTTATTTATATTTCGCAGGTCTTAAAATCTTAAAACTAACGCAAAAATATTTGTTTCAGGTATTCACTCTTGCCTCACTCCAGTCAATTTACGGTAACGTAATAGTCCGGCCCGTAAACGTAGATAAAAAAAATACATCCTCGCCATTAGCCAACAAATCCGAAACATTTGCATAATTCAATCCTAAACGCGATTCAGCGGAGACGATTTACAATAATGCTAAGATGGGGCCTAATGTTGTAAATATACAGAACGAGCAGAAATTTTTATTTTACCGTCGAATATTTGTTGGGCGTGAAATTGGACGAGATGGTTTAGCGAATAGGGAAGTCCAAAAGTTATGGTATCCTTTGGGGGAGTATAAAATTTTACTTAGTCTTAGGAAATTGAATCGTAACTAAATGTGATGTTTTGAACACGTCACACATGAAGCCTGTAAAGAAACATATTATTTTTTAAATGTGACTGAAATTATTCAACGTATTAACGGAATTTCACTTCAAACTTCAACTAAAACATAAGTTTATTCTTTATTGGGGAACATGAAGTGCAAATTTTCTGCTCAAAATGTATATCATATTTGTCAATTATATACAGAACAAATTGAGTCAAAATATAATGACGTAAAGTGCTCAAATTAATGAAGGCCCGTCACAAAGCCACCATGACACGTTTGTCGTACACCCCATAATACATCTTCTAATAACATCATGGATCGCGGAATTTTCCCATAACAGACATAATATTGTGTCGCCTTCGGGCATATTTCGTGCCATGGTAGGTCCCGTTGCCTCGTGTCTGCCTAGGGGAAAAGCGTGTCAGATGGAAACGGTGTGATAATATTTCTTGAGGATGTTTTTTTTTCACCCTTCATTTTTTATTACGTTCTGCCTTATTTGTCTAAGTCCTCCTGATGGTAAGTTATGATGTCAACGACGTTAGGTTATGCTTGTCAAGACGATGCCACTTTCAACTATACAGGGTGTAAGATGCAGCTTTCTAAATACTTCTAGGGTACATCCAGACCATGGAACAACTTCCTTGCAAAAATACATCAAGAAACGTCAAAAGAAATTGACTTCCCATAGTAAAGGCAGTCACTTGATCTTGATTTTTTATTGGAGGTCAAATATTTTTGTACTTTCCTGACATGTGTTTCTAGGGGAAAGCTTTTCAGTTTCATGGTCTGAATACACCCTATCAGTATTCGGGGGGCTGTCCATTACACCTAGTATAATTCTCAAGCAACTTGTTTTCAACAACAAATTCGCTAAAAAACTCATTCAATTTCTTTTAAAATATATGCTACATAAGCTGAAGTTAGTTTTTCACTACAAACTCATGGACTTAAATTAAACCTTTCTTTCATGTGCTTGAAGTAAGAGCTCAACCTTTTCGTGTGTTATTTAGTTAGGAACACGGTCCTGGGCTAGTCTTAACAAAAGTTTTTGTTCCTTTGGGTGCGGAGTTTGGTCCGGCACACTGCTAGCGACTTTTGATGGGAGCCGTTTTCGGTAGCAAATAGCATACTTGAAATATGAGCTATTGATGAAACCGCATTATTACGTGTGATTCCGGCATAGAATAGCATTACCCCATTTCTTTCCCGTGGAAGTCGTAAGAGGCGACTAAAGGACTCGAGGGATGTGTATTGCAAATTTAGGCGATGGGCTGACAACCTGTCACTATAGTCGTACACAGTTACCTAGTTGACACTCAAGCTTTTGTCAGACGTAGTGTTAATATCCGTTTTACGGCCGTTAACACTCTGCCTACCCCGTAAGGGATATAGGCGTGATTTATGTATATAAGTATGTAATTTAATTTTACTTGATCCAAAGATACTCCACTGTGAAACTCGTTTAACCTTTGAAAAATTATTAATTATTCTGATATAAATGTTCCGTAACGCAAAATAAATTGTAACCTGTAGTGTACTAGATAAAGCATGACGTTCCTCAATCGTTGTTTCCGCTACACGTCACAGCTCAACAGCGTGACATGTTCGTGACACGAGCCGTGTGAGCAGATAAGCGTCGCTGTGTCGTGTGTGTGTTGCCAGGTTGATTGTTTCTTTGCTGTCAAACCCTTATATACTGTTGTATTATCTACTGTTGTATTATTAATTTAATGTGCAATAAAGAATTTTGTTATGTTATGTTATGTTATATACCGCTATACAACATTTCTTTACATACACATATCACGCCTATAATTCCTTGCGGGGTAGGCAGAGCGTAAACGGCCTGATAGAACGGACATTTACGCCACGACAAACATTTGAGGGTCATCCAGAAAATTGTGTATCGCCATAGTGACAGGTTGTCAGCCCATCGCCTGAAATTGCAATACACACCCTCGAGTCCCTTAGACGCTTCTTACGACTCCTACGGGCAAGAAATGGGGTGATGCTATTCTAAGCCGGCATCACACGGCACTCTAAGCCAGCATCACACGGCACTCTAAGCCGGCATCACACGGCACTTTTCATTCACATTTCAACATTTCTTTACATTTGTTAATTCTTTTTGTATGTTGTAACTGCATCGATATGTTTTCGATGTACGTGTGTACTCGATGTGATTTTTCATCGGCATAATTATTTTTGAATCTGTAAATATTTGCTTTTGCATTACAACACGGCCGAGGTTCTTTCATGATATAGGAATGAAAATTCTTTGTTTTCAAATGTGATTTTATTGATTATTATTTAATACTAATAGAAAAAAAATAGTATTATTAAGTATGTCTGATTTTTACAAACCCTTAATAATTCTTTATTTTGATAAGCAATTAAATAATACCAAATGTTTGAATACAATGTTATCAATGCTTCAATGTAATGTCCTTTTGTTTTTTTTTTTGTTTTCTGTCCAATTTCCACAGATCTGGCAACACAACATCTTTAACCCGATCAGCGTCGTCGCATGAATTTTATTCGTCGCGTTTCATCTCTCCCCTTTACCAATCGCCGCTCCTTTTGTTCGCATTATGTTGACACGAGTCGACGTCACTCGGCGAATTGACACGCGTCTACTGTTTCTGTTTAATCTGACGTTATAATATGATTCTTTTCTTTGATATTTTTTTTTGTGTGCTTTATTTTATTTTCCGTGTTTTTCTTTGAACGTTAAGTGATTGATCAAGGCTTATGCAGTAAATAACTTTTATCGAACCAAATTATAAAATTCGGTAATCATCATCACTTTATTTTTTGGAAAATAACGACTACGCGAAATAATAACAAACTACGTGATATTTGACCACATTCATTAAAATAAGATTTTTTTATTTATTACGTCATTATTACAACCTTTGAAAATTATGTTTTACAATTATTCTGACGGATCATGACGGCGGTTAGTGATAATACGAGTACTATTTCTACATTGAATAAAGCAAATTTCAAATAGAATTTTTTGATATTTTTATCGCTGTTGACTGTAGTTGACGCCGCAATTACACGTCAATCTGATTTGACACGTGTCTTTTCCTTGTTATTACAGGGAACAGTTTCAAGAATAATTTGGTGGTTCCACAAAAATATTTAAATTAAAAAATTCCACAATTTCTGCATACGAGAGAAAGTTTTTAAACAATTACAGACTATTACTCCCCTCCACAATTTTTCAAAAACTTAACCCAAGTGTACGCACTATTCAATTTTATGTTTTTTCAAAAAAGGTACGACTGGTAAACATACTGTACCGAGGTAGATAAAGCCTTAATCCAAGTTTCACCTTTTCATCAATGAAATAGACGCTGTCGATATACCAGAGTACCTCAGGCCTTTATACCCGTCTACATTTCAGGGTGACAGTGTACCTATATCCCGTAAAAGCGTCCTGTCATCACGCTCGTAATGGGCGCGAGGGGACGAGCCGAGCTCTCTGTTATTTAATACACTATGATCGATGGCTCGGTGTCAATAAATTTGCCGTGAAGTGTACCTACATTAGGTGAAGTAACAGATTATGGTTACGGCAGGTTTATACGAAGGACGGTCTTGTGAGGGCACGCAAGTGTAATGGGTGGAATGGAAGATAAACAGATGTAGCAACGAATTAAAGAATAATGGGATGAGGTGTAGATATACAGATGGACTAATACGTTATAGAGCAATTTGAGATGTGTGACAAAACGTTACTGTGACGTCAGAAAAATATTGTCAATATAGAATAGGAAAAAAATACAAATAGAGCCGCAAGGTGTGCAATCAGTACGAATCTATAGTCGTACAAAAATATCTTAGTTTCGGGTTGTTTTTATATGACATCAAAGATTTGCGCTATCTTTTATTCTAATCTACTATATCTAAACTATAAACACACAGCGAGCCGAAGCAAAGACTATACAAGATGAAATTTTACAAGTGACCGATAGCAAAAACTAAAAAGGCAGGCTGGGGAGAAGGAACATAACATAACATCGAAACGAAAAATGAAATTTGACGTTCCATACAAAATTGCCAAACAGCCCGCTTGAGTTAACTATGGAAAATCAAATTATTTTTGTCATATTTGCATATCTCGGGGAATGCTGTTCCTTATCACCAGCCTGTTTTAAGATATTGCTATCGGTCACAAGTAAAATTTCACCTTATCATGTACTGCAACATAGCTGTAATTGTTGATACAAACGGATTGTAAGAAATCCAATATACATTTTAATTAACTAAGGGTGGGCTTAAAATCAGCACTGCCCAGTGCCCATTCCTTTTTTCTATGCTGTACTTCCTGTTGTGTACCTAGGTTTAATATTAGAATTTTGTGCTTATATTTTTATTTCTGTATGAATTTTGAGTTGGAAAATAACTGATTTGTATTTGTATTTATCCGATGCAGTGAAAAACCCCACCGTATCTTTAAACACAGCCCCTGCATCTGTATCTTCCTAAGGACAATGACAGGAAACAGCCTAAACATACTTATCGGATACAATCGTACAAGCGGAAAACTCCCCCCGAATACGCTCAAGGACGCACTCCGCACAAGCGTGAACCAATGTATTTATGCAGCGCACACTTTGTGTTTGCGCCTTGTGAGTTCCACTGTACATTATTACGTCATCGATCATCGTTCTGTGTACGTGTGCGTCACGTGTCACGGAGTTTTATTTATCGAGAGAGGAAAATATTGTTGAATCAGCACTCGTATTCCGGAATTTAAGCCTTAGGCTGTGGGCCTGATGATTTAGCGAAATTGAACTTTATTGCGATTCGTTAGGGTTTGAAGTATTTTTTATGTTTATCGTTAATAGCTAAGATGGATGAGGGTTAGACCTGAGGAAAAGATTTTCATCATCGCACTATTTTATTAAAAGAAATTCATTGGGTTTTTAGCGGGAGCTTGAGTCGAGCCCATGCCTAGGCAAGCGTAGCGTTGGACGCCCTCCGGCTAGATGGGCTGGTAGCGACTGGATGGCAAAAATGGAAAATCGTGCTTTATGGCGTACCCTGGGGGAAGCCTTCGTTCAGCAATGGACTGCTATAGGTTGATGTGATGTGATGATGATGAAGTACTAAGTCTAAATTATTGATGATACTAGCTTGTATCGTTTCATTGAATTTAAGTAACCGGTAAAAAACTTTTGCTATGGAACCATTTTCGTATCTCTTATAGTTATCAGGACTTTGGTGGTGTAAATCATATACTTCATATCTTCAATGTGTATTTGCTAGCAAAAGCAAACCTTGTCAGTACTAGTAGTAGGCGGTTGAAAAAATCTGACACCAGGGTTCATCGTGTCGGTGTATGACTCGGTGTCCCACGTTAAAAAAGATAGAGAAGAGAGCAATCCTTAAGCTATTTAAACACTTACTTTATCTATTTTCAATGTATCCTAATAATATATATCTAACATGATATATATTATTAGGATATAAATGAAATTGTTTAATTAAATAAGTTCATCGAACCACAAATTACGCAGTGCAAATGTTGATTTTGTATGCCAGTCCTACACAATCAGTATAAATTGTGTTTACCAAAACAAATATAAGGGAAACATGCCCATTTAACACCAAATTGATCCGGTTAACCTTCAAAAATAACAATATCGGCAATAAAAAATCCTCTGTGAGTTCCGCCCAACAAATACGCCCTTCGGTAGCTACTCATTTTAGGGTGTTTGCAGACTACCGTTTATTCCTCTGAGATTTTGTTGGATATAATCAAACGCTTGGGTATATAATGAATGAAGCAATGGTCAGTAAGTCAGTTCGAAATAAGACAAAAAGATTTTGAGCTTCCATAGTAACTCAAGTCAATTTTGGTATGGAAGGTCCTTTTTCCTTATCACCAAACCGATCTGAGATTTCGCTATCGGTCACTTGTAAAATTTCACCCAAAAGAAGGCCGTTAGATTGTTGTACAAAACAACGAAAAAATTCAGAAGAAAATCTTTTCCTAAAGCTGGTTCAAGACTGTCTGAGCAGTAGTCAGTAGTCTCCTTTAAGGCAAGTATAGCCGTGAACGACCTTGACAGTAACGCCACTTCAGAATACGACAAAATCTTTTTATAAAAACAATTTATCAGATTGTTCGTTGCCCAAGTTTTTAGTATTATCCTTAATTTAAATAAGAACCTGCAAACATAATGAACTATTCGCTGTTATTAAAGTTATGGCAAAAAGTGCCAAAAAACGGCCATTTTTAGTATTTACAGCGAATATTTAATTTTTTTAAATTTGTCTTTCCTTTTCCTAGGTTGCCTGGAAGAGATTGCCTAATGGCAATAAGGCCGCCTAACTGTGCACTAATGTATTTAGTTTTAAGCTATTAATGTTATTCTGTTCTTTTGGTGTACAATAAAAGCATATTGTATTGTATTGTATTGTATTGTTTTTATTTTACTTAAGGATAACACTAAAAATCAATATACCTAAGGATAACACTCAAAATTGGGCATCGGTTATTGATAGATTGTTTTTATGAAGAGATTTTTTTTGTGAAGTAGCGCCACTGTCGAGGCCGCTTACGTGTGCACTTGCCTTAAAAAGCATCATACGGGGAGTGTTCTAGTGAAAATGCTCAACATACATTATTTAAAAATGGCCACCAAAAACGGCCGGGACCGTTATTTACGATCTCGTGGGTCGGACCAGACGGGGATAAACGCTGGGTTCGAAATTTGCCGCCGTTTTTTTATTTTGGAATTTATTTAGTGTGCCAAGTGGGCGGGTGATGCTGTACGTTTTCTGTTAATAAATGGGTAGTACTGGTTTGTGCTTGAATTCCGGGAATCTTGGATTTTATTCACGCTCGCCAATACCAAGCGAGGTGAGTATAGCAATACCGGTTATGTTGCATTTGCAGGAAACGCTGCTGCCCATCTTCTTCTTTTCTTGTGGGACATCGAATTGACGAACATCCCTTTGAACCATAGTGACAGAGATTTTCAACCGCCTACTACCAACAGAGGGAAACATATGTCTGGCAGTGGAATGTTGTGGCTGCTAATACAATTTTATGTATTACAAATAACCAGTGTACGTCCGAAGTGCCAACGACAGCGTCGATAATTAGGTACATCATGATTAAGTCAGTGTTTTAGTGGAAATACCAACTGAAAATTAAACTGTAGGATTTGGAATTCCTTGTTAATTGGACCATTGTGTTCCTAAACATTCATTACACTGTTTGTTAATTGGATTGTTCGATGTATTTTAAATTTTTAATGCAGTAAGTACCAGTTGGTTTCAAATTATTAGTATAGTTCCTAATTATTTAATAAGATTAAGAATTTACAGATGAATTTGTTTTTGCTACCTTTGTAATGTTCCTTTGATTTTCTTTGTTAAAAATGGCATGAGAAAAAGGCCAGCTGTGGACTGATTTGGGATGTAGATGATAATGATAAATTCATTGATCATAATCTCTTTCGATACAATTAATTACAAAACTTTTTATTACCATATCTTTTCATTCATATAAGGTTTAATTGTACTAGTGACCAAAAAAGAAATCTCAAGACGGTGATTAGTAACTATTTTCCCTAAGGAATATAGGTCCAAATACAAAAAAGGAAATTGGACCTCTCAAACAATATTTCCGTTCAGCTAATTTGAGTTACTATGGTAATAAGTTTTTTGCCATATTTAAACCTATTTTTCTTGGGTAAAGTTGTTTCTTAACACCAGCCCGTCTTGAGAATTCGCGATCGGTCTCTAGTAAAATTTAACCCTATTTAACAAAATGCTTCCATCTCTTCCAATTTTTAAATATCTCCTTCAATTCCCTATAACTTCTGGTAACAATACCTTGTTTACGATTCTACCTTGCAATATAGTTTCATATCGATGCAACCCCGATACAGACCTGAATTACAGTTTGCTTTGTATCCCAAATATCTGCTGAGCTAATTACAAAGGGTCGGTTTGTTGCCCACACTAAATTGCGACATTATTAGTGCATGTAAAATCGGACAGTTCACAAAACCGGTTTTGGTTACGTTATTAGGAGTTCGAACTTCGGTTCTAACTCTGGTTTTTGACAAAATCTTCTTCTTTTTGGTGGAACACCGAGTTGACGAACGACGTTATGAATCCAAAAGAAATGTTTATTACTAGAGCCCTGTCTCGGTTTCACTCGTTGGATGGTGATGTGAGGTTTGTTTGTAAATTTGGTCGTATTTAATAATTTCTTGAGTTTTCAAAATCATTATCATCAGCTCATTACAATATAACAATTTTAAACGGATTTAAGTTCTATTGCGAGTAAAATACTTTGACAATTTCTACGTTTCGAGCTCTTTACACAGTGTTTGGTCACGGATGATTAAGGTGTAAAACATTATTATTTAGAATTCTAATCGAATCCCTTATTTTTTAACAGTTCACCTCAAAAATACGAAGTTGTATACCCACGTCAAGCCCCTTGCACATGTTTCTTCTCGTTTTCCCGGGAGAATGTGACCTTTTCCTGGCATAAATTTTACTTATAATAAACCTTTCTCTTGAATTACTATCTATGTAAACAATTGCATAAAAATCCGTTGCGTAGTTTTAAAAATGTAGCATGACCTACCAACCCTGGATACAGGGACACGATTGTTTATGTAAAGTAAAAGTTAGTCAATCATATTTTTTTTTGGAATGGTGTGAAATTAAAATTCGTGTAGAGGGCATCAATTCATATTATATGTTTTATAATAATACCATAGAGTAGAAATCACATAGAGATGACACTCCCGCTCCAGACGCGCTCAAGGTCAATCCGTCTGGCTGTCTCTTAGCGAACAATTCAGTCGGGAGTGCGCTTCGCCGCGGAAACGTTCGTCGTGCGGGTCGAATTTTCATTTTTTGTGAAAAATTTAGCAATGCCGAATTATTGTGGTGTGTATGGCTGCAAAAGTGATGCGAGGAAGACTTCGCATCTAAGTTTTTTTAATTTGCCTAAAGATGAGCCAAGGTAAGTTATGATTTTACAGTAAATACCTAGGTACCTACCATTCGTTATTATACGTAATTGTTGTGTGTACTCCTGTTTTTACTTACGTAGGTACCTAGTTTCCATTTTCTAATTTAAACTACCTAGGTGCCTAATTCATTGTTAGCTGATATTGATAAATAAGCGCATTCGTATCGTAGGTATGTTTTTTAACGTAGGTAAGTAGGTACCTACTTAACACCGCTCGACTGCAACAAAAAGTTCATTTGATAAGAAATCCTTGAATAGGTATAACAAACAATTAATATTCATCGCAAATCTTTTAAAATTATTGCATTTTGGTCAATCGGCGAGGCGGCGAATAGGTAGGTATCAAACGGAGGCGGCGGCGTGGTGGCGGTGTGCTTTGTGCCGTGTGCCGAGCGAGAATAACCTAGATCGTCCGTCAATACCACGCAGTAGGTAGATAGTTCGGTGAGGTAAGGTATTCTTTCTTCTTTCTTTTCGTGTGGGACACCGAGTCGTCCAACGACCCGATGAACCCTGGTGTCAGAGTATTTAAATACATACTTAACCTAGATCGTCCGTCAATACCACGCAGTAGGTAGATAGTTCGGTGAGGTAAGGTATTTAAATACATACTTATAAGCCAGTACAAGAGTGGGCTGTAATATATTACCTACCTATTAACAATAAAATGGTAAGGTAAGACTTTAAAACGGGTAAATATTTTGTTCCCACGGGAAAACTGTTAGCAGTGGTCGCAACCGCTTGATTGGCCGCTAGTCTGGAATAAAATTATTGGCACGTGACAGCCCCGACTTAAAGCGCGGGAGAGTGCGGGGCGTTACGGGCTGCGGGGGGAAGTAGGTGTTTAAAGCGCGGCTTTTGGGGCCCAGACAAAGGAGTTTCGCTTCTATACGCCAGTATTATTATCTATTCTTATGATAATACCTATTTAAATTTAAGCTTTTTAAATGGAGATTGAAGATATTGTATTGTTTGGAAAGGTTAACCTCTTTCATGATAAAAACCGGGTTTTCTTATTTGATCTGAAAACCAAAATACCGGTATTCCTAGTTTGCAATAATTCCGGTTTATATTCTCTAGACGCAACATTAATTCCGCCACCTACTGTTGTTCTCAGTCGATAATGAGTTGATTGTGCTATGTATTTGTGGGTAATATTAAGAGCACGCATATACCAAATTGTGTGGTACTATATAAACGAAAATGTGGTACTATTATTAATACGAAACGTGGGACGACAGTCGGCTAGATGGACAGACGAAGCCGTCAAAGTGTTTAGGAAGAACAGGATGAGACAGACCCTTGACCGACAGAAGTGGAGAACATTGGAGGAGACATACAATCAGTATTAGGTGGTAACGGGTTGAAGAAGATAAATAATAAGATTGTACAGAGTTTGCCTGAATTATAGGGTGAAATTTAACTAGTAACCAATACCAAAAATTCAGGACTGGTAAAAGAAACAAATTTACTCAGAGAAAGAAAGGTCGAAGTATTTTCGACCTTCCAAGTTCTTGGTTAGCAATCTACTCTTGGTTCTTGGTTAGCAAATTGACCAGCTGACAAAGTCAATGTGTATGGCAGGTCGTTGCTTTTAATTTTACAACCTATGTTTCTTGTATAAAGTAGTTCCTTAGTCTGACCTGAGTTAAAAGTATCGGTCCCTTGCGATATTTCAGCCAGTAAATATTATATTATTCCTACGGTTAATGGTGGGCTATAATGGGCTTTAATGACTTCAAATAAGGCCAACAAAAAATCACTATTATTATTTTATTCTTAAAAGGCTCCCAATATTAACATAACTTCAGAAACGTTATTCAGATTCATAAAGTTGTTTCACCTACTGGCATATTTTTAGCACATATTTTACTTTCATAACTATTAGTTAAATCAAGGCTATAAAACATATTTACAACAAGTGGCGTGATAATGTGAGCTTTGATTTGATCTGATTACATACACATACACACACCTTGCGGGGTAGGTAGATCATTATAGACCGTAAAAATATGCCGTATAATATTTAAGGCTCGTTTTCAAATCAATCAATTTTAGTGACAGGTTTCCATCACGTTGCCTAAAATTGTAACAAACATAAAAGTCTCGAGTCTTTTTGTCACCTCTAACGTCACCCGCGAGAAAGAGATGGGGTTATGCTATTCTAAGCCGGCGTATCTCGGCCAAACCTTATCTCATATCACAATGCAATTCCTAATCAAGGGTTCCAATTTGTCAACGAAAATTTGCTCCTTCTGTTCAGAGACTTGGTCATTCATTAGCGTTTCGTACAAACAAACAATTAGTCCAGAAAGCTTTTAGAGAAGTGTACGCGCTTTATCTCATTTAGGAAGTTAACACTTGGATCTTCGTTGAGAGCATCGGACTTCTGACCATAATTGACTCAAGAATTGGACTTTGGTGTTTAGTTTTAGAACTAAGTCTACGACTGCGAATGTACTTCGTCCATTTTTTAATTGACGCGCTTCCTCGTTTAGAATTATCACATCACACATCAGCCTAATGCAGTCCACAGCTAGACGTAAGCCTTCTTCAAGGTACGCAATAAGGCGTGATTTCCCGTTTTCGCCATTCAGTCACTCTTTAAGTCATCGGTCCATCTGGCTGGAGGACGTCCAACGCACAACGCTACACTTGCCGAGTCCTGAATAAGTTTTTTCCGATAATCATTTTTCTAAGATTTTCACTAAACAGTACATTATAGTCCTCTTCCGAAATGGGAAGTACTTTATAAATTAATTGTGCAGCTACTACTTTGTTAATAATATTGTACAAATACATTCAACATTCTATAGATTCTTATGTTTCAGCTACTGGTGGTTTGAGTCTGGAGATAAACTGATATAAAACATTTGTCCAAGTTTTCTATGGTCATTGTAGGTTTTTGTCGAAATTTTGATATTTTGGCCACTGTTTTTCAAAAAATTACAAACTGTCACTTATTGGCCACAATTCGGGATGTACATTCTCCTTACTTGCCTTAAATTAGTGCTGTCATTTTCCGTTAAATAGGTTTAGAAAAGGATAGGAGCTATTTTAGTCGTGTCATGTCTTATAATTTCATGCAAAATACGTGTTATTTGTCAAAATAAGGCGACAATCAAAACAATGGCGACTAAATTGACTAGGAAAGGTGAAAAAACCCTTGACGTTTATAAAAATGACAGGACTTAGATATCTTCTAGCCTTTTCTAAAACTATTTGACGAAAAGTGACAGCACTAATTTAAGGCAAGTAAGGAAAATTTAAATCCCGAATTGACCTCATTGTCATTCTAATTTAAAAATTAGTAGTCCATGTATATTAATTGAAAGGTGACTTACAGATTACACATAAGTGCGATGCGACGTCTTATTTATGTGAGATCAACCTTAGGTATTGGTGAAGAAAGATTGGTAGTTAAATGAATAATATAAACTATTAGTAACAAACTAATAAATTATAATTATTAGTGTTCAGACGTAAAATCCCTGCTGTTTATACTCAATGTGATATTATAGTTTTATTTTGCACTCACAGTGCTATACTAGATGTTGCTTGTACGTCGTTTCAAGACGAGAACCAAGAGATTGAAAAATTAGCCAGTGTCAGTCGGGATGCCGGCAGCTCAGCTGGCAGAGCAGTGACGGTACCCCACGGTCCCGGGGTCAAGTCCCGGCGGGCGCTAACATTTTTCAATTTCTTATTTTCATCAATGTCTAAATTGATAGTATAAAACTCCGTCTATTAAGCTTTTACAGTTCAGCTAAATCTGCTACAACGTGACAGAGTGACAAAGGCGTAAGAAATTAATCTGCAGGATGGATGTTTTATAGCATATAGTCAACTAAATCACCTGGACCAACAGTCTTGTAGACGATGCTCACCGGAGACTGAAAGACACGAAGAAGACTGGCTACGTCAGCATTCCTAGCGTTTCTAAGTAAACCTTAGAAAATTTCAAAGCTTACTGGTATCTGCATTCATACCAGATGATGTTTTCCAAAAAATGTTACTTTCAGCCTTATATTACACCATTTTTGCTTTTGAACATAAGTGTAAAGATTACGATGATAGAAAAGGTAATTTGCAGACGCAAACTAGACGAGAAAAATTAATCAAGCCATAGTGGAGTGTGTGCAATTAGGGCATCTATATAGTATAGGTTTTTTACGACTTCTGATGCCTATGTTATGAAACAAGTCTACAGGTGAAATTTTTAGTACATTGCGTAGCTGGTTACTACTCCTGGTATCATAATAGCTAACCGACTATGCAATGAAAATCGAATTTCACCTGTAAAATTTTAGCCTGTAGTTTAATAATGTCGGGCACTGATTGTAACATGAGTTTACAATCAAAAGAACTCTTTTTACGCGTCAAGAGTTGTTGTATTTCGTAAGAGAAGAAACATAATATAAGTATAACCTTTACTAAAGGTATATTGGAGAATAGTATAAGGGCTCGTGTTTATTTTCTAACAACAGCTCTGATTTGTTGTGTAGGTTCGCTATACATTTTGGCCCTTTTCTTGATGAATGAATGATCTTTTACGCCCAGGCTATCATTGGCACAAACTAGTCTAGTACCAAATTGGTCAGTAAGCAGCCCACTAATTCTACTCACACTGAAACAAAATAAAAGAGTTCCGTTACGTGCCGACCTTTGTAAAGAATTCTGCTACAGCTAATAAAAGGGCGGAGGGAGTAAATAACGACCTTTACATACGGGCTGGTTGTGTCAGTAACATTTCTAAAAAACTGCAAAATTCTCGACTCGTTAATAAAAAAAATAGTTTCTCACTAGACGATGTGATCCTTTTGACCGATTTCATCTAAGGCGAACAATGCAACTTACAAAATCAGTAGCACGTTATTTTTTCTACTCTGAAAGATATTTCAAATCGTAACTAGCGCTTACATCACTTATAAATTCATAACTCGATGTAAACGTAATTTATGTAAAATCCGCTTCTGTTAGATTGAAATACAGATGCTGCTATGGTACGTCACAATGCGTAAAAGATGCGTCTGTCAAGACGTTTGACAGACGCATCCATAAACGTAAATTCCTTCCGTTTGACAGACGAATGCATTACGTTGCATTAAAAATACGCAGCAACGGACGACAAGAAGGAGAACAGCCTTATGTTTTAGTGTCAAATGTTTAGTTTTTATTCTTTGTTGGTATCTTGCTGCTACCAGGAAATTATATGCCAGGCTTGTCGTCTCTGTGTCACCTGTCCAATTTGACGGTGGCGTTCCACATTCATGTAACACGGGTTCCAGACTTCCAGTTAGAATTAATCACGGGTGCGTGTAACTTATAATCGAAATCACGCCATCGTGCCTTGGGTTTTTTATGGGACGCCTATTTTTGGTCGACATTTTGGACGGAAGACAAATTTGACTTTAATTGGGCGTGGGTTGTTCAAAGAACTTAAGGGTTACGTGGTCGATTGATCGACTTTGACATGGCTTTAGCTATAAATTTTAATTTTCTTAACATTCTACTATACCGTTTATCCTAATGAGTATCAGCAGGCGTCAGCTTATTTTGTTCAACTTTTTTACGAATAATATAATACTCACATAGGTACGTAAAACCCACCGGAGTTTGTGAAAGCTTCTTTGCGTATGGGACGCCGGTGTTGTCCAACGACCCGATGAACCTGATTATATCCACAAAAAGCTTTAAAAAGCACAGGGTATTGGATTGGACTATACTTACTTACTTCACCGGCTCGACGACCCAAAGTTACTTAGACAATAGTTGTTACTTTTTATGAAAAAATCATCGCAATAATGTTCAAAAACTTCAAACCCTTATCATACACGTAGCAAACTTTCTTGTTTATTCCTACTAACCAAACTCAACCAACCAACTCAAAGAAAAAATAGGGGAGAATAATAATGAGCTTCTTGCCTTTACGAATCCCAAAGCCTAGTTCGGTTCTCAGATGGCTTAAATCTCCAATCTCTAACGCTTCAACAAACAGACGTGGACAGAGAAAATAAACGAAACAAGAATTTATATTCAGATGTCCCTTTATTTACTGTACTTATTTATGTTTTTGAGAATGATTTGATATATAGAAAATGTTATACTTAAATATAAACACGAACGCATAAATAACGCTACTAGGATTAAAGTATTGAGATGCCGCTATTCACACAGTCACATCCCATAAAAAATATTCAATTCGTTATTGAAATATCTATAACCTGTTTGTTGCAAGCAGATGCACTGGATGTACATCAATTCAGAAAGAAAGATTGGTCCAAAGCCTGCTAAATAAAAATCGTTTCAGTTGTATGTAGATATTGTCAGTAACATGGTTTTGGGCGTTTCGTATCCTGCTTAAAGTTCGTAGTAGGTATAGAAAATCATAGTGGCGTTATAATGACAGTGGAGTATTGCTGGCATTGCAAGGGTAAAAAAAGGAATCCGGGCCCTGTTTGTTGCAAGTACACGCACTGGACGTACAAATAATGATCAATTTAGAAATAATTTAATACTTAATGAATTATTATTATAAAGAATCTACATTTATCTCATTGTAACAATATCACCATCTTATTGTACAATAAGATAAATATAGATTCTTTGTCACAAATGTTTTACAATTGCAAGTTAACAAATAACGCTTTCAGTTAATACTTACCATTATATTCTCTCGTAAAAACTAAGCAAGCGATCTTTCTAGAATAACTGTTCTTACTTATCCACCATATTGTCCACAAGAGCCACGAAATGTCACAACTTCATGGAGCCACGTCAAATAAGGGTAACAGCCTTGGTACAGGTTACAGGAGGAGCAAAACTTCAGCAAATCATCTAGTGCAGTATTTGGGAAAAGCCTAGGTATAGATTCTACGTTTGATTTATCATTTTCTACTACTAACACTCTCAACATAACTGATGCCATATATTTAGCTTCTCGATGCTCTTCGAGTAATGATTTCACGATGTCTTGATGTTTAAAGCCTTGATATTATTCAAAGTCTCCCTCCCTACACGACTACACAAGAACTCCCACAATAGCCCACTGCTGATGTCTTTTCAATTGGGTAGGGTATTTTCCATACTTACCATGCTTGGCAGACGTATTGGCGACTGCAGTGCATGGTGTTGTATTAGCAGAAAATACTGCTGCTATTTCCCTTGATTCATCTCTGAGTCGCTTTTACGACTCCCACGGGTGGTAATGGCATGGGGTGATGCTATTCCAAGCCGGCCATCCACAATTCAACGGCTGGAGAATTCAAAAATCACCTATTTATAAATTTTAATCAGAATGCTTGTTTGTTTGCCATTAATTTCCAGAAGCAGTTAATTATACTGGTGTTTTTCCTGTACTGTTCTCTGTAGGCCAGATGGCTTGGAGTAAATTGGCTGTAGTATACGAGATCATTTTGAAAGATGTTTACATATGGATAGGGCCTTCTGCTTGTTCAACTTACTTAGAGAGGTAAGTGAGCTGTGTATAAGTTAATTTTGTCTAAGTTATAAGAATTGCTCACTTATTTAGTTATTTTTATTCTCATTTGCATTGATTAGATATTTGAGTAGATAATTCTTAAGAAACTCATGATATCTTTTAAATCTAATTTATAAGGTCAACCACTGCTGAGTCATATCTTTTGAAAGCATTGTGTTTAAGCATTAATCTTACACTGCCAAAATATTTACCAATCAATTCAGGTTGAGGCGATTTTACGCACAATACATTTCCTTTTACGGTTATACAAGCGGATATAACCGACACGACCTTTGTTATTCTTGTACAACCTACTATGCCTAAAGCTAAATATTTCGAACGGAAAACCTTTTGTTGGTTAACCCCAATTCTAAACAACCATTCTGCAAGGCCTTGTTTACGCCAAAACCTATCAACTTTTCTTCTAAAACAAATTCCTTCCACGAAATTTTGGAGAGACCTTAAACGAATTTGACTGGAGAAAGAAACTGGAAGGTTTTTGCGAAAAAAGCTATGTAGTTTGCGCTCGTAAGTAATTTTCGACACGCCGTGGAATGGTGAAGATGATCGATGACGCAACAAAACACCTTCAATGTGGATAAAAGAGGAACGGAAGCGAGTAAAATTATTGATCACTACAAGAGCCATCAACGGGAATCAACGCATCGGCAAAAACATTTTAGACCATTTGAAAATATTTCGGAACCCTGCTGAACCTTATGCCCCTGCCGGTAAATAAAACCAGTATATTTTAATCCTATGCTTAGCTTCAGTCTGCCATAATCCCAGTAATTTGAACATTCTTTGGTTTTAACTCTGCCCTGCAGTATTTATTAATTGTGTTTTGGAATATTGCAAAAGATTCATCTCCATAAAATCATTACGGTTTTTTGAAACAGTAGATAAAACACTGCATCAATACGTCGTGTCTATTCATCAAAATGAAATGTTATAAAATTCACACCCCTCTCCACTCCAAACTTGTAACTTGTACTACAAAATAGCTGTCACGCGATGTTTACACCAAAATGTCGTGTTGAATATTGAATTTTGAGTTAGCTTGCGTTAAGTGAAGTTGTAGGAACGCTGTCGAGCTCACTTTGAAATTGTCTACCCTAAGATATTGTGGCGTTTTTGGTGGCTGCACTAGTTTTGCTTGCATGTAAAGCAGAGTTACAATCTTGGGTTACAATACATGGTACACTTTGGTCAAGTGCGGTGTCAATGAATGGTCAATATTTCAACTTAACAGTGTTGTGTAAATTTCAGAAAAACGGTTCTTGCCATAGGTATGCCACTGGCAGGATTAAAACCGTTAACCTTTATTACTGGGTATATGTCTAATAAGAAATCCCCTAGGTTGAATCCTGCCAGTGGTATATGAATTTTAAGGCTTCCGAAAATTTACCGTTTCACGCTTTATATAATAAAGCAACATCCGACCAACCTCAAAGTACAGTTGTTAGGATTTGACTGGCTTCACAAGTTTTGCATATATAGGAATGCAACTTTCCGGTTGGTTTATTGCACCTCCGGGGCGGGAACAGATGCAAGGCTATATTGGGCTAGCAGTTGAATTTCTGGTATGAAGTGCAGAATGGTTGAAATGTAGGTGAAGTCATTTTGTTTTATTTCCTCACAAGGGCGTATGGAGGTGAAACTAGGCAGCCACCTACTAGTAGGTAGTACATTTTGATATGATTGTGTAACGACCACCAAATAAATAACAGTAGACAGAAACCGGGACCATTGGCTTAGCATGCGCTACAAAGAAAATCTGAAAAAAAAACATGAAAGGTAACCTCACGTTTCCAATTCATAATCTATTTATTCATTTACTTTTAAATAGGCATAAGACATCCCACTGCTGGGCAAAGGCCTCCCCCGCGGTCGTCCATTTATTGCGATCTAGTGCCAAAAAGTGTTTAATTGAGCTTTCTGGTAGGGTGTACATAAAATTGTGTATGCTTCTGCATATAATTATGCATTACAAAATCTAGCTTATTAAAAAAATCACTACAGAAAAAACAAAATGAACGAACCTACTTTATATCTGTAAGTTCTCGATCACTCGATAAAGCAGCAACGTTTCGCAGATTGCGAGCCAAACCCTTGCTCGAACGCCGGAGGATTTTATATCCTTTATGATTCCATATTTATGCCGTACGCCGAAATCGTTGGCAACTGCTGCTCTCTTAACTCTTTGCCGGGTGAGCTACTGTTCAATAAAGGATTCAGAAAATATGAAAACAAAAGAATTTTTGCAAATTTTTGTTGTGTTTATCCAGAACCGTACAGAACGGTCTGAATTTGTTTCAAATAAAATGTGTACTTTAATCTGTGTTAACATACACCTATTTAACAAAATATATACTAGAAACATGCCTAGTGATTACACAGGCTTCATCGCGTTTTTTGTAGACTTCTCGGTGTCCCGCGCGAAAAGGAGAAGAAAATTGCACAGTTTCAACTGTGTCTCTATGATTTGCGTGTAATAATGAACTGCATCTGAACCTAATGTTCTCTATCATTATGAAGCACAATATTCACATTTCAGCCAACGACATTGTAGGAACTGGGACCAAACAATGACAAAATTTAAGGAATTTACAATGAAATTATACACACACCACGACTATATCTATGCGCTCCGTTATTTTGCAAAAAACTGCAAGAAAATAGTCGATGACCCTTGGCTGACATTACTACACTGTATAAAAAAAACAACGAAAACTAAATGTTAGCTCATTGCCTAACTAAAGTAGTGACACACATGAAACCCTAGTCGAGTACCATTAACTTCTCTAATGACACCCACAGGAAAAAATGGGATGATGCTATTCTAAACCAGCATCACACGTAAAATTTATGATATCTACCTAATTATACAGTAGTACTGACAACGGGGATTCCCGAACAATTATTCACGTCCTGAAGACGTATTGTATGAGCACAATGCTTCCATAGATCTGGTTGCCTGAAGAGACAGCTTTGACACTCCTCTTCTTCAAATGCATGTAGAGAGCGTAGGGTGTCCATGCGTTACGCCACTTTTGCTGAATAAGTAATGCGGTATTCCATAATAACTTTATTGGGGATTTCAATTGGTAATTTAAGGTCGGCTTTTTATAGGCTATTAATTTACATAAATCTGGGTTTTCTATAAACATGAAATGATACTTTTGAAAATTAAAAATCATATATCTTAGTCACAAAATTCTGTCTATGAAATCCATTGGATTGGATTTAATAGACTTTTGTTAATTTAATGGTTCCGATGACCTTGACCGAGTTTGATGACAACAATGGCGAAGTGACCTTTTTGTAATCCATCAAATGAGCTGTTTGCTTATTCGTTACTACTTTGTTTTTATAAAAGAAAAACTAAAAGCATGTTTTGTATCAAACTTGAGAAAAAGTAAGATGCAACTTTAACTTTTATAACATATAGGTTGAAATTTTACTAGCGACCAAAAGCAAAACTCAAAACGGGCCGGTTATAAGGAATAACTTTCCCCAAGGACATAGATCAAAATATGAAAAAGAAAATGGGACCTCTTTCACACAAAATTGCCTAGTCGCTGATTCGGGTTACTGTCAGGCCAAAATATTTTTGACAAATTTTTACCTATATTCCTTAGGGACAGTTGTTCCTTATAAACGTTCTTTCCAGAACAACTCATAAGCCCGCGATTGGGCCGGTTGTTTGAACAAACACAAAACTTCTCCGGGTGAGCTGATGTCGTCAGTCAAGTGTAGATTTCATAGCCCCGGGGCTAAAAATTGAAGAGTCCAGAACTAAAAAAAGGGCCTTATTACCAGTCTGTTCTCTGTTTTCAGTATGTAAAATTTTACCCGATATAAGTACGAAATAGTATTAGGATAGAATGTAATGCATGGTCACAGTGCAGGATGTTCGGGTGTGAAGAGCGAGCCAAGAGGTCCTGAGTCTCTCACAATGGTTGCGCAGTAAAAGCCCGCGGATAACTTGGGAGCTAGACTAATGTTTGTGTTTAAGGCTGAGGGCAGGAAACTGGCGGGAAAGCATTAGAAAACAGCAGTTCAGGACCACTAAGACAAAATAGAAACTTAATATTTTTATGAAGTCAATTTTTTAGTACGATTTACCTTACAAAGTTATGATATAATAACAGCCGTAACAGTCCACTACTTAACATAGGCCTCGCCCTTTACAAAGTTATAATAGAATATAACCTATTCGTATCAAATCGATGGAGAAAAATGAATCATGTATTTAATACCTATGGGGCAAATTATGGTTTAATTGATTTTGTGTTGTTTTCATTGCCCTTTGAGTACGTAATTTAATAAAAAAAGATTGCAATATACTTTTTTGAAGATGAAAGTACATCCTAAGAATAAAATATCTCAATTTTTATTACCCTAATATGTTTATATTGGACTTAAGTTGGCATCCATAACACAAAAATCGGCTCGTTTTGAGGCCCGGCTGGAAGGTTTCGGTGGCCGAAATAAGACGGAATCCCTTAAGTTGTTGATGTATTTTCGTATTGTTAACTAGATCCGTAGCTTTTAGTTCGCTCTTCTTTATTACAAGGAGTATAGTAGACGTCTTAGTGAGGATTTCTAGCTAAGATGTCTTATCTACTGGGGTTGGGGCAAAAACACTTGGAAGATCTTTTATGACATACATTACATCTAGAAAATTCACAACGTGAATTTTCTAGATGTATTTGAAGAAATTCTTATATGTAATAACACTGTTGCAAATTAATTTTAAAAAATGGTATGGAAATATCTTTATACATATGTGAATGAAAAGCCACAAAAGTCCACTGCAGAACTTGGGCTTCCCCGTGTCGGGGAGTATTGCTATAATTACTTACCTCTCTTGGCAATTGGCGAGCTCAGTGCAATATGTTGCATTGACAGAAAACGCTGCTGCCCATTCCCTGAATGATGAGTCACTTTTTATGACACCCACGGGAAGAATTAGGGTGATGCTTTATTAAGGCACGGCGAAACGTGAAGGTTACGCAAATGAATTATATTATTAATTATCTATAGGTACGTGTAGTTCGTTTACCCCTCGCTCTCCAAGAAAATGTAATGTTTAGACAGACGTTTCGCAAATTATCTTCGATGTTCTTTAACTAATTAGATAATGTAATTTTAATGAAAGTACAATTCGTAACAAGATATTAATTTGCTGTAGCTTTTGATATTGCGAGTTCAATAAAGTAATCAATGGTCAGATTGTCAAGAACACAAATTTAATTAATCGGTTTGTCAGAGGCCTGTGCGATGTAGGTAGCAGGTGATTGAAAAACTTTGATACCAACATTCATCGGGATGTTTGCTGACTCAGACCCCACGACTAATGCAAAACAGAACAAAGGACATTTGCACGTGTGTTCTATTTCGCAAGTTCTCAGACGCCTCTGTAATATAATAGCTGAACCATATACTCTCTGTAAAGGAGTTTCCTTGCGTTTGTCCCCTTTTGTTGTTGTTGCCTCGGTGTGGGCCATGTCATGGACTATTGCGCTTTTTAATTGTGTGTAGCTTGTGACTTTGAACAATTGTGTCATAGTTGTGTTGCTATTATTATCCATCGTTCCTGAATTTCATAAGCAGAGTAACTAAATGTACTTTGGTTTCCCGGCATGCTGACATTTTTTAAGTTTCTTATCTTCACTTATTTTCATTTACAGTAATTAATTTCTATTTTCATTGAATTTTGTTCTTATTAAACGTATGATTGAATAATAGAAACCTATCTTGAATATTAACCTGATCTGCTACTCTCAAAGTAGCATACCTAATCAAAGTATACTTTTTCTTTTAACTTCAACATTCTTCCTAGTTTATACGCCTAAGATTTTTTCAACGGTTTGGTTTACCATCATCATGAAAAACACTCTTGTAAGGTTTTAGCGTTTTCTATGCTAAACCTGCTCCAAAGGACTCCCACTTGTGTATAAGCTTTCACATACTTATCCTTCACATATTTTATTTTTCTTCTTTTCTTGTGGGACATTGAGTTGGCAAACTACCCAATAAGCCCTGGTGTCAGAGTCATAGAAAAATAATTATAAAACACGTTTATTTTCATAAGAAATGTCCGCCAAACTGTACAACTGTATTTTTACAATTATGATTTTTTAAAGTAATTAAGGTAAGTATGAAAGTAAAAAAAATATAGTTGTTTATGTAATGACCGTCGTCTAAGTAATCAAAGACAGCCACAGATGACGGCTTAACGTGCGGACCAAAGCAGGGAACCATCTTTCATATCTGACAATCTGGTGATTCAGCCTGCAATGTCCTAACCAAACTTGGAACAAATTCACAAAGTGATAAATTAATCGAACCTAGGACTTTTAGATCTTGAGACTAATGGTGAGACCGTAAGAACAGGGAGGCAAATTTTAATTAGATTACATAACCTCTTACCAAAGTGTGACACTAAAATTCGTGAGAATTGCGTCTGTATTGTGAGAATTTCGTATTTTAAGGACAAATTTATACGATTACAAACATCGGTTACAGCACGGTTACAAGGTCTGCGACTGGAAACGTAACGCAAATTGAATAAGTAGGTAAATCATTATGCTGGGATCATATATGAACCAAGCAAAAAGAAAAAATATATATTTGAATCAGCAATTATAGCACTCCATTGATTAGCAATAGACACGGGGAAAAAGTCAATGTTGTCCTACGGTCAACAGGCAATATAAAAAAAAGCTGAACCGCTTTTAAGAGGTCAATAGCCCACCTGCGGGTCCACAGGGGCGATAAACCCGCTCGCCCCAACCAATTGATATATGTGCCCCGAAGAGTTTTTGCCTAAACGTACCCCTGATAAATCTGTCAGGTGGCCCACTTTTTTGCCCAGTCGAATTTTGATATGTATTCCGCTTGGCATAAGGTCGCAGTTCTGATAGTAAATGAACATCAATTTGAAAGATTTTATGAGATTACTCGTGCCGAGTGATGACCACAGTTCAGTAGATAAATTACTGTTTGAATATGAGTTATTATATTGAGCGTTTTTGTGCCATAAAAGATGAGATTTGATTGATTTTATACTTTTTATTTTTCTATCAACTTATCGTTTGTGTATCTATGAGTTCTGTTATGAGTAGAGATAAAACAAATGTCTTACTTCTTTTAATTTACTAAATACAACTTTCCGGATGTTTCATCCTATTCAAACTAGAAGTAAAAACGATAAGGGAACAAAAATTTCGAAGTGAGAATGAACAACAATTTCAAGCAAAACAAGCTACACAAGCAACCAAAAGCAAAACACAAGCATTTACCTACACATGAGTGAATACAGTAATCACACAAACCAAATATTTCAGGAGTCAAAGCAAGGATGAAGCTGGAAATAGGTACCTAGATTAAACTACGCGGTCGAAAAGCTTTCTGAAACACCGACATGCAAACAAAAGTTGATTTTAGTTCTGAACCAATTTTTGCTGTGTCCAACAATAACCGAATTCCCATAGGCTATCGTTTCGCCGTTAAATGCTATTGCGCGACAAATAAAAACCAACCAATGTTTTATCTTTGCCTGGGTTTTATTCATGTTCTGTTTTGTTTTGTTGCAGGTGAGGGCGCGGAAATAAAACAACACCTAAACATTTTCCAATGATACATGAACAGAAAATGAAACAGTGTATTTTGGTAAGATTTGCATATTGCTATATACGAACTGTTTAAGGAACAGATAACATAAGATTTGAAGGAATTCAAATTTTCAAACAATACTAAGCAAACTTATTAATTTTCCCATCCTTTTGCATTTAGCGACTACTATCTATGCAAATTTCTTGGTAAATAGCCTTACAGAGCTCCTGCAAAAAATCATGACTTTCGTAATATTTTCTTTCAATAAAAATGCTCCTACATTGAAAACATTTTCATTAAAGTGATATTCTTTTTTATACTTTATTGTGTAAGTATTGCCACAGAATAATAACTAGTAACTAGCGTATTGTTAATTTAATAATCGCTATTAACTTTGAAGTAATTTTTCTATTTCTTGCCCTCTTTTTCTATTGTCTTTAAGACTGGTGTTTTTACATAACACCTTCTTTATCCCAAACCTTTGTTGGCTCATATCTCCTCAAGTACACGTATTCACAGGATCGTAATAACGGGCCCATTATAAATCCTTATGCTCTCAGACGGCAATGATTCATACTTAAACTTTATTATCACTCAAATTTCCTTTCGGATACACTAGAGTGTTATAATGCTGAGAGAGTCTCACTCTTACATTATGTTTATGATGTAGACGTTGGTATAGGCGCGTAAGAGACAGCGAGTATCTAGCGTATATGTCCTTTATATAATATCTTAGGATTCGCTAAAATATGCCCTTTTGTAATTTATCTTGGTGTTCAATAATTAATTTAAATTTATTTAACAAAAACCTTAACTTATTTCTTTTTTGTTTATATTTATTTTTGCATGGTTGTACAGCTGTACTATTTTTTCAAAATAACAAATCTGAATCTGAATCTGTATCTATTTATAATTTATGTCATTCTTCTGAGCGGGTGTCCAATTTCTGGACATCGCTGACTAGGAAATGCTTTTTTTACTTCAGATGATATATCATGCCCATTACAGTTATATTTCCCTTTGTATCTAGCTGTGGAATTTTATTTAAGGAGGATTTGAAGAAGAAGAATGCAGGATAGTATGATCACCTTATTGTGTGTGTGATTGATTATACCTGAACTTAATTTCTCATTACTAAGAGTAAGGTCAAATACTTGCTGCATCTGCAGTCAATATCATTAAGAAATGTTTTTTTTTTATTGTTTTAGATAAGGTATATTTTTATTACACTTGGACCACCCTATACGACCGTCGTAAACGGGGTGAGCACTGAAAAAGACATCAGCTCGAGATTTCGGCCTAGGTGTGAAGGCAGATCGCATGCGATGTGATTATCGTTTATGGCCAAATGATTTATGCCATAAGGGCCTACCAGAGACAGTGTTGCCATTTCTATCGAATTTCAATTTTTGAATTCATCATAAGATCAATTTGTTAAATTTTTTCGATTTGCAGAAAAGTTTTGAAGCTATAATTAATACGTTTTATTTTCTGTTAAAGCTTAAATTTATAAATGCTCACAAAATTGGGTTTAGTGGATGATAATTTCTACAGATTTTGTGTATTTGATGTTTTGTATGTTCTTTAGTGTCGTGTGATGCCGGCTACGAATAGCATCTCCCGATTTCTTTTCCGTGGGTGTCGTAAAAGGCAACTTGGGGACTCGTAATGCAATCTATGGCGATGGGCTGACAACCTGCCACTATGGGAATACATAATTTTCTAATGACCCTCAAATGTTTGGCAGACGTGGAGTATATGTCCGTTTTTGTGACCGCATGCGTTTTGACTACCCTGCAATGGGTTTCAGGCTTGATATAATTATGTATGTTTTTTCTTAAGCCTCATTGGTTTAACTCAATATATGGCAACACTAATCAGGGACGCTTGTATGATATACAGCATTGGATAACTTTATGGCTTCCAAATGGTGTTCATGTGTTAGTTCGTTATTGTTTTTACTGTGAATTATGATTTGTGGGAGTTTGTGTGATAACGTTTTTTATGTGTATGATATTCTGGGTGGAGAGGGTGTTATTTTGCGTTCTGTTCTATTATTTTTGTTCCTAAGGATTTTATTGCGTTTTATTTTAAATTTTGACGATTTTATTTGTGTTTATTTGAAAAAAAATTATATCCGATTAAAATTGAACTTTGAAAATTTATTTGTACTAATAATTGTGCAAACTCAAGTCAATGCGTGTCTATTTTTTTTATATCTTATACTATTTATCATTACAGTACTCCTAAGAACTAATACATATACATAGCCCCACAAAACCACTATCTTGGCTATCTATACAAAAAAATGATTGTAATGATACTCTATCTTAAATTTAATTTTGCAATATTTGTTATGACCGAATGAGTACTACTAGTAAGACTGGCCTAACGGTGTAGCGGATAGTACCCCTGCCTGCTACGCCAAGGGTCGTGGGTTTGATCCCCTCAAGATACAAACATATCTTAAGTAAATTTTCAAATATTTGTGTTTAGTCTAGGCCCGGCATTCTTTTTGTATATTATGTAATTATTTACAAGAAAACGGTATAAAAATATTAAATTGAACTATCTAGTAGTACAAGCTTTGCTATTTTCGGGGCTAGATGGCGCTGTGCGGATTGTCCAGGATATATTTATATTGATTTATTTCAAAGTAAACTTGGTAGTTGATTATATCCAATTCCTACAACAACAGACTTTAAAATAAAATAATTAGATGGATTAATTCATATAATTTGAATAAATGGAAGATATTTTCAATATTATTAAACCTTCCTCCTTTCACAACATCTATTTAGCATTCTATTTTAAGCTCAGCTACAAAAACAACGCTACGCTCTCTTACTACCCTGGTACAATAATAATGTTAAAATTTCTGTACCTAGCGCAAGCAGGATTCAACACGCATGGGAATTGTGGGTACCAAGGAAACTATTCTACCCATTCTACCTATGCTAAGCGTAGTGTCGCATCTGCAAGATATTATTGTTGCTTAGGGATGAGAACAAATAAACAATTATTAAAAAATACAGATTTTTTAAAATATTTCTCTAGGTATCTAACTTATTTTTTAAACATTTTTTTTTATGTATTATGTTAAGTACCTAGATATGACTTTCTAAAAGAGAATTTTGTAAAGTCCTACTTAGAAATAAATTATTTGATTTTTTGATTTTTGATTTTATTATATCTTATCTAACTTAACCCCCGTCATTTACTGGTATCTGGGTATATTGTTTGAAAAAAGATATTATTTTCAGAATTTCGAAAGAAACCAAATCAAAAGGGTTTGTTTTCTACTCAGCTAAATTATTTATATTATTTGACATGTGAAAAGAGAGAGAGAGAGAGAGTGAAAAGATTTCCTCGTCTCTCATTGGATTTATTCCCATTTTAGATTTTAATAAATAAAATGTTCCTTGTTTTCTTTTAAGTAATTAAAAATATATAAAATTGAAAAATATATTATTTCTATATTAATATTTAGGTCACGAAATTAAATCGATTATTATTGAAACCGAAATTAATTTTTTGGTACAGAAAGCACATCCTTACTGTTGCTCTGTGACTGTGGCATAACATGTAGTGTAAGTTACAGGTGCAGTGCAAAGTTTGGGCAAGTCGCGAAGTTCCCTGTAGTTAAACTATTAGGCAATCTTATCGACACGAATATTATGGAAGAGCATTTGACTAAGTTTCTTGCAAGATCTTCTGCCTGGAACATGGAAATTTTATTCTATGTAGCGTTTCGCCGGTTTATAATTACTTAGACGGCGGTCGTCACACAGAAATTTCAGAATCCTACTAGAAGGTTTTTTTGAAAAACTTCGACATTAAGGTTTATCAAGTTTTCTTTCAAGAAGTCGTCTCACGCGACAAATGGAAAAAGAAATATCGTTGAAAATATTATTTTGAATTGAACAAGATACATTAATTTGCAACCAACTAATCAAAAACTTCCTGTGCATTCAAAGACTAGTACCTACAATGTTATACCGTTTTAAAAATACTGGACTATGTTATTTTAGAGCATACTTCTTTATACTTCTAAAAAACAACAGTTAGCTCCAACCCTTGTATTCGAGATTTTCATACGGCAACATTCAAAATACAAGTACTTAGTTTAACCATGTTCAACCGTAGCGTATAGTAAAATAACAAGTCGCGTCGTCTTTTCATTGCACTTTGCTAACAAAGTCGGGGTTTTTGCCGGAGCCGTGCGCGCTGTAAATTTTATTATTTTAGTTTCCGTGAATAGTCGCCGATGTTAGTACTGTGTTTATTTAAGACGCAAGTTATTGTGTCTGGATTCCTTTATGGTGGGTGACATGGTAAAAGGACTACAGGCAACTTTGTTATTTTCTTCGAACAGAAAATAAAAAGTGGTATATGTCGAGGTGATTTTTTGTAAAAGGATCGTTTTGAATTTTTTGTATACCTACGTGTCTAACGGAAAGAAAACAACAAAATTCAAAAAAGGTTTACTTGCAAGCAATAATAAGTTTTGAGAGATTGGAAAACACATATCTAGAGGAGCCCGATTGCCCTATATTTGGAGGAATAAATTCCTAAAATTACCTTCTAACCTTACCTTAAATTAGCGCTGTCACTTTCCGTTAAATAGGTAAATAAAAGGATATGAGATATCAAAGTAAAAAAAACCTCAAGATAATTTTTAATCGTTTTTCTTCTTAATTACAAAGTAGATAAATATAATTTATTTACTAATAATTTTAGGCTATATACGCGTTTTCTGTCAAAATTATGCGACAGTGAAAAATTGGCGACTAAATTGTCTAGAAGTGGCGAAAACCCCATTGATATTTTTAAACATGACATGACTTCGATATCTCCAATCTTTTTCTAAACCTATTGGACAACAACTGATAGTGCTAACATAAGGTAGGCTAAGGTGTTTATTTCCTGTATTCAGGCCATTATTAACATTGCGCCATACAGCCTTTTTGGCGTAACCATTATAGACGTAGCAGCTTAAATTATTTAAGTATATTCTTTATTATGCACTAACAATACAATAATATTTGTTTTAAAAGTAGTTCACAAAGGTGAGCTTATCTCTATAAAGAGATCTCTTCCAGCCAACCTGTAAAACTAAGTACGAAATAAATACGTGCGGGGACAAGATTGCACACAAAGTAAAAATAAAAATTAAAAAAATTAAACAACAATTTGATAAATAATTATTTGATAATAGTCAAATAAATACACAAAGCTAAACTAATTGAACTATAAATACAAAACCAATATAATTATAAATATAAATACATAATATACAAATACAATAGGTACAAACAAGTACATACGTAAATATCAAGGTAGTGAAAGGTAGTGCTCTTTCAACCTTCTTTTGAAAGAGGATAAAGAAGGACAGTCCTTATTTTAAACCTTAACTAATATGCATGTGAAAATGTGTACTAAATGCCAACTATGTCTTCAATAAATACATACATAAATCACGCTCATATCCCTTACGGGGTAGGCTGAGCGTTAACGGCCGTAAAATGGATATTAACACCACATCTGACAAAAGTTTGAGGGTCAATCAGATAACTGTGTATCACTATAGTGACAGGTTGTCAGCACTTCGCTAAAAATGTCAATACTTATCTAACCCTCGAGTCCCTTAGTCGTCTCTTACGACACCCATGGGTAAGAAATGGGGTGATGCTATTGTAAGCCGGCATCACACGGTGTCTTCAATGATGGTCAAATAACTTTTCCCTATTATGTACACAATGAACGTCTTCAATCACAGCTTCTTCAAAGCCTTCAAGAATATTTTACCGCCATTACCATTGACTCGACATCGACTCGAATCCTATTCAAGTCTATCTAGAATCCAGTTGGAAAATCCGTCTGTCTGTCCGTCAATACCGAATTGCTGGCTGCCAGACCGCTGGATATACTGCTGCGTCGTAAATTTCGCAGACGCCTAATGTCCGTTTTAGGGATGCAATGCGGAACAGGGATGCTGTAGGCACAGCAATTTGGCTGTTTTTGCTGCACCAACAAAGTTACTTGATGTTCCATGATTTGGCAATATAACGCGAAATACATACATTAACAGCCACAACATACTCACCACGCTTGGCAGGTGGATTGTCAAACGCAGCGCAAGATGTTGTATTCACAGAGAACGCTGCTGACCATTCCCTGGATAAATATATCCCTTAGCCGCTTATTACGACGTCCACGATTTGCATAGGGGTGATTCTATTCCAAGCCGGCATCATACGGCTAATGCGACATAATATGTTTAAACTATTACAAATTTAATGTCCAGGAAAACATTATTTAAGGCCGCTGACTACAGGATTATATCACAGGATTCATAAAAAAAACGCTGCCTCTAGGAAGCTAAAATTTTATTAAAAATAGCAAAGCGCTCACAAGTTTTGAATATCTTTTATTTAAACTTTGTCTAGGAGTCAGGATTTCCGAAAGAAGTGGCTGTTCCGATGGCGTGGTAGATAGTACCCTTTCCTGCTACGTCGGGGGTCGTGGGTTCAATCCTCACATATCACAAGTGCTTGTAAGTTACTTTTCAAATATGTGTGTTTGGTCTAGGTGTAATTATTAAAAAAAATACAATCTACCTAGTTCCCATGCTTCTATTGGTTTACTTGAGACTGGATTACGCTGTGTTAATATCCAAGATATTTATTTATTTAAGTCACATGCTCACAGTTAATTAAGGCTTTTGGACGATAAAACTGCCTCAAAACGTATCAAAAGGTTCTTGCAAATATTTGTACCTAGAATACAGCGATTAAGTTGCGACAAGACTTCAGACATTCAACTTCAAACTAAACCCAATCTAGATCACCGCCTTCCCTATCTTCAGCAGACCAACCGGGCAGCCAGTGCAGTGGATAACGCGGAAGCAATTAAACTCGTAATTGTGGCTCGAATGCTGTTACATTGTTGAAAATGTCACTCTAGACAGTGATGGCGTGTTCTCTAGAGTTATTGTCTGCCTAACTGCCGCTGTGGTCTGTGCTTGTACTTGAGCTGAAGGTTGTGAGTTCAATTTTGAATAAAGACACACCAGAAAGAGTAACGAGAGAAAGTGAGTTTTGATAACCTGGGTAACATACATTTTTATTAGTTACTAGATTTTCGTCCAGTGGTTTCACCCACTGCGACTTATTTTCCCGTGGTAATAGTTATTTTCCCGCGGTAAAAAGTAGCCTATGTGTTATTCCAGGTTATACTCTATCTGTTTTTCAAATTTCATACAAATCGGTCAAGCCGTTTGGAAGCGAAGACGTAACAAACACACATACACACACACACACACACAAATTCCCAGATTTATAATATTAGTACGGATAGCAAGTGGGTTATCGAGTAAACGCCTTGGCTAGCGTTGCTTTGGAATAGGGCGGCTGGTAGCGACTGGATGGTGAAAATGGGAGATCGTGCCTAATGGTGTACCTTGGGAAAGGCCTACGTCCAGCAATGGACTTAAACATGTGTATATACGTACTTATATGCAATTTTTCCTGATTAAAACTTTACAATTTGTTTTATTATAAATTAATAAGGAGACAGTTTCACTTTTTTTTATTTTATTCACTTGGGTTGCTCACTTCTATTTGTGGAAATATAATACCTTTACAAATCCACGTAAATGCAAATTAGTCAATGGACTCTGCCTATTCACTATTGAACTAATCTGTCTTTAATCGCGTAGTCAAGCTTGTTTCCTGATTGGTAAATGTATTTGAGGCGTCTTAGACAATGTACTGATCCAACGTCTAATTATGTTCTACAGAGTGTAGGTATTTGTCTAGGTCAAAATCCCTTACACGTTCACGGACGGAAATTCTATGCAAGTCGATTTTGCACTCGTATCTGGACGCGACATAGCATCCTAACTTTGACCGCTTGTTGTGGGCAGAAATGCTTAAGAAGGCGGGTTTTCTTACTAAAAGTATGTAGTATAAAGTTTACTGTCATAATCTGCTCAATCTGGATGCGTTAACTGTCACATAAATAAGCTTTGGCACACATCTAAAAAACTGTTCCAACCCGCCCCCCGTGGCCCCCTTTTTCGCACACGAACGCTATAGCGGCCATGTTTGTATGAGATTTTGCTCAATCGCGTGCCATGTGCGCTGGAGTGTTTACACGTACACATCAAGTGATTTTCGCGCGCTGGCGCCATTTTGCTACTTCATTCATACCACCATAGGTATTGTTTTTGAATTATTTATGTGAAAATTATGACTGGAGTATGAGTAAACACATCTTATTTCACTTTATATTTGCTGAATAGCCTAGACTGCATTGCTAAAATAAACAAAAAGCGGGATTATAAAGGTATCAAAAGATGTGCTAACTTAGAACCAAAACGATTGATTTATCAACTCTAAATCTAAGTCAAAATATGTTCAGTTATTAGTGTTTGTAATTTTATCGTATTTGTTTCTATCGCAGTAGAATTTCATATAAATTTTACTACTCAAACGTGCATCAGGATTTGTTACCGTAAATATTACTGTTTATGGTCACAGATGTCGCCAAAAAGGCAAAAACTTGCCAATGTCAACGAAGAAGGCAAGCTTCTGAAATTATTTATAGAAGCATCTGACGATGGATCTTCGGCGGAGCACTAGCGTTGAAGAATCTGATTTATGACATGACAGAGATGTGACAGCAGTCGACTGATATAGCAGTCCTTGTCCTATATTGTGGTGAAAGATCTTAATCCTGGACGGTGCTTCTATAGCATTCGAATTCTATAGCATTTAGTTGTCACATTTAATGGTCAGACATGAATTTAATATGACGTCGATGCTATAGAAGACGTCAATTTCCCATACATTTTTTTTGTGTCAAACATGGGTGACGTACTGTCCGTGAACGTGTTAAAGATTTGTATAGTGTGGCATGCAAGTTTGACAAGCTTCCAAAATAATGAAATCATCTGTATAGGCATGTACAGCAGTGGCAAGTTAAAGTAGTTGTAGTTGTTCAAAAACCCATATGTATTTATGACTAAACTTTTCATTTACAACAATTTCATTTGAAATTATTATTTCGATTTTTCGTTTATAAGAACCATTCTGTCTTCGCACAATTTTATTTTAAAGTTTTCTGTAAGTAATTTTTTCTTTTGATATTAACAAATTTTCTTCTTTTCTTCCTCTCGATCACATTTTTAAAATGTAAAATTCTAGCAATCGTAAATCTAGTCGGTGAAAGCGCTCTATCTCTTTACTTTGTGATATTAGTATACCAACTAGGTGTTTTTTTTTTCGATCGTTGATCATTCTTTTATTTTATTGTTCATGTTTCCTGTCGCATTTGTACAACACCCTGCTTGTACGTTAAGCGATTATTACCTATGTCAGCCTCGTTAATTTCTGCTTTGAGGTGTCTGTGCTAATCTGACTCTGATTCGGATTCGCTTTCACCAATTATGGCAAAGACTGTAGCTTAGCTTTATCAGGTATGTTAAATAGTATAATTATCATTAATGGATGTGTCGAACAATATTCAAATCAGAAAATATGTGAATCGGAACAAATTATATCCTTTATTGTAAACGAAATAAGTAAACATACAGTTGAAAGTTAAAATTAAAACAACAGGCGAGCTTATTTATTTAAGAGATCTCTTCCAGCTAACCTAGCAGGGGTGAAAGATGGGAATACACAGGAATAGATACAAATAATTATTAAAAGTTCAATATAATTTATACATACAAAAATACTGAATTTAATACTCAAACACATAAAGCTAAAATAAAAATAAACAAATACTAACAAAATGCTTTGGGTAAAGTTGAGGTAAATTTCATAGAAGGTTCAACCTTTTATTTCTAGAAAAAAGCTTCAAATGTGGAACATAAGGTGCTATAATGTTCAATCACTGCAAAGACGTAATTTGAGAGCCCATCCACCGCAGTCGCCCCCAAAAAACCGTTTACTCAACATTCCTGCGACTCAGCCCCATAAAAAGTCCCCTAAAAATCTGGGAACAATATCATCGCTAATCAAGACTCAGTCTCGCTTCAAACGAGTGCAACTCAACAATAAAGAGGGAAAACGACCAATTCCCTCCCTACAAACTTCCGACGGAGAAAAAAGAGGCTTGTTGAGCGAAAATATTAGAATATTTCTGAAGTATTTTATGCTTGAGGATTTGATGAAGTCTGTGATCGAGGCCTAAACTTTTAGCTGTGTTTGACGTCCTATTTGTTTAACCTAGTTTTATTTTTTAGTATAGAATGAAGTGGACTTAAAAAAATAACTCCGTTTGTGGCACTTGCCGAGGAGTGATCCAAATATCTCGGATTTGGGTTTGAATTTGCTTGCTTAATGTGAAATGAAATTGTCTTTATTCAATGTAGGATAGTTTTATCACTTCTATATCATGTCCTTTTTATAATTAATATTACATGATTTTTTGTATTGTAAATACTATGTCATCTAGGTAAAACTTGACCGCACAATTTTACGACTATCATTAAGTCCTTGTTGGTTCATATTTAATTATTTAATGTAATATATAATAATAATATTTAATGTAATATTCAATTAAATAATTTAATTCATAATTAATGCACCAGTAGGTACCTACTTCAGTAAATATCTCTTATACAAATAACTTCAAGAAGCAAGAACGCAAATTCTAGTCATGCAACCGTTTTATCTATGCGGCACTGCGACGCCTCGTAGCTTGGACGCCTTTGTCTTTATGAAATATGATTTCAAACGCGTCGCCTCTAATGTGCCGGCCGACGTCCTTTGAAACTAAAGAGACATTCTAGTTAGCCTTCCCGGACAATCTGTCTTGTAACTTTTCCTCCTTTACTCCAGATTCCTGGCAAATCATGCCATAATTTTTCCGATAATGATCAAATGATATTTTTCAAATTCAGCTACTTTTTTATATTACTTACCTACGGATCTATGCCTTCTATAACGAAATATTAAAGTTGCTAAATGTCTAAAATGCAGCAATAAATATAACCTTACATACATAGCCACATGTCGCCAATATCCTTTGTGGGGTAGGCAGAGCGTTAACGGCCGTAGAAATAGAGTCACTATCGCCACGTTTGACAAATATTTAAGGGCCGTTTTAGAAAACTCGTGTATCACTTAAATGCCATGATGCCTAAACTTGTAATATACATGAAACCCTTGACACACGGGGGGGACCCCAAGAAATAAGATGACGCTTTTTCTTAGCTGGGATCACACAACATAAATAAATAGAAACCAGAATAAAGCTAATTACGAACAAAAACCACATCGACATGTTGAGCGATGATGGAGAAAATTTTCATTTTTTTTTCAACATGATCCAATTTGTTTTAAAAGAGGTGGTTAATACACAGTTAGATGTCTTTACGTCTTTTTACTTGGCTTCCGCCGCCTTTTGTGAGGGCTCGTCAACAGGGAAAAAGTCTTAGAAGTTTCATATCTCGTTTTTGGAGAGCTGTTTGCGTTTTAAAATTGTCGCTGGTGTTGATGGAAAAGTTATTTTTTTGGCACAAACTCGGGATTATGATGGAGTACGTCGTGAATTTGTTTGACGGTTTACGGATTAAAGAAGATAAAGCTTGTATTGCAAGGTTCTTTGTTGTTGACTTGACTGAAATATTAAGAATATAAACAATGATAACAATGAAATATTGTTTGCTGTTGTTTCTTTTGATAAAAAAACATTACTTCCACGTTACCGTAAGATCCAACAAGTAAATAAAAAAGACTTGTTAATTGGAAAAAAGAAAGTTTTTTGAACCAACTATGAACTCTCATGCTTTGAACTTTCATATATCTAAGGTTGCAACAATTTTTATCAGTCGAGGCTGTTAGAAAGGCAAACTTAGGCAGTTGTAGCAAAAACGCCACACGCACCAAAGTGATTTTGAGAACATCTTAAATAAAAACAAAAAAACAAAAAGCTTAGTACGCATAATGCAGCCTGTAATATATTGAAAATAAACATCTTAATTTGAAAATAGTCAATTAGTTTGGAAAAGAATAACGTAGACTGAGTAAACTTTGTCACACCAGTCAGTTCAATAAATGTATTTCAGCATAAGTAAGTAAGTACACACAGAACTTGAATGTTTTTCTCACATAGTGTTGATTGCAATGGACATAAGGTTGAGTAAAAATAAATAAAGTAAATGATATTTCTTCAGCTTTTTCTAGATTTTTAGATACAATAGGGTTTGCAGAACTTGCGAAATTGCACCGCAGGCAGGATTTGAACCTTCGACTTTTGCTATTACTAGTAGCGGCGCTTCTTGCATGTTCTTCAAAGTTGTACCCACGTTGTACCTATAACTAAAAGGTTGAAGTGTTTTAAACATTTTGTACTCAATTAGTCTACTTTCAATTAGCACAGTATCGTGTAATGTCGGCTTAGAATAGCATCACCCCTTTTCACAAAAGGCGATTCAGGGACTCGAGATTTACTTGTTTTCTACAACTTGAAGCGATGGACTGACAACTTGCCACTATGGTGATCAACAATTTTCTGAATGCCCCTTTAAATATTTGTCAGATGTAGCGTAAATCTTAGTTTTTTACGGCCGTTTATGCTCTACCTACCTCGCAAGGAATATTATACCTATGTTTGTCTATTAGCAAAGAATCTTTAGCAGAAACACCGTTTGATTTGGCCACGGGAACCCGCTAACGTTAGTTGAATTATTTACACAATGGAAGCTCCGTTTCCAGAGAATGTGTAAACATTATGTTAAGTTTACAGAGATGCTCAGTAAAAATATATGTACAACGTCAACGCCAATTTTGCCTTGACTGGCCCGATGGCGTAGTGGATGGTACCCTTGCCTGCTACGCAGAGGGTCGTGGGTTCCATCCCCACACAGCACACGTGTTTGTAAGTTACTTTTAAATATTTGTGTCGAGTTTGAGTCTTGTCTCTTCGTGTGGGACACCGAGTCGTCCAAGGATAGGATGAACCCTGGTGTAATGAGTTTAAAGGGCTGCTGACAGTACAACTCTCTTTACTTTACCCCAAGTTAATTCAGAACAGTACAAACCCAGCGGTGACGGACAGATGGTAAGACAGACGGTCGGTTACTCGGGTGGAAATTGTTCGGCTTAAAACCGTTAAGTTCGGGTTCATTTTGGAATTCCCTGAAAGCGTTGCTTGAAAGCTTATTGATTGGGCTTTTGAGAAATCGTTAAAAGCTATCAAAGGGATTAGAAGCACGAAATAGGTTGGTACTTAGTAGATCCTTTCTAAGGAAACTAACAAATTGAAGAGCCTTTTAAGAAAACTAGCAAAGTGTTTGCCGCGAGCAGGATTTGAACCTGCGGCTCTTGCTATCACTAGTAGCGATGTCTCTTCCATCAGGGCTACCGCGGCTCATTCATTGCACGCGAATTTTGCACGTGTATCTTGATTTTAAATACGCGTAGCATGACTCTATCTACCGCGTTATCTTTAGTACAACGAATTCCCAACAACTAATTCATTATTTAATCTTGCAAGTTTCACAAAATTTTACACTTATCACGGGAATAATTAAAAAAAAATGTATTTTATGTTCATTACATACATACTCCGAAAGAACAGATTTTTTAATCCTCAGTTAATACATCATAGGTAAAAAATTTAACTTGGTGGTTCCATAATGCTGGCTTTTTTGATGGAGTTTACCCGCAAATATTCTTGTGGTTTTTCTATCAACAAGCCCAATGGCGCCTTTGTGATGAGACTTATCTGAATATAGAATAAAATATATAATATTATAATAAATATTTGAATAAGGTTCGTTTCATAGCTTAAATTCTTTACGAGTATTTATTGAAGAATTTAATATAACCGTGTGATGCCGGCTAAGAATAGCATTACCCCATTTCTTACCCGTGGGTGTTGTAAGAGGCGACCAAGAAACTCGAGGGTGTGTATTGCAATTTAGGCGATGTGCTGACAATTTGTTACCATGGCGATACACAGTTTTCCGAATGACCCTCGAATGTTTGTCAGACGTGGCGTAAATGTCCGTTTTATGCAGCCATTTACGCTCTGCCTATTCCTGCAAGGGATATGTCTGTTTAAGATTCATGATTAATCACTCATTCTAACCATATTACCACATTGTAACTAATTACCTAGTAGATTGATTTCAAAATGCTCGTTCAAGCCGCGGTTACTAAAGGTAAACACAGATACCAAGTAGGGAACTTACAATAACATCCCACCCCCACATCTCGGTAACAATAAACAGATCATTGGTGCGTGCGCGCAGCTGGCCCGACTGAGACATAAGATATATGGCACACTGATTTAGGGTTCGGCGGAAAGCAAATATTTTGGAAAAATGCTTTAATTATCCAAAAACGTGCGAGTGTGGCGCATCACAAACAATGCCACTTTTTATATTATACCTCGTCAAGATTTGCCCACAGAAGGGCCTGATTACAACAAAACAAAATTGACGTCGCCGCGCCACCTTCTTCGCTCAAAGACTCTAATCCAGGGTTCACAGCCAATTACGCAAAAAGCAGAAGAAGACCTAAAAGTAGAGAAAAACAAAAATAAGAGCAATTTAATTCACATTAAGAAAAAATATCTATTACGTACTCCTGTACGTAATAGATCATCATTGGCCTCACACGTCTGTGACAGACGATTTAAACAGTGTCTGAGGCAGACACTGCGTTGCCTGGGACGCAATTATGGAAAACGTAATAGATAGTAAGATAAAAAATAAATCAACCAAAAATAACAATAAGCCTTAATATTTACCTTTTATAATAAGAAACACTTCACGCACTTAATATCCTTTAAATAAAATAGTTATTTGGTGATTTGGATATAAGTTTTTTCTAGAATTTATAACACTAGAAGATTGTTGTATGCACTTACGTCAATAATGTTTATTTAGAAATGCTATAATGTACACTTCGTTATCTACTGAACCCCCGATACCGGACTTTCGGCTCTACCTTCAGTTTTTTTATCTAGCCGCTTGAGGACCCCGTTGCGTTATGTTATCTTGAGGTCGGATGCATCAACAGATACTTTATTGTTTTGAATTTAAATTGGGTCGTTTTCGTATGATTTGTGTGAGAGGATGCGTGTTTCCGTAACCAATTTACATTGTTTATTGATCTGTGGTTGGGTTTCTTTTGTTATGTTGGTACATTATTGTTACTCTATGATAATGAGATATGCGAGTTTTTTTAATACATACGTATATCACGGCTTGATCCTTTGCACGGTAGGCAGAGCGAAAAACACCGTAAAAACAAGCATTTACGCTACGCCTGACAAATATTTTGATGGTCGTTCAGAAAATTGTGTATCGCTATAGTGACGGGTTGTCAGTTAATCGCCTTAAATTGCAATAAGACCCATAGTCGCCTCTTACGATACACATGGGTAAGAGTTGTGGGTGATGCTATTCAAAGCCGGCATAACGCTGTAAGTAAAGTACCTCGTCTTTCGTGAAGACGAAGTATTTATTCTGAACCTGAATTTATAACTTGTACCTTTGATATTAATTTCATACTATGTTGATGTTATTGTAGTAGTCAATATAATAATTCACACTTATACAGCCATGACCAAAGCATGGTATTTAGCACACGATTCAAATTTCAATAGCAGCTATTTATGGCTCAATTTTATGGGCATATCTAATTGATTAGGCCGTGCTCCCACTTGTCGTCCGTCGCTGCGTATTTTTAAGGGCGGGCCTTGAGAAAAATGGGTATTTTTGGATGCACGCAATTTTGTTGGTGAATACGATAAACATTTTATTTTTATGTATAATGATTTTTCATTATATTATCTAGATTTTAGTCGCTGGAAAACACGATTAAAGAAAGTTTGCTCGATAGATTTATTTTTCAAAGTTTAGTCTATTTTCACACTTTTTTGCGTTTTGTATAGCAATCTTAAGAACATAACACATTATTTTTTGCTCATACGATACGTCTTGTACATTACTAGATTCTTGTCGTGCAGTTTTTTGATAACTTGTTTATGTGGCGAGAAATTTCCAAAACATTGAAAATTTGTCTAAATATGGCGATTCCGCTCTGTTCTCACACACAGGATTTGTCATTAGTGGGAAAGGGACGTTTAAAAGTTCGAGGCAGGCCCTTAACTCACCGTAACGCATGCGTCTGTCAGACGAAAGAAAATTGCGAATTCTGTTCTTATTTTTATACAAACACAGTTGCGATGCATCTAACATTTGTTTAAGACTTTTGCGCTTTATACACATTATTATGGTTTAATAAAATTTAAAAGTAGTAAAATTATTAGGTTTAGTTAGTAAGGTTTAGTAAAATTATTGTAACGGCTGGTGAGGAGAGGAGCTATTGGCTGGTGAGATGAGCAGTGTAAAGCGAAGTGGTGTGGAGCGATATTATACAAAGAGGTGAGGCGTGGTGAGGTGCGGAGGTGAGGTGAGCATAGAGGAGAGTCAAAAATGACGTTCATTCGAATTTGGATTTTGATGTGACATCGGCGTTTTTCACTTTTTCGTAAAAATTGAGAATTTGTATTGAAAAATATTATCGAATATAAAGCATTGTGATTCCAAGAAACTCTTTTATTCGCTAAAATATCCTGACGATAATATTATTATGGAGGCCTACCATGATCTTTTTAAAATCCTTCCCTATTCCATTCAGTTGCTATGCAGGCTTGAAACAGGATTGTTTAAAATCGTACCATGACGACCCCTTTTTTGAACGATAACTGCCCTGCAACTGCCCTGATTCCAAAAAAGGTGAACGATTAGGCTTGTCTCTGACTTACTAAAATGTGATTGAGCGACGTTCTGAAACTTGCTTATTAGAAAATGCAGCAGTTTTGAAATGCATATTTACATAATGTTTACTATAAAAAATACCTCAAAACGTAAAAGACTCGAAATAAAATTCACAAATATTAAACATGAATCGAAAAAACATAATAACGGTTGAAATATAGTCTCTGAAAATAGGATTTTATTGACGCAAGAAAACCGGAACTTAGCTTAGGAACGCACTTCGGAAAAGTGACAATTCACCTCTACTATAATGCTACGTTCACATTACGCACCTGCTCCTGCTCCTGCCGCTACCGCGAATATTGCTCGAAATATTTCCGACGAAGTATCAACGCCAGTAAGTATTCACACACTGCCGTCGTACTTTTCTTGCAGTAATACGAATGAGCGAGATAGCAATACATTACACAAGCGCTCCTGCTGCCGTTCCTTTGAATTCACGAAATACCAACAATCGAGGGCTCACGGGAAGTGGCAGCGGCATGAGTTGCTGCGCGAGAAACCTGTTTACATGCTTGCGCTTCCTACTTACCTTACTATTTCCCTGTTCATAGCTCGAGTGTGTGAACGCGGCATAAGCTCTTATAGCAGGGCTAAAAGAAGACCGCTCAGATTTTCGTACTACCACCTCTTTTTAACGAGCCTTCTTCAAGGCTGCTTTGATTTGACATTTGAATCGTTCACTTGTCGTTCACCTATTTCTTATGTATAAAATTCATACCATGAGACCAAGTTTGACAACGCAAAAACGGATATTGCACGTCTGGGACGTCAAATAAACCGATTGCTAAAAAGCTAGTCGAGAGTAGATAAAACAAGATTGTTTTGAGTTTATGTCAAAAGTTTCTGATGATTTTCGAGTATTTTTTCGTTGAAAAGTGTATTTTTTTGTTGAAAAGTGTAAGTCGATCGTTAAAGGTTTGTGGAATTTTAAATTGATACCTAAATATTTCAAAAAGATGAAAGATTGCATTTGTGTTGTGGCTGCAGTTGTTAAGTATAATATTATTGTTATTATAATTTCATTCATTACAGGTGTGTGATGACTATGAAATGTATGAATTTCTGCAAAGCGAATATCGTTAGGACAGGAAACAAAAACGTTTAAGGAATCTTTTGAATTAAAGGATGACGAATTTAAATAGGAATACAGGTAATATTAATTGATTTACTTATATTAACTAAAACAAAAAAGGTATCTACAAGTTACCTATTATCCTAATGCTTATTTTATTAGGCTATCATCAGATTTAGCCTCTGTGATGAGCTGGAGCCATTCATGCCAACAAATCCAAAAAGAGCCAAGGATTTGCTAATAGAAACAAGCAATTTGCAAATGAATTATTTTATTTAGTACATAGCATAATATGTTAAAATATACTTCCCATAGTAAAGTCAATCAGCTGATTGTGATTTTCTATGGGAGGTATTTTTTGTCCTTTCCTGACATATGTTTTTAGGGGAAAGTTGTTCAGTTTAACGGTCTGAATGCACCCTGTTAGTATTCGGCGAGCTGTTCCTTACACCCTGTATATATAAGTTAGGATACAACTACAACAGCCACAACAGTCCACCGATGAACTTGGGGGAGGCCCCAATGGGGGGAAATTTGCCATACTCACCACGCTTGGCAAACGCAGTGCAAGGTGTTATATATGTTTACAGAGAACGAAGACATGGCTCTATTATAATCGACGTCTATATAATTATAGACAGCAATAGGGACCGATAGTTTAACGTGCCCTTCAAACACGGAATTCGCGCAATTTTTACTTCCTGTTTTGTAACATATCAAAAAATGAAAAAATCTGTTTGGATACTCGTGTCGTTTTATTCTATTTCTTCTTAGTTTAAATTGCGTATACTCGGAGTCGATGGCTCTGAAAGTACCTAATGCAATTTATAGCGACTTCTTTAAATTATCCTGCAGTCGAAATTGCCTCGCTGTTCCTTATAGATATGTATTACAAATCATTAAACAAACAACAATGAAAAAAAAAACATTTTTACTAAAATAAAATTTATTTTTATTAAATTTATGTTAGAGATATAACAAATAAACTTGACGACACCAAGCATATAATTATTATTAAAGGTACTTAAGTAAAATAAATTAACTGTTACAGGTGATTCTGGTTATCCTCAAAGGAAATACCTGATAACACCGATTTTGGATGCTGAAGCGGAGAGTCCAGAATCGCATTACACGAAAACGCACGTCCACACCAGGAACATTATCCAGCGGACTATCGGTGTGCTAAAAGCATGCTGTAGGTGTTTGTTGGCGCATAGGGTTCTTCACTACGAGCCTGACGTCACTGGTTCCATTGTTAATGCTTGTGTCATTCTACACAACATTTGCAATGCAGCTAGTTTGCCAGTTCCTGAGCCCACAGAAGAAGAGGCTCGAACTGAAGCTCTTATGCAGCCAATAACAACGAGCCTACAACGAAGAAGGACGACAAAATTAGCCATTGCAGTCCGGTTTTGTAGCTAGGCGAGAACTCCTTAACTCCTTTTGTGGGTTCTGCGCCAGCGACCCTGAAAGTATAAAATAATTGTTATGTTAGAATTTAAAGTAAAATTACTGAATTTACTTCAGTTTAGACTCGTAAGCTATTCAAAATGGATTCATTGAAGAAGAAATAATTAATGTAAATAAGTTAAATAAAAATATTTAAACATAGTTTGACTATAATTTCAAATAAAAATTGGCCAAGTACGAGTCAGATTTGCCGACAGATGGTTTCGTAATAAGGTGAAGATACATTTCTGTGATCCCATCCCTAGCCATAAATTGCAAAACCCATGTAGCCTTCTAGTCCCTTAGTCGCCGGTGTCTTTTACTGATAATATATTTTCTCACCTTGATTCTACCTCTATTCTCTCTAGAATAGACACTATATTGCCGAGAAATGCAACAGCTCGTCGAATAGACCGACTATTGTTTAGCTCGGCACGCGCCCGATCCCGAGATGCTGCCACCAGTAGCTCCCTCGCATCAGCAGCTGTCAGGCGTCGTCGTCGTCTTCCGCGACGTAGAACAGCCAGTGGTGACCGCGGCGGCGGATTATTTTCCTGCTCTTCGGAAACACTTTCACTACTTGTTTCCAGTGTTTCAGCGGCTACTGGACCGGCCTGTCGAAAATAATACATAAATTATATACAATACTTGTACAGGGTGTAAGGGACAGACATCCGAATAGGGTGCATTGAGATTATGAAACTGAACAACTTTCCGTAAAAAAAATATTTTAGGGAACGTGTATATTATCTTGACATCCTGTAGTAAATGCAGTCAGCTAATCGTGATTATGGGAGGTCGTTTTTTTTTCTTCTCCTGACATATGTTTCTAGGGGAAAGTTGTTCAGTTTCAGGGTCTGCATGCATCCTACCAGTATTTGGCGGGCTGTCTCTTAACCTGGTATAAACACAACACACACATACACACGCGGTGATAAACTTATATATATATAGATCACGGTTTTGTTGTGTATCTGGCTTCACGGACGACTAGCGTTACAGGCAGCTCACTCTGCTTGTAACATATCGTCGGTTGAATCATAAAAGGGCGTAACTGTTTTTTTATAACTTTACAGGAGAGCAAATTAAAGAAATCAGCGACCAGTTTGACGGTCATACAAAAGTTATCTTAATATTTATTTAAAAGGTAATTAAATTATTTCATAGCAAATTTAATCCTTTATAGCCAGTTATTAATAGATTTCCGATAACTTTATAAATTAATGAGATATTTTACTTTTTTTCACTGAAGATCCACTTACGCCTATTCGTGATGTAACATTTTGTTATAATTATCACTTGTGTCCATTTATATTAAAGTAAATTTGAACATAATGTATGAAATATTATATATTTGAATATACAATTAGACACTTCTAATCAAATGAATCAGTCTGAACATCTCTCAAAGAGATATGCATACAGTTATAGGTAATCAAATAAATCAGTCTAAAAAAACATAAAAATAAAATGTATGGATTATTATATATTTTAACGTACAGTTAGACACTTATAATCAAATAAATCAGTCTGAACATCTCTCAAAGAGATATGCATATATTCTTTATTAGATACATACATCAGCCTATTACAGTCCACTGCTGGACGTAGGCCTCCCCCAGGGTACTCCATAGGGCACGATCTCCCGTTTTCGCCATCCAGTCGCTACCAGCCCCCATTTTTAAGGCCTCGGTCCATCTGGCCAGATGTCGTCCAACACTACGCTTGCTGAGGCGTGGCCTCCACACGAGAACCCATTTACTCCACCGTCCGTCAGTTCCACGACAAATGTGCCCAGCCCACTGCCACTTCAGTTTGCTACACTTCCAGACTTTGTCCGTAACTTTGATCTTTTTGCGGATAGTCTAATTTCGATTCTCATTTTATCCATTATAGAGATACCGAGCATAGACATTTCCATAGCTCTCTGAGTGACATGTAACCGGTAGGCTAGTTTTAATGTCAGGTTCCACGTCTCGGCGCCATAGATCATGACTGACAGGACGCACTGATCGAACACCTTGGTCTTGAGGCATTGTGGCAATGACAAGGGTGATTCCAAAATATGACGCAACTTCCCAAATGCTGCCCAGCCCAGCTCTACTCTTCTGGTGATTTCAGCCTCAAAGTTATCTACCCAGCTGCAAAGTTTGCCCAAGGTACACATACTTCTGGACAACTTCAAGGGCTATACCTTTGACGGAGACCGGCTCGGGGATGATGTGTTGATTGAACATGACTTTCGTCTTGTCCAAGTTCATCCCGAGTCCAACACGTCTCGAGGCGACGTTCAGACTGGTCAGCATTTTTTGCAGATCCTGCAGCGATTCGGCCATTATTACTATATCGTCGGCAAAGCGGAGATGTGCGAGATATTTGCCGTTGACGTTGATGCCTAGTCCATCCCACTGCAAAGTTTTAAAGATATCCTCCAGCGAATTGATGAAATGTTTCGGGGATATAACTTCACCCTGTCTTACAGCTCGGAGTAGTTTGAAGGATCCTGTTTTGTGATTTTGTAATTGGACGGATATTGTTGCCATTTGATAGAGGGTTCTTAGCCCCTCCACATATCGCCAATCTACCTGGCACCGCTGTAAGGACTCCAAAACAGCCCAGGTTTCGATGGAGTCGAAGGCTTTTTTGTAGTCCACAAAGGCCTTACACAGCGGTTGGTTATACTCTTCTGACTTCTGTATAACCTGCCGTACAGTATGGATGTGGTCCACGGCGCTGAAGCCTTTACGAAACCCGGCCTGTTCCGGTGGCTGGAAGGCGTGAAATCTTAATGGCACCGCTGCAAGGACTCCAAAACAGCCCAGGCTTCGATGGAGACAAACGATTCGTAACGACTCTCGAGAACAGCTTATAGACGTGGCTCAGAAGTGTGATCGGACTGTAGTTTTGAGAAGTGTTTTGTCTCCTTTCTTGAAAAACAATGCCACAACAATTCTGCTTCACGCCTTCGGGGTTGTCTCATTGGCTATAACAAAGATGCCAGAGTTAACAGAATAGCCTTTACAGCTCCTCCAGAACAGTTTTTCCACCAGCTTTAAGTAGCTCAGAGGCCACTCCGTCTGCACCGGGAGCCTTCCCATTCTTAAGCGCTGCCCCGATTTCGTCTACATCCACGTCCGGGAGATCGTCTGTAAAGTGGCGAGAGAGTGGAGCTCTGGGTACTGTGGTCGCGTCAGGTGGCGGTTTCTGCGCATGCGGCGAGGCATACAGATTCCCGTAGAAGCCTTCAATTTCAGCGAGAATCTCTGGATGTGATAGTTGCACCATTCGAGGTAGTTATGAGTTATAGTTACTACTACTAGAGCTAGAAACAAAAGACATGGAAATTTGTTTAACACCTTGCCTCACTTACGCTTGCCAACTATGGCCATTAACACAAATAACGTTGAACCAAATAAGAGTGTGTCAAAGAGGTATAGAAGTAAGCTAGCCAAGAATGTTGGCAAGCATGTACTTCAGATGAAATGGAGATGGACAGGTCACACCCACAGAGTGCATGAACTGCAGTCGCCTATTCGTAAAAATTATTGAAGTATGAAACAGTAGTTAAGTCTCTTCGTGATTGTTCGTGCAGTCTTCTAGGACAGGAATTCAGATAAGTCCTCTCGTGACATTAAAATATGCATATTTTTCAAAGCCGTGGTGTATAAAACTAACAATCGCCATTTTGTTGGTTACGCCCTTTTGTGATTCGACCGACGATATGCAGAGTGGAGACCTTTTTTAGTCGTATAAGTACCAACATTTCAGATATATGTATTTTAGTTTAGTATCTAATTAAATGTGACTCTGAATTATGTGGCGTGAATGTTTATTTTTACGACAGTTTACGCTCTGCTTACACCGCAAGGGATATAGGGGTGATATATGTATGTATGTGTATGTAATAGCAGAAATCAAAACCTTAACTCTTTTCGCTGTGGCCCCAAAATCACCGTTTTGCCTCCTATTCGGGCCGTCGGGGGGTCATATTGACCGCGGTTTTTGACCAAAATGAAAGACGAAAATTTTCCAGTGGAGATCTTTCTCGCTGCAGGGGTGGAGTGAATACCTCCTCGGTAGCACTTGCACTACCGTTCGGCTGCTGGGTTTCTGCTACTGGTAGGCTTGCCTGTTTGAAAATTGTTGGGTATGAGAGCACTTATTATTTACAACATATCCAGAGTTTCTTCTAGGCTGTAACAGAAAAGGACTTCTCTCACTAACTTTCTTACTCAATTTCGATGGGTGGAAAGAAAATCGTTCTGGCCCCAAAATCACCTTTTGCCTTTAGGGTCCCGAGAGGTCATATTTTCCCTGGTTTTTAGGCCAAGTGGATTCACAATCACTCTAGTCTTACTTCATATCAAAATATTAACATATAAATTTTGTGAAATCGTGTTGCAGTCGCGATGGTAAGTTTTTGAATGATGAACAACAACGTAAACAACTAAGAAAACATTGGCATTAGCCAGCATAATTTGAACAAGGTAAAAAGGAGGTGGCGTAACACCACATAAGTAGGTAACTATTACTTACGAAATCGTCGTTTATGACCTCTATTTATGCAAAATTAAATAATATAATTAACAATTTACAAATTTACCACCAATTCACCGAAGTGCGTTCAAAAGCTATAACTAAGTTTTTCTTGTGTTCATAAGAAAATATTTTGAAACGAGAATTTTTTAAGCTTTTGTTTTTGAAGTTTTAGTTTGATATTTATAACTTTGTTACGTTTTTTTTACATTTTTGTACAATTTTCCAGTAAATATTCTGTAAACATCCAAATTTATTTATAAAAAACTCCAGTATAAAGTAAAAGCTTTATTTTAAGCAATTTTCAGAACGTTTGTCAATGACAATTGAAAAGACCATAGACAAGCCCAAGCGTTCACCTTTTTTGGAATCCATGCAATTATCGTTCATCCAAAAATACGTCATGGTACGATTTTAAACAATCCTGTTTCAAGCCTGCATAGAAACTGAATGGAATAGGCACGGAATAGGGAAGGATTTTCAAAACTTTTTTTTTTGGCTCTAGTTTTGACTTTGTGCCAGTGTCGAGATGTTTATTTTTATTGTATGATAGGCATCGAGATACCGGTGACACAAAATAGAGAATGTACAGAAGGATCACTCGGGCCTTTTTTTGGTTATTTCCGCTTTCGGCAAGGGCTGCCACAGTTTTCTTCCCGATTTTTTAAAATGGAGTAGATACCTAAACATACAGAGAGTAACAGAAAGGGTAATGGTTCAGTTTCATGAGCGAAACAATTTTCCCCATGAAACATCTTATTTTATCTTATCTATCTTATCTTATCTTATTACAATTATTGTGAAATGGGGAATGAAGAGTAGGTAAGTACCTGCTCTGGGGCTGTTGAGACCTTTTTGTCTGGCATGACAAATACAGAAATTGACCTTCATTTCGATGAAATTTGAAAATCTGTATTTTATTTTACTTTTTGACATTATTGGCTATTATTTTTGCAAAAAACTATTATTCTACATACGGGTTTGCTTGCGGGGTAGGCATAGCATAAACGGCCGTATAATACGGACATTTATGCCGCGTCTGACAAACGTTTGAGGGTCAATTTGTGTATCACCATGTGACAGGTTGTCAGCCCATTGCCTCAAATTGCAATACACATGTAACCCTCGAGTCCCTTAATCGCTTCTAACGATACCCACGAGAAAGAAATGGGGGTAATGCTATTCTAAGCCGGCATTACACGGCATATTATTATAATAGTATTATATTTCGATGAGACATAAAAGTTCAGATTCATGTTCAGGTTTATTCAGTAAGGAGTATTAATTCCTTTCTCCTTTTTTATCTTTTGAATAATTATTTACCATTTAGACAAGGCCCATAAGAAGTGATTATTGCATCTGCCATTAAATATTCTTTTACATTCCCAAATGCGTGTGGCATTTCAAACTTCAAATTTTCGCATAGATTCTCATAAATTTATTTTGGTAGCCGCTCTAGTAATTATATACTTATCTATAACCGCTGATGATAGACCCCAATTTGAGTGACAACTATGTATGTAAACAAACAAAGCATATCAGCTTATTTTGCAAATTCCATTGAACTTAGTTTTCGAGCATACAACAAGAAATTGAATTAGTTTTCGAGGCTTCTGTGTAGATAAATAAGTATTGTGCTATTGTCCAAGGGATTGTTGCTACTGTTCTATACCGTGATTCCGTCTGCCATTTCGCAACGGCCACCTCGGTAGAAATCGTTTTTGTAATGGCCAGTAGACAGTAAAACGAGTGGTAAAGTACTCAAGTAAGTTAATATTTTGTTAATTTTACCTCCTTGCTCTATCTGAATTAGTTTGTGGTCGATGCAACATATTTTTAACTACACAAATCATGTTGTTGTTTGGCATAGTTTTACGCTAGTACTATTAATTATACTGTGGTTTTACTACCAGCTGCCTGCTTGACGCTAACTCTCTTTGGGAATACTATCGTAGGTGTAATTACCGCACCATGCGGCTGGTCTCCAGTCCAATCCACGTCGCCTTTTACTACATATTTTGAGTGAGGGGGGGCAGTACCTATTCATATCCGCTCCCACACATGGTTGCCCGCAAATGCCTATTAAAATTTAAGTATTGAATAACTATCGCATGTATTTTTCTTCAACAGGGCAATCAAGCTGCTGATACTTTTGTATAAAAAGCTATCTCTAGGGCATACTCTACTCCAGCATTTGCCAAAAATGTATCTGTGGGCCTCAGAACGTTGTTGGGTACTATTACTGGGGTAGCTCAGGGCGGCGCGGCGTCTGACGGACGGTTACCGATACCAGGGAGCGGAGCAGATGATGGCAGCATTTTATTTTTTCACCAGAGGACAATAAAAAATGGGCTAAAATAGGCTAATTAGATAGATAGATATATTGATGAAAAATAAAGAAATATTACATCATTTTGAGTATTTTTATTTAAAAAAGTTTGAAATATATATAAAACAGGTACCTACTTAACTATCTGAATCTTATTTATACAGGTTGTTGGGAAAAGATACTGCGTTCCTTTGAACCACGCAGTCTATACGTATAACAATGAATGTTTGCTATTTAAAAAAAATTGTGAATGAAATGTCGTGCTTTTTCAGAGGACTTCTGGCATGTTATACTCCTTAGATACATGGTAGATAGCAGTTATAATCTGAAATAATAATTACAGAGTAAACGTAACTATGCAAGGAAGAGTATAAAAAACGAATGCTTCGGTACTTACAGTCTCAGCTCATTTAGGTAGGGTTTGACATTTATTGGTTAAAATCACATGAATTATTGGATTGTTTTTTCTTGGTACGAAAATGGCATTCCAGAAAATCCAGTACTTCATACTCCTCATACATCTGCAAGAGGCTAAACAAAACTATTAAGTAAAAAAGTAGACTATATTGCAGTATGTTTTACAATACCTAACGACAATATTTACCTACAAGTTTAAGGCTTTCCCCTTTATGAGCAATTCAGCAAAAAATCACAAAATAATATAGCTACAACCAAGCCATAACACAAAAGTCCACCTAAATATATTACCCACATGTTTTTTTACAAACCTTTAACGTCCAACGAAAGATACTGAGCCGCTTCATTAAAAATTGCACAACTCAATATGAGAAAAGTCTAAAAAATCATAATACTTATATTAAAATATTTTCGCAAAATATTGTTTTTAAACTACTGTCACTAGCTTTTAGCATTTTTGACGTTTCTGAAACGTCAAATAAACCGTGCAATATCCGTTTTGGTGTCATAGTACGAATTTTCAAATATTTTCATACAAAGAAAAAGGTGAACGGTTATCAAATGTCAAACTAAGCAGCCTTGAATAAGTCCTGCTATAGAGGGGTGGTAGTACGATAAATCTAAGCAGGCCTGTATAAGCCCTGCTATAAAAGCTCATGGTAGGCCTCATGGTTTAATCGGGTCTTTGCGTGGAACTATTAGTAGGTAAACATGCAAGATAGGTATTTATTTATATTTACTTTTAACTATCTAGCTAGATTTTTTACATAATAATAAAACATATTAACAATATTAGTATTTTGTGTTGAGAGTTTTACTTTTCTCTTGCATTTCACACGTGAAAAGTATTGAAAAGGTCCAAAAACGCGCGGAAATTTGCAAGAAGTCTGATTAAGTGTTTCTCTCTGACGCATCGGCAATGAACGGGATAGCCGCGTCGCCCTACTTAGCGCCTTATTTTTGACGGTTTCTCAAGCAGATAAAAGTCCAATATTAAAGTCGAAGTTCGATTCACGACCTCCGACAAACTTATAAATTTTCATCCGTCATTCCTCGCAGTGAAACACGTAATGGATTCATTGATGCGAATCAGTTTCCAAGTTGTGTAACTTGATTTATTTGATTTGGGCGACAGGAAGGCTTTTCAAAAAGTTCTTTAGTAGTTACCCACTTCCGTTGAAATAAGATTTTCGATCGAGCAATTGTTGCATTGCAACTCAATACACGGCCCCGATTTACTACATTTTTTAGCCATTGTAATACTATCGAAACTCAACTATTATTCCATTGCAACCGTGATTTTATATGTACTTCAAATTGTCAGCGGAATACTAAACGGCCAAAACCATCCAACTGAAACACAACTCAGATGCTTTTTAAATAGCTGAATACCACCGATATTGCTTCTCACACTTTTATTATATAAAAAGTATTATGTTTTTTAGCTTCATTCATAAACAAAAATGAAACACTTACACAGTTTCATTTATTAGTAATTTTTATTTATATATTTATTTATTTACCGTTTATTGTACACAAAACATTACAAAAGAAACACATATTATTACAAAGAATAACGACACAACAGGACAACTTATTTCTACTAAGAAAGTTCTTCTAGCTGACCTACGTAAAGTGAGACTTTATTAGACAGGCGGATGAGGCGTGCACAATTTTTGTTGCATGTTGTTGCTTGCTGCACTAATTCATTTTGAGGACTCAGTATTGTGTGAATTCAACAGTTTGAGAATTCAACAGTTTGAGAATTCAACATTATGTTCCGGAAGGGTAGTGAAGTACCTATGAATTTTCGAATTATTTAAACATGACATCAAAGATTCTCCATGAGTGCTGTCAAATCACATTATAGTACTTACTATAATATTTCGATCCCTGGCTTGACGCTTAATAATCACTCTTTTTTTTTGTGTGGGATACCATCTCGTGCAACGACAAAGAGGTCAATTCGGGATTTAAATTTTCCTTACTTGCCTTAAATTAGTGCTGTCACTTTCTGTCAAATAGGTTTAAAAAAGATAGGAGATATTTAAGTCCTGTCATTTTTAAAAACGTCAAGGGTTTTTTCGCCTTTCCTAGTCAATTTAGTCGCCATTGTTTTGATTGTCGCCTTATTTTGACAGATAACACGTATTTTGCATGAAATTATAAGACATGACACGACTAAAATATCTCCTATCCTTTTCTAAACCTATTTGACGGAAAATGACAGCACTAATTTAAGGCAAGTAAGGAAAATTTAAATCCCGAATTGTGGCCAAAATGATCCCTGGTGTCAGAGTTTTTTACAATCACTCAATATCATTTACCCACCTATTTACCATTAACTTAAATTACCTCGTACATTTTTTCATCACTTTAAAACATTTTCACGTGTTCATCGTCTGTTCTAAATTTAAAATTTAAGTGGCACCGTAAAGGACACCTTTCGCTTTAGCTAAACGGCATCTGAAGTGTGTATTTCGAGCCTGTTCGAAAATAAACTTGACGATAATGGATTCTGAAATGTCTGAGTGAAGCTAGTCGTTCGACAATTTCGTATCAAAAGTATGTCCGTCCATGCACCAATTAGGGTTGCCGTATCTGCAAGGATGCCACGCGACATTTTCTTGCGCCGGCTCTTGGCGTCAAGTGTCATTTGTCCTCTGGTGCGATAGATAAACGTGGGCATCAAAAGTACTATCATTAAACGAACAAAATACTATCTCTAAATAACAGGTCTAACTTCGACAAATTATGAAAAATTAACTTGGGATCAATTTCACAAAGTCATACATATCAATTTTGTGAGTGCTCCCCCGATAATCGAACCTGGAGCGTTTGCGTCGCAGGCAGTCGCACTACCACTGTGCCACATCGGCCGTTATCTGTGTGTCGTGACCAGTCTTTACAAACACTGAAGCCTACGTTTACGTGGACGACGTTAACTTTAAATTATAGCTCAGCCTACTTTAGTTGTTGCTTTAAATATATTTGGTCCCTCATAATTCTCTTTAAGTAGCAAAGCTGGCGAGCTTACTATGCTCAGAAATTTCAAGAAAGATTGCAAATTTTAGTAGTTATGATTTGTTAAAATTTTACGTCGAAATTCTACTCCGTAAAGGTAAGTCGATGCATTTCAAACACATATCTCTATTACCACTATCGCCACGTCTGAAAAATATTTACCACTACTGTAGTGATAGGTTCTCAGCCTGTCACCTGAAATTTTTATACACATGAAATTCTCAAGTCTTCAATTAAGTAGTTTGAATATGACATCGAGATTTAAGTCAAAGTTATCATATCCCATCTAACCTATTTCGCGACTAAACTTAATGCAGCTGGGTTGCTTAAGGTAATACTTGAGTAATCATAGATTTCCGCAATAAAATCGGTCCATGGTCAGGTCAGGTCCATCCGATGTGGCGCAGTGGTAGTGCGTCTGCCTGCGACGCAAAAGTTTCGGGTTCGATTCTCGGTGGGGCACTCACAAAGTTGATATTTATCACTTCTCCAATTCGTTCCCAGTCTGGCTAGGACATTGCAGGCTGAACCATTTGATTGTCCGAAAATAATGGTTCCGTGCTTCGGAGGGCACGTTAAGCCGTGGGTCCCGGTTGTTGTCTATAATTGCTTAGACGGCGGTCGTTACGCAACCATGTTAGAACCCTACTACTAGAGCGGTTGAAGAACTCTGACACCAGGGTTCATCGGGTCGTTGGACGACTCGGTGTCCCATACGAAAAGAAAAAGGAGAAGAAGACTAAAAACATTGGATTATTTATTCTATGACTTAGGTTTGAATAAACACCGGTAGGGGTGGGTGACAGCGCATGTTTTTTTGGTGCTCTATGATACACCGTCTCCGTGCAGTCGTGTATCAAATATTGACGCCTTACAAAGCTGTACAATTAGTGTAACTTGGTACACTTTCTTGCCATGTATCGGCTTAGAAAAGCATCACCCAATTGATTTCCAGCAGGTGTCATAATAAGCAACTATGAACTCTATGGACTCGAGGGTTACATGCGGATTACAATTTGAGGCGATCGGCTGACAACCACGCACTAGAGCGAAACACAGTTTTCTAAATTACTCTCGAATGTTTGTCAGACGTGGCGTGAATGTTTGTTTTTTACGGCCGTTTACGCTCTGCCAACCCAGTTAGGGATATAAGCGTGATTTATAGATTCTAATATGTAGTTTCTTAACCGTCTTTGTAATCATACGATATAGCTTTTGTTTTTACATGTAAAAAAATATTACATGTAAAATTTTCCATAAATGAAAACAAGGTTTCGGATTATGTAAAACCATGTTACGTGTGTAAGGAAATGAGACGTTTATTTTTATGTTGAGGAAAATCCCGTTTATCCTCATTATTGCAAAATGAAGGTTACCTTTTCGCGTTGTAATGAACATGATTATCTTTTTTGGCTTTTTATATAAATCTTCAGGTAAAAATCATGCTCGAAAATCTTTGCTTCGTGCAGAAAATAAGTATGCAGATTCACGCCATTGATTTTGCTTATCTAGTCACTACATTTTGTAGGTACTTTTTTTTAATGGATTACTTCAGAAAACAGGGCCATGAATTATTTTCTTGAATTGAGCTTGTTTTTTGACACTGACTTAATACAGCTTGAATTTGAAATTTCTGCCTAACATGATTTTGAATACATACTTTTGCAAGCTAATTATTTATAATGGCAAAACTAACGTAGTCCTGACTACCATATTTTGATGCAAATAAAAACATTTGTATTTCTCAATATTTTCTTGAGTTTGCACAACTATTACTCATAACAATAAAAAAAATCTAATCGGATTTAAGTTAAATTTTAAAATCTAAAAAAAACAACTTAAATCCGTTTAAAATTGTTTAATTATGGTTTCTATTTCTTTCTATCCTCTTCCCCCCGGACCTCGATATCGAGTAGACGTGCAATAAATCTTTGTCAGTTAATTTCTAAATTTAAAATCAAAGTCAAATTCAATAAATCTCAACCAAAAAAATAGGAGTGCATAAACAACGAAGAGTTAGCTGCTCGAGACCGTGCCGATCGCATCGCTACGCGCTGCCGCCTGTGACGAGTACACCCCGAGAACCAGTTGACGCGAGGCTGTGTGAGTGCTCTTCCTATACTCGTGCGTGTCGTGGTGACATAGCCGTAGAACAACAACTCTGTGTGCGCTAGCGCACACACGCTCGCTAGTAACCTGCCCGGCAGAGCCGCCTTGCGTTGCGTGACGTCGTGCTTGCGTCACGCGCTGTCATTGCCTACTGCGTCGAAGCGTAGAAGCAGCCACTCGGAGTTCATGCGATCCTGGTACTTGGAGGCGTAAATCAATAAGGTTTTTGAATAGTATAATTGAGCAGTAGTAGTAACTGTCGCATAAAAACACCTCCTAGAAATTACTGCAGTCCTGCTACTCTACAGCTCATCGCCTACAAATATATTGTTTTGGCGGACCTGCATTATTCGACTTACGACAAACAAAAATCTCCTTTCCATTTCTGCTTACCTGGTACCTACAGCTAGACAAAATGGCTCATTCGTCTACACTAAATAAAGCCTTGTCGGACCCAGATATGTCGATTTGTGGCTCGGAGGAGGGCACGTCACCATTGAACACAGTAGGTGACCGCTATAACAGGCTTCCCTTTGCAAGACCGCATCAGGGTGGCCATTTGGCTTACCAACAACAACAACTACAACTATTTGAGGCTTTTAGAATGGAAATGAGAAACCTTGTGACAACCTTCACATCTACGCACAGGGAAGAGATGATACAACTCTCTTTACAAATGAAAGAAATACAAGAAACTAATAAAAGTATAGAGTCATCCCTAAAACATGTGACTGCTCAGAATGAAGAGTTAAGGCAAAAAATCGATAAACTGGAAGAAATATCAAGAGAGGATCGGGAATACATTATGTTTTTGGAGGATAAGCTGGAAGACCTACAACTAGCGTATCGCAAACCCAACTTCGAGATGAAAGGAGTACCTAGGAATGAGTCCGAGACTAAACAAGACCTCATTGACATGGTGACTACATTGTCTGAGACCATCAACTGCAAATTGTCGAAGACAGACATAAAAGACATTTATAGAGTCAAGAGTAAGAAGCCGGAGCACAGGAACACCCCAATTATTGTAGAGACTGGGTCAGCTATATTGAAAATGGACTTCTTAAAGGCGGCTAAAGCCTTTAATATAAAAAATCGGTCTAAATTGTGCGCCAAACATCTGGGATTTAAGACGAATGAGGATACACCGATATTCCTATCAGAAAACTTAACCCCGAAGGCTTCCCGTCTACATTTCCTTGCACGTGATCTTGTAAAGTCCAAGAGCTACAAATTTGTATGGACTTCCTATGGCAAGGTGTATGTCCGCAAAAATGAACAGACCCCAATTGTTATGATCAAGACTGAGCAGCAGGTGCAAAAGCTAATTATAGATAGCGAATGACTATATTACCTATTATTTACTCTGTGTAATGTGCCAAACTTCATGTTGTGCCAAAATCTTGAACCTAAAATTTACGATTTTAATCTGAAAGTGAAACTTGACTCACAGTACAATTCCACGTCATACTCATTGTTACTCCACACTTACATAACAAACACTCAAAAACAAACATCCATACACACAACACAATACATACTCAAAACCTTACACTCCTGCAAACCAAGCAGAAATACTACAAATAACCAAACTCTAATAATAAGTGGTTTAAACCATTACAAGTCACATGGGTGAACAACTTCGTACCATACAAGAATTAGACGATATTGAAATAGCCAGCAGTATTGAGTGCGAGGCGACTGACCTTGAGAAACATATACAAATTAAAAAAACTGACTTTACCTTAATATCACAAAATATCGTAAGCATTTACCGCAACTTTGATGACTTCATAGTAAATTTGTCTACGTTTTCTTTTGATACCGATGTAATTACCCTGACAGAATGTAGATTAAACTCGAACAAAATCTTACCACAATTAAATAATTATGAAGTATACAGTACCTTAAATCAACTAAATCAGAATGATGGTGTGGTGGTTTACGTTAAAAAGTCACTTAAACATAAAGTTAAAGAAATTAAATTGCACCAAGCATCGTGCTTACAAGTTGAAATACTAAATAATGTGATTCTCAGTATATACCGATCACCTTCTAATCCTAATGCAGAGCTATTTATAAATTCACTTAACGCTCATCTAGAGACTCTTCCCTCGCACAGCAGTATTATTATAGCTGGTGACATAAATATAAATATACGGCCAAAACTTTTGGAACATTCACAAGAATTCAAAAACAGAATGAGCTACTTAGATATGCTTGCTAATCATGGTATACTCACAGGTCATACATTACCAACAAGAGAGCAGAATTGCCTTGATCACTTCATGCTTAAACTAAATAAAATAAAATTCAAAGCAGACATAGCAGTTTTACAAACTACTATATCAGATCATCGTACCACGTTTTTAACGATTAAAAAGATAAAAACCGAACCAAATGAGACAAAGACAAAAACAACAATAAATTTTGAGGCTGCACTGGAATACTTACAAAGTAAAAACCTATCCGATATATTGTTTTCTGAAGATCCAAGAGCTATAATCGACTTTTTAATTAACAAAATTATTGAGAGCATAACAATAAATACTGTCGTGACTCATGTTCCTTGCAATAAACGAACATTAAAACCTTGGATTACAGCTGGAGTGCTACGCTGTATAAGAAACAGAAATAAACTACAGAAAGATGTGCGTAAAGACCCTCATAATGACATACTTCGCATAACATATCGAAGGTACAGAAATTACTGTAATAATATCATAAAAAGAATTAAAAGAAAATATGACCGTGATAATATCTTAAAATCATTGCACAATAATAAACTTCTCTGGAAAAACATCAAAAACATTACATATTCAAATAAATCTCACAATACAAATTCTGAATTGCTCAATATTAGATCAACTTCCCTTAACTCAGCAAACTTTATAAATGACTTTTTTGTAAATATAGGCGATAAACTTGCTAAAGAAATTAAACCGATCAAAAATACGATAATAACCCCTTTGAGTGATGTAGAAGCTTTGCCCCACTCCTTTGTCCTGTATCCTACCCACGATTCAGAGGTCGCATCAATTATAAAAAATCTTAAACCTAGTAGCGCCCCAGGATGGGATAACATCCCTAACACTTTTCTTAAATTGGCAGTTAGTGTACTAGCACCTATCATTGCCCACCTGGCAATATGGATCGGAATAAGAGGAACACCTTTAGCCCTCTTCCAAAGTTATCTCTCGCAGAGGAAGCAGTGCGTTAAGCTCCCTGGGTGCACTAGCGGTGATGCGGTGGTGTTATGCGGCGTGCCACAGGGAAGTGTATTAGGGCCTACCCTTTTCCTTATTTACATAAATGACTTGTGTAATATGCATTTACAACATGCTAAAATCCTGTCGTACGCTGATGACACTGCCGTAGTGTTTGCAGGAAACTCCTGGGAGTCAGTCAGGATTAGCGCAGAGTCTGGAATGTCTAGGATCGCTCTGTGGCTGCAGCAAAATTTGCTTACCTTAAACACAGCAAAAACGAACTACATCTGCTATAGTATTTACAACAACACGCAGCCACAAAGCGACTTTGTTTTAAAAATACATAGCTGTGGGACTGCTGATGGCGGACATTGTGACTGTCCGATTCTGGAAAAAGTCTCACATGCTAAATACCTTGGAGTGATTGTCGATCAAAACCTTTCGTGGTATCTACATCTCCAACATGTGATATCTAGAGTTCGAAAACTAGTATGGATTTTTAAAACCCTCCGTCATGTTGTACCAGACAGATCTGATAATAAGGATTCACCGAAACGCCTACTAAACCAAATATATACCTCCCTTGCGCAATCAGTTATTGTCTATTGCATACCAGTATGGGGTGGTGCTGCCAAAACTCAATTTATCGAATTGGAGAGAGCACAAAGAACACTCATTAGAGTGATGTACTTTAAAAAGAGAAGGTTTTCCACCTACGAACTATACCGAATTAGTGATCTCCTCTCGGTGAGAAAGTTATATGTAGCGCTTACAGTACTGAAAACACACAAATCACTGACCTTTGACCCTAGTTTATTGAATAAAAGACGCAAAGACATTGTCGCCCAAGTGCCACATACTAGAACGACATTTGCTAGCAGACAGCTCGATTCTCGTTCTGGATTTTTATACAATAAAATAAATAAAGAGGTTTACATTTATGACAAAACGTTTAATGAGTGTAAGAAACTTGTGATAAAATGGATAAAACCCAAGTCATATGATGAGGTTGAGGAGATATTGACTCGCATTTAAAACTTGTGGGCCAGTGTTTCTTCAGCATCAAACACATTTAAACACAGTTACACACACACACACACACACACACACACACACCACACACACACACCACACACACACACACCCCCACACACACATACACACACCCCCACACACACATACACACAAACACACACTTATTCTACCTATATTTTGAATTTTCTTTCTTAATTATGTTTTTGTATTCTCTTTTATTTGAGTTTGTTTAGTTTCTTTAGTTTCTAAAATTTATTTAGTTATAAACTTGCTAATTGTGGAAGAGCGGAATCTCCAAACACAGGCTGTCACTGCTTAAATGGAGATTCCAATCGATCTATTATTAAGGACCTGTTTATAACACAAATAAACTATTTTATTTTTTTTTTATTTTTTTTTTAATGAAAAAAACAGAATTCCTTTTTTTATGGTTGTAAAACTTGTAAATCTTATGATATTCTATTTTGCCGTAATTTGTATAAATCACGCCTAGTTAGTACGTATTTATGGGTATTTTATTGAGAATCGCACTGATAAAGTATAAAATATAGGGTGACATTTTACTAGTGACTAATAACGAAATCTCAAGACGGGCTGGTAATAAAGAACAATTCCCCCCAAGAAACATAGTTGAACATGACAAAAATATTTTACGAGTTTCCATATTAACTCAAATCAGCTGATCAGCGGTTTTGTATAGGAGGATCAACATATTTATTTCGTATTTCGACCTATGTTCCGTGGGGAAAGTTGTTCCTTATCACCAGCCCGTCATGAGTTTTCGTTATCAGTCACTATAGCATTGTTATTCGCTCTTTGCAGACTCGGTCGTAAATTATAAGAAAAATTTCACGCTATATTTAGTTAATCATCTTTCAGTCTCGTAGACAGCTTTTTACATCTGTCATTCCAAGTCTTAAACACGTGTTTTTGAAACCATTTGTGATGTTTCATTCACACCAGACACGTGATTATACAAGCAAGCGTACGAATTGTTTATTATTATCAGTCAGCTTGTAAACTAAAGCGTTGGAACTGAAATGTTTATGTAAACGTGCATTGAACTTTTAGTGATGTTTTGTCTGATTGAAGCTTTAATTTGACTTTGAAGTTTCATTTCATTTTCTTTAGATATGTTAAAGATATGTGACATTAAATACCTATACTAGTTAGTAAGTAAAAACCCTTATTTAGCACAAAGACAGGATGATTAAAATCAGAAAATCTTGATCTTAAAGTGTGCAAATGCGATCTTACCGCTAAAAAAGATCACTTTCAGACAACCGACTACTACAATATTGAGGTAGTTGAAGTACTTGAAACAACTATTAATAATGATAATATAACTCTTTATTGCAAATAAAAAAAAACAAATAACATCTTATCAAAGAAATAATGTAAAGTTCAACAAGGCGGCCTTGCTATGGTAGCAAGTTCTACCAGGCTACTTTTGGATGATAGGAAAGTGCGTAAAGGTAAGCGGGATTATTATTTCTAAACAATAATATAACTGTTAGTTGCAGGCGTGAGTATATTGTAACGATTTTGACGATTATGAGTATATCGTAACGATTTGACGATTTTTTGTAGGTAATAAAAATCATAAAAATATAGGATAATTTGTTTTCGTTCGTTCGTTGGTTCATCGTTTAAAATATTTCCAGCTAATATTTTTACAAAAGTCCTTATAAATGAACTCACCCACTTATACCACTAGATATTCGAAAAGGTTCAGAAGATTTCAAAGTCAACATAAAGACTTTAAAAGTTGAATCCTCTCATTTCAGGAGCGGAAGTTCTGAATAAAAACCAAACAACAACAAAACCAAAACGGCCAATCGAAAAGTTTCAAATACACTCGAGCCGAAGCACCTTCAAAATTCCAGTGTCGTATTTAGTAATTACACCGTACATTATTGGCCGGGAAAAATCTGTTGTTAACTTAAATTCCACATACACATATACAAATCACATCTATAATCCCTTGCAGGGTAGGCAGAGCCTAAACGGCCGCAAAAACGGACATTTACGCCACGTCTGACAAACATTTGAGGTCATTCGGAAAATTGTGTATCGCCATAGTGACAGGTTGCCAGCCCATTGCCTAAAATTGCAATACACACCCTCAAATCCCTAAGTCGCCTCTGCCGTGTGATGCCGGCTTAGAATATCATCACCCCATATCTTTCTTTTGGTGTTAAATTCCAATTGTGATAATATGAGTGGTTTACTACTTTATTTGTTATAATTACGAAAGGATATATCACGATTAATGAGTTATTCCTTTGTTTATAGTCAGGTGTGGATTTCATGGCCCCGGAACTAAAAATTGAAGAGTCTAGAACTAAAAAAAGCCTTTCTTCACTTTTAAATGCATTTTTTAAAAATAGTTTAGTTTAGTTTATTTATTTCACATTATAGGTTCTAAAAATTCGTTACAATTAATAAAATCAATGTCCACCATAATGTGATCGTCAAAGAAATGTAAAATAAAAAATAAAAAATATATATATTTTTCGTTTACTTATTCATTATAATAAGTCACGTTTGCAGCTTATTATCATGCGAATCATTTACTTGCTTTTGCTACTGAATATAAAAACGTTGCACAATCTGCAACCAACAACATTTTTCCTTTCATTTTTCTAAAATTTGACTGTCACGCCAACTTTGTTGTATTCGGGCTGTAAACATATTAACTGCAAATATGGAGTGAAGCAGCCCATGAAACTTAACAACTTTCCCCAAGGAAATGGGTTGAAATATGAAAGGAAATTGGACCTACAAAACAAAGTATTTGAGCCGACCGGGTCAATTTGCATGAGCAATCTATATTTTTTTATATTAGGCGTTTATATTTAAACTCGTTTAAAATAGTTTATTAGTATATGTAGATGTACCTATGCACTATCCCGCTTAACCATACATACTCTTTCTTTTTCACCCAAAGGTTGCCTGGTAGACATTGCTACCTCAGTAATAAGGCCGCTTAAATTGTACCGATCGTTTTTCATTTTTTGTATCTGTTTGTTTTGTTGTGTTATGTACAAATAAAGAATATTGTATTGTATTGTATATTGTAGGTACTTTAAATTATAAAATATAAACATGTTATGGGACGTCCATTTTTTTGGTTTTTTGACCTACGTTCTTTAAAAAGTTTTTCAGTTTCATCGACTTTAATAATTCCCCTCAGTTCTCCCCTGAGCAAAACCTCTGGGACTGTTAGAGACAAACGATTTGAAAAGGTCGTAAAATATGAGGTAGCTTGTTGAAAAGTTCCCCGATGGCAACCAGCAGGGCTAAGATGGCAAAATAGTCTTCGAGTCGCTTCGAGTTGTCAAAAAGTTACACAAAGGACTAAAATCTCATACAAACCATAGAGAATATTATCAACTGACTTTCAATTGAAGTTACAAATAGAGTGAATCTGACATTTCGAGTCTCCTATCTAAGCTTGGGCGACTCGATAGACTGAAGCGAGTCTTCTAGTTATCACAAAAAATAAAATGATAAAAGTCGAGGTAATCGTGACGTAAGTACTATTGATTTCAATGAAATGAAATTATGTTTATTGATATTGATATTAATATTAAAAATTGCCTATATTCAAAGAATTTATTGCGAGTGCTATTTATCAAATTATTGTAAATGTTTGAATAATTTATGTTTACTCTGTTGACGATGTTGTTAAAGCTGAATAAAGAATATGAATCTGAATCTTAAAAATTTATAAAGTTATATTTTATACAACTTTTTCCTTACTACTTATGAGGAGAGGAAGGCGCGTAAGGTGCAAAGAGGCAGAATTAGAGATATATGCGACCCATTTTCTATCCCGAATAGCGAATTTTAATCTCTATTATCCGCATAAATAAGTATATGGGTCGCTATCTCGTAGACACCTTACGCGTTGATCTTGACCCGCATAATGGGGAAGGTATGCCAACGCATATTATTGTGAGTAATAACTCATAAGTACTTAGGCCTACTGCCAATATCATTACCTTTAAATCATCACTAACAGTGCAATTCGACACATACGTCGCTTCCCGCTGTCTCTTTGTCACTATGTAAATATTCTTCGATCTTTCAAACTTCACAACCGATTTTAATGCCTTTTTATATATCGAGTCATTTAAGAGATAGGTTAATATCATTATTTATAATAAACTCTGTGAAAAAGTATTATTCTCACGGGAAAACGCTGGGCTTCTTTACAATAATTACTTCTTACTTGAATAATGAGACTGAGTTTTTATTTGTAGATACTGACCTCTGTCCAATTTCTTGCTAATTGTTGGGGCAAGACCATGCCCTTTGTGCTGGCCAAACGACAATGGGCAAATTTCTGGACAAGATTGTTCAAGTGATCTATGCGAGGAATGTCAACATTTTAGTGTGGCTAAAGTATCTCATTATACTTCATGATATATCCCGTTGGATTGCAGTGTTTCCTTGCAAAACAATTTATCCTGTGTGTCTTTCTATATTCATAGTGTACGAAGTTTTATAGATAAAAAATATCTCAATTAGTTTGGTTATCTTATTTTTACGGTAATTTTGATTTAACTGCATACTGTTTTGAATGATGATGATGGTTTTAATAACTTACTATTTTTTTAAACAAGGTACTAGAAAATAAATACACTCTTGAAAAAAGGACATAACATACACTGGGTTCAGCAGTTTACCATCCTTTTTTTAATTTACTTTCTACTTTTAACTTTTTTTCTGTTGAGAACTTTAATTACCTCGTTTTCGGAAAAATTATATCTGAATGATTATTTATCATAACAATTAAAAAGTTCCTTAAGATTATGAAAATTTTAAGTAATAAAAACTTTACTCAATTTATTGGTTGCAATATATTTGATATAATTATTGTATTATTTTACATTATAGATATGCGTGTCTTTATTATTTTAACCAAAATTGTTGCCTGATATCAAAAATATGCATGCATGTATTTATTTTAAAAAGGATACGATTCTTTATGCTGTAATAAGCTCGTGTTTTTGTTATCAAAATTCATAGGGTACTTCCCTTAGACCTAGAACTATGAAATTTGGCTTTTAAGGAAAATTTCGAAGTACCAGTTAAAGAAAAAAAAATACTAAATTTTGAACTGTTTAAATAATGTTTTATTTATTTGAATAACAATGAGGCTAGTAGTTTAAGTGGGGTATCATATAAAATGACTAAATGTGCATGTTTCGAACCCTCGGTGGTCGGAACCCAACTTGCACTTGGCCGGTTTTTTGTCGTTATGTTGTCTCAGTGTTGGAAAAAGGTCTTACCACGCTTCTTTACCCAAATTAGGAACATTACTATTATGTATGAATGTATGATATATAAAATGTATTTATAATAAGTATTTAATTGAATCATGGGTAGGTATTAAAAAACTTCTTGCGAAAAGAAATAATTTATTTTACACACAAACATTACACACATATTTTAGTTCTAAGATAATATTATATTTGACTGTCTAATATAGATGTATTTGACAAATATGTAGGACCTAAGAAATATATTGTATTGATATAACTTAATTATTTTAGCATGTCATTGTACAAAGTGAAATAATTTCCGGATAAACCCAGAATTTCTTTTTGGCTTTCATAATTAAATATTAGAAGGCTAACGGAGTAAAATATCTTTGAAAACCAAAGACAGAATAACTTTGTACGCGATCTCGGAGGCTGTAGATAGAAGGCAGCAAAACTTACTTATTAAACCCAAACATAACTTACAATTTCAATTATGAAGTAGAAGGGTGTCAATTAAGCATATGAAACATAATCGTGTATCTTATAATATGGCATACACATATCACGCCTATAATCCCTTGCGGGGTAGGCAGAGCGTAAACGGACGAAAAAAACGGAAATGTACGCCACGACTGACAAATATTTGAGGGTCATTTGGAAAATTGTGTATCGCCATAGTGACAGGTTCTCAGCCCATCGCCCAAAATTGCAATACAACCCGATGCACCAATTGCAATATACCGCGAGTCCCTTAGTCGCCTCTTACGACTCCCATGGGAAAGATATGGGGTGATACTATTCTAAGCCGGCATCACACGGCAAATAATATGACAAATAGGAAATATGAGATATTTGATTCAAAGATAAAAGATATTAATAGAATTAGATATTAGAAATCTCGTAGCAGTTTCTTCAAGTTCGCAATCAAGAAATACGAAATATTTATGTCTAAATATTTATTTTAGTATAGCGAATGAGGTGATTTTGTTCATTAAAAACTTTTGTTTACACAAAATGTCTACAAAAAACTGCTGATAGTACAATCAAGCTCAGCTCGGGTTATTTTAGTATCATTTTCACCTCACGGACGGGACACGCAAAGTTATTATACTATGAGATTGTTTCCAATTTGGTAAGATATATTTTTTAAATTTCTAGTCTGCTTTGGCTTAAATCACGTGATCATATCGCCGGACTTTTGTGTTTCGGAGGGCACGTTAAACTTATAGTCTCTGTATAAAAAATTTACAACTACCAAGCAGGTAATCTATATTATCTACGCTTTAGTATTCTTTTTGCTCTTACTTTGTATGTAGTACCTATCTAACTATAGATATTAGCTTCATACTTACTTATTCTAAGTTGTTTTAATGCCCTACAGGCACGTAGGTAACCACTTAAATTTTAGGAAAACACAGTATTTGCGCATAAACGGCAAAAAGAAATGGGAATAAATAAAGTAAGTAGATGAGATAAAGATTATCATAAAGGAGTAGGTGAAAAAGAATTTTAAATATTATTTCACACCCCAACACATGAAACGTTACTTGCTTTGTATAAAATTTATTATTTATACCCGTTTATTTAACAGGAAATAGATGGCACAGATTGTTTTTAAAAATCAGTATGAAAATTTGAAGGTGAATGTTAGTTCCTAAACATATTACGTAGTTGACTTTGGGGCTAGATGGCGATGTGTGTTTTATCCCTATATTGATAGGATTTGTAGTTAATACACTTCGTAAATAGTTTTTTTTCTTAAACACGCCTCCATAGGCTAGGTGCTTACCCCTTTACTTTAGAATACTTACATACATACATAAATCACGCCTATATCCCTTACGGGGTAGGCGGAATTCTTACCTCTATAAGAAGGTATTTTATTAAAAACTGGTGGTCCAGAGTAAAGTACAAATACTAAACTGATTCTGTAACAAGCTTCAGTATCTGAACTTCGACTTGACCAGCAGAAGGCTTCATCCAGCCTTTGGAAGCGTCTTTAATAAAAGTAATAGTTACGATCTAATACGCTGCAATGCAAGTCACGAAACCATTTCCCCCGCGCATCTGTAATTATGCTCATATACGCCAGTTGTGCGCTAATTTAAGACAATACATCCCTGTCTAAACAGGCAACGAATCCAAAAATCATCAGGGTATTCAGTCAGGAATAAGCTATTAACTTATTTTTCCATTTATTTTGTCCGTTAGCCATAAATGTTCTATTTTAACTGAAATGGTACATAAATAAATAAAACAATTGTAGAGCTTAAATTATTATTTATGACACGAGAGGCCGAATTTTAGCAGAGGCTTGCTGAAGCTGATGAATCATTAGGTATTCTTATCCTCATGTGATAAATATTCAATTACTTTATTGCGGATTACAACAAAATGAAATGGTGGCAGGGTATTCTGAAAAGACAAAAATAATGTTGTTATTTACGAACTGTTATTGTATATTTATGCACAAGAGTCTGACTCTCCATACTCCCACTATAAACTCTTATAAAACCATGGCTAATAAATAAATAACCGTAGCTGTAGGAGAAATATGTTTCATTGTTTTGATGGCATTGCATCACTGCACAAAAAAATCGCCAGTAAATATAATAGGAAGTATGAAACGCAGCACAGCAGATAAGCAGTACCTACCTTCCTTAGTCAGCTCATTAGCAAAGCAGATCCGACAACCACTGCTGATTGAAATATTCTTGAGTCGAAACCGCGAATCCAAAAACGTATTTATAGGCTCAGGCTAGGTAAGCGCGTAGAAAGGCCATCGCGGATCATGCTTAGTGGCGTTCAATACAAGAACTAGATATCCAAGCCAGCACTGAACGCTGAGGATGATATGATTGATTGATTAATTCATGAAACAGTAAGGTTTTTATGTCCTGTAAAGCTTCTTTCTCTGTAAATATCACAAAATACAAGAGTCGTGAACAAAGTATGTAATCAATAGGTAAAGTAGGTGGATAGGTATAATTGAGAGATGAGGAAATCACACAAAAAATCCATACTTGATAATAAGATCAAAGTTCCTAATAGTGCTATTAGTTACTTACATATTATTGAGCATTTACGTGATTTGAGATCACTTTGAGATATATAATTTTGTAAATCAATGGTATATGACCATTATATAACCACATATTGCAAAAATAATATATATTTTTTCTTTGTTGTTGTTTTTATTGTTTACAATCATTTTCAAAGAGAATATAATAGAACTAGCGTTTTAAGAGTTGGGACTCCGAAGAAAAAAATGAACGACGCAAAACGTCAAAACGCAGTTCCCAAATCATTGCCAACATGACAAAACAAGTCAAGTCTAGTATAGCCAATATAAAGAACACACGTAGTGGTGTAGCTACGCGACAGCCTGCAATTTATCCATATCGAAAACGTAGCTGCCGAAACGGCGCGGCAGCTCAAAATAATATTTAATAATAATTATGTTTCAGCAATTTAGCAGCAGGTAAGTTCCGACAACAACCGACTTTCCCGAAGACCCTAAGCCCGTCAAACTGAGCAACTTTCACCGAGGATCAAAAGTGATAGACAACATTAAAAAGTAGTACCTCCCTAACAAAAATTAAGCTGACCGAATAATACTCGATGAAAGGTAATTTTTTTTTAATTTTTGGCCTATGCTTCTTGGGTATAGTTGTTCAGTTTAGCCGGTGGAGCTTAGCGTTTTCGGGAAAGACGGTCGTTCGGAACCTCCCCGTATTTGAATATTATCGAAACAATTTTAACTCAATATTTCAATAACAATAAGTTGCCGAAACATAACTAATGGACTTTTTTCTAAGTAAAACAAGCTAAAGGATTTCAATAATTATTAATTTTGTAAAATTCTAAATAAATATAATAAAACAGTAACTCAACCAAGTCTGTACATTTGAATACTTAAAATTCCGTTCAAGTTATAGGTCTTAAAACAACAGTAAAAAAATTACTGTTTCTATCTGTCTGTTTGTCCACGTTTCTAGCAAAAACTACTAGACGAATTTTTACCAAATTTTGTATAACTGGTCAACACTTAGAGGATACTTTTACTTCAGAAAAATCTCACACCCCATTCCCACAGGAAAAGAGAGCGACTGGTTTGGCGGAGTTCATACAAGCATGTCCATGCATTTAATCGTCTACAATTTTTAGTGTAGGTCCTATTTCTTCATCAAAAACTTTGACCATATTTTCAATCATTGCACATAATTTAATTGTAGGGTAGATCGAAGATTTTTTGTTGTACCATTCGTTCAGGGCTATATAGCGGTACATTTCTTCTTCACCTGAAACATATAATTATATCTTATCAAAAAATAAATACATTTAATTGATTAAAAATTGTTAAAACACTTCCCGTGTTATGTATACAATTTTGGAAAACCCGCATTTTTTTTCAACCGTGGCTATGATTTGAACCTGCGACTTTTTCCTTTACTAGTGGCGACGCCTCATCCATGTGGGCTACCGCGGATCGTCCCCTGCCCGTGAACTTTGCAAGTGTATCTTATCCTACGCGGGCAGGGGACGAGCCGCGGTAGCGCAGATGGAAGAGGCTTTGCCAATAGTAAATTTCGACGTTTCATAGGGCCCAGAAGCGTTTACTCCAATATCCCCCCGCCCCGAAAAACATAGGTACTCTGACCCAGAACTCGGTTGTAAGGAAATGTTAGAAACATTCTCCATTAAAAGTAAATTTGTGCCAAGTGACAACGCATGGTATCGATATCGATTATATATTATTTTTGGTCGTACTACATAACAGTAACTTCTTAAGCTAAATAAACATATTAACTCAAATTAATGTTTATTGCTATAATAACGATGTTTATGAGTCATATTCTAGGCATTATCATTATAATTATTTTAACTTACCTTTCTTTATCCAGAGGAAACTGAGCCATGAAATACCATTTCTGTCCATCCTTTCTTTCGGTTTCAATTTCACAAATTTCACACTTCCTATACTTCATTATTCCTTTGCTTTTGCCAAATACTATGGTTTTGTTACTTATTTAAAATTATTTGATAAGAAGCAAAGCAAAATAAACAGTATTAACTTAAAAAAACAATTTCTTTGTTTGATGATTGAACTGAGTCCACAGATCAAATGATGTTGACATTATTGCCAACAAAAGAGAAAGAAAACGGAAATAAGTGAAACAGATATAATAGCCGCCATAAAAGTTCTCCTGCGTTTCATACATTAAATTTTTTGTTCAAAGTTAGTATGATCATTTTGTCCTATGTATAACTTTTTCCTTCAATTCAAGCATTTGACAACGTAAGTAACGTCATTTTTAGTAGTGCTACCGATGATAGAAAACTTTCAATAGACTATCGATATCGATTATCAGAGTTTCAAAGTAGTACCTATTTCAGAGTAGTATAATATCGCCCTCAATTCGGGATATAAATTCTCTTAACTTACCTTAAATTAATGCTGTCACTTTCAGACAAATAGGTTTAGAAAAGCATAGGAGATATCTAAGTCATAGATATCTCCTATCCTTCTCTAAACTAATTTTACAGAAAGTGACAGCACTAATTTAAGTTAAGTAAGAGAATTTATATACAAATACAAATATATTTATTTCGCATCACATCTTAGGCACAACAATAAATAAATTCAGTACAAATATACAATATGAGCTGAAATGGGTGTAGGCACAGCACACTGCTGGTTTTAAGCTAACCCCTAGTCAAAAATGGGTGTTCTTCAATATTTCATTTCATAGAAAGTAAGTAAGGAAGAATAGTTTATTTCTAATATATCGCACTCTTAGTAAAATAACGACTTAAATCAAAATTTGGCCAAAATGAGTTTTTGTGAAAAACTGACTTATTAGAGCAGGGCCCACAACATAGACTTTAAAATACAACCCTATCTCTTACACAATAAGATTCAAAATAAGATGAGTCTATATCTTTCCCGCCCCGAACTCCTACCTTTTCAGTCAAATAATGACCGATTTAGTCTTGCGTCTGCGGCTGCATGCAACGTTTTTGTGAAAAAACGACTGATTTAGAAATGAGCCGTTGTTTTATCAAAAGTTGAGGCGAGTGTAATTGAAAAGTTTTTATAAAAGAATGACCGATTTAGTGTTTGGTCTTTGTTTTACAGAATACCTGCGATGTTTGCTTGACTCATTTTGAATTAGGTCTGTATTTTACAAAAATTTTGGAAAAGCTCACTGACCCATTTGGAGATAAGACTGTATTGTTTTGAAAAAAATTTTATTTATATGACTTAACTGAAATAAGGTCTTTGTTGTATTTCTAATGATAAAAATTTCTGGTAACATTTTTAGTTGAGTCTTTGTTTTAGCAAAAATAATGAAATGACTTCGGTATTATTTCAAATTTGACCTGTATTTGACTGATATCATAACATAATTTGACGTATTAACTTGGTGTCTCACTTCGCATTTTATCTTAATCTTGAGGTTTTGTACCGAAAGCTATTTACAAAAAGGTTTAACGTTTTACTACTCTTGAAATTCAACGAAGTTTCTATATTTTTAGTACATTAATTTAATCCGCCGACTGAAAAGTAATCATATTGAACCATATTTGGAATCATCGGCACCTCGATTGCTGTCGTCAAACTCGACGATGAAACCAAGGCTAAATGTGTACCAACTCGATCTCATCTCCAGCCGCATACCGTAGAGTTCGCCTTGAATCACTACCTCACACGTCTATCGTTTGAAGTGTTTACTACAGAACGTTCTACATAGGAAAGCACTGAATACCGCCATTTATCTCTTAAACCACTCAAATTTACGTCGTCCATCACATCACAAGCCAAATAAGTGAGTACTAACAGGACCAGCAGATGGATTAAAATCTTGTCACATTGCAGACTGGGTAGGGAAAGCTAACTTGAAAAAATTTGTACACGACACACTAGCAAGGTGCCACCTTCACTACATTTACACAATAAATCTCCTACTAAGAACACGTTTTCGTCGACTAGACGGCTAAATCAGCACGTCGCTTGTCATGACGCCATTATCATGCGAAGTAACATGGCTGCCATCGTCATCAAAGAGCATGCCGCAAGCCGTTCTCCGTAAGTCAGATAGTCACACTGTGCTCACCTTGTTAAAAGACGGTGCAAGGTGTTGAGATCCATACGTTTCGCACGGAATATTGGTGATACAATATGTTGGGAATATCACAAAATGACAAATACCAACTAAATTCAAAGTCACCGATGACGCCCGAAACGTTTGCGACAAATTTGACTTACGATATTGGTAGTGCAAGTGTCATTATCCGCTATTCCAACATAGACCACCGAGAAGCCCGTACCTGAAACATCCTGAGCCAAACACGGGCGAGAAAAGACGTAACCTATTTCTCACTCAGCAAAGCACTCCTCAATTCGATCCTGATCGATTTTCCAAGGCCAGAGTTTACCACGTTCTACAGTCAATCGAAAACTTTTTCAAAACCAGTATTGTCATTTGTCTATAATGGTAGGCCCGGCCCATAAGCGAACTAATAAGACACAAAAAGTAGTATTCGTTTCCGTTTATAGAAGCCCGATTCCGCCTACTTGTCATTTAGGATCGACTGGGTCATCAAATTGAAAACAAAACTGAATGATGCATCTACCAAAGAACTAGCTCTAGAAGAATAGGCGACCACAGTCATCGACGGCAATCGTGTGGCACCCCTTTTCAAGCGGGTGTTACACCGTCAGCTTCATCACGCGAACCACGACACGAACATCAATGATTTAAGCAAATGCTGAGCTTGTTAATTATTATTGTAATCTGTGGCTGTGCATCAGCAGTCATAGGACTGACGACGCGTTTCACGCTGCACCGCTACTTTTCTTGAAAAATAAGTAAGACGTCTCCACCGCGGTTTGCCACAGTATACCACCTCCTCGTCTGGAGCAACGTCATTGCGCACTTTCATATAAGTCTATTTTGAGTCCCTTATCGTCACGCTATTCATCTGGCTCAGCACGCACGCCGTGTATTTTTTGGGATCGCCGCATCGCTCACTAGGCCTGGCGCTCCATTACATGGAAAAAAATGGTCCAATATCCACCGAACTACAAGAAACCGCCAGAGAACTCCACCGAGCTATCGACAGTATAGTACAGAAGACAGCTACGATCAAAATAACAGCTTGTGTTTCACATCCTCTTAATGTCAGGACCTGGAAAAGCCTAGTGAGTGTTAAGACAGTCCTGTTCAACTCACTACCGGGCGATCACTTTCAAAAGGAAGTACTCTACACTCTGATCACTGAAATGAAGTTTATGGTCAACAGCAAACCTTTAACGCACAACTCCATCAACCTAAACAAGCCAAAGTAATTTTTCATGACTTACTCACAATCAATTCGGTACTACTTAGTGTACCGAACGACACGACTCGCTTGTCGTCCCTTTGATAATCATGACCTCATCGAGAAAAACACATAAAGAACGTCGCAGTGCCTCGCCGATGTATATTTCACCCAAATACTCAATATTAATATAGATTGATGGAGCCCCACGTCAAGCCGCAATGAAAGCCAACAACATCGTGTAGATCGTGAACAACACTCTACCATAAAACACCTGACAATTGGCCACGCGGACGAGCCATCGCTACGTATCACGAAGCAGACAGCAGCGTGAGGAAGGTGGACATCAGAATAAAAGAGAGCATCTGAACGCTAGCAACTAATAAGTAACATCGGGTAGAAGCGCTGCCAACCAAACCACACTAGGGAACAAATATTGTTTAGTTTAAGTTTCTCATTTTCACTTAATTTTCCTTGTAGAAACCGTCTCCGTTGCAATGAGAACAGCCACCGCACCATTTATAGCGACCGCGGCGCATTTAAATTACATTTAAATACGTTTATTCAAAGGGTTCATTGGGCCATTTGTCAACTCAGTGTCCCATATGACAGAAAAAAAATCTTAATAGTTTCATTGTAATAGGACTGTGTTCTGTTGATCATTTGCTAGTCGCTATATCGCGATTTGAATTTGAGTGACATGTTTAAGTTATGACTTATTTTTAAATAAATTGTATTTTCTTTTAGCTTTTTAGTAAAATAGTGACTTAATTCAAAATGAGTCGGAGATCTTAATGTTTGATTTGGTAAAACAAAGACCGATTTTAACTTAGGTCAATATTTCTTTCAAATTTTTCATGAAATAATGACGCAATTCTAAAGGGTTACAAATAATTAACTTTTTTTAATTAATGGATGTGAATATTTGTGAAAATTTTAATGCTTTTAAAAGAACATATTCTTAGGATAAGTAAGGTGGTTCAAGTTTCATTCTTTGCCTTTTACTTTTAATTCTACAGCCATTTCAAAATTATTCTGTTTATTCAACAAACGTTTTTCATCGATACCCAAAAATTTGTGTTTTTGGATTAGGTCGTTATTTTATTAAGAGTGCGATATCCCGAATTGAAGCCATTATTATTCTTAGTTAGCAGTGAATTTCAACAATTTAAATGCAGGAAAAAACTACAAGTAGTGCCAGGCGGAATTTGATCACCCATTTCTAGCTCTAGGTGTCCTTAAATCAATGAAGGCAAGTATCAGCAGTAGTAACGAACAGTACAGTTCTCAAATTCTTATTGAATGCAACGCCTTGCATTTGGGTCGCCTACAAAGCGTGGTATTATACTCGTAGTACGCCTCAATAAGAAAAGGTTGTAGCTATTGATGACGATTGGATGGATTTGTTTCCACTGGCGATTTACTTTTGCAATACCCATTAGTTCGCGCCACGAAAGAGGTCACTCAGACGCAGCATTGTCATTCAAATTCTAAAACCACACGGCATGCACCGCCTGAAAGAAATGTAATACAAAAATAACTAATAATTGATTAAATAAATAAAAGTATTATCTCAAATCTCAAATAATGCAGGAACCTGCGACTTTCGAAATCAGTCCTACCGACGCCTCTATCGATTTGCCGTGTAATGCCGGTTTAGAATCTTCTTCTTCTCGGTCGATGCCTCATTCCTAAGGCACGTCCCTTAGGAACGACCGAGCAGTAACCTTGGGGAGTTACTGCTCCGCCAAACTCCTCCAGGCTCCGCGGTTTAGAATAGCATCATCCTATTTATTTTTGCGGGTATCGTAAGAGGCGGCTGATAGACTCTAGGGTTTTATGTGTATTACATTTTTAGGCGATAGGCTGACAACCTGTCACTATTGTGATACACGATTTTTCTAAAACGGACCTTACATATTTGTGAGACGTGGCGATAGCGATCGTATTTTACGGCCGATAACGCTCTGCCTACCCCGCAAGGAATAAAGCCGCGATATGTGTACCTATATATTCAGGTTATCGATTGTAAATTTTTGTTCAGCTAGGCAACCCTATGAATAACTTTTTGGCAAGTGTCAAATGGTATTTTATTTAAATAGATTATATGGCTTTTAGTATTAGGAACAATGAGGTCGAATTCGGTACGTAAAAATTACGTGATAATAAATCACAGTTTTTTGTAGATGATGATGACTATAATAGTAAAATTACAAAGAAAAGGAATAAATAAGTCAAAATCACAGTGTAACGTTACTTCCATTTAAGTGATTTCTTCAAACTTATTACACAATAAGCAAATTTGAAAAAACTACAGTTTTTGAGTGGGTGAAAACCTCCGATGAAAATCTTCATGGTCTTGATAGTGATAATCGTCTACGGCAAAATGTCCAGTTTGTAACGCGAAGACTCAATCGAAGACTAGAAGTCGCGCCGTAATGTCAAATCGTATAGAACTTTTGTAGAGTCGTGCTGCCATCTTAGCCCTGCTGGTGTCCTCGAAGTCGGGAAGTTTTTAGCAATCCTACCTAGCTTCTGATTCTGCAGACGGGCAAAAAATATTTTAAGATAGTATTTTTAACTTGCTAGAAATGAAAATATTGTTGATTAATAATAATAATAATAAAATTATTTATTGCACATATATTAAAAAAAAACAAATAACATTAAAATAGAATTATTTTATGTTAATTATGATTAGTTTCTTTACTTAGTGCAAAAGATTTAACGCGTAATATGGTGTATAAAAAAAAAGATAGACGCACGTTGAGGCAGTGTTTCAAATATTTTTTTATACAATTTAACGTTGTCAAATGGCTAAAACCATGTCAAACTCTTTTTTAATAACTCAGATAGTGTCCTTAATATTCTATAGGTGCTTACGACCTACCTTTAAGGCAAATATCTCCATTATTTGTTTAATAATTCAACTTTTCCTTGTAATAATACTGATAAAAACTTGTTAGAATCCTATTAACATTCGTTTGCTTTTATTTATAAAATTTCGAATGAAATAGATTTTTACGATTTATACTCTATTAAGTAGATGATGTCGTAGGTTTTTGATAAAATCTAGTTTTTGATCAAAGTTCTAAGTCATAACTCCAAAAAACTCACACGTTTAATAGAATTTCTCCAAATTGCTCTACAATAAAAATAAATTATCAAAACAAACAAAAAGCCATCCAGTTCATCATTTCCCCACGATTTTGATCAATTCCTTTGTCCGTGGCCCACACGTAGCCCATGAATTGCGCAAGGTCACCGGACGCCGCGCAGGAGGCGATTTTTGAATCAGTAGTAATTCGAATGCACAAACGTAATTTTTTAACAAATGGTCTAACGAGTATTGCACGTTCTGTAACTGGATCCTATAATTTTTACTGAAAAACTTGCAAAATTTTCCATATTTTTTCTTTTAGTGTGAGCGCTGTGAATGAAAACTGATTTGGGAGCTTACCAATCGTCAACGTACGTCGTTACGTACCTACGTTAATCCGTCGGTCTTGGTTACTAAATATGATACTTAAATGACTGTCGCTGCACAACTCTGTCAGAGACTTAAGTAGTCTTATCGATTATCTGAAAAGTATCGGTGTCATTACAAAAAAGTAAAGCAGTCCCAGTCGTTTGACAACGTAAAATCATATGGAAAAATAATTTAGGTAGCGTCTAAATGCCCGTCTAAGTTTTTTGGAATAACACGGTATGTGTTCATAACTCAGACACCAATGTTCATCGGCTGGTTCGTCGACTAAGTGGCACACACGACAGATGTAAAAAGAAAGGTATGCGTAAATATACTTAGATTTGAGTGTGAATAGATAGTTACGTATGATATAGGCTAGTGGTTAAACCGCTCGTGTAGTCTAGCGCATGTAAAATCAAATACATACACATACACACACATATCACGCCTATTATCCCTTGCGGGGTAGGCAAAGCGTAGACGGCCGCAAAAAACAGCCATCTACGCCACGTCTGACAAATATTTGAGTCCCACGGAAAAGAAATGGGGTGATGCTTATCTAAGCCGGCATCACACGGCCAAATAATTGTTTCAAAAATACGCCTCCTTGCCGGCGGTCGGACTGGCGATCGACCCGGTGGTCATTAGTTTTTGGCCGACACCGTCATTTGTCATACTCGCGCCTTCGGTGCAACGGCCCTGGGCAGTGGGTGTAGCATGTAACTGTGTTCGATTGATTTTCTTACTATTTTATGTTGGGCTCATAAAAATAAACTAAACTTAATTGCTCTGAGAAAAATAATGATTTTGTACAGTTTAACTAGTCACTTCGCTCATATGGCTTTCAACTGGAAAATATAATTTAAATGCAATTAGAGTTTATTGTAAAAAAATATATTTAGGTATTTGCACATAAAAATGCAGTATCAAGGTCAATTAAAAACTTATTTTAAAATGTATTTAGGTATAAAAATAAGAAAATCCGGGGCCAGTACTTAGGTAGGAAAGTAATGTATTCTATTCTATAAGGTCCTATTCAATTCAGTGCAATAATTTATATGGTGAGTTCTTACCCTAAAAATATTTGATCAAAATTTAAAGACCATTACATCTAATTGCCTTTGTATATTTGAAAGCCTTGTTATTTATACCAGATCATATCGTCAACCTACACATAACTAAATCCATTCTATTGCCAAACCTACTAACACAATTATTGTCGTTTCTTTATTCGTGTCAAGAGAAAACCATTTTTCAACTGTCTACAAAAGACAGATCCCACCAAAAAATAACAAATCTGTAGTTTTCCACTTCAAAATAAGTTTAGTATTAGTTAGATTGGGCTTCAAACAAATTGAATGGAGAAAAACCTCGCTTCAAAATGGTGATTAATTAAATACCTAGACCTATGGTCGACGATACGTTCGGTCGCTGCGTATTTTTACCGTATTGTAACGCTTGCGTCAGTTAGACGAAAGGAATTCGCGTATTCCGATCTTATTCCCATTCAAATACCGCTACAAGTAGGTAATAAGTCTTAAAAATTTGTACCCAAACGGTAATTTGGTTGGATGCATATCTAAACAATAAGATAAATGTATTCCAGGATTCGTTCGTATGTTTGCCGTGTGATGCCGGCTTAGTATAGCATTACCCCAATAGAGCCCGTGGGCATTGTAAAAAGCGAATGAAGAAGAAATTCATCCAAGGAATGAGACTGTACAGCAATTCTTGCATTGCGCTCGCCAATCCGCTTGTCAAGCGTAGTGAGTATCGCAATACCCCCCAATAGGGGGAGGCCCATGTCCAGCAGTGGACTGTTGTGGCTAATGTTATGTATTTATCAGCTTAATTTATTTTTTAAATGGAAGGTTACTTATTCATTGTCTATTGTATCATCCAACCTCCGCTTATTGTACACAAAATGATATAAATATACAGGGTGTAAGGGACATCTCTCCCAATTCTGATAGGGTGCATGTAGACCATAAAATTGCAACGACAAAAAAACCCTCCCATACAAAATCAAGATCAGCTGACTGCAATTACTACAGAAAGTAAAAAAATGGCGTTTCCTGAAATATTTTTTATTAGGAAATGTTCAGTTTTTAGGTATGAATCCACCCTATAAGTAATACGGATAGCTGTCCCTTACACTTAGTATACAAAACACGCTAAACAGTTCGATGTCAACCTCATTATAACCGAAATCAATTTTTCACGCCAAGCAACGTGATTGTCTACAGCCGTGTAACGTGAATGGCCGTAGGCGGATGTCCGACGGACGCCTACATACGTTTTATGTCGAAACCTTTGTAATTGAAACTTAATAGAAATTGCCTTCGCAAAAGTTTCTTGTTATAGATGTCAAAGGTTTTAACTTCATGCACTGATAAAAAAAATATTAGGAATATTTTTCATTCTGTTTAGCTTGCAGACATTATAATAGTCATACAAAATACCTTACACCATCACAAGTACCGTATTTTATTCATAAAATTAATATACAAACATATACGTTCACATATCACGCCTTTATTTCCTACGGGGTAGGCTGAGCGCTTACTGCCGTTACAATACGGTCGCTATCGCCACGTCTGACAAACATTTGACGGCTGATTCAGAAAAATCGTGTATTATAGGCTGACAGCCTGTCGCTTGTACCTCTACAAATTTGTAATACACATGCAGGAAAAAATGGAATGATGCTATTTAAATCCGACATCACACGGCATTGAATTAATTAATATCAACTCAAACGAGATAATTACTACAAAACATAGGTAAGTACTTACCTGATTGATAACTACCAGTCTTAATAGGTTTTGCCTTAATTCTAATTCTATTATAGATTTATAAAAAATATGTTTGGCATTTGACTTGTGACTCTTGGTGCAATATTAATAACCTTTAATTACGATGCAATCATAAATTTTATCGAATACATGAACATTGAATATTATTTAAGCCAAGTGATGGCACCATGACATGACACCATGACTCCATGACCTACCATGGTATTCCATGACGCCATGACACAGTTTTACAATCTAGCCCTAAGCGAGCCATCAATTAAGACAATAGAACTGCTAATTAAAAAACTTAAAAGCAAGTGTATAGGCGTATGCTAATCAATGCTTTTAAAGAATTTTAAGTGATACGATAAAACAATAGAAGGTCGTTATTGAGAGCTGTTCTTATTTTGACACTTACATAGTAGGTATCAAAGGTTTTAGAATGTATTGCATAAACATGTAGGTAGGTATAAAAATAAAAGTATAAGAACAATATCAATATCAACAAAAATGCCAAATAACAAAATTAATGGCAAAAAATTAAATAGACTTAAAAATTATAATTGAACGAACGTGGAGAGAAAAGGTATGAAATAGATTATACTAATGAGAGTTATTAAAATGCCCAAATTGTTTGAAAATCTTAATTGAACTGTTATAGTTTAGCAAACAAAGATTTTTAGCTCTTGAATACCAAATGTTTAAACCACTTCCCGTGTTAGGTATTAGTTGAAAAACTAATTAGGTAGCCACGCGTAACTGGCATTTGCAAAATTGGCGGGCAAGGAACAAGCTGCGGTAGCCCAGATGGAAGAGGCGTCGTCACTAGTAATGACGAAAGTCGTATGTTCAAATCCTGCCCGCGCTTGAAAATTTTGTAAGTTTTCAAAAAAATTATAATTTCCGTTAGCACTTCTTCTGATGGGATAATGATTTACTTATTCCGTCGTTTTGTCACCAAGGAATATTTACGGCCCGCTCGATGCACAAAGATACACGTCCACTGCTGGACTGTATTAAAACACAGGCATTAGATCTAGGGAGACCCATAGATACGACTTAAAGAACTGTACCGTTATTTAATAACTATTTACTTTGATGCATTGGCGTTGCAAAACTATCAAATTTCAGTACCTTTGATAGTTTTGTTGCTTTCAAAGCCCAAGAAATTCACTTCTTTTCTTTATTAGTACAAAGAATAGAATAATATTGATTGGGCTTTGAATAGCAACTGTTTTAATGTCGTCAATTTCCGCATTTCCTTTCCGAAGGTGTCGTAAGAAGCGACTTAGGAACTCGAGGGTTACTTGTGTGTTGCAATTTCAGGCGATAGACTAGCAACCTGTCACTGTGGCGATTTACCATTTTCCGAATGACCCTCAAATATTTATCAGGGATTATAAGCGTGCTATATGTATGTATGCGATTGTTTCATCATAATTATCACTTTTTCTGTCCATGGGCTTACATCGTCACCTCGCCAGCCTTTGTTCATGTCCAAAAAGGTCGTAAAAAGTATTTAAACTAATAGTAAACAATTTTTTTTAAATTGCTTTATATGTCTTAGAATTCCAGCCAGCTTAAAAATGGCATAATCTGGACAAAATCTACGCCAATCCCTAGCGTTCTTTCGCTCCGCTTTTATCGCGTAATCTTGGACACTAAGTGGGGCCAGAGGTGAAGTGAAGCGACTTGCGGCACTCCCGATATCATCTAACGAGCGGAACATCGCATGTAGCTATGGCCAATCTTATGGCAGTGTAAACACATTTGTAAAAACAGACACAGACGAGTAACTATGGCCAATTGTATGGCAGTGTAAACACTTAAAAACAATGAAGATACATCTGAAGATACAGCTACTGCACCTCTTGTGGTCGACTATAGTACCGAAAACAATAAAATACGAAATTACGACCTAAAACACGTCATCGAAATAGCGTAAACTGGCTTCTTCTTGTTCGCATTTTGTTGTATGACATGACGTGATACGTGGTGATATATGGTGTTGGTGTATGACATACTTAAGTAATATTTAAGAAAACTTGCAGAACTGTACCGCTTAGTATTACTACCGTTTAGTATCACTAGTAGCGAAGCCCCTATCGACTGTTCTACACCGGCTCATCTACCCTTGGCGAAATAATGCTCGTGTATTTTTATGCCAGAAACGCGTGGTATGGCTCTATCTACCTAAATACTCCGGGATAGGATTAGCCGTAGTAGCCCAGTCGGAAGAGGCGTCGCTGTTAGTGATAACGAAAGTAGCAGTTTCAAATCCTGCCTGCGGTGCAATTTTCACAGTTCTCTATAACTGTATTCCCAACACATACTCTATGCTAGCGTTTTATTATAATTATGTTCACCATAGGTAACAAAATAAACTGTCGGTAATTTTGTACCTGAATTATTTTGACCTAAACAAAAGCCAGAAACAAATGTAGTACACCCAGACTTTAGAACAAAAGATTAATTAAACAAGAAATCTTTTGTCGTACAACACAAGTTACAGTATTATTTACAAAGGGATCAAAGAATTTCAAAGAATGAAATCCATTCCACATTGTTTTATATTTACATTTAAGACTAATGGAATTCGAATAAAAGAAATACAATTTCATTTAAAGCCCTTTCTAATAATGCTTTGAAACGTTTTCGGTAGCTGTAAAAAGATTTTTATTATTTGGAATAGAAAATTATAGACCATTCGGACGCAAAGTGAGATATTAAAAGATGTTGAGAATTGAAAGCGTTACTTTGATACCTTTTTTTTCTCCGATGGTCATTTTCAAATATTATCGTCGCAAAGGATTTTTTGGATTTTTAAATATTTCTGCAATAAAGGCGATACTATGAGGACTTGTCTTGGAATTAACAGATACCGGTTCTCCAATTTTCAACCCAGTAGGTTCGTTTAATGTGTAAGGTCGAGATTTTGCTGATGAGCAATTATTTTTTCAATGTGCTCATATACTTACTTAACAAAAAGTCAAATCATTTTGACAAAGAACTTTGGTCAACAAAACATTAACCGTGTTATAACAAAAAACTTTAACATGCATGTAGACGATATCTTAAATGTTTTTTTATACCACCGTAAGCAACATAAATTCTGTTCATGATCTCCGATTTTACATCAATAAAATACTTACAACTCAGCTTTCTCAGCACGGTAGTGATTGGTCCAAATTAGTCATAGACACAGGACTATTACTGAACATAACTAGACGCAAGTGATCTGTAGTCGGCAATCGAATTATTCACGGTTCGATCGGTTACTTCCAGTAACGAGGATGCATGTGAACTATTTTCGAAACCATGGCAAGATCTTTTTAATTTATAATTCTGAATTATGCAAGTCGGCAACCTTAAGCAAGCAGCGCAGTATATGGTTACCTACTTTAAAATTTATAAGCACATTTATGTCTTAATATAGATGATATTTATTTTTAAGGCTGCCGTTTATACTTTTAGGTGAATTATGTAAAAAAATACCATGATTTGGGTGTATGAACACATTTCTAAATCGATGTTTTATTTATCAAATTGCTACAGTACCTATATCATTTGAAAAAAAAATTAAAGATCAATAAATCTGAATGTGAAAATCATATAACGTGCAATTTTAAAATCGTACCCCAGCCGCAAGCGCAATGATTAAAGAGCTCAGAATACGATGGAACCTACTCTTAAGATTCCTGTTAGACACACGGTCGTTAAGAAACCCGCTGAACTGAGAAATGTTTAAGTCAAAGGCGAAGACACACGGTCGTTAAGATTTGACTAAATTGTGATTTCTGAGAAACGGTTGATTCAAAGGAGATGGGATTCAAATGGATGATTCAAAGATCGGATTCAAATGTGATGAGATTGCTCGTTTAGATCGGATCTTAGTTTTTGTAATTTCCTGAATAAAAATGATAGGTAGGTACTAGATACCTAAAATAAATATTAGCGATAAGCCAGCGCATAAAACTGAACAATAACCCACTTTTATTTTGTAAAAGAATTTCAATAATTCTTCATTCTTCATCATATTTGAATCTATGTTTTTTGTCGAATTTTTTAGTTTCATGGGTGATTCATACCTTGAACTTTTTTCATCAAATGTATTTTTTTAATCATTGTTGCATTTTAATTCCTCATGTGCATTCAAATGGATGATTCAAAGATCGGATTCAAATGTGATGAGATTGCTCGTTTAGATCGGATCTTAGTTTTTGTAATTTCCTGAATAAAAATGATAGGTAGGTACTAGATACCTAAAATAAATATTAGCGATAAGCCAGCGCATAAAACTGAACAATAACCCACTTTTATTTTGTAAAAGAATTTCAATAATTCTTCATTCTTCATCATATTTGAATCTATGTTTTTTGTCGAATTTTTTAGTTTCATGGGTGATTCATACCTTGAACTTTTTTCATCTAATGTATTTTTTTAATCATTGTTGCATTTTAATTCCTCATGTGCATTCAACTTTCAGCTATTACTGGCATGTGTTTACCTGTCATTTTGTTTGTTTATGCATATTACGTGGAATAACAATTTGAATTGATTATATTTGACATTGCTTTAATTTGAATTTGCTGTGTTGATGAGGGATTAAAATTTAAATGCTGATAACAGCTGGTGTAAAATTAATTGTAAATACATGCATAGATTGATGAATGGATCCATCCACATATCTATTAAATATTGGGCAATGATGAATTCATACAAAAAAAGCGATATAGTATTATTTTCTTAAAAATGCTGTCGTAGTAATGCTCAAAATTTTAATTTTAAATCTGTCTTCTGTTTCAGGTATAAAACATGCTGATTACAACTCTTGAACGCAAGGTAGAAGACACTTAAAAATACCAGGCCTTGTCGAAGAACCTTTCGTCCGCATAATTTTTTGTAATTCTTCAACTATATTGTCACCATTTTACAACACGCAAACTCTATTTTTAAGCTCTTCCAACATCAACGTGCAGTATTCGTGGTAAAAAGCGACTTCCTTGCCAACTCGAGTCTGGCTTGAGATCCTCTTAACATGTCCCTAACACATGTTTGCCGAACCGCGGTACACCTGGCCCTTAGAGACTGACAGCCCCTACCCTCTGTTCGTTTTTATGTTGTACGTATGTGTCATCGATATAAAGATCTGTGATACCGGCTTACAATAGCATCACCACATTTCCAACAGCCGATGTGGCGCAGTGGTAGTGCGACTGCCTGTGACGCAAAGGTTCCGGGTTCGATTTTCGGTGGAACTCTCACAAAGTTGATATTTATCACTTTGTGAATTTATTCCTGGTCTGGTAAGGTCATTGCAGGCTGAACCACCTGATTGTCCGAAAAATAAACGGTTCCGTGCTTCGGAGGGCACGTTAAGCCGTCGGTCTCGGTTGCAGTCTATGATTACTTAGACGGCGGTCGTAACACAACCATGTCAGAGGCCTACTAGTGGTAGTAGGCGGTTGAAAAACAACACCAGGGCTCATAGGGTCGTTGGACGACTCGATGTCCCACACGAAAAGAGAAGAGACCACATTGCTACACGTTCGTTCGTTACAGGATAACGTCTCTAAATTCTAACAGTAGACTGTTTTGTTAGCAGTGAAATGTGTAACTTATTTCTGAAATAACTGCAAGCGTTGTAAGCGCGAAACGAGTTCAATTTTCATGTCTCTATAGATTTTAATGCAATACCGTACAGCGTCAGTTCAAATAATGTAACCGATTGACAACCGGTAATGAAATTCCAATACATATCATGTTAAACTGAAATAAATTAATTTACACGTAGATTAATTTACATACCTACCATGTAAATACATTGCGTTTGGTCGGATATCGGACACACTTTTCAACTTACCTTTGTAACTTTAGTAAAACAATTATCTGATGATAAGCAATTGTGATAAGCTGGTACAGATATGTTTTAACTCAAGTTCCTTAAACCTAAATATTATCAGATATATTTGTTAAAATTAGGAAAATACAATATTTATGAAATTGGCACCTTTGCAGATACCCTGTGTAACAATAAGCCTGAATGTACTAGGTACTTCGGTCATGCATACTTTTAACTATGTCACATCTTATATCTATTTCAAAATCTTTCGAGAACCGCTCGTACTGCAATATTTGTGTGACTCTCGTTTTTGAATGCCACGTCTCGTCTGCTTTTTGATTTCCAAATAAGATACGGTTTCAAATCTCGTGTCGTTCTCAACGTTATTGAATGCCGGCTTTACGAGTCTAGCCCGGAGACGTTTTCGAGTTTCCTTTCCGTTTTCGTGTCCTTTTTCTAGCTGAAGTTCTGCTTCTTCTTGTTTAGCACACTGTTTGTTTACGTCAGTGATTTTGGTGAATAGTTCAAGCCGATGATGTGTGCCTTTTTTTTTTTGGTTGAGGGCCGCATAGCTTTTTCTTTTTTCTTGCAAACGCTTTTTTCATGAGAGAAAATAGTGCAGAATAGCGCTTTACATTATACTTAGTTTGTCCGCTATTTAGTTATTCCGTGATCATGGCGCTGAAATATCGGACAATTTAACAAATTGAGTATTGCAGTAAGTACCCCGTTTTAGTATTTTGAGTCAATATGTGTGACGGCAAGAGTTTTAAATGGAATAGCGCTGTTTTGATGATTTTACACGTTTCAAATAAATAAATAGTACAGTTTGGATTTGTAACTTGTCAGAATACAGATACGTAGGTAGTATCTTCAGATCATTTATTTCAGGTAACACAATAGCATAATAGAAATCTTGTTTCGATTGCAGTTTCCAGTTCACAAGTTAAGTTTCCGTCTCAGTAATTCCTGAACAAATATCCTTTAGACTGATTGCATTTCAGGTCTAATAATTGAGTTGTATAACATTTTTATTTTAGTCGGAAAGCACATAAGCAGGTCTGCTTATAGCTTGATCATGGAATGAGAATCGCTATTAAAGTTTTTCGCTTGATATGACACATTTCATGCAATAAAAGTCTACAACCAAATTTTACTTTGATGAATTCCATTTTTGATGTAGGTTTACTCGATTTACCTACTTGTTATGTATTTTACTTGTTTATTGATTATAATTTATAGCCTACATACATACATCCATCACGCCTATCCCTTTTGGGGTAGGCAGAACGTAAATGGCCGTAAAAACGGGCATTTACGCCACGTCCGATATACTTTTGAGGGTTATTCAGAAAATTGTGACAGGATGTCAGCCCATCGCGTAAAATTGCTATACACAGGTTACCCTCGATTTCCTTAGTTGCCTCTTACAACACCCAAGGGTAAGAAACTTTATGACGCTATTCTACGCCGGCATCACACACGGCAAAAAATGGGTGATAAGTTTCATTCTACGCCATTGTAGCCTGTCTCAAATTAAAAGGTTAGTTGCAAGTTAGTTAGTACATCACTTTTCCCATATGTTGGTCTCTATTTCCGTCCCAGTACCTCCAAACCGAAGACCATTAACAAACAAATAGCCCTCGGACTGATCGCATTACGCCAGCCTAATAATGGAGCTGTATATCAGCATTTGACGCGGATATATCTTCAGATTCGAGTGGACTGCTCAGCCCACCTGTGTCTGCTAAATAGGAGTTATGTGTTCAATTTGGCTGCGTTGGTTAGGGCGGTGGCTTAGAAAATGGAAACGAGCGGATAGAGAAAAAACGATGTTACCATATTAATTTGACAAATAATCACAGTTTCTTCCGCTGGTGGGGGCACGAAGGTTATTTATTAGGTATTTGTTCCCCATTTGAGAAACTACCGGCATGTACCGGGTAGATTCAGTCTGTTCCGTTCTTTCCAGAACAACTCTTATACCCAATCGTGCGCTCGAGGCGTTATTTGAACAACCACACAAACTTCTCCGGATGAGCACTCACTCAGTCACTCCCCACCAACCTATAAGGTGTAGAAACTCCAACTGCAAAAAACCGCAGGGTCAAGTCTTAAAAAAAACTACTGTTCTATACGTGATTGTTAATGCTTTCTGTTTTCATCACAATTTTTTTAATGTTTATCTCAAGTTTTCCTTCATCATGCATATCAGTCAAGGTCAAGTTATACGGCAGTCAAGCCAAGCAAATTCCAAGCCTGTTCCAAGCTTATATCGCGAGGGAGGATTTCCTCTCACTTGCAGAAGGAATATTTCTTGTCAATTTCTGTGAATAATGAAACGGGATAAGTGCGTAAGAGACGTTGATAGGTATTGTACAAAAACCATAAATTTACAGCATAATATTTAGCGAATACTCGACACTGGAGTAGGCAGGCATGCCTTGGAAAGCGGAGCGTTGGACGCCCTCCGGCCAGATGGACCGATGACTCAAAAAGTCAGCATGTAGCGGCTGGCTGGCGAAAAAGAGAGATCGTGCCCTAGGGTGTACCCTGGGGGAGGCCTTAGTCCAGCCAGTGGACTGCAATTGGCTGATGTGTGTAATGGACATTTATTCACTTTGTGCGTTCACTAACTATAGTGAAGTGAACGATAATAGCACGAAAGTGTCATGAAATGAACAGCACAAATGCATTACCAAATATGCCTGAAATTCGCAATGAAACGACTCTACGTGTAATAATGCAATGACTGGCATTCTATCTATTCAAATATTTAGGTATAAAAGCTGAAATTCTACTAGTTACCGATACTGGAACTCAAAATAAGCAGGTCATTAAAGTATCCTTTATTGAAAATAGATCGAAATCTAAAATAAACCTTATTTAAATTAGATTTTTATGTCCTTTGTACAAAATTACCAATCGACTGATTATCTTTCCAAGATATAATTAAAGTGATTCAGTCTGCAGAAGTGTATCACCATAGCGACAGGTTGGCATCATATTGTCTAAAATTGCAATATACATGTAACCCTCAAGTCCTTTAGTCGTCCCACGGAAAATAAATTGGGTGCTGCTATTCTAAGCCGGTCTGACACGGCACCTAGATCTGAAATTCCGGATGCTAAAACCAAAGCCAGACTGCAAGACCATAAAGGCAACTGAAGTCCCATAATAAATAAACTAGGTGCTTCAATCGCTCGTCTCCTTGCCAAGACTTGAGCCTAACCTGTCAGTCGGCTCGTCCATTCCTGCGTCTGATATTTTTGCTGCCAGCACGGACGGGGAAGCAGCGCGTATTAAGCCCCTTTGAAAGCCAATAAACTCTCGTTGCTTGTCCAATTTGCGCCGGTCTTTACGAGTACTTCTGATGTACTTTTATAAGGTTTGCTTGACCTTCCTGTAAGGTCTTTAATTAAAAGTTAAAAGAGCACCGGGCGTCGACACCCTTATCGGCGAAAGTTACGTTTTTAAGTTGTAAGTTTGCAATTTTCATAGAGATTTTTAAGCAAACTTTACATAAAAAATTGTATTTTTTAGGAGAAAATTGCGGTAAATCAAAAACTTCTATAAATAGATATAGCTGATTGCTTTTTCTTTGATTACACGAAACAAACATATTTCACACCTATGCAGGAAAGGCATGGTGTAAACGACCGTAAAAAATGTGTATCGCCTCAGTGACAGATTGTCAGCCCATCGCTTAAAGTTGCAATACAAACGTATCCATCAAATCCCTTAGTTGCCTCTTACAACACCCGCGGGACATGACACCTTTTGTTCTTTCAACTTGTTAGTCAAATCCGCAATAGTGTGTTATAGCTTTATCCCTCACGACACGCGAAACATATCAAAGCAAATAATTTCAATAAAAAAACTTGATCCTCAGCTCACCCCTCTCTCATGATCAGACTGCTCCCGTTTCTTCCATTCCATTTGGTTTATTTTTAGAGGCTATCAATTGTGACTGACCACCCGTGGCGACGGATTGGGACGTATTTCGCGAGAAGTAGGCTGTGCGAATTGATTCGTCTGTAAAAGTGATTACGTCAGTAATATTGATTTTCTGCATATATGATATAAATATAATATATGTATATATATTTTGAACATACAATTATTTCCCAATCTATGAGCATGCTGCCATAACTGTCCTAGCACATAGGTACTGTTTGCAAAATGAAAAATCACTACCTATCGCAATATCAAAATACTGACCATGACTATTTCAAACGCCTATCGATTTGATGATTTGGTTTTTTGACTGTTATGTTGTAAATTTAAATGAATAAAAAATATTTTTTATTAGATATATATATTTTGACATTTTATTTTATAAATACTTCATGAATAAGAAATTTAAGTTAAATTCTTATGTTTCTTTTTGTTCTTGTTTGAATAAACAATAACATAATAGTATGAGGCAGTTCAAAAATTCGAAAAACTATCAAGAAGCCAGTCTATAGTTTTCCAAATCACTCTTGTTTGGGAATCGAATCTGCAATATTTCATTTACCTTCTTTTTTGAGCCTACCGTGCCCCAAAGACGGTTTTCAGACAATATTTATGTGCCTGGCGGGACATGTTTCAATATCGTTAATAGCTTTCTTCTATAAAATATTGCAGTGAGCTTTCCAGAGATGTATTGTTCAGTCAAACAAACTTGGGTCACTAGATTCCACACAAATCAATGTTATAGGTACGTAAACATGTTTAATAATCTAAAACAAAATCGTAGAGAAAGTGTAGTAAAGCACACTAGGAGATAAATTTTAGAAACCAACAACAGCGTTCAAAAAACCACAAAATGTGTGGAATGTTTTTGCCAAATGCATTTTAAAAAAAGGTATTCGAGAACAAACAATATCAAACAATACGAAGCAAATATGTCTTGGGAGAATGCGGAAAATATTTTAAAAGTGGAGTACACATTAAATTTACAAAAGTACACATTATGAGTCACGACGACGATCTCATTTAACAAGAAATCCAAAATCATCAATACATCATCGACGTAGTATCCAAACGTAATTACTTCAAACCTAATCAGACACATTCGCACTACACGGTTGGGTAACATCATCCGTATGTTGTCGCGACATCACGCGTCAAAGGATACGGTAATTCTGCAAACAGTCATTGGACGACCACTACTAATAACAGAAGAGCAGTGTCCAATCAGAATGCAGTTCCGAATTTGAAATGCATATTGCTGAATAATGGAGCTGTGTTGAGGTGTTTGTGGTCGTTCATGGAGATCGCATTTGAATAGTTCCTGATAAGCATGTTTGAATGCTGAGTACGCTTAGTTAGGTACAAAACTCAAATGATTACGCCTTAAAATGATTTTTTTTTCAACTTACCATAAAGTTTCATTTTGCAAAAGGTAAAGACAACACATGAACCAAAAAAATTACAAATACATTGCAGGAAAATCATCATCAAAATTTAACTCGTTGTAAAATTATTCTGTGCATATTATTTTAAATGCTCTTCAGCACTATACATTTTTGATCATTAAGTTAAATGTCACACAGTAAAATCATGTGGGGCACTGAATTGAAAAACGACACGATGAACTGTGCTGTGAGAGCTATTGAACCAAAACTATCACACAATAATTTGATACAAATTAAATAACTAAACGAAACTAAGGCTTCAATCCTTTTCTCCCTATCAGACTCTCTCGCTTTTGGAAATTTATGGTCGCAGGGAAATTTTTCAAAGATAAAGCATAATGTAGTTACGATCTGGTTCCATATCTACTTGGAGCCATTACTCTCTGGTCTTTATCGTAACATGCTGACAGCAGGTTTTGGCGTTCAATATCGTTACCATTAAAGATTAGGCTGGGGTAGAAGGATCAAAGTATGGAATTCCCATTTTTTAAACAAGTAAAGCGAAGGTAATTTATGCAAAGCTGGCAAAAAAGTTTAAAATATTTCAAAATTTTCTGAACGTTTATAATTTTAATTTGATTTAGTGTTTAGGTGACGGCTCACCTCAACTTTGCCCAAAATAGTTTGTCTCTCTAAACTATGCTGAAAAGATCTCTCGATCATTACAGCGTCCACTGAAGAAACCCAGAACATGTTTTAAGCAGATTGTAGAAAGGCGCTTAAAAGTCGAAAGATGTTTTTAGATTCTCGCTCATCGCTTTTCCCTTCTTCACGCCTCGTCAAATGCCTCTTACGACGAAGAAGAATCGCTTTATATAAATTTCTCGGTTGCAATTAATTCTGTTATGTCAAGGGGTATCGACGGAGCTTAATTAACCTTTACACCGGGCGCCATCAATTCTCAAGGAAAGCTTTTGTGATATCAAGTTCAGGTTTTTGGTTGGCATTTTGTGGTATATTGTTAAAGACAGAGGTACTTACCTTGTTATTTTCATGTCTCTACTTTGTATCTTTTTGACTGGATTTGAACTTGTTAGATTATGTGTGATCAAACTGATTAATTATGATAGAAAATATAAAAGATAACGATAAATATTTTGAAATAAGGAATAAATATTTATCTTCTAGAAACGCACTAGAATGTCTCCTATCTTATAGAGAACATTTTAGTAACGTTAAAACCATCAGTTTTCATTGCAATCGGACATATATTATCTGTCAGACGTTAAACATAATTTTACTTCCTCTCTCTCTCCATTTTGAGTAACAAAAAAGTGTCCATTTTTTTAATACGATGTGGGATAACGAGTCGACAACTGAAACACAGGATAATCAGATTCAGATATCAACCTACCCCTATAAAGGGTCGTTTTTTTTTTTTTTTCATTCAGTTTATCAGAAAACCAATACCTTTAAACAGTAGGTACTAAAGAAAACGCAATCGATTGTTTCGTGCTTATTGCTGTAAGGCCGAGAACCGCTAGTAGTATTTAAGGCGCGTTAGGCTACCGTTTTGCTACTCTTTGGCACCATTCAGGGGTTATTGTCGATTAAGGACTTTCATTTCGAGCAATGGCAACCTTAACGCAATAGGTGATGATTCAGTGATAAACCTAAAGGCACGGCAACGTTCCGTTATGATTAGCACACTTTGTTTAACGATGAAATGCATCACCGCTCGCTACACGTCTGAGTACATAATGTTAATTTAATGCGAGTAGCCAGTAAGGGATTAACTAGATGCTTTATTTGAATAAGACGAGATAATGATTACAAAGTGATTACAGATTTGAACGATTAATTATAAATTGATGGAGCGGATTATTTGTGACACGACAAACTTTTAATAAAAAGAGAAAGATTTTTATTCAAGCAACACCAGATACTACGCAGCACGATCCAATAAATCCGGAGAGAACCAATCAGAGCGAAGTCTTTAATAATAAACCAATAGCAAAACATTGTTGCTATAAAGTTGTTTGTAACATCCGATGCAGCTGTTACTAATAAACGGGACTATACTTCGTCGTCTCGATTTGGTAGGGATGTTGGATTTGTTCGTTTACTGCAATTGTCACAATTAACCGATTTCTAAAAATAAGATGAGCATAAGACGTATGTTGGTAATAAATAACCACTCAAGCGTCAGCCTGTCAAAACCAAGTTGCCCCGAAGTGGTCAGACATTTTTTCGTGCGCGACCGCCGCCGCGCGTGGTTCGCTTTAAACTAAGATTTCTCAAGAATGGCTCGTATTAGGTAAAAACAAATTATTGATTTGTAATTATATTGAAATATCCAATATAACAGTGTATTTTTTTTGTGTACTCACTTAAAAATATTTCGTAATGTAGCGAGATAAAATTGCACCAAGGGAAATATTTCAGCATTCTATTGTTAAACATGCTATTTTACCGAAAATAAACAAGTTCAAGAACATTTGTGTTTTAATAATAGTTTGTAATTGTGTTAACAGGTAGGAGTAAAAAAAGCACTGCATGAAATAGTAAAATACTGTTTAATTAGAGAAGAAAATTTAACAATATTGAACGACTGAGTTTGGCGCGAACTTCATTCGCGTATAATCCGACAAAATTGTATGAACATATCCGAGGTTGTAAATTGGTTGAATGAATAGGGATGTCTAGATTACGATTTATATACGTGGGAGAGGGACAGTATAATAAATCAATTAGCTTTTATGTAATTTTTAAATGACTAGGTTGCTTGCCACCAGGAGGCAATGAACCATTTAGCCATTATTTTTACTTGCCTCTGGGAGGCAAAGAACGCTCCAGTGGATAATCAATGATATATTTTTTCAATTAAAGTCAGTTATCATAAAACTGACTATCCAATACTGCCGATATTTTTTGTTCGGTCAAACTCACCTAAACTGTATAATTGCGTAAGTCATCAACAACCGCAACATCAACAGCCACAAAAGATATTGAAGGATATTTTTCAAAGCCATCACTTAATTATCAGTTGCAAAAGTCAGCCGCTTTAAATTTGTAAAATCAGTCCTGTCACCTCAGTTGGTCGACCAAGACGCTAGCTGTATCGAATCTCAATTCATCCATCGAATCTGAACAAGTGATTATTTAGTTTCACTTAAAACTGAATAATTGCGAGCCATTTCTGAAGGCGAATTATCTGATTGTAAAAACTATTTAAGTACTTAGTTAGTTAGTAATTTAGGTATATTTGTTATCACTTAAAGAAAAAATTGATATCGCAAATTAAAATCAAATACTTCATAACGAACACAAGGCAAACGATAAACAAAAACGTGAGATTCACATATCAGAAAGGAATCCTACATATTGCATTTGCACCCTGAACTGAAAATTCCATTTACCTATAGCTACAATTCGTACTCAAATTAACAAAGAGTAATTCTCGATTATTCAGACCATCCCTAGTATGCACCAATATTCCGGAAAATCTCATAACAGGCGATTGTAGGTCATGCACCAAATGGATACCGTTCAAATTACAATGGGATCCGACTCATATTGAAGACAATAATAATATGTTTTTATGATAGAATAAATTTAGCTATTCAACGGACAGAGTTTACAGCAGATTGGAGCTCTGAGGGTTTGTTAAAAGAAGCACCGTTTTGTAAAATTGGACCGTGATCCCCTTTAGGAGTGGATTTGGGGAAATTGGAAACCAATGAATCTGTAAAGTGGAAATGCACTTCCAGGAATTACGTGGAAAATAAATTGTCTTTCATTATATGTTCAGGTAAAATTGTGTACGGACTACGGAGATTACTTACTTTGCAAACAACTCATCATTGACTTTACATTGGCAATCGCAAAGAAGAAAATCCTACTATTACACACGTGATTACACCAAGTATGTAAATGATTAATAAAATAAGAAAAAGTAATAAATTAGTTTCTTGTGATATATCGAATCAAATTTTTCTGATGACAGCCAAAATCAATCAACGAATGACTGAGGTTAAGCCTTGATTACGATACTCATCATTATGAAGTATATATACCAAGCATACACCTACTCATTATTCCTTGAATTTTAGAGGTTTGTCAATGAATCAAAATTAGAAAAAAAACAAATGATATTTAATTGTTTTGCGAAGCGTGACTGAGTTATCTCAATTATCTGTTTACGAAATACTTTAATGGACCATAGATGATCTAAAATATAAGCGTGGTGGAAGAAATATAAATAAGTTGTAACAAAATGTACCTAATTAGAAAACTATAGTAATAATATTAACAAGAGGTAAATAAGAAGTTAATTATAAACCGTTTGAAACTACTTCAGCCTTGACGCAAATCTGGCCTGGAGTCCCTTACTCGGTGGGCATGATCCTTTGTGATCAAGTTATATTGATTATGTATTGGCTTGGAAGATCGCGTATAAGACATGACATGACATTTCTCAAAATTAAAGTTAAGTTTGTTTTTGATGCTCCATTGACGTACTAAGTCAATGTCAGATTGTAATTTTACACAATCATCTAGGGTTTTAATAACACGTACAAGCTTAAGATCATCAGCGTACAGAAGACAAAGTGAGTGCTGCAAAACTGTATCCACGTCATTTATCATTCATTCAATTATATTAGAATTAGGTGTGCTTTAGTAATGATAACTAACCAAAACTTTATTGAAAAGTGGTTACAGTCTTATTCTTTTCGTGTGAGATACCGAGTCGTTCAACCACCCGATGAACAAGTTTCAAGTTTCAAGTTTTTATTCGCATTACCACATGGTTACATTACATAGATCTTAAAATATTACAAGTCCTGCATGTAGCACCTCGCAGAGGCACAGCAAATTGTGTTGGTAGCAACATTCATATTATTTAACAAAGATATTGATAACATTATTATAATACGTATTACTCTTTTTCTTTATAGTAAAATAATCTTTATATTCATAAAAGAAACGACACAATATAATTTACTCTTTGGTCTTATAATTTCATGATAAAACTCTTTCAAACTATAAAACGCTTTTTCTAATAAGTATTTTTTTTAAAGGTTTTCATAACTAATTTAACCCCAGTGTCGAGAGTTTTTCAACCGCCTACTTCTACTAATAAGCCTCCTGACATCGTTGTATTACGACAGTAAGGCGGACGTGGTGGACAGATGTTAAAAATAGGAAAAAAAATTGTACAAGACGAAAAATGGCCAAATTGAAAGTATATTTTTATCTTGATTCCAATCTTACGAATATTCCCAAATTAATTAATAATAATGGTCAATCGTAGGATCTGAATTGCATTCCGACATTAGATGAAGAACTTTGAGAAAATGTTGCTGGAAAGTTCCATTTAACAAAAAGCTCTTTATGTAAAACACGCAAATGATTTTTACATACATACCTACACATATCACGCCTTTTATCCCTTGCGGGGAAGGCAGAGCAACGACTGACATATATTTTGTATCGTCATTGTGACAGGTTGTCAGCTCATCGCCTAAAATTGTAATACACACCCTCAAGTCCCTTAGTTGCCTCTTAGGACTCCCATGGAAAAGAAATGAGGTGATGCTATCCGGCTGGCATTACACGGCACGTCAAATGATTTTTTTATGACGGTCAAATCTCTATCAGCTTGTGATTTGATGACCGTCCAATTGCCGATCAGCTTTGCAGGCCAGTAGGCACAGAATGACATATTACCGGCTGTAGACAGTGGTGGGCGGATGATGATTGATAATAACAATTCTTTACAGCCGGATTAGGTTTGCGAGGGTTTGGACCAATAAAGGCATTATCGATGATTGCCCATTGCGTGAAATGGATGTTGTAATTTTAATTGAGATTGGTCGATAGAATTAGGATGATGAAATGCGGTTTTATGTCAAAGAAAGGGGATTATCGTAAATGGATGAAGTCTACTATTTTGACTACTTAAATATTCGCTCTAATATTTAAGCAGGTAGAATGCAATACTTGGCTGAATGGACTTACTGCGTTTGCTTTGTGTTTTACGAATTATTTGACAGTTGCATGCTTACTTCCTAGGGAAGAAAATAATTTCAGATTTGAAAATAATATCAGGTTTATTTAATTGTTTTCTTTTGTAGTCCTGTTTTTTCTTTCACGTAAGTGTAGTATAAAGCACGATGTATCATTCGTAACAAAGTCCGATTAAAAACTCGTGTGTATTGAGGCAAACTACACCCTCGTTTTCTTTTGTTTCTTTTATTAAGGATGGGTTTGCTCTTGACTCTAGTCTAGGTCATAGGACAGATACAGAGTTTAAGATGGAGCGAGCTCACCCAGAAGCAGCCTGTTCACTCTTACTTTGAAGAGATTAGGGTTGTACGCGTTTGGAAACACAGACGCAAATAGTTTTCAATCGGCTCCTTTCTCTCCGCGTGCACAATGTACTATTATTGGGAATGGGCAGCGTTTTCTGTGACTACATTACCTTTCCATCCATGTAGAGAAAAGTCGGAACTATTTCTCAATAGGAAGAGGCTCATGTCCAGCAGTAGACTGTTGTGTCTGATGTAGAAGGTGAACGAAAATAAGAATATGATTTTTTAGCGTCGGCCGGGGCTTGAACCCGCGACCTGTGGTGTACCGTCCCACCGCTGTGCCACTGAGCTAAAGGCGCTTCAACCGAACACTTCCAAATTTTAAACCTCTTGATACTTGTCTCGAAGCGACGTTGAATTATTCCCTTATTCATTTATTAAAAATCTAGCACATTGATTACAAGATAAGCTATAAATCAGTCAGTTGTAGCGCATAAGGTACTAGGGCTACTCTAAAAGAACTGAATTATTTTAGTCGCCAGCAATTTTTTTTTCTGGACATGAATTTGTATTAGTAGAAAATGACTTCTTTTATGACAATAATTTAAAATTTTTATTACTTATTAACTGGGGAAAAAAATAATTCAGTCCCTTTGGGGTACCATAAAGTGCTACAACCGACTGTATATGGAAGAAGAACATCAACAAATGAGTAACAAATAACTACAAACCGGGATCACTTATTCACTTGTTTGTTGACGCGGCATGATTACGCAACGCCTCAGCGTTCGTTCATGTAGCACCGATGTAATAAAATATTGATTCCCATCTCAAGGCACTTTACGAATTCACGCCCCTGTTTCTGGGTGTCACATTCTGTAACATTGTTGTACGGTCGGTTGTTTGAGGTTGCTATACATAACATTATCGACACATAAAGTTAGGTTTTGAAAAATGTATCAAGACGGTTGGCGCGAGAGATGAAGCCTTTCAGTGGGACTTAGAACAGGCTACTAAAAACAATATGTATGTTTATTAAAATCGTTTGCTGTTTAATTAACAATAATTATCTTTTGTGTTGTTGTCGATGTAATGATTCGATAAGCCTTGATGTCGTAATTACAGTTAATGTGGCAGTGGGCAGGACACCTGCTAAGTAGGTTTGATGATAAGTGAAATTGGTTACTCCATCATTGGAATTGCCTTCAGCTATAAAAGTGTTACACGATTGATTGGTGAAAGTGAAAATACCGCAGGTCAAACCTGGACCCCGCACAACTAACCTAATGTGTCCCAATGTTAGCAATTTGTAAATTGTAGTAGAAAGTCAGAACTATAAATGTATGAATTTATAGGATCCTACCATATTCAGAGCAAATATTTTTGGGGTAAATTCTACTTTTAAAACATTAAAACGTTTCGCAAAAAACATAGGTAGAAATATATGATTAAAAAATCGGCCCGTAAAAAGTGACGCTTTGTAACATTTTTGTATGAGAGGACCATTTTTTTTAATATTTCAAACTATGTTGTTTCCCCTATTCATATTTTCACATCCTGTATAGGTATAAAGTAGAACTCACCGTATAAATATTTTAAACTAAATTTAATAAGACCTTATATCAATAACTTATAATGCGTTTTTATAGTACAGGCCAAAATTTTCAGATCAGAACATTTAGGTTGGATGGGGAAATGGCACATTTGCTAACAAACGAGCTCGTGTCATCGACCGTACTATCGGTAGTACATTCCGTGACACAGGTGCTACAAACAGCTATACGAGTCGCAAACGAGCTAACTCGGGTTCCATAGGCAGGGATGATCGCTTCATTTTCTATTTTATTAAAGTCTCCCCCCTCGTTGGCACATATCACCATTGGATATCACCGCTTCTTATGAATTTTCGGTAGCCGCTTATTATAGAATATTTTGATTTTAATTTAGAGTAGGAACACTTCTGGGCAGGTTTTTTTGGGGGGTTTTTCCTGTTCAGGAGGCCTGGTTAATTATACGCATACTATGTAATGTAAACTACACGTTTTAAAAACCTTGACTTTAATTTGTAACAAATATCGTTTTCAGATGGTGGTGGCGTAAAGTTACATGCCGTGGGATTAACCTGGCCAGCCCCGTGGCAGTACCTTGATTTTAATTTTTTTATCCCGCCCGAGCCGGTTTTCTATTAGGACATTACAAAATTGTTATAAAAAAAAGAAAATTGTATGATACAAATTTCTTTTTTTTACAATGACGGTTCATGACGTCAATAAGTGATATTATAATACTATCCTACATTGAATAAAGAATTTCAATTTCAATTTCAATTTTTGCTTCTTATGAATTTTCGGTAGCCGCATTTTTAAGAATATTTTGATTTCAGTTTTGCTTAGAAATGTATGTTTAAATTTCTTTTTAAATGAGGCTGACTATAACTAAATATACTGGACATGAGCCACCAAGGTGAATCGGGTGACTTGATTATCCTTTTCTTAAGTTACCTATTATAAATAAATTTACAGTGCTTATTTTAATGAGCCGTTTTAATAAGTAATGTGGAATCGAGATAAATACTTACAAATAAATTTTCTTGACCTTACATAAACCTCAATACAATCCAACGTCAAATACATGTGTTCCCACCGAAGTAGAAGTTTTAGTTATCCGACAACATGTTATTTTAGAACACAATGGAAAAACAATTATGTGGCCCTGCGGACGTCAAAGGTTACGACATGATGACAAATTGTCAAACAATAAAAGGGATTTTAATGACATCTGTATGAATGGAACGATGTTCCAATGAATTAAATGTCAGCTGTTTTAAACACAAATGACGTGACATGATGAATGTAACAGTATTTACTGAGCGATTTGTCGTTGTGACGTATTATAGAGTTTTATTATTTGCCGTGTGATGCCGGCTTAGAATAGCATCACCCCATTTCATTCCCTTGGGTATCGTTAGAGGCAATTGAGGGACTCGAGGGTAGCATGTGGATTGCAATGTAGGCGATGGGCTGACAACCTGTCACTATGGTGATACACAATTATCTTAATTACCCTCAAATATTCGTCAGAAGTGGCGTCAATGACTGTTTTTACGAACATTTAAGCTCTGCCTACCCCGCAAGGGATATAGGCGTGATATATGTATGTATGTATGTATTATTTACAACTAAAATTTTGCTGTGAGGTACCGGCTTCAAAAATACTTACATATGGGGTAGGCAGAGCGTAAACAACAGACATTTGCGCCACGTCTGGCTAACATTTGAGCATTATTCAGAAAGTTGGGTATCGCCATACTGATAGATAGTCAGACCATCGCCTAAAATTGCAAAACATATGTACCTAACTCTCCAGTACCTTAGTCGCCTCATACGACACTTACGAGAATAAATGGCGTGATGCTATTCAAAGCTAAACATCACTCGGCAACACGTTTTAAAAGAACATCACTTATATTATCGCAACTAAAGTGTTTGTATTTGTTAATTATAGAAAAAGACGATGACCAAAAATTTACATTGACATGTATTTGTTTTTTACATTACTGTAAGTTTACTATTCTTTTTTTTATGTATTATGTTAAGTACCTAGATATGACTTTCTAAAAGAGAATCTTGTAAATTCCTACTTAGAAATAAATTATTTGATTTTGATTTTGATTTTATGATTTTATGATGAATTTGACAATACAAAGTTGCAATGTCTGAATAGGAAAAAAAATATCTAGCAGTGGACTTAGTACTGTTGAGTTTAATTCAAAAATGACTTTGACAGCCGATGCGGCACAGTGGTAGTGCGACTGCCTGCAACGCAAACTTTTCGGGTTTGATTCTCGTTGAAGCACTCACAAAGTTGTTATGTATCACTTTGTGAATTTGCTCTCAACACATAAATACTGATAAATACATTTCTGTAAGTAAACAAACCATTCGCAAACTCTGTGTGACTTTTGCCTTTTGTACACGTTATTCTTTATTTTTCCGCATATGTCTTTGAATAAGACCGGATGCCTTTATGTGATATTCTGGCGTGAAAATACCGCTTTGCTGACGTCCCTTTGGGAATTCAGTGCTGAATACCTAAAAAGGGAGGCGTAATAAGAAATCTGATCCGTGGGACAAGAGAATGCAAAGCCCTTTGTATTATTACCAGGGATAAGTTGGCTTGACATTTCGGCGTCGTATTTCCGCGACGGTCTTATGAAAAAGGAAATGACAAGTGCGTACGTAGGTACATTTCATAAGGAACAATTTAGGGTGAAGTTTCTGGTGATGAATGAAATCGCAAGTCATATGTGTATTCAGTATTTAGTGTTCAGTGTAGTTTATTCCGCCGTAATTTTTATTAGCCATGTGGTGCTGGCATAGACTAGCATCACCCCATTTTTACCGTCGGTGTCTAAAAAGGCGAATATGTGGTGAATCCGGGGAATGGGCAGCAGCGTTCTCTGTAAACATTTATAACACCTTGCACTGCGCTCGTCAATCCTCCTGCCAAGCGTGTTGACAAATACTCCCTAATATGGGTGGACCCTGTCCAGCTGTGGACTGTTGTGGCTTTGTATTGTAGTGTAGTTTATTTGCAGCGTTTTAGATTGCTGTATGATGTCAGCTTAGAATAGCATCACCTCATTTCTTACCCGTGGGTGTTAGAAGAGGCGACTAAGGGACTCGAGGGTTACATGTGTATTGAAAATTTAGGCGATGGGCTGACAACCTGTTACTATAGTGATACATAATTATCTGAATGACCCTAAAATGTTTGTCACACGTGGCGTAAGTGACCGTTTTTTCGGCCGTTTACGCTCTGCCTACCCCGCAAGGGATTTAGGCATGATATATGTATGTATGTATGTAGAATTTATAGTTTGCCATTGTTTAATTGTTATCACTATTTTCTCTCAGAAAGTATTAGGTCTATGTTTTAATTCTTGTTTAATCATACTAAGCTTTTTTGTGACTGTTTGTTTCGAATAAAAAAACTCATATTTGAGATGCTCAGAAACAGTTATAAGATTTTCCCATAATATTAAAAACATTGACTTCCATAGATATTTCAAAAATTTGCTGTATCTGGACGACTTAATGAATCTACAAGAACGAGTTGCATTGACCAGAGGCAATGATGTCAAGTCGTTATCCACAGGAAATACCTTTGATGATCAAAACCGCGATGACTTGGTGATGACGAAACCCGGATTCTGTGTTTCGGTGCGATGAACTGTCTGACATTAGGTATGACATCAGGTAGTAAATTGATTTATCAACCTTAGCCTTGCTTTGATTTTTTCATTGTCTTAGGTATGTATTATTTAGATTCTTTTTGTTTATAAGGTACTTGGTTCAAATTTGTAGTAAAAGCTGTTAAGAATATACTAAGAAGAACTGGTATATTAATTACATCAAAACTATTTCTACTTCAGGGATTCAAGTAGGAAGGGACTGAAAGGTTACACATGTATTGGCTGACTACCTGTCACTATGGCGATACACAATTTATCGGAATGACTCTCAATATTTGTCAGACGTGGCGTAGTTGCCCGTTTTTACTGCCGTATATGCTTTGCCTACCCCGCAAGGGATACAGGCGTGATTAATGATTATATATCTTTGTCCGTCTGTCTATTCCTACTTTCAAATCTTCTTGTACTGTCTTTTATTCTGACTATTTCTCTTCTCACACTGACCCTTTCGATTTTTTGAAATTGCATAATAAATACACTCGTTTTTGACAACTCGTGTTTCTTTCAAATTAAATAACTTTAATCACTTTATAATAAGGTGTTTAAAAGGTCATAACTCCTACTTAAAATCTCTTTGATCTTCGTCCTACAAAAGATACCGCTTTACAACGAGATCGTAATCTTTTGACTGCTAAATACTTATTTATTCGCCAGTGTATACAAGTATTCATTATTTTTAATAAGTGTGAAAACGGATCGTGCCGAATCTGTTTGATCTTGTTCTGTGAAATACTTCGATAACCAGTGTGGTTTTCACACGCACCGCACTATCATGCGGAATTTAGCAGATCCGTTTTTTTCTGTTGTGTAGGACACCGAGTCGACGAACTATCAGAGTTTTTGAACCGCTTACCTACATAACGATCGCCATCAAAGCTCTAGTTCTATTTAGAAGTTATAAGAAGTTGTATAATATATTATGGCATACGACGCTGCATCGCCATGCGGCTGTCGCGAGTTGATATTAATTTCATCAACTTTCCTCCTTCCTGTCATACTCACCACGATTGACACGCGGATTGGCTAGCGCAGTTCAAGCAGAGAACGCTGTTGTATGACCTCTGAATTCTTGTAATTTTCTTGCTGTCTGTCAAAAACCGCAATATCGTGCAGCACGTGTGTAAACTGCCTGTGTGATGAATTATTTATTAGTTTTTGTGGTTGTTGGCTGGTCTGTCCATGCATCGTAATTTTGTGGTTAAAGTTATTAATATTCTTTGATAAATAATTTCGCTTGTGACTATAATATTTTGTGGTTTTTACTGTGCAAAGTTTACACTGGGTACTTATATAGACATAGACATAGACATAGACATTCTTTATTAATAATATTCATTACAGGTCAAAAGGTATGAGTACATTTATCATTAAAAATAAAATATAATGAAAAAACAATAGTATTAAGTATAGAACGTACTTGGTATGTAGGTACTTATTGAAAATACTAGTCGCTTAGTATAGTCTTATTAATTACAAATTTTAGTCATATTATATAAGATCAGTCTATAAAATTATTTTCGAATTAGCAAATTCATTCCATGAATAGAAGGCTTGATTTACTAGCCATTGCCGGAGTTTGTTTTTGAATAATGTGTCACTTTGGGTTTCTACTAGACATACTGGTAGTCGGTTGTGAACGGTAGTATACTACTTGTATGTATAGGAGTACGTTCTCATCTTTGTATGATCTGAGGCAATAAATTATTTTGTTATAGATTGTATTTTAGATATTCTTGGCAGCAACATCATTAGAATTGAATACTAAATTTCAAAACACTTTCAGTGTTAGGTATACAACTTTTAAAACATGCAAAATTTATAAGCCCGGGCAGAATTTGAACCTGGGACTTTCGCCATCACTAGTGATTTTTTGAATTGAAGGCCAGTTAAAGCCAATTCAAAATTCCTTATATCAGCTTTTATCGGGTCAATCATTGTCTCACTTATGCATAATCATAATATTGTACACAAAATTCTTAATCCCTTAAAATTTATTACAATAACAACGTCTCTATCAGTCCCAATGAATATCGCATCGTCTGATACCGAGGTTGTAATTAAACTTGCCCGTTAGACTCACTCAATGAGGTAGCTCTACTAAGTGCCAAGTTTAATGTTATGGGGTTGAACCCATCTCAGCTTCTGGATCGAAATTTGTTATGTGGTAGACGGGTACGCAACCCCGGCTTCCCGAGCTTCTACTGGCTTTGTAAACGTTCCAGTCAGTAGTATCCTACTACCTGTGTTCCTGTCGTAATTTCACCGTTTTTTCTCACATTCACATTCCTAGTTTCTTAAGCTAAAGGTCCCACATAAGCCGCTCCCACCTGCTTAACAAATACAAAGTCTCTTTCGGCGATAATGGCAACCCCATGCAGATAATGCGAAAAGGTTTGGCAGGCTCGCGACTCAACAAGGCAAGTTGGATGGTCTAGGGTGACGATAGAGGGTGTAGTAGGACGCGTGTAGTTACCGTCGGCCAGACTCTGCATGTGACCTTTCCCTTGGTAGAAGCAGTTTTCCGTTCGACTGAGTCAAGGGAGGGGACGACTGCACTTGCGCCTTAATATATCCTGCGTAATTAACCGCTTCCGATTAATAGACTCTGATGACGCTAAGTCCTGTGGTGATGGGTTGAAGTAGAGAGGTGTGGCGTGGTGCAAGCTGGGTTTTGTGTGATTCTTGCACATGTGCGGTCCCAGGGGCGTGAAGTATGGTTGCTTTATAATTGGAGCGACAATGCGAATTAGGCAGCACTTGGGGTGACAAAGCAGCCCTATTTAGGGATGCACTGCTTTCCGAGCCCAGCCGAGGAGTGGGCTAGAAAAGGGGCCCTAAGAAAATGCTCGTTCCTACCTGGAAGGTGATAGTAACCACGGCTACCATCTCATCACTTAATTCGTGGTTGACGATACATTAATAATAAAATTATAATGAAACCACCTACATTTACTTGATTGACTTTTGCAGCAAAAATTGACTACGAGCTTTCTAAAAATTATAAATGGTCGCCATGGCAGAAATCGCTCAAAAAAATTATCATCATCAGTATTGTGGAGATTTTTATACGGTCTTTTTGGGTTCCTTACGGACTCAGTTCTTAACTTTTCCATGAATGCGTTTTTGTGGTCTGGCACAACGTAAATAAGCTATACCAGCTCGCTGTGCCCAATTGTGTTGTGCCTTTTATACGTTATTTTTTTGTCCAATTGTCGCGATTAGTTTGAACGGCCACACAAACTCCTTCAGGTGAGCCCTTGCTCCCCACCAAATAGTCAGCTGTATGTTTCAAGGCCCCGGGGCTAAAATAGTAGTGTCCAGTCTTTATAAAAAGAAACCTTTGATCATAAAGTTTAAAAACTTCCTAGCAATAATAAAACAACATTCATAACTTAAACACACTAACAAAAGGTGTTTAACAATGTGAAGGTGTGCTAAACACATTTCGTTTCTGGTACAATTTTCCTTAACTTTGAACACATTTTGTTAGACGTGTTTAACAACAAGCTTATACGTTACTTTATACTTTTATCATTTCAACGTAACTTTTTAAGCACTAGCAATTACTTACTTTCACACAATTTAATTGATTAACCGGATCTATCGCGATTGTTTTGAGGTAAATATTTATCATTAGACCGATTGTCGGATATCGTGAGTGTTGTGGTCTAGTGTATTATGATTAAAAATAGTAAAAATTACTAAGACAATGTTCGTGTGTAGCAGAAGATCTAATCGCCAACCGCCAAGATGACTACAAAGAGTCTACCCGCGAACGCAGCTGACATAACTCAGCTGAAACGTTGAGATCCAGGTAAATCGTGTATATTTACCTCAAAACTATCGCGATAGGCCCGGTTAATCAAGTAACATTTGCTATGTGAAAAAAACAGAATACGTACGGGGATTTCGGACCTCTCTAGAGCCGTACAATCAATAGGGGCCAACGGGGACAAGGCAAAGTTTGTTGACTGCCATTCACAGATACAATTACGTCGCAGAGTAAGAGCTACTCTTTACTTGCCCGATATTGCGATGTAAATGTATAATATTGTTATTATATCTATTTGTTTTGGTACGCTGGGATTGGAACGGAATGTGGACATCGAGACAAACCCAAATAGGGATTAACGGTGTCTTTTATTTAGTTTAAGGATTGTTTATGTAATAAGATAATAATAAAAAAAAAAAAAAAAAAAAAGCTTTCGGAATAGGAAGATTATAATATTTACTAGCTTTCAATAATATTATAGGGATCTGAAAATTTGCTTTACGTAATTTGTGATTTTATACAATAAAATACTTGAACATATACATATTTTTATATAAAATACATATACATATTTTTGCAAGAAGGTATTTTATACAATAAAATAGGTACATACCTACATACATCAGCCTATATATTACAGTCCACTGCTGGACGTAGGGTCGTAGGCCTCTCTCAGGGTACGCCATAGATCACAATCTCTTGTTTTTGCCATCTAGTCGCTACAAGAAAAAACAGAAACTAAAATATATTGAGAAAAGAATATAAGTTCACAACTTTCAGTAGACACTCTAAATTTATGTTTTCCTAATCATACCTACACGAAGTAGTAAACTTAGTAAAAATTAACCATCAAACAAAAATGGCTGACCACGAACACGGCCACAGGCCCAAATCGCGTGTAATTCTTTTTATGAATCGGCCAAATTATAAAATAAAGGGCCGATAAGCCTACGTTCGGTCGAACAATAAATCAGACGGAATCGCGGCTTTTGTCGAATTACAAGAGTTCTAGGGAAATATTGGTCGCGGCGCCAACCGCGACGCGAATTTACGAAATATAAAGTTGATTTATCGACCTCGAGTAGGAAATAGCCAGTTAAGACTATATTTATGTATGTATTAATTTTATTAAGCTGGGAGAAGCTTGCTGAGGATAGGGACGAATGGCGTAAGCGTCTGTTTGATGGGCGTAAAACACACGATAATGCCTGGTTTTCTGGTCTCACTAACAAAAAGCAAAAACGTCACCTAAATATGCATGTACCAGTCTCAAATTCCAACTTCACTTGTAGAGCCTGCGGAAAATTATGCCGCTCCCGTATCGGCTTATACAGCCATGAAAAGTCTTGCCTCAGACACTGATTAAATCGTCTGTCACAGACGTGTGAGGCCAATGATGATTAATTTTATTGTACCACAAAACACACATCTCATTGACAATTCCACAGTAGGTATATTTTGTAAGTATGCGTCCGCGGCCGGTCACAAGCAATTTCGTTCAGCGTTCTTTACCTGCGGCTCAACACACGATGTCACGTTTCTGTTTGTCTTTTCTGGTTTATTTGGCTGATTTAATTTTGATTTCTTTTTTTCTTGGTTAAGTGCATTGATTTTTGGCGGTTGTCACACTTGCCTTCTGTCGTGCGTTAAAAACACTGCTTATAACCGTAATGTATGCGTCTGTCAGACGAACTTTCTCCCATACAAATATGGCTCCGGTGCGTGTATGATGCGAAACGGATGCGTCAGTGATGTCGTTTGACTGACGGATCCGTAAACGCACCGGCCGTATAAGAATAAAAATAAGCTCTGAACTTGCATATTCTTTACGCATCTCTATTTTATCGAAAGGCCTTCGACCTTCTCATTAGACGGTAATGCTTCAGCGTTTGAGAATAAACTTTATTTTAAAAGGCAGAATGTAAAATTCAGGGACTTCAGGGTGTGTATTGCAATTTTAGGCGATGGGCTGACAACCTGTCACTATGGCGATATACAATTTTCTGAATGACCCTCAAATATGTCAGACGTGGCGTAAATGTCCTTTTTTGCCATTTATGCTCTGCTCACCCCTCAAGGGATAATAGGCGTGATATGTGTATGTATGCATGTAAAATGCAGGTCTTTGTACACCTGTTTTAGAGTTTTAAATTCAAACATTATAAGACAAGTGTAGATAAAAGCGTATAAATCTTGGTGGCTGGGTGCTATCTTGGCAAGTTCCGGTGTCCAGCCGAATTTAGAGTACCACATGACGAGTCTTACCTCAAAAAATAATGGAATGATAATAAATCGTATTTATAGCTCGATTTAAACTGCTTACATTTGTATTGGTCGTAAAAAGCGGCTAAAGGATAAATTCATCCAGGGAACGGGCAGTAGCGTTCCCTGTGAATGCAACACCTTGCACTTCGTTTGCCATGCATTTAATTGCCAATCGTGTATTGAAATACCCTCCGACAGGGGAAAGCCAGTCACTAGACTGATGTGACTGTTAATGTTATCTAATGTACAATCAAGCTCACGTACAGTTAGACACTCAAACTGCCAATGTAAGTCATATGCGCGCGGCATAAGAACGGTTCAAAGTCCAAACTGTCTAACCCAGCCTGATCTTGACTGTTCATGTAATGTTTTGAATAAATTTTTGTAAAATTCATACACAGAATCCAGGAGTTCATTGTCAAGCGATCGAAACTTGTTCGTCTGTATTACCATTTATATAAAACACAACATTGTTCAACTTGCCAAAGAAGATAATTTCGCCAAAACTCACCCACGATCATTCATATTTCAAGTTTGTTAACTTTTTCGCTTCGGAGCCTTAACGACGAAAATTGCTATCATTGGAACATTTGGTATACGTGACCGTGTTACAAACCTCAAAGATTGTGGTTTCATTTTGGCAAGCGACACGTAATGTTTCCGAATTCGGTGTTTTTTTACCGCCCCTTTAAATTATATCCCCTTTTCAGCCTAGTTAGTATTCTGAATGATCGGGCGAAATCAATTGGTTGAGGATTTTATTAAAGGTTACGGGGTAATGTGTATTTTCTGTGTTGATCGGTTTGAATCAATCAGTCATTATATCAGTAAATTTTTAATACTGAATGTAAGTAAATATTTTTGTGCCTTTGGTTTTATACACATCAAAACATTATTTTGTTCTAAATACATACTTAGGTACATACATTAATTGACAAGGAAGTACCAATTACTCAATTAAACCAATTTTGGCCATTTATTTATAATGCAGTTCAATGAAAAAATCTCTACGTCAGATTTCTAAACAAAAGCAGAGTTGTCGACCTCCAAAATGCCTCCAAACTGCAACAAGTTTTGTTTCTGTTCTAAGATTTGTGATAAAAATAACTCCTAAGCGCCAAAAATTGCTCCGATGAGCGAAATATATCAAATTATTATAATAAAAATCTTTTATAAATAACTTCGGACCCCAAAAATCTCGTCCAGCATCAAAAGAAATACCTACCTCCTAACAACCACTAACCTAAAAACCGTTAATGCAATCAAATGTTGGTATCAAAAAACGACTTCTCACGTGACCAAGTTCTTATAATAAATGATACATACATACACATATCACGCCTATAATCCCTTTCTGGGTAGGCAAAGCGTAAACGGCTGCAAAAAACGGACATTTACGTCACGTCTAACAAACATTTGAGGGTCATTCGCAAAACGATGTACGGTGTGAAGTAAATGATATGAATGATAAAAAATATAATTCAAAAGATAAACAGTTTTTGAGTCTCCTGTTAATACTAGAGGTATGATCGTGGTTTATGGGAGTTAATTGATTCTTTTTCGTCGATATACCACTCCTATATCCCTCCCTAGTGGGGTAAGCAAAGCGTAAACAGCAGTAAGTGTCCGTTCGTTCCTAAATGTACGCCACGTCTGTCGTACATTTTGAGGACAATTTAGAAAATTTGTAACAAACAATACATTCATATTTTAATATACAGCCTCCATTATCCAACCGGGCAAGAGGCAATGAAAAACCGCATAGTGTGTCGATTGAACCACCAAGTTTATAACTAGGTCAGCAATATAGTAGCATAACATTGCTCACACGAAGCGCCAAATCGCTTCTAGTGTAGCAGGGTCATAGTATATGAAATGACAGGAAGACGACGTGGTATGATTTTTTATATTTATGAATATTTTTAATTCTTTAATTTTTATGGAGTTTTATTTACCGCTTTCCACTACCCAAAAGTTGTCTCGAAGAGACCGTTTTCGTGCTTATTAGAATAAGATATTCTGTTTTTAATTATCCTCTAAGTATTCGTGTTTAATTATGAGTTTTAACTTTACTCTCTTACGTCACGATTTTGTCTTTAAGACACCTATATTGAGACTTGCTCATTAACAATTCATTAAGACAAAGCGTGACAAATGCGTCAAGTAACCCTAAAGACAATTCGAAGTTAGATAACGCACCAAAACATCAAAAGTTAAGAATGAACTTGATGTTGCTTCTTGAACGAAAAATTTAGATAATATACAGCTATTTATAGTAGGTAGGTAAAAGTTCTTGTGATTCAAACTAACCTTAGGTATGTTTGGCGTCGCATGAAAACTGTTTAGTTAAGGGCAGCTTAGTGCTGAAGAGTAGGCATTTACGGCCTTCCGCCCGTCGCGTAGAAAAGATCGCGCGAGCTAGTCTGCGGTGAACTCACTTGACCCTGCGGTACGGACCGGGCGGCAAGCGCAGCTTCCACAGCGAGCGCGCGCGTTACAGTATACAAAACTATGGCAGTAGGTCAATAACTCCCCAAGATATAGATATAATTTTATTGTTTACGTAATTTACTTAGAAAAATATGTTGGTACAATTGTAGGATTGATCAAATTAAACAGTGAAGATGTGTTTTTATATTATTATTTTTTAATTATTGAATTATATACTTATTAATAATAGTAATATTATTTAAATATAAATTTAAATAATGTTAGTATTATGTAATGCGCAGTTGAATAACTCATTATGATGAGCTTTCTTTGTCCTGTAATTCATTTAAAATATGGTTGATGTCAACACGTAAAGTTACGTGCTGTGTGATTAACCTGGCCAGCCCCGAGGCAGTGCCTTTATTTTTATTTTTATTTTTTTATCAACAATACAAAATTGTTATAAAAAGAAGAAGATTGCGTTATGCAAATTTCTTTTTTTTACAATGACCGATCATGACGTCAATAAGTGATAATGCTATCCTACATTAAATAAAGTTATTTCATTTTCAACAAGTCGGCCGCGTCCCGTAACAGTTTGAAATTCGTCTTCCTTTCCGCTTCTGCTAGCAGGGGATATATCCTCAATATCATCACCGTCGGTACATCTGAAATTTTTCATTACTTACTCATAATCATCGAAACAATGAAAATCGAAGGACAATGACAAATAATCCTTACTATCCGTATTAATTTTATATAAAGTGTGTGTGAAAAGTGTGTGCAAAAATGCTATCCAGTCTTAAGGCAGCCTCGAGACGTGACAGACTCGGGATGAACTTGGACAAGACAAAAGTCAAATTCACTCAACAAATCATCCCCAAGCCAGTCTCCGTCGAAGATGTAGCCTTTAAAGTTGTTGAAGTATGTGTACTTTGGGCAAACGTTGCAGTTGGGTAGAGACAACTTTGAGGTTGAAAGCACCAGAAGAGTGCAGCTGGGCTGAGCGGCATTTGGGAAGCTGCGTCATATCCTAGAATCATCTTTGCCACAATGCCTCAAGACCATGGTGTTCGATCAATGTGTCCTACCAGTCATCGCCTTCCTTATCCGCAAAAAAGACCAGTGACGGACATTTTCTGGAAGTGTAGCAAGCTGAAGTGGGAGTGGGCTTGCCACATTTGTCGTAAAACCGACGGACGGTGAAGTAAGCGGGTTCATGAGTGGAGGCCACGCCTTGGCAAGCGTAACGTTGGACGCCCTCCGGCCAGAATCCGAAGGACCGATGACTTAAAAAGACGGCTCGTAACGACTGAATGGCGAAAACGGGAGATCGTGCCTTATGGCGTACCGAGGGGGATGACTACGTCCAGCAGTGGACTGTAATAGGCTGATGAATGAATTTTCGTTACTTACTTATGAGATTTAGAAGTTGATTGTAGTGGAAATGTATGGGAGTCCATAACTTGCAATAAGGGTTGATCATCACATATGCTTGAAGCTCTGAAACATGTTTGAAACATCAATATTCACACAGAGCAGTATTTAAATAACATTAAGAATCGTCGTTTCCACTTTTTGTTCTAAAACTTACGTATTTCTATCTGAATCTGCCTTTTCTGCTTGGGAGGTAATAGCTACATGGTGAGGCTGCTGTATAGAACTACAGTTTTGGTGGCTTTCGTGATATTGCGATTTTTCCAAACCTTATGAAGCTTGCTCATAGTGGATCTAGTTATCGCCATACGTCTTTTTACCTCGTCTATGCAACCGCCGTTGTTGGATATCAGCGCTCTCAGATAAACGTAGGATTGGACAACCTCGCAGTTTGCGATATGTTTGACTATGTTGTTTTGGAGATGTATGTGACTCCAGAACTTGCAGAGAAAGTTGGTCATCGTCATGACGGCTTGAAGTCCTGGAACGTTTTTATCAAAAAGTATTTTATCAAAAAGTAATCTTGAACAGGCTTACCTTTTCTGTTTTACTAAATTATACTTACTTTTCAGTACCTAGTAATTTGTTTGCATGTTAATACCTTTGTCTCTTGATATTGAAGCACTGCAAGGATTAGAAGTCCAAGGTTATCGGTACAATATTTGCCGTCTAATTAAATATACTATTACATTACAAACAAATTCAGTGGTTGCACTACTGATTTTGTTTTACTGTGTATGTACTTGATAATTACTTATAGCATGGCTCACTAATAAATAATAAAATTACATTATGTAAAATCGTACATTCTCTTCGTATGATTTGAACTGTGGTTGTACCACTGGTTTCATTTCTACTGTGTATGTATTATGATGTTTACTTTTAACATGGCAACAGTTTATGAACTACATAATAAATAAAATTACACTAGATCAAATGGTAGGTACAATGTTAGATACTGTGGTTGCAATACTATTTAATTTTACTGTCTGTTGTTGTTAAACCTAAAACTGCTTCTGGTTTAGTTACCCAGATCAGCTATACAATTCTTTGTCTACTTACCTATTCACTAAAGTTTATACCTATACATACTTACTTCATAGTAGGTAGTTACTTTGGTAGGTCAAAAATTGGTTAGAATTATGTTCAGATACTTACGATATTGTTTGCCGGTCTTTTCGCTTTTGACATGTAGGTACCCTCTTGTATTTATTTTTATTTCCCATTTTTACTTATTTACAGACTATGTACACGTTTATTTACAATAAATTAACGAAATATTTACACATTCACAAAATAATTACAGTCAGAAATATACAACACTTATTTAAAACTTAGTAGCAAAGGCGAGCTTATCTCTTAAGAAGAGATCTCTTCCAGCCAACACATTTGATGTCAGAAAATTCATATCTTATTCATATTACGCGACAAGATGAAAAAAGCAGGTTGCGGAACGCCGCGGTCGAAAAATTTGGCATAGGTCCTGCTCCGATGATGCCCGGCGGGCGTCTGAAGCGCAGCGCGCGCGTCGTTTGGTTATATAATGGGAATAATGGGGTTTCAAAAAATCCCAAAAAACAATTTAAAAAATCTATCCATTATTTTATTTACATCTTGTAATTTCCTACATTTTGGCATATTTTAATTTTTTTTAGTGTTAATAATCTTTGAGTAATACTTGAAAAATTGTCATAAACTTACGTATCTTTGCATTTTTTTATGATCGAGAAAAGTTATAGAAATCGTGTTTCTGTCCATTAAATAATCAAGAACTGTTCATAAACAACAACATATATTTTTTCTGGGTCAAATAAAATAATATATGATGCTTTAAAACTCAACCAAAAATAGGTCGATTCGACATTTTTCACACTAAGCCGCCCTTAAATTGTTTTGAAATGTGAATGGATTAAGGGTATAAAGTTAGAATGAAGTTAAAGAATGAAGATATTTATCATACAATATTAACATACCTACTGCTTCCTATACTGTACTGTGGTAGTGGCCATACATGCCTTTTTACAGCTGTTAAGGCTGTGTCGATAAGGATAATGTTCTAGGAAGTCCGCAATAGGCCCATAATTATTTTGGTTGACAAAGTTTGTTGGCTTGTATTTTTTGAGCTTCACATGTTGTTTATAAAAAATACTAAATAATATTTAAACAAATACAAGTTCTTCATTTAATAAACATAATTACTATATAAAAACAATTATGAGGCTTAACTGTTTCCTAAACTAAGAATAGTTATTCCTGTGTCTTAGTTGACACTAGGTATAAATCTATTAGAAATGCACCAATAAGTTATAGACTCGTCGGTTTAGAGTTTTCTCTAGTCGTGTCTAGTAATAAATATGTTAATATGAAACCACAACTTACTGTTAATTGGTAAATAAGGCTTAAAAACGAGTAAACACGCGATTACTGTCTCCCAAACGTCGCCAAAGTAATGATCGGCTTAGTCGAATAATCAGGAAATGCCATATTTGTAGTCGGCGACTACCATATAAACCGCTTATACCTAGTAGTAGGCTGGTCATCCAAAGTAATATTTGGTGCATCTTTACAATCTATCTATCAACTATATCGTTTGTAATGGCCTAGGCTAGACGGCCCGACAGAAATCTAAAACGATTTAATCTCTATTGATAATATTTTCAGACAGATTTTTTAAGTTGTTTAATCTTTGAAGGCTTGAAGAGCTAAGTGAAGATGTTCCAATAAGAAGTCTGGTTTATTTCAGGAGTTTCAGAAACCTATGAAAATACTGCTTAAATTGGGGTGCTACCTATCCTAAAATAATACCTACCTACTCCGAAACTCGGTCTCAAGTGATTTTAAGTCCTTTTGATGCGAAGTTTAGAAATTTCTCCTGAAGTAAAAAATAGAGAGAGCTTTTAATAAACTCTTTTTTATTATTTTCGCCTTTTACTAGTTCATAAAATACGATTTTTAAGTGGTATTGTTTTAGCGCAGCTGCCGCCATTTTTAACTGCGGCCCCAGTTAAATTTTCGGCTGTATAGTGGTTTATGGATATTTCAACATAAACCTATGGTCCATTTTACTGCTATAAAGTTTTGCTAAAGAATTTCCAGCGCTTAAATTAAAGAAACTCTAAACAGGAAGAAAAACAAAACACGGTGAACCCATAAGCCCAAGGCAGAATTATAGTTAAGATTAAAGGAGCTACATCAATTTAGCACAGTGCAGTCACGTAATTTTATAATAATTAAAATTTTTATTTACTGTATCAAATACTAGCTCTTCAAACATTTAAATTACATGAACGCGATTTTAGGCATTTGGCGGTACTTAAGGTCGTACGCTTGTTGGCTTGTCACCTTCGATCAACGCGGCCCGGGTAGGAACGAGACGGAAGACCGCGATGCTCGAAACTTGTCACATCTCTTTCAACAAATATTCAGTCCTTCTTTCTTTTTATTCCACAGTGCCAACATCAGACGTCCAAGGAGTATTGGGGAAGAAGGCGTCCCTCCCGTGTGACATCCAGCCTTTGCACTCGGACGACCAAGTCGTGATGGTACTCTGGTTCAAGGAAGCTGATGGAGAGCCACTTTACAGGTAAAAACAGACGAATATAAATACTTTATTTGGAAGACAAATATATTACAAAGCCTCTCTCTAACTATTACTTACCCTCTGGCCTACCTAAACAGCTTTAGGCGATTCTCCCACTTGTTGTCCATCGCAACGCATGCGTCCGTCAGACGAAAGGAAATTGCGAATTTCGATCTAATTTCCATACCTACAAATAACGGATGCTATCCGTTACAACAGATGCATTCGCAATTTCTTGTCGTCTAATAGACGCATGCCTTACGGTGCGTTAAAAATATGCAGCGACGGACGACAAGTGGGAAAATACTTAAACCAAAGACTGAAAGATTCTATAAAGACAGTCTACGCATTTACTTTCCACTAGCTGTTCAGCAATCAAATAAAAGCAAAGACAGATTCAGTCAAACCGACGACATCATCACAAGCAACGCTTGCAATTTTATTCCTTGTGGCTTAGATTAGTTAATTTTTCGTATAAATTAAATTAAATCGTGTGTAAAAATATTAGCTGCAAATATGTTAAGGGGTGAACCAGCCCACCCCAAGAAATATAAAAAACTAATTTGGAGCTGCCATACAAATTGACTCGGTCGGCTGGGACATTTTGTATGGGAGGTCGAGTTTTTTTTTCATATTCGACCGTAAGTTCCTCGGGGAAAGTTGTTCAGTTTAATGAGCTGGTTCACCGATTAAAATATTTGCAGCTAATATTTTTACCTCCTGTATATCTTCAACGTGCATTACAAATGGCGCAAATGACTGGCCCGATGGCGTAGCGGATAATACCCCTGCCTGCTACACTGAAGGTCGTTGGTTAGATCCCATAAGACACAAATATTTGATAAGACCATCCTCAAGTATTTCTATTTATTCTTGATGTTTTCTATGCATTATGTATATTTATTTAGAAAAAAATATGTATGTATTAATATCAGCTATCTAGTTCAAGAGTACAAGCTTTGCTTAGTTTCGGGCTAAATGATATGTCCAGGATATTTTATAAATTTAACGCCACGTTTCTTTATAGCTACGACATCAGAGGCCGTTCCTACAACCAGCCCAAGCTTTGGTCTTCGCCAACAGTCTTCGGCACAAGAGCATTCTTCAGGGGAGGAGCGACTCCCGCTGTCCTCATGATTGACAATGTCCAAGCCGCTGATGCCGGGGTATACCGGTGTCGAGTAGACTTCAAGAATTCACCGACGAGAAATTTGAAAGTTAATTTCACTGTTATAAGTGAGTATTCGTTTATATACTAAGACATGTCCTTACACAACCATTTTAGATGCTTAATAGTAGTAAAACGCGGTTGAAAAACTCCGACACCAGGGCTTATCAAGTCTCTGTCGACTCGGAGTTTCCAACGAAAAGAAGAAGAAAAAGATTATTAAATTAGGTAGGTGATTGCCTATTTTAATTTAATAGTAATAATGCCAACAAAATAATTTATCTATTTTGAGATGAGAAATCAAATTTTCTAATTAATTGAAATATTGTGAAAAACTGATATTATCAAACAATAGCGTAGTGAAGTAAGGCTTTTCTGTTTCTAACAAAAGATTAATATTTTTTCAAGCACTGACGCTAAAATGCTGAATTCCCAGCAAGTTTTGCTGAACTTATTTTATTTATACTTTTTTTAAGCTAGATAAAGAACTTTTAAATTTTTAAACACTTTCCTTGTAATGGACGTATTTCGTTTTTTTGCGTTTTTAAAATGTTGTTACATAAATTGCTCAAAACATTTAGTTAATTTTTCAGACCAAAAAAATATATTTTACAAAATCAGGAGAAAATACTTTTTTCCTAAACCCAGGGGGTTTTATAATAATTTAACATTTTCCTACAGTACCACCAAGCCGTCCCACGATATACGACGCCAAGCGACGAGACCGGACGAAAGTAGTCGAGCCTTACAACGAGGGTTCCAATGTTCTGCTGATCTGCGAAGTTGAAGGGGGTATGTCTCATTCTTTTGATTTTATGTTATTTTTTTCCATAAATTAGGATGCTAAGCGGTGAGATAGGACGAAAGTAGTGGAGCCTTAAAAAGAGGGTTCCAATGTTGTGCTGATCTGCGAGGTCGAAGTGGTGAGCCTCAGTCTTTTGACTTTATGTTGTTTTTTTTTTCATACATACATTAGGATGCTAAGTGGCGGAACGGGACGAAAGTAGTGACAACAATACCGAGGGGTCCAACGAAAGTCAGTAATAAAAAAAAACAAAGCAAGTTACACAAATATCTTAAGCTAAAATGCGCAATACAACTTTATCGTTAAAAGCCATCTCTTCCAAAAACATCCTTTGGGTGTAGGAAATAGAAATAGGAAACAGAACAGTGCGTGAGCAAAGGATAACAGGAACAGACAAAAAAAACCTAATAATAGCAAAAACTAAAAAAAAATAACAATAGTACAACGTTTTACTGATCTGCGTGGTTGAAAATTGTGTTGAAGTAGTCTCGTCGATTCGGTTTATTGAAATTACTGCTATGATATCTTCGATAAAGAAATATTAATGTTAGTAATTGGATTCTGTAAGTTGACTTGGGCCCGCGCAACGAAAGGAGCAGTCCCTTATTTATTACAAGTGCCATAGAATGTTGCGATTTTACGCAACATCACGTATATTATTGTAATTATTAATCATTATTGTATTCTTTGAACGTCAGCGCCATGTATGAGATGCCTTTTGTGGCACAGTCTCTAGATTAATAAAAAATAATAAAGCCTTATAAACCCAACGCCGTGTGACACCGGGTTAGAGCAGCATCACCCCTCTTCTCGAGGGTTACATGTGTATTGCAATTTCAGATAATGGGCTGACAACCTGTCACTATGGTGATTTTCTGTTGTCTGACACAATTTTCTGAATGACCCTCAAATTTTTGTCAGACGTAGCGTTCATGTCCGTTTACGCTCTGTCTACCCCACAAGGGATACGTGATATATGTATTTATGTATAATAAATCAAAGATCAAATATGTGTTAAAGCATCGGGGGCAAATTCTATAATCTTTTGAGCAAAACCCACACTTTTTAAATGTATTGAGTAGCATCAAATGATACTTTTTAGGAGAGTGGTTGGTTTATTGCAATTTTTGCATTTGAATCTGCCATTTAGTTTTGAAATACAGTTCATTACTTACAATAACCTATTCGATTGATTACCTCATCGATTCAATCAGTGTCTAGGCTAGTCCACAGATTCTCATTAGTGTTCAATCATTATTGATTGATTGACATGATTTAAGTGTTGCAATGCATGTTACACATGGACAACGAACACTTTGTGTGATAATAGAATGGTATTGAAGAGGATCTTCCTTTTTTTATGTTCTTTTTTGCATTTCTGGAAATAATATATATTTGGGTCGAGAAAATGGGAGACTAATGTTTGTGTGGGGAGGTCCAATTAAAAAGTTGCAACTTATGTTTTACGGGGAAACTTGCTAAGTTTCCCATATAATTTCACCTCGTAAAATATTTGCCCCTGTTGTTGGTCCCACATTTGAGCTGTCGTGTTCGAGTTCATCAACATGCATCCTTAGCACGACGGTGTTCCACAAATAAAAATGGTTCTAGCAAATACACTAAAACTGTTGTCTATTCACAGGTCGTCCACGACCGCGAGTCACGTGGTTCCTTGAGAACCTCGTTATCGACGAGTCCTTCGAGCAGCGGCCAGACGGGATCACTGTCAACACCCTCACCTTTCCTAACGTTGGTAGACAGCATCTTAACGCCCAGTTCGTCTGCCAAGCCAGTAATACCAACCTCGTGCCACCTGAGAACAAAATCCTCGTTCTTGATATCAACTGTAAGTATAATCCGGGAACCTTATTTTCTCGTCGTAGGCTTTAATACGATGGGCCCCTGGCTCAAAAAACTCATAAACGAAGTGTCAGCGCGCCTCAATGAGACCACTGGTGACCGAAGAGCTAGCAGTTTTTTGGCCAACGGTCAAGCTTGGCCATCCAAACAGAGAACACTGCCAGCTTACTGGGTACTATGTCTCATGGGGGCGCACTAGGCTACTTTTTTAGCTTAAAATTAGGTAAGTCACTAGGGACTTTCTTTAATTTTAGTCTAGTAAACTTAATATTATTTACCTTTCTACGACTTTCTATATGTGCCCAGCCCGGGGGGAAACCTACGTCCAGCAGCGGACTGCAATAGGCTGATGTATGTATGTTTATATCCTTTGTTTACATATATTAAATCGAACATCATATTTGAAGACAAGTATAATCCCACGCATTCATTCCACGTGTGCGTAGATCATTCACATGCATACAGACAGCGCTTTGATAAGTCAGGCATACAAACTCTTTTGATACTACGCATACAGGGTGAAATTTTACTAGTGACCGATAGCAAAATCTCAAGACAGTTTAATGATAAATAACAACTATCCCCATGGAATATAGGTTCAAATACGACAAAAATATAAAGACTTTCCATGAAAACTCAAATCAGTTAATCGGCGATTTCGTTTGGAAAGTCCAAATTATTTGTTATTTTGACCTTTCTTTCCTGGAAAAAGTTGTTGTTTATCACCAGCCCGTCTTGAGTTTTCGCTATCAGTCACTAGTAAAATGTCATCCTATATATCAGTGTTAGTTGGCATATAGCACAAATCTCATCATATTTCAAAAACAACAGTATTTTCGTAATATTTGTTGCAACACTTGAATAACAAAGGATGAAACTTCAGCAAAATTTGAAAAACCCCAACGGATTCAAAAATGTTCCCCAAACATTGGCGATGTGACAAAATATTAAAAATGATTTCGCGATCTCTTGACCTGGATATTTGAGATTTCTCCCGCCCTTTGTCAATACGAGAGGCATTCTGATTTTTCACTAGAAAATGGAAAAGGGATGGAAATCGTTTTCAGTACATAATGGAATCTTATCCGGGTGAGTGTACTTGCCGATATGACGAGAGATGGACTGAAAATGATTGTTTTTTGAGTGTCGTTGAAGGAAAAATAAAAACCTTAAAGATTTGAAGGATTGTTTCCTGGAAAATAATTTTACGGTATTTTCATAACAAATAGGTATTTTTAGATTTGCCTTTCAGTATTTTATCAATAATTTTTATTATTTTTGATGTGACTGTATAAGCGATTTTACAAATATGTACAACTAACATTTACATATACTTAGATAAACATTCAGAAAGGAAGATACAGAAAAGTATCATACAGTTAATCATCAAAGGTCAATATTTTTTTATAATGAGCAATTACCATTGAGTTTATTTTTCAAAACACTTCAACGTGTTGGGCATATGATTTTGGAGAATTTGCATAATAACATGGCAGGCCTTCCATTCGAACCCTCGATTTTCGCTATCATTAGTAGTGTCTACCGACTTAGCTACCGCGGCTCAGCTACCCTTGGCGAAATCATGCAAGTGTATCTTAATACCAGTAACGTGTGGCATGGCTTTATCTGCTGGGATAGTTTTGCAATGGCAGCAAAGCCGTGTCAGCCCAGGCGGTAATCTTCTTCTTCAAAACAGCAAAAAATATTTTTAAAACTTCCAAAATTTTCAAGCGTGGGTAGGATTTGAACCTGCAACTTTCGCCATTGCTAGTGGTGAATATTGCAAGTTTTAATTTTTTTTTTACCTAACACATTTAAAAATTTGGTATTCAGCAAAATAACCATCTTTATTCATCCACAGTGAAACCCATATCAGTGAACATCCTCAACAAGGAGAAGCAGGTGTCAGCTGATAAGCGGTACGAGATCGAATGCAAGACCACCGGCTCCCGACCGGAGGCCTATGTGACCTGGTGGAAAAATAACCGGCAATTGAAGAGGATGGCCAAGAATGTAAGTTAGAGGCGTCAATATTTCAAAATTTATATCCGTGTTATGACAAAAAAGTTAAACGCTGTGTTGGTAATTTTTCATGCGATTTGACGTTGTCAAACGACTACAATTTTATAATACGGTATAACAATTTTTGTCATAATACTGTAAATATCTAAACTATGGTTTAGTGGAATGCAAAACTTCTTTTTGGTTCATACCTCATTTCAGAGGGATGTTTTCAAAGGATGTTTTGCATAGAAAGCATAGAAAGTTATAGTCTGGCTAGGTTATGTAAAATCAGAAGGTTGTCTACGGGTTTTGAGTTACGACATTGGAGCTCAATTCCGGAATTCTGGTTTTGGTAAGTTATGATTAACATACTGAAATTTTCTGTTACTATGTTAAGTTTAGCGGAAGTCGTGAGCAGTTCTTTGGTATTTGCGTGACAAAATGCTTGTCTAGCAAATACTTTTTGCACTTACAACGTAATCGGTGCAATGTAAGACACTTGCTCGAGCCAATACAACGCGAATTATTTAAAAAGGTCAGTACCTACGTTCGTAATGTCACCTGTATCATTCATAACGTTTATAGTTTTCAAATTTGACTAGATAAATAAATAACCGTATGCACCATAGTAAATGATAAGTACCATTTGAGTAAGCTATAAAGTGTTCATTTAACTACCTTTTTGCCCTATCAAAAACGTCTAATGATAAAAAAAGTTTCAACAAACCCGTAATTCACTCGCAAGCTTTCACTAAAAAATAAAAACCTACCAATTCCAGCCACAAACAACGATTCCCCCGATGTATTTCCACGTTTTCCGCGACCATTCGGCTTAGAAAAGACCGTTTCCTTTTTAGTTCCAACGGACTTTTGTCCCATTCAGAGTGGCCCCTTTTGTGCTTTAATTAAATAGATTCTTTTCACTGTTTTTGCGGTTTTCCGTTATAATGACTGGTGCTGTTTGTTGTGGCGCTTCCAGTGATACGGAGGCTTTATGGAGGTCATTATGGTATTGTTTCGAATCGTTTATTGCCTTTGCTAGATATTTGAAAGGTTTCAAATTTGAACACAATTATTTTAATTGTGTTCTACTGTTGTAATAGAGAGTAGAAAAAATTATTTTATTATAATTGGTTAATTTTGAAAAACTCATTATTGTCATTGATAATTGGTCAAAACTACCAAATTACTTTTGTAATTTCGCTTGCTTTATTTTATATTTTTTGGTATTTTGAGCTCCGATACTAACATTATAAAATAATAAACGTACAAACTTTAACTGCCATCTTTTTAATCGCTGCTTGATTATAAGTTATGATATGACAGATAACGCGTAAAATGGTTAATTTTAGTTGCAAGCATCGCCCTTGTTTAAGCGTATTCAACTGAAAGTGACCATGAAAAATTGTGAAAAACAGAAATCGCTACTATATTATTCTCAATTTTCTTGAATAAAACTAGCGCGTATTAAACTGCTCTAGTAGTGCACCAATTGCCTCCGTCGTCTAGCGGTCTAACCGTTGGTCTCAGATCCGGAAGTCTCGGGTTCGATTCCAGGGTGACCCCCCCCCCCCCCCCCCTCCCGATAATTAATTCTTTGTGATTTTGTTTTCAGTTTGGTAGGACACTGCATGTTAAACCATCTGATTGTCGTGTCGATAAGCCGTGTTGGTCCCTGTAGCTGTCTATGATTACAAAGACGGTGGTCTTTGCAAACGAAGCCTACTAGAAGGCGGTTGAAAAACTCTAACACTAGGGTTTATTCAGGTCGTTGGACAACTCGTTGTCCCACATCAAAGAAGAAGTGCACAAATTTCTCAGAACAGAGCAATGTAAATAATTTATTCATTCCAAGACCTGCATTGAGTAAGACGTAACTACAGTCCGTATTTGCATTCAACGTCTTGATAAGTCTGCCATCTTGAAACTGGAGCGCCTCATTCACGACAAAGGATTATTTGAATGGACTCACTAATATTATTCTGCTGGGAATAAAATTTAAGACTATTTATGAAATTGGTACGATATATTTGAATTGTTGATATCGAAGCTGCTATAAAATTGTTGATATAGAAGCTGCTATAAAAATGCGGTGTGATGCCGGCTTAGTATAGCATCAGCCCAATGTCTTTCCCGTAGGAGTCGTAGGAGGCGACTAAGGGACTCGAGGGTGTGTATTGCAATTTTAGGCGATGGGCTGACAACCTGTCCAAGTAACCCTCAAAAATCGTCAGACGTGGCGTTAATGTCCGTTGAATAGCGTAAATGCGGCCGTTTACGCTCGCGTGATTACAGGCGTTATTATGTGTATGTATGTATTAAAATTGTTGCTTTGGAATCATTGAACGCAGAAAATTTCGAGTTATCATTATCATCAGTTCATATTAACCCACTGTAGGGCAGAGTGCTTGTCTATTTTGCGCCAATCTTCACGGTCCTGTGCTAAACTCATCCATAAAGATCCCGATATAAGCATGTCACTAATCAATTTAAGTTACAAGCCATAACTACATAAATATAAATAGCCACAACAGTCTACTGATGAACGATGGCCTGCATCTATTGGGGGTTATTTCCCATACTGACCACGCTTGGCAGGTGGATTGGCGAGCGCATTGTCAGGTGTTGTATTCACAAGGAACGCTGCTGTCCATTCCTTGGATTCAAACCTTTGCGACACCCACGGGTAGAAATGAGGTGATGCTAGTATATCCCGGTACCAAGACTTGACAGACGACGCACCCGTTACGTTGTGGAAAGCACCGTATACGCACCGTATTTGTAGAGGCATAACATCGAAATTCGCAATTTCCTTTAGTCTGACAGACACATGCGTTAAAGATTCGCTGTGACGGACCACAAATACTTAAATTGTAAACTTATTGATTCCTTTTTAAAGCAGTTTCAGAAATTACTAGAACAAATATACCCCTCCTTTCACTGAAATACACTCGCACAGAAAGGAGAGAAGCCCGGATAGAATTGCTATTGTTGTTGTATTTTGTATCGAAAGCAATCTTTAAATGCTTTGAGTCACTTCAGTTCAATACAAGCTTTATTTACCCTCATTTTAAAACGCTTTTTATTATTGTATGGGAATATTGCAATGGCTGGTTAGAGGTGTTTGTCGGTGCCAGTTCTGTGACAATGGGAAGCTACAGTCCAGCAGTAGAATACTGTATGGTGAATGTAGTTGTCATAGATACTGTGGCAATAAATTCGACTGGCCCGATGGCTTAGTGGATAGTACCCCTGGCCGCTACGCCGAGGATCGTGGGTTTGATCCTCACACAGCACAATTATTTGCAATATATTTGTGTTGAGTCTGGGTATTATTTATGTATTGTATGTATTAATTTGTTCCCGTAGCTATTCCTATAGCTTTGTTTAGTTCTAGATAGAATTGAGTGAAATGTCCAAGATAAAAACAATAAACCACTATCCTCAGATTGTTAACCAGTACTGTCAGGAATTAGCTTATATTCATACTTAAATATGAAACAGTCTAAGTTTGTAGGTGTTATATACGTAGCCATATTGCCACAGTGTCATATCTTTTAAACACAGGAATTGAAAAAAATAATAAAAAGAAACATACAACTTAAATTCTTGTGGGAGAAAACGAACGGTCCTCTGAATTTGAACAATAGCAAAAAGCATGTGTCTGCAAATCGTTTTACTTTTCGAACACACAGGTAACTCAAAATAATATAAATATCTTGGGAATTTCACAAATCACCATCTAGCCACAAACTGAGCAAAGCTTGTAATACTGAAACTAGACAGCTGATAATTAAAAACATAAATCCTTTTTCTTGAAAATAAGTACGTACAAATCCTTTTTCTTAAAAATAAGTACGTACAATACATAGTAAATACCCAGACTCAATACAAACATTTGAAATTTTTACAAATACTTTAGAGTGGGAATCAAACCCTCGATCCTCGGCGTAGCAGGCACGGGTACTATCCACTACATAATTAAGCCAGTCATGTTGCCAAAATGCAAAATGTTGCCGAAAGTACATGTTTGCTAAGAATCGAAAACACCTAGACCATGAAAACAGTTATGTTAGATGTAGGTAGGTTTGCACCGTCATTGTTTCGGACAAGATCTCAAAGCTTTATGACAGGTATGGCATCCTGCAGCTATCTGCATGCAATTTAATCATGTGCATAGTTTAATATTCCTTTGTTGTGACATCCCTGCGAGCTCGTGACAATAATTATGTTTAATTATTTTAGCTGAAAATTTTATTATCTTTGGGATATTGATTGCTTTATTCAAGGCGGATTCATGTCAAAGAAAATTATTTAACATTCTATTTGTTTTGAGTCAAAAAGTGATAGAAATATGTAACTGGCTGAATCTGCAATTTCATAACCAGACTGGGAACAAAATTAACTTAGCGATATATATCAACTTTGTGAGTGCCCCACTGAGAATCGAACTACCATTGAGCCACAGCAAATTCCCCTAATACGGGTTAACCACGTTCAGCTCTTAACTCGGACACTAGTATACATCAGTTCCTCTTGACTCGGTGGCCCACACGAAAGGAAAAGTCTTCACTCTCTTTTCGTGTGGGACACCGAGTCGTCCAGCGACCCGATGAACCCTGGTTTAAGAGTTTTTCAACCGCCTACTACCACTAGTAGGCCTCTGACATGGTAGTGATACGACCGCCGTCTAAGTAATCATATACAGCAACCGGGACCAACGGCTTAACGTGCGCTCCGAAGCACAGAACCATTTCTTTTCGGACAATCAGATGGTTCACCCTGCAATGTCCTAACCAGACCGGGAACAAATTCACAAAGTGATAAATATCAACTTTGTGAGTGTCCCACCGAGATCGAATCCGGAACCTTTGCGCCGCAGGCAGTCGCACTACCACTGGCCGTCGTGGAAAGGAAAAGTAATTAACTGTTGTAGCTGCTGATATCTAACCTATCTGTCTTGTCCACAGTTTTCTGAGAACAACGAAACCCTATCAGTGCTGTCACTCGTGCCGAGCGTGGAAGATGACGGGAAGTACCTGACGTGTCGCGCTGAAAACAAGCACATCCCAGACTCGGCTATAGAAGACAAGTGGAGACTCAATGTTCACTGTAAGTATTTACATACGTAGGTACATATAGGTAGGCAGAGCGTAGACGACCGTAAAAATTGAAGCTTACGCCACGTCTAACAAACATTCGAGGGACATTCTGAAAATTGTGAATCATCATAGTGATAGGTGTCAGCCCATCGCCTTAAACTGCATGTATCGAGTCCCTTACGGCACTCACGGGAAAGAAATGTGGTGATGCTATTCGAAGCCACAACATGGCGTAAGTTTTTATTTTTTATTTAACAAGTATCACTCATGATGTGGCTTTACGCGACTTACTTGTTATTTATTTGGTAGAGAGTATTCGATAACCATAGTTGGCTGGCGGGCGTATGTGATCTGTCGACGTCCGTGAAGAAGGCTGCCGTAAGCAACAGAAACGTAGAGGGATAAACTTTTTACCAAATGAATAACAAGTTAGTCGCATAAACCCACATCATAATATGTGAAGATGATAAAGAAAATATGATAATAAAAGAATGCATTTTCATGCATGGGAATAAGAAACGTAAAGTAATTTCACCAGTCGCAAGATCAAATCCTGGCTGCGCTGCGGTGCAATGTCGCAAGTTCTCAAAAAAACGGTGGTCTTTAAGTAAACAGACTAATCCTAAAATTTTACACCAACATTAATATTTAGGCACTTTTACTTTCTCATTTTATCAACGATTCACCTTTTAATTCTTTAAACGTTTAATTGAAGTTTTAATTGGCTAACTTATAGGTTATAGATTCCATGAACTCGTAATACCCTCATCTAACTACATCAATACGTGACTCGGAGTTGTAAGAGCTAGGATTTCATTCAAGAACCTATAATAAGCAGACTGCGCATACCTTAGTTTCTACATACATGACAAATATTAAAGGTTCTTTTAAAATAATCGTGTATCATTAGGGCCAAGTTGTAAAACAAAATGAAACCCTTATTATTATATTATATCTGTTTTTATTGTTTTTATAATAATAATCCCAATAATTCTTTCTAGTACAGGAGTTATACCAAAAAACCTAAACACCAGTCTACAATCACTCAATATGCACAAATCCACAATCGCTCTTCTACAAAAAGCTGTCATTCTTAATACCTGCAGGATAGTCAGAAAGTTTTTGTCGTTAGATTCACAATAGCACTTGGCTCCGGCCCGTGCAATTTTACCTCTTCGGAGAGATTTTAAATAGAAAGATATTTACATAATAATAATAATAAGGCACGTATGGTAGATTAATACCTTCTTTTATTAAAAAAAAAGGGAGAGAAATTAAAAGAAAAATAAATAAATAATAATATTATATTATTATTATTATAAAAACATTAAAAACAGAAAGCCAATAATAGGTTTTCACCTGTAGACAATAGAGTAAGCTAAAATAAGCATTTACAATGAAACATTGATTAAATACTATGCCGTGTGATGCCAGCTTAGATTAGCATCACCCCATTTCTTTCCCGTGTGAGTCGTAAGAGTCGACTAAGGGACTTGAGGGTGTGTATTGCAATTTTAAGCGATGGGCTGATAACCTATCACTATAGCGTAACACACTTTTCCGAATGACCCTCAAACATTTGTCAGACGTGGTGTAAATGGCCGTTTTTTGCGGCTGTTTACGTTCTGTCTACCCCGCAAGGGATTAGAGGCGTGATATATGTATGTGTTTGTGTGTGTGATTTAATACTTCTTTATGATCAAATGTAACAAAATTGTAGGTGTAATACAACATCATATTAAGTTACCTACTTACGTTATTCTCCACACGAGGAAAATGTCAATCAATCAAGCATGCAATTAAATATTGTCTTAGATCTTTACAGCGAACTAAAAGCCAGTCCTATTGCTAATGGGTCTTTGATTTCATGAAATTTTAATTACCTATAAGTAGGTACCAACTTTAGAACTTGATAGCGCTTGTTAAAATAATTAGTCTAGATATTCGTCTCTATAACTTGTTAATTGAATTTATTGGCAAAAACTTTGTTCTATCGAATCGTTCAAACTTACTTTACTAGTGATAGAATAAATCGAATTTTGAGAATGTGGTAGATTGAAAGAACTTGATATGTTTTTGTACATACAGTGCAAATATCTAGTTTACCATAAAATAAATTGGGGTTTCGTAAAGTGAAAAGCATTTGACGACAAGATAAATATGTAGATGAATGCAGAAGGAAAGAAAGGCCTAAGGAAATTGGGATTGATTGTATAAAATGATTAAAAAGAATTAAAGTACAGCAAAGGTTTGATGACTGATACATACTTCAGCCTATTGAAGTCCACTGCTAGACGTAGGCCTTAACCAGGGTACGCCATAGAGCACGATATCCCGTTTTTTCCATCCAGTCACTACTAGCCGGCTTTTTTAAGTCATCGGTCCATCTGGCCGGAGGGCGTCCAACCTTACGTTTTCCGAAACGTGCCCTTCACTCGAGATAAATGGTAGAAAAAAATATTTTGTGCCAACTCCAATTTCTATAATAATTTAGAATACAAGCAATCCAGATGATGATAAAATTGTGGTCCTGCTTTTTGGAACCTTCACATCGAATTTTGTACCCTATACCTATAAAATGTCATAATATTTTGTTCTAGATGTTCCCGTTGTTGATTTAAAGATGGGTTCCAATCTGAATCCTGACGAAATCAAGGAAGGTGATGATGTCTACTTTGAGTGCACGGTGAAGGCGAATCCGAAGACACATCGATTGGTCTGGTTTCATGATGTAAGTACAACTTGTATGAACAACTGTTAACAAGAAGATTCATCAGTTAATGTTATTTTATGTTAGGGGAAAACATTGCAAGAACATCATTTATCTCTGCTTATTTTTCTTTTTTCTTGTCGAACACTGAAAGAAACACTTAAGTATATTTCGACCAAAATTTTGCCATGGCTACGCTTCTTCTTCTTACAATTTGAGATTCAAACTTTTGTCAGTGGAATTACTTCAATCACATCTTTTTTGAGGCAAGTTTAGTGCGGTGATCTCCCCCACTTAACTTCCGCATCGCAGTTCGACAACCAGAGATCACAGTTTAAGCAAACTCGCCCAAAAGGAAGATTTTATCTGTATGCTGTACGAAATGGAAGCAATTAAACACAATAAGGCGAGCTGTCAACCCATACTTTATTTTTGCTTAAAGTAACATTCTTTTAAAATGAGTATCATGTGAGTAAAAATGCCCAAGTCTTTAGATAAGACAACTAAGATCAGAATCAATATGATCAGCCATTTCCGTTTCCCACTTTCTAATAAATGCTCTTTTCCGACAGAATAACGAAATCTTCCACAATGATGGCGCAGGCATAATCCTCAGCGCACAGAGCCTGGTGCTGCAGAAGGTGACAAGGGCTGCAGCTGGTGACTACACTTGCATGGCAGCCAATAGCGAAGGAAAAGGGACCAGTAATCCAGTGTCCTTATTGGTGCGATGTAAGTGTCTTGATGTCCTAGGTAAAAAAATATCTTCGAGACAACCGTATTCATATTAGAGGTATATTGACCGCTCAATAAATTCTACTGGCGAAGTGAGGGAAGGCAAACTGGCTACTACTGTTATATGACTGTCAACAGAAGTAAAGAAAAGTGGATCAGTAATCTTGTGCTTCTTTAATTTTTTTTAGTTTTTACCTCTCCAATTTTCTAGCTCCGGGGCCATGAAATCTACAAACTGTTTGGTGGGGAGCAGGAGCTCACCCGGAGAAGTTTTTGTGGTTGTTCAAACAACAAGCCTGATCTTAAGAGTTGTTCTGGAAAGAACGGATTAGACTGAATCTACCCGGCATGTGCCGTATTCTTGTGACTTTGCTGGTGCGATATCTTAATATCTTAGCTTAGTAAATCCTTTAAAAAAAGGGCAAAATCTTGACCTACAAAAGTGAAAGACTAAAAAGTTGAAGACAGTTGTAGTTGGTGACTGCATCAATGGCTGACAATAGCGAAGGAAAAGGTACTAGTAATCTAATGTATTTGATACTTTACACTAGGTAAATTATCTTGAGATCTTAGCTTAGATAATGATAAACAACAAATGGGCAGTCATAATCTTGGTCAACCAAAGAAGAAGACGGTACTGCAGAGGTGAAGCAGAAAGTAGCTGGCAAAGAAAGGGACCAATAGTTACTGTTTTTATGATTGCAATGTAAAACTATTGTAGAAAAAAAAAAACACCGACAGGAGATTCATAAACTTATCGTTAGCAAAGCAAGGCTTTTTTCTCAAAACCTGCTGTTGTGGCTAGTTTCCATTATTTCTTAACACAATACAAAAGATCTTCGCAATTTCTTACACCAAACAATCTTAAAGTGTCTCACAACAACAAAACAACTTTTTTTAAAGCTACCGTTGTAACTCGAGAAGTTGACTAAAAGCCTTTTATATCGACACGAGGGGGAAGCGATAGGATCGAGTTTATTACTGAAAGCCAGTTGTAAATAAACGACTTTAATGGAATAAGGCAGTCTTCTTGCCTTTCCATCTGAGGGTAGTTACAAACGCAAACTATTAGATGATTAACTTGTGCAATCGTTGTGACATTCAAAACTGATCACGTCAAAATAAGAATGCGTCGCCACTAGTAATGCGAAAGTCGCAGGTTTAAATCCTGCCCGCGCTTGAAAATTTTGCAAGTTCTCAAATTTGTATACCCAACACGGGAAGTGTTTTAAAATTTGGTATTCAATAAGAATGTTGTTTATACGTTTTTTTACGCTATTTCTTTCTCGCGGTAAGTGGCGACAAAAGCTGTCACTTTAGTGGTAAACGATTCTAAATGGCCCCCAAATATTTGTCAGACATGGCGAGAGCGACTTTGCCCATGTGGGGAGGCCCATGTCCAGCAGTGGACTGTTTTAGTGTACTCAAATTATTAAAATACAATTTGAAAATGTGAGCTAATAATCGTGTTATTCCTCTTGTCACTCCCTGAAGTTTATCTGTCTCTTACATTTAAATCAGATTTCATAATATTTCTTACAAGTCCTCCATTTGCTAAGAAAGTTACTGAAATATTGAATCTAAAACTTTCCTACAGACTTCGATGTTTTATTAGAAGCCTCTGAAAAATTGTATTTACAGTATGCAAATCCAATTTGTTTACTTGAGAAAGTTTAACATCTTGTTTGCTATTGAAATTTTAATGAAGTGTTTCTTATTTCTGAATACCAAACATGATAGTTATAAAGAACGAAACGTTTTACATAAAACTTATAGGTTTTTGCTCAAACAGTAAAATATTGAGCAAAGGCAAAAAAAATTAAGATTAGAATGAGATTTTCTTTGTTGCGCGCCGTGGTAAGTTACCTACAGGACGCTAGTACTATTAATTATACTGTGCTACAGGTGTATATGTTACAGTCAAAATTCATAGCCGGTCAAAACCACTTATATCAGTCAACCCGCGACCACAAATACATGAAACTGTGTTGAAACGTCGGGACACAGGTAAATTACTAATATTTACCTAAATACTATCGCGATAGACCCGGTCTAATACTTAAAATGAGTGCACTTATGAGTCCTCAAATTAGTCAATATTGGTTTTAACCGATATTGTTTGTCTGAACCTAAAAGTTTTGACTGATTTTGGCAGTCAAAAGTTATACTCGTCAAATTAAATATGATCATTTCTTTACAGGCTGTAAATTTTAACTAAAAGTGGCTAAGTAATTAATTTATTGTGCCGTGTGATGCCGGCTTAGAATAGCATCACCCCATTTTTTACCCGTGGGAGTCGTAAGAGGCGACTAAGGGAATTGAGGGTGTGTATGGCAATTTTAGGCGATGGGCTGACAACCTGTTACTATGGCGATACACAATTTTCAGAATGTCCCTCAAATATTTGTCAGACGTGGCGTAAATGTCCATTTTTGCGGCCATTTACGCTCTGACTCCCCGCAAGGGATTGTAGGCGTGTTATAGGTATTTATAAGTAATTAATTAATTTTTTACCGCAACTTGTAATTATTCCTAAATATGTTTTGAAACTTTAAGTGATTTACACCTTGTGTTGTGATTTCTTGATGGAACTCCATAGGATTCTAGGAAACTTAAAGATTCTATGAAACTCTAAGATTTACGTAAACTCCAAACTTGCCAGCTACATCTCAGGGTCAAAGTTAAATGAAATAACGTAAGGAACTATTCATCCTAACCCAGATTGATATCCCCGAAGTTCGTTAGAGCCCGGGTTTAAAGAGGTAAACTTTCCGGGAACGGCTTTAAATAGGGAAATTAATATCTTAAGGCCAGGGTTGCCAGGTGTTACAACTGAAACTTTGACACTAGGGTGCATCGAATCGACCGTCGCGTTAACTTGGTTTCTCATACGATATAAAAGCTACCAAAATGTATTTTAAACATACATACATACACATATCACGCCTGTAATCCCATGCGGGGTAGGCAGAGCGTAAACGGACATTTACGCCAAGTATGACAAATATTCGAGGGTCATTCGGAAAATTGTGTATCGCTATAGTGACAGGTTGTCAGCCCATCGCCTAAAATTGCAATACACACCCTCGAGTCCCTTAGTTGACTCTTACGACTCCCACGGGAAAGAAATGGGGTGATGCTATTTTAAGCCGGCATTACACTGCAATTCACACGGTATTTTAAAAGGCTTCGATAACCAGTGTACTATCGTTTGAAACTATAGGCTAAAAGTCTATATTGCGTTGCCGGTCAATATTTAAGTGATAATACTATCCGTTGAATAGAACGAATTTCGTTTTAATATTCATTTAATATTCTTGGTATCATAATGTCCAACCGACGAAAATTTTACCATGAAGTTTGATAATATCAGGCAAACACTATAACGGATCTAGGCAATACGTCCCTATTTTGTTTTCACGTCTGCAAGGTACAGTCGAAAATGAAAGAAAATCGTGGATGAATCTTTTTAAATTTTCATTTTTAACCAACCAAACTCAAGTTTAGTTATAATGTTTATTGCAACTTCCAGTAAAGCCTTTCTATGTGCAAAGTAAAATGTTTCAAAAGTACACTGTTTGCAGGAAACTTACATAATATTTAATCTTTGTCTAGTTTAGCTTAGTATTAATTGTTATTTGTCCCTTTAGATTACCTTTGTTTACATTAATAAAACATTATATTCTCTAACACTTGGCAACCCTTGTCATCTTAAGGCGCGTACTGCCTTGTGTGGGACGCTACTTAGCCAGGCTTGCGTTGTGACAAAGTGGAGACTATACGGCGAGAATTATTTCGTGGGCAATGTAGGAAACTTACCTCCTGGATTTGAACTGCCTAATACTTGTCGCTATTTTAAGAGATTATTCTATAAATTAACAGTATTAAAAATAGAGTCCACCTAGGTTGTCCTTGGGACGAAAATAATAAATTATTGAACCGTGACAGCGAATGTTTTGAGTATTTAACTTCCTTTCTCGCTCACTAACCCAATAATGATTTATTACTTTCTCTGCACAAACTAAATGGACACCAGGAGAATATCGGTGTTTTCAAGATTTTTATACCTAGTTTTGATAGCCAGTTTAAGGAAGGAAATGTAACCTCAAATAATCTCAAGCATATTTTTGCAAATAGAACGGAAATAATTTATTGTATGAAAAAGTTATTATTTTGTCATGTATTGTATTAAGACTTTTTAGATAAGTAAATTATAATTATAGTAGGTATATTCTATTAAGCGCAAAATATACAAAAAACTAGTTAATCGTTTTTGTAATGGGGCCAAAGATATTCAATAAACTTCCATTGGATATACGTGAAGCTATGTGTTTATTAATAAACGCAAACGCTTCCTGGCTGAAAAAGCCAACTATTGCTTAAAAATTTTTACTGAAGAGTGAACTTATTTACATTTTTTTTTATTTCACTTTATATTTTTGTTTTATAAAGTATGTCTACGAATAAATTTTTATTTACAATGTACCTTTTCATATTTATACTTTTGAGAATGTAAATTTCTTACTATTAAATAAATGATAAATGATAATAAAATGATTGCTGCTCTTAAACTTTCCATTCTTAAAAACCGATTTGTTCTTCATCAGATGCCCCCGTCTGCGCGGAGAGAAGAGACGGTGAGCTCTTTGGAGCACTGAAGCATGAGACCGTCTCAATCCACTGCAAGGTTGACGCCAACCCTGCCCTGGTCTCCTTCCACTGGACCTTCAACAACTCTGGAGAGCAGACTGAAATACCTCCTCGGTAAGAGTTTTCTTTTTCTCTTCGGACTACTGAAGCATAAGACTGTCTCATTCCACTGCATGCAAGTGCATGGTTGTTACTTCTACTGGACCTTTAACAACTCTGGGGAACAGACTGAAATATCTCCTCGGTAAGAGTTTTCTTTATCTCTTCGGACTACTGAAGCATGAGACTGTCTCATTCCACTGCATGCAAGTGCATGGTTGTTACTTCTATTGGACCTTCAACAACTCTGGGGAGCAGACTGAAATACCTCCTCGGTAAGAGTTTTCTTTGTCTCTTTGGACTACTGAAGCATGAGACTGTCTCATTCCACTGCATGCAAGTGCATGGTTGTTACTTCTATTGGACCTTCAACAACTCTGGGGAGCAGACTGAAATACCTCCTCGGTAAGAGTTTTCTTTGTCTCTTTGGACTACTGAAGCATGAGACTGTCTCATTCCACTGCATGCAAGTGCATGGTTGTTACTTCTATTGGACCTTCAACAACTCTGGGGAGCAGACTGAAATACCTCCTCGGTAAGAGTTTTCTTTGTCTCTTTGGACTACTGAAGCATGCGACTGTCTCATTCCACTGCATGGGAAACATGAGACTGTCTCAAGCCATTACAAGGTTGACGTCGACCCAGCCCTGGTCCCTTTTCACTGGACCTTATACTACTTTGGGGAGCAGACTGAAATACTTCCTCTAAAAAGTTTTTGCTTTTATGCTCCCAAAATGATCTATATTAGACGCCTTTGTAAATAAAAGTAAAAAACTAATAGAGCGTCAAATGTTCACTTATTTGATAACTATTGCTAGGGCTCTGCTTGCTGAATTTAATATAATATAACAGATAGTACTGCACAGTTTCAAGTGCTAGTCCCGGCCTCAGTTTAAGTTTTACCCTTTCAAACAGAAGACAGTAGGTATACGTAGTATCTTATGAATCATAAAAATTGAAATTGTATTATCGATCTCTAATCATCTTTGTAGATCTAAATTGAGGTGATTGAAGTAACCAAATATTTGAGACCATTTGTTCGATTAACAATGAATCTGTTTGACTGCAATAGAAATATGAAATAAATTATTGATTTTGTATGTCTTCAATCAGGTTGTACAGCAGCCACGGTCACACATCCACCCTGAACTACACTCCAACAACAGATATGGAGTATGGAACCCTCGCCTGCTTTGGTTCCAACTCTGTCGGCCAGCAGAAGGTCCCGTGCCACTTCAATTTGGTTGCTGCGGGTAAGATTTCCACCATTGTTTTTAGAGTTGGATTACACTGTATGAACATCAATAGTGACGAATTATTTGAATAGAACATTATTTTCTTTAGTTATCTTATATTTTGCGACTGGATTATATGCAGGTGGAACCCATCCCTTATTTTCTTTATCGTGATTGTCATTTTAGATAAGCCATAAAGAAATCCAAACTATCGCAATAAGACTCGTTTAAACATAACATAACCAAAAGGAGTCTACTTTGGCACGATTGCCACTTCCTAAGATCTTCACGAAATACGATTTTATCATTTTGGGCATTTAAGTAATCAAAATTTCTTATTTATAGCTTCCTTGTATAGATCCTAAAAATAATGTTTAATCCTCAGGTCGTCCTTTCCCTCTGCAAAACTGCTCGGTAGCAAACCAAAGCATTGATTCGTTGTACGTGGAGTGTGTCGAGAACTTCGATGGTGGGCTGCCCCAGCACTTCCTCATGGAGCTGCGAGAGCTGCCTTCCTTAATTGTAAGTCATCATCATGTTCTCATTTATCTTCATCAAAATCATCAGCTACAACACTGCTGGACATCAAAACTGCATAGTCTCTTTGTACGTGGGTTGCGTCGAGAATTTCAATGGCAGGCTGCTCCAGCACTTTATCATGGAGGTGCGAGTGCTGCTTTCCTTGATTTAAAGTAAACTTATTTCAGCTTTAGTCGGTTATGTCAATACCAAAAGTGAACTGATGTTAACGCAAAAAACAGCTAATACAAAGCGATAACGCAGCTTACAGACTCCAAACAAATTCGTGTGATAATTTTTTTTCCACTACTGTACCTCTGCTAACACTTTAAAATATATGGATGAATGCTTTTGCTTATAATTTAGCGAATATCTGCAAAACTTCTCTGCACTCTGCAGAAAATATTCAAAATCTTACCCTAGTGTCAGAGTTGTTCCAATATTAACCACTAGTACTCCCACTATAACACCTGTTGAAGTTAGGTTCAAAACACTGTTTAACATGTTGTACCAGGGTTTGTGAGGTCTTAATGAGCTGGTCTTTTTTTTTTTCAAACAGGTCCGCTACAACGTCTCTACGAACCGAAGTCCACCATACTTCGAGATCCGTGGTCTACCACCAGGAGTCAGCTACCGGATAGACTTGTATTCTGTCAACGCCAAAGGCAGGAGTGACGTGTCCACCATTGAGACTGTCACTTTGAAAGGACAGGCTAAATTTACAGGTATGTTTAGTGTGAATGATCTAACCTGAAAAAAAAAATAGTTCCATTCTCTGCGCTAGGATTCCTCTGTTAGAGGCATCTCTCGATGCAGTGAGATGCTGCTAGTACAGAGGAACATACAATAAATTTATCTACATAAAAATATCTGCTAGGTCATTATCGTTTTACCATACATGTATAAATCACGCCTCCTTCCTTCCAGTTAGTATGATCCTTGCATATTTATTTTGCCTCATCTTTACTTATCAATATTATCATGCTCGGGTTAAGGGTACTCTTGACATGACCATTCCTTAGTACGTTCCCGATTCGGTCGAGTTGTCTTCGTCGAGGTCTTCCACTTTCAACTTTCCTGTTTCGTTAAATTTCTTTCATTCATCATTTTTACATGATCAAACCATCTAAGCAAACTTTTCTAAACCAGTCACTACGTCTTCTTTTATACCACAACGTTCCCTTATAGTGTTTTTACTTATTATTTTACTCAATTTCACGCTAATTATACTTCTTAACGCTCTCATTGCAGTCGTTTTACCCTTCTAGTAAAACTAGCTCTATTTTAATGCTGAACTTGCCTACGTAACTAATCCTTTAAAATAAGTTTTAACCGATGATTCAACGTCTTTTTTATGACCTACGTTTTAGGGGAACTGAAAAGATTTCTTGTTAAAAAATTGGGTAATCGAATGAATATCTACTTAGATATACTCAAACCTTAACCACCACACAAATGTCTTTGGTGTCAATATTTTTTGTAAAATAACTAGGTAACCTAGCTTCCAAATGAAGTGATATTTTCAGCCAATCATAGCGTGATCCCCAGTCGATTATGCATCATTTTCAGTAATGATTACGGATCAAATAAGGTAGTTCAACATAGTTAAACCTGGGTTAAATTGTGGCTAAGCTCAGTAGCCTTGTTGCAACCAATAATTTGTAGTTTGCGTTTCAATGTAAATTTTGCCGGGTTAAGATATTAGGTCGTGGTCATAGTAGATTCGATGCGCATAATTTGTGTTGACTTTGCTGCAATTTGGTTCCTAACATACCTACCTACTTCGTTCAGTTTTTAATATACTTATTCGCCTCATACGACAACGAAGAAATGGGGTGACGCTTTTATAAGCCGGCATCACGCGGCATTATTACTATTGTACTCAGTATTGTTAATTGAAACAATTCTGTCATTAAGTCAGATTAACGTATATCAATTTGTGACCCTACCACACGCAAACTAGAAACATTTATTATTCAAAATTCAATACAAAGTTAACAATTGCACGCGTCGCCATACATCAGCTGCAACTTTGCTGGAAAACAAACAAATTGTAGTACACAGACTATAAAACTGCAGATCCCGCTTTAAAACATAAAAGAGAAAACGAAAATATTTATACTTATTATTTATATTAATAAAAAGCAATGAGTATTCAAATAAGCAATAACTACATTAAAGAACTTTCATTTTATCTACATACATACATCATCCTATTGCAGTCCACTGCTGGACGTAGGCCACCTCCGGGGTACGCCATAGGGCACGATCATGAGTTGCATTCATTTTATAATAATTTTCTTCTTAAAAATTAAAAAATAACTTGAAATTTATTTTAAAGATACCTTATTCTTTTTATACCTAGCCTACTAGATCCCACTGCTGGGCAAAGGCCTCCCCCGCGGTCTTCCACTTCCTCCGATCTAAAGCCAACTCGGTCCACCCCCTATGATAGGCATCAAGATCGTCACGCCATCTTTTTCGGGGTCTACCTCGGCGCATTATTCATAGTAAGGTATTATGTTCATAGCACATTTGTTGCACCTTTCTTACTGATTGATTCGACAATACATATGCTTTGCCCGTTTCCAGAACCTTAGTTATCCTTTCTAAAGAAATCAGGATGACATTTTATTGGGTATTTACCATCGGGATTTAGCCGTCTCGTTGTTTCGAGCCAGCTAATGAGATTTCTATGGTGTATTCTATTCCTTTTATCTTCCGTCTTTGGTTGCCATAAGGCATAATGGCCAAAATGCATTATCTCTATGCAGTCATTGCTATTTATCAGTCTATGTATAAAACCAACAAACTGTGCGCTAATTCAGGATCGCGTGTGTGCTGCGCATTGCTAATAGTAGCTGCACTTGAGTTATAAATGTGCTCTGTTGATAACGGGACGTGGTTTGGAATAAAAGTTTACATTCGATACTAATCGTTTATGACATCTAAGGGAAAAAATAGGCTGCTATTTTTATCGAGTACGACACTGTTAAATCGAATTGTACTGAGAAAGCGACTAAGGAATCAATACAGGGAAGGTGCAACAATGTTTTCTGTGAATGCAACATCTAGAACCAGCCTGTCAAGGTGAATACTTCCTAGAAAGAGGCGGTTCATGTCTAAAATGTCCAATAGTAGACTTTTATGACGATTGATGTTGACTTCTTCATTTGCAGAGCTGTCAATAATTTTCTTTGATCTCTAATCGCTAAAATCCGAGGTAAAAGCGACTATTATCTGTGGTAAAAGCTATGTTAGTTAGTTTGTCAGATTACTTATTTTTAATCTCTTTAATTTTTAAATGCCGTGTGATGCCGGCTTAGAATAGCATCACCCCATTTCTTGCCCGTGGGAGTCGTAAGAAGCGTCTAAGGGACTCGAGGGTGTGTATTGCAACTTTAGGCGATGGGCTGACAACCTGTCACTATGGCGATACACAATTTTCCGGATGACCCTCAAATGTTTGTCAGACGTGGCGTAAATGTCCGTTCTATGCGGCCGTTTACGCTCTGCCTACCCCGCAAGGGATTATAGGCGTGATATGTGTGTGTGTGTGTGTTAATTTTTAAATCACCGTTTTGCAAACTGCGGGCTGTGATTTCTCATAGTTAGTAAAGAAAATTAAAAAAGAAGTGATCATCATTGCCTTTTAGCAACTATATACAAACTATAACTCAATTTATGAAAATTTGTTAATCTGGTCTTTGTGAAGATGTATCATATACCTCACTTAAAGTAGCGTAAAATATTCCAATACTAAAGATGTTTCTTTGGTAAAACCCAGATTTCTTGATAAATTTGAGCAAACCAGTAAATTGACATAAATTATTCCTATTCCTGTTTCCCGGTTCTATTGCTCAGAGGCTCCGGGTACTAATGAAATAATCGACCCTGATTGACATGAAATTGACGGATTAATGGTGGATTAAAGGTTGCCACAGTCAAGTTTTTCGACATTATTACACCAAAATGTAATGTATCATTAACATTGATCATTTTATTAAACTTTGGAGCCCACATTATAATTAGGGATTTCTTACATAGAATGCTAACCTAACATAAAATATAGCAATATTTTTTTGGGTATCAAAAAATACTGCAAGGTAGCAGCTTGTTTAATACGAGTACCTACATCTGTCAGAAATTTAACCTGGCTTGCTTGACGGTGTCAGCAGGTAGTTAGGGCTAGATTAATTCAGTTTTCGCCATGAAAATCAGGCAACCCTAGCTGCAACAAACTGTAACTGGTTTGATCTGGTAAAATATCTGAAGGGAACACAATTTCTAGAAGCTAACTTGGGTTTGATTTTGCTGAAATTGTGTTTCCTAAGACGATGGGTCGTCATTACCTTTAGAAATATTGTTCTGGGTTTGAGGTTAGTTTTAATTGAAATGTTCTACTAATGAACCATCCATCCAATAATTTTGATATTCAATAGACAGCTACGTATTGATCGTCTGTGGAATAAACTTATTACCAATAAACTTGTTTCATTCATTCAACTTGTTACCAACCTGATATAATATTAGAGCTAAAAATATTTCAATAAGTAAATCAGCTCATAAATTTAAAACTTTCACCAATATTTAAAACTTGTATGGCCGGCTAAGTCATGCATGGAAGAAAGTTCCTTTTTTGAGTCATCTTTAATTTATACGATATATTCTTTTCTAAATAATATAGGGTATATTTTTTGCCCAGGAGAAGTGAACGCGCTCGGCGTGTCTCCATTTCTGGCGTCTATAGCGGCGATGTCAGCACTTCTGGCCACAGCTGTTTGCGGAGTGCTTGCTGTGCTGTACCGACGGCATTCCAATAGGCACCGGCATTTGCCGGCTAAACATGCACCACTCAAGTAAGTTTGAAGAACTTATACAGAAATAATACATTGAATCAATCTAATCAGTTGTTTCATAACGTTCATAACCAAGTCTGTGTGACGGCTTGCCGCAAGGCCCACCAAATCCTCAAATGTAACCAAGTTGTAAGAAATGAAGCCTCTTCTTTAATCATGTGCACATACATCTTGAATGTAAGAATACTTTGTAAAAATATTATCTTTGTCCTCACAGTGAAACCCACTACACTGATAGACAGCCACAGTGTCCAACGCCAGTAAAAGCTGAGCCGGACTCCCGTGCCAGTAGTGCGGAACCTCGCGGGGACTCGAGAGGTCCTCGAGGGGCGCTACTGCAGGCCTCTGATCCTAGAGAGGATGATGCTGACCCTGATATCATACCCTGTTTGTATGGTAAGTTCCTTCAAACAAATCAAAAACTAAAACAGACTAGCGTGATTCGTGTTGCCCTTGCTGCAACCACTTGATCTTTAAGAAGATAAAGACGTTAGTGTATGAGTGATTTGGTACTTCTTAAAGATAAGAACTATTATTAAGAACAGAACCTCACAACGACTCAATAAATCCTCACGAGAAATCCTACTGCAAACTCCTGATCCTGTAAAGTTCTTTAATAAATATTAAAAATTATTAATTCAAATTCTTAATAATAAGATAATATAGAGGTACATTTAGTGCCGGGTCTTCCCAGTAAGTTATCCGTAGATACTTGTAGTGGGAATATTTTACATTTACCTTCCTGTTGGTAAGGTATATGTTTTTTAGAATAGTGAAACTTCTTGAAGGCAGTTTATTGAACTCCATCGTTTTCTTTTAGAACGAAGGCCTGTCTCCAATGGGTACATGAGCCTGCAACGTCCTCCTTCCACTAATAAGCTGAAGACGGAAGACGTTCGAGCCGATCCTGAGGGTGGCGCCTACTTCACCGACTTCAGAAAGAAGGACTATAGGATACCTTTAACTCAAACTAGTGTAAGTATGGGATTGATTCAGACATTTCCTGAATAACTGAATAGTTTTGGTTAAATAGAATGATGAAAAAGTGTACCTCGTCCCGTTTTTCATCTTCTCGTGTAACCCACACGACAAAAAGAACGACAAGTCAAGACACGTTGTTACATAGTTTGATAAAATTCTCAAGCTTTGGAAATAAACCTGCCCCAATATAAGGTTCATAATGGCTCGAAAAAAATGCTTATAATCAGCTGCAGTACATGTGATAGTCAATATCGATCTGGTCATACTATCTCTCGCTCAGACACGGGTGCCTTTCGGAGCTAAAGAGGATTCTAGACATTAAAGACTTTATTTCAATTATTATTACTTTTAAATCATTTTGATACTCAAACGGGTCGCGCTAAATGGCACTTGACTTGAGCTGACCCTTTTGCTTTTACTAAATACCTTAAGGTTCTTCTTCTTGTTCCAGTCTTACCATAGCTTAGGCCGCGTCAACAAAGGCGTGAACGCCTGCAGCCCAAGTTCAGCCACAGGCGTGACGTCATCGCTCACCGCCCACCGTCTCCGACCAGAAGTGGTCACCACCTCCCATAGAGTCCAAGAGAGCTGTATATAAATAGATAGATATAAGATGTAAAAAAAGTTAGTAAAGATATTTCAAATGAAGAACGAGCCCATGAATATGAACATATTTTCCAATAGGTCAGAATATATTATTTCAAATCATTGTGGTCTTCTTCGTCGAGTCAATGGCCACAGTTAAATTTTTCGTGTCCAATATTTGGCACCTGAATGCCCCTGGATCTTGCCTTTTGTAAGTTTAGAAGCATAAAGGGGTATTTTGGTATGATGGGAGCTACTATGCCCATACAAAAGACCAGGTTATTTGACCAAAATGACTCCAACCAAAATACTCAATAATACATTACGTAAATTAACAGTCTTCACATTACAGTCAACTGCTGGATATGGGCCTCTCCTAATTGGGGGATATACTCACTACGTTTGTCAAGCGGATTGGCGAGCGCAGTGCAAGATATTGCTTTCACAGGCAACGCTGCTGCCCATTCCCTGGATGAAGTTATTCTTCGGTCGGTTGTTTTGGGGTTATGATATTCACACGACTAATACATGGAATTTAGCTCATATCAATAGGGAGCATTTGGGGGATCCAAAAGTATTTTTTCATATTCGTCCTATGCTTTGTGGGAAATATTGTTTAGTTTTATAGGCTGGTTCACCCGTTGAAATATTTTTACCATTTTTTTACGTCCTGTAAATACTAGCATAAGTATTGACTGTGTTCCTTTCTAGCTCATAACCCCTTTTTGTATAGATTTTGAAATCATAAGTGAATGTAAATTTAGATAAGATGTAGGGTAATTTGTTGATGATGAAGAGTGTAAAACATGTTTGAAAGCTTTTCAAGTATTTTAGGCGTATTTTGGTTTCAATGTTAATTTGATTATTTTACTAATAAAACACTTTTTCACTAGTTCCACTAATTAAATATATTTGTTTAATTTGATATTAAACTAAATGCGACCGGTTTCGAACATCATCATCGGGCAGTTATTTTATCTTTAAATATTTATATATAATCTTAAAAATAACTGCCCGATGATGATGTTCGAAACCGGTCGCATTTAGTTTAATATCAAATTAAACAAATATATTTAATTAGTGGAACTAGTGAAAAAGTGTTTTATTAGTAAATTAACATGGAGTTCCATCAAGAAGTAACAACACAAAGTGTAACATACTTAATTTGATTATGTATACGTAAGACAGTAGTTGCTGTAACTGCCCGAATATTGCCCGAATATTCCTTCTTCGTCTCGATTCCATAAAGTCAAGATCATAATGTGTAAATGAATTTGTGGTTATAGGAGTGGTTAAGTCTCCTTGTCGTAAACAGGGGCATACGAAATCAAATTTCAATTGATTCAAAATAATTGCCTTCTGATCTTGTATACCCTCTATTCTTATGTGATGTATAGTTACGTGCATAAGACCTGCAATAGGGATAAAAACCATTTTTAGAACTTTTATTATATCAGCAGATTTTAAAGTTATCAAAGTCTAATACCTAATATAACATTTTATTGCGCTGTATCAAGCGAAATCTTTATCGATATTAAACAGCCGGTCAAATGGCCAATAATAAACAAGTTATGGCGTTGTTTTGATTGTTGTTTAATCAAAATCGTGTTAATGACAGCTTTAATTTTATTCTTCAAAAGATGTTAAGCGCAGTCTTCTCATACTTGGTCATTGGTAAAAAACTATAATCCTCGAACAAGTAATTTTGAACAATAATAAAATCTCTGGTAGGTACTTGAGAATGTAACATGTGTTTAAAAATTGTAACGAAATATTTATACTGATTTATCTTTAGTTTAGTGTGTGACTGACTAACAAGTTTTATCGACAAAATGTTGGGCTATGAAAACAGCGTCACAATTAATTTTCGATGTTGTGTTCTATCAGCTGCATCAACATATAAGGTCCTATTAAATTCAATGCAATGTTTTTTATTGCAGCCAAATTCAAAACTTAACAACTTTTCTCAATCGACGTAGGTACAAAATATGAAAAAAAAAGTTGATCTCCCATACAAAATTGATCAAAAAATTTGTTACATAGTATAGAGTCCATTTTTCTCATATTTTCAACCCATGTTTATTGCGAAAAGTTGTTTCGTTTTACGAGTAGAACCCACCCTAATAATATTTGCACTGAATTTAAAAGGACCTTATATATATTTGAGGGATCATCGTAAACTGTTTAGATCATAATAACTGTATGAAATATATTTAATTTGTTCCCTTCAAAAAAGTATCTCTAAGTGAAACTGATATTAAGCACATATTTTTATAAAATGGCCTAGAGTTGTATTATTCACTCATTTAGATATGTATTTATTTGTATACTGTATACCTAGAGTATGTGCAAAAAAGGAACCGGAATGAGAATTTATTAAAATTTGGCGGTGACACATGACTTACATAAAAACAAGTATTGCGGTAAGAACCCCGTTTTAATATTTTGATTCAAAAGTTAAGCATCTAAAGAAATCACAAGTTAAACCCGCTTCCGCTTATGAGCCCGCTCAATTCATTGCCTTTTTCGTGGCCCCGTTTAGTACCCAGTTGTTGCGGCCACACGCAAAGCATCGTAAAATTGATCTTCAACATTTGTCTTCGAGCAGTGATAGTTCTTTCACTTAATTTAACGAAAATGTATTAACTTAGGAACAGAAATGGATAGAGGACAGATGTGACACTACCTATGCATGAAATAATTTTTAACCTATTTGTTCTCATATGTTCTCAAAAACACTAAATAATAAAGCAGGAAATAAGTTACAAAAACTGTATCACAATTATATACGTATCTAAAATAATTTATAAGTATTTTTTAAATTTACCGTTATAAACTTTCACAGTTACACATAATGACATTAAAAACATAATACGGAGTTCTTAGCGCGATACCCTGTTTTGTTGTTTCATGATCATGTGCCATGCAACTGCGACGAAATATTAGAAAATTCATCAAAATAGTATCGCGGTAAGAGTACAGGACTCTCTTAAGTATTTTGAACTATTTTTTTTTCATTTAAAGGTAAAATTAATCAATATGTCTATTAATATCAAATAGAATATGTGTATAATTACTATTTATAAAATCAACTTTCAAAGCATAATAAATAAAAAAAAACAAATGGCGAAAAATGTGACGCTTCTATCAATTGCAGTTTCTGTGCGCTTTCATATGACATTCCTAACTGGTTACATCGCACCGCACTAGATAAATTGTTGTTTATTTTGAACTCTCGTTTACATTTTTTTTCTTGTGATCACATCCAATTACACACGTGTTAATGGTTGTTCAAATATGTTGTAAGTAACACCCACTGACAGCTCTAGTTGAGAAATGAGTAAAGGTGCGCGTCCACTACTTGTCGCAAGACAGGACAACAGTAGAGTTGAATTTCTAATAGTAAAGTCGTTTTGAATACCAAATTTTAAAACACTTCTCATCTAAGATAATCAATTTTTGAATACTTGCAATTCACGGCAATGGATTAACCGCAGTATCAGATGGAAAAGGCGTTGCCTCTTGTAATGTTAATAGTCGCAGGTTCAAATCCTATCCGCGGTACACAAATTTGCAAGTTTTCTTCAATTGAAGTCGTGTTGTTTATTGTTTAGTAATAAAAAAATACAACTGCAGCTTGATTTTAGACTTATTTTCTTGGTGACAATATATAAATTCTTGAAACTTTTGTAATACCTACTTTTTAAGCTCTGCTCAAATAGAGAATTCAATAAGTTTTCTATAAACAGTATTAAACCTTTTGTAACCGACGTAAATTGCTTATGTTTAAAATATTTAGAATAACTTTTAGGTAACTAATACAGTTTGAACGATTTTTACTTCTTAAATAAAAATATTCTCGTACAGTATTTTTATTTATTTTTAATTTACAAAGACGAATAATAAACCTTTTTTTAATGTTTCGTATAATAAGTTTTACCTTACTAGAATTTTCACCAACCAAAGATTATCTAATTTACAATTAAAGTCGTAAAAATCGTTCGAACCTATCTCCTAACCCGTCTTTGTAAGTATGTAAATTATGTAAATATAGACAAAAATAAAACATCTAGTCTAATTTAGGTCTAACGGTGCTAAGTATTGTACATTTTATTAATAAAATAAATATTATAGAAATAATAAAACATTAAGGTTATCGTCAATTGCCGATGGAGCCCATACTAAGTATGAGACTTGACTATTGTTGATATAAATTGTTTCTTGTAAATGTTTCCGAATAAAATGTCAAGCATTCAAGTCTGTTTTATTTTATTCATACGTTATTCTCCGTGAACTTATTATTTGTAACAAAACTATAGTTACAGATATTTTTATATCATTATTCCAAAATGACTTTTGTAATAAACAGGAAAAATTTAAGTACAAACTTTATTATTCAAATTAAAAGTGATGAAAGTACTGAGTGAGTGAATAACTACATAATATATACATATATCACGCCTGTAATCCATTGCGGGGTAGGCAGAAAATAAACGGCCGTAAAAAACAGTCATTTACGCCACGTTTGACCAACATTTGAGGATCATTCGGAAAAATGTGTATGGGCATAGTGACAGGTGTTCAGCCCATAGCCTAAAACGCAATACACACCCTCGAGTCCCTTAGTCGCCTCTTACGACTCCTACGGGAATGAAATGGGGTGATGCTATTCTAAACCAGCATAGCAGGGCATAACTAGATGAAACAGTAAAATAAATAAAATTAAAATCTACCCATGAATCTGTAAATCTTTTCACATGGAACGTTCAACGTTGAGATTATACTTGTCACAGTAAATTTCATATCAGCGGAAATTAACTTTTCGAACATTATTTTCCTTGCTCATCTCAATCTTCGATCAGGATGTCGTCCAATTACAGATCACGTTGTCGATAAACATTCGATACGTCTCAATTATAACTTTTGCCCCAGCGTTGGCAAAAAAATAACTCCTTTAAGTTGAGTTTTCCTACTTACTCCAAAGTTGAAACGTTGTTTCACCGTAATTCATTACAATCTCGACAATAACATATATTTTTTCAGAGGTTTATGGCTGGAATTGTCTAAATAAAAACAGTTTAAAACTGCATGCATTTCCTATTGTTCCATAGGAAATGCATTAAATTGTTACATCAATAATTACAAAATATACAATTCTTAGATATATATGTGTATAAATTAAAAACCATTTTTTTCAAATCAGTTTTGGCGGGACAGCGCACGAACAAGATTTTTAAACTGTTTTTATTTAGACAATTCCAGCCATAAACCTCTGAAAAAATATATGTTATTGTCGAGATTGTAATGAATTACATATACTATCAGTTACACGATTCGACAAACTTAAAATGATAGAAAAAAAACCAAGGTCATCTTTATTTGATAAAAATAGTCAATATTCAAAATGGCTAACGTAACGGTATTCCCTAGTTTTTAAGTCGAAAAAACTGTGCTCGCGAAAATTTGAACGTAAAATGATTTGCTTTTCTCACTGATGCAAGCGCAAAGTCAGAAAAACAGAGCCTTAAAACGGGAATTTTCTGAGAAAAGAACACGAGAGCCTTACACTCAGACCACAAACCACAAAGGCAGTTTTAAACTTAACTCAAATCCTTGATAAATAGTGCCTTACTCTATTAAAGTACTACTTTCTACTCAAACATGCTCGATATTAAATTGTATAGATCTTTACGACACCCCCTACTGGTACGCTTTTGCATCAAACAACTTCAGAAATTGCATTCTGTGTAGTATACAACAAAATCCAAATTCGTTTAGCATCTATAATTACGTTGAATACTTTATGTTATAAGATTTATGGATATTTCTGAACACGTCTCTCTTTTATGATATACTTAAATTGATAAAAGATTATACTTTTATGTCATAGTAAAATTTCGGAAATTGTGTTTTAATAAATTGATTTTATTTCATGAATTTTATTTTATGACTTACTTACGATACGAGGACTTATGAAGTTTAATCATGATCTTACATCAAAAAATGTGACGGACGTAAATATTTATTAACAGAACAAAGAGTGCCAAAGGTAAAATTATGTAAAATATGAGGTGATGATGTGATCATGAAGGTAAATAAGGATAAGAATGTTTTATTACTAAAACATGCTTCATAAATAAGAATTACCTACCAAGTTTATAAGATACTCTTTTATTTTTTGTAGGACCAGATCTTAAGGCAGCACCAGTCCAAAAAGATGGTTCCTATTCGCTATTCGCTGCGTTAGAGAGTAACAGACGATGACGGCTCGGATCCGAAAAACTGAACATTCGTACAATTATTAAAGTACTAGCTTTTACCCGCGACTTCGTCCGCGTTAGATAGTTTTTTTAGGTAGAAGTTCTAAAGTAGGTATGTGTATTCATAGTAAGTGTGACAGTGATATTAGAACAGTTCTTATCTCTACTGTTTAAAGATGACTCGCTTGCTTCTGTTGTTAAAGGGACAATTCAAAATTTGCTATCCGGCCTGAGAGATCAATATTTATAACCATTGAATACAAAAGTCAGTAGATAACAGAGTACTTACTCCAGAGGTGCCGATTTGAGCACACTTAAATAGTCAGCATAAGTAGATAAGACAGATGAAAAGGTAATTTAAGTTACTGTAATACATTTTTATACCTCTATACCACATTTTTTGTTTTTCTGTCCTCGGTAAAGAAGGCAATGTCCTTTCTCAACTTAGTCCCATCATACTGAACAACTTTTGTTCTGGAACCATTTCTGTATCTCGAATAGTTTAGCTGGGCTCCTGATGGTACACCTGGTATAATACATAAGGTACTCCAGATCCTCAATGTCCTTGTTAAAAGAAGCGGCCCATCATACCGAACAACTTTTGTATTGGAACGATGCCTGTATCTCTAATAGTTTAGCTGGGCTCCTGGTGGTACACCTGGTGGTCTACATAAGGTACTCCAGATCCCCAATATCCTTGTGAAAAGAAGCGGCCCATCATACTGAACAACTTTTGTTTTGGAACCATGCCTGTATCTCCAATAGTTTAGCTGGGCTCCTGATGGTACACCTGGTATAATACATAAGGTACTCCAGATCCTCAATGTCCTTGTTAAAAGAAGCGGCCCATCATACCGAACAACTTTTGTATTGGAACGATGCCTGTATCTCTAATAGTTTAGCTGGGCTCCTGGTGGTACACCTGGTGGTCTACATAAGGTACTCCAGATCCCCAATATCCTTGTGAAAAGAAGCGGCCCATCATACTGAACAACTTTTGTTTTGGAACCATGCCTGTATCTCTAATAGTTTAGCTGGGCTGCTGATGGTAGACCTGGTGTAATACATAGGGTACTCCAGATTCTCAATGTCCTTGTGAAAAGAAGCGGCCCATTATACTTGTTTTGGAACCATGCCTGTATCTTTAATAATTTAGCTGGGCTCCTGGTGGTACACCTGGTGGTCTACCAGATCCCCAATGTCCTTGAGAAAAGAATTGGCCTATCATACTGAACAACTATTGTTTTAAAACCATTTCTGTATCTCCAATAGGTTAGGTGGGCTGCTGATGGTAGACCTGGTGGTCTACATAGGGTACTCCAGATCCTTAATGTCCTTGTGAAAAGAAGCGGCCCATCATACTGAACAACTTTTGTTTTGGAATGATGCCTTATCTCTAATAGTTTAGCTGGGCTCCTGGTGGTGCACCTGGTGGTCTACATAAGGTACTCCAGATCCCCAATGTCCTTGTGAAAAGAAGCGGCCCATCATACTGAACAACTTTTGTTTTGGAACCATGCCTGTATCTCTAATAGTTTTGCTGGGCTCCTGGTGGTACACCTGGTGGTCTACATAAGGTACTCCAGATCCCTAATGCCCTTGTGAAAAGAAGCGGCCCATCATACTGAATAACTTTTGTTTTGGAACCATTTCTGTATCTCCAATAGTTTAGGGGGGCTGCTGATGGTAGACCTGGTGGTCTACATAGGGTACTCCAGATCCTCAATGTCCTTGTGAAAAGAAGCGGCCCATCATACTGAACAACTTTTGTTTTGTAACCATGCCTGTATCTCTAATAGTTTAGCTAGGCCCCTGGTGGTACACCTGGTGGTCTACATCTATACTCCTGACCCTCGAATGGTGATAAAAAGTAGCCTATGTCCGTTCTCGGTATGCTAGCAATCTCTGTGCCAAGTTTTATGAAAATCGGTTCAGCGGTTTGGCCGTGAAAGCGTAGCAGACAGACAGACAGAGTTACTTTCGCATTTATAATATTAGTGTGGATTAAGCAAATATTTCTAAATTCATTTCATTACTTATTGAATGAAGAAGTAGAGGACACAACATAAAATATAAAATAATGAATTATATCATTTAAGTGCACACGGATCAAACTCACTGTTATTTATGTTGCGCGTTATCGCGACGTATTCGGACCAGTCGGGCTGAGTGCCGCTGCACGCTCGCGCGTCTCGCCATTTAGTTATGTCTCACTTAAGTTTAAATAGTATGATGAATTATAGTCTAATTGTTCAGGTTTTAAATAATAAATAAGGGACCAAAAATGCAAAATTAGAGCTTACTTTCATCAAGAAAATTTCAAAAAAATGTGTTATGACCCTGAATTTCAATGAATTGTGTTATGAATTTGTAGTATATATCTAGAAGTATTGCTAAGAAAAATATCGTCTCATAATTTGGAGATTTCATGAAATGGTTTCAAACCACACTATCGCGCGGTTGATTTCTATGCCCATTTCACGGTAACTTTTTTGAAATGTAAAGCTTAAAACATTAAATAGTTATCATAAAAGTACGCATCGAAATTTCAAAATCCGAATCATAAGCTTTGAAGACCACATGGGTATGAATTCAGTCTAGATATCACACATCAAATATCTTTCATGTCACATTTAAATAAAATCAAATCCACCCCGGATTGTAGGTGTCATTGGACCCTAACTAAATAATACGATAGAATTTCCGTAATTAAAGTCACCACGTTATCCATAGGAAGTGTGCTATCAGGTTCGTTTCCTACTACTTAATTGGCAGTCCGACAAAGCTTATCAATGTTTAAGGTGCCATTGAAAGCGAGTTTACGAGCGAAGCAATTAGGTCTGAAAATGCCCACTTAAATATTATTAATCGGTTTAAAATTATAATGGAACTGTAGAATTAAGAAATTGCATATTATTTTATTGTGATATAAATGCGATTAGTAATTATTGTATCGAAGCAGATAATTAGTTTTCACTCGATTCCATTAGCTTGGTAGGAACGGTCATATTAGTTAAAAAAAAGAAGTAACACATACCATAAGAATAGATAATATGATTTCTACTCTATGCACATACATCATAAGCATATTTAAATATTTACTGTGTAATCAGTGTTCTGTTCTGAGTAAGTAATTGATTTCTTGGAGTATTTTCTAACTCAACTCTAACCATTCAAATGTGGTTCTAACACGTATATCACGCCTATATCCCTGGCGGGGTAGGCAGAGCTTAAATGGCCATAAAAACATAACGCCAAGGCTTGCCACATTTAAGGGTAACTCAGAACATAGTGTATCACCATTATGACAGGCACAGGTTGTAATTTGTATAGTGATTGTCAAGCACCGCAATATTGTGCGGTGCGTGTGCGATTCGATGCTGCAATCTGGCGAAACCATATGACTGTTGTGGATGTATACACACATATACATCCACAACAGTCTACTGCTGGTTATGTCCAACATAGGCAACTTATTGAATAAGTTACATGCCGTGTGTTAACCCGGCAATTTTTTTTTTTTATAGTTGTGGACCCTACGATTTTTAGCCCCGGGGCTTTCAATCTACACCTGACTGTATGGTGGGGAGCAGGAGCTCACCCGAAAAAGCTTGTGGTTGTTCAAACAACCAGCTCAATCGCGCCCTTGGGGCGCGATTGGGCTTACGAGTTGTTCTGGGGAGAACGTATTGGACTGAATCTACCCGGCACGTGCCGGTAGTTCCCAAAGTGGGGAGCAAATGAGGGACCTCCGCGCCCCCGCCGGCGGGGGCGTCGGTTGCTTGAAGAGCTTGTGGAGTGTGATCTACTCGCAATGGCTGCAGCAGTGGCTACTGTGATTTCATCATCTTCTTCCGTAAGGATGTGTCTCGGACGGTGTTTAAAACGCGAGGTTGGATGGGGGAAGTAGTTGGACGCGGCAACTATCAAGGGGTTTTTATGATGGGGAGCATTATCGAAGAAGCGACGGGACGCTTCTTTCATATACGCTTTAATGGTAGGGAGGCCTAAGTCGATGTGGAGGTTGGCGTTACGCATGTACCAGGGCGCCCCGGTAGCTTTGCGCATGAAACGGTTTTGGATGACCTGCAGCATTTTCAGATGTGAATCGAAGGTGTGAGCAAAGGCTACGCTGGCGTAGGTCATAATAGGCCTTACGCAGGTGGTGTAAATTCTCACCTTATTTCAAAGGGAGAGTTTGCTCTTTTTGTTCAACATCGGATGTAATCTGCCCAAAACGAACGCGGCGCGGTCGCGGACTCTCATAAATGTTAACCCGGCAAGCCCCGAGGCAGTGCTTTTATATTTTTATCCTGCCCGACCCGGTTTTCGATTAGGAAAATACAAAACTGTTACAAAAAAAAATAAGATTGTGTTATGACGGATCATGACAACAATAAGTGATAATACCTACTATCCTACATTGAATAAAAATATTTCATTTTCAATAGGGCCTGTCAAACTGACAAAGTCTCATCGCTTACACTAGCACTCCACCCATAAGCCTCCACTCCATGCTTTAATAAGTTTTCATTAATAATTAATTACGCGTTAAATGAGGATATTGTTTTATCGCTCATCAAAAATCACTTGGCGTTTTTATTTTACTTACGATGTTAATCTTTCTAATTTACATAATTAAGAGAATATTGTGATTGATCTTATATGTAAATATTTGACGTTTTTATTACGTTTGACGAGATAAGGTAATTCAAAGAACTTTAAATGTGCCGCCTTGATATAAATGATGCGTAACATTGTTTGTTTTGACAGTGTAATGAATACATTGGCTTCGATTCGGCAAGTAACTTATAAAAAAACGTACCTTGAATTAGCGCTGTCACTTTCCTTCAAATAGGTTTAGAAAAGAATAGGAGATACCTAAGTCCTGTCATGTTTAAAAATGACATTGATTTCTTCGCCATTTCTAGACAATTAAGTCGCTATTGTTTTCATCGTCACCTTATTTTGTCAGATGACGCGTATTTCGCGTCAAATTATAAACATGACATGAATCAGATATCTCCTGTCTTTATCTAATTCCATTTGACAGAAAATGACAGCGCCTGTTTAAGGTAAGCTAATTTATTCCCCGAATTCATGCCAGTATTTGACTAACTTTAAAGTGAATCGCACGTAAGATATTATGTGTGACAGCCACCATACAAATTACAACCCAACAGCCAAATTTGATGCCATAATATCCGATAATGGTATATTGTAATAACCTTCTTTTAAAAAAACTGTATCTTTCTCCCGCAAATTATGCGGTGCGTATGTTAGCATCGTCTAAGGTCTTACGGTCGGCACATATTTTCGAAAAGTGTGACACGAACCGTTTACAGTAGTTGTCTTGATATTGATTACAAACTGATTGTATTATAATAAATATTTTACAGGTACATATATAAGCCTATTAAAGTCCACTGCGGAGTACGCAAAAGAGCATGATCTCTCAATTAGGCCATCCAGTCGCTACCAGCCGCCTTTTTTAAGTCATCTGTCCACCTAGCCGACAGTCGTCCAACGCTACGCTTACCGAGGCGTGGTTCTAAGTCAGATGTGCCCAGCCCACAGCCACTTCAGTTTGCTACACTTCCAGACTATGTCCGTAACTTTGGTCTTTTTGCGGCTGTTACAAAATACATATGTCCAAAATGTGGCACATAGGAGCCCACTGGTGACAAAATAACCGACTTGTAAGTGCGCGGACCTTTAAGAAATACACACAAAATGAGTTAAGGTACATAACGAAGTGCCTTTTACATTAACATCCACAACAGCAGTCGACTGCTTGACATGGGCCTCCCAGTGGTGGGTCATTGCCATACAAACGTCGCTTAGCAGGCGGAGAGGCGAGCGCAGTGCAATATTATTACTGGCACAGGGAATGCTTCGACTCGTTTCCTGGATGATTATCACTTAGTCGCTATATACGACACCCATGCGTAAGAAATGGGGTGATGATACTCTTAGCCGGCATCACACGGCGGTGCCTGTTGACCGTTAATATTTGACAATATTGAATTCATGAATAAGTTTCTCTTCACTTGTAAAGTTTGACAGGTTCGTAGGTACTTATTGCTTGTCAGTGGTCAACGAAATTAAATAAGTGAACGCTTCAAGTTCGGAAAGAGCTTCTCAATTTGAACTTGTAACTTCAGAATCACTTTCAGAAAATTTGGAGTGTTTGATTGAGTGAAATTGACCGTTAGCCTACTGTGGTTGAAGTGCCTTAACATTTAGACACCTTTTAGAAAACTTGCAAAATTAAACAGCGCGCGCAGTATCTGAACCTGCGACTTTCACCATCACTAGAGGCGACGCCTCTTCCATATGGGCTACCGCGGCTCGTCCAATGCCTGCCAATATTCCAAGTGTATCTTGATGCTAATCAGGGTGGTACGGCTCTATCTTCATAACATTTGCAACAAATACTCAGCAACTTATTCTTTTTGCAAAATTTTCAAGCGCGGGCAGGATTTTGAAAATTTTGCAAGTTCTCAAAACATTGTTTACTTAACACGGGAAGTGTTTTAAAATTTGGAATTCGACTTATTCTTTCTTTACATATTGAATGAGTGATGGCAATAGTCGCTGGTTCAAATCTTGCCGGCGCTAGAGAACTTTGCAAGTTTTTGAAAAAATGTATAGGTTATAACAGAACGGTCATAAAAATATGGTTTATTATTTATGTTATCTCTTATCATGTTTATTATTATACTAGTTTTCCGCACAGCGATTTACCCGCTGCCACCCATTTTCCCGTCGTAATAGTTGTTTTCCCGCGGCAAAAAGTGGCCTATGAGTTATTCCGAAATTTCTCTACCTGTGTTTTCAAAATTTCATTTAAATCGGTCAATCCGTTTGAGCGTGAAGAGGTAACAAACATACATACATAGGTACACACAAACTCTCAGATTTATAATATATACATATATTTTTTATTAATGATGGGTTTGCTCTTGACTCTAGTCTAGATCATAGGACAGAGACAGAGTCTAAGATGGAGCGAGCTCACCCAGAAGAAGCCTGTTCACTCTTACTTTGAAGAGATTAGGGTTGTATGCGTTTGGAAACACAGACGCAGGTAGTACGGATTAGAGAACCCTAAGCAAAGATACTGATATCTCGCAACACAGGGAATCCTAGTGTGGGGAGCAAGTGCACCACTACTTTTTAAAAATGTATTATGCCATATAAATGTTTTTAAATTGAGTATATTTAGATACCACCAAACGTTCAGCAACATAAGTAAATTAAATACACACTGAATATAGTGGAGCATGACAACCACTATAAAAATTACAACTTTATTAGTTGCAAAACTATCACGGTAAATGTAGTCATGCCACACATTTCTCGCATTAAGATACATACATACACATACACATATTACGCCTATAATCCCTTGCGAGGTAGGCAGAGCATAAACGACCGCATAAAACGGACACTTAAGCCACGTCTGACAAACATTTGAGGGTCATCCGGAAAATTGTGTATAGCCATAGTGACAGGTTGTCAGCCCATCGCCTAAAATTACAATACACACCCTTGAGTCCCTTAGTCGCCTCTTACGACTCCCACGGGCAAGAAAGGGGGTGATGCTATTCTAAGCCGGCATTACACGGCAACACGCATTATGATACATTTACATAATTTCGTCAATAAGTGTTAATATTGTTAATTTCATTTAATTTCATGTACAGATTGCAAAAGTCTCAAACTAGACTTAAATTAGCTATATAACTTATTTAAAATTAGCAACTGTAAATGTTTGAATTATTTTTTTCTGATGGCATTATTAAACTCGAATTAGGGGAGCCTTCATTTGCTTAGACAGCAATTAGTGGCAATGAATAAAAATTGAATCGTCACCGCACGGGCGTTATAAATCATAGAATTAGTATTATTTCTGTTGCGTAATCATTTCGGGCATTTGGAATTTGATGGCCACGAAATTTCCGGTCAACGAGATGTTACGTTATACAGACTAATATTTATCCTATTCGTATTTATTATGTTAGCCTAACTTTGCCACTGGGCAAAGGCCTCTCCACTCTCTTTCTAAACTCAGCGGTACATGGCTATTTGCGACCAGTTCCTATAAACATTTATAATTTATTAATCTACGTTGGTCTTGTAATCATGACCAGCAAAATTCTATGAGGAATTATATTTGATGATTTTAAACGGTACAAAAATCATGTTACAATCATATCATGTGAACCATTGAATTTACAATTTCCCCGATTATAGCAAGTGTCAATAAACAGGAATTGTCATGACGTTTCCTTCCTTAATGTGCCTAAGAAAGTTAACTTGATGAGCCTAAGATCATATTTCCATAAAAATACGGCTACAGGCAAGTGACTTGACAGACACATCCGTTACCCACCATAAACATAGCCGTATTCGTTTTGGAATAAGATCAGAATTCGCAATTTAATTTCGTCTGACCGTATGCGTTACGGTGCCCAAATACGCAGCGATGGACGACTAGTGGGAGAACCGTCTAAAGGTGTTTTATCTAATGATGAGTCCACACGATTGACAAATAAGGATTAGACACAAAATTGATTTACTAGCGCGTAATTTCAATTAATTATGATTGAGAGGATTTAGATTCAAGCGACGCCTCGGCAACCATGACGTTGCACGACCTTCGGCTAGATGGACCGATGACCTTAAAAAAAGGCGGCTGGTAGCGACTGGATGGCGAAAACAAGAGATCGTGCCCTATGGCGTACCCTGGAGGAGGCCTACGTCCAGAAGTGGGCTGCAATAGGCTGATGTATGTACAATTCAGATTGTCTGTGAAAGTAGCAGCAGTATGGTTTTCCACTTCTACAGTGCCCCGATTCTCTTATGTTATAGCCATTGTAATGCCAGCGACACTCAAATGTCATTGCCACAGTGATATTCGATACGAGTTCTTCAAACTGTCAGCGGCATACGAAACGGCCAAAACCATCCAACTGACATACGCTATCAAGACACAACTGAAACGATTTTCATTAAGCAGACTTCAGGCTGAGAACGATTGCCTCGGTTAAGATAAGATGCTTTTCTCGTGGCCACAAAATATAAATGACACACAAATTTATGGAGCAGATACCAGCAAGTAATAAATTAAAAGTTCATCTATCAAACAGTCCGTCATTAATTATCCTAATTCATTACAAATTCCATAGTAACGACCGAGAAAATACTTTTATTCTTAGAATTTATTTTATTCTTCGTTTAGTATTAAATGTTTTGACTCAATTTTTAAAATACATGCACCGTGTTTGGCATAATTGGCTCACATGTACAGATAGATAAATATTTTGACAGCGCATTAACTCACTGTGCCGTGTGATGCCGGCTTAGTATAGCATCACCCCATTTCTTGCCCGTGGGAGTCGTAAGAGGCAACTAAGGGACATATTGCAATTTTAGGCAATGGGCTGACAACCTGTCACTATGGCGATACACAGTTTTCCGAATGACCCTAAATTTTTTGTAAGATGTGGTGTTTTTTCGGCTGTTTACGCTCTGCCTACCCCGCAAGGGATTAAAGGCGTGATATGTGTATGTATGTTTGAACTCACACATTGCTAGCATCACTATATAAGGTACTTCTATTAAATTCAGTGCAAATAATTTTGGGTTAATTCTACTCGTAAAAAAAAACTACTATTCCTCATAAAGATAGGTCGAAATATGAAAAAAATATGGACCGCCCATACTAAAATATCAAAAAAAGGGTAATTTTGTATGGGTTGTCCAAAATTTAATTTTAATTTTTACTTTTATCGTAATACTTTTACTACGTATTCAAAATTAAATTGCACCCGCATGAGTTGTTCAAATATATTGTAGCGAGCCTATAACCAAAGCTAAATAAAGTTTCAAGTGCCAATGTAGCATTATGAGATATTGTTAGATAAGGAACCACCAATAAGAAATAAATAAAAAATTAAATAATAAACAAAACATGAACAAAAAGAACAAAGAAAATAAATAGCACTGTCACTTTTTGTTAAATAGGCTAAGACAAGGATAGAAGATGACCGCCTTATAAGTTGTATATGATTTGGCTCACATGTACAAATAGATAATATTTTGACAGCGTATTATATCACGCATTCCTATCTTCACTGTATAAGGTACTATTGAATTCAATGCAAATATTGTTAGGGTGACTTCTACTTGTGAAAGTGAACTACAAATGAAAATGGACTTCCCATAAGAAGATATAAAAATAATTGACACGTTGTATGGGAGGTAAAAATTTTAATTTTATTTTGACTTTATAACGAAATATTTTTGCTACTTATTCAAAGTAAAATTGCACTCGCAAAAGTGATTAAAATATAGAGTAATATAAAATCGTGACCGATAACGAAAACTCAAGACTGGTGATAAGAAGAAGGGCTGGTGATAAGGAACAACTTTTCCCACGGATAATAGGTAGAAATACGAAAAAATATTGGTGACTTATTTGACCTATGTTCCTTGGGGAATGTTGTTCCTTATCTTTTGTTTAGTTTTTGCTATCGGTCACTAGTAATATTTCGCCCAATATATCGTAGCGCGTCTATAACCTTAGCTAAATAAAGTTGCAAGTGCCAATGTGGCATTTTGAGATAAGGAACCACCACTAATAAATAAATAAAAATTAAATATTAAGCAAAACATGCACAACGAATACACAAAAACATATAATTATAGTACTAAATTCATATTTACATTTCTACCACGGCCAGGAATCAAACTTGAGGCCTCAGAGTGTTTTGTTACAATGTTTTACACCATCGAACAGATAAAACTTTCAAACTGAACCTCTTTAATAACAAGGTAACTGTTTGCATTACTAAAACAAGCACACTTTATCTCCGTCAGACTCGAACCCGGTACCCTTCGAGGGAGTCATAAACACCCTTTGATTTAAGGGCCGGAGATGACCTCCCGTAAGTTAAGGCCAGTTCATTATCAAGGTAAGTTTACAAATAGCTTTATAGAATAATAGATAAACCAAATCAACTAGATAGTATTCATAAAATAAAACTTTCCCATGAAACATGGGTCGAAATATGAAAAAGTAATTGGATCTCCTACAGTATATTAACCAGCCGATTGGCAGGTTTGTATAGGCGGTCCAATTTTTTTAAAAGTTCGATCCTGTTTAACCCTTTTTTGTTATTCCCTGTATTTTCTAATCTTCTTCTTTTCAAGACTCTTATCTATTTGTGAATTTTGCAGGTGAACCACCTGATTGTCTGTAAGAAAAATAGTTCCGTGCTTTCAAATCTTGTCGAGTATTAGGTGGAGATCATGAGAAAACTCTACACTTTTATAATCTTCTTCTAATCATGTGGGACACAGAGTCGTCCAACGACCCGATGAACCCTGGTGTCAGAGTTTTCAACCGCCTACTAATACAAGTAGGCCTCTGACATGGTTGTGTAACGTCTGCCAACTAAGTAATCATAGACAGCAATCGGGACCGACGGCTTAACGTGCCCTCCGAAGCACGGAACCATGTCTCTTTTCAGACAATCAGGTGGTTCAGCCTGCAATGTCCTAACTAGACAAAGAACAAATTCATAAAGTAATAAATATCAACTTTGTGAGTTGCCCCACCGAGAATCAAACCCGAAACCTTTGCGTCGCAGGCAGCTGCATTACCAGTGCGCCACATCGGCCGTCACTCTGTTCTCTCTCACACACAAGATTTGTCAATAGTGGGAAAGGGAGGTTTAAAGGTTTGCGGCAGGCCCTTAAGATATTTTTTTATTATATTTATTTATTTACATTTACAAAAAAATAAAAAGATCTAATTGTTTTAACATAAATCTTGGTTAAATTCACACTTACTAATAATATTAAGTTAATTATCGATGGATTTTAAATAGGAGAACTTTTTTTTTTGTAATTCGTATAAATGAAACATTAAAAAGTTGTTGAGTTTCACGTCTGAAATATAACCCTCTTCCGCCAAACACTCTGTGTAAAACTATTAATGAAGTGAACATTCTCTTTTATAAATACTAAGTCATCATCATTGGCCTCACACGTCTGTGACAGACGATTTAATCAGTGTCTGAGGCAAGACTTTTCATGGCTGTATAAGCCGATACGGGAGCGGCATAATTATCCGCTTACGTACTTTCGGCCACCAGAAAGTACTAAGTAAACAAATACAAACTTAGTGTTTGGTCTCAAGCATCTATTTTCAGTTTATGAGTTCCACCGGTGGCAACTGTTCTAGGAGACTCGTAAACTTGATCAGCTGTAAGCATTTTGTGGTGTACGAAAATATAACGCCAGCTGGTCTTCGGACTCTTAAGTGGTTTACAATTCCGCATTCTTTTTGTCTTTGAGCTTTATTATGACTCCTCAAATTAAATTCGTTATTGAGACATTTCTTTTGATATTTTTTACGGAAGTTTTAACTTCAAACTTCAAAATTTTATTTTGAAATAAAATCACAAACAATGTCAAATTTTGAAATCTTGTACACAAAATAGAGAATGTACAGAAGGATCACTCGGCCCTTTTTTCGATTATTTCCGCTTTCGGCAAGGGCTGCCACAGTTTTCTTACCGAATTTATTCAATGTAGTAGATACCTAAACATACAGGGAGTAACAGAAAGGCTATATCAAGCCGTCAGGTGCTCATGAAACTGAACAACTTTCCACATTTCCCCACTTTGACCTCTTTTCGGCTTGGTATACCCTTTCTGTTACTCCCTGTATTTACATTACGTATACTATCTACATAGCACAATTATTATGAAAAGGGGAATGACGAATCTGCTCTGGGGCTGTTTAGACTGAGCATCACCCCATTTCTTTCCCGTAGGAGTCGTAAAAGGCAACTAAGGGACTTGAGGGTGTGTATTACAATTTTAGGCGATGGGCTGGCACCCTATCGCTATGGCGATACACAATTTTCCGAATGACCCTGAAATTTTTGTCAGATGTGGCGTAAATGACCGTTTTTGCAGCCTTTTACGCTCTGTCTACCCCGCAAGGGATAATAACCGTGATATGTGAATGTATGTACATCAAAAATTAAAAGTTGCCCTTATTTAAGTAGAAACTCAAATCAAAGTTATTAATCTTGTTTGTTCTTTTATGAAAGCAAGTTATTATTAAAGTTGGTACAAAATATTAAAGGAACATTGTACAAATCACATCGTATTCTTATAAACCTTTTTATTACCTATTTATAATTGTGTGAAACCATTTTGCACGTCCGCACCAAACGCGGTTGACACTCGACTACAAGTGTGTTTGGATTGGTTTGGATTTCCTTGTAAACGGCGGCTTGTCAAATTGTGGAGAGTTTCGTGACGTTTGCTTGTAGTGAGCTCTCTGTATTGGGCGCGCAGCCGCCAATACTTACTTTGTGTCTTGTATGTTGTTAGTTATAGACTCGAGGGTGTACATTGCTATTTTAGGCGATGAGCTGACAACCTGTCACTACAGCGATACACGATTTTTGTAATGACCCTCAAATATTTGTCAGATGTGGCGTAAATGTCCGTTTTTGCGGCCGTTTGCGCTCTGCCTTCCCCGCAAGGGGTTCATGGGCGTGATATGTGTAGGTATATACTCGTATGTGTGTAAAAAAAAAATTATGTTCCTTCAATATATTTTTTTGATTCAATGATAGTTTTTTCTGTTTTGAATTTATTGCAAAAAAAATATGCCATTATTTGAATAAATACATTTTCTAGTAAGAATGGCTAAATTAAACATTACAACGGTATTTTTCCAGTTTCTATGTCGACGAAACCGTAAAATCTCGCAAATATTTACGTTATATTGTTTCTCTTTGGCGCTGCGCAAATAAAATCGCCTTAAACTCCTGCTGAATTAAACAAATACCATACGAACCACTTTAGTATTGCAATTTTAGGCGATGGGCTGACAACCTGTCACTATGGCGATACACAGTTTACCGAATTACCCTCAAATATTTTGTCAGACGTGGCGTAAATGTCCGTTTTTTGTGGTCGTTACGCTCTGCCTACCCCGCATGGGATTATAGGCGTGATGTGTGTATGTACCACTCAAAGTATTAAATTAAACATATAAGTAACGACTTCTCTATTTAAAAAATGACGCGCTTCCGGTCTACTAAAAACTCATTTCTCTATTTTCCAATGTATTTGTAACACAACATGTGTGTGAAGCCATGCAGCAACGTATGCACCTGTTAACAAAACTGGAACGAATAAACAATGTTATACACGAATAAAGATCAAAAAGAAACACGAACTGCTCATAATGTAGTTGTAAAAGAAAATAAAATGAGCAAGCGTAAGCACGGTTGTTGAAAAGGGTTCTGTACAAAAATACCTGCATTATGCAAGAAAGTAGTCCCAATTCCATGTTACCGTCTAAAATCTCTAACTATAATTAGCACTGTCACTTTTTGTTAAATAGGCTAAGACAAGGATAGAAGATGACCGCCTTATAAGTTGTACATGATTTTACGCATTTAACGCGGTATCGATTGAAAATATGACGGCTAAGCATACAAAGAAATTTGCGAAATGGCGGAAAAATCATATAAACTCAAGACTACGGCTGCTAGTAAATGTAAAAAAAACAAGCTCATTACCTAACCTAAAAAAATATACGGCCGTTAATGCTGTAAATCGCGTGATTTTAACCCTCTCAAGGGAATTAAAATAAAAAGGGTGCATTTTCAAATAGCATATTTCTTCTAAAATCTTGATAAGATGCATATTATTGACACATTATCAATATTTTCATTATTGTTCTCATTGTTGGCGAGTGCCCTTATTAATCAGTCAAAATTTATTAGCGGACCTAGACTTGTGAAAAAATTTGAGTCTTCGTAAATAACCGACTATCTTGGATGGACAAAAATTTGAGCGTGGTTCGCCTGCACACGTAAGCAAGCCAGGATTAATAATTGAAAATATTGTTTATTCATGATATGGCTCAATGGTAGTTTACGCAACTGTCATAGAATGCCTATTTATTTGCAGTAACATACACAATTTTATCTACACTCTGCAAAAATCTCAAAAATTAAATTTTTCTTACCTCCACATCGGCGATTGCAAGGTGAGTGTCCGTTCTGTTTGTATAATTATAATAATATACAACATACTGTAGCGACCTCTGGGAGCTACGACAAGAAGCTCACTCAAAGTGGTTCACGAGCAAGCAAGACGTAACAGAAGTTCCAACATAGCTGCAAGATGGCGCCACGTGACAGAACAAAGAGCCTGAAACGCGGTATCGAAGTGTTTCACCGCGCAACGCATATATACAACTACCAATTATATCCAGGTGGACCAGTCGGTCCCCTGGCCACAACACCCGGCCAGGCGGGTAGCTACCCTTTTCCCGGCACCACCTGGAACCCTCCATTCTGCCTATTGGCATCACTCCTGTCACCCGCCATAATACTATTGGTAATTCTGTGCTAGTAGTTCAAGTGGGGTATCATATTAAAGGGCTTGATGTGCATCTTACGGAACCATCGTTGAGAGATTCCGACTCAGCTATGGTCGTATTTTTTACTTACATTACCTTGATTTGTAGTTCAAATCAGGTATAAATACCGGAATAGATTTTTTTTCCTCAGTTGTTACTCTGAAACCAACATGAACATCTTTTATGGTAAGTAAGTTTAATTTAAACATCTTTCTAATTTGCTTTTTTATTATTTTTATGCGCATATTGTTTTACCGATACAGTATCATTTATTTTAAAATATGTGTCTAGTTGAAACAGCAAGGTATTTTGGTCATGTACAGACTATTATCAATAATATGTAGATTTGTAAATGTAACTATTGTCTCTGTGCTAAACTTCTGTAGGCGTGAATGGCCTCGATTTATAAAAAAATATTTTCGATTTATACGAACAATCTATCAGAATGTCCGTTGCTCAAGTTTTAAGTATTATCCTTAAGTAAAATTAAAATCAATGAAATATTCACTGTAATGAAAGGTATGTCAATCGATACCAAAACATAAACATGTCTATCTTAACCTCCTGAGACCGCATGTCCTTGCATGAATACTTCAACAAAAAATAAATCAACATATCTTCCTTCAAAGATTTAAAAAAAAAACAGTTTTTGATAGAACAGTTTATGTTAAAAAATTCTTCTGACAAGAGATAACCAATCAATCACCAGCATGGCTACTATAAGCTACGTTTGTGAGCATTGTCATGACATAAGTTCCATAAAACAAGATTTTTTATAAAAATGCCTTAATGCCATCAAGAATTTTAAATTTTTAAGTATGTTTAGGATATTATATTCTATGTATTAGTCTGATATTTTTGCAAAGAAGGAAAAACCTTAGGCATGACATGATTGAAAAGTTAAAGTTCTCGTATGAGTACATGCGGAAAGACATAAAGAAATGATTAATATTATTAAATAATATCATCCTCATGTATGAAAATATTTTTTTATATTTTATTATTATAATAGTTTGGTACCGTCGATCTCTCCAGGACTCATAGCGGAATTTGAAAAACATACGTTGTTGAGACCGTAATTGTGTACCTACCCACTTGAGAAAATTGAGGAAAATCTGGTGTAAGACAATTTAACACATATTATATAAATAATAGTTTGGTATCGTCGACCTCTCCAAGACTCGGGAGTTATAGAAAAAGGCAGCTTTCTTCATTCATAATGTATTTATGCTAAAAATAAATATAATTGCCGTTTTTCTACTTATATACACACATTACGCCTTAATATTTTTGTTGGAAGAACATCAGTGGCTGTAAAAATACGGTCGTCATCGCCACGATCAACAAACATAATCTACATTATACAATAATATTATAAAGAGGAAAGATTTGATTGTTTGTTTGTTTGATTTCAATAGACTCCGAAACTATTGAACTGATTTAAAATAATATTTTACCATTAGATTTCTACATTATCTCTGATGAAAAAAGGCTATATACTAAAATGTCTCATTCCGGCGGGAAAATGATTAGCATCGGATGAATCCGCTGCTAACTAGTTTTCTATATAAATTAATTGATCTACATACATACATACATACATAAATCACGCCTATATCCCTTACGGGGTAGGCAGAGCGTTAACGGCCGTAAAACGGATATTAACACCACATCTGACAGAAGTTTGAGGGTCAATTAGATAATTGTGTATCACTATAGTGACAGGTTGTCAGCCCATCGCCTAAAATTGCAATACACATCCCTCGAGTCCCTTAGTCGGCTCTTACGACACCCATGGGTAAGAAATAGGGTGATGCTATTCTAAGCCGGCATCACACGGCATCTATATTAATTGATCTATATTATTTGTTTAAGTTTTCTCCCTGATCTTGGTCCTGGCATCGATGCTTGGAGCTGCAACAGCAATAAAATCACGACCACATACACCAAAACCGGCCGGTGGAAGCTGTACGTATAATTTAGATTTACGATACAAAATAGTAGTTTATGCAACTGTCATATAATGGGGGTCATTAAAATGCGAGTGTCTGTTTATCACACGAGGCGTAGCCAAGTTTAACACGAGCATTCTTATGCCTAATTATAGCAGTTGCATACACTATTTTATCTACACTTTCCAAAAAAAACTCACGTTAACACTTTTCCAAACGTCCGCACCGGCGATTGCAAAGCCCGATACATGGTCAAATTCAATACGAGAACGTAATATTATGGTTTCATATGAATTTTCGAAAATTTTAAAGTAACAGTTGTTTAGATGTCGAGTCTGAACAACAAATAACTAAACAACTGAACAACAACTGAACAACAACCGAACAACAACTGAACAACACTGAACAACATCTGAACAACAACTGAACAACATCTTAACAACTGCTCAACATCTGATAAATTACGTACATCAACAACTTTCAGGTGCGGCGGAAGATGGCGATTTTAGTTATGCCCAAAAAACTTCGTTGCATTTCCCAACTTTATCGTAGTAAGAGTTTTCTCATTAAGTCATTACGTTTCTGTAATTTCTAATACCGTAGTTTATAAAGGCAGAATGCGTAAAGTACACAGGCAGGAGTGTCTCAGGGCTCCGTTCTGTCCCCATTACTTTACTTTTCACGCACGCTAGCGACATCCCCAAATCGCCCGTGTCACAGCTGGCTTAGGTCGCTGATGACACTGCCATTTACGCGTCTCATCGTAACCATAAAAAACCAGTTTAGTTTCTCCAGAGCGCATTAAACTCCCTCGGGAGCTGGTCCTGCAAATGGAGAATCGAGGTAATCCCGAAAAAAAACCAGCCGTGCACTTTCGTAGGGGCACAAACCGTCTGAAAGTCCCAGCTGTAAAGCTTCTCGGCTGACCCATCCCTTGGGTTAACGAGACCAAATACCTAGGAGTCACTCTCGACTCCAGGTTTTGCTTCCGTAGCCACACCATGAAAGTTCGCAACCGCGCGGCGTTCGTTTTGGGCACACTTCATCAGATGTTGAACAAATGGAGCAAACTTTCCCTTTGAAATAATGTGAGAATTTACACCAACTTCGTCAGGCCTATTATGACCTACGCCAACGTAACTTACGACCGTTTCATGCGCAATGCTACCGTGGCACCCTAGGACATGCGGAACGCCAACCTCTACATCGACTTAAGTCTCCCTATCATCAAAGCGTATATGAAGTAAGCGTCTCGTCGCTTCCTCAAAAACGCTCTCCATCATTTAAACCCCTTAGTAGTTGCCGCGTCTAGCCACTTCCCCCATCCTACCTCGCATTTTAAACACCGTCTCAGACATGTCCTTTCGGAAGAGGATGACGACATCACACTATCATCTGCCGCCATTGCGGGTAGATCACACTCCACCAGGCCTGGCGCACTCCCCGGTTTAGGTATCAAACTGCAATTACATGCGGCGGCAAACCCGGGTTGACTAATCAGTGGGATGCCGCGCGCCGCCCGTTTCGCACGCGCTGCGGTATTCATATTTTTTCACGAGTTCATAAAATTACACGAATATGAAAGCAAGTACACATTATATCGCTTTTGGGTGTTTAAATAAGATGAAAAATTAATCGGTAGGTTGGACTGATAACAAAAACGATTTTCCATGAGAAATTGTTAACTAAATTACTCACTTACCTACTGACCTACCTAATTAGTTAATTTTATAAAAATAATTTTTCTTAGATAACCTTTCGATTTGATAAATAAAAAAACATTTCGAATACGTTATTAACTGGTAGTAGATAAGTATGTACCTATTTTCATAGGTACCTACATAGTTCGCAGGTGGCGTCCCTACAGAGCGCGCCGATCGTGACCTTCAGAAGCCGTGAGTGCAGATAAACTCTCGCGCGACGCCATTGGGCACATTTTTGCTTGCGCGCGCGATGAGTAGTCAAATATAAAAGTCGAATGCAATAGGGACGCGCGGTAAAATTGTACATTATTATCGTGCGGTAAGGTATATTATTTGTTTGATTGTTATCACGGAGTGCTTTTTCTGTACCCTAGTACTATTATATATTCTGTGACTACACAAAAAAGCGCAGCCAGCGGGGGCGCGGAAGTCCTCCATTTGTTGCCCATTTTGGGAACTGCTGGCACGTGCCGGTTAGATTTAGTCCAATTCGTTCTTCCCAGAACAACTTGCAAGCCGAGTCGCGCCCTTGGTTGTTTGGACAACCACAAAACTTCTTCTGCTCCACACCATACAGTCAGGTGTAGATTTCATAACACCGGGGCTAAAATTGTAGATAGAGTCCAGAACAAAAAACACCTTTCCTATATTTCTTAAAATCTTGAAAAACAACTATTAACATACATGAAAATTTATTTATAAATTTTCATTTTGTCGTTGTAAATAAAATTATTCTTTTGGCTTAAGTAAACATAAAGGTTAAGACGACATTTTATTGGTAAAAAATATGTTTAAACCTCGTTTTGTCATCTTCTTGAATAACTTTGGAAATTCGAATAAAATCCTAGGAATTTGTACGAATTCTTATATGATATGTATGACGATGGCACAAAAACATCACGACTTTGACATATTTCGTTTTTTGAAGAAATTCCTATGAATTTTTCCGACTTCCTGTTTTTTTTTATTTTACTTCGACAAAATATTTCACCAGCAAGTTTGTTCCTGTATTAAAGATGAGGACTTTGTGAAAAATTAATATATTTTTATATTTTTTTCAGAGCACAAAATGCTGATTAAAGATGCACAAGACCAGACTTTCTTTTTGTTAAACTTTGTTTGCTATTAAAAGAATCTGATCAGAAGTAAATGTTGTTTTTTATTTTATAATGTAGTTGCTTCTACCTGCCTCATGTTCTTTCGTCGCCTCGGTGACCCACACAAAAGAAAAATATTTTAGCTATTTGATGAAGTAGGTACATTACACCGTGTAAGTCAGTTCTTTCTCAGTTCAGCCGAATATCAGAGGGATAAAAATAATTAAAAAATTATATCTGTTTATTTTAAACAAATTTTTTTTTTTTACATTTTACAGGCGCTTAATCTACAAAATATAAAATAAGATTATGTGCGCCTAGTCAGTTCCGCTCGCAGGCTGACAAGGTTTCGACTTGTCTGTAGGTACATCCTTCTCTCTCTGCCGGATAAGATGCCATTTTAATATAGACTGTGCCTGCTTGGCAGTTTTGCACCTACAAATTTTATTGGATCCAACACTATTATAATCAGATTCGGACTGATGTTAGTAAGGTATTGAGGTATTATAGTACCACAGTGTTCACCAAGCTTCTTATAATTAAGTTTCGTTTGGGGTGGTATGGGATCTACCTCCTAGCGGTCCACCCCGAACAACGGCAACACAGGCTTGCATGTGGAAAAGTCCGGCTGATCGATCGCACTAAGCGGTGGAAGGCTCCGTAAGGGGCCGCCTGGCTCGCGACCACCATCCCACCGAAGTCCGGCGCCAAGTAGCTTGCTGCGTTCCGTCAGTGTGTGGGAGAGCCAGTGCCTTAACAGGCTTTTTCTGGGTGAGCTCGCTCCATCTTAGACTCTGTCTCTGTCCTATGACCTAGACTAAAGTCAAGAGCAAACCCATCATTAATAAAAAAAAAAAAGTTGCTCGTTGGACACTTAAAGTACTTGGTTTGTTGATTAACCGGGTCTATTGCCGTGTGATGCCGGTTTAAATAGCATCACCCAATGTCTTTTCCGTGGGAGTCGTAAGAGACGACTAAGGGACTCGAGGATGTGTATTGCAATTTTAGGCGATGGGCTTACAACCTGTCGCTATGGCGATACACAATTTTCCGAATGACCCTCAATTATTTGACAGACGTGGCGTAAATGTCTGTTTTTTGTGGCCCTCTGCATTCCGCCTACCCCGCAAGGGACTATAGGCGTGATATGTGTCTATGATCATTTATTTTTATCCATTCGGGATATGAACAACATCATAATTATCGCGATGATGTAGATCATAATGTGTGCTAATATACATATAAGATCCGGTGCTACGTAAAAATATGAAACAAGAATTTGACCTTCCATGCGAAGTGATTAACCTGGCCAGCCCCGTGGCAGTGCCTTTATTTTCATTTGTTTATCCCGCCCGAGCCAGTTTTCTATTAGGACATTACAGAATTGTTATAAAAAAAAAGAAAATTTTATCATACAATTTTCATTTACAGTGACGGATGACGACGTCTATAACTGATAATACTATCCTATATTGAATAAAGTACTTAAATTTTAATTTCAAAAGAAAACAAGAAGTAATTTTTTTTTCATATTTCGATCTTTGTTCCTTAGGAAAAGTTGTTCTGTTTTACAAACCAACCTAAAAATATTTGCACTACATTTATTAGGACCTCATAATATTACCAAACTAATAACATTGACACCTTTTTTTAAACATTCAACCCATTTATGTTTCAACGCTTCCATGGAAATCAATATTCATACAAAGTAGATAAAAAAATTGTATGTTTAAACAGGCTTCTTCTGGGTGAGCTCGCTCCATCTTAGACTCTGTCTCTGTCCTATGACCTAGACTAGAGTCAAGAGCAAACCCATCATTAATAAAAAAAAAAAAAAAAACTCGATGCTTTGTTACGCTTTCCATACAAAATTAGATTTGTTTGAACACCTGCTGGAGATATAAATAGAAGCGTGTCATCAAAAAAAATTGTTTATATTTTTTTTAGGGTTCCTTGAAATTTTTATCAATTTTACAAAGAGTAAATTTGTTTTGTGTGACTCAAAACGTAAAATTGTTGTAAATACTGAAAAAAAAACATATTTAGTTTGCAAATATTACTTTACAAATATTTGTGTCTTGTGGAAATCGAACCCACCAGTTTTGGTGTAGAAAACAGGAGTACTATCCGCTACGCCATTAGGCCTGTCGCTTTGTAAAGTTTAGATTGTAATTTTCTACAAGCTACACATGACACCTCACTCGTAAAATGTTTGATAGGTATGTTATTAAAAACTACATATACGGAATACCGCGTCTGAACTATAACTCAAATGTCCCTATTGGGTTGGTTATTGGAACAACCACAAAACTGCTCCGGGTGAGCTCCTGCTCCCCACCATACAGTCATGTGTAAATTTCATAGCCCCGAGGCTAAAATTGTAGATAGAGTCCAGAACAAAAAACACCTTTGCTATATTTCTTAAAATCTTGAAAAACAACTATTAACATACATAAAATTTATTTGTAAAATTTTCATTTTGTCGTTTATTTCCTTTGTAAATAAAATTATTGTTTTGGCTTAAGTAAACACAAAGGTTAAGACGACATTTTATTGGTAAAAAATATGTTTGAACCTCGTTTTGTCATCTTCTTAAATAATTTTGGGAATTAGAATAAAATCCTAGGAATTTGTCCGAATTCCTAGATCTGTTTATGACGATGGCACAAAAACATCACGACTTTTACATATTTCGGTTTTTGAAGGAATTCCTATAAATTTTGCTGACCTCCTGTTTTTTTTCTTCGACATAATATTACACTTTTTCACAAGATAAAATCAAAAACACAAATAGGTTAACATACGGAACCTATATAAATAAACAAATTCTTGCACTTGAAATATTAAAAGGCTTGTTTATTTTGCCTAATCTGATTAGCTGTCAAATCAGCCATTCAAAAGCAGTTTTGCATTGTTATTGAGTAGATCAAATTGTTATTAAGTAATCAATTTGATCCGATTATGTTATAGACAGGCTCATAATTACCATAACCTGTGTAATTGTATGTTTCAAGTGTTTTGTTGTTACATTTACATTGGAAGGTTTTTTTTTACATAAAGAATCGTGGAATTACACTTCAAATCATTCTCAAAATGAATTCAACTATGTAATTAAATTTCCTTCAGCTTATTTATACTTCTATCAAAACTTTGGCCGTGTGATGCCGGCTTAGAATAGCATCACTCCGTTTATTGCCCGTGGGTCTCGTAAGAAGCGACTAAGGGACTCGAGGGTGTGTATTGCAATTTAAGGCAATGGTCTGACAACATGTCACTATAGTGATACACAGTTATCTGATTGACCCTCAAACTTCTGTCAGACGTGGCGTAAATGATTTTTAACGGCCGTTTATGCTCTGCCTACCCCGCAAGGGATTAGAGGTGTGATATATTATGTATGTATGTATGTATCAAAACTTTATCTAAGGCATAATAGTAAAAAATAGAACTGTCCTTTTATGGCAATAAACTATGGTGTGTTTCTTCATTGTAAAGTTAATTAAATTTTTGCTAGTTTACTGACTATTTTTTTTTTATTATTATTATATAACTAGCGGCCCGCCTAGCGGTTTCACCCGCTGCTAACTGATTTCCCACGGGAAACAGACCTTCTCCCTTCAAAACTGTATTCTGGCAAATAAATATCTTTATAATTATCTTTATATCATTAATTGTAACATTAATGATTAGAATCTCAACGACCGTGGTGATCTATTTACCACCCTTTTTAATGTTGAAACTTCACAACTTGGATCGATTCTAAACCCAAAAACGACACCTATATAATTTAATTTCGATGAAGGATAGTCTTAAGAAAGTTAGACAATTTTTCATCGAAATTAAATGCAAATACCTTATAGTTTTTGAAAAAACATAACTATAGTGCGTTTGAAAAACTAACAGCGACATCTATGTTTGTATTATGGAACTAAAATATTATTTTTTCTCAGTTTTCGTGATAGTATAAATGTTTAACTACTGAAGCTAGAGAGATAAAACTTGGACATGAAGTTTTATGTGTAATAAAGCAACTATTATAGATAAAATTTCGTTTTTTTAATCTCCCAAAGGATGAAAAGGGGGTTCAAAGTTTGTATAAAAGTTCGTTTTCTTAAGTGTGATCCGTTTCAAAATAGGTGATTAGACTTTTGACTTAAAATAATTAAACACGTGTTTCAGCATATTTGAAATTTTAACCCTTAATAAGGTCAAAAGGGGGTTCAAAGTTTGTATGAAAGTTCGTTTTTTTAAATGAATGTGATCTGTTTCAAAATTTGTGATTAGACTAATTATTTAAAATAATTAAACACGTGTTTCAGCATTTTTGAAATTTTAACCCGTAAATGGGTGAAAAGGGGGTTAAAAGTTTGTATGAAAGTTTTTTATCTTAAATGTGATCTGTTTCAAAATTTCTGATTAGACTCATAACTTAAAATAATTAAATAAGTGTTTTAGCATTTTTGAAAATTTAATCCTTTAAGGTGTCAAAAGGGGGTCAAAAGTTTACTTCCAGTTGGGCTACCCGTTTTCCCATGGGAATGTGACAATTTTCCGGAATAAATTATACTTATAAACCTTCCTCTTAAGTTACTCTATCTAATAAAAAAAACCGTATCAAAATCCGTTATGTAATTCTAGAGATATAAGGAGACACCAAACGGGAAGCGACTTTATTTTATACTATGTAGTGAAGAAGAAGCTTTCTGATTCTAATCTTTTTGAGTTATGCTTAGTTACCCACACATTTTTACTACAGGAGCATTATACATAGTATCAAGATCAGTTTTACCGAAATAAGTCGTTTTAATCTTGTCATTGTTTTCTATTATTTATTTATTTTTATTAATGATGGGTTTGCTCTTGACTCTAGTCTAGGTCATAGGACAGAGACAGAGTCTAAGATGGAGCGAGTTCACCCAGAAGAAGCCTGTTCACTCTTACTTTGAAGAGATTAGGGTTGTATGCGTTTGGAAACACAGACGCAGGTAGTGAGTTCCACTCTTTAGCAGTGCGTTAGCTCTTTGGTATTATTGAATATTTTTAAATAGTTTTCCTTAATATAATATATTTTTGACGAGCACTATGCAAATTCTTAAAATGGATATCTATAACTTTATAATGTCTTTTCCACTGTGTGATAAATCTATCAAGAACCTACTTCTATTTAGACAATTCGCACAAAGAAAATCGAAATAAACGCAGTTCAAAAATCACAGAATGTAGGTTACGATACGCTGCAGGCAGACATCGCGAAAATTCCAACTGTCCAGTACAGGACAACGGACGAACGTACAAAATCACTGCGACTGTTTATAGTGTGGAAGGCGCGCTTGCTTTTCTTTAAACTTGTTCAAAGAATAAGCGCAAAACAGAAGGCGGAAGATGATCGTTTTGTAAAAATCATCAGGAATATAGATTTCACGGAACCAAAGTAAGTATTCTGGCATCCTTTTAGTGGCCCCGGGTTTCTGTTCTTAATTAAAATTGTTTTATAGTTTTAAATGAGTTAACGTAGCGACTTCTGAAGCTGTGATTTCCAAGCACTACGACAAGTGCTCAATGACTTTTGCTTTATTATCTCAGTATCAATTATTACCTGTGCGATATGCCACAATAAACAACGAAAAATGTAATTTAAGGCTGTGATTTTAACCATATTTTCCTTTTCTCTTTCATTGTCTTAATTTTTGACAAAACGAGAACAGACGGTGCTCTCAATAATGCAACGAGATTTTTTTTCAAAGTATCTAGCGAGGCAAAAATCTGATTCTGCCTTCAACCTCTCTTCTGCCCTCATTGTTTTAGTCTTTGACAAATCGAGTACAGTTGGTGCTCTCAATAATGCAACTAGATATATTTTCAAAGTATCTAATCTAGCGAAACAAAAATCTGAGTGTTCATTTTCAACTACCGTGTACTTTCTGTCTCTCATTGTTTTAGTCTTTGGCAAATCGAGTACAGTTGGTGCTCTCAATAATGCAACGGGAAATGTTTAAAAAGCATCTAGCGAGTCAATAGAGAGCTCTCGAAGAGCTGCCAGTTCGGGCTAAGGGAGAGTATTTCTATTAAAAGGAGCGAGCGGGAAACCGAAAAAAGTAATGTAATAATTTTGTATTTATTTTATCTATACTCGTCTCATAATGTTCGAATTATGAATTCAAACAAACAGTTGTATAAAGACCTGCTGTATGCATTCTGCCTATATACATTAAAGTTTAATAGAAATTACAAAAGCGTAATGCCTTAATGAGAAGGCTCTTACTTCGATAAAGTTGAGAAATGAAACGACACTTGCATTCTTATGACCTCTATTATATTATGACAGTTCAATAAACTACTATTCGGTGGCGACGCTTGGTAAGTACATGGCGCTTGAAGAATCAGAACGTGTCGTTCTTTCCACGATTTAATACTTTTGCTTTGTTGTATTGTGGTCCTACAAAAATAATACTTTGAATACCAGTTTTAAAACTCTTACGGTGTAAGGTATAACAATTTTTGAAAACTCTCGGTATAAATTTTTTGTTTTTTTTCCAAATTTTCCCCGCGCTTGAAAAATTTGCAATATTTCAAAAATAATACTTTGAATCGTGTGTATAAACTGTGGGTATGTGGCTATTTCGGCGGATTGTAATATGGAATCTAGCGTTCTTTGTTATTTGACATGTAACACCTACATAATTATTTATTTAATTACATTAAAAATAACATGTATTGTAATAAATATCAGTCAAATATAAGTAAATCTTTGCAAATAGATAGGTCCATATAGGTATAAGCCCAAAGGCGTAACAGATAGTACACCTGCCGGCTACACCGAGGGTCGAGACAGTCTACCCCACAAGACACAAATTTTCAGATTATTGTGTCAAGTCAGGGTGTTTTTTTATATAATACATATATGTATTAATTACAAAAAAGTATGTAAGTAGTAATATTAGATTTCTAGTTCCCATAGTACAAGCTATGCTAAGTTTGGGGCTAGACGGCGCTGTGTGGATTGTCCAGGATATTATATAGGTGGTATTACTCAATACGCTTTCCGCTTGTTTTCAACTTTGTTCTTATTTGTGGTGCTTGCTAAGGAGTTGAAGTGCGCAGAATAATGAGTCTTTGTTTACTAAATAATACGATTTTTGTTTAAAAATGCTACTCTATTTGAGCAGAGGCTTTTTCAGGCCAGTATTATTGAAATTTATTTGAATAGATGTAGGTATTGAATACCTCATTTGTACACGTTTTATAAGAATGTATATTGCAATTTAACTGGCTAAATGAGCATGTTTTTGGATGGACTTACGAACCGATGAACCGTAGTAGGTGGTTGGAAAACTCTGAGACCAGGGTTCATCGTTCAGTCGTAGGCCTCTGATAAAGTTGTTTAATGTAATATTAATAGGTGTAAAACTGACGTTGTAACAAAGGCAGACTGAGTTGGTGAAATGACTTTGCAGTAGACAAGGAGACCCTAAAAAAGAGTATACTAGTTTTATTAAAATGTTAAATGTATGTTAAAATTTTAACCTTCCTTTGTTTATAGAAAGCTCAAAAAAACAAAATAAACAAAGTTTCAACGACTCATTATGCAGAGATACTACAGCAAAGTTTTTCGACCAATGCAATTTTCACAACTAATTTTAAAACTTTTTTTATAGTTGTTGTAGGGGTTGTTAAAAAAGAAAATTTGCATTGAGATGAGCCCTAAAGCCCGAAATGATGTTCACAAATTTTTCTCCTACTAAAGTAAACGATACAAAGTTTTTTAATCACTATTGTTTTAGCAACTACTTCTTACTGCCCCATTCAGCGATTCAGCACTCTACTACCGGATTTCCTGTGAAAGAGAAAGGTATATTTTTCCGCTGTAACAAATATAATTATGTACCTACCTATATAGCTAAAATGAATTCATATGATGTATCTATTATTATAAATAATATGGGGTGGAATTTTACTTGTGACCGATAGCAAAAACTCAAGACGGGCTAGCAATAAACAAAAACTTTCTCCAATGATGAATAGATTGAAATACAAAAATCAATTTTTTCGGGTTACTATGAAAACTCAAAATATTTTGTCATATTTAGATCCATGTTCCTTGGGGAAAGTTGTTCCATATCACCAAGCCGTCTTCTGTTTTCAGTATCGGACACTTGTAATATTACAGCCGCTACGAACAAAAATCCAAAACTCACAAAGGAAACTGGGCAAAAATGGTCTATGGTTCATTTTTTCTATTAAATACAAATGTATACTAATTACCTTGGTTAGTATACCGTGTAACTTCTTTTCTCTGGTCTAATATCAAGAATAAAGGCCTGCTTGAAGACCTATATTGACTCTAGGACCAAGTATCAGTAGGTGGTTCTCCGACTCAAAGTCTGTCGTTGCGTATTTTTAACGCACCGTAACGCCATGTAACGCATGCGTCTATCAAATAAAAGTATTAGTAAGTAGTAACGCACGTGCGTTTATGGTACATTACTGTGATTTAAAAACAGCGTCGGAGAATAAGTGGGAGCACCGCCTAAATTAATTATCGTTTTATTAGCACAGGTACGCCACATAAACAGTTCTCGTGTCTGATAACAAAAGTTCATATCTTCATAAAAGTGGAAATAAAACTAAACAATAAAGCATTATACGATCTCAGCAGTAAAATATAGAATTGAATACTGCCTATTAAGAAGTTACGGCCAATACGATACGGCAGAAATAATTCTTTTAATTATACATGGAGAAAATTATTTATTTGTTGAAGTTGAAAATAATACATACATGTAAGGGACTGCCCTCTGAATACTGATAGGGTTCATTGAGACCATGAAACTGACCAATTAAAAAAATATATATATTTCAGGTAACGTAATTTTTTTTTACGTCCTTGACTTTCCGTAGGAAATGCAGTCAGCTGATCGCGAATTTGTATTTAGAAATCGATCATTTTTTGTCGTTTATTATTATGTTTCTAGGGAGAAGTTGTGAATTTTCATGGTCTGCATGCATTATCAGTATTCGGAGGGCTGCCTTTACAATTTACATCCCGTATATAAATTATTGGCGATTTTTAAAGCAAACGTGCCGTACGCGAAAGTTTATGAAGGCCAACCGTAAAACGACGAAACATTGTCGCCATATGTCTTGAAGAAGTTTTACCAGCTCTGAATTTGTATAGAATGAATAAATTTATTTGTTAATTAATACACACACATGTACACTTAAAACTAATACACAGCCCCACAAAACCACTTTTTGAGGATTGTCTGTGATAATCGAATCTCTATAACATTTATATATATGCCTAAGTATTCTAAGTTAGGTACAATATGAATGTTATTGTCATTTTACAAGCTACTTAACAAATATTCTATAAGTTTCGATGAAAGCCAATTTTTTTGTTTCCTGCCTTATGTCTGTAGGCAAAGTATGTAAGTAAGGTAATAAAAAAACTCGTATTCAATGATCGGCCGGAGTTTGAGAACGACAACAGTGTGTGGGCAGGGATCCGCTAACGGCGAGTACCTAATCATTAGATACGGACCGGTCCTGGATAGTCAAATACAGTGAAAATAATTGCAGATAGACTAAAAATAGGTATAACAGACCAAACATACATAATAAGAAGAAATACCGATCTGAATATTCGTCAGAAATTAATACCCAAAGATTCGAGTCAGTTTTGACGCAAAGCTCGCGGATTAGCAACTGACCTCTCCACCATTTTCGTTCTTTTGTATTGTTCGTGTCATTGCATTAAAAGCATTTAATTTTTGTCCTGACAAGAAATACATTTTTTTTAATCAATTATATAGCAATATATTCGCTGAATTTGCCGAACATGCCAAATACCGAACATAAAACTTATATTTGTTCTATCTTTAGTACAAATCTACCTAACTTATCCCACCAAAAACGTAATTTCTACCTTTAAATAAACCCAAGTTTTGCAACTCAGTTCTTTTACCATAAAAAGTTGTGAGATCCATTTTATACCAAAATTTAAAATATTGCCAAACCAAACACCCACTTAGCCTGTGAATTAAAAATAATAAAGAAAATAAACGTCAAAATTTCATGTTAAAAAAGTTGCTTCGATCGTTACTCATAGGACGAGATACTGAATTGGTGCGAGAGACAAATGTATTCTCGGTTGTATTAACATCCTTATTCTGGCAGACATTCACCATTTATTAATATTCAATAAGAATATTTTTGTCATCCATTGTATAATATGGCGAGATGACTTAGATACATTTTGTGGTGACCGGCAGTGGCAAACCGAGGACCTAGCATTTGGCGAAAATATAGGGAGGCTTTTGCCCAGCAGTGGGAAACAGAACAGGCTATGGCAATTATACGAGAAAAAAGCCTTGCAATATAAAGCAGTAATTTTGCTTAATGGAACGCCGTGATTTGGAATAAAAATTATTTAAATAGTACAAAACCATTGTCAATACAAAATAAATCAATACTAACGTCAGTTTCTACTCCCATATACCACTACTACTTACATCAATATATACCATCAGTTATTTAACATAAAAGAAATAAAAAAGCAGTGTCAACCGGAAACCTACCAATCTGTCAACCAGAAAAATGGTAAGAAAAATGAGTATTCTTCTTTTAGTGTGGGTCACATAGTCGACGAACGACCCGAAAACATATACCTATTATAAGGTGTGAATAAGTAAAAATTACTGTCCTGTCTTTATAAAAAAAAAAATATGGAATTATTTTAATAAATAAAAAATCCGTTTGCGTCGGCCGGGGATTTATTCAATTTCTTAATAACATTTATGAAAATAATATAGTGCTGTAAGCGAAGTTAATCACAGTACATACATCTGCCTAAGTCCTCGGTCCATCTCGCCATACCATAGTAAAATTACATAAAATAGATGTCTGTTTTCTCAACCAGAATAGGACTGTTTGGAACCCATTCAAACATGAACCGTAAAACATCGATTACATACGTTTTGTTAGCTATGATTTCTTTTGTTACAAAAATAATCAATTCTTTTATTTTATTTCCTTTTTTGTAATGCTTAGAGATAAACGTATTGACAACTTATCGTTATCTGTCTGTCTGTTCGTCATTCATTGTTCTTTTATTGGCATTTTAAAGTATTTTAATGTTTTGTTTCCTTTATATGAGAATTCGTAACTATTTATTTTGTTAGTAAATTTTATAATTTTATTACGCATCAAATTTTAAATGCTGGAATTAAATTTGTAGTCGTATTATCATTTTATATTTTTGAAATATTTTATCTGATGCAAAGTTATTGTTATATTATATCTTTAAAAAATATGTATTGTTTTTAAATTAATAAAAAAAACTACTTTTGGGTATCAAACTGGTCTTTTTTAACTTCAACTGCCAGACCTACGGTGTGCTCAATCAGTAATCAGCAGTAATTGATGGTTAAACGAACTTACCTGAAGTGATGTTTGACCATAATTATACGAAACGCTGCATCCGAAGAGATTTAATAATATGATTCACTTGGTAGTCCATTCTTCAATGTACTAGGCATCGCCACAATATTTAGAGCTATTAAATAAATAAAAATCAAATAAAATGTAACAAAACTACACTATGGTTTCCTCCCCCACTCCCCCCGCCCGCTGCGCCCGAGCGCTCTGCCGCCATATTGACTCATTATTTTCAGAGCTAGATTCCTATTTCACGCATTATTCGGGTACATGGGCTTTAGACCCCATGTGGGGTAGGGTGGGTATTAAATCTCTTCGGATGCAGCGTTTCGTATAATTATGGTCAAACATCACTTCAGGTAAGTTCGTTTAACCATCAATTATACAACAACGCTGCATCCTCAAGATTTAATAATATGATTCACTTGGTAGATGTTTAGCGCCTAGGTGAAATAGGTCTTACAAAAACACAGTGTTATGTATAATTTTAACTACTTTATTCCGAATCAGCATATACTGTTTCTGCAAAAACATTATCCTCCTGTAAAGGCAGCGGTTGATTGTAAAATTTGGCGAAAACCAAAGAATTACCCGACCAGCCAGCAGTTTTCTTTATAATATCTAACGAGACGCCCTTCCTGTTGGCTGCAGAGGTGGATGCATGGCGAGTACTATGCGCAGAAAATACCGTAGTGTCAATACCACTTTCTGTTAAAACATTTTTTATCCAACGACTAATAGTACAAGGGCTGGCATTATGCACAGGTTTTTTAATTGTAAGAACAAGTCTTTCTGTCTGAGGCAGATGTCTGAAACTTTTTGTAGCTTCTATATAAGAGGATAATGTATTTCCAGGACAAATTTGTTCTTTATGTGGAAAGAAAGGTATAATTAGGCGCGGCAAAAAACGATTTGGTGCCGATGTTTTAATAATGTCATCAATAACAATTTCAAATTTTGACTGAGTGACTTTGACATTGGACAAACGTATCATAGACAGCGTCTGCACACGTTGTGCTGTACACAACGCGAGAAGAGCCACTAACTTTTTTGTGAGCTTTTCAATCGTGAGATCTTCATTTGGATACCAGCTTGATAAGAAATCAAGAACTAGATTGGGGTTCCATGTTAAGTTATATCTTGGAAAACTAGGTTTCTTTTTGAAAACGCCCTTCAAGAACCGAACTACTCTATCGTCTACGCTAAAACTCTTGCCCAATATCAAGGCCAAAGCAGATCGAATTGTATTCAAAGTTGAATAGCTAGCGCCTGATTCAAACTGAAAAGTTAAAAATTGCAAAACGAACGGAATATCGGCACTGTAACAATTAGTGTTATTTTCATTACAATATATCCACCACTTTTTAAACACACAATTATATTGTTTTATTGAATTTTGGGATAGCGACGCAATCATTATCTCAATTGTATTAAGTTCTAACGACTGTCTTCTAAACGCTTCCCTGACAATACAGAGGATACCAGGGTAAGTCGTTTCCAGAGGGGATGTCTGGTTCTGTAAGGAGATAATAACAAATCAGGGTGCGGTTCGAAAATTATAGGTTCGGATTGTGAGAGTTTAACAAATAATGGATACCACGGTTGACTGGGCCAAAAAGGAACTACTATAATACCGGTTGCTTTATCATTAATAATTTTTCTCAAACATTTAAGTATTAACGAAAAAGGTGGAAATGAATAGAAAAAATAATCTTTCCAGTCAACCGTGAATGCGTCAATGTTAAACGCACCCGGATCTCGTCTCCATGAGATATATTTTTTACATTTAGCGTTTGCCATTGAAGCAAAGAGGTCAATCTGAGGATAACCAAAAGTAGTAGTAATTTTAGTAAAAGCATTAGAACCTAGATTCCATTCGGTATCTATATTACTTCTCCTCGATTCCTCATCTGCTTCAAAGTTGTCTTTAGATTTTATATACGACGCATAGATAAACAGCTGCCTCTCCTCACACCATTGCCAGATTTCCCGTGCAATATTATTAAGGTGGGGGTATTGCACTCCACCGTATCTATTTATGTAGGAAATAGCAGTTGTATTATCTATGCGTAGTAAAATTTCTTTGTTTTTAAGGTAATTGGCGAAACATTTTAACCCGTAGAAGGCAGCTTTTAATTCTAGAAGGTTGATATGATTGTTTGCCTCTGTTTGGCCCCAAAAACCACTAGTTCTTTCTCCATTACAAGAAATGCCCCAACCTGTCAAGCTAGCGTCCGAAAAAATTTCTAATTCATATCGACCATGATGAATAAAATTTTTTGCAGTCATTATATTAGACAACCACCAAGAAAAATCTGACTTTAAGTAGGTAGGTAATGTCGTGATACTTTCATAGTTATCTGCTGATATTTTTAGTGCTAAGAATTTTTCACGTTCTAAACGTTTAGTATAAACCCAGCCATACGAGACAGCAGGGCATACCGAACATAACGTACCTAAAAGTCGAGCAAGGTCCCTAATAGGTAACGATTTTGTATTAGAGATTCTTTTGACACATTCCCGCAATTTGACACATTTCTCGTAAGGTAACCTAAGACACATTTCGCGTGAATCTAGGATAAAGCCAAGAAATTTTTGGATCTGATTAGGAATAAGTTGACTTTTTGAGTAATTGATTACAAATCCTAGAAATGTAAGAAGATTAACTGTTTTCGAAACACAATTCTGGCAATCACTATAACTATTGCCTAGGCATATTATATCATCGAGATAGATAATTAAAATGAAACCCTTTTTCCTTAGAAAGGCAACTACCGGTTTAAGCAGTTTTGTAAAAACATAAGGTGCCAAGGACAGGCCAAACGGTAAACATTGGAACTCAAATATTTCATTGTTAAATTGAAATCTTAAGAATTTTCTACTAGATTTATCGATAGGTACTAAAAAGTATGCCTCTTTTAGATCTATTGTGGCCATAAAGCAATCTCTAGTCATAAGTTTTGTGACAGTACGGATATCTTCCATCTTGAAGTGTTCCGGTGTAATAAATTTGTTTAATTCTTTTAAATTTAGAATAAACCTAAATGTACCATCGCTTTTAGGGGTAAGGAAGATTTTAGAAATAAATTCTCCTGGTCGACTTTTAACTTTTACAACGGCACCCGACGCCCGTAATTTAGATATAGCTAATTTTAATTCTTCCATTTCAGAAACATTAAAATTATTATTTTTAGAAACGTAGGTTTGAGAAACAGGTTTATCAAATGGAATAATAAATCCTTGAACGTATTGTAGCACAACAGAATCGTTAGTGATGGAACGCCAATTTTTTAAAAAATACTTGAGTCTCCCGGCATGGGGAGTTACCTCGGTTATGGTTTGCGGGTGTTGGCGCTGGTCTTCGCCGTGGTTGCTGGACGATGCTGGGGCGTCGGTGCAGAGCGCTTGTTCAGTGGACCAGAGTACCGGTAATTCTTCTGCCCACCCTGTCTGTACGCTCGCTGACCTTGTGCTCGGGGTGGGACTTTCCAGTTTCCCTGGCTAGGGAACTTGCGAGAGGAAGACGCAATACCATCAGTGCGTTTTACGTGGAGTCCCGATCGCTCTGCTGTTTTGGAAGCTTTAATTTTTTCTCCTAACTCTGCTCCAAATAGGAAAGAATCTCTTTTAGCATCTTTTATGATGTCGGTAAATTTTTTATCCAACGAGGTTATGATTAATTTTCTTCTGGTTTTTGTATTCTCATAGTGTAAATCAAGAAATATTTGACTAATTTCTGATATCTGCTTCAGGACTTCAATTTTGTTTAAATCTCCTTGTATCACAGCCGATGCTAAGTTAGTCAGTCCGGATATACCCATACCTAAATGGTTTTGGGATTTTTCCAAAAGTTTGTCTCGATTTTTAACAGTTTCACTTAAAACCGGTGCAATTTCTGGGTTTAGTAAAGGGGCTTTTACCAAACGAAAATTTTCTGGAATTTGTGTTTTTTCCATTATTTCTTGCTTCTGCTCCTTTGTTAACCCATCCACTAGAACTCGACCCCAACGTTTAGATAATTCTTCTGGAATTTTTGGTCCAAATACCTCGTCTTTTCCTTTAGGGTCACCTAGCGCTTCCAATATCTCCGCTGGAAGGGGAGTGGTATCGTTGGAAGGACCAGCACTGGTAGCAGGACCATTCTCAGAAACCGGTTGAATACCACACTCCGCACTAGGGGGCGCTGAAGCATCGTTCTTAATCTCCTCGACTGAGGGCGACCGTGGTGGGACTGGAGTGGCTATAGATCTAAGCCTGCCTGGCCGATCTTCATTGGAATCAGATATATATTCTCGGAGTATTGATGGTGACCTTGAATAATAACGCCGAGGCGATCTTGAGTAGCTTCTACGGTAGTAGTAATCTGTAACAGTACCGGACCGGGCGATTGGTATTGCGAGAATAACAATATCTTGTAATTTAACGTCATTGGGCGTAATCGTGTTACGACACGAGACTTACTGGTTATCTACACATGATCGCATCATCGAGAATAACCCTAAAAAGGCGTTTATCGCTACAGATCCTTTAGATTGGTAGGTAAGTACCTAAGCGGCTATCTGCACATGATCGCGTCAAGGAGAATAACCAGAATAGGTAGGCGCCTAGCGTTGGTATCGAGCGGAAAAAATATGCCGTCTAGATCGTCGGCACGTAGGTTTATACCTACTGCTAGGCAGAGTGTTAGCCATATCATAGGTATGTAAGCGGGTTCAACAGTAGGTACACGCACAAATTAATCATAGTTCAAAGTAATACTGTACAACGTCGTAAAACAGTTGTAAATATCGCATAAACTAATTACTTAAAATTGCCGTCAATTGTCGTCAAATAATAATGTTTCAATGATTAATTTGTATGAGATTGGTCGTCGCAGGACGTAAACAAAAACAGCGCTTACCTTCATCACCTGACTCCTCGGAGTATTCGTACCGGCGAAGGCGGTTTTCCAACCGCCTTATTTTGTCCTTTAAATGGCAATCCTTGTATTTGTTCTTGCGTTTTCCCATAATGCACGCAAGGCACACACTTTTCACAATACTGTGACACCTACACACGAAATTTTTATGAAAATTTGTTTGTCGAACGTTGCGATGCCCGCACAAGAAAAACGAATGAGTCAATATGGCGGCAGAGCGCTCGGGCGCAGCGGGCGGGGGGAGTGGGGGAGGAAACCATAGTGTAGTTTTGTTACATTTTATTTGATTTTTATTTATTTAATAGCTCTAAATATTGTGGCGATGCCTAGTACATTGAAGAATGGACTACCAAGTGAATCATATTATTAAATCTTGAGGATGCAGCGTTGTTGTATAATCGTAACCTATAAGATCATTTATCCTTCTTTTTTTTCACCTGGGACACCGAGTTTACGAACGACACGATGAACCCTGGTGATAGAGTTTTTAAACCAACAACTACAAATAGTCGACCTCCTCATGGCTGTGAAACGACTGCCGACTAAGAAATCATCCTGCCAGCGCATGTAAATTTTGAAAGTTTCGAAAATTGTATAGGTACCTAACACGGGAAGTGTTTTAAACTATATATTTGGTATTCAATTAATCGCGGATTTTTATCGCTTATGCATTCAATCTGTAAAGATAGCATTAATCGCCGGGTATTAGTTGCAAAACTAACCCGGTTGATTGGGCCGTGCCATGCGTTACTGGCATTAAAATATACTTGCAAAATTGACGGGCAAGGAACGAGCTGCGGTAGCCCAGATGGAAGAGACGTCGTCGCTAGTAATGGCGAAAGTCGCAGGTTCAAATCCTGCACGCGCTTGAAAATTTTGCAAGTTTTCAAAAATTAAAATCGTAGGCAGCAATTGGGGCTGACGGTTTAACATGCCCTCCGAAGCATGGAACTATCTTACTTTTTCAAGCCTGCAAGCAAACGAGAAACAAATTCAGAAAGTGATAAATATCAACTATGTGAATGCCCTGGGAAACGAACCAGTGATTTTTACCCTACCGAGCCCGCTGTCGATAGTACGAATAACTCAATCACATCTGTACCTGTCAAGCTTCACCCAATCGGATGGATGAGCGATTCCCAAACGCCGGGGCCGACAAATTGGACCGACCGACAGAATTGGACCGACATTAGCTAGATTTGTCTATTCTACTTTATTCTAAGTCATTGTAATAAAAGACGACATTACTGCACGCACATACACATATCACGTCTTCATTCCAAGCGGGGTAGGCAGGGCTTTAACGGCCGTAAAATCAGTCGCTATCGCCACGTCTGACTTGAAGACCGTTTTAGAAAAATTGTGTATCACCAATAGTGACAGGTTGTCAGGCTTAAAATTGTAATACACATGGTAGGCAGAGCGTTAACGGCCGTAAAAAACAGTCGCTATCACCACGTCTGACAAATGCTTTAGAAACCGTTTTAGAAAATTTGTGTATCACTAATAGTGACAGGTTGTTAGCTGGTCGCCTTAAAATTGTAATACACATGGTAGGCAGAGCGTTGACGGCTCTAAAAAACGGTCGCTATCGCCACTAATGCAGCAAAAGTCGCAGGTTCATACCCTGCGTGCGGTGTATTATTGCATGTAGTCCAAAATTATTTACCTATTACTCTACGATCAAAAATCTAATTTGATTATTACTAAACATTAAGTACCTACTTAATTTGAACAAATTAATAAATTTATCTTAGGTAAATATATTTAAACACTTAAGTATTGGGTACAAAATTTCGTAGAACATGCGGGTCATTCTTCAAAATTCGATTCTCCGCGTAATCGGTGTGGCAAATTTTAATTTCGTAAATTTTAGTAATATAACATAAAAATATGATTTTGTGTACTTTCCTGATTATAAAACCGTTTGGTGCTCCATGCTAGCACATTTACTTTTTGAGAAATTTAATTTTGAAATTTCATGTGCCACGCCGATTACAAAACGAGCCACGCTTATTACATAGTTAATCTTATCTGATTTTTTTATGCATTTTGACTAATGAATACTTTTGCACCTATTATTGATAGAAATTATTGAGCTTTCTGATCTAATAATTCACCCCAAATATTTTTTTTCATTACCAAATCATATAAATATACCTATATTAAATGTATACCTAACAGCGAACACCAGTCTTTACAAGTAAGGGGAAAATAAAAAAAAGCAGTGGTATTTGTTTGATCAGGTATATTAATTAGTAGAACCTTGTTGACAAAGGAAATTACAAAATTATCATGATTAAAATGTGCTTCAAAAATCAACAGCGCACTCAGCCAAGGGCTCGAATCAAAACTTTATTGACTTATTAACTTTAAAAATCAAAAATTATAACAATCAAAATCTATCACATTAGTCTTCTTCGTCGAGTCAATGGAATTAGTGTTCGATCAGTTGTGTTAATTAAGATTACGATTACATAAAGTTAAATCTAATTTGATCAGAACTCTGAATAACTATTTAACAGTATCGTAGACAGCAACCGAGACTGACAGACCTTCAGAAGCAAGAAACCAGCTTTTTGCAGACAATAATGTGGTGTGTCTCGCAGGTTTAACCAAATTCTGGATGATTTTATAAATTGGCGAATGTAAATTTTGTATAATCCTCCCCAAGAATAGAATCTGGGACCTCTTGATCTTCTCCCTAAGTCTAAAGACTAAGTCTAAATGACAGAAACAGTTCATAATAAACTATGGAACAATATATAACTAAAAAACTTAATACATTTGTAATTTAATTATTTTTATGTAATGATTACCACTATTTATATAAATAACATATTATTTATATTTATTTACAAAAATATATTGGTTTATTCAATCTTTTCTTAACTAAAATAAATCAAGAATTAGCTTCATTAATTCTGGAAGTAGAATAACGCCGTTTTGGTTCGACAGGACCAATTCTATGACTGACTGAGAACCGAATTATTTATAAATCCGTTACTAATAATAGATTTCGCTTTCCTCGGCAATCTTCTTAAGATGGATTAGTCTCAATTTCATGTTGCCGGCTAAAATCTCTTACTAAAAAGAGCACTGTCATTTTGTTAAATAGGTTTAGACAAAGATGGAGCATTTCATCGCCTCTTACTTTGTCTATGATTTTATGCATTTTACGCGGTGTCTGTCAAAATCAAGAGGCGGTTGAACATATAAGGTAAATTACCAAATGGCGCGGAAATCATAGACTATTTAAGACATGACTAAAATTTTCCGTTACATCTACCTACTGTCCTTCCGGGCAGGTTTTTTGGGGGGTTTTCCTGTTCAGGAGGTCCGGTTTATTATACGCATGTAAACTACACGCTTTAAAAATCTTGAATTTAATTTGAAACAAATATCTTTTTCAGATGGTGCTGGCAAAAAGTTACATGCCGTGTGATTAACCTGGCCAGCCCCGTGGCAGTGCCTTTATTTTTATTTTTTTATCCCGCCCGAGCCGGTTTCCTATTAGGACATTGCAAAATTGTAATAATAAAAAAGAAAATTGTGTGATGGTTTTTTTTTACAATGGCAGTTTATGACGTCAATAAGTGATATGATAATACTACCTATCCTACATTGAATAAAGAATTTGAATTTCATTTCAAAATTTACATTTCAAATTTTAATTTTCTAAACTTATGTAATGAAAAATGACAATGCAATTTTTGTCAGTTACGTAAAATCGAGACAATTATCTATCTATTTTTTTCTGTTTAGGGTTGGACTCTGTAATTTTAACCCTGGGGCTTTAAATTCTACACCTGACTGTGGTGGAGAGCTAGGGCTTACCCGCACTTAGTAGTGTGGTTGTTCAAACAACTCTTTTGTTCTGGGAAGAACGGATAGATAGTTTCCAAAATGGGGAACAAACGAGCCTCCGCGCCCCTGCCGGCGGGGGTGTAGGTTGCTTGAAAAGCTTGTCCAGTGATGCAATGGCTGCAACTATCTATTTATCTATTAGATTTGCTTGCTCTGATTTGGTCAGCTTTTTTTTATAACTAAATGAGGGCAGCTTATAGCGACTGGATGGTGATAACGGGAGATCGTGCTTTATAGCGTACCCTGGGGGAGGCTTACGTCCAGCAGTGGATTGCTATAGGTTAATTTTATTATGAGTGGAATGAATTTGCTTTCAAATAAGTCATTAAAATAAAGTTTCTTTCTACCATTAGCAAAACACCTTTATGAATTGAATTCCAAATTTTAAAACGCTTCCCGTGTTAGGTATACAATTTTTGCATTGCAACTTTCATCCTGCCCGCGCTTGAAAATTTTGCAAGTTATCAAAAACCATTATGAACATTAACTCGAATACTCATACAACACTTTGAGTCATAATGTCGTATGGCATTTGCTGCGCTGGCACTTAAGGTATTAAATTACAAAATTTTACGGGCACTTGGTTACGGTCCGATGACTTAAAGAGGGCGGCTAGTAGCCTATGGATGGCGTAAACTGGAGATCGTACCTAATGGCGTACCCTGGGGGAGACCTAAGTTCAGCAGTGGAGTGCTAGAGGCTGATGCGATGTAATGTGTGACGACGGGCACTTAGTTACAGATGTAAAGTTCTTTACTTCTTCCAGCCAAAATTCAACCTGAAGCAATATATAATCGTCTCATTCTTAAAAACCTGACCTAAATCCTAAGCACCAAATTCCCCACGCCAAAGCACATTCTTTTACCCTTAAAAATTTTTGTTTGCACACAAATTTGCGAACTTCGGCTATAAAAACTGAAAATTTGGCTTAGGCAGTATAATCTGTGCTATGTAGAGTAATAAAAGAGCCAAGGACCGCCGTTTATGCCTTTAATACTAACTTCTTATAATAAACCGCACCTGAATCCACGTCGAACCCTCAAGCGCTGAACGCGTATTTGCAAAATGCAGAATTTTCCTTGCTTGTAATCAATGTAAGCAGATTCTTTTGAAGAAGATTTGAAAAACTTACTATTTAGAGATAAAAGTTATACAAGGCGTAATAGAAAGCCCTCCGAATACTGATAGGGTGCATTTAGACAATGACACTGAACAACTTTGCATAAATAAATATTCAGGCTTCCCATTGTAAATGCAGTCAGCTGATTGTAATTTTGTATGGGAAGTCGAGTTTTTCTGTCGTTTCCTGACATATGTTTCCAGGGAAATGTTGTTCAGTTTCATTATCTGCATGCACCCTATTAGTATTCGGAGGGCAGTCCCTTGCACCCCGTATTTAGCTTTCGCATTCATATCTGATTTAATTATGCTTATTTCTTGTAGTGCCAGATCAGAATAGCGCCTCGTGTCGTAACTTCATGTGGAAGAGTGTCGTATTAGAAAGAAATGCTTGGAAGGAGCAGCAGGATTAACCTCTTGATAGCGTAGTAAGTGAGTGCAGCAATCACTTTTCAGCAGTGGACTGTTGTTGCTGTTGATGATGATGATGATCATCCTGATGTCGTACTTCATATTTGGATGTTTTCTATGTATGAATACAATTATTTAGAGAAAAAAGTAGAAATGTATTAATATCAGATATATTACATCAAGGTATATCATAGTACTTTTAGTACAAGCTTCGCTTTATTTGGGGCTAGATGGTGCTTTGTGAATTGTCCAGAATATTTATAAGTTTTATTTATATTTCTGTCAACTGATACGTTCAGTTAAGAATGACATCGCTATCATGTGACAAAATACATAAAACGTGTACTGGCAAGATTATAAAGAATTTGATGTGTTATATAAGATAGGAAACATTAAATAGAATTTACGGGTATCTAATAAAAACCCTCCTCGATATCAGCATGATTTCCGACCGCACTTCAAAACCACGCCTCTTTGAGAGCGTTTTAAATCTCGCTGCTGTTTTTAAAGTCCTCTTTACGAGTTTCAGAATTTCAATATCTGTCTATGGGTGCGCAACGTGGAGGGTGAAATATTGTTTTTAGTCCAAGCATTCTTGTCTCATAAAAGATAGTGGCTCTCGGCCAGCGGGGAATCTGTAACGCGATTTATAAGGAATCAGATCGCTGAATCAAATGTGGGTTTGGAGCGTTTTAACTGTAGTGCGGTTTTATGATTTAGTTAGAAATACGTATTTTGTATTGGACTTTCTCTATCCAGCCTGATGAAGGCTACTTCCTAAGATAGTTGACTAATCTTGATGGATGGTAGCAATTTTTTAATAAGACAGAGGTAAAGGTTAACCAGAAATACCTACAATAGATCTATCTCTTTCGCGTGGGACACCGAGTCGTCTAACGACCCGATGAACCGTGGTGTAAGAGACAATTGATCTTCACAGGTAGCAGTGGCTTTTGGTCTCTTAAAAACCAACTTCTATTTTCTAAGTTATTAAAAATCAGCTTACTAAAATGATAATAAATAACTAAAAACCTTCGGAATGTACGGCGCCGCACGTTCGGCTTTAGTTTCGCGACACATCTGCGGAACGTACGGCGCTGCACGTTCGGCTAAATGCGTCGTCTTGTTCAGTGCGCTACGCGACGGAAAGTGACGTTGCCGCTCTTCGCTACCAACTATAGACCGCGCGCCGCGATTAGTGTTGTCAACTCCCAAATCTAGAATTATCGGATTTCGGCAACTAAATTATCGTACAAATCTTTTTCATTAATTTCAAATAAACATTTTTCTTAGGTGTTTATCAAATAAAAGGCATCGTATGGCTGTACAATTATTTACTATAAATGTTGTAAAAAAGAAAAATCAACGATAACAATCTAAATAAATTACATATAAAAACAACCACTGCAGAAATAATCTAATGATAAAACCCAGTCTATCTGATGGCTGGTGGTCCCTGGTGGCAACACGCACGTTCAGTTACGCCCGCTGCCCGCCGAACTTTCGGTCGCGCAACGCGTCGCGTGATGTGTCGCTTGCTATGCAAAATACATTAAATGCGTTTTGGCTGAAAGAACAGCCCGAAGGAAGGTTACGCACTACGCATAACGCGGCGTAATGTGTCATAGATAACTTGAAATACACTACGAGCGTATTTAGCGGAAGGTTCGGCGCCGTACGTTCCGCAGATGTGGCGCTAGACTAAGGCCCTTGTCCAACTGTGGTCTGCACCAAGTCGATTCTATAAATAAGACATTTGATATTCTGCCATATGATTAAATAAACCAAGTTGATATGAAGATGCGCCAGAAAAATAAAAATTTATCTAGTCAAGCAATTTTACTGTATTGCCAAAAGAAAAACGCTGATGTTAAAATGAAGACGACTAGAATTAAGATGGATTATAACTGGTTAAGGTCCTGATTAACCTTTCATTTGCGCTGCGCCAGAGAGAAACAGACACTCATTTTTCGCTCAAATTTCTGCGAGATTTTGCAGTTTTCCTACATAGAAACTAGAGCAATACCGTTACAATGTCTAATTCAGGTATTCGTACTCTCTCTCTTTTCGTGTGGGCCACCAAGTCGTCAACGACCCGATGAACCCTGGTCAGAGTTTTACAACCGCCGACTACTAGTAGTAGGCCTCTGACATGGTTGTGTAACGACCGCCGTATTCGTACTAGAACAGGGTATGTATCTTAATTCAAGCATTTTTTTGTAACAACTAAAACTGATGTTTCAATATCAGGTTACTTTTATTACTTTTATAAAAAGTAAAGTTTGTCAAATCGTGTAATTGGTAGATAAATGTTATCTGTTAGATCTTCGACAATAAGATAATTTTTTCGGAATTGTAATGGCTGTAACAGTCCAAATAAAAGTCGATAAAAAATCTTGGTCGCGCTATAAAAAAAAAGATAAAAGATAAAAGATATTTTATTTGCTTTAGATATGGTACAAAATATAAAGATCTTAAAATACTCCTGGTTAGTTTCACATATCTAGCCTATGTTATAAAATAAGCATGCAAATATTTTTATTATGTTAGGTAAAATTTAGTCACAGTTTTTCTTTAAATCTATACAATATGAACAATCCTTAATCTTATGGTCTATAAATTCATTCGTAGTGTAAAATATATGTTGTAATAGCCACCGTTTAAGACACTTTTTAAATTGATGATTTGAACTTATTGATTTTATTTGGTTTGGTAATTTGTTCCATATATATTTACACATAGCGTAACAGTTTTTCCTAAATCTTGCACTCTTTGGTACAACATCATAAACAATGGTATTAATATTTCTTAGATTTCTTGATGTGACATCTTTAGTTCTTATAAATAGTCTAAGATTTTGTTTCACAAATACGGCTAATTCCATAATGTATATGCACGAAAGTGGTAAGATACACAGGGATTTAAAATAAGGTTTACACGACACGTCAGACGCTATACCAACTATTGCACGAACACATTTTTTTTGCACAACAAAAACTTTATTAATGTCTGTGCTGTTTCCCCATATCAAAACACCATATCTTAAAGTTGACTGTACATATGCAAAGTATGCTGTAAGCGCTGCTTCCTTACTCGCAACTTTAGTTAATTTGCCTAATGCATATGAAAATCGATTCAACTTGTTACATACTCGTTCAATTTGATTTTTCCAAGTTAGTTTATCGTCAATGTCTATTCCCAGAAATTTCGTACAGGGACTACTTTTTACAGCAGCATTATTATACAATATTCCTAAATTATTTATGTTATTAAAATTTATATAATTTGTCTTATTTATGTTTATATTTAGATTATTATTATTAAGCCAGTTTATAACAGAATTTAATTCATTATTAATTTTCAATTCGTGAAATGTCAAGGATTTATATTTAGGAGTAGCAATAATAATTGTAATGTCATCAGCGAATAAAATAGTCCTAAAATTTGATATGTCAACAATGTCATTAATATAAATTAAAAAAAGTAATGGTCCAAGTACGCTGCCTTGTGGCACGCCATATTTATTGACTCTACTTTCAGATTTGTGAGTTTGTATTGTCATTGTATCGTTAACTCCAGTAATTTCAACAGTTTGTGATCTATTTTCTAGGTAAGATCGAACCCAATCAAATGCAGGACCTCTAATCCCGTATCTTTCAATTTTTGCCAAAAGTAAATTGTGATCTACAAAGTCGAATGCTTTCGACATGTCAAGGAATAGCACTGTCACATAGTTCTTAGCATTGATTTTATGAAGGATTTCATTAATCAAGTTAAATGTGGCCAGAGCAGTTGACTTATCCCTTTGAAATCCATACTGATCCTTTGTTATGATATTGTATTTAGTAAAAAAGTCGCTGAGTTTATTATGCATTACTTTTTCAAACAATTTAGAAAATACCGGGATCAGAGTCACCGGCCTATAATTATCTATGACATTCTTATCTCCTTTTTTATGCAAAGGTTTGACGATACTTGTCTTTAATCTATCCGGAAATTGACCTGTTTGCATAGATAGATTAACTAAATATGTTAGTATTTGACCTATTTCTTTTCTACAAAATTTTATGATTTTTGTACATATTTCATCGTAACCTTCTGCAGATGTATTATTTAGAGACATTATATATTTTTCTATATCGTTTTCGTCTATTGGAGTTAAATATATTGTATTATGCAAATTAAATGTATTGGTATTTTTAAGATTTGTGTTTACAATATTTGTTTGATTTATAAAATGGTCATTAAATGTATTTGATATTAATTTAGGGTCAGTGATAATCGTATTATTGTGAATTATTTTATTAATATGTCTAGATACTGAATTGTCATTAATTTCTTGGTTAATTATATTCCAGGTGGCTCTATTTTTATTTTTATGATTAAATATATATTTGCTATTAATTTTCCTCTTCGCAGTATTAATACATTTTTTCAAAATTTTACTGTACGCTCGATATTTTATTTTATTTAAAACAGTGTTTTGTGTATAATAGAGGAAGCGTAATTTTTTCTTAGTTGCACAACATTTTTTTAAATTATTCGTTATCCATTTGACTCCACGTTTTGTGTTAATTTTAAACTTAGTTTTTGGAAAACATAGGCTGTAGAGCAGGCAAAACATGTCGTGGAAATTATTAAAAGCAATATTTATATCGGTCTGAGCGTATACATTTTGGAAAGTCAAACTTTTCAAATAGCTCTGAAAAAGTATGATATTATCGTTTGAGTAGAGCTTCTTGTACAGATATAATGTCTGAGCTATATTTAAGGATATATTTATTTTTAAACATAATAATTGCGCTGTGTCGTGATCAGAAAGGTATAGTGGCAAAACTACACCATTTACATTTTTGATATTGCTAATGAGCAGGTCTATACACGATTTTTTTCTCGTGGGTTCTGTGATATGTGAGATAAGGTTATAGTTTTTAAAAATATCTTGTAGCCTTGACGACTCACGAGTTAGTTCTAGCATATTAACGTTAAAGTCTCCCGCTAATACTATCTTTTTCTTTGGGTATTTACAATGATATGTATAAAGTAAAATTTCTAGTTTTTTAAAGAATATGTCAAAATTTACTTTTTTATTATTAGACGGTCTGTAAATGCAAATTATTATAGTTTTAATATAAAGTATCTCAACTGCACAACATTCAAAATAATTACGAAATGAAAGGTTCTTGAACGTGGCCAGCTCTTTAAATTCAATACCGCGTTTAATTAGAATACAAGCGCCGCCCCTTCTCTTATTCCTGCAAAAATAGGTAGCTAGTGCATAATTTGGGATTTTTACGTTTGGAGTATCACCCACCTTCAAGAAAGTTTCAGTTAAACAGATTATTTCTGGCCTTGAGTACGTATTAATGTCGTTGATTGTGATTGTGAGATAGTCTAGTTTAGATAATAGTCCTTGAATATTCTGATGCATTATCAGGAAAGTGGAGTCTGCTTTTTTCTTATTATTGTTTATTTTATCAACAGGAACGAAAAAAATGTCTCAATTCACTAATACATTTACTATTATCGGTACAAGAGTTGTAATTCTGGATAGCCAAAACTTTTTCTTTTAGGTCAGAGAGTACAATTTTCAAACCGTGATTGTTGATAGAGCCTCTTCTGGAAAACATATCAAAACTATATTTTAGATTTTTGTTAGAGTCCAGGACATACGCATATTGATATTTTTCGTTATCATCATACAATACAGAGTTAAATTTTTCTACTCTGCTATTGAACAGAGTAGTCTGGGGACCATACCTATAGGTCGGAGCGCAGATTATCACATTCGTGTGTTTGATCTTCTTTATTTCCTCTTTAATTTTCTCTACAAGTTCTTGATAATTTTGTGTTCCATAAAAATCTGTATCTCCTATAAGTAATACGCAGTAGTCATTCATGGTGTAAGAGCTTGCCAGGTTTCCGATACGTTTAACTAAGTGCTCTATATTGATATTTTGGTATCGGAAATGAGTGCATTCAAATTTGTCAAAAATATCTGTACATAAGTGGGTTATGTTTTTTCTGCGATCGTTACTTATTATGCCTACTCTTCTTTTTTTGGGCTCGTCACTTATATCTGAGATGTCTTTAACCTGTGTATCCTGTGTAGGGGATCGATTGGGAGAATCATTCTCTACTATTGACTCTTGAAATAAAGTTGTAGGCAGCGTTTTGCAGGCTCTTTTCTTTTTTCGTTTTTTCTTGACTGTTGTGTTGTGTTGTATTGGCGCAGTACATAATTGCTTTAACGTGTCAAATTTCTTTTCATATCTTGAAATTACTTCTTTTAGTTTATAGTTTTCAGACAGATTAATTTCAATTTCATGCTCCGCAGATTCGAGTTGACTTTCTAGTGATAACACTTTTTCCCTTAAAAGTTCTAATTCGGAGTTAATAATTAAATTATTTAATTCAGGGCAGCTCCTTCTAAGGCCGGGATTTTTAGAAATCGACTGCTTTGAATGAGATTCATCATCGTCTTCACTTTCGGATTCCAATGTTTCAGCCAGGGAATCAAAAGAATTTTTAGTCTCAACGTTTATTTCTATATTTCTTTTCCGTTGCGTCACGTAGTCCGGATCAATAACTGATAATTGTAGCGTATGTAAGGAGTCGTTTTTGAGTGAAGTTTCTTTATTTTTCATTTCCGTCGTGTTACTTGTAGTGTCATTTGTAATATTGACCATCAGCTTCGAAATTGGAATATTTTCCATCATATTGTTAGATAAATTCTCATTTTTCAAGTCATCGGACGTTTTTTTTGCGTTCATAGGGGTGCTTGATTTATTCATGCATGTTCTGCACTTCCAGGTTTTTCTCCTAGGTATATCTATGAGTGCGTACCTTTTTGAAGTGACTCCTGAACATTTATTATTGTCATTAATGCATAGATATTGCTTGCATAAAGAACATTGAATATATTCGTTCCGTTTGCATAATGTAGCACATTTTGTGCAGGGCTTTGTTATGGGTGCCATCTATACTACGGTAAGAAAACTAAAAATATTCAATTTACGTCGATATGATGGTTCTCAGGTATTGCTCAGCCTTGATCAGGATGGAGTCTTCGAGTTGACATCGTTTGTGAAAGTATTGCAGTTTTCAACTAGATGGCGCTGTTTATCGGTCGTGAAAGTATATTTTGCACTGGTCGATCTAAGATCATTCACTTCTTTGGTAAACACCGGTTATTTGTTTTTGTTACCGGTTCGTTTGATGCTGCTTGAAACGAAATGCATTCATATATCCTCGCCATAGAATAAAGTCCCCATTCATAAGGTACCTACCTAGTTTGACTGTGAACATAAATACCGAACAAGCTGTTTCAAGCCAAAATTGCAGCTAAAACTTATCCGTCTTGAGTACAACTTTTAAGTAGGTACCCGACTAGAAATTCTGCAAGAATTCTTTTCGCCTATATTAAATTTATACATAAGTAGAATGCAACCTTTAACTCGACGCCTGAAATATGAAAATAGCAAACTGCTGACGTGACGAATTGTTTTGTTTTCGGCCGAAAGTGTGTTCAAAATGTGCGCAATTGGACACTTAGGCACAGAAAAGATAAAAGTGGTTCCAACTTTGGAGAGTTTGCAAAATAGGGACATGAGTGAGGGTGGATTCAGCCGTTATAGGTGTGGTCAATTTTAGACTGGGCTAGACAGTTTGGACTTGAAGCCGTTCTTACGAGTATGCCGCGCGCATACGATTTACATTGGCGGTGCGAGTGTCCGGATATAAGTTTGCACCTACGCGTGCAGAGCAAGAGTTGAGGTAGGCATTAAAGTCATACGCGCAGTCTACGATAGATAGCGTAGAGAGCGCGTACGCTTCACGGATAGATTTTTTACGAATACACGCTCAACACGCGTTTAGCCCGAGAGTACGTCCGATCGAATCCGCCCTAAAAACAGTTTGACAAATAGGCACAAGAGTCACTTGAATATAATAACTTTACTCGAAATAAGCTTAACTTAAGCTATACGTACTGTCAAGATCAGGCTGGAAAAGACAGTTTCTATTTTGGACCTTTCTTATGCCGCGCGCATAAGGGTTACTTTGGCGGTTTGAGTGTCTAACCGCACGTGCGCTTGACTGTATATTAAACAGTGTATGCTATTAAAAGTAATCATTCAAGGTACGTACCTATGCTATTGAAGAAAGGTCACACAAAATGCAATTCAATTGTTAGTCGAATCAAAGAAGAGGTAATAATAACATCAAATTCTATGTGTGAGTCTAGTGTGACTTTGAATTGATGTAGAGGCAGCAAAAAAAGAACAAGTTTAGTATATTTCTCAGAATTGGGAATGTGGACAAATCCTAGGAATTTGTTCAAAATTAAAATATGGCATAATCATAAGCTTCATTTTACCATCTTACTAAAAAAATCTGGAAATTCTAAACTAGTTTAAGAATATGGCGAAAAGAGTTAGAGTTTCTAAGTTTACATTGTTCCAATCAGTTGTCGTCATAAATATTTTTGAGTTTACTTTTCTGGTTTTTCCTTGTTTCTTAACAAAGAAACTATAACTTAAATAAAATTTTATTGAAAATTATACTCTTTATTTCTCTCTATTCTCCGTAAAAGTTGCAGTTAATAGTAAACTATTGGCGCATAGTTGTGATGAAAGGTTCTTTGGCCCGGATTCTCTTATTTTTTGCAATACCAGTGACACTCAACTGTAATTTTATTGTCTACGTGATATTCTATACTTCAAACTATTAGCAGAATACGAAACGCCCAAAACTATGCCACTGACACGCTATCTACATACAACTGAAACGATGTTCATTTAGCTGACTTCGGGTCCTGCGGGGTAATAAGCCACAGTTTTTTGTTACCGCATTATATCGTCTGTGGCTCACTTCACTGTGAATAGTTTCCGCGCTTTATTCCACCTGAAGTTCTGCGCGCATGAGACAACAAAATATGACGTGCTGATCGGTAAATTTTTACACAAAATTAAGTTTTTCACAGAAGGATCATTCTCAACAACTTTAGGTTAAACGCACACGCAACCTGTGTATACGATTTTGTACTAGTATCTATTGGGTTTTGTAAACTCCTTTCGTTTAGAACCAGAACCGATAAAACACTAGACAATAATGCGGTGCAATTGAGAAAAACGCCATAGGGTTGATATTGTTGCCATTGTAACCACAATTTTTTAGTTTATACTATTTTTAGACTGTCTACAAGATTTAAAAAAATATGAATTTGTACCCGAAACCATTTCCAAAAATTTGACTTAGTAGATAGAAGTTTTGAGTGAGCTACTTATATGATCCATGCAATTTGATTCCAATATTATTTTTCCAACCGTACGCTATCAAAGTATTACACAAATTGAAATTGAATGAAAAACCAAGGCATAATTTCTGTCACAACATGACAATGCTATCCAATGAATATTTATTAGGTACTAGTGACACCGGGGATCGAGAGTGGTTTGGGCGCAATGTATTGCATAGTATTATTCTGTTGTGACACCATCGGGCTATTGTTCTTTGATCTTTGAGATATGTGAGATGCGGTTGATTGATTTATAGACCGCTTTGTGTGGTGTGATATCTGAATTTGATATCTGCTTGCATATATAGACCTAGTTATGATAAATTGGTAGTTAAAAAGATGTTATAGAGTCGTTTGGCAACTCGGTGTCGATTCAACTCAATTCATTATTACATATGCATACATAAATCAATATAAGACCACGTACGGAGGTGGATTTTGTTCAGGTTCAGACCCTATTTTTACACGAATGCCCAACTAAAAAAGGAGTGTAATGTTTTAAAACGTCATGTATGTATGTATATATTTGCGCTTTTTTAAAGGACTGAAACTCGTAAACTACTGAACAGATTTGAATGGACATTGTATCGCAAGAATCTTTACATTATCCTGAGTGTCAAATGCTAGGCTTTAACTCAGGAAACAGTAGTGTTTTTAATTTTTTTTAATTTAATTCTTATAATGCTTGTCAATTTTATGAACAACCCTCAAATATTTGTCAGACGTGGCGTTAATGTTCGTTTTTTGCGATAGTTTAGGCTCTGCCTACCCCTCAAGGGATTATAGGCGTGATATGATATTTGTGTAATATTATTGTTGATTCATTTATAAAGGTTACCATATGATATTATTTATGAAAGCTTTTTTCTCTATCTCTCATTATTCTCACTACTTTCACCTTTTCCTGTTTCAGTGAAAGTGGATTGTCTAGCTGTTTATTGATTACGGGGAAACAATACAGTTTTATGTGTGTTTTATGGGATTCCCTTTGACCACCCACTAATCACAGTTACCCTAACAAAATAGAGCTGGAAAAAGGTACTGAGGTGGTCAAAATAACAGTGATATCACTGTAACTATTACTTGCATACATGTACAATGTTTGTACTATTGTTTATAATGCACTCACTTACTGAAAAGATGAAAAGCAAAATTTTATCGCATAATTTGAACTCTTACTCTAATTGTGGACTAACCATTAGTATTCGTTACAGTAACTTATATGTCGCTTGTATTTCGCTTCGAGACAAGTAGCAAGAGATTGTAGAATAATTGTATAAAAAACGCTGCAAATATGTAGTAAGTTTAATATGTGAATCAGCTAATAAAACTGAACAACTTGCCCCGAGGACAATTTGACTTTTACATGGTTTTTGTAACTTTCCCAAATGTACGTAAGTACCAACTAGGTCCCAAATGTACGTAAGTACCAACTAGGTCCGTCGTTGCTCTTTTTAAATTATTAATGCTCCTTGTCACACCAAAACTTTTCAACCCACTGTCAGCTTGTTTGCCGGGCACATTATAATAATTCGTAAAAAATAAATGAAATTAAAAAGAAACAATTATTTTATCTACACCCGCATCGTAATTTTCGTATTACATATTCGACAAAATATATGCTTAGACTTGACTTATGCATTGCGCCTCTAGTTTATTAATAAAAACTCATTAAACAAACTTAACTCAAAAGCTGTATCCAAAAAGTAACATATTTATAGTTTTCTTACCAAGAGACATAATTATCGAGAAATGGAGAAATGAAACGAATTTCATGTCCTTTGTTTTTAAAAGGCACATGCCATCCGGAACGTTACTTTTATTGTTTTTCTATAATATTATTTTAAAATTCATATAAATACTGCTGATAAGATGGTGTATGCAATTGCATATATATAAGGCATTCGAATCTTTGTGTCAAACAAACACTTACTTTGTTTTGCTTACTTAATTAATTTTACGTTTGATAAATAATTCTTACTTATCGACGGGTTCCGGTCTATTTGTATTAACCGTCATTTTTGAAACTTTACACCAGAGCAGTTTAAAGTTTCGATTTTCAGAAAAAAAATCATAACATTGCCAGATCGCATTATGTTTTCAAAGCAAAGGTAATTTCTGTTTCTATTACATATTACCCATAATCTGATTAATTTGTTTTCCTGATTTTCCTATTTTTAACGAAAATAAGTGTCGTTTAATACAAAATGACCCATATCTTACTTTCTCTTGTTACAGGCTAAATGACGTAACCGCCTCAGATTATTGTTTTATGTTCCAGGCTAAGTGACTTAACCGCCTAAGGTTATTGTTTTTTGTTCCAGGCTAAATGATGTAACCACCTTAACTTATTGTTTTTTGTTCCAGGCTAAATGACATAACCGCCTAGGTTTATTAATACATGTTCCAAGCTACTTGACTTAAGTGCCTATAATTTCAAATTATAGCTCTAAGCTTAGTGCTTAAACCAATGAGTTGGTCATATTTTAAGCCTAAGCTAATTGATTTAATTACCATATCTTGAAATTATTAATGTATGGCTTATTAGTTTATGCGATTTATTTATTTTTCTTTTTATTGTTTGATTATTAATGATTATACTAAAATAATGAGGTGTGTATTAAGCGACACTGGACATAAATTTGACTAAGAGGCTAATTGTATTAAGCGACACTGGATATAAATTTGACAGAGAGACTTATTGTGTTAAGCGACAAAAGACAAAAAAAATACTAAGAGGCTAATTGTATGAAACGACATGTCTTTATATTTATATGGTCAGGCTAAATGCTTGAACCTACGCTGCCCGTAAATTTTTGCTTAAGGATAAAAGGTTTAAACGACTGTGTGATATTTTGGTAGTGAGCTTAAATACACAAGTCTTAAAATTGACAATATTTTGTGTCGGTTCATACATTGCACTGCAAAATAGGCCCAAAAAATGCGGTTGTATTAAGCGACATTTTTCTGCTCCGATCATCACCAAACCGAGCTCAAACGACGCAGAAAAAAATGCTGATTCCAAACATGTATAAAAGTATATATCGCAAAAAATGTCGCTTAATACAAATAGCCCGGAACCCGTCGTTATATATTTTAAAATTAAAATTGGATTTTGAATGTTCGTGTCTAACACCCACTTAGATCATAATACAATAATAATAATATATGTTCATTTACTAAATACACACATAAAATTTGGTTTATCAACAGCTAGTTTTTACGACTGGCACGCTAGTGATATTTCTTATGACTTTGGCACAGCTCTAGTATCAATTTGTTAAATGCCATAACAACTTGGCGTACCATTTCGGGTATTAGGTACAATCACAGGTGATTGAAAACGGTTGTTTGAATAGGATTCTATGCTTAAATTACTTACAAGTAATGCAAGTAATCGATTAAAGACGTAGATAGAGAAGTGACAGTAGAAACATACTTGCGTATGAAAGCACGAATTTATGATGACTTTTTGTTTAAGTATAAGTACCAATTGTGAAATACCGCGAAACTAAGTGCAGGGTTTTTTTTTACACTATCTATGAAAATATTGAAATATGACTTTACTACATACATACATACATACATCACGCCTATATTCCTTACGGGGTAGGCAGAGCGTTAACGGCCGTTCAACGGATATTAACACCACGTCTGACAAAAGTTTGAGGGTCAATCAGATAACTGTGTATCACTATAGTGACAGGTTGTCAGCCCATCGCCTAAAATTGCAATACACACCCTCGAGTCCCTTAGTCGCCTCTTACGACACCCATGGGTAAGAAATGGGGAGATGCAGGCATCACACGGCGGACTGACTTTACTATTTAGATATATTAATATTTTGAAGGACATGTAATGACTCCTGTGGTACTAAGACAGAATTTTGTGTTTTATAAATTACCTAGTCAATTATAATAATAGTAATATTAAAGTAGTTTATTGTCACAAAATATAGCATAGGTACATAATACAATTGTCATATAGTAATCATTACGATTGTTTATAACAAATTGATCACCCCTGACTCCCAAACTAAGTTTAAAACCTGTGTCTTGGGAGACAGTGCCTAGATCGTGGAAAAAGGACAAAGTATATGCAGTAAATAGTACAATATAGTGTGCTTCGTACAATGTTCGATCAAAAACTTAAAATGTCTACAAAGTTAATCAAGTAAATCTAAACTAACAAACAAAGGTAAACTAATGTGGTGTGCGTCTTGTCTGCGTTATCTTGTGTGTCACTCTTTATGTGTGTGTGTGTGCGCTTATGTGTGTGCGTATGTGTGTGTGTTTAGTATGTAAATTGAGTAAGTTAGTACATGCAAGCATGTTTCTGTCAAATAAATTAAAAAAATTAAAATTAAATCGATTGTTCATTTAACTTTCGATGTGATGCCGGCTTAGAATAGCATCACACCATTTCTTTCCTGAGGTCGACGTAAGAAGCAACGAAGGGACTGAAAGAGTTTTATGTGTTTTACAAGTTAAGGCGACAGGCTGAGACTTGTCACTATTGTGATACATGATTCTTCTGAAATGACCCTCAAATATTCGTCAGACGTGGCGTTAGCGACCGAATTTTTATAGTTTTTAAGACTCTGCCTACCCCGCAAGGGATACAGGCGTATGTGTTTTTTTTATTATTATTAATGATGGGTTTGCTCTTGACTCTAGCCTAGGTCATAGGACAGAGACAGAGTATAAGACGGAGCGAGTTCACCCAGAAGAAGCCTGTTAAGGCACTGGCACTCCCACACACTGACGGAACGCAGCAAGCTACTTGGCGCCAGACTTCGGTGGGATGGTGGTCGCGAGCCAGGTGGCCCCTTACGGAGCCTTCCACCGCTTAGTGGGATCGTTCAGCCGGACTTATCCACAGGCAAGCCTGTGTTGCCGTTGCCCAGGGTGGACCGCTAGGAGGTAGATCCCATACCACCCCAATGTGTTCCTTAAACGTGCATATTTTATCAGACAGTGTTATATCTACTTCTCGGCAACAAATCCCAACAATCGCCGTTTGTCGGTGGTTCTATATCCGGGCTATCCTCTATCGTGGGAGCGTATATAGAAAAACCGCGGTTTTTACGTGAACTACCATTTTGGATACTGCCATAACGGCAACATTCCCTTTTCTTCCTACCCTTTTCCATCATTATTTACCGTTGGCAACCCTGCTAAATTAAAATTGGCAGCTCGCCGGCTAGTCTACATAATACTGTTAATCGGTGGCTCTCAGTATCAACGTTTTTTTGTAAAATTTGCTTATAATATATTTTTTTAGTGAGCGCATACATATGGCAATTACCTGCTCCAAAATAATTATCATATCGAGACTGCACTTAAGCGATATTATGTTTACGTCATCATTAAGATGCAACTATGGTTTGAGTCAAATGAATTTGGTTAAAACTGTATTGACACCTGTCTCCTGCTGCTGGCAAAGCTGTTGTTGTCCGTCACTGAGTATTCTTAACGCACCGTAACGCATGCATTTGTCAGACAAACGGAAATTGCGATCGCTTTCCCTAAAAATAAGGCTACGGTGCGTAACGGATGCGTTTTTCAAGTCGTAAATGCACCGTAGCTGTATTTATATGATAATACGACTGGAATTCGCTATTTCTTTGCATGGGTTCAATTCAATTTCTTGATTTTATGGCGTTTTCGTTAAGATTTCGCGAGTTTCAAGTTTCGATGACGACTTTGACCATGTCACACGGAATCACAAAAGAACGACAACAACACATGTTTTTTAAAATGTGGAACGCTTCACGATTTGCATGTCATCCTTGCGCAGGGGCCATGCTAATCTTCTCTGTATCGTTCCAATTTTAGTATATTTGGGGTGGTATGGGATCTACCTCCTAGCGGTCCACCCCGGGCAACGGCAACACAGGCTTGCCTGTGGATAAGTCCGGCTGAACGATCCCACCAAGCGGTGGAAGGCTCCGTAAGGAGCCGCCTGGCTCGCGACCACCATCCCACCGAAGTCTGGCGCCAAGTAGCTTGCTGCGTTCCGTCAGTGTGTGGGAGTGCCAGTGCCTTAACAGGCTTCTTCTGGGTGAGCTCGCTCCATCTTAGACTCTGTCTCTGTCCTATGATCTAGACTAGAGTCAAGAGCAAACCCATCTTTAATAAAAAAAATAAAAAAATATGTAGGTACTGCCGAAGCAAGTACTTTGCATAGGTTACGAAACGTTAAAAATAAGCAGCGACGGGAGGCTTCAAACGACTGTCACATCATGATTAGCGACTTAGTGACAGTTTGTATGACAAGCGATAATTTGTCAAAGAACTTTTATCCAGATTTATTTGACTTATAAACAACATCAGATGTTTAATTTCACCAACTATTTTTGAAGTGGAACGTCTTTAATATAAAAGTTCATTTGACATGTCTATTATAGAGACAAAAGTCTTATAAAAATCGCGTTGGAACGTACCGGGATTTCAATTGAGCAAGATTATGAAAAAAAAAATGAAACTGTAAGATTTCCTATATAAAGACCACTTTACAACTTTACGCTAATAGATAGAGCTACAGATGCAATAAAAATGTACTATTATGTTTAACGATAAGTAGTTTAGCGCCAAATTTACATGTGCTTTTTTAGTTTCACTTATGCATTTATATTAAAATTGCTATGCAGCTTATTTTTGAGTCCATTGAATTTCAGTTTTGCGCATGAAAAATGTACCTTCTAAGAGTGTTTGCCATATCTAGTCACTAGTCAAGCAGGTTGCAGTACTATCCCGCAACTCAAATCTACTTTCATTTACCCTAAGGATGTCTGATAGAAATTGCTACCTAGCTATAAGGCCGCCTACATTGTACTCTTTCTTTTCTATCTGTATGTCCATGTCTTGTTTTTGTGCAATAAAGTATGTTTATGTTATATTATATAGTAGAGGTACGCTAAAGAAAAGTATTTACAAGTAAAACCGCTGGCGGTTTCTCTAGTTTCTAGCGTCTTAAATTCACAAGCTTTTGTATAAACGCATCCGCGGACATTTTGTCGAGCCGATAATCCCCTCGGAAATGGTTTACAGGGCGCCCGCGATATTTTCCTCGGGTCAAAGAAATTCCCCAATAGATATGAGCAACGGGTTGCTTAGTTTTGGCACAAAATACTGAAGCTTATCCCATCGATACTTAAAAATGCGTTAAGAATACGTAAACTAGAAAAATCTTTTCCGAAAAAAAAAAATTGGAGTTTTTGGTTGCTGTTTCACCCTTTATAAAAATGGTGTTAAAATAATTTGCTGCAAATATTTTAAGGGGTTAACCAGTTCGTGAAACTGAACAACTTTCCCTACGAAACATAGGTCGAAATGTGAAAAGAAATTGGCCCTTCCATACAAATTTACTCGGCCGGCTAACACACTTAGTATGGACTTAGTGTGGTATAGGACCAAATATTTTTTTTCATATTTCGACCTTCGTTTCTTGAGGACAGTTGTTCAGTTTTATAGGCTGGTTCACCCCATAAAATATTTGCAGTTTATTTTTTTACAGCTTACATAAAAGGTGACATTTCACTAGTGACCGATACTGAGAACAGAGTACGAGTAAGGAACAATTTTCCCCAAGAAACATAGATCTAAATAAGTCAAAAACATTGTGAGCTTCTTTGCAAAATTCACGGGCAAGAGACAAGCCGCGGTAGCCCAGATGGCCACTACTGATGGTAAAAATCGCAGGTTCAAATCCTTACAAATTTCCAAAGTTTTTCTTTCCCCCTTCACACACAGACACTACAGATTCTCTCGCAATCTTCCACACCTTATTCAACGTCTTGTCACGCACACCGACATAATCCTTTAAGCGCACACAGACACAAGTGTGTGCCGTAATTTCTTCAGCTCAAAGGACCCAATTATAAGGACATCTTTCATAGGATCTAGGTGACTTGTTGGCACTCTCTAATTGGCTTCGCGGAGCGGAGAATTGCTGGAACGTCTGGAAATGGAATTAAGTTTCCTGAAAAATCTTAGGAGTATACGCCGTGTGATGCCGGCTTGGAATAACTTCACCCCATTTCTTTTCCGTGGGTGTCGTATGGGGCGACTAAGGGATTCAAAGGTTACATGTGTTTTTAAATTTAAGGCGATTGGCTGAGAACCTGTCACAACTTAACTCTCGAGTAACATTGGTTTTGAAATTTTAGGCGATTGGCTGAGAACCTGTCATTATAGTGATACATAAATGACCGTCAAATGTTTGTAAGACGTGGCGTAAGTGATGGTTTTTTCGGCCGTTTACGCTCTGCCTACCCCGCAAGGGATATAAGTGTGATATATGTGAGTATGTAGACGCGATGCCTTAGCAAAAATAAAGTACTGAAGAAATGGTTTGAGTCAAATAAATCTGGATAAAGTTCATTGACCTCTTATCGCTTGTTATGCAAATTTTCGGTAATTATGACGTAACAAGCGTGTACAGCTGGAGACAGGGGTCAATAAACTTTTATCCAGATCTATTTGGCTCTAGCAATAACATTGTTGGACCTACTAGTTGGATACACCGAAATGTATTAATTTTATTGACCTTTGATACACCTATCTCTATTCGGGACACCGAGTCAACGAGCGACCCGATAAAACCTAGTGTCATTGTTTTTCTAACAGTAGTTAGACTCTGACATGGGTAGTGTGTCAAACGACTTGACAGACGCCTCCGTTACGCACCGTAAACCCAACATAACCGTATTTGTATAGAAATAAGATTGGAATTCGCAATATCCTTTCATCTGACAGACGCACGCGTTATGTTGCGTTAAAAAAACGGAACGACTGGCGACAAGTGAGTGAACCGTTATAACTTATGTTTGACCCCTTTTCTATCAGTGTAAGCAAGGAGATTAATGTCATCAGACTTGGCTGTTAAAATCTTATCCAGTCTGCAATCTCCAAAGCTTTTGATATACTCACTCATTCTTCAGTGTCGAATGGTAAGTAAGTATTCAAATTTATTCATGTACGTTTTAAGTGTTAAATTGTGTAGTAATCGAGAAAGCAATTTTTATTCCAGCCGAAAAAATGCAGTGGATATTTTTTTCGTTTAAAGAAGCATTTGTAAGGCTTAACAAATCTTTGACATTTGCGTTTAGCGGGTCGTTTTTCAACTATGCCACATTCCATTTTATTTTTACGCAATATAATGAGACTTTATAGATAGGCGTTTATCAGAAAATCCAAACACCTAGTTCTATTTGATTGTTCTTAAAACCCCCCTGCCTTCTACGCCTCTATTCTGTATAATATCTAAGTCCTTATTAAGAAAGACGTCTAATCTTTGAATAGTCATAGTCATGTTCCATTATAAACACTGCGTTCTTAAACTGCATGCAGCTACTTTAAGTTCATAAATATAGCTTGAGTCCTGTGACAGATGTCAGATTCATAAAATGTTTCTCTTGTCCTTTCTAGCTACCTGCTATCAAGGAAATCATCCTATAATTTACTGAATATAGGTACATGCATTTCCGCACAGGTAAACTGCATATTTATCTCAAAAGCTAAATGACAAAACGGTCAGCGTTACATTTTTATAAATTGCCCCCGTGTAAGAGGAAGCGAAGTAATCAGACGCGGCTTGTTAGGGCAGTCTGCTGGCAGGGGCGTATCTAGGGAGATAACACTTTAAAGTTTAAAATAGTAAGATGACTCGGTGTCCCACACGATTAAAAAGGTTTAAAATGTGACCCGATGAACCTGATATCAGAGTTTTTCAACCGCCTACTACTAGTAGTACCACCAGTAGTAGGCTTTTGACACGGTTGTTTTACGACCTCCGTCTAAGTTATCATAGAGACAGCAACCGGGACCGACAGTTTAACGCGCCCTCCGAAGCACGGAACCATATTCCTTTTTGTACAATCAGGTGGTTCAGCCTGCAATGCCCTAACCAGACCGGAAACAAATTTACAAAGTGATAAATATCAACTTTATGAGTGTCCCGCCAAGAATCGAACCCGGAACCTCTGCGTCGTCAGTCACACTCGCCACATCGGCCGTCATCGGTCGTTCAAAGTACTGGTTTAGGTTTTTTCTTATACTAGCTTTTACCCGCGCCTTCGTCCGCATTAGATAGTATAACAACTATATATTGCCTGACACAAAAATCAGGGCAATCCACACAAAAAATCCTCGTCCGATGTTTTTCTTCGGCGTTATGCGCTATGTGCCTTATGATTTACTTTGTTCCCCGTGGGATGGATAGATTTTCCTGCGAAAAAAAAATTACTTATGTCCTTTCTTAGGTTCTTGTCTATGCATATGCCAATTGTATCAAAATCGGTTCAGTGGTTTAGGCGTGAAATTGTAACCGACAGACAGTGCTACTCTCAATTTTATAATATTAGTATGGATTTTGTATTTATATCAACTCTCATCAGCCTACTGCTGAGTATAGGGCTCCTTCCTTTCACGCCAGCTCTATCGGTAATGTGCTACCAGATTCAGCTGTTAATATGCAATACCCATCTGTTCGTTTAAGTTGACGCACCAAGCCAAGTGACTGATAATCTGCCGATTGAATGTTTAGCTGTTTTCAGTTCCCGTCCAAAATGACGACAAGCTGTCTTTCCCACTTACGTCTCATGGAGAACCTAAAAAATAAACGTCAATGTCATAAAAGCCTATTCAAAATTATAGTGAGTGTAGTGTTACAATATTTAAATAACGTTGTGTAATTTTTTTACCATTTTAGTAATGTAGTGTAATAGTGTAATAAAGATGAACCGTATCGCATTAAAATGTCATTGTACACTTCATGTTCACATTCTAACATGTTTCGGTCACTATCTGGCAGCCAGCCGTGTGATCTTTTTCATAAAATATCCCTGAATACAACCCTGCATCTAGCTAGTCTGCAGCTAGGTATAATTTGTCAAACTGGCGTGCCGACCGACCAGCTGTTTTTAGTTTTATATTTATAGGGTCATGCAATATATTTTTATATTATTTTTAAGCTTTGCGATTTCTTCAATTAAGTATGTCATATAAAACTGTGCAGTAACGTATACTTACTCGGATTTGTTGAAGGTAATGATATTAGCTTCATTCAGCGGAATCATTCATATTTTTAATTAATTATTTCACATACATCCTTTCAAATACCTACATGCCATGTAATTAACCTGGCCAGCCCTGAAGCAGTGCTTTATTTATCCCTCCCGAGCCGGTTTTCTATCAGGACCATATAAAATTGTTATAAAAAAGAAAAAAAAATGTTATGACAGATCATGACGGTAAGGGATTCGAGGGTGTGTATTGCAATTTTAGGCGACGGGCTGACAACCTGTCACTATAGTGATACACAGTTGTCTGATTGACCCTCAAACTTTTGTCAGACGTGGTGTTAATATCCGTTGAACGGCTGTTAACGCTCTGCCTACCCCGTAAGGGATATAGGCGTGATTTATGTATGTATGTATGTATGACGGTGTGATAGTTACTGTCCTATAATGAATAAAGTTTATTTTGTTTTATACACCACCTAAATCGCGGGCTGTTACTACTGGAACAGACGCAGCACATCGCAAAACAATGTGAAAAGATCAATACAAAAAAGACCAGCTTGCGGCACCGCACGGCGTGTCTGAAAGCAGCCTATGCCTATTTACATATCAGATCATTTTGGAGTCGAGTGGAGGCCACGCCATGGCAAGCGTAGTGTTGGACGACCTCCGGCCAGATGGACCGATGACTTAAAGAAGGCAGCTGGTAGCAACTGGATAGCTCTTCTCTCTTTTCGTGTGGGACACCGAGTCGTCCAACGACCCGATAAACCCTGGTGTCAGAGTTTTTCAACCGCCTACTACTAGTAGTAGGCCTCTGACATGGTTGTGTAACGACCGCCGTCTAAGTAATCATAGACAGAAACCGGGACCGACGGCTTAACGTGCCCTTCGAAGCACGGAACCATTTCTTTTCGGACAATCAGTTGGTTCACCCTGCAATGTCCTTACCAGACCGGGAACAAATTTACAAAGTGATAAATATCAACTTTGTGAGTGCCCCACCGAGGATCGAACCCGGAACCTTTGCGTCGCAGGCAGTCGCACTACCACTGCGCCACATCGGCTGTCTGATAGCGAAAACGGGAGATCGTGCCCTATGGCGTACCCTCGGGGAGGCCTACGTCCAGCCGTGGACTGCAATAGGCTGATGTATTTATGTATGTAGATCATTTTCACCTAGAGTGGTAGGTGCTTCACATTTTTTCATAAATAAATTCTGAATTCGAAATTCTGTCCAACATTTACGAGCTAAATCAAAGTAACCACTCTCCCCGTACGCTCCAGCCTGGCTGTGGCAAATTTATGTGTCTATAAAAATAAATTTGGTATAATAATATTATGGGGCTCGCGTGTCCTACATTATAACATAGCACTGAATTAATACTAACAATTACTAGAGGAACACGCACAAAAAACTCTACAAATTGCTACTGTGCGTGCTTGCTGAGGGAGGGAGATGTGGTGCAGGGTACAGGAGATAGCGATTCTTAACCCTTTAACGGGCAGAGCATGTAAAATGTTTCTATTGGTTTTGAAATCTATTGCGGGTAGTTAAGGTTCAATTTTAGGTGGAAAAATTCTTCCCATCGCCTTATAAAGAACAAAAAGCACTAACCGCGTTATCACAAAGAAAATTGTCGTGCATTTAGACGCTGTGTAAATAAATTTTCCATTCGATTGACTGTTCAAAATTTATTTTGATAACACTTTAAAAGACTGTTACAAAAAAGTGAGAGTTGGTTTAAGCTTTTTACATACATACATAAATCACGCCTATATCCCTTACGGGGTAGGCAGAGCGTTAACGGCCGTTCAACGGATATTAACACTACGTCTGACAAAAGTTTGATGGTCAATCAAATAACTGTGTATCACTATAGTGACAGGTTGTCAGCCCTTCGAGCCCGTCGAATCAAATCACTTGATGATTCACTTCAATAATTTATTTAAATAGAGTTGACTTGGAATTCAACATCTTTACTCCTATCAACTAATAAGAAGGAGGCTCCAATAATAATATGATGACATCAAAGGAAATATGTATAACTATACATCTTGTACTTGTCTTGTACAGTGATATATTCGTCCGATTAGACACTCGAACCACCAATGTAACTCTCATGCGTACATCGTAAGAACGGTCGAAAATGAAAATGAAATAACTTTATTCAATGTAGGATAGCATTATCACTTATTGACGTCATGATCGGTCATTGTAAAAAAAAGAAATTTGCATAACGCAATTTTTTTCTTTTTATAACAATTTTGTATTGTCCTAATAGAAAACCGGCTCGGTCCAAAGTCAAACCCAGCCTGAGCTTTGCTGTTTTTAATAATTGTTTTTTAAGGCGGATGCCCTAATTGTCATCCGGCAATGTGTATTTTAAACGCACCGTAACGCATGTGTAATTGAGGCGAAAGGAAAATGCTAATATCGACCTTATTTCCATACAACTACGGCTACAGAGCGTTCACGGATGTTAAACAACTTGACAGAAGCATCCGTTACAGTGCGTCAAAAATACGCATTGCCAAACGACAAATTAGAGAACCGCCTTAACTATTGGTTGCTTCTGTAGAGTGAGTATAATTTACATACTGAAATTAGTTGTAGAAAAATAAGAAGCGACAATCTTCACTGCTTACCCGCTACCGCTTGTGCAATACAGATTATTTTCCATTTAGATTGCTATTTGTGTGAAGCTAGTTTTTACAGCTTCGGTTCGTTCATACAACACAAATAATTCTTGAGGATATGACAACCATTTTTGTATAACTGGGTTCATTTGGAGGCCGTTCACCTTTTTATGTGTATTTTTAGTTTGGTTTCACCTCCAAGGTAAATTATACTTTTCCAAACTTATATATGGAGTTATGTTTAGATACACACAGCCACAACAGTCCACTGCTGGACATGGGCCTTCCCTTATTATGGGAGGGTATTGCTATATGGCATACGTTGACTGTTTTCGACTGTCTCTCATGACAAGAAGATCAGAATGTAGAATTAAAATGAGTAGTAACATATTACGTCTATGCCGTGTTAAGTCAGAATGGAATAGCATCACCCCATTTCTTTCCTGTGGGTGTTGTAAGGGGCAACTAAGGGACTCAAGGGTTACCAGAGTATCGCGATTTTCTAAATGGCCCTCAAATGATTCTCAGACGTGGCCCGTCTTTACGGCCGTTTACGCTGCGCTCTGCCTGCAACGCAAAGAATTATAGGAGTGATATATAGGAAATAAATGTATGTACAAGTTTAATTTTGTATCTGTAAATTAACTATTTTTATGCACAGTTTTATTATGAAATAATTTATCCTATCTTTATAGGGTGGCCTGAATAGTGACACCCAAAGACAAAATATTAATACTTTATACTGAGGGGTAACCGAAACACTCCTATGTGTGTTCCGTGATTTTTTGTTAATTTCGAATCGTGCAACTTTAATAGTCGTATGGGTAACTCGGAAACTACAAAAAATTGCGGTAAATTTATGGGTGTGATTTTGATACCTCTCAGTCATTCAAATTTGGTCTTTGGACGTCACTATTCGGGTCACCTGTATAAAGATAAGATAATTAATTTTAAAATCTCCTTCTTTTCATGTGGGACACCGAGTCATTCAACGGTCCGATGAACCATGTTATCAGAGTTTTTCAACCGCCTACTTACTACTCGTAGTAGGCCTCTGACATGGTTGTGTAACGACCGCCGTCTAAGATGTTAAAATAAAACTGTGAATACAAATAGTAAGTTTACAGGTATTCGGGCCACCCTTTTTGTATGTTTATTTATTTCCATAATCTTGTGACCATTCAATTAGCCGTGCCCAAAGCCCCATGCAACAACCATGAACCCTCGTCAACGGAGATCCCTGGCTGAATCACCATGCGGTTAATAATTTTCGCCTGAGGGAAACCCTTCGCTTTTTCCTATGAGAAGAACTTACGATCTCGTTTAGATTAAAATGTTTTTGTGTCTAAGTGATTTGTGTGGATGTAGGTTTTGGACATTCATAAATTTCATCTATCTAGTATCATAGACTTCGGCGATATTACAAAAAAAGTTAAACAGTGTCTTAATCGTCTGACAACGTCAAATCGTCTGGAGAAAAGATATTTAAACAGCGTCTTATTATTTGTCTTTACTTACAGGTTGTCTAGATTTTGGTCAGCGACGGACGACAATTCGAAGAACCGCCAAAATATTGCTTTTTGGAGTATTGGTATGCCGAAGTATTCAGCAATTGACTCACTTTGTGCACTTGTGTGTTAAAGGGACTTTAGTTGATATTTTATAACTAAAATTAAACAAGGTAATTCTTAGTTATGATCTCACCTACAAATAGGTAAAATGATACAACATAATTTTGAGACTTCTGTTTCCTAAACTAAAAATTAGAATTCCTGTATCTTCGGTAAACGAAAGTCCAACTCACTCACTATACGAGTAGGTAGGGTACATGCACTCTGCCACAAATACGTACCACTTTTGTTTTATCTTTACTAGAAGAATAAGCTCAACAATTTTGACCTTTTTTATAATAATCTAAGAGCAACAGTGGGTTGCGTTTAACTTTGTGATAAGGTGATTTTCACAAAATTAATTCGGGATCACACCGCCCCATAATGGAATTCATTATCGGCTTAAAGTAAATTAATAAATTATATTTGACCAGTTGTAAATTTTTCATTATCTCCGAGCCGTGGGTTTGTTTTGGGTAAATTATGAGGTAAATATTCGTTTATTTTCAGTTAGTATGGTTGCTGTGTATTTTGTGACAACCACTGGCTTGGATACATACATACATCAATCACGCCTATATCCCTTGCGGAGTAGGCAGAGCGTTAACGGCCGTAAATTTCCGCCCCCTTTCCAACGAATTTTCCGCGAGTGTCGTAAGAGACGACTAAGGGACTCGAGGGTTACATGTATGTTGCAATTTAAGGCGATGGGCTTACAACCTGTCACAATAGCGATACACAAGTTTCGGAATGAAAAATTCCAATAGCCATCGTTGGTCCAAGTTACAAGTATTGCTTTTTTCTGAGTAATTTAGTAAATAGCAAAGTTTTGAATTAAGTTATCTAAGAAAAACCTGAATAAACACTAGTTTATAAGCACTTGTATCAAGAGTTTTCTATATTACAAGCTAAGATAAAGTTTAGTACCGAACGATTTCTAAAAGCTTCATATAAAATCCAATGCCTTTCCATCACTGTAGCAGGTGGGATGGAGCACCCAAAACTTATATGGGTACTAAAATATCGGGTCAATATATTTCAGTGCTGTGGTTATAAAACCTTAAAAGTTCGATTTTACGTGTAACACATAAAATTTGGATGGCAATATAAAATTAAAGTGTGTGGGCTCGCGTGACCCCCGCGTCCAATTCAATTTGACTAGTTGCAATTAGGGCGGGGGGTCTGTGTCAATGGCCGAAATGTTCTCCACTGATTTGGATGGAAATTGAAAGGGCGAGGTGGTAATTTGTCAAAAATATAAATAACTTTAGATTGAAGTCCTTAAACAACCACAGCAGAAGCATACATAATAGTTTTTCAGTCCGTTTTTCGATTCGGTTTTTCACACGGCAAGAGGGACAATATTAGGATTTTTATGAGAAGGGCATAAAGTTATGAATTTAACGAGAGCACTTCTTTGAATCACGAGCGGAACAAGGGATTCTATAATTAAATCATAGGGTGTTATTTCACTAGTGACCGCTAGCGAAACTCAAAACGGGCTGGTGATAAGAAATCGAAAGTCATTTCTTATCACCAGTTTTACTTAAAAAACTTAGTTCCTTGAGTAAAGACCCAAGGAACTAAGATTTAAATACGAAAAAAGAATTGGACCTCGCCCACAAAATTGCCGATTAGCTGATCTAAGTTATTTATATTATTTAACCATTTATTGTACACAAAAACATACACAGGAACAATTTACAATGAGACAAGACACAACAGGTTTACTTATTTCTAAAAAGAAATTTCTTACAGCAAACCTACATAAGAGACATTCTATAATTCGAGACGCGGATAAGACGTGCACAATAGAAAAAAAAAATAACGTATATATATATATATACGAATACTACAATACTTAAATACCTTTATGATAGAATACTTATAGTTACTATGTAGACTTAAAATATTGTTGTCATATTTCAACCTATGTTCCTTGGGGATAGTTGTTCTTTATCACCAGCCCGTCTTGAAGTTTCGCTATTGGTCACTTTTAAAATTTCACCATATATAGATAGCTCCATTTTAATGGACAGAATCTCTGGTTGGTCGATAGAGAATGTCACTTGACATTACTGTTGTAGGATGTGCAATAAAGTATTAAAAAAGAAACTTCCACCTGCATCAAAGCTCATAAGTAATAGAATTAAAAATTTGTATTTTTAGTCATAACCCTCCTTATGAAAACCAATGAATACTCATTATCCGTAGCAACGAGGAAAAAGCATGGGATCACCTTCTATATCTAGAGTAAATATAAAGTCATTAACAAACCTAAAGATAAAAATTACTTTTACATTCACTCCCTCATTTATTCATTCACAGGCAGCCACCAGCATACAGCCAAGATCTTAATCCGGGAGGCAAACATTCTAGCCCAGTATGGCTAGTTTATCATGATTCTAAAATATTAATGTTGTTCTTTTTACTTTTCGTGTGCGTTCGAGTTGTCTAGTACTAGGCCTTTAAGAACCATGTCAGAGGCCTAGTACTAGTTGTAGGCCTCTGACATGGTTGTGTTACGTTCGCCGTCTAAGTAGTCATAGACAGCAACTGGGACCGGTAGCTTAAAGTCGTTTATTATTTGGATTATAGTTTTAGGAACATTGGCCGAACCCAATTCATTATTTTGTGTCATTTTAGGTCTATGTTAACATACTTTCCTTTGAAGTGGACAAAACTATTCAAACTGGGTTTTAACACTGTTTTTACACGTATATTTTATTACCTATTATTAATTAGACAATCATTATGGACACTTAAAAAGTTTATTCCATAAATTTGATAAAAATTAAATAAAATTTTACTCAAATGTAAATAATTACACAAAATGAATTTTATGAGTTACATACACAAATTAAGCAATCATACAAAAATAAGCGACTTTAGATTTTTTGTAAGTTAACCCCTTAAGTAATGAAAGCCGAACTAGACTATTCGTATGGCTGTAACTACTACGAGTACCTTACTCATTAAAACTTGTCATTGGTACTATTTGAGTCCCAAACTGCTAATAACGGGTTATTCTGGGAACTAGGTTTCACCGCCTGCGATGCTGATTTAGGATTGCATCACCCCGATTGTACCCGGGGTGTCGTAAAAAGGATAATCATCCAGGGAATGGGAAGCAGCGTTCTCTGTGAATGCTACATCTTAGACTGCCTGCTAGGCGTGGTGAGTATGGCAATACCTTCAATAAGGGGAGGCCCATGTCCAGCTTCTTCTAAGGCGTTACATTTTTGACAGAAAGGTTGTGGTCGTCAGGTAAGGGTTGGTGGCACGCTTCACTATACGTCGCTAGTCTTCTCGAACTAACGCTTTTCCATGTCCAGCGGACTGAAAAAAGCTTAACACTAAGTAATTATATAACTTTTTAAGCACTCGCGATCACTTTCACTCATTTTAAGTATTAGACCGGGTCTATCGCGATAGTATTTAGGTAAATATTAGTAATTTACCTGTGTCGGATACTGTGAGTGTTGTGCGCCGGCAGCCTAGTGCAATGTTTACAAACAATTCATAATATTAAAATTATAAAGACAAATGTGGGTAGCAGAACATCTCGTCACCCGCTGCCTAGATGACAACTCGCTGGGACGACAGTCAACCCGCGACCACAATACATCGGTATTGAAACGTCGGGACACAGGTAAATTACTAATATTTACCTAAATACTATCGCGATAGACCCGGTGTAATACTTAAAATGAGACTAAGTAATTATGTTACCTATGGTATGGTATATCATACCTCAAGAGCCTGTCACTTTACACCCTCTACTTACATTAAAAATCCCCTCTCTCCCTCTCACACTCGTAATTTGTTCGGTGCGTGCCGTACGACCGCGTAATTACTAATGTTAATTCAATTCTGCGCCATCTAGAGCACGGTAGCGCGCACGCGATTTTACGCGTAAAACATCTGGTTTCTGAAGGAGTCGTTAATTTAGAACCACTGCCTTTTAGACCCAGTGGGTCTAATTAGTGACATAGCCTACTGAACCTGTCATAAATTAGATACATAGTTGGCACAGTAAGAATAATCCTATAAAATAAATGAAAATCAATTTAAAATAAAATAAAGAATAGTCTATGTTCAAAGGCATATACCAAGTCAAAAAATTATCTTAGAGATAAAGACGTCTGGTCAGGTAGCAGCAGTTGCTCATATTTGAACATAAATTTGACGTAAATTTATGAATTTGACAAAGGTTAAAACTTTGACATGTGTATGTTTTTATATTACTGTAAATTTTCTTTTTTTTTATGTATGATGTATTGACGATTTGACTTTCTAAAAGAGAATTCTGTAAATTCCTACTTAGAAATAAATGAGTTGATTTTGATTTTGAACTGATTTTATAAATTTAAATTAGTTATTATCTTAGATTTATCTAAAATTATTTTATTACTTTACTTACTTTACTTTTTATTGTTTTAATCCGTTAAATGCGGATTGTATCTTGTTCCAAACTTCACCTGAATTTCTCAGTAGGTCTAATATGTGACAAGTTTAGTAGGTAGAATGCAATGTCTGTCACAATTGGACGCACTAGGTCTAAAAGGCCGTGGGTCTTATGAGTGAATGACTCTAGCTTCTGAAGTGAGGGGTTCGATGTGGCGTTTAAAAGCCAATTATGGTGGCGCTATAATCACCATCAGCAATGGGTTGCAATTGAAAAAACAAATCAACAAGGTGTTAAAAAGTTTTCACGGTACGGGAAAGATACAACACCTGGTGAGACATGTTACGCAGCAGTTTGCAGTAAAAGTATTAGCTTAAATTTTTTAAGAGGTGAACCAGCCCAAGGAATATAAGCCATAATGTGAAAAACTAATTTGGACCGACCATGCAAAATGTTCCAGCTGACAGGACCAATTGTATGGGAAGTCCAATTTCTTGTTCATGAAAATGAAATTACTTTATTCAATGTAGGAAAGTATTAATCACTTATTGACGTCATGATCCGTCATTGTAAAAAAATGGAATTTGTATAAAACAATTTTCTGACTGGGCCGATGGCGTAGCGGATAGTACTCCTGCCTGCTACGCCAAGGTTCGTGGGTTCGATCCCCACAAGACACAAATATTTGTTAAGTCGTTTTCAGATATTTGTGTTTAGTCTGGGTGTTTCTATTTATAATATGTATTTATTTACAAAAAAAAAGTATATGTGTATTAATATCAGCTATCTAGTTCCCATAGTAAAAGCTTTGCTTAGTTTGGGGCTAGATGGCGCTGTGTGGGTTGTCCAGGATATTTATTTATTTATTTATTTATTTATTCTTTTTTTTATAACAATTTTGTTCTATCTCAATAGAAAACCGGCTCGGGCGGGTAAAAAAAATAAAAATAAAGGCACTGCCTCGAGGCTGGCCAGGACAATCACACGGCATGCATCTTTTCATGCAAATGACACTTGTTTCAAACTGAAGTAAAAATTTTCAAAGCGCGTTATTTACATGCGTGTAATTAACCGGAGCCCCTGAACAAGAAAACCCGTATTTAGAACGTATTTCGACGACCTAAGTTACTTGGGGAAAGTTCACCCCTTAAAATATTTGCAGCCATTCAAAGGATTTGACCAAGGTTGCACAAGACCGCAACAAGTGGAAGACCGCGAGGGAGGCCTTTGCCCAGCAGTGGGACCTGTTTGGCTTATTATAATATTAATAAGTATATTGCCGTGTGATGCCGGCCTAGAATGCCGTGTGATGCCGGCCTAGAATAGCATCACCCCATTTCTTACTCATGGGTGTCGTAAGAGGCGACTAAGGGACTTGAGGGCGTGTATTGCAATTTTAGGCGATGGGCTGACAACCTGTCACTATAGTGATACACAGCTATCTGATTGACCCTCAAACTTTTGTCAGACGTGGTGTTAATGTCCGTTTTACGGCCGTTAACGCTCTGCCTACCCCGTAAGGGATAAAGGCGTGATTTATGTATGTATGTATGTATAAGTATATTTTTACATCCTGTATTTATATTTGAATGCAGGCTGTTAGAAGTCGAGGGTTAGCGGAAACATCTGGATTCTGGCAAACGGATAGATGTGGCATTTGAAGACAACTAAAATGAGTTGGTTAGTTACAAATGGTCATCTACTGACTGATATGCTTAGCCTCATTACAATTTTAGACCGACTACATCCATCGGCTGCCTGCAATCCCCATCCCCAACCCATATTTACGTAAGGTCGTCGAGCGGTCGAAGCCACTCCATAGCATTCCGACCCTATCAACAATGAATTCCTATCTCGGTACCTTGCAGAGATAAACTGATTAGGTATTCCGTGGGGAATTGTAAGAATTATTTCCTTACATACACAATTACAAAGCGATTATAGGCGTTGTATCTCCCTTGGTGCGTGCACGAGCGTCGTTAGCCGGTTCGAATCAGATTGCGTCGGTTTAAACCAGATTAATCCGGATTTCGATGAATAACTTCAGTGAGGCCGCGAATTTTAAAATGTATTGTTTAAAAGGAATAAACCAAAATCCATATGCACTTTAGAAAGTTCTTTCCTACTCAAAGCCTTGAAGAAATAGTAGAAGGGGGTTGAAAAGTTGGTATTCCCATTTTTTTTTATATTTACTTAGGTTCTACTATAATACAATCGAAAATGCATCATAATATGCGTAGAACACTGCCTAAGATTATTTTTCCCTTTAAATCCTTTGAATCTTTCGGCTACAGTATTAAGTAAGCCACAGTCCTGTTGATAATGATGTTGTTTTGGTCATCTAATTATAACAGTGCGCTGACAGACGCATCCGCTACGCACCGTTGCCGCATTCCCATCCTAGAGAAAAAGTTCGGAATATGCAATATCCTTTCGTTTGACAAACGCATGCGTTACGGTGTATTGAAATACGCGACAGACGTCTAGTGGGAGAACGTGAGATATGTATGTATGTAAGTAAAAAATAAAAAACCAGTAGACGAACTTGAGTTTTGTCAGTCCCCATAATGATTTGTTTCATGTCCATCACGCTTCAAATAAAAGGAAGCGACGACCCTTGCTGATTGGTGGTCTGTTGGCTGGTTGTTTTCAATTTAAAAAATAATAATGATGAGTTTGTGAGTAGATGCCGGCTAAGAATAGCATCACCACATTTTTTACTCATAGGTGTCGTAAGAGGCGACTAAGAGACTCGAGGGTTAGATGTGTATTGCAATTTTAGTCGATGGAGTTATCTGATTGACCCTTAAACTTTTATCAGGCGTGGTGTTAATATCCGTTTTACGGCTGTTAACGCTCTGCCTACTCCGTAACGGATAATGGCGGGATTTATGTATGTATGTATGTATTTGCAACAGCCATTTAGTTGGATTTAGAGCCTACATGGAAATGTTTAATAATAAAATCTTAATCTACTTGTATTTACAAAAGAAAATGACATTCATTGTCTCATGATGCGTCGCGCGTCAAAAAACAAATAAAACTATGTATTATATCGTCAAATTCAACGAAGAATAGCCACGGCAATTGCTGCACAAAACAAGGGATTAAATAGGGATAAGTATAAAAAGTTAAGCAATAATCAGATTATAATGATTTAACTTTGGTTCTGAGGCGAGGCTTGCAAGTGGTGTTGCAGATTTGATGCAAAATTGTACGAGCATCCATATTTTTGTAGACAAATTAATAATAATATACTTGCACACAACAATAACAAAACAAAAACAATACACAGTACAATAAGAGGGCCTTAATGTTAAAGCAGCATTCTCTTCCAGGCAACCTTTGGCATAATCTTTTAGCTTTTACAACTGTCAGCAGCGCCTTAAGTGATTTACGGTTTTCCTTACAATTAGTACTCAAAACTAGTATTCAAATACAGAAATCATTTCAAGCCCAGCACTAGCCAACAAAGAGATAAATTTTTCTAAAGAAAAATAGGACGATACAGAATATGTTTTAGTTCAGTAATTCCATTCTACGGTTCTCCCACTTGTTGTATTTTTTATGCACCGTAACGCATGTGTCTGCCATGAAAGAATATTGCAAATTTCGATCTTATTTCCAAGTCGTTTGGTAGTCGCATCCGTAAACGCACCCTGGAATAAGATCGGAATTCGCAATTTCTGTTCATCTGACAAACGCATGCGTTACGGTGCACTAAAAATACGCAGCGACAAGTGGGAGAACCGCCAAAATTGTTCATCAGGTTTCAATGCTAGGTGGTTCTTCCAAGATACTTGTAAAATTTCATCTTAAATATTAGCGTCATAAAATTTAAAATTCATTTCATACATTGGCTCTAAGTAGAAAGTTTATTTCAAGTTTCCAATATCAGTTCCTCGTAGCATTACCCGTATTACTGAAGTTTTCTCATTTTTATCGACATGTGAAATAAAATACGCTTCTCCCTCACCTTTTAGTAAACTTCCGGTAGTTTCGTGCCGGAAGGAGCAACCTTACCGGCCCCTGGCTAGGAATAGTGATGTGTTTTGATAAACAATATAACAATTGCTACTTCCCGTCAAAAACCTTGGTAAATTTTCTGCCGAGGGCAGGGTTTGAACCTGCGACTTTCGCCATCATAAGTGGCGACGCCGTTTTCGTCTTGGCTACCGCGGCTCATCCATTGCCTGCGGATTTTGCAAGTGTATCTTAATGCAAATCGCGTGGCACGGCTCCATCTTATAGTTTAGTTTTGCAACTAATACTAAGCGTTTTTTTTGCTGTTATTGCGGTTCTAATGACTCTTTGATTACTTTTGACTACACGATGTACATTTTCTCTTGAGAAATAAATCTGCTAAATACGACATACATAAATACACATATCACGCCTTTATCCTTTGGGGAAGGCAGAGCGTAAATTGCCGTAAAAACACTATCACCATCGCAACGTCTGACAAATATTTGAGAGCCGTTTCAGAAAAATCGTGTATCACTATAGTGACAGATTATCAGCCTGTCACCTAAATTGTAACACACCTCAAGTCCTTTAGACACCTAGTCGCGTAATGAGGTGATATTTTTCTAAGCTAACATCGCAAGGCGCTTCAGAAAAAAATCTGCTAAATACTTTAATACCAAATAACAGTGGTCTTCATATTGTACAAGAATTACACGCATCACTAGAACTCTACAACAAAACTATATTGTACTGGACTAGTAGACTATTATACGGCTATTTTAAGATTTACTCCAATGCCTTATAGTTAGAGGGTCAAACTATTGTCGTGTAGCCGGAAAATGTTTACACTTGTATTATATAAATTTTTTAGAAAACATTGAGCAAACGAGACTGGAAAAACATTGTTGAAAATAATATAATAGTGCCGGGTGATTCTTTCTTTCTTTTCGTGTGGGACACCGAATCGTCAACGACCCGATGAACCTGTCAGAGTTTTTCATCAACTAGTAGTAGGCCTTTGACATGGTTGTGTAGCGACCACCGTCTAAGAAATCATAGACAGCAACCGGGACCGACGGCTTTGAAATAGCATCACCCCGTTTCTTTCCCGCGGGTGTTGTAGGAAGTATAAGGGACTCGAGGGTTACATGTATTGTGTATTGCAAGTTTTTGGCGATGGGCTTACAACCTGTTACTATAGCGATACACAGTTTTTTGAACGACAAATGTTTGTCAGACGTGGCATGATTGCTCGTTTTTACGTCCTTTTACGCTTCACCTACTCCGCAAGGAATATAGGCGTGATATACGTGTGTATTTAAAACATTATTTAAAAACTTAAATAAACAGCAGAAACTACAGAAAGTCGGTTAGATCGTACAATTTTTATTTGTTTGAAATATTTATATATAATATAATAATATATTAATTTAATAATTTATATAATATCATTTGTATGACCCGTGAACGACCTCCACAGAGGCGCCACTTCACAAAATATATTTCCCTTTATACAAACAATCTATCAGAATATCCAGTATCAAAGTTTTGGTACTATCCTTAAGTAATATTAGAACCTGCAAACTCAATGAAATATTCGCTGTCATTAAAGTTATGGCAATTGATACCAAAAGTAGCCGTTTTTAGGTACTTTTTTCCATAACTTTATTTGCAGCGAATATTTCATTGAGTTTGCAGGTTCTAATTTTACTTAAGGATAATACTAAAAATTTGGGCAGCGGATATTCTGATAGATTGTTTGTAGAAAGAGAAAACTTCTTTTTTGTGCACTGTCAAAGTCGTTGACGGCTCCACTCGCCTTAAATAAAGCTGAATAGGCACTTTAAGCGACGGCGTCTCACTTTGCACAGGCTATCCTAAGCCGGCATCTCAAAGAAACGAAATTTTAAAACTAAATTTCTTGAAACTATTAAAAATATTCGCTTAATTGTCGGAAGACTCTAGATTAAGCCTGTACAGTTAATAAGCGAGTTAAAAGAGAACTTTACCAGTGGAGTATAAAAGACGGCAGTTTTTACATCTAGGAAGTAATTATCTTTCTGAACTTGTACTGGGCTGGATCACGAGTAGAAAAGTCTGTAGGCGTATTTACAAAACGCTGGACTAAGCCAAGTCACATTGATGATAATTTTTACATCAGATTGCGAAAGATTTTTATAAAATTAAAACATTAACAACCACAACAGTTTACTGCTGAACATGGGCCTCTCCTATTTGGCGGTATTTCCATGCTCACCACGCTTGGCGAGCGCAGTGCAAGGTTTTGTATTTCACAGGGAATTGGCGAATAGTTGCCAGTGTATAAGATACGCTGCGTTTAATCCACATAAAAAACTTTAAATCATTTTCATCTACGTCTAATAAATGTGTAGCTTCGTAGTCAAATGCTACGTGGAAATGACCTACGGCGTAGCATTTTAATCAAACTCTTTCAAGCGTTGGAACTGAAATGTAAAATGGTAGTTTCAAACATCGCTTCAGGGTTTTGCCGGAAAGAGGAGTGATCATTTGAGCAACTTTTTTCATTATCTCGAAGAACTCGAATACTTTTATAGTCCTATTTCGCTTTAGTTGTGATTTCCTGTTCATGTTATGCGTTTACATTTAAACTTGCCTAATGTTTTGTTTTACTTTGAATGTCTTTTTAAATTTGTGTACCATTGGTTTGTGACCTGGGTAGTTAGACTATGTGCGGAAAGAGAATAGGCGTGGAAATTGAGGGCGCATCTGTGCCTCAGTATGATAAATGTCATAGCAATCTATGAAAAATGATAAGTTCACTTTATTGCCACACCTATTCTTTCCATGCAGACTCTTATATTATTACAACGCTAAATTATTCCACACATTGGCTATAAGCAGACCCCAAAAGACCCTAATCGTTCTCCCAGATGCACGTTTTGGCGCCGGCTTGGAATAGCATCACCCCATTTCTATTCGTATGTGACTATGGGATGAATCCAGGGCATGGGCCGCAGCGCTACCTGTAAATATATCACGCTGCACTGCGCTCATGCCTGTATCTCTAATAGTTTAGCTGGGCTCTTGGTGTGATAAAAAAAAAGTGATAAAATGTAGTCTATGTCCGTTCTCGGTATGCTAGCAATCTCTGTGCCAAGTTTCATGAAGATCGGTTCAGCGGTTTGGCCGTGAAAGCGTAGCAGACAGACAGACAGACAGAGTTACTTTCACATTTGTAATATTAGTGTGGATTTTTTTTACCATACAACAACAACTGACAGGTGCGACGGATGATGGCAATTTCGGTATTAGCAAAAAAAAACTTCGTTTCATTTCTCAACTTTATCGCAGTAAGAGCCTTCTGATTAAGGCATTACGCGTCTCTAATTTCCATCAAACTGTAATTTATACTTAGGTAGAATGCATTAAAACAGTTTTTTATACAACTGTTTTCGAGTTCATAATTCGAACATTATGAGACGAGTGTAGACAAAGTATTTTCTCATGTGAAGTTATTCAGTTCATGGTCCCATTGCACTGCACCCTATCAATATTCTTGAGGCTGTCCCTTACACCTTGTAGTAGTTTCCTATGATTATGCCTGTATGGCAAAACTAGCGTGAGTTCTCATGTAAATAAACGCCAAGTAACCGATTAGTTTTTGTGTAACCTCGTCAATTAGCACGGCCCGCTCACGTGACGTCATACTTATGACGCAATTTGTAGTAAAAATTGTGTTTCGTGTTACTAAATTTAAAGTTAGACACTTTTTTTCTTTCAAGCATAAAGATTTTAAATAGACCTAAGATGTTTGAATGAGTACAAACTGCGTTTTTGCATTTAATAAACTTTATGAAGATAATTAAAAAAGATTTTTGAATCTTGTTAGAATGTTTTAAGGTATTTTTTTCTTACAGCCCTAAAGATTAATTACTAAACACAACAAAATAACACTTTTGGATTAGCTTATTTAGTTACTATGTTATTTATTTAGCCTAAGTTTTGTAAATAGTTTTCCCTAGTTTCTTAGTCTTTTCCTACAATTAAAACGAGTTTTTACCTTATAAATTATTTTTATTTGGTTATGAACAACATATAGATTCTTATATTCTAGTACCTAATTATTAGGTACTAGAATATACGAATCTTGAACATGCATATGATCCATAAAAAAACATTGACTAGTATGTTTGTAATTATTTTAATCCGAAAATATGGTCTTTTTGTTCACAACTAATTTCCAAGACTATTTATTCTGTCATTTTAAGTATTAGACCGGGTCTATCGCGATAGTATTTAGGTAAATATTAGTAATTTACCTGTGTCCCGACGTTTCAAAACAGTTTCATGTATTGTGGTCGCGGTAAATTACTAATATTTACCTAAATACTATCGCGATAGACCCGGTCTAATACTTAAAATGACTAATACTTAGAATGACTTACGGCCGTTAACGCTCTGCCTACCCCGTAAGGAAAATAGGCGTGTTTAACGTATGCATGTGTGCATTGCTGTGGTCCCTATGGCTAAATTAACATCAGTGTAGCCTTGGAGTTACACACGAGGAATAAATACAATTACTTCTTTTCGTGTGGGACATCTAGTTGCCGAACCAATCGACAAACCCTGGTTTTAAAGTTTTCCAACCGCTTGCTACTACCAAGTGGTAGGCTCTGCGTAACGACTACGGTCTAAGTAGGTAATCATAGTCAGCAACCGAACCGGCGGCACACGGTGCCCTCCGAAGCACAGAACCATCTTTCTTACGGACAGTCAAGTCAACCTGCAATGTCCTAAGAAGACTGGGAACAATTTCACAAAGTGATAAATAACATCAACTTTATGAGTGTCTCACCGGGAATCAAACCCAGAACTTTTGCGCCACATTACCACTGAGCCATATCCGCCGCCCAACTCATAGTATACCATACAAAGCAAGTGAGGGTGCATGAAATAATACTTGGCAATGAAACGGCACAAGGAATAAATCGAAAGGAAAGATGAATTTTTATGTTATATTTCTTTGATATATGCCCTCGATGCGGATGCGTAGTTATTCTTTTCTTTGTGAATAAGATGTTATACTTAGGCTGGAGGAGTATCAGTGGGTTATTTCTTGAAACACGTAACCAAAGTAAAGTACCTAAATATAATAATAAATAAATAAATATTAATTTTTCAATAACCCGTACCATAGTTTACCTGCGCACACCATGTCCTCTGGATTTCTCAAAGGTTGACTGGGAGAGATCCCTTAGTGGGATAAGTCCGCCTTTGTGCCTTTTCTTTTCTGTTATTTGTGTTTTTCTTTGTGATATTTATTTGGTGCAATAAAGTTATTACATACATACATACATAAATACCTACTGACTTTAAAATAAAATAAAAAATATATGTTTTATTTCAGTCACAGACCCATAATTAATTACACAATTTACAGTTGGTAGTACTTAAAGTTAAATAGTAAAATTCAAAGAATTGGTTACAAAATAAAATAAAACAAATAATTAAAACAATATTTACAAGAATGTAGGTATGTCAAATATATATATATATATATATAAAGGAACAGCATAACATTAGTTATGCTGTTCCTATGTTAATGTTATCAATCAGTCATTGAATGAGGTTCAAAACGTGTGGATGTAGGCATTTTACATTATATCATCATTTTTCATAATGCTACAAAATGATGGCAAATTTTGACAGCAAGTTTTGTTAATAAATGAATAAATTCACCTATAAATAGTTTATGCAATTGTCATATATTGCGGTCCTGCACCACCAGTCTCTCAATCGAGTGCTCATTTCTGGATATGTGGCCAAAGAATTGTAGTATTTGTACTTATACAGTCAACGAAAGCCGTTCCTTTAAGATAGATATACATACACATACATATCACGCTTATAATCCTTTGCGGGGTAGGCAGAGCGTAAACGGCCGCATAGAACGGACATTTACCATTTACACCACGTCTGACAAACATTTGAGGGTCATCCGGAAAATTGTGTATTGCCATAGTGACAGGTTGTCAGCCCATCGCCTAAAATTGCAGTACACACCCTCGAGTCCCTTAGTCGCCTCTTACGACTCCCATGGGTAAGAAATGGGGTGATGTTATTCTAAGCTGGCGTCACACGTCAGTGCGAAAAGCCGACAAAGGTATCTTCAACATGCGCCTCCAACACCACATCTCAAGTGCGTCGATTAAAAGAACCGGCATAACGCATTTCTGCAGTTTTATCATTTTTTTATAATTTTTGCTGATAAAAAGCAAGACCATAAAATATGCAGATATATTTTTGATCAATTAAGATCATACACTTTCAATTCACAGAAACAATGATGCATGACATTTGTATTGATGAATGACCTCAAAGGGCAACTCCTGTAACCATTTAAGGACCCTTATGGTCTCCCGAGTGTACTTACAGCTGAAGGTATTTAATCTAATCTCATCTAATCGAATGTACGCCCGAAAAGATCTTGGCCGTTAGATTGGAATACACGGGAACATTTTCTGCTTCTGAACGTCGCATAAGTTTGTATCTTTTGTATTTTACCTAGTTCAAGTTTTGTTAATAAATGCATGCACTACTTTTTTATATCTGTCAATTTATAATGTGTAAACATAGTTTTATATTGAAATATTTTATCATTATCTTTAATTTGGCAAAAGTGGCAAAAAGCTTATGCGTCATCTGATCCCTAAAAGTTTGGGCATTATTTCGAATACTTCTAGTTTCTGGAAAAAAAATCCTATTAACTCATTTTCATATGTTGTCTGCTCAAAATTAACATGAGTAAGTCAAATCAGTGCTATAAGATTTCGATTCACTCCAATAGCGTCTGTCAAACCCATACTAGAAGACATACAAAAAAATGGACCTTATGTCAAAGAATTTGCCTAAATTGGCTTATTGGAGTAACGTGAATATAGTCAGACGACCTGCTTACCTGAAATCGACCCTCATTTGAAATTATATTGTTGTCTTTCACTGCCTCTGTGGCAAAATTATTATATTTTCAATTTCTAACGGTCTTATTACAAAAAACATAAGCTTTTTGACAGCGACCAATTGTATAGAAAAATATGTTCAATACTGCCTAAAAATGCGTCTTACTTTATAGTAATAGTACGGTGAGTATATTGCAAGCGTTCCCGTACACAACACCGTTCCGTACATTTCACCAGTTTACTCCCCAGGTGAGCGTAAAACGAATGAGCTTCCCCGGCGAAGGGAAACGGACGGACAAGCCCCGACTCGTTGTTTAATTTCTCTTGCTGTTGTTTGTTTGTTATTTATGAGGACTGTTTGTTTCTTTGAGCCCTCATTGGGTAGTTTCTTTTTAAGTGTTACGCAAAAGCAAGATGTATGGGGTGAAATTTTACTAGAGACCGATAGCGAAATCTCAGGACGGGTTGGTGATAAGGAACAACTTTCCCCAAGGAACATAGGTTTAAATTTGAAAAAAGTGAATAAATTAGTTTTTAAGTTGATACTTGGGTCCGAAGTTTGTAATCGATAGCGTATTAGTCGCATGGTTTTGGTCTTTTCGTATTATGCATAGTTTGTCAAACTCCTCTTACGACTCCCACGGGTAAGAAATGGGGTGATGCTATTCTAAGCCGGCATCACACGGCAATCGCCACCGTATTCATACTCTCTATACTCAAACGCGGAAGAGAATTGTGTTGCTCGCCTGAGCAAGCTATTTATTCGCTTGCGTGCGCACACTAGTTACGGCTACTAAGTGAAAATAACAAAAGAAACGATAAGCGACTGCATTAAGACCGTGTCCCTTTGTGTTGCTAACTTATAGAAATCAAGCAAATGCCTTACCTTTGATGGTTCACGGTAATGCATCCATGAGTAAAAGAAAATTTAAGAAATGAATAAGAAACTTTTTTTTTTCTTTATTTGTTTCTTATTGTAATTTGAAGGTTGAATCCTAAATCATCATCATACACACATATCACGCCTATAATCCCTTGCGGGGTAGGCAGAGCGTAAACAGCCGCAAAAAACGGCCATTTACACCACGTCTTACCAATGTTTGAGGGTCAGGTATTTGGAATATTGTGTATCGCTATAGTGACAGGTTGTCAGCCCATCACCTAAAATTGCAATACACACCCTCGAGTCCCTTAGTCGCCTCTTACGACTCCCACGGGAAGATATGGGGTGATGCTATTCTAAGCCAGCATCACACGGCACAATTTTACTCATCACAATCAATCGAAAAATCGTCGTTCTCTCTCGCTAGTGAGCACACCTATGTTAAAACGCTAGTACAATCAATAAATATTTTTAGTAGTTAATTTCGATGTATTGAATGTGAAAATATAGTTTTTGTATAGTGTTCAAAATTTTCTACCGGATGGTGCAAACTGTGTAAAAATTAAATAATTATTTTAAAAGATATTTGCATAATAAATTTAAAAGTGAATACAAAACGGCTGTGCGTGGACCATGACCTATCTCAATATTCGACTCTAAGCAGCGTGTCAAGCGTAAGTCGGCGTATATTTGGGGTCAGTGACCGGCCAACTGGTTGACCTTGCCAAGGGGCGCGCACTCAACAGCATTGAGATCTCGAGACTAGTAGCAGTATTTCACTGCTTTCTCCACAGTGACGAGAGCCGAACGGTTAGAGCGACTGCCTCTCACTACGCAAGTCTCGAGTTCGATACCGGGTGGAAATACGTTTTTATTTTTATTTTATTTTTCCAACTTACAAAGCACAAATGGCGTCTTTTGATAATACCTGCCAAAACTGCAAGGGTAAACTTAAAAGGAATAATTACCTTGTATGCTGTTCCTGCAAAAAAGCATATGACTTGAACTGTGCAGATGTAAGTGAGAAACGCTATCAAATTATGCGTAACGATAGTGAAAGAGATCGCCGTCTTGTGTGGAATTGCAAATCATGCCATAAGCTGTTATATAAGGCAACAAACACAGGGCGTCGAATCTGGGTTGCTCACGAAATGTCAGTGACGAGATATAGCACGAGATATGGAAGTTTCTGGCTCAACGACGAAAAAACGCGCTAACATAGAAATACTTTGAACATTTTGTACTGAACAAATTAACAAAATGCTTCATAACAATCAATGTATACTAAATTATAATTTTGCAAATGTGTGAGTGATGAAAATCGTAAGTCAAAAAATGCAAATAGTTCATTCAAATTCGAATGAAATATCAGAATACGGACCCAAATATCTGTCAATATAGGATAGCTTTCCATACCTATTTTATGTCAAATACGAGATATAGCTTTTTGACATAAAATAAGAAATCACAACATAAACAACACAGAATATTTTATAATTATTTGTTTTTTTTTGGACTTTTCGAAGATATTGGAATGTTTTAGGTGTTTTTCAGTGTGTGTTTCAAGCTTCTGGTGGGAACAAACCTCAGGATGTATAGCACAAGCAGCCAATATGGACCCAATTGATCCATCCCAAATACCTTGCCTGCTTTGTCCTAATACTTCGAACAAAACTTACGAAAAGCCATGGTCTGGCCATCCTACTGCCTGGCCTGGCCACACTGGACGTATACACCGCCCCCCTGCTCAAGATGATATCAATAGCACCTACAGCGAATTCACAGTCCCATCCCAGCACAGCTCTTTCCCTGCAGCTTCCTCACTCTTTGACGACCTCGCACATCTCAAGGCCATCGTCCCTGTGTTTAAGCACATATCAAGAGGTGCTTGATGTTTAGCTGCTGAAAAACGAAGCTCTAAAATAGAGAAATGCATGCTTTTCGCATACACATCATTCAGTGTGCTAGACTAAGTGGTTATTTAACCACCAATGTGAAGCACAACGTAGACAGTGCTCCTCTCTGCTTGGAGGCCTCGTCAATCCAGTTTTTCAAAGACCCATTTCAGTGTAAAAAAGAAATGAAACTAAAATGTATGACGGAGATTTGAGAGGAGCGGTCAGAATCCTTACGTCGGACTACGGAGTGGCTCCAGCAGATTCATTCAGACAAGCACCCACCTACGACCAATTACGATCCCAGACAAGCCAAACCCCACCGCGCGTCACCTTGCTGTGTCCCCCTGATGACGTGATAACCCATCTATGGTCATTTCACTCTGGCTCTGCAGCTGGCCTGGATGAAATGTGCCCTCAGTACCTATGGAGCTCACCATAAATTGAAGGCACGGCGACAGTGTCTCTGGGCCAAGTATAGAGAATATTTAAAGCATAGCAATTGTAAACATGCTAAATTTATTAAATACACATAAAATAGATGCATTGTAGTTTGTATATCAGAAAATTTTAAGTAGCTTGTTCCTTTTTACACAATCCTAAGACCTAAACTGAGTTTATGCTTTAAGATCGATTTCTGCCTCTAAAACAGTCGTGTTTTTGTAATCATATTTTTTACTTTACATCACATACATACATTTTAAATTATATTACACATCATCACATCGCATCAGCCTACGGCAGCATTCCACTGCTGGGCATAGGCCTCCCCCAGGGTACGCCATAAGGCACGATTTCCCGTTTTTCCCTTGAGTCACTTCTTTTTCCTCTTTTCGTGTGGGACATCGAGTCGTCCAACGACCCAATGAACGAGTCGCTACCAGCCGCCGTCTTTTATTCGATACATCTGGACGGAGGGTGTCCAACGCTACGCTTGCCAAGGCGTTGCCTCAACTCGAGAAACCGCTTGCTTAAAATTAATTTTAATATTTTTTTATTTATTTAACCTCGCAGTGTTAGTGCTACATACATCCGGTGTTGGTGCTACCTAAAACAAGTGGCATTTACAAAAAGTGTACTTGATGATTTCTTCTAGGACCACGAGAACCACCGGCACCGTGTAGAACCACCAGTGGTTCTAGTCTAGTGGTATCATCAAACTGTGGTTGCCTATGTGTATCTATTACGGTGGCAACATGTGGAAGTTAAAGTAAAACAAATCGAATTTCAAATTAGTTCATTGTATTTGATAAATTTTCCTAGAATATAACTTTTTAAAAGGATCAATAGTTTAACTTGATATCTTAAAGTGCGGCTGATAACACCTATCCATCTAATAGAAATCATAACTTGTCAATGTATGAAAATCCTGTTTTGGCTGAGAGTTTTTATCGCATCTGATGTGTTCTTCTTGCTCGGCGTGCACTACAATTTTTGCAACGATACTTTCGGACGAATTACGCTGCAAATTGAGTGAAATGGCAATACTGTGCACCACTATAGGGTTTCCTGGAGACAGCTGCGCTGCAATGAAAACATAAAGTAGTTAATATCTGGTAAACATAAGCTTACCATCAAACAAGTGAACCAATATTCCGCCGGATTTTTAGGCAAAATCTGGGATTTAATGAGCCAACACACACAATCACTCCTCCTAAACATTGTAGGAACTAAAATTGTGTGTGATCATCATCAAAGTAAAAAGATATATCGCTCTGGCTACCAGTTTTTTTTTCTAATAGAAGATGGTAATGCTGGAATGTTGTGCATTGGGAAAGCTTCAAGGCTTTCACTAAGAGCCCTTATGATGCCTTGTTACAGTTTATTCGCCAACATACGTATATTTAGGCAAAAGAAACACGCAAAACTTTTATTTCACGTTTGTTATTGTAGACTATGTCAACGTCAATAGGTAAAATGACAACTGAATAAACGACAGCAACGACATTTTGTGATTCTTTGACATGACATGATTTTACCAAAAAGAATTTGGTAAAATAGTTCCGTTCACGGTTGTTTCTACCTTTTATTAATAAAAATTTATTTCTCTTTCAAGTTGCCATCACGTTTCCTATTATTATTATTCTAATATAGTAATTCCGCTAAGTGTAATATAAGTTTGTGATTCTTTGACATGACATGATTTTACCAAAAATAATTTGGTAAAATAGTTCCGTTCACGGTTGTCTCTACCTTTTAATAATAAAAATGTATATATTTTCAAGTTACCATCACGTTTCATATTATTATTATTCTAATATAGTAATTCCGCTAAGTATAATATAAGTATGGCGATACTCAATTTTCAAATGTTCGTCAGACGTGGCGTAAATGTCTGGTTTACGGCCGTTTACGCTCTGCATACCCCACAAGGGATTATAGGCGTGATATATGTATGTATGTAAAGCTTGAGACGGAAGACCGTGTTGCTCAAAAATGCGAGCCGGTTTTCTATTAGGACATTACAAAATTGTTATAAAAAAAAGAAAATTGTGTGATACAAATTTCTTTTTTTACAATGACGGTTCATGACGTCAATAAGTGATATGATAATACTATCCTACATTGAATAAAGAATTTCAATTTCAATTTCAATTTCAATTTCAAAGATGTAAAGCAACCGACTGTCAAACGTTACAATATAGAACTGTGATAGTCAACATTCACACAAATTATGTCAATTCCTTCCGGGGGAGGCAGAGCGTTAAAGACCGTAAAAAATGCCCTTCATCATCACGTCTGCTAAAAACTTTATGTTTTTTCAGAAAATTGTGTAGAGATGTAGATAAATTGTTGGTCCATAGCCACCAATTGTTATACGTAGTAGCTAGGAACGTGAAGCCAGTCCCTTGGTCACCTCTTACGTATCTACTGAATAGTATGAGTTCTTACGTTTGTACGGTGGATTTTTCCTATTAAGAAGTTTATATGTGCCAAACCGCAATATTTTTAACTAATCTACGACTACACTCTCTAAAAACGATGATAATTTATTGAATTATGATTATTCTTTCAAAGAGAACATACCAATTAAAGACTCATTCTGTTTTTACTTATAATCCTTAATAAAGATATAAATCTACTGCTTAGAACTCCTATGGGTTTCATTTTCAGATTTTAAGTATCTAGAATAAAACTTCTTCTTCGTGTTCAGTTCCATATAATTTTTTGACAAAATTTTGTAAAGGCTACAGCACTCCTAGTTGCCGTATTCAGATCCTCTCTGCTATTGTTTGAGATGGGGCTCCACAGACTCAATTGGTCTGCGTTTTATCCATGAAGCCTCATTTGCCGTGTTCACCCTGCAGTGGCCAACTTGACCGACGGTGTGATGAAGCCCACAGGAGCCGGCCAACGGGGGTACCACAATTGGTCCCTGCCTTGCGGCGCATTGTCTGTAGCAGATGTATTCCTCATAAGCTTTTTCGGCTTTTCAAACGAGCGCGAGACATTGAGTAGTTGTCCAGTGGGTGTCGTGTATCTGTTTCTTGCTTCTGTTACTCCAATGCACAAACTACTTCTCACCGGACGTCTGTTGGCGCTATGTCTGCTTAAGGATACAGCATATTTAGAGGAATAGGTTTGATGTTCTAGAATAAATAAAGTATCGTAAATCGTAATAGTAACAAACACAGACATTATGCCACTAAACTTTAAAAAATTCGCAAAGATTTCTGGGAACTGCAACGAATGCATAAATAAACCTAGCATAATAAGAGCGATTTTATTAGCGACTGAAAATAGTAAAAATCGTAGTAGGGCTAAAGTATTTGTTAGTACCTTAACCAAATGCATTTGTACAGTTTATCATCTTCTTCTGCAAAAAATACATTATGATGTCTTCTCGGGCCGGCTGGAACATTAGCTAGCCCAAAGCTAGCGGGTTTTTCCAGAAAAAAACTAGCCATTCACTTGATTCTTCTTTATTATTATCATTTGTGAAAATTACTTTCCTTTTGTTTGTTTTGATATTTTGTTTACATTCAACATATTGAATGACCGGAATGAACGATATTTGAAACATTAGGCTGAAATGTTTTCTGTTTCTTCTGTTGCCATTAAACTGAAGGGGATGGAGAAACCAATTTGGTTCAGATACTGGCCAGAATCTCAGAATAGGGCCATATCTCGTTTTTGACATTATCAGCTGATTTTGATTGATATTTAGCCGCTCGCATGTGCGGTTTATAGCTTACAATATGATCCTACATTGCTGGCTCTAAAGAAACCCAGTGTGATTTTGGTAACAAAATCCGTAATGTATAAGGCCAAAAGCGTAACCGAAGCCAGAACCGCTATATCTCGTTCGATATATGGCCTCAGATTTGGCCCCCAGGACAGGGACGTGTCACTCCTAAATTAGTACCACAAGACAAAAATAAAAATAAACCAAACCTAGATGCGCTTAATCCAGATGTAAATATTCAGCTACTTACGGCCGAGTCTTCAGCACAACTGAACATTGTAAACCTTGCACCAGGGTCAGTAAATATTGACACGGAAACTGCACAAAACCAAAACACTGCGGTAGCGAAGGAGGGCATTAATGTTGCTTTGCAGAACTCATTTGAATTGCTGCCAACTGACGATGACAAAAGTTCTGATATTGATGACTCTCATGTGTTGACTAAAGATGACATTTCAGAAAAGTCTTATTCCCCTCAATCTGAGGGAAATATGTCCAGATTGCAATCAAAGTTTCTATCAAAAAGCACGGACACTATTCTGAATGGGACCGAAACATTAATAGAACTGAACGAAGAGCTTATGCAAGTAAAGGCTGAACTGCTAAGTACCCAAGACGAGCTAGAAAACACAATCATAGAGAACATGGCGCTTAAATCAGAAATCAAGACATTATCTTCAAATGTCGCGACACTGAAAAAATTATGCTTGCAATCTACGTCTGACCAACTACATGGAACACCTATCAGAGATTTACGAAAAAGGACAGCAAATAGTACTACTAAGAAAAAACATCGCAGGCGTACTACCAAAGCGAATGATTTCAATTCTGAAGAAGAAGTACAAAAACCATTCTCTCTTATATACCTCACCGAAATTGAGAAATTGCAGGAACTCATCACAGCTCTAGAAGTCAATCTTGAGACTGCTAAAACAGAAATAAAGACCTTAAACCAAGAGATCGACCTATTGAGATCAAAATTACAACAAACTGAGATATCTACGAATTTCTCATCAACATCAAATGAACAACATAAGTCTGCGGGAGGCTCATCACCTGGTCATCCTACTATTGATGTTGAGGATGATAGAAATGAAAAGGGTCCACCGAATGGAGTAGAAAAATCTGCTTTAGGCTCGCCACCACGGAATCCAACTTTAGAAGCTGAAGCTGAAAAAAGTAAAATGAGTTTAAAAACAGGAATAAAAAAATCTGAACCTACTAAACTAATTGTGTTAGGAGGTGAAGAGTGCATAGGACTATCTTCAGCACTTATAAATTCACGCCTAAATAGTCCATATGGAAAATATAAAATAGTCTCATTTGTAAAACCTTTTGCACAAAGCAACGAAATACTTAAGTCCTGTGATGCATTTAACATTAATCCAACAGACTATGTCATAATATCAATAGGTGCAAATGATACAAATCCTTTAAAAATGATGATCGAGTTGAGTGCCCTACTCAAAAATCTATCTTGTAATGTAATATTATTAAGGGTTCAAAAACATAACCATCTTAACGAAAAAAAAGCAAACGAAATCTTGCAGCAATTTGCTTCAGTATGCACAAATGTTAAGTTCGTAAACTGTGTAAACTTTGGGACAAACAGGTATCAAGTCTGTAATGATATAAATTTAATACTGGACATTGATTATTACACCAAAAAATTCCTAAACTTTAAGCCCTTTACTAAACCATGCTTCAAACAGGACAAAAATCTATCAAAAGATTATGAAAAAACTGTTTACAAAAAAGGAACGATACCATACTTTTTTAACAAAATAAAAAACAAACAACGTGACCCTCAATCTACAGACACAAATAACAAAAATAAAGAAAAAGAAAATTCTAATACAGACAAAAAAGGAACAATTCCATTTTATTTCAAAACTATAGGGTTACAAAATAAAACAAAAAATCACCTTAACTTGTCACAAGAAGATAACATTATTAAAGAAAAAAACGTAAATATCACTAATAAATACTTTTTTCGTGAAACATAAAGAAACACCTATGTTTACGGTATTTCATCAAAATATTCAGGGGCTTTTATCAAAACTCGAACTTTTAGAAATAACCTTGGCAAAACTAAAATCTAAAGTAATTCCTGATATCTTATGCTTTTCAGAAGCATTTGTCAGGATCGGTGATGAAAAGAATGTCATACTGAAAGACTTTATATTAGCATCGTCTTTTTGTAGGCAAAAAAGAAGAGGTGGTACCTGCATCATGATTAAAAAAGGCATTGACTATAAAAAGCTTAACACTTTTGACAGCCTTGCTAAAAAGGATGTCTTTGAATGTTGCGCAGTAGATATACCTCCCACTAACACTGTAGTTATTTGTATCTATCGTATCCCCACAAGGAATAAAGATGATCTAACAGATTTCTTTAATAGACTTCAAGAATTACTTTATAAGTGTAGTTGTAAATACCCAAGAAGAAAGATTGTCATTGCAGGAGATCTAAATATCAACACTCTAAAAAATGATAATGTCACAGCAGATTATATTGACATTTTGGCCAACTATAATTATAATTCCCATATAACAGAACCCACTAGATATCTTTCATGTATTGACCATATTTTAAGTAACAGAAAAAATCCAACAGGCGTGGTAATGCCACTTGGCCTTTCTGACCATGAAACTGCCCAACTACTATATATGCCAATCAAACATAAGCCTCGAATACCAAAAACAATTTATAAACATAGAAGACTATATACAGCGGAGAACATCAAAAAGTTTAAAATGTATTTGGCTAGTCTATCTTTTTCTGATGTTTATGCTCACTCTATTCTCAATGATGCCTTTGTTAAGTTTTATGATATGTCTTGCTTGCTGTATAAACTTTGTTTCCCAAAGATAAAAATCAAAATAAATACAACTACCACAATTCGGTGGATCACCAAAGGTATAAATAAAAGCTGTAACACAAAAAATGAACTTAGATTTAAATATTATAAATTAAAAAGCGATGAGGTAAAAAATACATATCGATGCTATGCGAAAATGCTAAAAAATTGTATTACAGCAGCAAAACGGAATACAAATAACAAAATTATACAAAAAAGTAAAAACAAATGTAGAGCTACCTGGAAAGTAATTCAAAGCGAAACAGATGACAAATGGACAAATAATCATATAAAAGTAATCAAACTTAATAACAAATGTATAACTAAACCAACAGAAATAGCATCGACCTTTAATGAACATTTTATTTCTCAGACTAATAAATTAAATTCTAATATAATGATAACTAACTCCAAAAAATCAATTCCGAATTCAATATATTTACAACCAATTAATGAAAATGACATAATAAAAATAATTATGACATTAAATAATACAAATGCTGTAGGACACGATGAAATATGTACCAATGTTATAAAGGCCTGCAAGGAAGAAATTGCTTCAGTTCTGGCGTATTTAATAAACCTTTCCCTTGCAAGTGGAGTATTTCCAGACTTACTAAAGTTGTCGGTCGTTAATCCTTTATACAAATCAGGTGACAGTTTTGACATGAACAACTTTCGTCCTATAACATTGATACCTATTTTTTCAAAAATATTTGAAAAGGTTATGTATGCAAAGTTAATAAAATTCTTAAATAAATACGAAATTCTAAAACAAGACCAATATGGCTTTCAGAAACAAAAGTCCACCACTCTTGCAGCTTTTCATCTGGTGAATGAAATCTTGCAGAGCACAAATAAGAAACTTTTTACGACAGTGCTCTTTCTAGATATGTCAAAGGCTTTTGACTTTGTCTGTCATAAGCTACTACTAGCCAAACTTGAACATTATGGAATACGGGGCCCGGCCCATAGCTGGTTAACTAGTTATTTACAGGGCAGAGAACAATGTGTTGAAATATCGTCTATGGATTCTAAAAATGCTGTACATACACACAGATCTGTGTACAAAGCTAACGAATTCGGCGTACCACAGGGAAGTGTCTTAGGTCCTTTGTTATTTTTAATTTATATTAATGACCTTCCTGAAGTGACTAATTACAGATCAATTTTATTTGCCGATGACATATCAATTATAGTGACTTCAAATATTAAAAATAATACAATTAATCAACATGAAATTGACATAAATAATACAATCTCATCAATAATAGAATGGTTAAATAAGAATAATTTAAATATTAATATAACTAAAACAAATTTTATAAATTTTAATAATCTGAATCCTAAACTAAACATAAAATATAAAACTGAAAATATTCAACATGCAGAATCTGTGAAATTTCTAGGCATTTTCCTTGACAAAGAATTAAATTGGAAAAAACAAGTAAATCATGTGTGTCAAAAAATAAATCGATTCAGTTTTCCTCTTTATAAACTCGCAAAATCAGCTTCACTGGAAACAGCTATGACAGCATATTTTGGTTATGTACAGTCTGTTTTAAAATATGGCTTAATTGTGTGGGGAAACAGCACTGATTGTAATGATGCTTTTATCGCACAGAAAAAATGTATTCGTTCTATATGTTGTGTAGAGCCTTTGCATTCTTGTAAATCACTGTTCAAGAAACTAAATGTACTTCCACTGCCTTGCATGTATATATTCGAAATTGCAAAATTCGTTAAAGAAAACCTGCATTGCTTTAAAAAAACTACAGATATATGTCCCAGAAATACAAGGAATCCGGATAGGCTAGTACTTGGTTTTGTCCCAAAAACGACACGTTTTCAGAAAAACTGTTTTAATATGTGTATTAAAATTTTCAACAAAATTCCATCGCATATCAGGCAATTACCGCCAAAGCAATTTAAATTTGAAATGTACAAATGGCTTAGTACGCAGTGTTTCTACTCCGTAAAAGAATATTTAGATTACAAAAACTGACTTCGAAGATTTTATATAAAATATTTGCATGCTGTAATTATTTGACATGGCTGATTGGGAGAATCTAAAATTATTTTACCATCTATGTACTGTACCCTAGTCTAAGCAAATAAAGTTATCATTTATCATTTATCATCATCATTTATCATTTATCATTTATCATTTATTTATCATTTATCAATTTTTATAATTAGGGATTGTCAAATCCAAAATAAACACAACTTATATCCGTTTAAAATTGTTTTATTGTTATATGTAGTTTAGTTCAGTGTTTACGGTGAACCGGTAAAAGACTTAGAAAGATGAAAAGTATATTAAAATTTGACAAATAAGTCGGCAACTGTTTCGTTTTCGATTCAGCTCTACAGGTAAGGTAATCTGCCTTACTACAGTTAGCATGCAACTGCGTCTATATGGACTACTGGTGCGAATCTGCTAAGCATCGTACTCTTTGACGAGTTCAGCGTAAAAACTGAATGAAACTACATAAAGTTTAGCCATTGCCCCACTCGGGTGCAAGAATCTTATCGTAGAGGACGAAACTCAAACACAAGTGAAAATCATATCATGAGACCGATGCCTCGCAGATTCGCACCAGTAGTCCATATGGACGCAGTTTCATTCGCTCATCGTCTTTGCAAGTCTAAAAGAAAATGGCCGGCCAGCGGACGCAAATATTAATAAGTCATCACCTAATTATAAAATGAAGTCGCTTTCCGTGTCCCTATAATGTCCCTTTGTATGCTTAGATCTTTAAATGTACGCAACGGTTTTCTTAAGTAGATAGACTAATTCAAGAGGAAAGTTTTTGTGTATCATTCAAGCCAGGGTAAAGTCTTTTTCCCGCGCGAAAACGGTTGGTAGCTGGTGGAACCGCTGCTCGGGCCTCTGGTATAATTTTTATGATATAATTCTCTGGTATAATTTTATGGCTGAGGATTGTATTGGGCCGAAAACTACACTTTTAAGGGATGAAACTTTTCGAAATAAAAAAGAGAACTTTTTATGGAGGCGCAGATTAATTTTACTTATACCTTAAATGAGTAATTTACAGGAAGTAGACAGGTCATTTACTTCACAACAAATATGTGAGAAAAACCCAATTTCCTAAAATACAGTTCTCGACTTGCAGCAGCAGTTGGCAACTTTACTGCGTGCACTGAAAACTAAAACTAATTCAAAAATTGATGGATTTCCGATATTGAAAATTTGAAGCAGCGAACTACCCCCATATACGTAACAGTGAAATAGAGGTGGTGTTATTCAGAGCCATTCTGCGGCAGGTATGGAGTTACTTGGCTTTCTGCCAAACGGAAAATCAGTGACTTACTGACTTATGAAGTCAGAGTAAAGTGCTTAGTTGGATCCGGTTGTCAGACGATAGAAATTTAAAACGCAACGCCTTGACCGACTGGGCTACCGCGGCGCGGCTAAGATGACCTTTGCAAAGTTATTCAAGTCTAGTGTATTTTGTAATGCGTGGCATGGCTCCATCTACCGGGATACTTTTGCAACTGTTTAATAAAAAAAACTGGATACTGATTACATAAACCGACAAATCCAAATTGCAGCTGTCATACCTACGTTGTAATTTTTGTTTGCCACAAACTGTGTGCGATATAGATAATATTACCGTGGCCTTATCTACTTGTGGGTACAAATAACGCGGTTCTCCCACTTGTCATCCGTAGCTGCGTATTTTTTACAAGTCGTTTGACAGACGCATTCGTAAACGCACTGTAGCCGTATTTATATGGGAATATGATCCGGATTCGGCAATTTTCTTTCGTTTGACAGACGCATACGTTAAAGAAACGGAACAATAGACGACAAGTGAGTGAACCGCCTATACCTGTTTTTTTTTGTGACAATGACGTTGTTGTATGATAAAGTCAGACCCTGTTGAAACACATAAAGTCAGTGCTAACTCTACGTTATGATTAGATGCTCATATTGATTGTGCCCGTAGTTTTCACTATAGTACGTCATGATAAAACTAGGAACTATAGATCTTATAGTTTCTAGTTTAGCTTTCTAGGGTAGCTTTTGACTAATCACTTGATAACGTGCTCTACAAGGCACATCGGTTCCGGTTGCAGTCTATGAATAACTTCGACGGCGTTGAAATTAAATTATTTTTTTTCAATGTAAGATAGGTCTATCATTTATTGAAGTCGTGATTCATTATTGTAAAAAAAAAAGAAAAAATAAGTTTTCACTAGGGGAGAGGAAACTTAAAATATTTTTGTCTTATTTCAACCTATATTCCTTGAGAAAAGTTGTTCCATCACCCGCCCGTTTTGAGATTTCGCTATGGGTCACGAGTTAAATTTCACTCTATAGCATTTAATGTATTCACTCTATAGAACTTTTGTATTTTATTCATAACCCAGTCAAGTACCAAACTAGGTAAAATCTGGCCTAACCGCCTTTTATCAGCACGCATTTCACAAGAAATTGCTCTTTTGAATATGTCGACATTCAGTTTAACCCACAACAGGAGTCGATAGCGGCCATCTTCTGGGGCTAAGTAAACTTCCGGCCTTTGCCCGGATATGTTACTTCCGGTGCCCTTTCAGTGTTACCAACAACGCGTTTCAGGGAAATTGTAACGAATTCTGTACTACGTATTTTCTTGTACTATGTTGTACGTCTACTTACTTTTTATGTTTGTTCAAAATAGTTTCTTGTTTCAGAAAGACTTTTGGATTTTAACCCCGGGGCTTTAAATCTACGCCTGACTATGGGAAGCTAGGGCTCCCCGGAGCAAAATAGTTGTAAAAATTGGGTACAATGGCGCATCAGTGGTAACTGGATTAGGAGTCGAAGTGGTCGTCACCGCCGAAATCAGTTGTAGACATCTTCATTATCATTCATAAAATATTGCAAAACTAGCAACCCGACCAATGGTTTCACCCGCTGCTAACTGTTATCCTGCGGAAAAAAAATCATTTTTACTGGAATGAATTATACATAAAAAAAATCCTTCGAATCATATTATCTATTTAAGAAAAACGCATCAAAATCCGTTGCGTACTTTTAAAGGCATACATAGAGACATAGGGACATGTGAATTTCAATTTGTTCTCGATCGGATAGACACGTTGAAGGCTGAACCACCCGATTTTTTGTAGGTGAAAAGTAGGTAATTAAATCTGTCGGTCCCTGGTTATTTTACTTTCTTACGAGAAGATTGCGATCGTTATAAAACCATGCAGAGGCTTAGGACTACTTTTTGAAAACTGACAACATTGTTTATGGGGTCGTTCGTGTGTTAAAAAATTAAAGGCTATCGTTGATCATTTTTTTTTCCAATAAAACAATTCAACAGACTCCACCGCAAGGTCTTTTACGTTTTATATTTTTGCACTTACACGTTTTGGTTTTATTATACAACCTCTTTCGTAAAGTGTCGATAATAATATGATTGAGGTGTGATCAGTAACTTGTCAGCCAGAGGGCGTTATTACTGCGCGGAATCGAAGCTGTTTACGCTTATGTTAAAATATTGGTCATAGGCTAGGAGCCGGACGATGGAATAAGTATTGAAACAACCAAATATTATGTACACAGCATAGCAAAAACACGTAAATCATATACCTTAATACGAGCAATTATTGAATATGCTTTCTATTTCTATATTTATTTATTTATTAATAATATACGGACTGTGAAGGAAGCCCTCCGAATACAGATAGAATGCAGATAGATCATGAAACTGAACAATCATCCGTAGCAAAATAAACAATCAACTTCCAATAAATTATCACGATCAGCTGACTGCCTTTATTATGGGAAATACATATTTTTACGTGACCTAAAATATATTCCTAAGAGAAGGTTGTTCAGTTTAATATTCTGAATGCTACCTACCCTATCAGTATTTGGAGGGCTGTCTCTTACACCCCGTATATATTTTTTATTGTATTCAGGAAATTTATGTTTATTTTTTTCTGCTTCAGATAAACAAACGTTGAAAAGAACAGTTTTTATACGATAGTCTAATAAATTAGTGTGAATTGTTATGTCTTTGTGTCTTGAATGAAGCTGTTAGTAACATAATTATTTATTCCAAAAGTTGCTACTGCATCGCTGTTCTTAGTTAACCCCTAGTGTAGATTCATATTTGAAGTTTTAGTAGTAAGGTTCGAAATCACTGGTACACATGCTACACCGGGGAAGATGAGCCCTTAACATAAATGTAATAAATGTGTGACGAAAAAAAATATATCGAGCTCTGGGACTACAATCTCTTGGCTGTCTCGCGGAATATTTACAACGTATAATGCGGTATAGTCCGGGGATCGACGCCAAATTAGGTGGAATTACGCGAGTCTATAATAACATTCGTGTGACGCCAACTTGATATGATGAGGGAGATTGGGGGAGAAACGGTGGTAAAGGAGTCAGTATAAGAAACAATAATTGTGCAAAAGTTGTTTTTTTTTTCTGTTTATAAACAGGGACACACTTAAGGGATTTTACGAAAACACGAACAAAGTCATTCTTATAGCTTCTCCGGTCACAAAACTCACCCGATACCTTTACGTGAATGATACAGGTAGGTACTTTTACTTCGCCTTAAGGTTGTAACATAGTAATAATATTTTTAGAATCAAAAAAAGAGAGATTAGAATTAAAAAAATACCTACAAAGAGAGCAAGCTTTTACCTCGCATAGGGACTCAGAAACAGGCTAGATAGAAAAAAACTTCTTATAAAAAAATGGTACCAATAATAATTTTGTCAAACTTCGAATCTCATTTCAGACCCTTTGGATGGTTTCGATAATATAATATTTAAAAGGTAATAAATATATTTGTCGTAGTAATATGACAGAATGAGGAATCCATTTGGATTCCTAGAAATTTGTCCAAAAACCAAAATTTGGCAAAATCGTAGACTTCATTCAATCATCTATCAAAAGAAATTCCAGATATTCGGACTAATTTCTAGGATTAACAATGGCCGAATTTCTAAAATTAATTAAGAATATTGCAAAACGAATTTCAAAAGATACTTTTGAAGACTATTATAAAGATCACTTTTATAATAATTAATTGTTTCTTAACAAAGTTAACAAAGAAACAATAACTTACGAAGGAAATAAATCATTAAATTGAATTTCATATATCGGGATGTAAGGGACAGCCCTCCGAATACTGATGGAAATGTATTCAGAACATTAAAGTGAATAACTTTTCCCACAGAACATAGGTCTAAATAAACAAAAAAAATTGAACCTCCAATATAAATTGACCCGGTCGGCTGGAACATTTTGTATGAAGGGAACAAATATTTTTTACATTTTCAACCTTTATTGGCACTGGACCGAGAGACGTTAAAATAAAGGAGAGAGGCCTTTGCCCTGCAATCGGACAATACAGGCTCTAAATAAATATTCTACGAATTGGTCCTAAAAAAGAAGTCAATGGTAAATTTTTGGCGCATAGTGAATGTTGCGTAATAAATGGATAAAGATGGATTAAATTCTATTGCAATATTTCGGTAAATTTTCAATAACCTCTGAAAAGTCTTTCAATGTATGAACTATCACTATCATATGTGAAGGTTTTTTGTTTTAATCTTTGTAGAATTTTATTTAATCATTTATTTCCTTTAGTTATTTTTAAGTACTTATAAATCTGGAATAACGTATCTTTTAAGCATCCACCAATATCCTAACGATTTGTCTAAATTCTTAAATCTGTTTCGGACGATGACAGAAGAAACGAATTTGCTGCGAATTCCTGATTTTGCCATGTTACTGCGACATTAATATCTCTCTCGAATTTAGTCTTGTATTGTGGGTGACTGGATCGTGTGTTAAGGAAATCACTATGAAAAACTCGAAAATCTGATGGGAAACTATTTATTTCCGAGTATTTAAGACACTTTTTAATATAAACACATTTCTCGTTCCGAGCTAAAATTTTACAAACCAACTGAAACTCAACTGCAGCAGTGCTGCCACCACTACTACTAAATAACAAAAAGGTTCGGATACGAAGTTATCATATTGGTTGGTGACATACCCCCTCCCTGGCACATCCTACTACATGGTTACTATGTGCCAATAACTGCACCAACAAACACTCTAGCTCAAAATATAGAGAAAAATAAAAATATGCCAAGTGGTGGTATGTCTAGGTACATATTAAAACATCTAAATTATTATTGTGAAACAAAAATATTTTGTACCTCTATCTTATCTTAAGATGAGCTCAAAAACAATTAGCTAAACTTCTAGGAACAAACTTTCAAAGGTTAGCTCTAAGACTGCTGATAAAAAACTAAACATATAATGTGTCAGTTAAGCCTTGAGCTACAAACAAAAACATTTGTTATGAAAACTTACATAACATACACTTAGATAGCATAAGATACTATGGGAGGAAATGCATCTGTCCAGCCCTACGAGACAAGCTCTTGGGATCGGCTAACCACTGGCCAAATGCATTACCTCCGTAAGCTGCAGTCTCCTAATACAATTGAGAGTTAATACATCAGAAAGACAAATATGCTACGAAAATGGGAATATACTCACAACATTTTCTATAACAGTATATGGACAGTCTGTACTAAGTTGTAGTTTTTTTTTTTTTATCTGAAATTGGTAATGTTCTTTCAGCCTGGTAACTGAGGTGAATAGTTACTCCCCCTCCCTGTCGCGCCTCGGTGACACATATAGGCGTGACATCACCTTGTACAAACAATTCACTGAAGTGATAATATCTTGCTGTACTGGTAAAATTACGATCTTATTCACTGGTCGGCGCAATGAACCACCTACAGTCTTAACTTCAACGACACGTATTGTGCCATCGTCTCCTGGAAATATCTTTGAGATGAGTCCCTTTTGCCACGCATTTCGAGGCAAGTTGTGGTCTATAATCAACACTGGCTGTCCCAATTTGATATCCTGGTTGGTGGTATTCTTCATCTTTTTGTCAACTAGTGTAGGCAAGTATTCCTTGAGCCATCTTGACCAGAATATATCAGCTAGACGTTGTGAGACTCTCCACTTCTTCCTTAGAAGCAAATCTTTGTCATCAAATTTGCCAGGTATTGGTACACCTGAGGATGAACCTATCAGGAAATGATTAGGTGTCAAAGCCTCGGGGTCGTTTGGATCAACAGACACAAACGTGAGTGGTCTGCTATTAACTGTGTGTTCCGCTTCTACCATCAGAGTAGCCAATACTTCTTCTCTAGGAACTCTTTCATTTAGGGTGGCTGCTAGCGCTCTCTTGATACATTGGACTAAACGCTCCCAAGCGCCGCCCATGTGCGCTGCATTTGCAGGGATATAATGCCACTGAATTCCTCGTGCTAACATGTTGTTTGCTATAGCATCCTTATCTATTTCTGACCATGCTTTTTTTAGCTCAGTTTCTGCACCTTTAAAATTTGTACCATTGTCTGAATGTATTACTGTAGGCCAGCCTCTTCTATTTGCCATGCGTCTAATTGCCATAATAACTGAGTCAGAAGTCAAACTTCCTGCTATTTCCATGTGAACTGCCCTTGTAACCAAACAAGTAAATAAGGCACCCCAACGTTTTTCTCTTCTTCTTCCTATGACTACTTCCATGGGACCAAAGTAATCGAGCCCACAGAAAGAGAAGGCTCTCTTATGATGTTCAAGTCTAGCAAGCGGCAGATCCCCTTGAGGTGGCTGAAGAGCTTTTGCACGCTTTATCTTGCAATGTTGGCAATTGAAGGCTACTGATCTTATGGATGAACGCATTTTTATTATCCAGTAGTACTGTCTAACTTCATTGACGACGGTTTCAGTACTAGCATGGTTATGCTGTTTGTGATAATGATGAAGCAGTAATCTTGTGTATGCATGGCTACCATTCAAAATAATTGGACGTTTCATTTCTTCTGATATACTTGGTGCTCTATCAATCCGTCCTTTGAGTCTTAAAATTCCTTCTTCATCTGCTACTGGACTCAAAGATGAAATCTTGCTATCTTTAGGTAAACTTTTGTTTTCTTTCAAACATATTAACTCCTGGCTAAAGTCTTCTTCTTGTGCACTCTTAATCCACAACTTTTCTGCTTTTTCTAAAAGATCCAGTGTGAGTGAAGTATCTCCGGTGTTCTTGCATTTGTTTATGAATAAAAGCATGTAAGCTGTAGCACGTATGAGGCGTTTCCAGGATGAAAATCTTGTGATCTGTGGTAAGTAATTTTCTTTCTTTGTTATGATGTGTATACATTTTTCTTTCTGTTCACAGGTAGCTTCTTTGGACGGTGTCATCTTTTCCTTTTCTACAGGCCAGTTTTCTTCCTTTTCTTTCAGGAATGCAGGGCCGCTGAACCATGGACCATCATGTGACATGTCAAGCTTTGTACTATCTCTGGTAGCTATATCAGCACTATTATGAGCTGTGGGAACCCATTTCCATTGTGACACTTCTGTCAAATCATCAATAGCAGCCAATCTGTGGCCTACAAATGCTTTATAATCTCTAGGATCAGAACGGATCCAAGCAAGAGTAGTCTTGGAGTCTGTCCAGAAATGTTTCTTCACTATCGGGAACTGATGTTCACTGGAAACAGTATGAGCTAGTCTTGCCCCTAGTACGGCTGCTTGCAGTTCAAGTCGTGGTATTGAACAAGGCTTCAGTGGTGTAACACGGGCTTTAGCAGCAACCAATGCTGTCTTAACGCTACCATCCTCGTATGTAAACCGAAAGTAGCACACTGCTGAATATGCCTTGGCACTAGCATCGCAGAAGGTATGCAACTCTATGGTTGCATCGTCAGGTCGTGGCGCATATGAACGTGGTATGGAAAAATCCTTGATTCCATTGAGATCTAATAACCACTGCTGCCACTTGATATACTCCTTGTCTTTCAATTTTTCGTCCCATGATATGCCACTTCGCCATGTCTCCTGCATTATAATTTTACCTCTTATTGTGACATGTGATAAAATTCCCATGGGATCAAAAAGGCTTGCTATTACCGCTAACATCTGTCGTTTAGTTGGTCTAACTTCTCCTCCAACAATTTCTGGAGGCACTCTCTTCATAGATAGATTGAAACTTAATGTGTCTGTCCCTGGCTTCCAAACCATGCCTAACATCTGCTCTCTTATGTCTTCCCATGCAATATCAATATTTCCCTGAGCTCTCTTTTCTTCGGGAATGGACTGTAGAACTGATGGTGAATTACTAGCCCAGTTGCAAATATTGAAATTGCCTTTAGCTTGAATTTTGATGACGTCAGCTGCCATTTGGGTGGCTTCTTTTTCTGATGCATAACTATCTAAATAGTCATCCATATAAAAATTTTCTTCTATAACCCGAGCAGCTTGTGGATACTCCTCTTTGAACTCTTGAGCATTCTTGTTTTTCACGAAAATCGCGCTGCATGGGGAGCACTTAGCCCCAAAGAGCATTGAAGTCATCACATACATTTTGGGTGGATCAGGGTCACCTGGGGCACGCCAGTAGAACTTTTGAAAAACCTGATCTTCACGTCTTATCTTGATTCTCAAGAACATATCCTTGATATCTGCAGCAATAGCAATGCTTCTCTGTCTGAATTTCCATAATACACCCAAGAGAGACTGCAACAACTCTGGGCCTGGTAACAAATAATCATTTAAGCTCCTACCATCTACTTTACTAGCACAGTCATAAACTACCCGAACTTTGCCAGGTTTGTTTGGATTAATAACAGCGAAATGTGGGAGCACCCATTCTTTACAACTTAGTACGGACTGTTCTGCAAACCTGTCATCATACAACTGAGCATAGTTCATATCCAGTAACCGCTGGATCTGGGCTTCATAAGCCTTGGCAAAAGTAGGATCCTTTTTAAAGCTTTTTTCAACAGAATATAACCTTTTCAACGCATATTTATCTGTTGCTGGAAATACATTATCATCTTTTTCCCATAGTAAACCTGTCTCCCATGTTGTGTCATCACACCTCTTAGTGGTGTTATTTAGAATTGATAGCGCTCTTTCAATCTGGGGGTTATTGCGCTCTTTTGGTTCTACACCGAGGGAGTCTAAACTAAAACTCTGTTTAACTAGGGAATTTAATTCTTCATCAAGGGAACAAGACTCCACTGAAATGTGATTACACAACATGGAGCCACGCACGCTAAGGCCATTTCCATGAACCACATGACCCAACAGGGTTTCTGAAACTGCGGGTTCATTGAACTTGCCTTCATAAAGTTTCCTTGTGACTATAAGATGCCAATAATCTTGTCCTATCAACAGCTTTGGTGTGGCTTCAGTATACCAATCAATCAAATGTTCAACAGGTTTGATATGTTTGTATGAAAGTACTTTCTTTTTGTCTAAATATTGGGTCTCTAAATCCAAATTATACATTGTTTTTAAATTCAATGCAAACTTACGACCTGTTCTGCCCTCAATTTCAACCTTTACTTTACTGCTTCTAATTGTTTGACAAGCAGACCCTATCCCCTTGATGGTTAAACTCTCAAATGGCATATTAGAATTATAAGCACCAATTTCTTGGGCTAGCTTCTGGTCTATCAAGGAAATAGTTGCCCCCTCATCAAGCAATGCATAAGTTTCCCTACTGCCCTCAGGCCCTGTAACTTTTATAGGTAAAACTTTTAATTTAGAGCTGACATTCTGTGAAATAGTATTAATGTTAGCACTTTCAGGCTCATCTTGGTTTACATTTTCTGTTGGCTTAGGCATTCTTAATAATTTGTGTAGGTATTTAGAGATCTTACAGTTTTTTCCTAAATGTTGAAACAATAAACATCTACAGCACTTTTTATTGTCTTTTATCCACTGCCATCTGTCCGAAATGTCTAGGTCAATGAACTTTGAGCAAGTTACTATGTTGTGATCACTTTCCGAACAAAATATGCACTGTTTTGGCTTACCGGTATTTGCAGTGTGGATTGCATACTTCCTTATAGCTGCCGGTGCTGTAGCAGACCCAGGTGGAGGGCGAACGCTGATGCCCACTTGACCTCCTGTCATCACGGGTAGATAACGCAATGCACACTCCGCCTCATGCTTCAGGAACTCCGCTAGGCACGCAAGCCTACTTGTCCTGCTGTCCGCATGCCGCGACGCGAAGTCCGCCCACCGTGAACGCAAATTGTTGTTAAGTTTCATCACCACAGTTTCGAAAAGTTGAGCACTATGCTCATATTCACTACTTATCGCACTCATAGACGCACAGCAGTTGCTAACTATGCAACTAAACTTACTTAGATCTACGGGGTCGTTGCTAACCGGTTTAAGCGCGTTTATCACTCGAATCTGATCCCGCACTATTTTCGCCGGGTGACCGAAACGAAGCTCTAGGTTGCTCATCACTTCGCCAGGGTCGCTGCAGGTGTAGAGGGATGCCGACACCGCTGCTCTCGCCTCGCCCTTGAGCGCCACACGTAGTCTCGCGATGTTGTCAACCGGTGCAATCATGTATTTTTTCGTAGTCTCTTCGTATGTGGCCTTGAATATGAGCCAATCATTGCTGTTTCCATCGAAAGCAGGTAATCTTGTATCTCTGCTGGTGCCTCCAAAGGCAATTCCTTGTATAGCGGCTGTTAGTTTGTTGATGTTTACGTTTTCTTTATCTGAATCTGACGTCGTTTGACGTTTGGGAGCGCCATCATCGCGGTTATTTTCGGAACTACAACTTTCGCAAGTCCGACAACTGTTAGAAAAAAACTTATCTTTCTTATATCTGCCGCCAGATGGGTCCACTTTCGCGGCGCCGCCAACGCAGCCATTTGTTTCGAACTGCGGGGGCTTTTCTGCCGTCTCGGGAGTCCCCCAAGACTCCGAAAAGAACTCTTCATGTTTTCTAGCCCACTCACGTGTGCGAGCGTGCTCTTTGTCGCGCCCTGGGACGTCCTCAGCACCCGTAACACTAGCTTCGCTGATCGTGATTTTACTAGAACTTGATGAGGTGGACGACGCTGCCGCTATATTTTCTAAAATCGTGACCTTACGGCGCAAAAGTGCCTCTTTGCCGTCCAACACTTCCTGTAATTCGTCTAATGATTTCTTGAGTTCCAGTAAATCAGCTTTCTTCCTTGAGCTGTGACGGGAACGAGAAGTTTCGCTGGCGTCTTTTGATTTCATCTTGTTCACCGCCGCCATTATTGCGACCGGCAAACCTACACACGAATATCACTTTGATCCGACTCGATGCGACCAGTTTTGTGGGTGACTGGATCGTGTGTTAAGGAAATCACTATGAAAAACTCGAAAATCTGATGGGAAACTATTTATTTCCGAGTATTTAAGACACTTTTTAATATAAACACATTTCTCGTTCCGAGCTAAAATTTTACAAACCAACTGAAACTCAACTGCAGCAGTGCTGCCACCACTACTACTAAATAACAAAAAGGTTCGGATACGAAGTTATCATATTGGTTGGTGACATGTATGGTAGTACGTCCTCAATGTATCGAAGTAATTTGACATAAAAAGTATTCTTTAATAACCTTCAATATAGATTGATGGATGTGAAATAATGTTTTACGCACTTTTTTGGTATTTTACTCGTTATAATTTGCATTGATACCTTTCCTTTCTGAGAAAATGATAATATTAAATACCTATTCATCACACGTTTTAAATAAGAAGCGATGGAAACCGTCTGGTAAACTTTTTTCTTGTCCACTTGATATACTGCTGAAACTGTAACTATATTATGAAGTTGAACATTGTTATTGAAGAAATTCTTTGTTGTTTTAATTAATTTATAGTTGTCCCTGAAAAGAACCACAAATTTATGGACCGCTGATTCATGTAGGGACCAAAACCAAATTCAGCAATCTCTTTTATCATCTAGCTAGACTCTAGGCTTTCCAAGGTTCATCATTAGGGTATTTTCTTAGAAACCGCTAGTGTAAACCAAAGACGAGTCGGTGATTGATACGTAACTTATTTTCCTAAAAACATACTTTGGAACACCTATCTAACTATTAAATAAAATGGACGTCCCTCAAGCACAAAAATCATCAATTGAATATTTTTTTTAATGTTATCGACTAAAATATGAGTATTGCGGAAAGTAATTCCTTAGTACCCTATGTAGTAAACTTATTTCTGTTTTTGGTATAGGTCATTTAAATTTTACTTTCGTTACAAGTAACGGGTGCGCACAATATGCGTCAAAACTTGTTCTATCCAAAATGTTCAACACAAAATGTGCAGCAAATAACACGCGTCAATTGACGAGCGTCAACTACAAGCAGGACAGAAATATGAAATTTACCTAAGTGTGACACGGATAGATAGATTTTCTGGCAACATTCTTGTTATGACGCGAAATTTTTTCGTTTAATATGCGACAAAAATTGTTCAAACAAAATTTGTTCGTTTTCAGCACCTCGTCTTCAATCTTGTTTTAATCAAGCAAATGTGTCGCCAGTTGGGTCATTTAAACTTTTTCCATTTGAAACAGTAACGAGACTACGCTAATTTCCTTTTGATTGCTCCGCTTCAAGTTGGATCGGTTTCGCTGATAAGAAAGTGTGAAGGTGTTCTTTTTTTAAAAGTAGAAATTGAATGAAAGAAGTTGATTTGTTGCTGGTACGTTTACTACCTATGGCGACCGATGTGTTAGTAGTAGTGCGAGTCATATCACAAAGTACCTAAGTATTGGCGGCGCTCTATTTTGTGGTCATGTCTGCCATAAATAGTCTATGAATTCCACGCCATTTCGCAGATTTCCATGTATATTTCAACCGCTATATTTTAGTCGTCGCTTAATTTTGACATATACCGCAAAAAATGCACTATTTTCTTATGTTACGGAAAACTAACTTATTCGACGGCCGATGTGGCGCAGTGGTAGGCGACTGTCTGCGGCGCAAAGGTTCCGCGTTTGATTCGCGTCAAGGCACTCACAAAGTTGATATTATTACTTTGTGATTTTGTTTCCTGTCATTGCACAGGACATTGCAGGCTCAACCACCTGATTGACCGTAACAAAGATGGTTTCGTGTTTTAGAAGACACGTTAAGCCGTCGTTCCCGTTAACTGTCTAAGATTTCTTAGGCGGCGGTCATTACAAAAGAACATATCAGAGGCCTACTACTTGTAAATGGCGATTTGAAAACTCTGTAAGGGCGGTTTAAAAACGCACTGTTGCTGTATTTGTATGAGAATAAAATCGGAATCCACAATTTCCTTTCATCTGACAGACGCATGCGTTACGGTGCGGTAAAAATACGCAGCGAAAAATGACAAGCGGGAGAATCGGCTTAGTGAATATAATCCTTATCCTTACTAATATTATAAATCTGAGAGTTTGTGTACCCACACAAACTACATGTATGTTTGTTACCTCTTCACGCTTAAAAAGCTTCACCGATTTGGATGTAATTTGGAACACAGGTAGAGTATAACCTGGAATAACACATAGGCTATGTTTAATATTTAGCGTTGTTATGCTGGGGTGAGTTAGGTGTTAATGACGGTCTATGAATGCGCCGCGATTTCGCACGCATCGCTCTGGGCATATGTTGTCCCTTTCTCGCTCGCGGGGCGAGGGCGGCGTGCGCGCGGGCCGCCTGGTGGACGCCAGGCGGTGATTTCTGCACCGCAGTCAGTCACTCGAAAACCGTTCGGTTCGGACGTCGAGTATCGTGTTTGTGCGGATTTCCCGCCACGAGTTTTGTGATGCCGCGTGTAATGGACGATTCAATTTGAGATCGCGCGTGTTGATGCATCGTATTATTGCGGTTCTCCTGGGTTATACTAGAATACCAGGCTTAGTGATTGTTGGATGTCTCGACGTCTTCCACGTGAGCGTCGCGTTGAATAGGCATCAGGTGGCCATTTTGGCCCGCGTTTGTACGGCCCAAATTCGGGTTGGGTCACGCGTAATGACTAATATCAAAGTGGAATACGAACAGAAGCTGTGAGTGGTTTGACGTGAATAACGCGCCAAGGCTGTAGTGGAATGCTGGGTGTCGATATCTTTTCCACCCAGCCCTGTAAGTACCAACGGAATTCCTATTTGATCCATTCCCTGAACTTCCTTTCTCCGTTGGGTATTTATGCATTTGCGCCGGCACGTGACTGTAAGTGATAAAACTGTTTATTCGTGTTAATGGTGTGTTCCCTTTAGTCATATTTGTTGTACCATATCATTGTGACTCCTTAGTACGAATTGCGGAATTCGTGGGGTGATATAATTTGGAGGTACTTACTTATAATCTAGTGCTAATACGTGTGACGTAACGCCAGATCGGCAGACGGTATTTACTACCGACTTGAGTTATGTAAGGGTTGGAACACATCATTAGCCAATTTCAATCAACTTAGTTAATTAAGTTAAATAGATTTAGGTTCACGTTTAATTCATAGTATGCGCTGCTATATTGTGCAGCGTATGCTATTTAGCGCTGCGTAACGCAGCCATTGTCTGCCTCCAGTTGAACTCCTGGTATTTTGTTCGAAATTTACCTGTGTAAATCGCTTCCACTGCGGGAGTTTAGCTTGGAATTAGACAATTTTTGGTAGCAGAGCGTGGTTCAGAAAACCACTAGATTTAAGATTATTTTAGTATAAGATTTTTAATCTACCTACATAAAAAAAAAATATATTTATTGTGATTGTAGTGTGTGCCCTGTGTAGAATATCCTATCGGTAGGATCAGGGCCAATCAATTAGTGAATTGCTTGTTATTATCGTTGTGTTTACCCTGTGCGGATATCCTAACGGTAGGATCAGGGCCGATTGTCTATTATTTTTTTTTATTGTAAGGTTCGGTGTTACTTTGAGTTGGTACCATGGCTCCCACAATTACACAGCTTCAGGCAAAAATTAGAACGCACCTAATTTGGTTCGCGACTAAGCAGGCGATGGTCGGTCGCGGGGACCGAGAGGACGCACTCATCGCTTGTGCGCAACGGATTGACGAACGGGTCGCGGAGGTGTTGGATTGCCTCACTGGATGCGAGGAGTTATTTGATGGGACGCCTGATGAGGAGGTCAAACTTACGGTCCGGGCGAATGTGACCCAGTGCCTGGAGATAGGGCAGGAGATCCAGCAGGCGGCTGCTGTGATCACCAGGCGTAGGGCTGGGGAGCCGGACCCACCCCATGGTCCGCGGGGACCGGGGGTGCAAGTGCCCCTGCCGGCTGTGGCGATTCCGGTCTTCCACGGGGACTACACGGATTGGACCCGATTCCAGGATCTGTTTGACAGTGTGATTCATAACCGCACTGACTTGCAGCCGGCATATAAAATGGCACAATTGATGGCCAAGCTGCAAGGTGAGCCCCATGAGCTGGTAAAGCATCTACCAGTCGATGATGCAAGTTACGAGACGGCTCGCGGTTTGCTGATCGAGAGATACAGCAACAAACGTCTCATGATTGACCAACTCCTGGAACAGTGGCTCCGTGCCGACCATCACACGAGGGACGGACCTCAGGGCCAAGGTCCTCAACCCTGTCTGCGTTACAGTGAACGCTCTTGAGAGACAGGGGATGCCGGTGTCAGGCTATGATTATATCCTGGTCCACACGTTGTTGCGCCGCCTGCCGAGCGACATGGCCGCTCGTTTTGAACAGTCACACGGAGGTAAGACATCTGATTACCTCCCGACCTTCGAGGAGCTCAAGTCCTTCCTCGAGGCCGAGTGCAGGCGGGTAGATGCCCAATTTGGAGAGTCGCCTCACGCGGAGTCTGCGGCCGCTCGCCGCCCGGAACGGCCGGGTGCACAGGCGCGAGACGGTAAGAGTAGGCCACCCAGGCGATACAACGTCGCTAATTTGGAAACGAGGTGTGCCTACTGCAGAGAGGCGGGGCATCAGGTGACTGCGTGTGAGGAGTTCGCTGCACAGCGGGTGCAGAAACGTCGTGGTGTGGTGCAGCAACGGCGTTGGTGCTTTAGGTGTATGGGGCCGCATCAGGTGCGAGAGAGCCCATCAAGCACCAACTGCAGGTACTGCCAGGGTGCCCACCATCAGCTCCTATGCATGAACCGCAGCGGAGATTACGGAGGCAGAGCTGACGCGGGTCAGCGGACGGAGTCTGCCCTACCTAGACGGGAGCAACGCTCCCCACCCCCTCCAAGGAGGAGTCCTCTTCCACCAGGGTTTCAGGGACGAGGCCAGGGACATCAGCAGGTGATGCCCCCTTCACCACGCGCGAGACAGTCACCACCTCGGCAGCAGGTGCCGGGACAGGGTAGGTGGTCACAGGCCCAAGGTCAGGGGCACCCATCACAGATACGTGATGCTACGGGCGGGTGCCAATACCAGGGCCAGTACATGCAGTACTCGGCGGGACTGAACAACATGGTGAGGTCTCATGACCCACGCATGCCTCTCCCCTTGGCTGAGCACCCGCGGCTACAGGCGCATCCACGGTACGCGCGCCTGCCGCAGGGTTACTATAGGCTGCCAGCCATGGCGTACAGGACCAGAGGTCCCTATCAGCAGGAGTGGGACCCACTCGAAGGTGTACGGAGAGAGGGGACCCCCCCGCAGGACGCGGACACTCCGCGCTTAGATTCCTGCTAGGTAATCGCCGCCTACACGCCAGCTTCGGCCCCCCGGCCAATTACGGTATTGTTGCCTACGGCAATGATTTGGGTATGGGGATACGGTGGCCGCAGCATACAGGTAAGAGCATTGTTAGATACAGGGGCTCAGGGTTGTATTGTGTCTAGTAAGCTGGTGAGTAGGCTACGCTTAAATATAAGGCCCACAACGGATGGGGCTGTAGGTATTGGAGGTGTAGATGTGCCTGACGTTCGGGGTCAGGTGAACTTCGAGTTCACATTAGGTAATACAGGTACAGGGGTCAGCTATCATGCCTCAGCAGTGGTGCTGGATGAAGTGGTAGGGAAACTTCCTCAGGTTCGGTTACCGTCAGCGGTACGAGGGTTAACCACAGGCTTAGAGTTAGCTGATCCTGAATTTGATACTCCTGGTACGGTGGACGTTCTCCTCGGGTCAGACGTCCTCGGGAGATTCTGGTGTGGCAGAAAACGGGTACTTCAGCAAACTGGTTTAGTGGCCGTTGATACCACAGGGGGGTATGTTATTTTTGGCCCAGTTTGGAGACCTCAGGACCTACCAGAGGGCGATACGGTTCTCTATGGTAGTGTGTTGTCGGAGGTGCTGCAGAGGTTTTGGGAGTCTGAGGAGCCACCCACAGCGGATAGACGGAAGCCAGAGGATGACGAGTGCGAGCTGTTCTATCAGTACAACACTGCACGAAGTTCGTCAGGTAGGTTTGTTACCAGGCTGCCATTTCTCCCAAACCGCCCCTCCTTAGGTAGTTCGCGACAGATCGCGGAACGGAGACTACTGGCTATGGAGAGAAAGATGAAGCGAGATGCAGCACTTCGGCAGAAGTATATCGAATTCATGAGGGAGTACCTAGAGTTAGGCCACATGTCGGTGTCCAGCATAGATTGGAGGTGTGTCGAGCATTACTATATACCACACCTGGCTGTTTTGAAGTCACCGGAGGCGAAGATACGGGTAGTGTTTGACGGTTCTGCTCCTACATCGAATGGTGTGTCTGTGAACCAGTGTCTGCACGCGGGTCCCAAGTTGAACCGGGACATTGTGGACATCCTCACAGATTTTCGGTTGCACCAAGTAGCGTTCGTCGCAGACGTCAAAATGATGTTTCGCCAAACAATTATACACCCGGATGACCGTCGGTACCAGCTGATTTTGTGGCGTGAGAGCCCTGACGAGCCGATGGTCACTTATGAGCTTAACACGGTAACGTATGGTCTGAAGCCAAGTCCGTTTTTGGCAGTACGCACGCTGCGAGAGTTGGCCGCACAGGAAAGGGTAAGATTCCCTCGAGCCGCAGCAGTACTGGATCGCGACGTCTACGTGGATGACATCTGCACGGGTGCAGATAGCGTGCAACAAGCACTGCTACTACGAGACGAGCTGATCGCGATCATGGAATCAGGAGGTTATGAGTTGCGGAAATGGCTGTCCAGCTGTCCAGAGCTCCTGGCTGGGTTGCCAGGTGAGTTCCAGCAGGACCCGCACCTTTTCGAGAACCCGGACAATCCAAATACGTTGAGCATCCTAGGGGTGCAATATAGGCCAACGCATGATGTCTTTACGTATCAGATCGAGCCAGACCTTTTGCAGAAGACTTGGACGAAGCGTTCGGTATTATCGACGATCGCCAGAACTTTCGATCCTAACGGGTGGATCGCACCGGTGACGTTCATGGCGAAGTGCTTCTTGCAAAGGTTGTGGATAGCAAACTTGGGTTGGGACGACCAGCTCTCCGGAGAGCTGTTGAATGATTGGACCAAGTTTGTGACCACCTTACCAGGGATCGTACGCATCGCCATACCTCGCAAATTGCTCCCATCGGTGGGATGTAAGGCTACCCTACATGGGTTTTGTGATGCCTCGGAGCGAGGGTACGCGGCAGCTGTCTATTTGCGGACAGTCAGTTCAACGGGAACTGTAGACGTGCGTCTAGTTATGGCCAAGAGTAAGGTGGCTCCGGTTAGGACAAGATGGACCATTCCAAAGTTGGAATTGGCGGGAGCAGCGCTTCTCACGCGCTTGCTACATTATGTCGCTAGTAATCTACGCGGTACCATCACTTTGGATGAAACGGTGTACGCATGGACCGACAGTAGGATAGTTCTGTGCTGGTTACAGACGTCGGTACATACTCTTAAGGTTTTCGTGGCAAATCGGGTGTCACAGATTAAAGGATCGGAAACTCCGTTGGTATGGAGACACGTACCGGGAGAACAGAACCCAGCGGACTGCGCCTCACGGGGATGCAGGGCCCCTGATTTGGTAGGTCACTCACTGTGGTGGGGACCTCAGTGGCTGACTGAGTCACCTGAGAGATGGCCATACAATGAGTGCGGGTCGCCGCTTGGGCCACCTGATCGAGGTTTGCGAGTGAACGTAGGGCAGATCGTACCTAAGCCTAGTGGGCTTTCTTGCTGGAACGATACAGCTCCCTCGACAAACTTCTAGGGGTGACAGGTTGGATCCAACGGTTCGTGAACAACTGTAGAAAACCTCAAGCAGAACGGAACTTGGCACCTGTCCTCTCGCCTGCGGAGCGGAATGCGGCTCTAAGTTTATTGGTTAGGGTCGTCCAGGCGGAACATTTTGAGGAAGAGGCCAGGCTGCTCAGGGATGGCCGTGGAAAGCTGAAGGGAGGTCTTGTGCGCCTCAACCCGTTCGTGGACGAGCATGGAATGCTCCGGGTTGGAGGTAGACTTCGGAACGCTAACCTGCCCTTTTCAGCACGGCATCCGCTGTTACTCCCAAAGAAGGGACCTTTGGTAGAACTTATATTTAGGGATCGTCACCAGAAAAACTCGCATGCGGGCTGCAATGCACTTTTGGCTATTCTGCAGCGCGAGTTTTGGATCTTGTCTGGACGACGTACGGTACGGAGCATTGTGTTTCGGTGCTTGCCTTGCTATCGGTTGAAGGCAGCCACAATGCAACCTCAGATGGGAGACCTCCCACCGGACCGGGTGACGGAAGCCTGGACGTTTGCGGGTGTGGGAACGGACTTTGCGGGGCCTTTTATGGTAAAGGCATCACGCCTTCGCAACGCGAAGTCAATCAAGGCGTATTTGTGCGTGTTTGTGTGCCTAGCAACCAAGGCCGTCCACTTGGAACTCGTGGCCGACCTCACTACGGAGGCTTTCTTAGCAGCTTTAGATAGATTTGTGTCGCGAAGAGGGCGACCAGCGCTGATCAGGTCGGACTGTGGTACCAACTTTAAGGGCGCTGATCGATGTATGAAAGAAATTATAACGTTTTTATCGGAAAACGAGGAAGCTATCGGCACGAGCCTCTCCCGTCAGGGCATTAACTGGGTGTTCGATCCACCAGGATGCCCCCACTGGGGTGGTATATTTGAAGCGGTTGTAAAGTCCGCTAAGACGCATTTGATGCGCGTTATAGGTTTAACGATATTAACCTTTGAGGAGCTAGCGACCGTGTTTTGTAAAATTGAGGCCGTTCTCAATTCACGTCCTTTGTGTCCGCTTAGCTCAGATCCGAATGATCTGGAGGCCCTGACACCAGGGCATTTCTTAATTGGCCGACCACTTAACGCCTTGCCAGAGTACCCCTACACAGAGGTCAGTAGCAATCGTTTGACGCGTTATGAGTTGCTGCAGCAAATGTCTCAGAATTTTTGGAAGCGATGGTCGCTTGAGTATTTGCACATTCTGCAGCAACGCCTTAAGTGGACGGACAGAACTGAACCCCCTCGCATCGGAGATCTCGTTCTGGTTAAGGATGCCAACCTGCCGCCACTGCGATGGCGCAGAGGGCGCATTCTCAACTTGTTCCCAGGTAGTGATGGCACTCCTCGAGTCGCGACAGTTCAGGTAGGGGATTCAGTTCTTAAGCGAGCAATAGCAACGCTATCTCGTCTCCCCAGTAGTGAATAGGCCTAAGGGATTCGGCCTAGGGCGGGTGAATGTTTAATATTTAGCGTTGTTATGCTGGGGTGAGTTAGGTGTTAATGACGGTCTATGAATGCGCCGCGATTTCGCACGCATCGCTCTGGGCATATGTTGTCCCTTTCTCGCTCGCGGGGCGAGGGCGGCGTGCGCGCGGGCCGCCTGGTGGACGCCAGGCGGTGATTTCTGCACCGCAGTCAGTCACTCGAAAACCGTTCGGTTCGGACGTCGAGTATCGTGTTTGTGCGGATTTCCCGCCACGAGTTTTGTGATGCCGCGTGTAATGGACGATTCAATTTGAGATCGCGCGTGTTGATGCATCGTATTATTGCGGTTCTCCTGGGTTATACTAGAATACCAGGCTTAGTGATTGTTGGATGTCTCGACGTCTTCCACGTGAGCGTCGCGTTGAATAGGCATCAGGTGGCCATTTTGGCCCGCGTTTGTACGGCCCAAATTCGGGTTGGGTCACGCGTAATGACTAATATCAAAGTGGAATACGAACAGAAGCTGTGAGTGGTTTGACGTGAATAACGCGCCAAGGCTGTAGTGGAATGCTGGGTGTCGATATCTTTTCCACCCAGCCCTGTAAGTACCAACGGAATTCCTATTTGATCCATTCCCTGAACTTCCTTTCTCCGTTGGGTATTTATGCATTTGCGCCGGCACGTGACTGTAAGTGATAAAACTGTTTATTCGTGTTAATGGTGTGTTCCCTTTAGTCATATTTGTTGTACCATATCATTGTGACTCCTTAGTACGAATTGCGGAATTCGTGGGGTGATATAATTTGGAGGTACTTACTTATAATCTAGTGCTAATACGTGTGACGTAACGCCAGATCGGCAGACGGTATTTACTACCGACTTGAGTTATGTAAGGGTTGGAACACATCATTAGCCAATTTCAATCAACTTAGTTAATTAAGTTAAATAGATTTAGGTTCACGTTTAATTCATAGTATGCGCTGCTATATTGTGCAGCGTATGCTATTTAGCGCTGCGTAACGCAGCCATTGTCTGCCTCCAGTTGAACTCCTGGTATTTTGTTCGAAATTTACCTGTGTAAATCGCTTCCACTGCGGGAGTTTAGCTTGGAATTAGACAGGCTACTTTAAACCGCAGGAAAACAACTGTTACCACGGGAAAATGAGTGGCAGCGGGTGAAACCGCTGGGTGGAAATCTAATAATAATAATTAATATCCTGGCCAACTCACATATCCACATCTAGCCCCTAAGCAAAGCTGAACTTTGGAAGTAAGAAAGCTGATATCAAAACTTTTATACCTTTTTTTGAAAATAAATATATATTTTACGTCGTAACACCCAGACTAAACACAAATATCTGAACATGACCTAACAAATAGTTGTGTTAAGTCTTGTGGGGATCAAACCCACGACCCTCGGCGCAGCAGGCAGCTAGAGGTATCCACAACACCATCGGGCTACCCTTCAGAATTTATCCTTTGATCTCTATCAAAGTTTTCCAGCGTCTAAACGCTGTTCATCTTTTCCAAGTACAGGTATGGTATCAAACTTTAATTAAAAACTTTGCTCGTCTCTTTGGCATCGTTGTCGAGATTACGAACAAGAGAGAACAAATACAGAGCTTCAAGGGTCTCAGGTAGTTAAAACATCGGATTTATTGATTCGGAGTGCACGGGATAGTCTTCTGATTGTCTGGACTTAGGGTTACCCAATATCAGTTTGTAATATAACCTACCTAGCTTGCAGAGTCCTATGTTATATTTTAAAGATCGTAAAGTTGTAAGAAGTTGCATTTTTGAAACAATTATAAATTTTAAACCTTCAGAAAAAACTATATTTTTATATCACCTTATGTTTACATTTTCATTTATATAGGGGTAAGTATTGTGATGCCTTTATCATCATTATTTTAAAATAAAGCCTGTTTTTATACCTGTAGATTTCGTTTACTTACATACACAAGAGCTTTTTTTTGAAATGTAGATTCTACTACATCTACATCAGCCTATTGCAGTCCACTGCTGGATGTAGGCCTCCCCAGGGAACGCCATAGGGCACGATCTCCCGTTTTCGCCATCCATTCGGCTACCAGCCAGATAAGATGTTGCAAATTTACTTCCAATATTTCTTTTTGCTCTGAATAGCTAGCCCTGCTTGTTGAGAGCGAACTCAATACGTTTCCAATTATGCCGGACAAAGTTTCGCGAAGTGGCACGAGACTACGGAAAGACTATTCAGATGTCGGAAGAAACTTTTAATTCGATAGAGTATTATCAGCTGTAACAACCAATAATGCTTATAGTCTATGCTTGCCGTGTGAATCGTGTGATACTGGCTTAGAGAAGTATTACCTCATTTCTTTCCCGTCGGTATCGTAAGAAGCGACAATGCTACTCGAGGGTTACATGGGGTTTTGCAATTATAGGCGCTGGGCCTGTCACGATGGTGATACACAATTTTCTGGATAACTCTTAAATGTTTGTCAGACGTGGCGTAAATTTCCGTTTTGAACGGTTGTTTACGCTCTGCCTACCCCGAAAGGTATGTAGGCGTGATATATGTAGGTATACTTATCTCATGATGATGTGCAAAAAGTATAGAAATAAATGAATAAAGGTGTAATATGCCAGGCAAAGTTTTACGAAATAGCGCAGGACTGCGAAAATACTATTCAGATTCCGAGAGAAACTTTTAATTCGATAAAGTAATAATAATGAACTTGACAAAGTACTGATTATACGTATATACATTTTACTTAGTTATATATATTCAACATACATACATCACGCCTCCATCCCTTGCGGGGTAGGCAGAGCGTAAACTCTGACAAACATTTGAGGGTCATTCGGAAAACTGTGTATTGCCATAGTGCAAGATAAATCTCCATGGGTTTAATTCAAATGTATAGAGTAAATATTTTATTAGACGAAACAAGTAGATTTACCTACTGCAATTTTTTGTTATTATTATAATATTATATTTTTTTTATGTAGCCATTTTTGGGCTATACATATATATTATTCGTTATTTCCAAAATTAGCCAGGGCAGCTTAGGGCCTAGAAAGATTGTTGATTTAGAGTAGGAGCACTTTTGGGCAGGTTTTTTGGGGGGTTTTTCCTGTTCAGGGGGTCCGGTCAATTATATGCATGTAAATAACACGCTTTGGAAATCTTGGCTAAAATTTGAAACAAATGTCGTTTACAAATGGTGGTGGCGTAAAGTTACGTGCTGTGTAATTGACCTGGCCAGCCCCGAGGCAGTGCCTTTATATTTTTATTTTTTTTATCCCGCCCGAGCCGGTTTTCTATTAGGACAATACAAAATTGTTATAAAAAGAAGAAAATTGCGTTATGCAAATTTCTTTTTTTTACAATGACCGATCATGACGTCAATAAGTGATAATGCTATCCTACATTGATTAAAGTTATTTTATTTTCATTTTTCATTTCACAGGTTTTCAGCCCATCGATTAAAATTGCAATACACACCCTCTAGTCCCTTCGTCGCCTTTTACGACTTCCACGGGAAAGAAATGGGATGATGCTATTTTAAGCCGGCATCACACGGCTGAATAATATACATTCAAGCCTTTCTTTTATTTTATTATTGTTTAATGCACCTGCTTTGACCATTTCCACATGCCCTAAGATAGACTGGGAGATAACGCCTTCGGCGTTAAGTCCGCTCGTGTACAGTCGGTTATAGCACATAAGGTACCAGAGGCACTCCCAAAGAACTGATTTTTTTTTATCCCCAGCGATATTTTTTTCTTGACATGAATATGTATTAGTTGAAAATGACTTATATGACAATAAGTAAAAATAGTTATTTGTACAACAAGAGTTAAGCTGTAAAGTTAAATAAATAAATAAATTCGTCATTTTGAGATTAGTTCTATTTTTTTCTTTCTTTTATCTTTTCTTTCTTCTCTATTGGAAGGCCCCTGATGGGTTCAGAGAAATCTTGTGAACTCGAACACCAAAAGGCCCGAGTAGAGTTTTAGGCTTTCAATGGATATAATGCCTGCTTATGTCGTTACAATGAGGGGGGGAGGCCTATGTCCAGCAGTGGACTGCTGTGGCTGTTTATTTTTAGCTGAGTGTATTATATTTTGCGTTATTCGCATTTAGGTAAGTAAGTATTTCTGGTATCGTGTCAAGATTGCCTTGGAACAACCGCAAAGTTCAACGCGAATGACTAAACAACTTTCCCCAATAACCAAACTTCAAAGTATATATATAAGGAGAGGTATTCCTCCCATACCGAAAATCAGCTGAGCAAACAATTTTTTATGGGAGAATTTCATATTTATTTTGACCTATGACCCTTGGAGAAAGTGGTTTATTTTGATCGGTTTTGAATACTTAATTTTAAAACACTTCCCGTGTAAGGTATACAATTTTATTATTGAAAACTTGCAAAATTTTCAAGCGCGGGCAGGATTTAAACTAGTAATGCGAAAGTCGCAGGTTCAAATCCTGCCCGTGCTTGAAAATTTTGCAAGTTTTCAATTATTGATCGGTTTTCTTAGCGTTTTCAGGAATTACTGTAGTTCGGTACTTTCCTGCATTTTAACAAAAAGTACGGTAAACTTTTGATGTCACATTCAAACACTTTAAATTTACCGCGAAACTAAAATTTTGCAAAGCGGAGCGCAATTCCTATTTCAAAATTCATAGAAAGTAACTGACTTTATTCAGCACAACACTGCCTTGATAGTGCTATTTCTTTTGTGAAGTTTTTCCGAATGAGAGAGTGCGTCCGGTTTCCGGTCGCCGTGTACCGGATGTCGGCCCGGAGCCGGATCCGGTGCCGAAGGAGCAGGTCGATTCTTATTGCACAGTGTTTGCTGTTGTGTGTTGTGTTAATAAACATGTTTTTTATTGTCATACTAGATTTCTGCCCAACGGTCTCACCCGCTGCCACTCGTTTTTCCAAGGTAATAGTTGTTTTCCCGCGGTAAAAAGTGGCCTATGTGTTTTTCCAGGTTATACTCTACCTGTGTTCCAAATTTCATCCAAATCGGTCAAGCCGTTTGAGCGTAAAGAGGTAATAAACATACATACATACACACACACAAACTCTTAGATTTATAATATTAGTACGGATATGGATTGATAATCCAAGAAATAGTTTGATGATGAATATTTTTGATCATCATTGGCCATGTACTGTGTAATGAGATGATGCTGTTAAAATAGCATCATCTCATTTCTTTCCCGTTGGTGTTGTAAGAGGCGACTTAGGGACTTCAGGGTTACATGTGTATTGCAATTTTAGGCGATGGTCAGCATTCAGTCAGTCCGTGAGAACATTTGTTTTTATTAGTGAAGAAGATACATACATATATCACGCCTATAATTCCTTACGGGGTAGGCAGATCGTAAACAGTTGTAAGAAACGAACATTTACGCCACGTCTGACAAACATTTGAGGGTCATTTAGAATATTATGTATCACCATAGTGGCAGGTTGTCAGCCCATCGCCTAAATTTGCAATACTCACCCTCGAGGCCTTAGTCGCTACTTACGACACCCACGGGAAGGCAATGGGGTGATGCTATTCCAAGCCGGCATCACACGGCCAATATATAAGATAAACTTTAAATATATTTTGCCATCAATACCATCCAGCCAGATTATTTGACCGAGGAGTGAAGCTCACAAAAGATTTTTGATGATCATGAATAGAGCCCTAACCTACCATGACATTGTCAAATTATTGTTTGCAAAAGACGAATCATGGCAAATACACAAATCGCTCCTATAATCCCTAGTGGGGTAGGCAAAGCGTAAACGACCGTAAAAAAGGTAATTTTTGTCACGTCTGACAAAAGATCCACACCTATACAAGAGCGGAAGGTGCATCAAGAACTATGATTGATTTTGTGATTGTGGATGAAAGATTGAAGAGTAAAGTTGTAGACACCCGAGTGTACCGCGGTGCTGGTATTGACACAGACCACTTCCTGGTGCTATCACGAATAAGTGGTCTCTTCAAACGGTGGCGGCACAGGGTAACTGAGCGAAGTAGTGCGTTGGAAAGAGTGAAAGTAGAAAATTTGCAAGATAAAGAGGTAAAAAAGGAGTATATTAAAAGATTGAAAGAGAAATTTAACAACCAAGAGGAGATATCTGATATTGAAGGAGGATGGAAAGGATTTAAAAAAGGTGTTGTGAATGTCGCGATAGAAGTGTGTGGAGTTTCAAAAAGGATGAAAGGGAAAACACAACGGAGTGCGTGGATGACCAAAGAGGTACAAGAAGTCGTGCAGAAGAAGAAGAAAGCATGGTTGGATTGGTTAGCTACCAAAGCTAACCGAAGAATGTTAAAAGCGACGGATGAAGATGTAGAGAAAGCAAGAAAAGAGTATAAAAGTGTGAAGGATGTAGTTAAAAAGACTGTTGATAAAATGAAAGATAAGAATAAGGATGAATTTGACAGGAGGCTATCGGAAAACTTTCGTTCCAACTTGAAAGTTTTTTGGAAATCCATAAGGACAGCTCGAAATAAAACCACGTCGTCCGAGTTGAGTAGGATTTGAAGCCAGGATGGTAGTGTAATAAAAGGTGAGGAATGTGTGTTGAAAAGGTGGAAGGAATATTTTGAAAGCTTATTTGAGAAAGAAGATCTAGCGCAAGAAATAACTACTGCAGAGGTGAATGAAATTGAGAACGAAAGTGAGATTGAAATGGATGAGATTGTGAAAGGGTTAAAAAGTATGAAATCTGGTAAAGCTGCAGGGTATGATAGAGTGTCGGTCGAAATGCTGAAGGCTGGCGAAGGCGTTGTGGCTAGTCAGCTGTACCTCCTTTTTAACCTTTGTTGGAGCAGCGGTCGAGTGCCACCTGATTGGTGCAAAGCTGTAATAGTGCCATTATATAAAGGAAAAGGGTCACAGCTGGACTGCAAAAATAACCGCGGTATAAGCCTCCTCAGTGTCGTCGGCAAACTGTATGCAAAGGTGTTGATTGAAAGAGTGATGAAAGAAACGGATGAGAAAGTATGGGATGCTCAGGCAGGATTTCGTAAGGGGATGGGATGTACGGATCAGGTCTTTTCCTTGCGCTGCATAGCTGAAAAATTCCTGGCCAAAAACCAGAAAGTCTATTGCGCATTCGTGGATCTGGAAAAGGCCTATGACAGAGTGGTGAGGAATGAATTGTGGTCGGCACTATCTATGCATGGAGTGAGCAGTATCTTGATACGAGCACTGAAATCCTTATATAAGGATTCTAGTGCTTGTGTCAGGATAAACGGGGCGTACAGTGAACTTTTTAACATCGAGAAAGGTGTTAGACAGGGATGTGTTGCGTCACCGTGGCTGTTCAATCTATTCATGGATAGTTGTTTGGCGGATTTGAAAGAGAGTGAATGTGGTCTGAGAATGAATGGTTTACTCGTCAAATGTCTTCTCTATGCTGACGACCAAGTTATCCTTGCGTCGTCGGCTGAAGGGTTGCAGGAGATGGTAAATATTATGAATGAGGCTTTGAAAAAGAAAGGAATGAAAGTGAATGTAAGTAAGACGAAAGCAATGGTTTTTGAGAAAGAGGAAAATATAACAGAGTGTACAATTATGATAGAAGAAGAGAAGGTGGAACAAGTGAAAGAATTTGTGTATTTGGGCTCAATGTTCACATCAGATGGAAAGTGTGAAAGTGACATCGAAAGAAGGGTGAATGCCGGCAACATGGTGAATGGAGCGTTGCACGCTTTTATGAACAGCCAGAAAGTCTCTGATAAGGCTCGTCTGGCTGTGCATAGAGGGGTGTTAGTTCCGACACTTATGTATGGGAGTGAAAGTTGGGTATGGCAGAAAAAGCATGAAAGTAGAATAAATGCAGTACAAATGAGAGCGTTAAGAAGTATGATTGACGTAAAATTGAGTGACAGGATAAGGAATAGCGTGATAAGGGAACGTTGTGGTATAAAAGAAGATATAGTGACTGGTGTAGAAAAGGGTATGCTTAGATGGTTTGGTCATGTAGAGAGGATGAATGAAAGAAGATTAACGAAACAGGTGTATATGGCAAGTGTGGATGGGAACGTCGGAAGGAGAAGACCTCGACGAACGTACCTCGATCAAATCGGGGACGTGCTAAAGAAAGGTCAGGTCAAGAGTACCCTAAACCGACGAGCATGCATGAAGAGATTGATGAATGTGGAGGAGGCGAAAGAAGTATGCCAGGATCGTAGTAAGTGGAAGGAAGTAGTCTCTGCCTACCCCTCCGGGAAGGAGGCGTGATTTATGTATGTATGTATGACAATTTTTTCAGGGCCGTTTCAGAAAATGTTTTATCAATATAGTAACAGGTTGTCCGCCTAAAAATTCTAATACTTATGGAACCCTCGAGTGCTAATCTAAAATTCCTAGATCTGTTTAGGATAATGGAAGAATGAAATCACGATTTTGCCATATTTTAGCTTTTGGACAAATTTCTAGGTATTCGTCGGAATTCCTGATTTTGCTATTTTACTGCGACACATACTTGCATCGTCATAGACCCTACATGATAATTTATACGAGTATATCAAGACGCTATTGATCATAACTTGATAAAGTGCTCATAAACACTTCGGTTCAGTTCAAGTGCCTCAGTGGTCTCGTGGTTTGTTGCTCTTACGATAATGTTTCTGGTTCTATTACATACATACATACATACACATATCACGCCTATAATCCCTTGCGGGGAAGGCAGAGCGTAAACAGCCGTAAAAAACGGCTATTTACACCACGTCTGACAAATTTTTGAGGGTCATTCGTGTATCGCTATAGTGACAGGTTGTCAGCCCATCGCCTAAAATTGTAATACACACCCTCGAGTCCCTTAGTCGCCTATTACGACTCCCACGGGAAAGATATGGTTCTATTACCAGACACAAAAAGTAACATTTTGGAGAACTTGCAAAATTGTATCGAAGGCCGGGTGTGAACCAGTGACTTTCGCTATCACTCGAAGCGACACCTCTCACAACTGGGCTACCGCGGCTCAGCAACTGTTGCCGAATGAGATGCGTACCAGTAGATAAATGGTAAAAAAATCTTCGGATAAATCGCTATGACCAGTTAACCTCTCATTAACCAATATTTATACACGGGTTCACCGTTCATAAATTAAAAATAACAAGTCTTATATATAAGTAAATTGATAATGTTTCTGATTTAGTATACAAAGAGAAAATTATTAATCAAAAGTGTTCATCCGTTAATACTCGTAATCTGTAGATTGGTCCCGCACCCCGGGACGAAAGTTGCAACTGTCACAACAAGTTAGTTGCAAAAAGTTTGTGGGATAGGCGCGATAGGATAATTATTCCAACTTGAGAACGCTTTGGGTTCGAATAAATTTTTATATTTTTTACGCACATAAAGTTGCAAAGAATAAGTATTTAGTCTCTATTCTCTTTTCGTGTGGGAAATCGAGTCGATCAACGACCCAATGAACCTTAGTGTTAGAGTTTTTCAACCGCTTTCTACCAGTAGTAGGCCTCTGACATGGTTGTGTAACGATCGTCGTCTAAGTAATCATAGACAGCAACCGGGACCGACAGCTTAACGTGCCCTCCAGAGTACGGAACCATATTTCTTTTTCGTTCATTTTGGTGGTTCAGCCTGTAATGTCCTAACCAGACTAGAAATAAATTAACAAAGTGATAAATATCAACTTTGTGAGTGCCCAACCGAGAGTGCACTACCACTGCGCCACATTGGCCAACAAAACAATATATTGCAGTACCTTTAAATAGTTAACGAACCCTGTACGTTTTTTTCTGTGGAACTCTGTTCTTTTCTCAACTTTCATTTCTTCTCTCCAATCTTATGATGGCTCTGGTGGGGGATGACTTCCTAAATCGTGTGGCGTAAAATTGAGTGGCGACACAGCTTTATTTTCAGCTTATTTTTTTTTCACAATGTTCTTATTAAATTAGTTGAAGGAGGTTTAGTTATTGTCTTAAAAATAATTTATTCAACTTATATTATTTGTGTGATTCATTATGCAATTGCAAGGTTCATCGGGTCGTTGGACGACTCAGTGTCCCACATAAAAATAAAGGAAATGAAGACTTCTTTTAATGAAAAGGACCGTATACCCGCGAACAGCTCATTCATATGTTATACTATGTGTGATGCCCGCTAAGAATAGTATAATCCCAATTCTACTCGTGGGTATCATAAAAAGCAACTAAAATGATCCTGTAAATGCGACATCTTGCCCTGCACTCGCCAATCTACTTGCCAATGTATGCCAATACCCCTAATAAGGAGAGGCTTATGTTCAGCAGAGGACTAGTTAACTGATAGTGTAATAAACAGTTATGTATAATTTCTTTCAAAGTATTTTCATAATTGCCGTGTGATACCAGCTTAGAATAGCATCACCCCATATCTTTTCCGTGGGTGTCGTAAGAGGCGACTAAGGGACTCGACGGTGTGTATTACAATTTAAGGCGATAGGCTGACAACCTGTCACTATAGCGTTACACAATATTCCGAATAACCCTCAAACATTTGTCAGACGTGGTATAAATGGCCGTTTTTGCGGCTGTTTACGCTCTGCCTACCCCGCAAGGGATTATAGGCGTGATATGTGTATGTATGTATTTTCATAAAAATCCTTGCCTCCAACTGTCCATTAGTAATCACTTATCGGTTTGCCGTCTGGAGACCAAACTTGCGGCTGTCACGAGTAGTTAGAAGGATAGGCGCTAAGGGATCATTACTCAGGGTTTCCTAACATCCTTATTTCCTTGTAGTTAGGTAGGATTTTTTGCGCCTTCGGTAAATGCAGACAGAATTTTAACTGGCCAAATGGCGTAGCGGATAGTACTCCTGCCTGCCACGCTGAGGGTCGTTGGTTTGATCCCCACAAGACACAAATCTTAATAAGGTATATTATGAAATATTTGCGTTTTTTCTGTCTATTTACAAAAAAATAGTATATAATGAAAATACCTATCAGCTATCTGGTTCCCATGGCTTTAGCTTTGTTTAGTTTGGGGCTAGATGGCTGTCCATTTAATCTGTATGAACATGCATATTTAACACAGGACATAACATATAGACCAATACACAACAGGTCAGCTTATTTCTAAAAATTATATAGTTTATTTTTATTTTTAGATAGTTAATTTTTCAAACTAAAACATTTTGAACTTTAATCTTGCACGAACGCCATGCAATCATAAAGTCATATAGGTGATAGGTGATCCCACAAGCGAAAATCGTGAGAAGACGCCATGATAGATGCCCTTTCACCTCATAAAGTGATCTAATCCACATTACCAAGATCTTGGAAATACTTTACAGAGAGTCTCTGATATACACATATCACGCCTAATCCCTCGCGGGATAGGCATAAAAACGGACATTTACGCCACGTCAGACAAATATTTGAGAGTCATTCGGAAAATTGTGTATCGCCTTAGTAACAGTTTATCAGCCCATCACCTTAAATTGATAAACACACCCTCGAGTCCCTTAGTCGCCTCTTACGACTCCCACGGGAAAGAAAAGGGGTAATGCTATTCTAAACCGGCATAACACGGAGGAGCCGGCATCACATCCTCTGATATCTTTATACGTTTAGGAATATGATTTTTAATTCTCAAAATGTACAACAGCGCTTATTTGCAATGCCCATAATGTCCAATTTCCAAAATGGCTAACCATGTTTAAGTCGAAGTTCAGTTCTATTTATGAAACTAAACACAATTTCCCCAGATGAAAAAAAGATTTTAAGTTATTTTTAGAAATACTTTATAATTATATTTTTAAGGTTCCGTAAGCAAATGTTTTTTTTATAAATCCACCGTTTATGTTGTTTGGTTTCATTAGTAGAACTAAACTTGCTCTCAGATATAATTAACCTATAAAGGGATTGGACAATAAGTACCTAAATGATTCATTTTAGGTACATCAATTTTGAAATAGGTCATGTAAAATAAATACATTTTAACTTATCCAAGCTATCAAACAAATTCTTTGTATGCATTTTATCTACTATTCGACTGGGTAACATTAAAATCTCCCTTTCTTAAGTCGGCTAACAAACAGTTTTTTCGTTTTCTTTTTAGAGCACAGTCTTGGCGTGGCCCATTAGGCAGTCCTCATTCATTCAGTCATTCACTCGTCCAATGATCACCTAGGGACCGGAATAATCGGGCTTGTTCCTTGTTGTACTTTTCGAGTCATTTATTTTGTCCACTTACACTTTGTTTTATCTTTTTTAAGTAAATGTTTTAGGATTCTAACCAATTCAACGCTAGTGTCAAAATAGTCATAAATAATGGTGGGCAATAGGACGCGTGTATCTGTTTATCACACGCGGCGTAGCCGAGTGTATGTACGTATGTATTTATGTATGTATGTATGTGTAAATTGGGGATAATTAGGAACTCCAAATAAAATTAACATTTCTAATGACCTTTTGATTAAAAATTAATAATCCATTACCCAATTGATCTTTGAAATAGCTTCATATAAGGGTGTCCCCGAACACATTATAAAGCCATAATTGAAAACACAAAACATTTTCCTACCTCAATAAATTCAGATCCGGAGACCACCTAATTAGATTATCTTCAGGAATTTTAGACAACACGATCAGAATAAATAAATAAAAAATCTTTCTTTTTTTAATCGGAAACTAATAAATGACAAGTTTAGTGATTAGGTATATAAAAAAATATATAGTGAAATAAAATTGGACTAAAATACGACCTTGTTGAAGTTTTTTAATATTATTAATTGAATTCGTTTTTCGCTCGGATGAATAAAATTGTGTAGCAAAATTATTATCAATTCTAATAGATGTTTAAAAACACTGAAGCCGAAATATTCTTCTGTCAGAAAACAGTATCTTTATTCTAATGTCAGTTAATCGCAAGCTTTAAAGGAATACCAAACGGACAGCAAGGCAGTTTAGGAGAAAGTTAATCAGTGAATGTAACAACGCCAGATGGCCTTCCAAGGGAACGATTTTATAATTATTTTAATTTGCTAATTGGCTCTTCTTAGGATAATCAGCAAATTGACTAATAATATCATTTTGTGGTTCGGCTTTTGCGTCATGCAGGATTTGGTCTGATAATTAACTAAAAATATAATTGAAATTAGATTATCTACAGCGTGTGTCTGTAATGTTAGCTATCATATTAGTACCAAAATAATTTTGTAATGAAATATTGCTAACAGTCTTCACACACAGACACAATCAGATTACAATGTCGTCCATTGATCATTGCAGAAGATATATTTATTTAGGTAGTTCGTGCTACCGTAGTGTTAGAGTCTTTTAGCTTGTTTTTCTGACCCTAAAAAATAATAAAAACTTGTAATTTCATTTTGGCAGCCACAAATTATTAAATAGGGAACAGTATTGAATACATAATTATAATACAAGTGTAATTATAATACAAGGGTCGCTGTCTATACATGGCAAACAAATGCAATTAACTGTTAAGGAGGGCTTAGTATATGCAATAGTACTAAAACAATGTTTTTTTTTTTGTTTGTAGTCTGTTCTTCTGTTACGTTTGTGCATGCGCTGATCTCCGAAACTAAAAGACAATCTTGGGCTACATACATACATACATATATCACGCCTTTATGCCTTGCGGGGTAGACAGAGCGTAAACGGCCGCAAAAATCGGACATATACGCCACGTCTGACAAATATTTAAGAATCATTCGGAAAATTGTGTCTCGCAATAGTGACAGGTCGTCAGCCCATCGCCTAAAATTGCAATACACACCCTCGAAATCCCTTCGTTGCCTCTTACGACACCCACGGGAAAGAAATGGGGTGATGATTCTAAGCCGGCATACACGGCAAAATTGAATTAAAGTTTTCGTGGTGTATAGCCAAAATTAACATACGGTGTTCTTTTTACCGCGAGAAAATCGCTCATATTTACTCGAGGGACGTGGGTTCGATCCTCACACAGCACAAAAATTTCAAAGTAAATTTTCGAATATTTGTGTTGGGTCTGGGCTACGCCATCGGGGCAGCCTGTATATATAAATAAGAAAGAGATGATTGTTAAATCCTTTCATTCATCATTGTCACCGAAATGTCAAATTAGAAGAACGAGAATCCATAACAATTTGATCGAACGGTCGTTTGTCATCAGGCGGACTTGCAAAGACACAAAGAGGAAAGTAATACCCAAAATTGCAATAAAATATTGGAAGAAACGTATCAATGAATTGATAGCTAGCCTTTTTACACAGTATTATCATCATTCATGAGTGCAATACAAACTTTGAAAGATAAAAATAATATTTTGTTGAATTTTAAAACACTCCCATGCTGGGTATACAAATTGTTAAAAAAAAAAAAAAAACCGCCGCGGTAGCCAATAAGGAAGAGGCGTCGCCATACATGATGGTGCAAGTTGCTGGTTCTAATCCTGCACAAGGTAAAGAAATTGCAAGTTTTTTAAAAAATAATGTTTTTTCTTGGGTAAATTTGTTCCTTATCACCAGCCCATCTTGAGTTTTCGCTGTCTTAGTTTCAGTACCTATTTTTTAACCCTAAAAACCGTGGTGTAACATTTCAATGAACCGTATTCTACCTTCAGTACATAATTAATGCGGGAATGCCATGTGATGTTGGCTTAGAATCGCATCATACCATCTCTTTCCCGCGGGTATCATAAGAGGCAAGAGTTAACATGTGTATTGCAAGTTTAGGTGATGAGCTGACAACCTGTCACTATGGCGATGCACAATTAACTGAATGACTTTCAAATGTTTGACAGACGCGGCGTAAATGTCCGTTTTTATGGCCATTTACGATATGTCTACCCGCAAGGGACATGGCGTTATATAATGCATGTATGTATGCTCAGTATATAATGTAATGAAACTAGAACACGATAAGAGAATAATCAACCCACATACTGCGAAAACTCCTTGTATTCAAGCCAACTAGTTGAACCAAATTAAGTTCACCAGAATTTAATTCCTCGCCTTTAATTAGCCGAAAATATTCAGCGAGGAGCAAAATTAAAATTGCTTGGTAAGGAAGCGATTCGGTCTACCTGGATCCAGATAAATCCTTAGAAATTTATCTGTCGTTAACAAAAAGGAAGCACAAAGGGAACCCGATACGATTCTCGAATTAATTTTCTGCCCGCATTTCGTGGGATAGGTAGTACCTGCGGATGATGTACAGTCAGTGTCTTAAACAAGTATACACTCGGATTTAGTACACATATAAAAGTTACTTTGACTCATAGAATTATGTACTTTCTTTCCTGTAGGTGTCGTTAGAGGCAATTACCGGTATTTGAGGGATTAAGTGGATATAATAATGTAAGGCTATGCGCTGAAAACCTGTCGTAGCTATGAAATAACTCCCAAATTTATTTGTCAGTCGTGACGATAAAGACCGTTTTTTACGGCCATTAACGTACTGACTACCCTGCTTCTGCTGCAGTGAGTGTTTGTATGTTTGTTTCTGTATTAATAATTACCAATATTTTAAAATGCTATTTGAAAAAGTTACTCACAATAAGAATAGCATTATATTTTAACGAGATTTCTTCGAGAAAACTTGGTTGTTTTCATAGGTTGAACCGTTCACTTCTTAACATATTATTACTTTTTTTTTACATTCTGTATAAGAGGTAAGGGTACCGACTGTACCTGCATGTTAGGTTGGCCAAATTGGAATTGTTATTTTATTTCTATGTGCTCTTTCAGGCTTTTGAATAATTTGCGAAATACGGGATACTTAGAAAGGAAACTTTTTTTGAGTACCTGTTTGGTTTTTTAGCTACAATTTGCTGTCAGAATTTACTGACTTGGTGTTTTGGGACGGCTAAGGTGGATCTCACGATCTCAAGTAATGTGATCGTCCGCTCTTATTGACTGATAAGCCCGATGGTGTAGTGGATAGTAACCCTGCTTCGCCACACAGCAAAAGTATTTGTATGTTATTGTACTGTATGTATTTATTTTCAAAAAAGAGATGTATACCTAAGTATTTATGAATAATATCAGCTATCTTGTTCCCATTATACAAGCTTTGAAGCTTGGTTTGGGGCTAGGTGGTGCTGTGTGAAATGTCCATGATTTTTATTTGTTATTGACAAAATTAGGAGCGCGAAATCATTTATTAACGCCTTCTATTATGATAGATAAACGACGATGCTTGCTGAATATGAACATGATGACATGAAACCAAAATACCGTGCGGCATGTCTGTGATCCTTCTTTAATCCCTATAAAGGCCCTTTTTATTAACCATCATTAAAGCAAGTGTAAACAGCCCAGCTGCATTAAACACAGGCTATTCTTCAAGTCCGATACAATCAATTAATTTTCGCTAGGGAAGGCTGCGTAAGGGTTTCTATAGACGGACTGCAGTGGGCGGCAGAGCAATCGCCTTTCAGTGTTCTCTGTAATTGATGTGCAGTGACCTCAACTGAACGAACTCCGATTGTCTTAGGAATGCACAGTCAAACGGGTTTAACTTGATACATTAGACTTGTACTATTCATTTTGTGGTTTTACACACTGATAATAATAATAATAATAAGATAGAACCCCCCAAAAGAGAGAAAATACTAAACTGAAAAATAAAAATAATAATAAAAAGTTTATTGAGTTAAAAGATTTACAGATCTGCTCTTAAAAACTAATCGTTATAATTGTGAACGTATTAGAGTGAACAGTAGTTTTATGCCCCTACATCCCAAACTAAGAAAATTTATTCCTGTATCTTAGGATGTAGAAAGTTTAGCATTCTAAACTATATGTTACTGAAACAATAATTTTATGAGTAGGGCAATTTATGAGTAAGGATAATATATGTTTATCTCATATATAACAAATAAAATATCTTGAAGAGGGCAGTTGATAGTACCCGGATGGCGAATAACAGAAGATCCTGCCTTATGGCGTAACTTTTTGGGGGAGGCCTACGTCTAGCAGTGCAGTGGTCTGATATGATAACATTCACCTTCAAAACAACCTATAAGCCTAAATATCTAAAGATTATTTAACCTGAAGCGATTACTGCCGAAATACTAAAAAGACGAAAGGTTTTAGAAATGAAAGGACCAGCGACTGCTTATGTTTATTCTGTATGCACACACAGTAAAATTTTAACTATGCAGTTTGCATTTTGTCTGTTTGAGTCTTAATATTCTTCAACATAGGCCACCCGCGCGGTGATTCACGATTTCTGATAAATTTCGCTTCAGAGCGCATTATTTGACGTCATACAGACACGCCTCCTGGCATCGATACACTTGTTTTGTTTACTCGGCTGTACTGTGATTTTAGGGTTCAGCAAGGATAATTAAAAAACCAGGGCTCATTTTGTCATTGGACGACTCGATGTTTCCACACGAAAAGAGAAGAGAGAGATTATAAAATCTTTTGTTACTGACTTCAACCGTGCTATTATGCAACTATAAGAGTTGCCTAGATTTTTCCAAGATTCCATCGTTACATCCTGGCCTGATGACTAAGTAGATACCATACTAATTTCATATCCATCGAAAGAGTAAAATTTGCTAAAGCAAGATAAAGTAAAGTTTTTGGCAAGATGGCTTGATGGATCGTGTTCAGTGTTATGAAATTGAAGAGGTCTATTATAAGCTGATGATGGTGATGGGTTTTGAGTACAAAATTTCACAATGTTTTGAAAAAAAGGATTATTTCTACCAAACAGTTTTTTGTATTTTAGTCTGGGCTGAGTCGGTTGTATTTAAAACTACCATAATAAAAGAATAGCTACGGAACCGTGTCTTTATTCAATAGAATACGTTTGTATATTTATAAATACTTTGATGTAATTTATTGCTTCGGAACATTCTGCGCTCCTTACATGGTATAGTGTCGTGATTGCAAGGTGGTGCACTAGTTATTAGTCATGTATAATTTATTATCAATATTGTTGAGAAAATAAATGTGTGAGCTTTGGTAGGAATAGATTTTTCTACAGCTTTGGTACAACGTGTTGCGTTTTTGTTGTCATTTTATACTAGTTGTAAGGGAAAGTCCTCCGAATACTGATAGAGTGCATGCAGACACGAAACTGAACAACTTTTCTGGAGGAACATTATGTCAGGAAATGACAGAAAATATTTATCCTTCCATACAAAACAGTATCAGCTGACTGCAATTACTATGGAAAGTAAAAAATAAAACAATTTACGTTTCCTGAATATTTTTTCATGGGAAGTTGATATTACTTATACAACCATGTCAGAGGCCTACTACTACTAGTAGGCGGTTGAAGTTTTCAGTATTACTCGGCATGTCCTAGTCAAGCGTACCTATAAATAACCGTTTTGAGTCAAAATATGACACATTTGACTTCTTCTGTCCTTTTATACACATTTTCTGCCACAGGAAAAATGAAGAGTGACTGAAATATATATATTTTTTTATAACACTAGTAATATAACATAAATTTCTTAAATTCCACACTTCCTCAGATGCCCCCCCTTTCTCCAACTACCCGCCATTTTTCCGCTCGATATCCAGTGTGTTCCAGCCTACTTCCGGTGTGACGGCAAACCGGAACCGGAAACCCCGCCAGCTAATGGATCGAGAGGGCAATAGAATATCGCGGGTAGTTTGAGTCTACGAATGCTACAATAGATAAGAGCCATGTTTGTACAGGAAGTAGCTTGTAATAGTTTATAAAGAATGGTTTGAACAAGGTAGTAAGGATGTTTATGGATGTTGTTGTTATTTATTTCTATACACACCAACCTAAATGTTAATAGGTAAGTACACATGGCCGTGTGATGCCGGCTTAGAATAGCATCACCCCATTTCTTACCCGTGGGAGACGTAAGAGGCGACTAAGGGACTCGAGGGTGTAAATTGTAATTTAAGGCGATGGTCTGACAACCTGTCACTATAGCAATACACAATTTTCCGAATGACTCTCAAACATATGTCAGACGTGGTCTAAATGGCCGTTTTATGCGGATGTTTACGCTCTGCCTACCCCGCAAGGGATTATAGGCGTGATATGTGTATGTGTATGCATGTATGAAGTACACAGGGTTTCGTTTTGGTTAGGTAAGTATTTAAGGCGGTTCTCCCATTAATTGTCTGTTGCGGCGTATCTTAACGCACTATGTCACATGCGTCTGTCAAGACAAAGGAAATTGTGAATTCCGGTTGTCAAACCACTTGGCAGTCACATCAGTTACGCACCATTAGTTAGACATGGTGTCAGAGGCCTATTACTGGTAGTAGGCGGTTGAAAAACTCTGACACCAGGATTCATCGAGTCGTTGGACGACTCGGTAAAACACTCGAAAAAGAAGAAGAAGCGCACCGTAGCCGTATTTGTATGGTAATAAGATTTGATGATGGATGGATGGATGATGGATTTTGTTTGTCATATCCTGACATAATGTCTCTATAGGAAAGTTGTTCAGTTGTTCAATTTGTTGTCTGCATACACCATTTTAGTATTCGGAGGGCTGTTCCTTACATCCCCATATATAACTCATATACAGGGTTATTTTTTAGTCAGTGCGCAAACTTATACCATGATATCAGAATCGTTAAAAGGACATTTTAGGCAAATAAAAAAATATGTTTTATTTTTATAATTTTTTTATTTTTGTCTGCCCCATAAAAAATAAATCATGGACACACTACTTTTCAAGGGGGGGTGCGTGAAAATGGCAACAGCGCTCGCGCAGCGCACCCTTCAGTCACTTTCAGTTCTCGCTTTGATTCCGTCGCGGGCGGGCGCGCACCTGTGTGACAGTACTTTTCCCGCCGATCCCGAATTGATTTCGCGATGTCGAATTTTACGTTTCGCGAGTTTTACGAAATGATGCGTTCGTACTTTTTAAGTGGGGAAAATACCCGAGCACCCCAATGAATGTACGCGGACGAAAGTTTACCTCGACTGCGTAATGCTGGCGTTGTGGACTCTCGTGTACCGAACCCAAGAACATTCCTCAACGTTATGCAGCGGCTGTTGGATCACGGGCAGTTTACTGTAAGTAACTGTTAATTAAACGACTATTGTAGTTAGCTACCTACCGCCTACCTAGTGTTCTAGGTAAACTTTTCATTTTGACGGTCCTAAGCTCGTAAAAGTATGAAGGGAAAATTGGAATCATCTTTTTAAAGGCTCAGCTACACAAGACCGGCGCGCGATAGCCGCGTTCCGGCCATACGATTTTTTTATGAATGCCCGATCAAATCACACCCTGTTATTTTTGTGTGAGTAGACCGTTTTTAATCTTTATTCCTAAATAACCACTCAAGGTTAGTTCACTCTAACGTAGTAGCAACATTTTAGTGGCCTAATCAACTTTGACTGTCATACTTTACTGAATTTTTCGCTCCACTCTCATAAGCGCACAAAATTGCCGTTTACTTTACTTTAAATGCAGTTGTACTTTAAGGATAATTCGGTTAAAATCATCGAAGGGCAGGCACGCGCAATACGAGCTACCTCATATCATCAGTGTACATAAAGCTTTCTAGCAGTGCAGATGAATTTCCCGCCACGCCGTGCCGGCGCCCGCGCCGGCGTCAGATTTCTTCTAAAAATTGAACCGTAGGCGCCACTATGTCTGGCGCTGTAAGACGCGGTGACTAATCGCGACGTTGTCAAACCATCACAACCTCTGTTGTTTGCAGGTTGTGTAGGCTTTTTAGGTACTATCAGCAACGGCTCCAGTTGCCATTAAAGTCTTTGCTGGTTATTTTTAAAGAATATTAGAAAAAACTTTGAATGTTGATCTTTTAAAATGGGTATCAATCTTTTCTGGTTATTCTTGTTAACTGTAAGAAAAACCATTCTAAGTTGATCACGTAGTTGGTTACTCGAGGTGCTGTACAATCCCGAGTTACCGTTATGGATTAAACATTTACATGTCTTGCTTATGCTAGTAGTAGCTGCTAATTCTTAACCAAACTGGGAAAAATCCAACTACCTGATTAACAAAACACAGGCGTGTCTTTTCACTGCAAAAAGGAGTCCTTTCGACTGGACACCTACTTTTCGGGGTACATCTGTCCCAGTCACTGACAGGCTTGAGCTTCTAGGCATGGAGTTGACATCAAATCTAAACTTCGGCGCGACCATCGAGTACAAGGCTCAGACGGCGGCTAAAAAGCTGGGCGTCCTGAATAGAGTGAAGCGATACTTTACGCCTGGACAGCTTTTAACTCTTTACAAGGCACAAGTCCGATCCTGCATGGAGTATTGCAGTCACCTTTGGGATGGCTCAGCCAAATACCAACTTGCCGCTCTTGACTCGGTGGAACGCAGGGCCAAGAGGCTCATAGGCGACATAAAACTGGTGGACACCAAGCTACATAGCCTGGCACATCGCCGCAAGGTTGCCTGCTTGTCGGTATTTTATAGATTGTACTTCGGAGAGTGTGCTCAAGAGCTTCACGACCTTGTTCCACCAGCTCCCTTCTACCATCGGACATCCAGACGCACCGCCGGATACCATCCGTACCTGGTAGCCATTCCACCAATTCGGACTAAGCGCTTCCAGTCATCATTTATAATGCGCACTGCTAAAGAGTGGAACTCACTTCCTGCGTCTGTGTTTCCAAAAGCATACAACCCTAATCTCTTCAAAGTAAGAGTGAACAGGCTTCTTCTGGGTGAGCTCGCTCCATCTTAGACTCTGTCTCTGTCCTATGACCTAGACTAGAGTCAAGAGCAAACCCATCATTAATAAAAAAAAAAAAAAAAAATCTTGTCTCTCCGCATAAACTAGAAACAGGTACCATCAAATCAAGAGACCAACTTTCAAACCACTACACCACGGAGGCAGTTTAAGTGTAGGTACTTGTGAGATAGGTACTTAGTTGTTGTAGGTATCACCCGCACGCACCCCGGTACCAATAGCGGTCATTAACCTGGACTGGTCATTGACCTGTGATGTAGGTAGAAGCTAGAACACAGTCAGCTGATAGGTATAACTGGGCCGCGCGCGACGTTGCCAAACCGAAAGATAGCTAGTGAACCTAATAGGGTGATCCACACTTACGTACGATCCTAGGATAAGTTTAAGTGCGATTATTTCAATTTTTTTGTTCTAAGTCAGGTGTAAAAAATAAATACATATTTTCTAAAATTTGATAACCATTACGTATGTTGAAGCTGCGCACTGACTAAAAAATAATCCTGTATATAATAGGTGAAGGAAAAAGTATAGAAAACAGAGCAGTTTGAGAGTGATGGATAGACAATAAATGGTATAAGTATGTATATGTCTGCTCCAGCCTGTTATCTAAGTATAACGAAACTATGAATTCCATTCTAATGTAAGGTGAATCCTTTACCTTTCTCCGCTTCTGTAAAGTCTTGACGAATATACCATATGAATTTGCAGTCCATTGAGCGGGGGTAGCCCAGGAGGCGTCGCTGCTAGTGATGGAAAAAGTTGTAGGTTCAAATCCTGCACGCGGTAGAAAATTTTGAAGTTTTCTAAAAACTTATCTTTTTAGTTGAAGTGATTGCTCCTTATACGCCGTCCTGCAGGATTCGAACCAGAAACCTTCGATACCTGATCGCTTAATCACTGATGACCAGTGTGGCGTACTGGTGGTGAGCCTGTCTACGGCGCAAAGGTCCTGGGTTGATTCTAGGCTGGGGCAGGTTTTTTTAATGAGGAACTCAAATAATAGTATAGATATTATCTGTTCTCGGGTCTTTATATGGCACCCTAATACAGAGAATCTCATTTGCATGTAAAATGTTTGTATGCTACTTTCTATGTACCGAACTGAGTCAGTCCTTCAATTATTTCTAGCACAGTAATTGTTCATGATCTTCAATTTAAACGAAAAATAAGGATCTAGAATCTAATCGGGCGAAATTTTACTAGTGACCGATAATGAAAACAAAGGATGGGCTGATGAAATTGAAATTGAAATTGAAATTCTTTATTCAATGTAGGATAGTATTATTATATCACTTATTGACGTCATGAACCGTCATTGTAAAAAAAAGAAATTTGTATCACACAATTTTCTTTTTTTTATAACAATTTTGTAATGTCCTAATAGAAAACCGGCTCGAGCGGGATAAAAAAAATAAAAATCAAGGCACTGCCACGGGGCTGGCCAGGTTAATCACAACACGGCATGTAACTTTACGCCACCACCATCTGAAAACGATATTTGTTTCAAATTTAAGTCAAGATTTTTAAAGCGTGTAGTTTACATGCGTATAATTAATCGGACCTCCTGAACAGGAAAAATTCACCAAAATACCTGCCCAGAAGTGCTCCTACTCTAAATTAACAATCGTACTAGCCCCTAAGCTACCCTAGCTAATTCTGTAAGTAAAAAAAAAAATGTATAGATCAAAAATGGCTACATATTTTTTTTTGTAAAAATTATAAGGAACAACTTTTACCAAGGAACGTAGGTCGAAATATGACGAAAAAAAATTGCGCTGCCTTTGTTACCCAAATCAGCTAAACTGCACTTCTGTATGGGTAATACATTTTTCTTTCATTTTTAGACCTTCGTTCCTTGGGGAAAGTTGTTACTAATCACCAGTCAGCCTTCAGTTTTTGCTATTGGTCACGAGTTAAATTTCACCCTATATACATACATTAGCCTATTGTAGTCCACTGCTGGACGTAGGCCTCCCCCAGGGAACGCCATAGGGCACGATCTCTTGTTTTCATCTTCCAGTCGCTACATATTTAAACGCTCAGAATATTAACGAACAAGTAGCAATGTAAATTTAAGAACGCCTGCCATGAAGCGATAGAAATTGGCATAAATTCACAAGGACTTAATCTATACCAGTTGGGACATGTTTTTATCATCATTAACAAAGGACGTGTCCGGGCCCAAAACTATGTATTTGATTAACTACTTCACACAGAGTTTGCTACTAACTTTTATAGGGTAACGTGACCAACTGGGTCCAGAGCGTTATAAGTACTTAGTAGCCAATTTGTTGTGAAACTCGTGAGATCAACTGTACTATCGTTGGATATTTGGATCACTCAGTTTATTGTGGTTAATTTGAAAGTCATTTTGTACTTAGTGCCAACATAAGTCAGATCCTTTTTTAAGAAAATGTGACCTATTATTATTTCATGAAGATCTTCTTCTTAGGTAAATCTTTCTTTTTTATGTGGCCTGTTCAGCATCCCAATGCAAGGTAATTCTTTACCAAGTAAAAATAAATAAGAACTCAAATATGTGCTTTCCGATGGCTAGAAGAAATGTTTTAATACATAATGTTGAAAACAGAAACAGATAGATAGTTAGGATAGGTTACTTTATTTTTTTCTATCGAGTAAATTTATTGATAGGTATATGTTATCTGTTAGATCCTCGATAATTATTTTAAAGAATTTTATTGCTGTCATTTTCTAAATAAAACTGGTTTAAAAATTTGGCTCGCGCTAATTCCTCGCCCAAATTCTAAACTTTATTATACATTATAGAGCAAGGCACTTCAAAAACTTGAAAATAACTCCAAACTCAGAGTACATTGCTATAAAAGTGCACTTATTCACAAAATGCAAATATCCTTAATAGAAATTTCTAATTAATTCCACTCCAGGGTTCCAGCCAAAGTTTATCAATGGAAAAAAAATGTGCTCATTCAATTTACCCTGTTAGAAAACGTAGAAGATAAGTAAGCAAAAAAATGGTCAGGAAAAACCGTGGCGCTCCATTAAACATCCGCATTTTAAATAAGCAACACTGTTTTTGCGGGGTCCGTTATCTTTCAAAGAGTAAAAAGATTTTCAAAGAAGTGACAAGTAATATCTCTTGAAGTTTTGTTTCGAGTCAAGAACGTCTCTCGTCGCAGGCCAAGGGGCAGGTTGTTTCAAAGGCAATTCTTACACATGCACTCCGCATTGGCCATCGCTTTGCTGGATAAGATATTTTCAACCAAAGTTGTTCACAAAATCCTATAGAAAACATGCCTGAGATATTAGGGGAGGGGAGGATACCCTTCGCCACATTAAAAAAACAGCTTAAATTTGTGTGATGAAAAAAACCGCAATTAGTTCGGTTCAGATGTTGTTCAGTTGTTGTACCTGTACCGATGATGTTCAGATGTTTTTCAGTTGTTGTTCAGATGTTGTTCAGTTGTTGTTCAGTTATTTTTCCGATGTTATTCAGTTGTTTAGTTAAGTTATAAGTTAAGTCCGAATACCATGGACTGCCGTGAGAACAAACGAGTCCATATTGAAGGAGCTTAATATCACAAAGCGACTTTCTACAATCTGTCAAGAACGCACTTTGGGTTTCTTCGGACACATTATGCGGTCTTCTAGACATGATCTGGAGAGGCAGATTATTTTGGGTCGAGTGGAGGTGAAGCGTGCCCGGGGCAGGGCGCCAACTAGATGGTCGGATACTGTGAGGAACGCTGTGGGCGGAAGCATGCACCGAGCAGTCCACACAACCTACAATCGCGCGGAATGGAGGAAGCTGTCATGTTGTCGCGATCCTCAGCATTGAGGGAACGAGGAAGAAGAAGAAGTTAAGTTATTGTTTAGACTCCACATCTGAACAGCTGCTAAAGTATAGAATTTTCAAAAAATTCTATCAAGCCATATTACGTTTTCGTATTGAATATGACATTGTATCGGGCCTTGTAATGGCCGGTGTAGATGTTTGGAAAAGTGTTAAACTGAGTTTTTTTTGGAGAGTGTAGATAAAATAGTGTATAAATCTGTTATAATTAGGCATAAGATTGCTCGTGTAAAACTATTATCACATATTTTAAACTCATTAAATACCGGTTGTAAAAGACGGTGTACTGAAAACTTTCCAGGCGTGATCAGACCATGAAACTGAAACTTTTTGGAGTCTATGTTTTTGAAACAATTATTTTTTCGAGTTTCAATAGAAAGTTAGTCAGCTGATCGGGAACTTTAAAAGGGAGGTCGAAAATTTGATCTCGTTACATAGTCTCCATTGAAAAAGTTGTTCACTTTCATGGTCTGATCATGCTTGCAAAGTTTTCGGTACACCGTCCCTTACACCCCGTATTTTTCTTATTTTTTTTTTACCACGGTTACTGTATTTTCGAAAAAATTACTAAAATAACTTTATCAAATTAAGAGAAATAAATATTTTTATACGAGCATCACAAATTTTTTCTTATTTTTATGTACAAAAACTGTTTACATAATCAAACTAAGTACCATTAAAGTGCCCACTTAGACACAAACAAAAACAGAAAAGTACTCCATCTAATAAATAAAAGCGACATCCATTAGTCCGTATATTGTATTTATTTCTTGACATGGCCCAGCAAATAATTGTGATAAATGTCCCTTCTGTCCCGCAAGGCTTGATCTATGATTATTTTAATTTGAATCTGGGGTCCATTTGCATTTGATTCATGTTCCAGTATTTAAATTTCGTTGTCTGTCGCGTTGTTCAACTGTCTATACAATGCGGTAGATGGTTTTGTTTTGTTAAATTGGGCCAAGCGGTTTTGACATGGTTTGAGTGGAGTTTTTTTGCGGGGTTGTTTGCTTCCTCTATTTTCGTCATTGAGCTAGAAAGCTGAAAATCGGCATGAATTTACTTCTTGAGCTTGACCTACCTAATGATATATATATAGATAGATAAACTGTTTATTTCAAAAATTCACATCCAGTTCATATGCAGAAAAACATGCTAGATGTGTACTGCAGAATCAGGCCATAGCTCATTTAGATACTGATCAAATTAAAATCATTAATTCCTAAGTAGGAATTTACAAGATTATCTTTAAGAAAGTCTACATAACATTATACATTTAAAAAAAGAATAGTAAATTTACAAAAATAAAAAAAAATACACGTCAAAGTTTAACCCGATGTCAAATTCATTGAACCATTGACAAATACATGTTTTAATATATGTATATTATATTAATATTATGATCTATCTATCCACCCCATACACTGTGTTAGAGCAACTGTCTGATCAAAATTTAAGGGGGTGCTAAGTGATCCCATGTGAGGGGGGTGGTGCCTACTTGGCACCACTCAGTTAGACTCAAAGTATCACACCCTTCACTTAGTACCACTTGCCTCTACCTGCCAAATACCTAGTTTTGATCAGTAAGTCAAGAAGTGCCTTCATGCCGATTTTCGATTCTGCTTTTGTTGTCTTGTTTGCAATTGTTGTCTTGTAAAGAAGTAGCGTGAAAAAAACACTTTACTGCTGACAGATTTTATGCCCACCCCGCTTTGCTCAGTGATACTAGGGACCACTGTGATTAATTTCATCCACTAGGTTTCAAGATGGCGGAGTTTCGGTTTTTTGTATGGCTCAAAAAAAAATTCTGCGACCTATCCTATAGGCTACAATTTCAAAAGCGTATCGGCGTATATACATATCAGCCAATCATAAAAAAATTAAATTAATTTGTTTAAGGAGTCAAAACATGCTATATCCTTTAGGTACAAAACGGCTTACCTACATGCATTTTGTTAAAAATATACCAAATGATCCGTCATATCGTCAACACGACTAGTACGAAAGGATGTTTGAAAATAATAAGATTTATGGATATTTTTCAATAATACTAAGTCTCGTTGACTGTTCAACTTTTCAACCCATAGGTACCAATATAAGCGATCTAAATATACTGTTTCTTGCGAATATCTTTGATGTTGATCCCATTAATGGTAATTTTCGATTTGCATATAAAACAGTTTTAAATTTTATAAAACCAAGTTTAATATTTCTATAATTTTGTATAAGAATTGTAGTAATTTAATACATACATACATATAATCACGCTTATATCCCTTGCTGGGTAAGCCGTGAGTAAACGGACATTCACACCACGTCTGATAAACAGTTGGGCATTCAGAAAATTGTGTGTGACAGGTTGTCAGCCCATCGTCTAAAATTGCAATACACTTATTACCCTGGAGTCCCTGGGTCGCCTCTTACGACACCCACGGGATTAAAATGATGATAGTCTAAGCCGGCACATAATTCAAATTTGTAACAAATGTTGTAATTCAAGTCCATTTGAATGTTGTTAGCCCCTCATACTCGTATCGACCATTTTTTTTGCTTCACAACTTTCTCCCAATTTTATTTCCCGCTAAATGCAATAGAACAGAAATTTCTCATTTTCTTAAAGGAAAATTATAATTCTTCCCCTCTAGAGCTCTTTGTATCGCATTACACCACCGCAATAAGGAAGGAAGTGTAATTTCACTGAGATCCGTATCAGTTACTGCCTCGGTGGTGTAGTAAGTAGCTTAGGGCTCTATCTAAAATAAACTGGATTGATAGCGTAACGGATAGTACCCCTGCCTGCTACGCTAAGAGTCGTGGGTTCGATCCCCACAAGACATAAATATTAGTTTAGTAAATTTTCTGATATTTGTGTTTATTCTGGGTGTTTTTATGTAATAATAATAAGTATTTATTTACAAAGAAAAAAGGATATAAGTATTTATAACAGCTAGTTCCCAGAGTCACCGCCATCAGACGCCATGTGATGCCGGCTTAGAATAGCATCACCTCATTTCTTTCCCGCGGGTGTAGTAAAAGGCGACTAAGGGACTCGAGGGAAAATTGTCATGTCACTATCGTAATACACAATTTGCTGAATGACTTTTAAATGTATGTCAGACGTCGCGTAAATGATCATTTTAAGGCCGTTTACGCTCTGCCTACCCCGCAAGGGATGTAGGTGTGATATTATATTTATACGTATGTATTTATATATGTTGTTCCCATCATAGTACAAGCTTTGCTAAGTTTGGGGCTCTGTGTGAATTGTCCAGGATACAAAAAAAATGTGATCTTCAATATCATGGGTCCATCATTCAAAAACCTGTCTTTTTTAATGACCGTTTAAACTTGTAACAAACTAACAGAACCGGTAGCGTCGACCAAACTAACCAGCAAACTGTGCCCTATGTTATGATAATACAGGCTACAAGTCTACAGCTGAAATTTTGAGTACTTTTCATAGTCGCTTGATGTTCATCCTACTAATATTATAAATGCGAAAGTTTATAAGTTTGATACTTTTTGACGCAAAAACTACTGAACCAATTTTAATTAAATATGACACACATACAGAAGGTAACATGGATTAACACGTAGGATTGTTTTTATCACCACTTATGAGGGCAACGCCGCGGGTAACAGCTAGTGGTAATGATAGCTAACCGACTACGCAATGAACATCAAATTACACCTGTAAAATTGTACTCTGTAGTTTGATAATATTAAATAAAGACTTTCAGATCCTTAGATCCTGCTTACTACAGAACGTCACTATTTTGTTTTTACGTTTGCTAGGTACAGTCGAAAATGAAAAAAGATCGTGGTTGAATCTTTCTCAATTTTCATTTTTAACAAACCAAACTCAGGTTTAGTTATAATGTTTGTTGCTCCTCCAGTAATACCTTCATATGAACATTTCACGTCTGAAATTGTAGCTTGTAGTTTGATTACATCGGGCACTGGTGATAATTTGCGGCCATCGCGCCCAGTAGTTATCAACTTCTCGAGATTGGATTACAGGTTGGAACTGTATAAAAAGTTGCGATCGGATCTTTCTCATTAACGCTATTACATACAAATTAGTAGGCGGTTTTACACCTTGATAGTTCTAAAGCGGTGCCACACCGTACTATCATTAAAGCCAGTATCACATTTTTTCCATACTAGTATTTTTTTATTGATTTAAAAAAAGAAGTTTATAAATCCGTAAAATTGTATGTCAACTCGTCTTTTTTATCTCAAATACTAAGGAAATGCAATTTGAAAAGTTAAAAATTCAATGAAAATAGAATTTGCCGTTTTCAAGATACTTAATGTTTTTCCGCTGTAAACATAAGTACTTTTTTTTGCTTTATTATGTATTAAAGTAAAATACATACACATACATACAGATATCACGCCTATTATCCCTTGCAGGGTAGGCAGAGCGTAAACGGCCGCAAATACGGACATTTACGCTAGACATATATTTGAGGCTCATTCGGGAAATTGTGTATCGCTATAGTGACAGGTTGTCAGCCCATCGCCTAAAATTGCAATACACACCCTTGAGTCTCTTAGTCGCCTCTTACGACTCCCACGGGAAAGAAATGGGGTGATGCTATTCAAAGCCGGCATCACACGGCAGAAGTTTATCAATCCGTAAAATTGTAGGTCAACTCGTCCTTTTCATCTCAAAAACTACGGAAATGCAATTTAAAGAGTTGAAAATTGTAGAGGTATAACTTATGTTACGACTTGTGATAAATTCAATGAAAAGAGTATCTGCCGATACTTGTTTTGCCGCAGTAAGTACTTTTTATGCCTTATTATGTATTAAAGTAAAAAAAAAGTTAACAAGTTGCAAATATTGCTATACTTTTTAAATAAAGTACAGTAAGTACCTATACAAAAGATCTCCAAAAATTTATCAATTAAGTTTTTTCCAAGTTTCATCCCAATCGTAACATACTTATATGCATTGTTTCTCCATAGCTGACAATTAGTCCCACTGAAATAAAATTTTACACCTCTGTCCGTCCAACTCGTGAAATAAACAAGCATTTTAACAGTCCCGGCGCTATAAAAAAGCGTTAAAAATCCTGATCTCACTCATTTTAAGCAGTAATTGGTTGCTCTTGGAAAACTTCACTCCGAAGTTGCCAGCTTGCTTCGCAGATTTCGGACGATGTGCTCCAAATGTACGGTTTTAAAATGCCTTTGCAGGCCGCTATTGTTCTAAATGTACCCAGAGAGTATATTTGTTTTCTGGATAAAGACACAGTCAATCTTCTTTTTCTTATCGTATCAATGGGATACGGCCAATGCAAATTGTACAAAATCTATAACAGCGATTGGCAAAGTTTGGCCACAGCTATCGCTCTTGAGTTGGCCTCTTTGAGGTCCTCGTGTGTGCAGGTCTCAGAGAGGCTCGGGCAGACAAACAGGTAAGATAGTCTGTGTTTCTTTGGAAACGCATTTTTCGTGATAATTGTGTTTGACCCAGTCAATTAAAAATACGCAGCTCCATTACGCAATAAAAAGATTTTCCTTTTTTTTACTGAAAAGTATCAAGCCGTGTGATGCCGGCTTAGAATAAAATCACCCCATTTCTACTCGTGGGTGTCATAAAATTGAGGCATAGGCAGCAGCGTTTCCTGTGCATGCTATATTTTGCACTGCGCAAGCCGCTTTACAAGCGCGGTGAGTATGGCACACACAACCCCCTAACAAGTGGCGGCCCAAGTCCAGCAGTACACTTTTGTGACTGTTTATTTCTCGCCTCGACCGTTTGAAAAAGGACAGTAGAAGCAGACGAAAACTGACCGTTTTGCGACGGTCTGGCAACTCTGCGGGTCTCTCTTAAAATAAAATTCCAAATGCTATAAAGATTCATTACGCCAATTTACACGGGCACATCAAAGTTAATTTGCATTTAGCGGACCTGTGGAGAAAATAACACGGTTTTTGCTCAATGTAAGAAGTGGTGTTGTGTACTTCACACCTGTTTTCATGTGGGACAAATAGTAGATTTTACAACAAGTGCACAAAACAGACCATTTTCATCCGAGACTTTTAGCAGCCCGAGCCGAAGGCGAGGGCTGATAGTAATGTCGAGGTTAAAATGGTTTTGTGGACGAGTTATAAACTCTGCTTTTCACTTTGATTGCGAGGAAATAAAACAATAGTATATTATATAAGTAACATTTATTTAATTAAAATTCAAAGTAAAATTTGTACAGTTTTGAATACTGAAAGAAATTGTTTTCCCGGCATATTAACGGTAATCTGTTGCACAACTCTCTGTGTATTAATTTCCATAAGCGTATTAGGAGAGAGTCTTAAATCCTCTTCTTCACTGGTAATTTTTAACAATTTTAGCAAATTGAAGAAATTACGAAAAAACAAGAGCTGTTTCCCGCCGCTTTATTTTTTTTAAATCTTACGACATTGGCATTAGGCTTGGGCTGCAGACCTATACAGCCTACTATCTAAGCCGACATAGTGCTATTTCAATTTTTTCATACATATAAAATGAAATAGCACTATGTCGGGCCGATATCGGCGTTCGGGGCAGACGCCCTTTGGCTGTGTATGGCTCATTTTCTTTGCCTTCATTTATGAGTAGATACGTTCTTGCACTTGTGCATAAAATGCGATTTTGTGCAGCCTATATCCTGCACCAATAAGCTCTTTCAGAGCATGAGAAGTGAAAAAGATATTTTTTGCATTCAAAGAATGAAACAGGAAGAGCGGGAGCTCCTGGCACAGGCTATCTTTATGCTTACAAGAAGTTTCCAGCGACATATTGTTATTGTAAACTTTTTTGTTAAAGAAATAAACAATTTTATTATTATTATTTTATTATTATTGTCGTTGATAAAATGTCGGAGCTTTCATTTAAAGACCTGAATATGACATCTGGTACAAACTTAAGATCCGTGGCTGGGACCAATTTTGGATTTACCTACTGCTGAGGCGGTTTTCCCTACGTTGTTCGTCCCTGTGTTATTTAACGCCCCGTAACACATTCGTCTGTCAGACGAAAGGAAATTAGATCAGAATTTGCAATTTCCTGTCGTCTGACAGGCGCATGCGTTATGGTGCGTTAAAAATACGCAGTGAAGGACGGCTAGTGAACCGCCAAGTAGGCTTCTAAACTAGTTAGTATAGGCTCCGAAGCTTTTCAGACAAGTTTAACCAATGTTGTCTCGGCCCTACCGACAACCGGTATGTACTTATTCAGTACGTTTTCTTGAACATGGAAAGTGCGGTTGTAGCATCAAAAGGGGAAGTGGGGGGGAGTTATGACGTAACAAAGATGGCGGCCGGACCAATTCTACTAAGCGGTTTTTCTAGATAATTACTGGGCCAATATACATAAATGAGGTGTCAAATGAGAGAGCATTCAATGCTCATTATTTGATTTCTACATTTATGTACATACATACATACATACATATATCACGCCTATAATCCCTTGCGGGGTAGGCAGAGCGTAAACTGCCGCAAAAAACGGACATTTACGCCACATCTGACAAATATTTGAGGGTCATTCGGAAAACTGTGCATCGCTATAGTGACAGGTTGTCAGCCCATCGCCCAAAATTGCAATACACACCCTCAAGTCCCTAAGTCGCCTCTTACGACTCCCACGGGCAAGAAATGGGGTGATGCTATTCTTAGCCGGCAACACACGGCGAATTTTTACATACATTTATGTATGTAAAACTAATACCAAATGAAATATTTCAAAAACATCGCATTTTATAAAATTTAAGTTTTTTTTTCTTGCCTATATCTCGGTATCCGTCAGAGTTATCAAACTTTTGACAGATACAAAACATTTTGGAAATTTAATCAGCTCTCTAGTGAACCCCCAGTTATTGAGATCAGAAAAGAAACAACGGAGATACAGCAGTTTGAGTGGTCGGAGTCGTAGGTACAAGTGATCTAAAATTGACGGAGCTTGGCTGTGTGTTCATTTAAAATAATAATATAGTTTAAAATATAATGATAATCTTATATTGAACACGGGTCTTCTTCAATGGGGGGTACTATGTGTAGTATGTGTAGTATGGGTTGGCAAGTACAGTAGGTACATGGTGTTAATTTACTTATTTTCACTGTGTTGAGGTTAACATCGGCTTTAAACCACTTGATAATGAAATGAGAAAAACACTGTGGTATTTGAATAAATAAAACTAAGTATTTGAATAAATAAAACTAGAAAGTCAATCACAAAGTGCGATTGTAATAATTTTAACATTAATTAAAATAAAATAAAATAATCAAGAAATATAAACTACTTAATTATGATCATCATCATTCTGGATCAGTATCATCTAGATAATTAAAATGGTTGAAACATTTGTATCCCACATGGCATATACATACATATGCCCTCCAAGCATTTCTGTTTTTTGACACTACATCCACAATGGGATGAACGACATCCAGCTTTGCATTGACAAGATATCAATTCAAGAACTTTTAATAAAATCAAATTCACGGATGATGTAATTGGCACTAGGCATCCCGTTTCTTCAATCTTCCAGCCGCTGTCCGTGGGTGCAGGTAAAATAGGCTCTGCCACGTCAGCATGCAGCCAACAAAACGTCTGGTAATTAGCTCTTAAGGCATGTTGGTTTTAAACTGTCTGAGGATTATTTTTTAACAGATCGTGTTATTGAAAAACAGACAGATTTTTACAGCCCTTTAAAAAAGGTTAAATCAAAAACATTTAAACACTTGCACGTTGTAAACGTAGCTGGCAAATCTGAAAATATAGTAAACACTGTTGACACAAATATGTTATTCCGTAACATGTTTTCTGCAAGAAGTGGACGTCAAATAGATCTCAAAATTATTCTAAAGAATGAGTTACGTGATCCTCCACTATCTCTTTTTGACACCAATGGCCTTATCAGATCTACACCAAAAGCAGTTCTCGGTAATTTGATAGTAGGCGAATCCATATCTGAAACTATAAACAATGAAACAGATATGAAAACTGCTACTCTAATTGATTGACTCTTTAGTGCAGAGTAGTGGAAAACCGAAAAGTGACAAAACATTTGGAGATTTAAGTGAAATTATATTGAAGTCTATAGTGTCAAATTTCAGGTCTAATGGTTGCGAGAGCGTGCACGTTCTTTTCGACCGATACGATAAGACTTCCATCAAGTCTAGTACTCGTGACAAGAGACGACATACTATCACTCCAATAGTACATCAAATAGCAGGACGTGAGACACTTTTTCCTGCAAAATGGAACAGATTCATACACTCTTCTGAAAACAAAGCCCGTCTGTCTGATTTTCTTTCAAAAAAAATTGCAATGCATGCATCGATGCTCCCAGCTGGACAAGAACTTTTGACCTCTGGTGGTTACTTGGACTCGAAAGAAGTCAGCACATATGCTCTGAGAAACGTGGATCATTTACGAATTACTCAAGAAGAAGCGGATACCAGATTCGTTTTACATAGTATTGACATCAAACAATCCGGTTATGAGAGATTAATCGTTAAGACTCGCGATACTGACGTGCTACTACTCATTTTGCATTTTTATGAACGTTTACCAAGTGTTGTCTGGATTAAATCAGGCACTACCAAGAAACAAAAATTCATTGACGGAAACATATAAACGCAAACAATGATTTATTAGCGTCAGAGGAAAGAAGAAAAGCTTTGTTGGCCTATCGCAGCATAACTGGGTGTGATACCACAAGTGCACTATCAGGGCACACAAAAAATCAAGCTGGCCTATTTTTCAACGGCACAATAATTTATTATCCGATTTTGGTACAAGCCCACACCCTACGGAAGTGCAGCTCTGAAATGCTGAGAGATTTGTGATTTTTATGTACACAAATAAGAAGCCGGGCCCTCAAAACTCAAATAATTTAGACGATCTGAGAGCTGCGATATTCCAAAATATAAGGGAGCTTGACAAATTACCGCCAACACGAGAAGCATTTCGCCAACATGCCTTAAGAGCCAATTACCAGACGTTTTGTTGGCTGCATGCTGACGTGGCAGAGCCTATTTTATCTGCACCCACGGACAGCGGCTGGAAGATTGAAGAAACGGGATGCCTAGTGCCAATGACATCATCCGTGAATTTGATTTCATTAAAAGTTCTTGAATTGATAGGTATCTTGTCAATGCAAAGCTGGATGTCGTTCATCCCGTTGTGGATGTAGTGTCAAAAAACAGAAATGCTTGGAGGGCATATGTATATGCCATGTGGGATACAAATGTTTCAACCATTTTAATTATCTAGATGATACTGATCCAGAATGATGATGATCATAATTAAGTAGTTTATATTACTTGATTATTTTATTTTATTTTAATTAATGTTAAAATGATTACAATCACACTTTGTGATTGACTTTCTAGTTTTATTTATTCAAATACTTAGTTTTATTTATTCAAATACCACAGTGTTTTTCTCATTTCATTATCAAGTGGTTTAAAGCCGATGTTAACCTCAACACAGTGAAAATAAGTAAATCAACACCATGTACCTACTGTACTTGCCAACCCATACTACACATACTACACATAGTACCCCCCGTTGAAGAAGACCCGTGTTCAATATAAGATTATCATTATATTTTAAACTATATTATTATTTTAAATGAACACACAGCCAAGCTCCGTCAATTTTAGATCACTTGTACCTACGACTCCGACCACTCAAACTGCTGTATCTCCGTTGTTTCTTTTCTGATCTCAATAACTGGGGGTTCACTAGAGAGCTGATTAAATTTCCAAAATGTTTTGTATCTGTCAAAAGTTTGATAACTCTGACGGATACCGAGATATAAGCAAGAAAAAAAAATCTTAAATTTTATAAAATGCGATGTTTTTGAAATATTTCATTTGGTATTAGTTTTACATACATAAATGTAAGAAATCAAATAATGAGCATCGAATGTTCTCTCATTTGACACCTCATTTATGTATATCGGCCCAGTAATTATCTAGAAAAACCGCTTAGTAGAGTTGGTCCGGCCGCCATCTTTGTTACGTCATAACTCCCCCCCACTTCCACTTTTGATGCTACAACCGCACTTTCCATGTTCAAGAAAACGTACTGAATAAGTACATACCGGTTGTCGGTAGGGCCGAGACAACATTGGTTAAAATCGTTTAGAGACGTGTAATCGAACATTGGAAACCACACTAAGTTATGTAACATACTCTTTCGACTTATAGACAACATATGTATTGGAGGGCTTAAAGGTGCTCTCTGAAGTACGAAACCCATATTTTTTTATTCAAATCCTTCTGTGTGATGCCGGCTTAGAATAGCATGACTCCATTTCTTTTCCACGGGTGTCAACTTAGGGACTTAAGGGTTTCATGTGCATTACAGTTTTAGACGACAAGCTGACAACCTGTCACTATAGTGATACACGACTTCTCTGAAACGGCCCTCAAATGTTAGTCAGACGTGGCGACAGCGGCCGTATTTTGCAGCCGTTAACGCTCTGCCTACCCCACAAGTGATAAAGGCGTGATGTGTGTATATATTTTATCCTGATCTCAAACTCTATTCCATCCTTTACTAATAATGTAAATTTGTTTTGTGGTACAATAAAGTTAATGCATACATACTGTCAACAAAGACAAACCGATAAATTTTCTGACTACCGGATCATAAAAAAAAACAAATAATATTTTGACTCTAGACCGCTCCGTATCGTCCCGTATCCATGAAAAGTCTTGCCTCATACACTGATTAAATCGTCTATCACAGATGTGTGAGGCCAATGATGAGACTACAAATGTAAAGGAAAAGTAGGTTTAATACAATTTTAACATTTTAACTTAGCCAGGCTGTGGTCACATAGTGACCACATAGCATTTATTTTTTTCGTGACGAGCAGATGCTAGATATGCACCGCAAAATGTTATAATCATATTGTCTATGAATGGCAAATTTCTGAACGAAAAAAAAAAGACGGTATTAGAAGAAAGTTTTGGTAATATCACTACTTGAAGTCAAAAACTTTATGAAACTGGTGATTTTGTGGATCGGTGCGGTTTTAAAAAGCGATTATGCCAAAAATAAACAATGTAAGTGGATTTTAATCTTAATTTATGATAATATAAGTGTGTTTATTTGTGTTATTGCTCAGTTTATCATCGTGTTTGCTTTATTTCTGTAAAATAATCATCTAAGAAGTATGTGGTACTCATAAGACCTCTGCCCGTTAAACAAACACTTATGTGGTCTCAGAGCGACCAGTGACCTACTAACGATCCTACAATTGTTTAAGGGTTAGTGTGTGCGGTACCCTGTTTCGGTGATTTCCATATAAATAGACACTAATAAATACAACTTGTTTTTTTTCACACCAGGTTTTTTATTTCGATTACATTCACCATTCAAACTCAAAAAACCACATCAGGGCTGTAAAATTCATTACTTTTATCTCATATTGTAAATTGTAGTCTAACCCTTAAATTACGTAGAAATACTTATCCGGGCAGTGGCCAGATATGAACGACACTTCTTTTTTCTAACGGGCAGTGGTCATATAGAGACCACAGGGTGTTTTTTCAAAAACTAGTAATAATAAAAAAAAAACTAGAAATTACTTTTTTTATAACCCTATCATCTACCTAAATCAGTGTCCAAAATAAAAAAAATCACCAGGCCTGGCGAAGGGTTAACAGCCACAGCAGTCTACTACTTCTCTGTTGGCTAGCGGATTGGCGAGTGCAGTACAAGATGTCGCATTCACAGGGAAATTCTCAGGATAAATTTATCTCCTAGTCACTATTTACGACACCTACAAGTAGAATTGGTGATGGTTTTCAAAGCCTGCATCACATGGTAATTTACTACAAGGACACGCTGATTTATTTACAAAATAAATCCAAAAATAAATCAAAATGAGGAATCGCCTCAATTACAACCAATTAAACACCATCTTATCTGAACAGCAATTTGTATTTTAAATTGCATTCACTGGGCTTTTTACAACAGCACAGATCAATACAAACATATAGACACAACGTGAAGCCAAATTTTACCGCGCTTCTATAGAAGTAGGAAGGTAAGCATTGAATTTACCTGCCGAAAGTGCTGCCAAAGATTTTTTAATAACTTCCTGACTATGCAATTGTAAACATGTGTACAGAAGAATATGTCTAAAGTTCCGCAACTGAATTACAAGTTTCCGCAGGTGATTTTTTATTTTAGGTATATTTATAACAACCATGTATTTTTCAAAATATTAATCAAATTGCCACAAAATGGATACCACAGGATGGTCGTCGTCATCGTGGTCGGCCTAGGGGAAGGTGGCGTGATGATAATGAAGCCTATCTGCGAGCCTGGCATCTGGAGGCCCAAGATCGAGACTCGTGGCATGAAAAAGGGGGGAGGTCTTTGCCCTGCAGTAAGACACATACATACATACATACATAAATCACGCCTATATCCCTTACGGGGTAGGCAGAGCGTTAACGGCCGTTCAACGGACATTAACACCACGTCCGACAAAAGTTTGAGGGTCAATCAGATAACTGTGTATCACTATAGTGACAGGTTGTCAGCCCGTCGCCTAAAATTGCAAAAACACACCCTCGAGTCCCTTAGTCGCCTCTTACGACACCCACGGGTAAGAAATGGGGTGATGCTATTCTAAGCCGGCATCACGCGGCACAAATAAGACAAATAAAAAAAATAAAAAAACACAACACAATAAATATTTATTCTTTGAATTAAGTAATTGTTTGTTTGCACTAAGCAACGTAACACATTTTCAACGATACACAGCTAAAAATAAATAAAAATCTTGAACATTACACACAGCGCCATCTAAACCCAAACTAAGCAACGCTTGTACTATGTGAACTAGATAGCTGACATTATATATAAATACATTTTTTTCAAAAAAAAATACAATACGTAGAAAATACTTGCCACAAGTATTTGAAAAGTAACTTACAAATAGTTGTGCTGTCTGGGGATCGATCGAGTTTCAGGCTGGGGTAGGTACTATCAACCATGCCATCGGGTCAGTTAGATCACACCATGTCTACAAGAGGTGGATCTGTGGCAGTCTATAAATATTGTTAAAAAAAACAGACTTGCTGGCTATCAGCCCATCGCTGCTCACGGCATTTATGATGGTCAAGGACATATTAGAATGGCCTCCATTCTGGAAATAAATTCTCTTAAAGTTAGTCGTAAAAGGAAGTCAAAGAGAAGGCTCAAAATAGAGCAGATTGGATATTACTCCACCGACAAGAGCGAGGCTCTTAAATTAATAATGATGATGATGACCTTAAGCATTTTCCATTCCTTGACCATTTTCATCGCAAATTGCATATTTTCTCTAAAATCTTGTTATAATAACCCGTACTGTCGTGTCTTTCAAGTGAGTTCCGGTAGCGATCGACAGAATCGTAGGAAAAAGGGGAAGCAGAAATGCATACCAGTAATATGAAAACTCCATCTACCCACCCGCAAAACATCAGTTGTTCCGTGATCATGGCTGTTCAACAAAAATAACTATAAGAACCCCGTTTCAGTATTTTGAGTTATTATGTGGGACCGCGAAAGCTTAAAACAGTTTACTTGTTATAATGCTTATTGTTGGCGAGTGCGCTCATTGATTTGTCAAAAAAAAATACGCTGCCTTGGTGAATAACTGACTATCCTGGATCATAATGATACGCCGGAAATATTCTACACTGACGGGTTTGTGAGAAAAAAAGGATTTTATCTATGCATATTTGCAGATATCAGGCTTTTTAAGTTGCATATAATCCAGTCCCTAGTACCTAATGATAGTAATACGATACAGGGACTTTGGCAAACAAGTAAATAAATAATTTTTTTGGACATATTTAACACATCTGGACCAAAACTAAGCTAAACTTATACCATAAAGACTACATAGCTGATATAATATAGTTTATTTTTTAAACAAATACTAACTATAGAAAACACTGAGACTCAATACAAATATTTGAAAAGTTATTTTACATACATACATATATTTCACCTATATCCCTTACAGGGTAGGCAGAGCGTAAGCGGTAGTAAAAATATAATTGAAATAAAACTAAAGACATAAATTCACTATAAACAGTACGTTACGCTAAAATATATTATAAAAATGCAAAGAAGCTCGCGATCGTCAGGAACCTTTCTTGCTCATAACATGCAAATTTGAGTGCTCTAACAAAAAAAATGACCATCTTAATGAAATATTCAGCAGGCAGGCTCGTGAGCGGGACTATATCAAAAGTTTTGTGTGAATTGTCAAAGATGTGCGAATGGGTAAGATGAGGCAAGAAAAAAATCCCTTGAATTGAAGAAATTTACTTGGTAGTGTCAGAAATTTTACTTGATTGAATAAATATGACTCAAAATATTTTTCATGTCATTAGTTGCCGTAGGAAAGAACAGGGGTGATGCTATTCTAAGCCGGCATCAAATGACATATTAATAGACAAACACGCGCCATACGCATAAATCTAAATTAAACACAACTTACATACATACATACATACATACATCACGCCTATATCTCTTGCGGGGTAGGCAGAGCGTAAACGGCCGTAGAAAACGGACATTCGCGACGCCGCGTCTGACAAACATTTGAGGGTGATTCGCAAAATTGTGTATCGCCATAGTGACAGGTTGTCAGCCTATTACCTATAATTGCAATGCACACCCTCGAGTCCCTTAGTCGCCTCTTACGACACCCACGGGAAAGATATGGGGTGATGCTACTATTAGCCGGCATCACACGGCGTAAACTTAAATTCGTTTAAAATTGTTTTATTGTGTTTAGTAATACATACATACATACATACATAAATCACGCCTATATCCCTAATGGGGTAGGCAGAGCGTTAACGGCCGTTCAACGGATATTAACACCACGTCTGACAAAAGTTTGAGGGTCAATCAGATAACTGTGTATCACTATAGTGACAGGTTGTCAGCCCGTCGCCTAAAATTGCAATACACACCCTCGAGTCCCTTAGTCGCCTCTTACGACACCCATGGGTAAGAAACGGGTTGATGCTATTCTAAGCCGGCATCATACAGCAAAATAATGTTTAGTAATAGTTGTGCAAACTCAAGAAAATATTAAGGTACGCTTGCGAAAATCGCGGGAAAGGATTGAGCCAAAGTAGCCCAGATGGAAGAGGCGTCGCCACTAGTGATGACGCAAGTCTCAGGTTAAAATCCTGCCCGCGGTAGAACATTTTGCAAGTTTTCTAAAAATATTTAAGGACATCAAAATCTCTTCGTTGCTCCGACTCTGTATGAGAACTTGGTCTAACTCACGCCATTCCTCAGGAGTGTCGCAAACTCGACTCCCACTGTTATCAGTTGTCATACAGTCCAACGGAGTTAAACTAAGTTTTTCTACTGGTTCACCAGTTCTGGAAAATTCTCGAACATTCGCGAAGAAAGGGGGTGGCCGTGGACCGACGGTTTAAACTGAGATTAAAAGTTTTCGGGTGTGATGTGGTAAAATTTTATGAGGCGAGATCAGATTGTTTTATAAGCTTCCATTGTAGCAATCTCTCTTTAAGGTTGCCTAGTAGATAATTCTACCTAACATTAAGGCCGCCTCGTTGTACTGTTTCTTTTATTTGTGTTTATCTACTATTGTATTATTTATTTAATGTGCAATAACGAATTTTGTTATGTTATGTTTTAATGTGAAGTTGGTGTAGCATGACTAGCTTTCGACTTACCTACTAACTTTGATAAATATTTTAAGTCATATAGCAGATAATATTGCGACAAAGCTACTTGATAAAATTGACCAACACTAGGCGCTATTGACACCAAAAGTTATATAAGCTGAAGTACTTACCTAAATTTTAAACTATCTTTTGAATTAAGTGCCTTACAAACATTTAAAACGAAAAACTCAATGAAATTACTCTATTCAATGTAGGATAGTATTATTACTTAGGGTAGACTGGGTACGGTTGTAACAAATTTGCTTTGATTGCCCATAGCTCATCCACCATGCGAATAAACCACAGGTAAACCACTTAATATGAAAGCTTGGACATTCTTTTATAAATTCTGATCATATCTAGATGCCTAAATACTACAGTTTTGCCGCAATAAGACGATATCATGACAGGGTGCATCTGTTACAACCGTACCCATACCAGGGTCGGTTGTAACAGTGATTGGGGACAGTTGAAACAATAACAGTTACACGTTATTTAGGTATTTTAACAATTTTAATTATAGTTTTTAAATATTATTTACCTTTTCAGGCACTGTTCATTCATAAATATAATTAAATTAACAAAAAATCACCCAAAATTTAACAACACCAAGAATATTAAGTTTTTCTTCAAAATTGGTAGCAAAATCATTTTTTATATGCCTAAACAGATTCTCAATGTAAAAATATCGATACAATCATAAAATAATGGTAATTATCACCTTTAAAATTTATAAAGTATTTTTTCTTACTTAGTTAGGCCCATTCTCTATAACACGTCTAAAAAAAACTTCAAGTTACAACTCATCGACGCGGGCTGGTTCATTTACAAGTGGCTTTCGCCTTTTTCAGTAGTTATTGTGCGTTTTCTAGGCATCTGTGAATAAATAAACATTAAAACTATTGTTACAACCGTCCCCACAAAAATTGTTACAACCGTACCCACCCCCCCATTTCGGAAATAAAAAGGTCACAGTCAAATGGCTCTAAACCCTAAGCAAAAAATAATTTGTCTATAATAATACCGAAACACCACAAAAACGTATGTAAGAACTTCGATTCGATATATACACTAACAAACAAATAATTTTAAAAATAAATTTGTAAAAAATACTTACTTTTTGTTGTCAAAACACAATAGGCTTATTTTTATATGTAAGTATTTAAAGTAAAGTAGGTATGAAGCAGTAGTAAGTAAGAGTGCATTATATCGCCAACAAACTACATAGCAGTTTGGCGATTTTTATACATTATAAGATCAAATGTAATATAAGTTAAATAAATACTTAAATAAATAAATAAATTAAGCGTTTAAAGCATGCGGAGTGCGATGAAAGACTGTGAATCATGGCGGGACTGCCAGCGCGCGTAATTCTCCCCTTGTACCCCTAACCCTATCGCGTATAGTTTCGGAAATAATCGAGTTGTTACAACGATACCCTGTTACAACCGTACCCAGTCTACCCTATTGACGTCATGATCCGTCATTGTAAAAAAATAAATATGTATAACACAATTTTTTCTTTTTAGCAATTTTGTATTGTCCTAATAGAAAACCGGCTCGGGCAAGATAAAAGAATAAATAAAGGCACTGCCTCAGCGCTGACCAGGTTAACAGCCACAACAGTCCACTGCTGGATATGGGTCTCCCCTATTAGGGGATATTGCCATACGCACCACGCTTGGCAGGCGGATTGTCGAGCGCAGTGCAAGATGTTATATTCACAGGGAAAGGGAATGCTGCTGCCCATACCCTGGATGAATTTATCCATTTGTAACTTTTATCGACACCCACGGGTAGAATTGCGGTGATGCTATTCTTAGTCAGCATCACCACAAGTGTCTTAAAATCCCATTTTTCTTTTCGTGTGCGGCACCGAGATGTCATACGACCCGATGAACCCTGCCCTTAAAACCCAGATTCAAATTCAAAAGAAATTTCACCAAAGAAAGGAATGGATATCTACTCTAGCATGACTGTAGCTCACATAAATATACATACATACATATAATTATCACGCCTATATCCCTTGCGGGGTAGGCAGGGCGTAAACGGCCAAAGTAACGGTCACTTACGCCACGTCCGACAAACATTTGAGGGTCATTCAATCATTAAAGTGACAGGTTGTCTGCCCATCGCCTAGAATAGCAATACACACCCTCGAGTCCCTTAGTCGTCTCTTACCACTCCCATGGAAAAGAAATGGGATGATGCTTTTCTACACCAGCATCACACGGCAACATAAACATAACACGGCTCACATAAATCGGATCACATATCCTGCACATGGACGCAGAAATATCAAACTACACTGAACTGGGACAAACAGTAATCCAGCACTTAGATTAGTCGGCTTGGAGACAGTTTCATTGGGCTTGTCGCTAGCGGACGGCCTCTGAATACCAAGGAGCTGGGATCAGCTGCTGCAATAGGATTCCAGCTGATTCCGGATTTTGTCGGATCTAGGGTTGGTATGTTAGATAAAGATGCATTTCTGTGATGACAGGCTAACAACACTATTGTGATAATTTTTTTTATGAAATCAACTGGCTTATTATAATAATATTATAACATATATAGATAGATAGATAGATTAAACTTTTATTGCATAATTAACTACTCACACATACATTCAACAGTATAAAAAAAGTGTTAATACATTTCAGAATAAAATAGGGTAAATACTTACACAGTTAAACGCACATGAGTGCTGCAGCAATGCAAAGGGCCAAAGCTCAGTGCTACACATAGCACGCCTATAATCCCTTGCGGGGTAGGCAGAGCGTAAACGGCTGCAAAAAACGGACATGTACACCACGACTGACAAACATTTGATGGTCATTTGAAAAATTGTGTATCACCATAGTGACAGGTTATCAGCCCATCGCCTAAAATTGCAATACACACCCACGAGTCCCTTAGTCGCCTCTTACGACTCCTACGGAAAGAAATGGCTTTTCTACACCAGCATCACACGGCTCAGCACACACATCAAATAAAGGAATAAATATCAACTTTAGCATGACTGTAGCTCACAATATAAATCGGATCACATATCCTGCACATGGACGCAGAAATATCAAACTACACTGAACTGGGACAAACAGTAATCCAGCACTTAGATTAGTCAGCTTGGAGACAGTTTCATTGGGCATGTCGCTAGCGGACGGCCTCTGAATACCAAGGAGCTGGGATCAGCTGCTGCAATAGGATTCCAGCTGATTCCGGCTTTTGTCGGATCTAGGGTTGGTATGTTAGATAAAGATGCATTTCTGTGATGACAGGCTAACAACACTATTCTTATATTTTTTAAATTAACACAACAAAACATAACAAAATTCTTTATTGCACATTAAATAAATAATACAACAATAGATAAACACAAATAAAAGAAACAGCACAACCAGGCGGCCTTAATGCTAGGTAGCATTCTCTACCAAATTAAATCAATAGGTTTATACTCGTATTAATAAAATTATTATTATTTTATTATACATACATACATACACATATCACGCCTATAATCCCTTGCGGGGTAGACAGAACGTAAACGGACATGTACGCCACGTCTGACAAATATTTGAGGGTCATTCGGAAAATTGTGTATCACTATACACAGTGACAAGTTGTCAGCTCATCGCCTAAAATTGCAATACACACCCTCGAGTCTCTTAGTCGTCTCTTACGACTCCTACGGGAAAGGAATGGGATGATGCTTTTCTAAGCCAGCATCACACGGCAACATAAACATAACACGGCTCACATAAATCGGATCACATATCCTGCACATGGACGCAGAAATACTAAAACTATCCTTTCTATATGTATGCCAAACTTCATTACAATCGGTTCAGTAGTTTTTACAAACAAACAAACAAATTTTCGCATTTGTTATATTAGTAGGAAGTAGGATAATATCTAGGATATAATATCTTGGATACTTTACACAGCGCCATCTAGGCCCTTAACTAAGCAAAACTTGTGCTATGGTAACAAGAAGGCTGATATTTTACATAAATATTTTCATAATAGAAATCACTCAAACTCAACACAAAGCAAAAATTTTAAAAGTAACTTACAAATACTTGTGATTTGAGAAATCGAACTCTCGACCCTCGGCGTAGCAGCAGTAGCAGGCTGACAACGCCATCGGGCCAATCGAAAGCTGTATTTGAATACTTAGCTTAGACCCTACTCCCGTAAACGGTACTGTACTTGATACATTTCTTAAAAATTATGCAATATTATAATTACTGCGAAAATTTGAAAAAAGAAACGAAATTGTCTCACGAAGCGAGAAATCATGAAAATATCATAATTTTTCCTAAAAACTAGATACATCGCACTTTCAAAAACGGTACAAACTATCTACTAAATGTATTCAGCCACTCCTCGCCTTTCGTGGCAAAATATACGGTGCACATTATCAAAAACACTATAACTTAAAACTCGCAACATGTATTAAATTTCCTTCAGCGCCGGTCCACTCAATATTCTATTAGGAACACTGAACAATACAAGTACTTTGGAACATTCTGCCCATACAAAGTTGTGAAGCGCTTTATACTCGTTTTATTATGGGCCAGTGGCTCACAAAGTGTAAATTAGTATGATAGTAGATAGTGGCGCGCTCGAGAACAGATCCTGTAAAAATAAATTTTGGCCTTATTTCGGGACACCTCTTCTGTTAACTTATCTTAAATTAGCGCATTTGCATGAAATAGATTTAGAAAAGGATAGGAGACATATCAGTCCTGTTATGTTCAAAAATGTCAGTAGATTCTTTGCCATTTCTTGTCAAATTAGGCGCTATTCTCCACACCGTTGCCTTATTTTGACAGATAACGCGCATTTTGCATCAAATTAAGACACATGACAAGATGAAAATATCTCTGACCCTTTTTAAGGCGAGTGTAGCCGTCAACGACCTCGACAGTGGCGCCACTTAACAAAAAAAAGTTTTTTTTTTATATAAACAATCTATCAGAATATCCGTTGCCCAAGTTTTTAGTGTTATCCTTAAGTAAAATTAGAATCTGCAAACTCAATGAAATATTCGCTGCAATTGAAGTTATGGAAAAAAGTACCTAAAAACGGCCACTTTTGGTTTTAACTGCCATAGCTTTAATTACAGCGAATATTTCATTGAGTTTACAGGTTCTTATTTTACATAAGCATAATACTGAAAACTTGGGCAACGGATATTCTGATAGATAATTTGTATAAAGATATTTTTTTTGTACAGTGGCGAGATCGTTCACAAGTACACTTGCCTTAAACCTGTAGAACAGAAAGTGACAGCGCTAACTAAACGTAAGTTAGGAGAATTTTTATCCCGAATTGAGGCCATTGTTGGACGTAAGCAATATCTTTTCAGTCTTAAAAAAATAGTGGTATAATTAGTCATCCTATGTATATTGTTTTATCAGTCATGGCATGGATCACAATTTGACAACATGGTTATAAATTTTACAAAAATGCACCTCAAACAGTGGCAGTTTTTGTCATCATAAACTGCATCTGCAAAGCGGACTTTTCATTCTGACGACAGCTTCGTAAAAAAATGTAGGTTGATGCTGTTCTTAGCCGGTAGCACGTATAAGTTTGAGAACTGCAGCCATAGACAACACCTGAGTGGGTGCTTCCAGTTGGTTAAATTTGACTTACGCTAAGTTCGGCTATCATTTAATTAGGACGCCGCAGTTTCATCCATCACTTTGCCGAGAGAGGGTCACCTGCTGCAGAAATTATTAGAGATTAATTACCCCAGGATAGGAGTATCAGCAAGATTATGGTCATGATTTTATTAGTTCATCACCCAGACATAATGGACTTCATTGATACTAAAATAAAATACTATGTGGGGTTTTTATATAACCATTTGTGAAATATTTTGTCTAAAAGTATCCCAAGCCTGGATGAATACAAACACGCATGGCATGGTAAAACTGATTGTCTATAGCCTCAAAGAGCATATAACCACTTACGTTCTTATAGCTTTTTGTCAAAAACATCAATTGTCAACTTTACGTTCTGGTTTTAGCATAGGTGTTTTTATACATCAAATTTCAAGTTATGGGTTACAGTAGTAAGTTAGTCGAGCAGTTGATTATTGTGGCTCTAATGTAATAAAGTAATAGGTAAGTGTTGTGTTGCTTTCGATTTCAAGATATCCTATACGTTGATGAGTTTATTTTTTGTATAAGGAGCGGTTTCAAAACACACTCCTACAGTCTTCCACTCGTTTAGTCAGGAAAATTTATAAATAATGATTAATTTGATGTCATAATTATTACCGATACCGAAAACTCAGGACAAGCTGGTCATCAGAACTAATCTTCCCCAAGAAACAAAGGTATCAAGAAGAAAAAACCTCCCATGCTAGAAATGAAATTCTGCGACTGAAAAATATATTGAAATGTTATATTAATCATGCCGTGTGATGCCGGCTTAGATTAGCATCACCCCATTTCTTTCCCGTGGGAGTCGTAAGAGGCGACTAAGGGACTCGAGGGTGTGTATTGCAATTTTAGGCGATTGGCTGACAACCTGTCACTATAGCGATACACAATTTTCCGAACGACCCTCAAACATTTGTCAGACGTGGTGTAAATGGCCGTTTTTTTGCGGCTGTTTACGCTCTGCCTACCCTGCAAGGGATTATAGGCGTGATATGTGTATGTATTAATCATTATTACATTCATGGTATTTCAATGTTGTCTCGGCACATCATTGGCTTTGAGTCAAAAAAGAGTCAAAAATATACGAGTGCACTCAACCATTATCAACCATGGTTGATAATTTCATGTTACTTACAGAAGGTCGTATGTTAAAACAGTAAATGAGTAAAGAGTTAATTTCAAATTTGTTAATTATAATTTGATAAACAATCAATATATATTTTCAATAAAATACTGACAAGTTGAATAATAGTAAAATTTTGTTTGAAAAGGCTTTCTCAAATACAACGAATTTTAAATACTCTATTGTTTAAAACAGCAACAACATGCAGTTGCACTACCACTGCCCCACATCGGCTGTCGCTCGGCAAAAACGGTAAAAAAGTGTGTAAACACAAAAATTGCAATCCAACAGCCAACAAGAGACAGACATCAAGAGAAATAAACAGAGACAGAGCCATTCAAGCTGTATCTAAATCAGTTGCAGCGCTCTCAGCAGTTTTTCGACGGGGAGCCAATTCGCAATTTGCAACGAAAACGCTTTCAATCTGAGACTGTACTGTAGCGCGGAAAAACGAGATATTTCTCATGTTTTTCAAGGATTTTAGCCAATGGCTATACATTAACAGCCACAACAGTTCACTGCTGGACATGGCCATACTTGCCACCCTTGGCAAGCGGATTGGCAAGCGCAGTGCAAGATATTGCTTTCACATGGAACGCTGTTGCCAGATGATTCTGCTGGATAAATTAATCCCTTAGTCGCTTTTAACAACCACCAGTACCACCTGTATTGGGGTAATACTATTCTAAACACTTTATTGCAGGACAATTTAGGATAACACAAAAAATTATGTCCTATTTATACCAATTAAAATTATAGTTTGTATCTCGGAATTCTCCATAGTAGATCTAAAAGGGCCAGCTTATTCAACTTCACAATTAAACTTTGTACAGAGAAAAACAGATTAAGTAGATTGATAAAATAATATACATGTTATAAGTAAATAAAACGAGACGAGTAACAAAAGATTGAAGATTTGGAAGTGTCAGTCGAGGCACCGGTAGCTCAGTTGCTAGAGCAGTGGGACGGTACGCCATGGTCGGTTTAAACCCCGGCGGATGCTCACATAATTTCATTTATGAAAATAATATACCTTTGTGATTGCATAATAAAACCATAGTGCAATATACCTTTAGCTGAACTTCAATTCAATGAAGCAAAGAAGACACAAACTGGATACATGATATTGCATGGCAAAGACTTACTAAGAATTTGTATTTTTGAAAACTTTTGGTATTAAAGAATTTGTAACTTTGTGCAACAATTTACAATGTCTGTACCTAGAAAAGAAAACGTATCACATCTTCATGTTCTAGCACTTTCCTTCATCACAGTACCTCATGCGAATGCAAAACACTTATTTGGCAAAGCCCCGTGCGTTCTATTGAGAGCGCCTGTGTACAGGGCTAAGTAAGGAAAAATCGGGCCCATCCTTTTCTTTGAAACGCTTTTCAGCCACGCTTGAAAGAGGCTGTCAATATTTTTAGCCGTGTGTAGTAGGGGAGTCTATGAGGATTTTTAAAATACACAGATGCGCAGCTTTATACATTGTTATTAACATGCCTTTAACTAGTATTTCCGCCAATATTAGGTTGCCTAGGGCCCATCAAATATAAAATTATAAATAAAAATATAGACACCGGTTTTAAAAGTATATGACATGTAGGACAAATTCATACATTCCTTCAATATTCAATAAATAAATATTGAAGTACTTGTAAAAAGCTCTGAGCTACTACTTTTTTCCATTTATACTTTACAACTAAAAACGTTATTGATTAGTACTGCAAAATGTTGATCTTCATTTTCTAGGTCAAGTACAGTTTTCAGAAGAACATTTCTATTGCGTATAATACCTGTCGCAACATTTATCGAAAGTGGCTTTAACAGTTTGAGTCTGTCAGTAATTTCATTTTTAAATTAACCATTCGCAGACGTCTAAAATATTTGATAGTGGACATATTGATGCCCTTTACACTTTTGGCTACTTAGTATGTACCTAATCTCCAAAATCGAATGAGTAAGTACCTACTAAGGGCGCTCAAGTAACTCCTCATTTAGCCTGCAACACTCTCCCAACTATCTGTAGTAGATGTGAATGCAAACTCGAGTGTGTGCGGTGGTTCTCCATTGGGTAAAGGGATTGGTTGTTTTTGGTGCGTTTTTGAAGCTGAACATTCCATTTTGTGCTTGCTTGTGGAATTCGCTTTGTAAAAGACAGAAACTAACAAAGCACAAGCATTCTCTCAATGACGATTCAACCAAGTCAATCCTATGAATCTACCTCTGTGGTATAGCGGTCTAACCATTGGTCTCAGTTCCGGAGGTCCCAGGTTGATGTAAATTTGTTACCACTTTGGAAGAACATTGCAGGCCGAACCACCTGATTGTCAAAAAAGAAAGATGGTTCCGTGTTTTGGAAGGCACAATAAGCAATAAGCCCTTGATCGTTATACAACCATTTCAGAGTAGTAGGTGGATGAAAACCTCTGACACCAGGGTGCATCGGATTACACGAAGAAGTATGAAACCTACTTAGTAAGTTAAGAATCTTACACACGTAACTACCATTGTTATAATAAGCCTATTGTGTCCCATTGCTGGGCAAAGGCTTCCCTTACCTTCGTCTACTTATCTTTTTCCCGTGCAACCCGGCAGACTTTTTTGTAGGCATTGAGATCATCACACCATCGTTTGTAGGGTCGGCTTCGTCAACGATTGCCATCCTGAGGTCTCCACTCTGTAACGATCTTAGCCCACCGTTCTGGGTGCATCTGGCTGACGGGTCCCTATAACTATTTCAAGTTCATTTATCATGCATTCATGTACATACATTAAAAAGGTCTTAAAAAAAGTATTACATAAGTCATAGTACACGAACCCTTGTAAGAGGGCGTTGCAAATTGTGTCAGGCTTGTGATTCTTTCTATACAATAAAATTAATGTCAAATAAGAAAATCCATAATTATTAGCTAGTTAATAGTTTTAAAGATTAAATAAATGTATAATAAATAAGATTCAATTAGTATTATTCTAAGGTCGATGTCGCGGTTTGTAGGTATGATTATGACTGTGTTATTCATTAATCGAGTAGTAGCGTTTTGTTATAGGAAAGATTTGAGCTGCTTTACGAAAGCTTTTTCTTGTTTTAATTGTTTAGGCAGTTTATTGTCCATTGTGATTGCGGTGTAATGTGGTCCTCTTTTGGATATTTTTATTCCCCCTTTTCTATCATTATTTATATATTTACCTATATTTTATTTTATATATTTACCCTCTGCAGTTCTATCATTATTTATATATTTACCTATATTTTATACTAGAAAGTGAGGTTGGTGCATCATTATCATCAGCTGTTGGTGTTGAAAGGTGCATTCGGCTGACCGGTTGACGTGTCTCCATAACTATTAGGTCCTTACATATGAAATTGTCGTTTTGTCGTACTGGCCACTTTGATCACAAATTTCTCCTATTTGGTTAGGAATTCGAAATTCAAATTTATACAGCTATTTCCACATGTAGTTGTGTTTCGTAAACCGTCATTCATTTGTTTTTTTACTTATCTTTTTTCTGTTTGCATCGCTCAATTTACAAAATGGAAAATTTGAAATATCGCGTTATTTACGAGTACGTGTTCCACCACCGTGGCACCAGTGCTGCGGAAACGGCTCGAAGGGTTAATGATGTGTATGGCGGTTGTGTCGCAAAAGAAAACACAGTGCGTTTTTGGTTCCAACGTTTTCGTTCTGGAAATTTCGACCTGCAAAACAAGCCCCGTGGACGGCCGGAGACCCAAGTTGATAATGAAGAATTGAAGGCTATTGTGGAAGCGGATCCATCGCAAACCACGTCCGAATTAGCTGCAGGCTTCGGTGTTAGTGATAAAACTGTTTTAATCCACTTGAAGCAAATTGGAAAGATTAAAAAACTTGAAAGGTGGGTTCCTCACGAATTGAGTGAAGCAAACCGGCAAACGCGCGTCAACTGTTGCGTTACATTACTTGACCGGCACAATAACGAAGGGATTTTAAATCGAATCATTACCTGTGATGAAAAGTGGATTCTCTACGATAATCGGAAGCGCTCATCGCAATGGCTGGACCCTGGCAAGCCAGCCAAAGCCTGCTCCAAGCGAAAATTGACCAATAAAAAGTTACTTGTAAGCGTTTGGTGGACTAGCGCTGGTGTCGTTCATTACAGTTTTCTCAAATCTGGCCAGACGATTACGGCAGATGTCTACTGTCAGCAATTGCAAACCATGATGGAAAAGCTAGCTGCTAAACAACCGAGGTTGGTCAATCGCTCTACGCCACTGTTGCTTCACGACAACGCTAAACCACACACTGCACAACAGACGGCTAGCAAATTAGAAGAGCTTCAATTGGAATGTCTAAGGCATCCACCGTACTCCCCGGACCTTGCTCCAACAGATTACAATTTTTTTCGAAATTTGGATAACTTCTTGCAAGGGAAAAATTCAACACAGATGGGGCAGTCCAAATCGCCTTCAAAGATTTTATTGATTCCCGTCCGAATGGTTTTTTTAGTAAAGGGATCAATGAACTACCTATGAGATGGCAAAAGTGCATAGATTACAATGGCTCATACTTTGATTAAATAAATATACTAGATTAAAAAAATCGACTTTTTGTTCCTCCCATACAAAACGCCAATTTCATATGTAAGGACCTAATATCATAATTAATATAATATTAAAATTTTGAAAAACTAGACTATGTAAGGTTAGTGCATCATCATCATCTGCGGTTGTAGTTGGAATTCGCATTTGGCTGACGTGTGCCAATAACTGCCATAATTAATATATTAATATTTTGTAAAACTACACTATGTGAGGTTTTCTTGAAAACTTTAAACCATCACGGAAGTGTGAGGAAGTATTCACAACATTGCGCAAAGTATTGGAGTATACGAGAAGTTATATAAGTCGATAATATACTCGTAACTGGTGCAAGTTCAGACAAGTTGTACGTGTTTCTTGTACTGAAGTAGACAGACTTTAAAATATCAGAGTTCGTTCAGTTCAAAATTTTTGACTTGTTTTATTACTTTTTGAATTCTTATCACATTTAGAAAATAGTAAGTTAGTACGCAACTGTCATAATAATGACATTGCTGTCGATTCAGGATAAAAATTCTTTTAACTTATCTTAGAAATCGATTTTTATAAAACAGTTTATAGATTTTTAAGTCACTTCCCTGAGTGTCATTAGACCCTAACTAAATAATACGATAGAATTTCCGTAATGAAGTTAACCACGTTATCTATAGGAAATGTGCTATCAGGTTCGTTTCCTACTACATAATTGGCAGTCCGACAAAGCTTATCAATGTTTACGGTGCCAGTAAAGCGACGTTACGAGCGAAGCAATTAGTTCTAAAAATGTTCCTCTGAAGTATTTTCTGAATTATGGGGTGAAATTTTACTAGTGACTGATAGCAAAAACTCAAGACGGGCTGGTGAGAAGGAACAAAATCTCCAAGGAACAAAATCTCCAAGGAACAAAATCTCCAAGGAACATAGGTCGTAAAACACTATGGCGTCCACGCGCGCACGTTGTCCGTCCTCACTACCTTCGTGCAGGCCAGGAAGCAATACGTTTTATCCAACTAAGGCGCACCACGATCTGATGGTTCTTCCAACGACAAGCCACCTCGTGTTTCTTGTGACCTTTAGTGAAAACTCAAGACGGTGATAAGGAACAACTTTCCTCAAGGAACATTGGTCGAATTATGAAAATAAATGTTATACCTATAAAGGTTAAATTTATTTTATCATTATTTCAACCTATGTTCCTTGAGGAAAGTTGTTCCTTATCATCAGCCCGTCTTCTGTTTTCAGTATCAGTCACTAGTAAAATTTCATTCGATGGATATTGGAAATACAGGTCTTTTCAATAATGACTATTCTGTGCATAAATATTATTTATCAGCGCATTTCAGAAAACAAAAGAGATTTTTGTAAGTACCTACAGATCTGTGGCAGCCATTCCTAAAGTCTTAAGTGTGAAAGTAGCCGTTCCTTTAGTGTGTTCAGAACATTACACTCGTTGCTTGAAGTGGTTATCTTAATGACTCTTCTTCAAGACTAGAACTATTCACATCCACTTTAGAAAAGTTTTTTGATTTATACCTATTCATATTAGGCACGTACTTTTATCTTTGTCTGCAATTTTTTTCTTTGTTTTTAGAGTTTCTGTCATCTTCAGTCTCGGTTCTAATTTATTATATCATCATTTCAGCTACTTTTTCTAAGAAAGGTGTCATTAGTTGGTGATTAAGACTTAATAATCAAAACTTAATTTACTTTTAGTTTATTTACTTAATAATTATATATATACTGTACTTAAGATGTGACTTTGGAAAAAAATATTTTTTTAAATAATAGATTATTTATAGTCAGGATAAATCGATTAAAAGATGAAATAATCAATTTTTCCTTATGTTTTTCAGGGTTTTGACTGTTGTGAGACATGTCAGTCTCGTAATAAAAATAATAAAATAAAATTGACAGCATCGTCCACATAATCATCAAAACGACGAAACGAAAATCCTGTTAAAGATCCAGAATAGTGTCGTGTATTTTAATTAATGCGTAAGCAAGGTCCCAAAAATATGCGGTGCCAACAAGTGGCGCCAAAGAAACGTAAATATGATAAATTGATTTTTAATTTATAGTGGGTGTAAGAGCCCCCAAAATACTGATAGGGTGCATTGAGATCACGAAACTGAACAACTTCCCATAAGGAAATATTTCAGGAAACACATATAGTCAGCTGATCGTGATTTTGTATGGGAGGTCGTTTTTTACGTTTACTGACATACGTTTCTAGAAGACAAATTGTTCAGTTTCATGGCCTGCGGGGCAGTATTCGGAGTGCTGTCCCTTATACCCTCGATAATAAAATTTTAGTTTGATGAGTACTTTGACCTCTTTTCTGATCGTTACACTCTCTTCCTTACATACTGTATACATGTAACTTATGATTATGACCCTGAATATGTCACAAACATAAATGAAATAATCCCAGCTTTGTTGTATAAGCCTAACCCAGCCTAACCGCAAATTGCACGAAAAAGACTTAAACAGTTCACAATGGGTCTGGCCCTAACTTTAATGGGCTTTCAAGTCCATTCATTCTCATAAAACAGTTTGATGAGAGCAACACGAAACAAAGGGGGTGAACACAACACCCCCCGCATCCGGCGCGGCTAAAAACCGGTAGCGTTTTACATTAATTACCGCAGTACAATCCACGGTTTGTAGTATTATTCGGACTCACGGCTGCTTAAGATAGCACGCAACATTTTTATCAAGTGTGTCGTTATACGTCTGTGCTGAAGGCGTAGCGAATAGTACTGTAACTACGCCTAGGGTCGAGGGTTCGATCCCCACAAGACGTAAATATTTGTTAAAAACAATTTTCAAATATTTGTATTAAGTCCACCGTGTGATGCCGGCCACCGTGTGATGCCGGCTTAGAATAGCCTCACCCCATATCTTACCCATGGGTGTCGTAAGAGGCGACTAAGGGACTCGAGGGTGTGTATTGCAATTTTAGGCGACGGGCTGACAACCTGTCACTATAGTGATACACAGTTATCTGATTGACCCTCAAACTTTTGTCAGACGTGGTGTTGATATCCGTTGAACGGCCGTTAACACTCTGCCTACCCCGTAAGGGATATAGGCGTGATTTATGTATGTATGTATGTATGTATGTATTAAGTCTGGGTTTTTTATATGTATAATAATGAATTTTTTTACAAGAAGAAAATAATATAAGGTGTAAAAAAATTAGCTAAGAATATTTTAAGGGGTGAACCAGTACGTGAAACTGAACAACTTTCCCCAAGGAACATAGGTCGAAATATGAGAAAATAATTTGACCCTCCCATACTTAGTGTGTTACCCGGCCGGGATAATGTGTATGGGAAGGCCAATTTTTTTTCATATTTCGACCTATGTTTCTTGGGGAAAGTTGTTCAGTTTCACGTACTGGTTCACCCCTTAAAATATTCTTAGCTAATTTTTTTACACCATGTATATGTATTAATATGAGTAATTAAGTTTCCATAGTACAAGCATTGCTTATTTTGGGGCAAGATGGCGCTGTTTAATTTAGCCTGGATATTTATTTATTTATTTAAATCTATCACCGTAAAGATATCTACGTAGGTATATCAAAGTATAGCTGAAATATAATATAAGGGCTTTCGATCTTTGTTTTCTTAGGCAATTTTTTTTTCAGATCCCCCACACAAACATACATACTGCTGCCAAATGTGACATTTTAGAATCTCTAGAGTCTCAAAAAAAGCACCGCAAAAGTGATACAAGTATAAATAGATATACATGATGCGGGTGACGAGTCGTTTCAATCAATCAATATATTTATCAATTTCAACATAATATTTCAACGAACATTCAAAGCATCTTAGAACATGCTAATATTAGAAATACAAGGTTTTTTTTTACTACCCACACTAGGTAATCCTAATCCTGTGTGTCCTGTGTCGTGGGTAAGTAGGTAGTGGTAGGTAGGTAATGTGTATCGTTAAATAAGAATTTTAGGTAGTGGTGCGCACGATGACATTAGAAGCAGTAGATTAAAATAAGATTACATGTATTTACTTTGTTATCGCATCCCTCTTTGCTAAACCTTACCACTGCTAAAGCATTGAAAGCAATTATGGCGAAAGTTGTCCATCCAAAATGGCCGTATATCACAGCACAAACCGTTGCCAATGCGGGCGGTTGTTGCAGCCGTCTGAATTTATAGTGCGCATTTAACTCGCATACTTTACGTGTTGCGTTCTTTACGGGACAGTACATTACGCGCGAATATTTCGGGACAAACGCCCCTGAATACTTTACACATGAGGCAATAAACGATTGCCAAATAAATGATTAGTCAATATTATCTAGCGCTAAATAAGCGACGTTTAGCCGTGTTTTGCCGGCTTATAATAACAACACTTGATTTCGTAAAAAGTGACCAGGGAATGAGCAGCAGCGTTCCCTGTGAATACAACACCTTGGACTGCGCTCGCCAATCCGCCTGCGTAGCTCGGTGAGTAAGGCAAATACCACCTCCATTGTGAATGCCCATGTCCAGCACTGGACTGTTGTGGCTGTTGAAGATGGAGGTTTGGGTCGGATTAGATATTTGCGTATAAGCCATTGCTACTTAATAACAAGGTCAGTCGTTTGACAGCATACAATATGACGTATGATTATAATAAATATGATTTGCGTATAGTTCAACCGCGAAATTTCTAATCGTGTAACATATATATATCACACCCTATATCCCTTGTGGGGTAGACAGAGTATACCAGATAGTAAAAACGGACATTTACGACACGTTTGACAAACACTTCAGAGTGATTCAGAAAATTGTGTGTCGCCATAGTAAGAGGTTGACAGCCCATCGCCTAAAATTTCAATACACATGTAACCCTCTAGTCCTTAAGTCGCTTGTTATGATACCCACAGCAAAGAAATGAGGTGATGCAATTCTTAGCCGACATCGCACGGCATTTAATCGTATAAATGTGACAGAAAATATTTTCGGCGCAAGTATAATAAGAGAGCTTTTCCAAAGTTTTTGTGAAGATGAATTCTAGGAATTTAATCTAAGACAACCGGTCTACATTAACACGAATAAATAAAGTTTTTACCTAATCACGAATTTTGTTTCAACCTTTACAAACAGAAGCAGTGTCAAATCACACACAATGGCGAGACACAATTTTCCGAATGACCTTCAAATATATGTGAGACGTGGCGTAAATGTCCGTTTTCGCAGCCGTGTACGCTCTGCCTACCCCGCAAGGGATAATAGGCATGATATGTGTATTTATGTATGTGTCAAATCAAATTCTTACAAAAACAACCTTTCGGAAGGAACCCAACGAAACTACATATTTGTCCTTTTTTCTGGCACATTTATTATAATATAACAACTAATCAGCAATCCGTCCCTGTGTGCAAAAGTAGAACTTGAGAAAAAAACTTTTCTTCGTTATATCGTTTAGTAAGTTTTTGTTGAACTCCACAATACGAGAATTCATTCTGATTTCGGAATCGTTATTCCGATACTCAAACAATGTCTGTTCCTCCCGGAAATCCTCTTTGGTCAGCATAGATACTAGATACTTCACTTTAAAGCTGGATGTAACCGCAACTGAATTTTCCCTCCAAAATTAATGTACTCCGTTGCTGTAGTGGTCGGCGGGGAACCAGTTGTGCTTGTGTTTAGTGTGGCCAGCTTAAAAATACAATGGTCTTTTTTATTTCTTCTTTAAACTATACAACGATGTTTTAGTGTTTTAGTAAAAACATTATGAAAGTAATGGTAGTCTTTTGGTAGCTTAAAAGTGGTTTGTTATCCTTTGAATACTCTTCATGCAATTTTTATTATTTTCTGAATTCCCGAGTTCAAGTGTCGGCGTCAGAGTTTTTCAACCGCCTACTACTATTAGTAGCTCTCTGACTTGGTTGAGCAACGACCGCCGTCTAAGTAATCATAGACATCAACCGGGACGAAGGCTTAACGTGCCCTCCTAAGCACGGAATCATCTTTCTTTTCAGACAAGCAGGTGATTCAGTCTTCAATACCCTGACCAGACTGGGAACAAATTTACTTAGTGATAAACATAAATTTTTGTGAATGCCCAACCGAGAATCGAACCCGGAATTTTTGCGTCGCAGGCCGGCGCACTACCACTGTGCCACATCTGCCGTCGACAATGTTGCAGTGGACTGCATTTAAGCTGATGTATGTAGAAGTCTTCTTCTTTTTGTTGTATAGGTTACGACCTGTCGTAAACTGGTGTCATACTTTTTCAACTGCCTACCAGCAAGGCCTTTTAAATATGTAAATAGGTAAATAATGGACATAGCTATGAGTCATTAACTTTGGCTTATTCTACAATTGTAAAAATTTAATTCTTTTCCATCCTATTAATAATTTAATTCAATTTATGATTTAATTTAATTTATAATTTATTGTAATATTGCCTATTATGCCTGAAATAAAGAATATTTAATTTTATTTCAATTATTAATTTTAAAGTGTTGTGTGATGACCGCCTTTTAAGTAATTATCTATAGCTACCAACCGGAATATTTTATGTATAGCAGTAGATCCACTCGGAACCCTCTAAAAGGAAATGTCAGGTACTATTAATAATCTCGCAGCCCCTTAGAGTGATGAGTCAGTTAAGTGGCAGAATGCTGGTCTGCTAGATTCCGACTTGTCAGCTGTCAGCCGTTGGTCAGTTGTCATTTGTCACACGACTACTGAACACAAGGTAGCTGAATTAAGTTCAAAGATATTAACATGTCTAAATACCTACTACCTATATTCATAATGAAAATAAGAAATTAAAAAATGTTAGCGCCCGCCGGGATTTGCAGTTGGCAGAACACCCGCAGGGGTGTTTACAACTGATCTACCGGCACCTCGACTGACACTTCCAAATTTTCAATCTCTTGGTACTCGTCCCAAAGCGACGTACAAGCGGACATCTGGTATAAATTATTGTAACGAATACACACAGTTTTCATAAATGAAAATAATGGCCGTGTGATGCCGGCTTAGAATAGCATCACCCCATTTCTTACCCATGGGTGTCGTAAGAGGCGACTACGGGAATCAAGGGTAAGATGTGTATTGCAATTTTTGGCGATGGGCTGACAACCTGTCACTATAGTGATACACAGTTGTTTGATTGATCCTCAAACTTTTTTTTTTATTTTTTTTTTTATTAATGATGGGTTTGCTCTTGACTCTAGTCTAGGTCATAGGACAGAGACAGAGTCTAAGATGGAGCGAGCTCACCCAGAAGAAGCCTGTTCACTCTTACTTTGAAGAGATTAGGGTTGTATGCTTTTGGAAACACAAACTTTTGTCAGATGTGGTGTTAATATCCTTTTTACGGCTGTTGACACTCTGCCTACCCCATAAGGGATATAGGCGTGATTTACGTACGTAAAATAATACAGCACTGTGAGTGCATAATAAACCAAAGTATCTATTAATTCAATATTATACTATTCTATATTTCAAATATTATGTTGTATGTTTGGCATCAACATACTATGAAAAGCATTGCCCTCAATAATTCGGGGTATAAATTCTCATTTACTTGCCTTAAATTTGAGCTGTCACTTTCTGTCAAAGAGGTTTAAAAAAAGATAGGACATATTTAAGTTCTGTCATTTTTAAAAACGTCAATGGTTTTTTCGCCTTTCCTAGTCAATTTAGTCGCCATTGTTTTGATCGTTGCCTTATTTTGACAGATAACACGTATTTTGCATGAAATTAATAAGACATGACAGGACTAAAATATCTCCTATCCTTTTCTAAACCTATTTGACGGAAAGTGACAGCACTAATTTAAGGCAAGTAAGGAGAATTCATATCCCGAATTGAGGGCATTGTGATGAGATGATATACGTGTTGACCAGCATACCTTATCAAAGCCTACTCATTTGTTTTATTAAATTATGACTTTATTTTCTGATACAATAACTACAAGCTTGTCAAAAAACTCAAAAAAGAAATCTACAAGAAACATTAGTACACATACGCACACACATACAAATATCACTTCTTTATCCCTTGCGGGGTAGGCAGAGCGTAATTGGTTATAAAAATACGGTCACTAATGCCACACCTAACAAATTATTTGAAGGCTGTTACAGAAAAATCGTGTATCACTATAGTGACTTTTGGTTATCGCTTCAAATTGCAATACATATGAAACCCTCGAGTACCTTACAAACAAACATTAGTTGAGATACGCAAATGAATGAATGAATTTGTAAGGAAAGCTTCAAAATGAGGTGGCCATTTTGAGTTTACGGGGATAAAAACAAGGTTTTCAGGACAGTCACTAATTAACCAGCGACAGGCTGTGCGGCGGTCGGCGGTCGAGTGACTAATGACAGCTGACCGCTGCCTGACAACTTGACACTTCTGGCACCTAGCAACTGATTATGTTGTGCCTCATTTCCCAACATAATCAGTTTTAATTTTATTAGGGGTAGCTTTTTTGCAGGATTGGTCATTCCGAAGAACGGAAGAGCTCAACAGTAACAGTTGCAAATGTATTTTTTTTTGCTTGATATATTTGTAACTTTGACAAGCTTTTAAAACGATTAAGGTTAAAGTTTTTGAACATGGCAAATTCGTGAATTTGCCGTGAATATCATTCGTTGTTCAACTCTGAAATAATGTGAACGCATTGAGGTTACGGGAATGAAAATTATTATGAAATCCGTAATTTGCAGGACACAGGCTGTACGGTGGCCGGTTGTCGAGTGGCAACTAATGACAGCTCACCGCGGGCTGATAACCTGACACTTTTGACACCTAGCCACTGACAATGTTGTATCGTATTTCCCAAACTTACCATATTTTTTTTGGGTATTTAATCCATGGATATAATATAGGTAGGTACTCGGAAACCGTAATTTAAATCATCTAACACAAAGTCATTTCTTACCTGTGGGAGTCGTAAGAGGCGACTAAGGGACTCGAGGGAGTGTATTGCAATTTTAGGCGATGGGCTGACAACCTGTCACTATGGCGATACACAATTTTCCGAATGAACAATTGTCTGACGTGGCGTAAGTGCCCGTTTTTGCGGCCGCCGTTTACGCTCTGCCTACCCCGCAAGGGATTATAGGCGTGATATGTGTAAGTATGTATGTATGTAACACAAAGTCTATCAAAGTTGACAAGGTGTTAAACAACATATTATGTACATTCGCATATTAACCATAGATTATACATCTAAAAAAATTTGCTTTTTGTGTTTAAAGATAGACCATTGGAAATTGGCAGGGAGAAAAATACCACCCCGCTGAAAAGGTATTGCAGCGCGGATAATTGGATCTTATAACAATGAACCGCAAACATTGCAACCAAATTTGTTAAACGAAAAATTCAAATACCCACATTTCAAAAAATAGAATTCAGTGAACAGTGAGTGCGAGCTTTTAACCGGGAACAAAGCTAAACCACTATGAATTGGTCAGACGTATCCTTGTTGACAGAGCGATGTCAACGGAGCCTGACGCGTTTTAGCCGGCTAACATATACCACAGGGCAGAAAATAAAGTAGGTGAGCTTCATGTCATGGCTAAATTACTATAAATTGGTCAAACGTTTCTTAAGCGATTTCAACAGAGCCTTACACGTTTTAGCCGGTTATAACGGACCGCATGACAAAAAAGAAAGTAGGTGAGCGTAACCACTACAAATTGGTCAAACGTATCTTTGTTGACAGAGCAATGTCAACAGAGTCTGAAGCACTTTAGACAGCTAACATGGACAACAGAGCAGAATATAAAATAGGTAAGCGTCATGTCACGACTTGAGCCAGTAGCGACTGGGTAGTGAAAACGGAAGATTGTGCCTTATGGCGTACTCTTGAGGACGACTGTTTGCAGCAGTTGACTGTTATATAGGCTGATGTGCGTGTGAGAGACATGTTAACTATGATAATCTGCTGTTGGGTATAGGCGTATGACTTTTGGGGGTTATTTGCCGAACGGACGCAGAGCATGATGTTGCATTCACAGGAAATGCTGTAAAGCATTGTATACATTTAGCTTTTTTTCGCCTTTTGTTTCGCAAATGATTGTTAATGCAGTTTTAATTAGGCTCCACAAGGGTGAGCATAAAGCCAAACAAATCTCAAATAAACGGGGTCCGATGTTATAATTTTTTATTGCATTAACATTTATGAGCATAACAGTGGTGGTGCAGTTCTGACACTTGTCATCTTTCTGTTACTGTAAAACAGTAAAACAGAAACTACAACAAAACACTACCTACTGATAATTCTGATAATTTTATTACTGTGACTGTACTAATAACTCAGAGCGCGCTACCTCTGAAATGCAATTCAGCTGTCAGATTTTGGAAATGAATTGGTGGGATTTTTAACTCTACATTGAATGGAAAATGGTAATATTCAGTTTGTGTGCTTTTAGTAGATTCATACATGGATAGTGCTCATCTTGTAAATTCCTACTTAGAAATAAAGAATTTTGATTTTGAAACAGTAAATTGATAAATAAGAAAGGCCAGCTTTTTTTCGGGAAGGAATTGCAGGCCACTCACAATTTATATGCTTTGGAAAGAAACTTTTATTAATTTATATCTTATAAACTCTAGTTAGCAGTCGTTAAACTAAAATTATCATATGAAAAGGTTCAGGCGATTTAGAGCGTGTAGTTGTGTTTACTAGTTCCTATAAGTTACATATACTTTGCTAATCGATCGGCCTAAACAGCACGAATCCATACCTTGGATAAAATACTTTCGATAAATCCATACTATTTTCATAAATTGGATAAAATACTTTCGATATATCCATACTATTTTCATAAATCTGAGAGTTTGTGTGTGTGTATTTGTTACATCTTTACGCTCAAATTGCTTGACTGATTTGTATGAAATATGGTATACGGATAGAATATCACTTTAAATTGCAAATTTTTACCGCGAAAAAACATACCATTTTGATCTGAAAACCGAAAAAACATATTTCCGGTTAAACGATGGTTTATTCTAAATAATGAGTCATTATTTTTAAAACTAAAAAGATTCTCAGACAGTACCATTTAGGTATACTTATATTAAATAAATAAATATCCTAAACAATTCACACAGTTCCATCTAGTCCCAAACTAAGCAAAGCTTATACTATGGGAACTAGATAGCTGATATTAATACATACATGCTTTTTTTTTATAAATACATAATACACATAGAAACACCCAGATTAGACACAAATATCTAAAAGTGACTTTTCAAATATTTGTGTCTTGACTCTTGTGGATATTTAGGTTCACTTTTTGCAGTCTATTGATTTTAAGCAAGAAAATGTTTTCACGGTTTAGTACAGAAAAAAACTGCTGATTCATCATCTTATAGAATCGATAAAATACCTAATAGTTCTTCATTAAGTTAATTCAAAGAAAAAACCGTGCTTTTACTGAGAAACTGCTGAGGTGCTATACATACTACACACGGAAATAGAGTATTTCCTATGGTAAAAATTGTATTCGGGTCGGAAATAAGGCAACTGTATGAACACTTGTTTTGATATAAGTGTGAAGTCTGACGATGATGTTAAAAAAGGGATTGCACATACACGCCCACACAAACAAATCACGCGTTTAGTTCTTGTAGGGCAGGCAGAGCGTTAACGTCCGTAAAAACGGTAGCTATCAATAATTTTTTTACGGACCGTTTCAGAAAAATCATGTAGGTATCACTAGTAACAGGTTCTAAGCCTGTCGCCTGAAATTGTTATACACATGAAATCCTCGAGTCCCTTAACCGCATCTCACGATACCCGCGTGAATAAAAAAGGGGTGAATGCTATTCTAAGCCGGCATCGTGATTGTATTTCGACAACACATATCATGCCTATTGCGGGGTAGGCAGAGTATAAACGGCCACAAAAACGGACATTTACGGGTCGTTCGGAAAATTTTGTATCGCCATAGTGACAGGTTGTCAGCTCATCGCCTTAAATTGCAATACACACCTTCAAGTCCCTTAGTTGCCTCTTACAACTCCCAAGGGAAAGAAATGGGGTAATGCTATTCTATGCCGTCATCACACGGAAAATTTGTATTTCTACAAATTGAATCATTTGTACCAAAGCCAACCAATAACCATTCAAGTTAGATATAGGTATTGAGTATTCTGAGTATTCCAGCTGAACATTGTTCGTAGCCACTAGCCACTGACTCCTGACAACAGAGTCCGGAATGGATGTCCATCTGTCACTTCCTTCATCCCTAGATTAATGGTTTCAGCCACATTGGCTTTCTAGCTGAATATTCCCATTGTTCTCAACTGAAACGTCCACTTCATTACTATTAGGTATCTAGCTAAATGTTTAGTTCTTAGGATTTTTAATGAAAAAGCTAGGATAAAATAAGGAGATATATTTTGAAGAAGTTAAAAATATTCTAATTAAATAAGTCTCTATTATAAAGTTATATCTGTATTTACATTATGTAAGTATGCATTACTATACATGTCATATCATATTACATATCTTGCTTAAGAAAATAAGAGTGCATTATATCGCCAACAAACTGCCCATCGGTTTAACACCACGTCTTACAAATATTTGAGGGTCAATCGAAAAATTGTGGATCGCCATAGTGACAGATTGTCAGCCTATCGCCTAACATTGCAATACACACCCTCGAGTCCCTTAGTCGCTTCTTACGACTCCCATGGGAAAGAAATGGGGTGATGCTATTCTAAGCCGGCGTCACACGGCAATATTTCAATATTAATATACTGATGTTTATGTTTTAGAAAAACTCGGAATTTCAAATATTTTATTTAAAAACTCACAAAACGTACAAAAGAAAACTATAACAATAATAGCTACATTTCTTACAAACTTCACAAGCTTATTTTGTTCAGCGAAGAATTGAAATCGAACCGCACTTGGATAAAACTTAGTTAATGCGAAGTTATTTTCATATCGGAATATTATTCATAAACTTTTCATAAGGTCTAGTTAACTCGTTACTTTGCGATAGAAGTTTTCAGACTTGCTTCTAGCTAGACGATGTTTTAGTTAAAGGAATATTTAAAGGCAAGTTAGAACTTTTGAAATGTCATTCGGAAAGAAAATTTTTCATCACATCATCCCAAAAAATAGCTGCGATACCGATATTAACCTATCTTATTTTACAAACAAATGTAAACTGACGTATAATGATTTCAGACTTGTGTTAAATATTAGTACGTAAGTTAGGTAGTATATTTTTTTATAATGTTGAAAATTATTGTTGTGCATATCTCAAGCATATAAAACTCCTGACTCATAAAAAGTGGGTGGTTTAGCAACTTCTTAATAATATTAAATATAGATTAAAAGAAAAACTAGTGTTCAATTTCGAATTATAACCAGTTGGAAACATAAGTGAAATTAATTATTTTTTCTATTTATTTTTAAGCACACAGCTACTAATTATTTAATATCACTATGGAAACTAGATATCTGGTATGAATACTTTTTTTGTAAATCAATTCGAATTATACATAGTAAACACCCAGACTAAACACAAATATTTTTAAAGTGACGATTAAAAATATTTGTGTCTTGTGGGGATAAAACCCACGACCCTAGCAGGTATGGGTAATATCCGCTACGCCATCGGGACAGTCAAAACTCCCGTCGAGTTAACCTCGTTGATTGTTCAAAGATGCGTAGACAGCCCGTAGCTCGTAGCCCGTAGCATGTCGTAGCCCGTAGCATGTCGTAGCCCAGGGACACACTTTGACGCTCGGCACCTGTGAAATCCGTCGTCTTGTTTGCCAATTCTTATTGGCATCTACTCGACTGACAACGTGATTGCTTACACGATACGATTTTTCAATTGAGTCTTGTGAAATATGGTCCCTTAGGAATAAATATAAAAAAAACGAATCCTTATTGGTATTTATTGACTTGTATTAAGTATGAGTAATTGAATTAGTTTGTGTACAAAGTAATGTCAAAAACGGATATTGTACCGTTCTATAGTTTTTGAATAAAATGTGTTGTTGAGCCGAATGGATGAGCCGAAAGTAGCATGTTTAAATCCTGCCCGCAGAAGAAAGTTTTGCAAGTTTTCTAAAAAAACATAGTGTTCTATTAATTGCGGGTTTTCATCGCTTTGGCTACATGTAATCTGTAAAGAATAATTGAGTCACTGGGTGTCACGCTTTATTGGCATCACATCTCATAAAATTTTGCAAATGTATGACGGAACGGCTGAAAATCAGATAGTAGGCTTGCAGCTATAATTAATTTTAACATTAAGATCAGGACGCGAAGTACCAAAACCAAGGAACGATGAAAGGTCATTTGAGCCTTGCGCTACGCCCGATCGCTCAAACAACACTAACTCGGAATCTCTCTGTTCCCAAAAATGCCTTTAGCCAAACCACTTGACACAATATGTCTACTACATGCTTCGACCGACGCCAACGCATAGGTACTCAATTAATGCTCTTTCCATAAAATACATCAAAAAGTGCACTTTACTTCATTCCTCAGGTTTAATACCTCACGCTCCGACACGGCCTTCCTGACTTACACACGTCCTCGTGTGGTCACAACTTGCCATTTCACAGTATCGTTCGGTTATCCTGACAGACATACTTTAGCTTATTATAGCCCATAAAACCATAATAATCTGGCTAGACTCCTGAACTGAACAAAGATCTAGTTGTTCACAACAGTTCGCTTCGTTCCTTTGAACATGTGAACAGGTCTATATCGATGAACTGCAAGAACCGAAAGCAGCTCAGCATTCATTGCGGCTTTAAGTATCTTTGATCCAAAGTACTTGCTAAGTTAGCTATCCTGTTTGGTACTTACTTACTTACTTCCTAATACTTGTTTGTTAAATTTGACTTGGTATTCATAACAACAAATCTATTATCTCCAAATCGTTCAAGTATTTTTCACGTTTGTGTTATTATTTGCTAAATAAATAAACAGGCCCATATTCGTTTGCACTTCAAAAACTTCTCATAAGCCATCCAATACGTTTTTACCCTTACATGATTAGTAACTATGCACTGTTTTACTGTGCTGTCGAACTTAACAGCTAAAGAAACAACATTTATCAGAAACTCATTATTATTTCAACTTTGACATTAAGGTTACGGGTTTAAAGTGACAGATTACAAGTTGAGTGTGAACCATAAATTTTCAACCCACTTGAACCAGCCGTTTTCGTCGCTTTCTGATAACTTAAATCACTTTACTACTTATTGAAAGACAAGTGCCCATAAAACAATATTCTAACTTGAATACAATACAATAATTGATACGAGTACCGCAATAAAGTCTTTTGTTGCATCTGGCCACCGTCGCAACGGTCACAGAGCTTCCCCACCATGGGTCACTCAACACTGTCAATCACAGTCACAGATCCCCGCCACGGATCTCAGGCCGACACCACCACCTTGTGGCACGCCTACTGGTAACACCGGTTACCTGGAGCGACATCATACATAACAGTAATGACCACAGTAATCACCTACTTGGTCAAGTATGATGCCCTCAACGAAACCATGCGTCCATCAAAGACACCATCTGATCACACAGATCAGCAAAGCGGATGGTGAATGAGCCACTGCAGCTGGCCACTCACCCGATCAGATCATAGTTCCCCGGGCTATATCTGACCCAACACAACATGAGACCACACTGTCTCCACAATTTGAGACCACACTGTCTCCACCATGGCACGCGCTCCTCCCGCAGAGGTCTTAAGTCAGAGTCAATAGGTAGGTACGGTGATCACAGTCATAGTATATCGTCGTGAGGGGTCGGGAGGACAAACACGTCCATCATTGCCAGCAACAAAAACTTTAACTGCTACTGTCATCTGATTAATTATGCAATTTTATGGGTACTTTACTTTCGGGCATTTTAGCTTTCTAATCCAAGCAAGGCACATAACAGCTATATGAAGATAGCCAGATTACGTTTTCCTGCTCAAAAAAGCAAATCAATATTACTTAAGCAAATCACTATAGCCATACGATTCAGTACTTCTAAAATGAAAACATAAGTCCATTTCAAAATGCAAATTTTAACAATCGTTTCTATTATCACATTAGATCCATTCAATGCTTATCAGATTAAAAATAGGTAATTCTTATTACATTCCACCTTTACAAAGCATGTATTGATTTTAACTAAGCACTGCTTTGAGAGCTTAATTTTCATAAATTGCTTCACCGAGTAGGTGATTTAATATTTCTCAATTAATCTTCCAAGTTGACAAAATAACTTAATGAAATCTATTTTTTTAAATGATAGGTACCTAATTAATATCACGTACCAATACTCAAATATCAATTGCATTCAATATGCAATTTACTATTTACCTACTTCTTTCGTCGAAGTCAGTGCTATAAAATTCTATATTAGGTACTTGCACAACATAGCCACGTAATCTATGCTTTAACTACATCAACCCATTGTATCCAACAACAAACAGTTTTTTTTGTTTTGTTTTTACCGAATCAAGATATTAATGCGGTTCACGCAGAAATATACACAACGTCCTTCTCCAGCTGCTCTATTTATCACCACCACGGCAAAGCACTACGTTACCTTAATAAAAATTATTACTTCATAATTGAATAACGCTATACGCATTTAAGTAAATCTTCATAAGTTACTTACAGTCATGATCATGCTTAACCATGTCATTGTCATGTTTGTTTCTAAATCCCTTATGATATAAGTTAATTAACAAAAGAGTTTTTGCCAGACTTGCATAATGAAAACAATACAAAGAACTCGCTCATTTCTCCGAATACTATGGTAACATGTGTTGAACCACGGGTATCAGTAATACGCGTGGCTACAACCCTCAGTCATTTTGGACATCAATGTCCCTTTTAGAACAATGCTTTTTTTATACCTCTAAGATAACATAATAGAGCTACAGCAATGCTTTAAAATGTTTTCTGAACTATAAGGAAATACCATAACCATTATGATTATTTATTAGCCATTCATTAGTTTTAAAACTCAAGTGTGTTTCTCACAAACGAAATAAAAATCCAACGCGAGAGTGATTCTCAAACTGAAAGTTGTAGAGAACAATGTCTTCTGGCAATAGGTACAGTACTTAGCATTCCCGGGACTCTGAACCAGCAACAAATTGTTCAGTTTAAAAAATACATGTCTCATGAAAATCAAATAGGTACGTACATTCCTTTCGTACAATATCTATGTTAAAATTCAAATCACGTTTATTGCAAACAACAAACATAAAATCTTTTCTTCTTCCGAAAATTGCTCTATCTTTATAGGTACCAACTCCTCAAAAGCTTTTATTTCAAAAGTTTTGTATAAATGCATTTCTGCACCAGGTAATATTAAATATCAATTGCAGTAAAGATTGAGAACCAGTCGCTATTCCCAAACTAAAACACAACGCCTTGGTTCTCATAGGTACTTGAAAAGACCCTTTTTTTTGTCTCCACCAATATCAAATAGCCGTCCCATAGTTTGACTTTAGGTTTGTTAAACTTAGTTCTAAAAATAGACTGATTTATCCATTTCCAAAAGTTTAAAAACACGCTAAATAATATTTTACTGTAACGATACATGCGTCACTTTATTAACAAGTAGTAAGTAAGCACTAATGCAATGCAAAAATTGCAAAAGATCACAAATACTTCTTTACACATTAAAATACGAAATCAAAACTTCCAGACTAGGCCAAGAATTGAACCTGAACCTTCATGTTCCTTGAAACAGTCTACCAACTGTGCCAACGAAAACGAAATACGTGTGCATCTAACTGTACACAACAAAACTAAATCGTGTTTCTTTTTATATTTGATTATTTCCGATTCCAGAGACATCTTCCTATCATCACAACGTCATCCATTGACAAAGAAATTAATTAAACTTTTGTTTTTGTGAATCTAATTCATTATCCAAAATAATTATTTTATCGAGTGATTTTTCATCAAACAATAATGCCAATTAAAATCCGATAAAATTGACGCCAGTCCAACTTAGGTCCACTTTTATAAACAAATTCAGTAGATTAACGTGTGGCAATCATTACCGTACTAAAATAATAATTATGACACAAACTGAAAATTGCCATCAGTTGCAAATGAACATTACTAATGCGCAGCAAATAAAAATCATCAGCAACCAATAACATCAGATCACTAGAATATATTAGTATGGAAAGAACTGGCCTGAATTATTTGTGGTCCAAGAGCATTCTTTGCAATCTGCATTTCCGCTTACAACTGGTATCTTTGCCACGAAAGTCATTTTAGTCACGATCACTGGGTCCACAAGTCTATCACTATGGCACTACATTACAGTTTGTAGGTCTCAATCCCACTTCTGATGACGGAACGGCTGAAAATCAGATAGTAGGCTTGCAGCTATAATTAATTTTAACATTAAGATCAGGACGCGAAGTACCAAAACCAAGGAACGATGAAAGGTCATTTGAGCCTTGCGCTACGCCCGATCGCTCAAACAACACTAACTCGGAATCTCTCTGTTCCCAAAAATGCCTTTAGCCAAACCACTTGACACAATATGTCTACTACATGCTTCGACCGACGCCAACGCATAGGTACTCAATTAATGCTCTTTCCATAAAATACATCAAAAAGTGCACTTTACTTCATTCCTCAGGTTTAATACCTCACGCTCCGACATGTATATATTTGCAAAATTCGTGGGCAATGGATGACCCGCGGTAGAGCAAGTAAAAGAAACGTCGCCACTAGTAGAGCAAGTAAAAGAAACGTCGCCACTAGTGATGGCGAAAGGTGCAGGTTCAAATTCTGCCCACAAAATAAAGTTTTATAAACTCGCTCACCTCTTTCAGTTACAATTGTGTATGGCTCAGATGGGAAATCTATAAGTCCTTTCCGGGCCCTACAGCCTTCAATCAATGATATTCCAAATATCAATGAAATTCCAAATATAAAATATACTAGCATAATCGCGTCATGTAAACTGGCTCACCTATTTCAGTTACAACCGTGTATGGCTCAGATGGGAAATCTATTAGTCCTTTCCGGGCCCAACAGACTTTAATCAATGAAAATCCAAATATAAAATATAATAGCATAATCGCGTCATGTAAACTGGCTCACCTATTTCAGTTACAACCGTGTATGGCTCAGATGGGAAATCTATTAGTCCTTTCCGGGCCCAACAGACTTTCCGATTCGCATTTTGTCGGGATTCCGTGTTGAGATGTTTCGAATTTTGATTCGAATCTTTCTGATACGATTTGATCCCTGTTGGATAGCTGTTCAATTCGATCCGTTCCATCCAATATATTGGCCTGTGTTTTTGGCGAAATTGGATCTTGGAGCGGGTAGCAGGTAGCTAAAAGTTTTAGGTTGTAATTTTGTATGTGGAAAGTGAAAATAGAGAAAGTGGTCTGAGGCTACGGTGATAGAATAGATTAACATTTCTGTTCCAGGATATTTTCAACGGGTGGATCAGACAATATAACTCACCTATTAAAAGAGTATAAATGGATATAAAAGTGTACAAATATAAATGACCATGTCGTATGATACTGGTTTAGAATAGCATCACCCTGATACAACCCGGGTGTCGTAAAAAGCGACAATGACATATCCGTCCAGGGAATGGCCAGCAGCGTTCCCTAAGATATCAATATATTGCACTGGGCTCGCCAATTCGCTTGCCAAGTGTGGTGAGTATGGCAATACCTCCAATAGGGGGAGGCCCATTACTAGCAGTTGACTGTAATTGTGGCTGTAAAGTTAGTAAGTAAGTAAAACAAAACACAAGCAAAACAAAACTTCAACTAAAGATACGCAAAGTCGGCCTTATCGCTGAAATATACCTCTACCTAACCTAACCTTTGGGTGGAGGAGAAAAAAAAAGAGAGGAGTGGATAAAAAAGATAAATGAGACAATATACATCAATAAATAAAATCAAACCATAACATAATTTTAATCCCACATGAGAAGAGGTATACTACAAAATATAATGTTATATTTATTTATTTATTTATTTATACTTTATTGCACATCGTACAAAAAGCGGGCCTAATGCCATTATAAATTAAAACATATATGTTATGTATAAATAACCATTTATTTTAAGACTGAAATCTTTTAACACCAGTGCAATGGCCCGGACAAAACGAACCCCAAGTTTGTTTTTCCGTGAAATGCAGCAGAAAAATATTATTTTCCTCCTCCAGACTTATCAAGTCGACCTTCCCCAACCTTTTCAGAAGCAAGACATAAACAACTCACACTTGACTCACTTTTGTTTTTATTTACGAGGCGGGCGTACCACCGCAGAGGCTGTCGCGGAGATATATAGCAGCTACGTGACGACTTAATCTGTCTCGGCGTAGTGCCATGTGTAAATAATTTTTATATCTTCCACTTGAGATGTTGAGTACCAGAGAATGAGATATATTTGGCAAATTTTGTGTTGTTTATTGGAATGAGGTTGACTATGAGTTTATACCGGACTTTTTTGTAGTGAGGACGAAAACTGTTCATGGTGATTAAACTCATGATTCTAAACAACTTTTGCTACATGGCCACCTGTAAATCGCATTATATGAATGGTTGTCCCGTGAATTTTGGTCGAGTTAATAGGTGTGACATTTTCTATGGAAGAATTGAATATTTTTGAATGAATAATTTTTCACAATGTCTCAGATGGTCTCATTGTAAAAGTTGTTCAGAATCATGATTATCATGACTACTGAAAAATACCATGTCCATCAGAATGACTGACCAAAGTAACAAATCGAAGTTTGAACATTGTCATCATTTAGTACCTATTTAGTACTATTTGGTACCTATTCTTAAATATTTAGTACCTAATTCTTTAAAAAAATAATAAATTAATAAAGTGGTCGGTGATTCTGATGTCTGAATGACTGGCCACATTTATAATTTCCGTATAAGGGCTTTATTATATGCCATTATCTGTGCATGTTTTAGTACCTATTTAGTACCTAAACATATATTTATTCTAGATTTTTAAAGCATACCGAACAGATTTTATTATTAAAACATTTTTTCTCGGCAATGCTATTTGCCTGCTTAGTTAAAAATGTGTTACTTATTTTATCGTACTACCCACATGTTAGCTTTTTATCGTCAGAATTCTCGGAAGTTGTTTATACCTTGGCTAGCAGTTGAATTATTTATTATTGTGAAAAGTTTACATTATATCGTGTTATTTTTATACTTATTCACTATGAAAAGGGGGCGGCGAAGTTTAGTGTCCTTAGATGAACAAAAGAAAGTGTTTTGTGAATACAAAAGATATTTTACGAGAATTGGTGAAAATGACATACTTTCACCCTGATTACATTGTTTACTTCATCTTAAGATAAAATAAGTAACACATTTTTAACTAAGCAGGCAAATAGCATTGCCGAGAAAAAAAAATTTAATAATAAAATCTGTTCGGTATGCTTTAAAAATCTAGAATAAATATATGTTTAGGTACTAAATAGGTACTAAAACATGCACAGATAATGGCATATAATAAAGCCCTTATACGGAAATTATAAATGTGGCCAGTCATTCAGACATCAGAATCACCGACCACTTTATTAATTTATTATTTTTTTAAAGAATTAGGTACTAAATATTTAAGAATAGGTACCAAATAGTACTAAATAGGTACTAAATGATGACAATGTTCAAACTTCGATTTGTTACTTTGGTCAGTCATTCTGATGGACATAAAAATACCTTGTTTATAATGTCAAAACAAAACAGACGCAGAAATTAGGATTTTTTTTTAATAAAGATTTTTCACTCAAGTTATTATAATGCAGAAAAATCAGCGACTAAACAACGTTTAATTTAACTTTTTTCAAAATAGGATTTCAAAAGTTAAGTATGAATCAGTACTAATATTATAAATCTGAGAGTTTGTGTGTGTGTGTGTAGGTATGTTTGTTTCTTACCTCTTCACGCTCAAACGGCTTGACCGATTTGCATGAAATTTGGAACACAGGTAGAATATAACCTGGAATAACACAAAAGCTACTTTTTACCGCGGGAAAACTACTAATACCACGGGAAAATGAGTGGTAGTGGGTGAAACCGCTGGGCGGAAAAATAGTTAATCCATAAAATCATCACGTCAACCCTTTGTATGAAAAATTATCCCTCTTTATATTTCTGAAGTCGAATAGTTACATCGCCTAGAACCACGAGTAGGTATCTCCCTATCTAAGTAGTGGAGGAAGTGTAATTTTACACTCGCTCTCCAGATTGTATCTCTAGGTGAATAATGCACATGCTTTCCGAGGGCCTGCGTGTTTTATTGATTATCTTGCTGATTGTAACTGTAGCTTGTAAAGTAGAAAGAGTAATGGCAAACGGAGAATAGCCCTGAAATGGTGCTTAGAACAAGTTTGTTTAGGAGGTTTTGAGGTATTTCACTGCTTTTTTTTTGAAAACTTGCAAAATTTTCAAGCGCGGGCAGGATTTGAACCTGCGACTTTTGGATTACTAGTGGCGACGCCTCTTCCATCTGGGCTACCGCAGCTCACTCCTTGCCCGCCAATTTTGCAAGTGTATTTTAATGCCAGTAACGCGTGGCACGGCCCCATCTACCGGGTTAGTTTTGCAACTAATTCCCGGCGACTAAATATATCTTTACAGATTGAATGTAGTCTAAGCTCTGTAGTCTGTAGTCTAAAATTTTTTGCAAGTTTTCAAAAATTTTATACCTAACACGGGAAGTGTTTTAAAATTTGGTATTCTATTTTACTGCTTCTAACTTATGTAATTAATTGTTTTTATCAACAAAAGACAAATAATAATTTTATTTCAGAAGGACTTTGCCGTACTGGTGAGTGTCCGCCATTTTGACCTTGCTTGACGACTATAATTTAAGAATGACGTAACGCATCATCGTCATTATTTCAAGTACTTACGTACCAAAAGACGGCCTAGGTAGCATTAAAGATGAATCTCTACTTCAATAATAAATTCTTTAAAAGTAACAGAATTGAAATTGCCTAGAATATTTGCTTCAACCCGATTAAACACCAATCGTCTGGACCGGGGACTATTCGACAAGATGACCCTTTTCAAAGAGCATTCTTGGCCTGCGATTGTGTATGCGGTCCGCACCCGCGGGCAATCTCGCGCCGGCAAATGAAAGCGGCCGTCTCGCCGTAATCCCGCCATCTGTCTGGCTGCCGAGCCAAAGGTGCACCTTAATCGCTCAATCGGAATTTATTTGTTTGTTCCACCGAAGATAAAACAAATTGTACCGATTGCCGAGCTGATTCCCGAGTAAGGGATTTCGTCGCGCTCATTTGGGTTGCAAATTTGTTTTCAATTGGATGAAAAGGTTGATCGGGGAACGGGATTGGTTCGATATAGGGTTTAGGTTTCGCTCGGATCAAGAGTAAATTCCGTGATTCTGATTTTTCCCGGTAGCGGATATTTTTGTCGACATGGCAATTTGGGTTGCGCGGATTTCGGAAACGAAGCAGTAGTAAACTAAAAAATATTTTCTGGCCTGAGCGAGGTTTCCGAACGTTTTTAATCGATGTTCCGTTGTTTGTTAGCCAAAGCTGCGTTAGTTAAGGTGCTACGTGCTATGAATGTCGATAGTTTTAAATTGTAGTTGAAGAAGAGATTTTGGTCTATCGAGAAGAAAAGCTACTATACTACGTGATTTATAGCTAGGATTGTGGCCACCTCTATACATTATTGTTGCAATGACATCTCACTGCACACTATTTTGCTGTTTTGAAAAAGTTTCTTCAAATTTAGGGAAATACCGTTGTATCTTATCTCATTGTAAATTGTTCCTGTGTATGTTTTTGTGTACAATATATTATGGTTAAATAAATTTCTTGCATTTTTATAAACTTATCGTACCAATTCGCTTGGTTTATCTCAATTCAAAGGATGCGTAGATTACGCTGGTTTACGTGGTTCTCCCCTTATAACGGACTGACGGACGTACATATTATAAAAATTAAATATGACTAATAACTAGTGCACCACCTTACAATCACGACACTCTACCATGTAAGGAGCGCAAAATGTTCCAAAGCAATAAATTACATCAAAGAATTTATAAACATACTGACGTCGCACTCTTAATAAAATAACGACCGAATCCAAAAACACAAATTTTTGGGTATCGATGAAAAACGTTTGTTGAATAAACAGAATAATTTTTAAATGGCTGTAGAATTAAAAGTAAAAGGCACTGGATGAAACTTGAACTACTTAACTAATCCTTAGAATATGTTCTATAAGATGCATTTAAATTTACACAAATATTCACATCCATTAATTAAAAAAAGTTAATTATTTGTAACCCTTTAGAATTGCGTCATTATTTCATGAAAAATCTGAAAGAAATATTGACCTAAGTTAAAATCGGTCTTTGCTTTACCAAATCAAACATGAAGATCTCCGACTCATTTTAAATTAAGTCACTATTTTACTAAAAAGCTAAAAGAAAATACAATTTATTTAAAAATAAGTACATAACTTAAACATGTGACTCAAATTCAAATCGCGATATAGCGACTAGCAAATGGTCAACAGAACAAAGTCCTATTACAATGAAACTATTAAGATAATTTTTTCTTCTGTTATTCATATGGGACACCGAGTCGGCAAATGACCCAATGAACTCTTTGCTTAAACGTATTTAAATGTAACTTAAATGCGCTGCGGTCGCTATAAATGGTGCGGTGGCTGTTCTCATTGCAACAAAGACGGCATTTACAAGAAAAATTAAGTGAAAATGAGAAAATAAAACTAAAAAATATATGTCTGCTAGTGTGGTTTGGTCGGCAGCGCTTCTACCCGATGTTACTTATTAGTTGCTAGCGTTCAGATGCTCTCTTTTATTCTGGTGTCCACCTTCCTCACGCTGCTGTCTGCTTCGTGATACCTAGCGATGGCTCGTCCGCGTGGCCAGGTGTCAGGTGTTTTATGGTAGAGTGTTATCCACGATCTGCACGATGTTGTTAACTTTCATTGCGGCTTGACGTGGGGCTCCATCAATCCATATTAATATTGAGTATTTGGGTGAAATATACATCGGCAAGGCACTGTGACGATCTTTATGTGTTTTTCTCGATGAGGTCATGATTATCAAAGGTACGACAAGCGAGTCGTGTAAGAGGACACTCAGTACCTTGTACCGAAGTGATTGTGCATAATGACTTTGGCTTGTTTAGGTTGATGGAGTTGTGCGTTATACGTTTGCTGTTGACCATAAACTTCATTTCAGTGATCAGAGTGTGGAGTTCTTCATTTTGAAAGTGATCGCCTGGTAGTGAGCTGGACAGGACTGTCTTAACACTCACTAGGCTTTTCCAGGCCCTGACATTAAGAGGGTATGAAACACAAGCTGTTATTTTGATAGTAGCTGTCTTCTGCATTATACTGTCGATAGCTTGGTGAAGTTCTCTGGCGGTTCCTTGTAGTTCGGTGGATATTGGACCAACTTTTTTCCATGTGATAGAGCGCCAGGCCTAGTGAGCGATGCGGCGATCCCAAAAAATACGAGGCGTGCGTGCTGAGCCAGATGAATAGCGTGACGATAAGGGACTCAAAATAGACTTATATGAAAGTGCGCAATGACGTTGCTCCAGACGAGGGGGTGGGTGGTATACTGTGGCAAACTGCGGTGGAGACGTCTTACTTATTTTCAAGAAAGGTAGCGGTGAAGCGTGAAACGCGTCGTCAGTCATAGGCACAGCCACAGATTACAATAATAGTTAACAAGCTCAGCGTTGGCTTATATAATTGATGTTCGTGTCGAGGTTCGCGTGATGAAGCTGACGGTGTAACATCCGCTTGAAGGGGTGCCACACGATTGCCGTCGATGACTGTGGTCGCCTATTCTTCTAGAGCTAGTTCTATGGTAGATGCATCATTCAGTTTCGTTTTCAATTTGATGACCCCGTCGATCCTAAATGGCAAGTAGGCGGAGTCGGGCTTCTATAAGCGGAAACGAATACTACTTCTTGTGTCTTATTTTTTAGCTTATGGCCGGCCGGGCCTACCATTTTAAACAAATGACACTGCTGGTTTTCGAAAAGTTTTCGATTGACTGTAGAACGTGGTAAACTCTGGCCTTGGAAAATCGATCAAGATCAAATTCGCCCGTGTTTGGCTCAGGACGTTTCAGGTGCGGGCTTCTCGGTGGGCTATGTTGGAATAGCGGATAATGACACTACCGATATCGTGAGTTAAATTTGTCGCAAACGTTTCGGGCGTCATCGGTCATATTGTATTACCAATATTCCGTGCGAAACGTATGGATCTCAACACCCTGCACCGTCTTTTAAGAAGGTGAGCACAGTGTGACTGTCTGTCTTACGGAGAACGGCTTGCGGCATGCTCTTTGATGACGGTGGCAGCCATGTTACTTCGCTCGATAATGGCTTCATGACAAGCGACGTGCTGATTTGGCCGTTTAGTCGACGAAAACGTGTTCTTAGTAGGAGATTTATTGTGTAACTGAAGTGAAGGTGGCACCTTGGTAGCGTGTCGTGTGCTAATTTTTTTAAGTTTCCCTACCTACCCATTCAGTCTGCAATGTGACAAGATTTTAATCCATCTGCTGGTCCTTTTTGGTTTCTCGCCGCCACATTTCCGTTAGTACTCACTTATTTGGCTTGTGATGAGATGGACGAGGTAAATTTGAGTGGTTTAAAGGTACCATTCCGAACCGAGCGGCCAACGGCCGACGGCCGACAGCATATGCCGCCGACGTCGGCCGCTCGGGTCGGAAAATATCACATACAAATCCATAAGAACCAGTAGTGCCGCTGCGGCCAAGGTCGGCCGCCGCGGCATATACTGTCAGCCGTCGGCCGTCAGCCACTCGGTTCGGAATAGCACCTTAAGAGATAAATGGCGATATTCAGTGCTTTTCCTTGTAAAACGTTTTGTAGTAAACACTTCAAACGATAGGCTTGTGAGGTAGTGATTTAAGGCGAGTTCTACGGTATGCGGCTGGAGATATGAACGAGTAGGTACACATTTAGCCTTGGTTTCATCGTCGAGTTAGACGCCGGCATCACACGGCCTTTCTAAGCCGGCATCACACGGCTTTTCTAAGCCGGCATCACACGGCCTTTCTAAGCCGGCATCACACGGCCTTTCTAAGCCGGCATCACACGGCCTTAACGACACCAAGTTAATGCGTTAAATTATGTTTCACAGTCATGTTAAACAGTCGAATACAGGTCAAACTTGAAATAATTCCGAAGTCATTTCATTTTTTTTGCTAAAACAAAGACTCAACTAAAAATGTTACCAGAAATTTTCATCATTAGAAAAACAACAAAGACCTAATTTCAGTTAAGTCATATAAATAACAAAATTTTCAAAACAATACAGTCTCATCTCCAAATGGGTCAGTGAGCTTTTCCAAAATTTTTGTAAAATACAGACCTAATTTATAATGAGTCAAGCAAACATCGCAGGTATTTTGTCAAACAAAGACCAAACACTAAATCGGTCATTCTTTTACAAAAACTTTTCAATTACACTCGCCTCAACTTTTGATGAAACAACGGCTCATTTCTAAATCAGTCGTCTTTTCACAAAAACGTAGCATGCAGCCGCAGACGCAAGACTAAATCGGTCATTATTTGACTGAAGAGATAGGAGTTTGGGGCGGGAAAGATATAGACTCATCTTATTTTGAACCTTATTGTGTAAAAGATAGGGTTGTATTTTAAAGTCTATGCTGTGGGCCCTGCTCTAATAAGTCAGTTTTTCACAAAAACTCATTTTGGCCAAATTTTGATTTAAGTCGTTATTTTACTAAGAGTGCGACGTATTCTATTGAATAAAGACACGGTTCCGTAGCATTTCTTTTACTACGGTGGTTCTAAATACAATAAACACAGCCCAGATTAGAACACTGTACATACATACGTACACACACACACACATATCACGCCTATTATCCCTTGCGGGGTAGGCAGAGCGTAAACGGCCGCAAAAACGGACATTTACACCACGTCTATCAGATGAAAGAAAATAACGAAATCCCATACAAAAAGCGGATATCATGGCCCAATGCATGGCACACTATACCGCTGCAATTTGACCAAAGTGTTTGACAGACGCATCCGTCAGTGCCTAACGCTTTGGTACACAGTTCCCCTACGTTGAGGTATAAAACCTAAAACGTGTTAAAACCAATTCGACATGACCAGAAACTGCACTAAATGGACAAATAATGTCACCGTTTCAAGAATCCCTATTGCAGCATTAAAGTCACATAAACGTCGCATAAAAGTAGCATAAAACGTGGTGTGTGACGTCCGATCACGTCCGCCAATGGACGCGCCGCACGTTTGACGTCCACGCGCGTCGCGACGCTGGACGTGTGGCGATTACACGTCCGGTTTTATTGAGATAAGGACGTGGCGTATTTTACGTTTTCATTTCTTTCCTTGGAGGACGTTTTTGAAGGAAATTTGAAGGAAACTTTACTGATCTCCGGTGGTGTACTATGGTTTGATACGCACTAACAGGGCTACATTATTTCCATAAATGAAAATTAGAAATTTCAACCGCCAGGTCTAGAAACGGGGACCGAAGGGTACCGTCCCACTGCTCTACCAACTGAGCTACCGGCGCCTCGACTGACAATCAAAAATTTGCAATCGCTTGGTACTCGTCTCGTAGCAACGTACTAGCGATATTTAGTATCAGTTATTGTAACGAGTGCTTTAGTTAGTTTTATTTATTTATTATTTATTAAAAAGACATATAAAGTATCAACTTTACTTTGTGCCGTTAAACCTTAGAAAAGTTTGTGTCGGCACTGCACATTCCTCAGTTATACAAAATAAACATAAAATTAAAAGACAAACCAATTACAAAGATAACCTAAACTTATAATTATACATTATATATTACACAGGTTAATTTGATACCTATGCAATAGTCCACAGCTACAATAGGAATTCAAACCATGCGATGAAGATTTCCTTATTTAAATGTACTATCATATGGTTTTTATGCACTCATAGTGCTATATTATTTTCATAAAATAATACCCCGGCACTGGTTTTTCTTTTCGTGTGGGACATCGAGTCGTCTAACGACGGGATGAACCCTGGTGTCAGAGTTTTTCAACCGCCTACTACCACTTGTAGTGACATGGTTGTGTTACGACCGCTGTCTAAGTAATCATAGACAGCAACCGAGACCGACGGCTTAACGTGCCCTCCGAAACACGGAACCATTTCTTTTCGGACAATCAGTTGGTTCACCCCGCAATGTCCTAACCAGACCGGGAAAAAATCTGTAACAAATACTACCCTGGCCTCTTGAAAAATACGTTTAAAGTAGCGACATCTAGTAGAGAACTAAATCAATTCAATGCGTTCGATTAGATTCACTAGTAGTTTAGGATAATGTCGGTAGATGGCATCAATCTAAGAGGTTCATCAAATCGACAAGAGATGGCACTCGCAGTAAAATATAATTTCAAATGTTAAAGGCACAATTTAGGTGTTTATATACGCATTTTATGTCTGAAATAATTTCTTTTATTTATAATTAAATAATTTTCTTTTATTTATAAACTGGTTTAGGCTATGTGTAGTAAAAATAATTTAAATAAATTATGTTTCGAGAATATTCTAATTGCGACAGAAGCGACGCCTGGTGTTGAGTAGCTAAGCTTAGATATGTTTACTATTTAGGGATCCGTTTAAGGGTGGAATATAAAAACCTTTAAATAATAAGTAAACATTTTAAATTATCTGAGAACAACAACATTATTGGTCGCAGTGGACTACTGTTGGACTTTGTTTTCTCTTTTGGGGAAAATATTTACATTATTTTAAATAATGGGTTAGAAATATATGGGTTACCAGCAAATCTAAGTCATATACAAAACCATCGGTGTCTCGCATGAATAAAAGAAGAAGATAAAGAATACACTACTAAGTCTGTCTGTTCAGCATATTCGCCAATCAACTTTAAATATTATATCATTGAATATTAGTTGAACGTAAAATAACCTACTAAAATATCAGTGATAAATGGGAAACACTCATACAAGAACAATCTTGATATTAACAAAGTCTGAGTTTATTGAAGAAAGCTAGATTCTATAATCTTCATAATATATCAATTTAACGTTACGACGATATTTGAAAAAAGTTTAAATAATTTTATTCTGTACGGAACCCACAATCAAATAAATCTAATATGGATCGAAGATCGAATGATCGAGATCGTTCCAGTTCGTTAGCTCCACCTGGTGTCGAGTAGCGGAATAAGCGGTTATGCCTCAAATGGAGCTGGATTATTCGAGATTTAGACTATTCGAGAATATGTATCTGGAGCTTCCGTTTTGAGGGATATATAAGGCCTGGTGTGTGGGCGAAAGGGAAGTCTGATTTTAATGGTTGAAGTATGCGGATCTAAGAAGAATAGTAGTAAAAGTGGAAGAAAAAGAGGAGTGCAGTGTGAAAGTCCTGACCCTGAGGTGCTGCTGGATTGGCGTCACACCACTTCATGTGGAAGGTGGATTTTGTCCCGTGGTCGCTGCGCCTCTGCCTTGGAAAGTGGCTGCTGTGTGTTGGAGTATGGAGATACATGCTTGGAGTTGTGTTCGTGTGTCTTCTGTGGATATCAGCTGACTGCGAGTTGAGTGGATGACCTTGGAATGCTGTGGGCTGGCCTACTATCTACCTAAACCCAGATAAGTGTAGTTTTCCATCCTAATTTTTATTAGATTAATAGTAAGAAAACATTACAAATTAGGTACAAAATTATTGCCAAGCGGTTAGGTTTTGCTAATGATTTATAATATTTAGTAGGGGTTAGGTAGGAAATCCTTTTACTGATTCCATCCTATCTCTATTTATCTACCACACCATATAAGTATCAGATTGGACTAGTTATTTCCTAAGTTTGTCTGTACTTTGTTTCAACAGAAACTATTTATCATGGAAAACCTTTTGTTGCTAAGGCGACTATGGAATTTATTCCTATGTTCCTGTGTTTTATACATAATTGGAATATGTCCAGCAGTGAAACAACATTATTTATACTTACCAATAATTTGATTTGCTTTGCAAACAAATTACTTACATCTCAATTATTGAGAATGGCAGTGTCATCCATCAGTGGATTAAATATCTACTTATAAATTGTACTTGCTATTTTATAGTAGTACTTTCATCAGATTATATGGTGGGTAGATAATATACTCCCATCCTAATATCCTACCCTGTAATGGGTTCAGATGTTTAATTTTATTACATCTACATACTTTGTTCGAGAAACCTATCATGACTGGCAGAATGATGCCAATGTGGATCTGTGAATACAGAATACTTACCTAAAGACAAATGATTGTCATCAGATGTCATGTGACAGCTATTATCTTCCATCATCAAACCATACTATACTTTTGCGTTCAATATTTCTGTACCAGCATTATGATCTAAGACCAATTATTTGACCACAGGCGGTTATTATGAGATTCATTTTTGCAATAGCCTTCCTATATGGGATTTGCTGATAGCAATCCCAAACACTCATCTGGCTCGCGATATGAAGCTCATAAGTACTAAAGGGTCTAGCATAAACTGCATTCCCTAACTAACCTCCATATGGATCATATTAATTGTAGACAAATGTCTTGTGCAGATTATATCTGAACGTTGGTCTAAGGACCACTACTGAAATATTACCAAAGATACTAGTTGGAATCATGTCATTTGACTGATAACCTAACTTATCATACTTACTTCATCAACCAGACACAGTGGTGTCAGTTCGGCTAGTCATGAGATTGGCTTTACTTATACAAATATTAAATATGTTGTTCTATGAACATCTGAATCTATTAGATTCCTAAATACTTCTCCGTGGTGTCAAGTACACCACAGCACCTGTCTGTTGGTGCGATCTGTTCAACCCTGGGTGTCAAAACCCACTATTCAGTTCAGGGAGAACCAAATTAATACAAATTCAGTTGTGATGTCTGCTCTTTTGGTCGGGTTTGCACAATTGATAGTTGTGCAAGGACGACTAAGGGAAAATAGATATCAATTCTGAATATGTAAGGGGTGAGGGTTCTACTTCTCAGGGGCGGAGAGGGGGCCCCGTGAGGCTCATATACCTTTCCTGATCCTGTCCAACCTTTACTCATGTCAGAAATCCATGTACCTTCTTAAAGAACTGTTTGGGTTACTTATTTTCTATATTAAACACAACGTAATGGGTCCTACCAACTAACTAGACGATCATGCTAATAATTTACATCACGAGCCATTTATTTATATTGTTTTGGGACATTGTTTGAGGTCTGATACTCCTTCAAGTGTTAGAACTTGAGCAAGTCCCATCATCCATTCGATAATTCATAGTCGCTTTAGTGGGGTTCGTTACATTTGGTGCCGTTGACCGTAGGATACAAAAATCCTAGGGTCTTGAGAACGGATGGGAGGTCACAAACATGGATTTCTTGAGTATTTGGTTGGACGGTGTCGGGCGGTAACAGAGAGTCACGGGTTCCACTTTCTAACACATTTATACACTGTATAGTTATGGGGGCGAGTATTTTCATACAGTTAGGCATCCGTAATATAATAATCTAGCCTATTCCAATGATTTTTCTTGTTGATCTTTGTTGTGTTGTATGCGTTCATAAGATAAAAGTCCTTTTGTACTTTTCAGAAACGTCATATTTCAAACGAGTTCTATTTCATCTTTTAATAACCTTAGGTTTTAAAATAACCATTCCTCGTACAATATTAACAATCATTTAGATTATTTTATGCAAAATTTTATGTTATTTCAATTTTTATATGATAAAATAATACAAATAATATCACTGCGGATATTAGAATGCTACGTTTTGAACGCACCTCGTACTTTGACAGATAGTAGGGATGCGCAACTATGAATGGGTTGAAAATCGATAATCGATGTTAAGTAGGTTGGTATTTTGTTCTCGATTGTTATGTAGATGACACTAAAGATATGCAGTGGCGCTCCTATGCACAGAAAAAATCCGTACCATTTTATACACTATTCATTTGATTTTGTGTTTAATAAATTGATCTAAATATCATTAATTTTAGTATGGTGGCGGGACGGTAGGTTTGTTGCGTGGCGGATCGAACTAGCAGCACTTGTGATAGATTTTTACCTGTTTCCACTGCCAGCCATGTTGAATTTTGCTGATTGGTTGGTATGATGTCAAATTTTCAGTTTAGCAATGCGCCTTTTGCACCAAATTAAGGTATCGACTCGGAACTAATTACAGAAAACTTTAATTTTAATATTATAGGTAAAATCGGTAAAATATTGATATAATTTTAAATTTAAACATCTTTTTCATTGATTTCGTGGTAGGTTTTGTCAATGTTTTATATCTGAAAATTAACAAATGATTACTCAACTTTTATTCCTTTATCGAATAAATATCGATTTTTAATCAGTGATGCACAGCACTAGAATGACATTCATAGCGGCGTGTTTGAATGAATGAAAATAAAATTGTTATTTTCACATGTTTTTGTTTGAAATTAGGTTGTAAAACCATTTCAAGTAACGTATTAAGTGGTTAGTAATGTTTAATTTAGGATTTGTGCCAAATAAAGTGTTGAAGTCAAAGTTTTCGGGGGAAAACATGTGTTCATGTTTTGATTGTGTTAAAAGTGTGTATTCGGTGGTTTTACAACTTTTCCTTATAAAAGGATTGATCTTTTGAATATTACGCATCATTTGAAAGATTCAGGTAACCTTTAAGCTGTGTTTAAAGTAGATTAGTTGGTAAAATTTACTAAGAAAAGTTGCATGGTTCAAACTTTAAAAGTGTTTGTTTACCCACTTCAAAATATGAAAGGTGTTGTATTTAGATAAAGAACCAGATTAAACAGTTATCTGGTATCAATGTTGGTTACAAAAGTAGTTATTGTTACTCCTAAATTCTCTTGGAATCTTAAATATAGGCTTGATTCAAGTGTTTACCAATACCTTTAAATTAGATCAATGCATTTTTATTATATTATACCCATCCATACATGATTGATTTGAAGATACAGTAACTATTACCTCAAGTGTGTTATTTATGTTCGGCTATGGTCAAATCATTACACCACTCTGTATTACTTTTGCAATGATGATACTATGGCATGATTTGTTACGCACAATGGCAAGTTATTCTAACTTTGTTTATCATTGTACAAGGTGATGCTGCCCGCAAGAACACTAAAGGAAATGCGTAGAGATACGTATTTCTGAACATTTACCTTTTACAGACTGTACATAAAAAGGCCGGAGTGGTCTATCACATACTACAAATGACACGATTTGACTGAGGCTGGGTTTCATTTTTATTAAAATTTAAATAACCATCATGTTATGGATGCGAATAGGGCTACTTAAGGAAATTATTTTTACTAGCATTATAATCTTATTTTTTATAACAAGATCTTAACTACCTTGAGTTAGGATCTGTTTAAGTCAGATCAAATCACCACTCTGGGTTATTATTTGTAGATAGTCGGCCGGCAGATATCCTAGCTGTCGCAGCAGTGAGGATATCTTATGCTGACTGACTACTGATGATAGCTTTGCAAGCATCTACTCAAAGGGAGACCACGAGCGTGACCTCCTTACATGGCCCCTCTACAGACTTACAAGAGATTGCAATATGTTTCAAACACTTGGTGTCGGTAAACATATCTGCAATCAATTACACACTACAAAAAAAAAGCATTTGGATTTGATTTAAACATTTTAATTTTAAATCATATAATTTTAGTTATAAGCTGCAGTAAAATTATTTTGTTTTTAATTATCAATACTATTCATCCAAGTCTTAAACTTTTATTGTTTCAATGAATCAGGCCAAATTTTGGATTCATAAATGTTTCATTATTCAATTCACCATCACCATCTAAAATTATTTCTTAACTCAATACAACCTGAATAAAACCAATTTAGTGATTTAAAAAAATAATAAATAATATTAATGATAACCAAGTAAATACAAGACTGCTAAGCAGGTATAGACTCATTAACAGTAGGAGGTATGTTTAGGTAAATAAATTTCATTTTCTTTTACAACATAAGGTGTAGGTGTTTAAACACATCATAACAAAACTAAAATATTCACATGGGTCAAATGAAATTATGAAAGTCTAAAGTATTCAAAACTTATAAGGGCAGGGATATTCTTATGGACGCATATACATTTTGGTTTTAAAAATGTTTAAGTATTTATAAATCTAATTGTGTTTCACTATTTTTACAGGTTCTTAAACAGTGTGAACTCACCAGTTTTTGATAGGGATACAGTTTCAACTGTTTTCTATTTTAACCTGTAGTGTGCTAGTCATTGTATGTAGTTGAAATGTGGGTTATGTGAGTTGAGAATTGGGAAGTATTTTCAGTTTTGAATGTACAGGAAATCATTTGAATGTGATTAGGGTGTGTGAAGTAGAATGAAAGAAGTGTTTATGGTAGTGTGCCTTTGTTGTGTTTGCTCAGCAGTGAGATATTGTGGCTGTTTTAGTAGTATTAGACATTCTAGCTGTTTGTAGCAGAATAGCCATTCTTGGAGGATACTTTTATTTCTATACTTAAAGATTGTGGGGGCGAGAATCTTTAAAATTTGAAAAAAAATTAACAACTTTGTCTAAGAGTTTAGTAGTCTGGGGGCGAAGTTTCATCTATACAAGTATAAAGTGTGCCTGAGCTAAATGGAATTGTAGTATATCAATTTCAATATCATTGCGTAAATTAAAATGTTCTTTTCAATTTGTGTGTGTCATGAATTATTTGATATGATTAGAATGTAAACTTTGGTTTTCTGAAACTCTGACTAGTTTACTAACTTTTGAGGTTTGCACCTTTTTGTAAATTCTAAATTTTGTCTCCATCCATGCTTGATATAGTTTTGTTCTTTTCTGAAATTCATGTTAGTATTAGTATGTCTTTTCATAAAAGGTTCAGGATCAAATCATTTCACAACACTCTGTATTTACTTCTGCAGTGATCTGACTGTGGGGCAGGTTGTTAGCACAATATCAATCTGTGCTACGTTGTATCTCTGTTCGAGGTATTTCTGCAAGCATAATACTAACAAAGTACCTTTACAGACATCACAAATTTGGTCCAGTTGGCCGATACACACTACATATTTCACGATTTGATCAGAACCATTTCTCTTACATAACTTTTGCTGACTTTATCATGTCATGGATGTGAGTAGGGCAAGTATTTGATAAACTTATCTTAATTAACATAATCCATTCTGATTGAGGTCTTAACTACCTAGGGTTAAGATCTGATTTAAGCCAAATCATTCACTACTCTGACGTTACTGTGGCAGATAATCGGTGAAGGGTCGGCTTGTTGAATGAGCAACAAGCCCAACTTTCTGCTGATTCGTTGCTTATGGTCGCGCTGCAGGCAAATGATACTAAAGGGGTGGTGCAGAGATGTACTGTCCTGAACATGTACCTCTTACAGACTCAACAAGGAGGTTGCAATAGGTTGCTGATATTTTAGTGTCGGTTAAACTATCTGCAACACAACCTACACACAACAGACTACATATAGATTTGGTTTAAACACTTAGATTCAATTCTTTTCATTATTGTTATAAAAAAAAAATACTATATTTATTTCATTATTTAAACAACGTTTGCATAAACAATTTGAAATGAACAGTCAGGGTATGCAGAGAAAAAAATTAATACACTCCTTATAAGGTTTCTTTTTTTTTGATTGACACATGCAGGTTGAATGGAATGACTGGTCAAGTCTCTTGTTTGCATTTGGCGCAGTTTCAATTTTGGTGTAATAGACGAATTCATCTAGTAAGCGTATTATACAGCAGCATTTGGCGTAATAAAAATAAGTGCTTTAGGAAAAGGCGTAGGCAAATTTTCTTAACTTTGCTTTAATTTTGTTATATTTGGCGTAACTTGCATATTTGCAGAAGTATTCAACATGTTAATTTTCAATTGCATTTGGCGTATATGATTCATTGCGTGTATTAACAGGTTATCAAAACTTTTTACACTACGCGTAAAAGGGCTTTTGGCGTAGGTCAGGATAGTAACATTTGGTTCAGGCATACTTAGGACGGGATATATTATATGATTGAAATGTCCAGATCTGTGGATGAGGTTATTGGGAAATAAATAAACTTAAAAACCATGGGGCGACTCGAATCGGTTTTCATAAATGTTTTAACGATTAGAGGATTTTAAAGTTTTGGGGGCGAGTAATGAAATTAGAGGTTGTTTAAAATTTTTCTTCGATTTAATAACTAAATCTCATAAAAATTGGGGGCGAATTGTAACAAATACTACCCTGGCCTCTTGAAAAATACGTTTAAAGTAGCGACATCTAGTAGAGAACTAAATCAATTCAATGCGTTCGATTAGATTCACTAGTAGTTTAGGATAATGTCGGTAGATGGCATCAATCTAAGAGGTTCATCAAATCGACAAGAGATGGCACTCGCAGTAAAATATAATTTCAAATGTTAAAGGCACAATTTAGGTGTTTATATACGCATTTTATGTCTGAAATAATTTCTTTTATTTATAATTAAATAATTTTCTTTTATTTATAAACTGGTTTAGGCTATGTGTAGTAAAAATAATTTAAATAAATTATGTTTCGAGAATATTCTAATTGCGACAGAAGCGACGCCTGGTGTTGAGTAGCTAAGCTTAGATATGTTTACTATTTAGGGATCCGTTTAAGGGTGGAATATAAAAACCTTTAAATAATAAGTAAACATTTTAAATTATCTGAGAACAACAACATTATTGGTCGCAGTGGACTACTGTTGGACTTTGTTTTCTCTTTTGGGGAAAATATTTACATTATTTTAAATAATGGGTTAGAAATATATGGGTTACCAGCAAATCTAAGTCATATACAAAACCATCGGTGTCTCGCATGAATAAAAGAAGAAGATAAAGAATACACTACTAAGTCTGTCTGTTCAGCATATTCGCCAATCAACTTTAAATATTATATCATTGAATATTAGTTGAACGTAAAATAACCTACTAAAATATCAGTGATAAATGGGAAACACTCATACAAGAACAATCTTGATATTAACAAAGTCTGAGTTTATTGAAGAAAGCTAGATTCTATAATCTTCATAATATATCAATTTAACGTTACGACGATATTTGAAAAAAGTTTAAATAATTTTATTCTGTACGGAACCCACAATCAAATAAATCTAATATGGATCGAAGATCGAATGATCGAGATCGTTCCAGTTCGTTAGCTCCACCTGGTGTCGAGTAGCGGAATAAGCGGTTATGCCTCAAATGGAGCTGGATTATTCGAGATTTAGACTATTCGAGAATATGTATCTGGAGCTTCCGTTTTGAGGGATATATAAGGCCTGGTGTGTGGGCGAAAGGGAAGTCTGATTTTAATGGTTGAAGTATGCGGATCTAAGAAGAATAGTAGTAAAAGTGGAAGAAAAAGAGGAGTGCAGTGTGAAAGTCCTGACCCTGAGGTGCTGCTGGATTGGCGTCACACCACTTCATGTGGAAGGTGGATTTTGTCCCGTGGTCGCTGCGCCTCTGCCTTGGAAAGTGGCTGCTGTGTGTTGGAGTATGGAGATACATGCTTGGAGTTGTGTTCGTGTGTCTTCTGTGGATATCAGCTGACTGCGAGTTGAGTGGATGACCTTGGAATGCTGTGGGCTGGCCTACTATCTACCTAAACCCAGATAAGTGTAGTTTTCCATCCTAATTTTTATTAGATTAATAGTAAGAAAACATTACAAATTAGGTACAAAATTATTGCCAAGCGGTTAGGTTTTGCTAATGATTTATAATATTTAGTAGGGGTTAGGTAGGAAATCCTTTTACTGATTCCATCCTATCTCTATTTATCTACCACACCATATAAGTATCAGATTGGACTAGTTATTTCCTAAGTTTGTCTGTACTTTGTTTCAACAGAAACTATTTATCATGGAAAACCTTTTGTTGCTAAGGCGACTATGGAATTTATTCCTATGTTCCTGTGTTTTATACATAATTGGAATATGTCCAGCAGTGAAACAACATTATTTATACTTACCAATAATTTGATTTGCTTTGCAAACAAATTACTTACATCTCAATTATTGAGAATGGCAGTGTCATCCATCAGTGGATTAAATATCTACTTATAAATTGTACTTGCTATTTTATAGTAGTACTTTCATCAGATTATATGGTGGGTAGATAATATACTCCCATCCTAATATCCTACCCTGTAATGGGTTCAGATGTTTAATTTTATTACATCTACATACTTTGTTCGAGAAACCTATCATGACTGGCAGAATGATGCCAATGTGGATCTGTGAATACAGAATACTTACCTAAAGACAAATGATTGTCATCAGATGTCATGTGACAGCTATTATCTTCCATCATCAAACCATACTATACTTTTGCGTTCAATATTTCTGTACCAGCATTATGATCTAAGACCAATTATTTGACCACAGGCGGTTATTATGAGATTCATTTTTGCAATAGCCTTCCTATATGGGATTTGCTGATAGCAATCCCAAACACTCATCTGGCTCGCGATATGAAGCTCATAAGTACTAAAGGGTCTAGCATAAACTGCATTCCCTAACTAACCTCCATATGGATCATATTAATTGTAGACAAATGTCTTGTGCAGATTATATCTGAACGTTGGTCTAAGGACCACTACTGAAATATTACCAAAGATACTAGTTGGAATCATGTCATTTGACTGATAACCTAACTTATCATACTTACTTCATCAACCAGACACAGTGGTGTCAGTTCGGCTAGTCATGAGATTGGCTTTACTTATACAAATATTAAATATGTTGTTCTATGAACATCTGAATCTATTAGATTCCTAAATACTTCTCCGTGGTGTCAAGTACACCACAGCACCTGTCTGTTGGTGCGATCTGTTCAACCCTGGGTGTCAAAACCCACTATTCAGTTCAGGGAGAACCAAATTAATACAAATTCAGTTGTGATGTCTGCTCTTTTGGTCGGGTTTGCACAATTGATAGTTGTGCAAGGACGACTAAGGGAAAATAGATATCAATTCTGAATATGTAAGGGGTGAGGGTTCTACTTCTCAGGGGCGGAGAGGGGGCCCCGTGAGGCTCATATACCTTTCCTGATCCTGTCCAACCTTTACTCATGTCAGAAATCCATGTACCTTCTTAAAGAACTGTTTGGGTTACTTATTTTCTATATTAAACACAACGTAATGGGTCCTACCAACTAACTAGACGATCATGCTAATAATTTACATCACGAGCCATTTATTTATATTGTTTTGGGACATTGTTTGAGGTCTGATACTCCTTCAAGTGTTAGAACTTGAGCAAGTCCCATCATCCATTCGATAATTCATAGTCGCTTTAGTGGGGTTCGTTACAAATCACAAAGTGAAAAATATCAATTTTGTGAGTGTCCCACCGAGAATCGAACCCGGAACCTTTGCGTCGCACTACCACTGCGCCACATCGGCCGTCAGTGGTAACTTTGTAAAAACAAAGACAATGAAGAAAACTGAGCTACAATGTCAGTTTTCAGCATCTTTTCTGGAATGGAACAACACTCCCCGATGGATCGACACAATTTCAATCAACAAAAGCCACCCACAATTGCATAGAATGGAACTTTAAAAAAAGGTTAAATAAATAAATAAATAAAAATCATTTTAATGTCAGGTACTAGTCCCATAATGAAAAAAATACTTAATTACAATAATTGATAATAAAATTAAAGTATAAAAGTCACAAATAATAGAAAATAAAATAATTATGGTATACAATATAATAATGTCGTGTCAGTTAATGTCAAATTAAAACAAATTATAAATAATATTATTAAAGTTGTCATCATAAATATAAAAATAATGGTAGATAGCTTTTACAATTTTATTCAGAGACGCACGTGCTCTTTTTTCGAAGGAAGCCCTCATATTCCTCATTACAGCATAAAATTCATTGACCCTATGCTCAGCGAACATACCAGACGCGCTACACCGCCACGGCTGTTAAATCTATCCCAGAGTGGAAACTCGGCAAGTAAGTTGGCACTACAGTAACGCCATCCCAATTAGTCATATTCCGCAGCTGTCAGTCCCATACTAAAAGAGATGGCTTTGAAGTAAAAACAATTATCTGACAACTGTTAAATATGGCTAATTGGAATGGCGATTGGAATTGGAATGATCAATGGAAGTTGGCAATGAGTCAGATAAGTCCGGCTACGTAGAACTCAAGCTCAGGTAGGCTCGATATTAAAGTAAATTTTTATGAATAGGAAAATCTGCAAGGAGGCGATTTATAACTTTTCAAGTAAAGAATAAAGAATAAAGAATAAAGAAATTTATTTGCAAGCAAACATGGTAGAGTAGATGGTTAATTTTTACAATGTAGATCATGCATGTTGCGCCAGCAGCTGGCATGCAAATATTATAATTTGAATTTAAATAAGTATGTCCAGTTAAAAAATATGTATCAAAGTTAATAAATTAATTAATAAACATGTCACTAAATCATTATACAGTACAATAAAAAATACAAATATAAAAGTATACAAATAAAAAAATAAGTAAACAAGGTTATTGAAGTAAGTAGAGTACTTAAGTGATATCGAAAAAATAGGGCCTGAAAGTGCAGTGCGAACTGTACGGTTATGAAATTACTAGAACACGTGAGTGCGTGGAACGATTGTTGTTTTTCGAAAATAATAGTTATATAAATCAAATCCAATTTCCGATTCACAATTACTTATGCAGACATTCAATACAATTTCTCTACGTACTAGCTCTTCGTTTAACACTTAAAGCAACTCGGTTTTCCGTCTCGTAGGAAAATCTTCTTCTATCTTTTCGTGTGGGACACCGAATCGTCAACAACCCGATGAAAGGTAGAAAAATAAAATTACTTTATTCAATGTAGGATTAGTATTATCACTTATTGACGTCATCATCATTACACGTCGTCATCCGTCACTGTAAAGAAAAGTTATTCGAATGACACATTTCTTTTTTATAATTATTTTGTATTGCCCTAATAGAAAACCGGCTCGTAGGGATAGAAAAAAATCGACCCAAGGCCGCGTTAATCGAAGGTTTAACAAGATTAAATCATAATACAAGGTACCGATTGCCGTGTGATGCCGGTTTAGAATAGCATCTATACAACGTCGTAAAAGCGACTAAGGATAAATTCATCCTGTGAATAGGCAGCAGCGTTCCCTGTGATAACCAATTCCATTGCCAAGCGTAGTGAGTAAAGCAGAATCCACGAGGAATAGGCTCATGTCCAGCATGGACTGTTGTGGTTGATGAGGCAACCAAATTCAATGAAAAGTAAACAACACTTGTAGAAAACAAAGTGAGCTATCGAAAATGAAAATGAAAATGAAATAACTTTATTCAATGTAGGATAGCATTATCACTTATTGACGTCATGATTAGTCATTGTAAAAAAAAGAAATTTGCATAACGCAATCTTCTTCTTTTTATAACAATTTTGTATTGTCCTAATAGAAAACCGGCTCGGGCGGGATAAAAAAATAAAAATAAAGGCACTGCCTCGGGGCTGGCCAGGTTAATCACACAGCACGTAACTTTACGCCACCACCATTTGTAAACGACATTTGTTTCAAATTTTAGTCAAGATTTCCAAAGCGTGTTATTAACATGCGTATAATTAACCGGACCCCCTGAACAGGAAAAACCCCCCAAAAAACCTGCCCAGAAGTGCTCCTACTCCAAATTAACAATCTTTCTAGGCCCTAAACTGCCCTAGCTAATTTTGGAAATAACGAATAATATATATGTATAGCCCAAAAATGGCTACATAAAAAAAAATTATAATAATAACAAAAAATTGCAGTAGATAAATCTACTTGTTTCGTCTAATAAAATATTTACTTTATACATTTGAATTAAACCCATGGAGATTTATCTTGCATATAGTCTGATATTTCATAATAGCCTTTCTTGTACAATTTTTGTTTAATTACTGGTTTAAATTTATTTAAGGGTAAGTCTTGAATATCTTTAGGAAGTTTGTTATAAAAGCGTATACAATTGCCCTTAAAAGTTTTGCTTACTTTACTAAGCCTGCTCATGTGCACAGCAAGTTGCTCCTTATTTCTAGTGTTAAAATTATGCCTGTCACAATTTTTCTTAAAAGAATCTATATTTATTTTTACGTACACTAGATTTTCGTATATGTACTGTGACACAAATGTCAATATGTTGATTTCTTTAAATTTCTGTCTCAAGGAGACTCGAGGTCCCAATTTATAAATTGAACGAACAGCCCGTTTCTGCAAAACAAATATATTGTTCACATCCGCAGCATGGCCCCATAATAGTAAGCCATAAGACATTAAGCTATGGAAGTAGCTAAAGTAAACTAGTCTTGCAGTGTCTACATCAGTGAGATGTCTTATTTTTTTAACTGCGTATGCTGCTGAACTCAGTCTCTTCGACAATTTCTCAATATGTGGCCCCCATTGGAGCGAGGCGTCCAAAGTTATGCCTAAAAATACAGTTGAGTCCGCAAGGTCCAACTTTTCATCCTTTACCTTAATAATTGTAGAGCTTGGTTTAACATTTGGTAATACAAATTTGATACATTTAGTTTTCTTTTCATTCAATAGTAGGTTATTTACTGTAAACCATTGCACTACATCGGTAATAGCTTTGTTCACGTCATCATAGTTGAGTTGTTGCCTCTTTACTTTGAAAAGTAGAGAGGTATCGTCCGCGAACAAAACTATATCATGTTTTTCTTTAACTAGATATGGTAGATCATTAATATATACAAGAAACAAAAAAGGACCAAGAATCGAACCCTGCGGAACGCCCATTCTTATCTTTGATCCAGATGATCTTTCACCGTTGACATCGACCTTTTGGATTCTATTGTTAAGATATGATTCCAAAAGACTAAGAGCGTGGTCTTTTACGCCGTAGTGATGTAGCTTCCTGACCAGAGTATCATGATGAACACAATCAAACGCCTTGGACAAATCACAAAACACACCTACTGCATCATGAGATTCCTCCCAGGCTTCGATTATATGATTGATGAGATCCACACCTGCATCAGTAGTAGAGCGACCACGTGTGAAACCAAATTGCTGCAGGTGCATTAAGTTATTACGATAAAAATGTCCTTGCAATTGATTTAAAATAACTTTTTCAAAAATTTTACTTAGTGTTGGTAGTATTGATATAGGTCTGAAATTAGTAGGGTCAGTAGTACTACCAGCTTTAAACAAGGGAATAACTTTACTATGCTTCATCAAGTCAGGAAACACGCCACTGTCTACACAGTCATTAAAAATACATGCTAGGTATGGAGAAATGCAATCGATTATGGAACTAATAATTTTAACAGAGAGGCCGTGGAGATCTGAAGTATTTTTCATTTGTAAACTTTTAAATACTTTTATAATTTCAATGTTACTAACGTGAGAAAATTTAAAATATTTATCACAATGGTTTACATTATCTTTTAGAATAGATTCAGCGAGAATAGGGCATGAGTTTAACGATTTGGTAGTCGAAACTGGAATATCAGTAAAAAATTGTTCAAAAGCGGAAGCTACTTCCAAATTAGTATTTTTAATTTCATCGTTTATCATAAGTTTATAATTTTCATTACGACGCTTAGATTTTCCAGTTTCATTATTTACAAATTTCCAAGTGGTTTTGATTACGTTTGTGCTATTCTTTATATTATTTTTGATGAAGTTAGATTTAGCTATTGCACAAACGTTTCTAAAAGTTTTAGAGTAACGTTTTACATAATCAGCAAAAGTTTTTGATTGATTATATGTTCTTTCTTCATACAGATCGTATAACTTCTGCCTGCTTCTATGAATTCCAACTGTGGCCCAGTCACTAAATGATAATTTTGTGTTAACTTTAATTTTCTTAGATTTAAATACATTGTCATATTCATTTTTGGCAAGACTAAATACTGCGTTATATAATTTATTTGGATTTTCGTTATATGGCAATTCAGGTAATTTTTGCAAAATATTTTCTCTATATCGATTTAGCCTACTTTCATTTACCGGTACACACGTAATATCTTGTTTAGGTGCCTGCTCAATGTTAATTTTGAAAGAAGCTAATTGACCCGTATGGTCGGAGCTTAATTTATTTATGACAGCCGAATCTTCAGGTTTAATGTTGGTAAAGATATTATCTATGCACCTGGCTGAGGTAGGTGTGATTCTCGTTGGCACCGAAATAAGATTCACTAGGTTGTAACATAAAAATAATGATAGAAACCGTCGATCGTGAATGTACCGAAATGTACCGAATATCGTATCGTCGATCGTGAATGGCGCGGAAAAGCACAACAATGCAAGACACAGATGCGCCTCCGATCGCGATTGGGAAAAGTCCGAGCAATCTGGACTCAAATTCTCCTTTCCCTCTACACAAAATCGATACGAGCAAACACAATTTTCCTATTGCCACTAAAACGTAGTGTATTGTGCTTGTGCTCAAAATGTTCAGGTCGTTCTAGTCTTCTATAAATTTGTCGTAAGCACATTTTGAAAAACGCCTGACCATAAAATGAAACATGCAAACCAGGGTTACAAATGTCAATTTTTGCAATACTAATGTACAGTCGGTTGAAGCACATAACTACTGTACTATTTTTCGTTATTTTTATTTCCAGTCAATACATAAAAAAATATAACTTATCTCATAAAATAAGTCATTTTCTACTTTTTTTTTATTTCTTCATTTTCTAAAACATATTCATATAAAAAAATGCTGGGGCAAAATAATTCAGTCTTTTTAAAGTACCCGTAGTACCTTATATGCTACAACCGACTGTATTAACAAGGAGATTTGGAAACGCTCTAATTAGCGGGGTTCTAAGCGTTAAAGAAGAGCCCCAACTTTGCTCATGGAGCTAGAAAACAGAAAACCAGCATGATGGTATTTACTTCTTGAGCTAGTGATCAAAACTGGGAGTCGTGCCAAATGGTGCCAAATGAAGGCTGGGGGACCGCTTGGCACCACCTCCAACCTTTTCATACACATCTCACCGACACCCGCCTTTATTTGGCACCAACTCTGCACGCCAGTCCAGAAATACCTTCAAGCTGTTTTTTAATTTCCTAGCTCCAAAAGCAAAGTTAAGGATGCTAATAACCCCGCTAGCTAAAAAGCGATGAGATGTAAATAAATTAATAAATATCTTTGACCAGCGCCATCTAGCCCCAAACTAAACAAAACTACTCTGGGAACTAGATAGCCGATATTAATACTTAGATACTTTCGTCAATAAAATACATACACTACCTAGAAAACACCCAGACTCAACACAAATATTTGAAACATAACTTACAAATGCTGTGTGGGGATCGAACCCACGACCACTACGCCAAGATCGAGGCACTACGCCATCAGGACAGTCATTTGTATTTGTATAAAAAGGTTGACTAGCTGAATTTATCGTGTGCTTAGTTACATCATACATCCACTTTAAAAAAAATTTTGTACCTTAAATAGAATTCTCCTAAGGTTGGTTCTAACAAAAACATAGTTTTTAACGAAAAAACCCTATGTGGCTGTGCGCTAAATAGGTTCATTATCCACCATGATGATAATCGCAAAAAATGTTCCAGCTAACTATGCTTATCAAAGAAATGCGAAACGGTAACAACCTCTTTGTGCACCACCGTGAAGTTGCCTGTTAGAGCCCGCCGTGTGTTCTCTATTTGAATTTATCTCCAAGTAGACAAGTTCTCTTCGCATCCAGTAAGAATGTGTTGAAATAAGTTTAGTAGTTTAGTCATTTCCTAGAGTGTGTCTTTGTGTACGAATGGATGCTTGGAGTGGGGGGATAAAGTTGTTAAATTATATAAGTTGGTTTCAAAATAGCTACATAACTGCATTTTGGAAAATCATTTGCAAAATAAGGTAACATACACAAACCAAGTAGTTTATTTTTGTTGCAAGCTCTGCGTTTAACGAATTCGATTAAATCAAATTGGTCAACCCGCGACCACAATACATGAAACTGTATTAAAACGTCGGGACGCAGGAAAGTAACTAATATTTACCTAAATACTATCGCGATAGACCCGGTCTAATACCTACTTAAAATGAGTCAAATTAATCGTTACTGATATCGCAATAAGGTCTTTTTTTTTTTTTTTTTATTAGTGATGGGTTTGCTCTTGACTCTAGTCTAGGTCATAGGACAGAGACAGAGTCTAAGATGGAGCGAGCTCACCCAGAAGAAGCCTGTTAAGGCACTGGCACTCCCACACACTGACGGAACGCAGCAAGCTACTTGGCGCCAGACTTCGGTGGGATGGTGGTCGCGAGCCAGGCGGCCCCTTACGGAGCCTTCCACCGCTTATTGGGATCGTTCAGCCGGACTTATCCACAGGCAAGCCTGTGTTGCCGTTGCCCGGGGTGGGCCGCTAGGAGGTAGATCACATACCACCCCACTTTTACAGATTAAAAAAAATATGCTTTTCTACGCCAATAGATGGCGTTAAACATCTGATGGTTTCTCAACTATAGACTGGCAGCTTCGTGCTTGCCGCTCCTTCATTGGTTGCGGTGAGGCGGGGGGAGGGTTGCACGTCACTAGCACGCGTATGCTACACACGTAGAGATTTCAACTGAACATATCTCGAGATTAATACTTATAGGTAATTACGGTTCTCAATAATTTCATATGTTTTTATTTTTGGTGGGATATTTTTTATGTTTGCCGCGAATGATTTCACGAGTAAATCTGCACACACACACACACATAAGGCCTTTATACCTTGCAGCGTAAGGCAAAATGTTAACAGCCGTAAAATACGGTTGCTATCGCCACATTTGACCATCTGACAAATATTTGAGAGCCGTTTCAGACGTTAGTCGCTGATTAAGACATCTGCGCGAAGAAAATGGGTCGATCCTATACATAACACGGTAACATGTGAAATTGTCATTGTGTTGTTAATTAATAAATAATAAAGTAATTAGAAATTTAGATATATATTCTGTGCATATCTTATCCGCATATCGTATAATATCATTACTCTTCCCTAGGTCTGCTGTAAGAAATTTCTTATTAGAGATAAGCAGTGCCTGTTGTGTCTGTATTCTCTATGTGTTTTTCTCTTTAATGTTCATGTGTACAATAAATCATAAATAAATAAAGTACAATAATATAATGAAAAAAATTTAATATGTAGGGTAGGTACGGTCGCATTCAAAAGTGGAGTCATAGTTAACACAAACCTCAGAAAACAAGTCGCTCGCACCCTCGGCGACACTCACACAATGACACAAATGACGTATAACATACTATTATTTGACGAACTACCATTGTATAATAGGCTGAGTAGTATTGACTATTTCACTACATGAATCATTAGCTTCGGTAGCTTGGTCAGTAGCGCGGTCAAGCAAAGTCTTGACCGTTATTGTGGAGACAATGGTTCGAATCCCGATATCATCGTTGTAGTTTTTATTTTATCAAATGAAGCAAAATTTAGTAAATTTTGAATTACATTTTAGTTGTTGCTAGATCGTTTGCGAGATAGTGCGTGTGCTAAGTGATTTTTTTTAACCTAAGTTTATTTATTAAACTTTGTGTTTATTTCTTCGAAATGCATTCTAATATCAGTTTGCAGGATAGGCAGCGTATTGTTGCGCTGCAATTATCTGTAGCGCTGCATGATATTGGATTTAGTTTAACTCAAATTGCTAATCAGACTGGTCTGGCCGTAAGTATAGTTTTTTTTCATTACAATTGTATTTTAAATATTAAAAACTTTGACTCATAGTATGTTGGTAGCTGTGAACCGATTAGTATAAACTTTTTTATTAATAATGCTCCTTTGTTTTAGTGGAAGACTGTTAAACGTTGGGTTACACGTTTTGAAGAGGAAGGTAGCGTAAAAACTCGACTCGTCTTATTAATGATTCACAGCGGAGGATGATGGTGTAACAATATGAAGAAAATGGTTCTGCCGCTGGTCCAGGCGAATTAGTAGCACAAGAAACAGGGCGTGCAACTGCCGCTAATTATGTTGATATGCTACAGGAAAGCATGCTACCGACGACGGTGCGAAATGTTTAACTGTTTATCCTGCTAGTGAAGTTCCTCGTTTTGCATTTGTCCAGGATAAATTGTCCAGTGCATCGAGCTGCCGTGGTGAATAATTGGTTTAGCCAGCACCCAGATATCCAAGTTATTCGTTGGCCAGCAAAATCTCCGGACTTAAATCCCATAGAGAATTTATGGGGTTTAATGGTGCAAAGGTAGGACATGCGCAATGAAAGAACTACAGAAGCTTTAGAGGCTCACTGCCTGGGAGTGTGGGAGAGTACCAGAGGAACAGATATATGCACTTATTTGGTCGAGTCTATTAAGTGTTTATTAAGTGTTGTTGAAAACAGCGGAGGTAACACCAAATACTAATTATCTAAGCGGCGATTTTTACTTAAAATTTCAATCTGACCCGATCTAGCACACATTGCTGATTATCTTGTGTATTTCATTACAATATATGAATATACACAAAATAATCAGCAATGTATGCCGACGCGGGCCCGATAAATCGTTGCTCACTCAACCTCTGTTTACCTGCTTACCCGCCTACTATTGCAGTAGGTATTTGTGGAGCATAACATTAAATTATGCTAAAACATCGATATATATTTATATAAGATTGATCATTATTAGTCAGTTATCTTAAGGCCTTGCTTCAATATCTTTTCATTACGAAAACGAGTACTTAAGCTTAAACCTTGAGATGTAGGCAAATAACTGATTTATTATTATTACAATTACTTTTACTTCCGAGGAAAGTGCATCATCGTTAAACATAGATCAATAAAATAATTACTAACGAAATTATTACTTAAATAACTTTATTGAAAGATTCAATCCAAGATTTGGATCATTCCTATGATCTTATAAATAATTACCTATCGATGTTTCAGCTAATGAACACTTAATATCATTTTACATAATATTGTGTTTTATCATTCAAACAAAACTATTAACTAAGTATTACGACAGCAAGTATTTTATGTAGTTTTACATACTCGTATCTTATGGTTACCAAAAGTTCTCATTCATGTCATTATGTTATTTACATAAAGTAATACCATACCTACCAATAAAATAATTTCTTACCTTACTTTTTGTTTTATTACAATATTATGTTTTTAGATATAATATGTTGATACATAATTTACAATAAACATTTATAGATATAATACATAGATGAATATATAGAAAAATATTATATAAAATAATTATTACTGGAGAAAATATGGTAAAAACATTTAAAAAAACATTAATCAACATACAGAGATTGGATGGGAACCCGGTTCCGTTCTGATTAGAAGGTAAGAACTATTACCGCTAAGCTACGGTTGCTTGTGATCAATACGACGAAATAAAGATATGTGATCTATTGCTTTACTACAAGTGAACGAATAAGGATAACTTTAACACAGTTTTAGACAAACCAGTGTGATGTATACTTTGTGGTGATGTGGTGGCGAATAGGCTATCACCGAGTAATTATTTCAAAGATTACATAGATGTCGCTTATAGGTGGTAATCTGTTTAAGTTTTAATGCTAAGCCTTAAGGTGGACTTTTCTACTTACAGTCGATAATCTTACGTGTGTGCGTAAGTTAGTAAAGTAAGTACAGAGGATAATAACCCGTATTGCAATCTGTCACGTTGTCTAACTATGACTCCACTTATGAATCCGACCGTACAAATCATTATAAAATGGAAACTTATGCTTTTGTGGAACCACGTTCGTTTTCAGAATGCCAGCATTTCCTTACGTTATGAGATTGATTAACATATGTCTCATCCAGAAAAAATATTGTTCTTCCCTCGGCCCGATATCTTCTGATATCACGAATATAATGCCACCTCAAGCGCGTTATGTCATGTCTCTCAATAATTAACTTTCTTTTTGACTGGCAACTTCGAAATTTAAATCCCATATCGTGTAGAATTTTTCTTACATACTCACGCGAGCAATCAATTATATTTTCTTCTTTTAATTCTGCTAATAATGTTCTTACAGTCGGGATAGCTTTTTTAACAGTATAAAACTGGGACACTTTTCGCCGAATCACTCCTAAAGTGAAACTATCAACCTCTTTTCGCTTTTTTGGAAATAAGTTTTTCTTGGGAGATTTAAACTTTGAATCTCCCAAGATTTGGTGTTCTGCCTTCGCTTACAATATTCCTTACAGATCTTTCTGAAAATCCCGTAACGCTGGCTACTAATTTTGCTAAATTGACATCATTCTGGTGTTCCTGCGTAGAAGGATCTTTCTTGCATTCTTCAAAGAATTTGTGTATGTTATACACAACTTCCTTTGTTTGTTTTCTTATTGGAGGACTCATCTTGGGGTCGTAATCTCATGTGCGTCTTGTAAAAAGTTTCGAGTTCTTAAGTACACAACTGACCGCGGCGAGTGACCGCCGGCAAATGACAATCAGTGACACGCGTCGTGCTCGCGCCCATTCCCTTCTCAATCAATTTTAGATTGGGTCGTTGGACGTTTCGGTGTCTCACACCACAGATAATATAATGCTACTCACACGAAATGAACAAGAATCACACTTCCCAGCCTTTCTTTTCTAGATGTTCAACGCCATCTATCGACGATTTTTAGTACTTTTTTATATTCTAAAGATCTGTCCAAAAAGCCCTTGTTTGAAAAAAGACGATGGTATAGGATCAAATAATCTTACTAAGTGAAGTTCGATCGATATAATGTGAGTTACCTTGTTCTTCTTGAATCGAAGATATAAGATAAATACCTAGTAATTCAGAGAAACTACATAGTTACCTTAGATTATGTCTGAAGAATAAGACGACGAAATTACCTCTATAATAGCTTGCATGAGCAAACGGTTTTGTTGGCCTCGCGAGCCGTTCCGCGTTCAAAATAATACATACACACATACACATATCACGCCCATAATCCCTTGCGGGGTAGGCAGAGCGCAAACAGTCGCAAAAATTGTCATTTACGCCACGTCTGACAAATATTTGAGGGTCATGCGGAAAATTGTGTATCGCCATAGTGACAGGTTGTCAGCCCATCGCCTAGAATTGCAATACACACCCTCGAGTCCTTTAGTCGCCTCTTACGACTCCCAAGGGAAGGAAATGGGATAATGCTATTCTAAGCCGGCATCACACGGCATATAATAATAATAATCAAAATAATATCGATTATATTTTAACTAGAAGCAGTTCAAGTTGTCTACCGTAGGTGAGTACTTCGGCAATTCATAACAGAATATGGTAATGATTCACCACAAAGCGCTGTAATGCATTAATGAAAGGGTGAATTTTAATACTAAAAGCCTGCCATTTATTTGTTTATCTGCAATGCAGATGATAGCGCCCTTTTATTGCGTGATTTTTAGGTGCGGTTTCATTGTGAGCAGAATAGAGATTTAACTTTAAAACTTTGTAGTGCAAATTACTATTCTAAACATACATGAGTCGTTTTCAACAAATGCATATTTTTGTCAATTTCGGTGGATTTTTTAATTTTCTGCTTTTTGATGTTTTTTTTAGCTGTATAGCAAAAGATACTCACCTAAAAAATAATATATTAACAGGGAAATATGTAACAATAGTATTTGGTGAGTTATTTTGGTCACCGAAATTGCCGTGTCACCGAAATTGAATTCATGCCACCGAAATAGTTTTTTGCCACCGAAATGACAATTATGCCTCAGATGCCTTGTTTGGCTGCTTACAAATGGATGGAATTGTGTTGAAGATAGCCGTAGACTCCTGTCAGCGTCTGGAGGGCCACGAGGGACCGCCGGGCTGGAGGGCCACGAGGAATCGCCGGGCTGGACGACCACGAAGGATCGCCGGGCAGGAGGACCACGAGGGATCGCCAGGCAGGAGGACCTTGCGCGAGCGCTGGGCTGAAGGGCCTCGAGGGATCGCCGGGCAGGAGGACCCCTCGGGAGTACTGGGCTGGAGGACCATGGGGGATTGCCGGGCTGGAGGGCCACGAGGGATCGCCAGGCTGGACGACCACGAGGGATTGCCGGGCTGGAGGGCCACGAGGGATTGCCGGGCTGGACGACCACGAGGGATCGCTGGGCTGAAGGGCCTTGAGGGATCGCCGGGCAGGAGGACCCCTCGGGAATACCGGGCTGGAGGACCATGGGCGATTGCCGGGCTGGAGGGCCACGAGGGATCGCCCGGCTGGACGACCACGAGGGATTGCCGGGCTGGAGGGCCACGAGGGATCGCCGGGCTGGAGGGCCACGAGGCATCGCCAGGCTGGACGATCATTATGGGTCGCCGGGCAGGAGGACCCCTCGGCAGCACCGGGCTGGAGGGCCACGGGGGATCGCCGGCCTCGACGGCCACTAGGGATCGCCGGGCTGGAGGGCCACGAGGGATCGCCGGGCTGGACGTCCACGAGGGATCGCCGGGCTGGAGGGCCACGAGGCATCGCCGGGCTGGACGACCATTAGGGGTCGCCGGGCAGGAGGACCCCTCGGCAGCACCGGGCTGGAGGGCCACGGGGGATCACCGGCCTCGACGGCCACTAGGGATCGCCGGGCTGGAGGGCCACGAAGGACCGCCAGGGAGTATTCCCTAAATAAATTTATCCCTTAGTCTTCTTATTCGACGCAGATTTAGGTTTTTCTGAAATAACCGCAATTTTTTTGTCAAAGTAACGACCTAAAGCGACCGCATTTTACAGCCTTTTTAGATCCGTATACCTCCCAAGGAGTGAAAGCGTGATATTTCTAAATATGTTTGTAATTTGTATCAATTGAGCAATGTCGGTGGAGCTTTGCAATTTCGGTGGGCTTCTAGCAGCCATAAAAGCCACCGAAATGTGCCCACCGAAATTGAAAACTAGTCATTTATTTAAAAAATATACATAAGTATCAAGGTTATTCTAGTTTGCAACTTGTATCTCAAAAGTGTACCTAAAGGCAATTTAGAATGCATTACTGTAATATTTTTAAACCTTGATGAAACATTTTAATCCCGAGCACCGAAATTGCAAAATTTTGTTCCGAGTAAACTGAAACAGTTCCCGACATTTTTGTCAGGAAGACGCAAGGAGATAGTGCACATCCGTTCACACTGCGCGTGAGCACTCGGCTGATCCTAGCGGAGGAGGGGTTTTAGGTCTGGATATACTCAACAGTGTGAGCAGAAAGCGTCGAAACAAAATTGCCACCGATATTGCTATTTTTGCTGGGACAAATCTAGTTTGAACACAGTTCATAAACTTTTCGTCTAAAAATTCAATTTTTAATAATTTTTCGTAGGGTCACTAATCCTTAACATAATCAAAATTAATTTTCGTAAATATGTTGGACATAATTTTCCTGAGAGATGAATAAGTTGTGAAAAACGGATTAGGGATAAGCCACCGAACATTGAAATTCGACACTTACTATTTTTTTTCTAAAAAAACATTAACTGTCCAAACATTATTTATATGGCCTCATATCAGAAAAAGTGTTTTGTATTTTGAAAAAAAAATATCATAGTCATATCTGCGAAGCTTCACCTCGTTTTCAGCAAGGACATGAAAAATTTCCGCTTGAGAAATCCACTCACATACATAATTCTTTCACGCCTATATCCCTTGCGGGGTAGGAAGAACGTAAACGGCCGTAATAAACGGACATTTACGCTACGTGTGACAAACATTTGATGGTCATTCAGAAAATCTAAATTTGACAAATTGTTGCCCTATGTAATAAGTTAATGCCAAAATACAACAATGAGCTTTTTCTTCTGTTTTAAATAAATTAAACGGAAAACGGTAAACGGAAAATGGTGGCCACCGTTTTCCGTTTTAGTGATTTCAAAGACGCTTAACAATGTATAGCTAATTGTTGTACCTTAAAATAAACTTATCGTATAGGTTTGTAACAATTTGTCCGTCTTAGATTTTTAATGTTTGTTCTAGATTTTAGGAAATTATTAAAAAACAGGTGAGGGCGTCACTATGGACGGTCGGCGCCGCTTAAGACCCTTAGTCGCCTCTTACGACACCCACGGGAAATGGGGTGATGCTATTCTAAGCCAGCATCAGACGGCTACTGTTATATCAAGAGCAGAAATACGTGCTGACAGTCTGTTCTGAATATCCAGAAGTTCCTGGTCGACATGTCATCAACCAATCATGACATGAATACTTGTTGGATGATCTACGCTTTTCTGCCCTTCTTTTCAGCACCACTCAGGGCCCCAAACCTCCTATTTCAATTGTCATTATCATGCCACTGTGATTTTTTACTTCAAACTGTTCACAGAATACTTCAAGCAACGCAGTCTTCCGTCTCGTTCCGACCCGGAAACGAAAGGCCTTGTGATCGAAGGCAGAATACGAAATGACCAAAACTGTCCCACTGACAGGCCATTGACACACAAATGTAACGATTATCAATTTGCAGACTTCAGGCCCAGAATAAAAGGCCAAAACAGTCGACTGCTGGGCATGAACATCCCCCTATATAGGAAGATTATTGCCATGCTCAGAACGCTTAGCAAACGGATTGGCGAGCGCATTGCAAGATCCTGCATTCACAAAGAACGCTTCTTCCCACTTCCTGAATAAATTAGTCGCTTTTTACGACACTCACGGGTAGAATTGGGCTGATGTCATCCAAAGCCCATCTCTTATTGTCTAGCAGAAAACTTTTGTCGTTGTTGTTGTAGTATCTTTTCGTGTGATGTCGACTTTAAATACAACTACTGCATTCGAAGTCGGCATCACACGGAAAGATAAGTCTTTGCTCCACCATTAACCACGTGCCTTACCTTTTGCTGTTGTATCACACAAAGTTATAATATTATTTTAAATTAGAGCATTTATGCCTAACAGGTGCAAAAGGGGTTTAGATTCTTTGATTTATATGAGGTAGTAACGATAAAAAAAAACTTGGTAATTCTTGTGGATTTGGACAAACTTTGCTTACTTTATTCTTATATTTATTAGTTTTTAGAGTTACGCCTAACTTATGTAACTCCTTAAATGAGTTAATATAGAGAAAATAGTAAAGCGCGATCACTTTTACTGGTCATACGCTAACGTTTTATGAGGTCTCGGTCAAATTCTTAATTGAATAGTTACGTGAGACCACAATATATATTTTTTTTCAATCGTCCCGCAAAGTTGTCATTCGTATAGGAATCATTCAGTATTTGAAATTAGTGCAGTAATTTCTGAGATATGCTGGGAGAAAGAAGAGTTTTTGAACATTCTTTTATGTGTAAGCGGTAGCAGATGAGGAACCTCAAAATTTGCGGAACTTCCTCGTTTAGAGCATGCGGAAAAGGAATCCTTATCGACTCTATGATTATGTAGGTACGTCAGCATTTGAAAATCGTCCGAGAACGGTTATGCTTCGCACGGTTCACTTCATAGTTCTTAATATATTTTTTATGCTACCCTAACCCGCTTCCTCTTACATCGTATAACCTCCACATCCAACATTCAAACCACACTACCGACTGGATAAAACCACTAATAGTTGTTTACTTAAAAATGCACGCGTTACAAACTTGCAACGGAACCGCAGTTTATACGCTGTAAAGTTTAAAATGGTGGCTTAAAATGTGCTAGTTAAGTTGACTAATTTCTGTTCAGAAATAAGAAAATATGTACCTTCTTGTTTGCGTTTCACTTAGTGTACAGGAAGATAGATAATTTTGTAAGGTAATACATTAATTACAAAGTTTTTTTTTGTAGATCAGTCAGCTATTTGAGAAACATCTCATTTGTGTGTCAATAGAGTGTAAATTTTATATTCCGTTAACAATATGAAGTATACAAAATCACCGTGCTAATACAATGAAAGTTGAGTGTCAATGATATTACAATATAAAAAAATATATTTTAGCTATTAAGTCAACAGGTCAACAATAATCAATAAGAAAATTTAAATTATTATAAAGCATCATATCAAGTTGCAATTAAAGCGTGCAAATGTACTATTTATAATTTGACTGCATTTTTTACAATTGATTCAAGAAAAACAAATAGGGTTTTCAAAGTGTAATTTCCCGTGGCACGGAGAACGCATTGAACACATTTTATCTTCCATATTTGTAAATTGTTTCTGTCGTCATAAATGAGGCGATTCACCCTCTTTTCGTCTGTCGCTGCATATTTTTAACGCACCGTATGAATGCGTCTGTCAGACGAAAGGAAATTGCGAATTACGATTTAATTCCCGCACAACAAAAGGGTTTTAAACTTCTAACATATTTTGTCTTCTAAGTTTGTGAACTGTTTCTGTCGCCATAAATAAATAGCCAAAAATTAGTCCAAGGCTATCTAAAAAATTACCATTCGACTTGATAAAGTAGAAGAATTCAAGTTGCAAATGGATTCATATTTCGACTGCATTTTTACAAGACACTAACAAACAAAAGTGTTTAATTCAAGTTTCGCGTAGAACACATTTTTATCTTCTAAGTGTGTTAATTGTTTATCCCGCACTAAATTAATGATTCTTAAATCAAGTTGCAAATTAACCATTCATATTTTGACTTTATTTTACTAGAGAATTACGAACAAAAGAGTTTTTTAATTCTAGTTTCACGTTTTTTCTTCTTAATTTGTCAATTATTTCTGCCGTCATAAATAAATGATTCTTAATGCAAGTTGCAAATGTACCATTCATAATTTCGTCTGCATTTTTACAACAGGTTTACAAACAAAAAGGGTTTTTCAAAGTCTAGTTTTGCGTGGCGCGCAGCTCGCGTAGAGCACATAATCGCAGGCCGGCACTTGCACGCTTTTGTTGCCAACTTTATTGTTTAAACTTAAACAGGGCAGGGCGCGTCGAGACCACTAGAATTGTAGCTTGGTTTTTGCTCGTGAGAGAAACTAGTTTTTTTTATTTATACATTCACTATAACAGCCACAACAGTCCACTGCTGGAGATGTGCCTCCCCCTATTGGGAAGTATTGTCATGCTCACCACGCTTGGCAGGCGATGGCGAACGCAGTGTAAGATGTTACATTGACAGGGAACGCTGCTGCCCATTCCCTGGACGAATTTATCCATTAGTTGTTTTTTACGACACCCACGAGTAGAATGGGGTTGGAACTATTCTAAGCCGGCATCACAAGGCAGAAAAGAAAGGTTTATATTTAAATTTATCGTATGTTTATTGAAGTATATTTTCTGATTAATAAGTAGATAAGTACATAAAGGAATCTGTCTCTATTCTTTTTTGTTTAAAAATAAAATAAAATGGAACTTATAAATATAGTATAATATTATGTGAAAAATTGGGGAAAAAGGCAAAGTATATTTTTTATCTAACATTAAGTTTCTAAAGATAAACAATTTATTCAGTAGCTTATAAGGATTTGTCAGTTTACAGAAATAAAGAGTAGCTCTTTACTGACGCTTCTTTTGAAAACTTTAATTAACGCGTGAAAATTTTGTTGTGCAACAAACTGTAGTATGTAAGAGATCTTAGGGCTGTCAAATAAATAAATATTTTTGCCACAGAACGTCAAAGTGTACTGTAGGCACAGAGCGGAACGTCACTTGCTATATTCCCCTATCGCGCGCGGTGTTTTTTGGTCCGTGACGGTAGGTAATAATATAAGAGATTACGCGAGTTACTAGTCCTGTCGTAAAATAAATCTCGCGAAGTAACAAAGAACAGAGTAAAATGTGCGTTAAGTGTCTTTTTCTGTCTTGTGGTTGTGGGTGACCGACGCGACAAACGTTTCGAAGATCAGTAAAGTTGTAAGAGTTTTTTATACGTCAAGTAAAATAGCCAACAAGCAATGGAGCGAAACTGGGGTGGTATGGGATCTACCTCCTTGCGGTCCACCCCGGGCAACGGCAACACAGGATTGCCTGTGGATAAGTCCGGCTGAACGATCCCACTAAGCGGTGGAAGGCCCCGTAAGGGGCCGCCAGGCTCGCGACCACCATCCCACCGAAATTTGGCGCCAAGTAGCTTGCTGCGTTCCGTCAGTGTGTGAGAGTGCTAGTGCCTTAACAGGCTTCTTCTGGGTGAGCTCGCTCCATCTTAGACTCTGTCTCTGTCCTATGACCTAGACTAGAGTCAATAGCAAACCCATCACTAATAAAAAAAAGCATACTAAGTGTCAAAAGGACACATACCTCCACTCCAAAACTCAAATCACTGACCTGGGCAAAAAAGCCGCGAGATTTAAGTGGTATTGGGTTGGCCATGTGAGACCTATGCATCTGGAAAGATGGGCTAAACTAGCTTCCGATTCTGTCCCGAAAGAACGACGCCGCAAAGACCCAGAAAACGCTAGCGAGATGATTTAGTCGAGTATGACTCCACTGGTCGGAAACTGCCGCAAACCGGAAAGCTTTGAAAAAGAGAGGGCCTCCCCTCTCATTCTCTTGCTCAGCAGTAGAACACTATAGGCTAAAATAATGATAATAAAAAAGTGCAATAGCTATATACTTGTAGCAAGATACCAATCTGTCGTAGCGCTGCGACTACGGGATCTCTTTCGTAGCACTTTACGTAGCTATTGACGCTAGAGTGACGCCTCCACCACCTTTATCTATTCTTTTAAACTCATAATTATATGAAAAAAAGTTTATACAGCCCTACGCTTGCATCACAGCAATTTGCTGCAAGTGTGACGTCACCGCTCACAAGTGACGCGCTCTCACTAAAAATGCTGATAATATTCCGGAGAAAAGCTCGCTGTCAGTTTATTTTTAATTAGTCCCGCTATTTACTTTTTGTGCTGTGATGAGTGACCGTAATCTGTGTGTTTTTAATATAAGTGGGAGGTTTTGGCTTGTCATTGTCAGACTTAAATTCGATGTGACTTTGACCCGAAGGTCGAAAACGAAAATAGACATTAGCATGCGATGTCGACAGCCTTAAACAAATATTAAAAGATAAAATAAGATAATTATTTATTTATAAACATAATGATTATGTGTTATTGAATGTGTTGGTTATTTTGCGAAAAAGTGCATAGCTTGAACACTTAATAAAAGTGAAGTAAGTAAAATTACTTTATAGCACATTCAAAACACAAACGAAACATATAACAGGAAAACAAAATTAAAAATGCGTAAAAGCGACCTTATCGCTGAAAGCGATCTCTACCAGACAACCTGTGGAGGAGACAGGTGGAGGAGAAATCAAAGAAAAAAAGAGAGTGAAAGACATGCAGAGATGGCCGCATAATGAAATACATTTTTGCTTCACATTAATCGATTATTTGTATTAAAATCTGCTGCCATCAAAGCAGGCGAACAGCCTTGTAGCACTGGCTTAGAATAGCATCACCCCAATTTTACTCGTGGGTATCGTAAAAAGTGAGTAGTAGGTTATCCAAGCATCTAGGGCAGCAGCGTTCCCTGTGAATGCTACATCTAGCACTTTGCACGCCAATCCGCCTGCCAAGCGTGGTGAGTATAGCAAATACCAAATAAGCAGAGGCCCATGTTCAGCAGTGGACTGTTGCGGCTGTTAATTTTAAAGCTCGCGAATTTCCAGTAAATTGAAAGTGTCTCAAAAATAATAAGTAATATTGCAGAACATAATTGAAGTGGCAAGCGAGACAGCAAGAGGTGTGAAGGTAAGAAGGCCAATACTAAGGAAGACCACGCGAACTGACAGGTGACTGACAATGCTAGACACCACCTCGCCTTGCCTCCAGCAATCCTAACCACGTTCAGCCGGAAATAGTAATTTCACTCAATACGTCGTCAGATAATTGTAGCTTGGTTATGCTTTTTCTAGTTTTTTAATTATTTTTTATGTATGGAATTCAACAGCCACAACAGTCCACTGCTGGACATGGGCCTCCTTTTATTGGGGGGTTATTGCCTTAGTGCCGTGTGCTGCCGGCTTCGAATAGCATCACCCCAATTCTTGCCCGTGGGAGTCGTAAGAGGCGACTGAGGGACAACCTGTCACTATGGCGATACACAATTTTCCGAATAACCATCAATAATTTGTCAGACGTGGTATAAATGTCTGATTTTTGCGGCCGTTTACGCTCTGCCTACCCCGCAAGGGATTATAGGCGTGATATGTGTATGTATGTTATTGCCTTACTCGCCACGCTTGGCAAGCTGATTGGCGTCACAGAGAACGCTGATTCCGATTTCCTAGATTATTTCATTAGTCGCTTTTTATGACACCCACGGGTGTAGTATTGGGGTGATTTTGAGACGGGATCACATGACAATACTTTGGGTTGAGCACTTGTATCCAGGCCAGAAAAAAAAGATACCATTTTGAATATTATATGCTGAATTTTCAAGTTTTAATATGACATATAACTGCGTCTCAAGGTCATTTGTGGCGTTCCAATTGTTTCAAGGCACAAAAAGTTAAACATTTTATGAGTTTATAATGTCTGATTATTTTGTAAAATCCAAAATAAACACAACTTAAATCCGTTTAAAATTGTTTTATTGTGATTAATAATGTCTGTTCGGAAAGAAAATAGGCGGTGGGAACAAATTGAATAATGATTTTTTCATAGTTGGCTATGTAATTTTTTATACTGAGGCACAGAGGCGCTCTCATTTTCCACGCCTATTCTTTTCCCACTGTTTTTTTATCCAGCCCGAGCCGGTTTTCTATTAGGACAATGCAAAATTGTTATAAAAAAATAAAATTGCGTTATACAAATTTCTTTTTTTTACAATGACCGATCATGACGTCAGTAAGTGATAATACTATCCTACATTGAATAAAGTAATTTCATTTTCATTTTCCACACAGACTATATTAGCAATATCTATTTCTTTCCGGGTTTTCACACTTACTTGTTGTGTTGTATAGCAAAACTACAAAATACAGGGGTGGAGCGATTGCCCACTCTACTCGTGCAAATTTATAGCCAAGCTAAATCAACCGCATAGCCATTTCGCTCTCGTATATTTTTCTCTCGCTCCATGAGGTATCAGGTTAGAATAGCATCACCCTTTTTCTAACCGTTGGCTTTTTTAAACGTTGGTGTCATGATTAGCAACCAAGGGTTTAACTTTCTAGGAACTTTGCAACAGCCAGCGCGCTCTTTGGGCTAAACTTTATTAAAAGTTGGTTTCTTATATTAATTTTTCCATACAGTTTAGTTCAGTGTTGCCAGTTTTGCTATTTCGGTAGAAAATATAAAGAAAAAATAAGTGACTATTTTGGGATAATCGCTAACCCACCAAGCGTCGTGAGTATGGCCAACAATTGAAGAAGAACTATGTCCAATTGTAGACTGTTGTAGCTTTTGATGAGACTAGAAGGTTTCGCTTAAATTTCCACGGGACGAATTGTCAATCTTGCAACATTGATATCATGTTTTTAGACACACAATGATATTGATAATTATAATTTTTGAATATTCTTTTATTTTAACCAGAATAAAATACAGATTATTCTTAGGGTTTCGCTGCCAAAGTGTCAAAACGGGGCCCCTTTTACTGAGACTTGGATGTCCGTTGATCTATTGAAATATTAGCAGATGCCGTATTTTGTGCAGCAATGAAAAAAAATACTGAAAATTAGATAACAAGAAGCCATAGTCCTCAATATTATGGTTTAAATTTCAATTCGATATATTTACGCGTTCCTGTAATAAAGAATCGTTACAGCTAGACGGACGGACAACAAAGTGATCCTTTAAGTAATACATTTTTTGTACGGAACCATAAAAAATATGATACAATTAATATGCCGTGTGATGCTGGCTTAGAATAGCATCATCCCATATCTTTCCCGTGGGAGTCGTAAGAGGCGACTTAGGGACTCGAGGGTGTGTATTGCAATTTTGGGCGATGGGCTGACGGCTTGTCACTGTGGCGATACACAATATTCCAAATAACCCTCAAACATTTGTCAGACGTGGTGTAAATGGCCGTTTTTCGCGGCTGTTTACGCTCTGCCTACCCCGCAGGGGATTATAGGCGTGATATGTGTATGTATGTATGTATGTACAATTAATATTCAAGGGACTTCCCATACAACAAACGTGATATTTATTTTTTATACTTACAGGATTATTTTTTATTCAGAACGGAAATTTTACAGGCTGATTCTACTCATGATTCTGAACAATTTTTAATAAAAATAAAATAAGAAATTGAATTAGAAACGTTTATTTGTTATCCAAATATCATTTATTATGCGGTAACCTGCAAAATCGCGAAAAATTAGGAGCTGCTCCATAGAAAAATTTATACGTAGGTACTCAAACGAAATGTATGGAACAGCTGTTTTTTTTTCGCGATTTCGCTGGTGGTCCCATAATAAAAGTTGTTAAGTAGAATCACCCTGTAAAATTTCCGTGCTGAATAAAAAATAACCGTATTATCGTAAGGAAATTAAATTAGTGAGCGATTCCAACTCGCACTTGGCCGATTTTTTTCAATCCATTGCCTTCAAAAGAATGCGGAATGAATTTTAATATATATTTTGACTTATTGAACTTTATAAAATAACAATGTACATACATATAATTTAATGATGTTAAATATTTTTTAGCTCTTTTATTTATTAATTTTTAAAATGTTTATTAGTCTAAATGTGCACTCTTCTTGTTGCGACGCCCCTATCGGGGTTATTGTACTATTACCTACTCTTAGATTAAGACCTTTATAAAATTCTGTACAATATGCAATTAAATAAACAATAAACAATAAAGTCATAAATATTAGTGGGAAATTTTTTTCTCCTTACTATTCAACATTTAAGTAGACGCACTCTGTATATGATAAACATTTTCCCCATAAACTTATTCCTTGTTACCAACGAAAATAAATCCACAAAAAAAAATCTTATATCCATTCATAGTTGGGGCTGTAATATTCAAAGAGGCAATTTCATCTCAAAATTTACGGTTATTCGAAAAGTAGGTAATGTCAAATGTTAGCAGCGGGGCCCACAGGTGAACTTATTCTAATAATTTTATTATCGTCAGGTTATTCTAGCAAATAAAAAAGTTTCTTGGAATCACAATGTTTTATATTTGTTTAATATTTTTCAATACAATTTTTCAATTTTACGAAAAAGTGAAAAACGCCGATGTCACATCAAACTCCAAATTCGAATAATCGTCATTATTGACTCTCCTTTATGCTCTCCTCGCCTCCTCTCCTCCATAGACACAAATGTCTATGCTCACCTCACCTCCGCACCTCACCACGCCTCACCTCTTTGTATTACATTGCTCCACACCACTTCGCTTTACACTGCTCATCTCGCCAGCCAATAGCTCCGCTCCTCACCAGCCGTTACAGTTTTAATAAATTCCTAGATTGCCCTGTGGTGCCATAGAATAGCATCACCCCATTTTTTACCCGTGGGTGTCGTAAGAGGCGACTAAGGGATTTGAGCGTAACACGTGTGTTGCAATTTTAGGCGATGGGCTGATAACCTATCACTATGGTGATACATAATTCTCTAAATGACCTTTAAAATATGTTTGTCAGTCGTCGCGTAAATGTCCGATTTTACGACCGTTTACGCTTTGCCTACCCCGCAAGGGATATAGGCGTAATGTGTGAAATTATTAGATAGCTTTGAGTTTTCTGGAACATTCTTTGTGAGAAGTTTTGATTACATTGATCTCTTGGGTAATAATTTTCAAGAAGCAATTTAGGAATATATTGGCAGTAGGTACAAAACTTTCGTGTGAACTTTATTTTAATAACTTCAACTTATTAATTGTCTTTAATTACAAAAAGCATTTTCTATCAACACCGGCTGGTAAAATTGTCTGAAACTACGACCAATATTTTTTAAACCAAACGACATTACACTGAATCTTATATTCGATCTGGCTCAAACATTGTATTAAATTAACAGATGTTACTACAGCTACTAAATTATCTAAAAATTTCCGGAGATTATTGTTGAATATGTTTGAAACAACATCACGACTTGCGTTATGATTACATTAGTAGATTTGATTAGATGTTGTGTTTTATTATCAAAGTCATAAATACAAGTAATTGAATTACATAATTTTGCTTTATTGTTAAGTTTGGGGCTAGATGGCGCTTTGTGAAAAATTTCCAAGATATTTATTTATTTATAATATGAATATGTCTTAAGGATAATACAATAGTAAAAAATGGATAGTGAAAATATATATTTTTAAACTGATACACTGCATTATATATCGCTTTGCTAACTTAACTAATGGGGTGGTATGAGATCTACCTCCTAGCGGTCCACCCCGCCCGGGCAATGGCAAGTCAGTGTTCCCACTCACAGTGCCAGTGCCTTAGGCTTCTTCTGGGTGAGTTCGCTCCATCTTAAGACTCTGTCTCTGTCCTATGACCTAGACTAGAGTCAAGAGCAAACCCATCATTAATAAAAAAAAAAACTGCAAATAATTCTCGCTTTTTATTCTCAACAAAAACGTAGAAATGGTATCAGTAGAATAAGATCCACTATTCATACTTATCTCTCCCTCGGGCATCACCTTTTGTAAGAGTAGCCGAGTTTTAGGCCCGAACCTGAACGATTGGGAAGAGTTTTGCAAAGTTTACGGTTAAGTACTGTTGAGTGAAAATGGTAAGGACGGAATAAAAATGTATGATTATCAAGCAGCAGAGTAAAAAAAAGATTATTGCAAACGAAATAACGAAATACATGATACACAATTTTCCGAATGACCCTCAAACATTTGTCAGACTTGGTGTAAATGGCCTTTTTGCGGCTGTTTACGCTCTGCCTACCCCGCAAGGGATAATAGGCGTGATATGTGTATGTGTATGTATGTGTAAATAACGAAACATAGGTGGCAAAATATTCAAATATTCAAAATATATTTATTTCATTCTCACAAGTTACAGAAACATATAAGTGTGGGAGTCTTCCATAAAGTTCTAATAAATAACCTGTGTTGGAGAACTCCGCTCTTTCTCAAACGTAAACTTGTAAAATGTAACCTTTACAATTTGTTGTTACAGTTGATTCAAAAATAAAATAAAACAAAACATAATCGCATAATCGTTGACCATATCAGAGGCTTATTGTAAAAGTCTGACACCAGGGTTCATCGGGTCGTTGGATGACTTGGTGTCCCACACGAAAAGATGAAGAAGCATATTCGTTTGTGTTATCTGTTATTGCAAAGCTGACGAAAAGTACTGGATTTAACAATATAAGCTTCATACATACCATACACATATAACGCCTATATTTCCTTGCGGGGTAGGCAGAGCGTAAACAGCCGCAAAAAACGGCCATTCAAACCACGTCAGACAAACGTTTGAGGGTCATTCGGAATATTGTGTATCGCTAAAGTGACAGGTTGTCAGCCCATCGCCTAAAATTGCAATACACACCCTCTAGTCCCTTAGTCGCCTCTTACGACTCCCACGGGAAAGATATGAGGTGATGCTTTTCTAAGCCGGCATCACACGGCAAGCTTCAAATATTTTAAAAGGTGAATTAGTACATGAAACTGAACAATTTTCCCCAAGGAACATAACTTTGACCTCTCGTACAAATTTACCCGGTAGGCTGGATCATTTTATATGGGAGGTTTGCTTTTTTCATATAGAGATAAATTGTCCTTGGATAAATAAAGTTCTTTAGTTTAATGAGCTGATTCAACCTTTAAAATATTTGCAGCTATTTATATTAACATCCCGTTCATCGGGTCGTTGGACGACTCGGTGTCCCACGCGAAAAGAAGACGAAGATCCTGTTTATGAAAGAAGATAATCCAAAAGTAACGTATTAAAATGACTGCATGATAATAAAGTTTAAAAAGTAACAAACCTATAAAACCGTCTTTTCTTTTAAAAGTCTAAGAGCTAGCGCCATTTTTTGCAACATGATAATATCTCACCGTGAAAAACGGGTCGTCTCTAAAATAACTTTGTAAACAAGTTTATCCTGATTTATGAAAGAAGTTGGAAATAAATAATTTTTAGGGGCAAAAGTTACTTGTCCGCAGGTGTCCTTTAATATATTTTTTATGAAACGCTCGACTCCGTAATGCAATTATGTAAATTAGAAGCGATTCAAACTTGAATTTTTTCAGGGTTCCTCAGGATAGTGAAGGTAATCCATCACATACATGCATGTATGACTAAATTAAAAGAAAAATGCAACTAACATCCTCAGTACTGATTTGTTTAAGGTTAAACCGACTTTTATTCAAATAATTAATAATAAAAAACTAATAATGCCGTGTGATGCCGGCTTAGAATAGCATCACCCCATTTCTTACCCCTGGGTGTCGTAAGAACCGACTAAGGGACTCGAGGGTGTGAATTGCATTTTTAGGCGATGGGCTGACAACCTGTCACTATTGTGATACACAGTTATCTGATTCCCTCCAGCTTTTGTCAGACGTGGTGTTAATATCCGTTTTACGGACGTTAACGCTCTGCATACCCCGTAAGGGATAAAGGCGTGATTTATGTATGTATAATAAAACAACTACCACAGTGACATTAATTTTACAACCACATTATAATGTTCTTAAATATCATTTTAATTCAAAAAATAATTTGTATAGTTATTAATCTAAACAAAATAGTAAATACATAAATAAATATCCTGGAAAATTCATACAGCCCCATCTAGCCCCCAACTAAAACAAAACTTGTAATATGGGAACTAGATGACAGATAATTAATGTTTATATTATGTAATGTGTGCAGAAGAAACAACACATAAAAAAAACTTTACAAATACTTGTGCCTTGTGTGGGGATTAAAATTAAGACCTTCGGCACCGGGATACCATCCGCAACCCAATCGAGCCTGTCAAGTTTATCAGGAGACATAAAAAGTAAAAAATTGGTATATAGCATTATTTAAAAAAATTCACATATGTGCAGAACCCCAGAAAATTTAACTTGTCTCCTCAAACTCAAGGTTTTTTATTTGACGACACGCGACAGTATTTTTGGCCAATCGCGAAATGGTAGTTGTTCGAAGTTTTTGAATTATGTAAAGTCAACAACTTTTCACATTTATTTGCTAGACTTTCTGCCTTATATTAATGGAAAAATTAACGCTTAAGTTAAGTTCTAGTTTATACAAGAAACCAAAATAAGATTCTTGAAACGTTTGTTAGGTGAAACGGGTTATTTCAGCCCGAAAAATTGCTTCTAACATCGCGCCTTCTTAAAACTACAAGCCTTATCTTGTAACTTTAAAAGTATAGTCTCATAAAGGATCACAAAATGTCCAACTATTTGTTACCAGCTATTTACGTAATGCACAACGCAGCGACTAAACGGCTGAGTCACTGGAGCGAGCTACTTGCACGAGCAACTGTATAGTAGAAATAATAAACAGTAAGTACAGAAATACATTGTTTCAGGTTAGACAAACAGATAACGTCACGGTTTGTAAATAAGTGGCGTTGGGTGACATTACAAAAAAAAAACATGATTTTAACTGATACGGAAAGTTCTTTGTACAATTTGAAAATACTTACACGTTTTTCACTGCTGTCAGCGTCAGCGTCGCCTCTTTACACAAAATTTACTTTTCACCTCTCCAGCTTGAAAAGAAAATTTTTGCCGCATGAATTAAGTGGGCAAAATTCGTTTTTATCCACTCGATGGAGAAAAGTGATTTGAATTTCGAACACCTCATTTTATCAGAACTAATCGTGACAATGGCAGCGGTGCGTTTTGAAAACTATTTCAGCCAGTTATTTATTTCTTTTTGTAAGCGTTTTGTTCTATTAAATATTTCAGATATTTCTGAATATTGGTACATATTATGTAATATTTCTTAACGAATTTTGAAAAAATAAATTGGCGGGAATATTTATTTTGTCTGAGGCATTCGAGCTGTACAGCCAATTTCCCAAACCTGACATTGGCAGAATTTTCTCACTGGTAGAGGTGAAAAGTTGTGTGTACCACACGAGAGCAAATTCATTCGCATCTCGTGCTGTTGAATCCTTCACTGAGCTCAGGATACAACTTTTTAGTACCCTTCGCTACTTCGGGATTCAAAATTACCACTCGAAGCAAAAATGACCTTTGCCCTCTTGTTGTACAAATAACTATTATAGTACAAATCCGGAGGTAGGGTTGCAAAAAAGGTTCTTGTATATTGCTCTCTAGCGTTAAGTACAATTGATGCTAACATATGGCGCAAATTTCACACGATATCTTTATGAAAATGATTTTGCTAAAATGGGGAAATTAATTCTGCTCATGTAAAATTTTTAGTTGCTTATTTTTTTTTATTCTCTCATCTTTGTGTTTTTTTTCTTATTGTGGTAGCAAGCTGCGACTAATGCTATCTCTATGAGGAATAATTGTATCTTTCAGCTACGCTAGATCACACTTGTACTTGTGTTACAAAAGAGTCATACCTACTGCAACTGTATTCCTACTGTGGTAACTGGCTGTGACTCGCGATTCTATCACTATACCGGACGACTGTATCTTTCAGCTGCGCTAGTTCACACTTGTACTTATGTTACAAAAGAGTCATACCTACTGCCTATATTCCTACTACCTATATTCCTACTGCCTATATTCCTACTACCTACCTACTACCTATATTCCTACTGTGGTAACTGGCTGTGACTCGCGATGCTATCACTCTACCGGACGAGACTGTATCTTTCAGCTGCGCTAGTTCACACTTGTACTTATGTTACAAAATAGTCATACATACTGCAGCTGTATTCCTACTGTGGTAACTGACTGTGACTCGCGATGCTATCACTGTAACTGATGACCGTATCTTTCAGCTGCGCTAGTTCACACTTGTACTTATGTTACAAAAGAGTCATACCTACTGCCTATATTCCTACTACCTATATTCCTACTGCCTATATTCCTACTACCTACCTACTACCTATATTCCTACTGTGGTAACTGGCTGTGACTCGCGCTGCTATCTCTGTAACGGATGACCGTATCTTTCAGCTGCGCTAGTTCACACTTGTACTCGTTATGTTAGGTTTTAAAAGAGTCACTTCTGAAAATGGCTTGTTGTACAAAGTCAATTAATTTTTTGCTACAGCTGTTAGCATTTTTTAAAACTTTTTAGTTAGACGATTTTGAGTACTACATGAAAAAAAAGTTAGACAATGGTGTCGATTCGGTAATTTCAGCTAACTAAAAATATTATTGTCACTATCCATCAAATAGGTTTACAATAAGATAGCTGATATCTTTGTCACGTCATGTTTAAAAAACTTTATGGTTTTTTCGCTGTTTCGAGTCATTTTGTCTTTATGACTTTCTTATTTTGAGTAATGACGCGCATTTGTATGAAATTATTACACAATTTTAGTCGCATTTATCTCCTATCCTTTCTAAACCCACTTGACGAAATGTGACAGCGTTGTTTTAAAATATGAAAATTTACAAAAATTACACCAAACCACCAATTGTTGCATCTCTACTTGTTTTCCTAAAAATTACTACTTAGGCTGAAGAAAATGTTCGACAATCAATCATTTTGTGTAGCTCTAGGATTGCAGGCGTTTATAAGCTATTGGGTATTATGGTACCCCCCCATGTTCATCGTTTACCAATCTCATTTACTTTACTCGTCAAACCACGCCTTGTACTAAAGTATAGGTCGGTAAATACCAAATAAGTATAGTAAGCATTATTAGATTAACATGTCTACATCTTATGTAAAAATTTACTTAAATATAATATACGTATTGTAACTTAGTGCATAAAACTAAATTTTGAGTAGCAAAATATATATGCTCTCAATTAACAATATAGCCATTGTAATCACTGTAAGTAGTAGCAAATTAAAAACTGCTCTTTCCTCTAGTAAGAGGCTCCAGTTGATTCAATGCGAGTCAGAGCCAACCCACAAACGTGTTTTTAGACACGAGGAGATTTGGTGCGATCGGGATAAGATAAGAAAGTAAAACTGTCAGACGTCCACAGCTGTACATAGGTCTTCAAGTGACTTCCATAGGTCGTGTTTTTGAACCAACTATTTCTAACCTTTGTCCGCAACCCTAATAAGAAACTGGTCTGCAGCCCAGAGGAATACGCAGAAGGAGGACGCAAACTGTGGTTCGAATGATTGAAGGACCGCAGAACCGTGAGCTGAAAGATTGCTTGAAGAGAACATCATGATCTAATTACTCGTACTTAAAACATCTAGTCTGAATAATCTTTGAATCGAGAATCGTATGAACGTTAGATTGAAATAAAGTTAAAGCAATGGTATATATACAGTATGTTAGGAAAATTCCTGTACAAACTTTCAGACCGTGTTGTAGACGTAAAATTAAACAACTTTTCTTGGTACAATTTTTTTGAATTATAAAGTAAAGATTGTTCCCCCGTATAGATTTTGATGCTGCTTCAGTGAATTTTTATGTGATGTCCACTTTTTTCGTAATAAATAAGGTATTAAGAAAACTTGTTTCACATCTATAACAAACCCTAGACGTTTGAACAGTAATTTTCTTAGAAATACATCACAATGTTCCATTGCTGGACATAGGCCTTCCCCCATCAAAGGGTTTTGACATACTCACCACGCTTGGCAGGCGGATTGGCGAGGTCAGTGCAAAAAGTTGCATTCGCAGGGAACGCTGCTGGCCATTCCCTAGATAATTATCCCTCAGTTACTTTTTGCGACACTCACGGGTAGAATTTTGGTGATGCTATTTAACCGACACCTCACGGCACATCATTTCTCAATACACTGGTATGATAGTCATCAAGCCAAGTCTCCCGGTCTACACCAACAAGTAGTTCAGTGTACTTTAGTGGGTAGATGTTATCGCCCCTTGTGACACTGAGCTTGGGTGACGGTAAACGAGTGCGGTTATACTGTATGTTAGTCGGAGGAGGATAAATATTTTCAAAGCGTTTTCTAGACGTGAAACTGAACCACTTTCTCTCAAATAAGAAATTGAAAAGATGTTAGCGCCTGCCGGGGCTTGAACCTGTGGGGTACCCACTGCTCTGCCAACTGAGCTACCGGCGCCTTGACTGATACTTCCATATCTTCAATGTCTTGGTACTCGTCTTGAAGCGACATACCTTTCTTTTTTCATTTACAAAAATAATGTAGCACTGTGAAGTCTGTAAGTGCATTAACCGTTGCTTGCTTGAACAGCTTGTGGAGTGTGACTGCAGCAGCGGCTTCTATGATGTCGTCATCATCATCCAAAGGACTTGTATGGGACGGCGGTTTGAGTTTAGGAGAGACTTCAGTAGAGAAAATATATTAAAGTTCAAGTATTTCGTAACAAGTTACCCCTGGCACAGTTTAATACAAGCGACATCTATAACAGACGTCCAAGAAAAGTTCGATACTTTTCATAAAGAATTACTCCTACTTTATAATTTATGTTTCCCGAAGTTTAAAATAATGATCAAAAACACTTGTGGTAAATTAAAGTGGCTTACAAAAGGAATTCGAACCTCTTGTAGAGCAAAAAGAAGGTTGCGTATTTTATACTACAAAAATAAATCGCCGCATATTAAAACTCATTACAGGAAATATAATAACTTATTGAAAAAAGGTACATTTCAGGCACAAAAAAAATTGCAATAATAAGTATGTTGCAAAGGCTAAAAATAAGTGTATGGCAACATGGAAGGTAATTAATTCCAAAACATCACAACATTTAAAACCCACCATAGATCATGTGATTGTAAATAACAAGAAAGTAGGAGAGCCCATTCAGATAGCAGGCGCATTCAATACACATTTTATTAAACTGACGAACCAGAACAATAAACTTCCTGACAATAAAAACTATAAATTCAATTTGCATAAAAATACAGCCAGCATTTATTTAGTTCCTACTGATCCTAATGAAATAATAAATATAATTAAATCTCTCAAAAACTGTACCTCAACTGGATATGACGAAATCAGTACTAAAATTATAAAATCTTGTGCTCAGGAATTAGCCCCGATAATAGCATATCTTGTGAACCTGTCTTTTGAATTTGGCATATATCCAGCAACCTTTAAACAGTCAGTGGTTAAGCCGTTGCATAAAAATGGAGAGAAGCAGGATATGGATAATTACCGACCTATCGCCCTTATACCTATACTGTCGAAAATATGGGAAAAGGCAATTTGTGTGAGGCTCTTATCATTTTTAACTAAGTTTAACGTTATTTGTCCAGAACAACATGGCTTTCAAAAGGGAAAATCCACTACAACAGCTTGCTTTACGCTTGTGAAACAAATATCAAAGTGCATGGATACAAGAGTACCTGTAACTACTGTGCTTTTTGATATGAGTAGAGCATTTGATTTTGTTTCGCATGCGACTCTCCTATCAAAATTAGAAGCGTACGGAATCCGTGGGGTGGCGAATGATTTGATTGCTGACTACCTTCATGGCAGAACATAGTGTGTAGAGATTAATAACATCAACGAAAAATATGAGTATATTAGTCACACATCATCCTTTGACGCTAACAATGCAGGTGTCCCGCAAGGAAGTATTTTGGGGCCTCTACTGTTTTTACTCTATATCAATGATTTGCCCATTAACACACGGTATCCTTGTGTTTTATTCGCTGACGATCTTTCAATTATTATTAGTAAGAAGAGTGGCCTAAATTATGAAAATGAAATTAATATTACAATTGGCAAAGTAGTTGACTGGTTAGAACATAACAATCTCCATGTTAATTTAAAAAAGACTACATTATTACAATTCACGAATAGGAATGGCAGACCGTCTGAGCTATCTATAATGTATAACGATGTTAGAATAACAGAATCGAACACAACGAAATTCCTCGGCATTATGCTTGACACTCATTTGACATGGAAAGAGCACGTTGAGTCAGTCTGTATAAAAATAAATCGGTTTGCTTATGCACTATATCGCCTCAGAAACATCTGCGACAAAAATACTGCGTTGATTGCCTACCATGGCTATGTGTGCTCGGCTTTGCGTTATGGTTTGGTGATATGGGGTAATTCCGTGAATCTGGAGCGAGCATTTATTGTACAGAAGAGGTGTGTGAGAGCTGTGAGCGGAGCTGGTCCTCTAGACAGTTGTAAGCCTCTGTTTAAATCACTGAACTTGCTAACACTACCTTGTCTGTACATCTTCGAGCTTTGTATGTTTGTCAAAAGAAATAAGTATCTGTTCCCAGACAAAATAGTAACATTCTCGACAAGATATCCCCACCGCTTACACAGTCAGACTCATAGCACCACAAGCTTTGCTAGGAATAGTTATAATATGTGCATCAAAGTTTTTAACCATCTACCTGATCATGTGAAAACTCTTCCAATCACTATATTTAAGAAATGGCTCTATAATTTACTGGTAACTCATTGCTTTTACGACATCAAAGAATTTATTGAATTTAAATTTTAATATTTTATTGATAATTTATTGACATTGTTTATTATTATTGTAAATTGTTGTACTGACTATTTTTGACATGTGTTCTTATATTATTATTATTTTGTTGTTATCTTGACGCCTTGTTTTTGAATTAATTTACTAGATGTTTTAGAATTTATTGTAATAATATGTAGAATGATGAAAAAAAAATGATATTTTGTGTTTGCATGCCAACATAGGTGCTGCACGCTTGACCAATTTATATACATATTATATGACCATCATTTGTACCGTGTCGCTAGCAAATAAAGTATATTTGATTTGATTTTGATTTTGATTTGGCGTTTATAACGCGAGGTTAGAATTGCAACTTATTCTCCATGATAATTTTTGCACTCCAATCCCGAGGGTGTGATCAGATTCCTTTCGCTCCAACTGTACTCAATTAAAAGCTGAATGTACACGGAAGTTTTTAAGTGCATATTTTACACGCTCGCTATCGGCAACTGCAGACGACAGTCACATATTTCCGGAATCCGACAGATAGGTCTCGATTTTCCGATTTTCCAACTTCCTGATTTTTCCGGTTATTAATAAAATGTCGACGGGAAATCGATAAAATGATTTATCGGCCGGTCCGAGCGGAATTAAGGCGGTTCTCACACGGAACGCTTGATTGTCCGGTGTTTACCTGTTTCGGTTATTAGTTGAAAAGAATTTGTGAAATCCCAAGACTTTGGTTTCTACATGCTGACCTCCAAACTTCAATTTGAAGATGGCACCCCATGATGATGATGATGATGATGATGAAATCCTATACAAAATCCAGATCCGCACACACACGTCACCGCATCAAATTTGCGGCAAAATTGTCGCATGTTGTCATTTTCTTGGTGACTATTACGAACTGCAATATTCGCTTAAAGCGGTTCTCACACATACTGCATGTTTCCCGTGTTCTGTAGTTCGAAAGGCATTTAAAAACCGCTAGCACACGACACTGAATTACGTCTGTCACAAGCTGTCATTAGCATGGTGGCTGTCACAAACCACTATAACGTCCGGTACGTGTGCGATTCACCTTGACGAGACAGGTTCCATGACAGGTTTCAATGAACTATTTTAGCAGGGGAAAATTGGCTCAATTTGTGTGCGAGATGGCGAAATGATGCGTCAGATGAATTGACATGGGTATGTGACGTCACGGTGGAATGACAATTACGTCAGCATTACGTGACAGCGCACGAAGGAGGACCTCGTGATTGTATTTAATTCAATCTTTCTTGCTGTGCTGGTACAGTGTTAACAAGCCTAAAAACTAAGTTACTCGTAACTAGGATCTCCCGATAAACTTCAACGAAGTTTGGGAGGATATGCATAAATGTATTTGAAAAACTTCTTCATGGATAAATAAATTTAAAAAAAAACTGATGTTATCGCCACATTACACTAAAAGGCACAGGGAAAGAAATAATGCCCGGTATATAGGGTAAAATTAACTTTTGGATGATACTTCTTCGACACCGAGTCCAACGACCCGATGATACTGAAAACCCAGGTTGGGCTGGGGATAGGGAACAACTTGCAACTTTGGTGTGGTATGGGATCTACCTCCTAGCGGTCCACCCCGGGCAACGGCAACACAGGCTTGCCTGTGGATAAGTCCGGCTGAACGATCCCACTAAGCGGTGGAAGGCTCGCGACCACCATCCCACCGAAGTCTGGCGCCAAGTAGCCACCTGCGTTCCGTCAGTGTGTGGTAGTGCCAGTAGTGCCTCAACAGGCTTCTTCTGGGTTAGCTCGCTCTATCTTAGACTCTGTCTCTGTCCTATGACCTAGACTAGAGTCAAGAGCATTAGGAACATAGGTCAAAAAACAAAAAAAAAAAAACTGAGCTTCCAAAGTAACTCTAATCAGCTGATTTCCCGAGGCACATATTGTAAATTAGGTACATTGTGTAAATTAGGTCCATTTTTTGAATTAATTTATTAGGACCCTTTAAACCCTGGGGCATTTGCAGAAACTAACACAATAGCTGTTAGTGCAGCCGTGCGTTCCGCCTCTATCCGTGTTAACATGTTCACTGCGAATGTTCACTATGATAATGTTCCGGCTTGTGTTTATCATCTCACATTTTAGACGAAATTTCACCAAATGGGCTCAATGTGTTAGGCTAAGGCTGGTTTTAAACGTGAGAATACAGAAAAAAAAATTCACACAAGTATATAATATAGCGCCAATAATGTGGCGCAGTGATAGTGCCACTGCCTGCGGCGCAAAGTTTTCGGGTTCCAATCTCGGTGGGGCACTCACAAAGTTGATATTTATCACTTTGTAAATTCGTTCCTAGTTTGGTTAGGACATTGCAGGGTGAGCCACCTAATTGTTTGAAAGGAAAGATGGTTTCGTGCTTCGGAGGGCACGTTAAGCCGTCGGCCCCGGTTGCTGTCTATGATAACTTAGACGGCGGTCGTTACATAACCATGTCAGAGGCCTACTACTAGCAGTAGGCGGTTGAAAAACTCTGAAAACACGATGAGATCTTGCCGTATTACAGCTACCTAGACACAATGCGCCTTTTAAATTCTGACGGGTTATAATGTCAAGTCAGCGTTGGGTCTTAAGCCCACGTCGCACACAAAATACTCGATTGACTTTAAAAAGCTAATACTAGTTTCCTTTAAGTTGACTTTGCTACATTCCCAACTTGTCAATGTCTTATCTTGTCCACTTCCCTGCCTCGCCCATTTCCTACCCCCTCATTAATATGTCAATCTTTAAAATATATGTCAATCTTTAAAATATATATTTTTTAGTAAAAACTGTTTCATGAACTGGAACTAACTGAAAAATACCATCCCTAACACCTATTTAGGTCACCTAGTTCACACATATACATACATATTTCACGCATATTTCCTTTGCGGGGTAGGCAGAGCTTAGACTGTCGTAAAATCGGACATTTACGCCGCGTCAGACAAATATTTGCGGGTCATTTAGATAATTACATAACACTATAAGTTGTCAGCCTATATCGCCTTAATTCCAGTTCACATACAATTCTCGAGTCTCTACCTCGCTTCTTACGATACCTAACTATACTGTAACAACATTTTACTAGCGCCGTGCGGCTGTTAGAGCAATGCGTCGCGGTTTGGCTTCACGACAAATCGGGAGACAAATCACCTGTATATCCTGAATACTGTATGACGAATATTCTGCGCAACTTCCCTGAATGACCTCATCTATTGTACTTTATAATCTTCTTCTTTTTTTTCATGTGGGCCGCTGAGCCGACCCGATGATCCCTGGTGTCAGAGTTTTTCAACCGAATTCTACTGGTAGGACTCTGACATGTAGGCTGTCATAGACAGCTACCGAGACCGCCGGTTTAACGTGCACTCGGAAGTGCAGAACCATTTTTCTTTCGTACACTTAAGTGGTTCAGCCTGCAATGTCCTAACCAGACTGGGAAAATTGATAATATAAATTTTGTGAGTACCGGGAATCGAACCCGGAACCTTTGCGCCGCAGGCAGTCGCATTACCACTGCACCACATCGGCCGTTTACAATAAAAACAGGCTTTGGTGGACACTGAAAATATACTTTTGCTACGAAAATGACTACGAACTTCTACGACGTAGCAAACTTCGTAGTTTATTACGTACACAGTATTTTGCTACATTATCTAAACTTACATATGGTTTACCTTTCAATCACAGACCACCGAATCGTCATAACAGCGCGAGCTAATTCTTTAGTCTGTCTTCTCAACCAATGGCCAGTAATATTTAACACTATGGAATACGGACTTCGCCTTTCTGTTTTTAATATTAGACCATTTTGAGACTTCGATACTTTAAAACATACATTTACGAACATTTCAAACCAAAAATATATCCAAGAATTGTGTTTTCTCATCGTACAATCTTCACCAAATTTGAAGATAGTGCACCTTATTTTAATCAGGTCTAAGGATACCAAAAGCAGCATGATGTAGCGATGTACCAGGCAGGCGTTCACGCGGTTTGGCTTGATGACAAATCGCGGCATAAATTGTGCCATGGTTTCACCTGCATAGTGCCATGTGGCGAAGCTATGCTGCACTCCAACCCTCGTAGGTACAAGTGTTGTACTGAGAATATCGATAAAATGAGGCTTGATGACACATCGCAGCACCAATAAGTGTCATGTGGCGAAGCTATGCTGCACTCCAACCCTCCTAAGTATTAGTGTTGTATTGGGAATATCGATAAAATGAGGCTTGATGACAAATCGCGGCATAAATTGTGCCGTGGTTGCACCTGCATAGTGCCATGTGGCCTCGCTATGCTGCTCTCCTACCCTCGTAGTAACTAGTGTTGTACTGAGAATATCGATAAAATGAGGCTTGATGACGGATTACAATGAGGAATATCCAAAGGAACATGAGGATCCGCGATTTTTGGTTGTTTCCGAGTTATTCCATTTTTATGATGATTTGTACTTTCTATCGAAAAAATAAATAAAAAAAGGCCTGTTTTTCCTAAACAACTTTAAAAGTTGAATCTCTCGGAAACTACTTAAAATCGCGGAAAAATCTTAGGAGTGCTTCGTATGCCCCACAGAATAAGACATAAAAAATTTTCACACTTTGCCCTTCTACCTTCTAGATTGTGTTGCACAATTAATATCGATTATGAGACGTTCCTTAAACAACTACGTCTCAGGAGCCTGATACTAGAAGCAGACGGGAATATTAGTAGATCTTTGTAGCCCGCCGCCGAGATGACTTTACCGCGACTTTTCTTACAGTTTCATTTGCTGTAGTTCTTTGACGCATTGTGTGGGCACAGTGAAAACCTTTTCTTCTGTAAAAGAAAATCGGCAATGAAACAAGGAGTGCTCAACCATAAAATCGGCACACAGAACGAAGCGGCCAAACGTGTAATCGGCAAACAATGACAAAGCAAAAGATTCATTCGGTGAATCGTGACACGGTGTAACCTGTGTTGACATACAATCACATCGGTGAAACGAATATTGGAGAGCCACTGAGTTGTCATACATACATAAATCACGCCTCTCTCCCGGGGGGGAAGGCAGAGACTACTTCTTTCCACAAACTACGAACCTTGCATACTTCTCTCAACCTCCTCTACATTCATACATCTATTCATACACGCCCGTCGGTTATCAGATGTAAATATAGCTGAAAATCAGCAATTTAGCTTCTTGGCAAATAAGACGCTGAGATATAGCCATTTTGCGCTGCTACAGCATACAGACATACTTTTGTGTCGGGGCTGCGTCCCCAATGTATAGTTTATAATATAGTAGTAAGTTTTATTGTTTAACAATAATTATGTTTGTATGACTGTAGAACAAAATAAACGTTTATTTTATTCTATTCTATTCTAAATAATAAATGGTAATTTATTCCATCGAAGGTTTTTTTCGGGTAGGCAGACCGCTAAAATCCTTAAAAAACTTAAATGTTAGCCACGTCTGACAAACGTTTGAAGGTCATCCATAAAATTGTGTATCACCATAGTGACAGGTTTTCAACCTATCGCCTCAAATTGCAATACACATGTTACCCTCGAGTGCCATAGTCGCCTCAATTATTTCTATCGATAAACACACATCACTATTAAGTACTAGGCTTGCATAAGGCTACATCAGTCAGCGTTAGGTCATGTTGGAACAGTCGTATTTGCTTAACTGCCTGCGCCTCTAATGCATAGAAATGAGCACCTGCAAAGCCTTTAAGCCCAGATTAGTAATTAACAGTACCTTAAATTAATAGAATTACTTACATATCAGATTTTGTCAATTTATTTTTACGATTCATACAATTTCAAAAATAAGTAATAATAAACATAACTATGTAGCCTTCATGCCTAATTATCGCACAACATATTCATACGAAATAAGCATTTTTATACCCTTACACTCTCTAGCTTTATAAATATCATAATTTAACGATTCATACAATTATAAAAAAGTACTAATTTACACTTATACCTACAGGTTACTCATAGAATAACCAGACAAGTCATAAAAAAACTGTGCCTACCTAAAGTATTAAGCACATAACATTTTCTTACAAAATAAACATTTTTTAACCCTTACACTGTCTAGTTCTATGAACAATTTATTTTTACGATCCATATATTACAAAAATAAGTACGAATATACATTTACACAAGTAATTTATAAAACAAATTAGCTAAAAATATTTCAAATGGTACGCAAGTTTCATTAGGGTTTTTAACGCACCGTAATCTTTGACCGTAATGCATACGTCTGTCAGACGAAATGAAAAATACAAATTCCGATCATATTCATATTTAAACACGTCTACCTTATATCACATAGTATTTTACGGCTGTTGACGCGTGATAGGCGTGATATGTATATGTATGTATGTAACGCTCTGCCTACCCAGCAAAGGATAAAAACGTGATATGTGTATGTATGTAAAGTGACTTACTACACCCTGTATACCTTTTAAGAGTCGCATGCTAGATTACTTCGCGAGGAAATAAATGTAAGTCTTAAATCATGGAGTAATCTCCTGCGCGCCAAGCATTATAGCCCAGTATGGCTAGCATCTCATGATTCAAAAATATTAGAGTCGTTCTTTCTATTTCATGTGGGACACCGAGTCGTCCAACGACCCGATGAACCCTGGTGTCGAGAGATTTTTAACCGCCTACAACTAGTAGTAGGCCTCTGACATTATTGTGTAACGACCGCGATCAAAGTAATCATAGACAACAACCGGGATCGACGGCTTAACGTGCCCTCCGAAGCCCGAACCCTTTTTTCTTTTTCGGACAATCAGGTGGTTCAGCCTACAATGTCCTTCCCAGATTGGGAACAAATTTACAAAGTGATAAATATCAACTTTGTGAGTGCCCCACCTAGAATCGAACCCGGAACCTTTGTGTCGCAGGAAGTCGCACTACCACTACTGTGCCACATCGGCCGTCAAGAGTATTCGTCGTTTATTTTTGGCTTGTAGTTTCTGGACCATTGGCCGAACATAGTTTATTTTTTGCGTTATTTTAGGTGTATGTTAACATACTTTCGTATGCAGTGGATAAAAACAACTCAAACTGGGTTTTTACGCCGTGTAAATGTCAGAGACATAACTGGTATATTTTATAATATTGATTTAATTAAAGACACCTACATTTTTATTTATTAATTGAGCAACCATACATTAAATCGTAAATTTATGCAAATATCACGCCTATAATCCCTTGCGGTGTAGGCAGAGCCCAAATGGCCGCAAAAAAACGGACGTTTCCGCCAAGTCTGACAAATATTTGAGGGTCATGCGGAAAATTGTGTCGCCATAGTGACATTTTGTCAGCCCATTGCCTAAAATTGCAATACACACCCTCGAGGCCCTTAGTCGCCTCTTACGACTCTCAAGGGAAAGAAATGGGGTTATGCTATTCTAAGCCGGTATCACACGGTATAAAATTTAAGCATGAGTTAAAAATGAAACAAAATGTAATATTATGTGCATAAACTCAGAGAGAGAAAACACAAATCAAACCAAAAATACGCACTTTGGAATTTTTGAAAATTATGCCCTCAAATAATGCCAGCTGTACTGGACTACTATGGTTACTACTGAGACTAGTTTGCTCATACCATGTTTAGTTTTGTGCACTTAATAGAATTGTGTCCCTGGCTTTGTTGGTATTAATGGACATATTTTCTTGGTCTGTTTATGGGGGATGATATTATTTTTATGCATCTAATGTAAATTGGATACGCTTGTTGTTTAGATATTTTCTTTATTTCACACAATATGCGACAAAAATTGTTCAAACTAAAACTTACGGCACAAAATGTGCAGCAAATATTTCGCGTAATGACAAGGATCTTTATCCCTATCTATCCCTGTCACACTTAGGCAAATTTCATATTTCTGTCTTGTCTCAGATGACACTTGTCAATTGTCTTGTCTTGTTTTTTTTACATTTTGTCTTGAACATTTTCGTTTGAACAATTTTTGTTGCATTGTGTGCATACATTAGGCCCGTGCCTTATTGTATCAGCAATGATTAGGATAATACCTTAACCCATCCTAAGCCTCTTTCCTTATCGCACTAAAACACTGACACATACAACACAATGAACATATCAGGTTGTCAACATTGCCCTGTCCGGGTTAAGCTGTCATTGTGGTGCGGGTGGTGGAGTCTAGCTTGCCTACCGATAGGATCGTGGGTTCGTTCCTCACTTGACGCACATGTGTGATGTTCTTTTTTCTTTATTTATTATTTTTTTATTGAAGCGTCAACGCTGCGTCGAGCGGGCAAGCGTCACACAGCGCTGCTCTTGTATTAACACGTTCGACCGCGGTACCCGGGCCCCCCATGCTCACGCAAAAGCACTATTTTTTTCCATACAAATTCCAGCGACGGTGAATGCAGTACTGTCATCAATCATCCATCAAAATCACCTGCTTTCGTCACCAACGGGTATATCCGTAGTGCGGGAGTACCCGTACTGTCATATTCCAATAAATTCTGAGTGGCTATCTGTGTCAGTACGGCAAATGCAGTTGTGATTTTTTTCAATGAATTGTGCAACCAAATACATATATTGTTACAAAATAGCTATATTTTGTTTATAATCAACACACTATTAGCAATATTTATGCTTACCTTTAATTATTTAGTTTATATATTATATATTATTTAGTGGCTATCTGTGTCAGTACGGCATATGTAGTAGTGATTTTTTTCAATGAATTGTGCAACCAAATACATATATTGTTACAAAATAGCTATATTTTGTTTATAATCAACACACTATTAGCAATATTTATGCTTACCTTTAATTATTTAGTTTATATATTATATATTATTTAGGGGGCTATCTGTGTCAGTATGGCATATGTAGTAGTGATTTTGTTCAATGAATTGTGCAACCAAATACATATATTGTTACAAAATTGCTATATTTTGTTTATAATCAACACACTATTAGCAATATTTATGCTTACCTTTAATTATTTAGTGCAAAAATTTTGGCGCGAAACACGCGCGGCATCCAGCCGCCGTCCGTTGCGCTCAGCGAAGCACTGACCCCCGCGCCCCACTAACGACCGAACAAGGACAGCGGGTATTCCCGTACTGTCAATATAAGGAGACCCGTTTGTCTGTGTGCGTGACCTTCATACATTGACATATATTTCTGTGTAAATGTGACAGAGGTATTTCGTCTTTACTTCAAAGGATGACAGTTGATTTTCTCCCCATACAATTTACACGGATTTTGCACTGCATTCACCGTTGTGTCTTTATCGATGCTATAAAAAACCCGGGCTACGCCGTACTGTCGTTAACGCAAACTAGGCTAAAACGGCGTACACCGTTACCGCCGCCGAACGTGTTAAGTTGTATTGCCAATCTAGCCAGCGCGCGGCCAGCCCGCGCGTGCAGCCCGCTCAAAGCAGCGTTAGCGCTAAAATTTGAATTTCAAGATTTTTGTTGAGTATCTTATTTTATGTACGGTATTGTTATCACAATAAAACACTGACTCGTACACTTAATAATAACACTTCACCTGTATATCTCCTAAAAAGTACCTGACCCGCAAGGGATTATAGGCGTGATATATAGGGTGTTTACTAGTGACCGACAGCAAAATCACAAGACAGGCAGGTGATAAGGAACAACTTTCCCCAAGAAACATAGGTTGAAATACACTAACAATATTTTGAGTTTCCATTGTTACTCAAATCCATTTCCACGGGAACCCCCGTATTTCGACTTATGTTCCTTAGGTTCAAGTATGTTTCTTATAACCACCCCTCCTGAGTTTTCGCCATCATCGGTCACTACCTCTTGCAAAATTTCACCCTATTATGTATGTAAGTATGTATGTACTGGTTCTCAACATAGTCATGCTATATAATCGTGATATTATATGTATCTATGTACATCTGGTTCTCAACACAGCCATGCCTGGGCCGTCTACATTGATATTCAAAGCTTTGCGGCTGTCATCTGACGCGCGAGGTGGCGTCGGCGTTGGTAATTCGAACATTAATCACGGGACCGCGGCCGCCATGTGCACTGCGCGTACTGCATCGTAAACAGACCGTCTTTTACAATGTGCGATACAATTGTTAATTTTAGAAAGCTGTACAACAGTGCTGAAAGCGTAGCGGATAGCACATCTGCCTACGATGCTGAGGAGTAGTGGTTCGATCCCCACATGACACAAATATTTTATTTCTTAAATTGATTTAGAATGTTTCTAATATTTGTGTCCAAGCGTTGGTAATTCTATCATGAATCACGGGACCACGGCTGTTGTAAACAGACCGCCCTTTACAATGTGCGATACAATTGTTAATTTTAGAAATCTGTACAACAGTGCTGATAGCGCAGCGGATAGCACATCTGCCTTTAACGCTGAGGATTAATGGTTCGATCCCGACATAACACAAATATTTTATTACTCAAATTCAATTTATAAAGAGCATGGAACCAAACTGGTATACCTATTGTTGGAGATATTGGAAAAAACTCATTTCGGCGGCCAGAGTTGAAACATGTGCGAATCGATAGAACATAAAAATACAAACAGGAAATACTCTTTGTGTCGTAAGTGATACGGTTTCGGAGAAAATGAGGGCCGAAGTATTTTTTTTAATTAAAAATATTTTTTTACTTTTTATTAACTCAAAATGTTAAGGCAAGCATATAAAACTTCTAATTTGTAAAAAAGGGTTTTAAAATAATACATTACTATTAAAACCAAAGTAATTAAATTAAACTCGAGCCATTTTTGCAGGCTCCATTTCATTTTCAGGTGTTATATCCATAGTAGAAGAGATGTTAACAAAGGAAAATGAACCTTATTCCATAGCATTAGCATGGATCTGACACCTGTCAAATCGGGCCTATAAAAATGGCTCGAGTTACTGTGAAATCGATCATAGAACATTGTGGGTGATCTCTCTCTTCTCGTGTGGGACACCGAGTCGTCCAACGACCCGATGAAGATGAAAGAGAGACTATATATTATAGACGTCTGTCAAAGTAAAAAAAAAAACAAAAAGGCCTTCGTAATACAATGAGGGAAATATCCGAAAAGCCGTGAAAAGAAGATACTTTGATTAGACAACATTAGAATGGTAAAAAGTAAAGACCATAACATAAACAATACCTACATAGCTGTTCGATCGGTACTCGGTAAGGATTAAAATTCGTGAATGCAAAAAAAATGCAGGTGGTAGCGGAAATACAGCGGAAATAACTCACATGCAATCTCGAAACCATTGACCATGACGAGCATTTTGCTATCGGAGTACCATCAAAATCCCACCCGGGTGTAAAAGATATTACTTGACTTACTAGTGTGAGCCCCCATTTAAACATTATATTATACATGTGGGATATATTTCCCACAATCTGTCAATTTGTTTGAAAATCCCTCTTACTAACTCACTTGCCAATCTCGAAACCATTGACCATGACGAGCATTTTGCTGTCGGAGTACTATCAAAATCCCACCCGGGTGTAAAAGATATTACTTGACTTACTTTTTCACAGCTTTTCGGATATTTCCCTCATTGTATTACGAAGGCCTTTTTGTTTTTTTTTTCTACTTTCTGTCTATATAGTCTCTCTATCACCCACAATGTTCTGCGATCGATTTCACAGTCACAAAATCTCCCATTTATCAGGGGTTATGTTGTTATATCATAGAAACTCGAGCCATTTTTATAGGCCCGATTTGACAGGTGTCAGATCCATGCTAATGCTATGGAATAAGGTTCATTTTCCTTTGTTAACATCTCTTCTACTATGGATATAACACCTGAAAATGAAATGGAGCCTGCAAAAATGGCTCGAGTTTAATTTAATTACTTTGGTTTTAATAGTAATGTATTATTTTAAAACCCTTTTTTACAAATTAGAAGTTTTATATGCTTGCCTTAACATTTTGAGTTAATAAAAAGTAAAAAAAATATTTTTAATTAAAAAAAACTTCGGCCCTCATTTACTCCGAAACCGTATCACTAACGACATTTTACCAAGGAGTATTTCCTGTTTGTATTTTTATGTTCTATCGATTCGCACATGTTTCATCTCTGGCCGCCAAAATTTGTTTTTTTGTCATCGCGAATTGTAGGTATACCAGGCTTCATACTAAAATGTCCCATGCTCTTTTCAAATATTTTTGTCCAAGCGGCCGCCATGTGCACTGCGCGTACCGCATTGTAAACAGACCACCCTTTACAATATGCGATACTTTCACGATACATACTATACGACTTACTATACCACAGTATAATTAATAGTACTAGCGTACAGTATGGTCACTCCCTGCCTCCCCCTACAAGCGCCGCCCACCCGCGCTCGGAGGACGCTCAGACACCGGCTAGCAAGGACGCGACGACGAAGGTCATTTCATACTGCCGCACATTGCATTCCCGATTCGCGAACGCAAAATGCCGGCAACCCTGACATGTTGTCTCACACACACAAGCATGGTCCGCGTTCACCTACGCGAGCTTAGACTGTGTGCGTAGCAACGCGTTTGTTTCATACATTTGAGCGCCAGTGTCCGAGGTGTGACTATACTATACTATAATTATCATGTGTATATTCCAATACACTATGGTTAATTTTGCACTCACTGTGCTATGAAAAATGTACGTCTATTTTTACATTAGTTGAGGCGCGTACTGTATTGTACACAGAACATCCTTTACAATACGATATAATTTTGTATTTCTACTTCATTTTTCTTTTTCGTATGATGAAAGCAGATTCGAGTTTCACATTCCTACTGAACAGATTTACGAAATTTTATTTTTTCTGGAGACCATTATGAATACACTACGGTCAACATATCGCCTTGACATGGATTCTAAAATAGTAGGAAGAATCAGAAAATAGATTTCTGAAAATCATAGAAAACTGTCTAATACGACTGAAAGTATCGCTCAGTCTAAAAAACTCTTTCCAAGTGGTAAACAACGAACATTTTTCACCACTGCATGCATAGTTTACGTTGGAAATATTAGCCTGAAAAATGTTGCTCAGTTATTTATTTGAGTGTTCGTAGGGATAAGATTAAAAATGGCTAGGAATTAGTGCCCACTTCTGTTTTCTGCCACTGCCTGCTAAGAGGATTTACTTTGCACTTTAATTAGTTTGGAATACTAGAGCTTGTTTTTTAGGGTTCACTACCCAAAGGGTCAAAAAGGTCAAAAACCCTATAACTGAGACTCGGCTGCTTGTCTGTCTGCCACCATGCTGTATCTCATTAATTATGTTGGTGGTAATTTTCATATATTGATGTATTTCCGTTGTTGCTATAATAAATACAAAAAAAGAGTATAAAAATGTGCTCCATAATAAAAACACCTACGTAAAAAAATGTTTTAAATATCTTAATTTTATCGACCTACATGAATAATTAGAGAGTTGATATTCTCACAAAACATGAATTAATGTTGCCGTTTCAGCAAAAAATTCAGAATAAAATAATTATTTTGGGGGCTCTGGCTCCCATACATTTTTTACCGTATCTATGGAAGATGGTGCGTTACATGCGCGAGACTGACTCGCACTTCACCAAATATTTATCATCTAAGGAAAACATTGCGTTTTATTATTCCCATAAATTGCTGCAGTCCTTTATTTAAGTACTTCAGGATTTTCTATTCTTTGTTCACTTTAACGTAGTCAACTGTTAAGGGCGGGCCGTGAGAAATATGGGTATTTTTGGATGCACGCAATTTTGTTGATGAATACGATAAACACTTTATTTTTATGTGTAATGATTTTACATTATATTATCTAGATTTTTGTCGCAGGAAAATACGATTAAAGAAAGTTTGCTCGATAGATTTATTTTTCAAAGTTTAGTCTATTTTCACACTTTTTTGCGTTTTGTATTGCAATCTTAAGAACATAACACATTATTTTTTGCGAATACGATACGTCTTGTAAATTACTAGATTTTTGTCGTTAATTTTCTTGATTACTTGTTTATGTGGCGAGAAATTTCCAAAACATTGAAAAATTGGCTAACCTTGTGATTCCGCTCTGTTCTCACACACGGGATTTGCCATTAGTGGGAAAGGGACGTTTAAAAGTTCGAGGCATGCCCTTAATAGTGAGAATTAATAGCTATTTATTATTCAACAATATACCCTTAGGTTTTATGTTAAGCTGTCAGTTATTGAGAAGAAGGTTTAGGAGGAGTGATGACGAGAACAGTAGGCCGAATGAAGAGGTTAATGTGAGGAAAAGGATAGCTACTACCCGCCTGGTCGGAAGTTGTGACCAGGGGAACGACTGTTCCAACCGGACATGTTTAGAAGTTATATATATATAACGATCGGGCGAATAACCTATACCGCGTTTTAGGACTTGTATGTGAAGCGCATGCGCGCTGCCACAAAGATTTAAATAAGTACAAAATAATACATTCATTACCAGGACACTTTAAGTCAAAATACTGATTAAGGGCTTCATAAAATTCATGTACAAAGGATTCAGAAATATGACCTAACAGACTCGTTTCTTACTATCATACAGACATTTAACTACACTGGAAAACTACCTGAAATGTAGAGAAGATCGATTGTGACAACAATATTCAAAAAAGGCAATAAGTTGGATTCATCAAACTACAGACCCATAAGCTTGACTATCATAATTTATGCTAAGCAATCACTGACCTCTAATATAGTCTAAAGGTCAGTGCAAGCAATGGAAGAGATTATAGTTGGCCACATGAGGCACTTTCTAGCCGAGCATGGAATTATCAATGACCAGCTGCATGGATTTTTTCCCCATCGCTCCACGATCTCCAATTTACTGTCATGCTTATCTTCTTATTCCTAATTTCAATAATGAAAAACCAGTTGATATAAGTAGTTAGCCGTGATTAAGAATAAACGTATGACAAATTACAAACAACAAGACGGTTTATGAAACTGAATCACATCGGCATACGAGGAAAATTGCTACAGTGGATTGAGGTGTTTCTGCGTGAAAGAACGTTTCGCGTGTGAGTGGGTGACACAAAAATCCTGTTACTGAAAAAAAAATTGTGGAGTACCGCAGGGTCCTGTTTTGGCCCTAATTTGTACAAAATGTTTACCCCTGACATGTGAAATATTAGCACATATGCTTACCAAAACATTTGCAAACTGTCTTATGAATTACGCCAAACTGCAATAGGACTTACGACACCATTGCGAACTGGTCCAAGGAATATCTTATCAACTCCAATGCAGAAAAATGCACTGTCCTCCATATAGGATGATAAATCCCTTGTTTTTCATACCAACTGAATAGTATTCAACTCAAAGCAAAGAAAATACAAGTTGATTTAATAGTAACCATAACATAAAACTTGAAATGGGAAGAACATATCACAGACATGACCAAGTAAGCTATGAGTTTAGTATACCTGTAAGAAAAGCATTTGGGATACTCACACCAGACATGAAAATAAAAACTCTACGACATAATACATTCTTCTTTATTTTGCGTGTTTGACCAATATAGAGTATTCAGTTCAAGTTTGTTAAGGATATTGTCTTACTTTAAAAGGTCCAGCGCAGTTGCACTAAGGTATCCGGGAAATTAAAGAAACAAACAACGTTTGGAGTTGCTGAAACTAAGCACACTACAAGCAAGAAGAGGGCGCAGAGATTTGATAGAGACCTACAAGATCCTACACGGACACTACGACCTCAAAGGTTTTGATGCCTTCTTTAATATTACCGGTCTACAGAGGGATAGCCTTAGATTCTCGTACAATGTTTTGGTAGACATATAGTTTTAGCTTGTACATTTTAAAATAATTATGAAACGGAATTTTCAATTTTGAAAAAGCTACTAACAAAAAATATCCCTTGCGGGGTAGGCAGAACGTAAACATTTGAGGGTCACTCAGAAAATTGTGTATCGCCATAGTGAAAGCTTGTCAGCCTATCGCCTATAATTGCATGTAACTCTCGAGTATCTTAGTCACCTCTTACAACACGCACGGAAAAGAAATGGCATGCTGCTATTTCTAAGCCGACATCACCGTTATCATCATATTTAATAATAATAATTTATAAATTTACGTAATATATTTTTAATGTGACAATAATTTTTACTGCTAAAAATATAAAAGACATGCAATTGAATAATTAAAAAGAGCTGGGAGCTTATTCCTGTCACGTTTTGGTGTTAACCGGTAAGAAGTTAAATTACTTTAACCTAGACACAACTTTGAAGTATAAACTTATATTATAACGACTAGACAGACAGTCTTCTAATTGATAATGCATTGTGTTGGCGGGTCTAGTTCCAACCACAGACAAGTTTTTACACGGATTGTAAAAAAAAATATTGGTAATAATTATTGTAGTCAATAATAGTATACCATCAGTTACAACGCTTCACACATAGGCGGTTCGCTCACTTATCATCATTTCGTTCCGTTTTTTTAACGCCACATAACGCATGCGTCTGTCAGATGAACGGAAATTGCAAATTCCAATCTTATTACCATACTATACAAACGATTTGACAGACGACGTCTTTGTTACGCACCGTAAAACCCGCCGTAACCGTTTTTTAATGGAATAAGATCGTAATTCGCAATTTCCTTTCGCCTGACAGACGCATGCTTTACGATGCGTTAAAAAAACGGAACGACGCGACGACAAGGGAGCAAAGCGCTTCAAACATACATTTAAATTATTATGATTGTACTTTTTAGGGAGGCAACTTACCTGATGCGTGTTATTCAGTTGCAAGATGTCCTATAGTTTGGGATAATACTTATTTGTGCGAAATTATTTTCAACTCACAATTTATAGTAATGACTCATTACAATATGCAATTTTAAGCGATGGGCTGACAACCTGTCGCTATGAACAATTTTCTGAATGACTCTCAAATGTTTGTCAGACGTGGCATTAATGTTCGTTGTTTTACGACCTATTTAATTATGCTCTTCTTACTCCGCATGGGATAAAGGCATGATATATGTAACAACTATTATACTACATTTTTAAATCTGAATTTTCAACACAGCCTACAAAAAGAAAAATCTCAAATAGACTGAATTCGAACTCGCAAAATATTCCAGTATCGCAAAGTCATTAACGACACAGTTGTATCGAGGGCCACTCGCAGACATTGTAGCCAGTTCGATTCTGTAGCAGAACACTAAAATGCACTTAAAATCTACTCTCGATGTGATTTCAGTGGAGGACCATAAACTTGCACGTGAGCGGGCTATTCTGAAATCACTTCTATTGTTAAAGTAATTTTAGTCATTTTTCATTATACTATTCATAGTTATATTTTAAATACAATACAATACAATACAATATACTTTATTGCACAAAAGAAACATATTAAAAACAAAAGGTGGATTAATAATAAAAATTGTACAATTGGCGGCCTTATTGCTCAGGTAGCAATATCTTCCAGGCAACCAGGTAGTAAGGAGTAAGCTTTTAAAAAATAGTTGATGCGGGATAGTGCAACTAATATATATATATTACTTACATCTAATTATAGTATACCAATAAATTGCAATATAAATATAAAATTTAATAATTATAAATAAATACATAAAACTATATATACATATCATATATATATATATATATATATATATATACATAATTTTTATTTAATATTTTAATTAATTTAAACAGGTTTTTACCGACGGATTATTATTACTTTTACCTGCGATATTTTGACCCTGCAAGCGTCTTAATTAGGGGTGAACTGGTGGAGTTGCGGGTGGATGCTAGCACCATAACAAACATAAAAGATAATCATATCTAAATCTTAGGGACTCGAGGGGGTGTATTGCAATTTTAGGCGACGGGCTGACAACCTGTCACTACAGTGATACACAGTTATCTGATTGACCCTTAAATTTTTGTCAGACGTGGTGTTAATATCCGTTGAACGGCCGTTAACGCTCTGCCTACCCCGTAAGTGATATAGGCGTGATTTATGTATGTATGTATGTATATCTAAACATATCATAAACATATCGGTCTACCCTTATTCTCTTCGTTTTTATAATATTTTCGAATAGTGTCAGATTCAAGATTAAACTGTTAACCGATCTGAAAGAAGTTTTTTGGGATGTATATAATTATGAACTATTTGGAAATAGAAATCAAAATATTCACGTTTAAGTGCTAGTTAAAGGTGTCACTACACGGTAAGTTAGCTGGAAGACACTTACGTCACATGCAGCTTGAAACTTATTTAACTTATGTTGCCTTAACGGTTGATTCAATTATTTTTGACGAGTTAGATAATGCTGTTATTGTTACATTTTGGCTACGATAAAATTCGGCAACTAAGTAAGACATTGGATTGGTCATTAAAGCTAACATTAGATGTTTCTGATTTTCAGTTACAGTAAAATAATCGAATAATAATAATAGAATAAGTTTTCTTGAAAAAATTACACGAGTTGTAGGTAGATACGTCAACAAAAATTTTTTATCTTTCTTAGTAAAAAAGAAACGGTTCTTTCTTATAGAACCGTTCTAGAATATACCTATTTCTGCACGTGATCGCATCCTCGCCAACATTTTTCATCCGTAGATTGCAGTGCATTACGTGGCCATCTTAGCCCACTTCCACTCCAGGTTACCGTAAAGACATATTACCATCTTCTCTTCAAGTGATTTAGCTAAGGATATTTATTTCAACCAGCTTAAGTTCTTGGTTGAAAACGGCAGATAATTCGAAAGTTTTCAGCGGGAAAAATGGTAGAAGATTTGACGAAAATTACAAGGAAAATCTGGAAGGCTCGGTTTGCAATTCGGATAGTGTGATTCTTTGTCGAATGTTTTCTTGTATAAAATCAAATTGCGGCGTTTTCTCCACTTTTCGTCCGTCACTGCATATTTATAACGCATGCGTCTGTTAGACGAAAGGAAGGAGAAAAAGGATTTGGAACTAATTCCCATACAATTACGGCTACGGAGGTCTTTCGTAAAATTGTGTATCCCCATAGTGCCAGGTTACAAGCCCATCGCCTAAAATTTAAATATACGTGTAACCCTCGACACTCTTACGGCACCCACGGATAAGAAATATATATACCTTATTCTAAGCTGACATCACACGGCAATTACAACTTACTGTTAATACTTATAGGTCTACTTTTGCACAATGTCTTGCAATACGATTTCTGATTCAATCTTTCTATTTCCATTGATGAGTGTAATCTTTTCAGCACATAGGCCTCGCCTACTACGTATTCGGCTTAGAGTCTAATTAGCCATTCAGAGTTGTTTTTCGTGTAGGAAGCGCTGTCTGACTAGGGCATGTAAAATTGGAAGGTTCTCAAAACCGGTTTTGAGTTACGATAGAAGAGCTCAAATCCTGAATTCCGCTTTTGATTCCGGTCTATTATAATATATTAAACATAATAAAAATATCTATTGAATTAAAGTTATTTATACTGTTTATGAAACTGTATCGCCCTCACACAAAATGCCTCAAAACGCTTAAAACAGAGTTCGTACCACGATACTCGATTTTCTATTATTGATATTTGGACAATTCAATAAAATCGAGTTTTTCGGTAAAAACCCTATTTTAGTGTTTCAAGTCAATATTATTTAGATTTTAGGCTGTTTTCGCAAGAATCGTGAGCAGGTCATAGGTATTTGCGCGTCAAAATGTTTTCGAAGAGTATGCAGATGGGAACGAACTACATTATTTCCAATGATATTGCTCCAAAAATAAAGGAAAAACATAACATTGGCGGGTTTTTTTCAATACCAGTTTTAAAGATGTCAAAACTCTGAAAACCGGATCTGATGCATCGGAAAAATCGTTCCGTTCTTCCGGTTTAACGTTATTCCGATTTCCAACCCTTACGTCTGAGTACATTTTCACCACATGTCATCATTACTCTTTCTCAACATCTTAGCATTATGTTGAGAACCTGAAGCGAACACTTGTTACTAATGAGACGCAATGTTGGGAACTACTGAGGACGTGTTACTTTTTTGTTTTTCCTTTTTTACACAAGCTGACATCACCCAAAATAGAAATTAAAACTTTTGTGTATTTTTTAAGGTCATACATGCATGAACATTAACAGTTACAACAGCCCACTACTGGATTTGGGCCTCCCCTATTGGATAATTTTGAGTGGGGGATACGCAGAGCAATATGTAGCATTCACAGGGAACGCTGCTGCACATTCCCTAGATGTTTTTCTTATGTTTAATATTTTTGAAGGTTAAGCCTATATTTATATTTATTGGCTTTGGCTTATATTTTTTTTTGGGTTTTGAAGGTATGCATTAAAAGTTGGAGCTAAGTAGAAAAAATATTCTTGCATACATCACCGCTATATCCTTTGGTAGGTAGAGCGTAACTCGTCGTAAAAACTGTCATTTACGCCACGTCCGATAAACATTATGAGTATAGCTATCATCATAGCATATAGTGACAGGTTATCAGCCCATCGCATGAAATTGCAATACGCATTGTAACCCTCGAGTCCCTTGGTTGCCTCTTACGACACCCACGGATAACAAATGGAGTGATGCCATTCTTAGCCAGCAGCACACGACCTACAAACAACAAAACGTACAGTTTTACTTAAATCTTATCTCCAAAATTACTACGTAGTACGATGCTTAATTATACTGATGTTATATAGCGCGTGGAAGCTTGTAGTTGCCTTGTAAATAGCTCATTAAAATGAAATATGTCTCACGAAACAACGCCCTGTCTATTGTTCAAATGCGGAGGAGGTGAGAAGCTTTTGTTAAAGACACGCACTTTGAACTTCAAAAGAAAAAGAATTCTTGAAAATAAGTTTAAAAGTAATCTTGAACATGTTTTTTATCATCATCAGCCCACATCCACCAACTGCAGGGCATAGGCCTCTTCTCTATTGCGCCAATCTTCAAGGTACTGTGCTAAACTCATCCATAGAAGCTGTTTTAACTTCTGCGCGCTATTTAATTTTGTGGACAAGGATTTATTATATAGTACTCGTTTGACCACAATATACCAAGAAGCAGTAGTTTAAGGCGAATGTACCCGTGAACGACCTCGACCTCGAAGTTGAGGCAAAAAGTGCCTAGAAACGGCCTCTTTAGGTATGAATTACCAAAACTTTAATTATAGCGAACATATATTGAGTTTGTAGGTTGTATTTTTACTAACGGATAATACTAACAATTTGGGCAGTGGATATTCTGATAGATTGTTTGTATAAAGAGAAACATTTTTGTGAAGTGCCGCCACTGTCGAGGTTGTTCACGGCTACACTCACATTAACTCGAGCACCTGTCCGTCTAAAACTACCTACATTAGCAGGGATGTCAACAAACTATGTTTGCGAAACAGAATTTGAGTGACGTCACACTTGCCAGACCATATCATAATGCTAAATTACAGTAACAAAACTATGACTGACATTATTATTAATTAAGGTATGTATTTTACCGATTTCTCTATACTCAAACACAAACAGTATGTATGTATGTATGTATGTATGTAATAACTTTATTGCACCAAATAAATATCACAAAGAAAAACACAAATAATAGAAAAGGTAAGGCACAAAGGCGGACTTATCCCATTAAGGGATCTCTCCCAGTCAACCTTTGAGAAATCCAGAGGACATGGTGTGCGCAGGTAAACTATGGTACGGGTAATTGAAAAATAAATATTTTTATATATATATATATATATATATAATTGACACTAAATATAGCTGTAAAAGAATAATAATTATATGTACATACATCCTACTTATATAATTAAATACCTATCGATATAGAAACATACATAGTATAAAAATATAATATATTAAATATAAATACAAGCCCTATAAATCGTCAGAGTTATCCAAGTTAAAACCCCAAAGTTTTCTCATGTTCGTCTTGAAAGTCCCGATATTTGTGCTTTTCCGAACGTCCATCGGAACCTTGTTCCACAATCGTGCGGCGTGGACAGTAAAAGACTGAGCAAATGTTTTGGTCTTGCATGCTGGTGCCTGAAGTGAAAGGTCACCACAGGATCGCAAACGTGCGTTATCTACATTACGAAACTCAAACTTCTCTCGCAGATACTGAGGAGCAGCGGGATTAAATTGAACATTGAAGAGGAGTGACAAAGTATGAAGGTCTCTGCGTTGACGAATAGGCAACCATCTCAACCGCTCTCTGAAGTCTGAAACATGATCAAACTTCCTTAACCCAAAAATAAACCGGATGCACTGGTTTTGGAGACGCTCTATTTTATTTAGGAGTTCTTCAGTGAGGTCAAGGTAGGCCACATCACAATAGTCCAGCAGAGGCAGCAGAAGAGCTTGAGCCAGCATCGTCTTCGTTTTGAGAGGAAGGAAACTCTGCAGCCGCTTCAAGGAGTGGAGTGACGCATACAGTCTTCGGCTAACCTCGTTTACCTGAAGTGTCCATGACATTGTCTGGTCGATTAAAATTCCCAGGTGGTATTAATACACATATTATATTTAGTGCTCATTTGCCTTTTCTCTTTGACGCAACCTTTATCGTAAAGCTGTTCCCTAAGTTATGAAACTACAGGCTACAAGTCTATATAGATAAAATGTTCAGTACATTACGTGACCGGTTTATATTCCTGGTATCTTAATGGGTAACCGATTACGCAATGAACATTTGATTTTACTTGAACTGGTGTGTATTATAAGTAAAGAGGCAGCTGTTCAAGTTTTTAATTTTAGGAATTAATTTTGATTAAATGTTGTTCTGCTGGTGATAATTTTTGGTATGATTTGTGTGGTATTTGGGCTGAGAATAAGATTACGCCATATTTACCCGTGGTTTTCGTTAAAATCGTCAATGGGATGTAGGTATGCAGGGAATGGTCAGTAGCGTTCTCTGTGAATATAACACCTTGCACTGCGCTCGTCAATCCAACTGCCAGGCATGATGAGTATGGCAAAAATCCTCCTAATATGGGCAGGCCCATGTCCAGAAGTGGACTGTGTTAGTGTGGCTGTTAAAGTTCATAAGTTAGGCACGTACGAAAACTGGTTCCGTGCTTCCATTTCAACATCCAACCATTTCAGAGCCTTACTGGTAGTGGAACGCGGAAGAAAAACTCTGACACCAGGATTCATCTGGTTGTTCGTCGACTCAGTGTCTACACGAAAGGAAGAAGAGGTTATTGAGTGCAAACAAAAAGCCGAAAGAAAAACTTTGCAAAATAATATTTTACAGCGTTCGCTGCATTTGCAAAAATTCTAGATAGCGAAGTTTAGTTTTATTCTTTTCAACACCGCCGTCTGCTATTGGGCAGTGTCGCTTGAATTTCCACTGGCACTCCGGCGGCCATTTTGTATTTGTTTATTTTTTTAAATCCGCGTGCTCTGCGATTGACTGTTTGTCTGTTGCGCCGGTTTGGAATCGTGAAACTGGGATATAGTGGCTCTTGAATTTTTGGATTTGTGTATTTAGAAAAATAACGAATAATACGTATAAAGAAAATGAAGTTTGTCTACCGGGGTAACATCACGACACGACACATGTTTCGTAGAGTACTACTATACCAAATCAACTGACTACTTACACTCATTCACATAACACGGCTTTATTCCGTACGAGAAAGGCAGATCGTTACCGGCTCTTAAAGAACGGTTGTTATCGCCGCGTCTGACATATTTGAGAACTGTTTATGATATATTATAATCTATTATATATTAAAATCGTGTGTCACTATAGTGATAGGTGGTCAACCTGTCGCCTAAAATTATAGTACTCATGAAACCCTTATGTCTCATTATCGCCTCTTTCGAAACCTACAGAAATGAAATGGAGTGATCCTATTTTTAGCCGGCGGTATCACGCGGCAACTGACTACTTTAATTGTGTATTATTTAACAAAACCGTCATTTTTTATACTTTATCAACCTTCAAAAGCTTCAAAATAAAAAGACACGATTACAGGTATGAAAATCTTTATTGTAGACGAGGTACAAAGTAATTTTTCGAGAACAAAACATAACCCTCTTCATTAATGTTTTAAAAGTGTTCTAGTGCTTTCATTCACAACAAAAGGGATACAAAATCATTAGCCTCAGACAATCTCTTGCCATTACATCTTTTCACCTGTTTTTGGCGAAATTATCTTCCAATCCAGTGGTTCTCAAAAGCTACCTAGGACCCACCGGTGGGTTGTTAATGATATTCAGCCCTAGCACTTAAGGGCCGACTATTCAGCGCGAAATGACAAAGTTGAGTTTTGCTATTTGATTAGCTTACGAGATCAGGTAAGTAGAAAAACTTTGTTAGCGTTTAGTAACCTGCCTGCTTTGCGAGGGTCGTGAATTGTTTATCATTATTATTGTAAGAACAATACAAATTATTCAACAATAATAATATTCTTTGAACATACAGAAATAAAAAAACTAGAAAAAATTAAAAATATATAATGTTACCACACTTGTGTAACTTTTGTATATATTTTAAAATTAATAATGATTCACTTTAGCACTTTAATATTTTATATTATATATCCTATATCAGATAATATTTAAATTGTTTATACTCTAATTTTGAGAGCCACAGTAAAGTTCCACCCCAACTGGCCCTATTAATGTCAGTGCATTATCTTTAGAGCGCTGTAAAACCAGCCATAAAAAGAGAAAAACTTGTAATTAGTTCTAAATGTCTTCTCGTTTGCTTGGAACATAGAACCTTATCTTATTACAATAACAACACGACCACAGTTTAGGGAAACCTTTTGCTAATTCAAAGAGAAACTCCAGTAGGGACGCTTACATTGTGAAAGTAATCTAAGCTGTGAAATAGTTTGTAGTAGAAAAAAGTTTGGGCGACGCGGTAACAACTTATGTCAATTTACTCAATTTGGCTGGATATTTTAAATGAACGATATAAAGACAGTCAGCAAATTGACAAACATTACTACACATATCTTATTAATCCATGTCTGTGGCAGCCCCTTTCATTGTCGCTTCGTCAGAGAGAATCACCCAATTAATTTCTTACAGATTTCCGCTAGTTTATGCGGGTTTTGAATACTTTTCTCGTGTAATATGCGAGATAAAATAAAACACTCAACACAAATGATCACTGATTTTTAACTTTTTTATTGTGTGCAAAAACGAACTTAATAATTTAAGCCGTTTTGGAGAAGATTAGCAATTATTGACCGAAACTAGGTTCTCTTTGGTCTTTGTTTCTAGATGAACACAAAATATAAATGCAAATTCTATTCAATTAAAATCGTACTTAAAAATCAATCTATAACACTTTAATTTTACTTAACTGATTTAAAACACATAACATATCACGCTGATAATCCCCTGCAAGGTAGGCAGATCGTAAACAGCCGCTTGAAACAAACATTTACGCCACGTCTGACAAAAATTTGATGGTCATTCGGAAAATTGAATATCGCCATAGTTACAGGTTGTTAGCTCATGTCAATCAAAAGTTTTTACAAACATTTTGACTTATATAAATGTGATTTTAGGCATTTGCCATCTCAGGTCCCTTTCTTTGGTTGCCAACCTTATGCTTTCATATAAGGTATCTGAAATACATATTTTTGTAATTTTTAACACACGAATATCTTAAAATAACTTCGCCAATTTTATAAAAATGGCAGATATTTATTTTTCACTTGGCCACAACGCGTTTCTTCCTTCGTAAAGCTAAGCTAGCTAAGCAGGCTGTTATCTCGCAAAGCCTTGTCATCAATAACCTCGAGAGCATTGAATAAAGCCGCGACTTAACCTTCGCCGTGAATGGAAACAAAAATTGCCATTGTATTGTCGGGAATCAAAAAAGGCGGTTCTCTCATTTGTCGTTTGTCGCTGCGTGTTTATGACGCACCGTAACGCATGCGACTGTCAGACGTAAGGGAGTTGCGAATTCCGATCTTGAGATCTTCTTTATGTACAAGACGTATCGTATTCGCAACAAATTATGTGTTATGTTCTTATGTTTGCTATACGCTACGCAAAATAGTGTAAAAAAGACCAAACTTTGAAAAATAAATCTATAGAGCAAACTTTCTTAAATCGTGTTATAGAAAGTCGTAAACTCACTGTAGCCAATTTTAAATGGGAATAAGATCAGAATTTGCAATTTCCTCACGTCTGATAGACGCATGCGTTACGGTGCGTAAAAATACGCAGAAACGGATGACATGTATGAGAACCGCCTCATGCCTGTAATAAGCCAGTGTGGAAAATATAGACACTGTTTTTATAAAAAAACTAAGCGAATACAGCTCAAAAAGATGCGTAAGATAAATCTTACATATTTTTTAGAAGCCGCCGTGCTATGCCGGCTTAGAATAGCATCAGCTCAATTCTACCCGTGGGTGTCGTAAAAACTAAAATAAATTCGTTCAGAGAACGGGGAGCAGCATACCCTGTGAATGTAAAATCTTGCACTGCGCTTGCAATCCGCCTGTCAACCGTGGTGAGTATAGAAAATCCCCCTAAATGGGAAGGAATATATCCTGCAGTGGACTGTTGTGGCTGTTAATAGTTTTTTAGACAACACCTGCCAATAAAAGAATCATGTCACATCAGTCTAAAACAGTCTACCTACTGCTGGACGAAGGCCTCCCCCAGGGCACGCCATTAGGCACGATTTTCCGTTTTCAGGGTCCAGACACTACCAACTGCCTTCTCTAGGTCACTTCTTCATCGTGCTCGTCCGCTACGCTACGCTTCGTCATGAATTAAATAGTGGGTAGGTACTGTAAAGGGTGAAATTTAACCGATAGCTAAATCTAGACGGGCTGGTGATAAGGAACAACTTTCCCCAAGGGAACTTAGGTTAGAATATGGCAAATATACAAGGTGTAAGGGACATCCCTCCGAATACCGATAGGATGCATTCAGACTACGAAACTGAACAACTTCCCATAAATATATATTCACTAGCAGCCCGCCCAGCGGTTTCACCCGCTGCTAACAATTTCCCCCCGGGAATAAGACAGTTTAATATAGCCTATGTACATGAGGGATAATGTAGGATTCTAAAAATCTTGACTTCAATTTGAAACAAATATCGTTTTCAGATGGTGGTGGCGTAAAGTTACATGCCGTGTGGTTAACCTAGCCAGCCCCATGGCAGTGCCTATATTTTTATTTTTTTTATCCCGCCCGAGCCGGTTTTCTATTAAGTCATAACAAAATTGTAATAAAAAATAAGAAAATTGTGTGATACAAATTTCTTTTTTTAGAATGAACGTGCAATGAATAAAGAATTTCAATTTCAATTAACGGTAAAAGAATTTTTTAAATCGGTCCAGTAGTATCGGAGCCTATTCAATTCAAACAAACAATAAATAAAATCCTGTTTCTAATATTTGTGTAGATTATATTATTATTATTTTAGTATCATGCCGGCTTAAAATAGCATCACCCGATTTCTTTCCCGTGGTAGTCGTAGGAGGCGACTAAGGGACTTGAGGGTGTGTATTGCAATTTTAGGCGATGGGCTGACAACCTGTCACTATGGCGATACACAATTTTCCGAATGACCCTCAAACATAATATGTCAGACGTGGCGTAAATGTCCGTTTTTGCGGCCGTTTACGCTCTGTCTACCCCGCAAGGGATAATAGTTGTGATATGTGTATGTATGTATTATTTTAGTGTAGATTTTTTAATGCATTATTTAATGTTTTTTGTCGTCTTTTTATACCGAGTAAGGGACAGTCCTTCAAATACTGATAGGGTGCATGAAACATTAAACTGGACAACTTTCCCCTAGAATCATATTTCAGGAAACGCCAAAAAATGACCTTCCATACAAAATCACAATCAGCTGACTGCATTCACTATGGGAAGTCAGTTTTTTACGTTTCCTGAAATAAATTCCTAGGGGAAAGTTGTTCAGTTTCATGGTCTGCATGTACCCTATTAGTATTCTGAGGGCTACAGCCCTTCGAACACTGATAGGGTGCATGAAACATAAAACTGGACAACTATCCCTTAGAAACATATTTCAGGAAACGCCAAAAAAATGACCTTCCATACAAAATCACAATCAGCTGACTGCATTCACTATGGGAAGTCAGTTTTTTTACGTTTCCTGAAATAAATTCCTAGGGGAAAGTTGTTCAGTTTCATGGTCTCCATGTACCCTATTAGTATTCTGAGGGCTACAGCCCTTCGAACACTGATAGGGTGCATGAAACATAAAACTGGACAACTATCCCTTAGAAACATATTTCAGGAAACGCCAAAAAAATTACCTTCCATACAAAATCACAATCAGCTGACTGCATTCACTATGGGAAGTCAGTTTTTTACGTTTCCTGAAATATATTCCTAGGGGAAAGTTGTTCAGTTTCATGTACCCTATTAGTATTCTGAGGGCTATCCCTGACACCCTTTAATACAGTAATGATTAAATGTAATCATTACACTGGTACGAATAATGTGGCGTAGTTGGTACATTTTTAAATGAATAAGTAGTTATTGTGGCATAACTGTAATAGTTAGACATATGGTATCGCGGACATTATTATAGATATTGATGTCCTCTATAAAACTGTAGTACATCACTTTGCTCTATTGTCAATAATTTCCACAGCGTACGCGATATTAGATATTTTTTTGGTACATTTTTCACACGTTGGGTTACATTATCGAAATTTTCACGCGGATCCCTATTTTTTTCTCGTATCAAATATAGCCTATGTTCATCAGGAATAATGTAGGATTCTAATGGTGAAAGAATTTTTAAAATCGGGCCAGTAGTTTCGGAGCCTATTCGATGCAAACAAACAAACAAACAAACAATCAAATCTTTCCTCTTTATAATATTAGTGTAGATGAAGCGTAATTTTTTTTAACTATCCATAGTAAATGCAGTCAGTTGTTTGTGATTTCGTATGAGTTGTCATGTCCTGACATATGTTTCTTGAAAGTTGTTCAGTTTCATACTATCATAAATGAAAATAAGAAATTGAAAAAATGTCAGCGCCCGCCGGGACTTGAACCCGGGACCGTGGAGTACCGTTCCACTGCTCTGCCAACTGAGCTACCGGCGCCCCGACGTAAGCCGACGAAATCTTCAACCTCTTGGTACTCGTCTCGAAGCGACGACAAGCGACATCTAGTATAAGTTATTTGAAACTAATACTATGGTCAGTCCACTTAAGAGTGAAATTCGAACCATGCGATGAAGCTTTGCTTAATTAAATGTGCTATGGTTTTATTTTGCACTCACAGTGCTATATTACTTTCATAAATGAAAATAAGAAATTGAAAAAATGTCAGCGCCCGCCGGGACTTGAACCCGGGACCGTGGAGTACCGTTCCACTGCTCTGCCAACTGAGCTACCGGCGCCCCGACGTAAGCCGACGAAATCTTCAACCTCTTGGTACTCGTCTCGAAGCGACGACAAGCGACATCTAGTATAAGTTATTTGAAACTAATACTATGGTCAGTCCACTTAAGAGTGAAATTCGAACCATGCGATGAAGCTTTGCTTAATTAAATGTGCTATGGTTTTATTTTGCACGCACAGTGCTATATTACTTTCATAAATGAAAATAAGAAATTGAAAAAATGTCAGCGCCCGCCGGGACTTGAACAATTTTCAATTTCGCAAATTAAGCAAAGCTTCATCGCATGGTTCGAATTTCACTCTTAAGTGGACTGACCATAGTATTAGTTTCAAATAACTTATACTAGATGTCGCTTGTCGTCGCTTCGAGACGAGTACCAAGAGGTTGAAGATTTCGTCGGCTTACGTCGGGGCGCCGGTAGCTCAGTTGGCAGAGCAGTGGAACGGTACTCCACGGTCCCGGGTTCAAGTCCCGGCGGGCGCTGACATTTTTTCAATTTCTTATTTTCATTTATGAAAGTAATATAGCACTGTGAGTGCAAAATAAAACCATAGCACATTTAATTAAGCAAAGCTTCATCGCATGGTTCGAATTTCACTCTTAAGTGGACTGACCATAGTATTAGTTTCAAATAACTTATACTAGATGTCGCTTGTCGTCGCTTCGAGACGAGTACCAAGAGGTTGAAGATTTCGTCGGCTTACGTCGGGGCGCCGGTAGCTCAGTTGGCAGAGCAGTGGAACGGTACTCCACGGTCCCGGGTTCAAGTCCCGGCGGGCGCTGACATTTTTTCAATTTCTTATTTTCATTTATGAAAGTAATATAGCACTGTGAGTGCAAAATAAAACCATAGCACATTTAATTAAGCAAAGCTTCATCGCATGGTTCGAATTTCACTCTTAAGTGGACTGACCATAGTATTAGTTTCAAATAACTTATACTAGATGTCGCTTGTCGTCGCTTCGAGACGAGTACCAAGAGGTTGAAGATTTCGTCGGCTTACGTCGGGGCGCCGGTAGCTCAGTTGGCAGAGCAGTGGAACGGTACTCCACGGTCCCGGGTTCAAGTCCCGGCGGGCGCTGACATTTTTTCAATTTCTTATTTTCATTTATGAAAGTAATATAGCACTGTGAGTGCAAAATAAAACCATAGCACATTTAATTAAGCAAAGCTTCATCGCATGGTTCGAATTTCACTCTTAAGTGGACTGACCATAGTATTAGTTTCAAATAACTTATACTAGATGTCGCTTGTCGTCGCTTCGAGACGAGTACCAAGAGGTTGAAGATTTCGTCGGCTTACGTCGGGGCGCCGGTAGCTCAGTTGGCAGAGCAGTGGAACGGTACTCCACGGTCCCGGGTTCAAGTCCCGGCGGGCGCTGACATTTTTTCAATTTCTTATTTTCATTTATGAAAGTAATATAGCACTGTGAGTGCAAAATAAAACCATAGCACATTCATACTATCAGTACATGAAGGGCTGCCCTTACACCCCGTATTAAGAGTATCCATAGTAACTCGAATCACTTATCAGTAATTTTGTATGGAAACTCCAATTTTGTAGTATTTCGACTTATGTTCCTTGGGTTAAGTTGTTTCTTATCACCAGCCCGTCTTGAGATTTTGCTATTGGTAACTTGTAAAATTTCACCTTATGGTTTCGGCACGTTTTTTATACATATTTATTAAGGTGCTGTTACACACACATCGGCTACCACTACTATCGGCCGTCGGCCGTCGGCCGCCGCGGCAGATGTCATTCCGAAGGCAGCGGCCGACGGCCGACAGCACATATCAGATTATAGTTATCAGGACTAGACTTAGTTTTGTTTATTAGGTTGTTATGGTTCATCGGGTCGTTGGGTTTATCATGTGGCCAGTGTTTATCGGTTCGCTAGGTTCATCGGGTTATCATGGTTCATCGGGTTATTATGGTTCATCGGGTCGTTGGGTTCATCTTGTCGTTAGGGTTCATCATGTGGCCAGAGTTCATCGGTTCGCTAGGTTCATCGGGTTATCATGGTTCATCGGGTCGTTGGGTTCATCTTGTCGTTAGGGTTCATCATGTGGCCAAAGTTAATCGGTTCACTAGGTTCATCGGGTTATCATGGTTCATCGGTTTATTATGGTCCATCGGGTCGTTGGGTTTCAACTAACGTTAGGGTTCATCATGTGGCCAGAGTTTATCGGTTCGCTAGGTTCATCGGGTTATCATGGTTCATCGGGTTATTAAGGTTCATCGGGTCGTTGGGTTCATCTTGTCGTTAGGGTTCATCATGTTGCCAAAGTTCATCGGTTCACTTGTTTCATCGGGTTATCATGGTTCATCGGTTTAGTATGGTTTATCACTTTGTTCACTAAGTTCATCGGGTTATCATGGTTCATCGGGTCGTTGAGTTAATTTTGTCGTTAGGTTTCATCATGTGGCCAGAGTTCATCGGTTTGCTAGGTTCATCGGATTATCTTGGTTCATCGGGTCGTTATTGTTCATAGAGTCGCCATAGTTCATCGGTTCGCTAGGTGCATCAGGCTATCATTGTTCATCGGGTTATCATGGTTCATCGTGTCTTTAAGATCATATAAAGTAAACAGTCGCATTCGACTATTTTAAATGGTAGAATAGGTACTTGTATGTATGTATTGTATATCGTATGGCCGCGGCGGCTTTACGATATACAAGTACTATGCTACTATCCAAAATGGTCGAATGCGACTGTTTAGTTAAGATGATTCTAAAGACCCAATAAACCTAGCCAACCGATGAACTCTAACCACCCGATGAACTCTGGCTACATGATGAACCCTAACAACAAGATGAACCCAACGACCCAATGAACCATAATAACCCGATGAACCATGATAACCCGATGAATCTAGCGAACCGATGAACTCTGGCCACATGATGAACCGTAATGACAAAATGAACCCAACGACTCGATGAACAATCATAACCCGATGAACCATGATAACCCGATGAACCTAGCAAACCGATGAACTCTGGCCACATGATGAACCCTAACGAAATAATGAATCCAACGACCCGATAAACCATTATAAACCGATGAACCATGATAACCCGTTGAACCTAGCGAACCGGTGAACTCTGGCCACATGATGAACCCTAACGACAAGATGAACCCAACAACCCGATGAACCATAATAACCTGATGAACCATGACAACCCAATGAACCTAGCGAAACGATGAACTCTGACCACATGATGAACCCTTACGACAAAATGAACCCAACGACCCGATGAACAGTAATAACCCGATGAACCATGATAAACCGATGAACCACGATAACCCGATGAACCTAGCGAACCCATGAACTCTGGCCACATGATGAATCCTAACGACAAAATGAATCCAACGATCCGATGAACCATGATGACCCAATGAACCTAGCGAACCGATGAACTATGACCACATGATGAACCCGAACGACAAGTTGAACCCAACGACCCGATGAACCGTAATAACCCGATGAACCATAATAACCCGATGAACCATGACAACCCGATGAACCTAGCGAAACGATGAACTCTGATGACCACATGATGAACCCTAACGACAAAATGAACCCAACGACCCGATGAACCGTAACAACCCAAAGAACCACGATAAACCGATAAACCATGATAACCCGATGAACCTAGCGAACCCATGAACTCTGGCCACATGATGAACCCTAACGACAAGATGAACCCAACGACCCGATGAACCATGATAACCCGATGTACCTAGCAAAACGATGAACTCTGGCCACATGATTAACCCTAAAGAAAAGATGAACCCTAACGACATGATGAACCCAACGACCCGATGAACCGTCATAACCCGATAACCCGATAAACCATGATAACCCGATGAACCTTGCAAACCGATGAACTCTGGCGACATGATGAACCCTAACGACAAAATGAATCCAACGACCCGATGAACCATAATAACCCGATGAACCATGATAACCCGATGAATCTAGCGAACCGATGAAGTCTGGCCACATGATGAACCCTAACGACAAGATGAACTCAACGACCCGATGAACCATAGTAACCCGATGAACCATGATAACCCGATGAACCTAGCGAACCGATGAACTCTGGCCACATGATGAACCCTAACGACATTATGAACCCAACGATCCGATGAACCATCATAACCTATTAAACATAATAACTAGTTCTGAAAACTATATTTCGACCGAAACAACGTAAAGCCGCCGCGGCTATACTGGTCTGCAGTTATGTGCCGTCGGCCGTCGGCCGTCGGCCGCCGCGGCAGATGCGCGGCGGCCGATAGCATGTGCAGTCGCCGCTCGGTTCGGATAGTATCCCATACAAATCCATACGAACCAGTAGTGCCATCGGCCGTCGGCCGCTCGGTTCGGAACAGCACCTTTACTCGTACACCGTTAACTTATTCCGCAAGGAATCAATTATGTAATATAATTACGACATCTATTAAACTCCTTTAAAACCGCAAATCACATAATCAAATGAACGGGTAAAACTGTGTAATTAGATCATGAACTAGGGCTGCAACTTTAGTACAAGAATATTATTTTCTTGAGGCAAAACTGACGATCGATGTGGCGCAGTGGTAGTGCCCGCCTGCTACGCAAAGTCCTGGGTTCGTTTCCCGGCCGGGGCAAATATATTAACACATAATTACATATATCACGCCTAGGTATTATCCCTTGCGTGGCCATAAAAACGAGCATTTACTCAACGTCTGACAAACATTTGAGGGTGATTCAGATAATTGTGTATCGCCATTCTGACAGGTTATCAGCCAGGACCTTTAAGTCTCGAGTCCATAGAGTATGTTGTCGGGTTTGGATGTTCTTTGTGTCTTTTTTTCTTTTTATGTTTATGGCACCCCGATACAGAGAATCATAATAAAAGTGTATTCGTGTTTATTTTCATACATATATCATGCCTTTATCCATTGCGGGGTAGGCAGAGCGTAAACGGCCGCAAAAACGGTCTTTACGCCACGTCTGACAAACATTTGAGGGTCATTCGGAAAATTGTGTATCGCCATAGTGACAGGTTGTCAGCCCATAGCTTAAAATTGCAATACGGGTGTGTCAAGTCCCTTCGTCGCCTCTTACGACACCCAAGGGAAAGAAATGGGATGCTATTCTAAGCCGGCATCACACGGTAAACAAAATAAAATATTTGACATTTTCACTACCACTTTTCATTCATGCTCCCGATATCTAAAAGTGCGCTTTGAGTGTTACTGGAGCGTGTGAAGAAATCCTTCTCGGGTCTTTGGAGTTCATCAATACTGGATTTTCATAAAATTATTAAAAATAGAAAGAAAAATTTTTTTAATGTAATGGTTGAAAAAGCTTCGAGACGAGTAACAAGAGATCGAAGATTTGGAAGTGTCAGTCGAGGCGCCCCGGTGGCTCAGTTGATAGAGCAGTGGGACGGTAACCCACGGTCCCGGGGTTCAAGCCCCGGTCGGCGCTAACACTGTGAGTGCATAATAAACCATAGTACGTAAAGGTTGAACTTTTTTGTTAATAATATCGAAATTTTGTCACATCCTTAGCTATGAACTAGAATAAACTGGAATGTAGAACAAGTAGAGTCAAACAGAAGTGCGCTTCAAGTGTTACGCGCGCGTGAGAGGAATTCCTCATGGGTTCTTCGTAGTTGAGAACTACCGGGTGTAAAGTCTGAGAACGTTCAACCTGGTTAGCCGTATCACTTATCTGCTTCACTTTTGATTGTGAGTAGGAGTTTTTCCTGTTCAGATGTAAATAACACGTTTAGAAAATCTTGACTTCAATTTGAAACAAATTTCGGTTACAGATGGTGGTGGTGTAAAGCTGTGTGATTAACCTGTCCAGCCCCGAGGCAGTGGCTTTTATTTCCAATTTTTTATCCCGCCCGAGCCGGTTTTCCATTAGAACAATACAAAATTGTTATAAAAAAAAGAAAATTGTTTTATACAAATTTCTTTTTTACAATAATGGATCATGATGTCAATAAGTTGTACTATCCTACATTGAATAAAGTAATTTAATTTTAATTATTTAGAAATCTCAAAACAAAGCTGAAATATGCATTGCTCGATGGCAAAGATGAGATGATCCACAATAACACAGTGGTCGTCACATATGGTCGCTCGAAGAAGATTGCGAAACGATTTGTATTAAGCGCTTTTTAACGCTCCGTGTTGCATCCATCTGTCAGATGAAAGGAATTTCGTCCATTCGTTTCAGACGCATCCGTAAACGCACCGTAGCCGTATTTGTATGGAAATGAGATTGGAATTCGCCATTACATTTCGTCTGACAGAATCATGCGTTACGTTGCGTGAAAAATACGTAGCGACGGATGATAAGTGGGAGAACCGCGTATTTCCTTAATACACTCACCAAAATAGAGTTAGCAATCTAATTCCAAAAATCTTCCCGGCTGCAGCGAAGCACCAACTCAATTTGTATGACAATCGGAGCATGTTCTAATATTCTCACAACACATTATAACAGCCTACTCGAGTATTACTCGCTTGGCAAGATACTATAATTGTTATACGCCGGCCTTAGATCTGAAATAATAAGGAACATTGGGAACTGCAACTAACAGAGTGCATTTTTCAACCTCCGTGAATAAAGCTGTCTTAGCCAGCTGATACGCAACGGACTCAACTCTCTACCAAAATGATTAACAAGTATGTCGCTTAAAACTAATTATGAGTGATACTTGTTCGTTTAATGATAAAAATACAGAGTGGAGTTAAAAACTATAGAAGAAACCGTAAATCGATAATAGCTTAAATAAAAGACCAGACTTCACTGTCATTCCTTGGATAAGAGGTCGCTCCCTGCTGTGGGATGCTACAAGTACCTGTGTACAGCGTGACAGGTAATTTTAAAGATTTGTGTATTTGCACAAGTACGTTTAGTTAAGTAGGCTTAGAATACCATCACCCCAATTCTACCCATGCATGGGTGTCCTAAAAAGCGACTAAGGGATAATCATGCTGGGAATTGCACCATATTACACTGCGCTCGCCAGATTGGTGAGTATGGCAACACCCCCCGATAGGGAAAGGACCATGTCCAGCAGTGGACTGTTAATGTTAATGAAATGTTACGGCTATTTGCATAATCATCTGTCCACAAAACATATTTACATAATAAACATAATTTCTTTTTAACTCTTTTTAAAAGCTTTTATTTAACTTGCAGTGTATGTAAGTATGTAAGTAAGTAAGTAAGTAACAATGTTTGTTCGGTGCAAATCTTGCAAGTTTAATTTGAACCACTTCTCGGTATCCGATTGAGTTGAAATTTTGCATGTTGGTCCAGAACCGATGACAATGCATGTTAATCATAAATTTGACCTGATGCTGCTGCCAGGATCGGCTCCGTACGCGAGATCTCCTCAGCGGTTTATAGCTGGGACACAAAATTTTGTATACGAATTCGTTTATTATAGGCAGTTGGTAGGCCCACCATAAATTAGACGCTACATCCAGGGTTGTCTTCGAACTATGGAACTCCTCAATATTCAACTGCTGGGACTTGCAATTTTGTATACGAATTCGTTTATTATAGGCAGTTGGTAGGCCCACCATGAATTAGACGCTACATCCAGGGTTGTCTTCGAACTATGGAACTCCTCAATATTCAACTGCTGGGACTTGCAATTTTGTATACGAATTCGTTTATTATAGGCAGTTGGTAGGCCTACCATGAATTAGACGCTACATCCAGGGTTGTTCTCGAACTATGGAACTCCTCAATATTCAACTGCTGGGACTTGCAATTTTGTATACGAATTCGTTCATGATAGGCAGTTGGTAGGCCCACCATGAATTAGGGTCACGTCAATAGAAGGCCTCCTGATAGAAGAATTAGACTGTTCGAAATTAACTGGGACTCGGCCATGTAATAATGACGCCATCAATGAAATGAAAAGACTAAGACATATTACAAGCTAATTCTTCTATTAGGGATGCCGGAGGAGTAGGTACCAACGTACTTCTATAGAATATAAAAGAGATAATTAAACTTTATCCTAATGTTAGTTTTCCCCGTGCCTTAAGTTTTTCTATTGAAGGTCTCTCCGTTTTATAGAAAGACTTTCGTATTGATCAATAACTATCGTAACATAAACTAAAAAATATAAAATAAAATTATGTAAAAAAAACTTTTAAAACAAGCTTTTATTTAAGTGCTCTGAAAAGATGAAAATAAAATTTTGAATGACATTAACCACATTCATTTATGACTTTACAGAAATGAAAATATAATAAAAGCTTGTCGCGAAGCTTTCAATTTGTGATTGAAATTTTGTAATACGGTACGCACCTTTCTTCTAGGCATCGCGACAAGCTTTTATTATATTTTCATTTCTGTAAAGTCATAAATGAATGTGGTTAATGTCATTCAAAATTTTATTTTCATCTTTTCAGAGCACTTAAATAAAAGCTTGTTTTAAAAGTTTTTTTTACATAATTTTATTTTCTGTTAAAGCTGCACAGCTCTGGAATGATCTTCCTAAGACTGTACAGGAAAGCCCATCTATTTCCGTATTTAAAAAGCGAGTAAAAGAGCACTTTATTTCTCAACAACCTTGAAATATTTATGTATGTTTATGTATTTTTATAGTATTTATGTAAATTTGTTTATCTATCCATGTAGGTTTATATATATATTATTTGTATGCATGATAAAATATTTTACAGACTTATTTATTCATTTATTTTGTTAAATTTATTTAGTATTGCCTATTTGCCCCAAAAGTTTAAATTCTTGTGAGAGAATTTAAACTTTTGGGGCAAATAGGTGGGTTGGCTGGAAGAGATCTCTTCTTTAGAGATAAGCTCGCCTTTGCGACAAAAATTATATATATATTTTTTCTGTGTATTTTGTGCAATAAAGAATATAATAATAAACTTCTGTGAGATTCAAGGGATTCATGCTTTAACACACGAAGTCTTGCTTTTCAGCCTCACTTGGATTGCGATCCTTCTTCCTTATTCCATAATCCGAGCTTCAGACACGAGATATTAATTTCATATTCTTGAGCCTGAAATGCGATTATGACTTTGTAGAATTATTCCGAGTGTGTTGAGGTTATGTGCTTATAAGACGCATTAGTAGAGGTATTATTGTTATGGTAAATTTGTATATTAAATATTAAGGTTGTTTATATTATACACGTGTATCGTAAACGATTGGAATTATATTATTAATAAATTGTTTGAGGACTTGCATAATTGCTCCGCCGTGCAGGCAGGATTCGAACCTGCGACTTTCGATATCAGTACTGCCGATGCTCCTTCCGCAGTTTACCTGCTGTTGGTGCAAAAAGTTACACATAATAATGTGCTTTACAGACACACAACACAATCACGCAAAAAATAAGCGTCTTAAAAATTCTTGTAAGTTATACATACATATATCACGCCTTGCAAGGTAGGCAGAGCGTAAACGGCAGCAAAAAACGGACATTTACGCGACGTCTGACTAACATCATTCGGTATAAATTGTGTTTCGCCATAGTGATATATTGTTAGCCCATCGCCTAAAACTGCAATACACACCCTCGAGTCCCTTCGTCGCCTTTTACGACACCCACGGGTAAGAAATGGGGTGATGCTATTCTAAGCCGGCATCACACGGCAAGTAGTTCGTAAGTTATGCTCTCAAATAATGTCAGCCATATCGAACTAATGACAGACCAATAAACTCCGGGCGCGCTGTGACAGCGAATGACGTTCCGGTGCTCTGTGGAACAAATAATCTGAAATTCCGCAACTGAAATATACGCAAGCGTGTTTCGACCCTACGTGACACTCATGTTTAAACTTACTATAAACTGCCATTGAAAACTCTACCACCAAAACAAAATTTGGTTAAATAAGTCCCTCCTAGTTCACTCCTTTCAAGAATATCATTAAGAAATCATGAATTTAAGAGAGTTGAGAACGGTTGAGACGAAGTCCAAAGCTGGTGTTTCATTTAAAATTCGCCTTAAACAAGTTTTAGTAATTGTTCGTTCGAGTAATTGCAACTGCAGTGGTACTACGGTACTGGAGTACTATACAGGGTGTAAGGGACGGCGTACTGAAAACTTTTCAGGCATGATTAGACCATTATCCGTGTGATGCCGGCTTAGAATAGCATCACCCCATTGCTTTCCCGTGGGAGTCGTAAGAGGCGACTAAGGGACTCGAAGGTGTGTATTGCAAATTTTGACATCTGACAACCTGTCACTATGGCGATACACAATTATTCGAATTGTCCTCAATTATTTCGCAGACGTGGCATAAAATGTCCGTTTCTTGCGGCCGTTTAAGCTCTGCCTACCCTGAAAGGGATTATAGGTGTGATATGTGTATGTATGTATGTATAAGACCATGAAATTAAACAGCTTTTTCTGTTCAGAATATGTTGCTAAACGAGAAACAAAATTTCCGATCAGCTGACAGACTTTCTATAGACACTAAAAAAAACATACTCAAGGTTGTTTAGTTTTGGCCCTTCTCCCACTTGTCGCTCGTCGCTGCGTATTTTTAAACGAAATGAAGCTGCGAATTCCGATTGTATTTCCAAACAAATACGGCTACAGTGTATTTAGTAAACTAAAGCAAAATTTATTGAAAACTAAAATTACAAGTCGATTAGTGAAACTACAGATTTCAAAAAACAATAAAAAATAAAACACTTAATCCATAAGTACCTAGTCTGAATGATTACGTTTACAGATGCATCTGTCAAACGACTTGACAGACGCAACCACGCGCGCCGTAGCCGATGTGTATCTTCCAGGTCTGACAATGCCTGCAAAGTTTTCGGTACACAGTGCCTTACACCCGGTAGAGGGGTCATTATAAACTCATTTGCGTTTTTGTTAAGAGAACCTCAAGTTTTTCAGGTTGCAGAAAGGAAAATGGTGGAGTTTTCATTGCAGTAAGCAGTTTTGTAGTGCATTTATGCGAGGCGGCTAAGGGACTCGAGGGAGTGTATTGCAATTTTAGGCAATGGGCTGACAACCTGTCACTTTAGTGATACACATTATCTGAATGACCCTCAAGGGGAGGCCCACGTCCAGCCGTGGACTGTTGTGGCTGTGTACGTAAGCATTTCTGTTATACAAAATCCAGTGCAATTTATATTAACAATGAATTTTTAATTAAATAGATAGTGTGGACATCTAAAAATGTTTCCGTGAAATAATCTCATTCAGATCTTACTCACAGTCTTCAAAATATTTATATTGAATCTCAAGTTTTTTGTTAATGTGATTCACAATACACACAACTACACGACGATTTAAGATAATGTCGGTTAAATATGCAAGGGAATCTGCGAAATGGCGCAAATATCATATACTACGAGGACATGACATGACTAAAACAGTCTATGACATTTCCTAGAGTTCGAGTCCCGGTGGGGCACTCACAAAGATGAAATTATCACTTTGTGAATTTGTTTCCAGTCTGGTTGGGTTATGTTAGTATATTATCGTATTCTTGCTAAACCGCCTGATTGTCCCAAAAGAAAAATGGCTCCGTGCTTTGAAGGGCACGTAAAGCCGTCGGTCCTGGTTATCGGTAGGTACACCACACGAAATGTGACAGTTCTATTTTAACAGGACTGCCCAACCAAAAAAGGAGTGTAATGTTTTTAGAGTTCATGTAAGTATGTATGTTTTGTGTGAGATTCTTTAAAGGACTAAAATTCTTTAACCACTGAACAGGTTTGGATAGAAATTGTATTGGATGAATCCTTACATTATCCCGAGTGTCATAGGCTAGGCTTTATCTCAGAAGCAGTTTGTGTTTTTAAATGTTTAATGTATTATGCTTGTTAATTAGCCGTTTCAGACACTAACGAGGAATTGAGACAAATGACCTCGTAGTACCACTGTGAGGCTCTGCGGATGCTGTCTTACTATTTACAGAGCTAACTCGATTCATTTCAGCATTTCAAGTCGGACTCAGCTCGGCTGTAGAACTATTTTCAGCAGTTCAACAATTCTATTGGTTTTTCCGGGATTTTGAGTGGGTTAAATTTATACCCGGTGTAAGCGACGGTCCTATAAGCACATAAAGTCTACTTTGTCGAAATGTCTACTTCCCTAAATGACCACTTTTCCAAAGTGTACTGAAAGCTTTGCAGGCATTATTAGGACCCAAAACTGAAAAACTTTAAGGAGCCTATGTTGAGAAACGTTTTCGTTTTGAGTTTACATAGAAAATGAGACAGCTGATCGGGAACTTGTAAGTTTTTTTATTACCACCATAGCCACCATATATAAAGTTGACCAATTGAATGGTCTGATCATGCCTGCAAAGTTTTCGGTACACCGTCACTCACAACACCTATTACATGGAGTGAATTTTTTCTATTGACCGATAGTGAAATCTCAAGACGGTCTGGTGATAAGGAACAACTTTCCCCGAGGAACATAGGTTGAAATATGATAGCTGATCGGATTTGTTTCATGTAAGGACCATTTTTTCTAGATTTTTGACCTATGTTCCTTGGATAAAGTTGTTCCTTATCACCAGCCAGTCTTGTAGTTTTTGCTATCGGTCACTTGTAAATTAACCTAAAAATAAAACTTCTTGACTTCTTGATCAATATAGGTCATTTAAAGAAACTTTTTTGATAATTTTGAAATAATATTATTTTTCTAAAAATTTCGAGGACGTGAGGTTAAAATTTTTGGTTAATTATTAAAATACCTTTGTCTGCACAAGAAATAAAGTTAATCATAATTAGGACCAATTTCAGTTATGTTTCGCATGTTTTTTCTTGCTATGATAGAAGCATTTATTCATATCCAGGCTTGAAGGCGTCAAACAAAGGTCTTCAATGGTGTCTAATTCCAAGCTAAACTCCCGCAGTGGAAGCGATTTACACAGGTAAATTTCTAGTAAAATACCAGGAGTTCAACTGAAGGCAGACAATGGCCGCGTTACGCAGCGCTAAATAGCATACGCTGCACAATATAGCAGCGCATACTATGAATTAAACGTGAACCTAAATCTATTTAACTTAATTAACTAAGTTGAGTGAAATTGGCAAATGATGTGTTCTGACCCTTACATAACTCAATTCTGTAGTAAATACCGTCTGCCGATCTGGCGTTACGTCACACGTATAAGCACTAGATTATAAGTAAGTACCTCCAAATTATATCACCCCACGAATTCCGCAATTCGTACTAAGGAGTCACAATGATATGGTACAACAAATATGACTATAGGGAACACACCATTAACACGAATAAACAGTTTTATACTAAACAACCAGGTTTAACACTTACAGTCACGTGCCGGCGCAAATGCATAAATACCCAACGGAGAAAGGAAGTTCAGGGAATGGATCAAATAGGAATTCCGTTGGTACTTACAGGGCTGGGTGGAAAAGATATCGAAACCCAGCATTCCACTACAGCCTTGGCGCGTTATTCACCTCAAACCACTCACAGCTTCTGTTCGTATTCCACTTTGATATTAGTCATTACGCGTGACCCAACCCGAATTTGGGCCGTACAAACGCGGGCCAAAATGGCCACCTGATGCCTATTCAACGCGACGCTCACGTGGAAGACGTCGAGACATCCAACAATCACTAAGCCTGGCATTCCAGTACAACCCAGGAGAAACGCAATAATACGATGCATCAACACGCGCGATCTCAAATTGAATCGTCCATTACACGCGGCATCACAAAACGCGTGGCGGGAAATCCGTACAAAACACAATACGTTCTCGTCCGAACGGTTTTGAGTGACTGGGTAGTGCGGCGCCGAAACCACCGGTTGGCGCCGTCAGGCGGTCTGCGCGCACGTCGCCAGTCTCGCCCTGCGAGTGAGAAAGGGACAACACACGCCCAGAGCGACGCGTGCGATCGAGCACCGCGCCGCATTCATAGACCGTCATTAATACCTAACTTACCCTAGCATAACAACGCTAAATATTAAACATTCACCCGCCCTAGGCCGAATCCCTTAGGCCTATTCACTACTGGGGAGACGAGATAGCGTTGCTATTGCTCGCTTAAGAACTGAATCCCCTACCTGAACTGTCGCGACTCGAGGAGTGCCATCACTACCTGGGAACAAGTTGAGAATGCGCCCTCTGCGCCATCGCAGTGGCGGCAGGTTGGCATCCTTAACCAGAACGAGATCTCCGATGCGAGGGGGTTCAGTTCTGTCCGTCCACTTAAGGCGTTGCTGCAGAATGTGCAAATACTCAAGCGACCATCGCTTCCAAAATTTCTGAGACATTTGCTGCAGCAACTCATAACGCGTCAAACGATTGCTACTGACCTCTGTGTAGGGGTACTCTGGCAAGGCGTTAAGTGGTCGGCCAATTAAGAAATGCCCTGGTGTCAGGGCCTCCAGATCATTTGGATCTGAGCTAAGCGGACACAAAGGACGTGAATTGAGAACGGCCTCAATTTTACAAAACACGGTCGCTAGCTCCTCAAAGGTTAATATCGTTAAACCTATAACGCGCATCAAATGCGTCTTAGCGGACTTTACAACCGCTTCAAATATACCACCCCAGTGGGGGCATCCTGGTGGATCGAACACCCAGTTAATGCCCTGACGGGAGAGGCTCGTGCCGATAGCTTCCTCGTTTTCCGATAAAAACGTTATAATTTCTTTCATACATCGATCAGCGCCCTTAAAGTTGGTACCACAGTCCGACCTGATCAGCGCTGGTCGCCCTCTTCGCGACACAAATCTATCTAAAGCTGCTAAGAAAGCCTCCGTAGTGAGGTCGGCCACGAGTTCCAAGTGGACGGCCTTGGTTGCTAGGCACACAAACACGCACAAATACGCCTTGATTGACTTCGCGTTGCGAAGGCGTGATGCCTTTACCATAAAAGGCCCCGCAAAGTCCGTTCCCACACCCGCAAACGTCCAGGCTTCCGTCACCCGGTCCGGTGGGAGGTCTCCCATCTGAGGTTGCATTGTGGCTGCCTTCAACCGATAGCAAGGCAAGCACCGAAACACAATGCTCCGTACCGTACGTCGTCCAGACAAGATCCAAAACTCGCGCTGCAGAATAGCCAGAAGTGCATTGCAGCCCGCATGCGAGTTTTTCTGGTGACGATCCCTAACTATAAGTTCTACCAAAGGTCCCTTCTTTGGGAGTAACAGCGGATGCCGTGCTGAAAAGGGCAGGTTAGCGTTCCGAAGTCTACCTCCAACCCGGAGCATTCCATGCTCGTCTACGAACGGGTTGAGGCGCACAAGACCTCCCTTCAGCTTTCCACGGCCATCCCTGAGCAGCCTGACCTCTTCCTCAAAATGTTCCGCCTGGACGACCCTAACCAATAAACTTAGAGCCGCATTCCGCTCCGCAGGCGAGAGGACAGGTGCCAAGTTCCGTTCTGCTTGAGGTTTTCTACAGTTGTTCACGAACCGTTTGATCCAACCTGTCACCCCTAGAAGTTTGTCGAGGGAGCTGTATCGTTCCAGCAAGAAAGCCGCACTAGGCTTAGGTACGATCTGCCCTACGTTCACTCGCAAACCTCGATCAGGTGGCCCAAGCGGCGACCCGCACTCATTGTATGGCCATCTCTCAGGTGACTCAGTCAGCCACTGAGGTCCCCACCACAGTGAGTGACCTACCAAATCAGGGGCCCTACATCCCCGTGAGGCGCAGTCCGCTGGGTTCTGTTCTCCCGGTACGTGTCTCCATACTAACGGAGTTTCCGATCCTTTAATCTGTGACACCCGATTTGCCACGAAAACCTCAAGAGTATGTACCGACGTCTGTAACCAGCACAGAACTATCCTACTGTCGGTCCATGCGTACACCGTTTCATCCAAAGTGATGGTACCGCGTAGATTACTAGCGACATGATGTAGCAAGCGCGTGAGAAGCGCTGCTCCCGCCAATTCCAACTTTGGAATGGTCCATCTTGTCCTAACCGGAGCCACCTTACTCTTGGCCATAACTAGACGCACGTCTACAGTTCCCGTTGAACTGACTGTCCGCAAATAGACAGCTGCCGCGTACCCTCGCTCCGAGGCATCACAAAACCCATGTAGGGTAGCCTTACATCCCACCGATGGGAGCAACTTGCGAGGTATGGCGATGCGTACGATCCCTGGTAAGGTGGTCACAAACTTGGTCCAATCATTCAACAGCTCTCCGGAGAGCTGGTCGTCCCAACCCAAGTTTGCTATCCACAACCTTTGCAAGAAGCACTTCGCCATGAACGTCACCGGTGCGATCCACCCGTTAGGATCGAAAGTTCTGGCGATCGTCGATAATACCGAACGCTTCGTCCAAGTCTTCTGCAAAAGGTCTGGCTCGATCTGATACGTAAAGACATCATACGTTGGCCTATATTGCACCCCTAGGATGCTCAACGTATTTGGATTGTCCGGGTTCTCGAAAAGGTGCGGGTCCTGCTGGAACTCACCTGGCAACCCGGCCAGGAGCTCTGGACAGCTGGACAGCCATTTCCGCAACTCATAACCTCCTGATTCCATGATCGCGATCAGCTCGTCTCGTAGGAGTAGTGCCTGTTGCACGCTATCTGCACCCGTGCAGATGTCATCCACGTAGACGTCGCGATCCAGTACTGCTGCGGCTCGAGGGAATCTTACCCTTTCCTGTGCGGCCAACTCTCGCAGCGTGCGTACTGCCAAGAACGGACTTGGCTTCAGACCATACGTTACCGTGTTAAGCTCATAAGTGACCATCGGCTCGTCAGGGCTCTCACGCCACAAAATCAGCTGGTACCGACGGTCATCCGGGTGTATAATTGTTTGGCGAAACATCATTTTGACGTCTGCGACGAACGCTACTTGGTGCAACCGAAAATCTGTGAGGATGTCCACAATGTCCCGGTTCAACTTGGGACCCGCGTGCAGACACTGGTTCACAGACACACCATTCGATGTAGGAGCAGAACCGTCAAACACTACCCGTATCTTCGCCTCCGGTGACTTCAAAACAGCCAGGTGTGGTATATAGTAATGCTCGACACACCTCCAATCTATGCTGGACACCGACATGTGGCCTAACTCTAGGTACTCCCTCATGAATTCGATATACTTCTGCCGAAGTGCTGCATCTCGCTTCATCTTTCTCTCCATAGCCAGTAGTCTCCGTTCCGCGATCTGTCGCGAACTACCTAAGGAGGGGCGGTTTGGGAGAAATGGCAGCCTGGTAACAAACCTACCTGACGAACTTCGTGCAGTGTTGTACTGATAGAACAGCTCGCACTCGTCATCCTCTGGCTTCCGTCTATCCGCTGTGGGTGGCTCCTCAGACTCCCAAAACCTCTGCAGCACCTCCGACAACACACTACCATAGAGAACCGTATCGCCCTCTGGTAGGTCCTGAGGTCTCCAAACTGGGCCAAAAATAACATACCCCCCTGTGGTATCAACGGCCACTAAACCAGTTTGCTGAAGTACCCGTTTTCTGCCACACCAGAATCTCCCGAGGACGTCTGACCCGAGGAGAACGTCCACCGTACCAGGAGTATCAAATTCAGGATCAGCTAACTCTAAGCCTGTGGTTAACCCTCGTACCGTTGACGGTAACCGAACCTGAGGAAGTTTCCCTACCACTTCATCCAGCACCACTGCTGAGGCATGATAGCTGACCCCTGTACCTGTATTACCTAATGTGAACTCGAAGTTCACCTGACCCCGAACGTCAGGCACATCTACACCTCCAATACCTACAGCCCCATCCGTTGTGGGCCTTATATTTAAGCTTAGCCTACTCACCAGCTTACTAGACACAATACAACCCTGAGCCCCTGTATCTAACAAGGCTCTTACCTGTATGCTGCGGCCACCGTATCCCCATACCCAAATCATTGCCGTAGGCAACAATACCGTAATTGGCCGGGGGGCCGAAGCTGGCGTGTAGGCGGCGATTACCTAGCAGGAACCTAAGCGCGGAGTGTCCGCGTCCTGCGGGTGGGTCCCCTCTCTCCGTACACCTTCGAGTGGGTCCCACTCCTGCTGATAGGGACCTCTGGTCCTGTACGCCATGGCTGGCAGCCTATAATAACCCTGCGGCAGGCGCGCGTACCGTGGACGCGCCTGTAGCCGCGGGTGCTCAGCCAAGGGGAGAGGCATGCGTGGGTCATGGGAACTCACCATGTTGTTCAGACCCGCCGAGTACTGCATGTACTGACCCTGGTGTTGGCACCCGCCCGTAGCATCACGTACTTGTGATGGGTGCCCCTGACCTTGGACCTGTGACCACCTACCCTGTCCCGGCACCTGCTGCCGAGGTGGTGACTGTCTCGCGCGTGGTGAAGGGGGCATCACCTGCTGATGTCCCTGGCCTCGTCCCTGAAACCCTGGTGGAAGAGGACTCCTCCTTGGAGGGGGTGGGGAGCGTTGCTCCCGTCTAGGTAGGGCAGACTCCGTCCGCTGACCCGCGTCAGCTCTGCCTCCGTAATCTCCGCTGCGGTTCATGCATAGGAGCTGATGGTGGGCACCCTGGCAGTACCTGCAGTTGGTGCTTGATGGGCACTCTCGCACCTGATGCGGCCCCATACACCTAAAGCACCAACGCCGTTGCTGCACCACACCACGACGTTTCTGCACCCGCTGTGCAGCGAACTCCTCACACGCAGTCACCTGATGCCCCGCCTCTCTGCAGTAGGCACACCTCGATTCCAAATTAGCGACATTGTATCGCCTGGGTGGCCTACTCTTACCGTCTCGCGCCTGTGCACCCGGCCGTTCCGGGCGGCGAGCGGCCGCAGACTCCGCGTGAGGCGACTCTCCAAATTGAGCATCTACCCGCCTGCACTCGGCCTCGAGGAAGGACTTGAGCTCCTCGAAGGTCGGGAGGTAATCAGATGTCTTACCTCCGTGTGACTGTTCAAAACGAGCGGCCATGTCGCTCGGCAGGCGGCGCAACAACGTGTGGACCAGGATATAATCATAGCCTGACACCGGCATCCCCTGTCTCTCAAGAGCGTTCACTGCAACGCAGACAGGGTTGAGGACCTTGGCCCTGAGGTCCGTCCCTCGTGTGATGGTCGGCACGGTGAGCCACTGTTCCAGGAGTTGGTCAATCATGAGACGTTTGTTGCTGTATCTCTCGATCAGCAAACCGCGAGCCGTCTCGTAACTTGCATCATCGACTGGTAGATGCTTTACCAGCTCATGGGGCTCACCTTGCAGCTTGGCCATCAATTGTGCCATTTTATAAGCCGGCTGCAAGTCAGTGCGGTTATGAATCACACTGTCAAACAGATCCTGGAATCGGGTCCAATCCGTGTAGTCCCCGTGGAAGACCGGAATCGCCACAGCCGGCAGGGGCACTTGCACCCCCGGTCCCCGCGGACCATGGGGTGGGTCCGGCTCCCCAGCTCTACGCCTGGTGATCACAGCAGCCGCCTGCTGGATCTCCTGCCCCATCTCCATGCACTGGGTCACATTCGCCCGGACCGTAAGTTTGACCTCCTCATCAGGCGTCCCATCAAATAACTCCTCGCATCCAGTGAGGCAATCCAACACCTCCGCGACCCGTTCGTCAATCCGTTGCGCACAAGCGATGAGTGCGTCCTCTCGGTCCCCGCGACCGACCATCGCCTGCTTAGTCGCGAACCACATTAGGTGCGCTCTAATTTTCGCCTGAAGCTGTCTAATTGTGGGAGCCATGGTACCAACTCAAAGTAACACCGAACCTTACAATAAAAAACAATAATAGACAATCGGCCCTGATCCTACCGTTAGGATATCCGCACAGGGTAAACACAACGATAATAACAAGCAATTCACTAATTGATGACGACCGATGTGGCGCAGTGGTAGTGCGACTGCCCGCGACGCAAAGGTTCCGGGTTCGATTCTCGGTGGGACACTCACAAAAAAGTTGATATTTATGTCTTTGTGAATTTGTTCCCGGTCTGGTTAGGACATTGCAGGGTGAACCAACTGATTGTCCGAAAAGAAATGGTTCCGTGCTTCGGAGGGCACGTTAAGCCGTCGGTCCCGGTTGCTGTCTTTGATTACTTAGACGGCGGTTGTAACACAACCATGTCAGAGGCCTACTAGTGGTAGTAGGCGGTTGAAAAACTCTGACACCAGGGTTCATCGGGTCGTTGGACGACTCGGTGTCCCACACGAAAAGAAGAAGAAGAAGACTAATTGATTGGCCCTGATCCTACCGATAGGATATTCTACACAGGGCACACACTACAATCACAATAAATATATTTTTTTTATGTAGGTAGATTAAAAATCTTATACTAAAATAATCTTAAATCTAGTGGTTTTCTGAACCACGCTCTGCTACCAAAAATTGTCTAATTCCAAGCTAAACTCCCGCAGTGGAAGCGATTTACACAGGTAAATTTCTAGTAAAATACCAGGAGTTCAACTGAAGGCAGACAATGGCCGCGTTACGCAGCGCTAAATAGCATACGCTGCACAATATAGCAGCGCATACTATGAATTAAACGTGAACCTAAATCTATTTAACTTAATTAACTAAGTTGAGTGAAATTGGCAAATGATGTGTTCTGACCCTTACATAACTCAATTCTGTAGTAAATACCGTCTGCCGATCTGGCGTTACGTCACACGTATAAGCACTAGATTATAAGTAAGTACCTCCAAATTATATCACCCCACGAATTCCGCAATTCGTACTAAGGAGTCACAATGATATGGTACAACAAATATGACTATAGGGAACACACCATTAACACGAATAAACAGTTTTATACTAAACAACCAGGTTTAACACTTACAGTCACGTGCCGGCGCAAATGCATAAATACCCAACGGAGAAAGGAAGTTCAGGGAATGGATCAAATAGGAATTCCGTTGGTACTTACAGGGCTGGGTGGAAAAGATATCGACACCCAGCATTCCACTACAGCCTTGGCGCGTTATTCACGTCAAACCACTCACAGCTTCTGTTCGTATTCCACTTTGATATTAGTCATTACGCGTGACCCAACCCGAATTTGGGCCGTACAAACGCGGGCCAAAATGGCCACCTGATGCCTATTCAACGCGACGCTCACGTGGAAGACGTCGAGACATCCAACAATCACTAAGCCTGGCATTCCAGTACAACCCAGGAGAAACGCAATAATACGATGCATCAACACGCGCGATCTCAAATTGAATCGTCCATTACACGCGGCATCACAAAACGCGTGGCGGGAAATCCGTACAAAACACAATACGTTCTCGTCCGAACGGTTTTGAGTGACTGGGTAGTGCGGCGCCGAAACCACCGGTTGGCGCCGTCAGGCGGTCTGCGCGCACGTCGCCAGTCTCGCCCTGCGAGTGAGAAAGGGACAACACACGCCCAGAGCGACGCGTGCGATCGAGCACCGCGCCGCATTCATAGACCGTCATTAATACCTAACTTACCCTAGCATAACAACGCTAAATATTAAACAAATGGTAAAAATATTTTTAAATATCTTAGTATTAATGCCTTTTCCTATTATTGTTCTAAGTAGATGATATAAATAAAGTATAATTCTCGAAATGGTTTAGAGTCATTCCTTGAAATCGACCATTTAACATACCTAATTGAAATACATACACAGAAATACGCACGAAAACATGCAGAAAAAGGCGAAAATTGGACTTTTGCTGCTATTGCGTAGAAGGCAATCGCACTACTACTGCACCAAAATGTTATTCGATTTTATTTTATGCATACATACATACATATATCACGCCCACAATTCCTTGCGGGGTAGGCAGAACGTAAACGGCCGCAAAACACGGACGTTTGCGCCACGTCTGACAAACATGTGAGGGTCATTCGGAAAATTGTATATCGCCATAGTGACGGGTTGTCAGCCCGTCGCCTAAAATTGCAATAGACACCCTCGAGTCCTTTAGCCGCCTCTTATGACTCCCACGGGAAAGAAATGGGGTGATGCTATTCCAAGCCGGCATCACACGGCAATTTTTTTTTATGATTTACATAATTATTTTATTTTATGATTTAGATAACTTCATTTCTTTCCCGTGGGTGTCGTAAGTGGCTACTAAGAGTCTCGAGGGTAACACGTGTTTTGCAATTTTAGGCGATGGGTTTACAAACCGTACTATAGCTCTCTCTCTCTCTTTTCGTGTGGGACACCGAGTCGTCCAACGACCCGATGAACCCTGGTGTCAGAGTTTTTCAACCGCCTACTATAGCCAATACACTATTTTCTGAATGACCCTCAAATTTTTGTCAGACTTGGAGTAAATGTTCGTTTATTACAGCCTTTTTCACTATGCCTACCCCTCAAGGGATGTATGTATGCGCATGTGTGTAATTTATTTTTCTTACACATTTAATTAAGTGCTATTTTATATGAGGCGAAGCCATAACGACAACGGATTATTTCAAAATAATGTACAACTCTGCTTTTCTTTGCTCTCACAAATTAAAGTACCGTTACTTACTTACTTACTTTACTAAAGACGAAAGGTTAGTTAGTTCTAACACAGAGTGTATTTTAAAAGTGTGACTTACACACCTACTGACACTAAAACCCTTCTACACAGCTGTCTCTGTTTATCGAGCTGCACTATTTTCTCTTCAAAGTAAAGATCACACAGCGTACCAAAGCGTTAACTCGTTTACAAGTTGGGTAAAACCGGCGAGAACGCCACAATCTAGTTATAGACGAAGAGATGGTCTAAGCGTAGGGCGTGCAATTTGACCGGAAAAAAAGTTATATCACTGTGATGCTAGATTGGAATAGCGTCACCGCATTTCTGCCTTCAAGCCTTGACATGTTTACAAGTTGGGTAAAACCGGCGAGAACGCCACAATCTAGCTATAGACGGAGTGATGGTTGAGGCAGAGGACATGCAATTCGACTAGAAATAAAAATTATGCCGGTTTGATGCCGGATTGGAATAGCGTCACCCCATCTCTGCCGTTGAGCCTTGACATGTTTACAAGTTTGGTAAAACCGGCGAAAATGTCACAATCTAGTTATAGTCGGAGGCTGGCGTACTATTTGACTTTGTAGGTTGATTACAATATTGACTCTCGGGGAGTCCTTTTGAGTCTGCGACACAAAAAACCTTCCAGCCTCGCAGCGCTGTAATCCAAAGAAAGTATCACAATATTTTATCAACAATAATCATTCAATTTTGCCTCCTTTCGTACCGCAAAGTCTAGTGAATGACTTTTAGCGTGGTAGTGTTTTACAGCAAATCCATCAGCCTCATTTGATAGCCGACTAAACTACACCACGTAGAAAGCATTTTTAACAATTATTATGGAACTGACAGCTATCAATTATAGCTTTATTGGTTTAACTGTAAAAGTATGCTTCCCAGCTTACATAGCTTAATCATTTTAATGTGCCAAAGTTATGAAGATTTATAACCACAACATAAACACATACACAGTCACCGTTTATGGTCAAACTGTACACCTACTAGCGTAGCGATCTCTTCGACTAAGTGAGGACGCCACAATCTAGTTAGGACTAACTACTAGTTTTACTTCTTTACCGGGGGAATTTTGTCACATTCACCGGGAAAGTTCACCAGTCTTTTAATTTTTGTTTGTAACAAAAGAGTCAGAATAAAAACTGTAGTTTTATGAACACGTCCCTATTCTTTTTTCTAACTGGCTTTGTTGACTTTCTAATACATTTTCTTACAGTTTATCTGCAATAGGTTTAAGGTTCTAAATTCAAACGATAAAATGTCCATAAAACCTAACAAATATTCCTCAAATAGTATTATATATGAAAAACTTTGTGAATCTTCCATACAAAATAACGTAAGTATCTATGGCGACGACGGAGCAATTTTAAGTAGTACTTAATTCACTGTTTAATGATTAAATTGCACCCTTGCTGCAATAAGCATCGCTTCAAATGTGTAAAAACCATACCCCACCGCCTTTCAAACACAAAAATATTTATCATCAGTCACAAATAAACATAAGATATAATTTTATATAATTTTCTCAAACATGCTAGGAAATGTGTTCATTTCTTTCAAAAAAAGAAACCGCGAAGTTTCACATTGTTTGTCACGTCTCAGATCACGCCAGCAAAGTTGTATGGAAATCCTTTGCTGGTGTCCATTAAGATAAATTCGTTATACGCTAAACCCACATAATTTGATTTCAGAATTACCTCGATGACTCATATAGAAACGGAACGTAATTTTGTATGAAACAGGTAACTAAAGACGAGGCTGTATGATGTGAAGACCCTTGCCTGTCCAGAATTAAAAAAGAAAAGAGTGAAGTCAACATTTAGTATGGCTGAATATTACGTAATACTGTGCCTTACAGGCGAATTTATTTTAAAAAATTACAATTGGTGGGAAAATTGTAAATTTTTATTTGTTTCGATGTGTTGTGGTCTCTAGCTAACTTTTATAAGAAGTACAATCTTTCATTTCCTAGCCTTTTTTTGAGAAAAGCTATGTAAGCCTCGGGGAAAATTACTTTGCTTGACTTGTATATTTGAAGTCTTATTTTCCATACCTCGACAACAATGTACTATTATCTTTTCGTAGCACAATCGTAGTAAGGCCTACAATTTTCTCTAACGCCTCTGTACGCGTAGTATAGTACGTAGCGTTCTCAAGCTACGAGTTACTGGCCTCTTCAAATTCGAGTCGCCTACCGCCATCTATCGAAACAAGCCTGAATCACTTACAAGAGTGAGGGACACAGTTGCGAACCCAACTCTCAAATGAGGTACCTACCTATTTATAGAGATGGACTGACTGGGTATAGAAGCGCTTTGTAGGAAAACAATTTTATGTAGAACTTCCATGTTTTATGCAGAGATGTAAAATTTCTTCCGTTATGTAATAATGCATTATTCCCTACTACGTAATTTGGTTGGCAAAAGATTTTGTTGGTTCATTTGGAGGTTGTCTATTTCAGCAGGCCAATTTTTATTTTGCTTCGACCTATATTCCTTGGGGAAAATTGTTTCTTATCACCAGACCGTTTATTTATGTATTAACGATTTATTGTACACAGGAACATTAAAGAGACAAACACATAAAGAATACAGACACAACAGGCACTGCTTATTTCTTACAATAATTCTTATATCCGTTCTGAGTTTTCGGTATCGGTCACTAGTAAAATTTCACCGTATTTTACTTAATTTCTGTCAATTGAAGATTATTTGCAATGTCATACCAAAACGAGAAAAATGGGGTGATGCTATTTTGAGCCGGCATCACACAGCAGGCAGACATGATGCTGTTTACATGCTCGCTTTACCTACTTCCTTTACATAGTGTGATTGAGGGTTTAAGCCCCGAGACTGGTACAAAACCACCTTATACCATAACCCAGCCATTGCTCCCTTTAAGGCATATATAGTTGGATATTATATAGACGACATCATAACAAACTTTAGATAAGCAGCAATGTATACCGAATCGGGAGGCAGAGCAAGGGAAAAGTACCTAATAGCCGTTTAAACTTACCTACGTAAGCGAGTCCCGATCCATATAAGAGTTTTGTTTGTGTATATATTTTGTTACTTCTTTACGCTCAAAGGGCTAACCGATTTGGATGAAATTTGGAAGACAGGTAGAGTATAACCTGGAATAACACAGAAGGCAATTTTTTAACGCAGGAAAGCAACTATTACCATGGGAAAATGAGTGACAGCGGGTAAAACTGCTGGGCGGAAATCAAGTAGTTCATAAGTTTATGTAATTATCTTGTAAAAGTTGACTCTTTGTGAATACAGAATATAGTAGGAATCAAATACGAAAGCATTCATACAAAAGCCGTTGTACTACTACTACACAATGCAAACGTCAGTACGAGTAGAAATACAAATGTTTTAGGGTTATAACACAAAGTAAGTATTGGCGGCTGCGCGCCGAATACAGAGAGCTCACTTCAAGCAAACGTCACGAAACTCTCCACAATTTGACACGCCGCCGTTTACAAGGAAATCCAAACCAATCCAAACACACTTGTAGTCGAGTGTCAACCGCGTTTGGTGCGGACGTGCAAAATGGCTTCACACAAATATAAATAGGTAATAAATAGGTTTATTAGTACACGATGTGATTTGTACAATGTTCCTATAATATTTTGTACCAACTTAAATAAAAACTTGCTTTCATAAAAGAACAAACAAAATTATCTCTAATCAGTATGTAGTATACTTTTTTATAATGTAATTTGAGTTTCTACTTAAATAAAGGCAAATTTTCATTTTTGATGTACATACATACACATATGACGTCTATTATCCCTTGCGGGGTAGGCAGAGCGTAAACGGCTGCAAAACAGATATATACGCCACGTCTGTCAAAATTTGAGGGTCATTCGGAAAATTGTGTATCGTCATAGTGACAGGTTGCCAGCCCATCACCTAAAATTGCAATACACACCAAGTCCCTTAGTTGCCTTTTACGACTCCCACGGTAAAGAAATGGGGTGATGCTCAGTCTCAACAGCCCAAGAGCAGATATCTACCTACTCGTCATTCCCCATTTCATAATAATTGTGCTATGTAGGTAGTATACGTAATGTAAATACAGGGAGTAACAGAAAGGGTATATCAAGCCGAAAGGAGGTCAAAGTGGGGAAAAGGGGAAAGTTTTTCAGTGTCATGAGCACCTTTCGGCTTGATATAGCCTTTCTGTTACTCCCTGTATGTTTAGGTACCTACTCCATTGAATAAAATCGGTAAGAAAACTGTGGCAGCCTTTGCCGAAAGCGGAAATAATCGAAAAAAAGGGCCGAGTGATCCTTCTGTACATTCTCTATTTTGTGGTTATAATAACCCATAGCGGATTATGGGTAGTTTAGGATAGGGTAGGGTAGTTTAGGGTAGTAGGGTAGGGTAGGGTAGTAGGGTAGGGTAGTTTAGGGTAGGGTACTTTCAGTCGGTTATACACTGTAGAAAAGAAAGTTAAGTAATAGCATGTAATAGTAAATTGGAGCTGATATTCCAGAAGCATGAGCTTAGTAAAATTATTTTTTATTTTATCTAGCGATCTTTACACCAGCTGTTACATACACATATCACGCCTATAATCCCTTGCGGGATAGGCATAGCATAAACGGCCGCATAAAACGGACATTTACGCCACATCTGACAAATATTTGAGGGTCATCCGGAAAATTGTGTATCGCTATAGTGACAGGTTGTCAGCCCATCGCCTAAAATTACAATACACGCCCTCGAGTCCTTTAGTCGCCTCATACGACTCCCACGGGCAAGAAATGGGGTGATGCTATTCTAATGTCAAACATTTTAGAATGTTGGATGGCGTTCATCCTATCTCATTTCTGTTAGCTTGTCGTTGGTATATTTTATTTATTTATGTATGCATGTATTTATTTTATGTATTTTTATTTTTCATGTTAAATTATTAAGTATAGTATTTTAGTTTATTCCTTCTTATGTATTGTAGTTTAGTGCGAAATTTAAGTACGATTATATTTCTTTTTTTTTTTTTGTGAATGGGCACCCGCTTTTGCTCTTTCTGTTTATCTTTTGGTTGGCCGGTAGAGAATGCCGCGTGGCATTAGGCCCGCCCTTTGTACTTTCTGTGCAATAAAGTTTAATAAATAAATAAAAAAAAAAAAAAAATAAGCCGGCATCACACGGCAGCTGGAGCTGTTACACTCCTATACTAGGCGGACGCAGCATTTTCTATCTTGTGTATCTATAAGTGCTTCAGTGCACTTCAAGTCTGGTTGCAACAAGTTTTCTATAACCTCTTTTTGAATATTTAAAGAGTCCCTTCTTAACCACTCCGTTGTTTGTAGGTTAAGAACCACCCTACTTGTACTTACTACTCAATTTTAGCATCCCAGGCTGAGTCTTATCAAGTTTAATTTGCTTCCTCTTTCAAACTATCCTCTAAATCTAGATGGCGCTGAAGGCAAAATTGCATCAGTACAAAGTACTTAAAACGCGCAAAGTAAAGCTGTTTTTCTTTTCTATTTTCTTTTTTTTTTCCTGAAGTCAGAGTTTGTCAACCACCTACTACTAATAATAGGCCTCTGACAAATTTGCTTTGAAATCAGTACTATCTTCACAAGTTTCCAAATCTATCCAATTAGATTCGTTTATCACAAAAAAGCTCTAAGCCCTAGGTCATAACCGTAGTGTCATACATACACATATCACGCCTTTATCCCTTGCGGGGTAGGCAGATCCGGCCGTAAAATACGGTCGTTATCGCCACGTCTTAAAAAATCTTGTATTACTATAGTAACAGGTGATCAGCCTGTCGCCTTAAAGTGTAAAACACATAAAACCCCAAACTTCCTTAGTCGCCTTTTATGATACCCACGGTAAAGAAATGGCACAATGCTATACAGAGCCGGCATCACATGGCATATCACCGTAGAGTTGATCCCAGACATTACCCAATAGGCTTTAATATACAAAATATATATTTATAACCGTTTAATGTCGGATGATACCGGCCTAGAATAGCATCACCCCATTTCTTACTCATGGGTGTCGTAAGAGGCGATTATGGGACTCGAGGGTGTGTATTGCAATTTTAGGCGATGGGCTTGCAACCCGTCGCTTTAATGATACACAGCTATCTGATTGACCCTCAAACTTTTGTCAGACGTGGTGTTTAACGCTCTGCCTACCCCGTAAGGGATATAGGCGTGATTTATGTATGTATGCATGTATATTTATAACCCGATAGTTGGCAAGTTTGCTCAGCTTCAGGGGCTTCTGAGCCATCCTACTCGTTCCCAACAACTCCATAACAGACTTAGAGACTTGTGCTAACTCAGGCCCGGCCGTGTCAAATACGATTTTGTGAAGACTGGTGAGATGTTACACTATAAATAAAATCTGGCAGAGATATCGGGTAAAGTGTTTTGCCTTGCGATGCCGGCTTAGAATAGCACCACCCTATTTCTTTACTGTCGGTGTCGTAAGAGACGATTAATGGATCCGAGAGTTACATGCGTATTGCATTTGTGGATTGACATACTGTAACTCTGGCGATAACTAACTTTCTGAATGACCCACAAATGTTTATCAGACTTCGTTAATGTTTGTTTCTTACGGCAGTTTACGCTCTGCCAACCCCGCAAGCGATATAGGCGTGATATATGTATGTGGGTGTTTCTACAATATTTATATATAAACATAATATAATATACTAAACCGAAGAGCATGCATGAAGAGATTGGTCAATGTAGAGGAGGCGAAAGAAGTATGCCAGGATCGTAGTAAGTGGAAGGAAGTAGTCTCTGCCTACCCCTCTGAGAAAGAGGCGTGATTTATGTATGTAATTTACTAGATAGGTAGATAACTTAACGTGTTCGAAAATAATTCCTAGACCAATTTAGTTTCATGTCGAATCAATTTATCAAATTAATATACATGAGTTAACGACAAATTGATGTGACCTCAACGAGACCTAATTTGACCTATGAATATAGAGATACTATCACCTTTCACCTCGTTAAGTAGACCTTTCATACATTCCAAAGGTCTGATCTCTCTAACACGTAAAACGTCGCTCGGAAGCCGTAAACTGGATTTGTCATTTCATAGGACAACTTACTTTTGATAGAAATTTGGAAAAAATAAGTAACTAGGACACAATTTTATACCATCTTTCTCGCAGGACCACCATGTACCTTAGATACATTACCCTGGTTGTTTTTGGAAAGTCTGGCTAGTCTAATAGGGAGTTAACTTTTAGAGAATTAAAAAACGTTTTGTATCCAAGAACAGCGTTGAACTGACTTCACTTTACTAAATGCTAAAGCAAAAGGCATAAAAAGTAAGTGTTCTTTCCGAATCTATACTCGTTTTTCGCGCTTTGTTATTAATTGATTCTCTATTTTGTTTGTACGTTGTTTTAGTTGTGGTTTTCGTTAACAAGCAGGGAAACCCACGAAAATAAATATTTTTGTGATGCGAGTGATGTAACAATGATTAGTTACTTTTCGTTGTACAATCTCATACCTACATTCAAGTGAAAAATTAATAAAAAAAATTACGTTTCGTTCCTTACGTGAAGGTTCTTATCATTGCAAATAAAGGTTACATGCATGCAGTTTGACTTAGCTCACTGGACATACTGGCCATTTTGTTCAGAGAAATTTCAAAAACAATAAAAAACTTAAAATAAAATCAAACACGTAGCTAATAGAGCTGTTGTAAACCGGAAAACTCTAGACTTAAATCCGAAGAAGCGTTTGAGTAACACCTCCCGGATTCCAAGTAACACCTTCTTTTCGTTTGTAAGTGCTACTTAGCAGGTTCTCTTAATCTGAACCATTGCTGCTGCGCCGAGTTGCACGAGGCAAACCAAACAATTCTATCTATTGATACATAGAGATCAGTATTGTGTTTTCAACCGCTGCAGTGAAAATGAAAAATGAAAATGAAATTACTTTATTCAATAAAGGATAGTATTATCACTTAATGACGTCATGATACGTCATTGAAAAAAAAATTGTATAACGTAATTTTCTTTTTTTATTACAATTTTGTAGTGTCCTAATATAAAACAGTCTACGTGGTCTAGCAGTTCGAGTTTATACTCTACTCGGGTTCAAGGGTCATGGGTTTTATACTCTGGGGTGGACACACAAAGTTGATATTTGTCAATTTATAATTTTAAGATTTGTTTCCTGACTGGTAACAACATTGCTCGCTGTACCACTTGATTTCCCGTAAAAACATTCTATAACTCCGTCGTCAGAAAATTTGAAAGTAATTGTTTGTATAAAAATCATGAAATAACAATTAAGTTTCTCCAAACGCGACTGAGGAATGAATCCGGGCAATGGGCAGCAGCATTTTCTGTGAAGATCCATTACACTTTGCACTGCACTCGCCAATCCGTCAACCGGGCGTGGTGAAACCACGCCAAACGCCGATAACTGCTAGTATAAAATATAATGCATTATTATGATGGTTCTATGCATCAGTGGGTATGCTCAACTTAAGATGGCGGTCATTAGACAACCATGTCAGAGAACTAGTTTGAACCGCGTTTATAGTTATAGTCCGTGCTTTGGAGGGCACGCTAAGCTGTCGGTCCCGGTTGCTGTCTATGATAACTTAGACGGCGGTCGTTATACAATCATGTCAGAGGCCTACTACTAGTAGTCGGCGGCGGTTGAAAAACTCTGACACCAGGGTTCATAGGGTCGCTAACGATTCGGTGTCTCTCACGAAAAGAAGAAGAAGTTATAGTTACTAGTCGTAAGTCTTGTTTGGTCTTACCATTTCTAATACTTACTTACTACTACTTACTTCGGTGGTGGCGTAACGTTACATGCCACGTGATTAACCTGGCCAGCCCCAAGGCAATGCCCTTATTTTTATCATTTTATCCCGCCCGAGCCGTTTTTCTATTAGGACAATACAAAACTGTTATGAATAAAAGGGAATTGTGTTATACGAATTTCTTTTTTTTAAATGACGGATCATGACATGACGTCAATAAGTGATAATACTATCATAGTAAGTTATTTCATTTTCATTTTCACTCCAACCTTTCGGACCCGCATCACAAAGTAAGTATTGGCGGCGGATTTCTCTATTTTGTGCCTACATTATCCACCGAGTTCCAAAACGCAGTTCTTTCTCGTATGTTTTCAGAAATAGGATCGTCGCGAGCGATTCTTTTAATTGCCCCGCGTCTCGTGGGACAGAGGGGGGAGTAAAGGGGTAGGGTTGGGGGGGGTTAGACCCATTTAAAGTTTTTCGATTTGCCGCTCACGGACAAGCCTAGGCGGCTAGGGACCATCGTGTGGAATCGGAGAGCTGTGGATTTTTAATAAGCGCTGTTTCAATATATTTTTTACAGACGGCCGATGTGGTAGTGCGACTGCCTGCACCGCAAAGGTTCCGGGTTCGATTCTCGGAGGGAATCTCACAAAGTTGAAACCTATATAACACTTTGTGAATATGTTCCCGGTGTGGTAAGGACATTGCAGCGTGAACCACCTGATTGTCCGAAAAGAAATGGTTCCGTGCTTCGGAGGGCACGTAAAGCCGTCGGTCCCGGTTGCTGTCTATGTTTACTTAGACGGCGGTCGTTACACAACCATGTCAGAGGCGTACTTCTAGTGGTAGGCGGTTAAAAAACGCTGACACCAGGGTTCATCGGGTCGTTGGACGAATCGGTGTCCCACACGAAATAGTTTGACACTAGCATTGCAATGTTTAATTTAATGCAGTTGCATACACTATTTTATCTACACTCTTCAAAAAAATAATCAGTAGGTAATACATTTATCCAAACGTCCGCACCGGCGATTGCAAGGTCCAATACAAGGTCAAATTCAATACGAGAACGTAAAGCTTGATATGATTTTTGAAAATTCTATGAATCAGTAGTTGTTCAGATGTCGGGTCAGCAACTGAAAAACAACTTAACAACTTCAGAATAACAGCGGAACAACAACGGAACAACAACTTAACAACAACTGCACAATAACCTAATAAAACAACTGAACAACAAACGAACACTTTATGAGACGAGTGTCATCATCATCATCATATCAGCCCACATCTACCCACTGTTGAGTATAGCCTCTTCTTTTTCTCGCCATCTGCGCCGGTCTTGTTACGCGACGAGTGTAGATGAAATAAATTATAAACACCTTCTTTCTCATACTCTATATTTTTCAGACGTAGATTAAATGTCCGGTTTTTGGCTGTTTGCGCTCTGCCTACCCCGCAAGGTATAACAGGCGTGATATGTGTATGTGTGTATAAACACTTTCACAGGGTTTATTTCAGTGCTGCATATTTCTTTTACGCAAACTTAAAAACTTATTTAAATTAAACTGAACTAAGTTCCTACCAAAAACGCTAACCTACCATGTAGTACTCGATATTATCAAACTACAGGATATAATTTTAAAGGTAAAATTAAATTTTCATTACGTAGTCGGATAGCCTAGATACCAGGAATATTAACCGGCTACGCAATGCACTTCACATGTAGTTTTATAACATAAGACACTGGTGAATCCAAAGTAGTAACATATATTTTAATTAAACTTGTTAAATTCAAAACAAAACTTTCCTTTCAACAAACGAATTTACACTTGGAATTCTAGGTAAACCCGTATTCGCTTGGAAAAGTTCGAAACTTCATTGTGTTAATTAACTTTTAAGTTACCTTGTCGCCAACAGATTGCCGATTGCAGGTGAGAATGTACTAATAGAATTTTCTCATAGAATTCATTGTATGCAAGGAGAATGCCCCAAAATAAAAAAAATGGACCTAGTATCAAATGACATGCATATGTTACGGGCAACGTGATTAATCGGGCACTATTAATACTGACCGGCCATTATTAATAGTGCCCAAAAACATCAGGCAAAGTGATTAATTAATTACTTGGACCGGCCAATATTAATAATGCCCGAACGCCCGTGGTCCATGTAATAAATCAGTCTTTAGAGTAAGCTTGAATTTATCACTTGGACCGGGCAATGTGATAAACTGGGCCGAATGTATTAATTGGACCGGTTAATGTGATAATTTTTTGAACTATTGAAGTACCTAATATTTTTATCAAAAATAGTAGGTTAGGGCTCGTCCACATCTCCGCGGCGCGACGCCACCATTGTTCCGCGGCGCGTTACCGCGGGAAACGGCGTCACGCGCCGCCTGAACGCGCGGCATCTCGCCGTGGAAATTTACGTTGCGCTTCGTGGCGCACTGCCGCCGCCATTTAGTTACTCCCTCTTTCTCTCTTGTACTAATATTGTAATATTTGTGGCACGTTATAAGTCCACACGACACAAGAGAAAACGAGGGAGTAGCTTACACCACGTAGCAGAGCGCCACGGTGCGCAACGTGAATTTCCGCGGTGGACGAGACCTTACCTACTAATTTTATTACTTTTTATAACTATTTGTTTTTTTAATTTCCATGTTTAATTTGTCGATAACTTTAACAAAAATTATATTCGTTTAATTTCATTTGAATAATGTAAGTTTAACTTCATTTAATAAATATAGTAGGTAGCTACTGATTTTATTACATTTATAAGTATTTTTTTTAATTCCCATGTTCCAAATTATGTATAACTTTATTAAATATTAAGTTAATATAATTTCATTTAAATGATGTAAGTTTAAATTAATTTAATGAAAAAATTAAATTACAGTTCTTTATTTTTATTACTTTGCTCAAGGAAGGGTGGGAACTATTAATACTGACCGGGAAAAGTAATTAATCGTGCTGTTTTAATCACATTGCCCAATTAGGTCGGGCACTATTAATACTGACCGGTCAGTATTAATAGTGCCCGGACTTATCAAATTGCCCGTAACACATACATCAGCTTATTGCAGTCCGCTGCTGGGGCACGATCTCTCGTTTTCGCCGTCCAGTCCCATCCAGCCGCCTTTTATAAGTCATCGTTTTGTCTAGCCGGAGGTCGTCCAATGCTACCCTTGCCGAGGCGTGGCCTCCACTCGAGAACCGGCTTTCTCCACCGTCCGTCGGTTCAACGACAAAATGTGCCCAGCACACTGCCACTTCAGTTTGCTCTAAATAACAATTGACATTAATAAATGATAATAAATAATAAACCTGGACAAAAAACACAGCACCATCTAGCCATTAACTAAGCACAGCTTGTACCAATAGGAACTAAATAGCTGATATTAATACTTATATACTTTTTGGTTATTATATACATATTATATAGGTACTAACATAAAAAACACCCAGACTAAACACAAATATCTGAAAATTGACAAAACAAATATTTGTGTCTTGTGGGGATCGAACCCACGACCCTCGGCGTAGCAGACAAGGGTACCTATCCGCTACACAATCGGGCCAGTAGTCTTATAATACTCGTACTTGACAGGTGCAAAAACCAGTGGGGATGAAATACGTTCATTAAGAAAGGCCATGGTAGAGCGAACAGATCTGACCTTAAGTCTTGTCTCCCAATGGGGCTACGACAATCTGGTCTCATTCAACGCCACCAAAACACAGGCGTGTCTTTTCACTGCAAAAAGGAGTTTTTTCGACTGGACACCTATTTTTTGGGGTACATCTGTCCCTATCACTAACAGACTTTGGTTTCTACGCAAGGAGCTGACATTAAATCTTAACTTCGGCGCGACCATCGAGTACAAGGCTCAAACGGCGGCTAAGAAGCTGGGCATCCTGAATAGAGTGAAGCGATACTTTACGCCTGGACAGCTTTTAACTCTTTACAAAGCACAAGTCCGATCCTGCATGGAGTATTGCAGTCACCTTTGGGATAGCTCAGCCAAATACCAACTTGCCGCTCTTGACTCGGTGGAACGCAGGGCCAAGATGCTCATATGCGACACAAAACTGGTGGACACCAAGCTACATAGCCTGGCACATCGCCACAAGGTTGCCTGCTTGTCGGTTTTTTTACAGATTGTACTTCGGAGAGTGTGCTCAAGAGCTTCACGACCTTGTTCCACCAGCTCCCTTCTACCATCGGACATCCAGACGCACCGCCGGATACCATCCATATCTGGTTGCCATTCCACCAATTCGGACTAAGCGCATCCAGTCATCATTTATAATGCGCACTGCTAAAGAGTGGAACTCGCTCCATCTTAGACTCTGTCTCTTTCCTATGACCTAGACTAGAGTCAAGAGCAAACCCATAAAGTTAATTTCATCTTAGTACTGGCACATTCTGCTAGGCACGTGAGACGGTTATCAGCCTAACAATTAATTAACGACCGGCAACTAAATGTATTTGCATTGCCACTAACTAATTCCAAATTTGAATCATACTTGTATGTCATATAAGAAAAACGGCTACATTTTTACCTTTTTACCCAAATTTAACCAAAAAAGGAGTGTAATGTTTTTAAAGTTCATGTATCTACGTGTGATTCTTTAAAGGACTGAAACTCGTTAAACACTGAACAGATTCGAATAGGTATTGTATAGGAAGAATCCTTACATTATCCCGAGTGTCATAGGCTAGGCTTTATCTTAGAAAGCAGTCGTGTTTTTATTTTGTTTTTATGCTTCTTATTGTCATATATTATTAAATACCAATACTCATTTTGCCATTAAGAAAAAATTACTCTAGGCCCATTTGAACTTTTGTCATCTACACGATAGAAGAATACCAAAAAAGGCTTAGAAGTTACATAATTAAATCGTAAAACTTAGATAAAAACTAAAATATTTAAAAAATACCTTGTTTTAATTCGTTTTTCGTAAATTCACAATAGCACATTGGTTTAACCAAAAACAAAGGGGAAGTAGGAAATCCTTTTGGATCCGACAAAAGACGTGATCCCGCAGGATTTGTTCCGGCGGCGCACTGTGGTGATGCCATAGGAAAGAATAACAGCAGTAGGTAAACTGTACGCTAATATCTATTCAAGTAGCTTTAATCTAAAATCTACATACATACATACATATATCACGCCTATTATCCCTTACGGGGTAGGCAGAGCGTAAACGGCCGCAAAAACGGACATTTACGCCACGTCTGACATATATTTGAGGGTCATTCGGAAAATCGTGTATCTCCATAATGATAGGTTGCCAGCCCATTGCCTAAAATCGCAATACACGCCCTCACGTCCCTCTGTCGCCTCTTACAATTCCCACGGGAAAGAAATAGGGTGATGCTGTTCAAAGCCGGCATCACTCGGCATTTACTATATCTAAAATCTATTCTTCTTTAATATTTTATTTAATTTTTTATATCTTTTTGACAAGCACTATGCGTATTCTTATAATCATCTATAACTAATTAATGTAATTTCTATTGTTGAAATAAATAAATCAGTCGATCAATTTATTTCAAGTCAACATCAAAATTTTAAGGCCTAAGACTACTTTTATTATTTCGAGCCAGACATGTACCTTTGCAGGGCAAAGGCTTCCCTTTTTTTTCCACTTTTCTCTATCCTGGGCCGCCTTCATCCGCCAGTTTTGGGCGTTGGTGTGTTACTTGTCTTTCCACCTTCTTCTTGGACGACAACGTAACTGTCTTGCGTTAGGAAGGACACATGTAGATGTTATTTTTACCCATAGTGCAGCATGTAGTCTGGCGACATGTTCAGCCAAGTCCCGCTTGAGACTACTAGGTAAAAAAATATGTGAATACCTCAATAATCAGATGTTTGCCACAACACAGTATAAAATTATAATGTTCAGATGAAACCTCAGACTGGGTGGCATCCTAAAAATGCAAAATGACCCTGACTGAATACACACGTTCTCTATCTGAAAATCAAATGATACGTTCATATACGGTATTAATCTACCACAAAGATCGAAGTCTTACTATCTTCTGAAACAAATGACCATCAACAAAAAACTGAGATAAGCGCAAAAATGTTGTATGTAGAAAACTAACCTAATACCTTAAAAGAGAATACTTGTCGGTCTGGATCACTATAGTTACAACAGATAAAATTTCGTGCGTGATACAAACCAATGTTTCAAAAAGTTAAAAGATATCATACTGTTCCTTATTTATACTGTGGTAAAGTGGTGTTAGTCCGCGATTGTAACTTTCGCAGTGACTTTTCAATATCACCAGCCAACTTTAAAAACTATTGGTAAGATTTAGAACTTTGTACGGATTCTTCTACCTCTACAAGTTGCCCCCCGTAATGTTAGACACACAGTAATCCTACGCAGTTCGATCCAGAAGCTGAGATGGGTATTACTGTCAGGGATACCCATCTCAGCTTCTGGATCGAAAGTTGTGATGTGGTATACGGGTACGCGACCCCGGCTTCCCGAGCTTCTACTGGCTTTGTATACCTTCCAGTCAGTAGTATCCTACTACCTATGTTCCTGTCCCAATTTCACCATATTCCCTCCTATTCCTATTCCTAGTTCCCTTCCCTCCAGATCCAACATAAGCAGCTCCCTCCTGCTATTACAAAGTCTGTTTCGGTGAGAATGGCAACCCAATACAGATAATGTGAACGGGTTTGGCGGACTCAGCGATTCAGCAAGGCAAGGTGGATGGCTTAGGGCGACGGTAGAGGGCGCGTGTAGTTACCGTCGGCCAGACACTGCATCTGACCTCTCCTTCAGTCGTAGCGGTTTTCCGTTCCACTGAGTCGAGGAGGGGGAGGACCAGAGGGTGCGCTTGCGTTTGCGCGAACGTCTGCGCACCTAAATATATCCTGCGCAACTGACTGCTTCCGATTAATGGACTCCGATGACGCTAAGTCCTGTGGCGATGGGTTGAAGTAGAGAGGTCTGGCATGGTGCAAGCTGGGCTTTGTCTGATTCCTGCACGCAGGCGGTCCCAGGGGTGTGAGTACACGCCGTGGTCGCTTTTGCATTGATAATCGGGACGACAATGCAAATTCGGCAGCACCTGGGGTGACAGAGCAGCCCTATTCAGGGAAGCACTGCTCTCCTCGCTCAGCCGAGGAGGGGGCTAGAAAAGGTGCCCTAAGAAAATGCTCGTCCCTACCTGGAAGGTGGTAGTAGCCACGGCTGCCATCGCATCACGAAACTCGTGGTCGACGCAACACAAATAATAATAATTACATGAAAACACCTATCATGAAATTTGGCGCGTGGAATGTGAGAACACTCATTGATAGAGATGGCAATGCCTGTCCTGAACGAAAAACCGCCATAGTAGCTCGGGAACTTCGTCGTTATGACGTGGATGTGGCTGCGCTCAGCGAAACGCATCTTGCCGATGAAGGAGAACTGGTGGAAGATGGAGGGGGCTACACTTTCTTCTGGAAGGGTACCTCTGCATCCGAACCTCGACGTTCAGGGGTAGGCTTTGCCATCAAAAATCATTTATTAAAGCGACTACAAGAATGTCCTGTACACATCTCGGACCGCATTACCACGCTGCGCCTTCATCTGGACAAAGACAACTACCTTAATGTCATCAGTGTGTATGCTCCAACGCTTGACAAGTCTGATGACATTAAGGACAAATTCTACGAGGAAGTATCTCAATGCCTTGACAGCATAAACGCCAGAGAACAGATCTTATTGCTTGGCGATTTCAATGCCAGAGTTGGTCGGGACTATGAGGCTTGGCCTGGAGTTCTGGGGCGACACGGAGTTGGTAACATGAACAGCAATGGTCAGTTACTACTTAGTCTTTGTGCTCAATACGACCTTGCGATATCGAACACCATGTTCAGACTTGCCGCTAAGCACAAGACGACGTGGATGCACCCGCGATCCAAACACTGGCATCTGATCGATTATGCTATAATGCGGCAAAGAGACATCAGTCAAGTCCAAATCACCCGTGTCATGCGCGGTGCTCACTGTTGGACTGACCATAGACTTGTTGTCACCAAACTACGACTCCGCCTCCGTCGACCTCGTAGATCCATAGTGAAAAAGCCGGCGGGTCTAAACGTGGATAGGCTTAAAGATCGCGAGGTCAGGGTGAAATATGCTGAAGCCTTAACAGAAAAGCTGTCACCAACTAATGAGACTAGTGATGTCGGTGCTGCTTGGAAAACTTTGTCATGTCATCTCATGGAAGCCGCTTCTGCTACTTTGGGTGCGAAAGACCGACATAGCGAGGATTGGTTCGATGACAATGGCGAGGTTCTACAAGCAGCATTCGACAAACATCGAGAGCTCCTGCGACAGCACAATAGAAGAGGTGGAAGTGTTGCGGTGGTCAAAGACAGTGACCAGGAATTACGAAGGCTGTCTCGACAGTTAAAAGACAAGTGGTGGCGGGACAAAGCTTGTCAAATGCAGTGGCTTGCCGATACTAACCAGCTTGGGGAGTTTTACTGTGAAGTGCGTAAACTGATTGGTGCGTCCTACCGAGCAAAAGTGCCTTTGAGGTCTTTAGACGGAATGCAACTCCTGACCAGCAAGGAGGATGTACTTAAACGTTGGGCTGAACACTTCAAAAACTTGCTTAACGTAGATCGTTCAGCTGATCTGCATCATATCAGTTTACTGCCTCAACTCCCATTAAACACTGAGCTGGACAAGCCCCTGTCGTACGATGAGGTTGTTACTGCCATCAGACAGCAGCACAATAAGCGGGCGGTCGGCATTGACCTTATACCGGGTGAGCTACTGAAGTACGGTGGTATGGAGCTGCACACGTCGGTATGGAAGCTATTTGTTCAAATGTGGGAAGAGGAGCGAGTCCCGGATGATTTCAAAGTTTCTCGCATAAGTGCTCTCTACAAGAACAAGGGTGACCGTTCCGACTGCAACTCGTATCGTGGTATTTCATTACTGTCGGTCCCTGGAAAGGCTTTTGCAAGAGTTTTATTGAACCGCCTGAAAGACCTGTCCGAAAAGATTCTGCCCGAAACCCAGTTTGGCTTCCGACCTGACCGAGGCACATGTGAAGCTATTTTCTCAGTGCGTCAACTGCAGGAAAAAAGCAGAGAACAAGGGCGTCAGTTGTACCTCTGCTTTGTTGACTTGGAGAAAGCATTCGACAGTGTGCCTCGCGAAGCTCTCTGGATGGTGCTGGAAAAACTAGGGTGCACGGATAAGTTTGTTCGACTTCTAAGACTCCTGCATGACAATATGCAGTGCTGTGTCTCTGTAGATGGTGAACAGTCCGATTTCTTCCCCGTCACCTGTGGGGTGAAACAAGGGTGTGTTCTAGCGCCTACACTGTTCGCCTTATACTTTGCAGTAGTAGTCAAGGAGGTCTTGTATACTGTATCCGAAGGAGTCCGCATCCGATTCCGCACAGATGGCAGTCTTTTCAACTTGGCTAGACTTAGGGCGCGCACTAAGGTTTCGTATGCACTGATTACAGAGATCATGTATGCTGATGACTTGTGCTTTCTTGCGGAATCCCCAGACGGCTTGCAACAGCTGATGTCCGTTTTTCACCAAGCATGCTGCAAATTCGGCCTGAAGATCAGTGTCAAAAAGACGGAAGTAATGTCTCTAGACCCACATGGTCGCGAGACACTGGCCATTAAGCTTGGTGAGGATATGCTGAAACAAGTTGATAAGTTCCGTTATCTTGGGAACACTGTAACATCTAAGTGTGACCTTGATGCCGAGATCAACAGCCGAATCAGTGCTGCAGCTGCAGCATTTGGAAAGCTGCGTTCCAAGGTTTTCTGCTCGCACGACCTAAAGTTAGCCACAAAAATATCTGTCTACATGGCGATTGTGCTGCCAAACCTTCTGTACTCCTCCGAGACTTGGTGTGTCTACCGCCACCACATACGTACTCTGGATCGTTTCCACCTTAAATGCCTTCGCACCATCATGAAGATCAGATGGTCCGACCGAGTGCGTAACACCGAAGTTCTGAGACGAGCCAATGTCGGTGGCATTGAAGCCTATCTAATGCGTCGGCAACTTCGATGGTGCGGTCACGTATCCCGGATGGCGGAGGAGAGAGTGGCGAAGCGCATCTTTTATTCTGAACTAGAGGAGGGCAAGCGAAAGCAGGGTGGACAACTCCTCAGATATAAAGATGTTCAAAAGCGCCACATGAAACGTTGCAACATCGAGCCCACTCAATGGGAGGGTCTGGCAGCACAGCGCCCAGAATGGCGCGGGATGGTAAAAAGGCGAATACGCGAGTTTGAGGAGCAGCGCAAAGCAGACCTCGACGCTAAGCGCGATGAGCTGAAAGACCGTCCACCTGCAGCCATTAACTACAATTATGTGAACGGCAAACTCACCTGCCCGCATTGCGCACGAGACTTCATAGCAAAAATTGGCTATAGTAGCCATCTCCGAGCGCATCAACGCCTCTTTGATTAGGAGTTGAAGTGGTCGCCATGGCCGAAATCGGTCGGAAAAAGATCATCATCAATCCTACGCAGTGTAGAAACACCATAAAATATTCTGCACTATTTGCGCGGAAACGAAAATATTCGGACGGTAAAATCTTTTGCATATCTCATGCATTGTAAGTAGGTCATATCTGACACAAAACCCTTGCAGTAAGTGCAATTTACCGTAAAGGTTTTTAAACTAGATAATTATTATGTAATGGAATTTGAAAATAGAACTGTCATTCAAGCCAATAAAAACTTAATCTACTTTTATTTTTTGGGTGTCATTTCGAATATCGAATATTTTTTTCACGATGTTTTTTTTTTTTTTTATCGAACTGAAAAGTGCGAATGTCATTGCATAGAATAAGGATAAACGTGGGATAAACATACATACATGTAATACGCCTTTATCCGGTGCGGAGTAGGCAAGGCGTAAACAGACCTAACAATCACACATATTGCAATACACAAGAAATCTTCGACTCCCTTAGGATATAATATGAAAAAAAAGTGATGAGTAAATAATTGTATCATCAATCCACAACATCTAAAATTTCTAATTAGACTTTTTTTATATTTTTAATACATAGTTTATCGCATTTTTTATTTTATTGTTTCATAATCTGAGATTATTAATTTTAAAATGTGGTTTAGTTTAGCTCCAACAACTAAGCTGCTGAAAACAAAATTCATTTGCCTACCACTTACATGACCACTGTAAAAAAAACTGATTGATATTGACAGATGAATGATTCGTGTTTCTCCTTGGTCTGTCATTGTTTTTTTTTAATGGATATAGAGTTTTTTTTTTACTTTCTGTATTCTGGACAGGGAAAGACCATGCTGCCTCAATCTGCTTTTTTCTACTATAAGCATAGGAATTTTTCGGGGTAATTCTAACTTTGGAAGTTTTCACATCTTCTCATAATAATAAAAATAAATAATTCTGAAACAATTGCATAAAAAATTATGAAAATATGTGTATTTTAATAAGCATCCCAAACACTCTAAACGATATATTTATTTTTTGTATCTAACGTAAAATGAAATGTTGTGGATTCATCATTTGTCAGTAAGCAAAAACGAAACGTTTTTTATTCTATATGAAAATTATATAAAAAACAAAAACTCAAAAAATAAAATAAATCAAAATGAAAGTAGATATTAATAGTTATTTTGACTGATTGACAACTAATCGCTTAAAGTTGCATTACACATGTAGGTAATCATTGAGTCCCTTAGTCGCCTCTTTTAAAACTGCGCTCAAGAAATGGAGTGATGCTTTTTAAGCCGGCATCACACAGTAACTAATAAATCAGGTTATATGTTGTTTTTTTTTTATTTGTTATTTGTATTTATATATGAATTAGGACTTCTGATTCATAGGAGAATTTAAATTAGGAGCTTCAAAGTTAGAGTACATAAAACATTAGGACTAAAAACATACTTTAATAGCACGTTCCCACCATGCACCTGCTCCTGCTCATGCCGCTGTCGCGAATATTGCTCAAAATACTTCCGCGGAAGTATCAACGCGAGTGAGTGTTCACACACTGCCTTTATACTCTTCTCGCAGCAATACGAGTGAGCGAGATAGCAATACATTTCACTTACGTTCGTGCTGCCGTTCCTTTGACTCGCGCAGGAACAGCCGGCAATCGAGGGAGCACCGGAAGTGGCTGCGGCATGACAAGTAGCAGCGCGAATAACTTGTTTACACATTCGTGCTGCCTACTTCACTTACTATTTCCCTGCCCATATAGGCATTGTGTGAACGGGGTATAAGATATTGAACTTTAGGTCAAACAAAAGGGGCCCGTGCTGTAACTACAGACCCCACAGACCCCTCAGACCACATCCGCGGTTGCGCAAGCGTCGGCCACTTCCGGATAATCTTTTTACCGGTGATATTAAAATTGCAGTCTGCCAAATATTTGTGTTTTTGAGTGTCACAATCTCGGATCACAGTAGTGACAGTCTTAAAATTGGTTCTCATTATTTTAAGGTACCACCGTGATACTTGTGATAGTATTGTGAGATTAATTTTATAAATAGTGTGGAAGCAGAAAAAGCAATAATAATTATATATATAATTTAAAATACACTAGCAACACACTGTGCGTGTATATCACTGCACTTGAGTCAAATTATTGTTAAAACATGTCAAAATTCGAAATAATAGAATATTATACTTTCAATTCATTTTCATATTTACGCGTTTACCTTGAGTTCCGTTTAGCTAAAACTAGATCACTAAAATTATCTAGAATGTTGTTTTTCTATCTAGATGCTGTGAGAAGTGTCACCTTGACGGAATGACGATTGCCAAATAGTTGTGATAATAAAAATTTCGGCGTCTGGTGTCTGTTGATAGTTTTGACCTTCAATGAAAAAAAAATACATTTCAATTATTCTAGTTGTTAATAGCAACAATGACGGCTAATTTGGCGCAATGGTAGTGCGACTGCCTGGCATTTACAAAGTTGATATTTTTCACTTTTAATAATTTGTTCCCAATCTGGTTAGGATTAGGATATTACAGGCTGAACAACGTGATTGTCTGAAAAAAATATGATTTCGTGCTTCGGAGGGCACGTTATGCCGTCGGTCCCGGTTGCTGCCTATGAATACGGCGGTTAATACCAGGGTTCATTGGGTCGTTGGACGATACGGTGTCCCACACGAAAAATAAAAAAGAAAGCTACAACGTAAATACTTTCAATTGTCAGCCTGTTTAATTTAGCGTTGCTATGCTGGGGTAAGTTAGGTATTAATGACGGTCTATGAATGCGCCGCGATTTCGCACGCATCGCTCTGGGCATATGTTGTCCCTTTCTCGCTCGCGGGGCGAGGGGGCGGCGTGCGCGCGGGCCGCCTGGTAGACGCCAAGCGGTGATTTCTGCACCGCACTCAGTCACTCAAAACCGTTCGGACGGGAGGGTATCGCGTATTGTGCGGATTTCCCGCCACGCGTTTTGTGATGCCGCGTGTAATGGACGATTCAATTTGAGATCGCGCGTGTTGATGCATCGTATTATTGCGGTTCTCCTGGGTTATACTAGAATACCAGGCTTAGTGATTGTTGGATGTCTCGACGTCTTCCACGTGAGCGTCGCGTTGAATAGGCATCAAGTGGCCATATCGGCTCGCGTTTGTGCGACCCAAATTCGGGTTGGGTCACGCGTAATGACTAATATCAAAGTGAAATACGAACAGAAGCTGTGAGTGATTTGAAGTGAATAACGCGCCAAGGCTGTAGTGGAATGCTGGGTGTCGATATCTTTTCCACCTAGCCCTGTAAGTACCCACGGAATTCCCCATTTGATCCATTCCCTGAACTTCCTTTCTCCGTTGGGTATTTTATGCATTTGGACCGGCACGTTGACTGTAAGTGGTAAACCTAGTTGTCTCAGTATAAAACTGTTTTCTTCGTGTTAATGGTGTGTTCCCTTTAGTCATATTTGTTGTACCATATCATTGTGACTCCTTAGTACGAATTGCGGAATTCGTGGGGTGATATAATTTGGAGGTACTTACTTAGAATCTAGTGCTAATACGTGTGACGTAACGCCAGATCGGCAGACGGTATTTACTACCGACTCGAGTTATGTAAAGGTTGGAACACATCATTTGCCAATTTCACTCAACTTAGTTAATTAGGTTAAATAGATTTAGGTTCACGTTTGATTCATAGTATGCGCTGATATATTGTGCAGCGTATGTTATTTAGCGCTGCGTAACGCAGCCATTGTCTGCCTCCAGTTGAACTCCTGGTATTTTGCTCGAAATTTACCTGTGTAAATCGCTTCCACTGCGCGAGTTTAGCTTGGAATTAGACAATTTTTGGTAGCAGAGCGTGGTTCAGAAAACCACTAGATTTAAGATTATTTTAGTATAAGATTTTTAATCTACCTACATAAAAAAAAAATATATATATTTATTGTGATTGTAGTGTGTGCCCTGTGTAGAATATCCTATCGGTAGGATCAGGGCCAATCAATTAGTGAATTGCTTGTTATTATCGTTGTGTTTACCCTGTGCGGATATCCTAACGGTAGGATCAGGGCCGATTGTCTATTATTTTTTATTGTAAGGTTCGGTGTTACTTTGAGTTGGTACCATGGCTCCCACAATTACACAGCTTCAGGCAAAAATTAGAACGCACCTAATTTGGTTCGCGACTAAGCAGGCGATGGTCGGTCGCGGGGACCGAGAGGACGCACTCATCGCTTGTGCGCAACGGATTGACGAACGGGTCGCGGAGGTGTTGGATTGCCTCACTGGATGCGAGGAGTTATTTGATGGGACGCCTGATGAGGAGGTCAAACTTACGGTCCGGACGAATGTGACCCAGTGCATGGAGATGGGGCAGGAGATCCAGCAGGCGGCTGCTGTGATCACCAGGCGTAGAGCTGGGGAGCCGGACCCACCCCATGGTCCGCGGGGACCGGGGGTGCAAGTGCCCCTGCCGGCTGTGGCGATTCCGGTCTTCCACGGGGACTACACGGATTGGACCCGATTCCAGGATCTGTTTGACAGTGTGATTCATAACCGCACTGACTTGCAGCCGGCATATAAAATGGCACAATTGATGGCCAAGCTGCAAGGTGAGCCCCATGAGCTGGTAAAGCATCTGCCAGTCGATGATGCAAGTTACGAGACGGCTCGCGGTTTGCTGATCGAGAGATACAGCAACAAACGTCTCATGATTGACCAACTCCTGGAACAGTGGCTCACCGTGCCGACCATCACACGAGGGACGGACCTCAGGGCCAAGGTCCTCAACCCTGTCTGCGTTGCAGTGAACGCTCTTGAGAGACAGGGGATGCCGGTGTCAGGCTATGATTATATCCTGGTCCACACGTTGTTGCGCCGCCTGCCGAGCGACATGGCCGCTCGTTTTGAACAGTCACACGGAGGTAAGACATCTGATTACCTCCCGACTTTCGAGGAGCTCAAGTCCTTCCTCGAGGCCGAGTGCAGGCGGGTAGATGCCCAATTTGGAGAGTCGCCTCACGCGGAGTCTGCGGCCGCTCGCCGCCCGGAACGGCCGGGTGCACAGGCGCGAGACGGTAAGAGTAGGCCACCCAGGCGATACAATGTCGCTAATTTGGAATCGAGGTGTGCCTACTGCAGAGAGGCGGGGCATCAGGTGACTGCGTGTGAGGAGTTCGCTGCACAGCGGGTGCAGAAACGTCGTGGTGTGGTGCAGCAACGGCGTTGGTGCTTTAGGTGTATGGGGCCGCATCAGGTGCGAGAGTGCCCATCAAGCACCAACTGCAGGTACTGCCAGGGTGCCCACCATCAGCTCCTATGCATGAACCGCAGCGGAGATTACGGAGGCAGAGCTGACGCGGGTCAGCGGACGGAGTCTGCCCTACCTAGACGGGAGCAACGCTCCCCACCCCCTCCAAGGAGGAGTCCTCTTCCACCAGGGTTTCAGGGACGAGGCCAGGGACATCAGCAGGTGATGCCCCCTTCACCACGCGCGAGACAGTCACCACCTCGGCAGCAGGTGCCGGAACGGGGTAGGTGGTCACAGGTCCAAGGTCAGGGGCACCCATCACAGATACGTGATGCTACGGGCGGGTGCCAATACCAGGGCCAGTACATGCAGTACTCGGCGGGACTGAACAACATGGTGAGGTCTCATGACCCACGCATGCCTCTCCCCTTGGCTGAGCACCAGCGGCTACAGGCGCATCCACGGTACGCGAGCCTGCCGCAGGGTTACTATAGGCTGCCAGCCATGGCGTACAGGACCAGAGGTCCCTATCAGCAGGAGTGGGACCCACTCGAAGGTGTACGGAGAGAGGGGACCCCCCGGCAGGACGCGGACACTCCGCGCTTAGATTCCTGCTAGGTAATCGCCGCCTACACGCCAGCTTCGGCCCCCCGGCCAATTACGGTATTGTTGCCTACGGCAATGATTTGGGTATGGGGATACGGTGGCCGCAGCATACAGGTAAGAGCCTTGTTAGATACAGGGGCTCAGGGTTGTATTGTGTCTAGTAAGCTGGTGAGTAGGCTAAGCTTAAATATAAGGCCCACAACGGATGGGGCTGTAGGTATTGGAGGTGTAGATGTGCCTGACGTTCGGGGTCAGGTGAACTTCGAGTTCACATTAGGTAATACAGGTACAGGGGTCAGCTATCATGCCTCAGCAGTGGTGCTGGATGAAGTGGTAGGGAAACTTCCTCAGGTTCGGTTACCGTCAACGGTACGAGGGTTAACCACAGGCTTAGAGTTAGCTGATCCTGAATTTGATACTCCTGGTACGGTGGACGTTCTCCTCGGGTCAGACGTCCTCGGGAGATTCTGGTGTGGCAGAAAACGGGTACTTCAGCAAACTGGTTTAGTGGCCGTTGATATCACAGGGGGGTATGTTATTTTTGGCCCAGTTTGGAGACCTCAGGACCTACCAGAGGGCGATACGGTTCTCTATGGTAGTGTGTTGTCGGAGGTGCTGCAGAGGTTTTGGGAGTCTGAGGAGCCACCCACAGCGGATAGACGGAAGCCAGAGGATGACGAGTGCGAGCTGTTCTATCAGTACAACACTGCACGAAGTTCGTCAGGTAGGTTTGTTACCAGGCTGCCATTTCTCCCAAACCGCCCCTCCTTAGGTAGTTCGCGACAGATCGCGGAACGGAGACTACTGGCTATGGAGAGAAAGATGAAGCGAGATGCAGCACTTCGGCAGAAGTATATCGAATTCATGAGGGAGTACCTAGAGTTAGGCCACATGTCGGTGTCCAGCATAGATTGGAGGTGTGTCGAGCATTACTACATACCACACCTGGCTGTTTTGAAGTCACCGGAGGCGAAGATACGGGTAGTGTTTGACGGTTCTGCTCCTACATCGAATGGTGTGTCTGTGAACCAGTGTCTGCACGCGGGTCCCAAGTTGAACCGGGACATTGTGGACATCCTCACAGATTTTCGGTTGCACCAAGTAGCGTTCGTCGCAGACGTCAAAATGATGTTTCGCCAAACAATTATACACCCAGATGACCGTCGATACCAGCTGATTTTGTGGCGTGAGAGCCCTGACGAGCCGATGGTCACTTATGAGCTTAACACGGTAACGTATGGTCTGAAGCCAAGTCCGTTTTTGGCAGTACGCACGCTGCGAGAGTTGGCCGCACAGGAAAGGGTAAGATTCCCTCGAGCCGCAGCAGTACTGGATCGCGACGTCTACGTGGATGACATCTGCACGGGTGCAGATAGCGTGCAACAAGCACTGCTACTACGAGACGAGCTGATCGCGATCATGGAATCAGGAGGTTATGAGTTGCGGAAATGGCTGTCCAGCTGTCCAGAGCTCCTGGCCGGGTTGCCAGGTGAGTTCCAGCAGGACCCGCACCTTTTCGAGAACCCGGACAATCCAAATACGTTGAGCATCCTAGGGGTGCAATATAGGCCAACGCATGATGTCTTTACGTATCAGATCGAGCCAGACCTTTTGCAGAAGACTTGGACGAAGCGTTCGGTATTATCGACGATCGCCAGAACTTTCGATCCTAACGGGTGGATCGCACCGGTGACGTTCATGGCGAAGTGCTTCTTGCAAAGGTTGTGGATAGCAAACTTGGGTTGGGACGACCAGCTCTCCGGAGAGCTGTTGAATGATTGGACCAAGTTTGTGACCACCTTACCAGGGATCGTACGCATCGCCATACCTCGCAAATTGCTCCCATCGGTGGGATGTAAGGCTACCCTACATGGGTTTTGTGATGCCTCGGAGCGAGGGTACGCGGCAGCTGTCTATTTGCGGACAGTCAGTTCAACGGGAACTGTAGACGTGCGTCTAGTTATGGCCAAGAGTAAGGTGGCTCCGGTTAGGACAAGATGGACCATTCCAAAGTTGGAATTGGCGGGAGCAGCGCTTCTCACGCGCTTGCTACATCATGTCGCTAGTAATCTACGCGGTACCATCACTTTGGATGAAACGGTGTACGCATGGACCGACAGTAGGATAGTTCTGTGCTGGTTACAGACGTCGGTACATACTCTTGAGGTTTTCGTGGCAAATCGGGTGTCACAGATTAAAGGATCGGAAACTCCGTTGGTATGGAGACACGTACCGGGAGAACAGAACCCAGCGGACTGCGCCTCACGGGGATGTAGGGCCCCTGATTTGGTAGGTCACTCACTGTGGTGGGGACCTCAGTGGCTGACTGAGTCACCTGAGAGATGGCCATACAATGAGTGCGGGTCGCCGCTTGGGCCACCTGATCGAGGTTTGCGAGTGAACGTAGGGCAGATCGTACCTAAGCCTAGTGCGGCTTTCTTGCTGGAACGATACAGCTCCCTCGACAAACTTCTAGGGGTGACAGGTTGGATCAAACGGTTCGTGAACAACTGTAGAAAACCTCAAGCAGAACGGAACTTGGCACCTGTCCTCTCGCCTGCGGAGCGGAATGCGGCTCTAAGTTTATTGGTTAGGGTCGTCCAGGCGGAACATTTTGAGGAAGAGGTCAGGCTGCTCAGGGATGGCCGTGAAAAGCTGAAGGGAGGTCTTGTGCGCCTCAACCCGTTCGTGGACGAGCATGGAATGCTCCGGGTTGGAGGTAGACTTCGGAACGCTAACCTGCCCTTTTCAGCACGGCATCCGCTGTTACTCCCAAAGAAGGGACCTTTGGTAGAACTTATAGTTAGGGATCGTCACCAGAAAAACTCGCATGCGGGCTGCAATGCACTTTTGGCTATTCTGCAGCGCGAGTTTTGGATTTTGTCTGGACGACGTACGGTACGGAGCATTGTGTTTCGGTGCTTGCCTTGCTATCGGTTGAAGGCAGCCACAATGCAACCTCAGATGGGAGACCTCCCACCGGACCGGGTGACGGAAGCCTGGACGTTTGCGGGTGTGGGAACGGACTTTGCGGGGCCTTTTATGGTAAAGGCATCACGCCTTCGCAACGCGAAGACAATCAAGGCGTATTTGTGCGTGTTTGTGTGCCTAGCAACCAAGGCCGTCCACTTGGAACTCGTGGCCGACCTCACTACGGAGGCTTTCTTAGCAGCTTTAGATAGATTTGTGTCGCGAAGAGGGCGACCAGCGCTGATCAGGTCGGACTGTGGTACCAACTTTAAGGGCGCTGATCGATGTATGAAAGAAATTATAACGTTTTTATCGGAAAACGAGGAAGCTATCGGCACGAGCCTCTCCCGTCAGGGCATTAACTGGGTGTTCGATCCACCAGGATGCCCCCACTGGGGTGGTATATTTGAAGCGGTTGTAAAGTCCGCTAAGACGCATTTGATGCGCGTTATAGGTTTAACGATATTAACCTTTGAGGAGCTAGCGACCGTGTTTTGTAAAATTGAGGCCGTTCTCAATTCACGTCCTTTGTGTCCGCTTAGCTCAGATCCGAATGATCTGGAGGCCCTGACACCAGGGCATTTCTTAATTGGCCGACCACTTAACGCCTTGCCAGAATACCCCTACACAGAGGTCAGTAGCAATCGTTTGACGCGTTATGAGTTGCTGCAGCAAATGTCTCAGAATTTTTGGAAGCGATGGTCGCTTGAGTATTTGCACATTCTGCAGCAACGCCTTAAGTGGACGGACAGAACTGAACCCCCTCGCATCGGAGATCTCGTTCTGGTTAAGGATGCCAACCTGCCGCCACTGCGATGGCGCAGAGGGCGCATTTTCAACTTGTTCCCAGGTAGTGATGGCACTCCTCGAGTCGCGACAGTTCAGGTAGGGGATTCAGTTCTTTAGCGAGCAATAGCAACGCTATCTCGTCTCCCCAGTAGTGAATAGGCCTAAGGGATTCGGCCTAGGGCGGGTGAATGTTTAATTTAGCGTTGCTATGCTGGGGTAAGTTAGGTATTAATGACGGTCTATGAATGCGCCGCGATTTCGCACGCATCGCTCTGGGCATATGTTGTCCCTTTCTCGCTCGCGGGGCGAGGGGGCGGCGTGCGCGCGGGCCGCCTGGTAGACGCCAAGCGGTGATTTCTGCACCGCACTCAGTCACTCAAAACCGTTCGGACGGGAGGGTATCGCGTATTGTGCGGATTTCCCGCCACGCGTTTTGTGATGCCGCGTGTAATGGACGATTCAATTTGAGATCGCGCGTGTTGATGCATCGTATTATTGCGGTTCTCCTGGGTTATACTAGAATACCAGGCTTAGTGATTGTTGGATGTCTCGACGTCTTCCACGTGAGCGTCGCGTTGAATAGGCATCAAGTGGCCATATCGGCTCGCGTTTGTGCGACCCAAATTCGGGTTGGGTCACGCGTAATGACTAATATCAAAGTGAAATACGAACAGAAGCTGTGAGTGATTTGAAGTGAATAACGCGCCAAGGCTGTAGTGGAATGCTGGGTGTCGATATCTTTTCCACCCAGCCCTGTAAGTACCCACGGAATTCCCCATTTGATCCATTCCCTGAACTTCCTTTCTCCGTTGGGTATTTTATGCATTTGGACCGGCACGTTGACTGTAAGTGGTAAACCTAGTTGTCTCAGTATAAAACTGTTTTCTTCGTGTTAATGGTGTGTTCCCTTTAGTCATATTTGTTGTACCATATCATTGTGACTCCTTAGTACGAATTGCGGAATTCGTGGGGTGATATAATTTGGAGGTACTTACTTAGAATCTAGTGCTAATACGTGTGACGTAACGCCAGATCGGCAGACGGTATTTACTACCGACTCGAGTTATGTAAAGGTTGGAACACATCATTTGCCAATTTCACTCAACTTAGTTAATTAGGTTAAATAGATTTAGGTTCACGTTTGATTCATAGTATGCGCTGATATATTGTGCAGCGTATGTTATTTAGCGCTGCGTAACGCAGCCATTGTCTGCCTCCAGTTGAACTCCTGGTATTTTGCTCGAAATTTACCTGTGTAAATCGCTTCCACTGCGCGAGTTTAGCTTGGAATTAGACACAGCCTATAGCAGTCCACTGCCTGGACATAGGCCTCCCCAGGGTACGCCATAGGCACAAGTTCCCGTTTTCGCCATTCAGTCGTAACCAGCCAGGCTCCATACTTGTCCAAGATTGTAAACAGTGTTAGGTACAGTCAAACTCACGTCCAGTTAGCCACTCGAACCGCCAATGTAAGTCTTATGCGCGCAGAATAAGTACGGTCCAAACTGTCCAACCCAGCCTGATCTGACTGTACAAATGCACAAAGTACTTATGGCGGCGGTGCGGCTGACTAATAGCTGAGTAATAGATAATTATAAATAGCAAATACACACACATACATATATCACGCCTATGGCGGGTGACAGGAGTGATGCCAATCAGCAGAATTGAGGGTTCCAGGTGGAATCGGGAAAAAGGTAGCTATCCGCCTGGCCGGGTGTTGTGGCCAGGGGACCGACTGGTCCACCTGGATAGAATTGGAAGTTGTATATTATATGCGTTGCGCGGTGAAACACTTCGATACCGCGTTTCAGGCTCTTTGTTCTGTCACGTGGCTCCATCTTGCAGATATGTTGGAACTTCCGTTGCGTCTTGCTTGCTCGTGAACCACTTTGAGTGAGCTTCTTGCAGTAGCTCCTAGAGGTCGCTACACGCCTATATCTCTGACACGGTATCTCTGACAATTTCAACGAATGCAAAATACGGCCGCTTTCTTTCGCCACGTCTGACATTATCGTTGTCTCAGAAAAATCATGTATTACTAAAGTGACAGGTTGATAGCTTGCTGCCTGAAATTTTAAAGTGGGAAATAAATGTAGTGATGCTATTTTAAGCCGGCATCACACAGCACCTAAGCCGGCATCACAGGGCACGGGTTTTTTTGGCATGTAATTAAAATCTCGGCTTGAATGAAATTGGATTCAAATTGCCACAAAAGGACCTAGTTGTAATTGGAGGGCAATCCCGTTACATTACTGTAATGTAACCACAGACAATTAATGGTTTGAATCGACGTTATTAATCTGAGTTCGGAATTGAATATCAATCAATCCTTCCTACCTCTCATTGTAGTTACAATTCAACGCATATTGGACTGAATACAAAATTTTGCGCTCGCTTGAAAATTTTGTAAGTTTACAAAAATAAGCATTCTGGACTTTCCATTCGAAACTACTCTGGCACTGACACATTTTGTGTGGCAGGTCAAAATAGTTTTCTTATTGATTGACCCCATCTTTAGCAAGAACAGAACAAAAGTAAGGACTCAACAGCACTTCGAAAAACGATTTATAGCATCGACATATACTGGTTGTTCGTTATAATTTTATAGAGATCCAGTATAAACAGTAAAATTTTACTGGTGACCGATGATGGTAAAATTTCAAAACAATCTGGTGTAATGGAACAACTATACCCAAGGAACATTAAAATATGACAAAAATATATTGAGTTTCCATCTATCTACACTAATATAATAAAGAGGAAAGATTTGTTTTTTTGTTTTTTTGTTTGTTTGTATGTAATCGATAAACTCCGAAACTACTAGACCGATTTACAAAATTCTTTCACCATTAGAAAGCTACAACATTCCTGAGTAACATAGGCTACTTTTTACGACGGGAAAATTCCTCATTCCCACGGGAAAACGGTTAGAAGCAGGAAAAGCGGGAAATATAGCGGATATTACCCAAATTAGCCAAACCGATTTAGCGATCTTCGTGAAATTTGGCACTGATATTGGTGGTATATTGAAAACGGACTTGGACTACTTTTTGTCAGCACTTGAGGATCTGGAGTACCTGATGGAGGGCACCAGGAGCACAGCTAAACTATAAGAGATACGAAAATGGCTTCATAGCAAAAGTTGTTCAGCATGACGGGGCGCTTCTGCTGACACATGGTTATTGAGGATCTGGAGTACCTGATGCAGACCACCAGCATCCCATCTAAACTATAGGAGATATGCCGTGACCAAATGTGCACGGTGCGGCGCCGGACGCCGTGCAGCGGCGCGGCGCCGTTGCCGTCGCTGGTGTGGCGTCGTGCCGTGGCGCGGTGCCGTGCGCGGCGTACCGTCCGCGGCGTCGCGCCGGCATCGGTGTATCGCTCAGTTTGTATTGTGCACTGTTGCAATATGCGCACGCAATCTTCAAAAATCGCCATACGGTAGCAACCATCGTTTCAAAACAACAGTTTAGTCTTGATATGGACCGCGAACGTATTCTGCTCCTGTTATTGTTGAGACGAAGAATAAAGAAGAAACAAAGTAAAAGAAAATATTGGATAAATCCATATCTACATCAGCCATTTTTGAAGATCGCGTGCGCATATAGCAACAGTCAAATGCAAACTGAGCGATGCACCGATGCCGGCGCGACGCCGCGGACGGTACGCCGCGCACGGCACCGCGCCACGGCACGACGCCGCACCCGCGACGGCAACGGCGCCGCGCCGCTGCACGGCGTCCGGCGCCGCGCCGTGCACATGGGGCCACGGCCATACGGTAATGGTTTCAAAGTAAAAGTTGTTTATCATGACGGGCCGCTTTTGTTGGCACTTGGTCATTGAGGGTCTGGAGTACCTGATGATGGGCACCAGGAGCACTGCTAAACTATATGAGATACGATAATGGCTTGATAGCAATAGTTGTTCAGCATGATGGGCCGCTTCTGCTGGAACATGGTCATCAAGGATCTGGAGTACCTGATGCAGACCACCAGCATCCCATCTAAACTAGAAGAGCTACGGTAATGGCTTCAAAGTAAAAGTTGTTTAGCATGACGGGCTGCTTTTGCTGGTACATGGTCATCGAGGGTCTGGAGTACCTAAAGCAGACCACCAGCATCCCATCTAAACTACAGGAGATAAGGTATCGGCATCAAATTAAAAGTTGTTTAACATGACAGGCCACTTTTGCTGGCACATGGTCCTGTTGTGTCACTTCTGCTGGAACGGAGTAAAGAAGTAAACTACTTTTTACTGCGGGCATAGATCCAATTTCTACGGGAAAACTGGTAAGTAGCAGCGGGTGAAACCGCTGGGCGGGCCGCTAGTGTAAGATATGTTGGTAAACGAGAAAAACTTTTTGGACCTCCCATACAAAATTCCCGATCAACTGACTGACTTTCTATGGAAACTCGAAACAAAATATTTCGTTTCCCAACATAGGCTACATAGTAAAAGTTGTTCAGTTTCATGGTCTAAATATGCCTGCCAAGTTTTCGGTACACCGTCCCTTACACCCTGTATAGGAAAATAATCACTACCCACTACGAGATTCCGGGTGTTGGCTGTGATCTCGATCGTGTCTGACACCAGGGACCAGGTCTCATCGGGTCGTTCGTCGACTCTTTGTCCGTAAAGGCAGAAACAAACGTGTCTAAAAATAAAAGTCCAGTTTTGCACATACGTAGTTCCGTACTAATACTAATATAATATTATAAATCTGAGAGTTTGTGTCTGTGTGTGTGTATATGTATAGGTATGTATGTTTGTTACCTCTTCACGCAGAAACGGCTTGACCGATTTGGATGAAATTTGTAACACAGGTAGAGTGTAACCTGAAATAACACATAGGCTACTTTTTACCGCCGGAAAACAACTATTACTACGGGAAAATGAGTGGCAGCGGGTGAAACCGCTGGGCGAAAATCTAGTAGTACATAAAATCAGCTGATCGTAAATTTTGTATGGGAGGCACATTTATTTTTTCGTATTTCAACCTATAATCTTTGGGGAAAGTAGTTTCCTTATTACAGGCCCGTCTTGAGTTTTTGCTATCGGTCACTAGTAAAATTTCACTCATTTAAGTGGTTACTCGAAGTGCCGCAAATACTACAACAGTTGTAGGTACGCGCGTTCTAATTGTGCTTACGTCAGAAGCTACTTTATGCATGTCTCACACGTCGTCAAGCAGTCTTTGATGGGCCTACTTGAGACGTACGGATACAGACATGGGGCAATTAGAGCAAGTTTAATAACCCTTTCGACGACTCGGTGTCCCACTCGAAAAGAAGAAGACACAGAAGCGCACATGCATATCGCAAAATTGTAACACCAAAATATTAGTGTGCCATAGAAACATAAGATCATTGGCCATAGATTTCTAAATGAACTGTATTCATTGATGTCATGTAGGACACTGAGTGGAAGAACGACGCAATGCAATAAAATGCATTTTTATTTACCTAAAAAGTTTGTCACTTTCATTCGCGCTGCACCAGAGAGAAACAGACAATCATTTTTCGTTCAAGTTTTCGCAAGATTTCACGGTTTTTTCGACATAGAAACTAGAGAAATACCGTTACAATGTCCTATTTAGGTACTTAATTTTAATTTTATGCTTACTTACACACACACATCGTGCCTTTTTCCGTTTGGGGTCGACTCAATATTAATGGCCGTAATATACGGTCGTTTTCGCGATGCGGGGCCGTTTCAGTGTTTATAGTTCATGTATAAACACTGAAACGGCATGTATCATATATTACTAAAGTTGTATCAATCAAGGGAATGGGCTACACCGTTTCCTATTATTGCAACAATCTTGTACTCAACCCGTCTGCCTGACTTGTGAGTATGGCAAATACCGGCCCAAAGCGTAGGCCCGTGTCTAGCGGTAGGCTGCTGTGGCTGTTGAGTCAACGAATTACCCGACGAACCCTGGTATCAAAGATTTCCGACCGCCTTTTACTACTACTAGTAGGTTTTTGGCGCGGTTGTGTAAAAGATAGCAACCGAGACCGAAGGCTAAATATGCCCTCCGAATAACACGGAACCATTTTTCATTTCGGACAATCAGGTAGTTCAGCCTGCAATGTCCTAACCAGACTGGGAACACATTAACGAAGTGATATTTTCAACTTTGTGAGTGCCCCACTGAGATTTGAACTCGGAACCTTTGCGTCGCAGGCAGTTACACAACCCCCTACCATTAAAGCGTATATGAAAGAAGCGTCTCGTCGCTTCTTCGATAATGCTCCCCATCATAAAAACCCCTTGATAGTTGCCGCGTCCAACTACTTCCCCCATCCAACCTCGCGTTTTAAACACCGTCCGAGACACATCCTTACGGAAGAAGATGATGAAATCACAGTAGCCACTGCTGCAGTAACCATTGCGAGTAGATCACACTCCACAAGCTCCTCAAGCAACCGACGCCCCCGCCGGCGGGGGCGCGGAGGTCCCTCATTTGCTCCCCACTTTGGGAACTACCGGCACGTGCCGGGTAGATTCAGTCCAATACGTTCTTCCCAGAACAACTCGTAAGCCCAATCGCGCCCTTGTTTGAACAACCACAAGCTTTTCCGGGTGAGCTCCTGCTCCCCACCATACAGTCAGGTGTAGTTCAAAAGCAACGGGGCTAAAAAATCGTAGGGTCCGCAACTAAAAAAAAAAAAAAAAAAAAAATTACACAACCACTGCACCACCAGCCGCATGGCATTAATTATGGTTTCATTAGACTTGTACGCTACAAACAAGCTACAAGTATGGTACCCATTACTGGGATCAACTAATAATGGTTTTTCATACAGTTACTAAGATTAACCAGTATAAAATGATCCCTAAAATAAGTAGGTTGATATGGTGTACCTGTGTGACCTGTTACAAGCAATCTGGTTCAATTACTGGATGTAGTATGAGGGTAGTGAAAACGCATTTGTATGCAAATGATGCCCTACTATAACTACTTGCTACAACGCTATTAAATTCTCATTCACCCGGCCTTACCATCGCACGAAACTTTACCTACCATCTATATTTTTGAAGTTGAAGTTTGAAGTTTAAACAACATATCTGATTGTTGATCTCTTAAATAATGATGTTATGTATGATTTCTAAAAAATACGACTAGTAAGTAGTAATAAATAAGGTCTTTTATAACAGAAAGTAACGCTTTATTACGCCGATAGATCGCGTGGAATATCTAAGGGGTTTCTCAACTAGCCACGCAAGGTAACGAAATTGGCGTTCTATTAGCAGTCATCTTCTTAGCGTATCGATGGCAGACACAACACCGTCGCGGCCCAGAACTTGGCCAAGTTGACAGCGCTGACAGACGCAGTCATATGACAGACACTGATAAAATGCTAGTAGTAGTAGTAAAATGAGATCCTTCGTGACCTTGCTGGCGTTCTTTATTGGACCCATAGTCCTTATTCACTGTAAGTGATTTCAATAGCACCGCAAATATTATTTACGAACTTCATATCACAATCCTTTTGTAACTTTTTCTTATTTTTTTAAGGACATTCATTGAGTCGTTAGATAAAACGGTGTCCTACATGAAAAGAAGAAGAATCGAACTTTCCAGCAAATATGCCCCGCAGATGTTCAACGTCATCTATCGATGATTTTAAGTACTTACAGCTGTCAAAAATACCTCATTCAATTATTTATATAATGAATACAAATTTGGCCTCAAATTAACATTAGTTTTGATCGCATCATCTAAAATTTTCTTCAGCCCAAATGTGTCGTTATAATCCACAACATTCCAACGAAAACACACAGTATATTGAAAACACACACATAAATATCCGTCGAGTCTCAAACTAGGGAATTCCGTGACAAATTCCTGCATATATCATAGTGCGGCGACATCTCGCGGTGTCTTTATTACAACGTATCTCGTTTATTGCTGTGAAACATGCCCCGCGAATTGTGTTACCTACTGGGAAATTGCTACACTATGTGATTGTGTGCTGGCAGTTGGGAGGTTATGCTTTCATTTGATTTTGTTTTTAGGGCTGCGTGTGAAGAAAATAAAATAGGGAGTTTTCTTTTTGCATACCCTTGCCTAATAGTTGGATAAATAGTGCTATACTTGGTACGTTAAATCAAGTAACGGAGCGTTACTAATCCACACTAATATTGTAAATGCGAAAGTAACTCTGTCTGTCTGTCTGTCTGCTACGCTTTCACGGCCAAACCGCTGAACTGATCTTCATGAAACTTGGCACAGAGATTGCTAGCATACTGAGAACAGACAAAGGCTACTTTTTATCACCATTCGTGGGTCTGGAGTACAGATGTAGACCACCAGGTGTACCACCAGGAGCCCAGTTAAACTATTAGAGATACAGGCATGGTTCTAAAACAAAAGTTGTTCAGTATGATAGGCCGCTTCTTTTCACAAGGACATTGAGGATCTGGAGTAGCTTATGTAGACCACCAGGTGTACCATCAGGAGCCTAGCTAAACTATTAGAGATACAGGCATGGTTCTAAAACAAAAGTTGTTCATTATGATGGGCCGCTTCTTTACACAAGGACATTGGGGATCTGGTGTACCTTATGTAGACCACCAGGTGTACCATCAGGAGCCCAGCTAAACTATTAGAGATCAGGCATGGTTCTAAAACAAAAGTTGTTCAGTATGATAGGCCGCTTCTTTACACAAGGACATTGGGGATCTGGAGTACCTTATGTAGACCACCAGGTGTACCATCAGGAGCCCAGCTAATCGATTAGAGATACAGGCATGGTTCTAAAACAAAAGTTGTTCATTATGATAGGCCGCTTCTTTTCACAAGGACATTGTGGATCTGGAGTACCTTACGTAGACCTACAGATGTACCATCAGGAGCCCAGCTAAACTATTAGAGATACAGGCATGGTTTATATTTTTTCATTTGGATGTACGAGATCGTAAACCGAAACGTAACTAATCATTGTTACATCACTCGCATTACAAAAATATTTACCTTTATGAGTTTCCCAGCATATTAACGAAAACAACGTACAAACAAAACAAAATAGTAATAAATAAAAATAACAAAGCGCGAAAAAGAGATAATAAATTCGGAAAGAACAATTGCTTTTTTTTCATGCCTTTTGGCTTTGGCATTTAGTTACGCAGTCAGATCAACGCCATCTACGAAGTTCTTGGAATACTAAACTTTTTTTACTTCTCAAAAATAAAATCTCCTATTGCTGTGTGATGCCGGCTTAGAATAGCATCACCCCATTTCTTACTCATGGGTGTTGTATGAGGCGTCTAAGTGACTCAAGGGTTAGGTAATGTGTATTACAATTATAGGCAATGGGCTGATAACCTGTCACTATAGTACATACATACATACATACATAAATCACGCCTATATCCCTTACGGGGTAGGCAGAGCGTTAACGGCCGTTCAACGGATATTAACACCACGTCTGACAAAAGTTTGAGGGTCAATAAGATAACTGTGTATCACCATAGTGACAGGTTGTCAGCCCGTCGCCTAAAATTGCAATACACACCCTCGAGTCCCTTAGTCGCCTCTTACGACACCCATGGGTAAGAAATGGGGTGATGCTATTCTAAGCCGGCATCACACGGCATTCACGGTCACTATAGTGATACACAGTTATCTGATTGACTGTCAAACTTTTGTCATACGTGGTGTTAATATCAATTTTATGGGATATAGGCGTGCTGTATGTATATATGTGGGTTAAAAGCGACAAACGGATAATCTTCCAGGGAATAGGCAGCTGCGTTCCCTGTGAATGCAACTTCTTGCACTGCGCTCGTCAATCCTCCGCCAAGCGTGATGAGTATGGAAATACTCCCCGATAGGGGGAGGCCCGTGTCCAGGAATAGTTTGTTGTGGCTGATAATGTGGTGGTATGTCATTTGCTTTGGAGAGTTAAATAAATGATATTTTATAATAATAATTATTATTATAATGTATGTACTTATGTAAAAAATATGGGCTGTAGCAAAATGTATTGAAAATATTTCAAGGGGTAAAACACCTAATAAAACTGTCAAACTTTTTCCCAGAAAGGAAGAAGTAAAATTATGTACAAGTTTTGAGCGCCCCCATACAAAAAATATTGTATTGTTTAACCAAACTAGCATTTCCGGCCGCGGTTTATCTCGTGCATTCTATTTTCCTAGGTACATACTAGTTTCATACTCAGTTTCATGCATATGTCGCAATATAAAAAAAAGTTAAGATCTCCCATACGTATTGACTCGGTCGGCTGGAGTATTTTACATGGGAGGTCAAATTATTTCATTTATTTCGTCTTATATTCCTTGAGGAAAGTTGTTCAGTTAATGGTTCACCCCTGAAAATATTTGTAGCTCTTATTTTTACATCTTATACATTTTATACATCAATACATACTTCCCAAAAGAAAAAAATTTACGAATTTTTGATGATTTTCGTAGTAAATGCAGTTGATCATGATTTTGTACGGGACATCCAATATTTTTTGTTATTTCATGACATATGTTTCTCGAGGAAAGTTGTTCTATTTCATGGTATGTACACCATGCACCCTATCATTATTCGGAGAGCTATTTCTTACACCCCTATTTTGACTTGATAACATCTTCCAGTTTCCAAAGAACAAATTATAATAACTATTAAATAACAATAACATTTAGGCCTAATATTTTCTTAAGTTTTCACAGCTATTACTCATCACAATAGAACAATTTTTAACGGATTTAAGTTGTGTTTACTTTGTATTTTTTACTATTCCTACGTTTCAAACTCTATAGACTTCGTGGTCACGGCTAACTTTGGTGCTAGACGTCATTATTTAGAATTTAAATTGTTATTGTTCTACGGCCATCTATTTCTTAATATCCTAGCGTAACGTCACGGTTTTACGCAGAATCCAAATAAACACATTCTGAATCCGTTAAAAATTGTGTAAGTGTGACAAAACGTTGGCTTTGGAAGATAAATCGTCAATTTTATTTCTTATACTGAACCAATTTTTACTCTGCATTCGCTTAGTGGCAACTTGTAACGTATTTTCCCTTGGTAACAGAAACTGATGCAATCACAGCACTTGAGCGAATCAAACACTACACGAGCTCGTGAGACACGGCCGACTATTACACCGGCGCGTAACATACACCATGTTATAAAAAAACAGTGTCAAAGTCGTTTGACAGCGTTAAATTGTATGGAAAAGTAATTTAACAGCGTCTAAATGCTCGTGTAACGTTTTTATAATAACATGAAAAATCTTAGTTTTTTTCGAGAACACAATTTATCGCGGGTTTCATCGCTTCGGTTATATTCAAACTGTAATTAATGAATTAGTAGTAGGAAGGACTTTCAAACTACCCGTTATCCCGGTAGATTGAGCCATACCACGCGTTTTACAATTGCATAATTTCACTTACGGCAGGTGAGCCGCGGTAGCGATAGGCGTCGGTGGTGCTGATACCGAAAGTGCAGGTTCAAATCCTACCTGCAGTGCAATTTTGCAATTTTTCATAAGGTTGTAAACCATACGTTGAAGTCATCATCTGCCTGCTCCTTATCCCAATTTATTTGGGGTTGGCGCAACATGTTTTTTTCTTCCATTCATCTCTCTATCAGCTGTCAAATCTTTCTTTTGCTTCATATTATCTTTAATACAATCTATCCAAACTTTGTTAGGCCTTCCTCTCCTTCTGCATCCATCCACATTCACCCAACACGTTGAAATGTCGTTTTAAATTTAGTACGCGAAACAATCTTTAAAATAATAATTATATAAATGAACTACGAATAGGTAAACTGTTTATTTTTGCAACAAATTTCGTAACTTTCTTCACACTTTGACGACTATTGTTTAACATCAGGCTGCCATTACTGCGCGGCAAATATAATTTTAATTTCACACACTAATTGTAAATGTACTTAATTGTTTCAGGCGTGAATGTCATCGGGTAATGTCATTACACGTAACGTGAAAATTACGTCTTGTTTGACACGCCAGCGGCGATCTGGGTTGCCGGCGTTTTTTGGGCTCAAACACAGATCGCAAAAAATATATATTGTTGTTAATAAAATAAGTGCTGTAACATACATTATATCACGCCTTTATACCTTGCGGGGTAGGCGGAGCTTAAACGGACGAAAACACGGTCATTCGAAAAATTGTGTATTGCCATAGTGACAGGTTGTCAGCCCATTGCCTAAAATATGTATACACGCCCTCAAGTCCATTCGTCGCCTCTAATGACTCATAAAAAAAAAACTATAATTACTTGCATACTTTCAGACTTTTAGTTGCAATACGGTGTAAAATCAAATCGCCATTACCGCATCGTCGTTTTAAATAAACAATATGACCATGAATTCACTTTATTTAACACTAGCTTTTTCCCGCGGCTTCGCACGCGTTAATTTCGTAGAAAACAATTTCCCTGGTGTGAAGAAAATGTAAAGATTTCCTGCTTTTTTATGTTATATTTTAATTCACACTTTACCTTTTTTTGCTATTTTACTTATAAGTTATTTCTCATTTGCCGTGTGATGCCGGCGTAGGATAGCATCAGCCCATTTCTTACTTATGGGTGTCGTAAGAGCCGACTAAGAGACTCGAGGGATGTGTATTGCAATTTTAGGCGATGGGCTGACAACCTGTCACTATAGTAATACACTGTTATCTGATTGACCCTCAAACTTTTGTCAGAGGTGGTGTTAATATCCGTTTTACGGCCGTTAACGCTCTGCCTACCCCGTAAGGGATATAGACGTGATTTATGTATGTATGTATGTATGTACCATGAATTCACTTTATTTAACACTAGCTTTTTCCCGCGGCTTTGCACGCGTTAATTTCGTAGAAAACAATTTCCCTGGTGTGAAGAAAATGTAAAGATTTCCTGCTTTTTTATGTAATATTTTAATTCACACTATACCTTTTTTTGCTATTTTACTTATTTAGTTATTTCTCATTTGCCGTGTGATGCCGGCGTAGAATAGCATCAGCCCATTTCTTACTCATGGGTGTCGTAAGAGCCGACTAAGAGACTCGAGGGATGTGTATTGCAATTTTAGGCGATGGGCTGACAACCTGTCACTATAGTGATACACAGTTATCTGATTAACCCTCAAGCTTTTGTCAGACGTGGTGTTAATATCTGTTTTACGGCCGTTAACGCCCTGCCTACCCCCTAAGGGATATAGGCGTGATTTATGTATGGAGTCATTTCTCATTTATTTTTGGTCAATTTTATAGTTATTTTCCTCGCTAGAAAGCTCAGATAAACGCGTGCGATTGCTGCTAATCACAAAGTTTTACCGGCCGTGCTGTCCGTATATTTTAAATCTGTAATATAATAACTTCGAAAATATACATTTACAATGCTGTTAAAGGCTATAAATTAAATGCAAAATTTTGTTTTAAGTTCACTAGACGGGCGAAAGGTAATAAGCGAAAGACTGCATGGATGAGTAAAGATGTGCAAGAAGTTGTTCAGAAGAAGAAGAAAGCATGGTTAGATTTATTGGCTACTAAAGCTAACCAAAGATTGCAGAAAGCGACAGATCAGGATGTAGAGAAAGCACGAAAGGAGTATAAAAGTTTAAAGAATGTAGTAAAGAAGACAGTGGAACGAAAGAAAGAGGAAAATAAAGATGAGTTTGACAGGAGGCTATCAGAAAACTTTCGCAAGAACTTAAAGGTTTTCTGGAAATCTATAAGAACAACTCGAGGAAAAACAGCACAATCAGAGTTGAGTAGGATTCGGAGCCAGGATGGTAGTATAATAAAAGGTGAAGAATGTGTGTTGAAGAGATGGAAGGAATATTTTGAAAGCTTGTTTGAAAAAGAAGAAGTACAAGAGGTGAACATACATGAAGAAGATGACAGTGAAAACGAAAGCGAGATTGAAATGGATGAGATTATGAAAGCTCTGAAAAGTATGAAATCTGGTAAGGCTGCAGGGTATGATAGGGTATCGGTTGAGATGCTGAAGGCTGGCGAAGGCGTAGCAGCTAGTCAGCTGTACCTCCTTTTTAACCTTTGTTGGCGAAGCGGTCGAGTGCCAAGTGATTGGTGCAAGGCTGTAATAGTGCCATTATACAAAGGAAAAGGGTCACAGCTAGACTGTAAAAATTACCGCGGTATAAGCCTTCTCAGTGTCGTCGGTAAACTGTATGCAAGGGTACTGATTGAAAGAGTTGTGAAAGAAACTGATGAGAAAGTCTGGGATGCTCAAGCGGGATTTCGAAAGGGGATGGGATGTACGGATCAGGTCTTTTCCTTGCGGTGCATAGCGGAAAAGTATTTGGCTAAGAACCAAAAAGTCTTTTGCACATTCGTGGATCTGGAAAAGGCCTATGATAGAGTTCTGAGGAATGAATTGTGGTTGGCACTATCCGTGCATGGGGTGAGCAGAATCTTGATACGAGCACTGAAATCCTTATATAGGGATTCCAGTGCTTGTGTCAGGATTAACGGGGCCTTCACTGAGCTGTTTAACATCGATAAAGGTGTTAGACAGGGATGTGTTGCGTCACCATGGCTGTTCAACCTATTCATGGATAGTTGTTTGGCGGATTTGAAAGAGTGTGAAAATGGACTGAGAATGAATGGGTTACTCGTCAAATGTCTTCTCTATGCTGATGACCAAGTTATCCTTGCGTCGTCGGCTGAAGAGTTGCAGAAGATGGTAAACATTATGAATGAGGCTTTGAAAAAGAAAGGAATGAAAGTGAATGTAAGTAAGACGAAATCAATGGTTTTTGAAAAAGACGAAGGTATGACGGAGTGTAACATTATGATAGAAGAAGAGAGGGTGGAGCAAGTGAAAGAGTTTGTATATTTGGGATCGAAGTTTACATCAGATGGAAAGTGTGAAAGTGATATTGAAAGGAGGGTAAATGCCGGCAACATGGTGAATGGAGCGTTGCATACCTTTATGAACAGCCAGACAGTGTCTAATAAGGCACGTCTGGCTGTGCATAGAGGAGTGTTAGTTCCAACACTTATGTATGGGAGTGAAAGTTGGGTATGGCAGAAAAAGCATGAAAGTAGAATAAATGCGGTAGAAATGAGAGCGCTAAGAAGTATGATAGGAGTGAAATTGAGTGACAGGATAAGGAATAGCGTGATTAGAGAACGTTGCGGTATAAAAGATGACATAGTGACTGGTATAGAAAAAGGAATGCTGAGATGGTTTGGTCACATTGAGAGAATGAATGAAAGAAGATTAACGAAACAGGTGTATATGGCGAGTGTGGATGGGAACGTTGGAAGGGGAAGACCAAGACGCACGTACTTGGATCAGATCGGGGACGTTCTAGAGAAAGGTCAGGTCAAGAGTACCCTAAACCGACGAGCATGTATGAAAAGATTGATGCATGTTGAAGAAGCGAAAGAGGTGTGTCAGGATCGTAGCAAGTGGAAAGATGTAGTCTCTGCCTACCCCTATGGGAAAGAGGCGTGATTATATGTATGTATGTATGTATGTATAAGATAAGTATTAATGCTGTATTGCTTAAAATCTGTTCGTAAATAAGCCGTTATTTCTTGTAAAAAGTAAAATATAAAAATTGTTTATTGTGGTATATCCGAAGGATACAGACATATACCATCCCGGACTTTATCGTAGACTTTTCTAAGGTGTACAATACTTAGTACATAATTTTGGACTATATCCTAGATTGCAGCCAGCGTTTGCAATGTAAACTCAAAAAGTGTGTTAATATACGACTTCACATTAGAAATCTTAAAACTATCAGTAGTTTTCTAATATATCAAGCATGTTGTTATACATTTAAACCTTCCTCTTGAATAACACTATCTTTTAAAAAAAAACCGCAGCTCGATCCGTAGGGTGGTTATGAAGATTTAAGCATAGATACAAACAAACAGACATAGGGACAGACGCGGGAAGCGACTTTACTTTATACTATGTATTGATAGTGATTATAGAGCAGGCTATGCTTCTTGGCATACTCCTCTCAACTTTCAAGTAAATTCCTGATTGGACCGGCCGTGGAACCCGGCAATACATGTTATCCGACCCCGCCGATACGACATCCGACTATGGTTTTTGCTGAGCTCTACGATCAGCTCTTTCATGAACAGGTTAAATAGTCTGGGGGACGACTATCGCATATTAATCTCCTGATTCTTATACCAATACTTCAGAACTATTATGGATTCCTAAAAGTGAGGCAATTCCAATAAGCCACATTTAACAGCTGTGACTTCTATACCTAAATACTCCGATCAACGCGGCCTTCCGTTCCGAGACGGAAGACCGCGTTACTCGAAGAAAAAAAAAATGTCAACTAAAAAAATGGATCCAATTCAAATTTAATTCAATTTCTAGTTTTTTGGCGTTTTCACTGTAATTTTTTACTAAATTCGGTTTATTCTTTGAGGCGTTTTTATCACGATAATCATTGTGATATCGTGATATATATATGTATTATTAGTGTTAGGTATATAATCTATACATATAATAAAACAGAAACGAAACCAATTCTGTACATGAAATAGATTCAAAAAAGGGTTTTTGCTTCTAATTGTGTTAAAGATACAGACATCAAAACAGAAGTAAAATTGATTTTTGTCTGTTTGTCTGTTTGTCTGTCGGTATGTTTGTTATTCTTTCACGTAAAAACTACTGCACAGATTTCTACAAAATTTTATACTGGGGTAGCTTATTACCCGGGTCAACATCTAGGATACTTTTTACCTAGAAAAAATCTTTCATTCCCATGGTAAAACACAGTAACTGGTTCCGCAAAGCGAGTTTAGAATTTTTTTCCTAAAAAATAATATAGATGTCGCTGTTAGTTTTGTAAAACGCGGTATTGACTGACATACGATCTGAACTTCTAAACGACCCCGTGAAACGACCTAACCACGACCAAACAAAAAACAAACAATCACACATTTAATCCTTGCGGGGTAGGTTGAGCGTCAACGGCCGTAAGTATTTTATCGCTATCGCCACGTCTGACATATATGCGGGCCGTTCTAACTATTACAGAAATGTTTCGGACTTTTACTTTGACCTTTGGTCATGGTCAAGGTATGTGATGGAAGACAGATGAATTGTGATATTTTCTTGAGTTTGCACAACTATTACTCATCACAATAAAACAATTTTAAACGGATTTAAGTTGTGTTTATTGTGGAAACGTAGGAATTGTGAAATCCAAAATAAACACAACTTAAATCCGTTGAAAATTGTTTTATTGCGAAGACAAATTATGATTTGGGTAAACTTAGTTAATTTTTTTACCACTACAAGAGGCCGTTGGCCTGAGTTAAAGGTTATAATACTTTTAATTTTAACTCGACATCTCTACGTGTAACCGAGATAGTGAGTCTTGAAAGACAGACAAATGGACAACAAAGTGAGTGAACCTATAAGGGTTCCATATTGCAGCCTAAAACCTATTTACCAATATAGTTTTTATTTTAACTCGATATCTCTGCGCATTCCCGAGATAAAGCGTCTTACGAGACGGATGGACGGACGGACGGACAACAAACTGATCGTATAAGGGTTCCGTTTTTTTGTACGTTTCTTTTTGATATACGGAACCTAAAAAAATATAAATACCTTCATTAGTTAGAATCAAAAATGTTAGAGTAAAATTTGTTTAAAATTACTTCATAGATGTCGCTGTTAGTTTTGTGAAACTCGCTAATGAAATGTTTTCTCCAAAATTATATAACAAAGCCACTGACAGGCGGCAGGTTTTCTATAAAAATAATAATATAGTATTGTAAACTATGCCGTGTGACGCCGGCTTGCAATAGCATCACCCCATTTCTTTTCCGTGGGAGTCGTAAGTGGCGACTAAGGGACTTTCACATGGGCGATGGGCTGACAACCTGTCACCACGATACACAATTTTCCGAATGACCATCAAATATATGTCAGACGGCCGAAAAAACGGACATTTACGCTCTGCCTACCCTGCAAGAGATAATAGGCGTGATATACGTATGTAAGTATAAACTTGGGCAACGGATATTCTGATAGATTGTTTCTTTAAAGATAAATCTTTTTTTGTGAAGTGGGGCCACTTTCGAGGTCGTTCACGGTTACACTCGCCTTAAACATTTTTGCAGAGATCAGAAGGCAAGGAAGGATTGCACTTGCTGTAGTATCGATACTTGATATCGCTGCCACACTGCTTCCAGGAGAGAAAACGGCGCATACAACTTTCAAAATACCAATCGATTTGGACACAAACGATACTCCAATATGTGCTGTATCACGTAATAGTTACAAGGCAAAGGTTTTCTGATATTGTTGTCTGGTAGTTATGTGACGAGTGTACGATGGCCAACAAAAAAACGGTAGAAGCTATGGATAGGACTTTGAAAGACATACGCAGAGATAATAGGGCCATGGGCCATATCACTGTTCTTTTTTCCAGTGACTTTCGCCAAACACTTCCAGTTGTTACTCGAGGTACCAGGGCTGATGAGGTGAATGCCTCACTAAAATCATCGGCCCTTTGGCCACAAATTCACAAGCTGACCATGACGGTGATCATGCGAACCCGTCTCGGAGGTAATCCACGGGCTGAAGAGTTTTCACAAGCTTTATTAAAACTCGGCAGAGGTACTTTACCAGAGGATAACGGTCAAGTAAGTCTGCCTGAAACGCTTTGCCAAATAGTTTCTGGTCTAAAGAGAATCATTTCTTCTGTGTATGGCGAGCCTTCCTTCCTTCAAATGAAAGATTCGTAGCTACGTGGAAGAGCTATTTTTGCACCCAAAAATGATCAGACTGCTTCAATAAACCATACCATTATGTCACAAATCACTGGGGATATGGTGGTATACGCGTCAATTACCACTGTTATGAATCAAGACAAAGCCACTAACTACCTAATAGAATTCCTAAACTCCTTGAGTGCTAATGGTCTTTCTGCACACCAAATATTACTTGGTGTTCCTATCATGCTTCTTTGCAATCTCACTCCGCCAAAGCTGTGCAATGGAACCAGACTGAAGATCTTAAGCTTAAAGATGAATGTATTCGAGGCGGATATTTTCACTGGTTGTGGCGCGTATACCACTCATTCCCAACAACTTTTTATTTCAATTTCAGGGCGTTCAGTTTCCCGTCAGCGTTTTCTTTGCAATGACTGTAAACAAATCGCAAGGACAGACGCTGAAAGCCGCAGGCGTAGGTCTTACGATTCCCTGTTTATCACACGGGCAGCTATATGTCGCTTGCTCTCGAGTCAGTTCTCCTGAAAATTTGGACGTTTTAGCACCCGATGGTAAAACTACCAAAGTAGTTTATAATGATGTTTTGTAGCTGATGTCCATAGTATCAAAACCAAGTACCTAACCGAAAAACAAGTTAACCAGTACCTATTCATTGCACATCTTAAAGAGAAAAAACTTTATACAAACATGATATTAATATTAAACAATATGCATACATCAACTTCACTAACTCACAAGTCACTACACCATGCGTACGAAGTCGCGGGCAACAGCTAGTATAGATATATATTAGTATATTGAATATTTTTTTATTTGTCTATCTCTCTTTTCGCGTGGGACAGCGAGTCTTCAACAATTCGATGAGCCCTGGTGTTTTACTATATATTATTTATTAATTAAATTGTGCACGATTTATCAGCCTCACCTTATGCTATCTCTCTACCGTAGGACTGCTGGAAGAGATTTCTTTTAAGAAATAAGTAGTACCTGTTGTGTTGTTTTTCTTTAATGTAATTGTTCTGTGTTTTATCTTGTGTACAATAAACAGTTAAATAAAATAAATGATATCGCCAGTGTCTAGTTTACTCGGTGAGTTTGATTTCCAACCAAAACAGCAGTTTATTTTTAATTTTGGGAAGCATCAAACCATTTATTTCTGTTGAGGTGAGGTAAGTGTTGAGGTTGTGAAGGAACTGAGAAGAAATCTAGGAAAAACGAGAATTAGACATTATACAGTGGTTTTGACATTTAGAACATAATATTATTAATATCAATATAGTTGCAAAGAATTTGGATGAATGGACATAAGAAAACAATATTTAAAATTAGTAGGGCGAGAAATGTTGGGCGGAAGAAGCACGTAAAGACAAAGAGGAAAGCGAGAGGAATGGAAAAAGATGTGATAAAGGGAGCCCTCATCCAATCCACATTCACAAACTGATGTGTCTTAAACATGAATTTTAGCAAGGTGAGCCGGAGTGCAAGAGTGACCAAGACGCAGTCTGAAAATGGTAGAAGTTACGCGTTTTCTGGCATTACGGAACATGAAAAACCATTACAGTTAAATACCATTTTTCGTAGACTTTTTTAAGGTGTACTATACTTTATACATTATTTTGGTCTATCTCTTAGAATGCAGCCAGCGTTTGTAATGTAAACTCAAAAAGTGTGTTAATATAAGACTTCACAAAAGAAATCTTTAAACTTTCGGGAGCAGATCATCCAATCTACATTCACAAACTGATGTGTCTTTTACATGAATTTTAGCTAGGTGAGCCGGAGTGCAAGAGTGACCAAGACACAGTCTGCAAATGGTAGAAGTTACGCGTTTTCTGGCATTACGGAACTTGAAAAACCACCTGGATAGAGGCACAATGAATCCCTTACAGGGAGCTAGAGTATTTCCATTGCTCTTCCCACACACAGAACAGGCGTTTTTCTCTAGGTGAAAAAGACCCGTACACAACGTTAGACTCACACCCTGAAACAGTGGCCACTTTAGCACAGTTATCTGGTATATCGTTACCACGAATGCCGCTGTGCCCGGAGATGCAAGCTAAATCACTAGAATATTTTTAACTTTGCACTTAAGTAAGACGTTCTTAATTTTTTAAATAAAGGCAAATTTTGATTTGGAAGTGAGTTGGTTTGCTAGTATAGCCAGCAGGCAGCTTTTAGAGTCGGTAAAGATAAAAAAAAAATTATCTGACAGCTGACAAAGATGGCTTATTGGGAAGCACAGATAGTACTTTTATATTATATAGGGGTATTGAGACCTGTCTTCACTATCAAAACTGGCAATGCGTAAGTGGCGTTGGTAGAGCGTGAACGGCCGTTAAAATACTTTACCCGATAAAAAACGAGATAATTAGTTTAGGAAATATATAAACTGCGTGTTGTTGATGCAATTTTTGCACAACACCACAAGTAACACAAGTCAATCGAAAAAAACATCATAAAGACCATATGACATCTCAACACTTGCCGATAGGTAGTTGAATGAAATTACTGCAAAAGTTTTTACTCTAATTTTATTAACTGTCCCGCCACGCCGTCGGTCGTCTGTGATAATTATATTACGAAAACACTGATATTATCCCCCCAAAAGTGTTCCCCATATCCTTTACCATCACACACACACACACACACATAAATCACGCCTATATCCCTTACGGGGTAGGCAGAGCGTTAACGTCCGTAAAACGGATATTAACACCACGTCTGACAAAAGCTTGAGGGTCAATCAGATAACTGTGTAAGACTATAGTGACAGGTTGTCAGCCCATCGCCTAAAATTGCAATACACATCCCTCGAGTCCCTTAGTCGGCTCTTACGACACCCATGGGTAAGAAATGGGGTGATGCTATTCTAAGCCGGCATCACACGGCACTATTAATATTGAGCACCCCGTTGGAAACCTTACTTTAGGAACATTTGACTTTTCCAGTCTATCCCACAGAATTTCTTATAGTGTACAAGTCTTTTCACAACAGCATTTCAAGTAGACAAGTGCCTATAAAATCATTTTTGTCAGACCAAATCAGACACGCACCATGCGGCGTATGGTGCCTAACAAAAACATTGAACAAAAGTGTTTAAATATACTGTTTGTCACGCGATTTGACGTGCTCGACTTAAAAAAGGGCATGGTAGTACTCCCGCCAAGGTTAAAAAAAGCAGCACGGCCCGACCATCATTTTTGACCCTCTAAAAATTATTTGGAAATTAATTAATGATAGTATTTAAACACAAAAAATGTGATGTCATAAAAAAACTACAAAGAAATCACGACTCGCAACTTACTCCTTCAACCGTAAAACGTTGTGAGATACAATACTAAGGTGGTAATAGATACCAAAGTAATAAGTACAAAGGTGGTATATCTATAAATCTAAACTTAACAATCAACACTACATAGCCACTTATCTTTTCTAGCCGTCAGGAACCCGCTGATGGGCAGACGCCTCCCTCCCCTACTTCCACTGTTCGCGATCCTGTATTTCCGCATACCAATTTTTGGAAAATCTATCCAGTTCATCTCGCCATCTGCGTCTGGGCCCCCCGCGACGACGACGTATGTCGGCCCTTGGATCCCAATTTGTGTTGGCTTTAGCCCTCGGCAGCAGACATGACCAGCCCAATCGCACTTAAGCTTTGCGGCTGTATAGGCTTCATCGGCAATTTAAGTCTTGGAACGCAGTATGGTATTTGAAATACGAGTTTAAGTCCTAGTATGTGTTCCATTGCTTGCTGACAAACTTTGAGTCGGGTCTTTTGTACTTTTGACAAAAACCATGTCTATGCCCTATATGTGAGTATTGGGAGAATGCATTATGTCCATGATTTTGCGCTTAGTTCGAGTCTGTAACCGGACATGAGCTTAACTGTACATACAAGCCTGGCTCTAAACAAGGTTAGTTTGACTTCGGCTGTGCATCGCTCGAACCTGTGGCCTATCCTTTCATATTAGCTCTTACAGCAAGTGCCCAACATTTTCTTTTAATATCTTTCTCATCAACTGTGAAATAAAATCAATTAAATATTTAAAAAAATAAACACGTTTAGCGCTCGCTCAATGCTATCAAAAGTACTTCAGAAGGACATTTATTGACAGTTTTTGAATTAATTTTAAGTCCATGTGTTTTAGCATACCTTTCACAAAAATAAAGTAATTTTCTTAACCCACCAACTGATGGACACAACAATGCCATATCGTCTGCATATCTAATGTTATTGACACAAGTACCTTCAATAGGGCAACCGACACGAACATTGTCTAGTTCACCAATCTGATCGTTTACATAAAGATTATATAGGGTAGTAGATGTCAAGCCACCCTGTGTAACTACACAAGACAAGCTATAGAACTCAGAGAATGCATTGCTCCATTTCAACACATTAGTTTGACTGGAATAGAAATATTCAATTAGTTTAGTCGACTTACACGGAAAATTAAATCCACCTAACTTGTTTTAAAGTAAATCATATTGGACCAGATCAAAAGCCTTTGACAGATCAATAAAACAAGCGTACATTGAAATTTTCCTGGACGTATAATAATCTACAGTGTACTTAAGGCACAAAACTGCGCGTCGAAAGGCCACATCTAAATCCAAACTGATTATCAATTTCACATTATGTATTCAATTCATAGTTAATCAGACTACCCAGCACCTTAGCTATAGTTTTGATAAGTTAAGATATGATTTATGCCGGGAAAGACTTGGTTTTTTTACAAGTAGGTATTTGTTAGTTTTTTAACCTGAATATTATATTCAGAAAATATTATTCTAATATCTAAGCAATTATCATGATAATTTTTTCATAATTGAACGAATCATCTACATTTACACGAGACGTTACTAATTACCTACACCAAATTGCTATAAAAATAGACGCAAATGTTGTTTTACCCAATTCTTCATTAGCAGAGTGCCTAGGTAGAAGCAAAATGAAGCAGTTATTATTGGTATTACTTTCGACCGTGGCTGTGGTCCTGGGTAAGATAATTGGTGCTGTTTACATGTCAATATTATCCTGATATTTATTTAGAGGTATATACCGTAAGCTGAGGTATATACGGTTAAAAATTTACTTGTAACCGATAGCAAAATCTCAAAACGGGCCGGGCCGGTGATTAAAAACAACTTTTCCCATGTAACAAAGGTTGAAATATGACAGACATATTGTTGTTTCCAAAATTTAAAATAGTAATTCGAATCAGCTGATCAGTTTATCGAAGGGCCATTTTTTTTTATATTTCGACCTATGTTCCTTTATCACAAGCTTGTCTTGAATTTTTCTATCAGTCACTAGTAAAATTTCACCCTTTATAAGGAGTTAAAAAAATTATGTAAATGCCTGCAAATATTTCAAGGGGTGAACCAGCCTATAAAACTGAACAACTTACTCAAAAGAACAAAGGCCGAAATATGAAAAAAAATTACCTGCCATATAAAATGTTCCAGCCGATCGGGTACAACGTCAATACAAATGTGTTTTAAGGAAACTAAAAATTATGAAATAAATAAATCTTTTATTTTCTTCCAGGTAAAGCCAGTCTTCGAGGTAAGAAACTCACGACATTTTTTTAGTTCTAGACTCTGAAATCTACATTTGACTATTGGGTGGGGAGCTAGAACTCACCCGAAGAAGTTTGAGTGGTTGTTCAACCATCCAGCGAGTTGCTCTGGGAAGAACGCCTCCATCCAAACTCGCGTTTTAAACACCGACCGAGACACGTCCTTTCGAAAGAAGATAACGAAATCACAGTAGCCGCTGCTGCAGCCATTGCGAGTAAATCACACTCCACAAGCTCCTCAAGCAACCGACGCCCATGCTGGCAGGGGCGCGGAGGTCCCTCATTTGTTCCCCATTTTGGGAACTACCGGTACGTTCGGGGTAGATTCAGTCCAATACGTTCTTCCCAGAACAACTTGTAAGCCCAGTCGCGCCCCGAGGGCGCGTTTGGGCTGGTTGTTCGAACAACCACAAAACTTCTCCGGGTGAGCTCCTGCTCCCCACCATACAGTCAGGTGTAAATTTGATAGTCAGGTGTAAAACCTGCAAAGCAATGAGCAATAAGGCCATTTGAAGTAAACGACACGTCCACCTTATCTCGTCACGACTTAGAAGACACTGTAAAGATACGAGGTGTACGGAAAAGTTTTGCGTTCCCTAGGAACGCAGTACTTGACTGTATATTTATAGTGTTTTCTAAGTCGGTGCGTTCCTTGGCAGAGTGGTAGCCATCCAAGTAATTCAAAAAAAGATTACCATGATCGCCAACCATAGATTGTTATCCCATCATCGCATGTAGCGTGTTAAAGTGATGTTTAATTTTTCAGTAAAGTGGGGCCCTGGCGCCGCGAGCCCGGACCAATACATTTCATTACCGGTAACCGTAAATGAAGCAAAGAGTCAATCATGGAAACAGGAGGAACGAGTAGACAAAGTGTTACCAAGTCTGGTTTTGTATTGCCACCCTAGTTTTCTCGTCTGTGTCTTCTATGACGATACTGATAACGCCGCTGGTCTTCAAATTGCTGTAAGTAAATTGTTTAATCATACTATCCGTTATCAGACTAGTGCAAATATTGTGATGTAGTGGTCTAGGCAAGGATAGCTGTGCGCAGTCTAATTCATGTACATCCTCACGTCAGGTCGCTTCTTTTTAATTTTATTAATTTTGGAGAACCAATAGCTATTTACACAATACACATAAAAACAGAAAGCCAACATTAGGTTTTCACCAGTAGACAATAGTGTACAAGCTAAAAAAAGCATTTACAACGAAACACGATATCATACATTGTTGTAGCACACAATACACATTAAGCATACAATTAAAGTTTCATCATCATCATCATCCTCAGCCCACATCCACCCACTTAATTAACAGGACGGCACTGGACAAGGCTAGCACAGGACCGTGAGGATTGGCGCTGTAGAGAAGAGGCCTATACCCTGCATTGAGTGGATTAAAGTTTAGAAACAACAAAACCAAAACATAAAAAACACAGAATGCTGAATAGTTAATTTCAAAATAATACCATAAAACTAAAATCTAGCAGCAGAAACTGACTATTTGGCCAGAAAGTGACTAAAGTGATGTGTTTTTGCAGGTACCTCAAGATGATGTCAAAGATGCGGTCTGGGACTGGAAAGTACAAGGGTACTATAAGTGGACGCCTAGCAACGGCAAAAGTTACTGGACGAAACAGCAATACTACGTTACACAAGGTAACTTATCTGACTATCTCAGATGAAACGCACTTTCATTTATGAACAAGGAGAATTTCGGCAAAGTATAAACTTGTTAGAATATAGACTAAAATTTGCATGAACTTGTTGCACGTATATCAAAGGTAATGAAAAAGAAGAGGTAGGTAGGTGTGCTTGGTGCGCGGTATCTCGATACACTCGATGATGATGTGGACTTTTGTGAGATAAAGTTTTTTGGTGTTTCGAGATGTGTTTGAAATCGTGTGTCGAGATACCGTATTACACTCGCTTACGACGCTGTAAACTTGATCAGATCACGGACACCCAAAAATGCTTATAGAAACGGTGCTAATTAGTCCATGAATGAAACTGATCAGTTGTATTTCCACTAATTTCGCAAAACACAACTTGGTATATGTTTATTTGTTGTGCGATTGTGTCTACAACATTATAACTTTTTGATTCGCAGAATATTTAAACATCAAAGCTAGTCAACGTGTGGCCCAACGCAAACCGGATACAGTTCTGCAGGTCGGCGGAGTATGGGTCTCTGGTCTCAATGGAGAACTGTTTGAAATCACCAATAAGCCTGAGCCGTTGCTGTCCAAACAGTACACCGAGCAAGGCTGCTTCAATGGAATGGGTAATTTGACATACGTAAAATCATTATCCTTGCCTTTCATTGGTGCTCTGCTCGATATAGGCCTCTTCATTGCACGCCACTTTAGGAGGATTGATGATGATGCCAGTTGGCCGATTAACGACTGTGAAGAAAAGGGTTGGCTGCCTATGGTCGGATGATCGGGACACCCAGAGGCCCAACTGGTTCGTCCGGACGTATTTGGTAGTTTCTTATATAGCGATCCGCGGAAACACTTCGATACCGCGTTTCAGGACTTGTATGTGGAGCGCATGCGCATCACCAGTCACCACACTCTAAACAAGATCCTTAATAAGGGTGCGCACAATATGCGACAAAAATTGTTCAAACGAAAATGTTCAACACACAATGTGCAGCAAATATTTTGCGTTATGACAAGGATTGTTCTAGAAAATCTATCTTTCCTTGTCACACTAAGGCGAGTTTCATATTTGTATCCTGCTCTCAGTTGACACTCGTCAATTGACGCGTAATATTTGCTGCACATTTTGTGTTGAACATTTTCGTTTGAACAATTTTTGTCGCATATTGTGCGCACCCCTTAATAATATGCTCATCCAGTTCTTTTACATACATAAATCACGCCTATATCCTTCACGGGGTAGGCAGAGCGTTAGCGGCTTTTTGCCTACCAAAATGCAAAATACATTATTTTATTTAACCTGAGGGCTTTTTACACAATTATATAAATTTTTATCCATGGTTCATAAATTTTTAACGGACCATGGATACCCTTGAATATAATGGGGCCTTCGAAATATTCAAATGAGTTGTGGTTGCTCTCCAGGTCTCCACTTCTGGCGTTTGAACCAACAAAGTTCATGCGGAAGCACCTTCTTCCCGTGGTTCCTCCTGTTTAGCAAACAACGTGATCTGATTGGAACTGGTTTGGGCTGCGCATTCAAGCTTGATCCTGCCGTACTGTCAAAGGACTTCTTTGAGAGACCCGGCGAATTGGCATTGCGCGTAAGATTTATTACAATTATTACTTACATCTCACCTTCGAACATACATACATATATCAGGCCTCTTTCGCTTGCGGGGTAGGCAGAGTGTAAACGGCTTTGAAAACGAACATTTAAACGGCCAGTTTATGGTCATAGTACTCTTACGACACCATCGCGAAAATGAGGAAATACTATTCTTAGCCGACTTCACATGATGATTCGGTATGCCGGATATATTATTATTTATTATAATGACGGATCATGACATCAATGAGTGGTACTTAATAGTATCCTACATTAAAGAAAGTAATTTCATTTTCATTTTACAAATCATTAATGGGTTATATTACAATTATGGCTGTGCCGTGGCCGAAATCAGTTTTCCACCTACTATTAAATCGTCTGATCAGACATCAGACAAATTCACGGCTGAAGTGGGGAAAACGCGGCTTGGGACTAAAATTTACGGCAACACAAATGAGAATGATGAAATCAGCTTTAATTGAATTTTTGCATTTTCTTCATTTTCATTAATATTGAAGCCTAATAAAAGTGGTCACAGATGTAGCAATAAATAACGTAGGGTTGTGGTAGTGTTATAAAATCTTTTGTTAAAAAAAAGCAATTAAAAAGCGACAGTTAAAACGTCACTTTCATAGCTTGATAAATGAAGGTGATCGTCGGCTATCACACACAAAAAAATACTTATTATTTATTATGCTTGGCATAACTGTTTTCTTGAACTATTGAACCGTATTAACACTACGAGTTTTATAGCTAGCTATAAGATTTATCTCTATAGTCTGTGAGTGACTATCTTAACGGGAGCGAGATAATAAATTTGACGGCTTCCACCAAAAAGCAAAAAAAATTGCGTACTAATTAATTTTATTATCTCTTTTTCAGTTAATTGTACCTCGCGGCCCTCAGTGTCTGTATGAACTTGGCAGAAGTAATAATTTGCTCAGCATGCACGTCTTCTTCATCGAAGAACCCTGGAAATTCACTTGCTAGTTCATCTAGATGTATATACATATACCTACCTATACCTAAAGTTGGAAAGACATAACATCAAGTGAAACCAAGACAGGAATATGATCAAATTTCAGCATAAGTAGGTACAGAGTTATTTGAAAAAAAAAAAGATTACTTGCAAAACTTAAATGGTTATAACCTATAATGTTTTTTTATTTGATTTATCATAGAACAATAATTTTATATAGGTACAGCCACGTAGAAAGATGTACCCAAGCTGCGTTCAGGCAAACTGAGAATATTTCGCAAACTAAAAGTAATGTTGCGACTCTTGCGACCCATCTGGCAGAGTATTGTAGATTTGATGCTGATTGACATTTTATGTCACGAATACACACGCTATAGATCCCTCATCTAATTAACTTTAAAAAGATAACCTATTTTGATCTCATGAAATAACTGGAAAACTTAAATACCTATCGACACTGTGACAAAGCTAAATTTAAAGTAAGATTTATTTTCCAAATTTCACCTCAATTTGGAAAACAAATTCTCTAACTTTACCGTAGACTAGCTCTGTTACGTTAAATAAGTTCAGAAAGGGATAGGATATATCTAAGTCCTGTCCTGAGGCCAATAGCGACAAAATTAACTAGAAATTGAAGACCCATTGTAATTTTTTAAGATATCTCCTTTTTCTTTCTCAACCTATGATAAAGTCACTTTCCGTCAAAGTGGCAGCGCTAATGTAAGGTAAGCTAAGAGATAATTTTTCCCAAATTAAGGCCAATATACTGTCAACTGTCATCGCAACGAGCAGTCGATCAAATTAAATCCTCTCGTATTTAAATAATAATTTATTAATAATATCTAATTAAATTGAGTTAAATCATTAAATATTATATAACTACACACTATAATATCGTTAAATAAGTGAAAATGGCAGGAAAATTGAAAAAAGCGGCGACAGACGCGGAACTGACAAGGTTAGTGAGCGTTATTTCAAATCTCGAAAACATAGTGATAAATATGGCAAGTAAAGTGGATGAATGTGTAACAGTAATTAAATCACAGGAAGTTACATTAATAACACAAAGCAGTGAGCTAAGGTACATCAAACAATTACTAACTAATTACTCACCTGAAGAGGATTCGATTCACCACCACTTACACAATGTTCCATTGAAACTAATGCCACAAAATAACGTCTCACTTAACCACTCCGGCCCGTCAGGCATTGGTTATATCCAGCACTTAGACACCAACAGTCACATCGATGAACCACAAACGACACAGAGTCTAGATAATGTGAACGCAGCATCATCATCGGCATCTGATGCAACTTCGACTCCGAAATCGCCAACTTTTGCCTCAGTAGTCATGACCAAGACACCGGTTGTTGCGACACAAACTACACACTCCTCAACCCAGGCTCCGGTGGCGCCGAGACAGCTGAGACCACGCGCAAACACTGGTGGTCGACGTGTGGATCCACCAGCTCCTCTGCAAGCACCGGCCAGGCAAACGCGGAACGTTTCTAACTCTCGCAGTCGTCATGTGGACCCTCCAGCTCCTCCACGAGCACCAGCAGCGCAAACACCAATCGTGTCGGACCCTCGCAGCCGTCGTGTGGACCCCCCAGCTCCTCTGCATGCACCGACAAGTCCAACTAACGCAACGCCCGGCAGTCTAAAAGCTGCTGCACCACGCATCATCAGTTGGCACATCTTCAACTTCAGTGAGGGCACCACATCCGAAGATATGCCCAGTACACGGAGACGGTGCTTAAAATTCAACGATTCCAGTGCGAGCAGCTGAAGGTTACCAGGGGCAACTACACCTCATTCCGTCTCGATGTGCCTGCGACTGCTACATCGATTATTAAACATCCGAGTAGCTGGCCAGAAGGTGTAACTGTCCGTAGATTTCAAATTGTTACGTCAAAAAACTCGCAGCACAATGCGGGCCGAACGACAAGAAAGTAGCACAACAATCGCTTAAAATAATCCACCAGAATGTACGCTCGCTCACTAGTAAAATATCCTTATTACACGTGTTATTAGACAAGGAACAACCTCATATTTTAGTTCTTAGCGAAACGTGGCGAAGAAAAAATGAGATGGAAAGAATTAGGTTATGTGACTATACGCTCGCAAATTGTTACTGCCGAGAAAACCATGCGGCCCATGGTGGCGCTGCGATATACATACGCGAATGTATACCTTATAAACAACGTAATGACCTAAGCGATTTATCTGTCCCATATCACTGCGAATTAACAGCTATCGAACTAATAAAGTCTAACCTTATAGTTGTTTGTGTTTATAGGACAGGAAATGGAAAATTTTCCACATACTTAGAAATTTTAGAATTACTTATAAGTAAGATAATTGACGAAAATAAAAGGTTCATTTTGATCGGTGACCAAAATGTTGATTATTTATCCGACTTATGCCCTGAACGGAAAAAAATTATCTATCTGTTAGATGCCTACGGGTGCAAAAATGTAATTAATTTCCCTACTCGAGTATGTTCTACCTGCGCAACGGCGCTCGACTTTGCCGTATTGCGAACAGCTGACTGCGACGACGTAACCGCATCAAGCCTACCTACGCCCATTAGTGATCACCTAGCTCAAGTTATCACGTTATCAGCATGTAAACAACCTACCAATAAGACTAGTACATTGATCGAAAACCGTTCATTTCCCGAGGAAGCTATTTTATCGTTTTATAATGACATTAACAATTATAATTGGAATTTCATTAATGACATCAACATTGATATTGATTGCAAAATGAATAAATTAATTAATATATTGACATACTATATTGACATACATTTTCCGATTAAAAAACGTCGAATCAAATCGCAACGCATTGCCCCCTGGCTGAATAATGACATTCTAGAATCCGTCAGAAAATTTAATGATTTCAGCGAGATGAGACAACAATATCCTGACGATCAATTACTAACAGAATGTGTTACTTATTATAGTGACCTCATAAAACATTCGTCATTTAATGCTAAAAAAGAGTATATTACAAATCGACTGTCCGAGAGCAAAAATCCTCAAAAAGAAATCTGGCATATAATAAATGATGAAACATCACAAAAACAGAAAAACACAGATATTTCTCTAAAAGATGATCAGTGCAAAGATATACCTTCCACATCTGTGCCTGATACATTTAACACGCACTTTGTAGGTATAGCTTCCAAGTTGGCGCTAAACTGTGATGAGTCATTATCGGACCTATACGTACATAAACATCTAAACGAAACGACTAGTGTACCGCAGTTTACTTTGCCGATTGTCACCACAGATGACCTAAATAAAGTTTTAAAATCCCTGTTTAAAACCCGCACTACATTAGATATATATGACATATCTGTAAACATCTTGATTTGTGTATGGCCAATAATGTCTCGGATTTTAGTTATGCTGGTGAATCAAATGTTCTTGAGTGGCGTGTATCCAGCTGTTCTCAAGTCTACCAGGGTTTGCCCGGTATATAAGGGTAAAGGAGAAAAACACAAGGTAGATAACTATAGACCAATCACAATAGTATCAAATATTTCAAAAATAATAGAGTCTATAATATCGTCGAATATTGTTGCCTACCTCGAGTCGAATGAGTTGCTGACAGACAAGCAGTTCGCATACAGGAAGTGCAAGTCAACTACGTCAGCTGCTCTCTCGATTTTTGATTGTGTAACCACTTGTCTCGACGATAAATACAAAGTATCAGCCATATTTTGCGATCTCTCGAAAGCGTTCGATGTGATAAACCATAAAATCTTATTAAATAAACTGTCCAATTACGGTATTAGAGATAACGCTCACCAGCTAATAAAATCGTTCCTTACTGATAGGAAGCAAACTGTACAAGTAAAAATAAATGGTAAGCAATTTAAATCAGAGCCATGTGAAGTCACGATAGGAATCCCTCAAGGTTCTGCCCTGGGTAATACCCTGTTTTCGTTGTTTGTTAACGACCTCCCATCAGCCATATCTGACGGTCTCGTAGCTCTCTTCGCTGACGACACCACGGTGGTTGTGAGCGCGCCAACACATGATAAGCTCGTCGACAAAATCTGCAAAGCAAGTGATGAGCTTAAAAACTGGTTCTCTGCAAATGGCCTAGTACTAAATGTAGATAAGTCGAATGTAATGATATTTTCAGGAAGATCAATCGACTTACCTCAATCTATTATAGTTCGCAGTCCTATGCCGTTATGTGACAAATGTAAGTTTCTTGGGTTCACTTTGGATTCGCATCTCAGCTGGGAACACCACATGGAAGCACTATGTAGCCGACTGAGCAGCGCTGTATATGCGCTTCGTCAGTTAAAACCGCTTATCACGCCTTTTGCCCTTAAACAAGCTTATTTCGCGTATTTTCACTCAATCATGGTTTATGGTTCACTTTTGTGGGGGGCCGCGTCGAATTCTGAACAAGTCTTGATTATGCAAAAACGAGCAATACGCGTGATAGCCGGCGTAAAACCTTTGCACTCGTGTCGTAAGCTATTTTCCGAACATGACACACTACGGACAATATATCTTTGATTCAATTAATTATGTTCGTCGAAACTTATCACAGTTCAAACGTGTTAGCGCGGGATCGAGAACGATACGTCGAACTGGCCGCCTGGCTCCAGTCAAGCACCGGATGGCGATAGCAAAACGGAACCCGCGCGTGATTGGTCCCTCGCTATACGACAAACTGCCAATGGACTTGCAGGATGAACCATGTGACGAAACGTTTAGGCATCGATTAAAGAACCTTTTATTGGAAAATGTATTTTACTCTGTTCAAGAGTACTTAAATTGTAAATTTTAAATTATTTTATAAATTATTTTACCTTGTTTTGTTGACATTTAATTTTTATTGCTTTTTTATGACATTGATTATGTACTGATTTGACATTGTATTTTTATATTTTACATTTGTATGCATGCATTTTTTTACATGTACTGATCTGACATTTTATTGTTATATTTTACATTTCCTTGACGATCACATTATGGTGGACATTGATTTTATTAATTGTAACGAATTATTAGAACCTATAATGTGAAATAAATAAACTAAACTAAACTAAAATACCCCACCAAGCAGAAGGTGGTACGTAGGAACCGTACTCAATGCTAGTAAAACATCAGCAAATCAGCAAAATTACATAATAGGTAGAAAAAAAGATAGTTACTCTCTCTTTTCGTGCGGGACACCGAGTCATCCAACGACCCGATGATCCCTGGTGTCAGAGTTTTTCAACCGCCTACTACCACTAGTAGGCCTCTGACATGGTTGTGTTACGACTGCTGTCTAAGTTATCATAGACAGCAACCGGGACCGACGGCTTTACGTGCCCTCCGAAGCACGGAACCATTTCTTTTCGGACAATCAGGTGGTTCACCCTGCAACGTCCTAACCAGACCGGGAACAAATTCACAAAGAGATAAATATCAACTTTTGTGAGTGTCCCACCGAGAATCGAACCCGGAACCTTTGCGTCGCAGGCAGTCGCACTACCACTGCGCCACATCGGTCGTCAAAGTAGTTACTTATATATGTATTTATGTTAACTCTGCGCAAAGAGACAGCGCTAATTAAAAGGCTGGTTCCAAAGTACTTTTCTAATTTATTGCCACCTCTTTGCAGTGTATCACTACATGGACAGCTGTTTCTTTTTCTTCTATGCATGCTCTGCGTAGGAGCTGTCAGTAACACCTTTGACTAAAATAACCTTGTTGTGATCGTTTTGGAGCGTTCTCTCAGTTAAATTTTCTTGATGAAATGGGTATGTATAATCAGTTCTGGCCCGCAGGAATCAGTATTTGACTCCCTTCTGGCTACTTGGTTTGCTGCATCCTAGCCTCTGGAGTCACTGTGTCCCTTAATCCATTGCAGGGTAAAGTGATTATGATTACATTTCTCCGTCAAACGCTGACACCACTCGTAGATTACCCCTGAAGTCACTGTGTGACTGTTCAGTGCTTGTAGTATAGACATGCTGTCTGAGAATATTCAGATGGGGTGAACCTTTACTTCCCTGGCAGCGATGGCTGTTGTTACTGATGAGATAGCCAGAAAATCGACTTGAAAAACTGTGTTGTGTGTGGTATCCCAGTGGAAATGATAAACTTGTCACGTTTCCGCGACACTCGTCAGTGTAGGCAATGAAACTCTTGTTTGGGGTCAATGGATTTATTGTGGGGGGGAAGAACCCTAGAAAATGTACATTGATTAGAAATGTTATTTACAATGTTTACGGACTATTTTAACAAAGGTCTGGAACTAAATAAGGCCGAGGCAGACGACTTACCTCTAAGGGTTCAAATCAGTGTTCTAGATAGTTTATGTGGGCACTTCACCACTGATAAGCTCGAGGGCTTGTATGTGGTGGTCACACTGGTAACTTATAAAACACACTGTGTACACAAATAAACACTGGGGGCACTAGCCCGTCACCAGCTTTACTTTAGGCTGCCTGATCTCCTGGAAAAATGGCGTCTTGGAACGACAGCGATTCAAACTTCAAATGTGAAAGATGAGATAGAAGTTGGTGGTGGACAGTGTTGACAAAATAGTCCGATGTCCGGAGGTCGCATTGCTACAAACTGATGGTTAAGGCCTAGGAGAAGATACCAGACCCTGTTTCTGAATTGGTTTTGGTCCCATCCATAAATATCCTTAGTTTGAGGCATTCGTAGAGGTCGTTTTCGTGTAATTGTATTTAATACTTTTTGTCAAAAATAAACTGCTATGAGGAGTTCTGTCGCCTGCGACTGCAAGGACTGGCAGATCTGTTTGCGCTTCATTTAATGTATTAGCGTGTGGGGTGTTGCTGTTTCGCGAGAGTTTTAGAAAGTTGAGCCGCCATCGCCTCTTGTTTGTCGAACAGGTGGGGCGGTGGCAGTACATGGCTTCCAGAGCTGCAGTAAGATACATCCCGTGATCGCCATACAGGCTATCCTCTGGAACTTTTTTGTAGTTTGTGAATACCTGTTTCGAATTTGCACATCATAGCACAACAACGGGCGGATTACCAACTTGTACAACCACAGAATTATTTTCGGCAAGAGCCCTCATTTCTTTCCGATCATCCTGCGCCACTTCCAAAAGGCAATAGAGGCTTTGTTTAGTTTGACTCCAGTTTAGTTTGTAGTCAAAGGTTATCCCTAAATATTTAAGCTCATTAGTGAGTTGTTTTTGTTGTTATATGTTGTTTAGAGAAAAGTTTTGGCGATGGCAATTGCCCAAAACTTGTCTCAGCGTGAACATTACTGTTTCAATGTTGTGGCCCTCTTGTTATCTGCAAGTCTGACACCGCGTTTGCTAACACCTTTTTGATGATGATAATATGTGTGTAATTTTATGCTATTATGAACCTGTGGGATAGGTAGTAGATTTACCTTAGCCGCACATTAAGTAGGATCTGGACCTAGGTTTGCATTTCAGTAGATCACGAAGATGAAGTGTGAAGGCGATAGATAGGCGAGGATATTTTATCGGGACGAAATGAATAATATTATTAAAATATATGCAAAAGCTTGTATTAAAGCAAGACTAAGAATTACAATCTTATAAATGTTCGTGACTCGACACAAAAGCAAAAGCGCGCACAGTAGCTAGGTAGCGAGTCAGGAGTCCGAATGAATCGGGGTGATTCGTAGCAGCGCCGACCGACGAGCATAGGCGACGGCGGGGTTCAGTAGCGGTGCGGGCGGATGCCCGACAGCAGCGTAGACGCACGACGAGGCCCGAGAGCGAGCGGGCGCAGCCGAAGTATAGATCGCTGGTCGTGGCGTGTGGTACAAGGTTCACAAGCGGAGCGGGGAACTCCACAAGTACCAAATTGTAAGGTGTTGGTCCAAGTTACAATAGGGGCTGGTCCAAGTTGTTATAGTGGCGAGTAAAGTAGATTCGCCACATCACTCCCCGGCCAGACCGTGACTACGGTCGATAAAAATCTGGTATTCTGACCACTCTCCCACTTCTTGTGGTAGTGATGTTGGTGCTTGGTGGCGGTTGAATAGGCGCAACCGGCTGCTCTGGGACGGTTACTTCTCTCGCCATGTAAGCCGGTTTCAGCCTGTCGACAGTGACGTTTACTGGCTTGCCACGGACGTCAATGGTGAAGAATTTCGGCTGCCTCTCAATGACCTTGAACGGTCCGGCATAGGGTGGCTCTAGTGAGGCTCGAACATGTCCCTGGCGTAGGAAAACATGGGAAGTCGTGTGCAGGTCCCGAGGAATATAGAACGGCGAGTTAGAGTGCCATGAAGTAGGTCTCGGGGTAAGCTTGGCCATGTGCGCGCGAAGTCGAGTAGCGTACTCGGTGACGTCACCCACAGTGTAGTCATCTTTGGGCGACAGGAACTGGCCTGGTAACTGGAGAGGCTCGCCATACACGAACTCGGCAGGTGAGGCTTGGACGTCTTCTTTCCAGGAGCTTCGCATACCCATGAGGACCAGAGGAAGGGCTTCTGTCCACGAAGTAGTAGGGTGGCACATGATGGCTGCCTTTAGCTGCCGATGCATGCGCTCGACAATCCCATTTGCAGCTGGGTGGTAGGCGGTAGTGCGGAAGTGACGCGCACCGACCAGAGAAGCGAGAGTCTTGAAGAGGTGACTCTCAAACTGCCGACCACGGTCTGTAGTGATCCTGGTGGGACAACCAAACCTGGCTATCCAGCCAGACACGAGGGCAGCTGCACAGGCCTCCGCAGTGATCTCAGTCAGGGGTATTGCCTCAGGCCATCGTGTGAATCTATCGATGACAGTGAGGCAGAATCTGTAATTAGAAGACAGAGTTAGGGGCCCTACAATGTCGAGGTGTATGTGAGAGAACCTCGAGGAAGGAGTAAGGAACGTGGAAAGGGGGGATACTGTATGGCGGAAAACCTTGCATTTTTGGCATTGCAAGCACTGCCTTGTCCACTCTCTACAGTCCTTACGAATCCCTGGCCAGACAAATCTTTGTGTTACCAGCCGTACTGTAGCGGTAGTCCCAGGATGATGAAGAGTGTGCAGAGAATCGAAGACTGGCTTTCGCAGATTTGGCGTCACATACGGACGGGGTGGCTGAACAGAAGTATCGCAGTAGATGGGAACTGTGCTGTAGCTTGTAGAAACCTTTGAAAGTTTAAGGGCACTCCCATTGCGGAGAAGATCTTGCAGCTCCGGATCATTTGCCTGAGATCGTGCAAGCTCCTCAAAGTCAATTGCAGAAGTGACTTCTTCTACGCGAGAGAGGGCGTCAGCGACAACGTTGTCTGCGCCGGGTATGTACCTCAGGTCCGTAGTGAACTGGGAGATGAAATCGAGATACCTGAATTGCCTTGGTGAACTCTTGTCCCTATTTTGAGTGAAGGCAAACGTCAGGGGCTTGTGGTCCGTAAATATGACAAACGCTTTGGCCTCAACCATGTGCCTGAAATATTTGATGGCCTCGTAAATGCCGAGTAACTCACGGTCGTAGGGACTGTATTTCTTCTGTGCGTTATTTAATTTATGCGAGTAGAAAGCCAAGGGTTGCCAGTGCCCATCGTTCTTTTGTTGCAAGACCGCTCCAATGGCCACGTCAGATGCATCAGTAACGATAGCAAGTTCTGCTGACGGATCTGGTTGAGATAGCATGGTTGCTTGAGAAAGGGAAGTCTTACAATTCTCGAAAGCCTGGAGCAAATCCGGAGTCATGTGTACTGGATGCGAGCCTTTTACCTTGGGTCCTGCGAGAATGGCATTCAGCGGAGCTTGAAGCTGGGCAGCGTTTGGTACAAAGCGACGATAGAAATTAATCATACCCAGGAAACGACGGAGCTCCTTCACTGTTTTAGGTGTCGGGTACTCTTGGATGGCCTGAACTTTAGCAGGCATGGGCTTCGTGCCAGCAGCGGACACCTCGTAGCCCAGGAACGTGACTTTTGACTGACTCAGTATGCATTTGGCTGTGTTCACCAAAATACCGTAGTCCTTCAAACGATTGAACAGTTGACGCAGATGATCCATATGTTCCTCCACAGACGATGAGAATACCAAGATGTCGTCAATATAGCCATAACAAAAGTCAAGACCCAGCAGCACTTTATCAATAAACCTTTGGAAGGTTTGTGCAGCATTCCTGAGGCCAAAAGTCATGAAGGGAAACTCGTACAGTCCGAAGGGTGTTGTTATGGCGGTCTTGGGAATGTCGTCAGGATTTACCGCGATCTGATTATAGGCCTTCACCAAGTCTATAGTTGAGAAGACAGAGCACCCAGAGAGCTGATGAGAGAAATCGTGGATGTGGCGGATAGGATACCGGTCAGGAATGGTTCTGGCGTTTAGGGCCCGGTAATCGCCACACGGTCTCCATCCATCGTCCTTCTTTCTTACCATGTGTAGAGCAGAAGACCACGCGCTTTCAGAACGCCTGGCAACCCCCCACTGGTAAGCATGTCTTCAAACTCCTTCTTTGCAGCTTGCATGCGTATCGGGTCAAGGCGACGGGGTTTGCAGGAGACTGGAGGTCCAGAGGTAGTCCTTATGTAATGCTGAGTACTATGCTTAGGGGAAGACAAGATACCAGCAGGTCTAGTGATCTCTGGAAACTCGCGCAGCAGGTCGTGAAACTTGGTATCACCAGTAACAGCTTTGACGGAAGCGAAGTCCGGTGAGATGCCAAAAGAAGAAGCTGGTGAAGTCAACAGGGTGATGTTGTCGATGATGCGCTGGTTCCTACAATCCACAAGAAGGTTATAATGGAACAAGAAATCCACACCAATTATCGGTTTAGCAACATCAGCCACGGTGAACTTCCACACGAAGTCTCTACGAAGGCCAAAGTTCAGGTGAAGTGTCACAGGTCCATAAGTATGGATGACGGAGTCATTGGCAGCGATGAGGAAGTACTTCGAACGAGTGCAGGGCGTCTTGACAGCTGACCGAGGGTAAACACAGAGGTCTGAACCAGTGTCCACGAGGAACTGCATTTTAGTAACCCGGTCAGTAATAAATAGACGGCCTGGTTTTAAAGGGCAGTCGATGGCCGCTACTAGTGACCGCCCTGAGAGTTTTCCGACTTGAAAGTGCAGGGCTGCTTACACTTGGTGGCATCCTTTCCAAAGTTGTAATGGTAGAAGCAGTGTCGGTGGCCTTGAGGCGGTTGCCTGTGTCTCCTTGGTCCAAATCCAGAGCGACTATGTGAGCGTGTGCGGTTGAAGCCTTTCGTCGACTTTGAGTGAGAATGAGAATCCCTTTTACCAACTTGCTGAGTAAGTAAAGATACCTGCCTGGTAAGTTCGCTGATCTGCTTTGCCATGTCAAAATTGGCGGATGAAGCAGCAGCGACCTGAGGAGTAGAAGGTGCCAGGTCATAGACGACGTCTGCCAACTCACTGAGCTTTTCGTTGGTTGCACCTATCTGCGTAGCGAGAGCCGTCTGCACGTTGTTCGGCAGGCGACTAGTCCAGATTGTGAGAAGAAAGTCATCAGGTACGCCTTCGCCAGCTAAGTTCTGTAAATAGCGCAAAAATTGAGAAGGCTTGCGATCACCTAGCTCTTCATGCATCAAAAGTTGCTTTACGCGCTTCTCCTTCGACGCGGTCAAGCGTTTGATTAGCTCAGTTTTGAACTTTTCGTATTTGCCCGTCTCAGGTGGTTTGCAAATAATGTCACGAACTTCTTTGACGTACTGTGAGTCCAAATTAGCAGTTGCATAATAAAATTTAGTATCGTCAGTCTTAATGTTTGAAAGTACGAATTGGGCTTCGATCTGACAAAACCACAGTTCAGGATCCTCTGGCCAGAATGGAGGAATACGCACTCCAACTCTGCATACTTCTTCCTTAGGCTGTTCTTGGTTAGGGTTAGGCACACCTTCTTTAGACATTATAAAAATTAAAATCGCTCACCGCTCAACTTATGTCGCTTGGACCACCAACAAAAATCCTTTGTCCGAAATGACTTGCAAATTTCCGTTGCAAAATCTCCAGCGCTGTCCAATCCAGCAAAAAGCTTCTTACGGGAGTCACCAATATGTGGGATAGGTAGTAGATTTACCTTAGCCGCACATTAAGTAGGATCTGGACCTAGGTTTGCATTTCAGTAGATCACGAAGATGAAGTGTGAAGGCGATAGATAGGCGAGGATATTTTATCGGGACGAAATGAATAATATTATTAAAATATATGCAAAAGCTTGTATTAAAGCAAGACTAAGAATTACAATCTTATAAATGTTCGTGACTCGACACAAAAGCAAAAGCGCGCACAGTAGCTAGGTAGCGAGTCAGGAGTCCGAATGAATCGGGGTGATTCGTAGCAGCGCCGACCGACGACCATAGGCGACGGCGGGGTTCAGTAGCGGTGCGGGCGGATGCCCGACAGCAGCGTAGACGCACGACGAGGCCCGAGAGCGAGCGGGCGCAGCCGAAGTATAGATCGCTGGTCGTGGCGTGTGGTACAAGGTTCACAAGCGGAGCGGGGAACTCCACAAGTACCAAATTGTAAGGTGTTGGTCCAAGTTACAATAGGGGCTGGTCCAAGTTGTTATAGTGGCGAGTAAAGTAGATTCGCCACAAACCCGTGTTGGGAACTGCGAACAATTGCTATCACCGGTACCCTATCCCAGATATTCTAGCAATGCTACATAAACTGGCTAAATCACTCGCGTTCAGTGTGGTTACTTTTATTTGGAAAAATATGTTTTTATTTATTTATTTTCTTTATCCCAGACTACCTAAGGGAATGTGGAAAAGGTCAAGGCAGATACATGAAATAAATTAAGATATGAAATAAAGGCTTGAATATTATATAACTCAGTAATATGTACATACGTATATACGTAATTGTATGCAGGCATTATCAGTTGTATCTGCCTGTTCAAATAAATAAATAAATGATAATAATAATAATGATAGTATAATAACAACAAACATTAAAAGTGTGTTTCTTATTCTTCCACTTTACTGTGGGACACCGAGTCGTCCAAGTTTTATTTTATGTAAATTAATGTAACAGATGGTGCAGATAGTATCATTTTGGCTGTTCCTTTTTTGTTACTAAATAATTACTCTAAGCTGTGAGACTTTGCTTGTGTATTTTAAAGAAGATAATTAAACCTATATTTTCTACATAATTATCATCAGCATCTTCAAGGCCAAACTTATCATTTTAACCTCTACAAATTTATTAAATTATTTTTTTATGATTTTAGTGTAAAAAATAACCATTACAGCTAAAAATACGTTATTCAAATCGAAGCAAATATAAGTATACTAAACGTAGAAAATCAATATTCATTAATTGGGCAACAGCTAAAAATAACAATTCATTCCTATAAAAGCGAAACAACTCACCAACGATCAGCAAATACGTGTTTATTTTCATCGCTTCTATGTTAATTATATTTTGATGGGGCACATTTTTCTGTTGCCACAGAGGGGCTACGTTTTCTCGCTACAGAATTTGAATTTCAAATTTAGAACAAATCCTGGTTCCACGGTTATTCAAATTTATATTCGGTTGTGGGGTAATGACGCAAAATTATGAGAGCGATCTTTCATTTTGCTAGGCCAATTTAGTCAGAGCATTTTTGTCAATTCACCCATGAGTGGAATCAATGGAACCCTATTGATGATTTGACTTTAAAGTAACTTTTTTGACAATGTTATTAACAACTTGAATTACAAATCTTTATTTCATATTCGGTTACGTTACGAGTAAGCAAAGACATCTTACACAATTGACGACTAGAACGTGCCCCGAGAGTAACTAAACGTGCGATGAGAGCATATTATATGGAACCATCTTTCTTTTAGGCAATCATCAGTCTGCAATGATTTAACAAAACTGAAGTCAGTTGCACAAAGTAATCAATTGACGAAACACATTTGAACTTGTAAGACGAGACAACATAGCACAAAGAATTCATTACATGTAGAATAAAAAGTAGCTAACCTAGCTGAGTGTCGCTTCGACCACGGTAATAGCAGCCGAGTCAACAAGGAAGAAAGCTCATTAGCGCGGCGACCCCCGCCCTCTCCTCACCTAGCCTTTGAGCAGAGATGCACAACTATGATATCATTGGAAACTTTCACATCTCTGACGGTAGAAATAAAACTTGCAATCTTTTTATCGTTCCGTGCCTAAAGCGTCAAAACGGGACCTTATTACTAAATCTCGTTAGTCTATCTGCCACCAGGGGGCCAATCGCGGTAATTTATAACGTAAATACCAAAACAAAACCAAACCAAAAACGCTACGTTACGCACTTTTCGTATCGCGGTAACCGCATGAACGGAAACGTTTCGACTTTTGTTTGGAAGTTACGCTGGAGCGGCGAACGTTCGATCTTTTAGTACGCGTTTGGTATCGCGGTAATTTTTTGACAGCGTTTTAAACCACTAACGTTACGTTGGGAAGGTCTCAGACGCTGTCAAATGAACGTTTTTGTTGTAGTTCGTCGAGAGCAACTTTTGCTGAGACGTTGGCCGTTTTAAATACGTTTTTGATCAAAAAAATGCTTGAGCTCTATCCCCACACCCTCGATAAGGCCCATGAGGTGGACGTGGCTGAATAAAGAGCCTAGAGCCGCTGGAAGAATACCACAAGTGCCTTAATCACACGCAGCGAGTGTAGTGGACAGAGTGGCAAGTCAGTGCTCTTGGCTGTGTTTGTTTGTATGATTGCCTTGACCACATGTAGCGAGTACATTGGACAATAGAGGAAAAGTCAGTGTGCTCGCCTCCTACTCACCAAAAGCCTTGATCACACATAGCAAGTGCAGTGGACAGAGAGTGGCAAGTCAGTGCTCTTGGCTGTGTTTGTTTGTATGATTGCCTTGACCACATGAAGCAAGTACATTGGACAAAAGAGGAAAAGTCAGTGCGCTCGCCTCCTACTCACCAAAAGCCTTGATCACACATAGCGAGTGAAGTGGACAGTGAGTGGCGAGACAGAGAAATATTTTTAGCCTAGCTGAGGGAGCGAGCCATGGTGGAATAAATTTGTAAATAAAAGAAATATATATTATATTATACTTTGTTTATTTCATTTTTCTTTAGCTAGTTTACATCCATGTTGTGGCTGTTTAATTCGTTGGGGATCCCCTGCATCAGACGATGGTAGCTGTAACAATATAATAATAGTGTAAATAGCTACCCCATGTCCCATGCAAATGGGATGTTTTCCTGCTGTAAAAAGAAGCAACTTTTATTATTATTGATATCCATATATTATTTCTATCTTCCCCGAGACTACATACATACAGTTATGACCCTTTATCTCAGTTCTTTATTTCTGCTTACATCAAGAAGATCTTAAAATTTAATTGGACACTAACATGCACCTTGCTAGGGTATTGCAGTTTAGATAAAAAACTTATATAAACTAACAATTTTTAAATTAAAAATTATATTTTTACATATATTACCTGCCGGGTAGGCAGAAAGAAAACAGCTGCAAAAATACAGTTGCTATGGCGCTATGGCCATGTCTGATAAATACGTGTGGGCTGTATAAGAAAAATCTATAAAATAAAGTGATAGGTTCTCAGTCTGTGGCCTAACGTGGTAATACACATAACACCCTCAACTCCCTTAGTCACCTCTGACAAACTACATCCATGGGAAAGAAATGAATTGATGCTATTCTAAGCAGTCATCACATGACAAAAATCCCCAAATCGCCCATGTCACAGCTGGCTATGTTCGCCGACGACACTGCCATCTACGCGTCCCACCGTAACCACTTAAAATTAGTTCAGATTCTCCAGAACGCTCTAGACTCCCTCGGGAGCTGGTTCCGTAAATGGAGAATCGAGGTTAATCCGGAAAAAAGTGCAGCCGTGCACTTTCGTAGAGGTTCGCACCGATTAAACGTCCCCGCTGTAAAGCTTTTCGGCCGACCCATCCCGTGGGTCAACGAGACCAAATATCTAGGAGTCACCCTCGACTCAAGACTCAGCTTCCGTAGCCACATTATGAGAGTCCGCGACCGCGCCGCGTTCGTTTTGGGCAGATTACATCCGATGTTGAACAAAAAGAGCAAACTCTCCCTTAGAAATAAGGTGAGAATTTACACCACCTGCGTAAGGCCTATTATGACCTACGCCAGCGTAGCCTTTGCTCACACCTTCGATTCACATCTGAAAATGCTGCAGGTCATCCAAAACCGTTTCATGCGCAAAGCTACCGGGGCGCCCTGGTACATGCGTAACGCCAACCTCCACATCGACTTAGGCCTCCCTACCATTAAAGCGTATATGAAAGAAGCGTCTCGTCGCTTCTTCGATAATGCTCCCCATCATAAAAACCCCTTGATAGTTGCCGCGTCCAACTACTTCCCCCATCCAACCTCGCGTTTTAAACACCGTCCGAGACACATCCTTACGGAAGAAGATGATGAAATCACAGTAGCCACTGCTGCAGCCATTGCGAGTAGATCACACTCCACGAGCTCCTCAAGCAACCGACGCCCCCGCCGGCGGGGGCGCGGAGGTCCCTCATTTGCTCCCCACTTTGGGAACTACCGGCACGTGCCGGGTAGATTCAGTCCAATACGTTCTTCCCAGAACAACTCGTAAGCCCAATCGCGCCCCAAGGGCGCGATTGAGCTGGTTGTTTGAACAACCACAAGCTTTTCCGGGTGAGCTCCAGCTCCCCACCATACAGTCAGGTGTAGATTAACAGCCCCGGGGCTAAAAATCGTAGGGTCCACAACTAAAAAAAAAAAAAAAAAAAAAACATGACAAAATTAAATAAATTAAGTAATTTTAAATTCAAATGTATATGTACCTGTAGGAATGGATCTTCAACAACACTTGGCCTTGACATCTTGTCCTATTATATTTGCCACACTCAATTCCATTGAAAAGGGTGACATTTACTGGAGTTCCACGTCTGGTGCCATGTTGAGACTGGATGAAGCTAGATAATTTAGACCTCATCCTGTCTTACGTTGTTACAAACCTGAAAAATAGTACATCATTGAGACAAATTTAACAAGACATTGCGGTTGGGAAGAGACAACTTTGAGGCTGAAATCACCCGGCAGCTAAATTGAATCATAAAACCATTGAATCATACGTTCTTTATTTAAGTATTATAATAGGGCCGATTCTACGTTTTAATCATTTTAAGTTTCTAATGCTAAAATCACTAAATTAAAATCCCTAAACTTAGAGGTTTTAAGTGTGGCTATTCCACAAAAGCCATGTTTTTGGGAAGTTTTTGACAGGAATATAATTTGATTTTGACAATGCTATTTTTACTAAAATTGAGTGTTGCAAATTTAAAAATATATAAAAGTGTTGCAAGAAAACAAATATTTTTTATACACCACGAAAAAGCATTTTTCTATTATTTGTGAAAATAATTCTTATATTTAACTATAGAAACAGGCCTGTCCCTGTTGAGGCTTTGGGGGAATTTGCTTAACACGCCATGCTTGGTAGATGGATTGGCGAGCGCAGTACGCAATAATGTTTTAATGTTTATTTGGTGCATTTTTGTGTAAAATCTCCAAAAAGAGATGAAATTGATAGATAAACATTCGTTCGGTACCACTCTAGAACTTTCCGACCCGGTGCCAATTTAAAACCTTTCAACCCGGTGCCAGCCTAGAATATTCTGACCCGGTGCCACTTTAAAACCTTTCAACCCGGTGCCAGCCTAAAATATTCTGATCCGGTGCCACTTTAGATCTTTCCTACCCGGTGACACTCTAGGACCTCCCAACTCAATTAATCCCACTTTAGAACTCTCCTATCTGACCGAAACTCACACAGAAAACTCCAATATTGCAACCGTTTCGATTTGTTTTGACAGTACTATTTTTAAGCGGGACCTTTTTAGTGGCCGCTAAGATTAGTAAATTTAATCTTTTTAAATATTTAAATTGCTTAATTTTGCACCTCCTAGAATTGCACTAATCGGCCTATGCTAAGTTTAATCCTGTAAGTTATTTTTAGAGATTATAATCCTGTCATTTGAGTTTGACAGTTACATGCAGAATAGGAAACGGCTTTAGAAACGTCAAATTAGACTTAGTAATAATAGAAGTGCGTCTGGAATAAGGTCTATTATGTACTTACTGAAAGGCCATTAAATACACGGCGGCAATCCAATTTCTTACTTTCCTATGTATTTCATCTTATTTTCATACTTCACATTTAAAAATAGTACTTACTGTACATTACGCGACATTATGGGGTTTAGAAATCCCATGGATCTTTAAATAAAAGTAGATGGCTATCTAATACACTTGTTTTTTTAGTGATAGCTAAATAAAACATAGAAATCAACAAAACATGGAAAACCACAGATCACTTGTACAGTTAATATTCTTAAATCTAAGAAAAGGCGTAGAGCCTGAGGTCATTATTGCTATACAGCCGTTTTACACTCATAATCGATCATCGATTATGAAAGTAACACCTAGTATTTTGGAATACTCATTGCAAGCTCTTAACGTTTCAAGTTTGGTTTTACATTGGCAACGTTAACGTTACGATTAATACGTTCAGAAAAAATACCGCGATAGCATTTTTGACATTAACCATTGCCAAACCATTTCCGAACCGCTTACGTTACGTTGAAATGGTAAAACCTTTGACAAATAGCGCGATTGGCCTCCAGGTTGTACTTATGAACCGTTTTATTAAAACAGTTGAAAATTTCACGGATGATGTATTTATATTGCTGCTATAACAAACAACACTTTTAAAAAATTATTAATTAAGGGGGCTCACATAAAAAATAAACATGTTCTTCTTAAATTATTAATCGACAGTGCAACGGAGGCCCAAGCCTTAAAATTGCATTCATAACTGAAAAAGTTACAGAAAACCTTCTAAAGTGATACGGACACGTTTAAATACACCCTGAGGACCACGTGGTCAAGCTAGCCCTAAACTTGGCAACAAAAAACTGAGATTTTACTTACGACAGTGAAAACGACTTAAAAAAAGCTAACCTTGACTTCAGCACAAAAAAGGTGAATGAGAGGTGGTCTAGCTAGAAGATAAAGAATAATGGTCAGAAAGAATTTCATAAACTGTGATAGTTTAGTAGGTAGTTTAATTTTCACACAATATGATGTATTTTTATTACTGCTATTACTAACGTCAAAAAAAATATATATTAAAGGGGCAACCAAATTTTTTCGCTTTGAAGGATAATGATACGAAACCCTTTTTGCGCGAATCCGACTGGCACTTATCCGATTTTTTTAATACTTCGTGTTCTTCCCAGCTGGCAGATAATACATTTGATCTGATAATAATTGGTTGTAGTGGGAAATCACTCAGCTATCACAGAGCACCCAAACGTCACGTCTATCTAACTAGGTTCCAAATTAAAACTACATCCATTGTGAAAATGTTTGCAACTCCTGCGTCCACTAGTGTGGACAGCCTTAACTTTCGTACGTTTGTCGCCTGCTAGCCTCTAGGACTTGTGCAAGACTATGTAATTACTACTACGTATGCCCCACATTACAATATTTACGTGTAGTATACAACTCAAATAAATTTGTGTGTGTAGTGAATAAAATAAAATAAATAAAATTTCGAAACGAATTTAAACGAATTTCGCGGCGAGCGTTATGGGTTCCTTTGCACCTGGATCGACTAGAGGCGGGCTTTTTGATTAGTTTAATGAAGTTGACATTATTATTTTGTTTTTTATAATTTTGACTATATATGTGTAACGAATTTAATGTAATGGAACTAGGAAGAAAATAAGAAAACAGGAAATGTATTTTTCAGTATTGAAACATCACGGATATTTTGATCGTTCATAACAAAATGTGAGGTCTTAAAGAAAGGTAACATGAACCTCGGTACATTTAACTGTCTGTTGTGTCAAGCTTCTCAACTTCAAAGTCGGAGGATTGCCGATAAAGTGGGCTTTACTGTAATCAGATTAAAGGATATTGGCCTCGATTCGGGATATAAATACTTTTATCTTACTTTAAATTTGTGCTGTCACTTTCCGTCAAATAGGTTAAGAGAAGGATAGGAGAATATTTTAATCGTGTCATGTCTTATAATTTCATGCAAAATACGTGTTATCTGTCATAATAAGGCGACAATCAAAACAATGGTGACTAAAATGACTAGAAAAGGCGAAAAAACCATTGGCGTTTTTAAAAATGACAGGACTTAGATATCTCATATCCTTATTTAAACCTATTTGACGGAAAGTGACAACACAAATTTTAGGCAAGTAAGGTGAATTTTTATCCCAAATTGAGGACGTTGACAATTTTTGAGCAAAATTTGGTCCAATCTTTAAACAACAGGTAGCATTTAATGATACACAACATGAATCATGGTGTATAATCAGATAGTTCAGCCTCCAATAACATATCATTTTAAATTTTAGCCACTGTGTTATACTGACTCAGAACAGCATCACCCTAATAAGACCCGTGGGTGTCGTAAAAAGCGACTGAGGGATAAGTTCATACAGGGAATGGGCAGCAGCGTTCCCTGTGAAAGCTACATCGCTCGCATTAAACTGAGCTCTTTAACCCGCTTGTCAAGTGTGGTCACAGAATAATAACTAGTAACTTGGTGTGGTGAGTATAGCAACACCCCCCAATAGAGAAGGCCCAAGTCCGCCTGTGGATTGATGTGGCTGGTAATATAAAATATACTTAAGATAGTAAGTAATAAATATATTGTAAGGTTGTACGTGTAGATAAGTTTTAATAATCTCTCTCTCTCCCTCTTTTCGTGTGGGACACCGAATCGTCCAACGACCCGATGAACCCTGGTGTCAGAGTTTTTCAACCGCCGACTACTAGTAATAGGCCTCTGACATGGTTGTGTAACGACCGCCGTCTAAGTTATCATAGACAGCAACCGGGACCGACGGCTTAACGTGCCCTCCGAAGCATGGAACCATCTTTCTTTTCGGACAATCAGGTGGTTCAGCCTGAAATGTCCTTAAAAAGAATCCTTAACCAAGTGTTTGAATATTTCAGTTCAAATATTGTGAGTTTATTTGCCCCCATAAATATTTTCTGTGCGTCTCCTCCCCTAAAACATTTAAAAATATGGTATAGTTCAGCTCCATTGGAAATTAGGAAAATGACTACAATAAGGTTCTGTTTTTGGTCGCAAGTCGCAACCCAACTTGGAACCACTTTTTGTGTCGACAGCGACACTATTTAATGTTAAAAAGTTTAATACTACGCAGTAATATCACTTAATTTATAATTATTTTCATTGCACGTTTTCGTGTTTAGAATTTTAAAGAACAGGTAGGAAGTCGGAAAGTCATTTCGAAGCCGATTCTACTGTGGATTGTTCGCCCAATATGCCCTATTTAATATCAGTGTCGAACTACATCAGCCCCAGTTGTCCGGTTAATCGGATTATCACCACTCAAAAAACTGCACTAGTCCGATAAAAAGTACGTCAGAGTGGAATAATTTTAAAATTTCAGAATACTAAAGAGGCTAAAGGTTATGTAATTTTTTATCAAAATTGACACTTGACACTACCACATTGAGTTTAGTAAATAGCCGACTTATTTGCCACTTTACAGATACACTTGGCTTCGTTGCCTTAATCAAAAATCAAAAATATTTATTTTCTTTTAAAGTAACATTATACTAAAACAAGTTGCTAGGGCCTTCTTTTAAGCAAAAATATTGCCTGTACCAGGAGAGTCCTGCTCTTCTATATCGTTATTTTAAAACTTTGAAGGTAGGGTAAGCAAAATATCTTAAAACTAGGTAACTTATTCTACACAAATACTTTGTATGAGTTTAGGTAGTTTGTATGTTTGGTTTGCTGAGTGTGTATGTGTCTCAGTGTAAGTGTGCATATATAACTTAAACATATATACATAATATAATTTGATAGCACAATATGTGTAATTATATGTAATATATTTGTACATATATTTCTATATAACATAAAATACAGCATATAAATATAGGTATGTGTTTATGTGTTTCTTTGTAATAGTTTCTCACATGTATCGTAATCTATTTCTTTTAGCCAACTTACTAGAGTAGTTTTACATTCGTGGTAGGTGGTGGCCTTAAGTGGATTAAAACTTATAAGGTAGTAAATCCCATATTACACTACTAATAATCTGATTATGTTGTCGAAATCTATTTACTTCACGTCTATTCACAAACCCAAGGGTTGAAATATGCAATAATTAGGAACCCTTACCGAGGTGATTATATCGTCGTTACTAGCAGTACCCTTTGGAACCTCCTTTCATTATGTATGAGGTTTTTACAGAACCCTCCACATTTCTAATTAGGGTTCAAATCATTATAATGAAAGGACAATAGACGCCTTATGCTTCTAATAAGCATATTTTAAGTATTTAAACGTAATTTAAGGGTTGTAATTAAAACAGTGTATCAGAGAGTTGATACTGTTTTAACTTAAAATACTAAAACGGGGTTCTTACACAACCATGTCAGATGCCTATTACTAGTAGTAGGCAGTTGAAAACTCCGACACCAGGGTTCCTTGTGTCGTTGAACGACTCGGTGTCCCACACGAAAAGGAAGGAAGACCGCGAGACTTGTTTTTATTGATTTTTCCGATATTTCGACCCAGTTGCAAGGGCCTCTATCACGGAGCAACTTATGTTTTGGGGGTGGGTTGATGGAGTCTTCATATTATTCGTATGTATTTCTGCACAACCTCTTCCTACAATTCTGCCGATCACTACTCACTTGAAAGTCACGACAGTACAATTTCACAGTGTCTGCTTGCAATAAATGTTGGTCAATGGCTACGCACGTCGCACACCACACCGAAAGATAGGTTCCAGTTGGACAACCCTGGTGTCTATAAGATAGACTTTAGTAGTGGTAGCGCCTATATTGGAAAATGATATGCGCCTATATTCACATCTAGTGCTTTCAAACCCTTATTGAGCTTAGGAAACTACTGTTGAATCACGAACGTAGCGAGTGATTAAATTTAGGTATCCTTCGCTATCTCGGGATTCTAATTGTTGCTCGAAGCAAAAATTGAGTTTGCTTTCTTCTTGATGTGCAATTTCATGGCACGAAACTTTATAGAGTGTGTTATCTACTCAAGGACAATATAGTTTTTCAATTAATGTAAGATCTATCCTAAATCAATGCATAAGATTTTTTGCACTTATCATCATCATCATCCTCAGCTCACATCCACCCACTGCAGGGTGCCTTCTGCCTCTTCTCTTCAGCGCCTTTGCACTTATTCTATGTTACCATTTTAATTCATGAAAATAAGAACGTCTCGACCGCAGTTAAATGCCTTTTGCTTTTTTTATTTTCATGTATATTTATCAGTCTGATTACATACATACATTACGTTAACAGCCACAAAGGTTCACTACTGGATATGAGGCTCCCCCTGTTGGAGGGTATCGTTTTACTCACCACGCTTTGCAAGCGATTTGGCAAGCGCAGTGCAAGATATTGCTTTAACAAGGAACGCTTCTGCTCATTCCCTAGATGAATTCAGCCCACAGTCACTTTTTATGACACCCACGGTAGTATTGGGGTGACGCTATTCTAAGCCGGCATAACACATCACGGTTTTCAAAACACTAAAAAACATCACATGTGTTGCAATAATTTGCGCAAACAGGTATTAGTAGATTACAGTGACCCATTTCCTCCTTGGAGGGACATCCTCACTCACGGTCACTTTACCAATCAACGCGGCGTGAGTTTGGGCTATTTATGGAATATAATGATGGCAATATAGGTGTGTACACATTAAGTTTGTTATACGGAGTGTAAGGCACAGCGTACCAACTTTATAAGCATGACCAGACCACAAAACTGGATAAATATTTCTATGGAGCCTATTCTAAGTTTATGCATGTCATATGAATCATACCTGTAATATTTTTTCATAAACAGATAATGCCCTCGGGATATAAGTTGTCTTAACTTACCTTAAATTAGTGCTGTCACTTTCCGTCGAATAGGCTAAGAAAAGGATAGGATATATTTTTATACTGTTTTATACTGTTATGTTTTAAAATGTCAATAGGTTCTTCGCAATTTAGTCGCCACTGTTTTCATCGTTGCCTTATTTTGATAGATAACATGTATTTTGCGTCAAATCATTAGACATGACATGACAAAAATTCCTCCTATAATTTTTTAATTGACAACACTAATTTGATGTAAGTGAAGAGAATTTTCATTCCGAATTGAGGCCAATGTAGAATAAAAATACCTTTAGATCTGTCAGTACATTAATTGATTTACCAATAAAAAAGGTAACAAAAAACAATATTTGTCCAAACATCTTATTTTTTTTGAAGTATTCATTTTAATTTTTACTACGTCACAAAGTCAATGATCTCCATGTAAAGTAAAATTGTGTGTGTTTTTCCAACTTAGAGAATGTTATGACTGCCTTTTTGATTAAATAATAGTTAATTACTAATAATATTTTACAATTACAATTTAGATTACTTAATGTTACACTAAAAATAAACGCATAAATAAAATATCATACATTATCAGCCGGTTCACACAAGAAATAATTATGGAAGTAATAGTAGGAGTCTGACGTATCATCAATGAGGCACCTTCTCTTTTCCTTCCTGGAAGTCTTGAAGGCAAGAGGATCACCCCAAGCAAACCACAGAATAGTATCTCCATACTTCCTGAATTCCACTGACATAGTCTCTGAACACTTCTCAAAAGCTGTATGCAGTAGTACGAAATTGCCGTCCTTTTTGGAGACTAAGGGGAACAATGTTCGGAGTTTGTATTTTGGATCCGTGTAGGACACTTTCTGTATAGGCTTTTCCCAGTTTATGTCTATAGTATCACTGCAATATTCCTTCACTCTTTCCATGTCTCCGTCGTTTGCCGGTATTATCGTCATGTCAGTACAATGTATGGTCACATATCTATGGGATTCTGTTAATATTGTAGACCATGTTCCATTCACTTCCTCAAACTCAACTTTTGTAGTGAAATCCGATATTTTTAAACAATTACTTAAATCTTCTTCACTTTTTGTTTTGAACACTCCAAAAATTAGAAATAATGCTAAAATTAACAACATCTTGGACGATCGTTCACCTCCACACGCGTTTGTAAAATGGCTTGAAAATGAGGAAAGGGAAGCAGGAATTTTACAATTTACCTAATAAGACAATTGGAATGACCTTTTGATTCTTTCGCATTATTTTCTTGCAGTGTTCATGTACATCGGGTAATGAAGCGTTTTGTTTCAGTTTGTGATTTTAGCACAAGTCTAGATTTATATGTCGCTTTTGAATTGCTTGATACGTTTTAATTTAATGAACTGCGATTTCAATAGTTCATGCCTCATCATCTCCTAAAAACTCTAACTCTTTGTTTAAAATGTTATTAATATTGATCAATTCTACTGCTACTTACGCACTTGTCGTTTTTATGAACAAGGTGAAATTTAGTTGGAGACCAAAATCTAAAAACGGGCTGGTGATAAGTAACAACTTTCCTTATGTAACATCAGTTGAAATACATACATACATCAGCCTATGGCAGTCCATAGCTGGACGTAGGGGATGCCATAGGGCACGATCTCTCGTTTTGAAATATGATTAAAATATTTTGACTGTCCATAGTAACTCAAATCAGCTGCTCGTCAATTTTGTATGGAACGGTATTTTTTTTACGTATTTCGGCCTATGTTCCTTGGGAAAAGTTGTTTCTTATCACCAGCTTTCTCTATCGGTCACCAGTAAATTTACCTTATGTTCAAAGCAAGGGCACTACTTTGCATTACTCTTACGAGCAGAACGAGAGATTCAATTTACGTCGTCCTAGAATTAATATCTTCAGGTTCCAGTGATATTTTATACAACTTTTCATCGTCCATGAACAATGTTAATTGTACAGTGCTGTAATAATTGTTGATTAATGTGCCATAAATTCTCGTTTTTTAGACGTTATTTTATATAACAGCTTATTTAGTTAGTATAAATTCTATATTTACAATAACTCAAAAAGTATATTAAATTATTACCTTACTTACTTACTTCGCCGGCTCGACGACGATACGAGATTTTGTCACTTGTCTCGGTCTTGTGTGGTTTCTCGCCAATATCGTTTGCCAGAAGCTCGCGAAGATCCGCTTCCACCATTAATAATGATTATTATTATATTACAATTAATTTTTCATTTGTTTTAAGTTTGGGTTCAGGTAAATTAGAGGTGTTAAATCATTAATAAAATATCAAACACTAGGTAATATTTCAATGAAAAGTGTCTTATCTATAGTAAATTTGCGATTGATTGGGTGCAGATATTCATATTTTAAATGCATATCACTTAAAGTCCCTATAGGGACTAAAAGAACTTTCTAAGGCGCATTCATAAAGAATAAAACGTTATTTATAGAATAGAGGCGATGCAAAATATTTAATTATTTTATTTAATTATTTATTTTATTATTTCCCCTCACCTTAATAACTTTAAAATCTACGCAACATCACATCAACTTACTTCTTTAAGGAATCCACTTAATTGGCTTTTTATAAAGTTTATAATATGAACCAGCAAAGGTTTATCCCTTGAAGGTATTAATTGTTGTGCTGCTGATGTACCAGGTTCTTATCCCATAATTTAACATACAATGTTATATACCCTCAATGTTAATGACCCTCAAATATTTGTCAGACGTGGCGTAAATGTCCGTTTTATGCGGCTGTTTATGCTCTGCCTACCCCGCAAGGGGTTATAGGCGTGATATATGTATGTATGTTATATATACTTTGTAAGGAAAAGTACTGCGTTCCTTTCAAGAAATGAACCAGCCCATGAAACTGAAAAAATTTCCCCAAGAAACATAGACGAAATATGAAAAAAAATTGTCCTCACATACAAAATTCAGCAGCCGACCAAGTTTGGTTATTATGGTGAGGTAATTTTTTTCATATATTGGTCGATGTTCCATGGAGATTTTTTTTTGTTTCATTTTCATCCCTTAAAAGGAACGCAGTTATTTTCTTTACACCCTGTATATATTATAATACAAAAAAGAAATAATCCTGCTTAATTTTAGGCGTGGTATTCAAAATGTATGAAATATGACAACACGCGCAAAATTTTCGCGCTGTCATATTCAAACAATCCGTGATTCCGTGGATAAATACCCTTAATACGCAGAAAATTAATTATGTTTTTTGCGACATAGTTTATGGTTTATGTAAGGTAATTTAAATGTGACTTATTTAGCCCAGTAGATATGGCTAGCAGTTCATGTTTCAAAAATATTAAAGTCATTTATTTTTCTGGACCATTGGCCGATCCTAATTTACTGTTTTGTGTCATTTTAGGTGTATGCTAACATACTTTTGTTTGCAGTGGATAAAAATAACTCAAACTAAGTTTTTACATTGTGCAAAATGTCAAATAGACTATACTGGTATATTTTATACTATTAATTTTATTTAAGACACTTAAAAAAAATGAGTTTACCAGACTAAAGACTAAAAAAGAATAAAAAACGTTGTGTAATTTTTGATGGTTGCATAACCATCAAAAATTACATAAACAGTTCTATGTGCTTTACAGTTACACATATTGTAATCGTACAAAAAATAAGCAACTAAAAAAATATGTTATGTTATGCCCTCAAATAATGCCAGCCATAACGATCTCATTCATGACAAATGAACATAAAGAAAGGTTCTGAAGGTCATACCGCTCACCGTGCCACCAAAAATTCCTGCCCAGTAACTAATAATAATCAATTAAGTAGAATTAAAACTATCATACGCCTCAGTCTGAAGGCTGTCCAATTTGTAAAGACCTCCAAAACTATAGAATCATTTAGATTATAACATGTCTACAAAAACTGGTAGACTATGAAGGCGCGACGCGCGCCGGATCCCTAATTTGTGAGTATAGTGTTCGTATTCGCCTGTAATTTTGGCTGACACCAAATTCATTTTTCGAATATAGTCGGAAGTGAACAGACGTACAAAATGTTATCTTATATTTTGACATTATTTTTTGCAACCCAAGTGTTAGGGAGTGAAACACCAAATTGTATGAAAATAATTGATTTCAAAAGTGGTGATTTTAAAAGCGTGACAGGCAATTGGACTTTTTCTCTGGACGCCAAAAAGGACGAATGTTCAGATCTAGTAACAGTGAGTGATGTTACGCCAGAAGATAAAAAAGCAATTCAGGACCATTGTCAAGGAATTGAACCAAAATATGACTGGAGTGACACTTACTCGGGCAAGTTTGATTGGGAGAAATCAATTAAAAAAATATCCTTTTCTTCAAAAAGTTTCAACGATACTCTGATTTCTATTCACGAAGGAGAATATGTGATTTTGTGGGAGTGTGCAAAAATTGAAAAAATTAGGTTATTGAGACATCGGAACGCTTCTGTATGGATGAGATCTGAAATAACACCTATAGCTGTACAGTTACCTGAAGGCAAAAACGAAGTTTGCATCACTGATAATCCTGGTTTCGGATCATCGCAAAATAAAATTCTTTATAAAACGTCATACTTCCATGATTGCAATTCTGCATCCTCATTTATTATTGGTCACCTCTCTTGGGTTATAGGAATTTTTAATATTGTTATCGTACGATATGTAACGTCTTCCATATAAGGCCCACGGTTTACTTAAATTTGAAGATTCAAAATTCAAGCATTTTTTGGTTTAATTAAATTGTACAAGTAAAATGTTCTACTTAATTGTATTGTTATTCTATAGTTATAAGTATAATTCTTTAAATATTTCAGTCAGTCACATTATACATTTTAATTATTATTAGCTTTCTTACCTTAAGTTGATGACTCAATCTCATGAGAGAATACATTTAAAAGGTATTTGCACTTGAATAAATAATCTAGTTTTATAATACATTGTATGGTACTTATAAAAATATTATCACTATCTTTTGACATGTCTGTTTGCACTTATGCGTAGATATTGAACAAAAAATTATATTTCGCATTTTATTATTATATTTTACTCCTGTTTTTTTTTATCAAATATCGTAAAGGTACACACAACAAAAGCTTATTTAGAATTCGCACTTGACTATTGATATGTATGAAGCCTAAGCCAAAGTAATTTTCATAAATGGTAGTAATTTTTAAATGTCGATCTTCAAAAAATAAATCTTGTGTCTAATTATATTGATTTGTTTTATTCATTCCAACCAGTTTTGACTATAAATCTAGAATAAAAATCCAGCGTTGATCTTATTTTTAGCTCGCAAAAATGTTAGCCAAGGTCATTTCCAATGCTAATAAAAACTTTTTGGCATATTATCAAACGCTACGTTGAGAGTTACTCTTTGGGAGTTTACAAAATTAACTAGCAATTTTAACTCGGAGTCGGGCAGAATCCTCATCTTTAGATGGTCACCCTGGTTCAACTATGTGTATTTTTACACTTAGGCATCGAAAAACGCATACAACATGTGTGTGTTTTAACCATCTTGGAACAAAACTGATCTACTTTGTTCTTTGTTTGGCCTTGGGTGAGAACGATCCATAAAACTATTTCAACCATAATAATATGTGCGGGGCACTATGGGGCTAACAGAAGCTAAAACCGGTCTCTTTTCGCAGACGGTAAAATGCGCACGTACGAACAGGACGGAATCTTGCCAAAATAAGTTATTTGTAAATCAAAAACAATACCTTAGGTACTAGAGTTTTAACAAGGAGATCATTATAAAAATGATAACTCTAATAATGCATAGGTATGTTTTTTCACACAACACGCGTTGAATTGTAGTGGTTTTTTAGAGGTTACCTTGGGATTTTTTCTATCGAGTCGAATTACCAATGTTAAGTATTATTAATAATAATACAATAGCATATATCCCGAAAACTACTACTTATTTATTTCGGAAGGTTTTCTGCATTTTGACTTGATAAAAATAACTTTTTAATGTTGCGTTTAGGTCTACTTAGTACTCAGTCCCTTATTGCAGCTTTTCGCGGACAAACAATACTATAACAGGCCTACAAATTGCAAAGTGAAAACCTAAAAAAGACGTAAAAAAGTATTTATTTTTTACTCAGTGTTACAGGTTGGCTGGAAAAGATCTCTTTATGGATATAAGCTCACCTTTGTGAACTACTTTTAAAACAAGAAATAATATTACATTAATAGTGCACGGTAAAGAATATATAAATAAAAACTAACTCGAGATATTTTTAAGGGTATTTCGGTTGCAAACCGCAAAAAACCACGTCTAACTGAAATATTTAAGGTGAAATTTTACTTGTGACCGAAACTCGAAACAGAAGACGGTCTTGTGACAAGGAACAACTTTCCCCAAGGAAGATAGGTCGAAATATGTAATAAAAAAAAAAGACAGCTGATCGACAAATTTGTATGCGATATCCTATTTTAATTTCATATTTAGACCTATATTCCGTGAGGAAAGTTGTTCTTTATCACCTTTGTTTTAGTCAAGCCAAGTGTCAAGCTTGTCTTAAGTTTTAGTAAAATTTCAGCCTAAACAATTTTGAGTACCATCATTGATATGAAAAGAAGTTGTCGTGTTATCTAGGCTCCGAGAGGCACCGGCGCATAACATCAAGAAAGTAAACAAACAAATTGATAAAATAAAATGGATTTCAGGAAATATTTAGAAAAATGGTAGTAATTGTAGCAGAATGCTACATTTCCCCCGCGACCCCGAGAAAATTTTTGCTGTAACAAAAATTTTGAGGTTATGAGCAGCTACCTTACCTAGCATAAATTTACTTTCAGGCTTCACCATTCATTCATACATCCAAAGTTTGGGGTAGGGCTCGGCGCCCAACGTGGGGCACCGGCGCTCAGGGAGCCAAGGTAACCGCAGGTGAATACTTATAGCTAAGTATTTGTAGAGTGGTCTCGCGAACACGAGTGCCTGTGACCCCGGAGGGCGTGAGTGAGTAAGTGTGGGTAGAGTGTCCTGTGTGTAGGCACCCTAGCAAGCCTCGCGCCCGCACGCTAAGTGAGGGGCCGAGGGAGTAAAAGAGGGAACGTAAACGATAAGGCTTTATTAAAGAATTAACAGATAACCACCTCCTGATACGAAAACCAAAATTATAACCTGGCCACTCACACAGAAGGTAACGGCGGCGCGTCCAGCGCGAGGAGCGTCTTCGCAGCAGCTGTATCTTCAATCCGACGAGGCGTAGGCGCTTGAGGGGAGACTTTTAAGCTTCCGTCACTTGAGGGGAGACTTTTAGGACTAAAATAGACTGTTACAGTGGTTACTCAGTGAGAGACTATACTGGGAGTCTTCGAGATCACAACTTAGAGTCCAGACCAAACTGATCCCCTAGCTGCTTGACGTGGCTTTTATACCCTCGTCTGACGCTGACTGTCACAGTCTTCATTTCGATAGTCATGTTCATTTCCAGAAGCTTCGATGACGATCGCGCTCTTCATTTCGATCGTCATCCTCTTCGGTTCTAGAATCTTCGACGATCGTCGACCTCGTCAGCCGTCATTTTGAGATCATGGAACTTGTCAGTGGCCAGTCGTCGCTGTCCATGGAGATCTGTTGGCATCTCATGTTAGCTTGATGATGAGGTGGTTATGAGGATGGCTCCGAGGCACGCTGGAGGGCTCGGGACCTCAGTTCCTCCGGAGGGAGAGGGAGAGGGAGAGTGCCAGGCGTAGTAAATTTAGATACAAGTACCAGGAGGTCAGAAAATACGAAGAGGTAGATCAATGTATAATAACTTTTTAGTAGAAAGCTACGCGGCTCTATGATGTATAGATAGCCGTCAACTTTGAGAGGTTGACATAACATCAAGAAAGTAAACAAACAAATTGATAAAATAAAATGGATTTCAGGAAATATTTAGAAAAATGGTAGTAATTGTAGCAGAATGCTACATTGCTCACTCGTAAAAACATGTTGTTATTAGATTAGGGTTGATAGTATAATTTGAAAACTTAGCTATCGTTTGTCATTACCTAATAAAGTTACTAATATTTTAACTCGGTGAGGTTTGGTTAAGACCATTATTACACTGTTCCTGAATACCGTACACGGTCCGGCATTCATTGCTGGTTATCTTGAGTTTATTGAAATGACACCCAAATAATAACCAGCAATGTATGCCGGGCCGTGCACGGTATTTGGACTAGTTAATAGCCGTTAAGTTACTCGGATGTATGAGTCACTTCCGAGAGTAAAATGATGATGTCATGGTACAAAGGATCGATTGTAGCTACACGCAAGTCGCAACGCGGCGGATCACAAAGTCACCTATTTTGCTATCAGCAGAACGTAGAGTTTCAAATTGAGTTCAATGTATACGTACCGATTATCCATAGAGTTATTTAAAAGACATATCACGGCTATTGTCCCTTGCGGGGTAGGCAGAGCGTAAACGGCCTCAAAAACAAGGATAATAGATTTGCGTATTAGATATACGCAACATCTGACATAATGTTTGAGGATCATTCGGAAAATATGGTATCGCCATAATAACAGGTTGTCAGCTCATCCTCTTAAGTTACAAAACACACCCTGGAGTCCCTTAGTCGCCTTTTACTAATACCACTGGAAATAAATGGGGTGATGCTATTCTAAGCCGGCATCACGCGTGAAAATTATTTAGAATAATGAGGCCTTTATTGACAGCTGTTTAAAAAGAAAGTACTAAAAATATCGATAGATGGCGTTGAACATATGGGGGGCATTTTTACTGCTGGGGAGTGAACTAAAACTTTACTTATTTTTATGTGGATACCGAGTCGTCCCATTACCCAACGAACGTTCTAGATTTTTTTTCATAACTTTATTTTAAAAGTTATTAATAGTACTCGTATTTGCGGTACTAGTTGCTTATACTACTAGTTGATTATTGGTTAAGATAGGTAAGTTCACCGAGTGACGTCGGCTTCAAATAGCATCACCCCATTCCTACCCTTGATTGTCGTAAAAGGCGACTTAGGGATGAATCCAGGGAATGGGCAGCAGCGTTCCCTGTGAATATCTAAATCAGTTTGCACTGCGCTCGACAATTCGCCTGCCAATAGGGTAAGGCCTTTGTTCAGCAGTGGACAGTGGCAGTTAAATAAAATTAATTATCAATTAAAAAATGCAAAACTTTATAATTATTTAAAAAATATACCTAGTTCTTTCTTGTACCTACGTAGGTATGTTGCCTAAAATAAAAATAAAGGTTTTACTGTAAGTTGTTCAGTATCATGAACTGGTCCACCGCTGACACCAGTACTAAAAAAACTGCATACATACATACATACATATATCACGCCTTTATCCCTTGCGGGGTAGGCAGAGCGTAAACGACCGAAAAAACGGCCACTTACGCCACGTCTGACAAACGTTTGAGGGTCATTCGGAAAATTGTGTATCGCCATAGTGACAGGTTGTCAGCCCATCGCCTAAAATTGCTATACACACCCTCGAGTCCCTTCGTCGCCTCTTACAACTCCCACGGGTAAGAAATGGAGTGATGCTATTCTAAGCCGGCATCACACGGCAAATTCTAAGCCGGCATCACACGGCAAATTCTAAGCCGGCATCACACGGCAATTCTAAGCCGGCATCACACGGCAAATTCTAAGCCGGCATCACACGGCAACACAAAAAACTAAAAAAACTGCGTTCTATTCTTAAATATTCACAATGTGACCTTGGTTCTGGTCTGGCATAGAATAAATAATAACACTACCGTGTAGAAGAATCTCCTTTGTCTGGGCCACAAAGGGTATGCTTTAAATTCCTACTTCTCCCCCCAGCCCGTTACGCCCTGCGGACTCCAGCGTCAAAAACCAGGGCAGGGCTGTCATATGTGCTGATAACTTTATTCCAGAAGATCACTTTATACATTTTTAGATATTTTCAAGTAAGGTTTTTAGCTATTTACTTAATAATATTTTTAGATGAAATTTCAGGTTAAATAACCTATAAAAGACAGTAATATTTTAGTCACTTTTACATACCAAAACACCAAGGTTAAGCGACAGGACTAAAGAAATCGACTGATCATAATAATATGAGGCCGCGTGACGAAGCGCGCGCGCTTATTAGCTGAGTTGCTCGCTAAGCGCCAGTCAGACGATAGGCTAATACCTCTATAATGACCTTGAGTGCGTGGCGGGAGTGTCGTCTCTAGGTGTGCGTACTCTATGGTACTGGCTGGAGGCCGTCCCACACGCCATATGCATTCCGACGCGTCGGCGCCTGTCTAGCTATATTGATGTACCTAAATATATAAATGGTCCCGGTTGCTGTCTACTTTTGCTTACTTTTAGCGTGACTTTTAGTCTTAAGTTTTCCGTATTGTTTTGTTTCGGTTGCAATTGTAAGCAATAAAGTGTTCAACTATCTATCTAAGTTAATAATAATTATTATTTTATTTATTTAAATAAAAATAATTATTTATTTATTTTCCTCAACAAAAAAGATACAATACAGACAAGAATATAGAACTTAGTGTAAAGACATAGTATGCAGAGGCTGGTACCTAAACTAGCGATTACTTAGGCGGTGGTCGTTACACGTCCATGTCGGATGCCTACTACTAGTAATAGGCGGTTGGAAAACTCTCGACACCAGGGTTCATCGGGTCGTTGGACGACTCGGTGTCCTACGTGAAAAAGAAAACGAATATAAAAATGAAAAATAAAATGTGAGTAGGTACAGTTGTATGTACATACTGGTTACAGGCTTAGTGCTACATAGACAAACCGTTTTCGTATACCTAAGTAAGTATGACGTCCTTATCAGTATATTATCTCCATTACAATAAGGCCATCTCTATAAGCCATCTTTGAAAGCTATCAGATTCATGCTTATGCTATAGCAGAGGTTTAATTTTCCTTAGTTGACATTTCATTTAGTATGGAACTGACAGCTGTCAAATATGGCTAATTGTAATCGCCTTACTATAATTGATATTCTGTGCGATTCCGTTCAGATACAAAAAAATTGTTTAGTCTTCCTTTTATCCTAACGGCCCGATGTCAGAGTTTCAGACACATACACACACACAGAGCGTTTGCAGCCGTAAAAATACGGTCGCTTTCGCCGCATCTGACAAATTCTGCTACAGAAAAATCGTGTATCACTAAAGTGACAGGTTGTCAGCCTGTCGCCTTAAATTTAGATACCTAATGAAACCCTTGGGGTGGTATGGGATCTACCTCCTAGCGGTCCCCCCGGGCAACGGCAACACAGGCTTGCCTGTGAACGATCCCACGTGCGCGGTGGAAGGCTCCGTAAGGGGCCGCCTGGCTCGCGACCACCATCCCACCGAAGTCTGGCGCCAAGTAGCTTGCTGCGTTCCGTCGGTGTGTGGGAGTGCCAGTGCCTTAACAGGCTTCTTCTGGGTGAGCTCGCTCCATCTTAGACTCTGTCCTATGACTTAGAGTAGAGTCAAGAGCAAACCCATAATTAATACAAAAAAAAAACCCTCGAGTTCCATAATTACCTCTAACGGCACGTGCGGATAAGAAATTGGGTGATTCTATTTCAAGCCGACATCACCCGGAGTTTCAAAGCTTTTAAACTCTAGATATTATTATGTATGGAAACATGTGCGATTCTTTAAAGTACTGCAACTCGTTAACCCACAAACCACACAAACAGATTCAAATGGGAATTATATCGGAAGAATCCTTACATTATCCCGTGTGTCACATACCTAGGCTAAGCTTTATCTCTCGCTCGAAAACCTGATAGTACGTTCAGTACCTAGCTATATATACGAGGCCTAGCTGAAATATTGCCAAACTGACATGAGTATAGTGAGTCGACCACTAATGGTCCGAGCGGCGTTAGAACGATAAATGGTTGACGCTTCTGAATGTTATTCATTGCAGATTTTCAGTGTTGGTTTTGTATTTGGAACAGGAGCGCAATTTCTTGAGTAAGTAGTACCAACATTAGAAATCTGTATTGCCATTTTATTAAGATCTCTTGAATTTTCTTGTAATACGCAGAAATATTGACACCCCACTACCACCATCCCTAGAAAAAGTAATTGATTTAAAGAATCGGTTCATCGACTATGCAACAAAACGTAATGTAAAAAGTGATTGTGTCCAGTCGTAGCGTCGTAATGATAACGTTTTCATTTGTTTATGACAATCTGCTGTTATGGATAGAAGTAGAAAATAGTCCACGGCTTGATACAAGTTGTAAGGTTTTTATTTGCGGATTCACAGGAAATTCACAGTTACAAAATAGCAATTTAAGGATTGCGCATGTGAAAAGGGCCACAAAAAAATTGGCCTCACACAATAGTGATAACCTCGGGTAATAACCAGAGATATCTTAATTCCTAGTATGATACCTCTTTTCTGCGTTCTGTGTGTACATTACATGCTCAGTGCCTGATAAAAAAGCAAGCGCAATGATACCGAGTTATGGAAGCAATACAAATAAAGTCAGGAGTATGAAAGGAGTTTCGCGTAGAAAAAAGAACTAAAAATATAGGGTGAAATTTTACTAGTGACCGATAGCGAAAACTCAGATCGAGCTGGTGTTAAGAAACTACTTTCCTCAAGGAACATAGGCCAAAATATGAATAAAAGTTGAACAACCTAAGTATACAAATTAACAGCAGTAGCAAGCATAAGTTGAAGCTCAAAATGTTTGTCTGTTTTTGATCTAAGGTTCTTGGGGAAAGTTGTTTCTTATAAACAACCTGTAACCTGCTTTCAGTATCAGTCACTAAATTTAATCCTCTATACGGGCGCTTGCGGTCAGTGACGTCGTTAGTACTGAAGTACAAATATCGAAAGTCGTGAGTTCAAACCCTGCCTGCGGTAGAAAATTTTGTTAGTTTTCTAAAACTATCACGGCAAGTTAGAGTCAGGTAGATGAACCACGCGAATATTGGTTGCTAGTCTAGTTGAGAACCGTACAACATTTAATATTTATTTTCTTATGTTTATTTTCTTGTCACATTAAGGGAACGAACTTACTGACTTATTAAACTACGCAGTCACGAATAATGTTTATGATAATAATGTAACTCGGGATTATTACCCAAAATAAATGATTTTTGTGAATTATTCATAGTTTTATAAATTATTTCGTCATGTATTATTTTTAGCATAAGTAACCTACCTTAGCATAGGTAATAAAATTTTTAGGTAATGATACATTTAAAATTTTTTTTAAGAAATTTTTGTGGGTCTCACCTCACTTATTATTTAACTAGCTGTTGCCCGCGACTTCGTACGCATGGTGTAGTGACTTGTGAGTTAGTGAAGTTGATGTATGCATATTGTTTAATATTAATATCATGTTTGTATAAAGTTTTTTCTCTTTAAGATGTGCAATGAATAGGTACTGGTTAACTTGTTTTTCGGTTAGGTACTTGGTTTTGATACTATGGACATCAGCTACAAAACATCATTATAAACTACTTTGGTAGTTTTACCATCGGGTGCTAAAACGTCCAAATTTTCAGGAGAACTGACTCGAGAGCAAGCGACATATAGCTGCCCGTGTGATAAACAGGGAATCGTGCCTGCGGCTTTCAGCGTTGCGCGTCCTTGCGATTTGTTTACAGTCATTGCAAAGAAAACGCTGACGGGAAACTGAACGCCCTGAAATTGAAATAAAAAGTTGTTGGGAATGAGTGGTATACGCGCCACAACCAGTGAAAATATCCGCCTCGAATACATTCATCTTTAAGCTTAAGATCTTCAGTCTGGTTCCATTGCACAGCTTTGGCGGAGTGAGATTGCAAAGAAGCATGATAGGAACACCAAGTAATATTTGGTGTGCAGAAAGACCATTAGCACTCAAGGAGTTTAGGAATTCTATTAGGTAGTTAGTGGCTTTGTCTTGATTCATAACAGTGGTAATTGACGCGTATACCACCATATCCCCAGTGATTTGTGACATAATGGTATGGTTTATTGAAGCAGTCTGATCATTTTTGGGTGCAAAAATAGCTCTTCCACGTAGCTACGAATCTTTCATTTGAAGGAAGGAAGGCTCGCCATACACAGAAGAAATGATTCTCTTTAGACCAGAAACTATTTGGCAAAGCGTTTCAGGCAGACTTACTTGACCGTTATCCTCTGGTAAAGTACCTCTGCCGAGTTTTAATAAAGCTTGTGAAAACTCTTCAGCCCGTGGATTACCTCCGAGACGGGTTCGCATGATCACCGTCATGGTCAGCTTGTGAATTTGTGGCCAAAGAGCCGATGATTTTAGTGAGGCATTCACCTCATCAGCCCTGGTACCTCGAGTAACAACTGGAAGTGTTTGGCGAAAGTCACTGGAAAAAAGAACAGTGATATGGCCCATGGCCCTATTATCTCTGCGTATGTCTTTCAAAGTCCTATCCATAGCTTCTACCGTTTTTTTGTTGGCCATCGTACACTCGTCACATAACTACCAGACAACAATATCAGAAAACCTTTGCCTTGTAACTATTACGTGATACAGCACATATTGGAGTATCGTTTGTGTCCAAATCGATTGGTATTTTGAAAGTTGTATGCGCCGTTTTCTCTCCTGGAAGCAGTGTGGCAGCGATATCAAGTATCGATACTACAGCAAGTGCAATCCTTCCTTGCCTTCTGATCTCTGCATAAATGTTTAAGGCGAGTGTAATCGTGAACGACCTCGATAGTGGCCCCACTTCACAAAAAAAGATTTATCTTTAAAGAAACAATCTATCAGAATATCCGTTGCCCAAGTTTATACTTACATACGTATATCACGCCTATTATCTCTTGCAGGGTAGGCAGAGCGTAAATGTCCGTTTTTTCGGCCGTCTGACATATATTTGATGGTCATTCGGAAAATTGTGTATCGTGGTGACAGGTTGTCAGCCCATCGCCCATGTGAAAGTCCCTTAGTCGCCACTTACGACTCCCACGGAAAAGAAATGGGGTGATGCTATTGCAAGCCGGCGTCACACGGCATAGTTTACAATACTATATTATTATTTTTTTAGAAAACCTGCCGCCTGTCAGTGGCTTTGTTATATAATTTTGGAGAAAACATTTCATTAGCGAGTTTCACAAAACTAACAGCGACATCTATGAAGTAATTTTAAACAAATTTTACTCTAACATTTTTGATTCTAACTAATGAAGGTATTTATATTTTTTTAGGTTCCGTATATCAAAAAGAAACGTACAAAAAAACGGAACCCTTATACGATCAGTTTGTTGTCCGTCCGTCCGTCCATCCGTCTCGTAAGACGCTTTATCTCGGGAATGCGCAGAGATATCGAGTTAAAATAAAAACTATATTGGTAAATAGGTTTTAGGCTGCAATATGGAACCCTTATAGGTTCACTCACTTTGTTGTCCATTTGTCTGTCTTTCAAGACTCACTATCTCGGTTACACGTAGAGATGTCGAGTTAAAATTAAAAGTATTATAACCTTTAACTCAGGCCAACGGCCTCTTGTAGTGGTAAAAAAATTAACTAAGTTTACCCAAATCATAATTTGTCTTCGCAATAAAACAATTTTCAACGGATTTAAGTTGTGTTTATTTTGGATTTCACAATTCCTACTTTTCCACAATAAACACAACTTAAATCCGTTTAAAATTGTTTTATTGTGATGAGTAATAGTTGTGCAAACTCAAGAAAATATCACAATTCATCTGTCTTCCATCACATACCTTGACCATGACCAAAGGTCAAAGTAAAAGTCCGAAACATTTCTGTAATAGTTAGAACGGCCCGCTTAAATGTCAGACGTGGCGATAGCGATAAAATACTTACGGCCGTTGACGCTCAACCTACCCCGCAAGGATTAAATGTGTGATTGTTTGTTTTTTGTTTGGTCGTGGTTAGGTCGTTTCACGGGGTCGTTTAGAAGTTCAGATCGTATGTCAGTCAATACCGCGTTTTACAAAACTAACAGCGACATCTATATTATTTTTTAGGAAAAAAATTCTGAACTCGCTTTGCGGAACCAGTTACTGTGTTTTACCATGGGAATGAAAGATTTTTTCTAGGTAAAAAGTATCCTAGATGTTGACCCGGGTAATAAGCTACCCCAGTATAAAATTTTGTAGAAATCTGTGCAGTAGTTTTTACGTGAAAGAATAACAAACATACCGACAGACAAACAGACAAACAGACAAACAGACAAAAATCAATTTTACTTCTGTTTTGATGTCTGTATCTTTAACACAATTAGAAGCAAAAACCCTTTTTTGAATCTATTTCATGTACAGAATTGGTTTCGTTTCTGTTTTATTATATGTATAGATATTTGGTAAAATCTGATTAGACGAATGTCCTACCAATATGTACTGAAAACAGAATCTCAGGGTGGCCAACAAAATCAATTTTCCCAAATAAAAGTAAATCAGAAAGTTTTATATTTTCGCCTCGTTTTTGACCAGTTATTTTATAATGGAATTAAAGAGGCATTTCAAAATTAAAGTTATGGTAGGTAAAAAAATTAAAAACGCATGTTTGTAAAGTACTTTAACAGTAAAAACTGAGCAGTAAACAAAATGAAAATGAGTAATAAGATAATCAAAACGTACAGTTTAATAAATAATGGGCAGTGGTAAGGTTGAAATGAGCGGTTCCGCGCGTGCAGTACAAAAATCGTAATTGATTTATAATAAATAAATAATGAACAGTGAAAAGGTTGGAATGAGCACTTCGGCGCGTGCAGTAAAAAATGTCGTAGTTGGTCTATAATAAATCTTATTTTAGGCATTTCTATCGACGATGAGGCGGTAAAATGTATTCCTTGTGTAATATATTTCAGCATTTAATGCCAAATGTAAAGCATTACTAACAATCCATGCATATTTTTTTAGGGTTCCGTGCCCCAAGGGTCAAAACTAATCTGGATTCGCCGGTCTGTCTGTCCATTCGTCCGTCTGTCTGTTACTAGGCTGTATTTGATAAACCGTGATATGTAGTTTTTTTTAACTTATTTTTTTGCTTGATTTGGCTATAATGATTCGGAGGCTGTATCTCATGAACAGTAATTGTTAGGTAGACAGTTGAAATTTTCACAGAACATTTATTACTCTTGCCACTTTAAAGCAATCACTAAAAACAGATTAAAATTAATACTAAAGAGGTCCCCCATACAAAAAATGATACTTTTATGCCATTTTGATACAAAATAGTACGGAACCGTTCGTGCGCGAGTGCGAATCGGAGTTTAAAAATAAAGAGCAGTAGCAAAATTTGTAATTGTTTATATTTTGGTATAAGAATACATGTTAAAATAAAAATAAATCTGTAACAGAAAGTTATTGTATAATAAGAGCAGGTTTGGCTTTCGAAGGCCTGCCCCTCTTCCTCTTTTGTCCAAGAGGAATATTTTTGGCTTCAACAGGAGGAATAGCGTATTTCAGTCGTATTGCCAGGCCAATAATATGTTTGCATTCATACATTTTATGAAATATTGGGCAAGTGCATTTTCCATGAGTCCATTCTTCTCTATTATTGGGCAATCATTTACTGAAAAGTTGCTCTACAAACTCATCAAACCTCGCGCGCTTGATGCTCCGCCCTTTTTAACGAAAGTTTACCTCTGTTTTCAGTCAAAGTGACCTTCGGATGTCACCGCACACCGGTTACCGCTCATTCCAACCTTTCCCCTACTCATTACAATTTTAAACTACTTGAGTAATTTTTGCACCGATTTTAAATGGTGCATTTACAGATCAATACTTTTAATACTTACTGCTCATGTCTTATTGACTCACTTATTTACTAACCGGCGAAAAATTTAATTACCGTCCAAATAGTTTTTCAATTGAGCATGATAACTTCTGTATTGTTTAAATAACAGTTGTAAAAATTTATTCCCTTTTATAATTCAGGCATAACATTTATAAATGTTATTATCAGTATACATATTTTATATCCTTTGCTGTGTAGCCAAAACGTAAACGGCTCTAAAAACGGTTACGTTATGTATAACAAACATTTATTATGTTACCTATATTTTTGGACTTTTTTTAATACTTTTCCACTTACTACCTATATTTTTGTTATTTGGTTGGTATACCGTATCGCCGACGGCCGATGTGGCGCAGTGGTAGTGCGACTCCCTGCGACGCAAAGGTTCCGGGTTCGATTCTCGGTGGTGGTTTGTGAGTGACAAAGTTGATATTTATCACTTTGAGAATTCGTTTCCAGTCTGTTTAGGACATTGCAGGCTGAACCACCTGATTGTCCGAAAATAAAAATGGTTCTGTGCTTCGGAGGGCTTAAACCGTCGGTCCCGGTTGCTGTCTATGATTACTTAGACGGTGGTCGTAACACAACCATGTCAGAGGCTTACTACTAGTAGTAGGCGGTTGAAAAACTCAGATATTAGAGCTCATTGGGTCGTGCATCGACTCGGTGTTCCACACGAAAAAAAAAGAACCGTATCGCCGAGGAACAAAGTTAATCACTCTGTTGGCGATCCGTCGAGATGGGCCAAACTTGTAGAGGACCAAGAATTAAAACACCTCTCTTCTTCAAATGGACTGTATATTTATTTTCACTGGTTGCACTATTTACTTATTTTTCTTCTAGTTCACTAGGAAGCTGGAGTACTGAATGAATTGCTCTAGCCAGCACGTCAATTTATATAAAACTTAGCTTAACGTCCTAGCCAATGACAATGCTTACTTTAATTCTAAACATATTTACAAATTTGGTGAACCAATCACAATGCTTGTTTTTTATACGAATCAAAACAATACATGTTATAACAAAGGTTGTTTACCAAATAATACAATAGCGGCCAATAGTAAGTAAGGTTAACAAGTACTCGCGTAATAGATATCTAATGCGGAACCGTCTATTTTGTACCTAATACTATTGCCGTCTCTTTCTTGCGTCTGAAGTGTCATTTCGGACGGACGGTGCTCGCTGTCCGCAACATCCTCCCCCCGGCGAAGTCTCCGGAGCCATCTTGGACTGGTAGGACGGCGAGCTTGCGTACTGGTCGCTGGAAGACGCCTCCCTTGGTGCGGACGTCCACGCAGCGCACCTTGCCGTCAGGTCCGGGGTAGGTGCGGACGACTTCTCCTCGTGGCCACACGTTGCGGGGCAGGTTGGCGTCGACCACGATGACTAGGTCTCCCTGTTTCACGTTGCGGGAGTCGTCGTGGCTGGCACCTCTCGGTGTCAAGGTCGGCAGGTACTCGGCGATCCATCGGCGCCAGAATTCGTCCGCTAGTGCCATGGTCGCCCTCCATGTGTGTCGGCCGGCGTGCTCGCAGTTGCCGGTGATGGGTAGACCGCTCGATGACCCAATGAGGAAGTGATTTGGTGTCAGTGCCTCGGGGTCGTCCTTGGAGACCGGAACGTGGGTGAGCGGTCTTCCGTTGATGGTGTGCTCAGCCTCGCAGAGCAGGGTGGCGAAAACCTCGTCTCGCGGGTATTTTTCGTGGAGAGTGGTAGTGAGCGCCGTCTTGATGGAGCGGATGAGGCGCTCCCAAGCTCCCCCCTGGTTTGGAGCTCCCGGGGCGATGAATTTCCACTCCGTCCTTTTGATGGCTGCGTAGTCCTTGAGTGCTGGCAGCCATTGTTTGTAGGCGGCGCGTAGCTCGACGTCTGCTCCCTTGAAGTTGGTGGCGTTATCGCTCCATATGGTGTGGGGCCATCCTCTTCTTGATGCCATTCGTCTCAGGGCCAGTATCGCTGAATTAGTTGACAGCGAGTGGGCCAGCTCAATGTGAATTGCGCGTGTGGATAGGCAGGTGAATATAGCCCCCCACCGCTTCTCGTGTCTTCGGCCCACAGTGACTGTTAGGGGGCCGAAGTAGTCCACGCCTGTGTAGGTAAAGGCGCGCGTGAATGGCTGAAGTCTGGCCATCGGTAGGTCGCCATGAGGTGGGACGACGGGTGCGGCCTTGCGGAGTCGACAGTGTCCGCATTTTCTGGCTGCTGCTCGTACGGTGGGTCTCAGGCTGGTGATCCAGTAGCGCTGCCTCAGGTCGTTGACCACGCGCTCGTTGTTGGCGTGGTTTGCGCGCTCGTGCTCTCGTGCCACCAGCAGGCGGGTGTAGGGGTGTCTTCCGTCCAGGATGATGGGCCTCTTTGTGTCTTCGCCGACGTTGGGGGCTGCGTTGATCCTCCCTTGCAGCCTCAGGATGCCCTCTTCGTCCACTGTCGGGTCCAATTTGAAGAGCTTGCTGGTTTTGCTGATTGTGCCCTTCCTCTTCAGCTGGTCCAGCTCGTCTGGGTACGCATCTTCTTGGGACTTCTTTACCCACAGTTTCTCGGCTTCCTGTAGGTGTCGCACCTTTAGTTTTCGGGTCCTCTTGCGGCAGGCGTCGATGAACAGCAGGACGTACGCAGTAGCCCTAATCAAGCGCTCGAATTTAGAGAATCGCGTGATGTCGGGCAGGGCGTCTGAGATGCTAGCCCTCACGTGTTGTACATAGGCCTCCTCTGGTTGATCATGCTCGTCTGTCTGAGCTTCTTTAGGCCAGTGCTCCTCGTTAAGCCGCAGGAAGCCGGGTCCGGCGAACCATCTATCGGCCGCATCTTTCATCTCGCGGCTCGGCCGGGTTGCGTCGTCCGCCACGTTCTGGTCCGTCGGGATCCATCGCCAGTTACGCGGATTAGTAAGCTCGGCGACGACGAAGGGCGTGTGCTTCGCATTGTCGTTGCGAATCCATTGCAGCGCCGTCTTGGAGTCACTCCAGTACGTTGTGTTGCTAGGCTTCTCACGGTGCTCGGTGGTGATGGCGGTGGCCAGGCGCGCTCCCAATAGCGCTGCTTGCAGTTCCATGCGTGGGATGCTCTGGGCGCGGAGAGGCGCCACTCGCGCCTTCGTTGATACCAGAATCACCCTCACGGCACCGTCTTCCTCTTCGAGACGCCAGTAGGCGGCTGCTGCGAAGGCCTCGGTGCTGGCGTCGCAGAACACGTGGAGCTGTCGGTCTTTGATTGCTCCCCCCGTGTTGTAGCATCTCTGGAGGCGCAGACTGGCGATGTCATCTAACGCCTCGGTCCAGTCGCCGAAGTCTTTGGCAATCTCGTCTGGCAGCGGCTCGTCCCAGTTCACCTTTAAGCGCCAGACCCGTTGGAGTTGGATCTTGGCGCGTATGGTGAAGAAGCTTAGCAGCCCGAGCGGGTCGAATATCGACATGATCATGCTCAGGGCCTCTCTTTTGGTAGGTGGTCGTTCCCTCTTCTTCACCTCCTCCTTGACCCTCGGCAGGTTGGTGTTGAAGCTCAGCTCGTCTGTGGCTGAGTGCCATCGCAGGCCCAGGGTCTTCTCGAACTCGTGCGCGCCGGCTCCTAGGTCGCGGCGGTTCGTGTCGGCACGCAGCTCATCTGGAACGTCTTGCAGAACTCCCTCGTAGTTTGACGTCCAGCTGGCCCTCGTGAAGTTGGCGCTCTTGTGCACCTTGCGCACCTCGTCAACGACGGCTTGGGCTTCTTCGGGCGTTGCGTAGCTGTCCACCAAGTCGTCCATGTAGTGGCTTTTCGTGATGGCGTAGTGGGCTCGCGGGAACTCTGCCTTATGGAGCTCAGCGTTGTGGTTCCGTACGCTGTGAGCTAGGAATGGTGAGCTTCTCGCGCCGAAGATCATTGACGTCATTTTGAAGCGTTTGGGCGGGTCGCTTGGTGTATCCCTCCATAGAAACAGCTGGGCTGGCTGGTCTTCTTTTCTTATTTTCACCTGGAGGAACATCTCTCTTATGTCCGCTGCTATGGCGACTCTCTTCTCCCGAAAGCGGTACAGGATGCCGGGCAGCGACTGCAGCAGGTCGGGACCATCGAGTAGAGCGTCGTTCAGACTCATTCCTCGGCTCGTAGCAGCCGCGTCGAACACGAGGCGCTCTTTTCCGGGCTTGTTCGGGTTAGTGACTGCGAAGTGAGGCAGCCACCAAGCTCGTGTACTCTCCCATTCGTTGTCGCGGCACTCCTCTGCGTAGCCCTTTTGTAATAGGGCTTCGATCTGCGCGGCGTATCTTTGGCCAAAGTCAGGTGACTTGTTTATCTTTCTCTCCATTGACTTCAATCGCCTTAGCGCCATTTCAAAGCTGGGTGGCATCTCAATGTCGTCCGTCTTCCATGGTAGTCCGACTTCATACTGTTTTCCTATGGGCTTGACGGTTGATTTGAACATGTGGACCGCACGCGCGTCGTCCCTCGGTAGCCGCTCCTTGGTGGTCACTCCCATGGCTTCGATTTGGAAGTGGGCCTTCACCCTCTCGTGGAGTGCGACGTCTTTGGCAGTCATGATGCTCGAGTCGCTGTAGGTCCGTAGATGCAGGACTGTTTCATCATCGCTGGCGATGAGGGAGGGTATCCTGCCGTGGATAACCCAACCCAGGCGGGTAAGTCCGGCAATCGGCTCGGACGGCTTCCCTTCCAGTAGTCGTTGGCTGACTATCAGGTGCCAGTTGTCTAGTCCGATGAGAAGCTCGGGCACGGCATTCTCGAAGCAGACCTCGTCCTCGCGCAGCACCTTGAGATGGTTGAAGAACAGACACTCCTTGGACACGGTCTGATGTCCCGTTGATAGTTTGTCGATGGTGCGCGCGCGGATCAGATGTTCGTCGACCATCTTCAGCCCCCTCACGGACACGGTGACGTTTCTGCTCGCTGCCTGGTACTGCATGTTGCCGATCCCGTGGATACGTAGGCCTTGCTTGGGCCCGTCGGCTTCTATGCGCCTCGCCAGGTCTTTATTGATGAGGGTGAGAGTAGCGCCTTCATCGAGTAGGGCGTGCGCCTGTACTTCTTTTCCGGTCGGTCCTTTGATGATGACCTTGCAGATTTTCAGGAGGATCTTCTCGTTGACCCTGGTGGCGATCATGACGGTTGCGTCGGCGTCGTCTTGAGGGATGTCGTCATCTCGTGGTCGCGGTGGCGCAGTTGGTCGATCCCCGTGCAGTGTTGGGTGGTGGCCTCGGACACAGCCATCCTTCCCGCACTTCCTCTTCTTGCACATGGAACGTCTGTGCTTTTTGTTGACGCAGCTGAAGCAGATACGCTCATCTCGTACCCATTGCCATCAGTCGTTCACGTTCATGCGTTGATATTTTTCGCACGAAGGCACGTCGTGAGGGCCCCCGCAGCACAGGCACGCAGCGTCTTCCTTCTTGCTCTTCGGTGCTTGCTTATTCTCAGTAGCAATGAAGACGGAGTTGCGCGGTCGGCGCTCGTTGCGTGGCGGCTGGGCGCGCGTCAATTGTGTACGTGGTAGCTGGTTGCGGGGCGGCGCAGGCTCGGCCTTTCGGGGTGCAGCGGCGAAGCTTCTTGTGCCGTCGTAGGTGTGGCGGATAGCGCGGTCGGCTTCGCGCATGAGGAATTCCGACAGCACCTCGATCTGCGAGCGGTTACGGTCGGCCTTCTCCTCAGCGTAGTCACACCATCGGGTCTGCAGGTGCGGAGTGAGCTTGGCGGTGACTTCGCGGGCCAGCTTCGGGTTGCGCAGATAGCCTTGATCATCTATCGTCGTCAGCACGCACACGATGTTCTGGAGCTTGATCGCGGACAAGTTCAGGTCGTGCGATGAGTTGCCTAGGCGCGGCAAGTTGGCTAGGTCCTCCAGGGCTCGATCGATGATGTATTCGGGCCGTCCGAATCGCTGCTCCAGCGTCCGCATAATTAGCTCCGGGTCGTTGGCAGCTGATATGAGGCAGTAGACAGCTTGGCGGGCTTCTCCTCGCAGGCTGCAGCGCAGTCGTGCTAAGTTCTCCGGCCGGGAGTACTTATACAGGATGGTTGAGTCCCTATAGGCGGCTTTGAACGGCAGCCACTCATCCGGAGCGCCGGTGAATATTGGTAGCTCTTGCGCTTGACGTGGCGGCGGGCGATGTGTCGTTAGCATGACCATTGCGTCGGCCAGTCTCTCCATCCCTCTTTCCCTCGAACGGTACGGCGTAGGCGAGCGCGAGCGTCGTCGGTGGCCTCGGTCGTCTTCATCTCTGTCGCCGTCCCGGTAGGGCTTCTCATAGGCGTCTCGCTGACGTTCTTCATATCGACTGTTCTTCGGGATTGCGCCATTGTAGCGTGGCTCGGCGCCGTGAGGTGGCGGCATGTCTCTGCGGCCTCCTTCCTCGGCGCGCTCTTGGTGACGGCATTCGGCGTCGCGGCGCTCGGCGTCGTGAGGTAGCGGCATGTCTCTGCGGCCTCCTTCCTCGACGCGCTCTATGTAGCGGCGTTCGGCGTCGCGGCGCTCGGCGTCGTGAGGTAGCGGCATGTCTCTGCGGCCTCCTTCCTCGACGCGCTCTATGTAGCGGCGTTCGGCGTCGCGGCGTTTGTCTTCCCCGAAGTGGGTGGTCACGTAGCGTTGGACGTCCTCGTCATAGTGGACCTGTCGACGTCCGGTGTTCTTGTTGGCGGCACTACGGGTCGGTCTTGGGTCAAAGAAGGGCTCGAAGTCGAATTGCTTGGCAGTCGTTCGTGTAGCTGATAGCTCCGCTTGCACACCTCCCGTACGTCCCGGGGTGGTGAGGTCCTTGGGCGGGCGAAACAACTCACTGCGTTTTTCTGTGAGCCAGGCTTGGAATTCTTCCTCGGCTAGCCTTGGTGGATGACTTGACCGTTGACTCGAATGTTGACTGGCGATTTCTTCGTCGATCGCTTGTAGTTCCAAACGCTTTCGTATGTTGTCCGCTTCGAGGTCATTTAGACGGATTTGCGCTGCTAGCTGTTCTCGTCGTATCCTAGCGCTTTCTGTAGTCCGTGTCGAGCGCAGAGATCCGTCAGGTGAGTTGGAGCGAGGGGCTTGGCGAAAATTTCCGTCGGCAGGTGCTGTAGCGGGTCGCTCTGGCTGCGTCGGCTGGCCAGTGGTTTGCATTGCAGCTGCAGCTTCGCTCTGTGTTTCGTAGCCCGTTTCGTAGGCTCGTACTGTCGCAGGGGTTCTGGCCGCGATGGTAGACGGCGATGCTGGTGTGTCGGCGAGCGCTTTGCCTAGGCGTGTCTGCACCATCTTTTTCAACAGTGGCGGCTCCCGGCGATGAGCTTGAAACGATGATTCAGTACCCTGGCGGCTGCTTTCTAGTAGCAGCGGCCCGTTGTAAATAGTGACCGCAGGATCACTGCCCAGTGCTGGCAGGTGCAGTGCGGCGCGGCGGTGAACGCGGCGCGGTAGCGGCGTGCGAGGGTACGGCTTTCAGGCGGCGTCGCGGGTCAAGCTGCGACACGGTGCAGGGCGACGGCGGGGCGCGGGCTGCGGCAGGGGGCAGTCGTCGGAGCGCGGGCTGCGGCAGGGGCAGCCGGGCCGGGCGTTGGTGGGGTGCTGGCTGCGTTGGTGTAGCGCTTGCTAGCCGTAGCAAGGGCGGCAGTGGCACCCACAGCAGGCGCTCCGATGACTTAATGCGGCGGTGGTAACGAGGGGCGTCGCGTCAGGGGCGTCCCAGCGTTGTCCGTGGCGGTGGCCGCCTCAGGCGGCGTCCCGGCGGCTTGATGCGGCTGCGCTGGCAGTAAGGGGCGTCCCGACGGCGGTGGCGGCGGCGCTGTCCGTAGCGTCGGCAGTCTAGGCGTCGTCCCGACGGCTAGTCGTAGCGGCGTCGGTGCTAGGCTGGCTTTGGACAGCGGCGGCGGCGGTGGCGAAGGCGACGTTGGCTTGCCAGGGGTCGGCGCAGCGGCAGAAATCCGGTTCGGCGACGTCTGAGCGGTCCAGGTAGGCAGCAACGGTGATGCTCAGCAGAGGCAGCAATCCGGCGCTCGAAGGTCCAAAACTTGTTGGCGATCCGTCGAGATGGGCCAAACTTGTAGAGGACCAAGAATTAAAACACCTCTCTTCTTCAAATGGACTGTATATTTATTTTCACTGGTTGCACTATTTACTTATTTTTCTTCTAGTTCACTAGGAAGCTGGAGTACTGAATGAATTGCTCGAATCCGAATCGAATCCGGGTTTTCTTCTCGACGGCCGTGAGGCCGTCGGGGAGACGCCATCGAGGCAGAGCCTCCTGGGCGTAGTTTCTGCCGCCGCCCGCAAAAGCGGGCGGGTCACGGGGTTGGGGGCCGTGGTGAGTGTGGGAACACTTCACCACGGCCCGAAGAGTCAATTTCGGTCAAAGCGCGGCCGGACAGAACCGGCCGCAGTTTTGTCCGGTGCACCGCCGGCGAGTCACCCACCAGGTGGGACCCTGTTCAGGGAGGCCCAGTGAGTGCCTTCCAGCCTGGCGGCGAAATGTTAAATCCGGTTTGGCCGGCGAGCTTGGCCCGGAACGGACCCGCTCAGCCGGCCCCTCCGGCCGTTTTGGCAACCAAGTTTCGCAACCAGTTGTTGAAAAAGAATTAACATTCTTGTTACGCAACTAGTTGCCTAAAAAGAAATTATATTCCTGTTTCAGATCTAGTTGCCAAAGAAGAATAGTGCTTTCTGGTTTTATAGTTAGTCTACATAGGGATATTAATAAAAGGCAAATATCAAAAACAAAACAATTATTATTACTACTAGTATACAAAACACAAAGTTACTGTTTTCTCAACTAAATCACTAATATTAATATTAATATTATCTTTTAATCATCAATATTTTTTTATCTATTAGCATCCATTCACCAAGGTATGACAAAAGGGCTTATGATTTCTATGCAATGTCCGACAGAAATAACTTTTTTTTGTAAATCGTTTAACGCCGACTCAGTTTCCTGATCTATCTCCGCATATTCCCTCTTTTTCTTGTTTGTTGTTTTTTTTAAAACGTACGATGATTTTTCAGAATCTAACACGTCTAGTAAATGTGCTAAAGTAGGATGTGTCCGTCCAACAAAACCGTTAATTTTGCGATGCCAACCTTCAATGTTGTTATTAGTTCTGATTATTTCATTTGCACAAGAACAATTGCCGAAATCTTCTTTTTTAAACCACTGATTTTGAAAATATTTGTTGAACTTTTTAATTTTAGTGTCCTTAGGGCTGCTTCCAATAACATATTATATCCTTCATCTATGTCACTCTGTGGCAAGCGGGCTATCCCGATACATCTTGATACGTGTCTTTTCAATACTCTTGTAGTTATTTTCAGGGATTTTGCTTTTTTCCACAAGCAGAGATTGAAATGATAGTAGCAGCCTTTAAAGATGATTTCAGGAAATGTTTGCTGAAAGGCATTTATAGCAGCTACCTCAAAATCGAGTGTAATTTTAGCTGGTTGGAAATCAGAAATCTGCTTCTTTTCGGCAACCTGGTTGCGAAACTCCAGTAATATAAACGCTGGATGTGAAACAGGAATATAGTTTCTTTTTAGGCAACTAGTTGCGTAACAAGAATGTTAATTCTTTTTCAACAACTGGTTGCGAAACTTGGTTGCCAAAACGGCCGGAGGGAGCCGGCTAGAGTCAAAGTTGGGTCGGGGTCAGTCTAGTGGGGGGCCGCCGACTGGTGAGCGCTATCAAGATGACAGCGCACCACCAGCCGGCGACCAAGGTCAGTCCGGTATGTAAGTATCCTCCGCGAGCTCCTCCACCACAGCGAGCTCGCGAGGATACGGTTTCCAATCTGGGGGGCGCGCGTGGTACGGGGCCAGATTTCGAAGGTGCTCGAAATCTGACCGGTCAGCGCGCGCGAACATCCCGGTCGAGAGCTTGGAGACGAACTCATCCAAGGTCTCGACTTTCAGGTCCCTCCGAATGACTTCGTTGCGGACGAATCTCGGCGCGTCGGCGATGGCTCGCAACGCCTTGGACTGCTGGGCCCGCAGTCTTTGGCGGTTGGTCTCAGAGACCAACGCGTACCATGCCGGAGCGGCGTACGTCAGGCGAGTTCTGATGTACGCCTTGAACACGCCTAGCTTCATGCGCAACGGGAGTCTCGAGCGCAGAATGGGTCGGAGCAAAGCACTGGCAGCCCCCGCTTGCCCGATCACATTCTTCACGTGCTGGACCATGGACAGGTTTCGGTCTATGGTCACGCCTAGGTATTTAGCCTGTGCGGACCACCCGATCTCTTGTCCATGGAGCTTCAGCTTCGGGGGATCTCTTCGACCACGCCCCACAATGATCGCTTGGGTCTTCCCCACGTTGACCGTCAATCTCAATTTTGCCAGCCAGGCTGGGAGGGCGTCCAAGGCTATCTGCATTTTCCTGGCCGCGTGCCTCGTGTTGAGGGACACGGAGAAAAATGCAGCGTCATCGGCATAGAGCGCCAGCTTAGTGCCGCCCTCAACCGGGATATCATCCGTGTACCTGGCGTAGCATACCGGAGACAGACAGCTACCCTGGGGGACTCCAGCAGCGATCCTTCGGACTTGGGAGAGGGCGTCTTCCACTGCCACCTGGAAGCGCCTATTCTCTAGGAAGGTGGCCACGATCTTAACGACTCGCCGAGGAGTCGTAGATGTGGACAGCTTATAAACCAAGCCCGGGTGCCATACGCGGTCGAACGCCTTCTCCATATCCAGAAATACTGCTACGGTGGTCTCCCTCTTATTGAGGGCCGCCGTCATATCGTGCAGTACTCTCGACAGTTGAAGGGTCGTAGAGTGCTCGGCTCGAAAGCCGAATTGCTCCTCGCGAGGCATGATGTGGGGTCTCATGTGACGCAGAAGAAGTTTCTCAAACACCTTGCTGATCGTTGGTAGCAAGGTGATTGGCCGATAGCTCTCAGGCTTCAGGGTGTTCTTCCCGGGCTTGGGGAGCATGATTACTCGCCCAAGCTTCCACGCGTCCGGAAAGTGCCCCGTCCGCATGATGCCATTATAGATGCGCGTCACCGTTGCGATTGAACGCGGGGGGAGGTGACGCAGCATCTCATTCGTAATGCCATCAGGTCCGGGTGCCTTTCGGAGGGGGGTTCGTCTTAACGCCCGAAGCACCTGGCCGGGCGTGAAGACGATGGGGTCCTCATCAGGAGGAATCGGCTGAGCGAAGTAGCCCGCTAGACTTCGCGAAACTTCTTCTTCGTCGTGGTCGGCACCTGGGTTCGGCCGGAATTGGCTCTCCAGGCACTCAGCAAAGATTTCTGCTCGATCCTCGGCTTTGAAACGGGGGTGCCCGTCCCCACCGAGGAGAGGTCTTACTGGCATCGCCTTTCCGGAGAGCCGGCGACACAGTCTATGGATGCCGGTCCAATCTTCACCGGCTGTATCTATGGCTTGCTGCCAAGAGTCGGCGGAAACGGCGTCCAGCGCTGCCGAGGTCTTTTCAGCAAGCGCATTCAGCCGGGACTTCATGGTGGGGCAGCGAGTTGAGTTATACTGCTTACGCAGTCTTCGCTTCTCAGCGAGCATGTCAGCTATGCGCCGTGGTAAAGGCGGAGCGGCCCCCGAGGTGGGGGCGTCCATCACGGCGCTTTGCTTAGCTCGCTGGACCGCGGAATCGAACTCGCTAGCCAACGCATCGACATCTGATGGAGTTGAGACTGGTCTCATGGGAGTGTTTTCGACCATGAACCGGCCGAATTTATCCCAGTCGTACTTCCGCCTCGGCGGCAGCAGCCTAGTCCTTGCTGGCTGGTCTGAGACGACCAGCAGGACAGGTAGATGGTCGGAGCCTGAGTGGAAGTCTAGTGTCTCGACGGTGGGATCGGGCCGGAGCCCCTTGACCACCGCGAGGTCTATGACATCCGGGAGTTTCGTGTGGTCGTGCGGGTAGTGGGTCGGGGTCTCCGGCCCCAGAACCACGTACCCGCTGGGATCAGCGTCATCGAAGAGGCGTCTGCCATCCGGACAAGTCCGCATGGAGTTCCAACTTATGTGTTTACAGTTCCAGTCCCCGGCGGCTATCGTCGGCCCTGGGGAGTCCAGAATCTTCTGGACATCAGCCAGGACCAACCGCGTCGCCGGTGGTTTGTAAACTGCAAACACACGAGTTGGGACGTCACCGAGAGCGATCTCCACTCCCAGGGCGTAGACCGACTGAAGGTCAGCATCCGACGTCCGACGTCCCCTTCCTCTGGATTGGGGCGGGGTGTCGGTCGGAGGTGGAGAACTTCCTTGGAGGAGCATCGTTGTGCGCTGGCTCCTGCTGCTGTCGAGGCGGGATTTGGGGCAAGGAGGGGCCTTTGGCTCCCTTTCCTTTGCGCCTCCTCCTGCGCTTATTTTTGCCCTTGGGGCCGCTCCCTGGGTCGTTGGCCTTGGCCATGAGCGACCCCTTGGCGTTGGCCTCCCCTTTGGGCGCGGCTCGAACTTCGGCCGCGCCGGCCTTTCCGGAGGAGGTGCGGGCTGCGGTTCCAGCCTTCTTATTGCGCGCTTCGCGCACGAAGGCCGGGCAGGCCACATAGTTAGCGGGATGTGGCCCTCCGCAGTTGGCGCAAGTCGCCGGTTCTGCCCTCGGCCTAGGACATTCCTTGGCCGGGTGCTCCTCCCCGCAACGCACACACGCAAGTTTGCGGTGGCACTTGTGCGAGGAGTGGCGGAACTGTTGGCACCGGTGACATTGCGCCGGTCCCTTCTTGCCCCGCCAGGCCTCTATCTTGATCAGATTCAGATTCAGATTCAGATATTTATTGATAAAATTATAAATTTTACATGTCAAATGTATATGTGTAACTTAAGTTATTTATTATTATAATAAAATTATATTGTAAATATTAGGCTTGGGGTAGCGAGGGCGAAATAAAGAATTCATTGATTGAATAAACGGCATCGTTTACTAACTTCGTCTTTAATTTACGCACAAATGACCCGTACGTTTTACTTTGTTTAATTTCGCATGGAATTTTATTGTATAGTCTAGGTCCTATTATATTCAGAGATTTTTTATATTTAGCAAGACGTACCTTGGGGTGCCAAAGGTTATGGCGTTGCCTTGTGTTGCGGCTATGAGTGTCCCCGTGCGTCTGGAACTGTTCGATGTTTTGCCGCACGTATTTAGCTACTTCAAGAATGTATAAGCTGGGCAAGGTAAGGATTTTCATTTTAATGAACAGTTCCTTCGCAGGGTGATCCCACTCCGCACCACACATTATTCTAATAGCTCGTTTTTGTAACCTGAAGACCCGATCTCGTTCGGCAGCATTAGCCCAAAGATCTATTGCATACATAGATATAGAATTAAAATAGCCATAGTACGCTTTCATTAAATTATCGATGCTAAGTGTAGCTTTTAAGCGACTTAAAGCAAAGCATGCTGACGATAGGCGATTACACAAGGCGTCGATGTGAGGGCCCCATGTCAAACCAGAGTCTATTATTATACCTAAGTACTTTACTTCTTTGACCTGAGGCACGCGTAAGCCGTTGCAATATATGTTGAGGTCGAGAGATATCTTCTTTCTCAGTTCAAAATGGACAATATTAGTTTTATCAACATTAAGGATCATGCCGTTTGCTGAAAACCATAACGCTATTTCATTCATCACTTTTGACAATTTGTTTGTTAAGAGGTCATAAGAGTCAGCTGATACAATAACACAACCATCGTCAGCAAACATCACGAACTCGGCATCGTCAGACGACGTTGTGAAGTCATTCATAATTAGTAAAAATAGGTTATTACCCATTATCGAACCTTGTGGTACCGCACAGCCTCCCAACTGCAGTGGATCAGAGCGTGTACCGTGTACATATGTCAGCTGAGACCTATTACGTAAGAACGATGCTATAGTGTGATGAAAGTTACCTAGAACACCATAGTGATCAAGCTTAGCGAGCAGTAGCGGATGGCTGACCAGTTCGAAGGCACGCGACAGGTCGCAGAATATAGCTGCGACCTGTCGCCCGCCTTCCAGATGAGTCATGACCCGCGCGATGACGTCACGCGCCGCATCCACCGTCGACCGGCCAGGCTGGTATGCAAACTGTTGTTTGTTAAGCAACCTGTTAGTATTGAAGTAGGACATTAATCTATCACTAATTAAGCGTTCGAATGCTTTCGAGAAAATTGGTATGAGAGATATAGGCCTAAAATTTTTTAGCTCATTCATTTCACCTTTTCCTTTGTAAATCGGTTGAATTTTTACTTGCTTTAGACTATCTGGATAGGTACCTACTTCCACACATCTGTTAAATAATTCGCAAATTATTTGGAAAATGAATGTCGGAATGAGATCAAACAAATGCGTGGACATATCGTTAATATCTCTGGAGTGCTTCCTTTTAATGTTCTTGATAGTTTTAGTAAAGTGCTGTAGTGAAAATTTTTCAATGCACAGTGTGTTTACATGTTTATCAGTATACTTACATAGGTACGATAATGCAGTGGTAATGTCGGAGTGCGTGTTCGCGTTTTTGTTTGCGTCGACGTAGAACCGGTTCAGCTGCTCGGCGGCGGTACCGGCGCGCTGCACGTGGCTCCGCCCAGCTGATTTGCTTATCAGTATATCGAGTGCTGTATTTTTATTCTTACTTCTACATGTTTCGGTAGCGATTACCTGCCATGTAGTACGACTCATGTTTGTACTAGACGCAATCGACCTATTAAAGAATTCAGCTCTTTCTTTATATATCTCATTAGTATACAAATTTTCCAGATTCAGTAATGTGTCTTGCTGAATCTGGGACGGGTCATTTGTTAAGATTGATTTTGTTTGACGTAACTGATTTCGTATGCTTATGACACGCTCGCTAGCCCAAGCCTTACAAGTAGATTTGATTGGGTATTTCCGCACTGGGAAATGGACGTCATAATAATAAATTATTACATTGTATATCATATCGAACATTAAACTAGGGCAAATAGATTTTGATAGAATAGAATTCCAGTCATAATTTTCTAAACTAGCATTAAATTCATGTTGATTATTTTTTGAAAATAATCTTTTACATATAATATTGTTTAATTGTAATATTTTCTGAACTTTTACAGATATACATACATACATACATACATATATCACGCCTTTATCCCTTGCGGGGTAGGCAGAGCGTAAAAGACCGAAAAAACGGCCACTTACGCCACGTCTGACAAACGTTTGAGGGTCATTCGGAAAATTGTGTATCGCCATAGTGACAGGTTGTCAGCCCATCGCCTAAAATTGCTATACACACCCTCGAGTCCCTTCGTCGCCTCTTACGACTCCCACGGGTAAGAAATGGAGTGATGCTATTCTAAGCCGGCATCACACGGCAAATAGACACACATAAATGATCAGATAAGTGTAGATTGTGTTTTTTTATACAGGATATCTCATCCATAGGCATATTTGTGTACGCATGATCGATACATGTCTCAGTGGTCTTACATATTCTTGTGGCAAAATTGACCAAGGGTGTTAAACCGATTGATTTAGTCAAATCTTTCAGTTTTGTGCATTCACCTGTTTTTTTGTGCAAATTTACATTGAAATCACCTGTAATGATTATTTTATATTGTTTGAATATTGGCAACTGAAATAATTTACCCAATTGCGTCATAAATGCAGGGAAATTGTTAGGTTCACCTTTTATAGGGGGTGGTTTATATACACATATCACAATTATACCTAAACTCACGTACTCTGTTGCACAAGCCTCAAAAGTAGATCCCCGGCATATTCAGGAGTATGTTCACTGAATATATGCCGGGGATCGTTGCAGCGTTGCGTTCGAGCTGGGCAAAGTAAATACACCCGGGTCGCCCGCCACGCCCCTGGATGGGGCGCACGTACTCGGGGGTGTACCCCAGCTCTCGCAACACAGCCTCAATGAGGGTTGCGTCGGTGTCCACCGGTAGCCCTCGGATGGCAACCTTGAGGCTGCGCTCCGCAGGGAGGGAGTAGGAGAACCAAGACAATTTGGTCTCCTTCTCTAGGGCCATCAGGTAGGACTGTATGGTCCTGTACTCCTCCCCGGTCTTCGGGATGAAGCGCACCCCCCGCCCGTAGGGTCGGGCGTTGGGAGGGTGTCCGAGCTTCTCCCGGAGGGCACGGAAGTGCCGGGCCCAGTCCGGGAGTACCTCCACCACTAGTGGGGGGTATCTCTCCCTTTTGGACGCGGGCGGAGCGGGCTGCTGAGCGGGCTCGGCCTGGCCGTTCGTCTTTGTCGCTGGCGGGGAATTGTCATCCCGCCGTGGTGAAGCAGGTGCCGTGCGTGGGGGCGGGGTGCCGCCGGATAGTACAGCCGCGAACGAGGGCTGTGTCTCCATCGCCTCTGGCACCTGGCTTGGTTGATGCTGGGAGGCGGGAGGGGACGTATGAGGCGTCCGCGCTCCCTGTCTCCCTGGAAAAGGAGGTGTTTTGCCACGCCCCGCCGGAGAGGGGACGCGGAGAGTGATGTCCCCCGATCGTGACGACGAGTGGGGGGACTGTGCGGCCACCATCTTTGCCGGAGGGGGCGGGCTCAAGTCGTCAGGTGCCCGGCGCTGCGCGCGCGGGTCACCCGGGAAGAAGCTTCGTGTCGGGGGCACAGGTTTCTGTGTGGTCAAGGGGTGGCCGAGGAAAGGGGCTACCTGAGCGAAATGCTCCGACGGGATTTTGGTTACCGTCGTCCTCAGCCACTCCTGAAAGTGGGCCTCGTTGGCCTCTGCGTCAGCGTCAAGACTAGGCATGGATAGCCCAGTCTGACGGTGAGGAGGGTCAGTCACAGTTTGGGAGGCCGTATCGCTCAGGGAGAAGTACTCCTCCCCCCCTCCTTGGGTGAAGGGGGTGGAGGCCCGAGTCGATGTCGGAGTCTGGGTCGGGGACCCTCGTGGGGTTGATGTCACGGGGGTCGTTGAAGTCCGGGTGTCATGTCCGGGTCTTTTGTCCTGGCGAGGCGGGGCGGGATTTCCGCCCTGCGTCACGGCGTCGAGGTGCCGCAGGAGCGCGTCAGACGTGACGGTCCTGCGCCACACCCGGGGCCGCGGCACCTTCGCCAGGCGCTTGGTTTTGGTCTTAGCGCCGGGGGGGGGAGCCATCCTCCCGCGCGCGTTGACGACGTCCGCTGCGGCGGCGAGGTTGAAACCTCTACCCCGCCGCAGCAAACACACCTGGGGACACCGGGAGTAACTCTCCGGTGTCCCCAGGTGTGTAGGCCTGCCCGTAGGCGACGAAGCCAGCTGAGGGGCAACTGCCCCCCGATTATATTAAATCGGGGAGAGCGGTGCGCTTCCGACGGTTCCCCTAACGGGAACCACACCCAGCAGAACGTTACTGCGGTGTGGGCCCCGCTTGGTCCTCCGACTAGAAGCGGCCGCTCGCCGCGACTCGGGGAACAGCTGCCACTGGCAATACAGGGGGTGGGGGGGGGCAAATGGCCCAAAGAAAGCAGCAGTAGAGGGTGGGGGTTTCCCCTCCTTCCCCACTATAGAAGTGAGGAGAGCGATGCGCTCCCAGCGGTTCCCCAACCGGGATTTGTTCCACACCCTATAACAAGTAATGGGTGTGGGTCCCGGGAAGTACGCCGCTCGGAGACCACCACTCGCCGCACCGCAGGGATGGAATGGGGGCGAATGGGAGATAGCGGAGCCACGGAGTGGCGAAGTGGGTAGAGGGTAAAGAAGTTTTAGTCGACTACCCCCAGTAAGAAAATACTGTGGGTAGGCGACAAAAAGAAAATTTTCTCTTACCCTCAAACTTTCGCAGTTGCTTGCTCACCGTGCGCACTCACAAGCTATTAGCCGATCCTTGAATTGCTCTAGCCAGCACGTCAATTTATATAAAACTTAGCTTAACGTCCTAGCCAATGACAATGCTTACTTTAATTCTAAACATATTTACAAATTTGGTGAACCAATCACAATGCTTGTTTTTTATACCAATCAAAACAATACATGTTATAACAAAGGTAGTTTACCAAATAATACAATAGCGGCCAATAGTAAGTAAGGTTAACAAGTACTCGCGTAATAGATATCTAATGCGGAACCGTCTATTTTGTACCTAATACTATTGCCGTCTCTTTCTTGCGTCTGAAGTGTCATTTCGGACGGACGGTGCTCGCTGTCCGCAACACACTCTTTGGCCCGCTAGCCATAGAAAACCAGAAAGCCCTTGTAAGAGACAATTCTGATCAAACACTAGGTCATAATATTTGATCCCTCGTAAAGCACACGCGGCTGTGAGCTGACTCGGCAAGTAGCGTGACTTAAGGCGCTTCGAAATCCCATTTGAAAATGTTTTTTAACAATGGCGGATCATGACGTCAATAAGTGATATTACATACTGTGCTTCATTAAATTAAGTTAATTTTATTTTAATTCACAATTTCACTGCCGTTTACACATGACATAGTAAGTAGCCTAAAGGCTTTTTTGTAGAAACGTTATTTATAAAATCTTGTCGCCGCATCTTGCAAAAGAATACAGCAAAAGACATGAAGTAAATTTGAATAATGGCGCCCCAGGATTTGTTGGAAAAAAATCTGAATTTCAAATGTCTGGAGCGACAGGCGAGGTTTTGGTAAATATAACGTATAATTTTTGAGTGTGAGTGATACCTACACTGATTAATAGGGCTGTTAGGCCTTTTTCAGCTTAAAACATGAATTATGCTGAAGCACCAACAAAAGGGGAATTTGTTTAAAATAAATTTATATTTTTTTTATTTTTGTTTAGCATTTTTATGACGTATTTTTGTTGGTAATTTTCACCAGTGTCGAGTGATGAAAAAGCACAAGGCAGTTCTCCCACTTGTCGTCCGTCGCTGCGTATTTGTAACGCACCGTAACGCATACGAGTGTCAGATTAAAGGAAATTGCGAATTTAGATCTAATTCCCTTACAAATATGGCTACAAAAAATATTTCAAACTAGCAGCCCGCCCAGCGGTTTCACCCGCTGCTAACAATTTCCCCCCGGGAATAAGACAGTTTAATATAGCCTATGTTCATCAGGGATAATGTAGGATTCTAAAAATCTTGACTTCAATTTATATCGTTTTCAGATGGTGGTGGCGTAAAGTTACATGTCGTGTGATTAACCTGGCCAGCCCCATGGCAGTGCCTTTATTTTTATTTTTTTTATCCCGCCCGAGCCGGTTTTCTATTAGGTCATAACAAAATTTGTAATTAAAAAAAAGAAAATTGTGTGATACAAATGTCTTTTTTTAGAATGACGGTTCATGACGACAATATGTGATAAACTGTCCTACCTTGAATAAAGAATTCCAATTTCAATTAAAGGTAAAAGAATTTTTTTAATCGGCCCAGTAGTTTCGAAGCCTATTCAATTCAAACAAACAATAAAAAAAATCTATTTCTAATATTAGTGTAGATTATATTATTATTATTTTAGTGTGATGCCGGCTAAGAATAGCATCACCCGATTTCTTTCCCGTGGGAGTCGTAGGAGGCGACTAAGGGACTTGACTGGGTGAAATGGTTCCCGCCTAGTGGCGCTGATCACCCGTCTGCGAGCTCCGCAGACGTCTCAACCCGAGGAAGAAGGGACTTGAGGGTGTGTATTGCAATTTTAGGCGATGGGCTGACAACCTGTCACTATGGCGATACACAATTTTTCGAATGACTCTCAAACATATGTCAGACGTAGCGTAAATGTCCGTTCTTGCGGCCGTTTACGCTGTACCTACCCCGCAAGGGATAATAGGCGTGATATGTGTATGTATGTATTATTTTAGTGTAGATTTTTAGAATGCATTATGTAATGTTTTTTATCGTCTTTTTTTATACCGGGTAAGGGACAGCCTTTTACGCCGATTACCTTCCATACAAAATCACAATCAGCTGACTGCATTCACTATGGGAAGTCAGTTTTTTACGTTTCCTGAAATATGTTCCTAGTGGAAAGTTGTTCAGTTTCATGGTCTGCATGTACCCTATCAGTATTCGGAGGGCTATCCCTGACACCCTTTAATACAGTAATGATTAAATGTAATCATTACACTACTGGTACGAATAATGTGGCGTAGTTTGTACATTTTTAAATGAAAAATTAGTTATTGTGGCATAACTGTAATAGTTAGACATATGGCATCGCGGACATTATTATAGATATTGATGTCCTCTATAAAACTGTAGTACATCACTTTGCTCTATTGTCAATAATTTCCACAGCATACGCGATATAAGATATTTTTTTTGTACATTTTTCACACGTTGGGTTACATTATCGAAATTTTCACGCATATCCCTATTTTTTTCTCGTATAAAATATAGCCTATTATCATCAGGAATAATGAAGGATTCTAATGGTAAAAGAATTTTTAAAATCGGGCCAGTAGTTTCGGAGCCTATTCGATGCAAACAAACAAACAATCAAATCTTCCTCTTTATAATATTAGTGTAGAAAACACAAAAAAGTAAAAAATAAATAAATATATATTTCGAAAAACACCATTTATGAAGAAAAAAACTGAAATTACGATGATATTCGAATTTTCCCAAACCAACTTGCAATGTTTATTAACTCGTATCGGAAACTAAAAAAAACGCGGATCATACATGGGGGTAATTCGGATACCACTCACTACAAGGCATTCGAATGTTGTCCTAAGCCGTCAATCAACGGGCCACCCCGTATTTTAGCAAGCAAGAGTGTCAGTGTCTCAGTTTCGAAGTGATCCTGTTTCCATTTCGAAACAGCCTTAGTCCCTGGTACAGCACAAATGCATCAGCCAGCCTGCCTGTGAGAACCTCTAACCGATCCTTTCACTAATTCCTTGAGGAATCTTCTTTCAGTGAAACTAAAAATATGTATAACATACATACATATATAACGCCTTTTATCCCTTGCGGGGTAGGCAAATCATAAACGGCCGTAGAAACGGTAATTACGCCACGTCTGACAAAACATTTGAGGGTCATTCGAGAAGTTGTGTATCGCCATAGTGACAGGTTGTCAGCCCATCGACTCAAATTGCAATACACACCCTCTAGTCCCTTAGTCGCTTCTTACGACACCTATGGGAAAGAAATGGGGTGATGCTATTCTAAACCGGCATCTCACGGGAATATGTATTTAACAGGTTTTTTTTTACTTTTTCCTTGTTGCTAGATAGATGGCGCTGTACTTGATACGTTAACGTAAGGAACGGAACGTCTCATAACATTCCGACTTTTTACTTTGATGTATCAGATCGTAAAACGAAACCAAACTTATCTTCGTTACATCACTCGCATCACAAAAATATTTACTTTCATGGGTTTCCCTGCACATGAACGAAAACCGCAACGAAAACAACGTACAAACAAACCAAAATATTAATTAATTAATAACTAAAGCGTTACAAACTTGGATAGATTCAGACGGAACAATTGCTTTATTTTTCATGCCTTTGGCTTTGGCATCTAGTAACGAAGTAATTTCAACGCCATCTACAGAGTTCTTGGAATAGTAAACGTTTTTTATGTTCTAAATGAAAACGCTCCATTCTGTAAATTGGTTGACAGTTTCATGGAAATATTTAAATGTTACTTTAGTTTGCTAAAAATTACAAAATCTTACTCAAATCTTGTGATCGACAGCTTTCAAAATATTTGCATTATAGAAATCCTCAGTTTTTTTAATTGGCGATTAGTACCTAAAATTTCAGTTAACAATACCAACTCAAATCAGATATTATAAGTATTGCTCTTATATTAAGTGAAATTTTACAAATTAGCGAAATCTCAAGTCGGGCTGGGTATAATGAAAAACTTTCTTCTAGGAACATAGGTTGAAATATGACAAAAATATTTTCAGTCTACATAGTAACTTGATCAGCTGATCTGAACTTTTGCATGGAAGGTCCAATTTTTATTTTTCTTTTCAACCTATATAAGCCTATATCCTTGGGAAATGTTGTTCCTTATCACCAGCCTGTCTTGAGTTTTGCTATTGGTCACTAGAACATCCTTTAATAAGGAAAAATTTGATGATGATGAAAGTGATTGCGAGTGCTTAAGTTATAGATAGATAGATGGATGAACACTTTATTGCTTACAACAGAAACAAAACAATACAGAAAACTTAAGACTAAAAGTAAGCAAAAGAGCAATCCCTTCCAGACATACTTTACATTTAAAAAAAGACAAAAAGAAAAGATTTGCAAGTAGTTGCTTATGCAAAATAGCACTAATATTATTAAAATCTAAAATAACTCCTATGTTAAGTATCGCCGTTCCAATAAGTCGTATTTGACAGCTGTCAGATGCGTGGTAAGAGGCTACTAGGGCAGAGGTTCCATTTTCCTTTTTTGACAACTCTTTAAATATAGAGATGACAGCTGTCAAATACGACTTATTGGAACCGCGGTACTTTCTTCTTCTTCTTTCGTGTCGATGACTCAAATGTGTTTCGACCAGAAATTAGCCACGGCTACGGCGCTGTCGGTGGCGTCATACAAGTCTGACAAGGTGCAGGTATTAGGGCACTGACTGCAAGACATCAAGTGTGGCATAGTCTGTAAGGCACCACAGTCGCAAGATGGGTTAGAGCTATATCCCCACTTATTTAGATTAAACCTGCAGCGGCCAACTTGTGTTCGCAGCCGATTTAGAGTTTTCCAGGTTGACCATGGAAGTTTGTGACCTTTTGGGAGCTCTTCAGCGGGTTTAATGTAGTCAGGGGGAGGGGGATATTTCTCAGACCATAGCTTGCGACGAGCTTCTTCTGGATTGTCTACATCTGGCAAAACTGACTTCAGGAAGCTATTCCGACTTTTTAATCTGGAACTACACTCTTTTGTGTTGAACAGTGGGTGCCTTGTGTCAGTTTGCTGTTTTTCTTTTTCTATGCAACACGCTACCTCTCTTCGTACCTCAGGTGGAGCTATACCTGCCAGGGGATATAGGAGATTGACTGGTGTTGGTTTGAGGCAGCCTGTTATTATCCTGCAGGTCTCATTCAAGGCAACATCAACTTGTTTAGCGTGGGCGGATCTGTGCCACACCGGACATGCGAACTCTCCCGCTGAAAAACTGAGTGCTAGACCTGACGTACGCAGGACTTGCGGAGAGGCGCCCCGGTACTTTAGTAAGTATACTTATTATACCTTTTCAAAATTTTAATGGCAATCTTTTACAGAGACCTACCTATAATAACACTTACTCTACCAACACGCAAAACCACGTTTTATCAGCCGAATCAGACAAACGTGCCGTGTGATGCCGGCTTAGAATAGCATCACCCCATTCCTTTTCCGTGGGTACCTATCGTAACAGGCGATTTAGGGACTCGAGGGTAACATGTGTATTGCAATTTAGGCGATGGGCTGACAACCTGTCACTATGGTGATACACAATTATGTGAATGACCCTTAAATATTTGTCAGAAGCGGCGTAAATGTCCGTTTTTTGCAGCCGTTGGCGTTCTGTCTACCCCGCGTGGGATTATAGACGTGATATGTGTGTGTGTGTGTATCAGCCAAGCGATTTGGTTGTTATTAACCATTTGAATTTATAACATCTTTTCTCCATATTCAAATCTTTGTCGTGTGGGACACGGAGTCGAAAAATGACCCGACAAATCCTATTACCAGAGTTTTTAAACCATTTATGTTATTGTATTAATAAATACTTGAAAACCATCCATTTAATACTATAAATTAAAATAAATAAATAAGACGATATTCTCTTCGACTTAATTTGTGAAACCGGACGTCAAAGTAAACAATCAAATTTAATTAGGAGGTTTCAATTAAGCCCATTTTATCGAAAACCTCCCGACTTTGAAGTTGAGAAGCTTGACTGAACACAAGGAAAGGGTAATAATGTTCATGCTACTTTCAAAGAAGATCAATATACATTTTCAAATAGATAATGGCCTTAATGCGGGATATAAATTTTCTTATCTTACCTTCAGTTAGTGCTGTCACTTTCCGTCAAATATATTTAGAAAGGATAGGATATATCAAAGTGTTTAAGAATGACAATAAGTTCTTCACAATTTGAGTCAACTTACTCGCCTTTGTTTTCACGTCGTCGCCTTGTTTTGACAGATAACACGTTTTATTCGTCAAATAATATGACATGACGTGACTAAGATATCCCATATCCTTTTCTATATCTATTTGACGGAAGGTGACAGCACTAATTAAAGGTAAGAAATGAGAATTTATATCCCGAATTGAGGGCCATGTACTTAATCCGGGTTATAAATTCTCTTATCTTAAATTTGTGTTTTCGCTTTTTAAAAACGAATAGGGGATATTTTAGTCACGTCACGTCTAAAATTTTGATGAAAGATACGTTTTAAATAAAAATAATGCTGCAATGAAAACAATGCCTTGGTTATCGAAGTATTGCTTCTTCGTCCAATAACTCTTTCCGTTGCTTTGCTACTCTGTCCACTGAGTATTTTGTTTTGCACTCACAGTGCTATATTATTTTCATAAATGAAAATCCGGTCTTGGCTCCAGTAGCTCAGTAACAGAGCGGTGGGACGGTACTCCACAGATCCCGGGTTCAATCCCCGGCTGACGCAAATTTTTTGTGAACATCTTATTTTTATTTATACAAATTACTTTTTAAACATATATTCTTGCCAAACTGCGAAAGCTGGCAAGATAGCACTAGACTTCGAGCAACACGGTCTTCCGTCTCGTTCCGTTCCGGGACGGAAGGCCGTCGTTGCTCGAAGGCATTAGATGTGTGTGTGTGTGACACACATTATTTAATATAACTAACCTATCGATGCAACCTTACAACCTGTTTATAGCACACTGTCTAAAGTATAATTTACATTACCAGTCCACATCTGGACTGGAGCCTTCCCCCTAATTGGGGGTATTGCGTATTGCCACACTCACCACGCTTAGCAAGCGGATTGGGGAACGCAGGTCAAGATATTGCTTTTACAGGGAATGCTGCTGCCGATTCCCTGGATGAATTTATTCCTCAGTCACTTTTTATAATACCTACGAGTTGTATTTGGGTTATGATATTCTAAGACAGGATCACACGGCGGCAAAAGCATATAATATTATGTCATTGGAGGCTGAACTATTTGATTATGTACTTAGTAGTAGCATTTGGTCCAATCTCCATACATTTATTTTGACAATATCCTTTAATCTGGTTACAGTTAAGCCCACTTTATCGGTAATCCTCCGACTTTGAAGTTGAGAAACTTGACTGATTTCATGGAGTGAGAGTTAAATGTGCCAAAGTTCATGGTACCTTTCTGTTAGACTTTACATTTTGATAATCAAAATATCCGCAAAAAATAACGCGAAGATGCTGAAAAATACATTTCCTGTTTTCTTTATTCCTGCCTCTTTCAAAAACTTTTTTCTTTTAGGTGTATGTTACACCTGAATATTGTTATGTGGGGGGTAGTAGTAATTACATATTCCAGCACAAGTCCTAGAGGCTAGCAGGCAACAAGCGTACAGGAGTCCGGGCTGTCCGCACTAGCGGAGGCAGGAGTTGCAAACATTTCACAATGGATGTCGCTTTAATTTGGAACCTAGTTAGAACGTGTCGTTTGGGTGCTCTGTGATATATTCTCACCACAGCAGATTACTATCGGATCAAATGTATCAGCCTTCGTGGCTGAAAAAACACGTAGTGCTATTTGGACTCGCGTATAAACAGCAAAATAATTACGTCGGTTGTGTGAGAGCTCCCTTAAATTCTTTTTTTGCTTTCTTTTGTCTTTTCACATCAGCAACAAAAATACATTATATTTTCTGACATTTAAACCGTCTTACCATCACTATACAGCATCCGTTTTATTGTGGATAAATAATAGAAAAGAAAAACATTTATTTGAATGGGAGCTCCCTTAAATATGACTTTTGTTTTAATTATTAGTAAGTATTATGTTGTTATGGCGGCATTATAAATACACCAGCTGTAAAAATGTTAACCGTCGTGGTGGTAGACAGAGAAACAGCAGAGTCTCAGTAATAAGGTCCCGTTTTGACTTATTAGGTCAAAACTATAAAAACATCGCAGTTTTGATTTTGACCATTATTTTTATTTCTTTTTATTTTTTTGTTCTGGATTTTATGATTTTAGGCCCAGGTCTATGAAAGTCTACACCTGACTGTATGGTGGGGAGCAGGAGCTCACCCGGAGAAGTTTGTGGTTGTTCAAAAAACCAGCCCGATCGCGCCCTTGGGTCGTGACTGGGTTTATGAGTTGTTCTAAGAAGAACGGATTGGACTAAATACCCGGCAGTGCCGGTAGTTCCCAAAATAGGGAACAAATAAGGGGCCTTCGCGCCCCCGCCGGTGAGGGCGTCAGTTGCTTGAGGAGCTTGTGGAGTGTGATCTACTCGCAATGGCTGCAGCAGCGGCTACTGTGATTTCATCATTCTCTTCCAAAAGGACGTGACCCGGACGGTGTTTAAAACGCGAGGTTGGATGGGGGGAGTAGTTGGACGCGGCAACTATCAGGGGATTTTTATAAAGGGGAGCGTTGTCAAAGAAGCGGCGAGACGCTTTCTTCATAAAGGCTTTAATGGAAGGGAGACCTAAGTCGATGTGGAGGTTGGCGTTCCCCATGTACCAGCTTTGCGCATGAAACGGTTTTGGAGGACCTGTAGGAATTTCAGATGTGAATCGATGGTGTGTTCGATTCTACCATCAGAAATGTGCAACTTTCTTATGATCCCATGGTAATGCTTCTCTGCTCAAAGGCAAGGTGAGGAGGAAGCGGGGATCGCCGCGCTAATGAGCTTTCTTCCTTGTTGACTCGGCTGCTATTACCGTGGTCAAAGCGACACTCAGCTAGGTTAGATACTTTATATTCTACATGTAATGAATTCTTTGTGCTTTGTAGTCTAGTCTTACAAGTTCAAATGTGTTTTGTCAATTGATTACTTTGTGCAACTGATTCCAGATTGGTTGAATCATTGTATTCAGTATTCAGTATTTATTGCATACCATGTTTCACTTATACATACAGTAGGTCTTATATTAACAGTCAGTCTCAAACATGGACCCAGATTGGGCATAACAACATAAAATTAGGTACTTAACTACTAATAAAATATGAAATTCAGTTAAATAAAATGAAATAAATAATTTGAATTAACATAATTAACTAAATTAAGTAACACTAGGTAATTCATAATTTATAATTTATTGTTTTTTTTTTTTTTCACCTAAGTATTCACTAACCGTGTAATAGCACTTCTTGGTTAGATAACTTTTTAATAAAGTTTTGAATTTTTGCTTGTTATCTTGCTCTTTAATCTCGCTTGGCAAGCTATTGTAGGTTTTGGCTGCCATTGCTAAGGGACCATTGTAGACTGATGTTTGTCTGTAAGAAGGTTGGCCTTAAATGCTCTCATCGCACGTTTAGTTACTCTCGGGGCACGCATTAGCCGTCAGTTGTGTAATATGTCTATGCCTACTTGTAACCGAATATTAAATAGATATTTGCAATGAAGGTAGTTAATCAAAATTTACAGAAGAGTTAGTCTTAAGTCGAATCCGTGTGATGCCGGCTTAGCATCACCCCATTCCTTTCCTAAGCGATGGCTTAGGGACTCGAGGGTTTAATGTGTAGGTATTGTAATTTTAGGCGACAGGCTAACAACACTTATCTGAAACGACCTTAAAATATGTGTCAGTAGTGGCGATAGCGACCGTATTTTACGGGCGTCAACGATGTACCTACCCCGCAAGGGATAAAAGCGTGATATGTGTATGTATGTACATATGAATCAATAGGGTTCATTGATATAACTCATCGGTGAATTAACACTTGTAAAAGCATTAACATTTCATAAACCACTCAATGACTGAAAGTACAATCGCATGCAAAAAGGTCCTGACTAAATTGGCCCAGTAAAATGAAAGATCGCTCTCATATTTTTGCGTCATTGCCCCACAACCGAATATAAATTTGAATAACCGTGGAACCAGGATTTGTTCTTAATTTGAAATTCAAATTCTGTAGCGGGAAAATGTAGCCCCTCTGTGGCAACAGAAAAATGTGCCCCATCAAAATATAATTAACATAGGTTGTGATGAAAATAAACACGTATTTGCTGATCGTTGGTGAGTTTTTCCGCTTTTGTAGAAATAAATTGTTTTTTTTTTTGATGTTCCCCAATTAATGAATATTGATATGTTGCGTTCGATATAATTTTATTTGCTTATATTTAGATATCCTTTTTTTAGCCATGATGGCTGTTTTTTTACACATAAATTATTAAATATCAAATTTTATAATTTTGGGAAGATTAAAATTATGAGATAAGCCTTAGAGATGCAGATGATAATCATGTAAAAAATGCAGGTGATATTATCTTCTTGGAAATACGCAAGCAGTCTCAGAGCTTAGAGAAATTATTTAGTAACAAAAAAGGGAAGAGACAAAATGATACCATCTACACCATCTGTTACATACATTTACATAAGAAAAACAAGTTTTTGCCAAAGAAAATTCCCGCTAAACCTCCTATCGCTCCGTAACTTCTGCTCAGTGCATTTTATTGATGGTAACGCCATTTGCATGCCGCCATCTTTGTTTTGTGAATAGATAATATAAAAGTTTGTTACTCGTCGTGAAAAGTATTCAAACTGGGCACGAGCAATTTAGCCAGTTTATGTAGCGTTTCTAGAACATCTGCATGGAGTATTGGTGATAGCGATTGTTTCCAAGGGGTGTTAAGGATTATAAATGGAGGAATTTTATTTAAAATCAGCTGTCGAAGAAACATTAATGAATAGAAAAATATTATCACAGAGATCAAGAAATTATAAGTTGTTTTATAGTGTTATTTTTAATTTATAATTAGCTTGAGATATCCCACTGCTGGGCAAAGGCCTCCCCCGTTCTTCCATTTATTGTGATGTATTAGTGAGTTTTATTTGTAGAGTGTAGATAAACTTGTGTATGCCAATGCAAATAATTTGGCATTATAAAACAGTTGCATAAATCTCTACTGTTGTATACTAAAAGAGGGTTCTTTAGATCGGGGGGTATTGACATACTCACCATGCTTGGCAGGCCGATTGGCAAACGCAGTGATATTGCAGTCATAGGGAACACTGCTGCACATTCCTTGGATGATCCCTTATTCGCTCCTTACGACACCCATGGATAGAATTGGGGTGATGGTATTCTAAACCGGCACCACACTACGTATATAGTTTACTTATTTAAAATTGTTGAACATATAGACCAAAACAGTCACAGAATGGTAGCCAAGAGGTGCAAAAAGGTCAGTGGGCAGCCCAGCTGCCTGTTGGGCCGACGATATCGTCAAGTCAACAGTACGGCACTGGACAAGGCTGGCACAGGACCGTGAGGATTGGCGCTGTAGAGAAGAGGCCTATACCCTGCAGTGGGTGGATGTGGGCTCATGATGATGATGATGATAGAACATTACCTGCGGTTCACAAATTCTGACAACAGGGTCAATCTTGTCATTGGATGACTCGGTGTCCCACACGAAAAAGAAAGAAGAAGAAGATGGCTTATCAATAAATGTTTAGTATTAAAATATCCTGGACAGTTCACACATCGTCATCTAGCACCAAACTAAGCATAGCTTGTACTATGGGAACTAGATAGCTGATATCAATACATAAAAAAATTTTTTTTTGTGTATGAATACATATTATACATAGAAACACCCAGACTAAACACAAATATAAGAAAATGACTTAACAAACATTTGTGTGTGGTGGGGATCGAACCCACGACCCTCCCTTCTATACATTAAATGAATTTTATGCTGACATGAAAGTTAATATAAAATTAATAGAGTGACATGCTTATTTGATCAAGCTGGACTAAAATACTTTTATTGAAAACTTGCAAAATTTCCAAGCGCGGGCAGGATTTGAATCTGTGACTTTCGCCATTACTAGTGGCGACGCCTCTTCCATCTGAGCTACCGCTGCTCGCTCATAGCCCGCGAATTTTCTGCGCGTTACTGGTTCCTGGCATCAAGATACACTTGCAAAACTTCGCGGGCTAGGAGCGAGCTGCGGTAGCCCAGATAGAAGAGGCGTCGCCACCAGAAATGGCGAAAGTCGCGGGTTCAAATCCAGCCCGCACTTGAAAATTTTGCAAGTTTTCAATAATTGTATACCTAACATAGGAAGTGTTTTAAAATTTGGTATTAAATTTTAGAATAATGTTGATATGTACCGTTATTTTTTTTAATTGATAATGACAAGTATTATATTTAATTTTAAAGCATCAAATTGTCAAAAATTGCTCGTGAAGTAATAAAATAAAATGTTTTTTTTTAATATTTTTTATTCATTACAAATTAATGTTTGCATTGCACGCTTTTTTACACGCCTGCCCAACAAAAAAAGGGAGTGTAATGTTTTTAGAGTTTATGTATGTAAACCTCTATATGTGCGATTCTTTAAAGGACTGCAACTTGTTAACCACTGAACAGTTTCGAATGGGAATTGTATTGGAAGAATCTTTATATTATCCCAAATGTCATAGGCTACGCTTTATCACAGAAAGCAGTTGTGTTTTTTATTATGATTGTTAAGGTAGATTTTGTAACGGATATTTTTTTTTTTACTGTATTGTACATAATGCAAATATATATATATATTTTTTTTTATTAATGATGGGTTTGCTCTTGACTCTAGTCTAGGTCATAGGACAGAGACAGAGTCTAAGATGGAGCGAGCTCACCCAGAAGAAGCCTGTTAAGGCACTGGCACTCCCACACACTGACGGAACGCAGCAAGATACTTGGCGCCAGACTTCGGTGGGATGGTGGTCGCGAGCCAGGCGGCCCCTTACGGAGCCTACCACCGCTAAGTGGGATCGTTCAGCCGGACTTATCCACAGGCAAGCCTGTGTTGCCGTTGCCCGGGGTGGACCGCTAGGAGGTAGATCCCATACCACCCCATATTTTACTATTCACGCACAGAGTACTTTTAACTTGGCTAGGTTTAACAGCAAATAACATTATAGGAAAAAAAATAATTTTAAATATTTATTTTTCTGCGCTACAAGTCATCGCTAATTTAATTAAAATTGAAATAAAATTGCTTGGTGGAATATTGACCTCAATTCGGGAAAAATAATCTCTTAGATTACCTTAAATTAGTGCTGTCACTTTCCGTTAAATAGGTTTAGAACGAGAAAGGAGATATCCAAATCATGTCATAATGTTAAAAATGTTAATGCTAATGTCCAGGGTTCATCGTGTCGTTGGACGACTCGGTGTCCCACACAAAAAGAGAGAAAAATGTTTTTGTGTTTTTCGCCAAATAAGTAGTTTATTCAGTCGCCATTGGCCTTAAAACTGGCCTTAGATATATCCTATCCTTTTTTGATCTTGTTTAAAGGAAAGTGAAAGAGCTCATTTATATTATTTATGAGATTATATTTTTCAAATTAAGACCAGTATAGATAGGTACTTTAGTTGTTTAGTTACTTCGGGAGTTCAAAAAAAGTAATCTTTAAAGTAATAATAAATCGTAAGTTTTAAGAAATATATGTGGATGAGGGACCTCCTCGTGGTACAGCTTACATACATACATACATACATACACACATCACGCCTATAATCCCTTGCGGGGTAGGCAGAGCGTAAACAGCCGCGAAAAACGGCCATTAACACCACCTGACAAATGTTTGAGGGTTATTTGGAATATTGTGTATTTCTATAGTGACAGGTTGTCAGCCCATCGCCTAAAATTGCAATACACACCCTCGAGTCCCTAAGTCGCCTCTTACGACTCCCACGGGAAAGATATGGGGTGATGCTATTCTAAGCCGGCATCACACGGCACGCTTGTGAACCAATAAAAAAGAAGGCCAATCAGCATGAAACCTACAATACTCTGCCAAATGTGTCGCGAAATTCTTTTTATTTTGCAAAATATTCTAAGTTTGCCTGGAACTATCCACGCGGCTGTACCTAAATTTAAATATTGTTCTAAGGTATTACAATAAAAACACATTAAAATAGGTTATTTTCATTTAATTTATGCAACATACATTTTATTTTACATAAATCAGTACCTCTTTAGGCTAAAATTAGATTCTTAAATCGTAAATCATGAGAATAATGAAGACAGAATATAACATCATGGTCTTTCTTTTTGTACTTATGTAAATTCAAATGACGTCACGTCTTTATATTTATACCTAGATGAATTAGCACGTGAATTTCCAAGGTTCTTCGATGTAGAAGATGTGCATGCTGATCAAATTACCTGATTTGCCAAGGTCATACAGACACTGAGGGCCGCGAGGTACAATAGCCTGAAATAGAGATAATAAAAAAATTATGATACCTTCGTTTTCAGATTTTTGGTGATGGCCATCGAATACATTATTTTTTTCCCGTGTCAACACTCATGGAACTAGTATGTACTCCTACGTCCTAGACCTGACGTAGGAGGACAAACTAGTTCCAAACGTATGGCTAAATCCTTGCTTACATACACACTATTATTTGTTAGGGCTGGACTCTTGAATTTTAGCCCCGGGTCCTGTTTGCATCTGACCATTTGGTGGGGAGCTGAAGCTCACCCGGACAAGCTCAAACAACCAGCCCAATCCAAGATGGCCGATTTCAAGAGAAATCTCAAAACCATATTTTGCAATATCTATTTATTAGGATAATAAGAAAGTGTAAAAATACAAAGATTATTAATAAAATATTACTAAGGGACTAGAGGGTTACATGTTTCTTGCAATTAGGCCATGGGCGGACTACCTGACACTATGGTGATACATAATTTTCTGAATGACCCACAAATGTAAGTCAGAACTGGCCGTTAAACTCTGTCTCTGTCCTATGACTTAGACTAGAGTCAAGAGCAAACCCATCATTAATAATAAAAAAAATATATTATTTAAGGCCGTTAACGCTCTGCCTACCCCGCAAGCGATAAAGGCCTGTAATATGTAGGTATGTTTAAAGGTACGATGTAATAATTGACATGAATCTTACGCGCAATGCCGCTTCGCCGGGTCTCTCATAGAAGTCCTTCGGAAGTACGGCGGGATCAAGTCGCAAGGCGCCACCCATACCGGATCCGATCAGTTCGCGTTGTTTGCTGTACAGGAGGAACCATGGGAAGAAGGTGCTTCCGCACGAGCTTTGTGGGTTCAAACGCCAGAAGTGGAGACCTGGAGAGCAAACAAAACTCATTTGAATATATCGAAGGCCACATCAAAAGGAAGGGTATTCAAGATACTTATACTACTTAAATTGTGTAAAAAACCTTCAGGCTCAGTAGAACGATATTGTTTGCAATATGGTTGAGCAAAAAACTGGATGAGTCTAATCAAGGATCTTGTTAAGAGTGTGTCGGCACGCAACCTCTTTACATACAAGTTCTGAAAAATTTATTGAAGTGTTTCTGTAGATCGCTTTATTATAATACAACAGCCAAATATGTCCGCACAAACTAGTCGATCCTCTGATCACAACACCCGACCAGGAGGGTAGCCTACCTTTTTCCTCACAGTCGTCACTCGGTTTACTCTAGCCTCATTATTACTCCTCTTAAAGTAGCGTGCAATTGAAGAGGCTTATATCTAGCAGAGTACCAATAAAAGGCTGATGATGATGACGTGTTCAAATTACCCATTCCATTGAAGCAGCCTTGCTCGGTGAACTGTCTGGTCAGCAGTGCCTCAGGTTTCTTGGTGATTTCAAACAGTTCTCCATTGAGACCAGAGACCCATACTCCGCCGACCTGTAGAACTGTATCCGGTTTGCGTTGGGCCACACGTTGACTGGCCTTGATGTTTAAATATTCTGAGGATTAAAAGGATTTAATGAGTAAAACACAATCGTAAAACAATTATAATAGTTTTTCGAAATCAGTGGAACTACAAGTGATAATTTTCATAGAATATTCTTTATTGCAGAAAGTACACAGAAAATTGTAAATCAGACTTTTGTTGCAGAGCGAGCTTATCTCTAAAGAAGAGATCTCTTCCAGTCAACCTATGTTTTGTGAGAGAGATTCAAATTTTTGGGGAAAATAGGCAATATGGAATGAAATTACAGATTATACTAAATAAACAATAATTAACTTTTCATGGTCTAATTAGCGTCGTTTTTATAAGAATTTTCGAGTGTCGGTGATCTGATCACGGCCACAGCGTTCCATTTAGCGAGTGTATGTAGTACGGAATCTTGACAAATGTCCAATACATTTTCGAGTCACGGTTACAAAAAACAGTATCTCATTATAGTTATCATCATAATCATACTCATCATCGTGTGTGTCGACATACCGTGGCACCTACCTTCCTTTATTTTTTCATTACCCTCTGATATATGTGCAAGAAGTTCATACAATTTTAGTATATATCCTAATTAGAACATACTGTGCCACAAATTCATCCAGATCCTAACAGAAATTGCGTTTCTCCCGGGATAGGTAGATAAGGTACCTTGTGTGACGAAGTATTGCTGTTTTGCCCAGTAACTCTTTCCGTTGCTAGGGGTCCATTTAAGGTAACCTTGCACTTTCCAGTCCCAGAGCACATCTTTGACATCATTTTGAGGAAGCTGAAAAAAAACTCATCATTTTAGTCAGTTTCTACTGAAACAAGATGCCACCTGACTTAAAGATGCTCTGCGTACAGCTACCCTGACTTGGACTACGACATCACATTGTTTAGAATGGATTGATAACGGGCAGTGTAAAACAATTTACTCACAGCGGCTTGAAGACCAGCGGCGTTATCAGTGTCGTCGAATAAGACACAGAGGATGAAACTAGGGTGGCAGTACATAACCAGACTTGGTAACACTTTGTCTACTCGTTTCTCCAGTTTCCATGATTGACTCTTTGCTTCATTTACAGTTACCGGTAATGAAATGAATTGATTCGGGTTCGCGACGCCAGGGCCCCACTTTACTGAAAAAGCAAACATCAATTTAACACGCTAAAAGAAATCTGTGGTTTATAGTCATGAAAATCTCTATTTCTAACTACATGTATTGCTTCAATAACTTTTCCGTATACCTTGTATCTTACAGTGTATTCTAAGTTGTGACAGAGTGGTCCTGTCGAAAGATCGTCTTGAAAGGACCGTATTGCTTAAATCTAAATGTCTTGATATTCATTGCAGATTATGAAAAAAAACGGCCAAGTGCGAGTCGGACTCGCGCACGAAAGGTTCTGTACCATTATCTATAAAAAAGTGCAAAAAGAACGTATTTTGTATGGCAGCCCCCCTAAATATTTATTTTATTATTTTTTTTGTTATAGCAGCAACAGAAATACAACATCTGTAGAAATTTCAACTGTCTAACTTTCGCGGTTCATGAGATACAGCCTACATACAAAAATCTTGTTTCTTTTTTGTATGAGGCCCCCTTAAATATTAACTTTTTTCAAATTTTTTGTATTTGTTGTTTTAGCGGCAACAGAAATACATCATCTGTAAAAATTTCAACTGTCCAGGTATACCATTTCAGTAGATAACCTCGTAAGTGTAGGACGGACGGTCGGAGGGACAGACAGACCGACAGCCGAGCCTCAGTAATAGGGTTTCCGTTATTACCCTTTGGGTACGGAACCCTATAAAACAATAATTTCATCTAATTAAGCTTTAATATTGCTAGGATATCCTAAACTAGAACCATTGGGTTATAAAACTATGTTGCTATCTTCAAGAAACTCAGGCTCTGGTTCTTTAGACTCTACACCGAGGGTTTATCTTGTCTTTACGTACATACATACATATATCACGCCTTGCGGGATAGGCAGATCATAAACGGCTGAAAAAATGGCCACTTACGCCACGTCTGACAAACATTTGAGGGTCATTCAGACAATTGTGTATCACTATAGCGACAGGTTGTCAGCCCATCGCCTAAAATTACAATACACACCCTCAAGTCCCTTAGTCGCTTCTTACGACTCCCACGGGCAAGAAATGGGGTAATGCTATTCTAAGCCGGCATCACACGGCCGCTTTTACGCTATGTACTTTACTCGCGCAATAAGGTTTTGTGATAAAATTATTAAATGTTATTAAATAAAACATGTTTCTTACCTCGAAGACTGGCTTTACCTGAAAGAAAATAGAAGTTGTATTAATTGTATGAATTATAGTATTCTTTTCTAACATGTTATGTTGCATTATTGTAACGATGTACAGTGTTTTATTTATTAATTATTTCCATCGTATGTGTAAAAATTTGTATATAAGCCTTCACAAAACGAATGAAAGAAGACTTCTATCTTCTTCTTACGAATGCGAGTGTCTTTTCGCACATTTTATTGTGATAAGTAAATTACCTAAATATAATTTGAGACAAATTTGAAAGGAAGTTATTAATATTTTAAATATGTTGAAGAAATTTACTTGCGCGTTATTTATTTTGAGCAAGTTTCCTATTCCTGAAGCCCAATTTCAAATGCCTGTCAAAAGCCGGATAGGCCGGACACTTTCATATTTGCCCAAATAACACCGTTAAAGCCTTGGTTTGAGCATATACATAGAGATGAAAAATAAAGAAGGATAATACAATAATATTGAAATTTAAATAGCACTAAAGATAAGATTAGATTAGATTTATTTATTTCACATTATCAAATTCATAATTACAGCACTAAAACCAAATAAAAATGTCAGAGCACAGTGTCAGAGGATAATATGATCTTCAAAAATATTAAATAGAAAAATAACAATGTCAACGTTCCACAATAGTAGTTTATGCAACTGTCGTATAATGGGGGTCATTAGAATGCGAGTGTCTGTTTATCACACGAGGCGCAGCCGAGTGTGATAATAGTTTGACACGAGCATTCTAATGCCTAATTATAGCAGTTGCATACACTATTTTATCTACACTCTCCAAAAAAAACTCAGAAACACTTTTCTAAATGTACGCACCGGCCATTGCAAGGCCCGATACAAGGACAAATTCAATACGAGAACGTAATATGGCTTGATATGAATTTTTAAAAATCTATACTTTAGCAGTTGTTTAGATGTGGAGTCTTAACAATAACTTAACTAAACAACTGAACAACATCTGAACAACAACTGAACAACATCTGAACAACAACTGAACAACATCTGAACAACAACTGAACAACATCGAAACAACAACTGAACAACATATGTACAACAACTGAACAACAACTGAACAACATCGGAATAACATCTGAACCACGACTAATCAACATCCGGACAGCAACAGAACAAAAACCTATTAAAACAACTGAACAACATCCGAAAAATTACCGTACAACAACAACTGTCAGGTGCGGCGGAAGAAAGCGATTTGAGTATTGGAAAAAAAAACTTCGTTTCATTTCTCAACTTTATCGTATTAAGAGTTTTGTCATTAAGTCATTACGCTTCTGTAATTTATAGTAAACCCTAGTTTTTATAGGCAGAATGCATAAAGTAGGTCATTATGCATCTGTTTTCGAATTCATAATTCGAACATTATGAGACGAGTGTATATAAAAGTAGATTAAAAGTAGGTACAATAAAATTACAAAAGTAAAATGACAAAAAAAAACATATGAACAAAGTTCATTAAGGTTTCATGGTTTAACATACAAAAACATTAAGAGAAACAAAAAATCACAGTGAATATGTCAAATTGTAAAATAAAAATGTCAAACCAGTTTAAATAGTACAAAAATAATATAGGTACTAAAAGTATAAAAAATTATATATATTATATTGGTAATATATTAAATATCTTACCAAGGACCACAGCCACGGTGGAAAGTAGCACAAATAATAACTGCTTCATTTTGCTTCTACCTAGGTACTCAGTTAATGATGAATTGATTGAGAAAACGTTTGCGTTCATTCTTATAGCAATTTGGTGTAGGTATTAGTTCGTGCTAATGTATATGTTTCATTCAAGCATGAAAAAATTATCATGATAGTTGTTTATAAAAGTAGTCCTAAAACTCATTAGAATATGAAAAGATATCTCCTAAACATAATACCTAGGTTAAAAAACATATACGTCATCAAAAATACTTGTAAAAAAACCAAGTCTTGCAACTCAAGTCTTTCTACTGCAAAAAGTTGTAAAAATTCTATGTAATACCAATACATTGACTTGGTTATCGCAAGAAAAAACAATTGTGTCTCGCAAGTACTACTACATAATTCAAACTAGTGGCCCGCCTAGCAGTATCATTAGCGGCTAACAGTTTTCCCGCGGGAATAACACCGTTTCCCGGCATAAATTATACTTAAACTCTTTTTCTTGAAGCACTAAATTTTTTTATACGCATCTTATTCTGTTGCTTTCTTTTAAAGATCTAAGCATACAACGGGAACCACACGCCGGGAAGCGACTTTATTTTATACTACGTGGTATCTATGTAGTGATAAGATTGTACAAGTATAGTGCGTGTTCAAAGTCAATCTATTTATAGGTATACCACCTTATTTATTTATTTATTAAACTTTATTGCACAGAAAAAACAAAGGGCGGGCCCAATGCCACGCGGCATTCTCTACCGGCCAACCAAAAGATAAACAGAAAGAGTCAAAGCGGGTGCTCATACACAAAAAACGAAATATTATCGTACTTAAAGTTTGCACTAAAGAAAGGTTACAATACATAAGAAGGAATAAACAAAAAAACTATATTTATTTATTTATTTATTTACCATTTATTGTACACAAAAACATTACAAGAGAAACACATACAAAGAATAACGACACAACAAGACAGCTTATTTCTACTAAGAAATTTCTTCCAGCTGACCTACGCAAAGTGAGACTTTATAAGATAGGCGGATTAGGCGTGCACAATAGAATATAATAAGATAAAATAAACCTACACACGAATAGATTAAATATACCTAAATAAACTTATATATATATATATAAATACTTATACTTATATTTGTAAATATACCTACTTACACATACATAGTCTTGCAATTTACGATAGTGAAAGATAGTATTCTTTTACTCTCTTCTTAAATACAGCGATGGAAGGGCTGTCACGAACAGTATGTGGTAGTGTATTCCATAGCCTGACCGCATGCACAGTGAAGGAATATGAGTAGAAGTCAGTGCGATGGTGAGGAATAGCCAGAACAGTTCTAATATTTGGGCGACATGGTTGGTCCTGAGGACGTGAGAAATTAAAGCGTTCACGCAAATATTTAGGGGCACATGGGTTAGCTAGAACATTAAAAAGTAAGCAGAGTATACGACTATTTCTGCGAAACCGGATCGGGAGCCACTTGAGCTTTTTGCGGAACTCGGAAACATGATCGTATTTACGGAGTCCAAAGACATACCGTATACACAAGTTTTGAAGACGCTCAAGCTTATTCAACAACTCCTCTGTGATATCTGGGAAACAAGTGTCGGCGTAGTCCAGAATCGGGAATAGAAGTGATTGTACTAATGAGATTTTGGTTTTCAAGGGCAAAAAACTTTGAAGACGCTTCAAGGAGTGGAACGAGTAGTGGACTTTCCTGCTGACTTCGTTGACATGAGGAACCCAAGTTAAGTTGGAGTCAAATATGACACCAAGATTTTTAGCAGTACTGGTATAAGGAATAGGAGTCCCGTTAAACATGACTGGAGGGATACAATGAATATTCAATTGCTTAAACATGTACCTACTTCCCATTATTAAAACTTGTGATTTTTTGGGATTGACCATCATTCATCATCAACTATACTTTATAATTAAACAAAATAAAATAAAAATACATAAACCTACATAAAATAAATACATGCATAATAAATAAGATATACCAACGACTAGCTAACAATAAAATAGGATGAACGCCATCTAACAAAATAACTAAGACCAAGAGAGACTAGCCAGGACCATAGAGACCTTAGTACTTATTACTTTGGTATCTATTCGTATTGTATCTCACAACTTTTTACCGTAGAAGGACTGAGTTGCGAGTCTTGAGTTCTTTGTAAGTAAGTAAGTTTTTTATTGACATAACTTTTTTACTTTAATTTATTAATTGCCAAATAATTTGTAGGAAGTGAGGGTAAAAATTATGATTAGCCCATGCCGCTTTTTTTTCAACTTGGCGGGAGCACTGCCATGGCTGCAAAAAAATGAAGTTGAGGAAGTGCGCCAATTTGTATGGAAAACATATTTAAGCACGTTTTGTTACAATACGCCGCATAGTGCATGTCTGATTTAGTCTGACAAAAATGTTTTACATACAAGAATAAGAAAATAATATGTTCATTGTTTTTCATTTCTGTTACAATGTCCGCAATGGGGGTATGTGTTAATTATATTATGTCTTAAAGATCTAATAACTTAATTTATGTGTGCTATTCTATGTATTTTGAATGCATTATTGGTGTCAGGTGAACCCGAGTTTCATTTTAAGATAGGCAGTCTAGGAGGTACATGGTTTGCTTACTTACGCATTTACTCCTTTCCAGTTTATTCACATACTAGCTTTTACCCGCGACTTCGTCCGCGTTAGATAGTAGCGGGCATAACACCAGGCATTATTTATTTAAGTAGTTGCTGTGTACTTTTAACACATATCCATGACGCATGCGTATGTCAGACGAAAGGAAATCGCGAATTTCTATTTTATTCCCTTATACCTACGCCGCATCGGACGTCAAATGTGATCCCCACCTTAACGTGACATGTGGATGATACTTTTTAGTTTAGAACATGGTAACGTATCACCTAAGTAGATATGCCTAAAAACAATGAAGGTAGCGCATACGAAGAAAACGGCGGCGGCACAGCGATTTTTTTCATATAATTTGCTCAATTTTCCGAAGTAATGAAAAAAATGCCTCGGTAAAAAGTAGCCAATGTCCTTTCTCAACTTATTCCCATCATACTTAACAACTTTTGTTTTAGAAGCATTTCTGTATCTCTAATAGTTTAGCTGGGCTCCTGATGGTACACCTGGTAGTCTACATAAGGTACTCCAGATCCTCAATGTCCTTGTGAAAAGAAGCAGCCCATCATACTGAACAACTTTTGCTTTGGAACCATTTCTGTATCTCTAATAGTTTAGCTGGGATCCTGATGGTATACCTGGTGGTCTACATAAGGTACTCAAGATCCTCAATGTCCTTGTGTAAAGAAGCGGCCCATCATACTGAACAACTTTTGTTTTGGAACCATTTCTGTATCTCTAATAGTTTAGCTGGGCTCCTGATGGTACCCCTGGTGGTCTACATAAGGTACTCCAGATCCTCAATGTCCTTGTGTAAAGAAGCGGCCCATCATACTGATCAACTTTTGTTTTGGAACCTTTTCTGTATCTCTAATAGTTTAGCTGGGCTCCTGATGGTACACCTGGTGGTCTACATAAGGTACTCCAGATCCCTAATGTCCTTGTGTAAAGAAGCGGCCCATCATACTGAACAACTTTTATTTTGGAACCATTCCTGTATCTCTAATAGTTTAGCTGGGCTCCTGGTGGTACACCTGGTGGTCTACATAAGGTACTCCAGATCCCCAATGTTCTTGTGTAAAGAAGCGGCCCATCATACTGATCAACTTTTGTTTTGGAACCTTTTCTGTATCTCTAATAGTTTAGCTGGGCTCCTGATGGTACACCTGGTGGTCTACATAAGGTACTCCAGATCCCTAATGTCCTTGTGTAAAGAAGCGGCCCATCATACTGAACAACTTTTATTTTGGAACCATTCCTGTATCTCTAATAGTTTAGCTGGGATCCTGATGGTATACCTGGTGGTCTACATAAGGTACTCCAGATCCCTAATGTCCTTGTGTAAAGAAGCGGCCCATCATACTGAACAACTTTTATTTTGGAACCATTCCTGTATCTCTAATAGTTTAGCTGGGCTCCTGGTGGTACACCTGGTGGTCTACATAAGGTACTCCAGATCCCCAATGTTCTTGTGTAAAGAAGCGGCCCATCATACTGATCAACTTTTGTTTTGGAACCTTTTCTGTATCTCTAATAGTTTAGCTGGGCTCCTGATGGTACACCTGGTGGTCTACATAAGGTACTCCAGATCCCTAATGTCCTTGTGTAAAGAAGCGGCCCATCATACTGAACAACTTTTATTTTGGAACCATTCCTGTATCTCTAATAGTTTAGCTGGGATCCTGATGGTATACCTGGTGGTCTACATAAGGTACTCAAGATCCTCAATGTCCTTGTGTAAAGAAGCGGCCCATCATACTGAACAACTTTTGTTTTGGAACCATTTCTGTATCTCTAATAGTTTAGCTGGGCTCCTGATGGTACACCTGGTGGTCTACATAAGGTACTCCAGATCCTCAATGTCCTTGTGTAAAGAAGCGGCCCATCATACTGATCAACTTTTGTTTTGGAACCTTTTCTGTATCTCTAATAGTTTAGCTGGGCTCCTGATGGTACACCTGGTGGTCTACATAAGGTACTCCAGATCCCTAATGTCCTTGTGTAAAGAAGCGGCCCATCATACTGAACAACTTTTATTTTGGAACCATTCCTGTATCTCTAATAGTTTAGCTGGGATCCTGATGGTATACCTGGTGGTCTACATAAGGTACTCCAGATCCCTAATGTCCTTGTGTAAAGAAGCGGCCCATCATACTGAACAACTTTTATTTTGGAACCATTCCTGTATCTCTAATAGTTTAGCTGGGCTCCTGGTGGTACACCTGGTGGTCTACATAAGGTACTCCAGATCCCCAATGTTCTTGTGTAAAGAAGCGGCCCATCATACTGATCAACTTTTGTTTTGGAACCTTTTCTGTATCTCTAATAGTTTAGCTGGGCTCCTGATGGTACACCTGGTGGTCTACATAAGGTACTCCAGATCCCTAATGTCCTTGTGTAAAGAAGCGGCCCATCATACTGAACAACTTTTATTTTGGAACCATTCCTGTATCTCTAATAGTTTAGCTGGGATCCTGATGGTATACCTGGTGGTCTACATAAGGTACTCAAGATCCTCAATGTCCTTGTGTAAAGAAGCGGCCCATCATACTGAACAACTTTTGTTTTGGAACCATTTCTGTATCTCTAATAGTTTAGCTGGGCTCCTGATGGTACACCTGGTGGTCTACATAAGGTACTCCAGATCCTCAATGTCCTTGTGTAAAGAAGCGGCCCATCATACTGATCAACTTTTGTTTTGGAACCTTTTCTGTATCTCTAATAGTTTAGCTGGGCTCCTGATGGTACACCTGGTGGTCTACATAAGGTACTCCAGATCCCTAATGTCCTTGTGTAAAGAAGCGGCCCATCATACTGAACAACTTTTATTTTGGAACCATTCCTGTATCTCTAATAGTTTAGCTGGGCTCCTGGTGGTACACCTGGTGGTCTACATAAGGTACTCCAGATCCCCAATGTTCTTGTGTAAAGAAGCGGCCCATCATACTGATCAACTTTTGTTTTGGAACCTTTTCTGTATCTCTAATAGTTTAGCTGGGCTCCTGATGGTACACCTGGTGGTCTACATAAGGTACTCCAGATCCCTAATGTCCTTGTGTAAAGAAGCGGCCCATCATACTGAACAACTTTTATTTTGGAACCATTCCTGTATCTCTAATAGTTTAGCTGGGATCCTGATGGTATACCTGGTGGTCTACATAAGGTACTCAAGATCCTCAATGTCCTTGTGTAAAGAAGCGGCCCATCATACTGAACAACTTTTGTTTTGGAACCATTTCTGTATCTCTAATAGTTTAGCTGGGCTCCTGATGGTACACCTGGTGGTCTACATAAGGTACTCCAGATCCTCAATGTCCTTGTGTAAAGAAGCGGCCCATCATACTGATCAACTTTTGTTTTGGAACCTTTTCTGTATCTCTAATAGTTTAGCTGGGCTCCTGATGGTACACCTGGTGGTCTACATAAGGTACTCCAGATCCCTAATGTCCTTGTGTAAAGAAGCGGCCCATCATACTGAACAACTTTTATTTTGGAACCATTCCTGTATCTCTAATAGTTTAGCTGGGCTCCTGGTGGTACACCTGGTGGTCTACATAAGGTACTCCAGATCCCCAATGTTCTTGTGTAAAGAAGCGGCCCATCATACTGAACAACTTTTGTTTTGGAATCATGCCTTTATCTCTCATAGTTTAGCTGGGCTCCTGGTGGTACACCTGGTGGTCTACATCTTTACTCCAGACCCTCGAATGGTGATAAAAAGTAGCCTATGTCCGTTCTCGGTATGCTAGCAATCTCTGTGCCAAGTTTCATGAAGATCGGTTAAGCGGTTTGGCCGTGAAAGCGTAGCAGACAGACAGACAGACAGACAGACAGACAGAGTTACTTTCGCATTTATAATATTAGTGTGGATTGTACGTCCCCGATTCGTTTGCTAAGTCGGATTATGTTGACCGTATCTGGTGTATTTTTATCCAGGATCGTTAAGGCCTGGTATGCACATTTTGTCGAGTTTTTCTAGGTATTATTATTGGTGCCGTGTGATGCCGGCTTAGAATAGCATCACCCCATTTCTTTCCCGTGGGAGTTGTAAGAGGCAACTAAGGGACTCGAGGGTGTGTATTGCAATTTTAGGCGATGGGCTGACAACCTGTCACTATGGCGATGCACAATTTTCCGAATGACCCTCAAATATTTGTTAGACGTGGCGTAAATTACCGTTATGCGGCCGTTTACGCTCTGCCTACCCCGAAAGGGATTATAGGCGTGATATATGTATGTATGTTTCTAGGTATTATGTCGTGATACAGATCGTGTATCCGAAGGTACTATGGATCTTCACCCAACGTTTCCCATAGAGTATTGCTTGATAATGACCTCGAAAATCCCTTACTTTAACGCCTTCCTATATTGGCGTTGAAGCGACAACAAGTTTGTTTTACTTATTCTTGGGAGAAGTTGCACTATGCCGTAATCTAAGATTGGTATCTGGCACGCATATTATATAACAGTTAGTTTTGTTTCATATATATATAACAATTATGAGAGATAACATCCCTCTTATACATATAGCTTTTATTATAACTTTTTGCACATGCTCGTTCATACTCAGTCTTTTATCTAATATAACGCCTAAGTATCAAACACAATTTTCATACTTTAATATAGTGTTTTTGAATTTAACAGTAGGTTTGAAGCCCTTTCTCGTCGTACTTAGCTTCTGTTTTGTAGTTAACATTATACACTCGGTCTTGTCTACGTTGCATTGTAGTCCCCATCGCTCGTAATATTCGATGATATCCGTGGCTGCCCATGTAGCTCTTGTTGGCTCGTGGTCAGGCTTTTTAGCCGCGTTTTAGATGCATATTGGGATAGCACCTGCCCTGCGATCTTGCTCTTGGGGAGATAGTTTACATATATGTGAAAAATTATTGGCCCCAGAATTGAGCCTTGGGGTACACCATGTGGGACCTGTATCTCTTGAGAGGTTGATCTGAATTTCCCTCAATTTTTTCTATGAGTTAAATATTTCTATATGAGTTTTATTATATTATTAGGTATTCCAGCTATTTAGAGCTTGCGTGTTAGACCCTTATTGTTTATAGAGTCGAAAGCTTTACTAAGACACTACACTTTTAAACATAAGTAGGCAAAAAATCCTACAATTGATCTGCTAGTGTGTTAGGCGTGGCGACGTCTCTTCCATCTGGGCTACCGTGGCTCGTCCCTTGCCCGCGTATTTTGCAATTGTATCTTGATGCCTCTAACGTGCGGCACGGCTCCATCTTCCGAGTTACTTTTGCAACTTTAGGGTTGCATGTATATTGCAATTTTAAACGATGGGCTGACAACCTGTCATTATGATGATACTCGATTTTCTGAATGACCCAGCAAATTTTTGACAGATGTAGCGCAAATGCCCGTTTTTACGGCCGTTTACGGTCTGCCTACCCCGCAAGGGATATAGGCGTTATATAAGTATGTATTTTTGTATGTTTAAAATGTTTTTTTTTTATTGCAACGTCGTTGCCTTAGAAACGTAAACAGTGTTTGTCATTACGTCAGGCATTATTTACCTAAATTCCGTATGAAAACGTATAATTTCAAACCACGGAGGTAGTAAAGTTTAATACAAGTGCGCAGACAAGAGTGAAATGACAAAAACTATCAGATTAAGGGACTAAAAACAATTTCAAATAAACATCACTGCATCACCATCTGAACTGTCATTCTCGAGTGTTGCCAGAAATAAATAAAAAACATCGAAAAGTGGCAAGATGACTGCGGCAAGTGGCGGTTGTATCGCACTGTAAACGAATAGTGGGTTCCGAATCGCGCCACGAGTATGGCAGCAACTTCTCATTTACATGTAAAAAAAAAATTCTCATCATTTTTTTGTTTACTACATGAATTACACTTCATAAATAGCAAGACGACAAAGTTATTTTGTAGCAAATTAAACTATCTAGTAACGAACACAACGTGAAACGGAACCTGTGACAAAACTATGTAAAATTTTCAGTTTAGTACAGCGCCCTCTGGTTTGAACGTCAAAACTATCAACAGAACTGTCAACAGAAAAACTCCTATTCAGACTTTTAGTATGGAACTGGCGTTTATCAAATATAGCTTGTTGGGGATGGCCTTTACGGAGTTTATATATGTCCTGAAGTATAAGTATGAGAAGAATATGCGATAGGGCAGGACCATGTTGGAGACTACCCACTATTTTGAGTTTTGGTATACATTTTTTTGCTTTAATTTTTTGTAAAAAATAGATGATAAAAATATTATTTCTCTGAAAATATTGTTAATTTTATATTATTTTATATTGTAATCTTTTGGTGTATATTCTTTAATTTATTCTAAAATCTTATTGTTGGAAATTCTAATTTAACCATAGCTAAGTACAATAAAACAGCTGCATAATTTAGCCAAAACAATGAATGGAACTATTTAAATGTGTAAAAGTATTGAACGGAAAATTTCGTTCTAAGCGGAGGAGGTACTGGTGGCAGAAAAAAAGAAGAAAATAATTTTATATTGTTATCCTTGTACGATAAAAACTGACAGACTTTAAGGTATTGAGGTACTGTGTGTCTCGTCAAAAGGTTCAATCACCAAGGTAGACCTATAGATAGTGACATTTTTATAATGAGGAGAATTATTATAATTTAATAATTCTCGTCATTAGATTTTGCAAGTTTAAAAAAAATATATATTATTATAATTTTTTTAAACTTGCAAATTTTTATATAAATTTGCGGTAGCCCAGATTGAAGAGGCGTCGCCACTAGTAATGCGAAAGTCGCAAGTTCAAGTCCTGCCCGCGCTTAAAAAATTTTTTTTTATACCTAACACGGGAAGTTTTTTAAAATTTGGTATTCAATAACGAGCAACTCGGGCTTTTGTCTCATAACGGGTATAGAAGGCCGCGTCACAAAGAAAGTATTGGTGGCGGCGGCGGTGGCCGCGTTGATCGAAGGTGACTGATAACGAAAAAGAAAATGAAAGTGCTCTAATCAATGTAGGATAGTATTGTCACTTACTGACGTCATGATTCGTCATTGTTAGAAAATAATATCATCTCATTTTCTTTTTTTAAATCAGTTTTGTATTGTCCTATCTATTATTATTATGTATTTAAACCGGCTCAGGCGGGATAGCGAATTAAAAATAAAACTTTATCGAAGGAACATAGATCGATAAACGATTTGAGTTTTAATGGAAACTTTATGTCTTATTTCATGGTCCTTGGGGAAAGTTGTTACTTATCACCAGTTCATCTTCAGATTGCGCTATTGGTCACTAGTAATATTTCACCCCATATATTTGGTATGCTAGGATTTCGTGAATAATGTGTACATTCTATCAGCAAAACATCAAAATTGGTGCAACAACACGAAACACAATGTACTAGAAACAGAATGGCTAGTTGGAAAAATTCTCGTCAGCAATCACAAAGGAGAACTGAAGCGACAAGGCAGATTTGCCTGCATACATCATATACATCAGCCTAGAGCAGTCTCTCTAGTCTCTCGACTGCTAGACGTAGGCCTCCCCCAACCCAACGCCATAGGGCAGGATCTTCTGTTTTTGCCATCCAGTCGCTACTAACCGCCTTTATTAAGTCTTCGGTCCTTCTGGCCGGAGGTCGTCCAATGCTACGCTTGCCGCGTGTCCTCCACTCAAGATCCTTTTTACTCCACCCTCCGTTGGATCTACGACAGATGTGCTCAGCCCACTACGTTGGGCGTATCCCATTGATACGATAACAAGAAGAAGACTACCACTTCAGTTTGCTACACTTCCAGACTATGTCCGTTACTTTGGTATTTTAGCGGATAGTCTCATTCCGGATTTTATCCCTTATAGAGATACCGAGCATAGACGTTTCCATAGCTCTCTAAGTGACATGTAACCGGTGGGCCAGTTTTGCTGTTAGGTTCCACGTCTCGGCTTCATAGGTCATGACTAGCAGGACGCACAGATCGAACACCTTGGTCTTGAGGCATTGTGGCAAGGGTGATTCCCTTGAACACCTTCGCGTTTTCCTACTTTTAGTTTTAGTTTTTTGTATTAGTTTATGTTTATATTGTGTTTATTTTGTAAGCAATTAAGTGTTCATCTCGTATCATCTGTATAGATTTCACAATCCCCACATATTTTATTTTAAACTGTAATGGATCGCTGACTGTACATGGCAAATCAATGCAATAAACTTTTATTTTAACCATGTCATTTCTGTAACTAATGGACGGATTTGAATATTAATTTTGTCAGTGTATTGTTTAGCTAGTAAACCAACTGAACATATAGGTTTCAGGCTCATTCCAGCGAAAAATACGATTAAACGAATATTTCGATCACCAAAATCCCAACTAAACTATAAGAGTTACGGAATTAGCTACGTAGCAAAAGTTGTTCAGCAGCATGTACCGCTTCTGCTGGCAGAGAGACTCGAATATTTAAGCCGTGCTAACGAAGCTGGTGCCCTGCTATAAAACTGTAAATAAACTGTATCTGTACATTTGTAAGGAAACGACAGAAAAATCGACACCCCATACAAAATCATGATTAGCTGATTGCATTGAAAATGGGAAATTAAAAAAAACTGGTTCCTGAAATATTTTTTTACGGAAAGTTGTTTAGTTCATGGTCTTAATGCACTCTTTCAGTATTCGGAGAGCTGTCCCATATATCCTGTATAAAATGAAAGGGTAAAAAGCAATCGATACAGATACAAATCTGTGTGGGTAAGCCTGTTTGATTTTGATAAAATTTCACTAATCTTATACCTTGATGTTCGTTACCCTATACAAAGGCAAAGGTGACCGCGGTGACTGTAACTGTTATCGTGGTATGTCCCTTTATTTGTAAATTATTTGCTCGGTTAGTCTTATTAAGACTCCAGAAACTAGCTGATCGTGTATATCCCGAATCGCAATGTGGATTCCGCGCCCAGCGTTCGACAACAGATATGATCTTTACACTTCGCCAACTTCAGGAAAAGTGTAGAGAGCAGAGAACACCTCTGTTTGTGGCGTTCGTAGACCTTAACAAAGCCTTCGACACCGTTAGCAAAGAGGGCCTTATCACTGCACTTGTAAACATCGGGTGCCCGCCAAAACTTCTGAGCCTCGTTAAATCCTTCCATATGGACATAAAAGGATCTGTTGTTTTTAACGGCAATACATCCGAGCCGTTTGAAATGCGTAGAGGTGTTCGCCAAGGCTGCGTGTTGGCTCCTATCCTGTTTGGTATTTTCTTTACATTGCATTTACAATATCTCGCTTCTTAAGTCTAAGCGAAACCGCGATGACTTATTCGTCGATAGCCTTCTGTTTGCTGACAATGCAGCGTTCGTTGCTAATTCTCAAAGTAAGCTTCAAGTCCCATGCGTGTACTCTGTTCTCTATGACTGTTAATGCCAAAAAAACAGTAGTGCTAGCTCAAGGCGCAGATGCACCACACATCATGCTAGCCGGTGTTCCCTTGAGCATAGTCGATAAGTTTTGCTACCTGGGGTCGACTGTGTCAAATAATCTCACGCTCGATGCTGAGATCGATACGCGAATCGGCAAGGCGGCGACCATGTTCGGCAAGCTCAGTACTAGAGTATGGAACAATAAACACCTGACCACAAAAACCAAGATTATTGTTTATCAAACTTGCGTTTTATGCATACTTTTGTACGGAGCTGAAACCTGGACATCGTATGCAAAACAGGAACGTCGACTCAATACATTTCATATGCGCTGCGTAAGAAACATCTTGCATATAACCTGGCAGGACAGAGTCACAAATGAGCGAGTTCTAGAAATTGCGCAGCTGCCTAGTTTTACCGCCCTGCTTAAGCAGAGACGATTGCGGTGGCTAGGGCATGTGCACCGGATGGAACCTTCGCGTCTACCACGGCGTGTTCTACTTGGCGCTGTAGCAAACGCTAAAAGAGGGGTTGGAAGACCTATGCTGCGTTTCAAAGATTGCGCCAAGCGGGACATGGCTGCGTTTAAAATTGACCATCAAAGCTGGGATTGGATGTGTTTGATGGGCGTAAAACACACGATAATGCCTGATTTTCTGGTCTCGCTAACAAAAAGCAAAAACGTCATCTAAACATGCATGTGCCTGTCTCAAATTCCACCTTCACTTGTAGAGCGTGCGGAAAACTATGCCGCTCCCGTATCGGCTTATACAGCCATGAAAAGTCTTGCCTCAGACACTGATTAAATCGTCTGTCACAAACGTGTGAGGCCAATGATGATGATACCTTGATGATTCATATATCAGGTTTCTAGGTGATAAAGTTTATATTATTATTATTTATTTGCAGCCAGGCAGTTAATACAACTGCTGGTTGCCTGTATCCAGTTATCCATTTTTGGTTTACTAGATGGTTATAGATTTATCAAGTTTGTTTTTAAATCAGTTAGTGGATTGAGCATTTTTAATGTCTTCTGGCAATTTATTTCAAGCCTCCACCACCCTGTTGCTTAAAAAGTGCTTTCTTGGGTTGTTATTAGCTGTAATCTTGGAAAGTTTAAAATTGTGGCCCATTAACCGTGGGTTTTGAGTAAGTTCAAATATTTTCTCAAAATATATTTTGTCATAGTAGCCATTATCTCATCATTAGTTTCCCATTTTGGGAACTACCAGATTCAGGCCAATCCGTTTTTCCCAGAACAACTCGTAAGCCCAATGGTTGTTTGAACAACCACAAAAACTTCTCCGTGTGAGCTCCTGCTCCCAAAAAAACAGTCAGGTGAAGATTTCATGGCCGCGGGGCTAGAAAATTTAAGAGTCCAGAACTAAAAAAATGTGGCATTTAGTTAAAATGTTTCAATTAAGTCTCCACGTTATCTGCGTTTTTGTATAATAACATACAAATCTAAAACTCTACAACGCTGTAAGCCATCTGCGAAATTCCCGTCTCCCCCCATGTTATTTATCATATTTTTTGAGATTTTCCTGCTATTTTACTCTCATTTGTTTATAAAACAGCACTAAATAGATGTCGCTGCCATTCCGGGGCCATCTGGTCGGTATCAACGTTACGCTTCATAAACCGAGGCAATAGCTAAACATGCAAAATGACTGCTTCAAAGGAAGACGTAGTACTAAATAGTGATTTAAGTTGATGTTTTTTTGTGCAGTAGTGAATTTATTTTTCTTAACCTTTCCAGGAAGTAAGAAAAAGGGTATAATACGCCAAAAAAAGAACTTATAAAAATACTTTTCCTGTGGAACATACATCGAAATATTTATTTTTAAATTGAACTTATTACCAATTGCCGATATTTGTAAATTTGATGGGCTGTCCATTAAAAAAGCGTATGGGGAAAGTTGTTTAATTTCTTGTTATTATAGCCTTGTAAAACATATTGTAGGTACTGTCGTGTCGTTTTATCGCAGTAGTACCTCGTCTGCCTGCTTCGCAAAATCCTAGATCCTCATTCCACTACTTAAAAAACGTCTAAGTTATGTCTCGAAAGCGTGTCGGTTGGATAGTTTTGCCGTTTTGTATTCTGCCAACAGTTCAAAGTATAGAATATCACAGTGACAAATAAATACTTCCATAAATAAATAATAATAATATATATAATTTCTTAGTAGAAATAAGTTGTTCTGTTGTGTCGTTATTCTTTGTATGTGTGTCTCTTGTAATGTTTTTGTGTGCAATAAACGGTAAATAAAATAAATAAATATAATGTCCGTTGAGTGCTAGTTCAAATAGCTAAAACATAGACAAATATGTATTTTTCCTGTGGGCTAAAAAATAAGAGACAGATATTCGAATTATATATGTTATTGGGTCTGCATATTTTTTGTGCGTGTATAGTATACGTGTACGTTCATGACAACCTGACATAAGGAATTTTTGTAGGCTAGTGTGATCAGGTTTTATATAGGGTGAAATTTTATTAGTGACCAATACTGAAAACGGAAGTCTGTTAACTTAATACAAGTTTTAATAGTCCAATCAACTTACCCTAAATAAATAATTATTTCCGATTTTTTAGTTTTTGCAGCTTGATGTCGGTTTAAAACAGCATCAACCCATTTCTATCCCGTTGTTCTCGCAAAAGGCGACTAAGGGATCCGGGTTGCATTAAGGTATTATTGCATTTTTTTTTACCTAATTTACCTGCAACTGCAACCCATTTTCGGCGATGGGCTGAGAACCGATGTAACTATTTTCTGAATTACCCTCAAATGTTTGTAAGTATGGCGTAAATGTTCGTTTTACGACAATTCACGCTCTGCCTACCCGCAGTCGTGATATACAGGGTTATTTTTTATTCACCCCGGAAATTTTACAGGGCGATTCTACTCAAAATTCTGAACAACTTTTATTATGGGGTCACCTGCGAAATCGCAAAAAAAACAGCTGGTCCATACATTTTGTTCGAGTAGGTATGATTTTTTCTATGGACCAGCTGTTTTTTTTTCGTGATTTCGCAGGTGATCCCATAATAAAAGTTGTTCAAAATCATGACTAGAATCACCCTGTAAAATTTCCGGGGTGAATAAAAAATAACCCTGTATTATGTATTGTACTTATGTATGTTTCCGAATATATGTTCTACATGTTTTCCCCTCATTTGTTTACAAACGGCACTAAGTAGACCATCTGCTCGGTATCAGCGCCACGCTCGATAAACCGGGGCAATAGCGTCGAAACTTGCAAAACAACTGCTGGTGCGGGAGAAGTAGCACTATAGTGCGCGCTGTGAGGCTAAATAGCATGGAATTTAATATTCTTTATCTACACTCGTCGCATGATGTTCGAATTCCAAATTCAAAAACAGTTGTTTAAGGATCTGCTTTATGCATTTTGTCTATAAAAAATGCAGTTTCTTCTGAAACGCTGATACATAATGAAACAAAGTCGTATGTGCCAATTTAAATTGAATCTGTGCCAATACTTAAATTTGCCGCCATCTTCCACCACTACTGGCATCCATGCCGTGTTTTGTGTGGTTAGCTTTGTTTGTTTTTGTTAGGTTATTGTTATTTTCTTTTTTAAGTACTTTTCCCATATTTAATTTTTTTTGGATAGTTGTTTGACAGATTTGAAAGAGTGTGAAAATGGACTGAGAATGAATGGGTTACTTGTCAAATGTCTTCTCTATGCTGATGACCAAGTTATCCTTGCGTCGTCGGCTGAAGAGTTGCAGAAGATGGTAAACATTATGAATGAGGCTTTGAAAAAGAAAGGAATGAAAGTGAATGTATGTAAGACGAAATCAATGGTTTTTGAAAAAGAAGAAGGTATGACGGAGTGTAACATTATGATAGAAGAAGAGAGGGTGGAGCAAGTGAAAGAGTTTGTATATTTGGGATCGAAGTTTACATCAGATGGAAAGTGTGAAAGTGATATTGAAAGGAGGGTAAATGCCGGCAACATGGTGAATGGAGCGTTGCATACCTTTATGAACAGCCAGACAGTGTCTAATAAGGCACGTCTGGCTGTGCATAGAGGAGTGTTAGTTCCAACACTTATGTATGGGAGTGAAAGTTGGGTATGGCAGAAAAAGCATGAAAGTAGAATAAATGCGGTAGAAATGAGAGCGCTAAGAAGTATGATAGGAGTGAAATTGAGTGGAGTACCCCTGGTACCTTATGTGCTACAACCGACTGTAAGTTTGTTGCCGCTATAACAACACACAAAAACACACATATCACCCTTATAACCCCTTTCAGGTTAGGCAGAGCGTAAACGGCCGCATAAAACGGTAATTTATGCCACGTCTGACAAACGTTTGAGCATCATTCGAAAAATGTGTATCGCCATAGTGACAGTCCATCGCCTAAAATTGCAATACACACCCACGAGTCCCTTAGTCGCCTCTTACGACTCCCACAGGAAATAAATGGGGTGATGCTATTCTAAGCCAGCGTCACAACAAATACGAAAATTAGAAAATTGAAAAAGTTACATTTATAGAGGCTTCCATACAAAAACCGTGAATATTTTGTCGTTTTTATAGATGTTGGTTCAGAACCCTACGTCAAGTCCGATTTGCACTTGGCTGATTTTTCAATACATTAGCCCAATTAGTTCTCCAACTGGCAAAAAAATTATAACTTCATTCGAAATTTGAACGGAATATCGCTTTATTTCGGAGTTACGGCATATCCGGCGCGGAAATATTACACCTTACTCGTTTCGCTTTAATTAAACTTTCGATGGCTAACTCTACGTTCGGCGAACGTAGACGAGTAAGTTACTGGCAAAATGTATATTGCTACTACTGTGCTTACTTACTTTATCCCTTGCGGGGAAGGCTGAGGCTCTACCAGGCAACTTTTTAGTAAGTAATAGAAAAGTGCGTTTAGATAAGCGGGATAGTGCATGAAATATACTTACATAAACTACATAAATCAATATACACACTAATAGTACATACATAGCTATGTATAATATAATAAACTAATGAATAAACTTAAATGGACATATAAATTAACATGAATCCCGCTCGTTTTATCTGTTTTTATACCTACAAGGAATAACAATAAGGGCATAATAAGCCGAAAAGTGGTCAATATACTCATGAAACTAAACAAGTATCCCTATGAAACAATGGAGGTGGAAAAATTAAAAACATTGGTTCTTCCATATTACTATTACTATTGACCAGGGCCCGGATTCTCTTTTTTTTTACACTTGCATTGCCAGCGAGCCTCCACTACTGTCATTATAATGTCACTGTGGTTTTCTATACTTCAAACTGTTAACAGAATACGAAAAAACCCGTGACAGGCCATTGACACATATGAAACATTATTATTAGCAGACTTCGGGCCCAGCTCATCGGAAAAGATAATTTATTTTCTTTAATATTCCATGGGGAATTTGAAAACCTTTACCTCATTCCGTCTTCGTCTTCATTATTCCGTTTAATATTTTACGGCAATTGTTTTCTTCTTGTCAGCTACATACCATGACTCTTCATAGCAGAAAGCAGTCACAGTGGAAATTGGAGCAGCTTTCAATAACTGAGCTGATCAATTACGTCTGGCGTACTTCGGACATGTGTGCACATGTGTGTGTGTCAGACGCCTTGCACGAGCAAGTTTCGAGTCTCGACTTATTAAAAACTTTTTTTAAACAATTTAACGTACCTAAAGTACCTACTGCCGTTCCAATTAGTCGTATTTGACATCTGTCATCTACATACTAAAAGAGGTGTCAGCAAAGGAAAATAGACCCTCTGATATCCCTCTGATCACGAATCTGACAGGTGTCAAAAATTAATTATCGGAAAGGCGGTACTTTAGTCATGCAGGTGTTAAACATGATGATTTTTTGTTTATATCTATGGCGGTTCTCACATTTACCCTGATTAGCCGGATCCAGTTGTCAGAAATTACGAAATCACATAGAACCTGGTAAGTCGCCGCTTCAAAATTTGCTCAGAAGTGGAACACCGTTCGGTGACTATGAGATTCACAAATATTTAATATTTTTTTCTGAAAAAATAAACCATTTTCAGAATCTACTTTGTTTTTTTGTTTATTTGATCATCCATTAATTTATTATTAAGACCATTCGTAAAAATTTAAAACAGATTTCGTTTAAATAAAGAAGAAGGCTCAAAATTGCCCCACTTCCTATTACAATGTGACATATCCCAAAAAAAAGGAAAAAATGCATATAAAAATATGTCATACTCAAAAACTTATATTTTTCACGCCAACATGAAAAAAATTGCAATGAAAATTACTTCAGGGGCAACTGTAAAAAATACGTTTTTACGAGTATTTATGAATCGATAAAAAAAATATCATCATCATATTGTGTGGGACACCGACCCGACGACCCGATGAACCCTGGTGTCAGAGTTTTTCAACCGTCTAGTTTTTCAACTAGGCTCTGACATGGTTGATAACGAACGCTATCTAAGTATTTATAGACAGCGACTGGGACCGACGGCTTAACGTGCCCTCCGAAGCACGGAATCATCGTACTTTCGGACAATCAGGAGATTCAGACCAGAAACAAAACACACACAGTATCACTCTCAACGCAAGCGGTCTCGGGATTCGTCTTCCGATGACGTTATGAGTATTGTGTGATCTATTGTTCCAAACGCCCAATGAGAGTAGTCAACAAAATCTTAGCTCGCTGCGGCTGTCGCCTCGCTGAGTCAGTGACTTGCGACCACAGACGATACAACTTGTCCGAAATGAAAGGTAAATAACGTTAACCAAACGAAATACTTACAAACACGGAAAAAAGACCCGATTCGTTACAGTTGTTTCATCTCACGAGCCGGGTTAGCCAAACTGGGATGTGCACGGACCTCTCTCTCCCCCTCTCTCTCTCTCTCTCTCTCTCTCAATCGAGGATCGAGATACAACTCATTATTCACTTGCATTTTTATCTCCTGTAATAATGTAAGTGAATCAACCTATGTCGATCACTGCTGACAATCACTTTGGGTATGGTCCCCAGTCTGGTTAGGACATTGCAGGCCTGAATCACCTGATTGTCCGAAAGTACGATGATTCCGTGCTTCGGAGGGCACGTTAAGCCGTCGGTCCCAGTCGCTGTATATAAATACTTAGATAGCGTTCGTTATCAACCATGTCAGAGCCTAGTTGAAAAACTAGACGGTTGAAAAACTCTGACACCAGGGTTCATCGGGTCGTCGGGTCGGTGTCCCACACAATATGATGATGATATATTTTTTTAATCGATTCATAAGTACTCGTAAAAACGTATTTTTACAGTTGCCCCTGAAGTTATTTACATTGCAATTTTTTTTAATGTTGGTGTGAAAAATATAAGTTTTTGAGTATGACATATTTTTATATGCATTTTTTCCTTTTTTTTGAGATACGTCACATTGTTATAGGACGTGGGGTAATTTTGTATGAAAAGTGCGCCGTCTTCTTTGACACTGAACGTTGACTGTCGTACTAGAATTTATAGTTTTTAATGTCAAAGGTTATATTTATCTTGAAGGAGTATTGATAGAGATTCGGTCAAACACACACATACACACATATTCTTTATTGCATAAAAAGCATACGAAAAATGTACAAACAGTGTGAGCAAAGGCGAGCTTATCTCTAAGAAGAGATCTCTTCCAGCCGACCCGTCGCAAGTGCGAGAATTAATATTTCTGTGGGGACAAAACAATGCAACAATTAAAACGAATTTTAACTTTACGACAGTACTTTACATAAATATTATAAACATTATCTAAATGTATGTATATATATATGATAGATAAGACATACCTATACATACGCGTATACATAAATACTTATATATCAATGTAGTTCAGATATGAAGTGCTTTTTAACTATTTTTTTTCTTTTTTTTATGACTTCCAGCAAAGATTTACAAACCGAATTCGCGATTTAATACGCCTTCAGCCTGTGATGGTACGGCCACATTTCAGGTATGACCACACCCCAGGTATGTCCACAAGCAATCGATATAGAATGACATGACCCACCAGAACCAATTACGTGGCAGCCAATCCGCGCGTTTATTCGCTGTAACGGTTACGTGTGAAATAAAACCTCTGTACGCTAGACGGTAATGGTGGTAAGATAGTTACACCGAAGTGCAACTAAAGGTTTGCAGGAAAATATTTTTATACATAAAATTTATAATTTTTTAGAGTTGTAATACAAAATTTATTTAAGAAAATATACGGTCTTATTATAAAAACGTCAGACGTGGTTTCAGTTTTTTGACAGATTCAAATTGTATAGAAAAAAAGTTTAATACTTTTTGTAATAGCACGGATGAAGTTTTTAAGCCCACGAAAGGACGGCAACACTGATCGCCGGCGAGTCAAACAACGAAATTATCACTTTCCGTGTGAAAACGTAACCCAATGATATTCACACCTGGAATAATTAAGTGTGTGTGAAATTAAAATTATATTTGCCGAGCAGTAATGGCAGGCTGATGTCAAAGTCGCTAAAGTGTGAATAATAAAATTACGACAGTTGCCACAAAAAAGTAATTTTACCTAATTGTAGTTCATTTGTTAAATTATTATTGTATTAAAACATCGTGTTGAGTTTAAAATTTTCAAGAACTTGCAAAATTACGCCGCAGGCAGGATTTGAACCTGCGACATTTTGGTATCGGTACTACCGACGACGCCTATCGACTGGTCTAGCGCCGATCACATACCTTTGGTGAAATTATGCAAATGTATCTTAATGCCAATAACGCGTGGCATGGCTACTTCTACCGGGATAGTTTGAATCTTATTCCCAGCGACAAATTTATTATTTACCCAAAGCGATGAAAGCCTGCGATGAATGATGTGTGTACTAAATTTTGGAATTTCTCGAAAAAGATGAAGATTGTATGTTACGCGTCGGTGTAACAGTCGGCCATGTCTCATAAGCTCGTGTAGTGTTTGTTCCGCTCAAGTGTCGTCCTTGCAACAGTTTCTGTTACCAAGGGAAAACACTGTGTAACAAGTTGCCGTTATTGAATGGGGACTAAAAATTGGTTCAGGATAAGAAATAAAATTTACAATTTGTCTACAAAAGCCAATGTATTGTTATTTACCTAATAATTATTGTTACCTTTACTTCAAATATTGGACGAGATTTTCAATGCCTATATAAAGACCAAGGTATATAACTTATGTGTTCTGCCTTTTCTCACCTATAGTTTTGAAACATTGCTCATTAAGTAAAACATGGATAAGAACTAACGTTCAATGCAATTTATATACGCGTACATACAAACATACACGAGCCTATTGCAGTCTACTGCTGGACGTAGGCCTCCCCCACGGGTAGACTTTAAAGGCATCCCTCTTTTGCGCCTTCCAATCGCTACCAGTCGCCTTTTTAAAGTCATCAGTCCATTGTGCAGGAGGTCGTCCAACGCTACGCTTGCCGAGGCGTGGTTTCCACTCGAAAACCCGCTTGCTTCACCGTCGGTTCTACGACAGATGTGCCCAACCCCTGCCACTTGAGTTTGCTACATTTCCAGACTATATCCGATACTTTGGTCTGTTTGCGGGTAGTCTCATTCCGGATTTTATCCGTTATAGAGATCACGTACCAAACGTTGAAATTCGACAGTCAAAGATGTAGGAAATCGAGTAACAAAGCTAAAAAGGAATAGCAGAACACTTGGTGAGACATAGTGACGATCGGTGGAAAAAATCAGTCACAGATTGATGGTCAAGACCAGCGAAAATATCCTTGGACAGACCACCTGCTAGATAGTCTAGATAGAGTATATCGTCAAGCTAACTGAACCTCAGTACACAGGCGCTGTGGAAAGGCAGCCTATACCCTGCAGTGGGAGGATGTGGGCTTAAGATGATGATAACTAATAATTACACGTGAACAACACGCGTAAAGCCCGCGTGGAGCAGACGCACGTCTGATCAAGCCTCTTTTTAACTTTTTACTTTAGATTGGGCTGGATCTCGGGTCCTGAATGCACACTAGCATTCAAAAACATCGCAATTTTACGGCAATAAGAGAGACGAAGTTATAGAAATTGTATAAACTTTCCTTTGGCGGCCTTACCAGCCAGAAGATGACAAAAGTACAATCTGTACTTTGGTGTCATTAATAAATTTATTTTCTACAAACATTCCTCAACATACCTAGTTTTTGAATCTTACAGAGCATAAGCATTCGAGTCCAGACGACTTAATAGAAATGCGTACAACCATTACAATAATAGAGTATTTCCTCGGAGAATAGCGTTAGTAGGACCGCTGTGGATTTTTTCGACCCGCGAATTTATCCTTGCCTCGCCAAGTCGACCCTGCGATTTTTCAGAGACTCTTAGGGCGCGATCTAGATAGCATTATCGAAACGTTGATACATGCGGGTAAGTCGAAACGCACTCTGTCACTAGGGTTTAGAAAATGGTTACAACGAGTTTATGGAGAATATCTTCATCATACAGTAGATGGGTTTAAGTCTATCATTTAGACGGTCACGACACGTTATCACAAGTCATCTTGATGCCTATCAAGATACACTTGCAAAAGTCGCAGGCAAGGGACGAGCCGCGGTAGCCCAGATAGAAGAGGCGTCGCCACCAGTGATTGCGAAAGTAACAGGTTCAAATCCTGCCCGCGGTAGAATATTATGCAAGTCTTCAAAATTAATGTTATCACTTTGTGATTCTGTTGCCAATCTGTTTAGGATATTGCAACCACCACCTGACCTAACCACCTGAATGTCCGTAAGAAAGATGGTTCCGTGCTTCGGAGTTCATGTCTATGATTACTAAGACGGCGGTCGTTACACAACCATGTAAGAGGCCTACTTGTTGTAGTAAGCGGTAGAACTCTGACACCAGGGATTATCGGGTCATTTGACGACTCGGTGTTCCACACAATAGAAGAAGATTTCGTATCATTGAACCTATTTGTACTTAATTGAGTTTATTAATTAAGAATTATCTTATCTCTCGTAGAACAGTCAGCGCACATTAAACCATTGCCGTCTATACCTTTTTTCTGTGTCCTGGGTGAAAATTGGTTCAACTATTTAACACAATACAATAGCGGCTGGATGGCGAAAACAAGAGTTCGTGCCCTATGGCGTACCCTGAGGGAGGCCTAGCAGTCCTATTGCAGTCCAGCAGTGTACTGCAATAGGGCGATGTATGTATGATGTATACAAAACAATAAGTGTATTGATAATAATAGCATTACAGGTCATTTGATTACATAAAAAATCGTATCTCAAGTAAATTATATCAGCGAACTAATGTGTTACAAATTTTTTTTTAATTATAGGAGCTCGAACGAATTATTAATTTAAATTGTCAATCTGATTTTCATGGAGCCATTTTTAAGTTTATTTTTTTTATTATTTGAGTAGAAGCTAATCCTTGACTTATTCAGGTAAGTTTAACCCTAGGTTGGTCGCGTGTGATCTTTTAAACCTTCGATTAGAAAAACGCAACTTTTTCTTTTATTCAAGTTTGTAAATAGCTTGAAACTTCGTATACCTTTTTGAAAAGTATGTAGGTTAATTTGTTCTTATGATTCAATAATAACCATGCATACGGTTGCGAGGTATAACAGTCATTTTGTTACAAAGACTTTTACAAACTTTTCTTATGTTCTCATCTCATACTTTTCCATACATATTTTTACAGTCTTTTTGGTAGTCCAATTAGTGAAAATGTGGAAACGAAAATTTAAAAATAGCTATTATAGTTGGTTTATAAGAAAACTGATATTTTCTTTTCAATTTAGGTTATATAATACGTTAATTATTTATTGTATTTTGTCGTTTATTGGAAAATGGTGTTCAGCTCGTTTTTGATATTGGAAAATAACAAACAATTTATTAATACATACTTACCAAAAAATGACACCTAAACATAGAGTCTGCAAAGACCTCACGCAACTGAGTACGTTTTTTTCAATGCATCATAACATAACATTGAAGATATGCTATAATTTCGTATCAAAAATTCATTATGTTTAACCATAATCAAATCACGCAAAACGTAAAAACACATTTTTTTACAAATTTTGTCCTAAAATTACTGTCGTTCATAAGAATATAACGCAAGCTGAAGACTAAGGCGTCGACATAATCCTGTTTATTCTTCAATTCTCTGAGGAACGTGAGCGCCTGCTGGCGATTCACAACACCATAGATTAAATAGACGCAGAAGATAGTACAGTCATGTACAGTCAAGATTAGACTCGGTTAGACAGTTTGGACATTGGAGCGTACTTATGCCGCGCACATAAGACAAACATTGGCAGGTTAAGTGTCTAATCGCATGTGGGCTTGACTGAACAACAAAAAACAGCCTAACTATGTCATGACCTCTGTGGACACTGGTGGCTTGCTATCAGCCACAGACAAACATGACAAACTGACTCGCGATAGAATATTGTTAAATTATAAAACGATTGCAAAAAGAAGACGGTGTTTTTAAAATTTACCAGGTCTAGAGGGCGAAAACCAGTTGGTACAGTAGTTGGATACCATGTCTAAGGGAACAAGGTTTGACTGGATAGATTAAAAAGCTGTTTAAATGAAAATTATTCAGAAAATTCTGCTTGTATGTTTCAGATATTCCACGTTTTTTTCTGTAGCATCAGTATGGCATCTGTTAAGAACTTTGTTTCTTCTTGTGGAGCGAAAAGATATAATTAATAATTTGCCAAATCAGTACATAACGATAATATACTTGAGCTTAGTGATGAATTACGAAGAACACAAAATAAGACAGCTAATAAATAGTCCAGAAATTATTTTCTTCATGTTTTGCCTAACTTTGCTGGCCTGGCATGACTAGCAGTCCGCAGTCGATATTTTTCGATTTCTTAATATGTCTACAGAGGTGGTTGTTCTGTGACCTTATTTAATCTTGGCCCACTCCAGGCCCGTATTCATTTAGTATTCAGGCCCATTACTTTAATCCGGCGTTGGGTCGTGGCGGCCGCGGCATCACAATTGCGCTGTCTCGCTTAGGTGACGAACAAACTTCTGTTTTTATTTCATTTTGGCAACTTTTTTACTCTGGTGCCCAAAAAGGATGTTGTACTACGTGGTAGGAACACGCAAAAAGGTAATAGCAAAGATGGAGTGACAAAGTTCAATCCCGGAGGTGCACCAAAACTTGTCAATCGTCTTATGCTAGAACTCTTCTTTAGTTGTAAACATGCTATCGGAAGCGTCCATCAGCCGCGTCTGAGGATAGTGTGCACGGAGTGTCCGCGGACGAAATGTTTTGTCTGTGCCATCTTTGAAATGTCCGGTAAGCTATGGCTAGATTGCTCTTGGACATCCGAAGGTTCAAGATCACGTCCGCGACGTATGATTATGACAGATAGTTTGCACAGCTTCATATAAAATGGACTGCTCAAATTGAAATAAGCCCCGTTTATTAGGCGTGGCTGACAGACGCGTCAGATAGTATGTTTCCAACTTTATTGGTGTAAGACTTGCAATACAATAGAGGCCCATTATACTGTATCTACTAATTACCAGTTAAAGTAAATAACTGATCTGAACGTGTATAATCCTAATTATTAATAAATACTTATACGATACGACATAATACAATATCTCTTTCATGAAACACTCAGTCTACTTGAGGAAAAAATGTTGTTGAAAATTGTGATTTAATTTGGGATTTAGACGCGAGCGTGAGATGGGTATAAAAAGATTTTTTCTGCAAATTAGGTAAAACAGCAATCAACTTTGTTATAATATATAAACTTTTGACACACCTGCGGGGAATATCGCTGTATTTTATACTATTGTATGAATATCTAGGTTAATTTATCTCAAAGATAGACATGAATGTAATATGTACGGGGAAGAAATAATAACTTGATGGAAAAACCTCAAATTAGATTCCAATATTTGTCAAGTTATCAACCCCCAAAATACCTTAAAAACAACACCAAAAATTCTTCTAATTTTGCGTCTTTTTTAGCTGAAAACATTTCCTATTTACCAACATTTTTATAATTTGTTTTCTTTTGTACTCTTAAGGTATTTCCAATACAATTAAGATTCTAAATTGGATCAGAATTTTTATACCATTTATTAACGAAGTTATTTAACGACGATATGAGTAATTATATACAGGTGTTCGGAAAAGAACTGCGTCCCTTGCAAGGCATGAACCAGCCCATAAAACTGAAAAACTTTCCTCAAGGAATATAGACCAATATTATGAAAAAAAATTAGACCTCACATACTATCAGACTTGGTCCGCTGCTACATATTGTATGTGAGGTCATTTTTTTTTCATATTTGGACCTATGTTTCTTGGGGAAAGTTTTTCAGTTTCATGGGCTGGTACATTCCTTGATAGAAACACAGTACTTTTTCTTTCAGCCTGTATACGAGTTAGTTCGAAAAATAAGTCTAGGTGATTTACTTTTCTTGAATAAAAGTAATAACTTATTTGTTATCTGTCTCTCCTAAAGTATTTTTTTTTATGGATTCCTTAAAATCCGACATTCTTTATTTTACCTGTATGTTAGCCGCTAACTAAAGTCTGATGCATGTGTGTGTGTTAGCCGAGTATCCTAAATGTTCTACTGAAAAGTACTTATAGGTACTTAAACGAAAAAATAATGATTCCGTGCCACCTGAAAATGCTTGCCTTAATGTTCTTGGGACGCAAATTGGTCTCCAGGGATCTAATACAACCCTTTTATAATAATACAACAAAACCCAACCGAAGGTTGTTTTCGTTATCATGACAAAATTTTACACTACCTTTTTCTTTATTAGCTTTAAGGTGTTTTAACGCTGAGTGGGTTAAATAAAGTTTGAAATATAACCCGAAGTTCGTACTTTGTTTAGCTAAGCGTTTTTCTGAAAATGCTAATGTAAATGATATTAGAAAAAACTTTCTACCGCAGCAGGATTTGAACGTGTGACTTTAAATATCAGTACTAACGACGCCTCTTTCATGTGGGCTACCACGGCTCAATCGTTGCCTACGAAATTAGGCCAATAACGCGTGGCATGGCAATACATTTTGCAATTTTTTTATATCTGTCCAACACGAGAACTGGTTTCAAATTTTGTTATTAAATTACCATAATGTACTCAATTTGGAAAATAAATAATTTTAACTTAACATTAATTTGCGTTGTCACTTTCCGTCAAATATATTTAGAAAAAGATAGGAGATATCGGAGTCATCCGTACTATATAATATAATATTATAAATCTTAGAATTTGTGTGTGTGTGTATGTTTGTTACCTCTTCACGCTCAGACGGCTTGACCGATTTGGATGAAATTTGGAACACAGGTAGAGTTTAACCTGAAATAACACATAGGCCATGGGAAAAAAGAGTGGCAGTGGATGAAACCGCTGGGCGAAAATCTAGTAATTTATAATTTGAAGCAAAATACCCATCATCTGTCAAAATAGGTCTACGATAAAAAAGATGGCGACTAAATTTACTAGAAATGGCAAAAAACCCATTGGCATTTTGAAATATGGCAGGACTTAGAAAACTCCTATCCTTTTCTCAACCTATTTGACGGAAAGTGACGGCGCAAATGTTAGGTAAGTTGAGAGAAATTTTTAACGAATTAAGGCCAATATCTACGTTGATCTAGTCTTGTTGTACCGATTCCAAATAAATGAAGATTATGATAAGGTCACACCCAGATGGCTAGACATACAGGGTTATTTTTTATTCACCCGGGAAATTTTACAGGGCGATTCTACACATGATTCTGAACCACTTTTATTATGGGGTCACCTGCGAAATCGCGAAAAAAATAACAGCTGTTCCATAGAAAAATTCATACCTACTCGAACAAAATGTATGGAACAGGCTGGATTTATTTTCGCGATTTCGCAGGTGACCCCATAATAAAAGTTGTTCAGAATCATGAGTAAACACCCTGTAAAATTTCCGGGGTGAATAAAAAATAACCCTGTTTACCTTATACAGGGTGTAAGGGACGGTGTACCGAAAACTTTGCAGGCATGATCAGACCATGAAACTGAACAACTTTTACTATGGAGCCTATGTTGGGAAACGAAATTTTTTTTTCGAGTTTCCATAGAAAGTCAGTCAGCTGATCGGGAATTTTGTATGGGAGGTCGAAAAATTTTTCTCGTTTACCAACATAGCTTCCATAGAAAAAGTTGTTCAGTTTCATGGTCTGATTATGCCTGCAAAGTTTTCGGTACACCGTCCCTTACACCCCGTAGATCTGTTCCCGGTTAAAAGTGGCCTATGTGTTTTTCCGGGTTTTACTCTATCGGTGTTTAAAATTTCATCCAAATCGGTCAAGCCGTTTGAGCGTGAAGCGGTTACAAACATGCATACACACTCACACACACACTCAGATTCATAATATTAGTACGGATAAACAGGTACACACATAACGCTTTTACTCTTTGTATGGTAGGCAGAGCATTAACAACCATTAAGTAGTAACATCTCTAAATATATTTAATAAAGATTTTTCGTGAAGGTTGTCATACTCGTATGAACATTCGCGCTTGGACGAAAATTGTTCAGTTTCGAAACAGAAACATTGTCCTCCTGGATTCTTCTTCTTGTCTTTACAGCTTGTATAATTTACTTTCCCACTTTATTTTTACATATAAAATACGGCGTTTGAAAACACTTTTCGCCGGCCACCGTCCGTCCCGTTCGTGAGTTTCATCAAGTCACATATTGCTTTCCATAAATTTCGCAGGCGTGTGTGTAGGGGAGCATAGTTTTGGAGGTTTAATATAATAAGTAAAAATGATTTTTTAAGTAAAGAAAATAAGAATTACAGTGGGATTTTTGACTTGTGAGGTGAAGGGGTTAAATTTTATCGCCCAATATGATGTTATATGCCATGTGATACCGGCTTCAAATAGTATCACCCCATTTCTTTTCCGTCGGAAGAGGCGACTTAGGGACTCAAACGTTTCGCGTGCATAACCATTTTAGGCGGCTGTTATAGAGATACCTACATAATTTTTCTGAAACGGCCCTAAAATATTTGTCACTCGTGGCAATAGCGACCGTATGTGTATGAACCTATGTAAGTATATCGTTAAACTAATAAGTGTCTGAGACTGCTAAAAACTGTCTGAAAGTCATGCATAAATCATGAAAATGATTTTGGTTCCATTTTAGAAAAACACGATTGAAATGATAGCGTGTAGGTTGCCTACAAACAGACTGGCCCGATAGCGTAGCGGATAGAACTTCTGCTTGCTACGCTGAAAGTGGAGGGTTCGATCCTTACAACATATTTGTATACGGATAAGCGGACAACACAAAGTGATCCTTTATGTGATCCGTTTTTCCGTTGTGAGGAGATACAAGATTCGTTTATTGACAGATTGTGGAACCCTCGGCAAGCGTAGCGTTGGACAACCTCCGGCCAGGTGGACCGATGACTTAAAGAAGGCGGCTGGTAGCGACTAGATCGCGAAAACGGGAGATCGTGCCCTATGGCGTACTCTGGGGGAGGCTTACGTCCAGCAGTGGACTGCTATAGGCCGATTTATGTATGTATGTATGGAACAGTAAAAAAATAATATGAGGATTAACATCAGCTATCTAATTCGTATAGTACTATTTCCATCCAGGTTTGTTTAGTGTGGGGCTAGATGGCACTGTGTGAGTTTTCCAGGATGTTCATTATTTACCTACTTATTTAGACCAGATTCAGCGTTGGCAATTATAAGTATGACAAGAAAAATCCACCTAAAATTAGGTGCACGTGTACATAATGGTTCCCTTAAATTTCCATAAAAAAATAGTCGTAATATTGAATGGCATATTGTTATTTCAACTAATGATACTTACGCACGTGTAAGCATAACACTTTAAGCATAATTTATTAACGCATAACACATATTACCATAATCATTTTTAAGCATAAAATACAATACCATAAATTTAATAAAGCATAACAATATCAAGACGTAGACATATACTTTATTGGTAACGGTCATTACAAGTCGATTCAATGCATTGTAATCATCACTATAAATTATAATCTTCTTCTTCGGGTGCCATCTCCCTACCGGAGGTTGGCGATCATCATAGCAATTTTCACTTTGTCTACAGCCGCTCGAAACAACGACCTGGTACTCATTCCGTACCACTCTCTTAGGTTTTTGAGCCAAGATATTTTACGTCTGCCTGGTAGTCGGCGGCCTTGAATTTTTCCCTGGATAATAAGTTGCAGGAGTTTATACTTTTCATTCCGCATTATGTGACCAAAGTATTCCATATAAATAATAATGTTTAATTTAAATAAATTACAATAAAAAATAAATGCATTTGCAGACACATTAATCCTAAGTAAGTACCTGTAGGTTTATAATTATCATTCTTATTATTTCAAGTCATAATTCTTATGGAACAATATCAGAGTACCATTCCCTGATTCGGTTCTAGCACCTCACCGGCCGCAGCTCCCAACAGCCACAACAATCCACTGCTGCAGCAGTTGGCTGGACATGGGCCTCCCCTTTTTGGGAGTATTTGTAATGCTCACCACGTTTGGCAGGCGGATTGGCGAGCACAGTTCAAAGTGTCATAAATGTTCATATGATGAAAACACTACTGTTTATGCCCCGGATTCATCCCTAAGTTACATTTTACGACACCCACGGGTAGAAACGAGGTGATACAATTCGAAGCCGGCATCAAACCTCTTTTCTATTCACTACCTGCGTCTGTGTTTCCGAACGCATACAACCCTAATCTCTGCAAAGTAAGAGTGAACAGGCTTCTTCTGGGTGAGCTCGCTCCATTTTAGACTCTGTCTCTGTCCTATGACCTAGACTAGAGTCAAGAGCAAACCCATCCTTAATAAAAAATAAATTTTCAACATAATAGGCGGTTCACTGACTTGTCGTCCGTCCTTCCGTTTTTTTAACACAACGTATACGCGCCTGTCAGACGAAATGAATTGCGAATTCCGATATTATTCCCATACAAATACGGCTACGGTGGAGTTACGCTGCGTAACAGAGGCGTCTGTCAAGTCGTTTGACACACGTTGTGTTAAAAAACGTGAGCGAACCACCTAAGAGTATTTTTCAAAATATTTTGTTTATCCGGGAATATCCTAAGAATCTTCAAAGTGTGTCCACCAGCAAAACACGTTTGAGAAGGTATTCTCTCGGTGACGAGTCTCATATATATCACTAGGGTGCGCCCAATTTCTTGACCGAAAAATTTATAACGGTCCTGCGTCCTGATTTATCGGTGAGGACATTCTTGGGCTCGAACGAGATGCCATCAAGTATCAACTAGTGTTGAAAGGAGTACTATCGAGTTTAGAAAAACGTGTAAGCTAAACAATTCGAATATCTTTTTCATGACCGATTCGATCCAGTAAACTTTGTTTTTCGAGCTACAAACCAAGAATCAAGTGAAAAAAACAAACTATTTATTTCAGGCGAAAAGAATTATTATGACATTTCATTAACTCAATCTTGTTAAGATTTTGTGTGGTTGTAAGGCCAGCTTTGCAGCGATTTGCTGCAGATCAGTTAGGCATGACATTTTAGGCTGGGTTTATGTATATATATTTATATATATATATTTTTTAATGCTACTATATTACATAAGGTCTTTTGTACTTCATGCACATTCCAGCCCTATTGTTCCATGCCAGAATACATTATCTCCTAATATACATAATAAAATAAGAAAAAAAGGTATTAATTAATTAGGGTAAAACAGCCTGCGTCGGGCGGTTTCGTTCGAAAATTGTTTGTTTTTTACATTAAAGCTGAGTAAGAACCATTTCATTAGTAGTTACATAAGTTTGTCTTCATTATAACTCGTTTTCTTTCATATTTAATCTAAATTAAGGGCTTATTATGAACTATTATTAGTGAATAAATAAATGCCTATGTTTATTTTTGTATGTGCTCGATAATATCTTAAACGTCGAATGCGGTTTTCCGACTCGTCGTCCGTCGCTATGTATTTTTAACGCACCGTAACGCATGCGTCTGTCAGACAAAAGGATATCGCGAATTTCGATCGTATTCCCATACACAGCATCGGTGCGTTACGGTGCGTAACGGATGCGTCTGTCAAGTCGTTTGACGACAAATAGGAGCATAAGAATTATTTATTTACAAGAATACAGTATATAAAAAGGTTTTAAAACTAAAATGTCCTAATGTATTCAGCCTGCAAGCAGGCATGCAAATCTTCAAAGTTATAATTACTTATTAATACAATCAATATCAAAGTAAAAATTTCAGATTATTATTTTTAATCTTTTTATGATAATTAGAACCGCCATAAAACGATAATTGTGAAATTTAGAAAACGTATTTCATTTCCGTATATATGTACTATCATTTAGCTAATAATTAAATAGTAACAGTTACAACACAGTTGCAACCACTGTTATAGTAGATAGGCACTTTGCAAAAAGTTTAATCATTTCAGTATGACAAACTAAAGCCAACTCATATTCACAAACCAATAACTCAAGGATCACTTGACTGACTCCTTTCACCCGGTGGTACCGTATATCACAATAAAATCGCCTCAATTCTCACATATTATAACTTCCTCGGGAAATCGATTGTTATTTATACCGCTTTTCTTTCATATGAGCAAAAGAAAAGTGACAGAAAAACAGCAACTCCTATATTTTTCCTATAATAGACGTTTGATATTTGTAAAACCAAAGTCCATGATCTCCAATTTTGTCACTATCAGCAACACAGTTTCAATGTTTTCTTAATGGCTCATTTGACAAAATCTGGAGTGTAGGTTGCTGATACTTAGTTAACGTTTTGCACACACCTATTTTCAATCTGCTCAAACTCTATTATAAAAAATACGTATCAGTTTAGCCTGATATACGGCCCTGGTTATTGTCTAACATTACTTAGACAGGGGACTTCGTTACACTACCATGTCAGAGGTATAGGTAATATTAGTAGTAAGCCTCGTTTGTCGACTCGGTGTCACACAAGAAAAAAACAAAAAAGAAACTGACAGAAAACAGGTAAGACACTGCCCTCAATTCGGGATATAGATTCTTCTTACTTGCCTTAAATTAGTGCTGTCACTTTCTGCCAAATAGGTTTAGAAAAGGATAGGAGATATTTTAGTCGTTTGTCTTATAATTTCATGCGAAATACGTGTTATCTGTCAAAATAAGGCGACGATCAAAACAATGGCGACTTAATTGACTAGTAAAGGCGAAAAAACCATTGAAAAATGACACGACTTGAATATCTCCTATCCTTTTTTAAACCTTTTTGACAGAAAGTGACAGCACTAATTTAAGGTAAGTAAGGAGAATTTATATCTCGAATTAAGGGCAATGTGCTACCAGAATCGAGTTCAATAACTACCGTCAATAGAATCTCACTCAGCTATAGAGTGGAATCCATCAGGTTTCGACCTTCTCAGACCTCCTTGAAGATTCGCGTAATAAATGACGTTTGCTAACACATGGAGTTATCCCCCTGTGATCATTTGTTTGAGGGTGATACACACTGTCGTATAGTTCAGCGGACGAATTAGAAACCACTTTTTGAATTAGAAAACACTAAATATTATACAACAAAAGCAAGAATAATTTAAAAAATTACTTTTTTGCAGTGTTCTTCGTCAAATACAAATTAATAGTAATTTATGTTTTGAAATGTTACAGAGTCGTATGATATTAAATTTTATTACTTGAGATAACGACTTTTACTAATTCTACTCCTAATCACAGCCACTGTTGGTGCTGCCATGGCGGCATTGTTTGCGGAACATGGTCTAGAAGCTATCTACATAAGCATCCGCAAACATACCTTACGCACTACAGGAGCGTGGCATGTCTATCAATAGTGCTCTGAATAAATAAATAAATATTTTAGACATTTCACACAGCGCCAACTAGCCCCAACCAAGCAAAGCTGTAAGTACTATGGGAACTAGATAGCTGATATAATACATTTTTTTATTTTTTATTCATACATTACAAGAAAAAACCCAGACTCAACACAAATATTTGAAAATAACTTACAAGTACTTGAGCTGTGTGGGAATTGAACCCATGAGCCACGGCGTAGCCATCTGGCCATTCAAATCAATGAATCAGTGAATGTGTTGTAATATTAAAGCCCACAAGTTGCAGGTAAATATATATGGTGAAATTTTACTAGTGATCGATAACGCAAACCCAAGACAAGCTGGTGATAAGAAACAACTTTCCTTGAAGAACAAAGGCCCTAAAAAAAAACCTGAACTTCTGTACTAAATTGCCGATCAACTGATTTGGGTTACTATGAAAGCTCAACATATTTTCGTCATATTTCAACCTATGTTCCTGGGTGAAAGGTATTCCTTATCACCAGCCCGTTTTTCCAGATTTTGCCATCGATCACCAGTATAATTTCACCCTAATGAATTGCAAGTGCAATATGCTCTAAACATACACGCACATACACATAATATATGCTGCCCTAGTTTTTTGTGAACGGTTGTAATGAACAAACAATTACGCTACGTCTGACAAACATTTGAGGATTGATGTGTCTTTCAACAAACATACATACAAACATACATTTATTACGCCTATTATCCCTTGCAGGGTAGGCAGAGCGTAAACGGCCGCAAAAGAGAGGGTCATTCGGAAAATCGTGTATCGCAATAGACAGCCCATCGCCTAAAATTGCAATACACACCATCCAGTACCTAAGTTGCCTCTTACGACTCCCACGGAAAAGAAATGGGGGTGATGCTATTCTAAGCCGGCATTATTCTTTTTACATCATGAACTATATATACAGTCTTGTCCGTATTCTAAGATAAGAGTTATACTAGCGAAAAAATGAAGTGGCTTTACATGGCGGTGATTCCAGTGGTCCTGGTAAACGAGAAATCTAATAATGATATAAATAACTGAAAAAAGGATGCGATAAATGAAAGGAAACAGAAACTAGGAAAGTTCAAAAAATCATAAATCATTAATACAGATGGATAAATAATAGCGATATTTGCCATTCTCCATGTCCGTGTGTATATCTGTTATCTGGCCTGCGCCGCCCGAGTGAGCACTCGAGATGACGTCATAATCTCCCGCATCACGCAGCCGCTTAGCCGCGCGGCTTTGCGGATATCGCGCGACATTAGCAACCTGACTGTCACTCGTTTGGTTCATTACGGAAATTGCCCGCCATACTGGTTGCGTTTCTGTTGTGATTGATGACACCTGCGGGTTTCGGTTCGGAATTTAAATGGATCGTAATTTAAAAGTTATAATTTTAAACGTTCAACTGCACCTCGGCACAGACCTCGGCTAAGTCATCCACAAATCAGTGTAATGGTGCCATGTGGCGCTGGCTTGGAATAGCATCACCCCATTTCTTTTACGCGGACGTCGTAAGAGGCGAATAAGGAAGTCGAGGGTAACATGTGTATAACAATTTTCTGAATGACCCTCAAATATTTGTCAGACGTGGCGTACGGAGTAAAATTAATTTCATAATCATATTTTTCTATTGTAAAAAAATACATAGAAAACACACAGATTAAACACAAATATTATTAGGAATTAGTTTAAAAAATATTTGTGTCTTGTGACGATCAAACCTACGACCCTCGCGGTGTAGCAGGTAATGGTACTATCCACTACGCCATTGGGCCAGTCATAATAGAATCAATCCAATAAGAATGCGAAACGAAATTTCTCCCAAACTGAATTACTTTTTCTATTTTGGTATCGCGTCATATCGGGTTCTGGAGGAAGAAATTTTGGTTAAAACTAAATTGACACAATATCTTATTGGTTCCGTACAACAAATGTATAACAGTTTTTTGGTTTCCAAGTAGGTTTAGGTAGTATTCGTATAATATATGTATGAAATATATTATGTATGTTTATTTATATACACTCGTCTCATAATGTTCGAATTATGAATTCGAAAACAGATGCATAATGACCTACTTTATGCATTCTATCTATAAAAACTAGGGTTTACTATAAATTACAGAAGCGTAATGACTTAATGAGAAAACTCTTAATACGATAAAGTTGAGAAATGAAACGAAGTTTTTTTTTCCAATACTCAAATCGCTATCTTCCGCCGCACCTGACAGTTGTTGTTGTACTGTAATTTTTCGGATGTTGTTCACTTGTTTTAATAGGTTTTTGTTCTGTTGTTGTTCAGATGTTGATTAGTTGTTGTTCAGATGTTATTCCGATGTTGGTCAGTTGTTGTTCAGTTGTTGTACAGATGTTGTTCAGATGTTGTTCAGTTGTTGTACATATGTTGTTCAGTTGTTGTACATATGTTGTTCAGTTGTTGTTTCGATGTTGTTCAGTTGTTTAGTTAAGTTATGGTTAAGACTCCACATCTAAACAACTGCTAAAGTATAGAATTTTCAAAAATTCATATCAAGCCATATTACGTTCTCGTATTGAATTTGTCCTTGTATCGGGCCTTGCAATGGCCGGTGCGTACGTTTAGACAAGTGTTTCTGAGTTTTTTTGGAGAGTGTAGATAAAAAAGTGTATGCAACTGCTATAATTAGGCATTAGAATGCTCGTGTCAAACTATTATCTCACTCGGCTGCGCCTCGTGTAATAAACAGGCACTCGCATTCTAATGACCCCCATTATACGACAGTTGCATAAACTACTATTATGAAAGTATTTATATATTTTCATCAATTTAATTAGTAACTTTGTATGTAGTTTCATTTTATGGGCATTTATTTATTTAATTATGAAATTGTACACGCCCAATCCACCTGTCTTGTAGAAGTCTCACTTTCTGTAGGTCAGCTGGAAGAAATTTCGTAGTAGATATAAGTTGTCCTGTTGTGTCGTCATTTTTTGTATATATTATGTATCTTGTAATGTTTCTTGTGTGCAATAAATGGTTAATAATAAAAATAATAAGTTGTATAAAAATGCTTCAAACATTTCCGCGGTTCACCCACTTGTCGTCCGTAGCTGCGTATTTTCAACGCACCGTAACGCATGCGTCTGTCAAACGAAAGGAAATTGTGAATTCCGATTTTATTTCCATACAAATACTGCTACGGTGCATAACGAATGCGTCTGACACGTAATTTTACAAACGTCGTAATGCGCACCACACGGCACACGCACTTTTCGCAATTGCCTTTCGTCTGACAGACGCACGCGTTACGGTGCGTTTAAATTACGCAGCGATGGACGACAAGGGTGAACCGCCTTAAATATAAAACGCATTATGGCGACAATATTAAATCACAGGATTTACTGCACAATATGTTTCGAATTTCAATAACACTAAATTCATCATTTATATGAACGGTCAGATGGCCAAATTCATAATAAATTTATAATCTGTTGAAATTCACAAATTTAATCATGGGTTTCAGCAAATTTAAATATTTAGTCAATAAACATTAATTATGTCAAGTAGATTAAACATGTTTTGTGCAAATTATTTATTATTTATTTAACCATTTACTGTACACAAAAACATACACAGGAACAATTTACAATGAGACAAGTCACAACAGGTTTACTTATTTCTAAAAAGAAATTTCTTACAGCAAACCTGGAACATAAACCTACAACTACATTTATCACATTTATTGCCGTCTGATGTCGGTTTAGAATAAAATCATCCCATTTCTGTTCCGTGAGTAAGAGGCGACTAAAGGAGTCGAGGGTTATCCGTGTATTGCAATTTTAGGCGATGGTCTGACAACCTGTCTCTGTGGTTATACACGACAATCTTAATGACTGACAATTATTTGTCAGGTGTGGCATAAAGGTTCACTTTTTAAGCCGTTTATGCTCTGCCTACCCCGCAATGGATGGATACAGACGTGATATAGGTATGAATTTTGAGTAGCACTGACTAAAAATAGCGCAATGACTTTTAATTTAAATAGGTTTAAAATTCGCCAAACACTTGCAGAGCCTTTCTCAATTAAACATTCTCGTTGCAGTTTATAAAAAATCCTCATGAGCAATTTAATTTATGATCGAAATAAATATAAGATATCCCCGAAAAATACGTTTCACATGGACTTTAAAGATTTTTTTTTCTATATATATATATATATATATATTTTAAATGTTTGATTTATTTTTAATATCAAAATTTTAATAAAAATACAATAGTCGACTTAGTAACTAAAAATGCCACTCCAGGACATTCCCGGTCCAAAGGTGCCCATCACACTACTGGCACTACCACGCTGGATGGCAATCGCTAGCCTATGGACAAGGAATTTTTAAAATTAAATCATCATTTAATCGCAGTATAAAATTTTATGATTCTACAACCAAAGTTAAATTAAATTAGATGGTTTCTTTTCACGCCTGCTGAACCCTAAATTACAACAAAAAAACACAAGCGTCTTCGTATTCCGCGCCACTGAATTAAATGCGATTGTTTCTCATTGAATGGAAAAAGAAGGAAATGAAAATATTTGTTATCGAAAAATAAGCACTTAAAGGTGATTGGTCAGTTTTTGCAATGGTATCAAAGCTGTTTTGATATAATTTAACTACATAATACATACATTTATCATGCCTTTATGCCTTGTGGGGTAGGCAGAGCGTCACGTCTGACAATTATGTGAGAGCCGTTTCAGAAAAATCGTTTATCGCTTTGAAATTATAATACATATATTGCTGCCGTGTGATGCCGGCTTAGAATAGCATCACCCCATTTCTTACCCATGGGTGTCGTACGACCCGACTAAGGGACTCGAGGGATGAGTATTACAATTTTAGGCGATGGGCTGACAACCTGTCACTATAGTGATACACAGTTATCTGATTGACCCTCAATCTTTTGTCAGACGTGGTGTTAATATCCGTTTTACGGCCGTTAACGCTCTGCCTACCCTACGGGATATAGGCGTGATTTATGTATGTATGTATGTATGTATATTATAAAACCCTAGAGTCAACAAGTCACCTCTTACGACACCCGCGGGAAAAAATACAGTGATGCTTTTGCATTGCACATGGCATTAAACTATATAAAATTATCATAATCCACACTAACCAATTGTGCAAAGTAAATTTGTCTGCAGCGTAATCACGCTGAACCGATTTTGGATGAAATTTTCAATAAAATAGATTTCCAATAAAAGTAGCCTCTGTCCTTTCCGGCAAGAAAGGGCATAGGATAGGTTTAGGAAAATAGTCATGACCACTCAAACAGCTAATATCTCATATCATTGTGATACTGCAGACATTTTGGTTCGTGACTGCTGCATAAAAATTACAATCTTTACAGCGAAGCTTTTTTGATAGGATTCCATAAACTCAAATCTGAAACCGGCCAAACAACCGGTGTGAGAACCACCTTAGCAATTATAGTTTACCGACTCCTTATACCTATAGGTGAAATTTTACTTGTGACCGTAAGACGGACTGGCGATAAGGAACAACTATTCCCATGCAAAACCTGACTGGGCCGATGGCGTAGCGGATAGTACCCCTGCCTGCTACGCCGAGGGTCGTGGGTTCGATCCCCACAAGACACAAATATTTGTTAAATAATTTTCGGATATATGTGTTTAGTCTGGGTGTTTCATTGTATAATATGTATTTATAAAAAAAAAAAAGTATATATGACGAGTTCCAAGCGATTGAAAATTTGGAAATGTCAGTCGTCGAGGCGTCGGAAGCTCAATTGGCAGAGCAGTAGGACAGCACCACACGATACCGGGTTCAAGTCCAGACGGGAGCAATTTTTTTTCAATTTCTCATTTTCAATTTCACGCCTCATCACAATCTATCCTTTCGTCTGAACACTAAGTAGGACCTAAATGACAGAACTCGTATGCGTGTAATTGTAATTGCATGCATGCAACTGCAGGCTTTGAGCGCTGCATGCAACGAGGCGGCTACTAATTTGGTTGCAGTCGAAATTGCACCGTCTTGCACTTTGTCACATTAACCGCTAAGTAACTAAGTAAGTAACTGTGTATGTATGCACAAATATACATATACATGTCACGCCTTTACCCTTTGCGGGGTAGGCAGAGCGATAACGGCCGTGAATCTTCATGAAGGCTGTTTCAGAAAATCGTGTGACTATAGTGACAGGTTTTCAGTATATCGCCTAAAATTATAATAGAAATGAAACTTGAGTCCCTTAGTCACCTTTTACGATACCCGCGGGAATGAAATGGGATGATGCTATTCGAAGCCGGCATCACACGGCACACAGAGTACACTAAATGCCCTACAAAAACCGGATGTCACAGCACACGCCCTGCTAACCGTTTTCCCGCGGGAAAAAAACCTTTTCCAGGAATTAGTTATACATGAAAACCTTTCTCTTAAATCACTCTATCTAACACACACGTTAAGCCGTCGGTCCCAGTTGCTGTCTATGATTATGAATAAGAATATGTATGTATGTATAAATTTATGTACCATTCTTTAAAGTGCTACAACTCGCTAACCACTAAACAAATTTGAAAGGGAATTGTTTCGGAAGAATCCTTACATTATCCCGACCCGAGTGTCATAGGTTTTATCTCAGATAGCAGTCGTGTTTTTACATTATTTAATCATTATGGCTGTTTAATTGTGAAATTTCAATGTAATTTTTTAAAGGAGTTTAGGTTTAATTATGGTTATGCCATGCTGCTGTGGGATGACAGCTTTGAGTAGCATCACCCCATTCCTTTTCCAAGGGTGTCGTAAGAGGTGAATAAGGCCCTCGCGCGTCGTTCGGCAGATTCGCTATAGGACAGAAACTTGATAAGGCAGAAACTGGATTGGGCAGAATCGTGTTTTGGCAGTTGTGGTACACTCGAGATCAACATGTGTATTGCAATTTAAGACGATGGGCTTACCTTCAATCACTTTAGTGATACACAATTTTCTGAATGACCCTTAAATGTTTGTCAGATGTGGCGTGAATATTAGTTTTTACAGGCGTATACGCTCGCCTACCCTGGAAGGGACCACGTGTGATATAATCTTTGTTAATTTTGGCAAGAAAAATATACTTTTTGATGGCTTGCCATGTTACCGGTCGTTCATGATTCTCATGATCATGTCGTCGCTCTGAAAGCACCGCCATTGATCATTCATGAGTCATGATAATCAGATTATACTCTGCATCTCGACAGGCAGGTGTAATCGATTCGACGTGTAAAGCTGATGATCACTGACACAGTACTGCTGGTAGGTTAAATGAAAATATTCATGCAAGTTTCAGTAGTATCTCCATATTGTACATTCTTAAAAGTGACACAGAAACAAAAAAAAGAATTACTTCAAAGGCGCCCTCATCCCTTTAAGAGGTCTCTTCCAATCAACCCTTGAGAAACTTTAAAAACTTTTTTTTTTACAGTGTGATGCCGGCTTAGAATACCGTGACCACATTTTTTTCTTGCGAGTGTCGTAAGAGGCGATAAGGCTGTAGGGTTTCATGTGTATTATTTATTACAATTTAAGACAACAGACTGACAATCTGTTACTATAGTGATACACGATTTTCTAAAATGGCCCTGAATTATTTGTCAGACGTGGCGATAACGACCTTTTTTACGGCCGATAACGCTTTGCCTACCCCGCAAGTATATGTATGTATGTTTTATTTTTATGTAAGAGCCCGTTATTTCAAATTGCTGGGCTAAGGACTTTCCCGATGAAATATATTTTTTTTGTGTTCGTTCAGTCAAAGAGAATAATATCTCATCAGATTTTTATTTTCAGCTAGTGCGTTTTTTATTGATAAGTAACTGTTTTATATGAACTACTGAAAATAGACGGATCTTCCACTTGTCGTCTGTCGCTGCGTATTTTTATCGCACCGTAACGCATACATCTGTCTGACGAAAGGAAATTGGGAATGCAGGTCATATTTCCATACAAACACACCTACTACGGTGCGATTGCGGATGCGTCTATCAAATGACTTTACAAACGCATCTGATATACACCTTAACGCACTGTAACCGAATTTTTACGGGAATAAGAGTGGAATTCGCAATTTCCTACAGTCTGACAGACGCATGCGTTACGATGCATTAAAAATACGCAGCGACGGATGACAAGTGAAAGAACCGCCATGGATTTAAATAAAAAATTACAAATTGATTCATTTTCAAATAGAAAACCTCTTGCTAAAGTAAATAGTAATCAAGTAGAGTGCATAGAAAACTAGATGTCAGCACTGAACAATGCGATGAGAACAGACTAACATAATACCAGTAGAAATTTTATTCTAAGAGAAGTTGCTTCTGCTAAAAACTCTACGAGTGGATTGGAGTTTCAATTACGTGATTATTTTCTACAAAGATATGGTGATTGATGTCAAAATTGAGAATCACAATTTTCAAATCTTTAAGGCAATTCTTTGTGAAAAATATTTATAGTTGTTTAAGTACTATGTAATTTTCTTTTAAATATATACCTACATTAACTTTAAGGAGGCTGAAAAGTACGAGTACTAAATAAATCAATACAATAATTAATAAAAGTCAAAGGCTGCTAATGTATGTAAAGTGTGAAATTACTAAGATGCAAATACTAAAATATAAATAGTTTTGTGAAACTCAAGATGACGGGAAAACTTTGGCATCTACTACCGAGTTCATGAAGAGATGTACACTTCAAAGAATTTAGTGTAGAAGTAAGTTTCAAACCTAATAAATTTAAAAACTAGATTTACTAAACTTATTTAAACATACCAGTTTCTTTATTTCCTACGAGTATGTCCTTTGCCCCTTTGCGTAGGTATATGGGTTGAAATAATACTAGTGACAGATATCGAAAACACAGTACGGGCCGGTGATACTGATAAGGAACAACTTTTCCCTCATAAAAAAAACAAATATGAAAAAAATTATTGACCTCACATACCAAATGTACCAGCCAACCAAGTCAATTTGTATGGCAGAACAAATTCTTTCATATTTTGGCCTATGTTATCACCAGCCCGTCGTCGTGAGTTTTGTGTACCTGTCACTAGTAAAATTTCACCTTATATGTAGATATATAAGTAGTTAGGTCAGCTTAAAAATAGAAACCTTTTAAAAACCTTGATATTTTCAGTACAAAATTCCAGTCTTTTGTTCTAGAGTATAATGACTTTACTCTATTACTAACCACTCTCGCCTCTTGGCTCTTAATTCTTTATCTCGTCTTATCTTAACCTTCCTTGAAACGTTCCTACAATTTAGCCACAAAATCTTTCCGTAACCCATTCCGAAGGTTACCCACGTTATTTAAGGGGATCAAAACCCATCCCCCTTTTTAAAATACTCCATAAAAACGGCGTTACCATAAATAGCCGCGGGGATGGCGCAAAATTGCGACACTCGACTCTAAATGGCGGCGCGAGTTTGATTGGGCTGGGAAAAGTGTACTTAGTATTTTTGTAACAGATGCGAAGTACTTGTAGTAATAGGATTGTTAAGAATGTGTTCTCAATCATGTTGAATGGATTTTCGTAATCGTCTTATTTCTACCTCCCAATCATTTGACATGTATTTTTTATCACCAATGAAATAATATAACATTACCATCGTTGCTTTTCCATGTGATAGAGTACAGAGAAATATTAAGGTCATCGTAAAAGCGCATCGCAGGTTGAAGAAATCCGTCGATGAAGTTAAGTGTTCTGAAATGGTCAAAAGTGCTGTGGCAAACTTAGGTAAAGTGTAGATAAACCGCAGCTTTCGTCACCAAACAAGAAGTGTACGTCTTGTTTTGTCAATATTTACGAATATTCTTTTTCTCAATATTTTTGTAATGTGCAGAATACCTTATTGTATAAAGACGTGTCAGCAGCAAAAATTGAAATATGGTATTTGAGGTGGGACAAATAACATGGACTGCAATGAAAGAAAACGAATGAGTCCATATAAAATTACTCAAGTGAGTTTGAATTAAAAAAATGACTCTCTGTGGAATACTGACAGCTTTCAAGCGGTCAAGTACCTCAGCATTAAGGAAACAAGGAAGAAGATCACTTAATGCCTATTTATAACTCAATAACTACAGAAGCGACTTAACTGTTCCTTTCTGATTACTGTTCTAACTTATCGACGCGCATTTTTTTCCTAGTTATGTTGTCATAGAAATGCGTTACACAATAATAGTGGTCATAAAGTAAGATTTAACATTTAAGGAAACATCAAAAAATTACTAATGTCAATTCCGGCAAACTCCTGCTTTAAACGGGATGTTTAACAAAATGAAAAATGATTACTTGGCCTAGGTTGCATCGGCAGACTCTCTTCTTTTAAGTTATTCAAAATGTCCCTCCATGTATGTCTTCTGCATGTTTCAAGGCTATGTTGATACATAGACCCGTTAGACTTTTTATTTTATCTGACCAGCGTGTCAAAAAGCGCCTGCTTGATCGTTTTCCCCCTACCTTTCTCGTGATCATCAGTTTAGTTTCGCGACGGGCAACAAGTACAAAAGAATCCTCTGGAGATAGTTGATAATCTTGCGGGCCTATAAAGTAACAGGTAATATTGCTACCTGTTATTAAAAATATATATCTGCTATTTCCATACCTAGTACTCCAAATCACATCACTAGATGGAAAGGAAAAAATTAATATCCGGGCGTTAGCCATGTCCCGCTGAGGTGTATTACATGTGGTAAATTGACTTATATCCGTGTCGTGATTACCCCGGTGAGTGTGGCTGTACCTTTATGATGTGACGATTTGAATTACAATGTGATGAGGCCTTTACGAGATTGTGGTGGAGTGCGGATGAGAAAAAGTTTTTTGAAAGTTGAGGTGCAATGTGGAAATAATAAATGTATTATTTCAAATATTTTGAAAAACAAATAAGTAATGATCGTAACCTTGCTAGCGTTTCTTTTTCGGACCTGTGGTAGTTTTTATTTATTGTTAGTGATATCAAAATACATTATAGCTTTCCTTAATTTTTAAATAAAACTCCAATTTTAATTTCTTAATAATCTTTAAAGGACGTTCATTGGGTCTTTAGATGACTCAGTGTCCCAATTATACTCCACAGCCGTGACAGCCGCCCAGATGTTCAACGCCATCTATCGATTTTTAGTATTAATTTATTTTTAAACAGCTGTCAGAAAAGGCCTCATTGAACCACAAATTGTAATGCCGAATAAAATTGTGCAAGCTTTAATTTAAATTAAAAAATCAAAGATCCAATAACAACAAATTGCTGAACGATAAAAAATTTACATTTTCGAATGAAACACAGAGCAGACAGGTTGTTGGCACTACATACATACATACATAATATCACGCCTATATCCCTTGCGCCTTGGGCCGTTAAAAACGGATATTTAGGCCACGTCAGACAAACATTTGAGGGTCATTCTGAAAGTAAACATTGGTTGGCACTACATAGTATAAAACAAAGTCAGGTTCGATTCTCGGTGGGACACTCACAATGTTGATATTTATCACTTTGTAAATTTGTTTTCAGTCTGGTTAGAACATCGCAGGCTTAAACCACCTGATTGTCTGAAAGAAAGATGGTTCCTTGCTTCGGAGGGCACGTTAAGCCGTCGGTCCCGGTTGTTGTCTATGATTACTTAGACGGCGGTCGTTACACATTCATGTCAAATGCCTGCTAGTAGTAGTTGGCGGTATATATAGAAACGGACATATATATCTCCTTATCCGTTTCTATAGCGATTTGATTGAAACTGACAGCACTTATTTAAGGTAAGTTAACATAATTTATTACCCGAATTGAGGCCAGTACTTACTCACTTATCAAAATTTAATATAGACTATGAGGCGCGTGACTCAAACATGCTTACGAATTTCCTTCAGGAAAACTAAAACACCACTTTCAAGAGAGCCCTAACTTCCATATTCTCCTAGTACGATAAAAGTTGTATAGTGATAACTTTGTATGAAACGCGACCTGAATGATAAAATATAGTATAAAACTGTTACATTTTCTGTACAGTGTGTTTATTCATGAATGTAATGAAGAATGAACTAAATTTTTTAACGTTTTCAGTAGTAAATAAACTATAACGTTATTGGAACAATGATAATTTCGCGGTCGACAAAGAAGTCTGTAAAAAAACGCACGATATTGCGGTATTTGACAGCTACAAATTAAGGCTTAGACTAACATTTGACAAGGGGTCCCGCTGGCTTGACGCTGCGGAAAATGGTCGCTATTTTTTTTACAGGTGTACAATTTTCTTTATTTCCTATTTCTGTAGGTACAAATATTAATTTACCTACAAGACCGATAAGTATCAATCCATTCCGGGATAGGATCCCGCTGCGTATATGCATATAATGACATCCTATGGCAGCCGCACCACTGTGCAGGGTTGTGTGTGCTTCTTTAAGTGGTGTCATACTCATTTTGTCTATTGTACAGGAAAATACAAAATCGTGCCATTTGCTTATGCCAGCTTACATTAAATTTATTTCATTTTAAGTAACGCAACTGTTTAATTTTGCTACATTAAAAGTCTATTCAAATGAAGTTACTCAAAAATTATTTTATCTGCACTCGTCTCATAATTTTTGGATTACAAATAAGTGAGTTTTTTTTCGCACAGTGTAGATAAAATTGTGAACGCATCTGTATATACTTAGGCATTAAATGACAGTTGAATAAACTACTATTACGGCGTAAGTCGCTTTATACCGACTCTCAGCATTTTGACTACTCAAAAAATATTTCCTACTCCTCCACAAAGCCGGTTTTTAAATTTAAGAACATAAGGTCGCAGCATTATCCACCAACAATTGCAATCGCAAGCCGAAAATTGATTAATATGCTAACACTGTAGCATAATGGCTTGTTTTTCAACTCTACTTAAAAAGCGGAATGACGAATGTATGAACAATAAAATACAAAATTGTGAATGCATAATCGTCTATTAGAGAAATAGAAGAATAACATTGTGGCTAGCAGTTTCAAACTTTACTAACTGTTTTGACTTGTGTCAAGGTGTATAAATTCTGCTGTCGAATCACTTCTATCCCACAACAACATTTAGTCCTGTCCTCCTATATCTAGCTTTTCTTCTTTCTTTTTGTTGTGGGACACCGAGTCGTCTATATAACGATCCAATGAACCCTAGTGTCATAGTTTTGCAACCGGCTACTACTAGTAATTAGCCTCTGACATGGTTGTGTAACGACCGCTGTCTAAGTAATCATAAACAGCCATCAGGAACAACGGCTTAACGTGCCCTCCTAAGCACAGACTCATCTTTCTTTCTCGGACAATCAGGTGGTTCAGCCTGCAATGTTCTAAGGAGACTGAAAACAAATTCACAAAGTGCCAAATTTCAACTTTGTGAGTGCCCCACCGGGAATTGAACCCGGAACCTTTGCGTCGCAGGCAGTAGCACTACCACTGCGCCACATCGGCCGCAGCTTGCTAATACCAAGTTTCGCATAACGCGGAGATTACGTCCATGTCAAGCGGTCTGTCTGTTTGTTTGTCGTCTAATATCTATCATGGGTTAAGCTAGGACGTGTCACTAGTCGGACATGGGGGAGGCCACCGCAAATTGCAGAGTGTAATATGGGAAACTAAGCCTTACAAACAACTAGCAGAGTGTAATATAGGAAATAAGCCTTACAAATCTGTTGCGGTTGGATATCCTTATAGGTTTGCAATTTTTTCACCATTAATAACATTCAAATGTGTTTACATAATAGTCGTTTCAGTCTTCATCAGATTGTAGGGTGACTTAAAAATATTGTAGTGGAATAACTGGGTCCATCGCGATAATTGATTAATCAACCAAAAAGTGTGAAAGTAATCGCGAGTGCTTCAAGAGTTATACAATAGTAGTTTATGCAACTGTCGTATAATGGGGGTCATTAGAATGCGAGTGTCTGTTTGTCACACGAGGCGCAGCCGAGTGTGATAATAGTTTGACACGAGCATTCTAATGCCTAATTATAGCAGTTGCATACACTATTTTATCTACACTCTCCAAAAAAACTCAGAAACACTTTTCTAAACGTACGCACCGGCCATTGCAAGGCCCGATACAAGGACAAATTCAATACGAGAACGTAATATGGCTTGATATGAATTTTTGAAAAATCTATACTTTAGCAGTTGTTTAGATGTGGAGTCTGAACAATAACTTAACTAAACAACTGAACAACATCTGAACAGCAACTGAACAACATCTGAACAACAACTGAAAAACATCTGAACAACATCGAAACAACAACTGAAGAACATCTGTACAACAACTGAACAACACCTGAACAACATCTGTACAACAACTGAACAACAACTGAACAACATCGGAATAACATCAGAACAACAACTAATCAACATCTGAACAACAACAGAACAAAAACCTATTGAAACAACTGAACAACATCCGAAAAATTACCATACAACAACAACTGTCAGGTGTGGCGGAAGATAGCGATTTGAGTATTGGAAAAAAAAACTTCGTTTCATTTCTCAACTTTATCGTATTAAGAGTTTTCCCATTAAGTCATTACGCTTCTGTAATTTATAGTAAACCCTAGTTTTTATAGGCAGAATGCATAAAGTAGGTCATTATGCATCTGTTTTCGAATTCATAATTCGAACATTATGAGACGAGTGTATATAAAAATATGTTTCAAACACTGAATCAGCCTATTAAACTGAGCATTTTTTATCTATGAACACAGTTTAAAATATTAATAAAAATAACGTGCTATCGTTTTATTGAAACCAAAAATTGTTTCCGGCAAAGCGGCCCTTTTATTGACAGATCTACCAATTTAATAAACATAAAGCTATACAAAACAAACATGAAACTAGCAGTTAAATGTTTAACAGCCACAATAGTCCACTGCTTGATATAGACCTTTCCCTAAAGCGGGGTATTGTTATACTCACCATGCTTTGCAGGCGGATTGGCAAGCGCAGAACAAGATAATGCATTCACAGGGAACGCTGCTGCCCATCATTCCCTGGGTGATTATCCCTTAGCTGGCACAACGCAATATATTCAATCAAATAACTATTTACTATGAATGTGGTTCCACGAAATGCTGATAACTTTACTGATAGCTTAATGTACCCCTCCTGGGACTAGACCGAAAGACTAGACGATCGAAATGTTAGTTTCTAAGCACTTACCTTACCATGCAACTTATCATTCAAGTTAAAAGCTAATTAATCCATAAGGAAATATCATTATAACCTTATAACACAGAGTTTACAGTTTCTACAAACATTATTTTACTACCATTTGCTACGAGAAAACGTAGCACCGTCTACAATGTTGCTACGACTTCGCTGAGCGTAGCAATATTCTACCTTTAAGCTACAAAGTTGTCCTGAGTTGACTTGAGTCAAGAAATCAACAGTAGTAAATTTTGACTCACTTTTTTGTCGAATCTGTAACATTACTACTTAATAGAATTCTCCATTGGTTTAAGTCAGTCCTCATGGAGTCAAGAATTATTTTGTGCAAATAAAACTACATAATATTATATGATGATGATAACGTCCTGTTTTCCCCCACAAGGGACATGTAGCACTCAGAAGAATTTTCCACTTCTCTTGAATTCTCCACTACATATACCCAGGTATTATTCTTCTACTTGTACGCGGCATAAATCTGAAAAGAAATGAAAATTTTTTAAATGACATCACAGGGCAAAATGTGCAAAAATAATTAATTGGCCTGAAACAGTTTACGTACAATCTTTGAATGGAGTATAGTATTAACTTACACAAAAAATCCCTCAGCTTAAATTCTATAATCGGTTATCTATTTTAATAAAGTTATAGTTAATAATTCTAATAATTTCCCTTTTTAATAAATTTGATGACATGTAGGTAAATGAATGTAAATTTATTATTGTACTGTTTTTCTTTTAAATGTGATAATTTATGACCTTTTTGTAAAGTGTATGGACTTTGTCTGAAATAAATGTTTTTTTTTTTTATTTAATTTTTTAAAAACGATATTCATAAAAAAGTATTACAGCTTTTGTGAGCAAAGCGTTCCATTGAATACTGCGCCGTCAATCAAGAAAATTTATCGGCCATAATACTCTAATCCATCCTCATAAAAATTTGGGTCATAAAAATGGGCCGCATTTTTCAACTCTTTAGTTACTACTAGCTTTACCCGCTGATAACCGTTGTCCCGTGGGAAAATGCCCTTATCTCCGCATAAATTATGCATAAAAATCTTTCTATTGAATCAATCTATCTTGTAAATAAACCTGTATCAAAATCCAATGCGTACTTTTAAAGATCTTAGTATACATAGGGACAAAGGGATACGGGAAGCGACTTCACTTTATACTATTTTTAGTGATTGGCAGGAAGAAGTTATATTTTTTATATCGCAATATATAAAATAATATAGCAATAATATCGCAAGGGGTTATAGGCGTGATATGTGTGTATGTAGGTAAAAGCTGGCCTGGTTGGAATTTTTTCTAAATTTTCATAAAAAATTAAATCCCAACAAAGCGAATTGCGGTAAATGGCGACGAGGTAACCACGCTATTGAATCGCCATACTAGAATCGGGGGACATTATCTACCACACTCAATTTTAATCATTAATAGTTTGGTCATAGAGTTCATAATCACTTTTACAAGGTCGTAGTACATGGATTTCAAGAAGGCAGCGCTAGGTGTTCAATGCAATGACGTTTGACGAACTGTCAGACAACGCCTACTAGTTATCTGTGGTCTGAAATTTTATCGCGGTGAAAGTTACTTGCAGTTTCTTATGGTGTGCTATTTCTATTGTTAAATCAGATAAATTACATCAAAATTTGTTTAAAATTGGTGTAATGAAATGTTGCGTACCTAATTGTTCAACCAAAAGCACTAGTGGCGTCAAAATGCACAATTTTCCGCGACCGCCAAGCCGGCGGACTTTGTGGCTGAATAAAATCAACAGTAAATATTTAAATTCACTTAATTTTAATCAGTAATCAAGAAAAAAAGTTTGTAACAACCGTTTCGAGCGTAAATTTTACGAAAACGATCGCCTGCATGCCTTGATTGCCCAGCCAACTTTATTTACGGCGGCAGAAATTAGCAGTGGTTTTCCAAATGGAAAAAGTAAGTAGATTTCTGTCTTTATTCTTCTGTCTACTTTGGTCAGGGAATTAAATTCGTGTTTCATTCAAATCATCATCTTTGTTTCAAATGATAATATTTATTTTAAACAAAAGTACAAAAGTATGAAAAATAGGGATGTCCAAAAAATTATCGACTATCGATGTTTTGACAATGCCATAATACGCTACTTCAAAATACGGAACATAATGTGGTCAATTAGAAATTAACACTGCTTTACTTATTTTAGTCTATTCCAGCCACTTTACAAATTAATGGTACCTACTAATTATTTATTTTTCTTTTAAGCTGCGAAAGATGACGAATATTCGACGATGAGTAACACCGCTGCTCTGCTACTATTCTATGATAAACTTTTCGACAGTGTACATTCCTCAAAAAGGAGCTTTGATACAAGGGAAAAATGCGTACTCCTGTTGCAGTCAACAACGGCTACGTTGAGTTTTAGAGATGAAGATGCTATAAAGTTGTTAATAAATATGAAATACGTGCGTGACACATGATAGGCAAGGTAACCAAAAAATTATCACTGTTCCTTCTTTACGTTACTGGATCACAACCCTGGAGTCTTTGAGTAAAATATGGGACTATTTAATTTAAATGTAAGTCTATGAAGTATTTCATCAGAGATCTTTGGTTGTCAATTTCATTTTATATCATGTAAAAAAATCTTAAGTAAGTAATTGTATCAGGCGTTACTTGAAGCTTCTTCTCAGTCAGTGCTCGGAACTCGACTGTCGAACATCTCCTGAAGAGGGTCCGTGTCCGCGAAACACGTGTAGAGTGTAAAACGGTGGAAGTAGTGCGAGTAAAGTGCATCGCTTGTGCATTTGCATTAACTTGCGGTCGTACGCGTGGTGCATTCAACTAGCTGCATTACTAGCCATCATAAGTGCGGAAGAAGCTAAATACCTTGCTATCTAATTCAATCAAGATGGACGCAAAGTAACGCCTGATACAATTACTTACTTCTGAAATTAATTTATTCAGGTATAGGATCGTTTAGCATTCATTAGTAAAATATAGCCAACTTCGATTCTACAATACCATAAAATTTGCCTTGGATAGTTTTAACATGCAAACAAATCTTTATGTAAGTTGTAATATTTAAAAGAAAATAAGACTGTGTTTCTTTTTAATAAAATTAAATAAATAAATCATTCTTAAATTACACACTTACCGCGTGTCTAGATATATGTAACAGTTAATAAACGAATTAACAAATCTTACATAGTTTTATTTCAAGTTCACTAAGTGAACAGCGTGGTATGCATATCGATAGTAGTGGCACATCACTAGCAACACTAGCAGGTGGTAAGAGATAGCATTATATATACCTGTCTCTTTCTATGAGCACACTAGCGACATGCACTTGATATAATGGAACTATAATTAGCGTCTCCCTCTGTGATTGGTCCGATTCCTATCTGTACCCTAGTACATTATCTTATTCATCTGTGGAGGTAACTCTGACAGATGTCCATATCCTTAGACAAGGCTTTGGCGATCGTCTGTGATTGGTCAGCTGCGGCACGGTAACCGCCATCTTGACTCTAGATGCTCAATGGTTTCCTACACTAGCGCCACGTCTTCATGTTAGTTCTAAGTTTTCTATACTTGTGGTTAGATGGCGCTAGCAGTTTCTTTAACATTGCATTGATAGTATGTTGGAAGGCTTACCTATTTATGTTATGAAGGCAAAAGTCTGTATGTGTAACTGTTTCATTTGGAAATTAATAATACAAGGTTAACCAGTACCGATTCAATGCACATCTTAAAGAGAAAAAACTTTATACAAACATGATATTAATATTAAACAATATGCATACATCAACTTCACTAACTCACAAGTCACTACACCATGCGTACGAAGTCGCGGGCAACAGCTAGTTAATAATACAGGTCGACAACTGTACAAACTTTTTGGGTAGGTTTTAAACGTAAAACAATACCTTCTAGGATCTCATCCGAAATACCTCAAAAAAGTACTTAATTAGGTAGCGCTATACAATACAATTTGTAAGCGTATGCCAATCAGTGTTGTGCTATACAAAGTAAAAAAAATTAAGTAAATATAATCATCGAATGTTATGGAAAGCCATAAAGATTGTCTGTCTGGAATCCCGGCATGACACTGCAAAGCGGAAATTAAAAACAAGTACAGTAAGACTCAAGAGTTCCTTGTAAACCCAAGTGTAAGTAGGTAGGGTCGACGTATAATTCTAAAACTCGCTTTTTCCAAACAAAAATTTACTCTTATTGATTAAGTACGTCGTTTCTAAATAGCCAAACCTTAGCCGAAAATTAAATAACAAGATCCCGACATTACAAAAATATATTTTTTGTGGTTACTGGCTTGCAATCGTTAAATCGTGTGGTTTATCAACTTGGTGTTCTTACTTGTACAAAAAAAGATGGCGTTGAAAAACTCGTGCATCTATATGATCATATAATGCAAATAAAAGTTAACACAAAACAAACAAGAGAACACTCGAAGAGCACAATTGAATGTGCAGACGCTGGAAGATGAAAGACTACCTCGAGTGCTATTGGCAAGGCGGAAATTAAAAAAGAAACGATGACAAAGGGTCAGACCCACCGCGCTCCAATTAAAGATTTTTCCTAACCAATAATCACATAGGTAGGCCCGAAACTATGATGCAGAATGTGTAAAACGAAACTTCTATAATTTTTTTTAGGGTCAGCCCATTAAAGTGAACAACTGTACCTAGGAACGAACATCCAATTCGATTCAAAAAGTCCTTTTCTGGATCTGCCACATTTTGCATGGAATATCGAGATTTTTTATCACATACCTCTTTGTATATTCTGGTTTGGAGTATTTCAGACGAAAAAAATTTCTAACCGCGACAATGACAAACTTTAAACAACGGTCTATAGCCAGTCCACTGCTAAGCTTACTGCTGCTGGCCTGCCCAAGGGTAAGCCATGAGGCACGATCTCCCGTTTTAGCTATTATGTCACTACCAGCCGCCATTGTTGAGTCGTCGGTTTATCGTCGTCTTTAGATATGGACGGAGAGCGTCCAACGCTACCTTTATTCCACCGTCCATCACCGTCGATTTTACGTCACATGTGACCAGCCCACTGCCACTTCAGTTTGTTACACATCCAGACAACTTTTTCGAGTTGTTTATTTTGATCCGAAACTAAGGTGAAAAAATATTTTAGAGCATTGTGGAAATGACCTAAAAGGAGAGCGCCCAAGAGGTTTGTTTTGAGTTACGACGAAACATGAAGAAGTAATCGATTAGAATTGTTATTCCGGAAAAGAAAGGTTCAGTTCAATAAAATGTTTTGTTACTCTTTGAACGTATCGTATGCTAGTATAAAAATATCGAAGAGTAAGAAAAGTTATTTCAGGGCGCAAAACCTGTCCGCAATCGATATTATTTGATTTGTTATTTTTATTGATGCAAAAATCCTAAATTCATTTGAAGAGTTGGCGATCAATTTGAAAAATAATAATTATATTAAAGAACTTAACAGAATTCAGATTTTCAGAAACATTAAGCCACTATAATCCACTGCCATGTCATACTTGGCAAGAGAAGTGAAAGATGTTGCATCCACAAGGAACGCGGCAGCCAATTCCCTGGATTCACCTTAAGTCGCATTTTTACGACAATCACGAAGAAAAACGGGGTGATGCTAACATACATTCATACACATATCGCACCTATAATCCCTTGCGGGGTAGGCAGAGCATAAATGGCCGCATAATACGGACATTTACGCCACGTATACAAACATTTGAGGGTCATCCGGAAAATCGTGTATCGCCATAGTGACAGGTTGTTGTTGCAATACACACCCTCGAGTCCCTTAGTCGCCTCTTACGACTCCCACGGGCAAGAAATGGGGTGATGCTATTCTAAGCCGGCATCACACGGTATTGATGGTGATGCTAAGCCAGGTTAGGTTCAAAGACAAATATTTAGGTTCATATCATTACCTGAACGATAATTAGAAGATAGTTGATGCTGGAATCTAGAATTGTGATAGGTAGATTTAAGGTGATCCCCTGGATCGCACCGCTCATGTAACGGGGATGTTCTCTGCCCACACTCGAGTGCCATCGCCGAATGATCGCATACTGTCTTCGGTTTGTCACTGGAAGTAAAAAATTTTTTTTGGATTGTGTAGGTTTGTCACTGGAAGTAGACAATTTATTTTGGTATCTATTGAGTAGACAATTATTTTGAATCGACTTCAATACAGGAAATAATTCGTTCGACGCGTATGTAGGTACGTATGTTATATCATCATCATCATATTTTGTTGAACATTGTAATGTTGTTTAGAGACTTCTGAAGATTTATAAATTTTTGAATAAGTAAATCATTTTGTAAATGCATTGATATGTATTCCTGTATTTGGTGTTGTGCGATAATAACGAAAATGAATTTAAGTTGAAAACTTCTGCAACAAAATTTCTACATTGTGTAATCGAAATATATTTTGTTGTGATTGGTTTTTGTTTTCGAGCAGCCAGTTTGCGGCTAGCGCTAACGCTGCGTCGAACGGGCAGAACGCGCGGGCCGCCGCGCCCGCACGCGGGATAGATTCAGCAACATACAAGGGCAGCGCTGCGTAATGCGGGTCGCCCAGCCAGTGACACGGGCGCGGTTAGTACAACCCCGCCCTTACCGTATTAGAGCTACTAAAGCACGATGCGCCTTATAAATTCGGACGGATAATAATGTCAAGACGCGCGTGTTGCCCGCTTAACGGAGCGTTGGGCTTTGAGCTCCCAAAGATTTGATATGATGTATTACACACACGCACACATACAATACAAAAAGGATCAGTCCTTCATCTTCTTTTTCTTCTTCATCGTGTCAATGGATCAGTCAGCCATATTTTTGACTGCCAGTATTTGGCGACCTCAAATATCTCCGTCTATTATACCTATGGCTCCGGTTTCTTCGGACCTACCTTTATTTACGCGAGAATCCAACACCACTTTCGATGCCAAATCAAACAGCAAGTTGTTGCATATAGTCTCGGTAGTTCTTGAAGCTAGACATACCGCCCATAGATCATATAGAGATCGAAGTTGACAAACTATAAGGATGCCTACTTTGTACTGAAAGAAAAAAAGCAAATTTGAAATCAAAATTAACCTTGTAAAAACTAGGTGAATTGAAGAGATAAAGTGAAAGTAAAATTTAAGTAAAGTGAAGTGAATCTATTGCAAATTATCTCGGTAGTTCTTGCAGCCAGACCTTTGTCTATGAGCCAGACGTTTCGAAGTCGAAGTGTTTAACCGCGCAACATATATTATACAACTTCCAATTCTTTCCAAGCGGACCAGTTGGTCCCCTGGCCACAACACCCGGCCAGGCAGGGTTGCTACTCTTTTCCCGACACCACCAATACCCCTCTTTCTGCATATTGGCATACCTTCCTGTCACCCGCCAGGTACCCTTTTAGTTACTCCACGTATAAAAAAAAAACATAAAAAGCATATTTATCTACACTCGTCTCATAATGTTCGAATTATGAATTCGAAAACAGATGCATAATGACCTACTTTATGCATTCTGCCTATAAAAACTAGGGTTTACTATAAATTACAGAAGCGTAATGACTTAATGAGAAAACTCTTAATACGATAAAGTTAAGAAATGAAACGAAGTTTTTTTTTGCCAATACTCTTATTGCCAACTTCCGCCTGTTTCCAAACGTTTGGAAACACAGAGTTCCGCACCTGTCAGTTGTTGTTGTATGGTAACGTTGCGTTTGTTTTATTAGGTTGTTGTTGAGATGTTGTTTAGTTGTTGTTCAGATGTTGTTCAGTTGTTTTTCAGATGTTGTTCCGATGTTGTTCGGATGTTGTTCAGTTGTTGTTCAGATGTTGTTCAGTTGTTGTTCAGATGTTGTTCAGTTGTTGTTCAGTTGTTTAGGTAAGTCACTCCACATCTAAACAACTGCTAAATTACAGAAATTTCAAAAATTCATATTAAGCCATATTACGTTCTCGTATTGAATTTGTCCTTGTATCGGGCCTTGCAATGGCCGGTGCGTACGTTTAGAAAAGTGTTTCTGAGTTTTTTTTTGGAGAGTGTAGATAAAATAGTGTATGCAACTGCTATAATTAGGCATTAGAATGCTCGTGTCAAGCTATTATCACACTCGGCTGCGCCTCGTGTGATAAACAGACACTCGCATTCTAATGACCCCCATTATACGACAGTTGCATAAACTACTATTATCTACACTCGTCTCATAATGTTCGAATTATGAATTCGAAAACAGATGCATAATGACCTACTTTATGCATTCTGCCTATAAAAACTAGGGTTTACTTTAAATTACAGAAGCGTAATGACTTAATGAGAAAACGCTTAATACGCTTCATTTCATCAAAAATAATATAAAGAATAGCACAAACGTAATCAAAACCACTTGGAAATTTGTAAATAATGAAACTGGAAAATCTAAACGTCGTAATGAAAATTATAAACTTATGATAAACGATGAAATTAAAAATACTAATTTGGAAGTAGCTTCCGCTTTTGAACAATTTTTTACTGATATTCCAGTTTCGACTACCAAATCGTTAAACTCATGCCCTATTCTCGCTGAATCTATTCTAAAAGATAATGTAAACCATTGTGACAAATATTTTAAATTTTCTCACGTTAGTAACATTGAAATAATAAAAGTATTTAAAAGTTTACAAATGAAAAATACTTCAGATCTCCACGGCCTCTCTGTTAAAATTATTAGTTCCATAATCGATTGCATTTCTCCATACCTAGCATGTATTTTTAATGACTGTGTAGACAGTGGCGTGTTTCCTGACTTGATGAAGCATAGTAAAGTTATTCCCTTGTTTAAAGCTGGTAGTACTACTGACCCTACTAATTTCAGACCTATATCAATACTACCAACACTAAGTAAAATTTTTGAAAAAGTTATTTTAAATCAATTGCAAGGACATTTTTATCGTAATAACTTAATGCACCTGCAGCAATTTGGTTTCACACGTGGTCGCTCTACTACTGATGCAGGTGTGGATCTCATCAATCATATAATCGAAGCCTGGGAGGAATCTCATGATGCAGTAGGTGTGTTTTGTGATTTGTCCAAGGCGTTTGATTGTGTTCATCATGATACTCTGGTCAGGAAGCTACATCACTACGGCGTAAAAGACCACGCTCTTAGTCTTTTGGAATCATATCTTAACAATAGAATCCAAAAGGTCGATGTCAACGGTGAAAGATCATCTGGATCAAAGATAAGAATGGGCGTTCCGCAGGGTTCGATTCTTGGTCCTTTTTTGTTTCTTGTATATATTAATGATCTACCATATCTAGTTAAAGAAAAACATGATATAGTTTTGTTCGCGGACGATACCTCTCTACTTTTCAGAGTAAAGAGGCAACAACTCAACTATGATGACGTGAACAAAGCTATTACCGATGTAGTGCAATGGTTTACAGTAAATAACCTACTATTGAATGAAAAGAAAACTAAATGTATCAAATTTGTATTACCAAATGTTAAACCAAGCTCTACAATTATTAAGGTAAAGGATGAAAAGTTGGACCTTGCGGACTCAACTGTATTTTTAGGCATAACTTTGGACGCCTCGCTCCAATGGGGGCCACATATTGAGAAATTGTCGAAGAGACTGAGTTCAGCAGCATACGCAGTTAAAAAAATAAGACATCTCACTGATGTAGACACTGCAAGACTAGTTTACTTTAGCTACTTCCATAGCTTAATGTCTTATGGCTTACTATTATGGGGCCATGCTGCGGATGTGAACAATATATTTGTTTTGCAGAAACGGGCTGTTCGTTCAATTTATAAATTGGGACCTCGAGTCTCCTTGAGACAGAAATTTAAAGAAATCAACATATTGACATTTGTGTCACAGTACATATACGAAAATCTAGTGTACGTAAAAATAAATATAGATTCTTTTAAGAAAAATTGTGACAGGCATAATTTTAACACTAGAAATAAGGAGCAACTTGCTGTGCATATGAGCAGGCTTAGTAAAGTAAGCAAAACTTTTAAGGGCAATTGTATACGCTTTTATAACAAACTTCCTAAAGATATTCAAGACTTACCCTTAAATAAATTTAAACCAGTAATTAAACAAAAATTGTACAAGAAAGGCTATTATGAAATATCAGACTATATGCAAGATAAATCTCCATGGGTTTAATTCAAATGTATAAAGTAAATATTTTATTAGACGAAACAAGTAGATTTATCTACTGCAATTTTTTGTTATTATTATTTTTATTTTTTTATGTAGCCATTTTTGGGCTATACATATATATTATTCGTTATTTCCAAAATTAGCTAGGGCAGTTTAGGGCCTAGAAAGATTGTTAATTTAGAGTAGGAGCACTTCTGGGCAGGTTTTTTGGGGGGTTTTTCCTGTTCAGGGGGTCCGGTTAATTATACGCATGTTAATAACACGCTTTGGAAATCTTGACTAAAATTTGAAACAAATGTCGTTTACAAATGGTGGTGGCGTAAAGTTACGTGCTGTGTGATTAACCTGGCCAGCCCCGAGGCAGTGCCTTTATTTTTATTTTTATTTTTTTATCCCGCCCGAGCCGGTTTTCTATTAGGACAATACAAAATTGTTATAAAAAGAAGAAGATTGCGTTATGCAAATTTCTTTTTTTTACAATGACCGATCATGACGTCAATAAGTGATAATGCTATCCTACATTGAATAAAGTTATTTCATTTTCATTTTCATTTTACGATAAAGTTGAGAAATGAAACGAAGTTTTTTTTTTTCCAATATTCAAATCGCTATCTTCCGCCGCACCTGACAGTTGTTGTTGTACGGTAATTTTTCGGATGTTATTCAGTTGTTTTAATAGGTTTTTGTTCTGTTGTTGTTGAGATGTTGTTCAGATGTTATTCCGATGTTGTTCAGTGTTGTTCAGTTGTTGTTCAGATGTTATTCCGATGTTGTTCAGTGTTGTTCAGTTGTTGTTCAGTTGTTGTTCAGATGTTGTTCAGTTGTTTTTCAGATGTTGTTCCGATGTTGTTCAGATGTTGTTCAGATGTTGTTCAATTGTTGTTCAGATGTTGTTCAGTTGTTGTTCAGTTGTTTAGGTAAGTCACTCCACATCTAAACAACTGCTAAATTACAGAATTTTCAAAAATTCATATCAAGCCATATTACGTTCTCGTATTGAATTTGTCCTTGTATCGGGCCTTGCAATGGCCGGTGCGTACGTTTAGAAAAGTGTTTCTAAGTTTTTTTTGGAGAGTGTAGATAAAATAGTGTATGCAACTGCTATAATTAGGCATTAGAATGCTCGTGTCAAACTATTAAACAGACACTCGCATTCTAATGACCCCCATTATACGACAGTTGCATAAACTACTATTACATATTGTAAAAAGCATCAAACTCTTCTAATAAGTTATCAATCATGTTAAAAGCTAGGTGAGGTTAGTGTAGTAAAAACTGAAGCTAATTTTAATTTATTAAATGGTCGATTTAAATTACGATAACATTATATTATCGTCGTTGGACAACTCCGTGAAACACACGAAAAAGGAAGAAGGTAATTACATACTATTTATATGACATGATGAAGCAAAAACGTACCAAGTCATTTTCGATGAACACAGCAAGCACTATGTAAATTATAGTCTTGATCAACAACACAAGAAGCATTGTAATAAACTGAAAAAAGTAGAAAATATTATAAACAAGTCAGTTTATTTTATACGCCTACTTTAGCTTAAATCAAAGCGGTTTTAGTCTTGAGTTGTTTGTCTTTTTTAAATATTTTACCTTCTTTTTATTAAAACTTCTATTGCGTGTATTATGTTTTGTATTTTATGTTTATTTTGTATTCTATATTTACTTATATTTCATTAATAAGCTTTATTAATAATGATGTGATCAGCTTACCCTCGTACCAAGTTCCTCTCCCATTTGAGCAGACGCCAACAATACGTGTCTGTAAATCCTTGATCCGACACAAGAGTACACATCTTTCAGCTCAAGAAGTCGCAAATTGAAACTCTGTACAATCAGCCTTATGAACTTCATTTCAGAGTCGTGTGCAGACGTTGCTAAACCAAATAGTACAGCTGTACTCAGTTCCGTCTTTCTAGCTACTACCACTCCAATATTTATGGCAAGGGATATAACGTTGCCCAGATTAGCAACTCTTAAATTCCCTTTCAGGTCTGAACTATATTTCTTGCTCATTCCGCATTTTTCGTCAAGTCTGTCCAAAGATTCAAACGTTTTTTTTCTATTGCATTCGAAAACCAGTATGAAGAGCTCAATGACTGATAAAAAGTTGAGGATTTTTTGTGTACTGTCGTATTCAACATCATGTATAAAGTTGTCAAATATAATAGTCCCGACAAGGAAACAGAATGTAACTCCGAAAATGAAGAAGCATAGTAATTTTGTAGTTTTTCCTTTAACGATGTAGAAGCGGTTGATGCAAAAGAAGTTTTGAAAAATAATGAAAGATTTGAAGAAACTCATTGTACTCTGTTTTTTATATATTTTACATGACATATTTTTTCACTGTTTAAATAAGTCACCTTCTAAAGGTTGTGTGACAAACGTAGGCAGAACTTTATCTACTCAGTAGTGACAACACGTTTCAGCAGAAAGACTCAAATAAAAATACAAGTGCTGTACTTTTATTTGAGTATTTCTGCTGTATAAAAATATCCGTAATATTATTATTCAACAAATTTATTGATAGGATTAAAGTGCTTCATTTATTATTCATACATCAAATCTACAACTACCAATATTAAATGGACTACAATTTTGATTTATGAAACAATAAGTTTGACTCTGTTGTCTAGTGGTTTAAGTTTGGTCGCAGGATCCAGAGAAGTTCCCTAGTTAGATTCCTGGGAGGGTTTGTTGATATTCTCAATTTATCGCTTTGAACATTGCAGACTCGACTACCTGATTGTAGATTTAGTCCGGTACGGTTGGCATTATTTGAGGGCATAACTTAGAAAAGTGCTAGCTTATTTTTTTGTACGACTGCGTAATGTGAGTCTGAAAATTATTGTGTATTTTTTTACGCTTGCGTAAATTTTTGGTACAATGTACGGTAGCTAATTTATGAAAATAATTATTTAAGTGTCTATAAATAAATTGTTATAATAAAATATCCCAAAAACTCAGTTTGAGTAATTTTATCCACAAAAACAAAAGTGTTTAGCATTTGCCTAAAATGCACAAAACAATAAATTGGATTTGGCCAATGGTCCAGAAACTATAAATCAAAAATAAACTACTGCAATATTTTTGAAACATGAAAAGCTTGCCATACTGGGATTATTTTCCTGATTTCCAGTCTCCAACTAAAGTTCAAAACTTTTTAAAAGCTTTTATTTAACTTGCAGTGTATGTAAGTAAGTAAGTAAGTAACAATGTTTGTTCGGTGCAAATCTTGCAAGTTTAATTTGAACCACTTCTCGGTATCCGATTGAGTTGAAATTTTGCATGTTGGTCCAGAACCGATGACAATGCATGTTAATCATAAATTTGACCTGATGCTGCTGCCAGGATCGGCTCCGTACGAGAGATCTCCTCAGCGGTTTATAGCTGGGACACAACATTTTGTATACGAATTCGTTTATTATAGGCAGTTGGTAGGCCCACCATGAATTAGACGCTACATCCAGGGTTGTCTTCGAACTATGGAACTCCTCAATATTCAACTGCTGGGACTTGCAATTTTGTATACGAATTCGTTTATTATAGGCAGTTGGTAGGCCTACCATGAATTAGACGCTACATCCAGAGTTGTCTTCGAACTATGGAACTCCTCAATATTCAACTGCTGGGACTTGCAATTTTGTATACGAATTCGTTTATTATAGGCAGTTGGTAGGCCCACCATGAATTAGGGTCACGTCAATAGAAGGCCTCCTGATAGAAGAATTAGACTGTTCGAAATTAACTGGGACTCGGCCATGTAATAATGACGCCATCAATGAAATGAAAAGACTAAGACATATTAAAAGCTAATTCTTCTATTAGGGATGCCGGAGGAGTAGGTACCAACCTACTTCTATAGAATATAAAAGAGATAATTATACTTTATCCTAATGTTAGTTTTCCCCGTGCCTTAAGTTTTTCTATTGAAGGTCTCTCCGTTTTATAGAAAGACTTTCGTATTGATCAATAACTATCGTAACATAAACTAAAAAATATAAAATAAAATTATGTAAAAAAAAATTTTAAAACAAGCTGTTATTTAAGTGCTCTGAAAAGATGAAAATAAAATTTTGAATGACATTAACCACATTCATTTATGACTTTACAGAAATAAAAATATAATAAAAGCTTGTCGCGAAACTTTCAATTTGTGATTGAAATTTTGTAATAAGGTACGCACCTAACTGTAATTAGGTAGTTTATTCTAGGCATCGCGACAAGCTTTTATTATATTTTCATTTCTGTAAAGTCATAAATGAATGTGGTTAATGTCATTCAAAATTTTATTTTCATCTTTTCAGAGCACTTAAATAAAAGCTTGTTTTAAAAGTTTTTTTTATATAATTTTTTAATCCTAAAGACTTCCAACCTCTGACAAACGCGGTTATATCACACATAGTATGATTTTCCAGTGTTTTGTGTAATCAGGATTTTACGATATACAAAAACCGGAAATCATGGCACACGTTGCCGCATCTTGTAGCTGTCACAGATTGTTATTTGTATGGTGGAAAACCACAATATCGTACAGTGCGTGAGCGATTCACTTCAAGCCTAGACATTGCGTTAGCTCACCCCATCTAAAAGTGAGTTTATTCGTCCATTAATCAGTTTATGAGTTTCCACCTCCAGCCTATCCGCCCTTTTGTGGAATGAAGTGTCAAAAGGTGAAAGCCATTAGCGGCGATTTAATTCTCGTCACTATCCATGGCGGAATGAAATGCAGGGTTACGATAATAGCGCGAGCGGAGCGATATTCTATAAATAATTTGAATGCCAACGATGGAATGGATAAGGGTGGAGAATTCTGGTGAAGTGACCACGGCTCCAAAAGCTTAGCATTGGACGACCTCCCGTCAGGTGTAGGTTTCAAAACCCCGAAGCTGAAAACCCCGAAGCCAAAGTCAGGTCTTAAAAAACGCTTTGGATGGCCAACTACCCAGTGGACCGAAAGCGGTTATCCCACTTATCGTCCATTGATGCGTATTACAAACTCACCGTAACAGTTCGCCAAATAACTTATGACAGTTGCAAACAGCCTTTAAATGCAGTCAACGAATATATTGTCGCGGCCTATCAAGCCTGGGTAGGCCCATTGTTCAGTTGTAGACGTAACATCGCTGAAGATGATTATAATTAATCAGTTTATACATTTCCACCTCCAGCCTGTCCGTGACAAAATGAGTGTGATTGTAACGTGAACGGTGTAATTTTTATTTATGACTCAATGTATATAACTAGCCATTACTAATTCGCTCCCGCTTTCGCTGTCACCGTGACCACAGAATAACCAATAGTATGTGGTATATAGTATAAATACAGAACAGACACTCTCCTTCCCATACCCCAGCCTTCGACCCGCACAAAAATCCGTAGAGTCTAGCGTAAGGCTTGTGTCCAATACTATTTTGTGACCCAACGCTCCCTGCTACAAATATTCAATCCGCTTCCGCTCCCGCTGTCACCGTGACCACGGCTTTACTCCTGTCACTATCCATAGCAGAGTGGGGCCGAGGTTGAAAAGCGTTAATTTTCCATGAGAAATTGCCGAGGGCTCCTCAAAGACGAGCAATTTAAAACTTAATTCGGTGTGGCGTTTTAAGATTTCGCGCAGGGATGTAGTCAGGAAAACAAATTTAACCCTATCTCGGTAAAATGTTATCAGCCGATATATATTAAAAAAAATCTCGTTTATTCATACGTTAAAACAAAACAAACACAATTAATGCCAATAAAAAACTTCTTCCAGAGCGGCGCACCGAGGCAGAGTACCCAAAATGCTGGCAACATTACCTCTCTGTATTGCCAAACTTATTCTTTGAGCGAAATAACTGCCAGCTCTCGGGTCACCCAAAGCCTCGATAAGCCGCCCCGAAATGTCTTTTAAGAAAGCCTTGGCAGCCGGGCCCCAGGGGCCCATTGTCTCGACGGCAAAAGGCACATATATACATATATATTTATTTTGCCAATAAAATATACAGTTTGAATTGTTTTTGTACGCTTATGAATGACGAGATTTCATAAACGCCGTTCATAGATTTCATATACAAGATGTTTATTTATTACCTAAATTGATAAAACTTTGTTATATCGATAGGATTATTTGTTGCAATTATTGGGATTTTTCTTTTCTACCTAAACGTAGATCTTGCTCACAAATTCATAATACATAATTCGATCTATGTATTCTTCGGTTTTTTTTTTTAAGTTTTATGGGCTGCTTTACCCGTTGAAACATTTTAAATATACCTTTATATTTTTCTAAATCGGTCCCTGGAAAAAGTCATTGAGTATTTCAGTTTAGTATAATTTCAGTTTGCTGGGCCAAAGTCAATATTAAGGCGGAAGTTAAAAGGTTTCTTTAATTCGTTACTCAGCTGGCCAGGTTAGGCTTAGGTATTGGTCCAGTGTTTAAATTTGTTATTTTTAGTAGTTCCAATTTTGTATCGTAAATATTCCAAAATTAAAGTCGAGAAGTATGATAATTTTAATAATATGGAATTAAAGATTTTCCTCTATAGAAGTAAAGTAATTGTGAAACATTGTTTCAAAGATTATAAAAAATCAATCAATGACAAAAGATACAGAGCAACAAGCTTCGTCAAAAAATTGTTTCACCTTCATACACACATTCGCAAACAAACGCACATCACGCCAATAGGCCTTAAAAATTGAATACTTACACAGCGCAAACAGTCGTAAAAATGGTTAATACATTTCAGATATAATATAGGCTATCCACATTCAGTGATTAACAGACTTACATGTTGTTCTGTGGTTCAGTAAAAACGAATTAACGATGCAAATATATAAACTGACAAGTAAATAATTAAAATTGGGAAGTATTTAAATTATGCCCAGTAATTAAAACATGAATAAAATACGATGATTCATTGAAAACAAACATTATTCGATGAGTTTTACTTGTTATGAAGTAGCTAGGTAGGTACAGTCAAGCTCACGTCCAGTTAGACACTCAAACCACCAATGTAAGTTAAAATAAAATTGTTTACCTAACACGGGAAGTGTTTTAATTTGGTATTCAATATCGCGGGTTTTCATCCCTTAGACTACATTAAATCTGTAAAGAATGAATAAGTCGCTGGGTATTCGTTGCAAAACTAACCCGGTAGATGGAGCCGTGCCACGCGTTACTGGCAAGATACACTTGCAAGATTCGCGGGCAAGGAACGAGCCGCGGTAGCCCAGAAAAGGCGTCGCCACTAGTAATGGCGAAAGTCACAGGGTCAAATACAGCCCGCGCTTGAAAATTTTGCAAGTTAAAAAAATAAACAATGTAAGCTTTCTGCACGGGGCACAAGAACCGTCTAAAGTATAAACTGTTTAACCCAGCCTGATCTTGACTGTACTTATTACTTATAATGAGCTCCCAAAAGGTCACAAACTTCCATGGTCAACCTGGAAAACTCTAAATCCGATGCAGGCATGGGATGCAGGTCTAATCTAAATAAGTGGGGATATAGCTTCTTCTCTTCCACTAGGTAGGTCTTCTCCTCCTAGTGACTACACTAGGAGGAGAAGACCCATTTTTTTATGTTTCAACCTATGTTCCTTGGCGTATGATGTGTAATTGTTAGTAAATGTGAAACCGCGAAAGTTTGAAAAAGTTAGATACTTACGGCATTATTATATAGAAAATAGCCTTTAAATCAGGTGATTCTTATATTTGACATGAATTTGAGATAAACCAAATGAATCGTTTTTCAAATTCGTTTATTCTTTTAATGTAATAATAATTGTAATAATAATATAAGTACTTTTATTGCACAAAAAACATTTAAAAAACAATAAAACACATTACAATGAGGCGTCCTAGAGCTATATTATATTATATTAAACTGCAGCGTGTTAATTCTAAACTTGTAAGACATGGACAAACGGACAAATGGCGACGCTTTGTGATGCAAATTCGCTTCAAGCCGGTTGCAGTGAGACGCTTCGTCACACTACATGAGATGAGGGTTAAGAAACTGCTGAAGGAGCGATTAGTTTGTTTGTGTTTACCTAAGTTCTAACTATTATTTAGTTGAAGGCTACTTTCGATAGTTGTCAAAGCCAGGTGGGACGTTTTTACATACAAACGAAAAACTGTTTCAATGGACTTAAACATGCGATGAAGAACATTTTTTTAACAAATGTTTATGCGAAATGATGAAGGCACACGTAAATTTGGCGCAAAACTAGTTCTGGTTAAAAGATAAAGAGTATTTCGTCCACAATAAAATCAAACTCATGTTTTGCAGCAGTAGCTCCATCTTTTGGCGTAAAGTGGCGAATCGATTTTAACAAATAAATCTTATGGTTAACAATAAATTTTTATTATTTTGCGAAAATGTTATATCAACACGGGACTTCCCATCGAGTGTTTTAATTAGACTTTTGTCCCCTTTAAAAACGTAAGTCCATTTTACTTTTGTATGAAAAACGTCCCACCTTTATTCTGCTAAATGAAAATCGTTTCAGTTTTGTGTCAACGGCCTGTCAGTGTGACAGTTTTGGTCATTTCGTATCCTGCTAACAGTTTGAAGTATAAAAAATCACAGTGTCATTATAATGCCAATTGACATTCGATGGCATTACAATGGCGAAAAATAAGTGATACGGGGCCCAGTTGTGTTAATCACAGACTAATGAGACCCAACATCATGTAAACTACATGCTTTAAAAATCTTAACTTCAATTTGAAACAAATATAATTTTTAGATGGTAGTGGCGTAAAGTTACATGCCATGTGATTAACCTGGCCAGCCCCGTGGCAGTACCTTTATTATTATTTTTTTTATCCCGCCCAAGCCGGTTTTCTATTAGGACATTTTTTGTTATAAAGAAAATTGTGTGATTCAATTGTTTGTTTTTACAATGACGGGTCATGACGTCAGTAAGTGATAATACTATCCTACATTGAATAAATAATTTCAATTTTAATTTCCAAACTGAGTAGTTCGATGGTGTAGGGGATAGTACTCCTGCCTGCCACGCCGTGGGTCGTGTATTCGATCCCCACACGTCACTAATGTTTGTTTATTTCATATTTCACGGTGATATTTAAAAAAACTGCGGTATATTTTTTATCCATAAATTTAATGCACCACGCATGTTGTTTTCAAAGTGTTAATGATCGTGAAAATTGTTTCATTCAGTGAATGTATGAGCGATATCGAAATGCCACGCTTTGAAACGGAATTATGCTAAACCTAGCTCGATTCGCTTTAAGGAGAGAAATGTTGTCAATATTGATGTAAGTTTTAAAATAATTTATTCTTTTTACATTACATTTTGTTACATTATAATGAAATTGCAATTTAAAAAATACATACATACATAAATCACGCCTGTATCCCTTACGCGGTAGGCAGAGCGTTAACGGCCGTAAAACGGATATTCACACCACGTCTGACAAAAGTTTGAGGGTCAATCAGATAACTGTGTATCACCATATGACAGGTTGTCAGCCCATCGCCTAAAATTGCAATTCACATCAAACCATCGTCCCTTAGTTGCCTCAGTCGGTAAGAAATGGGGTGATGCTATTCTAAGCCGGCATCACACGGCCAAAAAAAAAAAAATGCAGACAAAGGCGTCAAAATAGATGAATCTCAAAATCCGCTGAACATACATACGTACACATTATCTCACCATTATATCAGAACGTTGACGGCCGTTAAAATATAGACAAATATTTCAGGGCCATTAAAAAAAAAACGTGTCTCACTACAGTGACAGGTAGTCAGCCTGTTGCCCAAAATTGTTATACACCATGTAACCCTCAAATCCCTTAGCGCCTCTTATGACACCTGCGGGAAAGAAGTGGGGTGATGCTATTCTAAGCCGGTATCACACGGCACGTACCCTTAGATTTATGTGTGTAATTTTTCGTAAGACTTTGCAGACTAGCAACAACATGTCTTCTACCGACCTTCCAAGAAAATTACAATTGATCACCTTGATGACTTCTTTTTTTAAGTCGTTTATCCTATTCAAATAGATACTTTAATAAATAAACCGTGTAGGTCAAAAGAATGCTTAATGAATTTCGTGCAAATAAACCACAAACGCGTGCCAATGGTTCTAACGGTGTAATATGTTGAACGTCAAACTAAGTTGGGCTTTAAAACCTGTGGAGAGCGGTTTTTTATGTAAGAACTCACACCTGAGACACGCTAAAAATTTTATACACCTCATAGTAATGACATACTTCAAACAAACAGTTAAGTATGAAATTTCTTTGTGTGACGGTTAAAAAACTCACTCACATGAAAGAGTTTTTTTTTTTATTTTAGGGCTGGACTTTGCAATTTTTGACTTGGGGTTTTGAAATCTACATCTGACGATTCGGTAGGCCGTAGCTACCCCGGAGAAGTTTGTGTGGTTGTTCAAACAACAAGCCATATCGCGTCCTTGAGGCGCGACTGGGCTTTCGAGTTGTTCTGGGAAGAACGGATTAGACTGAATCTACCCGGCACGTGCCGGTACTTCCCAGAAGAATGAGAAACAAACGAGGGACAGCGTAGTTTTTGTGCGTTTAAAGTTGGTTATCTTTTAGCGTACGTGCCAACAAGTGCCTAGTCTGATTGACAAGTTTTTCATGTCTTAATTTTGATTAAAAACCAAAATTTTTAAAACACTTCCCCGTCATTTTTTTGCATTTATTTATCAATGCTTCCGCAAACTTCTTTCAGACATAAGAAAATTGCTATTTCTGATCTTATTTCCATACAAATACGGATACGGTGCGTTTACGATGGGTTACGGTGTGTAATGGATGCGTCTGTTAAGTCGTATGACAGACGCCTGCAGTGAATATTCACTGTTAGTTTCGTGGCCCGAATCATACGCAAAAGCGCGAAGCTAAACCGATAGTGCAGTGGTTTATTGATTCCAGCTCCTACATATGGAATAATAGGCGTGCCACGTGCAATGCGCCCAATACATGGTGAATTAATTGGATTTTCATTCTATTTACGCTGTGTTCATGTGAACTGACTTGGTGGAAGCTCTCTACGGGGTTTTGTAAAGACGTTTCGTGCCATCCTCAACAAAAGTTTTCAGCAATTATTGTTCAAAAGACGAACTGAACTTGGCTACTGAGAATGCCATTGAGGTTGCCAAATATTAGCAGTAAAATCTGAACGAATAATCCATTGACACTATGAACAAGAAGCATTTAAGACATAGCAGCCATAGTCATAGCTAACCTTCGATAAATTCGACAAAGTATTGAATACTTATACCAAATACAGAGTTATCCTTAAACAGCTTATATGACTTAGTTATAGAGATACTGAGACAATGTTGTCGCGATACCTGTTGCATTACTAAGCTGCAAGTAAGTAAAGATAGTCTAGGAAATATAAGTGTAAAGTTGATGATCTAACACAAGTTAAACGCTTCTACGGCGCATAGACGGCGCCCATTATGCGATGAAGATAGATAAGCTAGTAAGCGAGTAAGCTATCACGGCCATCTCAGAGCTACAAAAATGAAGATTCTTGAACATTTTAAGACATGAAGATTTTGGATGACACTTTTCAAAACTTTATTAATTTCTTCCACATTGTTAGGCTGCTTATTCTCCTATCTCTTAAAAAACCCGACTTTTTCTACTAAACTTGCTCCTTTACATCTGATCCAGGTTGAAATCAGTTGCGCTGAAAAAGACGCTACCCGTACGCCCCTGGAATGTTTATCAGTAAATGTTAGCAGTAGTGTCAACGCTTGCCGGTGTCGTGTGATGCCGGCTTTACCGTGTGATGCCGGCTCAGAATAGCATCACCCCATTTAATTCCCGTGGGAGTCGTAAGAGGCGACTGAGGGACTTGAGGGTGTGTATTGTAATTTTAGACGATGGGCGATACACAATTTTTTTTTTTTATTAATTAATGATGGGTTTGCTCTTGACTCTAGTCTAGGTCATAGGACAGAGACAGAGTCTAAGATGGAGCGAGCTCACCCAGAAGAAGCCTGTTCACTCTTACTTTGAAGAGATTAGGGTTTTCCGAATAACCCTCAATTATTTGTCAGACGTGGAATAAATGTCCGTTATCTATTTGCGGCCGTTTGGGCTCTGCCTACCCCGGATGGGATTATAGGCGTGATATGTGTATGTGTAGTGTCAACGCATCAGTATACGCCATAGAAATCTCATCTCCTAGGCAGCAAGATAGCTACATATCGATGGTTTACGCAGACCGTTTCAATGGTTTGCGCAGTGAAATGGCTGAATTAGGCACTCGGCCTAAATCCTAGGATTTAAAGTTTAAGTATCTTTTGTATCTCGTTTTGCCATCTTTTTAAATAACTTTAGTAATGTGGACAAATCCCTAGATCCGTTCAGGATGATGGCAGAATGAAGTCATGATTTTGTCATATTCCGGCTTCGTCTGAATTGACCCACTACCTACTGCATGGTCTCTTTGCTCCTTGGCCAATTCCATGTTTAATTATTAGTGACAATTTAATAGATTAATTGTTTATTATTAAAAATCAATAAAACTTTAGTTTTCTTAAGTCCAACAGTGGGTTAACCATGTTCAACTTTAAAAAAAAAAACAAATTGTATCGCGAGCGAAGCGATATTTCAATTTGAGCGAAGCGAGGAAAATCTCCATCCGGGTTTTCTTCTTCAATTTCTGGTCTATGTATTTAAACGAAAACACAACGAAACCGCGTTTAATAAAACTAAGAGCGACATCTAGTGGATCATCTTTGAACTAACAACACATTGTATAAAGGTTTTATCTTATTTTCTGAATATAAACATTAACCAATAACCTTAATTTTGTGTATACATTAGTTAAGTGCTAGGCAGTTTGGTACCACCACGAGAGGAAAAAAATCTGTTTCCCTATTTTTTTGGACCAAAATCATTGAAATTAAAGTTGATTGCTCCCATTTTATCACGAAAATACCTAAAAACATTCCAAACTTCCGCGAAAACTTCCTAGAATCGAAACAATATTAGATTTTTTTATTATATTTATTATAACTTGCCAAAACCAGAATTAAAGCTGGATTTCCGGAATTGAGCTCTAATATCGTAATCTAAAACCAGTTTTGAGAACCTTCTGATTTTGCATATCCTAATGTACAGGAATAACATTAACAGGAAACCGGCTTTTTCATTTCAGTTACACGCTGTTTCCAGCCTGAAACTTGTCCAACAAGCGTAATAAATAAAAACAATTAATACACGACTGCTTTTTAAGATAAAGCCTAGCCTATGACACTCGGGATAATGTAAGGATTGCTATTCGATTTGTTCAGCAGTTAACGAGTTACAGTCCTATAAAGTATCGCACATATTTACATACATGTATCAACTGTAAAAACATTACATTCCTTTTTTGTTGGGTAGTCATGTAAAAAGCACCCTCAGTAACCGTCGGTACAATTTGTTCCCAACTCCAGAACTAGTCAGGTCTCGCTGTAAACATTTCCATAACGCAAGTTTAAACCTCGTCCGTCTGACTGAACCGGGCTTGTTCATTTGCAACACTTTTGTTCCTGCCATACAAGTGCGACACGTTTTGTCTGAACACTCATACTAGCAGTAGAGTGGTGCTTCTTTGGTGGTTTGTTTGTTTGGATATTTTTATGTACAGAGTCGTATTACTGTCAGAAGTCTTGCAAACTATTGGAGTGACTATCATATACTGTTTTTTTTAGTAAGTAACTAGATAAGTATTACGCTGCCTGCAACAAACAATATGATAATGAGAAACCTATTTTACCTGTGACTTTAAAAGTGAGGCAAAAAAAAGTTATTTTGGCAAAATATCTTAATAATTAAAACACGTCATACACAAATCACGCCTTTATACCTTGCGGAATAGACGGAGCGTTAACAGCCGTCAAATACGGTCACTATCTCTACATCCGACAAATAATTATGCGTCATTTCAGAAAAAAACGTATATCACTACCTGTTGATGGCTGTTACCCAGTCGCCTAAAATTATAATACACATAAAACCCTCGAGTCCTTTAGTTGCCTCTCACGACACCCCCACGGGGAATGAAATGGGGTAATAGGTAATAGCATTCTAAGCCGGCATCACACGGCACCAAACTTCTAAAATAATCTTTTCGGATATTATTTGAAACATTAAACAGCTACGTCACAGCTCTATTTTCAAACGACAGTTTGATGTCGTGACGTAGTTACGGACATTTGTTACGTTCATATTATGATAGTTTAAATAGTTTTACTTCTCTATGTCTCATTAGCGAGACCGAATGGGCTAATTCGTTATAAAATGTGGAGTTGGAAATAAATGTCTTCTTAAACTTCCATTTTGCAGTCAGGTTACATAACTATATTATCAAACTAGTTTTTACTTGCTCTGCAATAGTATGTATGTTGTGGTTCTTTGTGAAATAAGCGATGAGCTGACGTGTTACTACAGTACATCATTCTTGTACTGTAGATACAAAATTGCTGATTAGCTGGTTTAAGTTTCAAAGATTCAATGATATTTATTTGCTTAAAACACGATGTAAAGTTACAAGTTAGTTAGAGTTACTATAGAAACTCAAAATATCTTTGTCATTTATTTCAACCTAAGTATGTTCCTTGGGGAAAGTTGTTCCTTATCACCAGCCCCTACTGAGTTTTCAGTAGTGATCACTAGTAGAATTTTACCATATATAAAAATACTTATTTGTTAGGTGTGCGGCGTAAATGACCATGTTAGGGCCGTTGATACCATGCCACAGAATATATAGTAGTACTAACGTAACCATGCCTATCTTATAAGGAAATCCCTTACAAGGAAGTTAGTAAAATTTGGTACTCAATTTATCGCGGATTTTCATCGCCTAGACTACATTCAATCTGTAAAGAATTAATTAGTCACTGAGTATTAGTTGCGAAACTAACCCGGTCGATGAAGCCGTGCCACGTGTTACTAGCATTAAAATACACTTGCAAAATTGACGGGCAGGCGACGAGCAGCGGTAGCCCAGATGGAAGAGGCATCGCCACTAGTAATGGCGAAAGTCACAGGTTCAAATTGTGCCCGCGCTTGAAAACATTTTGCAAGTTAAAAATAAAGAAGTCGAGATTGTAGGTACACAACCTGTCTAAAAATACCTAACAAAAAAGGAAAACGCCTTTCAATAGACGTGATAATGTTTATGTAGGATCAAATACACGTTAAGTTCGTACGGTATCGCCTACGCGTGGTTAAGTCATGTGCCTTTCGGGTTTGTAGACCTTTGTGATAGCTTTTTTGTCACGTCAGTAAGCTTAAACGTACCTCGCCTTAAGGATATTGCGCGTATACAAGTCTATTTATTTTATGTTGCCTGTGAAACCCGCAGTTGCCTCAATTCATGGTATTAAGTGACCTGTCTACGATTAAAACTATACTTAACCACATAAAAAAAGTATGTAGGGTGAAATTTTACTAGTGACTGAAAGCAGAAACTCAAGACGGGCTGGTTTAAAGAACAACTTTCCTTGAGGAACAAAGGTCAAAATATGAAGAAGAATTTGGACCTCCCATAAAAAGCTTATCAGCTGATTTAGGTTATTTTGGATGCTAAAAATAATTTTTGTATTATTCGATCTATGTTTCATTGGGGAAAGTTGTTCCATATCACCAGGGCCGTCTCTCAGTATCGGTGACTTGTAAAATAACACCTGTTATAAGACATTGAATTGTGCCGTGTGATGCCGGCTTAGAATAGCATCACCCTATTTCTTTTCCGTGGGTATCGTAAGAAGCGACAAAGGAACTTGAGGGTGTGTATTGCAAATTTAGACGATGGGCTGACAACGAGGTCAATTCGGGATTTAAATTTTCCTTACTTGCCTTAAATTAGTGCTGTCACTTTCCGTCAAATAGGTTTAGAAAAGGCTAGAAGATATCTAAGTCCTGTCATTTTTAAAAACGTCAAGGGCTTTTTCGCCTTTCCTAGTCAATTTAGTCGCCATTGTTTTGATTGTCGCCTTATTTTGACAAATAACACGTATTTTGCACGAAATTATAAGACATGACACGACTAAAATATCTCCTATCCTTTTCTAAACCTATTTAACGGAAAATGACAGCACTAATTTAAGGCAAGTAAGGAGAATGTACATCCCGAATTGTGGCCAATATGTCACTATGGTGATACACAATATTTCAAAGGACCCTCAAATGATTGTCAGACGTGGCGTAAACTTCCGTTTTTTTACAGCCGTTTACGCTCTGCCTACCCCGTAAGGGATAATGGGCGTGATATGTGTATGTATTTAATATGTGTAAAAGACAGTTATTGTTCTTTAGCAGTTTCGGACAGTTCAGTGGAACCGAGTCTCATATCTAGATCTTGCATAATACATGTCTCAATTTCAAACAAAACAGTTAATAAAATGCACAGTTGATTTCTTCTAGAACCGCAGCCAAGCTCGACAATGCCGTGCATAATTTAAACTCGACTGATAGCGACTAAGGCACAACCTGGAGACTTATTTCTGATTTACTCGCCGTTGATTCTTATTTCGTCGACGGAATCAGTTGTCCGTAAAACCATATACTAGTATATCCACTCGTTTTACCAGTTATTGAAGTTTTTTTGTCGTCCGTAAAACCTATTAAATCCACCCAATTTACAAGTTTTTGAAAAAGAAGGAAACTGTGTTGCCATTTAATTCAATCTGCCAACAACATCATTTTATTAATAATCTGCTGTAATTTACTAATAAAATGCCGCTGTATGAATTTTCCAAGCTATTTATTTATAGTATAAAGAAAAATATCGTTGTGTCCGCCTGCCAAAAGAGACAATCAAATTGCAAATCGTAGTCTTTTTTCAATTAATACTTGTCATTTGTTTTCAATAATCTGCTGTTCTTTTTATCGAGCAGTAGAAAATGTTTTACGAACTGATTGATAAGAGGAATCAAACTTAGACCTTAAACAGTGTAAATGGATTTTGCATGTAAAAATAATATTAAGAATCCACCGATTCAAAAATACATACATACATACATACATAAATCACGCCTATATCCCTTACGGGGTAGGCAGAGCATTAACGGCCGTAAAACGGATATTAACACCACTTCTGACAAAAGCTTGAGGGTCAATTAGATAACTGTGTATCACTATAGTGACAGGTTGTCAGCCCATCGCCTAAAATTGCAAAACACATCCCTCGAGTCCCTTAGTCGGCTCTTACGACACCCATGGGTAAGAAATAGGATGATGCTATTCTAAGCCGGCATCTCACGGCACTCAAAAATACGTCTCCTGTTATAAGTGTTTTTGGCACAAGCGAGCGAGGACAAACGGGTAGATAAGAAGCCACCCTGGCAACTAACCAGTACATTGTAAAATGCATTGATTCGCGTACTTTACAGGCAAAGGCAGTGCCTCGTTGAATAAGTCTTTGTGTCTATTAGGTAAGTATAGACTTCGATCAACGCGGCCTTTCGTAACGAGACATATAGGTTTGAGCTAACCTCGTGAAAAGAGGCATACGAATTGACCAACAATGACATGTCACGTCATGATTTGCATCAGTCGGTATAAAGGGTCAATGCTCAATTTAACGAGATTAAATTAAACCAATATTTCAATATTAATAAAAAAATAAATTATAAAATTCAAGAGCTGAAGTGCATTCTGAGTCAAATTATACATGTCGTGGGCTTATCGTTAGATTGGCCAGATCGAGATATGCCCGGGCACTTCTTGAAACGCCGGCACATCGTGATTCAGCCGGGCATGTCGCGATGCGCTAAGTAAAAGGTTGGGCAGATCGACGAGAATAACGTATTTGTCGATATTCCGAGCTAACCACACGGCGGATCGTGAAATAGTTGCATTTCGCGCTGACTTCGCGCGCTCCGTTTTGTTTACGCGAGTGGAAGATGGCGGCGTTACAAACAAGTGAATGTGGTGTTGATATTATCAAAATGGACAGTGAAAACGAAACAAAAAGTGCATTTATAGAACATTATTATATTACCATCAGATATCTATGAGTGACATAAAGATTCCTCGCACAATGTAAAAAATCCATGGACTTCTCAACGTATTTTAGAGGTTAGTATTTAGTTGCTAAAGAAGTGTTTATTTTGCATAATAATGTGTAGGTGATGCGTTTTCTCATGTCATTATGTATAAAAGTTATTAAGTAACTAAGATTTATTAAGTAACTAACGTTTGTACGTTAAAGTTCCGTTTTATTTTTTAGGTTATTGAACAAAGTAGGGTGACCATGCAGCGGGTCTCTTCAGCCTATTATTGGAGTTCAAAATATGATGTCATGGAAACTTCTGACAAAGATTACTATTCATTATTTTTTAACATTTTAATTGAATTCTAGCTGTTGCTCGTCCATGCCGTTCTATACGTGATGGTTGTGTTAAGATTTTATTAAACCTTACTGTTAATTAGATACTTAATTGCCTCAAATAGGCGTTTTGTAATTTTCTCTCCAAAGAACTGTGATTCTATGTGCCAGATTTAAATATAACAATAATTATTTTAAATTTTAATAAACATTTTAATTCTTAACTTTATTTTTATTTACTAAAACCTTGAACACCCTACATAATCGATATGCCTAAAATGACGCTGGCCAAATCGCCAAACGTTAAGCGTTGAACGATATGCCCTGTGTTGGATGGCCAGATCATGATGTGCCGGAGTATCACGTTGTGCCTGGGCATATCTCGATATGGCCAATCTAACGATAAGCCCACGACATACATAACATGAAATGATTTAGATATTATCTCCTATCATCATCTAATAATCTAATCAGAGCCGTGTGATGCCGGCTAAGAATAGCATCACCCCATTTCTTGCCCGTGGGAGTCGTAAGAAGCGTCTAAGGGATTCGAGGGTGCGTATTGCAATTTTAGGCGATGGGCTGACAACCTGTCACTATGGCAATACACAATTTTCCGGATGACCCTCAAATGTTTGTCAGACGTGGCGTAAATGTCCGTTCCTTGCGGCCGTTTACGCTCTGCCTACCCCGCAAGGGATTACAGGCGTAATATGTGTATGTAATTTCTAATCATATTTGACGGAAAGTGACAACGCTAATTAAAGGTACGCTAAGATAAATTATTTACCGAATTGAGGTCATTATCAACTATTGTATCCCAAGAAAAATACAATTTAAACTCTTACCAACTACACCTACCTACAATGTGCAGAGTCACCATCAATCAACCTACAACCATGATCCGTTCCAGCTCGCTGTGAATATGCATCTTGGATCCGAGACGGTTTCCTGTGACGTCACAGCGCTCCGTGATGACGTCACACTTCTCCCTGATCATCCATCTTGTCTTTAAACTTGAACACAAGAGTGATCGTCGGAATATTATGTATGTAAGTATTTTGAAATGGTTCTGAAGTTACAGTTAAAATAGCAGATAGCGAATTCGTTATTTTGCTCTAGCATAGTTTTAGCTATGTAGGCAGATTTTAGCTATGTACTATTGTTAAATAAAATTATTTGTGGTATTTTTATAAGATGTGATGTGAATGTGACTGTTAATTAGTTTTTATATTATTTGCTAATTGTTAGAATTTGGTAAGTTAATAGTAATAATTAGTTACTGTATTTAAAAAAAATATAATGATGTGTTTAATATTCAATGTAAAGATTTTTTGCTGTGAATAAATAAATTTGATTTGATTGAGATAATCTGCAATTCATACCTATTATGTTCAATATTGTTACCTGCTTCTAGATTCTTTCAGGGTTACAGTGGCGTACAATCATTGTGCAGTTTATACCATAAGACCTTGGAAAATATTTATTTTTGTTTACACTTCGAATTTCATACTTTGAAGTAATATGGGTACTTTTACCAAGAGAAAACGCAAAATATTCGCTAGAAAATGGATATAAAGGTACCAAGTGAAACTATTAGCCGAAATTCCTTTTTCATTGCGTTTGTTGAAGTTTAAAAAATAAATCGCACCAGTTTCATTTCTTTCTGCAAAAGGAAGATTAAAAAAGAACTCCCCTTTTAATGAAGGGGGGAACAAAAAACTGCAACTGCCACTGCTGAATGGAGCTCAGACAAAACCTTGACCTTAAATTCAAGATGGCGGACACAGAAGAGTTTCGCAGAGGAAATGAGTCGTTACCGCGCGGAACTCGACGCGAAAGGAAATTAAGCCACGGGGCATAACGGGAACGGGAAAATAATATAATCGGGGCAAGCAGGAATGGAATGAATGAAGCGGAGGGATATCTGATGAATACTGATGATAAAAGTTTGAGTTATAAGATTTTTTAGGTTAGAGTTGAACCCAGCTGTCAATCGAGCCAAATCATCTCGCTGCTGCTGCCATCTGCCCAATATGGTCAGAAGTTTTCACACATTGAAGCCAGACGGCGCGGCGCTAGTAGTTTTCAATTAAAGTATTATTCGTTTATTTCTTTTTACATTTGAGTATGTAGGCACACTTTTTGTTGTGTTATCCATAAAATACTTCCGTAGAATATTGGTGGCGAAGACCTACTAAAATTAATACGAGGATCAACACTCACTTGGTCATCTTGCATGATTATTTCAAAATAGCTGAAGTCTGTGCAGAAAGAGAATAGATGCTGACAAAAATTGAACTTATTATCATTTTATAGGTTGCTATGATATATCTCATACTGAGGAACAGGGGTGTCCCCAAATCTCACGCCGCTTTTTTTTCGCACTGACTCTATTAGCTTGCAATTTTTGTGACAGTTCTATCAACCTACCCATTCAGGGACCAAATTTTACTGGTTAATTTTTATTCTTAATTTGTAATTGTATGAAAAAACCAGTACAAGGTTGATCTTTTAATGGGGTAGTATGATGTGCTGCTGATTACAACTCTTACATCAATGCATTGTTACTTTTCCTTCGGTATGAATTGTTGCAGAATCGTGCAATGTGAATTGTAAACTTTTTGCTACGTTAACATAAAAACATAATAAAAATTATTATTATTTTTTAAATAAATAATTTGCGTATATGCTACATTAAAATAATATATCTCTTAAGCCCCGGTTTTGTCTTAGGGTTCACGAACAACTTAACCGTTCCCTAAGATAATTATGAAGACACATTTAATAAATAAAGTATCTTTCTTCTTCTTTTGGTGTGGGATCCCGAGTCAACGAACAACCCGATGAACCCTGGAATCAGATTTTTGCAACCACAGATTATCAAAGTTGCTCTGTAATAGAAAATTACAGTTCAACTGTTTAAAAATTTACTATGAGACTCTATAGGGATGTGTACAACATACATTATCACGCATATATCCTTTGCGGGGTAGGCAGAGCGTAAACGGCCGTAAGAAACGGACATTTAGCCTTCGTCTGACAAAAATTTGTGAGTCATTCAGGAAATTGTGAATCACTATTATCGACAAGTAATGCAATACACGTGCAATCGTTTAGCCCCTTAGTTGTCTGTCACGACATCCACGAAAAAGAAATGGGGTGATGCTAGTCTAAGCCGGAATCACACGGCATAAACTCTGGTGTTATCATAAAAAAGTTGGATGCGTGCTTAGACATGGCTTTAATTTTTTTTTTTCAGATTGTCTGTAAGGAAGATGGTTCCGTGCTTCGGAAGGTAAGTTAAGCCGTCGGTCCTGGTTGCGGTCGCTGACGCCAGTAGTTACACAACCATGTCACCTGGTAGTTAGGTTGTTGAAAAACGCTGACACCAGGGTTCATCAGATTGTTCGTCGCCACACAAAAAGAAGAAGAAGAAGAATAATTTTTCTACACGATTTGACGTTGTCGAATGGCTAACTTTTTTGTAATAACACGGTATGTGCGTTTAGGGTAGTTCGGTCACTATCAAAAGAGACAAATATTGGTTCAGTTTTTACCTTGTTTTCTTTATTAAAAACATTCACAATCATCGTTACATTTATCACTGTAGTAAATAATTTAATTTAATCTAAAATATAATATTAACATACATAATCGTAATAATTTCAGTCGTTTTGCCTAGCACAACTTTTTATTAGAAATATTTCAATTTTTGATAACAACTAACATAATTTTATCAATTTATTCTTAATTTTTTCTATTTTAGAAGTAATTAATACAATGATAGGCATTTAAATTAATAAGTCGAAAATAAGATATAAAGCCCAAATTAAAAATCAAACTTCTTACTAATTAAATTTTAAGGAAGTTGATAGAACCTAAAAAAAACTATTGATTATTGAGTAACATTATATTATAAACATTTATGACATTCGCATTTTTTTTATATACAAATTGTTTTAACACTTATACATCCAACTTTACTTTTTATGCATATATACAAATAAATAGTAATGTCTGATACATTCCTACTTATCTACATAATATATCAAATAATTTTAAGGTGGTTGAAAAACTTTTCATCGTCATTAAATAAACGGGTTAGCCCTAGCTCCTCACCATATAGTCAGGTGTAGATTTCAAAGCCCCGGGGCTAAAATTACAGAGTCCTGTCCTAAACATAAAAATCTATATTTTTTTTCGTTATGTTTAGTTTTAGTTTTAGATTCTTAGTCCTTTTAAATTCAGTGGGAATATTTTTAGGATGAGTTCTATTCGTAAGACTGTTTTCTTTTTATAAATATAGGTCGAAATATGAAAAAAAGAGGCTATGGAAAATGACTAATTTTTTTGAACATTTTTATTTAAGTTAAGTAGGTCCAAATTTTTTAAATTTTTTCATATGTTTATGAGAAAAAAAAACGGTTTTACGAGTAGAACTCAGACTAAAAATATTTTCACTGAATTTAATAGGACCTTGTATAAAAGTGGCACTTTTAAATATTTTCAGTTTTGAGAGGTATCCATCCGGAGTCTATTACATAACACAAACTATTACATAACGAGTATCAATTCAATGTAACATTTTATAAACTTTTTAATTATTACATATAGTGTGTCAAATATTTTTTGTATTGTTTCAATGGACATGAGATTGAAATAGTATATTCATACTTTACGATTTTACTTATTATTCCATATTTATTTATACTTAAATGCACATCGTACAAAAGACGGACCTAATGCCAGACGGCATTCTCTACCGGCCAACCAGAAGGTAAACAGAAAGAGAAAGAAGCGGTTGCACTAATGAAAAAAAAAACACTTAAGAAATCCAACATGTCGTACTACTATTAATCATCAATATTACGTATATCCAAGATTCAATTTGAAATAAAATTTGATTTGGTTTTATTTGTAATGAAGTCTAAATGTTAGAAATGATTCGTAACATATTTTACCTATATGATTATGAGCAGGAAACCCATGACTGAGGTATTAAATTTGTAACGTTGCTAACTTTTTATGGTCGTTAGAGACAAGCTTAAATGGTTTCCGGAGCGTCACTAGCGCCCTCATCACAGAAAAAATAATAATTTGATGAAAACGAAAATCTGCTTCTTTCAGATTGTATACCTAACCAGTAAGTATATTTACCAAATGTCGCTGTAGTAAAATAGTAAGTAGTATTTCAAGGTCATGATACATTCCGAAAGACCACAAATTGGCCACTTTTAGCACTTACACTAGGTGTCTGTAACTACATCGACATTACTATTTTTAATGGAACATTCTGTATGTTATCAAGCTTCACCATTAAATGTTCTTTATTCGGACAGAAGCTGTTTTTTTACAAATAACGTTTGTATCGAGTTATGAATTTTGTAGCGATAAAGGCTCTAGTTACGCTCCGGAATTTAAGAATAAGTTATTGATGTGAAGTAAACTAACATGAGTGTCTTGCATCAACTGTAAGCAAAAACTAAACTGTAACATCTTAATTCTATGATATCTAAAAAAAAACTGATTGAACATGCGACAACATAAAACAAAAACAAATATATTTGCGACATTTTCACAATAAATAAGAAGTTTACATCTATTCTCACGTATCATTTCTTAATAATTTAACAATTTTATGCCAACCATATTATCAAGATTGTTAAATATTTTATCATTGGAATGATTAATATTTAAAATAACATATAATAATAATCAAATAAACTACAACTATCACTTATCATAATTTAACCAATTAAATTTTTTTATTTGAAAACTTAACGGTAATAGTTAAAGTTAGATACTTATCTAATCAACCTACATAATAATTATTATTTAAATTTAATTTCAAATTAAATAGGTACCTATAGCGACATTATTTTTTACTCAATATTAAAATCACTGTATTTTTAATTTATACTTTTTAACACATCTTAGAAATAGCTTCTAACTTTCGTTGTAATTTATTTTATTTACATTCCTATCTAATTTTTGTTAAACTGTCTAGTTCTCAACTATTTTGATAAAAATTAAAACTTCTTTATTAAATTTTATAAACCAACTTTCACCTTCATTTCAAATGTATTAGTTTTTGCCTGTTTCATCGGTTTTACCCCACAATCAGAAACCATCCAGGTAAGTTTTATACTATATTTGTGCACTTGTTTCACATTTGTGCATAACTTTTAAACATTTTCAATAAAAATAACACCGCAGTCGGTAAACTAGGACATTTCTTTTATTATTTAATTACAGGGTGACCATTTTCATCACTCCTCTAAAATACTCGTCAGTTTAAAAGATGACACCTATATACAACTCTCGCGGACCCGCCGCGACGCGGTGACGACTTCCTGCCGCGGCGTTTGTGCCGCGAGGTCCGCTGAACGCAGCGGTTGAGCCGCGAAGTCCACCGACCGCTGCGTTTGTGCCGCGAGATCCGCTGAACGCAGCGGTTGAGCCGCGAAGTCCACCGACCGCTGCGTTTGTGCCGCGAGATCCGCTGAACGCAGCGGTTGAGCCGCGAAGTCCACCGACCGCGGCGTTTGTGCCGCTGTAATGTCTGCACTGCGAGCTGTCACGCCCCGGTTCACCACACTGATGCTTTGGACTGACTGTGAAGGAAAAACAGATTAGGATTAGGATTCTATAGATAATTTCAGTGCTTTTTATACACACACGCACTCATCACGCCTTTATCAATTGCGGGTAACAGGGTCATAAAAATACGGTCGTGATTGCCACATCGGAAAAATATCTTAGGGCCGTTTAGGTGTAAAAAAGACATGAATCACTATAGTGACAGGTTTCAATTTGTCGCCTAAAATTATAATACACGTAAATTCCTCGAGTCCCTTAGTCGGCTCTTAAGACAACCGCGGAAAAGAAATGGGGTAATGATATTCTAACCCGGCATTACACGGCTAGAGCTTTTAAAGCTATCTAAAATTACTGTATGACTAGTAAGAAAATTACTAACATTAGTTCCAATCAGACCTCAATGAGAAAAATAATTAGAAAGTACTGCACGTCGCATCTAGATCTAGAAACAGCTCATACCATAATCTGGCATTGTAGCTTCACTTTTTACTTTGACAATGATTTTGAGACCCAATTATATTTTTGCGCCATTTACATAAAAATAAATAATTTTACATAAAATCGGTACAAGTAAACAAATATCCTTGCATTTAAAAATAAATACCAAAATGATAAACTTAATCGTGATTAACATAATTTCTAAAGATAATAAACTTTCCTGAAGTAACACAGAGTACCTAACATAGAAAATGATTCCTCATTTACTATAAAGAGAATACTCGAAAATGTTATACTAAAGTAAAATGATTTTGCATACTCACAACACTTGGTGGGAAATTGAGGCTGTGCTCGCTAAATATCCTATGAACCTCGTTTCCGCGGTCGTCAGCTGACAAGATCCTCGCGAATTCAGGCCTCTTATCTGGAACAAGAAAACGATTCTAATTTTACAATCTGTTCAATCAGGGTAAGAATAGTTAATGTGGCTTAGTAAGAGATTACTTGGATCTCGATCGGTAAATCTTGGGTTTGATTGACAAAGAAGGAACACAAAATTGGTTTGGGATGATTCTAGTGTTTGGTTGGGTAACAGGCAGGACTATAATTTGTTTCACCTACTGTTATCCATGTTTCTTTAATAATTTGGCATTTGATCGTGGTAAAAACTAGCCGTGTTGTACAGGCTTAGAATAGCATCACGCCATTTCTACCAATAGGTGTCGTAAAAAACGACTAAGGGATAAATCCAGGGAATGGGCAGCAACATTCTCTGTGAATATCTACAATTTATTGGACTGCACCTGCCAATCTACCTGCCAAGCATGGTAAGCATGGCAAATTCCATGTCCAACAGTAGACTTGCAGCTGTTGTAGAAAAAACTAGCCTTCGCTACCGAATTAAAGATGAACTTTCTGAATGGTGATATATATTATTTTAATAAGACCAGACATTTCCGGAGATTTTTTATTATACACAAAGATACAAAAAAGAAAGTCTTGGTCATAAATATGTAGGAATAATAGTAATGTAATTTCATCGGCTGATTCAATCAACTTGGTCAACACAAAAGAGCAGAGATATATCAACGAAATACGTACCAATTCGAAAGCTTTCTTAGACGATGTGATTTATGAAGGAGAAAATTCTTTATCTAAAGACACGGTTCTCTGAAGACGACGACGGTGCTGGCAATTTGTAAAGAAACGTGTGCGATTTGTACCCAGTAAGTCGTAGAATAGTTACAAGCGTTACACCTGTGGAAATCCTGGGTTTAGCTGACCTGGCCCAGCTGTATTCTGCAATTTGCTAGTTTTGCACTGCATATACTATGTTGCCACTTCAATATTGGTTCAACTACTGCAATTTCGGTAGCTACTTCAATATTGGAAAACTCATTAGTCGTGTAGTTAAGACGTAGAATTTTGGACCAAATATTTTCTGTGTGATCTGTCATATATTACTTACTATTTATATCCAGTAAGTCACAGTAGGTAGGTACTTACTGGGTAAAATTTTACTATAGTCACCGATAGCGAAATCTCAAGACGGGCTGGTGATGAGAAACAGGAACAACTTTTATAAAGAACATAGGTTGAAGGAAGAACATAATATGACTAAAATATTTTAAGTTTCCATATTAACTCAAATCACCTGATCAGGAATTGGGAGGAATATGGGAGGTCCCAAATAGTTTTTTCGTAATTCGACCTATGTTCCTGGGAGAAAGTTGTTTTCACCAGTCCGTCTTGAGTTTTTGCTATCGGTCACTAGTAAAATAGGTATATATTGGCTTCGCTCCGTAAGTTGGATTCTCTCTTTCTTCGTTGTTATCTATTTATCAGTATATGGAGTAAAAAAAAGTTAAGACAAACGCAGAAGCGTTTCTTGACGTGACATTTAGTCCATCTTTTACAACGCTCGTTAAACCATATGCCATGTGACTATTACAGTTCATGTCCTTTAATAGACTTCTCTCTATACTTTTCCTGGTGGGACGCAGATACGTCTAACGACCCGATTAACCATGGTTAAAAATCCTGAAAAAAAATTTTCATTTGCCTACTACAAGTAGAAGGCCTTTAACACGGTTGTGAGACGACCGCCGTCTAAGTAATTTTAGACATAGCAATTTTTTTAGCAATTGGGGACCATGGCTTATGCCCTCTGAAGCACGGAACTATCTTCATTTTCGGACAATCAGGTGGTTCAGCCTACAATGTCCTAACCAGATTGGAAACAAATTCACGTAGTGAAAAATATCAACTTTGTGAGCGCCCCACCGAGAATCAAACACGGAGCCCTTGCGTCGCAGGTAGTCGCGCTACCTCTGCAAATCGGACGGCAATGCACTGTCTGTTGGTTATGATGATTGACGATGATTTGTGCGATTTGTACCCATTTAGCTTAGAATAGGTACAATGGAAATCGAATACAAAATTTAAAAACACTTCCCGTGTTAGGTTAGGTATACAATTATCCTGCCCACGCTTGAAAATTTTGCTAGCATTCAATAACTATGGAAGTCCTGGTAATATTTTTGCTGACCTGACCCAGCTATGCGGGGTGTAAGGAACTATGTACCGATAACTTTGCAGGCATGATTAGACCATGAAACTGAACAAATTTTCTATGGAGCCTATGCTGAGAAACAATTTTTTTTTTCGAGTTTTTACAGAAAGTCAGCCAGCTGATTGGAAATTTTGTGTGGGCGGCCGAATTTAATTTTTTCATTTACCAACATAGCCTCAATAGAAAAACTTGTTCAGTTTCATGGTCTGACCATACCTGCAAAGTTTTCGGTATACCGTCTCCCTTACACCCTGTGGAAAGGTTAGGTTATTTTCGATAGTTTTTCGATGACGGTATTTTCGCGGCTGTCGCAAAAGTCCGATTCAACCAGTCAGTGCTTAAATCACGGATGCCTAAAACCAATCAGGATCAGGCAGATCTCTGAGCACGAAAACTTTCAGATAGAACCGTATTAACAATCAAACTGAAAACGTAAAAACTCTTCGCAATGATAGTGCGTTCAAAATCAGTAATAAACACGCTTTATCTTCTTTACAGATAGAAAAACACTTACTCATACGTTAAGTGCCTAGTATTTTGTGTTTTGGTATTTATAAAGGGTCTACTAAATCTACACCTGACTGTATGGTGGGGAGCAGGAGTTCACCCGGAGTTTTGTGGTTGTTCAAACAAACAGCTCAATCGCACCCTTGGACGTGTCTCGGACGGTGTTTAAAACACGAGGCTGGATATTTATAAAGGGAAAAGTCCTGGGGCTGTATAGTAGATACCGTCTGATCGCTCTGCCTCCTGTTCTATGTAAGCGAATTCATGGCCACTTATTAAAGTTATCGATCTTTAATTGCATATTGTGCATTTGCTTGTATTTTAAAGCGTACAAAATAATGATTGTGACGAGTTTCTCATCGCTTCATTCTGCTTGCTAGTTTCTCCCTTTTAAAGATTCTTTTCTCTGTGCTGGAGAATAAAGTTGAATATCAAGCTCTGCGGTTTATCCGCCATTCAGATTTCCGCTGAACGGCAAAAATGACAAACCGAACAAAACGTGCCGAATTGACGTGGCTCTCGGCTTTTTTATTAAAAACGTTGTGGGTCTGTACGCCCGCCAGTACTTTATGTGTGCCCCTGTGTACTAATTATCTAGGCAATCTAGGCCATGGTTAGGTGATTGTCTCGATTTGCGCGTTCATCTGACTCTATAAATCTAAGAATTATACATACATGGCTCAGAGTAGCATCACCCCATTTATTTCCCGTGTGAGTCGTAAGAGGTGACTAAGGGACTCGAGGGTGTGTATTGCTATTCTAGGCGATGGGCTGACAACCTGTCACTAAGGCGATAAACAAATTTCCGAATGGCCCTCCAATATTTGTCTGACACTCATAAGGTTGATATTTATCACTTTGTGAATTTGTTCCCAGTCTGGTTAGGTCATTCTAGGCTGAACCACCTGATTTTCCAAAAAGAAAGATGGTTCTGTGCTTTGGAAGCCGTTGGTCCCGTTTTCTGTCTATGATTACTTAGACGGCGGTCGTTACACAACCATGTCAGAGGTCTACTAGTGGTAGTAGGTGGTTGAAAAACTCTGACACAGGGTTCGTCGAGTCGTTTGACGACTCAATGTCCTACATGAAAAAGAAAAAAGAAGACTGAAAATAATGCTTTCTATTATATGCTTTGTATTATAAATCTAACAGAGAAGTTTAGCACCTACTCCCGTCATATCGGAAACCTATTTCCGATATTAGAATCTCTTTTAATATGAAAGTGTAGGTATATCGATTATACGCTGAAAGGTTGTATGCTGGAGAAGCTATTTGCAATATAAATATTTGATGTTACGCTGCATCCTGCAACATGTGGCGCGTAGTTTTTTTTTAGACGAACTGAAGATCTTATTTATTCCCTAAGTGTTGCTATACCCCGACGGAATGTCATAATCCGTACTAATCCCTTTCAATATTATAAATCTGATAGTTTGTATGTGTGTATGCGTGTATGTTTGTTACCTCTTCACGCTCAAAAGGCTTGACCGATTTAAATAAAATTTGAAACACAGGTAGAATATAACCTGGAATATTACATAGGCTACTTTTTACTGCAGGAAAACCACTATTGCCACCGGAAAATTAGTGGCAGCGGGTGAAACCGCTGGGCGGAAATCTAGTAAATATATAAGACCTATGTAATTTATTAATTATACATTATACTCGTAAGAATATACATAATTGATTATGACATGCAATAAAATATATGATTATGATTATCGAGAATTTGCAACCTTCAAGATGGCGAATAGAAACCTTCAAAGTAAGTGATACGCGTGTAAATAACAATTTTTGAGAATCTTGACTGAATTTGAAACGAATGTCGTTTACTGATGGTGGTGGCGTAAAGTTACATCCGCATGATTAACCTCGCCAGCCCCGAAGCAGTGCCTTTATTTTTATCCCGCCCCAGCTGGTTTTCTTTAGCGACAAAACAAGTATTTGAGTGCCGTTTCAGATAATTGTTTATCGTATCGTAATACATACATACATAAATCACGCCCATATCCCTTACGTGGTAGGCAGAGCGTTAACGGCCTTTCAACGGATATTAACACCACGTCTGACAAAAGTTTGAGGGTCAATCATATAACTGTGTATCACTATAATGACAGGTTGTCAGTCCGTCGCCTGAAATTGCAATACACACCCTCGAGTCCCTTAGTCGCCTTTTACGACACCCATGGGTAAGAAATGGGGTGATGCTATTCTAAGCCGGCATCACACGGCATCGTAATAATGTGTCAGATTGTCAGCTTGACTCCTCAGGTTGTAGAACAGATGAAACCCTCGATCGTTAGTCGTCCCTTACGACATCCTCAGGAAGTAAATGGGGCGATGCTATTATTAGCCGGCATCTTGAGTTATGATTCTGGAGCAATAGTTTTTTATCCTCTTAAACTGAAAACGCTAATGGACGTCAATGTCTAATTTGAAGAACGTTACATTACAAATAAATTGGATTTGATTAATCTCATGGCTCGCTGATAATTTTAATACCAGGAATCAACCCGGCCATTATTTCCATCAATAAAATGGTTCTGGTCGTATACAAGGTCCTATTAAATTCAGTGCAATTATTTGCGGAGAGATGACGAGTAGTCAAACGGAACAACTTTTATCAATAAACATAGGCAAAATATAACAAAAAGAAAATTTGATCTCATATAGAAAGTACACATTTTTTTAAACATTTTTGTATGGGAAGTCAAATTTTGAGGAAATTTGTTCAGTTTCACCAGTGAACTAACCCTTAAAATATTTGCACTGGATTTATTAGTACTTTACTAGAAAAGTTCTGCTTTTTTGGAGGGATGTACCAGCCCGTGAAACCGAAATTTTCCCCGAGAAACATAAATCGAAATACGAAAAGTTGATATTGAAAAATTTGGTCTACTCGCAAAATGACCCAATTCCTAAACGCAAAACGGCCTTCTCGCAAAATGACCTAACTCCTATACGCATAATGTCCTAAACGTATAATGTCCTAAACGCATAATGTCCTAAAAGCATAATGTCATAAACGCATAATGTCTTCAAAAATAATTCTATAATTAACCTAATTTTATCAAAAACCTGCAACATTATACAATTCTAGTAAGAATAATATAATGTAAGAAATAAGAATAATATTTAAGTTAATTATTTAAGAATTATTTTGTTTAACGTAATTACATAAATATGTACTGTCAGTTCGATAGTTCCTACAATAAAAACTTAGATTTCATAAATACTATCATGCTACTTTTGTTTATATTAACAATATACCTCAAACGAAATGTCACAGTTAATACAAGGATAGGACACACCGCAAATGACATTAATTTTCTTAAATGTTTTTTTTTTTAAAGTGACATTTAGGTTTTTTGTTATATTTCGTTTTATAAGTTGATTATTTTAGATTGCTAAAGTGATATTTTGGATCCTAAAGTGATATTTTGTTTCCTAGAATGTCATTTAGATTCCTAAAGTGACATTTAGATGCTAAAGTAGTGACATTTTGGTTCCTAATGTGGCATTTAAATAGCTAAGGTCACATTTCTTTTCCTTTTGCATATTTTGCTTTCAATAGTTCAATCAAAAAGCTAATTGATTTGTCGCAACTAAAAATTCCATGTAGAACAATCAAATCAATTCTGGGAAAACAAGATTTTGAGGACATTAGGCATTTAGGACGTTGTGTTTAGTTTAGGACATTACGAGTTTAGGGCATTAAGCGTTTAGGACATTAAATGTTTAGGTCATTAAGCGTTTAGGACATTAAACGTGTAGGACATTATGCGTTTAGGTCATAATGAGTTTAGGTCATTGAGAGTTTTGGAATATTTTACGATTTAGGACATTGTGCGTCGGGAGGAAAAATTTATTGTTGAAAAATCATACAGAATTAGTATATCAGCTACTATGTCAGCTGAGTGAGTCATTTTTATGGGACGTATTTTTTTCTCATACTTTGTCCTATATAACTTTATACACAAAAATGTACACGGGCGGACTTAGCGCCAAAGGCGTTATCTCCCAGTGTCCCCACCTGATGCATGTGGAAAGGGTCAAGGCAGGTACATTAAACAAAAGAATATTGTTTTTGGGTTATTGTCATCAAGATACGCTTGCAAAATTGGTGGGCAGGCGACGAACCGTGGTGGAGACGAGCTGCGGTAGCCCAGATGGAAGAGGCGTCGCCACTAGTAATGGCTTAAGTCGCAGGTTCAAATCCTGCCCGCGCTTGAGTAAGTTTTCAAAAGCTGTTCAGAATTTAAATAGAATGCAACATTTTTTGTAACACGCTGTGTTGCTTAATATCATTTAATAAAATGGTTGGCCGTATATTGCGAAATGTCGTTCAGTTGCGAGTAACGTGAATACAGCTGAAATCGATAAACCGCTTTGTTAATTGGTTTAGTTTATTACAGAACAGATTTTCATTCAGGGACAATGTGTTTTATTTTCGAATACAACTATTATATAAAAAATATTACGATTTATTACAAATTTTGATCGGCATGTAGGTAAAAATGGCGATGAGATAGCGAAGAAATACGCAAAATGCCGTGTGATATCGGCTTAGAATAGCATCACCTCATTTATTTCCCGTCGTAAGATGAGACTTTAGGTCTCAAGGGTAATGTGTGTATTGCAATTTTAGGCGATGGGCTGAAATCCTGTCACTATTGCGATACACAATCTTCCAAATAACCCTCCAATATTAGTCAGACGTGGCGTACCTAAATGTCCGTTTTTGCGGCCGTTACTGCGTAACTGTGAGCCATGCATGGTACTCGTATCCGTGTTTTGTATAGATATTTCATTTCATCATTATTTTGCTATTATATAAAAAATATTACGATTTATTACAAATTTTGATCGGCATGTAGGTAAAAATGGCGATGAGATAGCGAAGAAATACGCAAAATGCCGTGTGATATCGGCTAAGAATAGCATCACCTCATTTATTTCCCGTCGTAAGATGAGACTTTAGGCATAGAGTAGAAATCACATAGAGATGACACTCCCGCTCCAGACGCGCTCAAGGTCGATCCGTCTGGCTGTCTCTTAGCGAACAATTCAGTCGGGAGTGCGCTTCGCCGCGGAAACGTTCGTCGTGCGGGTCGAATTTTAATTTTTTGTGAAAAATTTAGCAATGCCGAATTATTGTGGTGTGTATGGCTGCAAAAGTGATGCGAGGAAAACTCCGCATCTAAGTTTTTTTAATTTGCCTAAAGATGAGATTAAAGAGAGATGAAATACCTAGGTACCTACCATTCGTTATTATACGTTATTGTTGTGTGTACTCCTATTTTTACTTACGTAGGTACCTAGTTTCCATTTTCTAATTTAAACTACCTAGGTGCCATTGTTAGCTGATAATGATAAATAAGCACATTCGTATCGTAGGTATGTTTTGCACCTATTTTAAAATTCTGTACCTACCTATTAACAATAAAATGGTAAGGTAAGACTTTAAAATGGGTAAATATTTTGTTCCCACGGGAAAACTGTTAGCAGCGGTCGCAACCGCTTGACTGGCCGCTAGTCTGGAATAAAATTATTGGCACGTGACAGCCCCGACTTAAAGCGTGAGAGAGTGCGGGGCGTTACGGACTGCGGGGGGAAGTAGGTATTTAAAGCGCGGCTTTTGGGGCCCAGACAAAGGAGTTTCGTTTCTATACGCAGTATTATTATCTATTCTTATGCTTTAGGTCTCAAGGGTAATGTGTGTATTGCAATTTTAGGCGATGGGCTGAAATCCTGTCACTATTGCGATACACAATCTTCCAAATAACCCTCCAATATTAGTCAGACGTGGCGTACCTAAATGTCCGTTTTTGCGGCCGTTACTGCGTAACTGTGAGCCATGCATGGTACTCGTATCCGTGTTTTGTATAGATATGCGAATTTATTTTTTGTCTGACAGACGGATGCGTCAAAAATAAGTCTGTTAGTCCGTAATAGTGAAAGAACCGCCTTACTGGGTACACACTCACTGGGTAGAGTAACGCTAGTTACTAGTTATTATTCTGTGGTAGAGGTAAGTATCTACCTACATTTTATAATAACCTATTTAGCGTCATTATGTAAAAGTTTAAGCATATTATTCAGTGGAAGAGGTTATAATGCTGATGCAAGAAAATGCTTTCAGACGGAAAATTGTACGACATTGCATAGTCGATAACGATAATAATATTCTTAATGCTGAAAACGCTGAGAAAACTAAAAAACTCTTTTCACGTGTACATTTTCCGCAAGAATCTTTTAAAGTATTCAGTGAACCACAAGTGTACTACGTATTGTTATGTTATTTCATAGGTTTTGAACTTTAAGTGAGGATTGTTAGGTTTAAAATCACTGGTATACACGCTGTACCACGGATAGCTAAGGTGAGATCGTACTAAGCGACCAATGCACCACGTGATGAAATGCCAAGTGAAAATCTATCTCGAGAACCCGCAAAATAGAGGAAATTTTACTAGTGACCGATAGTGAAAACTCAAGACGAGCTGGTGATAAGGAACAACTTTCCCCACGAAACAAAGGTCGAAATACGAAAGAAAAATATTTCGACCTCCCAAACGTAATTGCCGATCAGCTGATTTGAGTTACAATGGAAACTCAAAATATTTTTGTCATACTTCAACCTATGTTCCTTGAATGCTATTCTATATCACCAGCTCGTCTTGAGATTTCGCTATCGGTCACTAGTAAAATTTCACCGTACATAATATTAATATTATCTATCATACAGGTGATTTTATCTTTGTAGTTAGGATTTGTAGTCCATTTATTGTAGTCCATTTATTGTAGTCTAAATAGTAGTGGACGCTACGCAAACTTTTCTGATTCTCATCCCGGCTAGGGCAGATATTTGAGTGATGGATTCAATTATCTATTGAAGGTCTGGGTTGTATTTTTTTCAGGTTTGTGTATATTTCCACTGACATTTATTTATTTATTAAAGCTTTTATTTAACTTGCAGTGTATGTAAGTATGTAAGTAAGTAAGTAAGTAACAATGTTTGTTCGGTGCAAATCTTGCAAGTTTAATTTGAACCACTTCTCGGTATCCGATTGAGTTGAAATTTTGCATGTTGGTCCAGAAGCGATATGTTAATCATAAATTTGACCTGATGCTGCTGCCAGGATCGGCTCCGTACGAGAGATCTCCTCAGCGGTTTATAGCTGGGACACAAAATTTTGTATACGAATTCGATTATTATAGGCAGTTGGTAGGCCCACCATGAATTAGACGCTACATCCAGGGTTGTCTTCGAACTATGGAACTCCTCAATATTCAACTGCTGGGACTTGCAATTTTGTATACGAATTCGTTTATTATAGGCAGTTGGTAGGCCCACCATGAATTAGACGCTACATCCAGGGTTGTCTTCGAACTATGGAACTCCTCAATATTCAACTGCTGGGACTTGCAATTTTGTATACGAATTCGTTTATTGTAGGCAGTTGGTAGGCCTACCATGAATTAGACGCTACATCCAGGGTTGTCTTCGAAGTATGGAACTCCTCAATATTAAACTGCTGGGACTTGCAATTTTGTATACGAATTCGTTTATTATAGGCAGTTGGTAGGCCTACCATGAATTAGACGCTACATCCAGGGTTGTTTTCGAACTATGGAACTCCTCAATATTCAACTGCTGGGACTTGCAATTTTGTATACGAATTCGTTTATTATAGGCAGTTGGTAGGCCCACCATGAATTAGACGCTACATCCAGGGTTGTCTTCGAACTATGAAACTCCTCAATATTCAACTGCTGGGACTTGCAATTTTGTATACAAATTCGTTCATGATAGGCAGTTGGTAGGCCCACTTTGAATTAGGGTCACGTCAATAGAAGGCCTCCTGATAGAAGAATTAGACTGTTCGAAATTAACTGGGACTCGGCCATGTAATAATGACGCCATCAATGAAATGAAAAGACTAAGACATATTACAAGGTAATTCTTCTATTAGCGATGCCGGAGGAGTAGGTACCAACCTACTTCTATAGAATATAAAAGAGATAATTATACTTTATCCTAATGTTAGTTTTCCCCGTGCCTTAAGTTTTTCTATTGAAGGTCTCTCCGTTTTATAGAAAGACTTTCGTATTGATCAATAACTATCGTAACATAAACTAAAAAATATAAAATAAAATTATGTAAAAAAAACTTTTAAAACAAGCTTTTATTTAAGTGCTCTGAAAATATGAAAATAAAATTTTGAATGACATTAACCATATTCATTTATGACTTTACAGAAATGAAAATATAATAAAAGCTTGTCGCGAAACTTTCAATTTGTGATTGAAATTTTGTAATAAGGTACGCACCTAACTGTAATTAGGTAGTTTCTTCTAGGCATCGCGACAAGCTTTTATTATATTTTCATTTCTGTAAAGTCATGAATGAATGTGGTTAATGTCATTCAAAATTTTATTTTCATCTTTTCAGAGCACTTAAATAAAAGCTTGTTTTAAAAGTTTTTTTTACATAATTTTATTTATTGAAACATAATTTGACAGCATAACAGCATTAAGCCAAGGCACTGGCAAACTTAAACTAGATTAATACTATGTACAAAAAATATTCAATAATTTCACAATAAAATAAGAGAGTACGACACAATTTATCCCCGGATCAGATATAAGACATCCTATTCATATTATACTTGTACTCATATTCATGAGGTCAGAGTCGGACTTTACGACCTCACAGGGGTCCACTTTCAGCTCGTACTGACTAAAGTCCAGTTGCTGTAGTTATCAAACTCACCGTGCAGACAAGGTATGAGGTCGGGCTCGGACTCAACGACCTCACAGGGGTCCACTTTCAGCTCATACTGACTTAAATCTAGTTGCTGTAGTTATCAAACTCACCGTGCAGATCAGGTATGACATCACGATCGGACTCAGGCGTCCCCGCAGGGGCCTTTCAGCTCGTACTGACTCAAATCCAGTTGTTGTTGTTATCAAACTCACCGTGCAGACAAGGTATGAGGTCAGGGTTGGACTTGGCAGGGGTTCAGTTTCAAAATCGTACTGACTAAAGACCAGTTGCTTTAGTTATCAAACTTACCATGCAGACAAGGTATGAGGTCAGGGTCAGACTCAGCATCCCCACAGGGGTCCACTTTCAGCTCGTATTGACTGTAGTCGAGTTTCGGGGACCCGCAATACGTGTTGCTGTGCTCCTTGGCTAGGGACTCCATACTGCGCTCTAGATAGAGCGCGTTGCTGTAAATAATAATGATTGGATGAGTTTTAATCCTTAATTCAGTGTTTTGTTGACTTTAGTTGGTTAAGTGACAACAAAATAAACAAAAACTTTGTGAGTTACCATATATTTGAATTTTGAACTAATTACCTCCGTATCAAAAAACGTTGCGAAATAAGTAAGGATGTGAGCAAAAAAGTAACGTGAAAATGAAGCTAAAAAAATGTCAAAAAAAGCTTTCTAGACTGGTGCAGGTGCTGCCAACAGCTTTAGCAGATGCATAATACATATAATACATATATCACGACTATACCCCTTGCGGGGAAGGCAGAGTGTGAACAGCTGTATAAACGTACATTTACGCAACGTCGGACAAATATTTGAAGGTCATTCAAAAAATTTTGTATTACTATAGTGACAGGTTGTCAGCCCATTTTTTTTTTAAACTAACTAGCCTAAAATTGCAATGTCTCATGTAACAACACATGGCCTTTTAGGTACGACACCTATGGGAAAGTATGTGTGTATGTATTAACTTTATTGAATTACTAGCAGCCCGCCCAGCGGTTTCACCCGCCGCTAACAGTTTCCCCCCGGGAATAAGACAGTTTAATATAGCCTATGTTCATCAGGGATAATGTAGGATTCTAAAAATCTTGACTTCAATTTGAAACAAATATCATTTGCAGATGGTGGTGGCGTAAAGTTACATGCCTGTGATTAACCTGGCCAGTCCCATGGCAGTGCCTATATTTTTATTCTTTTTATCCCGCCCGAGCCGGTTTTCTATTAGGTCATAACAAAATTGTAATAAAAAAAAAGAAAATTGTGTAACACAAATTTCTTTTTTTAGAATGACGGTTCATGACGTCAATAAGTGATAATACTATCCTACATTGAATTAAGAATTTCAATTTCAATTAACGGTAACAGATTTTTTAAAATCGGTCCAGTAGTTTCTGAGCCTATTCTATTCAAACAAACAATAAATAAAATCCTGTTTCTAATATTAGTGTAGATTATTATAATTATTATTTTAGTGTGATGCTGGCTAAGAATAGAATCACCCGATTTCTTTCCCGTGGGAGTCGTAGGAGGCGACTAAGGGACTTGAGGGTGTGTATTGAACTTTTAGGCGATGGGCTGACAACCTGTCACTATGGCGATACACAATTTTCCGAATGACCCTCAAACATATGTCAGACGTGGCGTAAATGTCCGTTTTTGCGCCGTTTACGCTCTGCCTACCCCGTAAGGGATAATAGGCGTGATATGTGTATGTATGTATGTATTATTTTAGAGTAGATTTTTTTACCGTGTGATGCCGGCTTAGAATAGCATTACCCCATTTCTTACCCATGGGGTGTCGTAAGAGCCGACTAAGGGACTCGAGGGATGTGTATTGCAATTTAAGGCGATGGGCTGACAACCTGTCACTATAGTGATACACAGTTATCTGATTGACCCTCAAGCTTTTGTCAGACGTGGTGTTAATATCCGTTGAACGGACGTTAACGCTCTGCCTACCCCGTGAGGGATATAGGCGTGATTTATGTATGTAGATGTTTTTAATGCATTATTTAATGTTTTTTGTCGTCTTTTTATACCGAGTAGGTAAGGGACAGTCCTTCGAATACTGATAAATGAAACATAAAACTGGACAACTTTCCCCTAGAAACATTTATGTCAGAAAACGCCAAAAAACTGACCTTCCATACAAAATCACAATCAGCTGACTGCATTCACTATGGGAAGTCAGTTTTTTTACGTTTCCTGAAATATGTTCCTAGGGGAAAGTTGTTCAGTTTCATGGTCTGCATGTACCCTATTAGTATTCTGAGGGCTATCCCTGACACCCTTTAATACAGTAATGATTAAATGTAATCATTACACTGGTACGAATAATGTGGCGTAGTTGGTACATTTTTAAATGAAAAAGTAGTTATTGTGGCATAACTGTAATAGTTAGACATATGGTATCGCGGACATTATTATAGATATTGATGTCCTCTATAAAACTGTAGTACATCACTTTGCTCTATTGTCAATAATTTCCACAGCGTACGCGATATAAGATATTTTTTTGGTACATTTTTCACACGTTGGGTTACATTATCGAAATTTTCACGCGGATCCCTATTTTTTTCTCGTATAAAATATAGCCTATGTTCATCAGGAATAATGTAGGATTCTAATGGTGAAAGAATTTTTAAAATCGGGCCAGTAGTTTCGGAGCCTATTCGATGCAAACAAACAAACAAACAAACAAACAAACAATCAAATCTTTCCTCTTTATAATATTAGTGTAGACAAAACAAAGTAAGCCGGCATCACACGGCGTCGCAGTCGACTTAGCAGTCGTGCTGGCAGTTAACTAAACGTGGTCTTTGAAATGATTGAAGTTGATGCTATATGACCCTCGCCGTGAACGACTCTGCTGACCGCATCTTTAAGGACCTCTTATAGTAAAACATTTTATTTTATCATTTTATCTTGAATAATAATAGTAGTTAGATACAACAAAATAAAGTTATAGCCAAACAAAAGATAGTAGGTAACCATATAAAAAGAAGAATGGCAAGTTAAGAATAACATTAAGAAATTCCATACAGCAAATCACAAATTTTACATATTTTAAAGAGAAAATAAAGAAATAGTCAAAGGAAGTGGTTTGCAAATTTCTTTTTGAAAGAGTTCGTGCTTGTACAGAATATGGCAACACTCACGCAGAAGGAGGATGTTTATCAGTATGCTGTCTGGCAACATGGCGTCGATACAATGCTGTGATTACTCCACACACTCCAGTACACAGTAGAGCTGCCACAGCCAGTAGGGAAACTAGCATAGGTGATAGCGGTAGAGGTGTGGTTGAACCTGAAATTAATACATCGTTACGTATTGCATGTAGTATATCAGTAACGCTTGAGGTTGGCTACAGTAAAAAGTAAGGCAGAAAAAAACCTTAAAAAAACGGGTGTGAATCATAAAAATATTTTTTTTATCAGCTGATCAACTTCGTATCACAAATCTTCCAAATACGAAACTTTTGAATTAGTCACTTGACTGGCCCGATGGCGTAGCGGATAGTACCTGCTACGGCGACGGTCGTGGGTTTGATCCCCATACGACTCAAATGTTTGTTAAGGTGAGATGATGAGAGTACGGCCTCGACACTTCACAAAAAAATGAAAGAATTTTCTTTATATAAACTATCTATTAGAATGTCCGTTTCTTAGGTTTTTTGTATTATACTTAAGTAAAATTTGAACCTTCAAACTCAATAAAATATTTGCTGTACTTAAAGTATAGCAAATAATACCAAAAGTGGCAGTTTTTAGGCTTTATGACAAAACTTTAATAACAGCGAATATTTCATTGAGTTTGCAGGTTCTAATGTTGCTTAAGGATAATATATACAAGTCAAGGCCGTTCACGTATACACTCGACTTAAGTCAATATTCATATATTTGTGTTTAATCTGGGTGTTTTCTGTGTATATTACGTATTTATTTAAAAAATTAAATAACTATAAACGATCAATTTTAGATAAAAGCTTGATGCAAGGTTTTAATATAATTTTTTAACGTAAATATTCAGCTTTAAACACGTTTCACGAACTAAAATATCATTATTTTTATTTGAAATATTTCGTCGTCAGAAGAGATAAAGCACGCACCTTTGAGTAAAAATAATGTCATAAAGGGCCAGACACACGGTGATCTGAAATAAATGATACCTTCATAACCTTGTAAAGAGCACGTGAAATTCATCTTACGTATACAACCTTTACGACGAACGTAGATAAACAAAATTTCTGTACCTAAATTTTCAAGTTTCTTGTGTAGACTCGACCCTTAAAATATTTTTGTCACTTTGAAACAGTTTCCGTGATATTAAAAATTAAGTTAAACATGAATGTATGCCTGCCTATACAGTCACAATCTTATAGGTTTAAACAGTAATTACTTACCGACATATTTATCAGGTGACCTCAGCGCCAATTTATACAGGGTGATAGGGTTGCTATTGAACTTAGAGTTGGCAGCATAGAGGTTTAACGCGTTACTTCTGCCTCGGTCCTCGCCATTGACTTTAAATACTAGTATAACCTGCATGCAGTCACAGTCCCAGTCACAGTTACTGTCACAGCTATAAAGGTAAATAATGTTTACTTACCGATATATTTATCAGGTGACCTCAGAGCGACAGTATACAGGGTGATATAGTCGCTTTTGCCCTAAGTGTTAGCAGCATAGAGGTTTAACGCGTTACTTCTGCCTCGGTCCTCGCCATTGATTTTAAATACTAGTATAACCTGCATGCAGTCACAGTCCCAGTCACAGTTACTGTCACAAACACAGTCATGAAGGTTTAAATAATAGTCACTAACCGTTATATTTATCAGGCGAAATCAAAGCGACGACAGTTTAAGGTGACATGGACGCTTTTTCTCTTAGAGTTGACTATGTTTGAGGTTTACTGCTACCTCGGTCCAGGCCACGAACCTCAAAATACTAGTATAATCTGTATGCAGTCACAGGTCCAGTCACAGTTAATGTCACAGCAATAAAGGTTTAAATAATGTTTACTTACCGATATATTTATCAGGCGACCTCAAAGCGACGACATTTCGACATGACCGCTTTTTCCCTTAGAGTTGACTATGTAAGAGGTTTAAGGCGTAACTGCAACCTCGGTCCAGGCAATAGACATCAAATTCTAGCATAACCAGTATGCAGTCACAGTCCCAGTCACAGTTACTGTCACAGCTAAATAGGCAAATAATGTTTACTTACCGATATATTTATCAGGTGACCTCAGCGCCACAGTATACAAGATGACACGGTCGCTTTTGCCTTTCGAGTTGACAGCATAGAGGTTTAAGGCGTAACTGCTACCTCGGTCTAGGCCGTGGACCTCAAAAACTGGTGTGTGATTCGCGGTGACGTTGGCTTTTACCTAAGTATGAAAATTACTGTATTAATATTATTTGGGTCAGATTTCATATGCGCATAGTTCAAATTTCGTAAATATCATCATAATGTATCGCAATTTTCCATATTGGGTAATTTTCCATAGAACTTTCCACAGAAGATATCAAAGTTCCTTTTGAAAATCTTCTTTTTGGAATAGGTATAAAAATTTTCAACAATGACATAACATAAAATAACATAACTTAACAAAATTCTTTGATGCACATTAAAAATAACAATACAACAAAAGATAAACAGAGACAAAAGAAACAATACAACAAAGCGGCCTTTATGCTAGGTAGCATTCTTTACTAGGCAACCTTAGGGTGAAAGAGAAAGTACGGCAATGGAAGCGAGATAATGCAAATATTACCTACGGGTACTAAATACATTAATAATTGTGTGACATGCTATCAAAATTCTGTTATCTGATTTCCATAACCTAATATACAGGGTGTAAGGGACGGTATACCGAAAACTTTGCAGGCATGATCAGACCATGAAACTGAGCAACTTTTACTATGAAGCCTATGTTGGGAAACGAAATTTTTTTCGAGTTTTCATAGAAATTCAGTCAGCTGATCGGGAATTTTGTATGGGAGGTCGAAAAAAAATTCACGTTTACCAACATAGCTTCCATAGAAAAAGTTGTTCAATTTCATAGTCTGATCATGCCTGCAAAGTTTTCGGTACACCGTCCCTTACACCCCGTATAATCTAGATAATAGATAATTTCTTCTTTTAGTCGTTTTAAATAGTAAGCCCTAGCTCAGGCTTTACGCTTTTTTGGGCTGCTATAAGACTAAAAACACCCTAAGATAAATGATGGTATATCGAGTGCTTTTCTCCAATGGTGTTGAAATGGACATTAGATTAAGTTAAGAAATAGACAAAAATAAATTAAATAAATAAAAGTCTAGAAAAACAATCTGTGGTACAGGGAAACGATAGCTATGCTACGAGGTATCTAGATAATTAGCACATTAACAAAAGCGATTTCCTGAAATTCAAATAAAAATGGATAGGTCTCTAAATTGTAAGGTTTTCCAAGAACTAACTTTACTGTCATGAACATCAATAACAAAATGTAGAAAAATATTTGCCTCGCTCAAAATATCACAACACAAGGAGCACGCAAAATAAAAACCTGTGACGACGTATTCGCAAAAAATAATAATTTTCCCGCAAAATATAAAGGAAAATACCGACTATGTAGATTATTTCCTGTACATCACGTTTTTCTGACATGAATCGAAGAATCTATCGCACAAAAGATATTTGAATAAAAGTGTCTTGGTGCTGTATAGAATAGAGATTTAGGTACAGCGTCAGGGAATATTATGGAAATTCTTCTGAGCGCGTCGATACTGATTTCTTCCTAAATATGGGAAGGGAATGAAAATATTTACGCCCAGAAGGAAAAATACCTATGAAAAACGTTTCGAAAGACAAAACAAAATATTTTTTTGCTACCTACACGTTTACAAAATTTTTGTAACTCATCTTATTATTTGTAGGAATTTCAATATCTCGGTTTTTACTAAATTTGCAAAAAAAAACTATCAAAAAAATATACAGGGTCTAAAGACAGCTCTCCGAATACTGAAAAGGTGCATTCTGACCATATAACTGAACAACATTACATAAAAAATTTGTCAGGACACGTCAAAAATTTTTGGACTTCCCATAGTAAATGCAGTCAGCTGATATTGATTTAGTATGGGAAAACAAATCTTTTTTATCGTTTCCTGACATATTTTCCTAAAGAAACGTTTGTTCAGTTTCATGGTATGCATGCACCCTATCAGTATTCGGAGAGCTGTCCCTTAAACCCTGTATATTTGGAATCTTACGTGTTATTCCATAGAATGGAATTTCTTTTTATAAAAATTTTGTAATATTTGAATAGAATGGAATTTTGCTATATTTTAATTGAAAAATATTTAAACAAACAATGTTTCTGAATAAAAAAAGCACTTTATCTCTCAAGCAAGAAAGACATCTACTAATCCTAAATTGTAAAGAGATTAACTTTAGAAACTGTTTGCTAAACTGAAATTTTAATCCTCATGAGAGCAGAATTAAAATTTCGTGAATTTTTAAACTTGTAAGAGTAAGAGTTTTTACACGACTGCCCAACCAAAAAGGAGTGTAATTTTTTTCGAGTTCATGTATGTATGTATATATGTGCAATTCTGTGAGGGCTGAAACTCGTAAACCACTGAACGGATTCGAATGGGAATTGTATCAGAAGAATCCTTACAATATCCTGAGTGTCATAGGCTAGGCTTTTTGTCAGAGAGCAGTCATGTTTTTAAGTTTTTTTAATTTAATATGCTTGTTTCCATGTTTAGTGCTACTAAGAGTAAAAATAAAATGGTACTGTCCCAAAGCAAAGTCATTGAAAAAGTAAACTAAAAGATTGTGTAAGCACAAAGATGGATTAGTCCCATTGATCTTTGAAAAATTTATGGGGCACTTGTAAATTGTCTAGGTATGTCGGTAGCTATTAGCTGTTTCAATTTCTACTTATCTCATAAATACTCATAGGTAATTAACAATCATTTTCTCTTTTCGGGAAAAACACACAAACATTTCTAAAATTTTGCACTCAGTCTCACACGTCTTTAGAAACCAATATAGATTTAATTATTTTAGAACTCTGACATTTTTGCATACAAACGGGTCAAATATATGATTTTCTGCTTTACGCCTTTCTAAGGCGATAGGAAGAATGTTTACTACCAGCGATAAATTTAGAAACTAATAGAAAAATTTACATGCTCTGCTCGTTAAAGGGTTAAAAGGTCAGTTAAAAATTACATTAATACACTCACCAACATAGACGGTAGTTCCAACACCTCCATGAAGAACACTTGAGGCAGTCCACCATCAAAACCCTCAACGCAGTCTACCAGCAGCAGGGCAGCGCTGTGGTTCACGATGGTGCAGTTCTGCAGCGCTGATGGGCGGCCTACAAAGAGAACAGACATCATCATCTATGAGGAATGCCTGAGGCAGTCCACCATAAAACCCTCAACTCAGTGAACTAGCAGCAGAGCGCTGTGGTTCACGATGGTGCAGTTCTGCAGCGCTGATGGGCGGCCTACAAAGAGAATAGTCATCATCATCTATGAGGAATGCCTGAGGCAGTCCACCATCAAAACCCTCAACGCAGTCAACCAGCAACAGGCGCTGTGGTTCACGATGGTGCAGTTCTGCAACGCTGATGGGCGGCCTACAAAGATACATACTTACATACATATACATATCACGCCTATTTTCCCTTGCGGGGTAGGTAGAGCGTAAACGGCCGCAAAACGGCCATATTTACGCGACGTCTGACAAATATTTGAGGGTCATTTTAAAAAATTTAGTATCGCCATAGTGACAGGTTGTCAGCCCATTGCCTAAAAAGTGACAGGTTGTCAGCCCATTGCCTAAAATTGCAATACACAGTACCCTCGAGACCCTTAGTCGCCTCTTACGACTCCCACGGGAAAGAAATGGGGTGATGCTATTCTAAGCCGGCATTACACGGCGTCTACAAAGAGAACATACATCATCATCTATGAGGAATGCCTGAGGCAGTCAGGTCTATCAAGAGCGTCTTACGCTATGTTATCACGCTCTTCCTACCCCGCAAAGGATATAGGCGTGATATATGTAATACTATGAAATCACTCCGACTCCGCATATAAATAAAATTCTTGGTAAATACTACCAGGTATAATATTCTGCGAACAAAGGTATTATGAAAATCAGGTTTATAAATTGGCTCACAAAATAATAATTTATGCTCATAATGGAAGATGTTGCAAGAAAATATTGAAGGATTATGTAAGACTAGCGTTTCCGCCCGCGGTTCGCTTTCTTTTTTCGTACTGAACACCAAGTCAACTCAACAACACGACAAATCTTCTAAAACTTTTTGAATACGTTCTTAATTATATTATCTCCTTAGTCTGGGTACACATTATAGGTCAAAATTAGTTTAAAAGCGCTTGCCTTCGATACGCAAAGAAGAGGAAGTCTAACCAATTTTTTGAAAAATATGTCACTTGGGGTTAAAATTAGCAAAAGCTGAGAATGGGGTGATGCTATCCTTTACCGGCATCACACGGCATTGATGCTATTCTTAACCGGCATCACACATAAGGCTGAAACACATGTTAAATTATTATTTTTTAAATTACTCCTTGGTCTAATTACTAATTTAAATCTCATCCTAAACTTCCATACAAATATTTTACCCACTTTTTACCCCTTATGGGATTGAAATTTTGAAAATCCTGAAACACATGTTTAATTATTTTACTTCTTTTATATAGTCCAAAATTTAAGACAGATAGCTTCAAAGGCCACGAACTTTTTTGCGAACGTTTTACCCCCATTTTACCTCAGTAGGGGTTAAAAAAAATTAAAATATTTTTTAAGCAGATAGTAATATTGTAAAATTAGGGCTACGCCCGAATTTCATGTTTCTAGCATTAGTAGCTTTGGCTGTGCGGTGATAAGTCATTTAGTCAGTCAGTGACGACATTTGTTTTTATAAGTGTACATTTCAATGTGACTGAATAGTACGCAACAGATCAAATTGTTAAACTCTGAAGAAACTGAAGATATTCTAAAAATAACTATGTAAAGTGTTTCGCTAAGTAAATTTTTTATGTATTATTTATTTTATCATATTATTATGTATTATACATATATATATATTATCTAGATAATACATACAAGTGTAAAAAGTTTTGCATTGTTTAAAACATAAAAGTTTAAGTTTTCTTTATTACCTATGCGTTTTATGTCATGTTTAGTTTGTAATTTTTTGTTTTTTTTTGGTAAAGGTCGTGTAGACTGCCGCAACACAGGTTCGTCCTAGTGCCTAGTGCGGAGTCTACAGGGTTATTTTTTATTCACATAACAGCTGTTCCATAGAACAATTCATACCTACTCGAACAAAATGTATGGAACAGCTGGTGTTTTTTTTCGCGATTTCGCAGTTGACCCCTTAATAAAAGTTCATGAGTAGAATCGGCCTGTAAAATTTCCGGGGTGAATAAAAAATAACCCTGTATAAGTAATATGTTCCTATGTAACTGTTATTTGGGAAATAAACAATCAATTTTTATTTAGATAAAATGCAGCGTAAGGCTTTTTCTGTGAATTTGCTCTACCAATAGACAGTAATTGTCCATTTGGTGAATCTACGTGGCTATTGCGAAAAAGTCTAGAATTGACGCACATGCCGTGTGATGTCGGCTTAGATAGCATCACCCCATTTCTATCCCGTGGGTGTCCACGATTTTCTGAATGACCCTCAAAATGTTTGTCAGACATAAATGTTCGTTTTACGGCTGTTTACGCATTGTCTATCCCGCAAGGGATTAAGCGTAATAAATGTATGTATGTCTGTAAAGCACATCAACATTTTTGTTGTTTGAGCAAGCAAACTGTTGAAAAGGCAACTATAGAAGGTAGGTAGGTATTTATACTTACATACCTATATAAGGTAACTTACTACGATCGCATGTTAACACAAAATGACCAGTGGACAGGCAAAATGCTACTTAAGAATAATGCAGAATAATGAAACTAAGATTAGGTACGGCGTACTGTAATTTTAAAATACCTACCTATTTATTATCACAAATGACCATTAATGGTCTCAAAATGCGTCGCGCGCCGCAAATCAATTTAAGCTGAATAGCACCACCCCAATCCTACCCGTGGGTGTAGTAAAAAGTGACTAAGGGATATTCTGTGCTAAGAGATAATTTCGTCCAGGGAATGGGCAGCAGCGTTCCCTGTAAATGTAACGTCTTGCACTTTGCTCACCAAACCGCCAATTAAATAATCATCTGAAATAATCAGAATCTATAATTAAATTTAACTTTGGCGTAGATGCGAGGCTTCCAAGTGGTGTCGTAGGATTGGTGACTCATTGATAACCGTTCCATGAATTGAATAAAATTATAAAGTAAAACGTATCCACGACAACAACAAAAAAATATGCCGACAATGAATTACTTATAATTTCGTCTGTAGTATTTCTGTAGTATGCCGGGTGATGTCGGCTTAGAATATCATCACCCCATTTCTTTCCCGTGGGAGTCGTAAGAAGCGACAAAGGGACTCGAGGGTGTGTATAGCGATTTTAGGCGATAGGCTGCCAACCTGTCACTATGGCGATACACAATTTTCCGAATGACCCTCAAACGTTTGTCGGACGTGGCATGGGTGTCCGTTTTTTGCGGCCGTTTGCGCTCTGCCTACCCCGTAAGGGATAAAGGCGTGATATATATAATATGTATGTATGTATTTCTGAGTATAATAACAAATTAGTAGGTTTAAAAAGTGAAAACTTGCAAAGTTCAGGATTTAAACCTACAACTTTCGCTACCAGTACTAGCAACGTAGGCGTTATTAAGAGAAGTATTTGAAAATTTGGTTTACAAAATAGGTTCACCTTTGCAGTGTTATTGCAAAAATGTTAGTTGCGCGTTTAGACAGAGTTTTTCCATGCATTGTAACGTTGTCAAACAGCTTAAAGCATGTCTTACTTTATTTATTATGACAAGGTTGGAGTTTGAGTCTTGACTGAATTTCGAGGCAGCTGAAAAACAATATTATCTATCGTACTTGATTCATTTTTAACAAGAAAGTATAATAAAGCTTTCTACAGAAAAAGTAGCTCATTAGCTTGCAGGTTTCGACTACCAAGCGAATCGTATGTATATTTGCCACATTGTAGTCCATAAAAAGTATACATTTTGATCCAGGTCGTGTCGCTACAAAGTCGAGAATCTAATGAAGACATGACAGCATTTTGCCACGCAAAGTAGGAATATGTATGCTAATGTTTTGGACACTGGAGTATGTTGCTACGGCGGCGGCCATGTTTAAAAAGAGCCTCTAATTAACATAAGCTTGTCTTCATTTCCATACTGTTCTATGTTTTGTACCGAATATTCTAGCCGGTTTAAACATTCTAGGTTTTTGTGTGCTTGGGTTGCCATCTAACTCTGTTTATACTGTCGTTACTGAATTGTGTGCCTTGTGATTCTGGCTTAAAATAGCCTCACCCCACTTCTTTCCCGTGGGTATCTTAAAAGACGACTAAGGGACTCGAGAGTAATATGTGTATTGCAATTTTAGGTGATGGGCTGACAATCTGTCACTATGGTGATACACATTTTTTCTGATTAACCACCTATAAATTGTTTGTCAGACGTGGCGTAAATGTTCGTTTTTAGGCTGTTGACGCCCTGCCTAACCCGCAACAGACATTTTTTTTTAAATTTATTTATTAAAAGGTACATAAATTTTACAAATAAATTACATCTCGCCAAACTGATAGTCAGTTTGTTGGCGAGCTTTGCGCTCAACATGCTAAGGCACAACTTATGTACCTGCCTTAACCTAACTTATATAATATTACATGCAAAACCTAATCTAATCTTATGCTCTCTAACAGGTGCTTTTTTAATTTTGGCGTGATATATGTATGTGTGTGAGTTTTTGTTATTTTGTTGTTTATTTTATTTAATTTTGTGTATCTGGGTTTGCCATACTATCTTTTTTTTTCATTTTTCTTGTGTTATGTTGTTACAAAATATCACGGCATCACACGGCAAATAGCTAAAGGTCCAGCAAAGGACTGTTGTGGCTGTCAATGTTTCTTTATATTTGTAGAGGTGGATCCCTTATCTCGATGAATAACTAATAATGTCTCATATTGACGCCTTGAGCTTTGGGCTCATTATCTTACTAAAGTTTTGTGTTCGTCACAAATCATTTATCTCTTACTTAATCCTCGCCCAGCAGTTTCACCCGCTGCTACTCATTTTCCCGTGGTAATAGTTGTTTTCCTGCGGTAAAAAGTGCCCTTTGTGTTATTTTAGGTTATATTCTACCTGTTTTCTAAATTTCATCCAAATCAGTCAAGTTGTTTGAGCGTGAATAGGTAACAAACATACATACATACACAAACACAAACTCAGTAGTTTAAAAACTTTTACGCAAGAGTTCATCGGATTATTTGTCGACTTAGTATCAAATACATAGGAATAGAAAGAGAGAGAAAGAAAATATAGAAAATATTGTTTCAAGAATTTCCATTGTTTACTTAATCTAATTTGCAGTAAAGCTGGTGAACACAAAGAAAACCTGCTGGGATTCGAATTTGGAACCGCAACCCGTTAGCCAGTGGAACGTTGTGGTTTAGAAATCGCAAATTTTGCCGTTGGCTAGCTTACCCGGTGGGTGGTCAAGATATTTAAGGAATACCATTTTTTAAACAAAAAGGGAGGAAAGTTCGTATCTTTTACTAGTGTTTTGGACAATAAAACTTCTGTTACATTGGTTATTTTAAATCACATCATCCACTTTATTTAAGAATTTTCTACTTTTTTGATATGATACCAGTAAGATAAGGTAACAAAGAAACTATCTACGGTTTTGTCTACGGCGTAGCAGAATGCTACACTTTTTGTAGCGTGTCGCTCAAGTTGATTATTTTGAATGTATAAATATGTGCTTTAAATATTTTCAGGGAGATAATCCCAGCAAACTGAACAGCTTACCCCAAAAAAAAAAGGTCAAAGTAAAAAAAATTGGACCTGTCATACAAATTGACCAGTTCGGCTGGAACATTTTGTATGGGAGGTCCAGTATTTTTTTCATATTTTGACTTATGTTATTGTTTCACGGTGGTTCGTAAAAAAAACTGCAGTTACCAGTTTTACACCTTATACATACATACACATATTACACATATCACGCCTATAATCCCTTTTGGGGAAGGCAGAGCGCAAACAGCCGCAAAAACGGTCTATGTACGCTACGTCTGACAAATATAGCTTCGATATTTAAATTTATTTATTTACTATTTATTATATACACAAAAAAAGAATACAACAGGATAACTTTTTAACGTACGTCCTTCGAAAAGTAGAACTTTGCTAGGTTTCATGATATTTAAAGTTTTGACTTTTTTTCTAGTTCAAGGCGGTTCATAGCACTAATTAGGTAATTTAGTTAACTACCGCTAGCAGCGTAGATCTGATAATAATTTTCATAGCTTACTTTATTCCGTTCCATTCCACACAATGCACTCTGTTCTTGCTATTATCCAAAATTATGGTACGTTGTTGTGTTGCCGCGAATTATCATGCTTTGAGTTTTTTAGACCGGAAAACAGCTGCAGTTTGAAATGAGAATTTAAATACAGTTACTTATTATTATACACAGGAAACAGAGCTTATTAAACATATTTATGAGGTGATTAAACATATTTTTATAGACTGGTTCACCAGTGTATAAAAATAAATAACTTTCCTTAAGAAACATAGGACGAAGTATTTTAGACGTTGGGACTTTCCAATACGAAAGGTATTTAAAGGTGTAAAAATTTACTGCTCATATTTTAAAGGGTGAACTAGCGCATCAAACTGAGAAATTTTCCCTAAGAAATATAGGTTGAAATATGATAAAAAAATTACCTCCCGTACAAAATGTTAGTTAGTACAGATAGCGACAAAAAGGACCTATTCACCTACGGTATTTAAGTACAAGTTTAATAATTTTTTGTTTTATAGTACAAAACACTTAAACAATCTGCCTGGCACGATGGTGTAGCGGAAAGTGCTCCTGCCTGCTACTAGGGTCGTGGGTTCGATCGCCGCAAGACACAAATATTTGTTAAGTCAATTTCAGATATTTGCGTTTAGTCTGGGTGTTTTATATCGTATATTATGTATTTATTCACAAAAAAGTATGTAAGTATTTATATCTGGTACACAGTATGTTTCGTTTAGTTTGGGTCTAGATGGCGCTGGGTGTACTGTCCAGGATATTAAGAAATAAAAACATCCTTACCAGCAGAAACGACTCTGTAGACGCACGGCGCTTCCTGCTTGCCGACTGTGTTGCTGGCCGTACACTGCACGGTACCGAAGTGTTTGTCCTTAGTCGGTGTGTAGCGGAGTGTAGACGTGTATCCGTTGTTTGTGAACTGGCTGCAAAGAACGGCCATGTAAATATTTGCTCGGGGTGCGCTAGCTGGTTTTCAGATATAAAAATAAAGGAAAGTTATATTATTAAAGCTAATAAAACTAACGAACAAGTAATTAATTACCTTCCGTAAAAATACCTTTGAAGCGTCCTACAAAGACATGAAGATAAAATAATGGTCTGTTGCTAGTCGGTTGAGTAAGGGCCATAAATTTTTTTTGCTTAGAAACTAACAAAATCATGTACTACCAACAATCAATCTATATTAAATTAAGCACAAAAGAATATTTACTCCTTACTATTTCTGGTAGCTCATTAACAAACGAAGAATTAATGGGGACTTTTCTATCTGATAGTTTTGGAGGACTTTTTTTAATGTTATACCAGATGGCGTTGTCTACGTTGAAATTTCGATATTTGAGTCATAAATACATTTTATCTTTTAAAATAGGTTTTAAATTTTTATGGAAACTTTTCAGTTCAGCTCAGTGAAGATTGGCTTAAAAATCCCATCAAATTAAGTTTGTATGTTTTGAGCTCAAACAGTTTCGACATTTTATCGGATTTATAATAACAGTGCTATGCTATACAAGAAGCTAGAATCCAGTAATTCAATAGTTGCAAGTGTGGTTTAGACTCTTGACGTGTTATTACAAAAAGTAAGACGTGCATTTGGATGCTATCTAAATTATTTTTCAACTAGCTGTCGCCTGCGACTTCGTACGCATGGTGTAGTGACTTCTGAGTTAGTGAATGCATATTGTTTAATATTAATATCATTTTGTATAAAGTCTTTTCTCTTGAAGATGTGTAATGAATAGGTACTGGTTAACTTGTTTTTCGGTTACTTGGTTTAGATACTATGGACAGCAGCTACAAAATATCATTATAAACTACATTGGTAGTTTTACCATCGGGTGCTTAAACGTACAAATTTTCAGGAGAACTGACTCGAGAGCAAGCGACATATAGCTGCCCGTGTGAAAAACAGGGAATCGTAAGATCTACGCCTGCGGCTTTCAGCGTCTGTCCTTGCGATTTGTTTACAGTCATTGCAAAGAAAACGCTGACGGGAAACTGCCCTGAAATTGGAATGAAAAGTTCTTGGGAATGAGTGGTATATGCGCCACAACCAGTGAAAATATCCGCCAGACACTCCCGCTCCAGACGCGCTCAAGGTCAATCCGTCTGGCTGTCTCTTAGAGAACAATTCAGTCGGGAGTGCGCTTCGCCGCGGAAACGTTCGTCGTGCGGGTCGAATTTTCATTTTTTGTGAAAAATTTAGCAATGCCGAATTATTGTGGTGTGTATGGCTGCAAAAGTGATGCGAGGAAGACTCCGCATCTAAGTTTTTTTAATTTGCCTAACGATGAGCCAAGGTAAGTGATGATTTTACAATAAATACCTAGGTACCTACCATTCGTTATTATACGTTATTGTTGTGTGTACTCCTATTTTTACTTACGTAGTTACCTAGTTTCCATTTTCTAATTTAAACTACCTAGGTGCCTAAGTCATTGTTAGATGATAATGATAAATAAGCACATTTGTATCGTAGGTATGTTTTGCACCTATTTTAAAATTCTGTACCTACCTATTAACAATAAAATGGTAAGGTAAGACTTTAAAACGGGTAAATATTTTGTTCCCACGGGAAAACTGTTAGCAGCGGTCGCAACCGCTTGACTGGCCGCTAGTCTGGAATAAAATTATTGGCACGTGACAGCCCCGACTTAAAGCGCGGGAGAGTGCGGGGCGTTACGGGCTGCGGGGGGAAGTAGGTATTTAAAGCGTGGCTTTTGGGGCCCAGACAAAGGAGTTTCGTTTCTATACGCAGTATTATTATCAATTCTTATGTATCCGCCTCGATTACATTCATCTTTAAGCTTAAGATCTTCAGTCTGGTTCCATTGCACAGCTTTGGCGGAGAGAGATTGCGAAGAAGCATGATAAGAACAGCAACTTTAAGTAATATTTGGGGTGCAAGAAGACCATTCGCACTCAAGGAGTTTAGGAATTCTATTAGATAGTTAGTGGCTTCGTCTTGATTCATAACAGTAGTGGTAATTGATGTCTATACCACCTCATCCCCCGTGATTAGTGACATCATGGTATGGTTTATTGAAGCAGTCTGATCATTTTTGGGTGCAAATAGCTCTTCCACGTAGCCAGGAATCTTTCTTTTGAAGGAAGAAAGGCTCGCCAAACTCGCCATACACAGAAGAAATTATTTCCTCTAGACCAGAAACTACTTGGCAAAGCGTTTCAGGTAGACTTACTTGAACGTTATCCTCTGGTAAAGTACCTCTGCAGAGTTTTAATAAAGCTTGTAAAAACTCTTCAGCCCGTGGATTACCTCCGAGACGGGTTCGCATGTTCACCGTCAAGGTCAGCTTGTGAATTTGTGGCCAATGGGCCGATGATTTTAGTGAGGCATTCACCTCATCAGCCCTGGTATCTCGAATAACAACTGGAAGTGTTTGGTGAAAGTCACTGGAAAAAAGAACAGTGATATGGCCCATGGCCCTATTATCTCTGCGTATGTCTTTCAAAGTCCTATCCATAGCTTCTACCGTTTTTTTGTTGGCCATCGTACACTCGTCACATAACTACCAGACAACAATACCAGAAAACCTTTGCCTTGTCACTGTTACGTCATACAGCACATATTGGAGTTTCGTTTGTGTCCAATGCGATTGGTATTTTAATAATAATAATAATAATAAATTCTTTATTTCAGGCAACAAGGCCCATATAAAATAAAATAAAACAATAAAATATGACTTAAAATCTAACACAAATACTATAAATACACTACAATAATGTGACTTAAATAAAGCTAAATAGGCACTTTTGGCGACGGCGACTCACGTTGCACAGGGGGTCGATAGCGCCTGAATACGACTCCCTGTGGCCAGAAATCTGTTTGCATAAATTCGCACAAGTATTTCCGAGGAAACGACAAAACAAAAGACCTAATTTTGTAAGTTGTATGCGCCGTTTTCTCTCCTGGAAGCAGTGTGGCAGCGATACTTGAAGATGCTTCAGCAAGTGCAATCCTTCCTTGCCTTCTGATCTCTGCAAGTATCGCTGAGGTTTAAGGCGAGTCTAACCGGGAACGACCTCGATAGTGGCGCCACTTCACAATAAAAAGATTTTTCTTTAAACAAACAATCTATCAGAATATCCGTTGATCAAGTTTTTAACTCTCTACTATTACTTTTCAGAAAACCTGCCGACTGTCAAAGGCTTTTTATATAATTTTGGAGAAAACATTTCATTAGCGGGTTTCACAAAACTAACAGCGACATCTATGAAGTAATTTTAAACTAATTTTACTCTTACATTTTTGATTCTAACTAATGAAGGTATTTATATTTTTTAAGGTTCCGTACCTCAAAAAGAAACGTACAAAAAAACGGAACCCTTATACGATCAGTTTGTTGTCCGTTCGTCCGTCCATCCATCTCGTTGGACTTTATCTCGAGAATGCGTAGAGATATCGAGTTAAAATAAAAACTTTATAGATAAACAGGTTTACGGCCGGCTGCAATATGGAACCCTTATAGGTTCACTCACTTTGTTGTCCGTTCGTCCGTCTATCAAGACTCACTATTTTGGTTACACGTAGAGATGTCGAGTTAAAATTAAAAGTATTAAAACCGTTAACTCAGGCCTACGGCCTCTTGTATGTAGTGGTAAAAAAAAAATACAATTTTTTACTCAAATCACAATTTGTCTACACAATTAAAAAAAACGGATTTAAGTTGTATTTATTTTGGATTTTACCATTCCTACGTTTCCAAAATAAACACAACTTAAATCCGTTTTAGCAAGTTATAGTTGTGCAAACTCAAGAAAATAATAGTTTAAACGGCCCTCATATAATAAATGTCAGACGTGGCGATAGCGATAGTATTTTTACGGCCGTTGCCGCCCAACCTACCCCGCAAGGATTAAATGTGTGATTTGTTTGTTTTTTGTTTGGTTAGGTCGTTTAAATGTTCAGGCCCCTATTTAATAAAACTGACTATGCGACAATTATGTCATGGTTGACAATTCCGACAATTTGACAAGTTTCTGTTCAATAATACTTACAGGTGACAAAATTGTCATGGTGGAAAATTTACAAATATGTCGGATTATCGTGACAATTTGACAATTTTCTGTTTAATAAAACTTTTTGCGCGATAGGTGACAGGTGACAAATTGTCGTGAAAAACTTGTCGATTCTGTTTTATTAAACGGATAATTGTCGCGACATATTGACATATTTGTAGAATTGTCGGATATTATTGACAGGTGCCCCTACCCTATGTCGCGCTATCAATTATAGCTTATAAAAGCTTAATTTTTACAAAAATGGTGCTTAAGTCTAACAGCGAGAGTAGTGATGCCAAACAGTAAATCTTTATTGGTAAATATCAGCCCCAAAGTGGAAATTTTATTGTTCATATCCATAATTGAAAGGTATCCAAAAACACCGACAAAATAAGAATTATAGTCACAAAAACCTCTTATTCGAATAAACATTAAAATTGTATAAATTATTTTAGTGTACCCTCACACGATTCCATAAATTAAATATTTGTCAATTTTGTCAGTAGCCGACAAATATGTCACGATTATGCGACAATTTTGTCACTGACAATTGTCACGGGCCTCGACCATGGTTTTTGATAATTGTAGAGTTTTATTAAACGCATTTACAATAGCGGCAATTTGTCAATACTTTATCTGTCGATTTGTGACATAATTGTCATTTTTATTAAACGAGTTTACCATGACAATGCGACAAATTTGTAGGTTTTTGACAATTATGTCGGATTGTCAGCTTTAGTATATAGGGCCCAGATCGTATGTCAATACGTGATCAATACCGCGTTTTACAAAACTAACAGCGACATCAATTATTTTTTTTCGAAACAAATTTGGAACTCGCTTCGCGGAACCAGTTACTGTGTTTTCCCATGGAAATGAAAGATTTTTTCGAGGTAAAAATTATCCTAGATATTGACCTGGATAATAAGCTACCACACTATAAAATTTTGTTAAAATCTGTGCAGTAGTTTTTACGTGAAAGAATGACAATCAAACAGACAGACAAACACAAAAAATAATTTTGCTTCTGTTTTGATATCTGTATCTTGAACACAATTAGAAGCAAAAACCCTTTTTTGAATCTATTTCATGCACAGAATTAGTTTCGTATCTGTTTTATTATATGTATAGATAGATACGATTTGACGTTTTCAAATGACTTAAGCACTCATTTTAAGTATCGGGTCTATCGCGATAGTATTTAGGTAAATACTAGTAACCCGCGATCACAATACATGAAACTGTATTGAAACGTCGGGACACAGGTAAATTACTAATATTTACCTAAATACTATCGCGATAGACCCGGTCTAATACTTAAAATGAGTGAAAGTGATCGCGAGTGCTTAAAAAGTTAGACTTAAGCACTGTATAACGCTGCCACTTCAGACTTGTTGTATAGTCTTTTTCTTAGTCGTACACTCTTGGCAGAGTGGTCGTGGTCATTAACTGGTCGGACCTTACGTAGACTTCATCACGATTCGTCTCCATCTTGCTCTACCTGTGGCTTCACGCGAAAATTCATTGAGAGTGTGCTAAGTCTGTTACTGACTGTATCAGATCTATCCATCTTGTTGGTGAAAGGTTTTAAACTTTTGCGGTTAAACGTAATGACTCAAAATATTATAACGGGGTTTTTACAACGATACTTAACAAAACATAACATAACAAAATTCTTTATTGCACATTAAATAAATAATACAACAATAGATAAACACAAATAAAAGGAACAGTACAACCAGGCGGCCTTAATGCTAGGTAGCATTCTCTACCAGGCAACCTTAGGGTGAAAAAGAGAGTGCGACATTGGAAGCGGGTTAGTGCAAATATTACCTACGAGCACTAAAATACACAAAATATACTACTTAAACAATTTTACACATTAATACACATATAATTGTGTAAACAAACCAATGAATATACTAATATATATTTAAATAATATTATAATAAACTAATACATATATCTAAACTATGGAAGTCAGGATAATACAATAGTATAAAGAGGAAAAGAAAACAACAAAAAACAGCACGATTATTATTATAAAATAACTAATAAAAGAAAATTATGCATTGATTTCCGATAAATAAAGTTTTTAATTTGAATTTTGAAAGTTTCAAGGGAAGGAGCACGGCGAACATCTTCAGGCAAACAATTCCACAACTTGATCGCTCGCACCGTGAAAGAGTTTGCGTAGAAGTCGGTCTTGTGCGGAGGAAGGTTGAGCTTCATGCTATCGCTAGCACGCAAATTACGAGGCAAGGTCGAAGATTGAAATATGAAGCGCTCTTTAAGGTAGGGAGGAGTTTTGGTATTGGAGAGAACGGAGAAAAGAAGGGAAAGGATATGGCAGTCCCGCCTACGGGAAATGGGTAACCACTCCAGCTGGGATCGGTATGAAGAGACGTGGTCATACTTCCGCAGACCGAAGATATATCGAATACAAAGATTCTGCAGACGCTCGAGCTTGTTTAGCAGTTCAACAGTTAAGTCAGGATAGCAAACGTCTGCATAATCCAGTATCGGCAAAAGAAGGGAATGTGCTAAAGAAATTTTTGTTTTGGTCGGCAAAAGATTCCTCAGCTTTTTCAACGAACCGTACGCGGCGAACACCTTCCTGCTCACCTCCGAAACATGAGGTTTCCACGAGAAACAATTATCAAAAATGACGCCTAGGTTCTTAACCTTGTGGCTAAACGGTATGGGCATACCATCAAAACTAATCAATGGCAACGAAACGTAGTCGATTCGAGACACATACCAGGGGCTACCAATGATAATGGTCTGAGTTTTGGTTGGATTCACCTTCAGTCCATGGGACCGACTCCAGTCAGCAATGCTCTTAAGGTCTCTGTTAGTGTTGTCAATCGCGCCTGGAAGGCCAGAGAGTGGTGCTTGTGTATAAATTTGGAGGTCGTCTGCATACAAATGATAGGAAGAAGTGAGTGGAAGTGTAATGGAACTAATGAATATAGAAAACAGAAGAGGTGAAAGTACGCCACCCTGCGGTACACCGGCAGTCGTGTCACACCACGCAGAGAAGGTATCTTCGATGCGTATGCGCTGTCGGCGCCCGTACAGGTAGCTGTGAAACCATTCAATCACCACTGGGGATATATTATGAGAACGTAAAATAGAGAGGAGAATGTCGAAATCCACCGTGTTAAACGCGTTACTAAAATCAAGTAACGTCAACACCGTAAGATTTTGCTGTTCCATCCCTAGACGAATATCGTCAGAAATATTGACTAACGCAGTAGTCGTACTATGACCGGGGCGGAATCCAGATTGAAAGGCGTTCAACAAGTCGTTTGTAGTAAGAAAAGAAGTGAGCTGTTGATGAACCAACCTTTCAAGGACCTTGGAGAGGAACGGTAGGATTGAGATGGGACGATAGTCAGAAGGAGAACTAGGTTTAGGTTTTTTAGGTAAAGGAACGATTTGTGCTTCTTTCCAAGCGGTCGGAAACACACCAGAGGAAAGGGATGTGTTGAAGACGTTGGCAATGACTGGAGAGAGGATATCAAGGAGGGGAACGATCATAGCACGGCTAATGCAGTCACTTCCGACAGCATTCGACGAAATGGCTTGTACGCTCTTCATAACATCGCCAGCGGTGACTGCTTGAAAGACAAACGACGGATAGGTTGGTGTTGGTATACAAGAAATATGATTTAAAGTGCTCAATTTAGTGGTGCTATCAATTCCAGTGGAAGAGGAGAAATGTTTATTAAGGGAATTGATTGTTTGTTTGTTTAAAGCATTTATTCAATTTTAATAACAGTTTTTCCTTATAAGCTAAATAATCGCCAAACTGCTGGGCAGTTTGTTGGCGATATAACGCACTCTTACTTACTACTGCTACATACCTACTTTACTTTAAGTACTTACTTAATACTTATATAGATTATAAAATAACTTAAATAACGCTTGACTTTTACATAACTTTCATTGACGTTTGGGTTATGGGGACTTATCTAAAAGGAACATTTTTAACTTCTTCTTCAAAATATATGTACTAATTTTATCCTCTGTCAATGTTATTCACAGGATCATGAGTATGTTGTTTGCCAATCCCTAGTTTGTTGAGAAAAGACCAGACTTTGGCTGGATCACCATTTTCAACATTTTGATGTATATGGCGTCGCTGTAAATCCCGAATCTTTGTATTGCAGCGATTACTTACAGCGATACTTGATTTAGTCCACTGTGAGTTCGTACTGTCGTGACTTTCGAGTTAGTTCGATCATATAAAGAGGGTATGCAGAAAAGTATACTAATAATATAAAGACCCACCCGGATAACATCAGTTGTTCCGTGATCATGGCCCATGCAATTGGGCTGAAATATCGGACATTTCAACAAAATCGAGTATCGCGGTAAGGCCGTTTTAGCATTTTGGTAAGTGGCCTTAGGAAATTTTATTACTGTTTTTTTATTGCTAAGAAGTACTCACAAAAAAGAAACACTGTACACTTTCTAAAACTTTCAGATCAAGGTTATAACCGATACTAACGCAAAATAACTTTTATCTACACTCGTCTCATAATGTTCGAATTATGAATTCGAAAACAGATGCATAATGACCTACTTTATGCATTCTGCCTATAAAAACTAGGGTTTACTATAAATTACAGAAGCGTAATGACTTAATGAGAAAACTCTTAATACGATAAAGTTGAGAAATGAAACGAAGTTTTTTTTTCCAATACTCAAATCGCTATCTTCCGCCGCACCTGACAGTTGTTGTTGTACGGTAGTTTTTCGGATGTTGTTCAGTTGTTTTAATAGGTTTTTGTTCTGTTGTTGTTGAGATGTTGTTCAGATGTTGATTAGTTGTTGTTCAGATGTTATTCCGATATTGTTCAGTGTTGTTCAGTTGTTGTTCAGTGTTGTTCAGTTGTTTAGTTATTTGCTGTTGAGACTCGACATCTAAACAACTGTTAGTAAAGAATCTTCAAAAATTCATATCAAGCCATATTACGTTCTCGTATTGAATTTGACCAGGTATCGGGCCGTGCAATCGCCGGTGCGGACGTTTGGAAAAGTGTACAATTGAGTAAATTTTTTTTAGAGCGTAGATAAAATAGTGTATGCAACTGCATATAATTAGGCATTAGAATGCTCGTGTCAAACTATTATCACACTCGGCCGCATTCTAATGACCCCCATTATATGACAGTTGCATAAACTACTATTAAATACGCTTAAAAAACATTTATAAAACACGATAACTTACTTCTCTCATAAATAAACTACTTAGTATTCAAGTATTCCACCATCTAGAGGACGATGCCAAGACAAAGTCTATCCACTGGCCTCTTTGGTTATTCAAAAGTTTGCGGGCAAACTTATGTTTCTGAATGAACTTTAAGATTTTAACTACTTCCCTTTTCTGTAAACAAAGTGCTTTTTGATTCAACTTTTTACAGATAAGATCATGTTTTTATAAATTTCTATTATTCCAGTGTCAGTTTGTACTTTTTCAAAGATTTCAAGATTCTCTTGGCATTTGGAAAATCTCACATGCGTTTCTTTCAGTCAATGAGTTTAAGATAGTAGTGCTGGAGTCTACCCCGCAGAGTAAAATGGCATACACAGCCCAATATTTGGTCATTAGTTGTCTGCACAACTAATGTCAAATAGGCCATAGTCAAGTAACTTACTTACCTACTACCTACCTACTTTTTTACCTACTTACTTTCTTTACACTTTTTAATTTACGTTTGTATAACCTAGTAGTTTTAAGATTTTGTAATATGGGTCATGCTGTGCCAGCAAGAAAACTTTTTTTACTATTTTTATATTATTTAAAGTAACTCCACCGTCTCCTCCTTCAGAGCTCCTTTAGTTTAAATAGCCTACCTGGCTCTCAGCTACGTTTGTTCTCCAGAACTATTGAAGGTCCAGCTAAAGCTTGTAGGCGGAGGGTTGGAGAAATCCATTGTCTCCTTCTTCAGAGCTACTTTAGTTTGAATATCATAAGCTTAACTGGATCCCAGCTCCGTTTGTTCTCTCAGCAGCGTTTCCAGCTGAAACTTGAAGGCGGTGGGCTAGAGTCCACAATTAAACTCCACCGTATCCTCCTTCAGAGCTCCATAAGTTTAAATAGAACCAGCCTACCTGGCTTCCAGCTCCGTTTGTTTTCCATAACTATTGAAGGTCCAGCTGAAGCTTGAAGGCGAAGGGCTGGAGGCCACCACACGATGGACCTCTTTTGTCTCTTCTTTTAAAACTACTTTAGCTTTAATAGACGCTGCGTACCTGGATCTCAGCTCCGTTTGTTCTCCAGAACTATTGAAGGTCCAGCTGAAACTAGAAGGCGAAGAGCTGGAGGCCACCACACAATGGACCTCTTTTGTCTCCTCTTTTAAAACTACTTTAGGGCTGGAGACCACGCAATTGAACTCCGTTGTCTCCTCTTTTAAAACTACTTTAGCTTTAATAGACGCTTCGTACCTGGATCCCAGCTCCGTTTGTTCTCCAGAACTATTGAAGGTCCAACTGAAGCTTGTAGGCGGAGGGCTGGAGTCAACCGCGCAATGTAACTCCACCGTCTCCTCCTTTAAGGCGCCAAAGACTTCACCCTCGTCGGAGGTCTTGCATATCGGGGCGTCTGTTAGAGGAATATTGTAGGTTAGTACACGAAAACTAGGTGGACACACAGACAATAATAGATGAAATTGGCATACGCTGCAGTGACGCAAAAAATATAGGGTGGAATTTTATTAGTGACCGATAGCGAAATTTTAAGTCGGGCTGGTGATAAGGAACAACTTTCTCCAAGGTACATAGACCGAGATTAAAAAAGAAAGTTTAACCTTCCATACTAAATTGCCGATCAGCTGAAATTTAGAGTTACTATGGAAGCTCAAAATATTTTTGACATATTTCATCCTATGTTCCGTGGGGAAAGTTGTTCAGTATCGGTTACTAGTAAAACTTCACCTGATATACGTTGCATCGCGGCTAAATTGGCGTTTCGATGCAGCGCCGCAAAACGTTTGCAATACTTTCGTTTGGACTTAACAACGCAAGCAAGACCTAACAAGATCATGTATAATAAAAAAATGCATCATCTAATAAATAAATCAATGTTAAATGACCACAACAAATAAACCAAAGAATAAATACATACATACATATATAGGCAGAGCGTAAACGGCCGAAAAAACGGTCACTTACGCCACGTCTGACAACCATTTGAGGGTCAATCAGATAATTTTGTATACCTATAGTGACAGGTTGTCCGCCCATCGCCTAAAATTGCAAAAAACATGTAACCCTCGAGTCCCTAAGTCGCCTGATTCGACACCCACGGGAAAGAAATGGGGTGATGCTATTCTAAGCCGGCATCACACGGTATACCAAGGAATACGCACGTCAATGATATAGTTAAAAAGTTCAAACAGAAAATCGCCGCTTGAAAAAACTTGTAGCTTTGCTATATAGGATCAGAACGATCCTTTTTATGCACTATTTCGTGGAAAAGCGGCTTTTTGTGGCTTTTATCGTACCTCGATTTCAGCCATTTTATTTTATTTAGTAAAGTAAGTTTAAGTATTAAAGTAACATTTAAAACGAGCGAATTTCGTCTTTTTTGTGGATCAGCGTATTTTCGAGGACAATGAAAAATTTTCTCATCAACATTATTATCCTATTTAAACTTCAACGTCAATATGGTTGCCCACCTAATTTATAGCTAAGATAATGTTGAAGCGACACTGACATTGATTGATCGATATTTAGTAGAGGTAGAACGGGTCTCCCGGTCTCCTGTTACACCCAGGTACTGCCAGCATCATAATGGCATCAAATCGTGAAATAAACTCTCTTAACTTACACACACACATATCACACCTTAATCCCTTGCGGGGTACGCAGAGCGTTAAAGGCCGTAAAAATACGGCCCCTATCACCACGTTTGACATATATTTGAGTTACACTTACCGTCAAATAGGTGTTGAAAAGGATAGGTGTTACATAAGTCATGTCATTTCCTATAATTTGTCGCTAAATACTTGTTGTACTCGTATGTCAAAGGCGACAATGAAAACAATAGCCTATAAATTGACTAGAAATGGTGAAAAACCCATTTTACATTTTAGACATGACAGGCTAGTTTAACTTTTATCCTTTTCCAAACCTGTTTGACGGAAAGTGACAGAGCTTAAATTTAAAATAATTTAGGAGAATGTATTTCCCGAAGGCCATATTGACGTACCTACCCATTTAAAGGGTCAATTATTACCAGTTATTCTTAACTAGGTATGGAGAACTAGGAGAGATTGTACCCATAAATGGGCAGTAAGTCAAAGTGCTTTTGATAGTACGAGACATTTCGAAAATAAGTTTGTTGAATATACTCTTCCAACCATCAATTGACAGCGTTGTAGTAGTACACCTCGGACACTCCATACAGCAGACTCTTCATAGACAACTGTCATTTCTACATGTGCATGTGTGGGTGATCATCACAGATGTGTGAGTGTAGGGTTGGCATGCAGGTTGATTTTTATAGCTAACCTAATGAAAACATAAAGTAACTACCAAAGAGGATGAAACAAGCCTAGCGCTTGTTTGTACTTTATTCTCCACTAGTATTTTGACATTTCTCGGGTGAGGGCGGGTCGGAGGCTGGGGTGCGGGGAGGTGAGTGTCCGTTCTGTATGTATAATATACTACATAAATGATAAATGATAAATGAATTTTATTTGCAGTAAATATGGTTCACAATGATGGTAGGTAAATATTATTTAGTATCACATATTCAACCAATATACACTTTGGTATGCAAAGATGAGTTAGACGCTACATTAAATTACAATTAAATAACTTCGTAAAATTAAATTAAAATTACATTAAAATCAAATTAAAAATAAAAATAAATTAAAATATTACCGTAATTAAATTAAATTCAAATCAAAATTAAATTAAATAATCAGTTACATTCCCATATTAATAAATTCATTGATACTGTATATACAATTTTCACATAACAATTCATACAATTTCTTTTTAAACATAGTTGTTGGCATGTCCTTTAAAGCTGTTGGAAGTTTATTAAAAAGTTTAACGGACATATTGAAGCAATTTTTTTGAAAGGATGTTGTTTTACATGGAACAGCTATTAATCTGTTTGGATATCTAGTAGAGAAATTGCAGATTTCACGTTTTTTGTTGTACAGTTCTATATTATTTTTTACGAAAACACACATTTCATATATGTACAATGCCGGCAACGGAAGTAACTTTAATTTTCTAAATAATGGTCTACAGGACTCCAGCGATCCAACCCCACACATTGCTCTAACGCATTTTTTTTGAATTATAAAAGCACGATTCAAGTCCACGCTATTTCCCTATAACACTAATCCATATCTAAGTTTAGACATTACGTAGCCATGATAGGCCACTAATGCCGTTTTTTGATCACATACGTTTTTGAGTTTATATAAAGCATAGGTGAATCTATTTATTTTCTTACAAATTTCGTCAATATGTTCTTTCCATGTCAACTTAGTGTCTAAAATAATACCCAGGAACTTAGATGAAGAAAACTCTGTGATGTTACTATTACCATGTGCAACTGATAGGCTCTGTGGTTTCCCGTTTTGGTTATAAAATTGGATATATTTAGTTTTTGTCAAATTAACATTTAAATTATTATTAGTCAGCCAATCAATTACTTTAGTCATAGTGTCATTTATTTCATTTTCATAGTCAATATTAGGAATTTTATTAATAATTATTGAAATGTCATCTGCAAATAATATAGAAGAATAGTTTATTACCGTAGGAAGGTCATTTATATATAAAATAAATAACAGGGGGCCGAGAATGCTGCCCTGTGGCACGCCATAATTGTTTTCTTTATATTCTGATTTATAAGTTGTCAGCCGTAATGAATTATTAAGTTTACTTATTTCCACCCTCTGAACTCGTCCACTTAAATATGACTCGATCCAGTTATATGCTTTTCCGCGAATTCCATATGTTTCTATTTTTTGCAGAAGGGTTTTGTGACACACGTAATCAAAGGCTCTGCTAAGGTCAAATAAAATCATGGATACCGGGATGCGTTTGTCCATATAGGAAGAGATCTGCTGAATAATTTTAAAACAAGCCAATGACGTCGATTTCCCTTTTTGAAAACCATGTTGTTCAGGTCGTATCAGGTTAAACTTGTCGCAGAAAGATGTAAGACGTTTATAAAAAGCTTTTTCAAATATTTTGGATAGTATTGGGATGAGTGTAATGGGTCTGTAGTTACAAGCATTGTCTGTCTGTCCTCCTTTAAATAGAGGTTTTACAATAGAGATCTTAAGAGAGGATGGAAACTTTCCATCTACAAATGACATATTTATTAGATTCGCCAATAAGGGAGCTAATTCTTGAGCACAACTTTTTATCACTTTTGTGCTTATATCATCGTAACCGGTAGAGTTGGTGTTATTCAAAGATTTTATTATACATTTTATTTCATAATCGTCAGTGGGTGATAAGAAAAACGTTGCAGGGTTGGATTTAATACTTTTTTGATTATGTTTTCTGGGCTGATTATTAAAACGAATTGGAGGAAGATCTATAAAGTGCCTGTTAAATTCGGATGCTATACTTATAGGGTCCGTAATAACTGTATTGCTGTCAATGGTTAATTGATCTATGGTTTTTATTTTACAACTTAAATCATCTTTGTTGTTTATGAGGTCCCATGTCGCAAGACATTTATTTTTAGATTTAAGTATATATTTTCGATTTTGATGCTTTTGGGCAAGCTGTATACACTTTTTAAGTATAGTTGAATAAGACCTGTATTTACTTTTGAATGTGCCTATATGTTTCTTTTTATAGTAATAAAAGCGCATCTTTCTTTTTGTCATGCATGAGACTCGTATGCCTCTGGATAGCCAACGAGGTTTTTTATTTTTATTTATAACTTTTACCTGATACTTAGGCAAGCAAAGGTTATAAAGAAGCAATATTTCAGTGTGAAAATAATTAAAAGCACTTTCAAAATTATCGTTAAGCAACACATCGGCCCAAGAGTAATTTACCAAGCACTGTTTAAACTTCTCGATATTTTCTGGACTAATGTCTCGAATAGTTTTATACCAGTATTTAACTGGCTCTACCCGGTTAGCTACTGGCACTGTTAAAATTTGCGCGGTATCATGATCTGATAGGAATACCTGTATAGTATCCCCCTTTGCTCCATTGATATTGCTGGCAAAGTGATCTATACATTTTTGTTTGCGTGTTGGTTTATTGATGTGTAAGTCCAAGTTGTATCCTTCTAAAGTCTCGACTAATTCCCGGGACGCCTTTGTAACCTCTAGCGTATTGATGTTCCAGTCCCCGCATAGAATTATAGATTTATCGGTCTTTTTTTTTAATTTATCGAGCAGTATACGTAATTTACTAAAGAAAATATTAATTTTTGAACCAGGAATCCTGTAAATGCAAACTAAAATTATTTTATAGTTAACAATTTCTACCCCACAGCATTCGAACGTCAACTCAGATGCGAGTTCACTGATGAACGGTAATTGTTTGACTTCTATAGAATCACTATGTAATATGCAAACCCCACCCCTATTCTTCAGCCTACAAAAGGAAGTACTCAAATTATAACCTTTAATAAGTAAATTAAGCTCGTGATTTTTTGGAATAAAGCTTTCAGATAGACAAATTAAATCAATCGGGTGCCCAAAGTCCCTATAGAGATCGTACAAGACAATTTCCAATTTCTCTTTCTTACCGAAAGCGCTAGCTATATTTTGATGCAATATTTTTATTACATTGTTGTTTTTTCTAAAAAAGATAGCCCATTCTTACTATTTGTCGAAACCTGGTCATTGTGTGATATTGTGGTTTGCGGTCTGGTGTGGGTATTATTCCTGTATGATCGTAGAATATTCATTGCTGAACGTGGTCTTGTTAGATTCTTTCCCATGGTTCTTTTTTTTATTTTTACGTTTCCTTTTCTTACTAGAGTTGATTGTTTTCACAAGGCTGTTATGTTTGCCTGTATTTGCACAAATAAGCAACAGGTCCTTTATTTTTCGGTCTTGTGCATCAATTACTTTGTTTAGCGCGATCTTTTCCAAAGACAAATTGTCAATTTCATTTTCTGCTGATTGAAGTTGCGATCTTAGATTATAAATTTCTTGTTTTAGTGTCTCTATTTCAGCAGTATGAAGTGTCGATAAATCTGGCAAACTTTTATGATAAAAGGTAGAGTCTGATGATAAAAGCGAAGAGCCAGAACTTTCGGTGGGCAGCGAAGTATGTCGGGTGGTAGCTATAGTAATCTTTTTTCTTTTTGTGTAACGTATTGATTTGTCTGAATTTGTTCTTCAGTCTTAGTATTATTACTTTTTCTACTCGCGATTTCGTCAGCAGCAGAATGTAATATGTTTTCTTCTTTATTTTTATTTGGTTGTCCTGTGCTAGAAGTGGCAGTGCATCCGGCTAAGGAAGTATGAGATGTGTTTTCTATTTGATTTTTATCTGGAATTTGTGTGGTACCTGAAGTAATTGGAAGACGTTCATCCATGGAGGAATGTGATACATTTTCACAATTTTGGGGTTGTTTTGTTGGACTTGAAGCTGTAGCCCTTTCACAATAATTTGATGGAGTAGCGTGAGGTTTATTTATTGGACTTAGATTTGTTCGTGGGGTTGAAGTGCGAAAAGAAGATACTTTAGATGATTTTTGTATTTTTGGTTTCAGCTGCATATTATGCGCTTTTTCATGACAATCTTTGCATTTCCAATTACTTTTATTTTTCATTAGATTGAACAGTTTAGGCGATATTCCGGCGCAATCCAAACAGTAGACATTTTTACATTGTTTACATTGTAAGTCTCGTCGAAGCACATTTTTTTTGCACCTAGCACAATTTGTATCAGTTTTCTTATCCGGCGCCATCTACGATACCTAAGAATTGTTAACTCAACTTTAAGGATCTATATTCTCGAGTCTCGACCCTGGGTGTTCAGCGCGCCCGCTATAGATAGTCAGCTCTGGTGTTAACTTGTTCCCGTAGTTGATCATAGATCTCACTAGTGATCAATCAAATTTATGACCCTGGGTGTTCAGCGGGCCCGCAGATCTGGTGCTAACTAGTTCCCGAAATCGTTCATAGATGTCACTAGTGATCAACCAAATTCCAGAAGATTTGTGCAGATGTCACTACTGAGTTGAGTCAGCTGATACGTTTTGAACTTGTTTATGTACAATTAACGGAAATCACTACCAATTTTATGGTTATGTTTAGTATTTTTTCACAGTATCGGTTTAGTTTATCAATATTTAGTAGATATAATATTCATTTATTTATTAGCACTGAATGTTCTCCAAAATTTTTTGTTATTTTGCACTAATTGTCACTTTGTTCTGATTGTTATATATTATCATATTATTCACCGTTCAAACACATATTTATGGCGGAGCACAATAGTATCACTTTAATTCGTACTACACTACGCATTTGAGTAAGGAAAGTCCACAAAATTACTGATAACGTATTTAAAAAAATATTATAAACACAGACTAGGTCTTATTGCGGCGTATGCAGCGCCCTCTAACATACTATTGGTTATTCTGTGGTAGTAGGGGTAGTAGTTAAAATGCTTTGACAACTTTTTATTTTGCAATCGTTGCTATCAACGAAAATGTTGAGATTGCGAAGTGCTATAAGTAATAGCTTTTTATAGTTTGACACTAAAAACGATCTGAAATATTCTTGATGAGATAATTCACGCCTTAACAAAGCGTTAGTTTAAAACTACAATTTTAAAAATTTAAATTTTACTAGATTTCAGCCCAGCGGTTTCACCCGCTGCCACTCATTTCCCCGTGGTTGTTTTTCCGCAGTAAAAAGTAGCTAATGTGTTATTCCGGGTTATACCTACTCTATCTGTGTTCCAAATTTCATGCAAATCGGTCAAGCCGATTGAGCGTGATGAGGTAACAAGCATACATACACACACACAAATTCTCAGATTTATAATATAAGTACGGATTACATTACAATACAATAAGTACAGGTTTTCTAAGCTTTTGAAATAGGGCTAATTGAACCATCTTTAGGAAATAGACAAGAAATTGCTTTCCGATCCTTTGACGCTCTCCTCTTACGTGTGCACAAGATTTTACAAAGACTTATCCAGCTTATATGCGGTAAAATATTCCCTGCGGTTGATTACCTGAGTTTTTAAACTGCCTCGGGGTTTACTTGCACGGAGCTTGGACTTGAATGGAGGAGTTTAGAAACTTTGTTTCTTATTGCAGATTCTAATCCTTTCGTCAAAGATGATTTAATTATAGTGTTCGAAAAAATATTGATTTTTGTTATAAGTTTCTTTTTTATAAAACCTTCATAAAATGTTTTTAGTTGTGGTAAAGAAAGACGTCCTACCTGCAAATGCTTAAAATATAAGTGCCTAGATTGTGGAAAGCAACGACACTTAAATCAGACATTCAAAGGCATATGGTTAAAGTGCTTTGGTTGTAACAAGCCAGGACAGTTACATTGGTGTTGCAAAAATATGGCCTTTGGGTGCCTATACTGTGGTAAGCAACACTTACATCTGATTTGTAAAGACACAGGGTTGCTTGAAGCTCCTCCCTCGCTGTTGAATGCGTGGCAGCTGTAGTCCCCAGCAGCTGCTTTATTGACGCTCTGGAGCACTAGGCTCTGGTCGCTCAAAATGATGCCTTGTATCGGGTTGTGCTGGATCTCTTGAGTCTGGAATAGAGTCATCATCGTGAAATGAGCTAGCACTGATTTAAGACTAGTATCTTTCTATAACTGCTGTCCCTACTTTTGCCGAGTGATAATTTCTTAGAATAGCATCACCCTAATTCAACACGTTGGTGTCGTAAGAAGTGACTAAAGGATAAATTAATTCAGGACATGGGCAGCAGCGTTCCCTTCAAATGCAACATCACTCTCACTGCGCTCGCCAACCACCTTAGTTGAGAATGGCAATACCTCCCGATATGAGGAGGCCCATTTAGCCCTGGACTGTTGTGATCGTTAAAGTACCTGCTATTGTTATGTTTTTTCTTGGTGTTTGAACTTTAAGTGAGGGTAGTAAGATTCAGTGATGAGGCATTAAGCTAGAATAGGATTTATTATAGTATTACCGTATATAATAACCGTGTGACGCCGGCTAAGAATAGCGTCACCCCATTTCTTACCCGTGGGAGTCGTAAGAGGCGACTAAGGGACTCGAGGGTGTGTATTGCAATTTTAGGCGATGGGCTGACAACCTGTCACTATGGCGATACACAAATTTCCGAATGGCCCTCAAAAATTGTCTGACGTGGCGTAAGTGTCCGTTTTTGCGGTCGCCGTTTACGCTCTGCCTACCCCGCAAGGGATTATAGGCGTGATATGTGTATGTGTATGTAATAGCGATAATATTCTTTTTTCCACGAAACACTCTAAAAACTATAATATTCTGTAGCTAGTTTATAGTGTATATTTTTCGAACATAGAATTTCTTCTTCAAATTTAAGAGACAGAAGTGTTGTATCATACACCACTACACGAGAAAACAAACTTAGAATAATGCATTTGTAATAAAATAACCTCCATACAATTTACCGCCATTTATCTAACCGCATCATTAATTTATCCGAAAGCCTTTCATTACAGAAGATGGCCACTTATACTTATTATAATTCGGTCATTTGTCTGTTGGTCTGTTAGGGCCTTTTATTTATAAATGCCTGCCTAATGAGGAAAATATTTATGGAGGTTTATCACACTTGGATCCGCCCCCTTAATTCGGCTCTTAATATACAAGAGAGATGTGTTTAATCAGACCCATTTCTATTGTGTTGGGTCCAAATTATTTAGTGGATTTGCGCTTTTCTCCATGTTGATTTGATTGAGTGTCTAATAGGGTTTAACGTATTTTGTACAGAGCAACGTAACTGTATTCACTGTCAGAGTTTTTTGGTCTGTGGTATTATGCAACAATAAGCTGAGTATTTTTGCTTTTTAATTTTACTTTGTGTCGAACACCGAATCAACGAGTAGCTATTGTGAAAATCGACTAAGATTACGGGATACTTACCCCTTTAAACCAGGACAGTCGGTGTGCCTTAGGGTTTGCTTTTACGAGGCACTCAAAGTAAACGTCATCGCCTTCCTTGATGTGGCCAGGGTTCAGGTTGGATCCCATCTTCAAGGTCACCATAGGGACATCTGCAAGAGAAATAAAATAAACATCAAGTAAAAAACGGACATCACAATAAAAATATATTTTAAAAACTACTGACTGTTGAAAACAACTTAATCGATTGAGTTGGATGTTATTAATTACTTTTTCTAAGAAAAACAATTCAGAACTAAATAACAAGTGACAATGATTTTGTCATCAATAGAGACTGAGGAATGGTTAGAGTGGTTTTTGATGTATGCTAGGAGAAATGTGCAAACACAATTTTCAAATTCTACCGGCTTGCTCAGAAGCCTTTAGGAAGCAACAATCAACCTAATTTTTATAATGTGACATTGGCAGTTGCAAATTGAAAAAGGAAATATAATTTATTTGTAACGTAACGCCTCTGAAACGTGATTTATGCAATATATTTTCATGGCCAATTTTAAAGTGGGTAGCAATAGACAATTTCTATTTTTAGGAATCCTTTCTCGACTGTCTACCTTTAACATTTACAATAAGGGCAGGAAGGAAAACGAAAAACCGTTTAGAAAATATAAAATTGAAAAAACTAGCAAAATTCTTATGGTTTTGGACTTGCGGCCCTCGCTCTATCCGGGACAAGGCAAGGATACCTGTCAGTGTCTCACACAAAAAAAGCTGCAAAATAGTATAATTTTTTTAAATGCTATTCAGCCATAACATTAAAGAACAAAGTACTTTATTATTCATTGAGCGATGCATGGGTCCATCTATCGGGTTTAATAAGAAACTATATCCAAAGCACAAATTTAATATTCACGGATTTAAACTAGCCAAAGCGATGAAAATTTCACAACACTTAACTGTCATCAAAATAATGGTTCATCTTACACGATCTGATTTTTAAAAATGGTGTTCGAACTCGCAACGATCACTCTTAACTCCAAGATGGACGATCAGAATGACATTACGAAGAAAAGTGACGTTAGAAGGGAAAATGTCTTGAATTTGGGATGCATTTTCAGCGAGTGCTTACATTACAAATGATCGTGGTTGATGTGTGTAAAACACTTTCGGGAACCTTTTTTCTAGAAACTGAAAATTTACATTGATATTGAAAAATAATTAGAAACATATAATATAAAGTAATATAAAGAGATAAATAGGTAACAATTATTACTTTCCTAAAGAAGACTTAAATTAAAGATACTATACAAGGACCAAATATTAAACTTATAAAGTAACTAGCTGGTGCCCGGCTTCTTCGTACGCGCGGCGTGAATTCTTCCCGTGGGTTTGATAGATTTTCCTGCGGTAAAAAGTAGCCTATGTCCTTTCTTAGGTTCCTGTCTATTCTTATACCAAATTATAACAAAATCTGTTCGGTGGTTTAGGCGTGAAAACGTAACAGACAGACAAATTTATTATATTAGTATAGAAAAAGCCCAGTATGGTAAGCTTTTTCGAAATGTTTCAAAAATATTAAATTCGCTTAATTTTGGATTATAGTTTCTACACCACTAGCTGAACCCAATTAATTTTTTTTTGACATTTTAGGAGAATGCTACCATTAAATGATAAAAACATCTCAACTTGGGTTTTTACACTGTGTAAACTGTAACATAGACATTTCTGGTATATTTATTTTCATAAAAATAAACTGTGTAATTTGTCACATAGATATTACTGGTATATTTAATAATATTCATATGAATAAAGACAGATACAAATTTTGTTTATTAAATGAACTCCCATACATTGAATTGAAAATATATGCAAGCGTCGAAAATGACACAAAATTTAATGCTTTACAAATACACATATAACAATTGTAAAATAAATAAGTAACTTTAGATGTTTTTTAAGTTAGGCCCTCAAATAATGCCAGCCGTTTCGGACTTTAAGTACAATCTATCAAATTTCATGCTTAAATAAGAATAATATTCAAACCCCGTGTGATGCCGGCTTAGAATAGCATCACCCCCTTTCTTGCCCGTGGGTGTCGTAAGAGGCGACTAAGGGACTCGAGGGTGTGTATTGCAATTTTTTGCAGTGTTAGTAGGTGGTTGAAAAACTCTGACACCAGGGTTCATCGGATCGTTGGATGACTCGGTGTCCCACACGAAAAGAGATAAAGTTCTATCCTCTTTTGTCACCGACCATTCCGCTTATCGCTACTTACACAGTTTCGCCCTAAGCAAAGTAGTGTCACTCAAGCTGAAACTATAGCGGAAGTTTGCCGGGAGCTTAATTAGCTGTAACAAACTCCGTGAATGTTTTATTATTTTGATTACTGCTAAACGGGACGCTGCCAAGTTTTTGACCGTGGCCTCTATGTCGGTTGACCTTATCTTAATTTTATTATTACTTTTGTATTTAGACTGCGTAGAGTTCAGCCATTGTATACTTGTATAATATTACTTTTTTTCTTTTAATCGGTTCATTATTATACTAAAATTGTGTTTATTTTTTAAAGGCAAAATTAGTTTCGATTGTACAATCGATTGCCGTGTGATGCCGGCTAAGAAAAGCATCACCCCATTGCTTTCACTTGGGAGTCGTAAAAGGCGACTAAGGGACTCGAGGGTGTGTATTGTAATTTTAGACGATGGGCTCACAACCTGTCTCTATGGCGATACACAGTTTTCCGAATGACCCTCGAATATTTGTCAGACGTGGTGTAAATTAATGTCCGCTCTGCCTACCCCGCAAGAGATTATAGGCGTGATATGTGGTATGTTGTACAATAATTATAAACTCAGTATGTGACCACAGATCTAGCCTAGTCTAGAGTCAAGAGAAATTATATTTTAATATTAAAAACTGCTCCATACTTCCTCTATCGACGTGGAAGTGATTAACGTACAATTGAAAGTAATGCCGTGTGATGCCGGCTTAGAATAGCATCACCCCATTCCTTACCCATGGGTGTTGTAAGAGGCGACTAAGGGACTCGAGCGATAGATGTATATTGCAATTTTAGGCGATGGGCTGACAACCTGTCACTATAGTGATACACAGTTATCTGATTGACCCTCAAACTTTTGTCAGACGTGGTGTTAAGCCATTCCGTTTTACGGCCGTTAACACTCTGCCTACCCCGTAAGGGATATAGGCGTGATTTATGTATGTATGTATGTATGAAAGTAATTAAATCAGTTGTAAGTAAAAAATGAGCGGCACAGAATGCTTCGTACCTGCGCTATATAAATTATTAAATTACACGCTGAATACTTAACGTACATATTCCTTTGTTGTACGTACATTATGTACGTTGCACGTACAATGCATTGTGAAAAATCACTTTGGTCAAACGAGGTTGTGTAGCTGCATAGTACGAGGTGATTTTGTTGGAAAATAATAACTATATGTTTGAAGCAAGTCAAAACTCTCATTGTTTAAGTAATGCCATCTAAACTCAATAGACACATACATACACATATCACGCCTATAATCCCATGCGGGGTAGGCAGAGCGTAAACAGCCGCAAAAAACCGCAATTTACACCACGTCTGACAAATGTTTGAGAGTCATTCGGAAAATTGTGTATCGCCATAGTGACAGGTTGTCAGCCCACCGCCTAAAATTGCAATACACACCCTCGAGTCCCTTAGTCTCCTCTTATGACTCCCACGAGAAAGAAATGGGGTGATGCTATTCTAAGCTGGCATCACACGGCTAAACCCAATTGTTATTGTATTTCTATTATGATTTTATATACTTCATACTTGAATACCAAATTTTAAAACACTTCCCGATTGGTATTTTCTGCCCTCGCTTAAAAATTTTGCAAGTTTAATAAAAATACTTCATACTGGTAGCGGAGTACAAAAATAATAAAACCATTCAACTGACAATTTATTGAAACGCGGCCCCCGTTTCGAGTAAGAACACATTAAGAAACAAATTACAAATTGAATGAATCTTCAATCATCTTCACGCCGCATTTTATTTATGTTATATTCACACAACTGAAACGAAAACAATAAAAAGGGATACGATATTTCCTATATTCCTCCTAAAAAAGCTCTGATCGAAAAACTCCTCACAAAAATAAATCACCGTAAGAAAACTGGGTCCAACACCGATAAATAAACCTATTCAGTTGCGTGGTTCTCTCCAACGCTATTTCCCGGTAATTGGACCCGGTTGAAACAAAGCAGAACCCGGATAAAGCTGTGGCCAAAGAGAAACGATTGAAACGCAAAACTGAATCAACCTCACATGTTCACAAGAAATAATAAAAACTGGACAAGTACGGAGAAAAGTCATTATTAGAAACGGCTGCGTGGAGTTGACTGAAATCGCTAGCTAAAAATAAATGGCTAACAGCGCGTTTGATACGCCGACATCTGCAGATTCGTAAAATATTGTCCTAGAAATGTTTTAAGGCGAGTGTACTTGTGAATGGCCTCGACCGTGGCGCCACTTCACAGAAAAAAAAAATCTCTTAATACAAACAATCTATCAGAAGGTCACTTGCCTTTTTAGTATTTTCCATAAGTAAAATTAGAACCATCAAACTCAATGAAATATACGCTGCCATTACAGTTATGACAATTTATACCAAAAGTGGCCGTTTTTAAGCACATTTTTTTGGGAAGTGACGCCACTGTAGAGGTCGTTCACGAGTGCATTCGCCTTAATCTTATGTATATGCCATCAAGACTCTAAAACTGTGAGTAATACAATTTAGATCCGTCGCTGCGTTTTTTAACGCATTGCAACGCAGCCGTCTGTCAGATGAATGAAAATTTCGATCTTATTCCCATACAAATACGGCTACGGAGCGTTTACGTTTCAAATGACTTAACAGACGCACCGTAGATGCACCGCAGCCGTATTTGTATGAAAATAACATCGGAAATTCGCAATTTCCTTTCGTCTGACAGACCGACGTTAAAAATATATAGCAACGGACTACAAGTGGAAGAACAGCCTTATGTTACTAAAAATCCATATTTATTTGAACGGTTACCAACATAAATACATACACATATCACGCCTAGTCCCTTGTGGGGTAGGCAAAGCGTAAACAGCCGAAAAAAGCGAACATTTACGCCACGTCAGACAAATATTTGAGGGTCCTTCGGAAAATTTAGTATCGCGACAGTGACAGGTTGTCACCCCATCGCCTTAAATTGCAGTACACACCTTCGAGTCCCTTAGTCGTCTCTCACGACACCCATGGGAAAGAAATGGGGTGATGCTATTCTAAGCCGGCGTCACACGGCAACAACAATTATTATTGTTATATTCGTCTCAACAAACCTAACAAAACGTAGCGTTTGACCCTTTTTGTTTACTAACGATGTTATTTCCGAGAAAATGAGAGGAAAATAGTTTCTATAGTACAATATTACAGTTAACTTTTAATCCAAGACGATAGAGCCCATATAAGGCGTAAAAAAATCTGCAAATATTTCAAGGGGTCAACCAGACCATGAAACTGAACAACTGTCTCTAAGGAACATAAAGGTCGGAATATGAAAAAAAATTACCTCTCATACTTATAATTAATTATAGGTATTTAGCTGTGTGAAAAGCGTCTCGGTTGTGTTTTAATAGAGCGTCAGTTGGGTAGTTTTGGCCGTTTAGAACTCCGCCATAAGTTTGAGGTATAGAAAACCACTATGGCAATATAAGGCGTGTGTACTCGTGAACGACCTCGAAAGAGGCGCCACTACACAAAAAAATATCTGTATACAAACAAACTATCAGAGTTTCCGTTGCCCAAGTTTTTAGTATTATCCTTAAGTAAAATTAGTTAACTACTTTCAAAAAGACTTTGTAAATCTTAAAATAGTACCTTTTAGTTTCGTTATGAACATAGTGTGTACGTCCAAGAGCGTGGAACATAATCTCTTGTACGGCACTTTCAAGTTGAATAGACAGGATCAAAGCGAAAACCTATAGTCACAGTATAATTAATAGTACTAGCGTACAGTATGGTAACTCCCTGCCTCCCCCTACAAGCGCCGCCCACCCGCGCTCGGAGGACGCTCAGACACCGGCTAGCAAGGACGCGACGACGAAGGTCATTTCATACTGCCGCACATTGCATTCCCGATTCGCGAACGCAAATTGGCGGCAACCCTGACATTTTGTCTCACACACACAAGCATGGTCCGCGTTCACCTACGCGAGCTTAGACTGTGTGCGTAGCAACGCGTTTGTTTCATACATTTGAGCGCCAATGTCCGAGGTGTGCTATAGTATAATGTCTACTATATTAAGATATCGCCGTGTGATGCCGGCTTAGAATAACATCACCCCATTTCTTTCCCGTGGGAGTCGTAAGAGGCGACTAAGGGACTCTAGGGTGTGTATTGTAATTTTAGGCGATGGGCTGACAACCTGTCACTATAGCGTTACACAATTTTCCGAATGACCCTCAAACATTTGTCAGACGTGGTATAAATGGCCTTCGGCTGTTTACGCTCTGCCTACCCCGCAAGGGATTATAAGCGTGATATGTGTATGTATGTATGTATGTGTATATTAAGATACTAGCTGTCACCCGCGGCGTTGCCCGCATAAGTGGTGATAAAAACTAAATCTATGTGTTAATCCACGTTACCTTCTATATGTGTGCCAAATTTCATTACAATTGGTTTGGTAGTTTTTGCCCGAAGAAGTTACAAACAAAGATATAAACATTTATAAAATTTGTAGGATTATTTTTCGAGTGGGACACGACCCTATAAACCCTGGAAAGAGAGTGTTTCAACCGCCTACTAAGTCGTTTCCAAAAGGTTGTCGAACTAGCCACAGTTAAAAGGTTACCAATTAATTTCTGCACACCGTGTTTTAGTACCATTTATGGTACTAGCGACATACATCTGTGTCACTAGTACCATCAATGGCACTAATCGATGGTTCTTCTGACACCTAGCGCTGAAATACATACATCACGCTTATATCACTTGCAGGGTAGGCAGAGCATAAACTCACTAAATTAACATTTACGTCACGCCTGACAAACAGGTCAGAACATTGTATATTACCATAGTGACAGGTTGTCAGCTCATTGCCTAAAATTGCAATACACAATTGTAACCCTCGACTCGCACGGTCGTTTCCAAAAGGATATCGGTCGAACTAGCCACAGTTCAAGGGTTATCAATTAAATACTGAACACCATGTATTAGTACCATTGATGGTACTAGCGACATAAATCTGTGTCACTAGTACCATCAATGGCACTAATCGATGGTACTTCTGACACCTAGCGCAGAAATGTTTGATCCGTTGATTGAATAAGTGTAACTAGGTCGTGTAGGGCATCATTAATGCATTTAAAGAAGGTAGTTTTTGCCGTGTGATCCCGGCTTAGAATAGCATCAACTCATTTGTTTCCCGCGGTTATCGTAAGAAATGACTAAGGGGCTTGAAATGTTGTCATTTACAAAAGTAGTAGGTACTCGCCTTTATTTATAAATAGGGTAAGTGGCTTATTTTACCAAAAGAAGGTAAATTATTCTTCCTGTTTATCATTTACATGGGTCACTAGAGGTCAATAACTACAATAGCTGGGTCATTGATTGTTAGGTCCATTAGGTCGATAGTTGATATAGGTAGGTATTAGGTAACTACCGGTACAAGTAATGTGACTATATATAATGAGCTTTGGCCAAAGTTACAAAATTCCATACAAAATACAGTGACATGGTTTACCTACCACGAGTTTTTTTCCATGCTCTTTGTTCTACTTTTCAAAAGCTTATACAGGGTGTAAGGCACAGCGCTCCGAATACTTATAGGGTGCATTTAGACCGTGAAACTAAACAAATTCACATGAAAAAATATTTCAGGAAACTAAATTTTTTTTTGACTGCCCATAGTAATTGCAATCAGCTGATATTGATTTTGTATGCGAGGTATTTTTTTTGTTATTTCCTGACATATTATGTTCCTAGGGGAAAGTTGTTCAAATTCGTGGTCTGCATGCACCCTTTGAGAATTCGGAGGGTTTTCCCTTTCACTCCGTATAGGGTTAAATTTTACTTGTGAATGTAAATGTTGATAAAAAAGGATTTCCATACAAAATATACCAGTTGTTTTTTTATAAACCTTTGTGACAAAAACATATTACAAAACAAACATTTGTGACCAAACAAATGTCGTTTTCAAATGGTGGTGGCGTAAATTTACATGCCGTGTAATCAACCTGGCCAGCCCCGAGGCAGTGCCTTTATTTTATTTTTTTATCCCGCCCGAACCGGACTTTACAAAATTGTTATAAAAAATTAAAAACTGTGGTATACAATTTTCTTTAACAGTGGGATCATCACGTCAATAAGTGATAATACTATCCTAAATTGAATAAAGAATTTCAATTTCAATAACACCTAACCTATCAGTTCAATTTACTCTTTTAAGCGCATGGTATCCCAGTCCAGCGGGTCTAGACCCCAATTTTCAATCCAATGGGCAAAATAAGTACATACATACATATACCAGCCTATAGCAGTTCACTGCTGCACGTAGGCTTCCCCCAGGGTACGCCATAGGGCACGATCTCCCGTTTTCGCCATCCAGTCGCTACCAGCCGCCTTCTTTAAGTCATCGGTCCACCCGGCCGGAGGTCGGCCAACGCTACGCTTGCCGAGGCGTGGCCTCCACTCGAGAACCCGTTTACTCCACAGCCTTGCAAAATAAGTGTTACTATTTTACTCACAATGAACGTTCAGCCACCAGCGGTCTTCGATGAGGGAGTTGGGCACCCGAGGGTTATCAGCTCTGCAAATGAGGAACTGCTCATGGTCTTCAGCCTCCGGGACGAAGGTCAGCAGACTCGTGGTGGAATTGTTGCCGGAGAACTGGTGGAGAAGAAGAAAAGATTGAAAAAGATTTAGCCATCTGAGAGTTGTGTGTATGTATGTTTGTTACCTCTCTACGCTCAAACGGCTTCACCGATTTGGATGAAATTTGAAACACAGGTAGATTATAACCTGGAATGACACATAAGCTACTTTAAACCGCAGGAAAACCACTATTACCACGGGAATATGAGTAGAAATCTAGTATAGTATTACAAATGCGAAATTTTGTATGTTTGTTTCTTTGTTATTTCTTCACGCAAAAACTTCTGAACCGATTTTAATGAAATTCGGTACACATATAGAAGGTAAGATGGGTTTACACATAGGATAGTTTTTATTTTATGCGGGCAACGCCGCGGGTAACAGCTAGTGTTTATACAAGGTTCTATGAAATTCTGTGTAAATATTTAAAGGGTGAGTTCTACTCGTGAAACTGATCAACTTTTCTTCAGTCTTTCTTTCTTTCTTTTCGTGTAGGACACCGAGTCGTCCAACGACCTGACGAACCCTGGTGTACAACTAGTAGTAGACCTCTGACATGGTTGTGTAACGACCGCCGTCTATGTAATCATAGACAGCAACAGGGACGAACGGCTTAACGTGCCCACCGAAGCACGGAACCATCTTTCTTTTCGGACAGTCAGGTGATTTTGTCTGCTATGCCCTAACCAGACTAGAAACAAAGTCACAAATTGATAGACATAAACTTTTGTGAGTGCCCCATCGGGCCCCAACCTTTCCGTCGCAAGCAGTCGCGCTACCACTGCGCCATATCGGCCGTCATTTTCTTAAGTAACACACAAAGAACCGCCTAACCGTTTAAGGGATCTAATTAAACAATTTTTTCAAAGAGGACATATTAAAAACTAGTACAGGTTGATCCCTCAAAGGGGTAGATTGATGTATTGCTGATAGTACATGATAGAAAATATTACCTACTATACGAATAATTTGCCTAAAATTCGGAAAACTCTCGACCGTAAATTAATCTATTATTTCGACTAATGCATCAATAAATGTTGTGTCAATAAAACCACATCCATCCATCATTAAATTGAAAAGGAATTAGTCAAACAAGAGCTTAGTGGGTGATTTATTTGTTGTGGTTGTAAATAGATAAAGGATTGTTGTTTCACGAGTTTTAAAATTATCGGAATTGTGAAAACATAACTTTCCATAGAATACACAAGCAAAGTGAGTAACAAAATAGTATACCAAGTCGTATTTGCCGTGTGATACCGGCTTAGAATAGCATCACCCCATTTCTTTCCCGTGGGAGTCGTAACATCGTCTGTTACGAGTAAGGGACTTGAGGGTTAGATGTGTATTGCAATGGTGTGTATTACGATGGGCTGACAACCTGTCACTATAGTGATACACAGTTATCTAAATGGTCCTCAAACTTTTGTCAGACGTGGTGTTAATATCAGTTTTACGGCCGTTAACGCTCTGCCTACCCCGTAAGGGATATAAGCGTGATGTATGTATGAAATTTATTTTGTGAAATGTATGACGGAAAACAGCCAGTTGCATTTATTTTAATCTTTTGTATTAAATATGCTATCCTTAGCCGGCATCACACGGTCATCTTAGCCGGCATCACACGGCCAATTGATATCCAATGACTACAAAACCCTGTATTTAGGCGTATTTCGTCCTCCGTTTTTCGTTACTAAGGTACTTAACCCTAAATATCACCTCCCTTTCTAGGATAGGCAGAAAATACTGCATTCTTCCACTTGCAACGATTAATCTTTGACCTAAACTTGATAATAATCTATGATTAGATTCAGATATCTATATTTTAATTACTTGACTAATAAAATACTTTATTTGGTATCACTTTTGCGAACAATATCTACTAGTAAGACCCATTTTCATTTAGTTTATAATAAATAGGCGTATAAACGTAATTAATTTATTAATCGACTCGAGGAAATTTCGTGTCCCGAATCTACCCCGATTCCGTGGTATTATCATAATCATAAATCCTCCTATTCATTCTTTCTCATCATTTTGATGAAGCTTTGGCTACGACAAAAGAAAATAGAATTATGCAAATGACGTACGCTTATTGTTTCGTACTCCTAAACCTACTTCAAACAAGATTCAAACAAAAAAAAAGTATTTTACTAAATATGACAGTTTTGGCTGAGATATATTCAAGTAAATAATCTTGAAGCTTCAAGGCAAAGTTGGAGTAGTTGTAAGTCCAAACTTGCTATTAAAGTTTTGAGCCAGAAAGTAGGGCCTGACTAAGCTAAACATGCACTGGTAAGCTATGATCACCAAAGTTTCTGAGCGTCTTCAAAGGACGACAAATTACGGCAATTTATTTTATTTATCCGGAATCTTGTGTTTTGTGTGAGTGATGATGAGGAAGCTGTTCTGAGGAAGTGGAAGAAAAAGCAACAAGCTGAAGGTTTGAGGATGCGGATGGCAAAGAAAAAGAGGATGAGGAAGAGTATGTGTGTCAAACTAAACAAACGATCAGTAAAACAGAAAAACGCGAGGCGCGGTAGAGGGGTAGAGGGTCAAGGCTCTGGTTACGCGTATGTGCGATCAAATTCCTCCTAACTTCCTCGTTATCTATGAGGAAGCGGGAGAGGAGTTTCTGAACTTCTTTTATGTGGAAGCGGTACCTAGCTGATGAGGAACTATAAAAATTGCGGCACTTGCGCGTTATGAGGCTGCGGAAGAGGAAACTTCACTAACACTAGAATATTATTTCATGTTTCTAGGTAAAGTCTATTTCATTTAGAAGAGGGGGGGGTCATGATCCCCCGCTCTGGTTCGTTCCTCGTCCAAAGGACTAGCGATTGCCACCCAGCGTGGTAATGACATAAGTGTGATGGGCGCCTTTGGACCGGCAGCGTACTGGGATTTTAATTAATGTATTTTTTTATATAAGTAGACAAATTTTTGACTAGATAACGCAATTTTAATAAATTGTATTAAAGGTTTCATCTACTATTACAATATTTAGGTGGTCACTACGTAATATCAAAAATAGTGGTGCTTACAAAAAAAAACTATTTGTTTTGTTGGAACTACAAACTGGGTGCACGCATGTTTTCAAGCTGAAGTTTTAAAAAAAAGGCACATTGCACCATGGCAAACGCAACTTTACAGCTCGATAAACATTGAATGAAATGACTAGTTTACTTTCATTTTGTTATCAAATACAAAAAACTAAATACTCGGGAGAGATAAATCTTTTTAAGCTAAATTAACTTTCTTAGCTACGCAAGAACAAGAACGTCTGTTCGAAGTTTGGCGAAACAAAAAGTACCATTTGTTAGAGTCTTGCACGAGAAGGCTAAAAACTTGCGTTCCTTATACGAACTAAAATAGTTACAATCAGAAAATAGCGCTCTTTATTTTACATTTTGTAGTCGTAGAAAGATAGATGGCTATTTAATTTTTTTTATGAAAAAATATCTGATTACTTCAAGGGAGTGGGCCGGACACGTTTGTCGGATGCACCCGGATCGTTGGGAAAAGATCGTCACCGAACAATGGGTTCCTCAAAACGGGTTCCGACGTAGAGGTAGACCCCGAAACCGGTGGCGTGACGATCTTGACGCCCATTTACCGGAGTAGATGGCGGTGGCATTACACCGCAAAGAATGGAAGATGCCTTTGCCCAGCAGTGGGATCAAGCAGGCTTATAAAAAAAACTTAAAGATGGATGGATAGATTTACACAATCTCTTCAAATTTAGCCATTCACAATATCACTTATTATTTGGTCTAGAACTGATGTCTTGAATTCCACCTCAAAGCGCTTATTTCCAGGCTTATGCTGCTCGCATATCTGGATGCTAAAATAATATGACACTACTTGCTTCATTGGCGTTACTCTTCAGCTGTCTCTTGCGACGACTTGGGCTTGCGGATAGCTATCGGTTTAGTAACTAGACAATACAAGTTGTTGGTTCAGCTTCTGGTTGGCGAAAGATGTTGGTACTCACAATTTTGGCGTTCCTCTTTAACTGTCGACTTCCTTTCCACCAGGTTACGACGGCTTCTGGCCTGGAGCCCGTGGTCTGGCACTCCACTTCGAAGCTCCTGTCTGCAGAGAGCTGTTTGTTCTTGTTCAGGATCTGGACGGTGAGTGGCCTTACTGCAACAGACTTGTTGTTTGGGTTTTATCATGATACAAGTTGTCAAGGCTCACCAGACAGACACAAAAAACAATCTTTTGTCTATTCTGAAATTTAAAAATACCTATTGAGTACCGTCCAAAAAATCACGTTGGCCAATTTCTTGACACCCTACGCGATAAGATTATTATTATTAAACATTTAAAATTTATTGCACACAAGAAACCTTATAAGAGACATAATATACAAAGTATGACGACACAACAGGACAACTTATTTCATCATTCATATCACTCTACCAGGACAGGACCAATTCATATTTAAGGTTCTGTCTTCCAACGTTGGAGAAGGTTGTGCTGTTGACAGTGATTCCAACTAATTGCTAATTGCCGGACTCAAAGGAACAAAATCATTAAATGATAAAAAACTCACAATTGATATCCAAGATGATAAGTTTGGTCAAAGGTGGCGCCAGGTTTGTATTGCTGGCCTGACAGACAAGTCTCGCATTGAGGTGCTGTCTTCCGACGTTAGGGAAGGTCAGACTGTTGACGGTGGTGCCATCTGGTCGTTGTTCGAATGACTCGTCTATCACCATGTTCTCGAGAAGCCAAGCTAGGCGTGGACGAGGATCACCTGTATAAAGGAAAAAAAGCTACGTTAATGCATATCAGAAATCGTAGTAAAACAAACCTACGATTAAATTTAATCGACATAGACGTCCACGGACGTGGAGCAGTGATATAAGGTGCGCAGGGTCATCCTAGGTGCCAGGTTTGAATCCCGGTCGGAGCATTAATTTGAATCCACATTAATGATATGAAGAGGAAATATTTTGATTAAATACCAAATTTTAAAACACTTTTTTTGAAAACTTGCAAAATTTTCAAGCGGGGGAGGATTTGAACCTGCGACTTTGAATATTTGATTGTTTGTTTGAATTGAATCGGCTCCGAAACTACTGGACTGATTAAAAAAAATCTTTTAATATTAGAATCCTACATTATCCCTAATGAACATAGACTATGTTAAAATGTCTTCTTCCCGCGGGAAAACGGTTAGCAGCGGGTGAAACCACTAAGCAGGCCGCTAGTAATAAATATGAGTGTAGTAGTCGTGTTTTACACAACCTACAGACAGGCCTATTTTAGCATCGGATTACTGCTCGGTTCGAATTGTAATTGGCAGTAATTTGTGCAATATTGCGTACGAACAAAGTGTTTTTTTTTTACATAGTGACCTGGTGAGCGGTGGTGCTTGCAATTCAAAGTTGCAGCGAAGTATTATTTTTGCTTTAATAAAATACCTACCTAGCGTTTTTGCCACAGCCTTTTTTCAGTCAGTCATTTTCGACTTTAAGCCCACTCTCAAAAGTGATTATTGACTACGGAAATATGAATAAATTTAAGGGATATTTTGGCGGGTTTAAGTTATATATGACGTGGAATTACATGTTCGTTTTTTTTCTTTCAGATAAATACTCGAATACTACATTCGACATCAAATATATCTCGAAGATCATCACGACTAGTCTGCTCAAGTTTATCGATGTTCATTCCAAGCTGCCCCACTTTAGTTTTAAACAACAAGGTTCCGAGACAATAGTCGTTAATTATGCGGTCTCACTAAACGTAGTCTGGGTGCTCATGGTGCTTTAGTTCAGACCAAGGAATAGGTAGAATGAGCTCTTTACATCGACCCCAATCTATGAAATGTTTGCCATGGACAGCAGACGAGCTATATTTTGCAGGGAATGCTACTATCTATGCTTGCCTTTTACCTAAATTTGACCTATATGTCGCCTTTTACGACAAAAGTTTGTGAAACTAACGAGAATAATGCTTTACCAACGAGCATCGCATATCAAATTATTCTAAGTTCTGCTTAAATAAAAGTAGGTATCTCAGTTCGGAATAAGTTTAAGATGTATTTTATTCTGCTTATAACCTAACCTATATTACAAATTAAAATGTTTATTCAATTTAAAAATTTAACAACCAATACCAGCCATGAATATTTGAAATCACTCTTATTGCCTGTTCTATTAAACCGAGGATAGCACACGGGCAAAATATAAAAAAAATTAAACAATTACAGCCGTAGAATTTTTAAATATAATTATATTTCATTTTCCAGGATCAATCAGACATCGGAATGATAAACTTTACTTGATAATTAAAAAAAAAACAAATTGACCTCTATTTGAAATTCAATATTAATGTCTACAGTTTCAAGGTTATAACCAAATATTTTATGCTTTAATTTAGATGCATACCTTTTGTACTGAAAATGGCTTAATTAGACATTCTAATTGTAACAGTATTTCTCTAGTTTCTTTGTCGCAAAAATCGTAAAATTTTGCGAAAATTTGAACGCAAAATGATTGGCCTTTTCTCTCTGGCGCAGCGTGAATGAGACGTTCTAACTATATTCCGGAAAAACTGGGCCTTAAGGCTTATTATCAGATACCATATTACCATTATTATTGATAGCTGGCTTTCCACTTCTAATGGGATCAAACGAAGATATCATCTATGGTTGCTCTATCGTAATTATTTGGTCTGAGAATTTAGGTGCTTCGGTTTTACGAGCTCGGAGCCTTGCAATGGTACGTAGACTTACGGTTTCTCCCAAAAGTGCTATAGGTATTATACCTACTGTTCGCTAAAAGAACAAAAAAGATAGTAGCTCTTAAGATGGGATGCTACGAAATAGTTTTACTAGTTTACCGCTTTTGTGGTCGCTATCCAAACCCGGATTTTCGGATAATATAATAAAGTATATAATACTGGACAAATATCTTGGACAAGTCTGAAACACCATCTAGCCCCAAACTAAACAATGCTTGTACTATGGGAACTGGATAGCTGATATTTATACTAATAGTAATATGTATTTAACTTTTTCCTTTAGGCTTGTTTGTAAGTTGTTTTGAGCTGTAAAATAGCTCAACCGTATAGAAGTGTAATGGTCCGAGATGGAAGGGTTGATTACCCTAGTTTCCGATTGTTATTCCGTCAGGTGCTGGATTAGTATAACATCTCCTTATTCCTACTCATAAGCGTCGAAAAGGAACTGAGGGATAAATCAAGGGAATGGGCAGAGGCGTTCCCCGACGTAAAGCGCGGCCCGCCTGCTAAACGCGGAGAATACGGAAAAAACCCCCAAAAAGGGGAGCCGAAGTCTATCACTGAACTGTAGTGATTGTTGATGTAATAGTTAACTATAGTTGATTCGGGCAATAAGTGTTCCTGTCTGTCCGTTTACTTCCAAAAAGATCTTGGAATGAAACCAGAACATAAATATTTTAAGAGAACAGGCAATTACTCACAGTCAGTTCATTCGTTGCAACTTCTGCAAAAGTCAGCTTTTTCGAAAGACTATCAACTTGAACTTTTCAACTTAGGAATATTTCTTACGAGTGTCCATTAGGACTCGAGGATTCTTTACTTGGGAAGAATATCTATGTGAATATTTTTACAGCATTTTTTTAAAGTATGAAGAGGTAACTCAAAGTTTATGAATTCCAGCTAAGACAAAATTATATAATAAGTTGACCGTAATAATCATGACGTGTTATTTTTAACTTACCATTACAAATTTATTAAGCGTTCTGATGTAGTAAGACAAAAAGATAAGAAAGAAAAAACTATTTTAATGGATCATGAAAACAATAATATTGACCTTAATTAAATATTTTCCTGTTTTACCTTTTCTGACAAAACTTTTTAAATGTTGAATGATATTTTTTATGATTGAAGACCTTAATTAGTTTTTTCTTCTAGACCACAGCATTCGATACGCATGTGAATCTTACTCAGATGGATGCAAGTGCAATGTTCCTCTTTGAAATGGATACCCTTCCCACGGGAAAGGAAAGGTGCTCATCGCGCCACACAGACTTCTCACAAGTCAAAGTCGTATCAGGTTAAATACTGGGATTGCGGTTTCTGCAACACTCCGTTTTCAAAGATGAATATTTAGAGGGTCTGTTCTGCAGAGACAACCGTATGTAGGGTGAATTTTAATAGTGACCGATAGCATATTTCGAGACACGCTGATAAGGAACGCCTTTCCCCACGGAACATAGGTCGAAATATGAAAAATAATTTTTCACCTCTCCAGCTTGAAAAGAACAGTTTTGCCGCGTAAATTCAGTGGCGAAAAGTCGTTTTTATCCACTCGATGAAGAAAAGTGATTTGAATTTCGAACATCTCATTTTATCAGAACCAATCGTGACATTGGCAGCGGTGCGTTCTGAAAACTATTTCAGCCAGTTATTTATTTCTTTTTGTAAGCTTTTTGTTCTATTAAATATTTCTGACATTTCTGAATATTTGTACATATTATGTAATATTTCTGAACGAATCTTGAAAAAAAATATTTGGCGGGAATTTTTATTTTGTCTGAGGCATTCGAGCTGTACAGCCAATTTCCCAAACTTAACATTGGCAGAATTTTCTCACTGGTAGAGGTGAAAAGTTGTGTGTACCACACGAGAGCAAATTCATTCGCATCTCGTGCTGTTGAATCCCTCACTGAGCTCAGGATACTTACAACTTTTGAATCACTCGCTACGCTCGTGATTTAATTTTAGTATCCTTCGCTACCTCGGGATTCAAAATAAGCACTCGAAGCAAAAATGACCTTTGCCCTATTGTTGTACAAATAACTATGGCACTCCCATACAAAATTGCCAATCAGCTGATTTGAGTTACTATGGTACTCAAAATATTATTGTCATATTTTAACCTGTGTTTATTGGGAAAGTTGTTCTTCATCACCAGCCTTTCCTGAGATTTTGCTATCGGTCACCAGTAAAATTTTACCTTTATATTGTGTCTGGCATTGTAAAGTTTGGAAACAGAACAAATTGGCTTCTATGAAGTAAAGCAGGCAACCGAAAAAAGGGAACCTACAAATAATAAAGAGTCGACTTTTCATTAACTCTCTATGAAGATGAGATCTAGAAAATAGTGTTGTGGGACTGGTGGAAAGAATAGGTTCAATATTTGGTGCAACTTGTCAGACTTGTCAACGTCAGACCGGCCTTTTGCAGATACCCTACCTACTATAGCCACTATTGTTATGTTTTTTCATAGGTTTTAACTTTGAGTGAGGGTAATAAAGGTTCATAATGGCTGGTGCACATGCTGTACCGTGGTAGATGAGGCCTTAAAATACACACGGCAGTGGCAGAGCTGTGTCTGCTACATCATTATTGCGAAAGATGAATATTTTAGTCACCAATAGGTTGAGCTAGTGTAAATTACTCAGTCGGCTAATTTATTTGTATAGAAGGCTCAAAAGCGTTTTTCTCAATTGACCTTGGGAACAAAGTTGTATTTTAAAATATTGATTGTTAGAACCTGACCTCCTCGGGTTTCACATGTGAGCTCCACCACGTCTCCCTCGCTGAAAGGCTCCAGAAGTCTGGTCTGGTCACGTGTCTTCGTGTCCATGATGACGGGTCTATCTGGCGGCTCTGTGAAAAATAATAATGATATAAACATGCGATACAACCAGCAATGATTTCGATGTACATAATAATCCTATTCAAGTGGATTTCTTGGAAGTTCAGAAATGTACAAGGAAAGGTTAACGATCAATGTTAATAATGTAAATTTCCGAGAAACGGAAAAAAACTCGGTTGTTCCTAGTATCTTCTCAAAATAAATATGTCGCAGGTTTTTTTTTATAAAACCAGAAGATGGCAAAATCTTCAATCAATTTGATAACAAACGTAGACTATTTAAGTTGATCAACCGGGTCTATCGGTATGGTAAAACAATTTACCAACATTCCGACGTTTCAGCTGAGTTAAATCAGCTGTGGTCACGGGTAGACTGAAGCACAAGCGAGTGGTTGTCATCTGGGCGGTTGGCAACTAGTGGTTTTGTCTTATACATTTTTACTATTTGTAAACATCATACACTAGACTGGTACACAACACTGACATTGCCAGATGATAAATCACGGGTTTTTATTTAGTCAATTACTAGGCTCTATGATGTAGAAAATGTAAAAACGTCATCACAATGAAACAATTTTAAACGAATTTATGTTATGTTTATTTAACATTTTTAACTTCCTATATTAAATTGTTTTGTGATGAGTAATAGTTGTGCAAACTCAAGAAAATATTATATAAACGCCATCTCAGTTGAAGTTATTGTGGTTCTTTTTGATCTGTTCATCACTGCTAAAGGGTAATAGTGACGTTCACTTTTCTACCGTGAGTGTCGTTCATGGTTTTTTACGGACGAATCTAAAAAATATACGGCAGCTGTTGACGCTTATGATCAGTTGTCGACATGTTTCAGCGGCAGCATGTTCACAGTTCAATGACAGTCGTCGTCAGATGTCGAAGAAGCTGCATTTATTTTGCTGGCCGTTGTGGTGTTCTACGTCAGCAAGCAGGTTTCAACATCAATCGCCGCAACCTTCGAGCCACGACGGCCTTCCGTCGTATCGAGACACAGCAGTCCACTTCTGGACTTAAGTCTCCCCTCCATTGGCAAGCATTTGCCATACTCATTACGTTGCCACTCTACACATTGCTATTTGTTGTACTCACATCTTAAGCTGCTGCCTCTTCCTTGGACTCAACACCCACGGTATAAAAAGGGTGATGCTATTCTTAGCCGGTACTACAATACATGTACAGTAGCGAAACAAAAGCGCGGAAAACTCTAAAGTTTTTGATCAAAAACCTGAACTAGTCTAAGTTAATGCTTTAATTGAGTAAAGATTTTGTCTTCTGCCAGTTTTTTACCCGATTTTATCAACACCCTGCGACATAATACATAACCATAAATATCAAAGACAACAAAAGTACAAGTTTAAATCAAAACCCTAACTTATTACAATTTTATTTTAGTGTTTCTATTATTTGTAAACCTTACTTCGTTTTAAAATTCAATTCAGGTAGGTATTTGATTTCATCCGCAGGCGATAAAATAAAAATGAAACGGTCGTCTAAAAAAGATGCGTCTGATACAACCTTTAATTAAAACCTGATTCTGCTATATTTACATTTTGTGTTCTTCAGTTTATTGGCTTCGAATCCAGTGTTGGAAAATAATATTTTCTCTGCCTACATTATAAGGGGTGTCCTAGATATAAAAAAATATATTATTCATACTGGCCAAAGAAAAATAACCTAAAAACAAACAAAAGTTATGCCATTGTAACCACGCGTAAGTAAAGTATCAAATTGGATGGAATTCAGAAGAGTGATGGTCAGAAGATCTCTCTTTGATGCTGGTTATCAAAAATGAAGCGAACTGAACAAGAATTGTTTACAAGGAGAGCTATTCATTGCTATCAGCGTAATGGAAAAACTGATACCGTTCATCATTTTATGAAAGAAGGGAGCTATAAGAACAATTAAATATAGCATAATAGAACCGTTATAAGAAATCGGAAAGGACCAAATTTAAAAAGATTTCAGAAAGAAAACGCACTATATGAACTGATCGAAATGTAAATAGAGTAAAAAAGACTATAATAGAGGTACCGTCTCAACATTTGTGAAGATTGTGGCTGACAAACTTAAAATATCCTAGTCGAGTGTATCACGGATTAAACTTCAAGGCTTAACAATGTGAGGGTTTGTGAAATTAGCCGCTCCTAAGTACGTAAATATAAAGAAGTACGTGCCAAGCGAGGTTGCCGTAAAGTTTACAAGAAAACTTATGTAAATATTGACGATGAAACTTATGTACCGGTTGACCCATGTTCCTGGCAAGCAATATTTCCACAGTTCAATTCGAGACAATGCAGATTTTGAGAGACTAACAAATGTTGATTTGTCTCATTACATATAGGACACCCAGTAAACGCAATCAAAATTTCTACATCATGAGTGTGCCTACTCCGCCAAATAAAATAGATTAGATAACAAAAAAAAATTGCATTTTTGGCAGTTTTACTGTTGGTCCGGTTGAATAGATAGATTGTCATATCTAATTGTTTTTTAGTTTATTTCTGAAGTAGGGACTTACTGTCAAATTTTCCATCTTTGAAGTACTTTCTGACACTTATTTAACCCTAAAACAAGACGACTTCCACAGATTTTCTAGAAAAGATTACTTTTAAACATAATGGGAATCGTCTCATTAACTCGACGATAATTTTACTCTGAAAATGTCATGTACGACAATATGAACATAAATATTATGTCGTATATGGGGAACGACTGCGTAACAATGTGAATTTATTATACATGTCTCAGAGGAAGGATACATTGTGAAATGTAATAAAAAAGATGAGAAATGAATAATTTGATAGTTAAGAGGGTTTGTTTTGCAAGCAACTGACATTAAATGCTGCTACAGTTGGATGCATACTAGAAGCTATTTATATTTTACTAGCAGCCCGCCCAGCGGTTTCACCCACCGCTAACAATTTCCCCCCGGGAATAAAACAGTTTGCCTATGTTCATCAAGGATAATGTAGGATTCTAAAAATCTTGACTTCAATTTGAAACAAATATCGTTTTCAGATGGTGGTGGCGTAAAGTTACGTGCCGTATGATTAACCTGGCCAGCCCCATGGCAGTGCCTATATTATATTTTTTATCCCGCCCGAGCCGGTTTTCTATTAGGTCATAACATAAGAAAATTGCAATAAAAAAAATGTGATACAAATTTCTTTTTTTAGTATGACGGTTAATGACGTCAATAAGTGATAATACTATCCTACATTGAATAAAGAATTTCAATTTCAATTAACGGTAAAAGAATTTTCTAAATCGGTCCAGTAGTTTCGGAGCCTATGCAATTCAAAAAAACAATAAATAAAATTATGCCGTGTGTTGCCGGCTTAGAATAGCATCACCCCATTTCCTTCCTGTGAGTGTCGTATAAGGAGACGAAGGGACTCGAGGGTGTGTATTGCAGTTTTAGGCGATGGGCTGAAAACCTGTCACTATGGCAATACACAATTTTTCGAAGGATTCATTCATTTATTTCATTCAATTACAAAATACATTGTGTTTGAAAATAACTTATAGTAGGTAAGTAGTATTGAGGATCCTCAAATGTTTGTCAGACGTGGCATAACTTACCGTTTTTTGCGGCAGTAAACGCTCTGCCTGCCCCGCCAGGGATAAAGGCGTGATATATGTATGTATGTATGTATTATATAGGTAATTATTATTTTAGTGTGATGCCGGCTTAGAATAGCATCACCCGATTTCTTTCCCGTGGGAGTCGTAGGAGGCGACTAAGGGACTTGAGGGTGTGTATTGCAATTTTAGGCGATGGGCTGACAACCTGTCACTATGTCGATACACAATTTTCCGAATGACCCTCAAACATATGTCAGACGTGGCGTAAATGTCCGTTTTCGCGGCCGTTTACGCACTGCCTACCCAGCAAGGGATAATAGGCGTGATATGTATAAGTATGTATGTATAGATATAGTGTAGATTTTTTAATGCATTATTTAATGTTTTTTGTCGTCTTTTTATACCGAGTAAGGGACAGCCCTTATACTGATAGGGTGCATGAAACATAAAACTGGACAAGTTTCCCCTAGAAACATATGTCAGGAAACGCCAAAAAAATGACCTTCCATACAAAATAACAATCAGCTGACTGCATTCACTATGGGAAGTCAGTTTTTTTACGTTTCCTGAAATATGTTCCTAGGGGAAAGTTGTTCAGTTTCATGGTCTGCATGTACTCTTTTAGTATTCTGAGGGTTATTTATCCCTGACACCCTTTTACAGTAATGATTAAATGTAATCATTACACTAGTACGAATAATGTGGCGTAGTTGGTACATTTTTAAATGAAAAAGTAGTCATTGTGGCATAATTGTAAGAGTTAGACATATGGTATCGCGGACATTATTATAGATATTGATGTCCTCTATAAAACTGTAGTACATCACTTTGCTCTATTGTCAACAATTTCCACAGCGTACGCGATATAAGATATTTTTTTGGTACATTTTTCACATGTTGGGTTACGTTATCGAAATTTTCACGCGGATCCCTATTTTTTTCTCGTATAAAATATAGCCTATGTTCATCAGGAATAATGTAGGATTCTAATGGTGAAAGAATTTTTAAAATCGGGCCAGTAGTTTCGGAGCCTATTTGATGCAAACAAACAAACAATCAAATCTTTCCTCTTTATAATATTAGTGTAGATAATAATAATTATGTAGGACATTCCACACCGCCCGCGCCATCTAGCACCAAACTAAGCAAAGCTCGTGTACTATAGGACCAAGAAAGTTAATGTAACACATAAATACCTTCTATTTAATCTTCTTAAATCTTAAATTAGCCTACATCGTATCAGCCTACTGCTGGGCAAAGGCCTTCTTCTTCTCTTTCCATCCTGTTCTACTCTGGGCCTTTGAGTGCCAGTCTTTGCGAATCATCAATCAGCATCTAGCTTGTCGCGCCACGGGAGACTTTTTTATTTTGTAAATAAATATAATATATAATTCATAATAAACAAACACCCAAAATCAACACAAATATTTGAATAGTAACATACTCACAAATACTTGTGCTGTATGATCGAACCTACGACCCACGGCGTGGCAGGCAGGAAAACTATCCACTACGCCATCGGGCCAGTTAAATTTATAGTAGAAATCACACTAATTTTGGGGTGGTATGGGATCTACCTCCTAGCGGTCCACCCCGGGCAACGGCAACACAGGCTTGCCTGTGGATAAGTCCGGCTGAACGATCCCACTAAGCGGTGGAAGGCTCCATAAGGGGCCGCCTGGCTCGCGACTACCATCCCACCGAAATCTGGCGCCAAGTAGCTTGCTGCGTTCCGTCAGTGTGTGGGAGTGCCAGTGCCTTAACAGGCTTCTTCTGGGTTAGCTCGCTCCATCTTAGACTCTGTCTCTGTCCTATGACCTAGACTAGAGTCAAGAGCAAACCCATCATAAATAAAAAAAAAAAAACACTGCAAAGTTCGCGTTTGGACCAAAAATATCCTTGATCACGCAAACATAGAAAGAGCTACCAAGATCACTCTCACTGATAAGGTAAGAACCTATAGCTGAAAAACTCTAACATCATCATCACATCAATGTTCGTCACTTTTGGTGTCCCATCAAGCAGGCTTACAGAGAATCGGCAATTATTTCTGAATCTCGTATTCAATCAACCATAATTCGTGCTAATGTCATAAATCTGAGAGTTTGTGTGTATGTATCTATGTTTGTGACCTCTTCACGCTCAAACGGCTTGACAGATTTAGATGGAATTTGGAACAGGTAGAGTATAACCTGGAATAACACATATGCCACCTTTTACCGCAGTAAAACAACTATTACCACGTGAAAATGAGTGGCAGCGGGTGAAACCGCTGCGCGGGCTGCTAGTTATTTACATAATGGTAAGGGCGAAAATGGTCGATTCCTTCCCATATGTTAGGAAATGACGGAAATGAAACATAGCTGTTTACCTATAAAGCCAAAGTATTCATTTGTCCGTCTCATATAGGTGTATTGCAATTTTAGGCGATGGGCTGACAACCTGTTCCAAATAACCCTCAAACATTTGTCAGACGTGGTGTAAATGGCCGTTTTTTGCAGCTGTTTACGCTCTGCCTACTCCGCAAGGGATTATAGGCGTGATATGTCTGTGTGTGTGTGTGTGTGTCATATAGGTGCAGTTCATGAAGAATGGTAGACGAAATCGTGGAAGCAAACAAATTGAAGACACGAAATTTAACGTCCTCAACTTTGCACAATCACACGGCACATGCCGTGTGATGCCGGCTTAGAATAGCGTCACCCCATTTCTTACCCATGGGTGTCGTAAGAGGCGACTAAGGGACTCGAGGGTGTGTATTGCAATTTTAGGCTACGGGCTGACAACCTGTCACTATAGTGATACACAGTTATCTAAATGACCCTCAAACTTTTGTCAAACGTGGTGTTAATATCCGTTTTACGGCCGTTAACGCTCTGCCTACCCCGTAAGGGATAAAGGCGTGATTTATGTATGTATGTATGTATGTCAACTTTGCACAAATTACAAAAACTAGCTATTATTCAGAAAAAATAAGTGTATCTACATGTTTCCAATACCGTCGCCTAACTTAAAAACAAGAAAACTTTTTTCCGATTTGTTTAGGACTTGTCTTAGGAGCAGTCAAATTGATGAAGATGAAAAGATGAAAAATATTTATTTAACAAACAACATGCATAGATGACATTTCATAATTTTTTTTGACTAACCTAGTACACGCATGAAGAAGATAGAGGTACATAGTTGAGCTCACTATGACCCCACACTAGGCCACGCCTGTGTCGTGGGAATCATAAACGTTTAACAAAAAACGATTCACCCCAGACAGTAATACAAATGTGATATAGTATTTTAATTAGTATAAAACAATGAACATAAAGGAATATCATGCAATAAAATTACTTAATTAAAGAATCTGTAAATAAAATAAGTTGTAAAATAAATAGTGTAAATAAAGGAAAAAATAAATAAAAATAAATAGAAAAAGTTTTTTTTACTCTTACTTAGTTTTGACTAACAGTTCCTCAGTCTTATCATAATCAAGGGCAGGTAACCATTTATTAATTATAATCCTAGCTTCAGCTACCGAACAATGCCTAATATCACAGTGTTTGACAACAGTAATTTAAGTACTGTTTGTACATTATGTAGTCGCTCTTATTTATAACTTGGTGCCTTTCACGTCACTCCGTCTTTTTTGTTATTGTACTCTTTGGGCTTGTATGTATTTAATCGGCCTGTTCCAATTTCAAAAGCGGATAATAAAATTAGAATGGCTATGTCACCCTCTCCTGATTGGCTGTTGTCGCTGTTTGATGGAGATCAAAAATCGAACGATAGGCCGTTGTTACAAAGGGTATTCAGTACAACACCATGTTTACCCCTCAGCTAATTTATAAAGTACCCTCACCCATATTTGTAACCAAATACCTTTTTATAACCGAAATTTGACAAAATTATCTTCGAGGCGTAAACGCCGCTGAAATAAAAGATTTTTGCAGACCTGATCAGACAATGAAACTGAAAAACTTTCCCCTAGGTTTCAGATATTACGTGGGCTTTTCGACAATTCGACATCCCATTCAAAAGTCACAATCAGCTGTTGGCTTAATAAGCTATGGTAACAACAATACTTTTTTTGATCAACAAGTTCAAAAAATCCAAAGAAGCATTTATTTCTAAGTAAGAATTAAAGAAATTCACTTTAAGAAAGTCACATTCTACATAACATTACATAATACATCGAATAATAGTAAATTTACAGTAATTTAAAGTAAATACATCAAACTTTGAACCTATGTCACATTCATTGAACCTACTCGTATTTTCTTTGTTCAGTTTCTTTATCATGATTTCACTCTTCACTACATTGTAAGTAGCTAAAGTTAATAAGTATATTAAGTACATTTTTCAGAAAGTTTAGAAAGATAAAACTGAACAAAACAATAACAAACAGAATCGCCAGTGTTAATAAATTTTGCGGAACTCCACTAAACATACTCATATTAGGAGCGGTATTCACTAAAAGCTTTTCCAACGCACATTGTTTCTCGAAAAAAGTATCCGAAACAAGAATAAACTTCCAACTTTATGTCTTTGTAGCTGGCAACACTTTCCCTTTGAGATACAGTTTTAATAGATAGATATCTATAGATACGACGTAGAACATTTGCGGATAATAAAAGCAAAGACCTTGAAATAAACTAAGAGTTTTTTACCTTTAGAAATGTCTTGCGAAGGCATTAGACTTGTCTTTCATCATGTAAAAAGCGGATTGAGACGTAAGCGTGCCTCGCGATGCCGGCTTAGAATAGCATCACCCCATTTATTTCCCTTGGGATTCGTAAGGGGCGACTTCGGGGCTCGAGGGTGTGTATTGCAGTTTTAGGCAATGGGCTGACGACCTGTCACTATGGCGATACACAATTTTCCGAAGTGGCGTAAATGTCCGCTTTTTGCGGCCGTTTGGGCTCTGCCTACACCCAAGGGATTATAGGCGTGATATGTGAGTGTGTGAGATGTAAGCGGACTATACGCAAGTATTACTACTCTACACGGATACAACGCGTGGGGTGTGCGGGTGATTTTATACTAATATGCGCACAACACGCGTAGAGCCCGCGTACACATGAATCCGCTCTTACTAGAAAACATATACCGAAGAAGACGAAAAAGTAAAATGACGCCATATTTTGGAACGACGATTATATAGTTCTATTTAGACAACAGCGTCAAAAGTCGAATTATCTACTAAGATCCACAGTTCAATCCATTTCTTTCAAAACCACTTTGAAGCCCAGTCTGGCCCCAAAGGCTGGTTATATGAACCACCAAAAAACTGCTTTCGAAGGAGCTCCAACTCTCCAAGAAGTAGTAATGCTACGTTCACACAATGCGTGTCCTGTCTCTGTCGCGAATATTTCCCGGCAACTTCATCGCGAGTAAGTGTTTTCACACTGCCATCATAATTCTTCTCGCAGCAATACGAGTGAGCGAGATAGCAATACCTTCCACAGTGCTCGTGCTGCTGTTCCTTTGACACGCGCACGAAAAGCCGACACTCGAGGGAGCATGAGAAGTGGCAGCGGCATGACGAGTAGCAGCATAAGTAACCTGTTTACATGCTCGCGCTGCCCACTTCCCTTACTACTTCCCTGGCCATAGCTCGAGTGTGAACGCGGCACAAAGAGTAAGTTTATGAGCCCGGGGCCGCAAACGTAGTGTCCATTTAATAAAAAAGGTCTAGTATATTTAACCTTGGCTGGCTATCAACACAGTATACAGTACAAATACCAATCCAAGCTGATCCTGATTATAACATGAGGTGTAACAAACAACTGTTTTATAATTGTGCTGTGTGATGCCGGCTTAGAATAGCATCACCCCATTTCTTTGAGCTACTTTTTAAAACGTTTTTAAACGACATTTTGTATGAAAATATTGAAATATGACGTCATAATTCACTATATTGAATAACGTCAAAACACTTATTTTTTCGATAATAAGATAAGACAATTCTGAATTAATAAACTTAATTTCAAATAGGTAAACTTATATAATATAGTTATAGGGCTTGACCATTTCCTAAACTAAGAATGCCAATTTCTGTATCTTAGGTAAATGGATAGGTGACACAACTTTATATAATGAAATCGACTATACAATACAATATGAATAAACTTTAATAAATTTTAAAGTAATAACACTTTGCATCAGCATAATATAACTATTATCAAGTACTGAAATTTAAAACTTTCTTGTGATTATTTGACTACTATTTCTCAATCATGGCTTCTATTATTTTAAAACACTTATAATTTAATACACGAACAACTTAGGTTTCTCACTATTATAATTAAATAATTGGTCTTCCAACTAATCAAATAGTGTATCATCTTACAAACAATTTTATGTTAAGTATATTTGCTTTAGAATCACAACAGGGAATTTGATATTTGGTGAGTTGAGAGATGGGCGTATAGGTTGGTGTCAAGTTGCAGGTCCAGCGAAACGGATTGGACTGTTAATTTGATTGATTTTTGATTTCATATAAAATACATTACACAAAAATTTACAAATTTATTTAATTTGAAGCTTTACAATACCTGCAATCATTTCAGGCATAACCCAATCCACAACATTTCAAATTTCAACATGACTTTTTCATATTTTTAATACATAGTTTATCGCAATATTAAATAAAGGGCAAGTAATTTTTATTTTATATTGTTTCATTATCTGATGTTTAAAATTTTAAAAAGTGCTTTGGTTAAGCTTCAACAACTAAGCTGCTGAAAACTAAATTCATATGCCTACCACTTATTTCACCTTAATTTAAAAAAACTGATGTGACATTGACATATGAATGAATGAAGTTATCTCCACAGATCGTTTTCTCTTTGGCGGATTTCGCACGTGTCTGTCATTGTTTTTATTGAATATAGTATTTTTATTTTATTTTGTGTATTCTGGACACTCTGGACAGGGGAAGACCATGCTGCCTCAATCTGGTTTTTTTTCTACTACTTATAGTACAAAACGTCTTTTCCGGGTAATCCTAACTTTGGAAGTTTTCACATCTTACCAAAATATTTAAGAAAAGATTGCATTAAAAATTATGACAATATGTATGTCTTAAAAAGCATTCCAAACACTCTAAATGATATTTATTTTTTGTATCAAACGTACAATTTAATGTTGTGGATTAGACTGTTGTGGATTGCATAAATCAATACATGAACAAATCCATAACATTTAAAAAATTACCTACAAAATGTCAAAAAAAACTTACAAAATTGGCCTCAATTTGGGATAACAATTATCCTTCTGTCAAATAGGTTTCAAAAGGATAGGAGATATCAAATTTCTGTCATGTCTTATAATTAGACGCAAAATGTGTGTGTGTGTCGAAATATGGCGACGATTAAAACAATGGCGACTAACATGACTAAATTGGCCAAGACCCCATTGATATTTTTAATATGACATAACTAGGTTTCTCCTTTCCTTTTTTTGACATATTTGACGGAAAGTGACAGCGCTAATTTAAGGTAAGTTCAAAGAACTGTTATTCTAAATTGAGGTCTATACAGTTTATCAAAACCTTTTTCCGCTTATTAATTACATATGGGTTGGTACATTAATTAAAGTCCCATAAATTACAGTTGTTTTCTAAATGTCAACTTCAGAAAAATATAAAAATGTCCCATTTTTAAGTTAGTTATTAGCGTTCAACCTAATGGTTGTGATATTAATAACAGTTTAAATGCTAGACTCTCTACCTATCATTAGGCGCGATAGCACGGTCCATAATAAATCAGTGCTAATAGAAGGAAAGCTTTTTAATAACAAGGAACTAAATACTTGCCGTGTGATGCCGGCTTAGAATAGCATCACCCCATTTATTTCCCGTAGGTGTCGTAAGAAGCGACTTAGGGACTTGAGGGTGTGTATTGCAAATTTAGGCGATGGGCTGACAACCTGTCACTATGGTGATACACAATATTCCAAATGACCCTCAAATGTTTGTCAGACGTGGCGTAGGTAGATGTCCGTTTTTTACGGCTGTTTACGCTCTGCCTACCCCGTAAGGGATTATAGGCGTGATATATGTATGTATGTATGTAACAAAATACTTTACTGCGGGAATTATTTCAAGAAAAGATACTACTTTCAACTAATACTAGGAAATACAGCTAAAGCTTGATTTAAAAATGCCTTTTTTTGTCGTATTATTGATTAACCTCTTATCGGGTCGAATAAAAGCAATTGCTTTAATCTTAAAGAGGTTCGATATATTAGCAAAAATTTGATACTTTCGAGTATTTTGTAACCCACCTTTACATATACAGGATGTAAGGAATAACTCTCTAAATACTGATAAAGTGCACGCAGACTATAATACTGAACAACTTTTTTCCTAGGAACATTATGTCAGATATTCAAAATGAAACAAAAATCTCTTTTCTCTAAAAACTGTTATATAGGGTGTAAGGAAAAACCCTCCGAATACTGAAAGAGTGCACGCAGACTATGATATACTGAACAACTTTCCCTAGGAACATCATGTCAGGTATTCAAAATGAATCAAAAATCTCGTTTCTCTAAAAACAGTTGCTGATTTCAATTTACTGTAAACTGAATGTTTATAAATCCTTTAATATATATTTTTAAATGAAGTTCCTTGAAATTCATTTCAAGGGAAAAATTATTCCGATAAATAGTCTGAATGCTTAATATCAGTATTCGGAGAACTTTCCCTGGTATCCAGTAGGTAATATGGAATTTTCCAAATATATTTTAATATCTACTACTAGTTTAATGTGATCAAGCATTTCCAGAAACTAGTTTCATTGAGTGATGAATGTTCGAGTCAAGTCAGTGCAACGGTCAACGTGGCCAAATACTACATACATTATATCACGCCTATAATCCGAACAACTGAACCGAAACAAGTTTTTTGTATGGGAGCCCTCTTAAATATTTACTAGATATATTCTAATTTTTAGTATTTGTTGTTATAGTGGCAACAGAAATAGATCATCTGTGAAAATTTCAACTATCTAAGTATAACGGTTCAGGAGACACAGCCTCGTAACTGAAGGACGGAGGGACGGACGGACAGACAGACGGACAGCCGAGCCTCTGTAATAGGGTTTCCGTTATTACCCTTTGGGTACCGAATCCTAAAAAAGTAGTGCAAGGGAATACCAGATTTTAAAACACTTCCCATTTTACGTATACAATTTTAGAAAAAAGAGCATTTTTTTAACCGCGGGCTGGTTTTGAACCTTCTAAACCTTAAGATGTATAAATAATAATAAATCGTGAAGTAATTATGATTGTGTGATGATTTTTTTAAGTGATTACATATATACACACAAACACATATCACGCCTGTAATCCCTTGCGGGGTAGGCAGAGCGCAAACAGGCGCAAAAAATTGTCTTTTTGCGCCACGTCTGATTTATTTCAGAGTCATGCCGAAAATTGTGTATCGCCATAGTGACAGCTTGCAAGCTTATCGCCATCGCAAAATTGCAATACACACCCTCGAGTCCCTTAGTCGCCTCTTACGACCCCCAAGGGAAAGAAATGGGTCTATGCTATTCTAAGCCAGCATCACACGGAATTTGCGGCTTGTAGCGACTGGATGGCGGAAACAGGAGAGCGTGCCATATGGCGTACCCTGGGGGAGGCCTACCTCCAGCAGTGGACTCTCTTTCTTTTCGTGTGGGACACCGAGTCGTCCAACGACCCGATGAACCCTGGTGTCAGAGTTTTTCAACCACCTACTACTAGTAGTAGGCCTCTGACATGGTTGCGTAACGACCGCCATCTAAGTAATCTTAGACAGCAACCGGGACCGACGGCTTAACGTGCCCTCCGAAGCACGAAACCATTTCTTTTTCGGACAATCAGGTAGTTCACCCTGAAAGACAGGTAGCAGTGGACTGCAATAGGCTGATGATGATCACACGACATTTAAGTGATTACAGTGCTGGTTTATCCGAGTAACAGGCGACGACGTGACTTTGAAACGAACACTAAGGATTAAATAACAAACATGACAAAAACTGCAGCCAAGCAGCTCTGACTGCAAATGGGAAAAGATATCGCATTACTCGTAAGCGAGGATAGAGCTAAAAATAAAGTAGAAAGGGCCATACGTTTTTAAGGCTTTGTGCCTTTTTAGTGATTGTGTTTTACATAATATATTTTTCTTTCACCATAATATGATACCTTATAGATAAATATATATAAATTAAAACAGAAACACTTGGCATGTTATACGCCATTCTCGCGCGTACAACATAACCCGTACTCATAATGTTAACACACATAAAACCACAAAAAACAAAATAATCATATTTTTGATAGTTATATATCTCAGTTGCCGTGTGATGCCGGCTTAGAATAGCATCACCCCATTTCTTACCCATGGGTGTCGTAAGAGGCGACTAAGGGACTCGAGGGTGTGTATTGCAATTTTAGGCGACGGGCTGACAACCTGTCACTATGGTGATACACAGTTATCTTATTGACCCTCAAACTTTTGTCAGACGTGGTGTTAATATCCGTTGAACGGCCGTTAACGCTCTGCCTACCCCGTAAGGGATATAGGCGTGATTTATGTATGTATGTATGTATGTATATATCTCAGTAAGTGAAAGAACTTTTTTCCTTTATTAATCACTGGCTAGTACCCGCGAACATCGTTTCGGCAATCTAAAATAATCATCATTTTTTGTGTCTATGTACTTTAGCCAGACCTTTGTATTTACCAGCTTAAATAAAAGGAAGACAAAATCTCTTATTTTTCTTGAATTCTGTTTCTACATTAGCGTCCTTCAATTGAGTTACTTGCACTTGGAGTAAGACAATACATAATACGAGTACATTGAGTGGTTCATCAACTTAATCAATAGAAAGAGAAGTATTCTCTACTGTGAATTCCTCATCCATATCCTCGACTCATAATAATGTATACCAACAGAGGTGGCTTATAATACACTTTTTTATTTTTTATGTTGAGTCATTTTAATTTATCGTTCAGTTTAGCTAAGTGTTTCACATATGGTACTCTGTTAGATGTTGATCTGAGAGACATTCAGCTATTGCTACACAAATTTCATCATTGTCTGCGTACTTTTTATTTAGATGCAAATTAAGCTATTTTGAGTGTAATGCCTACCCCCTTTTATAGGGTGAAGTTTTATAGAATATAACCGTGCCGTGAATTTTGTCGCCACATTTATTTTAAAATTTACATCCAAATCCATTCAGTCGTTTTCGCATGATAGTTTCACATTATAATCATCTATCATCTACACAGATAAACAGACCAGCAGTCAAACATAAAAATTGTGGAGTTGTCATCTATTTTAAGTATTCCCTACAGCCCCAATACATTTCTTTTTAAACGAATATCTTCTATGTATAGATTTTCGGCTCTCTTCAGCTTTAATATATGAATGGATTGAAGAGAGATAAAATTGATGTAGAAGATAGAAAGATTGTGTGCATGTGTGTGCCACTGTGCAATTGTCGGGCTTCGCCGCGCTTGGTTTGTTAAACTTTGTTGGCAAAGCTACTTTTGTTTTATTATTCGATCTAAGCTCTTAAGTACGTCAGTCTGGCTTCAGCGGTAACTATGCAGACGTTGAGATTAAAGAAGTTTAGAAAATGCTTTTTATGAATTCTGATTAAAGTAGGGATAAGTTACTACTCTGGGTACAGCCAAAGTTATTGCGTTAAGCAACGAGTTTATCGCGTCGATCGTCGACACAATGCCCCATGTTATATAAATAAACCAAAGCCAACTGTATGGTAAAAAAAAAACAAAGTAAATCATGCAAAGGATAAATCGAAATTAAAACGCGCCTTCTGAAAGTCACAATAACATGACACAAGAAATTGGTTGATTTATCTCAGCAAATATTGTCATTACAGTCTGAAGTGAATTGTTTAAACTCAAACAAATCACAAAATTAAATGATGTAGCTCAAATAGTAGTCCAGTCGCGTAAAATATAAAGTAATGCACAGTGGCCGACAGGGAAAACTAAGAACGGGCTGGTAATACGTGACAAATTCCCCTAATGAACATACGTTGAAATAGGGCGAAGTATTCTGAGTTTCTATTTTACTCAAATCAGCTGATCATCAATTTTGAAAGCGAGGTGTTTTTAGGGTTTCAAACTATATTCCTAGGAGAAAGTTGTTGCTTATCACCAGCCCGTCTTAAGTTCTCGCTATTGGTCACTAATATAATTTCACAGTATATATTTTATTGCATAGATTAAAGGAGAACCAGTGGCTGATATTATTAAACTACAGGCTACAATTTTACGTTAAGGGCATTTTGCTGTTCATTGCAATTAAATTTTCTACTTTTTTGGATTAAACCCCGGGGTCAATTAAGATGAAAGCTTAGAAATCACATCAACTGGGCATTGGGCACTAAGAATACTATATAAATTATGTAAATATATATCTTGTGTTAATACGCCAATACATAAGACACAAATTTTACGGGTTTGTGAGTTCGGTGTCCACCGGAAACATGACGCCACACGAGAATCAAAGACACGAAACGATTTTCTACAGCTAAGCTGTAAGGTGGAAGAAAAATCATCTGTCCGTTTCACGCCAATTTAGATTATTTTAAAGTGTCCTGCTATCAAAAATCAAATAAACCCTTCATCATCATTATCATCAGCCTATTGCAGTCCACTAACGCTTGATAAGACAATAATATTATTTTTGTTTGCTAGAGTTTACCGATACATTTAATTGACAAAAGAGAATGACAAAAAAGAATCATCATATGGGCAAGCCTTTTCCTTCCCTCAAAGTATAATTATGTTCCGAAAGTTAACGCGCGCAAATCCTGTGCGAAAAATACAGTCGACATACAATATCCGTGAGGTTTAGTAGCTGTCTTATATTGCAAAGTCAGCGCATTTTATTGGCTTTGTATTTGTGTACAGGATGATTAGAAAAGAAAAAGATTTGCTAATGGTACAAATTCTCGCAAATTTTCAAGATGGCGCTGAACTAAACTGGAGAAGTTTCTTTCTAATGAAATGTATGTAAAAAATTGTTTACTTACTTTAAATATTAAATTTTGCCATTTAAGTCAAATTTACGTTTAACATAACGCCATCTGGTATGAAATTAGGACAAGGTCGAAAACTGTCAGGTAGAAAGTTCTCATTTACTCCTTTTGTACCTCAGTTTTAAGTTCAAAAAAGAGAATCAAGTTCTTTGAAACATTTGAATCCCAATCTAAATCAAAATCTTAAATCCTGAGTCCATATTATGACTGTACTCATTGCCTTAATGAAACGAATATATCAACATTTCTTTGGTTAGCTTTATATAATGTGCAGGTTATACTTATTCTTAAAACTTGATCTGACGAAATGTATTTTATAAAAAATATAGATGAAAATCATGTCTTTTGATTTTGTTTGATAGAGGTATGAGATGTATTTTGTTATAAAAAGTCTCATTTCAAAAGATAGATAAAAAATAAATATTTTGTCAATTTTCTCATGATTTAAACCTAGTATTCTATTTTTAGGTTACAGAAAAGACAGATTAAGATCTAGTTTTTGGCCCAGTAACTTTTTATTTTTTAGCCTGAATTATTGTATGTGTTTTATTTAGCGTTGCTATGCTGGGGTAAGTTAGGTATTAATGACGGTCTATGAATGCGCCGCGATACTCGTTCGCATGCATTCGCTCTGGGCATATGTTGTCCCTTTCTCGCTCGCGGGGCGAGGGTGGCGGCGTGCGCGCGGGCCGCCTGGTAGGCGCCAAGCGGTGATTTCTGCACCGCACTATCAGTCACTCGAAAACCGTTCGGACGTCGAGTATCGTGTTTGTGCGGATTTCCCGCCACGAGTTTTGTGATGCCGCGTGTAATGGACGATTCAATTTGAGATCGCGCGTGTTGATGCATCGTATTATTGCGTTTCTCCTGGGTTATACTAGAATACCAGGCTTAGTGATTGTTGGATGTCTCGACGTCTTCCACGTGAGCGTCGCGTTGAATAGGCATCAAGTGGCCATATTGGCTCGCGTTTGCACGGCCCAAATTCGTGTTGGGTCACGCGTAATGACTAATATCAAAGTGGAATACGAACAGAAGCTGTGAGTGGTTTGAAGTGAATAACGCGCCAAGGCTGTAGTGGAATGCTGGGTGTCGATATCTTTTCCACCCAGCCCTGTAAGTACCCACGGAATCCCTATTTGATCCATTCCCTGAACTTCCTTTCTCCGTTGGGTATTTTATGCATTTGGACCGGTGACGTGACCGTAAGTGTTGAACCTAGTTGTTTTAGTATAAAACTGTTTCTTCGTGTTAATGGTGTGTTCCCTTTAGTCATATTTGTTGTACCATTATCATTGTGACTCCTTAGTACGAATTGCGGAATTCGTGGGGTGATATAATTTGGAGGTACTTACTTATAATCTAGTGCTTATACGTGTGACGTAACGCCAGATCGGCAGACGGTATTTACTACAGAATTGAGTTATGTAAGGGTCAGAACACATCATTTGCCAATTTCACTCAACTTAGTTAATTAAGTTAAATAGATTTAGGTTCACGTTTAATTCATAGTATGCGCTGCTATATTGTGCAGCGTATGCTATTTAGCGCTGCGTAACGCGGCCATTGTCTGCCTTCAGTTGAACTCCTGGTATTTTACTAGAAATTTACCTGTGTAAATCGCTTCCACTGCGGGAGTTTAGCTTGGAATTAGACAATTCTTGGTAGCAGAGCGTGGTTCAGAAAACCACTAGATTTAAGATTATTTTAGTATAAGATTTTTAATCTACCTACATAAAATAAATATATTTATTGTGATTGTAGTGTGTGCCCTGTGTAGAATATCCTATCGGTAGGATCAGGGCCAATCAATTAGTGAATTGCTTGTTATTATCGTTGTGTTTACCCTGTGCGGATATCCTAACGGTAGGATCAGGGCCGATTGTCTATTTTTTTTTATTGTAAGGTTCGGTGTTACTTTGAGTTGGTACCATGGCTCCCACAATTACACAGCTTCAGGCAAAAATTAGAACGCACCTAATTTGGTTCGCGACTAAGCAGGCGATGGTCGGTCGCGGGGACCGAGAGGACGCACTCATCGCTTGTGCGCAACGGATTGACGAACGGGTCGCGGAGGTGTTGGATTGCCTCACTGGATGCGAGGAGTTATTTGATGGGACGCCTGATGAGGAGGTCAAACTTACGGTCCGGACGAATGTGACCCAGTGCATGGAGATGGGGCAGGAGATCCAGCAGGCGGCTGCTGTGATCACCAGGCGTAGAGCTGGGGAGCCGGACCCACCCCATGGTCCGCGGGGACCGGGGGTGCAAGTGCCCCTGCCGGCTGTGGCGATTCCGGTCTTCCACGGGGACTACACGGATTGGACCCGATTCCAGGATCTGTTTGACAGTGTGATTCATAACCGCACTGACTTGCAGCCGGCATATAAAATGGCACAATTGATGGCCAAGCTGCAAGGTGAGCCCCATGAGCTGGTAAAGCATCTACCAGTCGATGATGCAAGTTACGAGACGGCTCGCGGTTTGCTGATCGAGAGATACAGCAACAAACGTCTCATGATTGACCAACTCCTGGAACAGTGGCTCACCGTGCCGACCATCACACGAGGGACGGACCTCAGGGCCAAGGTCCTCAACCCTGTCTGCGTTGCAGTGAACGCTCTTGAGAGACAGGGGATGCCGGTGTCAGGCTATGATTATATCCTGGTCCACACGTTGTTGCGCCGCCTGCCGAGCGACATGGCCGCTCGTTTTGAACAGTCACACGGAGGTAAGACATCTGATTACCTCCCGACCTTCGAGGAGCTCAAGTCCTTCCTCGAGGCCGAGTGCAGGCGGGTAGATGCCCAATTTGGAGAGTCGCCTCACGCGGAGTCTGCGGCTGCTCGCCGCCCGGAACGGCCGGGTGCACAGGCGCGAGACGGTAAGAGTAGGCCACCCAGGCGATACAATGTCGCTAATTTGGAATCGAGGTGTGCCTACTGCAGAGAGGCGGGGCATCAGGTGACTGCGTGTGAGGAGTTCGCTGCACAGCGGGTGCAGAAACGTCGTGGTGTGGTGCAGCAACGGCGTTGGTGCTTTAGGTGTATGGGGCCGCATCAGGTGCGAGAGTGCCCATCAAGCACCAACTGCAGGTACTGCCAGGGTGCCCACCATCAGCTCCTATGCATGAACCGCAGCGGAGATTACGGAGGCAGAGCTGACGCGGGTCAGCGGACGGAGTCTGCCCTACCTAGACGGGAGCAACGCTCCCCACCCCCTCCAAGGAGGAGTCCTCTTCCACCAGGGTTTCAGGGACGAGGCCAGGGACATCAGCAGGTGATGCCCCCTTCACCACGCGCGAGACAGTCACCACCTCGGCAGCAGGTGCCGGAACAGGGTAGGTGGTCACAGGTCCAAGGTCAGGGGCACCCATCACAAGTACGTGATGCTACGGGCGGGTGCCAACACCAGGGCCAGTACATGCAGTACTCGGCGGGTCTGAACAACATGGTGAGTTCCCATGACCCACGCATGCCTCTCCCCTTGGCTGAGCACCCGCGGCTACAGGCGCATCCACGGTACGCGCGCCTGCCGCAGGGTTACTATAGGCTGCCAGCCATGGCGTACAGGACCAGAGGTCCCTATCAGCAGGAGTGGGACCCACTCGAAGGTGTACGGAGAGAGGGGACCCCCCCGCAGGACGCGGACACTCCGCGCTTAGATTCCTGCTAGGTAATCGCCGCCTACACGCCAGCTTCGGCCCCCCGGCCAATTACGGTATTGTTGCCTACGGCAATGATTTGGGTATGGGGATACGGTGGCCGCAGCATACAGGTAAGAGCCTTGTTAGATACAGGGGCTCAGGGTTGTATTGTGTCTAGTAAGCTGGTGAGTAGGCTACGCTTAAATATAAGGCCCACAACGGATGGGGCTGTAGGTATTGGAGGTGTAGATGTGCCTGACGTTCGGGGTCAGGTGAGCTTCGAGTTCACATTAGGTAATACAGGTACAGGGGTCAGCTATCATGCCTCAGCAGTGGTGCTGGATGATGTGGTAGGGAAACTTCCTCAGGTTCGGTTACCGTCAACGGTACGAGGGTTAACCACAGGCTTAGAGCTAGCTGATCCTGACTTTGATACTCCTGGTACGGTGGACGTTCTCCTCGGGTCAGACGTCCTCGGGAGATTCTGGTGTGGCAGAAAACGGGTACTTCAGCAAACTGGTTTAGTGGCCGTTGATACCACAGGGGGGTATGTTATTTTTGGCCCAGTTTGGAGATCTCAGGACCTACCAGAGGGCGATACGGTGCTCTATGGTAGTGTGTTGTCGGAGGTGCTGCAGAGGTTTTGGGAGTCTGAGGAGCCACCCACAGCGGATAGACGGAAGCCAGAGGATGACGAGTGCGAGCTGTTCTATCAGTACAACACTGCACGAAGTTCGTCAGGTAGGTTTGTTACCAGGCTGCCATTTCTCCCAAACCGCCCCTCCTTAGGTAGTTCGCGACAGATCGCGGAACGGAGACTACTGGCTATGGAGAGAAAGATGAAGCGAGATGCAGCACTTCAGCAGAAGTATATCGAATTCATGAGGGAGTACCTAGAGTTAGGCCACATGTCGGTGTCCAGCATAGATTGGAGGTGTGTCGAGCATTACTACATACCACACCTGGCTGTTTTGAAGTCACCGGAGGCGAAGATACGGGTAGTGTTTGACGGTTCTGCTCCTACATCGAATGGTGTGTCTGTGAACCAGTGTCTGCACGCGGGTCCCAAGTTGAACCGGGACATTGTGGACATCCTCACAGATTTTCGGTTGCACCAAGTAGCGTTCGTCGCAGACGTCAAAATGATGTTTCGCCAAACAATTATACACCCAGATGACCGTCGGTACCAGCTGATTTTGTGGCGTGAGAGCCCTGACGAGCCGATGGTCACTTATGAGCTTAACACGGTAACGTATGGTCTGAAGCCAAGTCCGTTTTTGGCAGTACGCACGCTGCGAGAGTTGGCCGCACAGGAAAGGGTAAGATTCCCTCGAGCCGCAGCAGTACTGGATCGCGACATCTACGTGGATGACATCTGCACGGGTGCAGATAGCGTGCAACAAGCACTGCTACTACGAGACGAGCTGATCGCGATCATGGAATCAGGAGGTTATGAGTTGCGGAAATGGCTGTCCAGCTGTCCAGAGCTCCTGGCCGGGTTGCCAGGTGAGTTCCAGCAGGACCCGCACCTTTTCGAGAACCCGGACAATCCAAATACGTTGAGCATCCTAGGGGTGCAATATAGGCCAACGCATGATGTCTTTACGTATCAGATCGAGCCAGACCTTTTGCAGAAGACTTGGACGAAGCGTTCGGTATTATCGACGATCGCCAGAACTTTCGATCCTAACGGGTGGATCGCACCGGTGACGTTCATGGCGAAGTGCTTCTTGCAAAGGTTGTGGATAGCAAACTTGGGTTGGGACGACCAGCTCTCCGGAGAGCTGTTGAATGATTGGACCAAGTTTGTGACCACCTTACCAGGGATCGTACGCATCGCCATACCTCGCAAGTTGCTCCCATCGGTGGGATGTAAGGCTACCCTACATGGGTTTTGTGATGCCTCGGAGCGAGGGTACGCGGCAGCTGTCTATTTGCAGACAGTCAGTTCAACGGGAACTGTAGACGTGCGTCTAGTTATGGCCAAGAGTAAGGTGGCTCCGGTTAGGACAAGATGGACCATTCCAAAGTTGGAATTGGCGGGAGCAGCGCTTCTCACGCGCTTGCTACATTATGTCGCTAGTAATCTACGCGGTACCATCAATTTGGATGAAACGGTGTACGCATGGACCGACAGTAGGATAGTTCTGTGCTGGTTACAGACGTCGGTACATACTCTTGAGGTTTTCGTGGCAAATCGGGTGTCACAGATTAAAGGATCGGAAACTCCGTTGGTATGGAGACTCGTACCGGGAGAACAGAACCCAGCGGACTGCGCCTCACGGGGATGTAGGGCCCCTGATTTGGTAGGTCACTCACTGTGGTGGGGACCTCAGTGGCTGACTGAGTCACCTGAGAGATGGCCATACAATGAGTGCGGGTCGCCGCTTGGGCCACCTGATCGAGGTTTGCGAGTGAACGTAGGGCAGATCGTACCTAAGCCTAGTGCGGCTTTCTTGCTGGAACGATACAGCTCCCTCGACAAACTTCTAGGGGTGACAGGTTGGATCAAACGGTTCGTGAACAACTGTAGAAAACCTCAAGCAGAACGGAACTTGGCACCTGTCCTCTCGCCTGCGGAGCGGAATGCGGCTCTAAGTTTATTGGTTAGGGTCGTCCAGGCGGAACATTTTGAGGAAGAGGCCAGGCTGCTCAGGGATGGCCGTGGAAAGCTGAAGGGAGGTCTTGTGCGCCTCAACCCGTTCGTGGACGAGCATGGAATGCTCCGGGTTGGAGGTAGACTTCGGAACGCTAACCTGCCCTTTTCAGCACGGCATCCGCTGTTACTCCCAAAGAAGGGACCTTTGGTAGAACTTATAGTTAGGGATCGTCACCAGAAAAACTCGCATGCGGGCTGCAATGCACTTTTGGCTATTCTGCAGCGCGAGTTTTGGATCTTGTCTGGACGACGTACGGTACGGAGCATTGTGTTTCGGTGCTTGCCTTGCTATCGGTTGAAGGCAGCCACAATGCAACCTCAGATGGGAGACCTCCCACCGGACCGGGTGACGGAAGCCTGGACGTTTGCGGGTGTGGGAACGGACTTTGCGGGGCCTTTTATGGTAAAGGCATCACGCCTTCGCAACGCGAAGTCAATCAAGGCGTATTTGTGCGTGTTTGTGTGCCTAGCAACCAAGGCCGTCCACTTGGAACTCGTGGCCGACCTCACTACGGAGGCTTTCTTAGCAGCTTTGGATAGATTTGTGTCGCGAAGAGGGCGACCAGCGCTGATCAGGTCGGACTGTGGTACCAACTTTAAGGGCGCTGATCGATGTATGAAAGAAATTATAACGTTTTTATCGGAAAACGAGGAAGCTATCGGCTCGAGCCTCTCCCGTCAGGGCATTAACTGGGTGTTCGATCCACCAGGATGCCCCCACTGGGGTGGTATATTTGAAGCGGTTGTAAAGTCCGCTAAGACGCATTTGATGCGCGTTATAGGTTTAACGATATTAACCTTTGAGGAGCTAGCGACCGTGTTTTGTAAAATTGAGGCCGTTCTCAATTCACGTCCTTTGTGTCCGCTTAGCTCAGATCCGAATGATCTGGAGGCCCTGACACCAGGGCATTTCTTAATTGGCCGACCACTTAACGCCTTGCCAGAGTACCCCTACACAGAGGTCAGTAGCAATCGTTTGACGCGTTATGAGTTGCTGCAGCAAATGTCTCAGAATTTTTGGAAGCGATGGTCGCTTGAGTATTTGCACATTCTGCAGCAACGCCTTAAGTGGACGGACAGAACTGAACCCCCTCGCATCGGAGATCTCGTTCTGGTTAAGGATGCCAACCTGCCGCCACTGCGATGGCGCAGAGGGCGCATTCTCAACTTGTTCCCAGGTAGTGATGGCACTCCTCGAGTCGCGACAGTTCAGGTAGGGGATTCAGTTCTTAAGCGAGCAATAGCAACGCTATCTCGTCTCCCCAGTAGTGAATAGGCCTAAGGGATTCGGCCTAGGGCGGGTGAATGTTTAATTTAGCGTTGCTATGCTGGGGTAAGTTAGGTATTAATGACGGTCTATGAATGCGCCGCGATACTCGTTCGCATGCATTCGCTCTGGGCATATGTTGTCCCTTTCTCGCTCGCGGGGCGAGGGTGGCGGCGTGCGCGCGGGCCGCCTGGTAGGCGCCAAGCGGTGATTTCTGCACCGCACTATCAGTCACTCGAAAACCGTTCGGACGTCGAGTATCGTGTTTGTACGGATTTCCCGCCACGAGTTTTGTGATGCCGCGTGTAATGGACGATTCAATTTGAGATCGCGCGTGTTGATGCATCGTATTATTGCGTTTCTCCTGGGTTATACTAGAATACCAGGCTTAGTGATTGTTGGATGTCTCGACGTCTTCCACGTGAGCGTCGCGTTGAATAGGCATCAAGTGGCCATATTGGCTCGCGTTTGTACGGCCCAAATTCGTGTTGGGTCACGCGTAATGACTAATATCAAAGTGGAATACGAACAGAAGCTGTGAGTGGTTTGAAGTGAATAACGCGCCAAGGCTGTAGTGGAATGCTGGGTGTCGATATCTTTTCCACCCAGCCCTGTAAGTACCCACGGAATCCCTATTTGATCCATTCCCTGAACTTCCTTTCTCCGTTGGGTATTTTATGCATTTGGACCGGTGACGTGACCGTAAGTGTTGAACCTAGTTGTTTTAGTATAAAACTGTTTCTTCGTGTTAATGGTGTGTTCCCTTTAGTCATATTTGTTGTACCATTATCATTGTGACTCCTTAGTACGAATTGCGGAATTCGTGGGGTGATATAATTTGGAGGTACTTACTTATAATCTAGTGCTTATACGTGTGACGTAACGCCAGATCGGCAGACGGTATTTACTACAGAATTGAGTTATGTAAGGGTCAGAACACATCATTTGCCAATTTCACTCAACTTAGTTAATTAAGTTAAATAGATTTAGGTTCACGTTTAATTCATAGTATGCGCTGCTATATTGTGCAGCGTATGCTATTTAGCGCTGCGTAACGCGGCCATTGTCTGCCTTCAGTTGAACTCCTGGTATTTTACTAGAAATTTACCTGTGTAAATCGCTTCCACTGCGGGAGTTTAGCTTGGAATTAGACAGTATGCGTTGATAAAAAAATAATGGTTTCAATAGAAATGTAGCCCGCAAATTTATTTACGACTGAGTCATAGTCGAATAATATTTTCCTTACTTGAGTGTGCCACATATATTTTTTCACCCTCTGCTTTAATGAACCCACTGTATAATGTGTAATGTTGTTCGCCGTCAAGCAAGTCCATGCATACTTGCATGAGCCAAGGAATGGTTATAATGAAAATTAAGATGGTTGATGGAATAGAATAACGCTATAACTTTTTAAGCACTCGCGATCACTTTCACTCATTTTAAGTATTAGACCGGGTCTGAATCTCTCAATACATGAAACTGTGTTGAAACGTCGGGACACAGGTAAATTACTAATATTTACCTAAATACTATCGCGATAGACCCGGTCTAATACTTAGAATAACGCTCTTGACTTTATATGGCACGTAAGATGCCAAGAATTTCGCAGTCATAAATATATTTGCCCGAAATGTACTGAAAAAAAAAAGTAGTATGAAAGTAAAATCATAATTTATGTTCTCTTTCTATGCGCGTTATAATATCTTTCTCAAGGACCTTTATATCCATAAGATTTGTGATCTTATATCTTTTTGTAGCTCGGTTTTATGGACCCGCTCACCCATTGATATATTTATTGCAGTTTTTTGTACCTATATTTGAGATTCTGCAAAAACAGTTACATTACCCATTGCCAACAAATCACGCACGCAAAATAAACTAACAATGTTTCAGTAAATTACTATATCCATGAATTTTTCTGCAACTCACACCTCGGTTTTCAAAATTGAGTATTGGCGCTTACATCTGGCTCAAAGTCTAAACACAAAAGTTTTAGAATTTTACAAGGTTTCCGGGCTATACCGCGTATTACAGAATAACATTTATAATGCGAACTGCTAAAGAGTGGAACTCACTACCTGCGTCTGTGTTTCCAAACGCAAACAACCATAATCTCTTCAAAGTAAGAGTGAACAGGCTTCTTCTGGGTAAGCTCGCTCCATCCTAGACTCTGTCTCTGTCCTATGACCTAGACTAGAGTCAAGAGCAAACCCATCATTATTAAAAAAAAAATCTAGTAAAGCCGAAAGAGTACAAAAGGGTCACCTGCAAAGAGTCAATTGACAATAAATTAAAGCCGTAGTGTCGATTTTCGAAAATTCAAATTATTTTATTAAATTACACAAATAGTACCTATTCGTTGCATCGCAGCACTATTTTAGACAATTTAAAGTTCAACTGAAGTTGTCAAGGCGGCGCAGCGAAATTCGGTATACATTGTTTTTTATTTCATGGCTGTCATAGTTTTGATAAACTGAAGATACTCATAACCGGGCGGGGTCCATGTTGTGTAAAAGTCATAATGTGCAAGCGGTTTAAATGTCTAAACGACAAAGTGAGCAGCAGTCATAAAGTGAAAAACGAGTATATGTCAAATTGGGCACGTGTTAGAACATTCACATGTCAACAAGTGAAAGTATATAAATCTTCCAACGTCAAAATGTGCAATGTGCAAAATGTGAAAGCAGCTGCAGGTTAAAAATCGCCAGGATCAAAATAGTTAAACGCCAAAATGAGCATTTGACAAAATACTTTGTTCTTTTTAACCCCCTCCTAAAAGAGAATAGTAATGTTTTTCTATATTAGGTTGCATCAAGTCACACCTATAGCGTAGGGGTCGCCGTTCTTATGTAACACTAGCTTTCTGCCCATTGCAGTGCAGTGCAGTACAGTACAGTACAGCACAGCACAGTGCAGCGCAGCGCAGCGCAGTGCAGTGCAGTAGTCAATCTGTGCAAGTGAAAAAAACCCCGTTTTCTCATGGAGCCTAAGTGGGGACCTATGGAAACAAAGGCTACAATTTTGAAATTGAAGATGATTCAATATCTTCAATGCCTATGTTATTGTTATCCTAGTGGTCCCACCGCTGTTGGGAAAAAATAGTGGCTCCATGAGAAAACGGGGTTTGTTTCACTTGCACAAAAAGTCTATTGCACTTTTTGGCATTGAACATTACAACATTTGCACCATAACACCATTGCACATTTTGACGTCAGTGTTTTTCGTCGTAGGGTCATTCATATCATTTTCTCATTTTGACTATAAAGTTCGCACATTTTGTCGTTTAGACATTTGAACCGCTTGCACATCATGACTTTTACACAACATGGACCCCGCCCGCTCATAAACCACCTTTTGTACAATGTGCTATGATCTATAAAATAAAATAAATGTATGCCAAATCGAAATTCGTTGGAAGGAAAGTGTAGTGTACTGACCTAGACTAGTGATGTGAATATTTCATCGACTGATATTATTATATTTGTGTTCTTTTGTAACAATTTGTAACCACTTTATATTAGTGTAAATGTTATTATATTAGTGTAAATTGCAGTCAGCTGATTGTAATTTTCCTGACATATGTTTCTAAGGAAAAGATGTTCAGTTTAATGATCTGCATGCACTCTAGAAGTATTCGGAAGGCTGCCCCTATCACACTGTATAAAGGACTAATTGAAGCATAGTTAAGCACCTACTCGTTGTTTTAACTCTTTGATTTCTAATTGTATCACGCATTACTGATATTTTATTTGAATATTGGGCAATTGTTTCAGCTGCAATACATTCAGATTTTAATCCTCTTAAAACCTAACAATTTTAAATGACTTTTAGTTCAGTAAATAAACATTTAGGTAAGCTGAACTTTATGAAACGAACGTGATCGTAGATTTATGATATCGAAAACAATATTGATACCCTAGATCAACCGAATGACCCTAGTGGGCTAGCATCCCAACGGCTGATGTGGCGCAGTGGTAGTGCAACTGCCTGCGCCGCTTAGGTTCTGGTTTCGATTCTCAATGGGGCACACAATATTGATATTTATCACTTTGTGTAGGTATTTGGTCCCAGTCTGATTAGGACATTGCACCTGATCAGAAATGAAAGATGGTTGAATACCAAATTTTAAAACACTTCCCGTGTTAGGTATACAATTTTTGAAAACTTGCATCTGCTGCGGTAGCCCAGATGGAAGAGGCGTCGCCACTAGTAATGTGAAAGTCGCAGGTTCAAATCCTGCCCGCGCTTAAAAATTTTGCAAGTTTAAAAAAATAAAAAAAAGATGGTTTTGTACTTCAGAGAGCACTCTAAGCTGCCGGCAGTCGCTACACTACCATGTCAGAGGCCTTTTACTTGTAGTAGGCGGTTGAAAAACTCTGACACCAGTGTCAACATGTCATTAGATGACACTGGTCCCACATGAAAAGAGATAGTTAGCACTAATGATCAATGATCGCCAGGGTGATGCTGCGTGAGAAAGATAGCATGATGACGATGTGATCAGCTAAACTAAAGATTTAGAAAGGTTACGATATATAGTTGCCCTTCTCAATAACATACAAACTATGTACTAGCTAAGTGTAAGAAAGTATCTTTCACGAGATGACCAATACCTTCAAAATCCCCTTCAATGAAATCTCAGTGTTGTAAGTGAAATAAAATAAAATAAAATTAACTTTATTCATAGTAATATAGAATAGTTCTATCACTTAATGTTGTCATGATCCGTCACTGTAAAAAAAAAAAAATTCTTTCTCACATTATTCTTCCTAGAAAACCGGCTCGGGTGAAAAAAAAACATAATAGTAAAGGCACTGTCTTGTGGCGGGCCAGGTTAATCACACGACATGAACCTTTACGCCACCACCACCAGAAACAGAGTGGAGAAACCAATATTTTGATAACAACAAATCAAACCACTTACTGATAACGGTGAAATTGAGTTTCATATTCCTAGTCGGAGAGTTCTTGAAGTCGACCCTGCATCGGTAGACCCCAGCGTCAGAGGCCAGGACGTTGTCGATGAGCAGGGTGGCAGGAGTGGCTGCGGCGCGGAAGAAGGCTCTCGAACCGAAGCCGGTTGGGGACGACCAAAGCTTAGGCTGGGTTGCCAGGCGGCCGCGGACGTCGTAGCTGGTGGAACAGAAATAGTAAATAAGTAAGTAAGAAACATTTTATTGCACATTCAAAACACATAACAGGAAAACTTAAATTGAAGATGTGCAAAGGCGGCCTTATCGCTGAAAGTGATCTCTAGCAGACAACCTTTGGTGGATGAGAAATTAAAGAGAAGAGAGTAGTGCATAAATTATAGGTTAGATTAGATTTTGATTTCGTTTACATCAATAAACGAAATCAAACCAAACAATATTGTAATATAATACAATAGATAATATAGAAATATATATTTTAATCCATAAGTATCTATATATATATATATAGATAAAATAAAAATTGCAATAGGATATCGACGATGATATACTAATACCTCCTAACTGATAGTTTGGGCCAAAACTCGTTTTTAATACCATTCGACGTAGAATCCAATTTTGCATCGGCCTGCGGGAACTCCTAAGTGATTTTGTGAAAATTGGCGCCACAATTCAACAGTGCGAATACCTCCTAAAATCACATTTGCAGCATGGCCGGAAATAATGCTGCTAATATATCCTAACTTGCTAAACAAAAATCTCCTAAGTTACATTTGCTTTAATTTTGCTACCAATATCTCCTATCTACCATCAAACGCGTCTAACCTTGCTCGCTGCAACTGAAAAACTGGTTGAAACGCAACCAACGAAAGTGATCGAACGATTGAGCCAGGCAACTGTCTCACCACGTTGTCGTCACGGGGCGGCGCGGCGCGTGCGAGGACCAGTGGCCATTCTTCGTTGTTTTTTGTGATGAAAGGACACGATTTTTTTTGTAGGCATAAAGTTTTCTAAAAGTGTTTACATACAAAGTACTAATACTAAGGGAATAAAAAATATTGATTACCTACAACAACGTCAAGGGAAGATACGACTGGTAAGTTGTTTATGATAATAATCCTTTTAAATGATGATACCTTGTGTTTTTTCCTCGATCACAAAACTGATTATTTTCTATGTGTAGTTCATTTAGTAGTAGTTTTTTTGTCATTTAACTTTAAATTTATTTTATAGTAACCCAAAAACGGTTTAATTAATTTAGTTTGCAAGTAATATTTGAACTGAAAACCATTATTTTATTCCATTTTCTTACGAGAAAAAGTAGATAGGAGCTTTTAATTTTCATTCATAGTTACTTAAATTATAGAACTATCACCTAACTTGCAGATAGAAGTTTTTAGTTTTATTTTGTAAAGCCACAAATAAATAAAGTCAGTTTGATAGAAGTTAATAGTTTGTAATCTTAAGTATAAAAAGGATAAGGAATAAAGTTACTAATTTGGATTTGTTTTCAGCTAAAATGTCATCGAAACAAACTGAAGGCCTAAGAGCACGTAAAATTAGTGAACGGTCCATCAGAGTAGTCGTTGACGGCTGCTCCTCTGCCCTTATGGCCATTGATGCCGGAGTTCCTCAGGGGTCGGTTCTCTCTGCAACTCTTTTCCTGCTGCACATCAATGACCTCCTTCGGCATGGTATTGTTGGATACGCAGATGATAGTACCGTTTCAGAGAGATACTTGACAGGTGCAGGGACCAGTGGGGATGAAATACGTTCGTTAAGAAAGGCCATGGTAGAGCGAACAGATCTGACCTTAAGTCTTGTCTCCCAATGGGGCGACGACAATCTGGTCTCATTCAATGCCACCAAAACACAGGCGTGTCTTTTCACTGCAAAAAGGAGTCTCTTCGACTGGACACCTACTTTTCGGGGTACATCTGTCCCTGTCACTGACAAGACAACTGCCTTGCACAACATGCCTTGAGCTTCTAGGCATGGAGTTGACATCAAATCTAAACTTCGGCGCGACCATCGAGTACAAGGCTCAAACGTCGGCTAAGAAGCTGGGCTTCCTGAATAGAGTGAAGCGATACTTTACGCCTGGAGGATAGCTTTTAACTCTTTACAAAGCACAAGTCCGATCCTGCATGGAGTATTGCAGTCAGCTTTGGGATGGCTCAGCCAAATACCAACTTCCCGCTCTTGACTCGGTGGAACGCAGGGCCAAGAGGCTCATAGGCGACATAAAACTGGTGGACACCAAGCTACATAGCCTGGCACATCACATCGCATCGCGTTGCCTGCTTGTCAGTTTCTTACAGATTGTACTTCGGAGAGTGTGCTCAAGAGCTTCACGACCTTGTTCCATCAGCTACCTTCTACCATCGGACATCCAGATGCACCACCGGATATCATCCATACCTGGTTGCTATTCAAACACGTCAGCTTAGTCAGTAAAATTTACCGATACGTAAGAAAATTTGAAACATCTGTATCTGCGGTGGTTCAAGGTCCAGCAACCTTAGCAAATGTTTTAAGTCATGTCGTTAAAGAACCTCCACCTTTTGTTAAAATTTCTCACAATGAACAAGTCATTTTGAAATCAATGCCTTTATCGCCCGCCCATTTTGACTCTTCAAAAATCTTTATCGATTTAACAGAAGATATTGAAGCTGAATTTGCTGTCCACCGAAAATGTAAATCGGAATTGATATTATATGAGAATGTTGATATAAATGAGCATGAGTATGCTTGGTATTCCAGCAATGAAGAGATCAAAGAACTTGTTGGCAAGTGTCAACAGTATCCAACAGAACTTAATAATTGAAAAACATTGAGATAGACTTACACTATAGAGCCCCTAGTAAAATCTGTTTCCATGTCTGATCTGACGCAGGATACTATTTCATTTATTTAGGTCCAATTCAATTCTGGTTGTTTAACAAATAACTTTAAGTTTTTTGGGCTCATGATTAAAAAATATTTCTATAATTGAATTGATGTTTGTTTTCATAAAACCTTCTAAATTCATTAATATAAATTGAAAGTGGACACCGATAAAACGAATAACTCCTATCTAACATTAACTTGGAAACGGATAGTCTTAAGATAAAATTAATGTCAGGACCAAATTTTTCTCATATTTTAAATAAATATTGCAGTGTTTTACTTTTTCATAAAAATAAAAAGTAAAAATAAAACGTTTTTTTCGCCTCCTGTAAAATTTGGTTTTTGCTAGTTAGTTGCCAAATAGATAATAATACTGCGTATAGAAACGAAACTCCTTTGTCTGGGCCCCAAAAGCCGCGCTTTTATTACCTACTTCCCCCCGCAGCCCGTAACGCCCCGCACTCTCCCGCGCTTTAAGTCGGGGCTGTCACGTGCCAATAATTTTATTCCAGACTAGCGGCCAGTCAAGCGGTTGCGACCGCTGCTAACAGTTTTCCCGTGGGAACAAAATATTTACCCGTTTTAAAGTCTTTCCTTACCATTTTATTGTTAATAGGTAGGTACAGAATTTTAAATTAGGCACCTAGGTAGTTTAAATTATAAAATGGAAACTAGGTACCTACGTAAGTAAAAATAGGAGTACACACAACAATTACGTATAATAACGAATGGTAGGTACCTAGGTATTTACTGTAAAATCATCACTTACCTTGGCTCATCTTTAGGCAAATTAAAAAAACTTAGATGCGGAGTCTTCCTCGCATCACTTTTGTAGCCATACACACCACAATAATTCGGCATTGCTAAATTTTTCACAAAAAATGAATGGAATGAAATGAAATGAATTCGACCCGCACGACGAACGTTTCCGCGGCGAAGCGCACTCCCGACTGAATTGTTCGCTAAGAGACAGCCAGACGGATTGACCTTGAGCGCGTCTGGAGCGGGAGTGTCATCTCTATGTGATTTCTACTCTATGGTATTAGTATATCATCGTCGATATGTACAATATTAACTAGCGAATTGACTACCTATGTTAGAAAATGTTGATGTACCTTCTTTGTAAGTATGAAGGTATAGATAACATTGAAGGACCATTCGGTACGTAAGTGTTGGATGCCAATAGAAATACTCCTTCCAGCAGTATTCTCAGCAAACGACATTTACCTACGCTTGATGCAAAATTGATGTGATCCGGCTTAGAATCATCATTGGCCTCACACTTGGCAGACGATTTAATCAGTGTCTGAGGCAAGACTTTTCATGGCTGTAAAAGCCGATACGGGAGCGGCATTATTTGCCTTTTGTTACCAAGACCGGCGAGTTAGGCTTAAAATAGCATCATCCTATTTCTGCACATGAGTGTCGTAAAAGGTGGCTAAGGGATTTAAGCTAAGGTAAGTGTGTTGCAATAATTATTATTATATCTTTTATTTCAGACTTATTTAAATCCATATTCTTTGTTAGTAACACTAAATTTTAATTGTTAGTAAAATTAAATTACAAATAACTAAACCTATAAGTCTACTTTGAGGCACGTGATCCGGGCACAGTATGCGTCGTGATTCAGTGCCTCAGAATAGGTCCATCTGTCCACTCAGCTATGGAAAGTTAGGCGATGGGCTGACATCCTGCCACTATGGCGATACACAATTTTCAAAATGACCCTCAATTGTTTGAATCCGGGGAATGTGAACATCTAACACCTTGCACATCGCTATTCAATCCGCCTGCCAAGCGTGGTGGTGAGTATGGCAAATACCCCCCTATATGGGGAGGCCCAGGTCCAGCACGGGACTGTTTTGGCTGTTGTAGTTGTATTTAATGTAAAAATGCGTGTTCTAGCATTTTTTCTGGTCTGAATAGTAGTTACTTAGATTGCAATTCAAACCCACGAGTTTTGATGTTTTTGAAATTGAAATTGAAATTCTTTATTCAATGTAGGATAGTATAATCACTTATTGACGTCATACACCGTCATTGTAAAAAAAAATGTATCACACAATTTTCTTTTTTTTATAACAATTTTGTAATGTCCTAATAGAAACCCGGCTCGGGCGGGACAAAAATAAATAAAAATAAAAAATAAATATGATGTACAGTGCGAACTACTACTACAGCTATTGTCAGGCACTGTTATATTTATGTGTGACCACCTTCCTAGAACAGTTTTTGGTAACCCACTGCAAACGAAAAAATATCTTCACAGAAAAACCATTACAATACTTAACAGTAAGTAAGTAAGGAATACTTTCTGATTTCGTAGAAGTGTCTCTTTCATCCTGTATAATTTTCTCATTTTACGATTCAATAACTTCAGAAAGAAACATCATTTATTTATGAAATTCTAGGTCTTTTATGAATTCAAAAGTTACTTTCTCGTCATGTTTAGGAAACTTCACTTTTATAAAACATTCGCCTCCTAGGTCCAGGTTATTTGCATTTACTTGAATAATTTTAAGAACTTTCAAAGCATGTTATAATTATTTTAGGTCAAAGTTACCGCTTGTTTGCAGAGGCTAAAGTAATCAAAAGTCCTGGAATATGATAAGATTATGATGACATACTTTTTGGGATAAGTTGTTTTAGGTTAGCGAGTTATAAAATTATTATTAACGTTGGGATATTTATCTTTTAAAAAACGTTTTTCATCATAGCATTACCTAAGACACTAAGCACGCTCACACTACTCTTTGCACACATTAAAATAATAAAAAAAACACTTTTTTCGAGTGGGACACAGAGTCGTCCGACGACCTGTTGAAACCTGGTGTCAGAGATTTTCAACCGCCTACTACTAGTAGTAGGCCTCTGACATGTTTGTGTAACTACCGTCGTCAAGTAATCATAGACAGCAAGCGGGACCGACGGCTTAATGTGCCCACTGAAGCACAGAACCATCTTTCTTTTCAGAAAATTAGGTGTTTCAGCCTGCAATGACCTAACTATAGGTACTAAAAATTCACAAAGTGATAAATATCAACTATCGCGAATCGAACCCGGAATCTTTACGTCACAGGCACTACCACTGCGCCACATCAGCCGTATGAAAAACACTGAGTACATCACTCCTAATTTTAATATCCTTCGCTATCTTGGGATTCAAAATTAGCACTCGAAGCAAAAATAAACTTTGCCCTCTCGTTGAGCAAATAACAAATCTGCTTTAGCAATTCGTAGCTTCATCGTAAAATTAGTATTTGATCACTCTGTGAATGTTTGTAGACTATTTTCATTACATGTCTTTGCAGCGTTGGCAAGTTCTTTAGAGACTCTGAAATTGCAAGTAAATGTACAATTAAACTGGGCATCAGTACGTCGTAACAAGCTTCCCATTTAGATTGCAATGCAAGTGCTAAGGGAATTAAGACATCCAATAGACTAATGGATTAAGAAAGACTGTAAAGGAAGTTATGACTCTTTATATGCATACAGTACTGACTAGACCTAGAAATATTTCATACGTAGTGAATAAATGAATATATGAATATATATATATAAAGAATATCAGCCTACTCGCCAAAAGCCACGCAAGTTATATAAATACTTGTACATGTGCGTGCTAAATCTATCTCTATGTGGGTAGTTACCGATACTGAAAACACGGGACGGGCAGGTGATAAGGTACAACTTTTCATTCTGACTCAACACAAATACCTACTTGAAAATTGTTATTGTGCTATGATTTTATTATGCACTCACAGTGCTATATTATTTTCATAAATGAAAATAAGAAATTTAAAAAATGACAACGCCCGCCGGGATTTGAACCCGGGATCAGTTGGCAGAGCAGTTAGACGGTACCCCACAGTCTCAGGTTCAAGTCCCGGCGGGCGTTGTCATTTTTTCAATTTCTTATTTTTCATTTATGAATTGTAATTGTGTTGTGTAAAGATCAAATTCACGACACGACTAGCAAGCAAGGGATCCATAAAGGTCTACTTCATTGGGTCAGGACAATAAACAAAAAAAATATGAATGCCCATATCTTTCTTTTTGAAGGTATAGTGCTCTAGCTTGATACCTTCCTATAAAAAAGCTCCCTAACAGAGTCGTTGAACCATAGACTCATGGAGACCACAGTTCGTCAACAGCCCTTGACTGCTTGTCCCCCCCTTGTAGACCAGCTGTCATTAGTGTCAAGCAAATGTTCAATACCTACCTATAAAGCGGCTCCCCATCAGCTTAATTGAACCACAGCACCATGGAAACCAGGTCGTCAGCGGCCAATGGCTGCGTGTCTCAAGGCAGTGATGATTACTTCCCCAGCTGTCACTTCATGCCTGTCATCAGCCACCTTTAACCACAGCACCATGGAGACCAGGTCTTCAGCAGCCAATGGCAGCGTGTCACAAGGCAGCAACGCTCTATTCCCCAGTTGTCACTAATGACAAACGTCACAAATAAGCAAATGCTCAATACCTACCTATAAAGCGGCTCCCCATCAGCTTCCTTGAACCACAGCACCATGGAGACCAGGTCATCAGCAGCCAATGGCTGCGTGTCACATGGCAGCGACGCCTTCTTTCCCAGCACGCCTTGTACGTGGGCCGTTGGTACTGCAACAATGAAGAATAGAGATGTAGTGGAATTACTAATAGGGTGTTGTGGGTGAGGAGGTGAAGCAGGCAGTAAGGGAAACGATGTTTTGTGTCCGGTAATTCAATTTATTCAGGACTTTGACATAAGCAGGTCAAGATACAGTACAGACACAGAGCACGTCTACGCTTTCCAAACAGATAATCCCAGGAGTAGGAAGCAATATAGTTTGCCCGTGTAGGAATCTAGGTGCGCAAAAGGCTGAGGCGTTCAAATCGAGTTCGAGGGGGACCGAAGTGCGGTTTTGCAACCACAACCAGAGCGAGATCAGATATTATCCAAAAGTGCAGCTAGACAGAGTAGTAGGTAAACACGGTGAACGTAACGATATCGCGTTTTACAGTGTTTACTTTGACAAAAATAACTTGTACTCGTTTTGCAATACACTTCGAGCAACGACGGCCTTCCCGAGACGGAAGACCGTGTTGCTCTAAGGCAATACATGAAGTTTCACAAATTACCGACAGCCAACATAAGTCATTGTTTTTTTCACAGTGAACGTGACTCCCCTTACCTAATGTAATGATACATGCTTTCGTTATATAAGTCCATTTCTGGTGGTGGTTTTATGATCGTGACGAGTTTTTCTTTATTCTATTTATTCGTCAAAACGATACTTGATAAAAGAAGTATTTGGTGGTTTAATGATTGCGATGAGTTTTTCTTCATTCTATTTCTTAAAAGGGATGCCTCTGACAGTTCCTTACTCCGTAAGTATGAAACTGGGGGCGGAAAGTGGAAAGCTCGTCGAAGCATAAACTTAGGTTCCTTATTGCACTGAATGAGTTAATTTTGGCGAAGAGCCAGTTGTCCAGGATATTCAAGGAGACATAAAAACGGGGTTTAACAGAAGTATCTGGCACAAATGAACAATCCAATAGGTACCAAGACAAACCAGTTAAATTCTCGGACAAAAATGATTTCATTTTTATAAAGGGAACAAATACCGAATGAATGAATGAATGCGAGTTCCCATCTCTTTTTTGCATACCTATTTAAAACAAGCATAACTTGCAATAAACTGAACAAATATGCTACTATGCAACTATTATTCATCATAACACAACGCAAGGGTCAGATCTTACATACTGCAAGGCCTTACCACAAAGATACGGTGTTCGCATTTTGCGTAGAAATAGATGGCAATAGAAAGATAAATATTTTTCGTCATTCGTAAAATCGTAACCAATAAGCATCAAAAATCAAAATGGGGGCGAGCTAGTTCTGTTAATTCTCTTTGTTGTAATCAAACCGTGTAAAGTGTTTCATTGTGATTCCATTTTCAGGTATTTACTCCTGCTATTACGAAGCGAAAGTTTTATTATTTCAAAATCAAATTCACCGACAGACAAATTATACCCTCCATGATGAATGAATTTTACAATTATTCTTACACTTACTCATAACTTTTAAGAATAAATAATAATGACAAGTTATTAATAATGAATCACCAAGTTTATACATAGTAGTACTCTTACAATCTGAATATTACAAGAAAATAACAACAAACTTGGTGAACTTCGAATATCCTTTGAGTCCGTCAGTTAATGTCTAAAACATGTTACTAGAATATCATAGTTAAGGCTTCTCCGAAAAGTCCAGAAACTTACAAATCCTAGGTTTGAGATAACAATGCTTTGTTACTATATTTAGACCTATATTTAATCCTATGACCTAGACTAGAGTCAAGAGCAACCCCATCATTAACAAAAAAAATAAAAATAAAAGTTTAAATATCTATTTAATAAGGGACTCGAGGGTATGTATTGCTATATTAGGCGATGGGCTGACAACCTGTCACTATGGCGATACACAATTTTTCGTATGACCCTCAAATATTTGTTAGACGTGGCGTAATGTCCGTTTCTTGCGGCCGTTTACGCTCTGCCTACCCCGCAAGGGATTATAGGCGTGAAATGTGTGTGTGTGTGTAAATATCTATTACTGACCCGAATTCAGCAAACATAATAATATAATTACTATCTTCGAAAAATATAATTGAAATTTTTTTAATAGCATCAGGCATCAGGGGTCGAAAACACATAACGAAACTAACTGTCAAAAAGCCAGTTTTAGAGGGTCACTTAGCTTCTCATCATGTCATCAGTATACAGGAAGTAACTAACAAGGTACTCAGGAACCTAAATAACTTTTCCCATGGAACAACTTATTACATACATACATAAATCACGCCTATATCCCTTACGGGGTAGGCAGAGCGTAAAACCGCTGTAAAAAACGGACATTTACGCCACGCCTCACAAACATTTGAGGGTCATTTGGATGGAGTATTGTGTATCACTATAGTGACAGGTTGTCGCCTTAATTCGCAATACACACCCTCGAGTCCCTTAGTCGCTTCTTACGACACCTACGGGAAAGAAATGGGGTGATGCTATTCTAAGCCGGCATCACACGGCCTCAAACTTATTCCTTGTATGTTTTATCTTTTTTTACATTTCTAGCGCGCGGTCTATGCCACCGTATGTTGATTCAGTATTGAGCTGTGTTTGACTTTACATCCATCAACAGTAGCATTCGTTTCGTCTTATATCAAAAAAAATCTTAAAATAGTCATATTTATCACATTTTAGTCCATTCGTTGAATACCTTACCAAGCAAAAACCTGGGACTGAAATCTCAATTCTGAAATAGCCCAATTTATCTCAAGGGCAATAATAAAACTCTAGGTGTCATATAATATCCCTGCTTGGTATGCGACCCTGAGGGCGCTGACAGGTGAAGGGGCGAGATCTTTGAGACCGACACCACAAAATACAGGGTGTTTTGTAAAGTTATTTGTGAGAAGAGCGATTGAAAGTAGCCATTTGGCTCAATGCTGCATGATGGAAAATGGAAATTCTGTGCAAGCGAGATGTAACGAACTGGGAGAACTTTCATTTTGTAATTTATGCTAAGTCTTCAAAAAACTTCTAATTGGCTAGCTAATCTTCTATGACGAGTATAACGTATCGTGTTTACTTTGTGCAGGTAGCGTGGTCGTTGTCACCTCGTCAGCAGTAGATGCATTATGTGTGCGACGCGCTTCATGTTTCATTGCAATCCGCGCCACAACACAAGTCTTAAAAAAATGGAAACACAATTTATGAAATAAAGAGATTTATAAAACTCTTGGCGTCATATAATATTCGCAAATATATGCGACCAAAAGAGCGCTGACAGGCGAACGGGCGAAATCATTGAGATTGTCACCACAATATACAGGTTGTTTTGTGAAAACGTATTTAAAACTAATAAATAAAAGTAAAAAAATAACAAAATAAAAACACAATTTACAAAATAAAGAGATTAAAAAAGTCTCGACGTCATATAAATACATGGGGGTGATTCGGATACCCCTCCAGTAAAAGGCATTCAAATTTTGTCTTTGGACGTCACTATTGGGGCCATCCTGTATATTATAACTAGCCGTAACGTTTTAGTTGGCAGCCCGTTATACTTTGCGGTTTATCCCTTCTTCCGTAGAAGGGTCAGGTCAGGTCTTCCACAATAGACAGAAATTGGGTATTCTTCTTCTTCTTAGCGTGTCGATGGCAGACACTACACCGTCGCGGCCCAGAACTTGGCTACGTTGACAGCGCTGACAGACGCTGTCATAAGATCGTCCTGCGTGCAGGTGCTAGGGCACGCAGGACACGATGTTAGGTGGTTCATTGTTTGAACTGCACCACACAAACAACCTACATCGGAACCCTCCAAGAAGCCCCACTTGGTCATGTTTTCCTTACTCCGGCCGGTCTGAGTCCGAAGTCTATTTAAAGATTTCCAAACCGACCATGGCAAATTATGGCCAGGCGGCAAGCTCTCAGCAATCGGGACGAAAGGATCTGGTAGGGTCACCCCCTCCTGCCAAAGGTTGCACCTCGCTTGTTCGGGGTCTGTGCAAAGAGGAGTGACGCACTTAACAAAGCCATTACGGCTTTTCAGCCGTTGTGTCACTGGGATGTGGTCGTGCAAAGGATGCCGTGCATCTGACTCCATCTTTGCTCTTTCAAAGGAGCTAGCCACAGATCTACGAACAACTGGAGGCGCTATTCCGGCTAGTGGGTACAGTTGGCTAACCGGGGTCGGTTTCAGGCAACCAGTTATGATCCGGCAAGTCTCATTTAAGGCTGTATCCACCAGCTTTGCATGAGCTGAACGGCTCCATACAGGACATGCATACTCGCCTGCAGAAAAGGATAACGCCAGCCCAGTAGTCCGCAGAACATGAGGTGTTGCTCCCCATCCAGTAGAAGTAAGGCGCTTTAATAGATTGTTCCGAGTGTGCACCTTCTTTTTTATGTTTTGGCAATTCTTACTAAAGGTAAGTGACCTATCCAGAGTAATGCCCAGATATTTTGGAAAACTAGTGTGAGCTACAGGCACACCTTGCCACTCAATATTAAGCCTACGACCTGCTTGGCTGTTGCGGAGATGGAATGCGCAAGACTCAGTTTTTGATGGGTTGGGTTTGAGTGAATTTTCTCTATAATATTTGCTTAAGTCATTCAAAGCATCCGACAGATTCATCTCAACCTCCTCAAAACTGGACGCCTGGGAAGTCAGCGCAAGGTCGTCGGCGTATAAAAAGCGGCGGGTGTTGGGGCAGGATGGTTGGTCGTTGGTGTATATGTTGAAGAGCAACGGGGCAAGAACGCTGCCTTGGGGCAGCCCGTTCTTTTGCGACCTCCAACGACTTTTGTCCTGAAGAAGATGTACCTGAAAACGACGGTTATGAAGAAGCTCTCGGAGTATTGTGACGAATTTGAGGTCCCCTGTCATGATCTCTACTTTCCATAACAGTCGCCTAAGGTTAACTGTGTCGTAGGCTGCAGACAGATCTACGAATACAGTACCGGTTATCTTCCCCAGTTCAAAACCATCTGGTTGCTGCAAGACTTAGCCGGTCTGAAACCCGCTTGCTCTGGGATCAATTTTGGGTCAATGAAGCTTGTTAAGCGGGACAACAGCAGTCTCTCAAATAATTTATATGTGTGGCACAAGAGTGAAATAGGCCTGAAGTTTTTGGGACAGTCTGTTGGTTTTTCAGGCTTTGGAATTGCTATGACCTTTGATTTCCGCCAGAGACGGGGGATCGAAGCGGATTCCAGGCAATGGTTAAACATTTGCAGCAACCAGGACACGGCAACAGGGCCAAGTTGTTTAAGCTGTTCAACAGCAATGTTGTCCACCCCTGAGGCTTTACCACATTTGAGTTGCTTGATAGCAGTGATGATGTCAAGTAGGTTGAATGGCTGGCTAATAAGATGGTTGGTGCTCCCAGCACGGTCTGGTTTAGGAACATTCGCAAGGCGACCTACTGACTTGCCATTTAGAAGTAGTTGGTGGGCTATCTGATTAGCTGTAACTCTACTGGGAGATGAAGGAGGAGGGAGGGAGGAGGGGAGGAAATTGGGTATTAGCAAAGAATAAATAATAATATGTATGTATGTAATCACTTTAGTGTACCACAAAACAAATTTACAATAACAGTAAAGGAAGAAATAAACACAAAGAGGCACAAAGGTGGACTTATCCCATTATGCTCTTCCAGTCAAACATACCTATAATAGTACTAGGTATTAGCATCAAAATGTCACAGGTAAACTAGTCTCTTGGTCATAGCATACGTTCCACTGTAAAGAATTGAACAGAAGAAGTATAGCCGTGTGATGCCGGCGTAGAATAGCATCACCCCATTTCTTTCCTGTGGTGTAAACACAAAGAGGCACAAAGGTGGACTTATCCCATTATGCTCTTCCAGTCAAACATACCTATAATAGTACTAGGTATTAGCATCAAAATGTCACAGGTAAACTAGTCTCTTGGTCATAGCATACGTTCCACTGTAAAGAATTGAACAGAAGAAGTATAGCCGTGTGATGCCGGCGTAGAATAGCATCACCCCATTTCTTTCCTGTGGGTGTCGTAAAAGGCGACTAAGGGACTCGAGGGCGTGTATATCAATAAGCGATGGGCTCACAACCAGTCACTATGGCGATACACTATTTTTTGAATGACCCTCAAATATTTGTCAGACGTGGCGTAAATGACCGTTTTTTGCGGCTGTTTACGCTCTGCCTATCCCGCAAGGGATAATATGCGTGATATGTGTTTGTGTACATACTAGTTCTATGGTCATTGTAAATAGATTAAGTATAGGTACATAAAAATAAAGATTATAGAAGACATTTCCTAATAATCTGAAAATACATCATTTAAGCAATTTTCACTCAATTTTCCGAATGACCCCCAAATATTTGTCAGAAGTGGCGTAAATGTCCGTTTATGTGGTCGTTTACGCTCTGCGTACCCCGCAAGGGATTATTGGCGTGATGTCTGTGAGTGCCTGTGTGTGTGTGTGTGTGTGTGTGTTAAGACCACTCACAAATCGTAGCCGTTGGTTGGTGTTTGGTAATTAAACTTTTACTAATTCAGTTCTGAAAATTTTCAGTTCCCACTGGTAATACTCGCTTTACCATATGCTAAAAAAAACTGATATACTGATGCAAACTTATGTTCGCGGTAGCCTAATCGGTAGAGGCGTCGCTACTAGTGATAGCGATAGTCGCAGGTTCATATCCTGCCTGCGGTGCAATTTTGCAAGTTCTACAAAATTGAATACCTAACACGTTAAAGTGTACTCGTCTATTTTTGAAATGGGTAAAGAGGCGACTACGGGACTCGAGGGTTGGATGTGTATTGCGGTTTTAGGCGATGGGCTGACAACCTGTCACTATAGTAATACACAGTTATCTGATTGACCCTCAAGCTTTTGTTAGACGTGGTGTTAATGACCGTTTTACGGCCGTTAACGCTCTGCCTACCCCGTAAGGGATATGAGCGTGATTTATGTATGTATGTATGTATGGTAAAGAAGGTCATTGAAACAGTAGATAAAGAAAGGAACAGTTGTTGGTTTTATTATCTCTATATTTCTCTATTCAAATCGTTTGTTACGTTGCCAATACACGGGGTCAGCTTTGATAGAGGTTTAGTGCGTTGCTTGTAGACTTGTGGAGTTCATTCTACTGTGTCTACCGCAAGCTTAAAAAATTCAAAAAATATTAACCTCAGGCGGTTAACTCACTTGTTGTCTGTCAAGTCGTTTGACACACGCGTCCGTTACGCACCGCAAATCCATCGTAGCCGTATTTATATGGGAATAAGATTGGAATTCGCAATTTCCTTTCGTCTGACAGACGCATGCGTTACGTTGTGTTAAAAAAACGGAATGACGGACGACAAGTGACTGAACCGCTTCTTTTCTAGGAAAAGCATAGTTTTACCGACAAAATTTACTTACAGTACCTGCCAGCCCTTATCCTAATTTATTTGGAGTAGGTGCAACATGTCTTTCTCTTGTATTCTTCTCTATCAGCCTCTCTTCTCCCAAGGGCGCAATTGGGCTGGTTGTTTGAACATCACACAAACTTCTGTGAGCCCTCGCTTCCCACCAAATAGTCAGGTAAAGGTTTTAAAGACCCGAGGCTAAAATCGTCGAGTAAAGACTAAAAAAACCTCTATCAGCCGTCAAATCTTTGCTTACACCATTTTGATTCATATATTTTTATACAGTCGTCCATCCAAACTTATTAAGGCCTTCTTCTGCGCCCAATCACATACATATTCAATACTTGATTGTCATCCCTCCTCATAAATGCCAATATTATTTTTCATAGTGTAGGTTACCTACATACCTAGTATATCAAATAATAATAGCAATTAAGCAAGACATATGTTGAATAATAGTTATTGTTAGTTAGGAACTTGTTGTAGTGACTACAACTTTATACCTACTTGTGTACGCCGTTAAACAAAGGAAACTGAAAACATTTTCTGGTAAGACAAAACAAAATGAAAATGATATCTTCTTAAAGAAATTTGGTTAAGCAAAGTGTGTTTCAAATCAATAGCATTTGGCCAATGGCCGCGAGTACAATCCTTGGAAATCCTTAATAGAGTCCCAGGGCCCCGTTTATAATATTTTTTGCCACTGAAGTTTTAGGCGATGGGCTGACAAGCTGTCTCTATGGCGATACACAATTTTCCGAATGTCCCTCAAATATTTGTCAGACGTGGCGTAAATAGCCGTTTTTGGGGCTGGTGATATGTGTAATGCATAAATAAATAAAAATTACAATGGAAAATAAATTGTCATTTATTTTCCATTGTAATTTTCTATACTTCAAACTGTTCGTGGAATACGAAACGGCCAAAGCCATCCAACTGACACTATTGAAACACAACTAAGAGGTTTTTCAAATATCGGAATACGGTCCCAGTAGAATGTCAGTCAGCCTATAAATTGAGCAAACGCTGCCTCTATTCAGATTGCTCCCATCCGGCTCTCTTCGGCCGCTCAATGCTGCCTGATTCGACTGATTGATACGATTTACCAATAAGGCTGGCTTTCTCTGCGTGGTCAAAATAATATCGGCACCAGCTCATAACTAAACTTTCATACGAATGTTAATGGCGTCAATACCTGAAACGGCTATCCCTTTCTAATACGCGGTAAATAGCACATAGTAAAATCTTCTAGTTTTGAACAGTTTTATACATTTTCTGATTTTGTGATGGGTTAAGGTTTGTTTGGTGCATGTTTTTATAAAATGATAACAACTCACGAGACAGGGCTCCGATTCTCGTTTTTTGACATTGTAATTTCTGCCAATACTGCCACTTTTCTAAACTTCAAACTGTTAGCAGAATACGAAATGACCAAACTGTCCGACTGACAGGCCATTGACACACACATTGATTTTTATTTATCAGACTTCGGGCCCTGAGGGCGATGCAGTTAACAATTTTATCCTTTTTCAATGACATTTGAACCGTCGTGGGTATTGTCAAAATAGTGTTTGGTTGATGAAACATCGTAACAAAAAATAAGTCCCGTTTGGCCCGTTTAGCAAAAATATTATTTAATTATTTGTCCTTTAGCGGATATGTAACCTGTGACCCGTCCTCAAACACCGGTAACACCCACACATCCTGAACGCCTTCAAAACTATTGAATACTCTTACACACGTCAGTTTCCAAGTGAACGATCGAACCTCTTTAGGGGCGCGTATTGGAGCGTTAACCTGACTTGGGTGTGGATGTCGGATGTCGGTCGGGTGTCGGCCTCTCGCATTCCACCACAATGGAACCGTGTATCAAGTTTCGAAACGTGACCGAATTGGCCAGAATATTTGATTAGAAGAATTCGGATGTGACGCCGCGCTGTGAGCGATTTGGGTGCTGAAGTTTCCAATTAGCTTAAGGTATGGGCGTTTAGTGGAATTCATTAGATTAAGGTTAGTTAAGGTCAAAAAATATTGCTGGAATTATTTTACACACACGCCTTTATCCCTTCCGGGGTAATAGTAAAAATACGGTTGTCATCCTCACGTAGCGTAGGTAAGACAATTATTTGAGGGCCGTCTCAGAAAAATCATGTACTATAGTGACTGGTTGTAAGACTGTCGCCTTTAATTTGTTTTTTACATAGAACCCTCGAGTCCATTAGTCCCTTCTTAGGATAGCCGCTGGAAAGAATGGTGATGCTATTCTAAGCCGGCACCACACGGTAAAATTAAATATTTTATGGGGCGAATAAGTCTGATATAAGGTAGGTATTTGAGCCAAGTTCAGAGGTTATTCCATTTCATAATAAATAAGGCTTATTTACTTACTTCTTTCTATAAATTAAATATTTTTAATAAAGTCCTGTAAAATAAATAGAAGTTAAATACATACCTGTTACATTCAATTGTGCCTATCTTTCTCGGATCCAATCAGAATTTTATTCCTTACAATCGGGGGATTTTATGAAACATTTGTTGTAGACGGGTGAGGGTCACTTTTTAAAACACCGTCCTTCATAAAAAAACCCAATTCAAGCGCTGATTTAGGGTTAGAATTGCAATCCGAATCAATTCTCAATCCAGCCGGATTTTACCGGATTGACACCAATGGCACTATAGTAAAACACGCATTTTTCTATATTTATTTCAAAAATCATTAAAGTTGAGCGAATGAAGCAGAAATTTATAAATAAATAAAATAATTTTTTGGTAAATTTCTCCAGACTTTTTGGTAACTGAAAATACTGATGTCAAATTGTAGCACTTCGATACGGCTAAAAAATTCAGGATACTTTGCTAACTGCGATAATAGATAGGGTGAAATTATAATAATGACCGATAGCAAAATGTCAAAACGGGCAAGTGATAAGTAAAAACTTTTCACAAGAAACATAGGCCGAAATATGGCAAAAATTTTTTTAGTTAACACTCAAATCAGCTGATCGACAATTGTGTACGGGAGGTTCAGCTATTTTTCGTATTTCGACCTATGTTCCTTGGGGAAAGTTTTTCCTTATCATCAGCACGTCTTGAATTTTCGTTATCAGTCACAAGTAAAATTTCACCCTGTAGAGGGTAATTTTTAACCTAAACCACCTTTTATCAAGCTAGAACGCTGTTGCATTGCATACATCTTTATATCATTTGCATAAAAATATACAGACGAAAATAATACATAGTCATTCATTTTTCCTATAGTTTTCACGTTTTCCGGATCCGATCCAATGTCACCGGATTTGGTAGGTAGCAAAAAAGCCTATTTAGGGTAGTCCATTCCGAGACAAGCTTTAAAAAACTACATTGTCGTAAAAAAACTATGAAGGCCTCCATTCAATACATGCTGTGCAGATAGTTCATCCAGTTAATTAAACTGACCTTGCTCCTATACCCTGAAGCATTGTCATATAAAACAATCTACGCTACTCGTACCGTGGCTCGTGAATCAAAACAAAAACTTTTGTTACAAATTAAGTCTGAAACTTTACTAAGTGAATCAATAGATACTGAAAACCAAGTACTATGAAAGGTAAAAGTAAAGAAAAAATGCATGTTTTTTAAACATAAATACATATATCACGCCTATGTCCCTTGCGGGGTAGGCAGAGCATAAACGGCCGTCAAACACGGTCATTTACGCCACGCCCGATAAACATTTGAGGGTCATTCAAAATTGTTAGAACAATACAATTTTCTTGATTTTTATCACAATTTTGTAACGTCTCAATAGAAAACCGGCTCGGACGGGTTAAATAATAAAAAATGGAGGCACTGCCATAAGAATAGATATGGCACTGCCTCGGAGTTGGCCAGGTTAATCCCACGGTATGTAACTTTACGCCACCACCATCAGAAAACGACATATGTTTTAAATTGAAGTCAAGATTCAAAGCGTGTTATTTACATGCATATAACCGACTCTAATTATCGACTACTAAGCAGAATTCAGGACCTAAATAAATGGCCGCAAGGGACAGGTATAAATTAATCGAAGTTTCAACCAATTTCATAGTTTTCGGGCGGGTTATCCTAATATGGATACAAGTGTTTAGATATGTGTGATACCGGCTTAGAATAGCATCACCCCATTTTGTTTCCGCAAAACTATTTTCCTCTAGGAATGTATAGGGAGTCATTTTACTAGTGACCGATAGCAAAATCTCAAGATGCGCTGGTGATAACGAACTACTTTCCCCAAGGAAAAAAGGTCTAAATACGAATATAGGTCTAAATATTGGACGTCCCATTAAAAATTGCACATCAGCTGATTTGAGTTACTATGAAAACTCAAAATATTTTTGTGATAATTATTTCAACCTATGTTTCTTGGGGAAAGTTGTTCCTTAACAACAGCCCGTCTTGAGATTTAGCTGTCGGTCACTAGAAAAATTTACCCAAAAATAATAACTTTTCATAGTCATTAGTAAGCTGATCGTGTTTTAGTATTTTGGGTGATTTATGGTTTATCGTTATAAATTAATATGAATATAAAAAATATATTTAAAATGCCATTGACGGAAGAATTTTGTTATGAAAGTCAATTCGAATACACCGCAAAACTAGACCTAATGGACGGACGGACCATAACACTCAACATCTTTCCCCAGGAAACATAATATGATGGGAAACGAAATATATAAAATCAGTAAGGTGATTGAGATTTTTACATGGGAAGTCTTACATTCCACCATTGGCTCTATAGAAATAATTTGTCACTTTTATTGTCTGATTGGCGTACCCTGGGGGAGGCCTACGTCCAGCAGTGGGCTGCAATAGGCTGATGATGATGATAATGATAATCTGATCTCGCCTGCAAAGTTTTCGGTACACCGCCCTTACATCCTGTATAGATGCCTAACTACACCAAACATGACTTGACTTAGACGGGTCTTTAGCAAACATATGTGAGAAAGGACAGATGAGTAAACAACTACTCACTTAGGGCCACCGCACACCATCGGCATTGCCATTTCGCTCGAGCAATTTTTAGTAGAAATCCACTAAGGTAATTTTATCTTCCGTTTCCATAGCCTCACAGTATATTTTCCACAAAGAGCACCAAAAATAATTTGCGGCATATTTGGTAAAAAATCTCAACAGATAGTGTTCGTTGACGGAATTCACTAAGATAACAGTATAACTTAGGCCTTTTCAAGGCAAGAATGAATAGGCATTATCTAGGCAAGCATGTACCATCATCGTCTGCATCGTCACTTACCATCAGGTGAGATAGCAGACAAATGCGGGTATTTTATATATATATATATATATATATATATAAGTAAAGATTATATGTACATACATACATATATCACGCCTTTATTCCTTGCGGGGTAGGCAGAGCGTAAACGGCCGCAAAAATCTAACATTTACGCCAAGTCTGACAAACATTTGAGGGTCATTAGAAAAATTGTGTATCGCCATAGTGACAGGTTGTCAGCCCATCGCCTGAAATTTTAATACACACCCTCGAATCTCTTTGTCGACTTTTACGACACCCACGGGAAATGGGGTGCTGGTATGCTATTCTAAGCCAGCATCACACGGCACAATTTATATAAAAAGGATTATTTTTCTGTAATTTTTTTGATGTGCGTATATAGTTACCCTGGGAGTGCATGCCTGATAAAACTATAATATTTGTGGTAAATAAATAAAGATTTACTCTGTAAAATAATAAAAATTGCGAAGTTTTCGCCTTACGTCATCTTAACATTGTCATTTTAAGTTATAGTTAAGGCAAGTGCAGTAGTGACGCCATGTTTGTTTACACGAGTAGTCATTCAGTTTTAATCTAGTCTAGGTCATAGGACAGAGACAGAGTCTAAGATGGAGCGAGCTCACCCAGAAGAAGCCTGTTCACTCTTACTTTGAAGAGATAAGGGATTATACATTTAGATAAAATAGCTTTTAGTAGTTACTGAAAACAGCTCAGGATAACGGCCGATAGTGTGCGGCGGCCTTTACTCAGCCCTAGGTTTGAGATGATAAGGGTTAATAATATAGACTTCTTGATGGGGATTTCGCATCCCATAACTCGTCAAAGTGAGCCATTAATCAAACCGTCACTTGGTAATTCCCAAAAATAACATCCTATATCAATCCTTTGAAAATACTTCCTTGTGTTTTTAGGGTTCCGTGCCTCAAAAGGACACAAAGGCAGCCGTATATTTCCTACTTTATGTTAAATCTATGAGTGTTTTCTCACCTTTATTAAAAAAGGAATCTTTAAGTATATATCTTTATAAAATTATACGGGGTGTAAGAGACAGCCCTCCGAAAACTGAATGGGTGCATGCAGACCATGAAACTGAACCACTTTCTCCTTGGCACATATGTCAGGTAACGAAAAATATAAATTTTACCTCCCATACAAAATTAAGATCTGACTGAGACTGCAAAGACTGCAATACTACTTGTGAAACTGACAACTTTCTCTAAGCAACGTTGGTCGATATATTTAAAATATATTGTCCACTCATACGAAGCGAAAAGGACGTCCATTTTTTTCATACCTCGACAAATGTTTCTTGAGGAAAGTTGTTCAGTTTCACGTGTAGAACTCACGCTTAAAAATATTTGCACTGAATCTAAAAGGACCTTATATGAGTAGATCTATACTTAATATACCTAGGTACGATCAGATCGTTATGAAAGAGAGTTGTATAAGTCGGCACGTGTAAGGAATATGCTAGACTAAACTTCAGAATTGTTACATATTCTGTACTTACATACTTCTCCGTTTTCAAAGCAGGTTTTCCGGAGTAAGTTACTGCAGTTATTTTTGTCAGAACTCGTAAACATTTTATATCAAAGAAAATATAACACGAAGTGCTATAAAATTGAATGTGTATGGGATACTGTTATCTGTAAAATCATATTTATATAATTTTGAATTGGTTGAGGGTCAATTGTATTAATTTCATAAAGTTAGCTCGCTATAGGCTAACTATTAGCGTTAAACTGGCCAAGAGCATGTCGGGCACGCCCAATTATGGGGTGAAATACTAGTGACTGATAGTGAAAACTCAAGATGGGCTGGTGATCTCATTTCGTGAGGAACACCGAGTCGTTCAACGACCCGATGAACCCTGGTGTCAGAGTTTTTCAACCACCTACTACCACTAGTAGGCCTCTGACATGGTTGTGTTACGACCGCCGTCTAAGTAATCAAAGACAGCAACCGGGACCGCTGGCTTAACGTGCCCTCCGAAGCACGGAACCATTTCTTATTCGACAATCAGTTGGTTCACCCTGCAATGTCCTAACCAGACCGGGAACAAATTTACAAAGTGATAAATATCAACATTGTGAGTGCCCCACCGAGAATCGAACCCGGAACCTTTGCGTCGCAGGCAGTCGAACTACCACTGCGCCACATCGGCTATCCACATAGTTGTTCTTTATCATCGGGCTGGTGATAAAGAACAACTATCCCCTAGACTATGCCGTGTGATGCCGGCTTAAAATAGTATCACCCATAGATACTATAAACTAAAGGGAGATTTGTTACCGAGCGAAATTTGTTCGAGTCCCGATGTCGCCACAGAAATTTACACCTACATGCGCATAGAAATACGAACGCGAGTTTACACTCGTACATTCACAAAACTAGACCAATCAAAAGACGCGAGCGAGACACACGCACACACTCAACAATTTGAATTTTACGCTAGTGATTGACAGCGTCGATAACTCATTGTCGATATCTAATAGAGCATGGCGGGCGGGACATTGTAGTATGGAGAGGAAAATTAAACTACGTAATTTTTGCGTTAGGAGATGAAACATATGTCAATCGGTAGTGCATAAAAATACAAACAGAAAATACTCTTCGATAAAATGTCGTCAGTGATATACTTTGGGAGTAAATAAAGGTTGAAAATATTATTTCCTATTTTATTTTTTGTTTATAAATTCCTGAACAAGTGGAAGTTAATAAGTAAAAGTAAAAATAAAATACTCGTATTCTTGAGAATCATTTACTAGTGATTTTTGATTTATCTTCTTAGCAAATATGTACATACAAATAAGTTCCTTAAACCTTCAATAATGAAACAAACTTTACATTTTTTTTAATGAAAATTAACATAATATGTACATATTTAACAAATACTATTTGTTTTATAACTATAATTCAATAATCAAACAAAACTTTACAAATAATTGTAATCAAACTTAACATTTATGTGCATATAATTACAAATACTATTTGTTCTATAAGTAACTATTCAATAATCAAATAAAACTTTAATAACATTTGTTTTCTAAATTTAACACTATAACATACTATTAACATTGTACCTACCTCATAAGCAGTCGTACTGTTTCCATTTACCGGACTGTTTGGAAGCTTACTAGAAGATCTATTTGATTTTTCAGAGTCTGGACATGTCACGTTGACGTATACAATTCGTAGTTTCAATGTTGGAATAGCCCAATCGAACAATTTCCGAATCTTTGTGAAAGGTTTAAAACATTTTTCCTCAAAATGTGATGAGCATATGGTACTGTTTTCGGGTGGCCACCAATTAGGTCCTCTATTTGTGGCATTAATCCACTCCTTTTTTGTTGTAGGATCTCGTGGGAACCTAAAAATTCAATGTTGCCTATAAAGGTCATGTAAATCGTATGCGTAAAATGGCTGTCTATAGTGGCAAACGATTACCAAAAATTCAAATTAAACAAATAAATATAGCCAAAATTGGCTCCGCTTGAATAAAATAAAATGACAGTAGATAATTCTACCTGCTTCGTCTTTTAAAATTTAACTTTATATTTGAAATTGTATCCATGACGATTTATCTTACATATAATCCGATAATTTATAATATCCTTTACTTTACTACAGTTTTTTTTTAACAACTTTAAATACCACGTGGCTGAGTGTAGATAGGTGAGTCATTTTCCTGTGCGCTGCGCACCGTACCTACGTAATTAAATAAAAAAACAAACCGGTTATTGACAACAGATATTTCTGTCTCTTTCGCACACGAGACAAAAGAAAATAGGAAGTAGGCCATGAATTTTACCTACTTCTGTGACAAAAAATCAAATAAGTAAATTGAATTAATTTACTATGCAACAGCTAAGAAAAAAATTGTATTACATCACCGGACGAGTCATGGTCGCATTAATATTACTTTCAATGCTATTTATTAATCGTGCCACACATGGATTTAAATAATTAAATAAATAAAAAATATACCCAATAGATTATGATATTGATTTAGCCATATAATTGTAATTATAACTTTTTTGTAAACATTGCAATGTTTCTATATCCTAATAAAATCACGATGAATACTTTTGCAAAATAAATCAAATCTATCGATACTTTACACAATCGGACTACAAACACTAACTCACGACTGCGAGGAGCGGCGGTACTATACAACTTGCATTATTTTGTAAACTTTGATATGTTCACTGTCCATTGCGTTACGGAAACGAGACATTTAAACAATCTTCTGAGCAGAGTAAGCATTGTACACCGTTTGCTTATAGAACTGGGACTATCGCTATGGTTCGTGGTGAATCTTAGAAAAATATTACTACAAAATTGATTTTGTTTATTTTTGATGTAAAATCAATAATAATGACTACTTACCGATGGAATGTGACTCCATGAGACTCGAAGTTGCACTTATTGCTTCGATTTTTGCAAATTACCACTGAACAACACGGCATTTCACTAAAAACGTCGATCGCGACTGAACTGCGACTGAGCACAATAATCACCCCCGGAAGCAAAGTATGATCATTCTGCACCAACTAGTGTCGCACCGGCCACGCCCCCTTTTCACATCTCCCTTTAGTTTATAGTATCTATGGTATCACCCCATTTCTTTCCCGCGAGTGCCGTAAAAGACGACTGAAGGACTGGAGGGTTGCATGTGTATTGCAATGATGGGGGATGGGCTGACAACCTGTCACTATGGTGATACACAATTATCCGAATGACCCTCAAATGTTTGTTAGACGTGGCGAATACGCCCGTTTTTACGGTCGTTTACGCTCTGCCTGCCCTGGAAGGAATATAGGCGTGATATATGTATGTATCCCCAAGGGTAATAGGTTGAAATATGACAAAAATACTTTGAGTTTCCATAGTAATTCAAATCTGATTGGCCCGGATTCTCTTATTTTTTTACCGTTGCAATGCCAACGACACTCCACTGTCATTATAGTGCCACTTCGTTATTTATACTCTTAGCAGAATAGAAAATGACCGAATCTGTCCCACTTACAGGCCATTGGCAAACAAATGAAACGATTTTAATTTGACAGACTTTGGACCCTAATCGGAAAAATCGTATATGGAAGGTCAACAATATTTTTGACATATTTCAACCTATGTTCCTTGGGGAAAGTTGTTCCTTATTACCAGCCCGTCTTGAGATTTCGCTGTCGGTCACTATTAAAATTTGTAGTCATCCGATATTAATGGAACCTTATTTAAAGTCATAAAGATTTGGTAAAAACAAATGTAAAACGAACTAAAAAGGAGTCTGGTAGTAAGACCTTCATTCTGAGATCTTTGCCTCTACTTTGTAGGTAGTCATAGTGTAGCACCTATGAACCAAACAAATCGTTATTTTGTAAAAAAGAACAAAAAACAAATGACTTAACAGTAAAAAAACACTAAGCAGCCTGTATTTTTTAAACTGGAAACCGATTTTCATACATTTGTTTCAGCTTCTAAACAATTATGTAACACACACACACACACACATATTAAGCCTATACTCGTATGACTTGCGACGTAGGCAGAGCGTTAACGGCTTAATATTTGAGGGTGATTTTATAAAAATTGTGTATCGGTTTAGTAAATTGTAATACCCATGTGACCCTCGAGTCTCTTCATCTGTTACGACACCCACGGTAAAGAAACAAGGTGATGGTATTTTAAGCCGGCATCACACGGCATGTTACAACATGTAATGATATTGTAAAAACATTTATGTACGGTTGGTTATAGCACATAAGGTACCAGGGTACTTCAAAAGAACTCAATTATTTCTGTCCCCAGCAATACATACCTATTTCTTGGTATTAATATGTGTTAGTAGAAAATTACATGTTTTACGAGAATAAATAATTTTTCATTAAACAATTTTTGTACAAATAATTCAGGTCTTTTGGAGTACCCCTGGTACCTTTTGTGCTACAACCGACTGTACTTAGAACGCATTTAAAACGACCCATCAAATTATTTTTGCTTTGTCGATAAACAAGCTAACTTACAGTAATAGTTAGAGCACTAGCTTGCTCTAGGAAATGAAGAAGGTAAGGAATTGTTGCCAACTGCTGCGATACTAGGTTCTCCTTTGTATAGACCTGAGAGAACTCTTAGTCTAGTTTTTATTGAAACTTGTGGCTTCGAGTGCAGTGGAGGAAAAGAAATACTTAGGTACTACTTAGACGGCCGATGTGGCGCAGTGATAGTGCCTGCCACGCAAAGTTTCTGGATCGATTCCTGGTGGGACAGTCACAAAGTTGATATTATCACTTTGTGAATTTTTCACTTTGTGAAGGCTGAACCTTCTGATTGTCTGTAAGAAACATCGTTCCGTTAAGCCGTTATTTAATAACTTAGGTCGTTACACAACCATGTCAGAGTGCCACCAACACCATTGCCCTTCTGACGTCACCACCATCGATTACGTAGAAGACATTGACTACAGAATTCCATTTCATCAAATAAAGCTGTGAGAGCAATCCTAATCCGTTGTATAATTTTGTATGGGAATTGAAGATTTTCCGAAAATCAGTAATAAATTTCTGGTTTTCTCTCAGTAAATTCAGTGAAAGATATTAAAAATAGACAAGTATCCAACGAAATAAATGTCCGTGAAAAGCAGTAATTATAATAACAAATGTTTTAAATTCCTTCAAAAACTGCTTCTTTACAGCATTTCATCTTCACTTGATTCTCGACCATTTAAACATAATAATCCTATCGTTTTTATTATTGGAACATATGCGCTCCTAGTAATTAGCAGATATTTTAAATATTTTTTAGGAATCTAGTTTGAATACTAAAAATTGGTGTAATAACACATTTTCCTATAAATTTCTGTATAATTTCTTAACTTTTCGAATATGATTTTTTCCTTGGATATCCATTCAACTTTTTCGGCGGATTCACAAATATTGGTTCATAGATTAACTTAAAATAATAATAGGGAAAATATCTTATATTGAATTATTTACAAAACAAAACAAGGATTGATATTAGTTTAGTCAAAAAAGACTGTCAGCATGTTTCCCATATTGGGAACTAACGGCATGTGCCGGGTAGATTCAGTCCAATCCGTTCTTCCCAGAACAACTCATAAACCCAATCGCGCCCTTGGCTGGTTTGATTCTCCGGGTAAGCTCCAGCTCCCCACCAAATAGTCAGGTGTAGATTTGAAAGCCCCGGGGCTAAAATTGCGGCTGAACGATCCCACTAAGCGGTGGAAGGCTCCGTAAGGGGCCGCCTGGCTCGCGACCACCATCCCACCGAAGTCTGGCGCCAAGTAGCTTGCTGCGTTCCGTCAGTGAGTGGGAGTGCCAGTGCCTTAACAGGCTTCTTCTGGGTGAGCTCGCTCCATCTTAGACTCTGTCTCTGTCCTATGACCTAGACTAGAGTCGAGAGCAAACCCATCTTTAATAAAAAAAAAAATTGTAGAGTCCAGCCCAAAAAAACTACAGCATGGGTAGCCAACTGATATTAAAGTACGTTTTTTTATTTAGTTACAGAATCAATTTACTAGTGCAGATTTTCATTTTTTAATCTACGGGAAAATTCGTACACGGGAATTTTTTGCTCTAAAATATTAGTTTCATAAAACGGGATGTATCGGGATTCGGGATGGAAGATGGAAGAGGGTAAAAAAATTGTATTCAATTTATCGCAGATTTTCATTGCTTTGACTACATTCAATTATGTAAAGAATTAATATTAGTCGCTAAACATTTCCACACTATTTTCTGAATGACCCTCAAATATTTGTCTAACGTGGCATAAATGTCCGTTTTTTGCCGCCGGTTACGCTCTGCCTACCCCGCAAGGAACTATAGGCGTGATATGTGTTTGTAAACATTCGTTGCTAGACTATCTCAAAAAATGTTTTTTTGGTTATTTACATTATGATAAACATGCATAATTTAGCAGGCAATGATTGCGCCGTAGTAGCACAGATGAAAGAGGTGTCGCTAGTAAAAATGCAAAGTCACAGGTTCAAATAAAAAAAGAATAAGAGTTATACTACTAACTCGAAAAGTACAAAAAATCGCGAAAAATACCGGTGATTCAGATACCCCTCAGTAAAAGGCATTCAAATTAATTTGTGTTTGGACGTCACTATTCGGGCCATCCTGTATTCAACTTGGCTTGGCATTGTTTTTAACCGGTGAAAAAATTGGAGGGTTTCGCAATCGAAAACGGCGATTTAATTCTCGTATTTCGATTCATACTCACACACATATATCACGCCTTTTATCCCTTGCTGGGTAGGCAGAGCGTAAAAGGCCGTTTACGCCACGTCTGACATAATTATATTTGAGGGTCATTCGGAAAATTGTGTATTACTCTATTGACATGTTGTCAGCCCATCGCCTAAAATTGCAATACACACCCTCAAGTCCCTTAGTCGCCTCTTACGTCTCCCACGGGAAAGAAATGGGGTGATGCTATTCTACGCCGGCATCACACGGCACATCGATTCATACCTTTGAGAAAACTTGATAATATTGAGGAAATGCCATAGGGTTTTTTTTTTATTAATGATGGGTTTGCTCTTGACTCTAGTCTAGGTCATAGGACAGAGACAGAGTCTACTTTGCCCCTTTTTTGACACATCCTGTATCTTAAATCAATTTGAACGTTTGACGTGGATCAGAGTCGATTGAAATGCTGAAAGTTGATTGATAAATGGGGCCGTTGATGTCAATCACAGGAAAAATATTGCAAAATAATAGTTCCTATTATTTTCAAATGAATACTGGTATTCACAAAGCTGTTAATTATTTTACAACTAGGTACATATAACAAATGTACTGTCGGCAACAGCTCGAGAGTCCCTTATAAGGGATCATCCTATACCTACATATATATACATATAATACGCCTATAATCTCTTATGGGGTAGACAGAGCGCAAACAGCGCCGTTCTTTTGACTCGCGCACAAAAAGCCGACATTCGAGGAAGCACGGGAAGTGGCAGCGGCATGACGAGTAGCAGCGCAAGTAACCTGTTCACACACTCGCGCTGCCCACATCCCTTACTATTTCCCTGCTCATATTGACATTGTGTTAATGTGCTATAAGATAATTCGGGCCCAGTGGGAGCAGCGCCTTACAATATTATATTAGTCTTGAATCTAGATAAAAGTAGCTCACATTCAGATGTTCAACGAAATAAAATAAAAGTGGATGAAAAAGGATTATTTCCGTAGAAAAGTATGGAAATTAATTGGTAACTCTCTGGGAATTAAAATCCATTAGAGCGGAAAATGATAAAATATTTTGTAAGTAGAATCTGATCTATATTTGATACACTAAAAAACAAACAACGTTGAGATAATGTGAAAATAATGAGCTGTATAAAGTATTTGCCTAATTGAAAAGAGACCTTACATAATGACTTTCTGATTATTTATCTTGAATTTGCAAATAATTTATGTAATGCTATGTTCACACTATGCGCCTGCTTACTTTAGCCGCTGCCGCGAATATTGCACGAAATACTTCCGGGAAACTTCCAACGCGCGTGAGTGTTCACATACTGCCGTAATACTCTTCTCGCGGCAATACGAGTGAACGATATAGAAATACTTTCCACTTGCGCTTGTGATGCCGTTCTTTTCACTCGGGCATTTAAAACCCACACTCGCGAAAGCATGGGAAGTGGCAGCTGCATGATGAGTAGCAGCGCGAGTAACCTGTTTACATGCTCGTGCTGCCCAGTCACTAGTCACAGCTCCGATAGCCACCTAAAGGGTGTCGCGGTGAGGTTGGACGTGGACAGTGCTGTTATGCAGCACTGAACGCGCGTACACCACACAAAATACACAAAAATTACGTATTTCAATTATTTATTTCGATTAAACATTAATTGAAGTTTCATTTTTTAATATGGATGAATGCCCGAAATAAACTGCTGCTGATATTACAAGCTATGAAAAGATTATTTTCTTACTAACCGTGTATGCCGTTATAGGTCATGTTTTATCTGAAAAGTTATTTTTATAGTATTTTTTTTCCCATGCAAGTGACTATGTCTTAAAATGATAATAAACTATTTTTAAATTTAAGTTGGTCCCATCTACTCGCGCTGCGCTAGAGAGAAAGAGCCAATCATTTTGCATTCAAATAATTTTAGAAATACCGTTACAATGTCCAATTCAGTCATTTTCCTAGATAAAATAGGTATCCAAAATGATAGTAATTTTTTTGGCAAATAACTTTCAAACTGTAGACACAATATTGAATAAACGTTTCAAATATACGTTACTTGGGATTTTGTTTTTATCAAACAGAGTTTTTCAAATTGTGTAATTGATAGTGTATCTATTATCTGTTAGATCCTCAACAATAACATATATTTTTCAGATTTTCATGGCTGTAGTTGTGTAAATAAAACCAGTAAAACAATCTTGCCTGCGCTATAGAATTATTAATACCTGCACGTTTTCCCCTTAAGTAGCATCGATTAAAAATACATTGATTGTTACTTTAGTTTTTCTGAAAGATCTTAAAACAGGTAATGGCTTTTACAGGCAATGTAACAATTCTTCTTTCTTTAAATGTTTATACTGGGAAGCATAGCGCGGTGCAATACAAAGAATTCAATTAAGATAATAAACTTGTAACCGACTTCAAAGGAAGTAAGAGAAATCGACGATCTGTGTTTCATCATTAGACTCTTTTGATTGTCGATAGATGCTTGGAAAATACTTTTTAACAACATGCATGTTCATATCTTTACGCGGATTTTTAGATTGCTTTACGCGGAAAGAAAACAGGCGTGGGCGAAAAATGACCCAATATTAATTTTTTCATACCTTGCTATGACATTTCTCATACAGAGGCACACAGGCGCCTTCAATTTCCACGCCTATTCTATTTCTTCACCTGTCACAGCCCAAATATGTACAGTCATGACCAGGCTTGTGTAGACAGTTTAGACTTTGGACCGTTCTTATGCCACGCGCATAAGGCTTATATTGGCAGTTTTCGTGTCCAACTGCACGTGAGCTTGACAGTACCTACTTGTCTTGTGTAAGAATTTTCTGGAGACCCGCTGATGCTATAGTTGTTCCAAGTAGGTACTTAAAATAATGTAAACGAACTAAACAAAGAAGGACCACATTTTACCATGCGAGAAATAAAGACGGAATATAATGAGCTTGCGTACTCACAAAAAGTACCTGCTGTATTAATAACAATTAGCATACAATTTTTCGGTTGTTGAAAAGGAAATTACTTTATTCAATGTAGGATAGTATTATCACTTGTTGACGTCATGATCCGTCATTGTAAAAAAAAGAAATTTGCATATCGCAATTTTCTTCTTTTTATAACAATTTTGTATTGTCCTAATAAGAAACCGGCTCGGGCGGAAAAAAAATAAAAAAATAAAACAAAGGCACTGCTTCGAGGCTGGCCTGGTTAATTACAAGGCATGTAACTTTACGCCACCGCCATCTGTAAACGACATTTGTTAGCAAAATTACAGTAAATATATAATACCACACTATGTTTTTAAGTTACAAATATATTTTTCTATTCCCCCATGAGTTTCCTGTTGATATTAGTTTCAACGAGATTTCACCGGTATAAGTTGGAATTTTTCAGTCATTTTCACAGGCAACAAGGTAGGTATTGAGAGCATGTAATTACCCAGTAGATAACTCGAAATAGGACTTCTCATCTGCAAATCAAAATTGATTGCTATTTTCTATTAGACCTGAATTACTTAAAATCACCAAAATGTCCCTTACATTGATTCATGTTTCCGGTGCCGACATGTTGCCAAGCCAAACCTCTAAACAAAAATCTTTTCATTTCAGTAGATCCGTACAAATTAATCGGTTAACATGGTTTAATTCGACAAGATAAAAATCTTTTTGTGTGAAAATATTGTTTTGGCCAGGCAAACATACCAATGCCCGTTTTATCAGGCACTAGCGGCCCGACCAGCGGTTTCACCCGCTGTTTACCATTTTCCCACGGTAACAAGACCTTTGCCCGGCATGAATTTTACATAAAAACCTTCTTTTAAAATCACTGTATCTATTAAAAAAAGTATCAAAATCCGTTGCGTACTTTTTTAGATCTAAGCATATACATATAAGGACACGTGAAGCAACTACATTTTTTTATCTACACTCGTCTCATAATGTTCGAATTATGAATTCGAAAACAGATGCATAATGACCTACTTTATGCATTCTGCCTATAAAAACTAGGGTTTACTATAAATTACAGAAGCGTAATGACTTAATGAGAAAACTCTTAATACGATAAAGTTGAGAAATGAAACGAAGTTTTTTTTGCCAATACTCTTATTGCCAACTTCCGCCGTACCTGTCAGTTGTTGATGTATGGTAATGTTGCGTTTGTTTTATTAGGTTTTTGTTGAGATGTTGTTTAGTTGTTGTTCAGATGTTGTTTATTTGTTGTACCGTTGTTGTTCAGTTGTTGTACAGATGTTGTTCAGTTGTTGTACAGATGTTGTTCAGTTGTTGGTACGATTTTGTTTCGATGTTGTTCAGTTGTTGTTCAGATGTTGTTCAGATGTTGTTCAGTTGTTGTTCAGATGTTGTTCAGTTGTTTAGGTAAGTCACTCCACATCTAAACAACTGCAAAATTACAGAATTTTCAAAAATTCATATCAAGCCATATTACGTTCTCGTATTGAATTTGACCTTGTATCGAGCCTTGCAATGGCCGGTGCGTACGTTTAGAAAAGTGTTTCTGAGTTTTTTTTTTTGAGAGTGTAGATAAAATAGTGTATGCAACTGCTATAATTAGGCATTAGAATGCTCGTGTCAAACTATTATCACACTCGGCTGCGCCTCGTGTGATAAACAGACACTCGCATTCTAATGACCCCCATTATACGACAGTTGCATAAACTACTATAATATTTAGTGATAGTCATATTGAAAGTTGATGAAGCCGTGTGATGCCGGTTTAGAATACCGTCATCCCAATGCTACCCGTGGATGTCGTAAAAATCGACTAAGGATTAAATTCACCCAAGGAATGGACAGCAGCGTTCCCTGTGAATGAAACATCCCATCAATCCACCTGCCAAACTTGGTGAATAATGGAAATTGGGGATGGCCCATGTTCAGCAATGGACTGTGACATCTAGTAGGTTTCAATTAATATGTCAAAAGAGCACCTTTTTTACATCAATAGCCACAATACTAAGATTATTTTACCGTGCCATTCCTGTTTTATTTCTACCTTTACTGCAATCGTGGGTTCAATCCCCAGGCAACGCCTTTTTTCAGTCTGTGTTGCGTCTAGGATCCTTGTAGTTAGGTACCAAATTAGTTCCAATCTCCTGAGACGTCACTCCAACGACGTAGGTGTAATTATACCTTCGAGCAACACGGTCTTCCAAGGCCGTGTTGATCGAAGAATTATGCTGTTTTTACTTGAGTAAGACATAACTATCCGTACTAATATTATAAATCTGACAATCTGAGAGCTTGTGTTTGTGTATGTTTGTTTGTTAAAGCTTCACGCTCAAATGGCTTGACCGATTTGGATAAAATTTTGAACACAGGTAGAATATAACCCGGAATAGCATATAAGACACTTTTAACTCCGGGAAAACAACTATTACCACGGGAAAATGAGTAGCAGCGGGTAAATCGCTGGGTGGAAATCTAGTAGTTCGATAATATCGGACACAAGTCGGATGTAAAGTGACGTAGAAGTATTAAAAAAACGTGTGACATCTTGTTCCCAATAACGCAAATTTTGTTTATTAATTATTTTCACTCTAGCAAGCACTTCAAATCACCTTTATTCAGCATAAATTTCGCCTGTCTTCAAAACTTTAGGAAAATATTGAAATAGAAATAATAATATTATTTCGAAATAATGCAATTAATTCGAAATAATAATAATAATAAAATTAAATAATAATAATTCGAAATAATGAAATTAATTCAAAATAATATAGAATTATTCACAAAACAAACCATAAAAAAACTCAGACACACTAAATTACCTTCTTTACTCAGCATTTTTATTCTCTCTTCAAATTTAAGAGTCAAACTCTTGTCGGTGGAGTAACTTCCAATCTTCTCTCCTCTCCGCCAGTGACTTGACCTCTTGATACGACACGACATTGACTTTTTCCTTTATCTGGGTAAAGTAAGTGCGTCTAGGTCTACCTCTGCCTCTCTTTCCTTCCACCTTCCCTTCAATAATGTTCTTAATGAAGCTGTCGTGTCGTAGCAAGTGGCCAATCATCTTCCCTCTCCTTTTTTCTATGGTCTTCAGAAGACAACGCTCTTCCGCTACCAGTGCCAGCACTTCTACGTTTGTCTTCTTCTCTGTCCAACTGATCTTTTCCATCCTTCTCCAACACCACATCTCAAACGCTTCCAACCTCTCTCTATCTCTTTGCGTCATCGTCCACGTCTCACACCCATATAACGCTATGCTCCAAATGTATGTCTTTATAAGCATTTTTATTGCGCTACTAATATATAACAAAAAACTATATTAGTTTTTGTAACATTACTACTACGTGAATAACAAACATTTTATAGCGTCGCATGGCTTTAATATTATGTACCCGATATTATCACAGTACAGGCTACAATTTTACAGGTGAAATTCGATTATCATTACGTAGTCGGTAAGCCATTATGATACCAGGAATATAAACCGGCTACGCAATGTACTAAGAATTTCGCCTGTAGTTTCATTGCATAGGCACCAGTACTTGTTCTTACTTTGAAAAGTTACAAACCATCTTTTGTATCGACACAGAATAGATAATAGTAGTACCTACCTGGTATCGATTAAAGAATACAACGACCTCAACAGATGTCTTCAATCAGAGTGGTACAAACAAATACTCGCAGCAAATGGTCTGGGCTGGATGGGCCAGCCTTTCTCAAACTGTAGGGTGATGTTTCGAGTTGGTGTGCTATAAGGAGACCCACGGTAAAAAAAAACTTAAAGCAGATAAGTTTTCTGTGAAATGAAAAACACTTTATTCAATTTAGGAAAGTACTATAAGTTATTGACGTCATGATTGTAATAAAAAATTGCTTTAACACAATTTTCTTCTCTTTATAACAATTTTGTATTGTCCTAATAGAAAACTGGTTTGGGCGGGATAAAAAAACTAAAATAAGGGCACTGCCTCGACAATGTCTAGGTTAATCACACGGCATGTAATTTTACGCTTGTCAAATGTATAGTATTATTCTAAGTGGTGACAGATTATCTCTTCGGATTAGTTAGTACCGCAACGGAATCTAATATTTGGTGCAGACTCTAAACTGTGTTTTGTTTGCAACCTGAGTACAACAGCTACATGTCGATTAATTTTCAACATAAATCACAAAAAGATTACCTAAACTAAATTATTACTACTAGTCACAAAGTATGAGTAGCAAAAAAGTAGTGTAGTAAGTTTAGGATGTCTTGATTTTGAACCTTCTATTATATTCTTCTTCTATATTCATGATTTTATCCATCCGCGATTCATTAATAATTTCATCTATGTAAAGTCAGTTTAGAATAGGATCACCCCATTTAATAATATGTTAAACTCTGTTATTGACTGTTGAAATTTTTAATGCAAATTGTAATATTAAAACATGTGCTGTTGAGTTTACGAAATAAATAAATAAATTTCATTCACATGAGTGCCGTAAGAGGCGACTAAAGGAGTCGAGGATACACAATATACCTCTATATTGCAATGAAGCTGATGGGTTTATAACGTGTCACTATAACGACTTGATTTTCGGAATGACCCTCAAATGTTTGTCAGACGTGGCGTCGATATTTGTTTTTTAAGGCCGTTTACGCTTTGCCTAACCCGAAAGGGATAAAGATGTGATGTAGAGGTATGTATGTATCCTCAAACTAGAACTGCGGTTTATCATTGATCGCACGGTCTAGACAATTTTAGAACCACTGGCTTGAAGTATCGAGGAGTGGTTCAAGATTGTTTACAGGATCTCGTAAACAAAGAATCGTTAAGTTCCGGTAGAGGCCAGTATTTATTGTTCATAAGAATTTCTTTTTTATTTAAAGTCAAATGGTTTTTATAAAAAAAAAAATATGAAATTAACTTTATTCAATGTAATAACATTAGAGGTATTATCACTTATTGATGGCATGATCTGTCATTGTATAAAAAGAAATTTGCATAACACAATTTTATTTTTTTATATAACAAATCTGTATTGGCTTAATAGTAAACCGGTTTGGGCGGGATATTAAAATAAAGGCACTGCCTCGGGGCTGGGTAGTTTAATAACACGGCATGTTACTTTACGCCACCACCAGTAAACGACATGTTCATGTACGTTTGCAAATCAAATTTCGAATAAGTAAAATGATTTGATTTTACAGTTTTAGACGCACCCCAAGGGCACGATTGGGCTGTTTGTTTGGACAGCCAACACAAACTTCTCCGCGAGAATCCTCACTCCCCACCACTCAGTCAGGTGTAAGTTTCGAAGCTCCCCGGGGCTAAAATCGTAGCGCTCACTTAAAAAAAATATGATTAGAACCATTAGAAAAAATTTACAAAGCTGCAGTTTTATGAGCTTCGGCGTGTAGAAAGTGCTGTTTATGCATTTTGTTGTTATATGGCATAACGTGTATAATTGTAATTGTATGGAAATCAAGCTAAACCAACAATAGTTTCAGGGAGGTTGTCGTAAAGTGTACGAGTATTGTCGTCAAATTGAGTTAACACTGTAATTGATTCAAAAATATAAATAAATTTTATTGTTCTTTATACATAAAGAATTGACGAAAGGTCATCTAGATACAAAATGGCCACAAAGCTTACAAAGATAACATTATTTTAGCCATCATGGCAAATTAAAGCAGATTATGTACCACAGTTGTTCAAATACGGGTTTATTGTTTTGGGTAAGTAGGTGTATTAACCGTAAACCTTTTGAGTATATCCTTTATATCCTTGTAAGTATCACTGATACGAAAGAGACAATTCAAAATGACTTGTGAGAGATAAATTCGTCCACGCAAAAAGGTCTTTTGTTTAAAATGGCAAAATTTCAACTTAATCTTTTTGTTTCCCGAACAATGTTAGGTCAATTTACGTAATGTCGAGTCCCTCAAACAAAAGTTGCCTAATTTTGTGTTTTAGAAATGAGTCATTATCATTAGGGAACCTTGATTAGCAACAAAAGTTGTGTTCTTTTGAAAGAGTTTTTTGCCGCCTTTTGTATTGTACAGTCAAGCACACGTCTAGTTAGACACTGCGCGAGAACGATCGAAATTCTAGACTGTCAAACCCAGACTGAGCTTGACAGTTGACTGAACGTGTTTGTGTACAGTTTTCAGACCCTTGTAGAGCTATATTTTTAAGTCTTTGTGTAAGCTATGGCTGAAAAGCTATGACAGTGAATAAAAAGTAAGGACCAATCTAAGCTGACAGTTTTGAGAGTAGAATTTCTAACCTTAGCTGAATATTTTCGGAGCATGGTCAACATTTGATGGTGGTGAAATCACCTTACGGTAGCCTTCCTGAGTTGACGTCAGGTACAATTGTTTTAAGCAAAATAATGTTGTACCAATTCCTAATAAATTGGGATTCACGCAGTGAGATGATGACGAACTATAACTACAAATAGGAACACTCAGTGTAAGAGCATTTTTTTAGATTTAATGCATTGTATTTTCACGTTCTAAGATAAAACGTAGTCAATTTAAAAATATCTAACTACATATTTTTGCTTGGCGTGTGATGCCGGCATTATCCTATTTCTTGTCCGTGGGTGTCGACTTAGAGACTTGAGGGTTAAACGTGTATTGCAATTTCAGGCGATGAGCTGACAACCTGCCACTATAGCGATACCAAATGATCTGAGTGACCCTCAATGTCGGTCAGACGTGATGTAAATTGCCGTTTACTTTCTTTGCCTATCCCGTGATTTATTTATTTTATTTTATTTATTTATTTACAACATTTACACAATCATTATAGGGCAAGCCTAAGGATAAGAATCATATATTAAGGAATTTCTTAAAGCTTCTACTATGTAACATTAATATATATGTTTTAACTAGGTACTTTACATCACGTCTGACCGACATTGAGGGTCACTCAATGTCGGTCAGACGTGATGTAAATTGCCGTTTACTTTCTTTGCCTATCCCGTGATTTATTTATTTTATTTTATTTATTTATTTACAACATTTACACAATCATTATAGGGCAAGCCTAAGGATAAGAATCATATATTAAGGAATTTCTTAAAGCTTCTACTATGTAACATTAATATATATGTTTCTATGTATTTTCGCTTTGAATTCACATTATAGCTACGGCATTCTCAACTAGGTTGAGTGTAAAGACGTCAATACACAGTTTTATTTACGAGTACCTAGTTATATTTAGAATTTGATTATAATTGGGAGCGACCTTTTCCCGAAAAGTTCGCGGAAGGGTCCTCTAAACTACGATAGAGGAAGGGTCAAACTAATGTCTATGGGTCTGATCTCACCAGCAACCATGAAATTAGACTTGTCATCTATGATGGTTTGAGGAAAGTATATTTTTACTTTTTTTTAATCGGTTGACTGGACAGCATATTATACGTAAGGGACAGCCCTCCGAATACTGATAGGGTGCATTCAATTAACAACTTCCCTTAAAAAAGTATTCGGGAAACGTAATTTTTTTTTACTATCTATAGTAAATGAAGCCAGCTAATTGGGGCATTGAAATCGCAATGCTTTATAAAGAAACTAGTTTTGTATCGATTTTAAGAAATGAGGTTAGCGATTCGATCGAAAATTCTCAGAATTCTAAAGCATTTGACATATGGCGCCGATTTAGGTTCGGGAGTAAAGGCTTTTCAACTTAAAGGCTGCATGCACTGCATTTAGGTCGCATTTACTATAGAAATCGTAATAGTTGGCCTTGGCTGTCTTTTTTACATAATATCTCAAGTCTTGTAAGTAGGTCATCATACCTGACTCAAAAAGCTTCCTACACCTTTCCTTGAATTCGAAAATATACAAATACAAAAGCCTATATTGCTTCTTTCTTTTCGCGTGGGAGACCGAGTCGTCCAACGACCCGATGAACATTGGTGTCAAAGTTTCTCAACCGCCTACTACTAGTAATAGGCCTCTGACATGGTTGTGTAAAAAGTGAGAATGAAAAAAACACAGTAGGAAAACAACTCTTTGATCAACGCAGCTATTTTTGTAACTAAAAAATAGAACTTGAGTTGACTGTCCCAATGGCGCAGCCGATAGTACCTGCCTACTACACCGGAGGTAGTGGGTTCAATTCCCTCAAGACACAAATATTTCTGAAGTAAATTTTCAAATATAAATGTTTGTCTGGGTGTTTTATAATATGTATGATATGTATTTATTTGCAAAAAAAACGTATTAATATTAGTTATTAATACGTTTTTTTTGCATTTTTTTTTTTGCATCTTGCATTTAGTACTAGCTTTGCTAAGTTTGCGGCTAGGTGGCGATGTGTGATTTATTTATTTGCAAAAAAAACCGTATTAATATGACGGCGCACCATTAGCGCCGTAAACGTTCGAGAAAAGCACATCTTGGCGAGAGTGAAGATCAAATGTCACTCTGACAGAACGTCACTAGCGGCGGCCATGTTGTTCTTCACTTTTGAATGAGCGGTCGTTGCATCGACGGATTGTCTACGCCATTTGATTTAATCCGTATTAATCGTTGATAAATTTATTGTAACTATTGGAAGTGTTTTATAACTTAATTATTTGTGGATTTCGTCGTATATTTCTTTAAAAAGTACCTCATCCAAAGCCCACGCCAGGATGATGAGTTCTGATGAAAACCCTCCTACCACCGATCCTTCTGCAAATATAAGTTATCTAGTACAAGCTTTGCTAAGTTTGCGGCTAGGTGGCGCTGTGAGACTTGTTCGGATATTAATTATTTATTTATTGTTATTGAGTGATTCCAGCAAGAAAATCACAAAAGAGGTCTAACTTTGAAGTGGATTTCTGGCCGTGACAAGAATAATTTTAGTTTCCTAGAAAAGTCCGTTTTTATTTACTGGGAATTATGTTTAGAGTTCCAAATAACCTATCTAAAGTAAATTGAAAACTAGATCAACCTTTAGGTTTCATTATTCCATGAAACGAATTAGAAATTCATTAGTGTACCATAAGCCAAATTGTTATCAAACAATTACCAGAACTACTAAAATTCCAACATTGTGTAATTTTAGTTTCTCTTTTAGGACTCTGAAAAATAAATACATGTATTCATACTGCCGGCTTAGAATAGCGTCACCCCATTTCTTACCCATGGGTGTCGTAAGAGGCGACTAAGGGACTCGAGGGTGTGTATTGCAATTTTAGGCTACGGGCTGACAACCTGTCACTATAGTGATACACAGTTATCTAAATGACCCTCAAACTTTTGTCAAACGTGGTGTTAATATCCGTTTTACGGCCGTTAACGCTCTGCCTACCCCGTAAGGGATAAAGGCGTGATTTATGTATGTATGTATGTATTCATACTGTATTTTGAATAAAATGTGTATCAACTAATTGATTTGCATTTTTTAAATTGCATTGCTATTGAAGATTGTATAAACCATTATAAATTATAATAAAGATAGTATTTCAGTCTCGCATCAAAAGTAACTAGTGTAGTTATAATACGACCAACAAAATTAGATTTGCTAAGATCTTAAAAACTTTTGGGTACTTCTTTGAACCCTAGAAACAAATCATCGTACTTACACAAACAAGACTTGCTTTTTCCTACGAATCTCGTTCCGAACTTCAAAATGCCAATTTGAATGCGTATCCGATTTTCCCTATCAAAGTTTCAGATACGCAAGTAGCTACGATCCTTACATAACGAGTTCTTTCAAACAAATTAAGCCTGATAAGACGATCCAAAGAACTTTCGAATTAAGGACAAATTGTTTTTGCGAGTGTTTTTGTGATATTGAAGTTTAACGTGTCCTTCGCGAAATTGCCGTAATAAGCTTTTTGGATGAACGAAATAAATTGCTAGATATGTTAGAGTTTTGAAACCTACTGACACATACAGGACCCCCGATTCTCTTATATTCTTCCATTGTAATAATATCAAAACTCCACTAACATTTTATAGCCATTTTGATGTTCTATTCTACAAACAGGTTCATTCATAAGTAGGTAAAACATTTAGGTCGATTAGTGCACTCATCTCAAAATATACATCTTTTATACAGTGTTTTACGCAAATAAATAATTTTTGATTTCTGATTTAATCTGACCTATAGAAACACAAATCTACCGTTATTTTTCGATACTATTTGGTCCTAACGACATTCAAACTGGTACTCAACATATTTCTACTTCACTTCACACTTCTTTAGGTCTGCTGGAAGAAATTTCTTTAGAAATAAGCAGTCCCTGTTGTACCATGTTTCTGTATGATCTGTGTTTTGTATTTTCTTACAATAAATAATTGGGATATGAAAAAGATAAAAGAAATTTATTTTAGAAATTGAGTGAGCAATGTCTAAAATAAAATGAAATACAAAAATGTTCGTCAGTAGTCACATATCTTCAGTAACCAAGTTTGTTTATTGCTCAACGTTTGCCCGTGTTTATCCGGCTGGAGTTCTGGAGGTGAAATTCCCAAGAAACGAACTCTTGTCTCGCAAAGGAGCGACTTTGGTTCGCTAAGTGATCCTCTTATTTGATTTTTTTCTTCACCTTTATTAAGAAGTTTATCTTTGCTTGTGTTTTTGTAAGGTTGTCTTCGTTTCCTCAAAGAATTATCTCGGATTTGTGATAAACGAATATTTTTCTGTGATATTTTTAGCAGGAGAAAATACACAGCCATCTCTAGGGAAAATTTTAAGTACCTACCTTCTATGATTTTTAGAGTTCCGTACCCAAAAGGTTAAGGCGAGTGTAGCCGTCAACGACCTCGACAGTGACGCCACTTCACAAAAAAATAATTATCTTTATACAAACAATCTATCAGAATGTCCGATGCCCAAGTTTTTAGTATTATCATTAAGTAAAATTAGAACCTGCAAACTCAATTAAATAAAACTTAAAGTTATGGAAAAGAATGCCTAAAACGGACACTTTTTGTATTAATTGCCAAAACTTTAATTACAGTAAATTTTAATTTCACCGTCGTGTTTTTGTAGCCGATATAACAATAAATACTAAAAATAAATGAAAATGTAAGGGGACAGCCATAGTGATTTTCATGCCATTTTGGTTAACAAGGGTACCCTTCGTGCGCGAGTCTATTTTGCACTTGACCTAGGTTTTTCTAAGAATGATAATTGCATTGATGCATAAATTATAATATGAAATTCAATGACTACACTCAAAATATTTTTCGCCCTATGTTTCTTAGGGAAAGTTGTTCCTGATCACTATCTATCTTGAGTTTTGGTTATCGGTCACTAGTAGAATTTTACCCTTTAATATAGGAGGTTTGATTCAACGCCAATATCTGTGACCAACTTTATGCTAGCTACGGTCGGGTTAGCCCTAGCTAGCTTGGCCGCTGCGGCGCTAAAACGGCCAGGACGTTTGTCCCAAATTTACAAGGATTTTGTGCAACCAATTATATTTCGTGTCATATATGAATTCACTAAATTATATAATTATTATAATTCGTTGCGCACATTTCTTTGAAATCTTGCGAGAAACAGCCTGGCCGCTTACGCGCCTTACTACAATCCGACCCCTAAAGTGCCGCCGTTCCAATAAGTCGTATTTGAATGCGGTCAGATTCGTGATAATACTATGGCAGTTGGTCCATTTTCCTTTATTGACATCTCTTTTACTTCTCTTGTTTTATTGGAACGGCGATACTTTAGTCGTTCAACTTTGCTGTAAGGAAACTCATCGGCGAGCCATAGTTTCCAGTGTTGCGTACCTCTGGATTTGCTACATAGAATACCTTCCAAGCTACCTACAGGCATGAATAACATTGTACCTAGCTCAGATTCCGAACTGCAATCTATTGTACCTATACGGCTGCAGTTTAAATTGAGATTACATTGTTCCAGTTTCAAACATATAGGGTGAAATTTTAGTAGGGCAAGTTTGATTTTCAAAATTATTTGTTTATCAATAATATCTATATGATAATAATAATTTGATACAACACAATTAATCACTAGTAATAAAATATACTGTAGGGCTGAGAACTCAGTACGGGCTGATAATAAAGAACAACTTTCCCCGAGGATTAAGAAAGATGGAAAAAAGATAAAAATAACCTACCGTACAAAATTGCCGATCAGTAAATTTCTGGTTCTATGGAAGCTCAAAATATTTTTTAATTAATTCGAGCGTGAGAAACTGAGTTTTAAGTAACGATAACTAGTAAATTTCGCTGTGTAACAATAACAGAAATACAACATCTGTAAAAATTTCAACTGTCTAAATTTCGCGGTTCATGAGATACAGCCTCGTAACTGTAGGACGGACGGACGGACGGACAGACAGACGGACAGCCGAGCCTCGGTAACATGACCAGATCATTCAGCTATCACCACACACAATTTCATAAAAATCCGTCGCCTACTTTTTATCCAGGTGCAAACTAACTTATATTTACCAACATTTATTATTATTATTTTTAAACTTTTGTTTGTACAATTTGTTTGTTGGTAAATAAAGATCTTTTTTTTTATTTATTTTAAGTGTTTTACCAACCAACTTCCTCCTCCTGCGGTTAAACTAGCAGTATACTTGAGTATTTTTACCTGGCGACCTTTCTAATCAATATTATTGATTATGATGTTTCATGTACTATATTAGCAGCACTTCGAGTCCAAAATGGCTTCCTATTTCCGTCGAATGCCTAAAATCGCGTTCATATAATTCAAATGTTTGAAAAACTAGTGATTTAACCAGAGTAAAGAAAATTATAGTGTTATAAATTGTTTTACAAGTATAGGTATAATTTTTGATTGAATAGAATTGCAATTTAATATTGTGTTCATCTATAAAAATTATCCTAAAGTGGGTCACTTTAGGATAATTTTTCGGTAATTATTAGCAAAATGATCTCCGAAACGGCTTTATTTAATAATTTATATAAAAAATTATAATGATACTTACTATATCTCTCATATTACACGTGATAATACATATATATACATATTATACACAATAACGCGCTGAAATTTGCAAAAATATCTGATAGCGTGTTTCTCTCTGACGCAGCGGCAATGAAAGAGACAGTCGCTTTGCCCTACTTAGCACCATAAGATCAACCTGTAATGTGATTCGAAGTTCTAATGGCTCTTATGATACATGAAAAAATAAATCGTACGATCATTTATTCCATAGGTATCACCTAATTGATTTCTCAGTCTACATAGATACTTAAAAATATAATTATCTTTTAAACTAATTTCATCTACCTACAAACCGGGAATATTTACGTAAAAGTATTTTAACTAATAAAATTTCCTCTTAAATCAGCGTACCGTCAAATTTTACTAACTAATTAACCAAGCTCATTTTATAGCGGTACCTACTTAAATAAAAAAATGTTACGCAAAAAATGTTTTTAATGGAAGCTGGAGTAAACATTAACAAAGTTTTATGCCAATGATAAAAGCCGTTTAGTACAAGAGTTTTAACAAACACGCGTGTATAAAAAACGCGGCGGTTTTTGTTGTGACATATTATCTCACCTAAATTAGGAAAGTAAAACAGGTTTCTATAATAAATAATATAAAAATTTAAATTAAGAAAGATTTTAATATATTAAATAGATTTCGATAGAGTTACGATACATGTTTATATTTAATTTGATTTAGTTTTGTTACTTAACTATTCTTACTTACTTACTTTCTATGAAATGAAATATTTAAGAACACCCATTTTTTACTAGGGGTAAGCTTAAAACCGGCAGTGTGCTGTGCCTACACCCATTTCAGCTCATAGTGTATATTTGTACTGAATTTACAAATTGTTGTGCCTAAGATGTGATGCGAAATAAATATATTTGTATTTAATTTACGAAACACATACGAAACTTACTTTGCTATGAAATTCTTCAAACTATTTGTTTCTAATACTTAGTACTCACTTATGTTATGATAACATTTTATATTGCTATCGGTTAATTACAGAGCAGTCAGGGCTCTGGATGAAGCCAAGATTTTGCAAACTCGCTGCGGCTTGACCGCCGCGTTTTCTGTCCCAGTGTGGTGTTCCATTACACGAAGAGTTAATGACCCAACAAACTCTATTACTCGGAAATGCACAGCTTTGAAACTTTTTTATTCAGCACACTAATTGACATCTTTTCCGAGCTCATATTTCTTTAGATTACACTTATGGCTTGCAATTTTTTCTGTATTATTTTTGTTTATAGAGCAAAAGTACAAAATACATCATTTCAAATTTCCTATACATAATCGGGATGTTTACTAGATTTTCTTTACATGTATAACTATCAGGGTGTGTATTGCAATTTTGGGCGATTGGCTGACAACCTGTCACTATAGCGATACACAATTTTCCAGATGACCCTCAAATGTTTGTCAGACGTGGCGTAAATGTCCGTTCTATGCGGCCGTTTACGCTCTGCCTACCCCGCAAGGGATTATAGGCGTGATATGTGTATGTATGTGTGTATGTATGTATAACTATCACGTTTTTAGGTAAATACTCTCTAGATCAAATTAAATCGAAGAATCTCCCCTTTACTTACTTCTTTGTATAAATGTTTCAATAACGCTAACTTAAATTCCGTTACTAAGCTAGCTATACATACGGAGATGTGTTTACTAGATTTTCTAACTTCAGATATATGAAACTGGAAGTATGGCGGTTCACTCACTTGTCGTCCGCGTTCCGTTTTTTTAACGCAACGTAACGCATGCGTCTGTTAGACGAAAGGATATTCCGAATTCCAATCTTATTCCCATTCAAATACGACTACAATGGGTTTACGATTCGCAACGGAGGCGCCTGTTAAGTCGTTTGACACACGCGTCCGTTACGCATAGTAAATCCACCGTAGCCGTCTTTGTATGGGAATAAGATTGCGCATGCATTTGTTTCAAAAACTTTCTGTATCTGTGCAATGAGCTAGACTAGAGTCAAGAGCAAACCCATCCTTAATAAAAAAAAAATAAAAAAAACGGAACGACGGACGACAAGTGAGGGAACCGCCTAAGTCACAGAACATGAACAGTCAAAAAGTAAATTACGGCAAAACTTTTTGAATCAATATCTCTATTAGGATCTTGTCAGGTAGTTATAATAATAATCTCTATAAATATATTTTCATAGAATTCCCTTGCCTACTTGGATTATTATGTTTACAATAGAGATAGCAAATAGGTTAGCAAACAAGTATTCATGTTGATCTTTTGTGTATAGTAAATAAAGCATCATACAAGCTTTACGTATGTATGTATAGTCCATTAGCAGAATTGAAATTGTGGGATATTATAATCGGCGCACAAAATCTTTGACTTCGTATTCAAGTACTTACTCAGAATGTGTTCTTAAATGTTCAAAGAAGTGTTCTAACTTAATTTTACTTACATGGTAAATAGTAGGAAATTGATGTAAAACTCAATTTTTTTAAATTTACTTTTGGTTATATTTTCTTTATTTTATGCAACCTTTTTTATATTTTTACTGACAAAGGTAAAATCAACATCATAAAGACGATACAAAGTCTAACCAGGGACCCACAATAAGAACCGTGTTTTTCGATATTTGCAAGGCTCGAAAAAATTCGTCAACAAGTGGCGCAGAAAATATCGAATTCATACACTTTAAAAGTTTGACAAATCGTTGTTTTTCTTTTCAAAACAGCATTGATTATTTTATTAATCTCTTTTTTCACATTCCTGGTACACAGTATGTTGTCCAAATCTTTATATTGCGTCCCAATATTGTTCTTGTAAGGCAAACTAAAGCTGTTTACGGAGTTGTAATAACTAAAGATCTAATAATGTGTTTTAGTGATTCCACGTATTTTATTATACTTCACCCGAACAAGCTAGGCATTTCTGACAAATGGCAAATTGAAAGTCAGCTGCTGAATATTCAGGCATTAGGACTACAAAACCAAAACAGCAAAACAAAGCAAGACTATAAAACCAAAGCACACTTAAAGTATAACACATTGCCCTACAATCATCCAACTGTCAAAAATTAAGATCTAGTTTAGTTAGAGTATAAGTGGGCCTAGTTTGTTTGTTTGTGAGATTAAACGAGATTAAAACCGTAACGTTTGTTTTATGAAACTGTTAAGATTTCAATCTTGAAGACTTGATTAAAGTCTGAGCATGAAATATTTAGGTTATTGCTTTAGTCGGGTTTAAGAATGAAATAATATTTTAAGAGATCTTAAGATTTTAAGTTTTTTTAATAGAACTTTTTTTTTTTTTTTTTTATTAATGATGGGTTTGCTCTTGACTCTAGTCTAGGTCATAGGACAGAGACAGAGTCTAAGATGGAGCGAGCTCACCCAGAAGAAGCCTGTTAAGGCACTGGCACTCCCACACACTGACGGAACGCAGCAAGCTACTTGGCGCTAGACTTCGGTGGGATGGTGGTCGCGAGCCAGGCGGCCCCTTACGGAGCCTTCCACCGCGCACGTGGGATCGTTCAGCCGGACTTATCCACAGGCAAACCTGTGTTGCCGTTGCCTAGACTGGCAGCTTCGTGCTTGCCGCTCCTTCATTGGTTGCGGTGAGGCGGGGGGAGGGTTGCACGTCACTAGCACGCGTATGCTACACACGTAGAGATTTCAACTGAAGATATCTTGAGATTAATACTTATAGGTAATTATGGTTCTCAATAATTTCATATGTTTTTATTTTTGGTGGAATATTTTTTATGTTTGCCGCGAATAATTCCACGAGTAAATCTACACACACACACACAACACACATAAGGCCCTTATACCTTGCAGCGTAAGGCAAAGTGTTAACAGCCGTAAAATACGGTTGCTATCGCCACATATGACCATCTGACAAATATTTGAGAGCCGTTTCAGACGTTAGTCGCTGATTACGACATCTGCGTGAAGAAAATGGGTCGATCCTATACATAACACGGTAACATGTGAAATTGCCATTGTGTTGTTAATGAATAAATAACAAAGTAATTAGAAATTTAGATATATATTCTGTGCATATCTTATCCGCATATCAGTCGGGATAGCTTTTTTAACAGTATAAAACTGGGAGACTTTTCGCCGAATCACTCCTAAAGTAAGATAAGATAAGATAAGATAAGATAATTTATTTCAAAATAAAAGTGAGCATACAAAAAGTAAATTTACAGATATAAAATTAAAGTTGTGCATACATTTCTTAACTATACCTAAACTAAGTAAATACAAAATATATTTACTTGTATCTCAGGTAATTTTCTTATTATTTATTAGATGCTAGTTAAAAGTAATATAATTTACTCAAACAAAATCATTTTTATATACAAAGCTCAAAATACTAAAACAAATAACATTCAAAATTAAAATTAAACATCTATTAACAGCAGGTTTTCTATATCTATATAAGTTTTACCTTTCAGCCAGTGAATGAGAGTCCTTTTACATAATTGTTTATTCATAGAATAAAAGTTTAATTCACGGTTTAACTTATTATAAAGAAAACCACCTAGAAAACAAAAGAAATGTCGGGAATGGGCTCTATGAAACCTCGTGGAGGAACAGACAATATCTGATCTTCTTTTATAGGATTGAAGTGCAGGATCATACTGAGTTAGGGAGTGTTGCTTAACAATTGTTAGTAATATAAATAATTGGCGAACAGATAAAACATTACATTCTTTAAGTAGTTGAGCTGTTGGATAATAGAATGGACGAAAAGTGCTGACTTTTAAAATGGCTCGTTGTGCTCTTTCCAGGCCAAGAATAGTAGTTTTATGAGTTCCTCCCCAAGCTGTGATGCAATAGATTAAAAGTGATTCACAAAGTGCAAAGTAAACTTCTTTTATAATGGTTCTACCTGCAGCATGTCTAAGGTTCTTGAAAACATAAATTAATTTACGAACTCTTGCTGTGACAGACTCCACATGTGCTTGGAAGTTCAGATTCTTATCAATTATGACACCCAGATATTTTATATCATCTGTTCTATCAATTTTAGGACAGGCACATGCATTTGATTCAGGGTTAGAGCAATGGTGTACTATAATTGTGTATGCGTTTTCGGAGGGTTGGTTAGATGTGTTGTGGGAAAAAGTAATGAATTTAGTTTTTCCGATATTAAGCGAGAGCAGGTTTTCTTGTAGCCATTGATTAATTAAGTCAAAACCAAACTGCGCTTGTCTAAACGTGTTCTGCCAATCATCAGAACTGCACAGAAGAACTGTGTCGTCAGCGTACGAAATTATCTTACTATATGACAGAGGAATCATACATAGTTCATTAATGTAGACAAGGAATAGTATGGGACCCAAAATACTTCCTTGAGGGACCCCATATTCAATGGATAGTTCATCACTTATGACGTCATCAATCTTTACACGTTGGGTTCTGTTGGAGAGATAATCTTCTAAAAGATTAAGTGGAAGTCCACGAATTCCTAAATGATCTAATTTGGCTAACAGTTTCGGGATTGAGACGGTATCAAATGCTTTGGCCAGATCAAGAAATATAGCCATACATTTCTTGTCGGAGTCTAGTTGTCTCACAATATAGTCTGAGAGCTCGTGGACTGCATCGTCTGTTGATTTATTAGATCTGAAACCATACTGTGTAGGTGCCAGAAGATTGTGATCCTCCAGATACTTCACAAGCCTATTGTAAATGAGCCTTTCTAATATTTTTGAAATTGATGGCAAAACTGCAATGGGACGATAATTGTTGACACAACTTTTATCCCCACTCTTGTGAATTGGATGAACTACGGCTTTTTTAAGAACTTTTGGGAAGATTCCCTGTGCGAAACAGAGATTAAATATGTACGTAAGCGGCGGGATGAGCAATTTTTTATGGTCTTTCAGAACGCGGCTAGAAATTCCATCAATTCCAGTGGCACAGTCATTTCTTAATGTCATAATAATTCTATCTATTTCCGCCTCGTCGGTGTCAAAAAGAACAAAAGAGTCAAGTAAGGTTTTCTTATTTAAGAAAACGTCTGGTTGTGTGTAATTTTTCATAACTTGTTCGGCAAGATTTTTTCCCATATTAACAAAGAAACTATTTGTTTGATTAACGGAATGCGTGGAAGTGGCCGAGTTAGCAATTAGTTGACGAGCAGATGATTTACAGGTAGGCATGTTAGTGATAGTTTTGATGACTTTCCACACTTTTTTCTTGTCATGCCCTGCATTTTGCAATTCAGACCTTTCATAATTCCGCTTAAGTTTCTTTATTAAATTATTACAAAAATTGCGGTACCTAGTATAAGTGATTTTGATAATGCTATTGTCAGTATACATTTTCGATTGTTTATGAAGCGTGTCACGATGTCTAATACAACGCAAAAGTCCAGGGGTAATCCACGGTTTGATCATTCTTTTCCGACGAGAAAGAATAACAGTACGCGTGTTTACCTTTATAAAACTTGAAAGTGATGTTATTAAATAAGTAGCTGCTGCGTCAGCATTGTTCGAGTTGTAAATAGGGGTCAGGTCTAAATTTGTTAAGTCCCGCGTCAGCGCATCATTTGACAACTTAGCACATTTCGTAATTATATTTAATCTACTATAATATTGTTTTAGACATAATAACAAACTTTTATGATCTGTCAACGTTGTGTTTAAGACTATAGTTTTCAATGCAATGTTGGTTTTAGCTAAAATATGATCTAAACAATTTCCCTCCCTCGTTGGTAAAAGATGAGTGGGTAAAAAGCCATGATAAGCTGCGTGCATCAGATATATTGGTGAATTTCGTTCGTGATTTCCAATTTTAATATCTATGTTGAGGTCACCCATGATAAAAATATTTTTGAATCTTGTTAATGCAAGCAAAACGTTGCTGAGTGATTGTAAGAAATTTGTTATGTTATGATACGAAGGAGAGCGGTATATGGAAATAATTGCGGTGTCATTACCTAATTTTGCAATTAAGCAATTTGCATCGGTAAAAACTGGTTCTTCTATTGAAATTTTAGCGATATTGGACTTGAAATATATCACTACACCATCATTTTGCAAAACATTTGTTTTGTTTGTAGCATGAGCATTGTAGCCGTCTAAGAGTGGAAAAGAAGTGATTGACGTTAACCGGCATTCTGTCAGAATAACAATATCAGGACTCACATTAATTTGGGAAAGTAAAGCTTGTAAACCATCAAAGTTACAATGAATACTACGGATATTTTGTACAAAAATATTAAACCTACTATTGCTGTTTGCAACAAGTGAAGCACAATCACTTGCGTCGCAACACTGTGACTCATACTCACAAGTAGAATCAATATCATCAACCAAATCTCTAACGCTGCCCATGATTGTGCTTATTTAACGCAATGAAACGGCGCTCTAGGCGCCCTCATAGTCGATAGAACTAAGGTGTCTAAATTCAGCGCTTTTCCTGGCTGGGCATTGCTCATCGCCAGTTTTATGACTACTCGGTTTTTTGAAGCGCTGGCACGTTGCACACTTTTCCGGCTGGTCCTTGTTGGTACAGTCCTTGATGCTGTGTCCAGCAGAACCGCAGTGACCACAAGTGGGGTTGGTGTCTTTGCAGAATTTCGCTGAGTGACCATACTGCTGACAAGTGAAACTATCAACTTCTTTTTGCTTTTATGGAAATAAGTTTTTCTTGAGAGATTTAAACTTTCAACTTCCCGCATCATTTTTTGTTCTGCCTTCGCTTACAATATTCCTTACATATCTTTCTGAAAATCCCGTAACGCTGGCTACTAATTTTGCTAAATTGACATCATTCTGGTGTTCCTGCGTAGAAGAATCTTTCTTGCGTTCTTCAAAGAATTTGTGTATGTTATACACAACTTCCTTTGTTTGTTTTCTTATTGGAGGACTCATCTTGGGGTCGTAATCTCATGTGCGTCTTGTAAAAAGTTTCGAGTTCCTAAGTACACAAGTGACCGCCGGCAAATGACAATCAGTGACACGCGTCGTGCTCGCGCCCATTCCCCGCACACTTTCCGCACCCCCGCAGAGATCATAATTACCCTGCCCCCCGAACGTCTGTAACGCCGCAGGGAGCGGCATGCACGACGTTGCCAGACTATAGGAGGTAGATCCCATACCACCCCAAACTTAAGATTAGAGTAAAAATGACGTCGAACCTAAAATGTAACATTGGCCTCAATTTGGGATAACAATTCTCTTCACTTAACATAAATTAGCACTGTTACTTTCCGTCAAATATGATTAGAAAAGAATAGGAGATATCTAAATCCTATCATTCTTAAAAACGACAATGTTTTCTTTGTCTTTTTTAGTCAGTTAGTTAGTAGTAGTGTAGCCATTATTATGCTACATATGCTATGCTATGCTCGGCGTATCTCTACGTGATCGAAAACGAGGAGAGCCGTAGACTAACCAAGGTAACCGACATAGCTAAGAGAGTCGGTAAGCTGAAATGGCAATAGGCAGGTTACATTGCTCGAAGGACTGATAACCGGTGGAGTAGAAGAGTTCTTGAGTGGAGACCACGTACCAGCAGGCGCAGCGTAGGACGGCCCCCCGCGAGATGGACAGACGATTTGGTCAAGTCCGCGGGGAAATGCTGGATGCAGGCCGCTTCTAATCGGACGAGGTGGAAATATTCAGGGGAGGCCTATGTTCAGCAGTGGACGTTTTATGGCTGATATGATGATGATGATGATGAGCCATTATTTTCATTGTCGCCTTATTTTGACAGACAACGCGTATTCGACGTCAAAATTTAAGAAATGACATAATTTAGATATTTCCTATCCAATATATAGATTACTCTGTGTTTCCTATGTTTTTAGAAAGCGACATCACAAAGAATTTATTCCCCGAATTGAGGGCATTGTGCTTACACAAATTGAGTTCTATGTGGTTGGTAATATGTATCACGTTTCTATTGTAATTACAACAATTCAATATTAATTAGTGGTTAATAGATTGATTTTCACACAATAAGCCGTGTAGCTAATTATATACTATGCTAAGTGACGCTGAATGGGCTGGCCTCCATGGGAACCACATTAATACTTGATGCCTTCCGTGATTAAATTAAGGCTGGTAGAATTCATGGTTCACCGTGCACTTTATCAACTTCAACTATAGTATAGTAAATTGTTGCCGTGGCCAGAAGGATAAGATAGAATATAATAGAATAGAATAGAATAGAGTAAAGTAGAGTAGAGTAGAGCAGAGCAGAGCAGAGCAGAGCAGAACGTAGCGTAACGTCACGTTACGAAACGTAACGTAACTTAACGTAACTTAACATAACTTAGCATAGCATAGCATAGCATAGCAAAGCATAGCATATCATAGCATAGCATATCATATCATATCATAGCATAGCATAGCATAGCTTAGCTTAGCTTAGCTTAGCTTAGCTTAGCATAGCATAGCATAGCATAGCATAGCATAGCATAGCATAGCATAGCATAGCATAGCATAGCAAAGCATAGCAAAGCATAGCACAGCACAGCACAGCACAGCATAGCATAGCATAGCATAGCATAGCATAGCATAGCATAGCATAGCATAGCATAGCATAGCATAGCATAGCATAGCATAGCATAGCATAGCATAGCATAGCATAGCATAGCATAGCATAGCATAGCATAGCATAGCATAGCATAGCATAGCATAGCATAGCATAGCATAGCATAGCATAGCATAGTCATGTCCTGTCATGAATTGACATGAGAAAACTCGTTTATTCACTGTAAACATACACAAAACACAAAAAGTAAAAAAAGAACGTAAGTGACAAAAGTATCTAAAGCGAGGTATATGATGTAGGTGGGTGCAACCATGTCGTTTTAACTCACTGTTGTGCACTATATGTGACAATGAAAAGGCGCTGGCTCAGCTTGTTGCAAGCAAGCAAGCTGTGCCGCTGATGACTCTGCCTGAAACCTAAATGAGAGCGTGAGCGAAACAGAGAGATGGACGGACTTCAATTATACATACAAACATACATACATAAATCTCGCCTATATTCCTTACGGGGTAGGCAGAACGTTAACAGCCGTAAAACGGATATTAACACCACGTCTGACAAAAGTTTGTGGGTCAATCAGATAACTGTGCATCACTATAGTGACAGGTTGTCAGCTATCGCCTAAAATTGTAATACACATCTAACCCTCGAGTCCCTTAGTCGCGTCTTACGACACCCATGGGTAAGAAATGGCGTGATGCCATTCTAAGCCCGCATCACACGGCATGACTTCAATTATATAGGGTGAAATTTTACTAGTGACCGATAGCAAAAACTCAAAACGGGCTGGTAATAATTAACAACTTTCCCCACGGAACATAGGTCGAAATATACAAAAGAAAATTGGACTTCTCATACAAAATTGACTATTACTATGGAAGTTAAAAATATTTTTGTCATTTTACGACCTATGTTCCTTGAAGAAAGTATTCTGTAAGTATTCTGTTTTCAGTATCGGTCTTTTTTCCCCGAGTCTTACACAGTGATTAAAAATTTATACCTAAATGGAAATGAAAATGAAAATGAAATAACTTTATTCAATGTAGGATAGCATTATCACTTATTGACGTCATGATCGGTCATTGTAAAAAAAAGAAATTTGCATAACGCAATTTTCTTCTTTTTATAACAATTTTGTATTTTCCTAATAGAAAACCGGCTCGGGCGGGATAAAAAAATAAAAATAAAAATAAAGGCACTGCCTCGGGGCTGGCCAGGTTAATTACACAGCACGTAACTTTACGCCACTACCATTTGTAATATGTACTATAAGTTAATGAATAAAAATTATATTAAACGTAATATTACTCATAAATAAGTACCAATATTTACCACGTCGAATTGTATATTTGTTTTTCAATCCGCTTTTAATAAGGCAAATAATTTAAATCATATACAGCCATTGTGTTTGTTCAGCATACCTTTGATACAAAATTGCGTTTCGGTCCTCCAACAGTGGTTTTTTTACATAGTACTTATATATATCACGCCTATAATGTCTTACGGGGTAGGCAGAGTATCAACAGCTGTAAAAAACAGACATTTACGCTACGTCTGACAAACATTTGAGGGTCATTTGAAATATTGTGTATTACCAGTGATAGGTTGTTTTAGCCCAGTGCCTAAATTTGCAAAACACACCCTCAAGTCCCTTAGTCGCTTCTTACGACACCCACGGGAAAGAAATGGGGTGATGCTATTCTAAGCCGGCATCACACGGCTAATTATATTAATATTAAACATATGGTATTTTTACATCTCAGAAAGAAACGTGTTTGGTCAGTAAAACTCAGTTTTAATAACGTTCCGTGCGACTATGATGTTTATTATGTTATAATTTTTAAAGTCAATTATGTGGGTTTGCCGTGTAACGAATTTACTTTGTTGACGTGTTACGAGATCATATAACAGTTCAGTGTACAACTATTTTACATATATTAAACTTGAAATAAAATGAAGCTAAACAAATAAACAATGATTTGTTTTTTTTCATTAAGTTATGCTTAAAAATATCTACTCAAACGTTCGTAAAATAGACATTGCAATCCAAGGAATCAAATTACACTTGGGCCTAACAGCCGATATTTATTTTGTCCTTTTCACGTTCATTTGGTTTCCTATTTAGCTACCTGCTGTCAAGGTAATCATCCTGTAGGTATAATTTACGGAGTGTAATGGGAAATTTTCTAGGGATTCTCAAGTGTCATGTAAAGGGCGCTAAGCTTGATTGAAATAACGTTTCTTTACACAAAAAACTGTACCACTTTATATTTTATTCTTTATTTTGTGTTTATTGAATTGTTCTAAATTTGTTCTTGGTAATTTGTTTACTTACACGAATGACACTCAATATAATAGCAAGGCGATAAGTTTATTTTGTAGTTAATCAAACTAACATAATTAATTTTTAACGAATACAACGTGAAACGGAACCTGTGACAAAACTATGGCTGCCGCCAGCCATATTGCAACGTCTAAATTTCAGTTTAGCACAGCGCCCTCTGGTTTTACTATCAACAGAACTGTCAACAGAAAAACTCCCATTGAAATCGTCGTATTGTGAAACAGTAGGTACACACACATGCCTAAAAATAATTGATGTCCTAAATCCGGATATAAATTATCGAGATTGACACGAAACCGATACGATAATCCTCTTCCATTTTGTTTGACAGATTATACTTAAATTAAATGAGGAATTAACTGAGTGACATTTGGATCATTATCGGTTCTGGCAACAGGTAGCTTTAATGACGTTATAGGCACAATAATCTCTCACTGCTCGTATTATAGCCCAGTATAGCTAGCATCAAGAGGCATTTGTCCAACAGTGGACATTATTAGCATAATAATGTCAAAAAAGATTTTTCAAAAAGATGAAGAAGAAAAAAAGATGGCTAGATTGAAAAGCGGACATATATTATAAGAGATCTGTGTGAAAAGCTAAGCCGTTTTAAAAATAGTTAAGTCGTTTATTTTTTGCTTACAGTTCTTGGACCATTGGCCTATTTATTATCTGGTGTAATTTTAGGTATATGCTAACATACATTTGTTTGCAGTAGATACAAAAGACTCAAACTAGGTTTTAGCACTGTGTGAACTGTCAAATTTACAATATTGGTATATTTTATAGCCGTGTGATGCCGGCTTAGAATAGTATCACCGCATTTCTTTCCCGCGGGAGTCATAAAAGGCGACAAAGGGACTCGAAGGTGTGAACTGCAATTTTAGGCGAAGGGCTGACAACTTGTCACTATGGCGATACACAATTTTCCGAATGACCCTCAAATGTTTGTCAGACGTGGCGTAAATGTCCGTTTTTTGCAGCCGTTCACGCTCTGCCTACCCCGCCAGGGATAAAGGCGTGTTATATGTATGTATGTATATTTTATAATATTAATTTATGTATAGACACTTAAATGTTCAATTTCATAAGTAACATAAAATCTAAAACTTACGCAAGTGTAAAAAAATACACTAATTGTTATATTATATCTAGCATTTTTGTAAGTTATGCCCTCAAACATTGCCAGCCATATTGGACTATTAGTGAAACCACAGATTAGGGAGACGGGGCGGCGTATGAGACACTGTGAAACGGACAAGCGGTTAATTTGAAAATTATTCTCTTTCTACATATAAACATACGCCACGTCTATATCCCTTGGCCGTTAATAATGGACATTAACGCCACTTCTGACAATCATTTGAGGAACATTCAGAAAATTGTATATTACTATAGTGACAGGTTGTCAGCTCATCTCCTAAAATTGCAATACACATGTATTCCTCGCGTCCCTACGACACCGGAAAGAAATGGGTTAATTCTATTCCAGGCCGGCATCACACGGAATATATTTCAAATAATGCACTATTTAGATTATTATTTACTCTAAGTTTATTCACAACTTGTTACATCGACAAATTTAAATTTAGCTCAAACTTTTCATACATTATACGGTGCCTAACTTTGGAATCCCTGTTTTGGCGGACCAGTCAGTTTTAAGTTGATGAAAATGAACTTTGGTGGCAAACACAGACATAAAACGTAAAAGACTATTTTAAACAAATTCATACAAAACGACATCAAATCGCAACAGACCACTATATGCACGTGATATGCACGCAATCCTCCCCTACTTGGGATACGAAGGACTAGATATTTTATTCACAGGGAACGCTGCTGCCCGTTCCTTGGATGAATATTATTTTGCACCTGCCTATTCTTTTCACTTGCCCTTAGATAGACTGGTAGGTAATGTACACTGTTTTGTGCATGAAGTTCAGTAAATAATGTATGCCTAAATCGCTTTTTGTACCTCTCATGAGTTGAATTAGGGTGAGGCTATTCTAAGCCGGCATCACATGTCACCGTATGCATAAGTAGGTACTATAAGCTTCTTATTTTCGTGTGGGACACCGAGTCGTTCAACGACCCGATGAACCCTGGTGTCAGAGATTTTCAACCGCCTGCTACTAGTAGTCGGCCTCTGACATGGTTGTGCTGACATAAGCCAAAAATACCACACTATCGTTTAAAATTTAATACTTAGTTATTTTAAAGCAAACTTCGAGTCATATTTAAATCAACAATTATAACAATCAAGTTCAAATAAAGCAGTTAATTGTTATGTAATGGCTATTAATTTCTCTCCCCCTATTGAAGGTTGTTGATTGGGCCATTGTCACTTTATTTTACTGGGCCATACGTGTAAATTGGTGAGCGCAGTGCATAAAACGTCCTGAGTAGGTAATGTCTATTGACTCGTAAACCTGTTGTCCATTCCATCGTTAGATAGGTCTTGTATGTATGTTCTAAAATATCCGGTTACCACTATTACATCATTTTTTTTTTCTACCGAGAGCTCCATGTTGAATAGTGAACAGCTATAAGCATCTATAAGTATATATAGGCTAACGTAAATACCTATACGACGATAAAGAATTTTTACAAAGACGGGATTTCAACTATAGCATCGTGACAAATTGGTCGGAAAATACCAATCTTTCGTCTGAATTTTAAGCGTAGTCTTTGCCTGCTACAGTATCAGTGCTTTCTAACAAGCTTGAGGACTAGATATAGCACTAAAGTGAAGAGTTAAATACCTGTAAGTTGGCAGGAACAACGACGCCAACTTTTGAGGGATTTCTAAAGTTTGAGTGGAATAGTTGAGCGCTCGTTATCATCGTCAAGCTTTGTGTAACAAATGTGAAAACAATTTAAGTTTGGAACAGCGAGATCAGTTAAATTTTTGGCTTCAGTGCAATGGGTTTGCACCTGGCTGTTTTCGGGGTTTTCAGGTTTCCTTTCGCCAACTTTGTCTATCTGCCCGACCGTTTAAACAAGGTGAAATTTAACTAGTGACCGATACAAAAGACTCAGTACGGGCTGGTGATTTGGAAGAATTTTCCCTAAGGAACATAGATCGGTATATTTTAAGTATTAGACCGGGTCTATCGCGATAGTATTTAGGTAAATATTAGTAATTTACCTGTGTCCCGACGTTTCAATACATAATTTAAGTTGCCAGTCATACCAGTGGCAATTACTAATATTTACCTAAATACTATCGCGATAGACCCGGTATAATACTTAAAATGAGTGAAAGTGATCGCGAGTGCTTAAAAAGTTATAGGTCGGTATACTTAGAAATATTGTGAGTTTTTTGGTGACTGATTATTGGCGCGGTGGATGGTAGTACGGTCTGCCTCATACGCAACAGTCCCAGGTTCTTTTCCCGGCCGGGAATATCTATTCTCTGGGTGCTTTTTGTGCATGTTTATGTACGTGTCCATGGCACATTGGTAAATATACTCTTAGTGAAGGCTTTGTGCATGTGCCCCATCAAGATTTTAATCTGCAGTTTATAAATCAGGTAAATTACTGAAGATTGGTTTCGTTAAAACCTTAAAGATTGGTAATCAAATTCACAATCTAAATTTATCCTTAATTTATCTTTATTTTTGGAGTTATAACTTCGAAACCGCGATAAGATCATTAAACTTTCCCATCTCCCTTAAAAGTTAAATTGTTTTAATTATTCAGTAAACAAAGCCCGGTCTGCGGTTATTCTATAATAACGATCGTTTAACTATTTCACTCAAAGTTCCCGAAATCCCTTACAACTTTGAGCGTTGATCAAAATATAAATGATAGACGGAGAAACTGTTTGCTCGTAAAGTTGAACCAGTAAAAAAAAAACTTTGAATGCGCGTTTATAGCATCCTCAAAAATATATTCAAGGAAATACCACTAAATATCAAACGCACCGTATGTTTAATATTCATGGTACCTTTATTATATGTACTGACCTACAGAACCAAAAAAAGCCCCGAACATTTTGATTTTAAACAAATCTAGCCAGCCCAGTAGTTGTACTGGCTGCTAAGCATTTTACTTAAGTACATACATGAATCACACCCATATCCCATGCGAGGTAAGGCAAAACGTAAACGGCGATACAACAAATTATTACGCTACCTCAGACAAACATAAATTAAGAGGAGGAAATGTTAAAAACTATATGGAATTTAAAAAAATATTGATGACACTGTCTTGTGATTTGGTGAAAAATATAGAACAACTATTGAGGAAACTATCGAAGGAAATTTTTGTTTTTGATAATTTGGATCAATTATCCATTATTTTGTTCAGAAAATTGTGAAAGGTTGTCAGCCCATCGCCAAAAATATGCATTACATTGTACCCCTTGAGTCCCTTGGTCGCGTCTTACGAAACATACGGTAACTAACCGATTTTCCAGCACAAATTATACACTCCCCATTGGCATCAAAATATGTAGCGTGTTTAAAAGGAGTAAGCCAGTGTCAATGATAGACAGAAAAACGCGAAAAATTACTTCATTTGGTACTATGAGAAAATTTATGAAAAACTTTGTTTCGGGAAATGTTTTTTTTATAATACAGCGTTTCTGCTTGACTGTTAACACTGTTGCTATAGTTGCCAGAATGATGTGTACATACATACATTAACAGGCTACAAAAGATCACTGCTGGAAATGGGCCTGCCCTTACTGTGGGTATTGCCATACTCACCACGCTTAGCAAGCGAATTGGCGAGCGCATTGCAAGATGTCGCATTTACAGAGAACGCTGCTGCCTATTCCCTTTTACGAGTAGAATAGGGAGTTTCCTTTTTTAAACTCTTCCCTATTCGGTGCATAGATGGCGCTGTAGTTAGAACGTTAACATAAGGAACGGAAAGTCACAATTATTTCGACTTTTTCGTTTTTATGTATGGTATAGTAAAACGAAACGTAACTTATCTTTGTTACATCACTCGCGTCACAAAAATATTTACTTTCATGGGTTTCCCTGCTTATTAACGAAAACCACAACGAAAACAACGTACAAACGAAAACAGCGTATAGCAAAACTGAATCTGGTCGATACTCCTAAGGTACTTCTCAATGATTCTCCTATTCCTTATTCTTCTAAAGTCAAGAACCTGGGTATTTTAATCGACCAGACAATGTCATGGACACATCAGGTAAACGAGGTTAGCCGAAGACTGTATGCGTCACTCCACTCCTTGAAGCGGCTGCAGAGTTTCCTTCCTCTCAAAACGAAGACGATGCTGGCTCAAGCTCTTCTGCTGCCTCTGCTGGACTATTGTGATGTGGCTTACCTTGACCTCACTGAAGAACTCCTAAATAAAATAGAGCGTCTGCAAAACCAGTGCATCCGGTTCATTTTTGGGTTAAGGAAGTTTGATCATGTTTCGGACTTCAGAGAGCGGTTGAGATGGTTGCCTATTCGTCAACGCAGAGACCTTCATACTTTGTCACTCCTCTTCAATGTTCTATTTAATCCCGCTGCTCCTCAGTATCTGCGAGAGAAGTTTGAGTTTCGTAATGTAGATAACGCACGTTTGCGATCCTGTGGTGACCTTTCACTTCAGGCACCAGCATGCAAGACCAAAACATTTGCTCAGTCTTTTACTGTCCACGCCGCACGATTGTGGAACAAGGTTCCGATGGACGTTCGGAAAAGCACAAATATCGCGACTTTGAAGACGAACATGAGAAAACTTTGGGGTTTTAACTTGGATAACTCTGACGATTTATAGGGCTTGTATTTATATTTAATATATTATATTTTTATACTATGTATGTTTCTATATCGATAGGTATTTAATTATATAAGTAGGATTGTATGTACATATAATTATTATTCTTTTACTGCTATATTTGGTGTCAATTATCCACACTAATATTATAAATGCGAAAGTAACTCTGTCTGTCTGTCTGTCTGTCTGTCTGTCTGCTACGCTTTCACGGCCAAACCGCTGAACCGATCTTCATGAAACTTGGCACAGAGATTGCTAGCATACCGAGAATGGACATAGGCTACTTTTTATCACCATTCGAGGGTCTGGAGTATAGATGTAGACCACCAGGTGTACCACCAGGAGCCCAGCTAAACTATTAGAGATACAGGCATGGTTCCAAAACAAAAGTTGTTCAGTATGATGGGTCGCTTCTTTTCACAAGGACTTTGAGGATCTGGAGTACCTTATGTAGACCACCAGGTGTACCATCAGGAGCTCAGCTAAACTATTAGAGATACAGGCATGGTTCTAAAACAAAAGTTGTTCAGTAGTATATGCTGCTTCTTTTCACAAGGACATTGAGGATCTGGAGTACCTTATGTAGACCACCAGGTGTACCACCAGGAGCCCAGCTAAACTATTAGAGATACAGGCATGGTTCCAAAACAAACGTTGTTCAGTATGATGGGCCGCTTCTTTTCACAAGGACTTTGAGGATCTGGAGTACCTTATGTAGACCACCAGGTGTACCATGAGGAGCCCAGCTAAACTATTAGAGATACAGGTATGGTTCTTAAACAAAAGTTGATCAGTATTATGGGCCGCTTCTTTTCACAAGGACATTGAGGATCTGGAGTACCTTATGTAGACCACCAGGTGTACCATCAGAAGTCCAGCTAAACTATTAGAGATACAGGCATGGTTCCAAAACAAAAGTTGTTCAGTATGATGGGCCGCTTCTTTTCACAAGGACATTGGGGCTCTGGAGTACCTTATGTAGACCACCAGGTGTACCATCAGGAGCCCAGCTAAACTATTAGAGAAACAGGCATGGTTCCAAAACAAAAGTTGATCAGTATGATGGGCCGCTTCTTTTCACAAGGTCATTGAGGATCTGGAGTACCTTATGTAGACCACCAGGTGTACCATCAGGAGCCCAGCTAAACTATTAGAGATACAGGCATGGTTCCAAAACAAAAGTTGTTCAGTATGATGGGCCGCTTCTTTTCACAAGGACATTGGGGCTCATAAGTACCTAATGTAGACCACCAGGTGTACCATCAGGAGCCCACCTGAACTATTGGAGATACAGAAATGGTTCCAAAACAAAAGTTGTTCAGTATGATGGGCCGCTTCTTTTCACAAGGACATTGGGGCTCTGGAGTACCTTATGTAGACCACCAGGTGTACCATCAGGAGCCCAGCTAAACTATTAGAGATACAGGTATGGTTCTTAAACAAAAGTTGATCAGTATTATGGGCCGCTTCTTTTCACAAGGACATTGAGGATCTGGGGTACCTTATGTAGACCACCAGGTGTACCATCAGGAGCCCAGCTAAACTATTGGAGATACAGAAACGGTTCCAAAACAAAAGTTATTCAGTATGATGGGAATAAGTTGAGAAAGGACATTGCCTCCTTTTTACCGAGGACAGAAAAACAAAAATGTGGTAAATAAAAATATATTACAGTAACTTAAATTACCTTGTTATCTGTCTTATCTACTTATGCTGACCATTTTAGTGTGCTCAAATCGGCACCTCTGGAGTAAGTACTCTGTTATCTACTGACTTTTGTATTCAATGGTTATAAATATTGATCTCTCAGGCCGGATAGCATATTTTGAATCGTCCCTTTAACAACAGAAGCAAGCAAGTCATCTTTAAACAGTAGAGATAAGAACTGTTCTAATATCACTGTCAATCTTACTATGAATACACATACCTACTTTAGAACTTCTGCCTAAAAAAACTATCTAACGCGGACGAAGTCGCGGGTAAAAGCTAGTATATATATATATAAATATTTATTTTTCAATTACCCGTACCATAGTTTACCTGCGCACACCATGTCCTCTGGATTTCTCAAAGGTTGACTGGGAGAGATCCCTTAATGGGATAAGTCCGCCTTTGTGCCTTACCTTTTCTGTTATTTGTGTTTTTCTTTGTGATATTTATTTGGTGCAATAAAGTTATTACATACATACATACATACAAACAAAACAGATTATTAATTAATAACACAACGCGAAAAACGAGATTAGATTTGGAAAGAACAATAACTCTTTACTTGCCTTCTGACATCTTGGAACGTAGTCAGTTCAACGCCATCTACTGTGTTCTTGGAATACCGCTTAGACTCTGTCTCTGTCCTATGACCTAGACTAGAGTCAAGAGCAAACCCATCATTAATAAAAATAAAAAAAACTTATTTTAGTTCTTAAAAAGAAAACTCGATATTGGGGCAGGATGTATGGGCACCCTATGACTGTATTCATGAAAGAAAGCTACATTTTGCTTTCTACTTGATCTTTGAGTCTCGTGTTACTGTTTTTGACGAGTAGGTGTGTTTTCCACTTCAAATGAAAAAACGTCATCTCACAAAAACAAACACAAAAAGGAGAAATTATGGTTTAGCTTTGGAGGAATATAATTTTGACTGACTAGCTGTCGACTACAGCAATATACCGCCGGGTACCAGCTTTTCCACGGACCTCTTTGTTACTCTTAAAAATATTAAAGTTATGAAAACGGTTATTTCCGGCCCTAAGTCTGCTAAATACAAATAATTTCAGTTGGGTGTCAATGGCCTGTCAGCGTGACAGCTTTGGTCATTTCGTATTCTGCTAACAGATTGAATTATAGAAAATTGCAGTAGCATTATAATGACAGTGGAATGTCGCTGGCATTGCAAAGGTAAAAATACGAGCATCCGGGCCCTCTGGACGTTTGACTTGACCTTACTATTATCACACCTGGAAATTGTGATTATGGTGCCGTGTGATGCTGGTCTAGAATAGCATCACCCCATTTCTTACCTATGGGCGACTGCGGGACTCGAGGGTTGGATGTGTATTGCAATTTAGGCTATGGCCTGACAACCTGTCACTATAGTGATATACAGTTATCTGATTGACCCGCAAACTTTTGTCAGACTTGGTGATAATATCCGTTTTACGGGCATTAACGCTCTGCCTACCCTGTAAGGGATAAAGGCAAGAATGATGTATGTATGTAGGTATGTATGTAGATTGTGATTATGAGTACAAATAAAAAATCTTTTTCTCCACATGTTTGGTTGAATAAGTAATAATATCACATAATCACATCAGCCTGTAGAAGTCCACTGCTAGACGAAGGCCTCTCCCAGGGCACGCCTTAAGGCGCGATCTCCCGTGTACGCCATACAGTCGCTACCAACCGCCATTTTGAAGTCATCGGGCCATATCGGTAGGCGTCCAGCGGTATGCAAAGAGCATATAACCACTTACGCTCTAGCAGCGGTGTGTTTGCATTTTTTTTATAAAAAATAGGTAAGCATTTGTCTGCCATCTCAACTGATGTTAAGTGACAATGCAGACGATGTTGGAACATGCTCACCTAGATAATGCCTATTCACTCTCGCCTTGGAAAAGTCCTGAAACAGATCCGCAGGCAGGGGGTTCCACTCTTTAGCAGTTCGTAATAAAAATGTAGAAGCAAAGCGCTTTGTGCGAATTTGCGGGGTATCTACGACATATGGGTGGAATCCCAACCGGCGTCTCGTGCCCCATAATAATGTAATTTGTTACGTTGTAATAATCATAAAAATTATTGTTTACATAAATAGTCGCTACATTTTATGATAGTCACCTTTTGAAAACTCTGACTAATTTGACTACGTCAACTCAGAGGTCTTGTAATGCCAACCAACACGTATTGTACTTAAAAACCTGTGAGGTACAATTTAAATGCAATTTTCTTTCACTGTAAAGCCGCGTTCTATCTTTTTTCAATCTTTATTACTCAGCGAAAATGGAATGGAAGCCATTTCGCAAAGTTCCCCTGTATGCGGATCTCCAAATGTCCCTCATAGATAAAACGGAATCCCCTAGAAGTTTCCAGAACTTGGAGCGGTTCATTCCAAATCTGCCATTCGAGTTTTAATTCAGCTAGAATGGTGTGGAATAAGCGTCACCTTAAAAGATTGGAAATTTCAACATCTATTTGGACATTCATTTATGAAGAGGGTCAATGGCTTCAATTCATAACTATTATCATAAATTTGCGATGTCAGTTTCCGTCAATTAGGTTTAGAAAGGGATTGGAGATATCTTGGTCCTCTCACGTTTAAAAATATAAATAGGTGCTTTGCCGTTTCTAGTCAGTTTACTCGCCAATTTTTTAATCGTCGCCTTAGTTGACAAATAATGCGCATCAAATTGGCACGATAGGCTAGACTCCGATATCACCTATCCTTTTTTAAAACTACTTGACGGAGAGTGACAGCGCTAATTTAAGGTAAGTTAATAGAATTATCTCGAATTGAGGTCAATGTCACCCTTGGAAGTTGGACAAATATTCACCACGATGTCCGGGGAAACAAACTGGAGACAATCTCACTAAGTCTTTCATTTACAAATGTAAACATTGCGTGTCCTCTCCAAGAAACAAACTAGGGACATTATAATCCTGATAAATCAGACCACTAGACACGGAAGAAGTTCGTAGGTACCTTCGTAATGCACTGTCGTTTCTAGCAATTTAGTATATAAGATGGTCGATTTCTAAAAAAATCTTAAAACCATTTCGAGAATTACGCTTGGTTTTAAACTATCTTCTTTTTAGAATAATAAGTAAGTGGAATTAAACTAAGATAATATATTTTTACCCTTAATAATAAAATCATTGTATGACGCCTCATAACCTGAAAAAGAATAAATGCTTTTGCCGTAGCTATAGTTGCCTAGATGTGCTTATTTGACAATTCTGTTGTCTGTGATTAACTTTTTCTCTGTGCAGGTAAAGACATTTTAACCGTTTACTAAAAATAAATAAATATATAAATAAATAATATCATTTCGAAATGTTGAAATTATTTTCTTAAATTGATAAAACATAAAATAATAATCCGGCATATCGAATTTTGGAAGTGATATTTATCTCCCTATTCATTTCCAAGTTCTGCTCATTTGAGTGATCTGGCTATACATGGGCTATACTGGTCTCTTAGTGAATGTATGGAAAATCAGTTTATGTTGGACCCGATGCTGTGTGATATCGGTTTAGAATAGCTTCACCCCATTTCGTACCCGTGGGAGTCGTAAGAGGCGACTAAGGGATTCGAGGGTGTGTATTGCAATTTTAGGCGATGGGATGACAACCTATTTATTTATTTATTTATTTAACTGTTTATTGCACACAAGATAAGACACAGGACACTTACAATTAAGAAAAACAACACAACAGGTACTACTTATTTCTACAAAGAAATCTCTTCCAGCAGTCCTACGGTAGAGAGACAGCATAAGGTGAGGCTGATAGATCGTGCACAATGTAATAATAAAAATATAATATAATAAAAATAAGTTTACTTAATATACTAATATATATATATGTCGGAGCGTGAGGTATTAAACCTGAGGAATGAAGTAAAGTGCACTTTTTGATGTATTTTATGGAAAGAGCATTAATTGAGTACCTATGCGTTGGCGTCGGTCGAAGCATGTAGTAGACATATTGTGTCAAGTGGTTTGGCTAAAGGCATTTTTGGGAACAGAGAGATTCCGAGTTAGTGTTGTTTAAGCGATCGGGCGTAGCGCAAGGCTCAAATGACCTTTCATCGTTCCTTGGTTTTGGTACTTCGTGTCCTGATCTTAATGTTAAAATTAATTATAGCTGCTAGCCTACTATCTGATTTTCGGCCGTTACGACATCAGAAGTGGGATTGAGACCTACAAACTGTCTAGATGCAGTGCCATAGTGATAGACTTGTGGACCTAGTGATCGTGACTAAAATGACTTTCGTGGAGATACCAGTTGTAAGCGGGAATGCAGATTGCAGAGACTGCTCTTGGACCACAAATAATTCAGGCCAGTTCTTTCCATACTATTATTTTCTAGCGATTTGATGTTATTGGTTGCTGATGATTTTTATTTGCCGCGCATTAGTAATGTTGGCAATTTTCAGTTTGTGTCATAATTATTATTTTAGTACGGTAATGATTGCCACACGTTAATCTACTGAATTTGTTTATAATCGTGGACCTAAGTTGGACTGGAGACAATTTTATCGGATTTTAATTGGCATTATTGATTGATGAAAAATCACTCGATTAAATAATTATTTTGGATAATGAATTAGATTCACAAAAACATAAAGATTAATTAATTTCTTTGTCAATGGATGGCGTTGTGTTGATAGGAAGATGTCTGTAGAATCGGAAATAATCAAATAAAAAGAAACATGATTTAGTTTTGTTGTGCACAGTTAGTTGCACACGCATTTCGTTTTCGTTGGCACAGTTGGTTTACCGTTACAAGGAACATGAAGGTTCAGGTTCAATTCCTGGCCTAGTCTAGAAGTTTTGATTTAGTATTTTATTGTGTAAAGAAGGATTTCTGATCTTTTGCAATTATTGCCTACTTACTACTTGTTTATAAAGTGACGCGTGTATCGTTACAGTAAAATATTATTTAACGTGTTTTCAAACTTTTGGAAATTGATAAATCAGTCTATTTTTAGAACAAAGTACAAACCTAAAGTCGAACTATGAGACGGCTATTTGATATCGGCGGAAAAAAAGGGGGTCTTTTCAAGTACCTGTGAGAACCAAGGCGTTGTTGTGTTTGGGTTTGGGAATAGCGACTGGTTCTCAATCTTTACTGGATTTGATATAAAATATTACCTGGTACAGAATTGTATTTATGCGAAACTTTTGAAATAAATGCTTTTGGATAGTTGGTACCTATATGGTAGAAAAGATTTTGTGTTGATTGTTTGCAATTGCAATAAACGTGATTTGAATTTAAACATAGATATTGTACGAAAGGGGTGTACGTACCTATTTGATTATCATGAGACATGTTTTTAAAACTGTACATTGTTGCTAGTTCAGAATCCCGGGAATGCTAGGTACTGTATGTGTACCTATTGCCAGAAGACACTACAACTTTGAGTTTGAGAATCACTCTCGCGTTGGATTTTTATTTCGTTTGTGAGAAACACACTTGAGTTTTAAAACTAATGAATGGTTAATAAGTAATGATAATGGTTATGGCGTTTTCTTAAAGTGCAGAAAACATTTTAAAGCATTGCTGTAGCTCTATTATGTTATTTTGGAGGTATAAAAAAAGCATTGTTCTAAAAGGGACATTGATGTCCAAAATGACTGAGGGTTGTATTGTAGCCACGCGTATTACTGATACCCGTGGTTCAACACATGTTACCTTAGTATTCGGAGAAATGAGCGAGATCTTTGTATTGTTTTCATAATGCAAGTCTGGCAAAAACTCTTTTGTTAATTAACTTATATCATAAGGGATTTAGAAACAAACATGACAATGGTTAAGCATGATCATGACTGTAACTTATGAAGATTAACTTAAATGCGTATAGCGTTATTCAATTATGAAGTATTAATTTTTATATAAGGTAACAAGTGCTTTGCCGTGGTGGTGATAAATAGAGCAGCTGGATAAAAAAAAACTGAGTATTGTTGGATACAATGAGTTGATGTAGTTAAAGCTAAGATTACGTGGTTATGTTGTGTAAGTAATTTAGAATTTTATAGCACTGACTTCGACGAAAGAAGTAGATAGTAAATTGCATATTGAATGCAATTGATATTTGAGTATTGGTATGTGATATTAATTAGGTACCTATCATTTCACAAAAAAAAAATTGATTTCATTAAGTTATTTTGTCAACTTGGAAGAATAATTGAGAAATATCAAATCACCTACTCGGTGCAGCAATTCATGAAAATTAAGCTCTCAAAGCAGTGCTTAGTTCAAATCAATACATGCTTAGTAAAGGTGGAATAAAATAAGAATTATTTTTAATCTGATAAGCATTGAATGGATCTAATGTGATAATAGAAACGGTTGTTAAAAGTTACATTTTGAAATGAACTTGTTTTCATTTTAGAAGTACTGAATCGTATGACTTTTTGCTTAAGTAATATTGCTTTGCTTTCTTGAGCAGGAAAACGTAATCTGGCTATCTTCATATAGCTGTTATGTGCCTTGCTGGGATAGAAAGCTAAAATGCCTGAAAGTAAAGTACCCATAAAATTGCATAATTAATCAGATGATATTAGCAGTTAAAGTTTTTGTTGCTGGCAATGATGGACGCGTTTGTCCTCCCGACCCCTCACGACTATATACTATGACTGTGATCACCGTACCTACCTATTGACTCTGACTTAAGACCTCTGCGGGAGGAGCGTGTGCCATGGTGGAGACAGTGTGGTCTCAAATTGTGGAGACAGTGTGGTCTCATGTTGTGTTGGGTCAGATATAGCCCGGGGAACTATGATCTGATCGGGTGAGTGGCCAGCTGCAGTGGCTCATTCACCATCCGCTTTGCTGATCTGTGTGATCAGATGGTGTCTTTGATGGACGCATGGTTTCGTTGAGGGCATCATACTTGACCCAGTAGGTGATTACTGTGGTCATTACTGTTATGTATGATGTCGCTCCAGGTAACCGGTGTTACCAGTAGGCGTGCCACAAGGTGGTGGTGTCGGCCTGAGATCCGTGGCGGGGATCTGTGACTGTGATTGACAGTGTTGAGTGACCCATGGTGGGGAAGCTCTGTGACCGTTGCGACGGTGGCCAGATGCAACAAAAGACTTTATTGCGGTACTCGTATCAATTATTGTATTGTTTTCAAGTTAGAATATTGTTTTATGGGCACTTGTCTTTCAATAAGTAGTGGCGTGATTTCAGTTATCAGAAAGCAACGAAAACGGCTGGTTCAAGTGGGTTGAAAATTTATGGTTCACACTAAACTTGTAGTCTGTCACATAATAAATCCGTAACCTTAATGAGTTTCTGATAAATGATATTTCCTTAACTGTTAAGTTCGACAGCACAGTAAAAGAGTGCATAGTTACTAATCATGTAAGGGTAAAAACGTATTGGATGGCTTATGAGAAGTTTTTGAAGTGCAAACGAATATGGGCCTGTTTATTTTTTTTTAGCAAATAATAACACAAACGTGAAAAATACTTGAACGATTTGGAGATAATAGGTTTGTTGTTATGAATACCAAGTCAAATTTAACAAACAAGTATTAGGAAGTAAGTAAGTAAGTACCAAACAGGATAGCTATCTTAGCAAGTACTTTGTATCAAAGATATTTAAAACCGCAATGAATGCTGAGCTGCTTTCGGTTCTTGCAGTTCATCGATATAGACCTGTTCACATGTTGAAAGGAACGAAGCGAACTGTTGTGAACAACTAGATCTTTGTACAGTTCAGGAGTCTAGCCAGATTATTATGGTTTTATGGGCTATAATAAGCTAAAGTATGTCTGTCAGGATAACCGAACGATACTGTGAAATGGCTAGTTGTGACCACACGAGGACGTGTGTAAGTCAGGAAGGCCGTGTCGGAGCGTGAGGTATTAAACCTGAGGAATGAAGTAAAGTGCACTTTTTGATGTATTTTATGGAAAGAGCATTAATTGAGTACCTATGCGTTGGCGTCGGTCGAAGCATGTAGTAGACATATTGTGTCAAGTGGTTTGGCTAAAGGCATTTTTGGGAACAGAGAGATTCCGAGTTAGTGTTGTTTAAGCGATCGGGCGTAGCGCAAGGCTCAAATGACCTTTCATCGTTCCTTGGTTTTGGTACTTCGTGTCCTGATCTTAATGTTAAAATTAATTATAGCTGCTAGCCTACTATCTGATTTTCGGCCGTTACGACATATATATATATATAACTAACACAATATATATATATATAATATATATTACAACAAATACAAAAGCAACCTATCACTATGGCAGTACACAATTTTCAGAATGTCCCTCAAATATTTGTCAGACGTGGCGTAAATGTCCATTTTTGCGGCCATTCACGCTGTGCCTACCCCGCAAGGGATTATAGGCGTGATATATGTATGTATGTTTGTATGTCGGACTCTTGAATATTTAGTTTCAAGTGCTGCCGGTGTTACACTTCTTAATACTTTGCCATTTCAGTCCGAAAGATTGCGTTTCATTCATAGGATTTAGCAAACTTCGACCCATTCCAGCGACTTCTCAGGTATTTTCAAGTTATGTTCGCGCAGTCAGGTGTAAAATTGCTTGTAGGTAAGGACTAGGGTTTTCCACCCGGGTACTTAGATCCGGGTTTAAACGGTTTTTTGGACCTGGGTCCAAACATAGGCATACCCTGGCAGCCGACAAAGATAGACTGATTGCATACAAACATAATAGTAAGAAATATAGGGAAATTTATAATAGTAATAGACTGGTTCATGAATATTATATTTATATTATATTATAATATTTTTTTTTTATTTAATTATTGCTTTATATAACTAAAAGTCAGTAACAGAAAGTAAGACTGTTCTGATTCATGTACTTTGTGTGTCTTAAGTTTATTGAGGATTACTACTTTTTGGATTTAAATGTTATTTTGCTGTATATGTACGACTTAGAGATGATTTTTTAATCTTTTTATTTTTACTATAAAAGTAAATGTATATGTAATGGGAATCAAAAACCCGTACACTATAATCGGTTATCCAAATTTGTCGGGTGTTTGACAACCCTAGTAGGTATCTATTTGAAAAAGAAAACTATAACTTAGGTGTCTGGAAATCTAATCTCTTGGGAAGAGGTTCTACAAATATACGTACCTACAACGTAATAAACATTTTCATATTTGATTGTAGCAAAGTCACAAACTAACAAGCATTATAAATAAAAAAAAAATTAAAACACGACTGCTCTCTGAGATAAAGCCTACCTAGCTATGACACTCGGGATAATGTAAGGATTCTTCCGATACGATTCCTATTCGAATCTGTTCAGTAGTAAACGAGTTCAGTCATTTAAAGAACCGCACATATAGGTATATTCATACATACATGAACTCTAAAAATATAACACTCCTTTTTTGTTTGGGCAGTCGTGTAAAATAGTACATACAGAGAATTAAAAGTACAAGTCACATATTTCTAAAATGTCCTTGCTCTTAATTATTTTTTTTTAATGGCCTATGTCAACATAGGACAATTCTGCCGATGTCTAAGTTGGAGGAAGTTACACTCTGTAAGGACGCACAAGAAAAAAACAAATCAATAAAGGGTTAGTTTTTATTCACCCTGGAATTTTTAAAAGGCGATTCTACTTATGATTCTGAACAACTTTTATTATGGGGTCACCTGCGAAATCGCGAAAAAAAATCCATCTGTTCCATACATTTTGTTCGAGTAGGTATGAATTTTTCTATGGGGCAGCTGTTTTGTGACCCCATAATAAAAGTTGTTCAGAATCATGAGTAGAATCACCCTATAAAATTCCGGGGTGAATTAAAAATAACCCTGTAGATACTTAGATGGACCATATTTTTAACAATAACATTACTAAGCATAAAAAAATTAAAACGATAAAAGCTAAGTATCTAAAACGGTTCTCCCACGTCGTCCGACACTGCTTATTTTTAACGCAACGTAACGCATGCGTCTGTCAGACGAAAGGAAATTGCGAATTCCGATCTTAGGGCCAAAACACATAACCGCGTTGCGGCGCCGCGCCGCTACAATCGGCAGTGGCGCGGCGCCGCAACGCGACGCTAGTTCCAGCGTTATGACGTCATACTTGTTGACAATGATTTAGTTTGTTTCTAACACTCTAGTAAATAACACATGTCAGTAAACTCGAAACCCAGAGGCAGTTTTAAAATTAAATTGGCTGACTTTGACATCTATTTATTTATATCGTTGGTTCGGGAACGCCCTTGTTTGTAGGATACCAGTAAAGAAACTCATAAAGACAAATTTATAAAACAGATTAATGTCTTTTTAATAAAAAATAAGCAATGAGCTTCTCACGGTCCATAGCAGAGACACGTCTATCCACAATCAAAAATCACGAGGAACTGGAAACCCTACCATACGACGATAAAACGCTTTATTTCGCGACGCCGCAACGCCGCAACGCCGCAACGCGAACTGCCGATTTTAGCGGTGCGGCGCCGCAACGCGGTTATGTGTTTCGGCCCTTATCCCTAGACAAATACGGCTACGACACGTTTACGGTGCGTCGTCAAACTACATAACAGACGCACCGTAAACGCTCCGTAGCCGTATGTGTAGGTATAGGAATAACATTGGAATTTCCTTTCGTCTGACAGACGCATGCGTTACGGTGCATTAAAAATACACAGTTACCGACGACAAGTGGGAGAACCGCCTAAGGCTGCCCGCCCACGTCAGACTTTTTATAGGACCGATAATCGGGCAGATTTTTCCTCCGATTTTTAAGACCGTTTTTGTGAAAGACTCAAAGCACACGTCCGTCACTTTGTCTGTTGGTTTCGAGGGAGTAGCACGTCATGGACGGCCGACTGTCGGTGAGTAGTGTGCGTTAACGCATACATTTCCGAGTGTTCCATTTTTCACCGACAATCGGATCGGTCGGGATGCACCGATTTTATTTCGGACCGACTATTTGTAGGATGTGGGCGTTACACCATTGCAATCAATCGGCCGACCATGACGTGCTACTCCTTCGAAACCAACAGACAAAGTGACGGACGTGTGCTTTGAGTCGGTCACAAAAACGGTCTTAAAAATCGGAGGAAAAATCTGCCCGATTATCGGTCCTATAAAAAGTCTGACGTGGGCGGGCAGCCTAAGATGTGTGAGTTATCTGTTTTTTTTACAATGCGCAATAAAGAGTTTTTGCTTGGGTACTTTAGCTAGTACCATCAATCATCATCATTTAACTCAGACAAGTTTTATGCATAAATAGTTAGCCATATTTCACAACCCTAATGCCTACATAATTCTAGAATAATCTCTAAAACCCTTACAGCCAAATTACACTCATAAATAACAAGTTGAATCTTGCTAAGCCCTACCCCATGCCATTCAGTATGATTTCAGAAAAGTTCTTATCTATTTATCTCGTGTGCCGTGCGCCCTTTTCAAACTGTGAGAGGAAACAAATATGAACCTGTAGTCTGTATATGTACCTATAGTCTGTACATTATCATAGAATCAAATTTGACAGATCAGTCATACGAACTTTAAATGTAATGATCAAAACAGGCTCAACTTGACACTGGCGAAATTATAACGAAAACGCCATTAAATCAAGAAATTGAGTTAATCAAAACAGGTGACATTACTACCAATTACTACGTAGAAATTTGGCAACTTAAACCCTTCGTTCGCAATAGTTCTACATGATGAAACGACAGCGAATTTGTTTTCGCTTTAGTTTTTTTTTATCCATTAGGCCAGCCAATGAAACTTTGCGAACATCAGATTTGGAGTACAAAATGAAAACCATTATACCAAATACACTTAAAGATGATACTTAGTACTGTATACTGTACAAAAGTAAGACTGTTTAGGGCTAAGAACACTTACTGACTTTTTTTTTACAAAAATATACTTTAGGTACGTAGAAATACTATCAGTATATAACCTAATGTTGTTTACCACTGTATACACTAATAATATATTATATTAATATATTTTAAAAGCTTTTATTTAACTTGCAGTGTATGTAAGTATGTAAGTAAGTAAGTAAGTAACAATGTTTGTTCGGTGCAAATCTTGCAAGTTTAATTTGAACCACTTCTCGGTATCCGATTGAGTTGAAATTTTGCATGTTGGTCCAGAACCGATGACAATGCATGTTAATCATAAATTTGACCTGATGCTGCTGCCAGGATCGGCTCCGTACGAGAGATCTCCTCAGCGGTTTATAGCTGGGACACAAAATTTTGTATACGAATTCGTTTATTATAGGCAGTTGGTAGGCCCACCATGAATTAGACGCTACATCCAGGGTTGTCTTCGAACTATGGAACTCCTCAATATTCAACTGCTGGGACTTGCAATTTTGTATACGAATTCGTTTATTATAGGCAGTTGGTAGGCCCACCATGAATTAGACGCTACATCCAGGGTTGTCTTCGAACTATGGAACTCCTCAATATTCAACTGCTGGGACTTGCAATTTTGTATACGAATTCGTTTATTATAGGCAGTTGGTAGGCCTACCATGAATTAGACGCTACATCCAGGGTTGTCTTCGAACTATGGAACTCCTCAATATTCAACTGCTGGGACTTGCAATTTTGTATACTAATTCGTTTATTATAGACAGTTGGTAGGCCCACCATGAATTAGACGCTACATCCAGGGTTGTCTTCGAACTATGGAACTCCTCAATATTCAACTGTTGGGACTTGCAATTTTGTATACGAATTCGTTTATTATAGGCAGTTGGTAGGCCTACCATGAATTAGACGCTACATCCAGGGTTGTCTTCGAACTATGGAACTCCTCAATATTCAACTGCTGGGACTTGCAATTTTGTATACGAATTCGTTTATTATAGGCAGTTGGTAGGCCCACCATGAATTAGACGCTACATCCAGGGTTGTCTTCGAACTATGGAACTCCTCAATATTCAACTTCTGGGACTTGCAATTTTGTATACGAATTCGTTCATGATAGGCAGTTGGTAGGCCCACCATGAATTAGGGTCACGTCAATAGAAGGCCTCCTGATAGAAGAATTAGACTGTTCGAAATTAACTGGGACTCGGCCATGTAATAATGACGCCATCAATGAAATGAAAAGACTAAGACATATTACAAGCTAATTCTTCTATTAGGGATGCCGGAGGAGTAGGTACCAACCTACTTCTATAGAATATAAAAGAGATAATTATACTTTATCCTAATGTTAGTTTTCCCCGCGCCTTAAGTTTTTCTATTGAAGGTCTCTCCGTTTTATAGAAAGACTTTCGTATTGATCAATAACTATCGTAACGTAACATAAACTAAAAAATATAAAATAAAATTATGTAAAAAAACTTTTAAAACAAGCTTTTATTTAAGTGCTCTGAAAAGATGAAAATAAAATTTTGAATGACATTAACCACATTCATTTAAGACTTTACAGAAATGAAATTATAATAAAAGCTTGTCGCGAAACTTTCAATTTGTGATTGAAATTTTGTTATAAGTTACGCACCTAACTGTAATTAGGTAGTTTCTTCTAGGCATCGCGACAAGCTTTTATTATATTTTCATTTCTGTAAAGTCATAAATGAATGTGGTTAATGTCATTCAAAATTTTATTTTCATCTTTTCAGAGCACTTAAATTAAAGCTTGTTTTAAAAGTTTTTTTACATAATTTTATTTAACTCGTAATTACACTTATCACTATTCAATCAAGACATTAACGGGTGTACACAAATTTTAGATTTTACAGAAATTGCAATTTGATGCGGCAATGGGTGCCATATTATCGGGTATCTATATGGTATTCCGTTAACACTTTGGTCAAAAAACCTGCGCTGCTGCAGCCATTGCGAGTAGATCACACTCCACAAGCTCCTCAAGCAACCGACGCCCCTGTCAGCGAGGGCGCGTAGGTCCCTCATTTGTTCCCCATTTTGGGAACTATCGGCACGTGCCGGGTAGATTCAGTCCAATACGTTTTTCCCAGAACAACTCGTAAGCCCAGTCGCGCCCCAAGGATTGTTTGAACAACCACAAAACTTCTCCGGGTAACCTCCGGATTTTAATAGCCCCGGGGCTAAAATATAAAATAAAAAAACATGATCCGACTAAACGCCGTAAAATCATACGGTGCGCATGAGAATCGCCTTAAATAAACTCAAATTCCCGTTAAAATCTAAAATTTTTGGTCCTTCAACTTTTGCTAAGAATGTTAAGAGGATTTCCTTCAAAGCGGTTTACTCCGATCAAAGCCTCAAATAATAAAGTAAAGAGAAAAATTACTACATTTTCACCCCTGGGTACCGAAGGGCCGGCGAATAATAGGCCTATTGTTACTTTTGGGGCGTCATGAAAAAAGTGACCCTTGAGATTAAGGTAATAGGGCTCCTATTAGTTACCGTCGCTAGATAAGAAACATTTTTAATCCTGAAATACCGCCTTGGCTAGTGAATTTGTGTAAATATTTATAAAGAACTAGTTTTTAGGGTTCCGTACCTCAAAAGGAAAAACAGAAACCTTATAGGATCACTTAGCTAACCGTCCGTCTGTCACTGCCATATATCTCGGGAACGCATAAACATATCAAGTGAAAATTAAAACAAAATACTAAGGTCTACGGCCGATTGTAGTTGTAAAAAAATCAAATTCCTAACTTAACGTAAAATAGATTACCTTAAGGGAATCAAAATTGATAGGGAAGGTATTCCCGTAGACCTAGAACTAGGACATTTAGAAAGTACCTCAAGCTCAGAAAAGATCTATGATGTGCAGCTTAGGGAACCCCAGGGCTGGGCGAGGCCGTCTCACACTAGGCGTATTTTTTTCTAATTAGATTTCGCAACTTTTCAGAAAATATATATATTTTGCGAAAAATAAATGGGGCTCTTAATCCTAAAATTCACATTGAATTATATAGGCTTTCTCTCTACCTCTATAAACAAAGTTTTTATAACGCTTCCAACAGCCTAACTAAAAAATGGTTCAATCAGTCAGCAAACTTAAACATAGGTGAAAATAGTTGTCAGCCTATCGCCTAAAATTCCAATATACTCCCTCGAGTCCCTTAGTCGCCTCATACGACTCCAAAGGGAAAGAAATGGATGCTATTCTGAGCCGGCATCACGCGGGATTTATTTATTATATTTGTTTTTAGTTGAGATTCATGAGTACCTTTGACCCCCTTAAAGCTTTTTACACCTTTTTTGTTACTCCGTTATTGGAGTGATCAAAATACCAATTCATGATTGGGTAGGCAAGGCCGTAAGGTTTAAATTGGTTCACCAATTTCCCAGCACGATACAAACTCACACCAGATTCCGGATACCATATATTGCGGCAGAGATTGTATATCTGAAATTATTTTGGTTAAACGGGGAAGGGCATAGAGCAGTAACAATATCGGAAACAATATTGTTTCTGCTCTGTGGTGAAAGGATATGACGTTGCATTGAAATATTATAACGTTTCGGTATCGAAATTTTCTTTTACTGCATCGTTTACGGTACCGTTATTTTTTAAGATACTTAAATCACTATCAAAAGGTTTTCAAGTATTATAATGTACATCTCATGCGATGTTGTATGGGAGGTCAATTTTTTTGATCGTTTGCTGACATATGTTCCCAGGGAAAAGTTGTTCAGTTTCCGGCAGCATGCATCCTATAAGTATTCGGAGGGCTGTCCCTTACACCCTGTATTGCGAAGCTTCCCCAGTTTTCTCTTACATTTGAACAGAAAACAATACCTTTTTTAGGGTCGGGTGACGCTATATATATGCATTAATGTTTTATGGTGCGGAAACCCTATCGGTTAACGGGGGTTCCTCTCCACCGATTCACACGGGTTCATATACACTTCGAAGGTTTTAAAAGAAATAAAGGGAAAACAAAAGTGTTTTTGTAATGGGTTTACTCAGTCAAACGATGTGAAGGAGGATATAGGTCAGTCTAAGGTCTAAGGGAGAATTCAGACGTACCGGCTGAACGCGTGTTCAGAGCGTATCAGTTCAAAGTATACCTCACCACGCGTTGCTTCCGTGAACAACCAGTGGCCTATGTTATGAAACTACAGGCTACAAGTCTACAGGTGAAATTCGTAGTATATTGCGTAGCCGGTTAATATTCCTGGTATCATAATTGCTTACCGACTACGCAATGACCACCGAATTTCAACTGTAAAATTGTTGCCTGTAGTTTGATAATATCGGACACAGATAGTCGCTTCAATTCAGGAAATAAATTATCTTAACTTACCTGAAATTAGCGCTGTCACTTTCCATCAAATATTTCAAGAAAAGGATAAGAGATATCTAAGTCCTGTCATGTTTAAAAATGATAATCGATTCTTCGCTATTTCTTGTCAATTTAGTCGCCATTGTTTTCATCTTTGCTTTATTTTGACAGATAACACGAATTTTGCGTCAAATTATAAGACGGCTAAGATATGTGTGTTTTCTTTCTTTCTTTCTATATGTCCTATCCTTTTCTAAATCTAAATCCGCTCTTACTCGTAAATAGAAATCATAAAAAACTGGCATCTTTACATAGCAACCCAGCAACCTGTTTTGGAGATGGTAGCAAGCCAGGCTGTTTTATGTGAAGAATTAAAAAAATATCATGGTGTTTAAATGACAATATAGCAAAATATCACAAATTAACAAAGTTTTATACTAAACAAGGGCTAGGCAGCTCTGAAGGCAGAGCAGTGGGACGGTACTTCACAGTCCCGGGTTCGAGTCTCGCCTTCAGTCAAATAGTTTCGATTTCTTAGAAAATTTATGTATGTATGTATGTATTTAATAACTTTATTGCACCAAATAAATATCACAAAGAAAAACACAAATAACAGAAAAGGTAAGGCACAAAGGCGGACTTATCCCATAAAGGGATCTCTCCCAGTCAACCTTTGAGAAATCCAGAGGACATGGTGGGCGCAGGTAAACTATGGTACGGGTAATTGAGAAATAAATATTTATATATATATACTATATATAAATATTTATTTTTCAATTATGTTTATATATAATTATATATATGTATATATATATTTATTAATATATTTTGTATATATGTATATATATAATTGATACTAAATATAGCTGTAAAAGAATAATAATTATATGTACATACAATCCTACTTAAACGCGTAAATTTAGACGTTAAAGGTGATCATACACATACATTAATAGCCACAAAAGTCCACTGCTGCATATGAGCCTCCTCTATTGGGGGGTATTGCCATACTCACCACGCCTGGCAGGCGGATTGGCGAGCAGTGCATCATGTTACATTCACAAGGAACGCTGCTGCCCATTCTATTGGTGATTACTCCTTAGTCGCTTTTTACGACACCTATGAGTAGAATAAAGTTGATGCTATTTTAATCCGGCACCACACGGCAGGTGATCTCATAAAAGACATAAATGCATTCAATTAATAAGTTTTGAACTAATATCAAACTACGGAGATTTTATGGCCCATTAAACTGTCAATCTTGATTTTCAGCCTCGGTCTTGTTTTACGACTCCTATCAATTTAATTTATAATAGCACTACAGATAATACCACTAAGTTATCGTTTTATATATAAAATCAATACTTTGATTCTTTTCAATAAATAACATTGAATTTGAGTATCTACTCGTTTACTAAAATAGGGGAGATGGGGCAAGTTGAGATGCTCAAGGTTTGTTAGTAAAAAGAACAAAAAATCCGGATTAGGATATTTTTTACCGTGTTTGGATTTATTTGTCAATACCTTGGATCGAATGTCTTGCATAAAATCCATAATTATTATTTTCTCTCCGACCGATTTCGGTCACGTCTCATGCTAATATCCAAGAGTTTTTATAGATTGTCACATCTTCACGCAAAACTAACATTAAGGCCATTTTTTATTGCAAGAAAACATGCATTTACCACAGGAAAATCAAATACACGCGGGGCGAAAACATGGCTAGACCAGCCAACAGATAGTTAAGTCTGTTTTCAAGCCGTTGGGCTATTCAGAGTGCTTAAGAAGCTCTGAGAAGATTTCTACTGAGGGAGAAGTATGTAAAAGGGAAGTACTTATGTAAACATTCAGGATATTGCCACGGCAGCAAAGGAGTCTTAAAAGTCGACTAAAGGACTGGAGGTTTACATGTGTACTGCAATTTTAGTCGATAGGCTGACAACCTGTCACTATGGCGATACACCATTTTGAACGACTATGATTTATAACGCACTCGAAGTGCTATATAATTTTATAAATGAAATCAATTGGCAGAGCAGTGGGACGGTACCCCACCGTCCCGGGTTCAAGTCCCGACGGGCATTGACGTTTTTTCAAATTCTTATTTTCTTTCTGAATAACCCTCAAATGTTTGTCAGACGTGGAGTAAATGTTATTTTTTTGCGGCCGTTTACATTCTGCCTATCCCGCAATGTATGTAATAAATAAAAGCACGCGTCGTCAACCTAACCTTTTAGAGGAAGGACTTTAACTGTTTTTTTATACAGTTTATACGAAAGTTGATCCCTTAAATGTATATCTTAATTACTATACTGATAATACAGTCAAGATCAGACTGGGTTAGACAGTTTGGACTTTGGACCGTTCTTATGCCACGCGCATACGACTTACATTGGCAGTTTGAGTGTCTGATCTTGACTGTACACCCTGTACCCACAATGTACTCTCAAAAATTGTGTACTCAATCTTCATAATCCAAAATACTACACAATAGCCGCGCCACGAGAGGAAACGTGATGAAAAACTACCTCGTACTTACCTAAATAGTGGTGAATTTATTTGCCTCGCATGTGTTACCCATACACAAAGATCAAGCCGGCAGTTCCCACACATACCGCTTGGTATTCCGGAAGAGGCGTCGCCATTAGTGATGACGTGGCAAAATTGAAAGTTTTCTAAAATGTTTTTCCGGTGTTTTTTCGTATCTGTTTTTTTGACGAACGGAGTTTCCGAAATAAAATAAATATCTCAAATATTTCTCACAGCGTCATCTAGCCCTTAACTAAAAAAAGTTTATATAATGGGAAAACTAGATAGCTGATATAATTAATACTTAAATACTTTTTCTGTAAATAAATAAATACAATACAAACAAAACATCCAGACTCAACACAAATATTTGAACAGAACTTACAAATACTTGTGCCGTGCGGGGATCGCACCCATGATCCTCGGCGTAGCAGGCAGGAGTACTATCCATAACGCCAAAGGGCCACTCCTAAATCCGTACTAATATAATCAATCTGAGAGTTTGTGTGTGTGGTTGTATGTTTGTTACCTCTTCATGCTCAAACGGCTTGACCGATTTGGATGAAATTTGGAACCCAGGTAGACTATATAACCTGGCTACATTTTACCGCGGAAAAACAACTATTACCACGGGAAAATGAGTAGCAGCGGGTGAAACCGCTGGGCGGAAATCTAGTAAATCATATACAATATCTGAATAATATAGCAGAAGTCGCCGCATCAAATTGCAGCTGTCTAGTTGTCATTTGTACGGTAGCTCTCACGAGCCGCATACCGTGCGGTGCGTGTGTGATTCGCTTCAGCAAAATGTTTTTTTTTTCCTCTTGGGAAATTCTCACTATTATCCTCTCTTCCACAGAAGCAGCTTTCGTTTCTTGCCTCCTAATTGCAATTAGGGGTACAAATATAGGGTCTTAAATGTCAAAGTGTTGCAGACGTGAAGGCGAAAGCGGAATATTCCCGCCTGGAAAATGGTAAAATGATATAATATTGCAACAACATTAAGGACATACGAAACCATGCTTGCCTTTTTGCCATGATGTTCTTCAAACGCAAAAGTGCTCTTACATTACATTACTGCATGCTTGTACGTACTCGTATTTTCAAAATACTTAGAGCCCGGTTTAGCCTGAAAAGTTTCCTTTCATTCGCGCTAGACAGAAGCAGCCAATAATATTGCGTTCAAATTTTTGGGAGGTACAACGGTTTTTCGACAAACAACATACATACATACATCACGCCTATAATCCCTTACGGGGTAGGCAGAGCGTAAACGGCTGTAAAAAAAACGGACATTTACGCCACGTCTGACAAACAAAACTATTACTAAACTATTTTCACTAGAAAAAGTATGTACCTATCTAAATTATAGCATACTTATTTTTATTGATGATGGGTTTGCTCTTGGCTGTAATAACGTTAATACTATAGACATAATATTGCAAAAAATTTTTAAATAGAGGTTCTATTTCTTGATTTTATGGCGTTTTTGTTATGATCAAATAGAGGTTACTTTGTTTTTTTTTTATAAAGTATAGCCTGTCAAATTGATATCTGTTAGATCCTCGACAATAACAAATACATTTCTCAGAAATTTATAGCTGTAATTGTCTAAATAAACCCGGTTTGAATATTTCCCGTGAGCAATATTTTAAGATTCGGTACTTTACCAACAAGGGATCATTAGAAAACGTTTTTTCATATAAATACCTATTTTAGAAATCAAAATGTTCTCTACAGACAGTACTATTGCAAAGTTATTTCAATGTAGAAGTCACGTCGCTCATAAATACTAAGTTAATAAAAGAAAAACTAGTTTGAATCGACATTCCGTCATGATGGAATGAGAACTTTTGCGTACGATGGATAGGATACTTCTGAAAGCTCCCGATCGTGCTTGCTGACTCAGAGTTATAAATAATAATACAGAATGACTAAAGTGAAGCCTCACAAATAAGGCCGTGAAAACAAATCTGATAAATTATCTATCAGTGATAATGTTTAATGCTACTGTCACACTATGCTCCTGCTTCTGCCGATGCCGAGAATATTGCGCAGAAGTATCAAGGCGAGTGAGTGTTTACACACTCTTCTCGCAGCAATAGTAGTAAGCAGGACAGCAATACATTCCACTCGCGCTTGTGCTGACGGACGTTCATTTGACTTGGGCACAAAAAACCGCCACTCGCGGGAGCACTGAAAGTGGCAGCGATATGACGAGTAACCTGATAACGTGCTCGCCCTGCCCACTTCTCTCACTGTTTTGCTACCCATTACGGCATAGTGTAAACGTGCTATAAGAATCACTCATGTAAATAAATAAAAAATCCCTACGAGCACGTTTTATGTGAAGTGTAAGTGCGTGGTCGCTTGTTGAACCTCAGCAGACCATACAAAAAGTCAATGAAATTTTATTTTGCTACTTTGTGTTTATTTGGAAGGCTCCGTCTATATAATTTCTTACTCTAGAAACTCTCAATACTGCTTGCTGTAAAACTTTCCCATTTCATCTTTCAACTTCTGCATACAAATTCCACTGTTGAATATTATTCATAGTTTCTTTGTCAAGTGAATCTTCTTGATTGAAACTACTCTAATTACTGTCAATCAATTTTATGTTGAAACTATTTGCCGTGTGATGCCGGCTTAGAATAGCACCACCCCATTTCTTGCCCGTGGGAGTCGTAAGGAGCGTCTAAGGGACTCGAGGGTGTGTATTGCAATTTTAGGCGATGGGCTGACAACCTGTCACTATGGCGATACACAATTTTCCGGATGACCCTCAAAAATGTTTGTCAGACGTGGCGTAAATGTCCGTTCTATGCGGCCGTTTACGCTCTGCCTACCCCGCAAGGGATTATAGGCGTGATATGTGTATGTAAAACTATTTTCTATGTTAACATACATTTACAGCCAGAACAGTCCACTGCTACACATAATCTCCCCCTATTGGTGGATATTTTCATACTCACCCCGTTTGTTAAAAGAAAGGGGAAACGGAAACAAACATTGAATACAAGATTTCTGCCCAGCGGTTTCACCCGCTGCCACCCTTTTCCCGTGGTAATAGTTGTTTTCCTGCGGTAAAAAGTGGCTTATGTGTTATTCTAGGTGTGATATGTGTTTGTATGTGTGTATTTTTTTTTCATATTGATATCATAAATCGCTATTGCTATCGCTATCTGTTACTAGTAAAATTTCACGTTATATATTTTATTTTGCGCACTCAGCTTACAGTTGGAATAACTGTAAAATAACCTAAATACGAGTAAGAAAGGCAATACGAGAGCTTTCTGCTTGTAATTAAAATTCAATTGCTAGCTACTCCACGGTCAAAGAGATTTGATCTTTGAAAATTACTGTACCGAGAGATACCGATTCCGCTCTACAAACAAATTTACACGTCTCTAAATACCAAATTTTAAACATACAAAATTATATTATAAGTATCTATTGTCAGGTTAGGTTAGTGTGGTTAATATAATAAGTGATTAAATTTAGTATTAAGAATAACTGTGTTGTTGTACATGTCTTTTTTGCCTTTCTTTGTAATGTCTCACTTCCAAGGGTAAGCTGGACGAAATTTTTTACTTGGAAATAAGCTGTAGGTACCTGCTTATGTTTTGTGTCTTTTCTGTAATGTTTTCTGTGCAATACACTGTAAATAAAATAAATAAATAAAATTTTCAAGCGCGGGCAGGATTTGAACCTCCGACTTTCACAATCACTAGTGGCGATGCCTTTTCCATCTGTGCTACCGCGTTTCATTCAATGCCCGCCAAGATTGCGAGTGTATCTTGATGCCAATAATTTGTGGCATGGCTCCATCTACCAGTTAGCTCTGGCGGATTGTGCCACACGTTATTGGAGATTAGAAGACAATTGCAAAATTGGCGGGCATTAGATAAGCCGCGGTAGCCCAGATGGAAGAGGCGTTGCTACAAGTGATGGCGAAAGTTACAGGTTCAAAACCTACCCGCGCTTGAAAATTTTGCAAATATTCTAAAATTACACATCTCTGTCCGCAATGCCTGATAATTCATACATTGCTGGTTATCTTAAGTGTCATGTAAAACGTTTGTTGTGTTCGCTGATGATTTTCCTATTATGATAAAATTAGCAAAGTAAATACACAACAAGAATCAGGAATTAATGGCTGATGTGGCGCAGTGGTAGTGCAACTGCCTGCGGCACAAAGGTTCCGGGTTCGATTTCCGGTGAGTTATTCACTAAGTTGATATTAACACTTTGTTAATTAGTTCCAAGTCTGGTTAGGACATTGCAGGTATACAAGTAATAATATCAGCTATTTAGTTCCCATGGTTTGGGGCTAGATGGCGCTGTGTAAAATGTCGAGGATATTTATTTCATTTATTATTATTATATGTTCTGTGCTTCGAAGGGTACGTTAAGCCGTCGGCCCCGGTTACTGCCTATGATAACTTAGACGGCGGTCGTTACACATTCATGTCAGAAGCCTACAAGTCGTAGAAGGCGGTTAAAAAGCTCTGACACCAGGGTTCATCGGGTCGTTTGTCGACTCGGTGTCCCACACGAAAAGAAGAAGTAGCAGTATTTGCCAACAAGGATTTCCTAATTAAATATGGATTTTTATACCTTCCAGTGCCCTCAATCTGTTTGGGCCGCTTGAACAAACTTCAGGAATATCGTTTCAACTTTTTTATCACTTACTTTTATAACCGAAAGTAAAAGTGAAAGATTTTTATAATCTTCCTCTTGTACAGTCAAGGTTAGTTGGATCAAGGCATCGTGGTTGACTATTTTACTCACGGCAGAACCTGAAATTTAGGGATCTATACATTTTAATTAAATAAATTCATTACCTGCGTCTGTGTTTCCAAACGCATACAACCCTAATCTCTTCAAAGTAAGAGTGAACAGGCTTCTTCTGGGTGAGCTCGCTCCATCTTAGACTCTGTCTCTGTCCTATATCCTAGACTAGAGTCAAGAACAAACCCATCATTAATTTAAAAAAAAGTTCCTGGCATCTCTTTGGCGTTAAGTCCGCCCCGTGTACATTTTTGTGCATGAAGTTAAATAAAAAAAAGGATTTATTATTCACTTTGATAGTAATTAATTATAAATAAATAAATATTCGGATAGTTGGACATTTCACACAACGCTATCTGGCCCCAAACTGTGCAAAGCTTGTACTATGGGAGCTAGGTAGCTGATATTATAATCTATAAATATGTATTTTTTAATTTAATATTTGAAAAGTTATTATATTATATTATTTGATCGAACCCACGACCTTTGGCGTAGCAGGCAGGGGTACTGATCACAACGCCATCAGGCCAGTAAGGGTGAGGGGCCGAATCCCCGGATCGTCAGTTGTTTTTTACAGCATTTGTACTATGAGGAAGAGAAGTGCAATCTTGAAAGAAATTACTTCTCTACTATCTGACTGCCTCAAAAGGAGGGTAATATTCTTCGAGAGTATAGTTTATATGTATGTGTGTATGCATGTAGGTATGTAGACTTATTTTCTATTTCACGGGCTAAATAGCTTGATGGATTTTAACATGTGGGGTACCGTTTGATTAGTCTCGAGAATGCGAGTGATATTTTTATAGTGAATTGAGTGAGTACCTATATTAAAATTAAAAGTAAAATTAGATAATCAAAAAGTACCAAACATCGACAGCTATCATTTACCTACCAAGTAAAGATAGTTTTCACAGAATACCTATTAATTTATTTTATTAGGCACGGGGATAGTTAAAAGTTTTCTATGAGAATAATACAACATAGTAATGAAATTTACTATCCTGGATAGAATTTAGTCATTTTTATTTCATATTTGTCATTGTGAACATTTTCATAGTAGAATATTTACTTGCATATAGAAAATACAAAAATACTTGCATATATTACTTGTCTCTAGCTATTCTCAAGTAAGAAAATATTTTACTTATCAGCCAATCTTCTTCTGTTGTGTGGGACACCATATCGACAAACGATTTGAAGATCCCTGCTGTCAGAGTTTCAAACCGAGTAGGTACCTAATAAGCTGCTAGATGGAAGCGTCTGCACTGTCACCATCTGAGTGTAATAACAGACAACAGCCGTGACCGTCACCTTAATTTGCTAACTTCATAATAAATTAGCATTTTGTAATATTTATTTACAAAAAAAAAAAACATTTTTTTGCGAAAGTGCGATCATATCCACAATTTTCAACACTGAAGGACACATTTCAAACGCATTTAATACTTATTTCATATACAGAATTCCGTGTAATACATGATCATACATACATCAGCCTATAGCAGTCCACTGCTGGACGTAGGCCTCCCCCAGGGTACGTCATAGGGCACGTTCTCTCGTTTTTGCCATCCGGTCGTTACCAGCCGCCTTTTTTAAGTCATCAGTCCATATGATCGGAGGTCGTCCAACGCTACGCTTGCCGAGTCGGTGCCTTCACTCGAAAACCCGCTTACTCCACCGTCCGTCGGTTCTAAGACAGATGTGCCTTGCTTGCCCACTGCCACTTCAGTTTGCTACACTTCCAGACTATGTCTGTTACTTTAGTGTTTTTGCGGAAAGTCTCATTCCGGATTTTATCCATTATAGAGATACCGAGCATAGACCTTTCCATAGCTCTCTGAGTGACATGTAGCTGGTGGGCCAGTTTTACTGTCAGGTTCCACGTCTCGGCTCCATAGGTCATGACCATTTACATGATCTTTTTTTTTAATAACTACTAGTAAGGAAATATTAACATCAACAGTCACAACAGTCCACTGCTGAACATGGGCCTCCCCCTATAGGGAGGGTATTTGCCATACTCACCAAGCTTGACAGGTGGATTGGCGAGCGCAGTGCAAGAGTGTTTGTGTTCACAAGGAACACTGCTGCCCATTCCCTAGGTTCATCCCTTAGTCGCCTTTTACAACACATACATACATAAATCACGCCTATATCCCTTACGGGATAGGCAGAGCGTTAACGGCCGTAAAACGGATATTAACACCACGTCTGACAAAAGCTTGAGGGTCAATCAGATAACTGTGTATCACTATAGTGACAGGTTGTCAGCCCATCGCCTAAAATTGCAATACACATCTCTCGAGTCCCTTAGTCGGGTCTTACGACACCCATGGGTAAGAAATGGGGTGATGGTATTCTAAGCCGGCATCACACGAAAAATTTACCTGCATAGAAATTATACCTCTATTTATTTATTCGTTTATATATGTATGTATATATATATATATATTTATTTATTATCCCTTTTTTTTCGTTATATATTTTAGATTAAAATTTAGATATATATTCTGTGCACGTCTTATCCGCATTTCGTTTAATACCATTACTTTTCCCTAGGTCTGCTGTATGAAATTTATTTTTAGAGATAAGCAGTGCCTGTTGTGTCTGTATTCTTTATGTGTCTTTCTCTTTACTGTTCCCGTGTACAAAAAATCGTAAATAAATAAATAAATAAATAAATATTTACTAAGAACTCTTGAATGCAGAATCTTTTTTTTCTATTTGTTACTTTATCAGTTTTATAAAGCTTGTAGCAGTTTTAAAACCTGCGACTTTCGCTATCAGTACCTACTAGCAACGCCTCTAACCAAATGTGCAACATGCGTCTTTGGAGCTAGTGCCAAACCAATGTTTCTTGAAATATGAAATTCTGTTAATTTTGTATACTAGTTCAATAACTTTCTTTCCTATAATCCTTGACCCTCACATCCAGTGGGTACAAACTGTTTTGAGTAAATCCCTTGCGAGGTAGGCAGACCGTAAACGGTTACAAAACGAACATATACGCCACGTGACAAATATTTGAGAGTCATTCAGATAATTGTGTATCACCATAGTTACAAGTTGGCAGCCCATCGCTCAAAACTGCAACACATATGTGACCCTCGAGTCCCTTAATCGCCTGTTACGATACCCATTGGTAAGAAATGTGATGTGGCGATGTTATTCTAAGCCGGCACCACACGGCCGCATTTTGAGTATCATACATACAATCAGCCTATTGCAGTCCACTGCTGGACGTAGGCCTCCCCCAGGGTACGCCATAGGGCACGATTTCTAGTTTTCAACATCCAGTCGCCACCAGCCGCCTTTTTTAAGTCATCGTTCCATCTGGCTGGAGGTCGTCCAGCGCTACGCCTGCCGAGGGATCCATAATCGTCAAAATTCGTGAAATAACGGTATCTTATACACATTTTTCACGTGCCAACAGAAATTCCTGTCGCAGTAATTCCAGTAATAGCGAACGGACAACTCTTGACTGATGTCCGATTGCAAATAGTCAATCATTACGGCAAAGTCCACCAATCAAACCTATATCAAAGTCAATACGGGTGGAGTGTCAACATCCCACAAAATCTCCAGCAATTTCTGCTCCTCAAATTGTACAGGAATTTCGGTCCAGCAGTTTGGTATAACTAAGGCGAACCGCATATTCTGAATATCACTATGTTTGTATGGTTTACTAATATACATATATACATTACTATCTATACCTATACCTGTGAGAGAATCTAATATGTTCTTGAGTTTGCACAACTATACTCATCACAATAATACATTTTTGAGCGGATTTAAATTGTGTTTATTTTAGAGAGCTCGTGGTCACGGGTGTCATACTTCATTAATTAAGAATTTAAATTATTATTTTTGGTAATACAAATAAGAAATGGAAAGACTTGAACCCGGGGCCGTCGGTATTAATTTTATTCTACCGCCATCTATTTCTTAATTGCCTAACGTAACGTCCCGGTTCTACGCAGAACGCTCATACCGTATCAGGTATAGTAGTATTAGTAGTATAGGTCTTACAGTATGTTTCCGCTTCCAATGTCGCACTCTCTTTTTCACCCTCAGGTTGCCTGGTAGAGAATGCTACGCCGCCTGGTTGTACTGTTTCTTTTATTTGTGTTTATCTATTGTTGTATTATTTATTTAATGTGCAATAAAGAATTTTGTTATGTTATGTTATGTTCGATCTGGTGCTTCCGCTGTGTAATACGTAGAGTCCTAGTTAATGATATTCCCCATCCAGTATCTTTATTTAAATTCGGATGTTTTTGAGCTTCTATGGCTTCCCGTGCCTTCCTAGGAATTAATCTCTTTGTGCTCAAAACCTAGGAATTGTAAAACCCAAAATAAACACAACTCCCGCAAACTCAACAATCTAACAAACACAAAATCCGCTTGAAATTTGTTATAATGTTAAGAGAGAACAATTTTTTTATTGTCGTTCCTTGGAGAAAAACCTTTTACCAGCCCATCCTTTGTTTTATTATTGGTCACAGGTGGAAACCTATCTTTGTTGAAAACACAAGAACACCAATCTACCCTTTTAAGCCCTGTATTTCCTAAAAAAGTTGTTTCGTCCCTTCATTTGCGCTGCGCCAGAGAGAAACAGCCAATCTTTTCGCTCAAACTTTCAGATTTTTGACAGAGAATCTAGAGATTTACCGTAACAAAGTCTTATTTAGTCTGATTCTAAATCAAAGCATAAACATTTGCTAATCACTTTAAAATTAAAGACATAATATGTATTGAAAAAATGCTTCAAATAGAGGTGACTTTGTCATCTTTTTTCATTCAAGTAAAATTTGTCAAATTGTGTAACTGGAAATATCTGTAATCTATTAGATCCTTGACAATAACATACATTATTTTCAGAATTTTACGGTTGCAATTGTCTTAATAAAACCGGTTGAAAGATCTTGCCCGCACGCTAGCCCCGCCTTAAACGTTACACCTTACCTTAATCGTAACGATATTGACCCCTCGATTGGGCCCTATCCCATTAGTGACCCGCTGTTTGGCAATTACTGGAGTGAAAGAATTTCCTAGCGAGACCCGTTACATCCAAACCCGATCGCCGTAACATTTGAGAAAAGGTTAGAATACCTGGCGATAAAACCTTTTTTTCAGACAACATGTCATATACTACAACCTTCGAACGAGACGGAAGAACGTGTTGCTCAAAGACTACAACAAAATAATAAAATATAACTCAAGTGGTTCCTTACTTCTTTAAATATAATCATCAAATCATAAAATCATTTTCCGAATTACCCTCAAATTTTTGTCAGACGTGGAGTAAATGTCCGTATTCTGCGGCTGTTTACGCTCTGCTTTCCCCGCAAGGGATAAAGGCGTGATATATGTATGTAAGTATTTCGGGCGAAGCAGGAGCAGAAGTAATGTGAACATGACATGCTGTGAATCATTTAATTTTTTGCCCTGTGACTTGTAGCACAGTATAATTAATAGTACTAGCGTACAGTATGGTCACTCCCTGCCTCCCCCTACAAGCGCCGCCCACCCGCGCTCGGAGGACGCTCAGACACCGGCTAGCAAAGATGCGTGAATGAAGGTCATTTCATACTGCCGCACATTGCATTCCCGATTCGCGAATGCAAAATGGCGGCAACCCTGATATGTTGTCTCACACACACAAGCATGGTCCGCGTTCACCTACGCGAGCTTAGACTGTATGCGTAGCAACGCGTTTGTTTCATACATTTGAGCGCCAGTGTCCGAGGTGTGCTTGTAGTACAAAACAACAAATTCTTTATTTAATAACTGTGCCCTGTGCCCTTTACTTATATATCTACCGATCGTTTTAACCCAATCTTTGCTGGTACAGTAGCTTTATACGGGCGACGCGGTTTAAATATGAAACATCTGACCCAGAAACATAATTTTATCTCGGATCTGATTTTCTACAAAGAATAACAACTCAAAGATAAAAGATGGGAAATCAAACATACAACCTTCGGATAGAAATACTCAATGCAGCAAAAAACGGGTTCAAAAAAGAAATTGGTAAATACCTATACCTATAGTTACCTACTAGCTATATATTCAGGGCTCGCGAGGTAAGTCGATTCTCCAACTTGTCGTTTGTCACTGCGTATTTTAACGCACCGTAACTCATGCGTCTGTCAGATAAAAGGAAATTGCAAATTCTGATCTTACAACCATACAAATACGGCTACGGCGCGTTTAGGTCTGTTTAACGACTTGAAAAAACGACTGGTGTTGGAAAAACATCCAAACGATCAGATTGTAAGTATCACAGGTACAAATGATTACTAAGTTGAAAACTGGGATTTTATGAAGTCTCATATAAAATCCTCATACAAACCGCATAACAACTAGCGGCTGCCATAATCTGTCATTTGCTTGCTAGTTAAAACCGCAAAATCGTGCGTCCCGTGTGCAATTCAACTTATGTGAACTACAAATTAGCCAACTGTTGTCCTAACAACTTCTGAAATCCTAAAATCTTTTCCTATAGTGATCAAAAGTCACGAAAAAGCCGCAAATAGTTTTTCCTATACGGTCATGGTTTTATATGAAACTACCTCCTCAGGCAAACCTGAATGAAGTAACTAGTTTTCTACAAAAAAAAATCCTATAAAGGGTTAATTTTAAACTAGCTAAACTCAGCTTCAAGTTTCGCGGAAAATTCTTCAACATTTTCCAAGTATAGAGTCGGGAATGTAAAATATGAAATTTTGTTTATGAAAACAAGTTATACACTCGTGACAAAATTACCCGACCTGAGTGGTGGTTGGGGCGGGGAGAGACTGTGAGAAGTTTGTAGACCCACGAGGGATTGAGGTGGATTACACACGTGAAACACGATACTGCGGTTATAGACAGCTGCCGTATGAAGCGGAGTCGTGTGACAGGTAAATTAACGATGTTTATACCCGATTTTATGACGTGTGATGCCGGCTTAGGCTTAGAATAGCATCACCCCATTTCTTTCCTATCTTTGTCATAAGAGATGACTAACGGACTCGAGCCTCGAGGGTTACACGTGTATGGTAAAAGGATAATAACCTGTCACTATGGTGGTACACAATTTTCTGAATCACCCAAATACGTCTATTGCAACTTTAGGCGATGGGCAGACAACCTGTCACTATGGTGGTACATTTTCTAAATAACCCTCAAATAATTGTCAGACGTGGCGGTAATGTCCGTTTTTACACGTTATGCCTACCCCACAAGGAATATAAGCGTGTTATGTGTATTTTTGTATACCTATCCAATTTTTTTAAAAATCTTCCGTCAATAAAAACGGACTGATTAAATACCGCAAAACATTGCGGAGAGTACGAAAACCACCAAAGAGTTTGAATTAACTGGAATCGTGTCGTTCCGGTTTATAATAGTACCATTCAATTTCCTTGGCTATCGTCAAAGCAATTAAGTGAAAAATTCAGCAAGATGTCTGTATCAAGACTTGAATATTAGAAAGAGTGTCGTAAAATAATCGGTTCTCCCACTTCTCGTCCGTCGCTACGTACATGACGCACGAATTGCGAAATCCGATCTTATTCTCATACAAATACGGCTGCGGGGCGTTTAAGGGCGCATCTTTCAAATGTCTTGACATATTTGTATGGGAATAAGATTGGAATTTGCCTTTTTCCTTTTTAACAGTGACAAGTTATATTTAGACAATTATTGCTATAACATATTGTTAAATATAAGTTAATGTCCAGGATCTAACAGATACTATCAGTTACACAATTACACAAACATAACTTGGTTAAAAGAAAATAAATCCAAAGAAATATTTAAAACATTTTTGCAACATTTTGTTTTGAAGTTATCACCATTTTTTATTCTATAATTTAGATACATAAATTTTGTAGTAAAATTTGCTGTTGAATAAACCGGGAAATTTCGAGTCAATTTTAGTGCAAAATAATGGGCTGTTTCTCTCTGGCGCAGCGCGAATGAAAAAGACCAACTTTTCAGGAAAAACAGGGCCTAAATGCCTTCTTCATAACCAGCAACTGAAGTATTCTATGAACTACGAACTGCTCGGAAAGTCTTATATTCCGTACCTCAAACACGAACTATGTACAGAAAAAATAGGGTTCACAAAGGAGCACTCAAACCCAATGACCGTTGAAAAGGAAGCACCACAAGGACCCAAGGACCTTCCTAAGTAGACTGTGACTGATGTCCTACTTAATAAAGATCGTGTTGGGAACCGTTTGCCGCAGATGCCATACAGAGCCGGTTGTGATGAGTTGATAAGAATAGAATGTAACCTTTGTAACTTTATTCAATAACTTACAAATACGTTGCAACACATGCTATTGCCGTGTGATGCCGGCTTAGAATAGCATCACCCCATTTCTTTCCCGTGGGAGTTGTAAGAGGCAACTGAGGGACTTGGTGTGTATTGGAATTTTATTCGACGGGCTGACAACCTATCACTATGGCGAAACACAATTTTCCGAATAACCCTCAAATATATCGTCGGTCGAATCATGAAAGGGCGTAACCAACAAAATGGCGATTTTTAGTTTTATACACCACGGCATTGAAAAATATGCATACTTTAATGTCACGAGAGGACTTATCTGAATTCCTGTCCTAGAAGACTGCACGAACAATCACGAAGAGACTTAACTACTGTTTCATACTTCAATTATTTTTCACGAATAGGCGACTGCAGTTACGACTCTTCGTGATATTATTTTTACACGCCAAATGCGAGTTTGAATTCAGTTATGCCAATTAAGATACGATAAGATAAGAAAGCTTTTTATTTCCTTACTAAATAAGTTGAACAGTTTGTGTAGTTTTGTTAGACTAATTTCAAAATCTTAGTCTATGTTAGTTTTAGCATTAATAACTAGAATATTTTTTTATTCATTTACTAGATTTCCGCCCAGCGGGGTCACCCGCTGCCTCTCATTTTCCCGTGGTAATAGTTGTTTTCTCGCTGTAAAAAGTAGCCTATGGTTATACTTTACCTGTGTTCCAAATTTCATCTAAATCGGTCAAGCCGTTTGAGCTTGAAGAGGTAACAAATATACATACACACACAAACTCTCAGATTTATAATATTAGAACGGATTTTATTTGTAAGGTCCGCTTTTAACGGTGAAAGCCTCCTCCAAACTCTTCAACTCATCTCTATTTTGTGCAGTTCTTGACCACAGGTTTCCTACAACGTAAACAATGTCGTCACACCATCTTTTGTTCGGCCTACCTCTTCTTCGGGACTTGTCATTTCAAGTTGTTACAACTTTGTACCATCTATGATCATGCACTCTTTGGGTGTGACCTGTCCATCTCCATTTCATCTGAAGTACAAGCTTGCCAACATCCTTGGCTTTAGTTTTTTTCCTTATAAGGTGATGTCTTACTCTATCTTTTAGTCTGATATTCATATAACTTCCTTCTACCTCTTTGACACACTCTTATTTGGTTCAACGTTGTTTGTGTTAATGGCCAGGTTTGGCAAGCGTAAGTGAGGTGAGGCAAGGTATTAAACAAATTTCCATGGCTTGTTTTTAGCTCTACAGGAAGTAGTAACTATAACTCATAACTACCTCGAATGGTGTAACTGTCACATCGGTTCCAGAGATTCTCGCTGAAATTGAGGACTTTTACGGAAATCTGTATGCCTCGCATGCGCTGAAACCTCCACATGCCACCACAGACCCCAGAGCTCCACTCTCTCGCCACTTTACAGACGATCTCGGGCGTGAATGTAAACGAAATCGGGGCGGCTCTTATACAGCTTAAGAATAGGAAGGCTCCCGATGAAGACGGAGTAGCCTCTGAGTTACTTAAGGCTGGTGGAAAACCTGTCCTTGAGGAGCTAAATTCAACTCTGTTTTAGCCAATGGGACAACCCCGAAAGCGTGAAGCAGAGTTGTTGTGGCATTGTTTTTCAAGAAAGGAGACAAAACGCTCCTCAAAAACTACAGGGCAATCACACTTCTGAGCGACTTCTATAAGCTGTTCTCAAGTCATTACAAATCGTTTGGAATTAAGATTTGACGCCTTCCAGCCACCGGAACATGCCGGGTTTCGTAAAGGCTTCAGCGCTGTGGACCAAATCCATACTGTACGGCAGGTAATACAGAAGTTAGAAGAGTATAACCAACCACTGTGTATGGCCTTTGAGGACTACAAAAAAGCCTTCGACTCCATCGAAACCTGGGCTGTTTTGGAGTCCTTGCAGCGGTGCCAAGTGGATTGGCGATAAGTGGATGTGCTAAGAAGTCTCTATCGAATGGCAACAATGTCCGTCCAAGTACAAAATCATAAAACAGGATCCATCAAACTACTCCGTGTAAGACAGGGTGACGTTATATCCTTGAAACTCTTTACCAATTCGCTGGAGGATATCTTTAAAACTTTGCAGTGGGCTAGACATCAACGTCAACGGCAAATATCTCACACATCTCCGCTTTGCCGACGATATAGTAATAATGGCTGAATCGCTGCAGGATCTGCAAAAAATGCTGACCAGTCTCAACGTCGCCTCGAGACGTGTTGGACTCGGGATGAACTTGGACAAGAAGAAAGTCATGTTCAATCAACACATCATCCCCGAGCCGGTCTCCGTCAAAGGTATAGCCCTTGAAGTTGTCCAGAAGTATGTGTACCTTGGGCAAACTTTGCAGCTGGGTAGATATAACTTTGAGGCTGAAATCACCAGAAGAGTGCAGCTGGACTGGGCAGCATTTGCGAAGTTGCGTCATATTTTGGAATCACCCTTGCCACAATGCCTCACGACCAAGGTGTTCGATCAGTGCGTCCTGCCAATCATGATCTATGGAGCCGAGACGTGGAACCTGACATTAAAACTGGCCCACCGGTTACATGTCACTCAGAGAGCTATGGAAAGGTCTATACTCGGTATCTCTATAATGGACAATATTTGAAATGAGGCTATCCGCAAAAAGATCAAAGTTACGGACAAAATCTGGAAGTGTAGCAAACTGAAGTGGCAGTGGGCTGGGGCACATTTGTCGTGGAACTGACGGACGGTGGAGTAAATGGGTTCTCGAGTGGAGGCCACGCCTCAGCAAGCGTAGTGTTGGACGACATCCGGCCAGATGGACCGAGGCCTTAAAAATGGGAGCTGGTAGCGACTGGATGGCGAAAACGGGAGATCCTGCCCTAAGGAGTACCCTGGAGGAGGCCTACGTCGTGTATGTAATAAAGAATATATGCATATCTCTTTGAGAGATGTTCAGACTGATTTATTTGATTATAACTGTCTAACTGTATTTTAAAATATATAATAATCCATACATTTTATTTTTATGTTTTTTTTAGACTGATTTATTTGATTATAACTGTATGCATATCTCTTTGAGAGATGTTCAGACTGATTCATTTGATTATAAGTGTCTAATTGTATATTCAAATATATAATATTTCATACATCATGTTCAAATTTACTTTAATATAAATGGACACTATTGGACACAAGTGATAATTATAACAAAATGTTACATCACGAATAGGCGTAAGTGGATCTTCAGTGAAAAAAAGTAAAATATTTCATTAATTTATAAAGTTATCGGAAATCTATTAATAACTGGCTATAAAGGATTAAATTTGCTATGAAATAATTTAATTTCCTTCTAAATAAATATAAAGATAACTTTTGTATGACCGTCAAACTGGTCGCTGATTTCTTTAATTTGCTCTCCTGAAAAGTTATAAAAAAACAGTTACGCCCTTTTATGATTCAACCGACGATATGTCAGACGTGGAGTGAATGTCCGTTTTTGCGGCCGTTTACGCTCTGCCTACCCCGCAAGGGATAACGGCGTGATATATGTATGTGTTGCAACAAATTATGCTAAATTGATTTCACAAAAGTGTTTTTCAAGGTAAAAGCGGTTAATTTTTGTTAAAAGATATTGTTAAGGTGAATTTCCTACTTATCTTCCGTCGTTGCGTATAACGCATGCGTTTGCCAGACGAAAGGAAATTGCAAATCCCGAACTTATTCCCATAAAAATACGGCTACGGTGCGTTTACGGATATGTCTTTCGAACGACTTGACAGACGCATCCGTTACGCTACATAACGTAGTAGCCGCATTTTTGAATGGGATTAAGATCGGAATTTGCTATTTCCTTTCGTCTGACAGACGTCATCGTGCGTTAAAAAACGCAGCGACGGACGTCAAGTAGAAGAACCGTCTTATTTTTTTTAATTAGCGATCATTGTTCAAAAAATGCAGTGTAGGGTATTCTGTTGAACGATCTCCTTCTGTAAGATCGCAGACATTCTTCAAATCTTTTATTCCATTTGCAAAATTAAAAACGTATAAGTTTGAAAATATTTACGCCGTAGCCAAAAAAATACCAAGAAAACCGTGGACAGTTTAGAATACTCACATAACTATCACAGATGTTAAAAGTTTTGACAAATTCAACTTAGATTACATTACCTCTCACGCTAATTATTACAGTTTACAACTTATTAAAGAAAAAAACAGATTTAAGGTTGACTTTCGCGAGCGGTCCAACGAAAGTCGTAAGAATAGTCGTAATCATCAATTATCGAATCAGTCTGAAAATTACAGACATGCAATCATAATGGAAAATTGTGTGTCGACCGTGTGAGGCCGGCTCAGAATAGCATCACCCCATTTCTTACCCATGGGTGTCGTAAGAGGCGATTAAGGGACTCGAAGGTGTATGTGAAGGTGAATTTTAGGCGATGGACTGAGAACCTGTCACTATGGTGATACACAGTTATTTGATTGACTTTCAAACTTTTGTCCGACGCGGTGTTAATATCCGTTTTACTTCCGTTAACGCTTTGCCTACCCCGTAAGGGATACAGGCGTGATTTATGTATGTATGTATGTAAATAGGCGGCTCCACACTTTTCGTCTGTCGTTCCGTTTTTTTAACGCAACGTAACGCATACGTCTGTCAGACGAAAGGAAATGGCGCATTCCTATCTCATTCCCATACAAATACAGCTTCGGAGCGTAACGGACGCGTGTGTCAAACGACTAGACAGACGCCTGTGTTACGCATCGCAAAACCACCGTAGCCGTATATGTATGGGAATAAGATTTAAATTCGCAATATGTTTTCGTCTGACAGGCGCATGCGTTACGTTGCGTTAAAAAAACAGAACGACGGACGGACGACAAGTAAGTAAACCGCCATAAAGTGATGTTCGTGATGTTTATTTTCCTCAGAACAATTTCATGGCAATATTTATCTTGCATCCTATTTCAGTCTTCCATTAGAAAAATAAGTGTCGATATAAATATACAATATGCCGTGTGATGCCGGCTTAGAATAGCATCATCCCATTTCTTTCCCGTGGGTGTCATCAGAGGCGACAAAGTGACTCGAGGGTGTGTATTGCAATACTAGGCGATGGGCTGACAACCTGTTACTATGGCGATACACAACTTCCCGAATGACCCTCAAATGTTTGTCAGACGTGGCGTAAATATGTTCATTTTTCGCGGCCGTTTACACTCTGCCTACCCCGCAAGGTATAGAGACGTAATAAATGTATGTATTTATTTAGAAATATACAATGAGGCTCAAGAATATTAAAGTTGTCAATGGAAACGGAAAAGGTACAAGAAAATAGGTGAAAACAGGAAATTAAATTAAATAAAACGACAGGTGTCTGCGCCTCAATCTTGATTCTGTATCATTTTTTATTATTACGACTTGGTAAATGTGGACTTCACCGAAAATACAAATGTAAAAATGTAAGCCAAGTTCTTACTTGGACTACGTTTCAGCGGACAGTGATCGACTACATTTCAGCGGACAGTGATCTCAGCCATGTCTCAAAAAACCAAACGATAGGGGCGAAACCTAAGCTAGTGAAGCGAAATCTAAGACAGGGTCAACTTGGACTGTATTTTAATCTAAACTAGAAACTTAAGACAGGTACGTAATCTAAACTAGAGCCAAGTTTATCCTCAAATTGTAACCTGGGTCGTACTTGTCCATTTTTATTTATATATTTGGTTAGGTGTTAAAATTCACAATGCTTAACAAATTTGTAGGTCTACTAGGAGTAGCTTACCTCTTATCTTTCAGTTCGAAGGTCAGTGATATACATTTTTTTCCCAGGCTTTAAACTCTAGGTATCATACTAAAACTCATTAATCAAAGTAAATACTAAAAGTTGATTATGTGTGTTTAGTTCTATTAAGATCTGTTTACTAGATATAAAGATACAGTTGGTTCAATATTGGACGGAGTGCTTGCAGCCTGTGCTAAACTTGACTGGTGTACTACCGTGCGCTTTCGTAAAATATACAATTTGGGGGCTTTCTTTTTAAGTAGGTACTGTTAGCAACTCCTCGAGCTACCCATGCTGGGGAATAATATATTTTGATTATTTCTAATGATAGAATGAAAAATCAGGAGCGTTTATGCACCAGAATCACGCTGGAGTCAAAATGTATGATTTTCGATTGCCGAAAAAAAGATATATGTTCCGTATCTGGGAAAGTTATTAACGTCATCTTATTTGAAGATTCACTATCTAAAGATATTGTAACACAAAAAATAAAATATGAAAACAGTTTTCACAATACAACTGTTTTTTTACAGGCTATTTTCGAAACTAACAGTCGACGGACTACGCAGATGCAAGATATTAGGAAAATTACTGACGCGAAACTTATAAAAACATTATTTTACAAAAATCTATTAAATTTTTAAGGTATTTTGTTGAAAAAAATTACGGATTATATTCATTTTCATTCAAGAAAAGAACAATCAAAAGAGCCATTTTTGATCATTTTAGCGTGATTTTAATCGCGTTTATTTTGGATCAAATCTGGGATATTTAGTTTTTTATTGGACTAAATATGTAAAGTCATTCATGTTCTTTAATATTACGTATAAAAATATTTTTCAAGTTGTATTTTTATTTTATTACAAATTATTTTATAACAGCTATATAATCGACTCGCGAGCACCCCAGCGCTCAGTACCGGCCAAGGCCTTTTCGAGGTAGGACGTGTGTCGCTTCCGTCACCAAAATCAGGTCCACGTGCCGCGTAAAATATTCAAAGTTTTTAGCGCGACTGAATCATTTTGGTACTTTTAAGTTTTTATTTATGTACCATAAATAAAAATCTTTAAAGATTAAACTAAATAGGATTCTCTTATGTAATACACATACATACACATATCACGCCTATGATCGAAGTATAGGCGACAGGCTGACAACCCGTCACTATAGTAGTAATACATAGTTGTTCCAAAACGGCCTTCAAATATTTGTCAGACGTGGCAATAACGAACGTATTTTACGGCCGTTTACGCTCTGTCTACCCCGCATGGGATAAAGGCGTGTATGTATGTAATAATAATATTTTTTATAATTTTCGTTATGACAGGTGCTTCACCAGATGGACTTATTGATGATGACGGCGTCGTTGAAATTAAATGCCCTAGTTCGGCATTTGGATTAGATGTGGATAAGGCTATCAACCAGAAGAAAATCAAATTTTGGAAGGCGGATGGATCTGTAAATAGACGCCATGACTGGTTTTATCAAATACAGGGACAGCTGCACATCACTAAAAAAAATGATTGCACTATTCGCTGTATGTACAGGCAAAGATTTAAAAATGAAGACTGAAAAAATAACTAGAGAGGATACATTTTGGAGTGAAATGGAACAACGATTAGTTAGTTTTTACGTCAAATGTTTTTTTTTCGGAAATCGTCGATCCCCGCAAAGCGAGGTCCATGCCATTAAGAAATGATAGATATTAAACTATTATTTGATATCAAATGTTTTTTTTAGTATATCCTGATACTTAATAATCTAATAAATCACTCATTCATTACTATAGACTGCAAAATTTTAAAATAACATATTCCATACTGACCAAAAGCTGGCACAAGTATCAATTAGGTTCAAGCGGTACGGAGCAAACGCGCTCTTACGTAGACGTAAGTGTGCGTGCGAAAGTATATCTGTGTGTGTCAAATTTACCTAACGCGCGGTCCGCGTCTCGTGTATGAATGCTCTTAAGTCTTAAAATGTACCTCAATGTGCCTCTAATAGATATTACTAGGTACTTTGTTTTTTTAGAAACAGTTACGCTGAAAATACTTTTAGTAAAGAGTTTAAAGTAAATTAAAATAAGTCAAGATTTTTAAGAATGATCGGGGTGATGTAATTCTAAGCCGGCACCACACGGCAAAAAGCGTCGTAAAAAACGACTCAGAGAACGGGTAGCACCATTGCTTGTGAATGCAACATGTTGCACTGCGCTCGCCAATCTGCCTACGGGGCGTGTTAAGTATAACAAGCCCTCAATAAGGGGAGGCCCCTGTCCAGCAGTGGACTGTTGTGGCTGTAACTAATAATAATAGTATAAGGACTCGTAGCCAGATTCGTAGAAGGCGCGTAGCAGCAATCTACGCGTGACAAAATTATTAAAAATAAAATATATACTTATAATATATCCTGTATTCGTGTGTCAAAAGGAGTTTTTACTTCTCACTTTACCTAATATTTTATGTTTACTAAACAACTAAGGCCTTTGCCCTGCATCGGGACACAGACAAGGCAGACTAAAAAAAACGATTAAAATAAATAATCCAGATAAGCTTAAAATGAAGTTAAGAGTCTGTAACTATTGCTTAATTGAAAAACATGTTTTTTCTTCTTATATAGTAATCTCACAACAGGCTTTTAAAAAAGTCCACATTAAAACCTATCTAAACTAAAGTAGTAAAAACTATCAAATTAATTATCTAAAATCTAAGATGTAAGTAAATTTTTCAGACACACGAACATCACAGCTTGATAAGCTTATAAAATTTATTGTAAACACAAAATACTACAAATTGAGAGAACAAAATATCGATAACAAATTAAGACTTTATCAATTTTAATAATTCCAATAAATTTGTTAATTTAGATGAAAATTAAAACATATCAAATAGTAATAAATCTAAAAAAATACTTACTGGGCCGGTCCAAATCACTAATGAAATCCGCTGACTCCAAATATCCTTCGGCGCCCATCGTAGCACAAACGAAAATCAAAATAATCTCCAACATGGTAAAGCTTTTTAACAACAACACCTTTTCAACACACATTCTGTACTCTAAAAACAAAATTATTCTTTTCAATCGCAACTGGCTGACGAGAATTATTAAGCAATACGAAAAAGTAATAAACTCCGAGAAAAGTTGGAAAATCAGCCAGTAATATTTCACGAATCTGAATACGAAATTAATTTAAATCACTGTTATCACTTGTCCAATAGCTGCCTACTGAATTTCCTTCTTTATTGACTGATGAAACATTTTAATTTTACATTTTTAATTTATTCAAAACGGTATCGAGACGCACGTGCTTTCGGCCAGTAAACAATTGTTAACAAAGTTTCCGCGGCGTCGTCGAGACGTGCGTGCGACCGTACGCCGCAGCCAACACTGATCGGAAAACGATAGCGCGCTAACAATCCACGTGGAATTTCGAATGCGAATTTTGGAAATGGAACTTCGCGTTCCAATTTCAAACGGGTGACAAACTATGCCGGGTAGGAACTAACGGGTGCTATTATAAGGCCAGGACCCAGCTTGCGGTTGAATTGTTGCCACTGGAGGCAGTATATTTGGAAAACTCAGGAGACTTCGCTTAGGTTTGAATTCGATTTATGTAAGTATTCAGCGCATATGATAATTCTATCGTTCCCGCCCGCGGTTTCACTAGCTATTTTTTTTCATATGGCACACCGAGTCAACGAACAACAAACTAATCTGGCAAAAACAATCAAATACGTACTAAATTATTTTATCTCCTTAGTCTTATAATATGTTTTAACACTTTACTTTTAATACCATGAATTTACATACAAACTTTTCGGGACATACATTCAAACATACATATATCACGCCTATAATCCCTTGCGGGGTAGGCAGAGCATAAATGGCCGTAAAAAAAAAAACGGCATTTACGCCACGTCTGACAATCATTTGAGGGTCATTCGGAAAATTGTGTATCGCTATAGTGACAGGTTGTCAGCCCATCGCCTAAAGTTGCAATACGCACCCTCGAGTCCCTTAGTCGCTTCTTACGACACCCACGGGAAAGAAATAGGGAGATGCTATTCTAAGCCGGCATCACACACAGGTAAATTACTAATATTTACCTAAATACTATCGCGATAGACTCGGTCTAATACTTATAATGAGTACAAACTTTTCATCTACTTTTTGGTGACTATTTTGAAAATGCTTAGTTTAATCCCAAAATTAAAGTGCGATCGCCTCAATAAGGGACTCGAGGGTGTATCATGCAATTTTAGGCAATGGCTAACAACCTGTCATTATGGCGATACACCATTTACCGAATGACCTTCAAATATTTGTCAAACGTGGCGTTAATGTCCATTTTTTGCGACCGTTTACGCTCTGCCTACTCCACAAGGGATTATGGGCGTGATATGTGTATGAATCGCCTCAATAGCCCTTAATGTTCGTACAAGCTATTAACCCTTTCTTTACCTCTTTGGTGATGAAAAACCCCCTGATCACGTTTTCAACAATTTTAGCTTCATGATCTTATCACCCATTTTGAAACATATCTCATCATAGACGTGTTAAAGAGCATTATCTTTCCTTACACAGTAATTTGTGTAGTTCATTTATGTATTATAATATATTGTACAGGTATAATATATTGTATAGGTATATTATATTTTTATTTTTAGGCATATAGAGGTATTTATTTGGTTTGTGTTTTGATCATGATACAATTATAAGTAAACTATTATATGCGCACGTTTTATCCGTTTATCCTCAAACTACTCACGCTTCTTTAGGTCTGCTGGAAGAAATTTATTTAGAAATAAGCAGTACCGGTTTTACCATTTCTCCGTATGTTCTTTGTTTTCTTGTGTACAATAAATTGTTAAATAAATATATAAATAATAAATAGACTACGAACTTTCATACTAACTTTGTAAATGCTGAAACACAAGTTTTATAATATTTACTTCTTAGTCTAATTATTAGTTCTTAAAGAAATCACATTTGTAAACCACGAACTTCCATTCAAATATTTTGAAGTTTTGAGAAATCTTCATACACTTTCTTATTCTTCTTAGTTCTTCAATCAAATACCAAATCTGAAACAGACGTTTCAAATGCCAAGAACTTTCATACAAACGTTTTACCCCTTTTTACCCCTTTGGGGGTTCTAATTCTAATTCTAGCCTGTAATGTCCCACCGCAGGGCAAAGGCCTCCCTCCCTTTCTTCCATTTTTCCCTGTTTTGGGCCTCCTGCATCCAAAAAGGCAAGCATGTGCACGTAGTTCATCCTTCCATCTTTTTCGAGGTCTACCGCGCGCCCGCTTTGCATTGGGAGGGACCCAAATTGTACATTTTATTGTCCAAAGCTCATCCGGCATCCTGGCCACGTGACCAGCCCTTTGGGGGTTACAATTCTAAAAATATTTTACAGATGGTTAGACACAAATTACGCCTATTATACCTTGCGGGATAGGCAGAGCGCAAACGGTCGCAATAAAACGGACATGTCCACCTCGTCTGACAAACATTTGAGGGTCATTCGGAAAATTGTCTATCGCCATAGTGACAGGTTGTTAAAATAGCAATACACACCCTCGAGTCCGTTCGTTGCCTTTTACGACACCCACGGGAAAGAAATGGGGTGATGCTATTCTAAGCCGGCATCACACATGTTTCTAGTGCGTTGATGAATTAGTCAGTCAGTCAGTGAGGACATTTTGTTTTCATAAATGTAGAATTAGATTTTGGACTACAAATTATCTGAAATTATAATAGGTGCAGCTTTGGAAAATACTTACCTTTAATTAGCTGCCTTTAAGCTGATGAGAAATTCGATTTATATTTATACTAAGAAGATCGTAAGGCAAAGTAGTATCAGAAATAAGGTATTTTTTAGTAACTTCAGTGGTAAACATTTTAAGCGCTCTTAATTGCCAATTTACCTGATATGAGAGTAATGAGAATAGAAATAAAAAAATGTTTATCAAAATCTGGACAAATAATGTTACACCTACGTATTTTTTTTTGTTCATAGTTTTGAAATTTAAGGCGAACAGACAAAATACCTATCATGGGAACTTGTGTCGGGTGAAATTGTTACTAGTGACTGATAGCAAAACTTATCTCAAAGAAAATAGGTCGAAATATGACAAAAACATTTTGATTTCCCATAGTAATTCAAATCAATTAATCGGCTACTATGTATGTGAAGTCCAAATTTCTTTTTCGTACCTATGTTCCTTGGAGAAAGTTGTTCCTAGTTACAGCTCGTTTTGAGTTTTGGCTATCAGTCACAAGTAAAATTTCACCCTATACAGGGTGTAAGAGACAGCCCTCCGAATACTGATAGTACTGATTAAATCGTGTCTCACTTTCTTAAATTCTCTTTCAGACCCATGCCGTTTTGTTTAAAAAGGATCTACCTAGTTTTTAAGGTACCTGCAGGTTCAGTGACAGTACTTTATGGTCGTCTGAATAGTAAGATATAATACGGGGTGTAAGCGGCAGCCCTCCGAGTATTGATAGGGTGCATGCAGACCATGAAACTGAATTACTTTCCCTAGAAACATATGTCAGGAAACGAAAAAAAAATTTCGACCTCCCATACAAAATCACAATCAGCTGACTGGATTTACTTTGGGAAGTCAAATAATTGACGTTTCCAGAAATATTTTTTTATGGGAAGTTTTTCAGTTTCATGGTCTGGTTATGTCTGCAAAGTCTTCGTTTCACCGTCCCTTACAACCTGTATATCCATTTAAGTGTATTTCAACACTAACTCATGTTTCAAAGAAAAACCGTATTTCCACGAGAAAACTTGCCATAAACTGGCACTAAATAAACATGACTCTCAGGTCATAAAACAGGTGAAGTACGTATCAGAATAGCCAAGTAGAGTTCCGTAGTTAAAACAGAGAAACTTAAATTGCTTCTATCTCGGCAGGACCGGCGCTGTCGCAAGTAACTTTAAATTAAACTCACCATTCAACGATCAAATACATTTTTTATAAGATCTTGTTCAATTTCAATTTCTTTATTTATTTAAGTTTACAACATAACAGTCACGGAAATAAAGTTGTTATAAACATCGTCTTTCGTAGCAGGTTATTAATAACTAAATTATTAATAACTAAATTTCCGCCCACCGTTTTCGACCGCTGCCACTCATATTCCCGTCGTAATAGTTGGCCGAGTGACGACTGTGAAGAAAAGGGTAGCTAACCCGCCTGGTCGGGAGTAATGACCAGGGAAACAACTGTTCCAACCGGACATGTTTGGAAGTTTTATCTATAGCGATCGGCGGAATAACTTCTATACCGCGTTTCCACACCTCGGACACTGGCGCTCAAATGTATGAATCAAACGCGTTGCTAAGCACACAGTCTAAGCTCGCGTAGGTGAACGCGGACCATGCTTGTGTGTGTGAGACAACATGTCAGGGTTGCCGCCATTTTGCGTTCGCGAATCGGGAATGCAATGTGCGGCAGTATGAAATGACCTTCGTCGTCGCGTCCTTGCTTAGCCGGTGTCTGAGCGTCCTCCGAGCGCGGGTGGGCGGCGCTTGTAGGGGGAGGCAGGGAGTGACCATACTGTACGCTAGTACTATTAATTATACTGTGGCGTTTCAGGACTTGTATGTGGAGCGCATGCGCGCCGCCACATCACTCCCCCATTTTGGAGTATCGAAGACGCTGTGCAGCCGTTGATGTCTTGAGGCAGTTGATTGCTTCATCGTGCAGTCAGACGGTGAGGCTAGCAGGCATGTAGCAGTGGTAGAGCAGGCTGTACGCTGAAATGTGTCGACAGTTGTGGCTACTAACCTCTTTACTCCCCTTGGCCACCACTCTGTGACTGTTTTTATCCACTGTCAGTCAAGCCAGTTGTGAACAACCACATTATTATTATTTTAAACAATCCAAAATGTTGCGACTGAACTAAACGCAGGTGAAATCGACTCATAGCCACGTTTACACTATGCCTCTATGAGCAGGGTATAGTAAGGGAAGTGGGCAGCGCGAGCATGGAAACAGATTACTCGCGCTGCTACTCGTCATGCCGCTGCCACTTCACGTGCACCTGCTTTTCGTGCGCGTGACAAATGAACGGCTGCACGAGCGCAAGTGGAATTGCTATCTCGTTGACTCGTATTGCTTTGAGAATAATATAACGGCTGATTAATCGAACCACCAACATATTTCCTAAATAAAAAAGGGTTTTCATTATTCTGGTATACAAATTAATAATTAGCCACACAACACCCACAAAGCCATGGGAGTTTATGAAAGAACTGTGCATGAGATTGTACTAACATAAAAAATAGGCTTTCGTTGATGTTATAAATACAAAATTTTTACTAAATTAAAAATGAATTCCGGAATTTAAAAATTCATTTCACTATACTTAGTTACTAAGACAAACATTTGGATAACTATCCTACTAATATTATAAATGCAAAGTTTGTATGTATGTTTGTTACTTCTTTACGCAAAAACTACTGAACCGATTGTTTTGGCACACATATTGAAGACAGTTTTTATTTTCAGGCATTGCCGCGGGTAACAGCTAGTTAAAAAATAAAGGGGGAAATCATGCCAACTTTCCCCTACTTCCGCGGAAGTTTTTCGGGCAATGTGAATGAGCATAGTGTGAATCTAGCATTAAAAATAAAGAATTATTAGTAACGTTAAAATACTGGTACGATTGGTTAATATTGTTTGAATATTTAATGAATATAAAAGCAAAAAGGTGTTTCATGCCATTTGCGTATTTTGATTAAGTTTAAAATGGAAGACGATTAATACAAGTAGAATACAATTTATTTCACTAAATTTTATGTTTTAATCAAATATTTAAACTTTGTCAATTATAATTAATAGTATTATTGAAAAACGGTAATATTAAATATGCTTAGATCTAGAAAGCTTTGGGATTAATTTAACTCTGAAATTATATAAATTATGTTTTATTTCTGTGATATACAGGGTGTAAGGGACGGTGTACCGAAAACTTGGCAGGCATGATCAGACCATGAAACTGAACAACTTTTACTATGGAGCCTATGTTGGGAAACGATTTTTTTTTCGAGTTTCCATAGAAAGTCAGTCAACTGATCGGGAATTTTGTATGGAAGGTCGAAAAAAAATTCTCGTTTACCAACATAGCTTCCATTGAAAAAGTTGTTCAGTTTCATGGTCTGATCATGCCTGCAAAGTTTTCGGTACACCGTCCCTTACACCCCGTATAGGGTGAAATTTTAGTAATGACCGATAACGTTATTACGTTAAATAACGAAAAACTGGTGATGAGGAACAATTTTCCCCAGGGATTATAGGTATATCAAACATATTTTGTGTTTTCATAATAACTTTAAAAAGCTTTCATATCTCATTAACTCTAACAGTATATCACTTACAACATTTTCCAAAGAGTATTTTCTGTTTGTATTTTTATGTTCTATAGATTGCTACATGTTTTATCTCTTGTCGCCAAAATGATTCCTTTTTCAAGAGTTCCGATAGGTAATACTTGTTAAAATAATCATAATGTTATAAGTTTATTTTATCTTTAATCGATATAGATTTCCTTATTTTTTAGTCAATTTAATGTTATCGAAACTCAACTGTGATTGTATTGCCAGTATGATTTTCTTTACTTCAGACCTGTTCGCGGAATACGAAATGGCCAAAACTTTCCAAATGACACTCTTTTGAAAGACGCTTTACAAATAGCGAAAAATGGCCCCAGATATACCACAGAAAACACGTTATCCTACCAATATTATAAATGCAAAAGTTTTCATGTTTGTTCGTTTGTTACTTCAAAAACTACTTAACCGATTGTAATGAAATTTGGTGCTCATATTGTAGAAGGTTGGATTAACACATAGGATATTTTTTATCTTATCTCAATATTTTTGATGATCACATTATCCTCTGACACCTTTATTTAGTGCACTTTAATTATGAATTTGATGATGCGAAATTAATGAATCTAATCTTATCTTTCACCACTTATGCTGGCAACAGCTAGTATTTCATAAAACATATCTACTAACCTGTTTACGACTCTGCAAAAGGTTTAAAAGCCTAATACAACCCTAATCTCTTCAAAGTAAGAGTGAACAGGCTTCTTCTGGGTGAGCTCGCTCCATCTTAGACTTTGTCTCTGTCCTATGACCTAGACTAGAGTCAAAAGCTAACCCATCCTCAATAAAATTAAAATAAAAAAACGACTCTAAATATATTTCTTTCGCGCTCGTGTTTGAGTAATTTAAATCGGTACTCATTCAAGAATCACGAAGCCTACGTTCCGTTATGTAGCTGCCAAATGAAGTTTGCCGGTATTATTTATTTAACGTTCCGTTCTCGGTTCACTCGTTCGTTCGTTCACGCTTTTAGTCTGTTCCATTTTTAATTTTCGCTGAAGGCGGATACAATAACTTTTGAGTTTCATTATAGTCGTTTCATGGAATGTTTTGTTCTGCGTTTTGCGAAAACACTTTTATAAATGGATCGTGAGATTGAGACAAGTTATACCTCTATATTATAGTTATAGTTCATAGTTATATGACAGTCAAAATGAAAGATGATAACTTTTGATAATATTCAAAACAGGTTTGGTATTTGAATTACGTAACATTATTTTGATTTTGTTCTATTTTGCAGTAATTTATTTTTTCTGTCTTATACGCAATACCTACCTAAGTACTAATATTAAGTTAAATCACTTGTGAAATATCGAATTGTAAGAATCTAAGATTTCCGCGCAAGTAATCAAATTTATGCTATCTAACCTTGTTATTACAAAAATTGTTAGACATGCTTTAAGCTCTTTTACAACGTCAAATCGTATGGGAAAAAAACTGTCTTAGCTCGCGTCTAACTTTTTTGTATCATTCCTGTCTTAGACCAGTAAGAAATCCACCATGAATTGCCGTGTGATGTCTGCGTGGAATAGCATCAACCCATTTCTTTCCCGTGGGTGTCGTAAGAGGTGACTAAGGAAATCAAGGATAACATTGTGTTTTGCAATTTTAGGCGTTGGGCTGACAACCTGTCACTATGGCGATACACATTTTTTTATTTTATTAATGATGGGTTTGCTCTTGACTCTAGTCTAGGTCATAGGACAGAGACAGAGTCTAAGATGGAGCGAGCTCACCCAGAAGAAGCCTGTTTACTCTTACTTTGAAAAGATTAGGGTTGTATGCGTTTGGAAACACAGACGCAGGTAGTGAGTTCCACACTTTAGCAGTGCGCATTATAAATGATGACTGGAAGCGCTTAGTCCGAATTGGTGGAATGGCTACCAGGTACGGATGGTATCCGGCGGTGCGTCTGGATGTCCGATGGTAGAAGGGAGCTGGTGGAACAAGGTCGTGAAGCTCTTGAGCACACTCTCCGAAGTACAATCTATAAAATACCGACAAGCAGGCAACCTTGCAGCGATGTGCCAGGCTATGTAGCTTGGTGTCCACCAGTTTTATGTCGCCTATGAGCCTCTTGGCCCTGCGTTCCACCGAGTCAAGAGCGGCAAGTTGGTATTTGGCTGAGCCATCCCAAAGGTGACTGCAATACTCCATGCAGGATCGGCCTTGTGCTTTGTAAAGAGTTAAAAGCTGTCCAGGCGTAAAGTATCGCTTCACTCTATTCAGGACGCCCAGCTTTTTAGCCGCTGTCTGAGCCTTTGTACTCGATGGTCACGCCGATGTTTAGATTTGATGTCAACTCCATGCCTAGAAGCTCAAGCCTGTCAGTGACTGGGACAGATGTACCCCGAAAAGTAGGTGTCCAGTCGAAAGGACTCCTTTTTGCAGTGAAAAGACACGCCTGTGTTTTGGTGGCATTGAATGAGACCAGATTGTCGTCGCCCCATTGGGAGACAAGACTTAAGGTCAGATCTGTTCGCTCTACCATGGCCTTTCTTAACGAACGTATTTCATCCCCACTGGTCTTTGCACCTGTCAAGTATCTCTCTGAAACGGTACTATCATCTGCGTATCCAACAATACCATGCCGAAGGAGGTCATTGATGTGCAGCAGGAAAAGAGTTGCAGAGAGAACAGACCCCTGAGGAACTCCGGCATCAATGGCCATAAGGTCAGAGGAGCAGCCGTCAACGACTACTCTGATGGACCGTTCATTAAGGAAGTCTGAAATCCAAGTACAAAAATCTGCTGGGATGCCATAAGCAGGAAGCTTGCTGAGCAGACTTGCATGCCAGACCCTGTCAAAGGCCTTCGAGATATCGAGTGAAACGGCAAGTGCTTCGCCGTTTTTCTCGATGGCTTCGCCCCATTTTATGAATGACCCTCAAATGTTTGTCACACGTGGCGTAAATGTTAGTTTTTCAAGGCGTTTACGCACTGCCTACCATGCAAGGGATATAAGTGTGTCAATGTACAGACGTAAGACATCAACCCGAAAAAAACTCTATTATCAACAGTAATTCTTGTAACAGATAATCTTATCATAATTTCTGCTAATTATCTACAGCAAGAGCCTGACGATGCATTTTCAATGTGGAAAAATTACAACCAAGGTTAAATCAGTTCATAAGGTCCAATCTAATTCCCTGTACTATAAGGGGAAACTTTACTAGTGACCTATAGCAAAAACTCTTGACAAGATGATAAAGAACAACATTTCCCAAAGAAAATTAGTCAAAATACGAAAATTACATTTAGAACTTCCATACAAAATTGCTGATCAGCTGATTTAAGTTACAATGGAAACCCAGAATATTTTTGACATATTTCAACTTAACCTGGGGAAAAGTTGTTCATTATCACCAGTCTGTTCTTAGTTTTTGCTATCAGTCACTAGTAAAATTTCATCCCTAGGTATACAGAGTGTAAAGGACAGTTCTTAGAATACCAATATGGTGCATTCAGACCATGATTAATTTGCCATAAATAAATATTTCAGGAAACGTATTTTTTGTACTTTCCAAAGTAACCGCAGTCAGATGATTGTGATTTTGTATGGAAGGTCGTTTATTTGTCGTTTCCTGACCTATGTTTCTATGGGAAAGATGTTCAGGAGAGCTGTCCCTTACACCCTGTATACCAGGCAGGATTGCACGCACTCACACAATATTGGAACGACTATTGCGCAATTGGCAGCACCAGGCACATGCACGCACCAAAAGCTAATATTAAGCTTCATTTTGCTTGTACTGACGAATAAATCTGATTAAAATACTGGGCTAGTATATCGCCCTCATGTATGTTCACAGTTTTGTATTTTAGTTTCAAGAATAACCTGTGATCATCATCAACAGCTATCCAATGCTGAGCTTCCCTCTTTTGGGGAGTATGAACATACATACACCACGCCTATATCCCTTGCGGTGTAGGCAGAGCGTAAATGGCCATAACGGACATTTAAGCCACGTCTGACAAACATTTGAGGGACATTTATCAAACCGTGTATCACCATAGCGCCAGGTTGTCAGCCCATCGTCACATATAAGATTATGTATGATGCGCTTTTTGTTTAGACTACACCGTCAATCAAATACAACTGAGTTTCTTGATTGCATAATTTGCAAAGGAGTTATTGATTGCATAATTTTACATGTTATTCCAAGCTAAAAAACCGTGTCTTTTTATCTCTGTTTACAGATGGTTGGCCGGTAGAGAATGCCGCGTGGCATTAAGTCCGCCTTTCGTACCATGTGCAACAAAGTATAAAATGCTATTCAAATAAAAATAAGTATAAAAATAAAAAACAAATACAAGTTTTCAAAGAGACATTTAATGTTATATTAAACACGGTGTCGGTTTCTAACGTATTACGATACAATCGAACTTATAATATATATATATATAAAAAATTGTTTTCACTCGAAAATGACATAGGTACATACATACATACATATATCACGCCTATAACCCCTTACAGGAAAGGCAGAGTGTAAACGGCTGTAAAAAAACGGACATTTACGCCACTTTTGACAAACATTGGGTCATTTGAAATATTGTGTATCACCATAAAAAAACAGGATTAAAAAACGGCTGTCAAATATTTTGTTCGGCGTGGCAATAACGACCGTATTTTTACAGCCGTCAACGCTCTGCCTATCCCGCAAGGGATAAAATCAAGATGAGCTCGCGTGCTTGTGTGTGTGAGTATGTGTGCGTGTGTGCTTCACATACGTACGCAGATTTTGCTGTGCGAAATATTTTCATTTGCGTCCCGGAATGAAACTTGCATTTCACGCGCCTGCTGCGTTCAATTGCACATGCAACCACACAATCCAATATTCCTTGTGTAGGCGCCAATACATTTATAACAAAATATGCGTAAGATTAATTAAATTTTTGGCTGTCAGCGAATGGCTAAAGCAGGCAGGCTATACAGGCATATAAGCAAAGTTTGTTGGTGTATCGCGGCGGTAGGTGCAACTAGATAGGCAAACATTTAGTTACGGAATGTTATTAAAACGTTAACAATGAATACACCTGTTGGAACCAATATAACGCGGCTTAACCATAAAGTTCGGTGTTTTCGTATTGTCACCTGTATTATTCATTACACTATTTTCAATTTCTTGTTTTTATGGCGTTTTCATTATGATTTCGCCAGTGTCAACTAATATTTGTTCGTATTACTGATTTGTCAAATTTTGACAAGATAAATTGCTGCTCGTACAGACTTTAGCGGTTAAAGAACTTTTTTAGTAAATTTTCATTTAGCTATATGGTATATATAAAACCATTTCGAGATATAAGTCTAAAATGCATTTCCTGTAAAACAGATTTAAAATTAATTGCATTATTTTCAATATTTTTTGTGAAAACACAACGATCTTTATTTGACCTTTCTATGACGTCACGCCAGACCGTTTAACCGTGAAAGCATTTCCCAGCAGAACAATTAAAAAACAAAACGTCAACTCACTGACACGACTAGATAAGTGTTGCCAGAATGTTCCATAAAGGGTAGTTTTCATCCAGATTGTCGACGAATTATCCTTTTGTATACGCTTTTCAGATCAAAATATAGAACCGAATAAAAAACAAATTGATTTTAATTGTTAGGCTTCCGTATGTACTTAAAGGGCCGTTTTTTTTTCAATTTATTCTTGACATTTCTATTAAGGTACTCGGGCGCGGGCGTTCCGTCCTATTTATTATTTTTTTGTAGAACGGCTGGCAACATGTTGTCTGTCAGTCAGCAGGTTAGACAATGATTTTTTTTAAAGCATGGCACAGAGATTGTTACATACCGCCGCGCCGCTCGTGACGTCACACACCCTTATACAACCTCGGAACTTTAAAAATTTTGTAAAAATAGAAATTGTTAAAAATTTACAAAAATATTGAAATGTGTTTCTTAAAATAGTCTATATTTTAAAAATAAATAATAAAAAAGGCTAGTCCAGAATACTTAGCATAGCTTAATTAGTCAAACAAGTCTAATTTTTAACCCCTCATCCCTGAGGTTTAATTAAATTCTTATCTTACCTTTTTAAAGGATCAACTATCATTTATACTGGTCCTTAAGTATGTAACTCAAAGTCCCAGGTGATACTCGTAAAATACACATGTATAGATGTTTTATTCCACATGCAGGTGTACCTACATGCATTTGGTCTTTGGCGGTTCTCCTACTTGTCGTCCGTCGCTGCGTATTTTTAACGAACCCTAACGCATGCGGCTGTCAGACAAAAGGAAATTGCGTATTCCGATCTTATTCCTATACAAATATGGCTACTACGGTGCGTTTACGTTCCGCTACGGATGTGTGTGTCAAGTCAAATGCGCTTCGACCAAAACTGACACTGATGCAAAGATAATGTACATTTGCACCACACTCAAATATGGCCAGTGGCAATTCCAAAATCAAATGATCTGTAAAAAAAATCTTACTCGATTTACAAGTGCGGCCATTTTGTCAATCACATTTTATTTAACCTTCCGTCAAGATTCCCAGATACTTCAAAACAAAGTACCTGTATAAAGTTACCCGATAGAGCAATTATTGCTGGAATAACAACTGACCCTTAAGCTGAGTTATTGTATTCAGTTCTCAAGGCCCATGTTCAATTAACAGCAACAACAAGAGAGGGCTATTTCAAAATTTAACATAGGTTCATAATGGGTCTATAGCCCAATTATAATAAACAAACATCCCCTGGGGATGTAGATTTCTTTGTAGGTGACTTACTGATATTATGTTTTTTAGTCTAATTTGGATCAAATAAGGCTTAGTTGAAGGACTATAGCCACAAGAACTCTTGAAATTGAAATTGAAATTCTTTATTCAATGTAGGATAGTATCATCATATCACTTATTGACGTCATGAACCGTCATTGTAAAAAAAAGAAATTTGTATCACACAATTTTCTTTTTTTTATAACAATTTTGTAATGTCCTAAACTCCTAATAGAAAACCGGCTCGGGCGGGATAAAAAAAAAACTCGCTCGAGCGCGTGACGTTTTGGTGATCTTTTACTATAGCGAAGCCGTGCCGTGTAGTAGGTAGCGTGCAGGTAAAACACTGACACCAGGGTTCATCGGGTCGTTGGATGACTCGGTGTCTCATACGAAAAGGAGAAGAACCATCTCGCTCGCAATACGTGTAGTGTTCGTGTTGCGAAGTATGCCTTCTCACTTGCCTTTTTAACGTGAAACGTCAAGCTTGCTTTGCTCACTATATGTGTAGCGATGGTTTCGTGTAGTGTGGCGCATCTCTTGCTTTTTTTTTACTTGAAGGGAAGGGTCTAGTTTGGTTCTTTCGCAATGCATATTTGTCTGAGTGAGGCTATTGCGCTTCTTTTGCGCAATGGTATTCTATGATATGTGTTGTGACTGGGATTCTGAAGTTATAGTTTTTGTGAGTTATTTTGACCACTGAAATTGCCATGTCACCGAAATTGTATTAGTGCCACCGAAATTGCGAGTAGAGGTGGCCATAGATCTAGCAGGTGGATTGTGGCTGGTGTTTGCTTGCAGTGCTGCATGCAGATACAGCCACAGAAATAGAATTCTGGCAGGCAGAGATGGCTGGTGTTTGCTTTAGATTTTCAAGCAGAGACAGCCACAGAACTAGGAATCTTTCAGGAAAGGTGGCTAGAGTATGCTTGCAGTATTGTAAGAAGAACCAGTCACAGAACTAGTCGGCATGTAAGCTGCCTGTACCAGCCGCCTAGATTATACGAAGATGCTTTATACGAAGAGTTGCAAGCACAGAGCCTCAGACCTATCTAGTAGGCAGGCAAGCGTGTTTTAGCGTTTACGAACCATTTGGCGAGCAAACGTGGCCACAGAACCAGTAATTTTAAAAAAAAATATTTACCTGGCTTCATTTCGATCATGATTCATGTCATGTATCTTGACTCTTCTTAATGCCAAGACCGCGTAAAACGGCTCTGCTTGTAAAATTCGCGGGCATGGGATGAGCCGCGGTAGCCTAGATGGAGGGACCGTCACCAGTGATGGCGAAAGTCGCAGATTCAAATTACTCTCGTGGAAGAGTGTTCTGCAAGTTTTCCAAAAATTGTATACCTAACACGGGAAGTATTTTAAAAATTGGTATTTACACTTTAGGTACTTACTTTAATCTAAATTCACTACATTGAAGTTCAATGGGATCAAACTACACAAAGGTACGATCCAATACAGTCGTTCATTGTTCAAAATTTAATAAGTAAGTATAGAATTTTCTTTGATCGAGTTGCTTTGAATTTAAGCTCACGATTTGGGGGAAAAACTGGGTCATTAGGATTTTGTTAATAAACGCTATTGAAAGGGTAATCGTACGTAGGTATCATTTAAATCATGGTTATATATTTATATTGCCCAAGTCTAAAAGATACAAAATTTGAAAAATATAAGTATATGACATACTTACATGCCGCGTAGTGCCGGCTTAGAATAGCATCACCCCATTTCTGTGCATGGGTGTCTTATGAATCCAGGGAGTGAGCAGCTGCGTTCTCTGTGAATACAACGCCTTGCTCTGCGCTCGCCAATTCCCGCCTGCGAAGCGTGGTGAGTATGCTTGGCAAATACCTCCCAAATGTGAGAAGCCCATGTCCAGCAGTGGACTGTTTTGGCTGTTGAAGTGAAGTTGAAGACATACACACATATATCACGCCTATATTCCTTGGAGAAAACAGACAATAATTCCTCGTCTGACAAACATTTCAGGGTCATTCAGAAGATTGTTTATTGCCAGAGTGGCAGGTTGTCAGCCCATCACAGCCTGAAAATGCAATACACATGTAACCCTCGAGTCTCTTAGTCGCCTCTTATGCCCACGGGAAAGAAAAGTGGTGATGCTATTCCATGCCGGCATCACACGATTGTACTTCAAACGACTATAACACCTAAAACATAAATATACAAATAAGAGGTAGAATTATAAGCAATAAAATAACAGACCTACCATACCTACGCAATCATTCTGGTAAAGGTACTATTATCATACCACCTACAAAAAAAAACCGGCCAAGTACGAGTCGGACTCGCCCACCAAGGGTTCCTTAACATGCGCATCAAGCCTTTCGTATCATACACTTAACTCCTAGCCTCAATTTAAAATATTGTTCTTTATCGGCTACATAAAAGAAAACGTATTGTTTAAAAATTTATTGTTTAAATACTGCTAAATTTAAGTACCCTATAAATTTCGATTCCCTTATTTTTTTACAACTACCATCGGCTAATAGACTTGAGTTGGATTTAATTTCAACTCGATATCACCACGCGCTCGAAATAAGGGTCGTGACTCTCGTGACGGACGTGTATGAAAGGGTTCCGTTCATTTTTCTTTTGAGGTACGGAACCCTGAAACGAAATATTCCGCATTTCCAATGAAATACGACATGGAAAGCGTAAACAAAATTATCAGAAAAACATGAAAATATTACAGGAAGAGAAAAGTGATATAATAATTTTTCAACATAACTTATTTATGGGAACAGCTGACGTGGAAACCATGGACGGTTAATATATCAAACGTTTCCCTTGGAATTATATGTAATACAGAGTGTTATGAATAATTACGTCATAAAATATTAAGGTACGTGGTGTACCTTCATGAAATTGCGTCTTTTAGAAGTGTATAACACTTCTTTATCTTCATCGAATCGATAAACAACAAAAAATTCACATAACGGGTTTGTAAGCGTCCTCAACATTACTCAATGAGCAAGAAAGCTAAAGAAGCGGCATGAAGGTACTTCTTGACATACTGATCAAAGCTAGAGTTGGTGCCAAGTGATGTCAAGTATCGGAGGGTGGTGCCAAGTGGTGTCAAGTATCGGAGGGTGGTGCCAAGTGGTGTCAAGTATCGGAGGGTGGTGGCCGCTTGTCACCATCCCCAGTTTTAGCCAATCAATCCACAATTATCTTCAGCTTTGTGACGTTTTTCAGCTTACTAGCTAGCGGGCCCCAGTTTTGATCAGTATGGTAAGAAGTACCTACCTTCATGCCGATTTTCAGGTGTTTTGCTCAATGAGCAATGTTAAGGCTCTTCCTTGCCTAACTTCCTTCCTTGCTTGCTTACGTCTTCTACGTCGCTAACATTGATTGCCTTGCTGGTAGCCTCCAGCAGGTCCTGCAAATGTGCGATAATGAACTTTAAAGTCTGAAAAGCCCAAGAAACTGTGGCCGTACTCCACTATTTGAAAAGCGATTTAGTTGTGTTTCAATAGAGTGTAGTTAAATGGTTTTAGCCGTTTCGTAGTCCGATATCAGTTTGAAGCTTCGCGCAGCTCGGTCTTCCTTCTCGTTCAAGGCCGCGTTGGTCGAAGGTTTGAAGTATAGAAAATTACAGTAGCAATTAGAATGACAGTTGAGTATCGTTGGCAGAACAATGGCAAAAAGTAAGATAATCTAGGCCCGGGTATTTATAAGGCCGCGATAGGGCAGAGAGACAAGCAGGTTTCAAAGACTGCAACAGGATAAGCACAATCTACAGCTGACAGCCACTGGCAGTGGGCAGATGTTCAAAAATGCTCGCCGTAGGAATGCCAGGAGCTGTTTGGATATCAGCCAGCAAAGCCACTCCAACCTCGCCTGGACGAATTTCGATGCTTCAACTTCATCTTCAGCAAACACAAAAGTCCACTGCTGGTCATGGGCCTCCCCCAATCAGGGGTATTTTCCATATTTACTAAACTTTGCAGTCGGATTGGCGAACGCAAAGCAAGGTGTTGTATCAAAAGGGAACACTGCTACCCTATCCTCAATTTATCCCTTAGTCACCATTTACGACACTCACGGATAGAAATGGTGTGATGCTATTCTAAGCTGGCACCACTGCAGCTTTAACTCCATTTCTAGATCATAAACCTCTTGACTGAAGAACCCAGGAGCTAAAATCCACCTCTTCTAAGAATTCAGAAACAGAAACGGTGACCTACAGAGGAAATAGGTTCATTTCCCAGGAGATCTAGCCTACCCACGATGCTAGTTGCCCTGCCTGCCTTGTGATTTGATCCGATTCTAAACCAAACCAGCCAATTCAATACTTCCTAAGATTTCTTCCAAGAAACATAACCTCTATTACAAAGCAAGTATAATTATGGTCAGGGGAGGTCGGGGCATGTATTAACGGGGGTAAACATTAACAAGTGCCAGTATGCAGTATTGACGGCGCCGTGTGATGCCGGCTTAGAATAGCATCACCCCATTTCTTTCCCGCGGGCGTCATAAGAGGCGACAAAAGGCCTCGAGGGTTTTATGTGTATTACAATTTAGGCGACAGGCTGAAAACTGCCGCTATAGGGATACACGACTTTTCTGAAGCGGCTCTGAAATAGTTTCAAATTTGGCGATAGTATTTTACAGCTGTGAATGCTCTGCCTATCCGCCGCAAAGAGTAAAGGCATGATATGTGTATGTTTGGATGTACATATTTACAAGCCTTATACTGCTAAACTATAATATGTGATCAAACGAAGTTCATACCATTTGTAGCGTGACTAAGTGATTTTAGTCACGTGCCGGCAGCGTGCTGGAACAAAGTTGCGGATCAAGCGTGTATTTTGGTAGTTAAGGGCAGCTTAGTGCTGAAAAGTAGGCATTTACGGCCTTCCGCCCGTCGCGTAGAAAAGATCGCGCGAGCTAGTCTGCGGTGAACTCACTTGACCCTGCGGTGCGGACCGGGCGGCAAGCGCAGCTTCCACAGCGAGCGCACGCGTTACAGTATACAAAACTATGGCAGTAGGTCAATAACTCCCCAAGATATAGATAATAATTTTATTGTTTACGTAATTTACTTAGGAAAAATATGTTGGTACAATTGTAGGATTGATAAAATTCAACATTGAAGATGTGTTTTTTTATATTATTAATTTTTAATTATTGAATTATATACTAATTAATAATAGTAATATTATTTAAATATAAATTTAAATAATGTTAGTATTATGTAATGTGCAGTTGAATAACTCATTATGATGAGCTTTGTCCTGTAATTCATTTAAAATATGGCGTCCCGTAACAGTTTGAAATTCGTCTTCCTTGGTTTCCGCTTCTACTAGCGGGAGATATCCACCTCAATATCATCACCGTCGGTACATCTGAAATTTTTCATTAGTTACTTATAATCATCGAAACAATGAAAATCGAAGGACAATGACAAATAATCCTTACTATCCGTACTAATTTTATATATAGTGTGTGTGAAGAGTGTGTGCAAAAATGCTATCCATGTCTTAAGGCAGCCTCGAGAAGTAACAGACTCGGGATGAACTCGGACAAAACAAAAGTCAAATTCACTCAACAAATCATCCCCAAGCCAGTCTCCGTCGAAGGTGTAGCCTTTAAAGTTGTTGAAGTATGTGTACTTTGGGCAAACGTTGCAGTTGGGTAGAGACAACTTTGAGGTTGAAAGCACCAGAAGAGTGCAGCTGGGCTGGGCGGCATTTGGGAAGCTGCGTCATATCCTAGAATCATCTTTGCCACAATGCCTCAAGACCATGGTGTTCGATCAATGTGTCCTACCAGTCATCACCTACCTTATCCGCAAAAAAGACCAGTGACGGACATTTTCTGGAAGTGTAGCAAGCTGAAGTGGGAGTGGGCCTTTCCTTGGCAAGCGTAACGTTAGACGTCCTCCGGCCAGAATCCAGATGGACCGATGACTTAAAAAGACGGCTGGTAACGACTGACTGGCGAAAACGGGAGATCGTGCCTTATGGCATACCGAGAGGGAAGCCTACGTCAAGCAGTGGACTGTAATAGGCTAATGAATGAATTTTCGTTACTTACTTATGAGATTTAGAAGTTTATTGAAGTGGAAATGTATGGGAGTCCATAACTTGCAATAAGGGTTGATCATCACATATGCTTGAAGCTCTGAAACATGTTTGAAACATCAATATTCACACAGAGCAGTATTTAAATAACATTAAGAATCGTCATTTCCACTTTTTGTTTATAAAATTACGTATTTCTATCTTGCCTTTTCTGCTTGGGAGGTAATAGCTACATGGTGAGGCTACTGTATAGAACTACAGTAAAAATGTATGTATAAGTAAGTGAAAATCTATATATAAATATGAAAAATATCATTAATGCTTTCAAAGTCATATTAAAAAACAACTGTTTATTAGCTGAACAATAAAACATTTAATTTTCGTAACTTACTCATTAGACTGGAGAGTTGATTGGCGTGGAGATGTCTTCTTCTTCATCAATACACTCTTAACAGAGCGGACGTGGTCGTCAATCCGGGTTGGTGGCACGCTTTACAATCCGTCGCCATTCCTCACGGATGACTGCTTTTCTGGTGCACTCCGTCACGGAACCTTCTTGTGTAGCAGCTTTAATTTGGTCCGTCTGATCTTCCTCGAGGGCGCGCACCCTCGACCTTCCCTTGGACCACGAGCCGCTCGATAGATATGTCCCCGCGTCGGGCGACGTGTCCAAAGAATGTAAGGATGCGAGCTTGCACGATGGAGGAGAGGCCGAGTTCCTTGAGAATGGAGTCATTGGTGGGGAATTCTATCGATGATATTCTAAGCATTCGCCTCCAGCACCACATTTCCAGTGCGTCTATCTTCTTCTTTTCAATTTCCCGCAAAATCCACGTCTCTGCAGCATAGAGGAACACGGGGAATATGAGTGCTCTCACGAGTCGTGTTTTGGTGGCTTTCGTGATATTGCGATTTTCCAAACCTTATGAAGCTTGCTCATAGTGGATCTAGTTATCGCCATACGTCTTTTTACCTCGTCTATGCAACCGCCGTTGTTGAAAATCAGCGCTCCCAGATAAACGTAGGATTGGACAACCTCGCAGTTTGCGATATGTTTGACTATGTTGTTTTGGAGATGTATGTGACTCCAGAACTTGCAGAGAAAGTTGGTCATCGTCATGACGGCTTAAAGGCCTGGAACGTTTTTATCAAAAGTACACTAATCTTGAACAGGCTTACCTTTTCTGTTTCACTAAATTATACTTACTTTTCAGTACCTAGTAATTTGTTTGCATGTCTAATACCTTTGTCTCTTAGTATTAAAGCACTGCAAGGATTAGAAGTCCAAGGTTATCGGTACAATATTTACCGTCTAATTAAATATACTATTACATTACAAACAAATTCAGTGGTTGCACTACTGATTTTGTTTTACTGTGTATGTACTTGATAATTACTTATAGCATGGCTCACTAATAAATAATAAAATTACATTATGTAAAATCGTACATTCTCTTCGTATGATTTGAACTGTGGTTGCACCACTGGTTTCATTTCTACTATGTATGTATTATGATGTTTACTTTTAATATGGCAACAGCTTATGAACTACATAATAAATAAAATGACACTAGATCTAATGGTTGGTACAATGTTAGATACTGTGGTTGCAATACTATTTAATTTTACTGTCTGTTGTTGTTAAACCTAAAACTGCTTCTGGTTTAGTTACCCAGATCAGCTATACAATTTCTTTGTCTACTTACCTATTCACTAAAATTTATACCTATACATACTTACTTCATAGTTGGTAGTTACTTTGGTAGGTCAAAAATTGGTTAGAATTATGTTCAGATACTTACGATATTGTTTGCCGGTCTTTTCGCTTTTGACATATAGGTACCCTCTTGTATTTATTTTTATTTCCCATTTTTACTTATTTACAGACTATGTACACGTTTATTTACAATAAATTAACGAAATATTTACACATTCACAAAATATTTACAGTCAAAAATATACAACACTTATTTAAAACTTAGTAGCAAAGGCGAGCTTATCTCTTAAGAAGAGATCTCTTCTAGCCAACACATTTGATGTCAGAAAATTCATATCTTATTAATATTACGCGACAAGATGAAAAAAGCAGGTTGCGGAACGCCGCGGTCGAAAAAATGGCATAGGTCCTGCTCCGATGATGCCCGGCGGGCGTCTGAAGCGCAGCGCGCGCGTCGTTTGGTTATATAATGGGAATAATGGGGTTTCAAAAAATCACAAAAAACAATTTAAAAAATCTATCCATTATTTTATTTACATCTTGTAATTTCCCACATTTTGGCATATTTTAATTTTTTTTAGTGTTAATAATCTTTGAGTAATACTTGAAAAATTGTCATAAACTTACGTATCTTTGCATTTTTTTATGATCGAGAAAAGTTATAGATATCGTGTTTTTGTCCATTAAATAATCAAGAACTGTTCATTAACAACAACATATATTTTTTCTGGTTCAAATAAAATAATATATGATGCTTTAAAACTCAACCAAAAATAGGTCGATTCGACATTTTTCACACTAAGACGCCCTTAAATGAACATTGACGGCCGATGTGGCGCAGTGGTAGTGCGACTGCCTGCGACGCAAAGGTTCCGGGATAGATTCTCGGTGGGTCACTCACAAAGTTGATATTTATCACTTTGTGAATTTGTTTCCAGTCTGGTTACTTTGCAGGCTGACCCACCTAATTGTCCGAAAAGCAAGATGGTTCCGTGCTTCGGAGGGCACGTTAAGCCGTCGGTCCCGGTTGCTGTCTATGATCACTTAGACGACGGTCGCAACACAACCATGTCAGAGGCCTACTAGTGGTAGTAGGCGGTTGAAAAACTCTGACACCAGGGTTCATCGGGTCGTTGGCCGACTCGGTGTCCCACACGAAAAGAGGAAGAAGAAGAATGATAATGATGAATACGTAATATAAATAACATAAGTATGCAAGGCAGGAACACAAATCCCCACGCCTCTCGAGCAGTATCTCAAGACTCAAGCGGCGGAATAATATTTTTCCCAAATTAAAAATTCACGCGAGCGCTTTTCCTCTCGTTTTCCCGCGAACTTGAGCGCGGAGGGCACATTATAATAATCGATGGTGTCACTTAGAAGCTTATGAATATTTTACATCCCTCATGTGCCTATATGAAGCACATATATGCCTCGGGACGTTGCGTAATGTCCGACCGTAAATTTTGACGCGCTGTAATTTCATATAACTAATGTTTCTGACTCGTCGTTAATGGCGGTACGGACTGGGCGAGCTGATGCGAATTTTGAAATGGACTGTTTAACTACAAAATATATTTTTTCAATTCTACTAGAACTATAATGCTACTTTTATTCTGTGGAAAATTAAAATAAAATTTACTTTATTCAATGTAGGTCTTTTTTTTATTCTTTACACAATAGTATTGTCTCTTATTGACGTCATGAAAAAAATTGAAATTTGTTTAACACAATTTTTTTTTATAACAATTTTGTAGTCTTAATAGAAAACCGGCTCAGGGTAAAAAATAAAAATATAGGCACTGACTGCCTCGGGGCTTGCCAGGTTACTTACACGGCATGTAACTTTATGCCACCAATTGAAGTCAAGATTTTCAAAGCGTGTTATTTATATGCGTATAATTACCCCCCAAAAACCTCAGCAATCTTTTTAGACAGGTTTCTAGGTAGGTTTGTATACTTGAAATCATAAAGAGGTCGCCGAGGTACCGCATGAGGTCAGTGTTCGGTGATTACTAGGTTAAGGTGGTTCTCCTACTGCATTTACGATGCGTAACGGATGCATCTGTCAAACGACATGTCAGACGCATCCGTTAACGGACCCTAGCCGTATTTGTATGGAAATAAGATCGGAATTCACAGTTTCCTTTCGTCTGACAGAACCATTTATTACAGTGCGTTATTTGCAGCGACAGATGAGCAAGACAAGTGGGAGAACCGTTAAGTAAGAGAACCGCCTTACTAAAACACTTAATTGCATTTAAAAACAGTTCTCTTTTACCTGGCTTTTTTTAACTGCTATCTAGCATTTATCTAGCAATAAAAAAGCGTATTCTGTAAACGATTTCCGCGTACATTGAAATGTACCCGCGCCTGATTGCACACACAAAATCTGCTCGCTTACGTTCGATTGGTCTGTACAATACGTGACTCGCTACCCCGGTAATATTACAATAAATCAATGGAATTACAACTAAGGATACCTTGTGATACTGTAATTACAGATGTAATCGTTTTATTCAACGGTAATTTGTTGTATGAGTTGGCATGCGTCTTAAAAGCAGCCGCGCGTAACTCAAATGTTAAACAAGCTAATATTAAATAATTGCACGCATGACAAAATATGTAATTGTGAAATGTAAATGTAAGTGAGGCCGTGAAATGGAAAACAGGTTGTAAGGGACGGTGTACTGAAAACTTTGCAGGCATGATCGGACCATGAAACTGAACAACTTTTACTATAGAGCCTATATGTTGTGAAAAGTATTTTTTTATTCCAGTTTCCATCGAAAGTCAGTCAGCTAATCGGAAATTTTGTATGGGAGGATGAAATCTTTTCTCGTTTACCAACATATCCTTCATTGTAAAAAGTTGTTCAGTTTCATGGTCTGATCATGCCAGCAAAGTTTTCGGTACACCGTCCCTTACACTCGTATAATATTACAAGGTAGGTGGAAAAGTACTGAGTTTATTTTCCTCATTAAGTTGAAAGTTTTTCTCAAGGGAAAACGAATAACAGGACATGGGATAGATAGTTATCCGGACAAACTTTAGCGGGAAATTGTGAAAATTTCCGCAAAAATAAGTCTTTATGTACTTATATAGAGTGAAATTTTACTAGTGATCGATAGCAAAAACTCAAGACGGGCTGGTGATAAGGAACAACTTTCCCCAAGGAACATACACCGAAATACGAAAAAAAATTGGACCGCTTATACACAATTGCCGATCAGCTGATAATAGTTACTATGGGAACTCAAAATATTTTTGTCATATTTCAAACTATGTTCCTTGAACAAAGTTGATCTTTATGACTAACCAGTCTTGTGATTTCGCTATCGATCTCGAGTAAAATTTCAGCCTATATAATTAGCCTATACAAGCCCATGCTTAGCCGTGTGGTGCCGGCAGAGTAGAATAGCACCACCCCATCTCTTCCCATGGGGGTCGTAAGAAGCGACCGAGTGATAAATCCGACCCAAGCACAACGGTCCTGGAGAGGCCAACTCCACAATTAAACCCAGAACGGGGTCTCCGTCAGGCGCGTGTGACAGAGATCTACCGCGCGGCAGACTCCTGCAGCCGACCTGGCTCCGCACGTATCGACTAGTCGTTCCTGCGGGTCCAGCCAGGAAGGCCGAGAGGGTGGCGCAGGTCCTGGGCAGCCCTGCGTTTTCCATAATTGCGTCCCAGGCAATGCAGTGTCTGCCTCAGACACTGTTTAAATCGTCTGTCACAGACGTGTGAGGCCAATGATGATGATACTATCCCACATGCTAGACAAGCACCAGGCCTCTTTTTTGTGCCATTTTCTACGATCCTGTGCCTCACGCGTCCTACAGCTGTTGAACCAACTGATAGTCTACCTGCTGAGCCCAATATTATCCAACTACAGGCTCCAATTTTACATATGCAATTCGATGTTCATTGCGTAGTCGGTTAGCCATTATATTAACAGGAATATTTACCGGCCATGCAATGTACTAAAAATTTCACCTGCATTCCTGTAGCCTGTAGTTTTGTAACATAGGTACTGGTCGTTTTCTGTCTTTGCTTTTGTCCGCCAAAAATTAGACTTGAAGATATGAATAAAGTTTTGGAAGCGTCATGAAAACGAATTGCCCTTAAAGGCCAATTAAAAATTTAATTAAGCACCTACTTAACCATTCACAAATATTTCAGCTTACTTGAATTCTATTTTGAGAATAAAATAAATGACGCAAATGAGGCACTTAAAACATTTACAGTATTACAAAATTAACAAATAAAATAAAAAGTAGAAAAAAAAACAGATTAACAAGTCGTTATCTATTTAACAAAAAATTAAACCACCTTTCTAGTGAAGAAACGCTTGTATCTTAAAAACTACTCAAACACCATGTCCTCTGGATTTCTCAAAGGTTGAAATCCCTTTATGAGATAAGACCGCCTTTGTGCCTTACCTTTTCTGTTTTTTTGATTTATTTGGTACAACAAAGTTATAACATACATACTACTGAACCGATTTTGATATCAATTTCATACAACTCCACATGGTACATAATTTTTTCACTAATTGAAATAGTTTTGTGTGATGCCGGCTTAGAATAGCCCATTTCTTGCCCGTGGGAGTCGTAAGAAGCGTCTTAGGGACTCGAGGGTGTGTATTGCAATTTTAAACGATGGGCTGACAACCTGTCACTATGGCGATACACAATTTTCCGGATGACCCTAAAATGTTAGTCAGACGTGGCGTCAATATCCTATCTATGGGGCCGTCTACGCTCTGCCTACCCCGCAAGGGATTATAGGCGTGATATGTGTATGTGTATGTATGAAATAGTTTTAGTAGGTTGTGACAAACAACATACATTTGGGTTTTTCTAGCTGACAGTTCCCGACCTTTTAAATAATTTTAAACCAGAAACCAGATAGCTTCGTGTTAAGCTGAAATTTTGATGTTTGAGGCAAAAATCATCTATTTACTTACATTTGCTTGGATAGAACCCTTTTTTTCACCACTGCCTTACCAAAAAGGTGTGTAATGTTTTTAGAGTTCATGTATATATGTGTGATTCTTTAAAGAGCTGCAACTCGTCAACCACTGAACAGATTCGAATGGGAATTATAACGGAAGAATCCTTACATTATCCCGAGTGTCATAGGCTAGGTTTTATCTCAGGAAGCAGTCGTGTTTAAATTTTTATTTTATGTAGCTTGTTTATTTTAGCTCAGCGCCATCTATGTACCTACCTACACTTAAAGATTGTCTAGAAAATTTCTCATAATACACACTTACTCAGAAACCTTTGACATCAAGATGTTTAAGAATAACCTCGTTTTTAGAAGGCAGGCGGTTAAAATAAGATTAAAAACATTGTTTTTGCAGTATTCCCGCGGCCGGCTTTGTGCTGAGGGAAATTTATTCCAGTCACGATCCAGCTAGCGGTGCTTTAAAATAAACTGATAAAATGCAAAAAGCGAGCGCTTTTGTTTGAAGATATTTTTTTCTAGGTATGTTTTTTACAGACGCCGTTGAAATTCAATCAAGTGATCCTCAATTTTATTAAGGGAATTTGGGGAGATTCTTTGAATTCTAAGTGGTGTTAAGGAAATATTGTTTGTGTATACAGGATCTGAAACGTTCTTCTGTTAATATTTCCATACGTCATAATTACCAACTGTCGAAACTAAGCCCTCAAACGAACATACATACAAAACTTAGTTTAAATAATTTGGATTCCTATACAAAACGAAAAAGACGTTGTTTGGGTGGTCCAATATGTTTTTAAAAGGTTATCAATGTTTTTAGCCAAATATTGTTCAGTTTAACGGGCTGGTTCACCAGAGCTGGAACTTACGTGCGTATAATTCAAATATTTTTTATAATATATCAACCTATGTTCCTTGCAAGAAGTTATTCCGTATCCCTTACCATCTTGAGTAAAGTAAAATTTCACCCTATATATAAATTACGCGACTGGATAGCAAAAACGAGAGATCGTGCCCTATGGCGTACCCTGGGGGAGGCCTACGTCCAGCAATGGACTGCAATATGCTGATGTATGTATGTAATGTATATAAATTATGGACGACGACGATGTAGGCTTAATAAAATAAGAAGATATGAATTAAATAAAATGTATTTGCAGGCATAGGATTAGGCCCTCGCGCTCGTATGCTTGCGCTTACAGGTGATAAACTTATAGAAATATACAGGGTGTAAGGGACAGCCCTCCGAATACTGATAGGGTGCATGGAGACCATGAAACTGAACAACAAAATAATTGACCTCCCATACAAAATCACAATCAGCTGACTGCGTTTACTAGGTATTATATTAATCAAAAAATATTTACGTTTTCTGAAATATTTTTTATAGACAGTTGTTCAGTTTTATGATCTGAAAGCACCCTATCAGTATTCGGAGGGCTGTCCCTTACACCCTGGAGGCCTATTTAGCTGTATAACGGCGTCGAGTTTTTGTATGGAATGACACATGCGGGCATTACGGCGTCGGAGTTCGGTCGGAATTCGGTCGAGTTTCATCTAGGTGTCAAACAGAATGACAAGTAATTTACATACAAAGTTCTTAATGTCATCGAGTTTTTGTCCCTTTCTACGATTATTTTGTCTATGGTGTCGAAAAGCGGTCGAGCTATGACAACCAAGTTTCTGTCATTGTGCTCGACCATGAGCAGTCTCAAGCATAGGTGCCTTGCCGATGTCGAGTTTCATTTAATTAAGATAACTTATAAAAAATTACCCATAACCATGAGATTTTTAAGGTTGGTAATGCATCTGTAGGATATTTTAGACCGCATGAGCAGAATAAACTCGTTTAAAAAAGTAGTAAGCTAACTTTACCGACACACTAAAAGTACATATAAAAATTACCACTTGCCATCAGCTACTGTTGATTTTCGATTATAATATGTGCAACTGTTTTTTTTTTGGGTTCAGTTTTAAGCCTCATATATTTACATTATAAATAATTATTTCGATTACTTTTCTGAGTGATGATGATAACATTATGATAGTTGATATTCAATATTATAATGAATATCATTACAATAACAAATGTGTTATAAATGCTTGATCTCGTGATCAAACTTTGTACTTCTTGTGCTTGTCAATAGTTGGAGTTGCTTCGTACTGTATCAACAAAACTTCGTCTGTATTCAATATTTAGCAATCCTAAATATTGAATACAGACTTATCTATAGAAGATATTTTATAAATTTTACGTAACATACATAAATCACGCTTCTTTCCCGCAGGGATAGGCAGCGTCTACTTCCTTCCACTTACGACGATCCTTGCATACTTCTTTTGCCTTCTCTATATTCATTTATCTTTTCATGCAGGCTAGTTGGTTTATTTTTTACTAACTAAAATGTATGCACCAACGAGCGTACATGCGTGTGATGATGATTGCCGTGTGATGATGATTGCCGTGTGATGACGGCATAGAATAGCATCACCCCATTCTTTTCTCGTGGGTGTTGAAAGAGACGACTAAGTTGAAGGTTGTACTCGTGTACGGTGTGTGCACTATTCGTTTATAACTCGTGCTCTACATACATTCATTAGCCTATTGCAGTCCACTGTTGGACGTAGGCCTCCCCTAGAGTAGGTACAGGGCACGATCTCTCGTTTTTTTCATCCAGTTATCAGTCCATCTGGTCGAACATCCTAAGTCTTACAGTTTTCGGAATAATCACTTTAAATTACTTGATACTAAGGTACAGATTTTCCATACATTTTAACTGACTATTAAATACTCTTTACATCATACTTAACAATCCTTGATCAATTTTATTTATGTCAGTCACTCAGAATAAAATGTGTTATTCGTCACGTCAGACTCATTATTGTAGAGGAGCCCACAATGCTCAATGGGGTTTTACTCGAGCGTCAGAGACCTTAACATAAGATCAGCCAATATTCAAAATTAAGAGCAATACATGACAAAATTTAGTGATAGCTGTCTTAATTAAAACTTGGAAACTATGCATGTATGTTTCTGTGGAAAAGTTGTAGGTCTTGACAAGATCTACATTTGAGATGACAGCTGTCAATTTGTTGTGCCCATCCAGTATCTCTGTTGAAATTTGGATGTTTTTGAATTTCTAAGGCTTCCCGTACTTTCCTAGGAATGAATCTCTTCTCTCTCGCTAGGATTGCTGCCTTATCGAACCTGACATAATGGGTGGGGTTATCCATGATATGTTCGTACATATTGCAAAGCGAGATGAATAAGTTCTTTGTTTGACTACAAAATATACATCTCGGCAAGACCTACAACTTCTTCAAAGAACTAGTAGTTAAGCATGCATAGTTGACGAAATAAATTAGTTCAAAGTTTGACAGATGTCATCTAAAATTTCAAGACCTACAACTTTTACAAAGAAATTAGTTTTGCATGCGCGCTGATTATTGCGCATGACTTGAACAAGACGCGACATAAATTTGAGAAGGTGGACTACAGGCAATAGAACTTGAGTAAATAGCGGTTAAAAATTTTTGGTGGACCAAGCAACGAAAAAAATGTGGTATGGCCCACCAGGTGGATCTATTTTAAAAAATCCCAGCTCAGCTCTATTGGTGAACTGCGCGAAGAAAAAAAAATAACCTATAGGTGGACTACGGGTTAAAAAAAAATTGCCCAACTCATTTCATGGCAGAACTGACCAGCTTAGCTTTTAAAATAGAGACCTAAAGAAGATATAAGACCTAGGCTTGATTCGTTCTTTTGCTGTTGTCTACACTGCACCCACCATTAACCTTGCATTTTCTTCTGTTACAATATATTTAGGAAGTGGACGAGTTCGGAAATGGACGAAGTCGATCTAAAGGATCCAGCAATCCCCACTTAGGCTCCTCTACTATTAGAACTTGCATCAGTATTCCTATTTACTCCTAATGATTAAAATAAATTATCTGAATTATCATGACTCGTTATGAATAAAACTTTGTTCAGATGACTGAATACTGTAACATACCAAAATTTCATCCAATTTAATTAAAACTACATTTCTCCCACTTGTGTTCCGGGGCACAGATTAACTACCATATGGTCTGGGGTTGGAGTGGGAAACTGCACGATCAAAAACTGTAGACTGCTATGTACGTCGATCAACTCGGCCTTCTTTTATGTAAGGAACGAGACGAGAGACCGCTTGTCTTGCTGGCTATGTGTTTATATGCGGATGTTAAAGAAAAGCAAAAAGAATTTCAAGTTGGTTGTTTTTATTAATTTTGATCCATTATAGCGTTTCTCCCTAATAAGATGCCATCTAAAACACCTCGAGTAAAACCTTATATGGGTATCTTGAGGTGATGTTAGTAGAACAATCATAAGTTCATAACTATTGAATGCATAAAAATCCTTTCTTGACTTCTCGAGGTTCGAGTCTGTCGCGTCTGAGTGTTCTTTCTGCTCGTCTGCTAAGTTTTTCTCAAGCAAGGTCTTAATTTGTCATAAAATTTGCGCTGGCAAATCGTGTGAAAACTGCAATACTTCACACAAATTATAAGGTTTCCTGGAGACAGCTGAGCTACAATGTAAACAAAGTATATTAATTAATGTTACCATCTACCATCAAACTTAATAAGTGAACTCTGCCAGTATTCGCAAAAACTGAAATATAAGGAAACCATGCAGATTAACTTCTACAGCGGTTCGATTATGGAGTAAGCGACGAGTTTGCTAAGATATCTAGCATAAACATTGTGTAGGAACCATGTAGGAACTAAAATTATATGTGATCATCAGCGTAGTAAGAAAAACAAATCTAACCTTCTAGTAACGAGTGGGTAGGTATTTCGCCAGCGCGTGGGGAAAAATACTGTAAATCAAAACCAGTTCTTCACCTTATACAATTCGGTGTTTATTTAATATTTACAAGAAAAAATTAGGAACCAAAAGTAACAACCAAAACGTAAATAACCAAACGAGTCTCCATGACAACCAATCAACAGGAAGAGACCGCGCGCGCCGATGCGAAATAACTATATACAAACAAAAAAATCATGTTGTCGCGCTGTCCATCTGTAAATTAAAAAATCTTTAAATAAACTAAATAAAAAAGCAATGGTGGCGATGCACCAAAAGCATAAATATTTTGTGTAATTATTATTATTTTATTTTATAATTTTATAATGAAACCACCCACACCGAGACGACGCCGCAGAAGACCCCGTCGCAGGTGGCGAGACAAGCTACATGCCTTTAGCAAAGACTGACACTTGGAGGCCTAGAGTAGAACTGGATGAAAAGAGAAGAGGGAGGCCTTTGCCTAGCAGTGGGACGATGTAGGCTAATTAAGATAAGAAGATAAGATGACATAATGAAACGCGTAATTACCTGTTCTTATGGTGTCCATGACTGCAAAGCTGGAATGTTGTGCATTAAAAAAGTTTCAAGCTTTTAGCTTTGTATCTAATGCCTCAGTTCCTCAGTTTATCCTGTCCTGTTCAGTAGTTATAGTCTTACGTTTAACGATCACTTTTCAGCTGAATTACTGGTAGAGTTTCTGCCGATTTGCTCAATGATAGTGATAAATTTCAGCTACCCGTTCGGACGGCCGTTGTAGCGTAGTGGTAGTACGACTGCCTGCGGCGCAAAGGTTCCGGGTTCGATTACCACTGGGACACTTATAAAGTGGATATTATCACTTTGGTAATTTGTAATTTGTTTACAGTCTAGTTAGAACATTGTGGACCGAACCACCAGATTAAAAAATATTCTAAAAAAAGAGAAACTCTGCCAGTACTTAAGTTTATTTGTTACGCACCTAGACTACACTTTGAAGTATCACACATCATATATGAACACATTAAAGTTTAAACATTACAATCTTATTTTTGGTTGTGCTCACAGACACACACACACATATATATATATCTCACCTATAATCCCTTGCAGGGTAGACAGAGCGTAAACGGCCGCAAAGAACTTAAATTTGGGCCACTTGTGACAAATATTTAATGGTCATTCGGAAATTTGTGTATCGCCATAGTGACAGGTTGTCACCCCATCGCCTAAAATTGCAATACACACCCTTGAGTCCCTTAGTTGCCTCTTACGACTCCAACGGGAAAGAAACGGGATGATGCTATTCTAAGCCGGCATCACACTGCAAATTGGTTGGGCAGTCGTGTAAAAAGGTATTGTATGATCAACATCAATATATTCCTTTGTTAAAAAAGTACTTTCAGCAGCATAATTATATCTATAACAAAGCACCAATTGAAACTGGCTTTTGTACAGTTTACAAGAAAAACCAGTAAAGGTTGGTACCCAGCTCCACTATTGGCACAAATTGTACATATTAATATTTTATAAAATATTCATAATTTATTATAATAATAATGTAATTAATGTGTATCCCATCTCACACTTCTCTCAAACGGCCTATACTTGTTTGGCCTATATATGCCCCACGCGAGCCCCGTGATTTCATAACGAGAAATAAAAAGCTATGAAAGCTAATGTGATGACTTCTTACGGGCATCACCTCACATAAGTACGTGGCATCACATAAGCCCAGTGGGTCTGCACCTTTTATTCTTGCTTAATGAATATGTCCCTTCCATGGACGTAAAAAAAAGTACTGACGGAATCCCAGCTAAGACACATCTGAGGAAGCAAAATGGCGGCGGCTGTCTAACTATAAGTGAATTAAGGGTTGCCAAGTTAGCAAATTTTTTACCAATAAAAGAAAGTTGATAGATAAAAATATTTTTATTGTTTGTTCCGCGGTAAAATATAGCCTATGTTGACTCGGTGTCCCACTCGATAAGAAGAAGAAGAAGAAGCAGAGATAAATATAATGTAGCTTTCTAATCGTAAAATAATTTTTGAAATCGTTTTAGTAGTTTCAGAGCCCATTCGCGTCAAACAAACACACAAACAACCAAACAAACAAACAATCAAATCTTTCCTCTTTATAATATAAGTGTAGAACTGTAGATTAGCTTCCCATATTTTGGGGAAATGGTTTAAGTGAATACTAGCAACACTGGATGTTTGACAAATAGTTTTGTTCTTGAAAATGAAAATTTATTTTAAATTGAAAAACTGTAAATAAGTAACTGAATTATCCATTTACCTGTGAAACGTAATTCCTGGATGTTTTTTCTTTTGGTCACTACGGTTTTTACACCATTTCACCACGCAAGACATATTGTTTTTCCGAAATTTTCGGTGGGTATTTTTCGCTCCGCTTATGTTGACGTTTGCGCGCGTTATGGCCGACTAATGTGTGAATGTGTGCGTGTGCACTTGTACGTACAGAGAACTGGCCGACTTTGAGCGACACAGTTTGTTATTAGCCGGATTCTGTCCGTACTTTTTTTTACGTCCATGGTCCCTTCGTATAAAATATGAGCACGCAGGCTAGTCCGCGGGTAACAGCTAGTCTACATTTATGCATATACGAATTTCAAATAGAACCTTCAAGCAATTGATACATTGACCTTCAACGTATAATAAAAGAAAAGATTATCTGTGGTTACTATCTTGCCTTCCCTTCTAGCCTCTGCGTCAAACTGATGCAAGCCGCAATAGGTCTAATACCGTCGCGTCGAGTCGTTATTACCTCTATCGGCCCCCTGTTTATTTCTTGGAGCTCTATTATTGAATGCTTGCATGCAAAATCATACTACAAAACTGTGCTTGTATCGCACGTTTTACTTCACAAATCCATTCACACGTATCTTAATCAATTTACACATACCTTTGACTATAATAAATTCGAATTGAATATTTCAATCGTTGTATTATCAAATCTTTGTGTCTATGACATGAAATTTTCCGCGTAGATTGTCGTCATTTTGGAATAATCATTTGAAAAAGATACGCGCAGAAACGGGTGGACGCCAGATGGACCGATGACTTAAAAAAGGCGGCTGGTAGCGACTGGATGGCGAAAACGGGAGATCGTGCCCTATGGCGTACTCTGGGGGAGGCCTACATCTAGCAGTGGTCTACAATAGAATAATGTAGATAGATGTAGACGCGCAGAAACGAGTGGTGACGACGCAATGGTAGTAGGTACTATTAGCAGCACATCAACCTACCCGCGTAAGGCGCGAGCAAGATTTTTAAACCAGTTTTATTAAGATTTTTTTTTTTTTTTTATTAATGATGGGTTTGCTCTTGACTCTAGTCTAGGTCATAGGACAGAGACAGAGTCTAAGATGGAGCGAGCTAACCCAGAAAAAGCCTGTTAAGGCACTGGCACTCCCACACACTGACGGAACGCAGCAAGCTACTTGGCGCCAGACTTCGGTGGGATGTTGGTCGCGAGCCAGGCGGCCCCTTACGGAGCCTTCCACCGCGCACGTGGGATCGTTCAGCCGGACTTATCCACAGGCAAGCCTGTGTTGCCGTTGCCCGGGGTGGACCGCTAGGAGGTAGATCCCATACCACCCCAAAATTAATTGCCGCCATAAAAAACATTCGTTGAATGCTTGTTTACATAAAATACAATCTCTTTCTCTTTTCGTGTGGGACACCGAGTCGTCCAACGACCCGATGAACCCTGGTGTCAGAGTTTTTCAACCGCCTACTACCACTAGTAGGCCTCTGACATGGTTGACCGGGAACAGAATCACCAAGTGATAAATATCAACTTTGTGAGTATCCCACCGAGAATCGAACCCGGAACCTTTGCGTAGCAGGCAGTCGCACTACCACTGCGCCACATCGGCCGTCTGTAAAATACAATACAAAAATACTTTAAATACACGTTCAATGCATGTGTATCTTTTTTGTGTTAAAGCCCCTTAAGTATAGCTCTGTGACATTACACGAGAATTTGTTATTTCATTTTCTAATGAATGGCTATTTAGCACAGCTGAGTCCTTTTAAGTATGCTATAGTATAGGCACAGAATATATAATAGTACTAACGTGTATAGGGATAAAAGCGCGAAATGTGACAGCTTACAGAGTCAGTCACCTTATAAAATATCATTTGAAACAATTTCAAGGGGTACTTACTTAGTTTATTTGAGATAACGCCTTAAAAGGGCATATAATAATCATTTAATGAAAAATAAATACTTTTATTAATTATTGTCTTTACCTTTTAGTATGTACCTTGTCGCAATTTTTTAATAAAATGTGTTTTCTTTCTTTTCTTTTTTTTATATATCTCATGCATTTTACGTAGGTGATACCTTACACTAAACCCTTGTGGAAAGTACGATTTACCATGGAGGTTTTGATACTAGGTATGTTATAATTAAAATGTTTATTTTACAGTGGGTGTTTCCTTGTGATTTTATTTTCCATAACGAACTGGCCAGAATGAATTTCATCACATAGAATACTGATGTCGAGCAAAAAAACCGAGCGTATTTTTAATCACTTTTTTATAACCCCAACAAATGAGTTTATCGAATTATAATACTCAATATTTCGACACAAATAGTAAACAGTTCGTATGGTTGTATGACGATTAAAATACATATTTTTATACATATTTACGTGCAAGCGTCATTTAGTATTAGTTATTAAAACGGGTACTATGATAAGTTCACAATTAGAGTACGAATTCAAACCCTGCGATGAAGTTTTGCTTATTTAGATGTACTATATTTTATTATGTTTATCATGCACTCACAGTTATATATGCAAATTAAAGACATAAATTATCCTTTTATTTAAAACATACAAGATTCAATCTAACAATATAAATTTAGATTTTTAAGATATCTAGTCTTTTTTTCTATAAGATATACCTCTATTATTATACAAAGCTAATTGTGGCCGCGTATGAAAGTATATTTAATTAGATAACATAGGTCAAGTTAGTTAGCTGATACTATCAAAAACATGTTAGCGCCCGCCGGTGTTTGAGCCCGGGACCGTTGGGTACCGTCCTTCTGCTCTGCCAACTGAGCTATTCAAACCATTCCAATACCAAAACCCGGAAAATCTTAAGGTGAAACGAGCGCATTGTTATGAGTTGGAGTTGATGTACAAACTAAGATCTTTCAGCTGAAACAGTTGTCAGGCAACTTGCTCGCTGCGGTACAGCCAACTCTAGGTGTCAAACTTCGCCAGAAGCTAGAAATTAGCTACCGACATTCGAATTCAGCACCTTTGCCACTATTAAGTATAGTGTGCCTTTGTAGTGTGCCTAATTACCTACACTAGTTCTGTGAGTTTCTGTTGGGTAATACTAGATGTTGTTCCGTGTTTTATTTCTGTTACGTATTTGTAGCTATAAGGTGCTCCCAGACTGCACTTTGGAAACAGATTTCTAGGTGTTAATGTTTGACATGTCATGATGTAAGTAGTTTTTCCAAAAATCATGAATAAGTTGTTCAGTTTGTAGAACTGAGTTAACCTGTGGTTTTGTGTTACTTGGAGGCTGCTGTCAAATTCAGCCAATGAATATGTTACGGGCAATTTGATTGACCTAATTGGGCAATGTGATTAAAACAGCACGATTAATTACTTTTCCCGGTCAGTATTAATAGTTCCCACCCTTCCTTGGGCAAAGTAATAAAAATAAAGAACTGTAATGTAATTTTTTATTAAATGAAGTTAAAATTACATTATTTAAATGAAATTAAACTTGTATAATATTCTTTAAAGTTCTCGATAAATTTGGACATGGGAATTAAAAAAACAAATAGTTATAAACGTAACAAAATCAGTAGTTACCTACTATTTTTATTAAATGAAGTTAAACTTACATTATTCAATTGAAATTCAACTAACATAATTTTCATTAAAGTTATCGATACATTTGAAAATGGAAATTAAAAAACAAATAGTAATAAAAAGTAATAAAATCAGTAGATTAGGTCTTGCGAAGCGCGCCGCCAGAACGCACGGCGTTGCGCCGCGTAAATTCACGTTGCGCACCGTGGCGCTCTGCTACGTGGTGTTAGCCACTCCCTCGTTCTCTCTTGTGTTGTTCGGACTTATAACGTGCCACAAATCTACACTAATATTATAAAGAGGAAAGATTTGATTGTTTGTTTGTTTGTTTGTTTGCATCGAATAGGCTCCGAAACTACTGGCCCGATTTTAAAAATTCTTTCACCATTAGAATCCTACATTATTCCTGATGAACATAGGCTATATTTTATTCGAGAAAAAAATAGGGATACGCGTGAAAATTTCGATAATGTAACCCAACGTGTGAAAATTGTACCAAAAATATATCTTATATCGCGTACGCTGTGGAAATTATTGACAATAGAGCAAAGTAATGTACTACAGTTTTATAGAGGACATCAATATCTATAATAAAGTCCGCGATACCATACGTCTAACTATTACAGTTATGCCACAATAACTACTTTTTCATTTAAAAATGTACCAACTACGCCACATTATTCGTACCCGTGTAATGATTACATTTAATCATTACTGTATTAAAGGATGTCAGGGATAACCCTCCGAATACTGATAGGATACATGCAGACCATGAAACTGAACAACTTTCTCCAAGGAACATATTTCAGGAAACATAAAAAAACTGACTTCCCATAGTGAATGCAGTCAGCTGATTGTGATTTTGTATGGTTTTTTTTTGGCGTTTCCTGACATATGTTTCTAGGGGAAAGTTGTCCAGTTTTATGTTTCATGCACCCCCTATCAGTATTCGAAGGGCTGTCCCTTACTCGGTATAAAAAGACGACAAAAAACATTAAATAATGCATTAAAAAAATCTACACTAAAATAATACATACATGCACATATCACGCCTATTATCCCTTGCGGGGTAGGCAGAGCGAAAACGGCCGCAAAAACGGACATTTACGCCACGTCTGACATATGTTTTAGGGTCATTCGGAAAATTGTGTATCGCCATAGTGACAGGTTGTCAGCCCATCGCCTAAAATTGCAATACACACCCTCAAGTCCCTAAGTCGCCTCCTACGACTCCCACGGGAAAGAAATCGGGTGATGCTATTCTAAGCCGGCATCACACTAAAATAATAATTATATACATAATACACATACACATATCACGCCTATAATCCCTTGCGGGGTAGGCAGAGCGTAAACGGCCGCATAGAACGGACATTTACGCCACGTCTGACAAACATTTGAGGGTCACCCGGAAAATTGTGTATCGCCATAGTTACAGGTTGTCAGCCCATCGCCTTATATTGCAATACACACCCTCGAGTCCCTTAGACGCTTCTTACGACTCCCACGGGCAAGAAATGGGGTGATGCTATTCTAAGCCGACATCACACGGCACATAATTATATAATCTACACTAATATTAGAAACAGTATTTTATTTATTGTTTGTTTGAATTGAATAGGCTCCGAAACTACTGGACCGATTAAAAAAAATCTTTTACCGTTAATTGAAATTGAAATTCTTTATTCAATGTTGGATAGTATTATCACTTATTGACGTCATGAACTGTCATTCTAAAAAAAGAAATTTGTATCACACATTTTTTTTAATTACAATTTTGTTATCACCTAATAGAAAACCGGCTCGGGCGGATAAAAAAAATAAAAATATAGGCACTGCCATGGGGCTGGCCAGGTTAATCACACGGCATGTAACTTTACGCCACCACCATCTGAAAACGATTTTTGTTTCAAATTGAAGTCAAGATTTTTAGAATCTTGCATTATGCCTGATGAACATAGGCTATATTAAACTGTCTTATTCCCGGAGGGGAATTGTTAGCGGCGGGTGAAACCGCTGGGCGGGCTGCTAGTATTACAATATTAGTACAAGAGAGAACGAGGGAGTAACTAAACGGCGGCGGCAGTGCGCCACGAAGAGCAACGTAAATTTCAACGGCGCGACGCCGCGCATTCAGGCGGCGCGCGTCGGCGTTTCCCGCGGTAATGCATCGCGCGCCGCCGCGTCGCCGTGGGAGGAGCGATGGCGGTGCCGCGCCACGGAGTTGTGGACGAGCCCTTAAGTTTTATCCTCCGAAGTTTTGTTTGCGATATTTTTCTTGCTCACTTGCACTCTGGTCAACAATGTAATACTCATCGCGAGAAAATAACTGAGTGTTTCGATCTTTCCTTAGTTTTATTTTATGAATTTTTTTATTAAAACGTCTTTTCATATCAATCATGTATGCCGCCATTTTGCGAGAAAAACGTACTAACTGCACTCACGTGTTCTCGTTCCAAAGTATCGCTGTGTGAACTAACTAACACGTCGCTGCGTACGCGCAGGGCCCTTCCCCGCGCGCCCCTCTTGTGTTACAAAGCCGTGCGACTCAATTTATCACATTGTCCGGTCCAAGTTATAAATTCAAGCTTACTCTAAAGACTGATTTATTACATGGACCACGGGCACTCGGGCATTATTAATAATGGCCGGTCCATGTGATTAAATAATCAATTTGCCCGATGTTTTTGGGCACTATTAATAATGGCCGGTCAGTATTAATAGTGCCCGATTAATCACGTTGCCCGTAACAAATATACATACATACATATATCACGCCTATATCCCTTGCGGGCAAATGAACGGTAGTTAAATATCCCTTTGTTTATCTACTCGTAAACATTACTCTATCAAACATAAAAAGAAGATTTTTGGTGTCACATTTATATCACGATTATAGCCCTCCTTTTTGATTTGCTATAGTCGGGTAATAACGAGTACAGAGTGCGAAAGTCTTGAACAAAAATTAGAAAAATAAACTGAAAATCTTCTTTATCCGTACTTTTGGAAAATTTACTAACATCATGACACGATTCCAAGAATATTTAGATTGATTTAATGAACTAGCTCCATAGTTCGTCATACCATTAAATAGCAACGAAATTTCTAAATCATCATAAGGCGGACACATTTGATAAGTCAGCTTCAACCTCATGAATAAAGGGCAGATATATCTTGTGGAACACCACCTTTAAACCGGGCCTTTGTGCCAAATTAGAATTTAAATTAGTACTCAGTCATTTACCCAAGTTTCGCTGGTCTCCTTAAGGGGACAACTACGTCGTCTTAATCCCGTGGGATGAAATAGGATCGCGGGTAATCGATGGGCGAACTTCATTGCAAAAAGTGGGCAAAGCTTAATCTCATCTTCTTTAGAAACTGTGGTTAAAACGGCGCAAGTTCATAAACTTCATAAACTCACTTTGAATTAAGTTCTTATGTACTTAACTAACAAAAAATTTAAAGGATGGAAAAAAGTGAAAATATTTAAAGGAGTGAACCAGACCGTGAAACTGTATCCCGTACCTACTTCTTCTGGCTTTTTTTTACAATCAGTTTATAGGATGATATTTTACTAGTGACCGATACTGAAATTACCTAAATAACTGAACTGACTACTTATAGGATGGTGGTAAGGAACAACTTTCTCCAAGAAATAGGTCAGGTCGAAATAAGACAATAAATTTTTGGGCTTCTAAGTAATTCAAATCAGCTTATCGGCTATTTTGTATGGATCCATTTTCTTTTTTATAGTTTGATCTATGTTCCTAAGGAAAGTTATTCCTTATCATCAGCCCGTCTTGAGTTTTCGCTATCGGTCACTAGTAAAATTTCGCCCCATATAGGCTTTTTATCATTCAGACTTGACGTTTTACGGATTTCTGAAATCACGCGGTAAAAAACTAGTATGAGTTTACCTAGATCGTAGAAGTAAGGTCAGCAGCACATCAACCTACACATATTATCAGGGATCAACTAAAACAGTTTTTTCATACATTTACCTACTAAGACTTTCCAGTAAAAGCGTACCCCTTAAATGGGAAGGTAACATTAGATTCCGTGTATCAAAATCCATGCAGCCAATGTCTTATCTAGCAATAAGAAACCTCAAGTAAATTAACATGAACCACCTAGTAGGCGGTTGAAAAAAGGGTTCATTTCAGGGTCGTTGGACGATTCGGTGTCCTACACGAAAAAAAGAAGAACACGAAAGGAAATTGTGAATTCCGATCTGAATCCCATAAAAATATGCGTTATGGATACGTCTTTCAAGTCGTTTGACAGATAAATCCGTAAGTATACCGTAGCCATATATGTATTGAAATAAGATCGGTACTCACAATCTTCTTTAGTATGACAGACGCAAACGTTATGCGTTAAAAATACGCAGCAACAGACGACAAGTGCGAGAACCGCCAAAGTACGTGAAAATAATAAAAACAAACATTAACACTCTCAAGTTAAAATTTCCAACACTTTCTAGCGAATTTCCCCTTGAACCGCAAAAAAGGCAAAAGTGTTCACAATTCACACGTCAGAGCCCCAAAGACATGACAAATGAAGGGAGCAGTGACGTCACCATATAATATATTACGTCACAACGAGGAAAAATGCCTCGGCATGCATCATGAAGGATTCTGGCTTTTTTGGCGGAGAAAAAGTTGTGAAAATGGAATTGGGGTAGGCAAGTACTGTCACTAGCACGTCGAGTAGCCAAGGACAGGGCATCCGATATAAGGGGGGTATTTATCAAAAGAAATGGTTCCGTGTTTCGGAGGGCACGTTAAGCCGTCGGTCCCGGTTGCTGTCTATGATTACTTAGACGGCGGTTGCAACACAACCATGTCAGAAGCCTACTTGTGGTAGTAGGCGGTTGAAAAACTCTGACACCAGGGTTCATCAAGTCGTTTGACGACTCGATGTCCCACACGAAAAGAGAGAGAGAGACCATGTAATGCCGTGTGATGGCAGCATGGAATAGCATCACCCTATTTCTTAATGGATGTCGTAAGAGACTCCTGATGGACTCGAGGGTAACATGTTCTGAATACCCTTAAATGTTTGTCAGACGTGGCGTATAAGCCAGTTTTTACGGCCGTTTACTTTGTGCCTACCCGGCAATGGATATAGGCATGATATACAGGGTGGAAAGAAAAGTACTGCGTTCCTTTCAAGGAATGTATCAGCCCATGAAACTGAAAAAATTACCGCAAAAACATAGGCCGAAATATGAAAAAAAAAATATTGAGCTCCCATATAAAATGTAGCAACCGACCAAATCTGGTTGTATGTGGGGTAATTTTTTTTACATATTGGTCTATGTTCCTTGAGGAAAGCTTTTCAGCTTGATGTGCTGGTTCATCCCTTAAAAGGCACGCATATCTTTTCCCTACACCCTTATATAGTGTATTCACCATACATACTCATTAGTAGCATTTTACGACACTCATGTGAAGAAACGGGGTGATGCTATTCTGAGCCGGTACAAAAAGGCAACATGACGACAGCATTTTGTGGATCAGTGATAAAAATATGTCACCGTAAAATTAACCTTTATTTACGTACTACGTGCTGTGCCTTCTCGCAAGGGATATGTGTAGATAGGCGGAAAATGTATGTATGTATGTTTACTTACGTATAATAGAGCCGCGGAATTTAGAAAAAAGATATTCCACTTGAATTTTCATATCCCGTTCTACCTATAACTCAGCACAGTTAGGTGCGTATAATGCACAATAATACACGACAAATGGTATATTTTATTATGTTTATTTAATTAAACACACTTAAAAAATAATTTAATGAACGAGCTATACATTGAATCGAAAATTAAAGCAAATGTTAAAAATTACACAAAATTATTCAAAATTATTTTTATAAACACGCATTACACAATCGTACAAAAAAATTTATACTTTTGAACTATACAATTTAAACCTAAGTGAGAAGTATATGACTTGTAAGACAAAATGGATCGAACTCACTATTATTTTTAACGGGCAACAAAATTAATAGCTAAATTCGATCCATTTTGTCTTACAAGACTTTTGATTTGTTAGTTATGCCCTCAAATGCCAGCCGTATCGGACAATATAATGCACTGCTAGAATGTGCAAAACGCAATCGGTGACAGTTATACATTGGCAGAAAAGAATGAATGGCGTTCGGAGATTGTTTGTTGCACATTCTTAAAGCACACATTTCATTTGAACAATATCTGTTACACATAGTTCATGATTACCTCAAGTGTGGTAGAATAAGAAAGTTATATAATGCTCTTCTCGTAAATCTGAACAACTTTTTCCTATAAACATACGTAGAAATAATATTTAAAAAAATTGTCCTCCCATACATTGTGACACATTCTTTGAACTTGTATGGGAGGTCAAGTTTTTTCATATTTCAACTTATTTTGATTGGGAAAACTTGTATAGTTTTACGAATGATCTCAACCTAAAAATATTTGCCCAAAATTTAATAGTACCTTGTATACAAATTGTAAATCAGAGTAGATAGACGGTAATAGAAATCAATTTCTCGTAAACTGTCCGCGGCGAACACGCGACCGCAGACCCAATAGACCCACTTTGCTCTAAACCGAAACTAATCTGTGCCATTGACGTATTTTATTAAGGCGAGTGTACTCGTGAACGACCTCGACAATGGCGCCAGTTCACAAAAAAAATCTTTACAAAATCAATCTATCAGAATATCCGTTGCCTAAGTATTTATTATTATCCTTAGAAACTGCAAACTCAATGAAATATTCGCTGTAATTAAAGTTATGAGAATTAATACCAAAAGTGGCATTTTTTAGGCACTTTTTGTCATAATTTTGATTGCAGCGAATAATTCATTGAGTTTGCAGGTTTTAATTTTACTTACACTAGATTGACAATTGGGCAACGGACATTCTGATAGATTGTTTGTATAAAGATATTTTTTTTTTGTGAAGTGGCGCCACTGTTGAGGTCGTTCACGAGTAGACTCACCTTAAGGGGATGCCGCAGTATAACTAGCGCCCTTATCACTTAGAAATTCATTACTCATTAAAAACATAATTAATCGAAAATCTGCTTAATATGTCAGATTGAAGTGCAGGTACTTAGGACAGTATATTCGCCGGATGTCGTATTAGTAAACACATGTTCAAGTTAGTTACATAAAGCGATAGTGACCACTTTTAGCAATTTATCTATCTGTAACTACAGTGATACTACGATTAATTGTATAACGTTCTGTCAATAAGCTCCTGCATCTATACTTCAATCTGACAGAAGCAGATTATCAACAAATTACGTTTTCATCGAGTTATAATGTTTTAAATGATGAGGGCGCTACGTACGGTCCGGAATCCTCTTAAAGTAAATTCACTTCTTAATGAATTTGATATAAAGTGACATAGGATTAAAGGTGATGGTCTGGTCTTTAAAGATGAATATGTCGCAGGGATTTAGTCAAAGACGTTATATTATAATTTCACTAGTGAAATTTTAATTATACTGATTATTGTCAATCACGACAGATTCGTATAATTTCACGGGCTTATTTCAGTGATATTGTAATTTCACTGGACCATGAAAGTGATATTATAATAAATCTAGATTTATTATGAGTTATGTTTGTGGTGGGAGCCCCGCGTGATCTGATTGGTCAAAAGAGTTAATCAGTCGCCATTTGCAAAATAATTGTTGTAAACATTGGAGCTTCCTTTTTTTTATATCAGTTTATTAAATATCTTTGGTGTCTTTGAGGTATTTACTTTATAATTCTAGCCAATATCTTCAAAATGAGTGATCGTGAGCATTTCGTTCGTCAGATTTATCACATTCAAGTGGACTAACAACCTAACCTAACTCTATACTTAATATTTGTAGCTCAGTTGGTAACGAAAGTGGACCAATCAGCGATCGGTCTGATAATCTAACGGCTTTCTCAAACCAGTGCTTTTGTCAATTTATCACTGTCTTATAATTTCATCGTATTGGTCTAGTGAAATTATAATGTCACTGAAACTAGCCCGCTAAATTGTAAGGAATCCAAACGATTGACAATAAATCAGTGCAATTATAATGGCACTAGTGAAATTTTAATATCACGGCTTTTTTAATATCCCTGCAACAAATATAATGAATTCAATCCTAGCAAAGCGTAGCAAAATGCTACGACGACGTAGGCCGAGCTACGAACACTTTGTACATGATTATTTTTTACTTAAAATCATTTCATTTCAATTTTTCCCTATAAGGCAGCAAGAAAAACTAACGCATTCCTCTACTATCCATTCATGAGCCACATTTACAATATAAAGGCAAGTTTATTAATCAAATAAAGGCAATATGAAGGGATGCTTGCCGTGTGATGCCGGCTTAGAATATCATCACCCCATTTCTTTCCCATGGGAGTCGTAAGAGGCGACTAAGGGACTCGAGGGCGTGTATTGCAATTTTAGGCGATGGGCTGACAACCTGTCACTATAGCGATACACAATTTTCCGAATGACCCTCAAACATTTGTCAGACGTGGTGTAAATGGCGGCTATTTACGCTCTGCCTACCCCGCAAGGTATTATAGGCGTGATATGTGTGTGTGTGTGTGAAGGGACAAATAACAATTAAAACTAAACTGATCTAGACTAAATTATATAAAATTATGTATCAGATAAGATAACATATCCAAACTGTACGGTCTATGCCGTAAGTTTTTGTTGCAATCGTTGTTCTAGACCAAGAGTGGAACGAAATATTGACTACAAAAGTTATAATAGTATTAAACTTAGATTTTGATTCTTTTTCGTAATAAATATTACCCACACAAACAAATTGAGTTTTTTTAACAAATTTTGCATTAGCCACAAAACAGAATAATGTAAATTTCTATCAAGGGAAGGTCCCAAATTTTTACATTCATTTTTAATATAAGGAATAAAGAGCAGAGCCTTCTTATATATAAGTATTGCATACTTACTTATAAAAAGTGCACCAAGAGCACTTACATTATTTTATTGATAGTGTAAAAAAGAATTTTACGTAATGTATAAAAATAAAATATAGTTTGTGGAGTACCTCAGGGCAGTATACTGGGGCCCCTATTATTTTTGTTATACATAAATGATTTACCACAAACTGTTACCCAAAATTGCATACTCTTTGCTGACGACACTACTTTATTAATAAAAACTAAAGACAAGACTGCTCTGGAAAATGAGGTAAATCTAAGTTTAAAAAATGTGACTCAATGGCTTAAACATAACAATCTACATATTAATATTTCTAAAACAAAAGCAATACATTTTCAAACATATAATAGTGCACCAATCAATCTGAATATACAATACAATGACAGCAAAGTCGAATTATGTAACCAAACGACCTTCTTGGGAATAGAAATAGACAAACACTGTAATTGGAAGGCTCACGTTCGGGCTCTTTGTAGTAAACTGGACAGATATACGTACATTCTTTTCAAACTGAGACAAACAGTGTCAGAAGAGGCGGCTCTTTTGGCTTACCATGGCTTTGTCTCCTCCAGCTTGAGATATGGCTTGATCTTATGGGGATTTGGTACTGATTTTGAAGATGCTTTTATTGCCCAGAAAAAGTGCTTACGTGCATTGTCTGGAGCGGCCAAATTAGACAGTTGTGTACCATTGTTCAAAAAATTCAACATCCTACCGCTACCAAGTCTTTATTTGTATGAAATGTGTGTTTTTGTACACAAAAATTTATCTTTGTTTGGTAGAAAGAGCGACTGTAGGACTGTAAGAACGTTATACATATATACACTAAATACACCTGCATGGAAGAAAAGTGTTTTCTGGAAAAATTGCTATTGTATGGCTATAAAGATCTATAATAAACTACCTGACAATTTTAAGAAACACAACGTTCATTTATTCAAAAAACAAGTCCATTCTTTTTTTATAACGAAGTGCTTTTATTCTGTAAGAGAATTTTTTGACGATAGTATGATATTGTAATGTTTTATTTTTTATCTTTACTGAAATCTGACATGAATTTATTTTATTAGTTTTTATTTTGTGATGTATTAGAATTTTGTACCACTTTCTGACATTTTAATTTTGAAATAATTTTGTTGTTTGTTTGTTTGTTTGTATTGTAAATGGAATGAAATCGATATTGTTTAAAATTTATTTATGAATTCTATTTTAATGTTTGTTTTATTAATTATTTTGACAGGTTTATTAATTTATGAAATTCTATTTTTAATTTAAGTTATGAATTCTATTTTGATATGTTTGTTTTATTAATTATTTTGACATGTTTAACTTTATTATCTAATTTTAATATTTCCACGCCTTATTTTAGGAAGAATATGTAAGATCATTTTATTTTTAAGACCTTTTGTACCATATTCTGGGAAATAAATGTATCATTCATTCATCATTCATTCATTCATTCATTCATTATAAGATAACATATAAAGAATTCATGGTATTTAATTTATTTCATTTAAGTTTTTAGGTTTTCTTGTTTTGTAAATACCATTAAATATGTCTGTCTCTTTCAAAAATAAAAAGCTAAATGTGTAAAAAAATATATATCAAAAATGAATTTGGGTCTACTGGGTTAATAGCTTGGTCTGTCAAAGTAACAAATACAAGTTGATCACGACATAACGTCGCTGCGTATTTAACGCATGCGTCTGCCAGACGAAAGAAAATTGCAAGTTTTGGTCTTATTCTATAATTACGTCAAGTCGTTTAACAGACGCATCCGTAAATGTACCGTAGCCATATTTGTATGCGAACGAGATCAAAATTCAGAATTTCCTTATGTCTGACAGACGCATGAGTTACGGTACGTTAAAAATAGAAAGAAAGAAAACACATTTATTTCGGTCCACACAACACAACAACAAAAAAGACTACATTAAAACTTAAGCTATCGTAAGCACAGGTTATTGCGCATATGCACCGAAATTGGACCTCACTCAGCATGTGCGGTAGAGATATTTTCTTGATACTTTTAAATTAAAATACGCAGTGACAGACGACAAGTGGGAGAATCGCCGAAGTGCCTTTACCAAGAAGGTACTCACTTAGTTCGGCAAACATTTTCGTACCTGGATAGACTCGTCCGTCGGTAACTACCTTGCAAATGTTGGCTTTAGACACACAGGTAGACATCCTAACCGATCCACTACTAAGCAAACTAAGCCTGAGCTTACAATTACTTAGCGTTTCTTGCTCATACTGGCCCTTTTGATAAGTTAACTGGCATTTTTGGTTGATAGAGTCTAAGTTACGCTATAGCATAAAACGCTGGGGAGGTAGCTACGATCACGAAAGCTCTAACTGTACATAAAAGGGCAATACGCATAATAGCCAGGATTCTTGGGAGTCATGAGGAACATATTTTCAAAAATAAGTTTTTCACTTCTCATGCTCTGAAAGAGCTTATTGGTGCAGGATATAGGCTGCACAAAATCGCATTTTATGCACAAGTGCAAGAACGTATCTACTCATAAATGAAGGCAAAGAAAATGAGCCATACACAGCCAAAGGGCGTCTGCCCCGAACGCCGATATCGGCCTGACATAGTGCTATTTCATTTTATATGTATGAAAAAATTGAAATAGCACTATGTCGGCTTAAATAGTAGGCTGTATAGGTCTGCAGCCCAAGCCTAATGCCAATGTCGTAAGATTTAAAAAAAATAAAGCGGCGGGAAACAGCTCTTGTTTTTTCGTAATTTCTTCAATTTGCTAAAATTGTTAAAAATGACCAGTGAAGAAGAGGATTTAAGACTCTCTCCTAATACGCTTATGGAAATTAATGCACAGAGAGTTGTGCAACAGATACTACCGCCAAAGTCTCGGGAAAAATATCTTGAAGTTTACGATAGTTTTGTAAATTGGAGAAGAGAAAATGTTACTTATATAATATACTATTGTTTTATTTCCTCGCAATCAAAGTGAAAAGCAGAGTTTATAACTCGTCCACAAAACCATTTTAACCTCGACATTACTATCAGCCCTCGCCTTCGGCTCGGGCTGCTAAAAGTCTCGGATGAAAATGGTCCATTTTGTGCACTTGTTGTAAAATCTACTATTTCACTTCTCATGCTCTGAAAGAGCTTATTGGTGCAGGATATAGGCTGCACAAAATCGCATTTTATGCACAAGTGCAAGAACGTATCCACTCATAAATGAAGGCAAAGAAAATGAGCCATACACAGCCAAAGGGCGTCTGCCCCGAACGCCGATATCGGCCCGACATAGTGCTATTTCATTTTATATGTATGAAAAAATTGAAATAGCACTATGTCGGCTTAAATAGTAGGCTGTATAGGTCTGCAGCCCAAGCCTAATGCCAATGTCGTAAGATTTAAAAAAAATAAAGCGGCGGGACACAGCTCTTGTTTTTTCGTAACTTCTTCAATTTGCTAAAATTGTTAAAAATGACCAGTGAAGAAGAGTCTCGGATGAAAATGGTCCGTTTTGTGCACTTGTTGTAAAATCTACTATTTTTACTGTTTTAGCCCTATATATATTCAAAAATATATTTTTTTACGGTTTCTAGCTATCATGGTACTATTGACCGATATGATGAAACACAGGCATAAATGTGATTATTATTATGAATTTATTTTAGAAATTAATTTTGACAATAAAAACTGATTATTATATTTTTGTGAAATTTATATTATATTTATTGCCGTGTAATGCCGGCTTAGAATAGCATCACTCCATTTCTTTCCCGTAGGTGTCGTAAGAAGCAACTAAGGGACTCGAGGGTTTGTATTGTAAATTTAGGCGATGGGCTGACAACCTGTCACTAAGGTGACACACTGTATTCCAAATGACTCCGTTGATTCCGTTTTTACGGTCTTTTACGCTCTGCCTACCCCGTAAGGCATTATAGGCGTGATATGTATGTCTGCATGTATTTTTGGTACATTTACCTATATTTCATGTGATAGTAACAAAGAATTTGTGATCTTTAAAAGTTATTTTATTTATACTGTTGTGTTTATATTTATGTATGTTGATCTGTAATGTAATGTACCTTTTGTAGAAATTCACACGCAGCTAAATAAGTTACGAAGTTTTAAATTTTGATTCATTGCACCTTATCACAAACAAAAAAGTTACATACACTTTGATTGCGTATGTAAATAAAAACTCCACACAAAAAAAAATATAAATACGCTATTTAGCATATAATGTCCATCTTCAAACTTAAAGCCAGCCATAAGCCCAGACATAAATGTAAGCCTTTAAAAGCAACCCATAGGCGTTTAAAAAGGCCTGAATCTTTTAATTGCAATGAACTTTATTTGCACTCCTTTGTCCTGGAAACTGGTAATTGCAACTGCGTGTATAGCCCTGTACTTATAAGAAAGCGGAACAGTTTACACTTGAGAAGGGGGTCCGGCAGGGAGACAAAAACTCCCCGAAAGTTATTACCCTAACTCTGGAACGAATATTCCACCAGTTAGACTGGACAAATAAAGGAGGAAGGATGTTTGTGGACGGAGACGGACTGTTAGGCTCTTTTTCCACTGCTCCGATCCGTCACCGGATGACGGAAGTAGCCTTCAGTAAAATATCGAAAGACCGGCCAACGCTTTTCCACCTATCCGGTAAAAAACGGACGTTAAAGTTTCATTATCTCGACGGACGTGGTAGAATTCAGTAGGTACCGATTATTAATATTCAGTATCTTTTTTTAATTATTCTTCATTCGTGCCTTCCGAAATGTGTCTAGCCTTCAATCGTGAACAACTTCTAGCGATTTTGTTATATGCTAGGAGACTAAGAAGACGGAAGCGGTATTGGAACCTCTGTTTAGGAACAGATGCCTAGTAGGAGCATTTTATACTTCTCATGAACAAATGTTGGAAGACGAAAGAAAATTTTACCTTTATTATAAAACTAGCGGCCCGCCCAGCGGTTTCACCCGCTGCTAACTGATTTCCCACGGGAAACAGACCTTCTCCCGACATAAATTATACACAGGTACATAAATACATAAAAACCTTCCTCTTGAATCACTCTATCTTTTAAAAAAAACTTCATCCAGATCCGCGTGAAGTGGTTTTCAAGATTTAATTAAGCATAAAAACAAACAAACAGACAGGGACAGACGTGAGAAGCGACTTTACTTTAAATTCCGTTTTTTTAATCCCCCAAGGGATGAAAAGGGGGTTAAAAGTTTGTATGAAAGATCGTTGTCTTAAGTGTGTTCCGTTTCCAATTCAAATCCGTTTCAAAATTTGTGATTAGACTTATGACTTAAAATAATTAAACACGTGTTTATGTATATTTGAAATTTTAACCCTTTAAACGGGGGTTTAAAGTTTGTATGAAAGTTCGTTTTTTTAAATGAATGTGATCTGTTTCAAAATTTGTGATTAGACTAATAACTTAAAATAATTAAACACGTGTTTCAGCATTTTTGAAATTTTAACCTTTTAATGGATGAAAAGGGGGTTAAAAGTTTGTATGAAAGTTTTTTATCTTAAATGTGATCTGTTTCAAAATTTCTGATTAGACTCATAACTTAAAATAATTAAATACGTGTTTCAGCATTTTTGAAATTTTAATCTTTAAAGGTGTCAAAAGGGGGTCAAAAGTTTACTACCAATTGGGCTACCCGTTTTCCCATGGGAATGTGACGATTTCCCGGTATAAATTATACTTATAAACCTTCCTCTCAAGTTACTCTACCTAATAAAAAAAACCGCATCAAAATCCGTTGGGTAATTCTAAAGATATAAGGAGACACCAAACGGGAAGCAACTTTATTTTATAGTATGTAGTGATGACGCCTAATAAAACCATCAATTGCTCGACATGATACTAACTTTAGGTATTGCATTACTCCTGAAGAAATGCTCTCAGTGACTTTAAGGTAAGTAAATGACACAAAATGGTACAAAATCAACAACATTTATTTTAATAATTATTGGAACAAAGATTAGCATCTCTTATAACTAGATAAGTATACAGTGTGTTTGTGAATAGACTGGATAAACTTTCAGGGTGTGTTCTAATCGTAAAACTGAACAACTTTTCTAAGTACCATATTTCCGAAAAACTAAAAAAACTACTTCCCATTCAAAAAGACAAATTTTTTGAACATTTTTGTATGGGAGAAACACTAACCTAACCTCAAAAGCATATACCGGCACTCGTTTGTATCTAACTGGTAAATGCCGGACCGGAAACAGGTAGTGCAAAAGCATGCATAGATTTCGTACGTCTGCCACTTCGGACCGATAAAATACGATTCCGGTTTGGCAAATTACCGTTAGGCTCTCTTTCCACTGCTCCGGTAACCGGTTATTATCGAAACAGTAATTTCCAATCCGATTTAGAAATCTATTAAACTTCTATACTCGCTTTTCCACTGCTCCGGTATCCGATTTTTATCGTAACGGTAATTTGCCAAACCGGAATCGTATTTTATCGGTCCGAAGTGGCAGACGTACGAAATCTATGCATGCTTTTGCACTACCTGTTTCCGGTCCGGCATTTACCAGTTAGATACAAACGAGTGCCGGTATATGCTTTTGAGGTTAGGTTAGTGTTTCTCCCATACAAAAATGTTCAAAAAATTTGTCTTTTTGAATGGGAAGTCGTTTTTTTAGTTTTTCGGAAATATGGTACTTAGAAAAGTTGTTCAGTTTTACGATTAGAACACACCCTGAAAGTTTATCCAGTCTATTCACAAACACACTGTATACTTATCTAGTTATAAGAGATGCTAATCTTTGTTCCAATAATTATTAAAATAAATGTTGTTGATTTTGTACCATTTTGTGTCATTTACTTACCTTAAAGTCACTGAGAGCATTTCTTCAGGAGTAATGCAATACCTAAAGTTAGTATCATGTCGAGCAATTGATGGTTTTATTAGGCGTCATCACTACATACTATAAAATAAAGTTGCTTCCCGTTTGGTGTCTCCTTATATCTTTAGAATTACCCAACGGATTTTGATGCGGTTTTTTTTATTAGGTAGAGTAACTTGAGAGGAAGGTTTATAAGTATAATTTATACCGGGAAATCGTCACATTCCCATGGGAAAACGGGTAGCCCAATTGGTAGTAAACTTTTGACCCCCTTTTGACACCTTTAAAGATTAAAATTTCAAAAATGCTGAAACACGTATTTAATTATTTTAAGTTATGAGTCTAATCAGAAATTTTGAAACAGATCACATTTAAGATAAAAAACTTTCATACAAACTTTTAACCCCCTTTTCATCCATTAAAAGGTTAAAATTTCAAAAATGCTGAAACACGTGTTTAATTATTTTAAGTTATTAGTCTAATCACAAATTTTGAAACAGATCACATTCATTTAAAAAAACGAACTTTCATACAAACTTTAAACCCCCGTTTAAAGGGTTAAAATTTCAAATATACATAAACACGTGTTTAATTATTTTAAGTCATAAGTCTAATCACAAATTTTGAAACGGATTTGAATTGGAAACGGAACACACTTAAGACAACGATCTTTCATACAAACTTTTAACCCCCTTTTCATCCCTTGGGGGATTAAAAAAACGGAATTTAAAGTAAAGTCGCTTCTCACGTCTGTCCCTGTCTGTTTGTTTGTTTTTATGCTTAATTAAATCTTGAAAACCACTTCACGCGGATCTGGATGAAGTTTTTTTTAAAAGATAGAGTGATTCAAGAGGAAGGTTTTTATGTATTTATGTACCTGTGTATAATTTATGTCGGGAGAAGGTCTGTTTCCCGTGGGAAATCAGTTAGCAGCGGGTGAAACCGCTGGGCGGGCCGCTAGTTTTATAATAAAGGTAAAATTTTCTTTCGTCTTCCAACATTTGTTCATGAGAAGTATAAAATGCTCCTACTAGGCATCTGTTCCTAAACAGAGGTTCCAATACCGCTTCCGTCTTCTTAGTCTCCTAGCATATAACAAAATCGCTAGAAGTTGTTCACGATTGAAGGCTAGACACATTTCGGAAGGCACGAATGAAGAATAATTAAAAAAAGATACTGAATATTAATAATCGGTACCTACTGAATTCTACCACGTCCGTCGAGATAATGAAACTTTAACGTCCGTTTTTTACCGGATAGGTGGAAAAGCGTTGGCCGGTCTTTCGATATTTTACTGAAGGCTACTTCCGTCATCCGGTGACGGATCGGAGCAGTGGAAAAAGAGCCTTACGATAAAAATCGGATACCGGAGCAGTGGAAAAGCGAGTATAGAAGTTTAATAGATTTCTAAATCGGATTGGAAATTACTGTTTCGATAATAACCGGTTACCGGAGCAGTGGAAAGAGAGCCGCCTCCAATCGCTGACATTCTGTTGCTACTAACAGACGACGCGGATGAGATGATTTATGTTATTTAATTTACAGGAGACTATTTTCAAACTTACACTTTGAAAGAACGAAACACATTTTTAAAAAATTTAACGAATTTTGAGTCCTCCGCTTTAATCTTATTTGATTTTTTTCTCCTTACTTCTGATACAAGTGATATTCTTTTGGTTGTTGTTGTTTTCGTTATGTTTTCAATTTTTTGTTTATTATTATTAGGTTGTCGTGTCATTGAATAATTTTTGATCGTTTTTTTATTTTTAATTGTTTGATGCTTGATTTGTCTTCCATGACTACTTCCCTGTTTATATAAAAATACGAATTTCCCCTCTGAATCTAGAGCAATAATTCCAGGGCATCTCCTTCCGCCTAGGCAGGGTTTTTTTGCAGTTGTTTTACTTGTTTGGTTTGTCCATAAATGTTGGGTACTTGTAATATTATTACTCTGGTATGGAATGGCATTTCCAGACTTTTTTTTAGCTGGTCGTTTCTTTTTTAAACCAATATAATCTTCATTTTTTCTACTAACTATGATATCTAACAACGTATTGATTTCATTCATCCGGTGTGCAGTAACATTATGTTTATTATCTTTATTATTTTCATTTTTTTGATGTTCTATTCTTTCTAATATCTTATTGATTTCATTTATCCAGTGTGCAGTAATATTACTTTCAATGATTTTTGATTTATGCTTTTTAATTTTTGTACCATTTCTTTGTTTTGAAACGTCTTTTTCAATACCAGTCTCGTTTTTATTTGGTTGTATATTTTTTAAATTTTTATATTCTTGATTCTTTTTAATTCCATAGTTTTTTAATATCTTTTCTTTTTCATACCTCTGATAGGCAGTCAGTTTTTGATCTGTTTGATTAATTTTTTTCTTTCTATTTATTTTGTTTTTCAATATCTTTTTTGTTTTATTCTTCTCAGAAGCAGTGTCATCCTCAAAACGATCTATTTGATTATATTTTTTCTTTTCATTTACTTTGTTTTTCAATATCTTTTTTGTTTCGTTCTTTTGATAAGCAGTTTCATCCTGAAAACTATCCAGTTTTTGATCTGTTTCATTTATTTTTTTCTTTTTATTTACTTTGGTTTTCAATAATTTTTTTGTTTCATTCTTCTGAAAGGCAGCTTCATCTTCAAAACCAGACGATTTTTTGTCTGTTTGTTTAATTTTTAAACTATCATTTTGATTTCCTTCATTTTCTGTGTTTTCTAAATGTATTGTTTTTTCTGCTTCATCAACTTGTTGTGCAGTTTCATCCTCAAAATAAGCCAGTTTTTGATCGGTTTGGTTAATTTTTAAACTATTATTTTGAATTCCTTTATTTTCAGTGTTCTCTAAATGTATTGTTTTTTCTGCTTCGTCAACTTGTTGTGCAGTTTCATCCTCAAAATAAGCCAGTTTTTGATCGGTTTGGTTCAATTTTAAACTTTTATTTTGAATTCCTTCATTTTCAGTGTTTTCGAAATGTATTGCTTTTTCTGCTTTATCACTTTCGTGTGCATGTTCTGAGATTTTTTCTAGTTGCTGAGATTTCTTACGGTTACTTATACTTTCGGATGTATGGACTGACAGCCAAATCACCAGCAGGAGAACGAAGTAACTGAAATAAAGTGTAAAGTTTAATAAACGCAGAGAAATAATACATAAGATAGGCACTAGGCAGGTATTTACTGGGGAGGTCAATGTTTAACATGGACTACCTATTGTGGCTCTTATAGTAGATATGATGAATAATTTAATACCATAGTGTGCTTATAATCTGAATTCCATTCCAGAAATCAATAACTAAAATTCTCTCTTTTCGTGTGGGACACCGAGTCATCCAACGACCCGATGAACCCTGGTGTCAGAGTTTTTCAACCGCCTACTATCACTAGTAGGCCTCTGACATGGTTGTGTTACGACCGCCGTCTAAGTAATCATAGACAGCAACCGGGACCGACGGCTTAACGTGACCTCCGAAGCACGGAACCATTTCTTTTCGGACAATCAGGTGGTTCATCCTGCAATGTCCTAACCAGACCGGGAACAAATTCACAAAGAGATAAATATCAACTTTTGTGAGTGTCCCACCGAGAATCGAACTAAAATTAAAATGACAATATTATTTATGGCCGTGCGATGTAGGTTTCGAATAGCATCACCAAATTTCTTTCCTGTGTGTATCGTAAGAGGCCACTTGTCCGGCAAATTAAATGTAATTTTCGCACACAGTATATAAACATACATACACATGTCACCTTGCGGGGTAGGCAGAGCATAAACGTTTACGGCACGTCTGACAAACATTTGGGGGACATTCGGAAAATAGTTTATCGCCATAGTGACAGGTTGCCAGCCCATCACCTAAAATTGCAATTAGGGTTTCGTTCCCGGGACCCGGGAATCGGGAATTCCTGGGAATAGCTTCGTTCCCGCCGTCGGGAAATTTTTATTCATTTCCCGAGAATTCCCGGAAAGTTTTGTGGTTTAATGCTCTAAAAACCTTCATATTATTGATAATGATTTACAGACAGATACCACAAAATTTCTGGATATAAATAATAAACCTTTACTGCTTCCATGATCTAGTGATCTGATCGTTTGTTTTAGGATCTAGAGGTCTCTGGTTTGAATCTCAAAGGAAACACACAAAGTTAATATTTGTCAATTAATCACGTTGTGAGATCGTACCCAGTTTTGTTGTGTTAGGGCATTGCAAGTTGATTCATCTAATTGTCTGTAAGAAAGACAGATCGGTGCTTCGGAGGGCACATTAAGCCGTCGTCCCGATTGATGCCTATGAATACTTAGGCAGTTTGCCCACTTGTCGTCCGTCGCTGCGTATTTTGAACGCACCGTAAAGCATGCGTCTGTCAGACAAAAGGAAATTGCGAATTTCGATCTTATTCCCAAACAAATACGGCTATAGTGCGTAACGGATGCGTCTGTCAAGTCGTTTGATAGACGCATCCGTAAACGCACGAATGATAATAGGAAAACCACCATAGATGGGGTTATTTACCATGTTAGTTACGAATACCTACTAAGACTCTGATCCTAAGGTTCATTGGGTCGTTTTTCGATTTGTTGTCCTTCACGATATGATGATGAAGATGATGAAAATGGATCATTAACATTAGGTACTAATTGTTTTTTTTTATTTATTATTGTATATCAATATCTGACCCTGCACTCGCCAATCTCCGGCCTAGCGTGGTGAGTATGGCAAAAACACTACTGGAGGAAAGCCCATATCCAGCAGTGGACTTTTGTGGCCGTTAATGCTAATGTTGTGCTATAATTGTTTGACCAATGGTCTCTCAATCCAAAGATCTTGGGATTCGATTCCCATGGTGTTTATATTTGACAAGTCAGGCTGATTGACATGTTTATTTTTATTTATTTCGTAGAACACGTTAAGCCGTCAATCCCGATCGATGTTTTGAATTTGTTACACTGATAATTAATAAAGTTGTTTAGACGGTTTAAAAACTCAGAGACCAGGATAGGCTCGTTCAGTACTCGTATGACAGTGTTACCTTTTTAAGTATGTAATTTAAACAATAAAATAAAGTGTTTAACTCCATTTCTTATCGAAACACAGCAAAACAAAAAAGTATTAAACATTTCCCGGTTCCCGGGAATTCCCGGGATAAGCGAAAATAAATTCCCGTTTCCCGGGAACTGAAAAAGGCCGGGAAAAACGAAACCCTAATTGCAATACACATGTAACCAACGAGTCCTTTAGTCGCCTTTTACGACAGCAACAGGAAATAAATGGGGTAATGCTATTCTAAGCCGGCATCACACGGCGCGGATCATCTTTCTTGACCAAAGATGTCATGGCGTTTCTGCAAGATCAACTGACCTACACAAATAAGCCAGCGACATCCAGCTGTGTACGACCTACTTCTCGGTGGATGACATATGCAAGGCGAAGGCGTTGTTGTGTGAGTGGCTCAAGCTGAACGCCAAGTGTGTGCCCCATAGAACAGGGGATGATAATGGGAAGAAAAGCCCACAGGAGCGAGGGCCTAAGCCGCTCGTTGCAGCGGTAAAAAAAAGAGAATGGCTCATCTATCACTCTGTGAGCCATCCCTCAACAAGCGTTGTGACCAAGTAGACGCGGATTGGTTTACTTTGGTTCAGAAGTAGCGCAGCAGGCAACCCTGCAAGAACAAGTGTGACACGCCCCGGTCGAGGCCAATCTACAGCTGCGCGCCTTCACGCCGAGGACATCGCTTTATGTCTCCCGCCTGCACGACTCCACTAACAAGTAAGACAAGCTGGACTACATCTCCGCGAGGCATAAAGCAGGTGCCTACAAGGATACGCCAAGACTCGGAGTATACGCGGAGCCGTTGGAGTCGCGACATTGGGTGGGTTTCACCTCGTTCGTGGTACGAGTCCCGACCGCTACTGTGAGCGTCTTCACGTCACCGGAGTTTTGGCCGCAGGGGGTCGTGTTTCGCCGCTTCCGAGGGAAGCTACCGCTGACGTCTCCGCCGTTTGAAAAGGTTTTAGAATAGTAATATTTTAAAGTGTATTTTTTAATTGTATATTCATATTTTATTATTTACGAGTAGAACAATTATGTCGGTAGCCCAGATTGATAAGGCGTCGCCACTAGTGATAGTGAAAGCCGCAGGTTCAATGCTTGCCCACGGCAGAAAATTTTGCAAAATTTCTACCCTAACCTTTGTTTGCAATCAGGGCCTGATGGAATGCCGTTGGTAATGGCGCCTTAATTAAGTGCGTATTCGAAGAACGTTATGTAATTATTGTTTTACGTACTGCAATATCATCCGCCTTAATTATCCTGCCTCAGTTTACTCATAGGGCTGAGATTTAGATGTTTCAGAGAACTTACTCACTCTTTTTTTAACTTAGTTTTAAGGTACAAACTTAGATTTAAGGTACAGTCAAGATCAGGCTGGGTTAGACTGTTTGTACTTTGGACCGTTCTGACGCTGCGCGCATAAGACTTACGTGAGCTTGACTGTACAGGGGGTTACAGGATATCTGACCACTCTTTTATAAAAATATTAGTGGCCTGCCTATCGGACTCACTCGCTGTTAACCGTTTTCCTGCGGGAATACCTAAGAGCCAATGCTGCGTCGAGTCGAGCGGGCTGCACGCGTCACGCAGCGCTGTTCTAGTATTTTGCCGTTTCCCGTTCCACGCAGCGTTGGCTCCAAGGCTATATGTATCAAACCTTCTCTTGAATCACTCCATCCATTTAAAGAATCGCATCAAAATCCGTTGCTTAGTTTTATAGGTCTATGAGTATACATAATGACATGGGGACGCTGGAAGGCTGGCTTTCTTTTATCCTATTTATATAATGATAGTGCCCAAAAGCATACCCAGCGGTTTATGCTAATCCCAGACTGACAGATGCGTCTTTTAAACACCTTGGTCAAATCTCAGCGTTACAGTGTGCCATGATATCCGTTTATTGAATGGGAATTTCTTCCGAACGGATTTGTCAAAAATACATCCGTCAGTGCGTAAATAATGGAAAAGATACTTGAGAAAAGTTGTTACTTATCACCAGCTCGTCTTGAGATTTCCTTATCGGTCACTAGTAAAATTTCACCTTATAGATTCTCATTTGTCTCGGCCGTTAAACACAAAAAATCTATTATGATGGATCGCTGGCTCACTCTGCAAGTGAGAAAGCAAATATGTTTGCTTCCTTGTTTGCAAGCAACTCACGTCTGGACGCTGGCTCCAAACAACCACCTACTGTACCTCGTTGCGATTCTTCAATGTCGGAGATCGCAGTACACATTAAAGAGGTTCGAAGAGTATTGTGCAGTCTAGACGTGAACAAGGCCAGCGGACCTGATGGCATACCAGCGAGAGTATTAAGACTATGTGCGCCTGAACTGTCTCCTGTGCTGACACGCTTGTTCCGCCTCTCTCTTAAAGAAAGAACGGTGCCGGGGGCCTGGAAGCTTGCTAATGTGCAACCAGTTCCCAAAAAGGGCGACCGTGCCGACCCTGCCCATTACCGTCCAATTGCCATTACCTCCATCCTATGCAAGGTCATGGAGAGGGTACTTAACAGTAAGTTGCTGACCTACCTTGAAGACAATGATCTTCTCAGTGACCGTCAATATGGCTTTCGCCGGGGGCGGTCTACTGGTGATCTTCTTGTGTATGTCACGCACTGCTGGGGCGAAGCCATCGAGAAAAACGGCGAAGCACTTGCCGTTTCACTCGATATCTCGAAGGCCTTTGACAGGGTCTGGCATGCAAGTCTACTCAGCAAGCTTCCTGCTTATGGCATCCCAGCTGATTTTTGTACTTGGATTTCAGACTTCCTTAGTGAACGGTCCATCAGAGTAGTCGTTGACGGCTGCTCCTCTGACCTAATGGCCATTGATGCCGGAGTTCCTCAGGGGTCTGTTCTCTCTGCAACTCTTTTCCTGCTGCACATCAATGACCTCCTTCGGCATGGTATTTTTGGATACGCAGATGATAGTACCGTTTCAGAGAGATACTTGACAGGTGCAGGGACCAGTGGGGATGAAATACGTTCGTTAAAAAAGGCCATGGTAGAGCGAACAGATCTGACCTTAAGTCTTGTCTCCCAATGGGGCGACGACAATCTGGTCTCATTCAATGCCACCAAAACACAGGCGTGTCTTTTCACTGCAAAAAGGAGTCCTTTCGACTGGACACCTACTTTTCGGGGTACATCTGTCCCAGTCACTGACAGGCTTGAGCTTCTAGGCATGGAGTTGACATCAAATCTAAACTTCGGCGCGACCATCGAGTACAAGGCTCAGACGGCGGCTAAAAAGCTGGGCGTCCTGAATAGAGTGAAGCGATACTTTACGCCTGGACAGCTTTTAACTCTTTACAAAGCACAAGTCCAAACCTGCATGGAGTATTGTAGTCACCTTTGGGATGGCTCAGCCAAATACCAACTTGCCGCTCTTGACTCGGTGGAACGCAGGGCCAAGAGGCTCATAGGCGACATAAAACTGGTGGACACCAAGCTACATAGCCTGGCACATCGCCGCAAGGTTGCCTGCTTGTGGGTATTTTATAGATTGTACTTCGGAGAGTGTGCTCAAGAGCTTCACGACCTTGTTCCACCAGCTCCCTTCTACCATCGGACATCCAGACGCACCGCCGGATACCATCCGTACCTGGTAGCCATTCCACCAATTCGGACTAAGCGCTTCCAGTCATCATTTATAATGCGCACTGCTAAAGAGTGGAACTCACTTCCTGCGTCTGTGTTTCCAAAAGCATACAACCCTAATCTCTTCAAAGTAAGAGTGAACAGGCTTCTTCTGGGTGAGCTCGCTCCATCTTAGACTCTGTCTCTGTCCTATGACCTAGACTAGAGTCAAGAGCAAACTCATAATTAATAAAAAAAAAAAAATTAAAGAAAAGTTCCAAATTTTAAAAAGTATTACTAATACTTCTTAAACTTCACGATTCAATTCACTGAATCACCAATCAGCACTAGGTATTACGATTTCCATAACGCTGTACAATATTATCTCGTATTGTTCAAACGTGCACTTAGACTCGTTATGAACAGTCAATTAATTAATAACACCCTTGTTTTCATAATGCTTTCATTTGCTATCATTAAGGTCGGCGCATATCACGCGCCATTCGGCGGGGGCCGTTCTCAGTTACAAATCTATCTAATACCTTTAACAATCTTTGTATATTTATTTATAAATCAGGATCTTGAAAACAGCTCTAACTATTTATGAAAAAAATTACGAGATTTCGTATGGAAGGGCGATAAATTGATTTAGCTAGGTTTCATTTTTCAAAAATCATCGTTACGTCTATTTTCTATTGTTGTTTTTTACAAAACAAAATACTATACCGGCGACGATATTGCGGTGCATGGCATGACAATTAACAACGTGTGACAGCCGCCACCTAAAGCAGCCACGTGTGTCGATATCCGGTTTTTGAATACCAAATTTTTACAACACTTCCCTTATTTGGTATACAATTTTAGAGAACTTGCAAGGGCAAGATTTGAATCTGCGACATTCTTTTTCACACATTCACTAGCAGCCTATTCCATCTGGGCTAACGCGGATCATCTATTGCCCGCAAAATTTGCAAGTGTATAGCGGCCTACTTACTTGTCGTCGTGACGTTCCGTTTTTTTTTTTAAGAAACTTAACGCATGCGTCTGTCCCATACAAATACGATGGGCGGGTTTTAATTCACTTAGCAAATTTTTTATTTTTTAATGTTTGTTGTATGCAATCGACATTATTTTTAAACTTATGGTGTAATTTTAACCTGAGTTACATTTTGGGAACTATAGGCACGTGCCGGGAAGATTCAGTCCTATCCGTTCTTCCTAGAAAAACTTCTAAGCTCAATCACGCCTCAAGAGCGCTATTGGGTTGGTTGTTAAATTATATTATACAACTTCTAATGGGAAATTTTCTAGAGATTCTCGAGTGTCATGTAGAGGGCGCTCAGCATAATTGAAATAACGTTCCTTTACATGAAAACCTGTACAACTTTACAAAATATTCTTTATTTTGTATTTATGTAATCGTTATAAATTTCTTATAGATTTTTTGTTTGCTTACATAAATGACTTTCAAAATAATAGCAAGACGATAAGTTAATTTTGTAGCAAATCAAACTAAAAGAAATAAATTAGTAACGAACACAACGTGAAATGGAACCTGAGACAAAACTATGGCTGCCGCCAGCCATATTGTAACTTCAAATTTTCAGTTTAGCACAGCGCCCTCTGGTTTGATATTCAGTACTATTAACAGAACTGTCAACAGAAAAACTCCCATTCTATCCAAGAGGACCAGTCGATCCCCTGGCCACTATACAACACCCGGCCAGGCAGAGTAGCTACGCCTTTCCCGACTCCACCTGCACCCCTCCATTCACCCGTCAACGGATTTTGTTGTGTAGTTTTTAGTGCGTGGTGTGATTCAAGAAAAAGTATTATAAATCTGTAACACTGGCAAGGAAAAATCTTACCCCCGCGGAAAATGGAACAGCGAGTGCAAACACTGGGTAGGCCGCTAGTCAATAATAACATTAAAAATAATTTAATAACCGTATTAAATTGATTTTACACTACCTTAAAAACTCCATGGCGAAATGTAATGTTATGACACAGATGGCACACTTCACACTAAAAATTTGAATAGAGTCTAGTACAGAGCTGCGTAGGTAAGAACAATAGTATTGTTTAATAAATTAAGAACTATTAAATGCATAGAACCTTTCATATAACTATCATAACACTTCTATCATCCTATAATAATACGATCATGTTATGAAAATCTTATTTAAATATTTTATTAAACATGTTATCTACACACGTCTCGTAATAGTCGTAATCTATGTATATCCTGTTTTATTCATTCAGCCTCTCTATAATTAAAAATTTACTTATTTTACAACTGAAATCTGTACCTATCACAAAATATTTTTTTTTATATTATTGTTATTATAAAAAATGTTTGACGGTGTATTAAAATTATAACTCAATAAGTCTCTGTTGGACAATCAGGGCGTTCAACCCAACCTGTAATGTCCTATCCTAACTGGGAACAAATTCACAAAGTGATAAATATCAAATTTCTGAGTGCCCACCTGGGAATTGAACCTGTGACCTCCGGATCCTGAGGCGAACGCTCAGACCACAATACTACTGAAGTAGTGAACATAATAAATAGTGTAGTTACTAAGACACTTACTTAAATTGCCACGGTTAGTCATTTTCTCGTGAAATAAAAGCACAAGCTAGAAATTACAAAATGTTTATTTCAACTAACTTATTTAGAAAACATTTGCAACCATGCCAACTTTATAGAGGCCACTAAAACAGCGACATTAAATTGGTGTATAATATATACCTATGGTTATGTAAAAACTTAAACTACAATCAATCTTTAGCCTAGAAGTCGCAAAATACAGGTTTATTTGTATCTAAAATTGTGAGATTATCTTAACCGACACTAGTAAATATATTTTATGGTTAGAAAGTAAAACTGAATTTGCGTCAATTTAATTAAAAGGTTCCACACACATAAAAATTTTATACATTTTTAAATTTGCCGCCAATACAATCATTTATATTGATGTTCTGCAAAAATTACATCGGCGGAGTGACTAAAAGAATGTCTGTTGATTGCCTTAAAAATTAAAATGAAAAATTAAATTACTGACGGACGGTAGAGCAAACGGGTTCTTGAGTGGAGGCCATGCCTCGGCAAGTGAAGCGTTGGACGACCTCTGGCCAGATGAACCGATGACTTAAAAAAGACGGCTGGTAGCGGCTTGATTGCGAAAACGAAAGATCATGCCCTATGGCGTACCCTGGGGGAGGCTATGTATGCAATATGCTGATGCATGTATGTATATATTTTTATTATTAAGTATGGGTTTACTCTTGACTCTAGTCTGGCGCCAAGTAGCTTGCTGCGTTCCGTCAGTGTGTGGGAGTGCCAGTGCCCTTCAGGCTTACTCGCTTCCAGTCATCATTTATAATGCGCACTGCTAAAGAGTGGAACTCACTTCCTGCGTCTGTGTTTCCAAACGCATACAACCCTAATGTCTTCAAAGTAAGAGTGAACAGGCTTCTTCTGGGTGAGCTCGCTCCATATTAGACTCTGTCTCTGTCCTATGACCTAGACTAGAGTCAAGAGCAAACCCATCATTAATAAAATAAAAAAAAGTGTAGGTCATAGGACAGATGCTTGCTGCAATATGCTTGTTATATCAAAGTTTCTCGCTGGTTTCGTAGCCAAGCCCATTACGCAATAAAATATAGCTCCTGCAGTGTTATTCCGACCATACAATATTGATGCATCTTGCTGTTGGCCGGCGAGAAATTTTATTTATTTTATAACACTTATTATTAGCTAATATTACGAGTAATAAAAAGTAAAGGTACTCATGAAACTGAACAACTTTCCCTACTGAACATTTGAGCTCCCATACAAAATAGTCAATCAGCCGATAGTTAATTATGGAAGGTCAGATGTTTTCTTTTTTCTTATTTAGACCTATGTTCCTTGGGGAAAGTTGTTCCTTATCACCAGCCCATCTTGAGCCTTCGATATCGGTCACTAGTAAAATTTGACTCTATTTTATCAACATACACACAATAAAATTATATCAATAAGAAAACCGTACTCCTAAGTCATCCCTTTCGCATAGAAAAGATAACAGCTATTCTATCTCAATACGAAAAATAAAATATTGTATTACATACGAGAACCTCGTGCAAGGAAATCTCTAGAGATATCTCTACATCTCTCTACAAATAACAATATCATACATACATATATTACGCCTTTATCTCTTGCGGGATAGGCAGAGCGTAAACGACTGTAAAAAACGGACATTTACGCCACATCTGACAAACATTTGACGGTGATTCGGAAAGTTGTATATCGCCATTGTGACAAGTTGTCAGCCCATCGCCTTAAATTACACACCCTCGAGGCCCTTCGTTACCTTTTACGACACCCACGGGATATAAATGAGGTGATGCTATTCTAACCCGGCATCACACGGGAAATAACAAATAACAATAACAAAACCAAGAAAACTCGAAGCAATGTAGCAATCATACTTAAATAAGAAATAAACACACAGAAACACTATGTAAGTACATAATATTCTAAACTAGCCGACCACCCAGCGGTTTCACCCGCTACCGTCTTCCCGCTAGATGAAATCCTTTTTTCCCGGTATGTATTTTACATAATATACAGTTTTATTTGAACCACTCCATGTAATAAAAACCCGGCATCATACTCTTTGCATACTTTTAAAGATCTAAGCATACACCATGACTGACAAGGGAAGCGACTTTATTTTTCGTCGCATTAAAGGCAAAACCAACTAACTAGGCCAAAAATCACAAAGTAAAATCATGAGTAAATTTGATCCGAATGTTTATTTACTAAGTTGTGTCATTAATGATTGGTTTAGTATTTCCATATTTAGTCAAGTTGTTCTATGATTCAATGTTAAAGACGTCGTAAAATACTTATTAAAATAATATTCTTAATTAATCCGCAATTACCCTCGTATTAAAAATTAACCCCTAAATAGTTTGTTTTGCCTCTAGATCATAAAATCTGGTTTAACTTCGTAAATAACCAGCATAGACGTACCGTATGTAGTCTTCTTATCATTATACAGGTATGCATCATATTTATGTTATAACACTCAAAATAAAGTAAAAAAATAAGGTGTTATTTAAAAAATAAACAAAAGTAAGTTGGATTTGCTTCTAGATTTGCTGTGTAAAGCACATAGACACTTAAGAAGCAAAGTGGACTATTGTATATTTTAGGCATTTTTAAGGTTGTTCTAGTTTAAAAACAAACAAACAAACCGACATATCCTAGAAGACTTATTATTCATGCACTACGGTATTCCTGAAACAGTCATTTTAAACAACGGTCCCCAAATGACAAGCTCAGAACTAACAGACATGTTTCAGTCATACAAAATACCACACATACATTTCCAACCTCTTCACTGTCCTCAGGTAAATACTGTCGAAAGATACAACAGAACCATAATCACGGCAGTCGCATCATTTGTCGATGATGACCACAGAACCTGGGACAAATACCTCCATAAAATACAATTTGCTATCAACTCATATGTAACGAATCCACCAAATTTACCCCAGCCTTTCTAGTATTCGGTCGCGAACTAGTACCGAGTGGTTCTACTTACTCCCAAAAGGACACCACGGACGACCTCATCTTCGCGCCTAAAGATGTTTATGCGGAAAATCTCGGCCAACTTATTCCTATTTTCGACAAAGTACAATCACGACTACACTCCATACACCAAAATAACGCATCCAACTACAATAAACATCGTCAAAACCTAGATTTTAAACCTGGCAATATAGTTTGGAAACGTAATTATCCCACAAGCTCTTCTTGTGTATGTCACGCACTGCTGGGGCGAAGCCATCGAGAAACACGGCGAAGCACTTGCCGTTTCACGAAGGCCTTTGACAGGGTCTGGCATGCAAGTCTGCTGAGTAAGCTTCCTGCTTATGGCATCCCAGCAGATTTTTATACTTGGATTTCAGACTTCCTTAGTGAACGGTCCATCAGAGTAGTCGTTGACGGCTGCTCTTCTGACCTTATGGCTATTGATGCCGGAGTTCCTCAGGGGTCTGTTCTCTCTGCAACTCTTTTCCTGCTGCACATCAATGACCTCCTTCAGCATGGTATTGTTGGATACGCAGATGATAATACCGTTTCAGAGAGATACTTGACAGGTGCAGAAACCAGTGGGGATGAAATACGTTAGTTAAGAAAGACCATGGTAGAGCGAACAGATCTGACCTTAAGCCTTGTCTTCCAATGGAACGACGACAATCTGGTCTCATTCAACGCCACCAAAACACAAGCGTGTCTTTTCACTGCAAAAAGGAGTCCTTTCGACTGGACACCTACTTTTCGGGGTACATCTGTCCCTGTCACTGACAGGCTTGAGCTTCTAGGCATGGAGTTGACATCAAATCTAAACTTCGGCGCGACCATCGAGTACAAGGCTCAAACGGCGGCTAAGAAGCTGGGCATCCTGAATAGAGTGAAGCGATACTTTACGCCTGGACAGCTTTTAACTCTTTACAAAGCATAAGTCCGATCCTGCATGGAGTATTGCAGTCACCTTTGGGATGGCTCAGTCAAATACCAACTTGCCGCTCTTGACTCGGTGGAACGTAGGGCCAAGAGGCTCATATGCGACATAAAACTGGTGGACATAGCCTGGCACATCGCCGCAAGGTTGCCTGCTTGTCGGTTTTTTACAGATTGTACTTCGGAGAGTGTCCTCAAGAGCTTCACGACCTTGTTACACCGGCTCCCTTCTACCATCGGACATCCAGACACTTCGCCGGATACCATCCATACCTGGTTGCCATTCCACCAATTCGGACTAAGCGTTTTTTTTTTGGTGACGAATTCCTACTCTGTACATACTCACTGTAGATATCACACACAGTCAAAATTTTTAATCACTCACCACTTACATTTAATATTAATTTATTTTGATTAACTTAAAGTAACTTCTATTTATTTTATTAACGTTTACACCACACTTATTTACCACACAGCATTTCAGAACATACGCCAAAAATCAGCATTTCATACCAATTAACATCATTTCATCTCAACCACTTCACGCAAAAATAAAAATTACCCAAGGGTAATTTTTTTTTTCTCTTGCCCCCCCCGGGTACTGTAGCAGAGTGAAAACTCTTCGTCGATATCCTTTCCAAGTAACCTCTTCTATCTCGAATTATTTTAAATTTGAAATCAAATCAAATTGGATTTGTGACGACTTTAGTTGTGGCATTCCCAGTATTGTGTCATTTTTTTAGGCCATAAGGCCAATCTTACCTGCCGCTGGCAGATACCGCACAACACATTTGCGGTTAGTGGCGTTATTGTAAAACAAGGAACTCAAAGAGGTACATATATCTATATACCTACATATATTTACCTACATCTATTTACCTACATCCATTTACCTGCATCTATTTACCTACACCTAGCTCATCTACTTTCACCCATCGCCACATTAATTAAACTTGTTATTTTAGAGTTTGTCTTTTACGCTCATCCTTGTATATAAATAAATAAAGAAGTCTCTACAACATGTTCTCTCCAGCTATTATTTACCTGTAGCCTACGGGCTACACACTGGTGACCAAATATACGGTAAATAGCAGTAGTTGGTTTTCCTCTCAAATTGCCTGAATGGTGCCCACAAGTCTAGAGTAAAAAGCGATTATATCCCGATAGTATTTATAACAACTCGAGATTAAGATATAATTGACAGCCAAAATCAACTATCACCAGTTTGTTGATTTTGCCTGGTATGTTTGAGGAATGTTTATGATTATCTCTGGTAATTTGGTTTTTATCTTCTCGAATCAAATCAAATCAACCAAATAGCTGTTTTTAGAACTCGATAACTTCGTACATAATGGTCACAGACAGAAATCGGTTTTACCACTAGATAGAGAATTCCAAACTAAGCAGCATGGTGTAAAAAAGTAAAAACATCAAAAATTTCGAGATAGTCGGTTTTGCCTTTAATGCGACGTTTTATACTATGTAATGATACAGATTCAATTAAGTACTCTTATTGGATTATGTAGTTTTTTTGTGTATTTGTACTTACATTTAATTTTGCTACACTACTGTACGATACCAAGTTGCGACGAGTATTACACTGCTTCATTTTACTTTCTTATAGGTTTCCGTCTGAAACATTTTCTAATTCTGCGCGCAGAAGCGATTTAGATAGAGGTAGTTACCATTTTGTTATTGTTTGCCGAAGATAAGGAAAATACATTTATAATACACTGGAGCAAGACGAGCCAAAAAAAAGCGATTTCCTGTTCTAAAAAAATACTGATATTTTGAATAAAAGTTAGTAACATGACATTTTGTCGAGCATACATTTTGTCGAGCATACATGGCCTAACACAACATAATGCGCGGAGAAAGAATGTAGATGCGCGTAAATGAAATACATATTATTGATTTGCAAAATTACTACACAAATAATGATTAACCTTTCTTCTACGAGAAAGTTATCAAATAAATCGTGTAATGTCTAATCGAGAATAATTTTTAAAAAAGCTGACAACATTTTGTCCCAAATTCATTTTGTGCCTATGGAATATAAAAAATTCCCTTACTTAAGCGGTTCATCCACTTGCCGTCCGTCGCTGCGTATTTTTAACGCATCATAACGCATGCGTCTGTCAGTCGAAAGGAAATTGTGAATTTCAATGGGGAGAACCGCCTTATCGTGACCAATTTGTATACAATCTTCTTGTTCCAAATTCATTTTATGCCTACTAGTTCAAAACTTTTTTCAAACCAGTTTAATCGTCTTAAAGTGAAGAGTACAAACAAACAGATATACATAAGAAAGTGATCCCAAAGAATTCAGAACCCTTGTTCCGTACTTTCCGTAATGCGTGTTTAGCATTATACAACTAGCACCAACTGTCGTAATCTTTATTTTATTTATAACTAGCTGTTGCCCGCGACTTCGTACGCATGGTGTAGTGACTTGTGAGTTAGTGAAGTTGATGTATGCATATTGTTTAATATTCATATCATGTTTGTATAAAGTTTTTTCTCTTTAAGATGTGCAATGAATAGGTACTGGTTAACTTGTTTTTCGGTTAGGTACTTGGTTTTGATACTATGGACATCAGCTACAAAACATCATTATAAACTACTTTGGTAGTTTTACCATCGGGTGCTAAAACGTAAAAATTTTCAGGAGAACTGACTCGAGAGCAAGCGACATATAGCTGCCCGTGTGATAAACAGGGAATCGTAAGACCTACGCCTGCGGCTTTCAGCGTCTGTCCTTGCGATTTGTTTACAGTCATTGCAAAGAAAACGCTGACGGGAAACTGAATGCCCTGAAATTGAAATAAAAAGTTGTTGGGAATGAGTGGTATACGCGCCACAACCAGTGAAAATATCCGCCTCGAATACATTCATCTTTAAGCTTAAGATCTTCAGTCTGGTTCCATTGCACAGCTTTGGCGGAGTGAGATTGCAAAGAAGCATGATAGGAACACCAAGTTTAAGTAATATTTGGTGTGCAGAAAGACCATTCGCACTCAAGGAGTTTAGAGGAATTCTATTAGGTAGTTAGTGGCTTTGTCTTGATTCATAACAGTGGTAATTGACGCGTATACCACCATATCCCCAGTGATTTGTGACAATGGTATGTTTTATTGAAGCAGTCTGATCATTTTTGGGTGCAAAAATAGCTCTTCCACTACGAATCTTTCTTTTGAAGGAAGGAAGGTTCGCCGTACACAGAAGAAATGATTCTCTTTAGACCAGAAACTATTTGGCAAAGCGTTTCAGGCAGACTTACTTGACCGTTATCCTCTGGTAAAGTACCTCTGCCGAGTTTTAATAAAGCTTGTGAAAACTCTTCAGCCCGCGGATTACCTCCGAGACGGGTTCGCATGATCACCGTCATGGTCAGCTTGTGAATTTGTGGCCAAAGAGCCGATGATTTTAGTGATGCATTCACCTCATCAGCCCTGGTACCTCGAGTAACAACTGGAAGTGTTTGGCGAAAGTCACTAGAAAAAAGATCAGTGATATGGCCCATGGCCCTATTATCTCTGCGTATGTCTTTCAAAGTCCTATCCATAGCTTCGTACACTCGTCACATAACTACCAGACAAGAATATCAGAAAACCTTTGCCTTGTAACTATTACGTGATACAGCACATATTGGAGTATCGTTTGTGTCCAAATCGATTGGTATTTTGAAAGTTGTATGCGCCGTTTTCTCTCCTGGAAGCAGTGTGGCAGCGATACTTGAAGATACTACAGCAAGTGCAATCCTTCCTTGCCTTCTGATCTCTGCAAAAATGTTTAAGGCTAGTGTAACCGTGAACGACCTCGATAGTGGCGCCACTTCACAAAAAAAGATTTATCTTTAAAGAAACAATCTTTCAGAATATCCGTTGCCCAAGTTTATACTTACATACGTATATCACGCCTATTATCTCTTGCAGGGTAGGCAGAGCGTAAATGTCCGTTTTTTCGGCCGTCTGACATATATTTGATGGTCATTCGGAAAATTGTGTATCGCCATGGTGACAGGTTGTCAGCCCATCGCCCATGTGAAAGTCCCTTAGTCGCCACTTACGACTCCCACGGAAAAGAAATGGGGTGATGCTATTGCAAGCTGGCATCACACGGCATAGTTTACAATACTATATTATTATTTTTTTAGAAAACCTGCCGCCTGTCAGTGGCTTTGTTATATAATTTTGGAGAAAACATTTCATTAGCGGGTTTCACAAAACTAACAGCGACATCTATGAAGTAATTTTAAACAAATTTTACTCTAACATTTTTGATTCTAACTAATGAAGTTTATTTATATTTTTTTAGGTTCCGTACATCAAAAAGAAACGTACAAAAAAACGGAACCCTTATACGATCAGTTTGTTGTCCGTCCGTCCGTCCATCTGTCTCGTAAGACGCTTTATTTCGGGAATGCGCAGAGATATCGCGTTAAAATAAAAACTATATTGGTAAATAGGTTTTAGGCTGCAATATGGAACCCTTATAGGTTCACTCACTTTGTTGTCCATTTGTCTGTCTTTCAAGACTCACTATCTCGGTTACACGTAGAGATGTCGAGTTAAAATTAAAAGTATTATAACCTTTAACTCAGGCCAACGGCCTCTTGTAGTGGTAAAAAAATTAACTAATTTTACCCAAATCATAATTTGTCTTCGCAATAAAACAATTTTCAACGGATTTAAGTTGTGTTTATTTTGGATTTCACAATTCCTACGTTTCCACAATAAACACAACTTAAATCCGTTTAAAATTGTTTTATTGTGATGAGTAATAGTTGTGCAAACTCAAGAAAATATCACAATTCATCTGTCTTCCATCACATACCTTGACCATGACCAAAGGTCAAAGTAAAAGTCCGAAACATTTCTGTAATAGTTAGAACGGCCCGCATATATGTCAGACGTGGCGATAGCGATAAAATACTTACGGCCGTTGACGCTCAACCTACCCCGCAAGGATTAAATGTGTGATTGTTTGTTTTTTGTTTGGTTAGGTCGTTTCACGGGGTCGTTTAGAAGTTCAGATCGTATGTCAGTCAATACGTGGTCAATACCGCGTTTTACAAAACTAACAGCGACATCTATATTATTTTTTAGGAAAAAAAATCGGAACTCGCTTTGCGCAACCAGTTACTGTGTTTTACCATGGGAATGAAAGATTTTTTCGAGGTAAAAAGTATCCTAGATGTTGACCCGGGTAATAAGCTACCACAGTATAAAATTTTGTAGAAATCTGTGCAGTAGTTTTTACGTGAAAGAATAACAAACATACCGACAGACAAACAGACAAACAGACAAAAATCTATTTTACTTCTGTTTTGATGTCTGTATCTTGAACACAATTAGAAGCAAAAACCCTTTTTTGAATCTATTTCATGTACAGAATTGGTTTCGTTTCTGTTTTATTATATGTATAGAAGATATAGATTTCATAGGTAGGGAATTTACCCGCTGGCTGCTAGCTAACTGATTTTTTTAAGGCGAAATCTGGCCGTGGTAGCCGCGTTTTCAAGGGGGTGAAGCAGCCGCGCGGGCGGAGCAGGCGCGGGGTGTACCCCCCGCACGGGCAAGTAGCAAATGCAGCGTATCAGGCTCCCGCGCACGAAAGTATAGGCGTAGGGTAAATGTGCTAATGATTGAACTAATTGTTTCATTGATAGGTTGTCATTTTTAATATAATATGATATACTGATTCAATATTTGTTTTTTAGGCATCTGCACCTAGTAAAGATTGATGATACTACGTAAAGTTTTTAAATCAGTCATACAGGAATATTTGTGAAGATATAACGTCAAGGGATCCGTATAATTATTTATTATTTATGTTATACGGGGAAAAAAACAAATTACAGGCATCAAAATGTAATAGTCTTTTGAAATCATATCTTAACAATAGAATCCAAAAGGTCGATGTCAACGGTGAAAGATCATCTGGATCAAAGATAAGAATGGGCGTTCCGCAGGGTTCGATTCTTGGTCCTTTTTTGTTTCTTGTATATATTAATGATCTACCATATCTAGTTAAAGAAAAACATGATATAGTTTTGTTCGCGGACGATACCTCTCTACTTTTCAGAGTAAAGAGGCAACAACTCAACTATGATGACGTGAACAAAGCTATTACCGATGTAGTGCAATGGTTTACAGTAAATAACCTACTATTGAATGAAAAGAAAACTAAATGTATCAAATTTGTATTACCAAATGTTAAACCAAGCTCTACAATTATTAAGGTAAAGGATGAAAAGTTGGACCTTGCGGACTCAACTGTATTTTTAGGCATAACTTTGGACGCCTCGCTCCAATGGGGGCCACATATTGAGAAATTGTCGAAGAGACTGAGTTCAGCAGCATACGCAGTTAAAAAAATAAGACATCTCACTGATGTAGACACTGCAAGACTAGTTTACTTTAGCTACTTCCATAGCTTAATGTCTTATGGCTTACTATTATGGGGCCATGCTGCGGATGTGAACAATATATTTGTTTTGCAGAAAAGGGCTGTTCGTTCAATTTATAAATTGGGACCTCGAGTCTCCTTGAGACAGAAATTTAAAGAAATCAACATATTGACATTTGTGTCACAGTACATATACGAAAATCTAGTGTACGTAAAAATAAATATAGATTCTTTTAAGAAAAATTGTGACAGGCATAATTTTAACACTAGAAATAAGGAGCAACTTGCTGTGCACATGAGCAGGCTTAGTAAAGTAAGCAAAACTTTTAAGGGCAATTGTATACGCTTTTATAACAAACTTCCTAAAGATATTCAAGACTTACCCTTAAATAAATTTAAACCAGTAATTAAACAAAAATTGTACAAGAAAGGCTATTATGAAATATCAGACTATATGCAAGATAAATCTCCATGGGTTTAATTCAAATGTATAAAGTAAATATTTTATTAGACGAAACAAGTAGATTTATCTACTGCAATTTTTTGTTATTATTATAATATTTTTTTTTTTTTATGTAGCCATTTTTGGGCTATACATATATATTATTCGTTATTTCCAAAATTAGCTAGGGCAGTTTAGGGCCTAGAAAGATTGTTAATTTAGAGTAGGAGCACTTCTGGGCAGGTTTTTTGGGGGGTTTTTCCTGTTCAGGGGGTCCGGTTAATTATACGCATGTTAATAACACGCTTTGGAAATCTTGACTAAAATTTGAAACAAATGTCGTTTACAAATGGTGGTGGCGTAAAGTTACGTGCTGTGTGATTAACCTGGCCAGCCCCGAGGCAGTGCCTTTATTTTTATTTTTATTTTTTTATCCCGCCCGAGCCGGTTTTCTATTAGGACATTACAAAATTGTTATAAAAAGAAGAAGATTGCGTTATGCAAATTTTTTTTTTTTACAATGACCGATCATGACGTCAATAAGTGATAATGCTATCCTACATTGAATAAAGTTATTTCATTTTCATTTTCATTTTCAATCAAAATTAATTTTCTAGACAAATAAAAATTACATTAAAATAACATAACAGCTTCGTTTACTAAAGCCCATAATTAGGGTTCTGCAGTCTGTTGAAATCATCGAGGCAGGGCATACAGACGAACAGACAGACAGAGTTGGCAAAATTGAAAATCCCCAGAACCCACTTTCATGGTTATGTAGCCGGTTTTTCAGAACTTCTCAAAGGTTGTCACCTTTACCAAAAGTTGTCATCTCATTGGATAATTTTTTTAAGGCAGCAACTGGGCATTTCACTTCCACTATGGTATCTCCACCCACGTTTCCGAAAGTCGTAGCTCCTATGAAGGGAAATTCTTCATCTACAAATAGTCCACATTGCTCGATTCTCAAATTTTCTTGGCTGCTCAACTGTTCTAGTGCAAATTTTTATACCATTTGCCACCGACGTTACTGAAAAGATACCTATTCTTTTTTACAGAATATTAATAAATGACAAACCTTGCACAGTACAAGCTGTTGAGATATTGCTGTAGTCGTCTGTGTAGGGATGCGAGAAGACGCCACATTCATGACTCTTTCGATAATTGTAACTCAGCACAAGTCTGGAAATTTTTACGCACGCTACCCCTGCGTGCTGTTGTAGATTTAACAGCACTCAAACAGCATTTTTCGTCTCGTCCTGAACTGAATGATGGCCTCAAAGCAAAGCAAAGACTATCGCTAACATAAACCACTCTTTTGAAGTTCTTGCCGAGGACGATGTTAAGCATATATTATCCATCAAATCAACTGCCGTGGGCAATGATGATCTCCCTTATCCATACTTAACTCTTGCCAATCCTCACACACATCTTTGATTTTTCTCTGGTTACGAGTTCTTTCCCCTTAGCACAGAAACGAGCTGATGTTATATCCCCCTAAAGTTTCTAATCCTTTTGTTCTCCCAATTTTGTCCCATTTCCATTCTTCCATTCCTATCTAAGATCCTTGAACACATTGTTCACAAGCAGGTATCCGACTTCATCACATTTAATAGTCTGCTTTCACCGTATCAGTCTAGCTTTCGTGCTGGTCACAGCACCGTGACAGCACTTATCAAAGTCACCCACAATATTCGCCATGCCATGAAGAATTAGTCTTTGACTACTCTTATTTTACTTGATTTCAGTTACGCCTTTAACTCAGTTGATTTTGATGTACTTTTCGCTATCCTTCGTTATAACATCTCTTCTCCGGCAATTAATTGGTTTGATTCATACCTTCGGGGTCGCTTGCAGCGGGTCCGTTCTGATGAGGCACTTTGGAATGGAATCGTCTCCCTGCAGGCGTACCTTAAGGTGGCGTCCTTTCCCAAATTCTCTTTTTTGTTGTCATTAACACAGTTACTTCTGTCCTCTTTTCTAGCTTTCATCGTAACGCAGACGCAGATTTACCGTTATTTCACCTGTGATGTTATTAATTGTGCAACTGCGGCTATCAACAATGACCTCAGCAAAATTGCTAAATGGGCTGAATTCTTCGGTCTATTGGTCAACCCAATAAAACTCAGGCCATGCTAATAGGTAGTTCTTAAATGTGTGTGTAGGCAAGTGGACTATCCTAGTATCCAACCCGTTATTTATAACGGCACGTCTATAGCTTTCACAAAAACTGCCAAAAACCTTGGTATTTTAAACTTTAGCGTCTCCAAAACCTCTGCATCACGTTCATTTTTGGCTTACGCAAATACGACCATGTCTAACAGTTTTGCTTACAACTCAAGTGGCTTCCGATCCGGCATCGACATAATGCCCTCTTACTTTCTTGTCTTTACAATGTTCTATACAACCCTTCGGTACTAGTGAAATTTCACCCCATAGAATCGTTAAATTAGGTTGTACGGAACCGTCCTCACTTATCAAGTCCAACTCGCACTTTACCGGTTTTTATCCATCCACACTAAGATTAAAAATGGGAAAACCAGTTTGTTTGATTTTCCTTTCTTCACGTCGCGTCGCAACGGAGCGGTTTTATGTCAAATTGAACCTCCCATACAAGGTGTACTAGCCGGCCTAGTCAATTCGTATGGGAGCTATATATTGCTTGGGGAAATTTGTTCCTTATCACCGGGCTGGTGTCTTGCAGGCATTCCATGGTTTTCACTATCGGTCACTAGTGAAACTTCACCCTAAACAATAGTTAAGTTAGATTGTACGGAACCGTCCTCAGCTATCAAGTCCAACTCGCACTTGACCGTTTTTTATTATATATTTTTTATTGCAATGATTGACAATGTTTTAACTTATAATTAATATTTTTTATCCATCCACACTTATTCACTAATATTATAAATGGAAGCGTGTTTCTTTGATTGTCCTTCCTTGACGTTGTATGTAGTTGTAACGGCACGTCACGTTGCGTTGGGTTGATTGTGAGGCTGGAGAGTGACATAGGCAAGTTTTTTACTTTATAGAAATATCTTTTCCTACGGGAAAAACATTACGCAATGGGTGAGGCTAGATATAAATAAATTGTTATGTTTACCATACATAAAGTAGTCCTTGCAAAGGTACTTATACCCTACTTCAAAAAAAAATATCTCTAAAAATTTGGTAAATATTATGCCGTGTGATGCCGGCGTAGAATAGCAGTACCCCATTTTTTTCCGTGGGAGTCGTAAGAGGCGACTAAGGGACTTCAGGGTGTGTATTGCAATTTTAGGCGATGGGCTGACAACCTGTCACTATGGCGATACACAAATTTCCGAATAATCCTCAAATATTTGTCAGACGTGGCGTAAACGACCGTTTTTTGCGGCCGTTTACGCTCTGCCTACCCCGCAAAGGATTATAGGCGCGATATGTGTATGTATGTAGTAAATATTACGTCGCAAACTACCTAATCCTCTGTTTTTTATAGCAACGCTTGGAAAGCGTCGTTTTTTTTCTTTTACTTGGCATTTTTCTTCCATACTCACTAAATGTCGTAAAATCCTTGCGGCTGGAAAAAAGTTGTACATGTCTGCTTCCGACAAGGCTCAGTGGCCGACTGAGGGGAGCGGGCGCGGTAGAAACCGACGTGCCCGTGCGCAAACCGAACATACTTTTGTGTTTAAGTGTTCTTATTTAATGATAATAAGTAGATAATTGAAAAATTAGCTCCATACGTTGATTATACATACAATGAGGAACAAAATAACATAAAATAAATTTTGAAATATTGGATACCAGTCAAAGGGTACAGGGTTTTAGTCTAAGAAACAGGCCAAAAACCGCAAAATTAGAGCTTATTTTGCGATTTTTTTTCTATCGAGAAAATTGTAACCAATCGTGTTTTGGGCCCCATAGTTTTGTAGCATATATCTTGAAGTAGTCCTGAAAATAATTACGTCACGTTTTTTTGAGATTTGAAGAAATGGCATTGAAAACTCCGAACACTACTCCACCTTTGCTCGGCAGATTTCTAAGGCCACCTCACCTTAACTGGTTTTTTTTAATCCCCCAAGGGATGAAAAGGGGGTTAAAAGTTTGTATGAAAGTTCGTTGTCTTTAGTGTGATCCGTTTCAAAATTTAGTGATTAGACTTATGACTTAAAATAATTAAACACGTGTTTCAGCATATTTTAAATTTTAAACTCTAATAGGGTCAAAATGGGGTTAAAAGTTTGTATGAAACTTCGTTTTTTTAAATGAATGTGATCTGTTTTTGAAAATTTGTGATTAGACTAATCATTTAAAATAATTAAACATGTATTTCAGCATTTTTGAATTTTTTACCCTTAAATGGGTAAAAAGGGGGTTAAAAGTTTGTATGAAAGTTTTTTATCTTAAATGTAATCTGTTTCAAAATTTCTGATTATACTCATACCTTAAAACAATTAAATACGTGTTTCAGCATTTTTGAAATTTTAATCCTTAAAGGTGTCAAAAGGGGGTCAAAAGTTTACTACCAGTTGGGCTACCCGTTTTCCCATGGGAATGTGACAATTTCTCGGAATAAATTATACTCTCTCTAATAAAAAAAACCGCATCAAAATCCGTTGGGTAATTCTAAAAATATAGGGAGACACCAAACGGGAAGCGACTTTATTTAAATTATACTATGTAGTGACTTGCACTTTTCGCGACCGCCGCGTGTGCTAAAGACATTATAGGTAGCAAAAATCCCAGCAGAACTTTCAAATCAGTTATGCAGTTGAGCTGCAGCATCATTTCCTATGGTGAATAGTGAACCCTATTCCGGAATGCAGTGAAATAGGAGTTTTTCTGTTGGAAATTCTGTTGATAGTTCTGAATGTCAAACCAGAGGGCGCTGTGCTAAACTGAAATTTTGACGTTTCAATATGGCTGGCGGCAGCCATAGTTTTGTCACAGGTTCCGTTTCACGTATTGTTCGTTAAAAATTTATTATGTTAGTTTGATTAACTATACAAAATAAACTTATCGCCTTGCTATTATATTAAGTGTCGTTCGTGTAAGTAAACAAATAGGTAACCAATAGTAAATTTAGAACAATTCAATAAAACCAAAATAAAAAATATTTTTTAAGTGGTACAGTTCCTGTGCAAAGAAACGTTATTTCAATTAAGCTCAACGCCCTCTACATGACACTCGAGAATCCCTACAAAATTTCCCATTGGAAAAAAGTCAGGCCTGACTACGTGCTCATCAGCAGCTTGCAAGGTAAGGAGGAATTTCACTTCATTCATTCCACAAATGCCCCAACAACCCTCTTTTTTAAATTGGCCAAGAAATCTTCTCGTTTGGAAATTCAGTGTTTTGACCACTTTTGCTTTTCACCGGAAGGAGGGCGGAACTCGCTTGGCGCGGCTCACCCGGATATTGCCAGATTTCCTTATAACCGGAACCCGGAAATAGGTACAATGTCGATAAAACAAAAAAAGACATTGAAAACTTTGGGACTTGAACCCGGGACCGTGGGTACCGTCCCACTGTTCTGCCAACTGAGCTACCGGCGCCTCTAACACTTCTAAATTTTCAATCTCTTGGTACTCGTCTCGAAGCGACGTGTATTTTTTTCTTGTTTTCATATATGAAAAAAATATAGCACTGTTAGTGCATAATAAACCATAGTACATGTAAAGATGCACCGACTAGTTGGCCATTTTTATCGTCGGCAATTAGTCGGCTGAATAAATTAGTCTGCTGTAATTATGACATGTAATTTTATTGATTTTGGGAATTGAACATTATGTAACTAAATGTGTTACACCACCACTGTTTATTGGTTGACAAGGCTCAAATCTGGCGCATGTAACTTATACGTCGACTTAGACCGAAGTGATAGTCGGGAAAGCCGATCAGTTGGCCATGGATTGGTCGGGAGTCGGCTAGTTGGTGCATGTCTATCATATCAACTTTAAGATATGGTGTTTTGATATGGGGAAACAGCACAGACATTAATAAAGTTTTTGTTGTGCAAAAAAAATGTGTTCGTGCAATAGTTGGTATAGCGTCTGACGTGTCGTGTAAACCTTATTTTAAATCCCTGTGTATCTTACCACTTTCGTGCATATACATTATGGAATTAGCCGTATTTGTGAAACAAAATCTTAGACTATTTATAAGAACTAAAGATGTCACATCAAGAAATCTAAGAAATATTAATACCATTGTTTATGATGTTGTACCAAAGAGTGCAAGATTTAGGAAAAACTGTTACGCTATGTGTAAATATATATTTTTTTTTGGAACATATGGAACAAATTACCAAACCAAATAAAATCAATAAGTTCAAATCATCAATTTAAAAAGTGTCTTAAACGGTGGCTATTACAACATATATTTTACACTACGAATGAATTTATAGACCATAAGATTAAGGATTGTTCATATTGTATAGATTTAAAGAAAAACTGTGACTAAATTTTACCTAACATAATAAAAATATTTGCATGCTTATTTTATAACATAGGCTAGATATGTGAAACTAACCAGGAGTATTTTAAGATCTTTATATTTTTTACCATATCTAAAGCAAATAAAATATATTTTATCTTTTATCTTTTTATATTTTATCTAGTATTATGCCATTTAGAGATGAGCATGCTTCATCTTTGACTCTGTCTGTTGTAAGTTACTTTTCAAAAATGTGTGATGAGCCAGACTCATGGAAGGTGGAAACACGAGTGCCTGTGACCCCTGAGGGCGTGGGTGTGTAGGTGTAGGTAAAGTGTCCTGTGTGTAGGCGCCCTAACAAGCCTCGCGCTCCGTACTAAGTGAGGGGTCGAGGGAGTGAATGAGGGAACTTTAAATACAGGACTTTATTTACAAGACACCTCCTGGACTATAAAGGAGCCTAAAAGAGGAGGCACTCACGGCACGTGTATTAGCAGGACGGCGTTAGACTGGAACGGGGGATCCAGGAAGACTTCCCCACGTTACGCAGGACTGCAGTTGCACGGCGTAGGTACACACGTCAACGTTATTATAGATGTTAGCACACTTTTAGTATTATATACTTGTAGGACTTCTAGTATTCTTGTAAAGCATAAGATTTTATATTCCAGCAAGGAAAAACCACAGAATGTCCACCTTCAGCAGCTTGACTTGGGTTTTATATCCTCGACTGACATTCTTTGTCATTCTATTTATTTCTAAAATCTTCGATAGCTTCGGTTCTTTATTTTTAATTTCAAATGTTGGAACTTGTCAGTGCCCAGCATGTGCCCAGTCTTCTAATCACTTACCTACTTGGTAGTTTGATATTACTACATTTACTTGATGTTTGCATAAGCTTAGGTTTGTATCACTATACAATTGATAACTTTTTATAAAGGCCTTTGAGCCTTGGAGAGATGCTTTCTGCATCTTGCCAATCTTACTGACCTTTGTTGACTATGAAAAAGCATTTGAATCTGTGGAGTCGTGGGTCGTAGAAAGACCGCTAACCATATGCAGGATTGATGAGCTATAAATACATATTCTATACCACTTACACCAGAATGCGTACGTTGCCTTTTACTTATTAAAAAACAGAATAGTTAACACTTAAAAAAGGTGTGCGACAGGGATACCAAATCTCTCCAAAACTTGTTACCCTAATTCTGAAATGAATATTCCAGCAGTCAGACTGGACAAAGAAGGGACCACTAGCGGACAGAGAAGGACTGTTAGGTATCTGTTATGCCTCCAATTCAGAGAAGATCTGTTGCTACACAGACGACGACGCAGAAGAAATTATCTTTGTTATTTAATTTATAGTTTTTTGTCGGTCCGTTTTCAAACCTTTTTCTGAAGAAAACGCCACATTTTTTTAAAAAAGATAACAAATTTAGAGTCCTTCTTTTTAACCTCTTTTTGTGCTGTGGCTTTGAATGATTTCTTTTTTTTTAATGCCAAGGATATTCTTTTTTTGGTTGCTGTTGTTCTTCTCATTGAATAATTTGCGATCGTTTGGTTATCTTTAATTATTCCATGACTAAAACCCTGTTTATTTAAAAATACGAATTTCCCCTCTGAATTTAGAGTAATTATTCCAGGGCATCTGGTTCCGACTATGCAGGGTTTTATTGCAGTTGTTTTATTTAATTGGTTTGTCCATAAATTTTGGGCACTTGTTATATTATTACTCCGGTATGAAATGGCTTTAACTGACTCTGGTTGTTTCTTTTTTAAACTCGTATCATCTTCATTTTTTCTATTAACTATCATTTCTAACAACGTATTGATTTCATTCATCCTGTGTGCAGTTTCATTAAGTTTATTATGTTTATTATCCTCATATTTTGGAGGTCCTATATTTTCTAACATCTTATTGATATCATTCATCCGGTGTGCAGTAATATTACTTTCAATTATTTCAGATTTATACTCTTTTATTCTTGTACCATTCCCTTGTGGTGGAACGTCTTCCTTAAAACCAGATAGTTTTTCATTTTGTCGTTTTGTTTTTAAACGTATATGTTCTTGATTTCTATTATTTACATTGTTTTTCAATATTCTTTTTGTTTCATTCTTCTGATAGGCAGTTTCATCCTCAAAACCAGCCAGTTTTTGATCTCTTTGATTCATTTTTTTCTTTTCATGTATTTTCAATACCTTTTTTGTATTATTGTTCTGATAAGCAGTTTCATTCTCAAAACCAGCCAGTTTTTTATCTGTTTCATTTACTTTATTTTTCATTATCTTTTTTGTTTCATTACTCTGATAGGAAGCTTCATCTTCAAAACCAGCCATTTTTATATCCGTTTGATTTCTTTCTATCTTTTTATGTAGTTGGTTTTTCAAAATCTTTTTTGTTTTATTCTTCTGATAGGCAGTTTCATCCTCAAAACTAGCCAGTATTTGATCTGTTTGATTCATTTTTAAACTATTGTTCTGATTTTCTTCATATTTTGTGTTTACAAAATATATTTTTTCTTCTGCTACATCACTTTTGTGTGCACGTTCTAAGTTTGTTTCTATTTCCTGAGATTTTTCACGTCTACTTATACTTTCGGATGTATGAACTGACAGCCAAATCACCAACAGGAGTACAGAGTAACTGAAATAAAGTGTAATAGTTTAATAAACGCAGAAAGGGCAATGGGCCGTTGAGGCTCTTGTAGTAGAATTAATAAAATTACTTATTGGGCACAACAGCTGTAATCACGGGTTGACTGCCATTGACCCAAAAAGAAGAATAATATAATTTTATACTATAATGTGTTTATAATTTGAATTACATTCTACTATTCAATTCTGCTAATGATCACACATTTGATCTTGTTTTGTCTACTTTCAACGACATATGCGTAGAAGAAGTAGATTCACTAATAAAAAAAGATAAACACCATCCTAGTATTTGCATTACTCTTGAATACTTCCATGTTAGTACAAAAACGGTTAGTAAAAAATCGAACCCCAACCTTCCCAAACTTAATTTCTCTTAATGTGATTTCGTGAAACTTAGCAAAATTGACTGGTATGGATTATTATGTGATGATGAGGATCCAGACTCATCAGTAGAAACCCTTTACACGGAACTAAATAACGCTATTCTCCTTTATATTTTTTTTACTTAAAAAGTATGATATTCATCAGTATCCGTATTGGTACAGTTATCCTCTTAAGCGTTGTCTGGTTGAAAATCTCATATATCATACTTTGTATAAAAGACATGGCAATCCGAGAGATTATGATACCTTTGATATGCTCAGATCTAGGAGTAAAAATATGATTGAGACCTGCTACAATTCTCTTCGAAATGAGGTCGAAGACTCTATTAGATGACAATACAAAAGATTTTTGGAAGTATGTCAGTTTCAAGAAGACGAATAAATCACTACCTGAAACTATAACTTTAGGTGATAGAACCGCTTCATGCTCTTCTAAACTTTGTGGGTTATTTCCAGAATACTTTTCTTCGGTTTATGAACTGGATAACCCAGTCACCAACCCGCCTGCTCAGCGTGGTGACTATTGGGCAAACCCCCTTATGGATAGAGCCAGAATGAAACGGCGCCTAGTTTCCGGTCGCCCTACTACCACGGCGGCCACGGCAGCGGCCATGGTGGGGCAAGGGGTGCGAAGAATCCCCGGGCTAAAGACGATAGCTGCCACAAACTGACCCTGGCGACGTATAATGGATGCAGTTTGCGGCTAGACGAGAGCCTCCAAATCCTTGAGGTAGAATTAGAAAAGATACGGTGTCATGTTGTTTGGTTGTCAGAACTCCGAAGAGAGGGGAAGGACACTATAACCCTAGAATCAGGTCACCTATTCTACTTCAGGGAGCACACAGTCCCAGGGAGGCGAAGGGTTCCTCGTCAACAAAGCTCTCCGTGACAACGTGAAGGAAATTAGCAGCGTCCCGACCAGGATAGCGTACCTAGTACTGAAATTAACCGAGAGATACACTCTCAAGGTCGTTACAGGTATATGCGCCGACTTCGAGCAGCTCAGGTGAAGAGGTGGAGGCCCTTTACTGCGACGTGTCGAAGGCTATACACCGTACTACTAAGACCCACTTCACTGTTGTTATTGGGGACTTCAACTCCTAAGTAGGACATAAGCGCGGCGAATTAGGCTTGGGACCACATGGCTACGGGACCAGAAACCAAAGGGGCTAAATGCTAAACTTTCTTAGCAGGCAAGGGCTGTTCTGTATGAACACCTTCTTTCAGAAAAAAATGCTGGTAAACTTTCTTAGCAGGCAAGGGCTATTCTGTATGAACACCTTCTTCCAGAAAAAGCCCCAACGAAAGTGGACCTGGAAGAGCCCTGACGGCAGAACGAAGAACGAGATTGACTTTATCATGACAGATAAAAGGCATATATTTAGGAATGTCTCAGTGATCTATGGGTTCAACACCGGAAGCGATCACCGACTTGATAGAGGCACCCTAAATATCAACTTCAAGCTAGAAAGAAACCGCATAGTAAGCCAGTTTTCCGTCCCAATCTGCCCCAAGCTGGAAATGAGCCCTGGAGACCCCTGCAAATGTTGACGAGGACTTGGAGGGCATAATTGGGGCTAAATGCAAAATGGGACTAAGGCACTTTCGGAAAAGGCGATCAGATAAGAAGTCTAAACTTGCAAGCGAGACTTTGGAACTGATGCGAAGCAGACGGGAAACACCAGAGGATGCTTTGCCAGGTCCCCAGTCACTTCACAAACAGATCCTAAGTATGGAGAGACGCCACCTCCGAAGCTGGAACACTCGCCTCATAAAGGAGGCGATTGAAAAAAATCCGGGGTCGAAAATCTTTACCAAGACACTGGGAGGGAGTCATCGAGCAAAACTTTCTACCTCGGGTAGTGTAACTGTCACATTGGTTCCAGGGATTCTGGCTGAAATTGAGGACTTCTACAGAAATCTGTATGCCTCACATGCGCCTGTCACCTTCACCTGACGCGACCACAGACCCCAGAGCTCCACTCTTTCGCCACTTTACAGACGATCTCCCGGACGTGGATGTAAATGATATCTTTATTTTCGGACAATCAGGTGGTTTAGCTTGCAATGTCCTAACCAGACTGGGTACAAATTCACAAAGTGGTAAATAACAACTTTGTGAGTGACCCACCGAGAATCGAACCCGGAACCTTTGCGTCGCAGGCAGTCGCACTACCACTGCGCCACATCGGCCGTGCACTTACTGGTGCACTTCTACCGAACTTTGTTTTTTTTCAATTTCTGGTGAGATGGCTCCATCTTCGTGTCTCTCTTAACTTTATCCGGCGGCTTATGGTCAAAAGCAAACACATCACTTCACAATCACTGTCACTTCAAACTACAAAATAAAGTCGTTTTCCATGTCCCGATGTTTCTATGTATCTATCTTCAAAATTTTTTGTCCCGTCTAGAAATGCCACTAAAGCAACTTTTACGAAGTACAAAATTATATAAACTAAAATTGATTAAAATTTAAACCCGATAGCGCCCCACGTTTTAAACATGACTTACTCATAAGTATTCATGGGTGAAACAAACGGTAACATGAAAATTTTATTTGCGTGTGTTTAGTTATCAAGCTATATTTTTTATAACATGGAGTGATTCAAGAAAAAATATAAATATGTAAGAACTTTTTATAGGGGAGACTGGGGCACCTTTGGAGAGGGGCAGGTTTGAATTCTTTCCCGAGGGAGTCTTAAGAAGCGACTAAGGGACTCGAGGGTGTGTATTGCAATTTTAGGCGATGGGTTGACAACCTGTCACTATGGCAATACACAATTTTCCGAATGACCCTCAAATATTTGTCTGACGTGGCGTAAATGTTCGTCTGTTGCGGCCGTTTACACCCTGCCTACCCCGCAAGGAATTATAAGCGTGATAAATGTATGTGTACAAACCATTATTTTTCACTATTAAGTTGAGATTTGATGATTGGCACGTAAGATATAAACATTTTTATGTGATCAGAAAAAAGATTTTTCCAAAATTGTAAGGAGTAAAAAGTAATCAGTAGTGTGATAAGGTGAGAATGAGAACAAGTGTTTTTAAATGAATGTCGATACATGTGCGCGATCGTTACCATAAAAATCATGGCACCATGCATATATTTTATTACTAGCTTTTACCCGCGACTTCGTCCGCGTTAGATAGTTTTTTTTTTTTGGCACAGGTTCTAAAGTAGATATGTATATTCATAGTAAGTATGACAGTGATATTAGAACAGTTCTTATCTAAGGATGACTTGCTTGCTTCTATTGTTAAAGGGACAATTCAAAATTTGCTATCCGGTGTACTGCCCTGAGAGATCAATATTTGTAACCATTGAAAACAAAAGTCAGTAGATGACAAAAAAATCCTCGGTAAAAAGTTGCAGATTCCTTTCTCAACTTATTCCCATCATACTGAACGACTTTTGTTTTGGAACCATTTCTGTATCTCTAATAGTTTAGGTGGGCTCTTGATGGTATACCTGGTGGTCTAAATAATGTACTCCAGATCCTCTATGTCCTTGTGAAAAGAAGCTGCCCATCATACTGACAAACTTTTGTTTTAGAACCATGCCTGTATCTCTAATAGTTTAGCTGGGCTACTGATGGTACACCTGGTGGGCTACATAATTTACTCCAGATCCTCTATGTCCTTGTGAAAAGAAGCAGCCCATCATACTGAACAACTTTTGTTTTGGAACCATTTCTGTATCTTTAATAGTTTAGGTGGGCTCCTGATGGTACACCTGGTAGTCTACATAATTTACTCCAGATCCTCTATGTCCTTGTGAAAAGAAGCAGCCCATGATGCTGAACAACTTTTGTTTTGGAACCATGCCTGTATCTCTAACAGTTTAGCTGGGCTCCTGATGGTACATCTGGTGGTCTACATAAAGTACTCCAGATTCTCTTTGTCCTTGTGAAAAGAAGCAGCCCATCATACTGATCAACTTTTGTTTTGGAACCATTTCTGTATCTCTAATAGTTTAGGTGGGCTCCTGATGGTACACCTGGTGGTCTGCATAATTTACTCCAGATCCTCAATGACCTTGTGAAAAGATGCAGCCCATCATACTGAACAACTTTTGTTTTAGAACCATGCCTGTATCTCTAATAGTTAAGCTGGGCTCCTGATGGTACACCTAGTGGTCTACATCAAGTACTCCAGATCCTCTATGTCCTTGTGAAAAGAAGCAGCCCATCATACTGAACAACTTTTGTTTTTGAACCATTTCTGTATCTCTAATAGTTAAGGTGGGCTCCTGATGGTACACCTGGTGGTCTACATAAGGTACTCCAGATCCTCAATGTCCTTGTGGAAAGAAGCGGCCCATCATACTGAACAACTTTTGTTTCAGAACCATGCATGTATTTCTAATAGTTTAGCTGGGCTCCTGGTGGTACACCTGGTGGTCTACATCTGTACTCCAGACCCTCGAATGGTGATAAAAAGTAGCCTATGTCCGTTCTCGGTATGCTAGCAATCTCTGTGCAAAGTTTCATGAAGATCGGTTTAGCGGTTTGTCCGTGAAAGCGTAGCAGACAGACAGACAGACAGACAGACAGACAGACAGACAGACAGACAGAGTTACTTTCGCATTTATAATATTAGTGTGGATTACATTTTTTTATGAGTATACTGGGCAGTTTTAAAAAAATGCACTGTGGCACATTTGAATAAATTCAAACCCGAAGGAAATGACCCCGAAAGTTGTTCAGTATGATGGGCCGATTCAGCTAGAACATAGACATAGAGGGTCTGGAGTATCTAAATTGTTACTTTTTCAAATATGTATTTTAAACCTGCGCTATACTCCTTATTCTTAATTATCTAGATCATGATACAATATCATCATGATCATCAATATCAATAATATGATCACGATATAAATATCTGTACTACATTCCAATAAAATAAAAGTCATTGAGGCATTTGTATAAGTATAACACTGTTATTTAAAGTTGCCCCATGTTTGGGCAAGCGTAGAAATTTCAATTTTACTTTCAAAAAGTCTTATACTACGTTTTTGTAAGGTGCTATGAAATAATTTATAAAACGTTACTACTCGCAGATAAGCAACGTAATCAACAGTATACTAAATAATTTGTAAATCACCATGTTGTAAAAGTTACAGTCTATTTTTTCAAGTTTCCTCAAAGGTACCCTTGCCTTCCCTACATGCCAAGAATATATCTTATCCCCTCGGAAACGGTGATTAGCGAGTGCAAACGCTGGGTAGACCGCATGCCAATAATAAAATAAAATTAATAAAATTAATTTATTTTTTTAATTTTTAATTATTTAGTAAAAGTATTAAAATATATTGATTTTACACTACCTTAAGAGTTCCATGGCGAAAGGCACTTTTCACACTAAGAATTTTAATAGAGTCTAGTACAGGTCTGCGTAAGGAAGAACAATTGTTTTTAATAAATGAAGAATATATCAGTTCCTATTATCTTATAATAATACGACACTGTTATAGTATTCGTTTTTAAATATTTGAAAAAACATTTTATCTACACTCGTCTCTATTTCTATATCTTGCTTTATCCATTGTACCTCTAGATTGAAAAAAATAAACTAATAATGCTTTGTAATGAATAAAAATACTTAAAACACCGAAATCGTAACCTATCACGAAATATATTTTTGCAAAAATATTATTACTTATTATAAGAAATGTATTAAAATGATTATTTATTAACAAATCTAGGATTTGCTAAGTACTGATTTTTTCTAAAACATTGTGGTAATAACTTTTTTTTATGTTCAGTAAGTAAAAATAAATTGAATTGAATTTAAAAGGTTCCATACAATATCATACAAAAATAAAATAATAGTTCATTTACCTAAACCACAGAATAATAACTAGTAACTAGCGTTACCTAAACAGACTCTTAACGTGTCAAACAACTTGACATACGCCTCCGTAAATGCAGCGTAACGCACCGTAAAACCCACCGTAGTCGTATTTACATGACAATAAGATCGGAATTTGAAATTTCCTTAAGTCTGACAGACGCATGCGTTACGTTGCGTTAAAAAAAAACGACACGACTACAATTGACAGAACCGCCATACACAACCACGATAAAATTCTGCATACCAACGCCTCACGGTGCTCAAATGAGGTGCTCCAGTCCCAAAGCCATTTTGAAGACGAGGGTAGCAATCTTGTGGAGAGTGTGAACTTTTAAAGTAGTAAAAATCATCACCCTAAATCTTTCGACTTTAATTCCATTTCGATAGCGGATGACGTACTTCAATTAATAATAAAATAGTAATTTATGCATCTGTCATGTAATTTGGGTCATAATTATGCGAAAGTTTGATACGAACATTCTAATGCCTAATTATATGTAGTTGCATAACACTATTTTATCAAAAAAAACTGAGTTAAATACTTTTCTGAATTGATATGAATTTAGGAAAATTCTATACTTTAGCAGTTGTTCAGATGTCGAGTCTGCAACTGAACAACAACTGAACAACAACTGAACAATATCTGAATAACAACTGAACAGCATCTGAACGACATCGGTAGAACAAATTAACAACATCTGAACAACAACTGAATAGCAACTGAACAACATCTCAACAATTACCGTACAACAACAACAAACAGGTGCGGCGGAAGATGGCGATTTGAGTATTGGCAACAAAAAAACTTCGTTTCATATCCCAACTTTATCGAAGTAAGAGCCTTCTCATTAAGGCAATACGCGTCTGTAATTTCTATTAAACTATAATTAATTTCTATAGGCAGAAAGCATAAACATGGCCTTAATGCAACTGTTTTCGAGTTCATAGCTAGGTAACTGCATTAAATCTGTAAAGATAGAATTAGTCGCCGGGTATTAGTTGCGAAACTAACCCGGTAGAAGGAGCCGTGCCACGCGTTACTGGCATTAAAATACACTTGCAAACTTGGCGGGCAAGGAACGAGCTGCGGTAGTCCAGATGGATAAGGCATCGGCACTAGTAATGCGAAAGTCGCAGGTTCAAATTCTGCCCGCGCTTGTAAATATTGCAAGTTTTCTGATTTCAATTTAAAGCTGGAATGGCAGAAATGGGCTTTAAGATATTTGAACTCATCTACACGGCCGTAGTGGTGCAGTGTTAGTGCGACTACCTGCGACGCAATGGTTCTCGGTTCGATTCTCGGTGGGGCACTCACTAAGTTGATATTTATCACTTTGTGAATTTTTTCCCAGTCCGGTAAGCACAATGCAGGCTTAACCACCTGATTGTCCGAAAAGAAAGATAGTTCTGTGCTTCGGAGGGAGCGTTAAGCCGTCGGTCCTGGTTGCTGTCTGCTTAAATAGACGGTGGTTGTTACACGACCATGACAGAGGTCTATAACTAGTCTAACTCTCGACAACAGGGTTCATCCGGTCGTTGGACGACTCGAAAGAAGAAGAAGCAGAAGAAGCATCTTATCATACCTTAAGACTATTGCCAAGCAAGACTATTAGGAGTAGATACACGTATTAAAAGTCAATTATTGTATCAAGTCTTTTTAATAAATAAAGAAAAAAAAAAGTTATCAATTATGACTCTCTTTTATGCATTGTCGGTATTTACCTAATAAAATAAAACAAAAGAAAACATGCAAACAGAGTCAATTATGCGAAGATCCCAAAAAAAACAAAACTCTCTGTTTTAAAGATGGCTAAGAAATCTTGTTTACGTTTGGAATTCAGTGCGTTGACCACTTTTGCTTTCAACCGGAAGGAAGGCGGAAGCTCGCTTGGCGCGGCTCACCCGGATATTGCCAGATGTCCTTATAACCGGAACCCGGAAATAGGTACAATGTCGCTTACGCTTGTTTGTCCGTACGTATCTATAATCTACTTATTTTGCCCTTAAGACGAGCTTGTTTCATCGTTGCCGTGTGATGCCGACTTAGAATAGCATCACCCCATTTCTGACCTATGGGTGTCGCAAGAGGCGACTAAGGGACTCGAGGGTGTGTATTGCAATTTTAGGCGACGGGCTGACAACCTGTCACTAAAGTGATACACAGTTATCTGATTGACCCTCAAACTTTTGTCAGACGTGGTGTTAATATCCGTTGAACGTCCTTTCACGCTCTGCCTACCCCTTAAGGAATATAGGCGTGATTTATGTATGTATGTATGTATGTTTCTAAGTTGACTACCGTGGTTGACTCTGTCATGACATGACTCATGATCATGATGAGTCTACCACCTGCCTTGCCACCTAAGACCCTCTTTCTAAGTGCAGCGCCTCACAACTTGTTGAGACGCGTCGAGATATAGGAATGCCCCCAATAATATGGTCGTCTTTGTGATAGATCAGATCACTGCTGCATTACCTTTTTTAGTTTTAAGTAACGGTCTCTAGATTTCGTCGTACGCTGATTATATTTTACGGGGTGAACCATCCCATGGAACTGAATCACTTTTTCCAAGGATCATCACTCCTACGCTAGAAAACTATTGTAACGGTAGTGATATCTTTGTTCAATAATATGATTGTTGCTACCAAAACAATTTGCTGTGCCTCTGCGAGGTGCTACATGCTGGACTTGAAATATTTTAAGATCTATGTAATGTAACCATGTGGTAATGCAAATAAAAACTTGAAACTTGATATAAGTAGCGCAAGTAAAACATAAGCTGAAGGACGTTACGACGACGGGGGCATCGCCACTATAATAAGAAGAAGAAATAATACAGTACATTTGAAACTGTAAACACTAGCTAGACAATATACCTAACTACTACTAGATAAGAGAATTCTCCACGAAGATATCTCACAGAAGGTCTTGATGGTTTTCTGTAGTGACTGTTGTTAATAGATTTCGGCCTTATTAGACTTCATAAATGCGCGGTTGGGGAAAAAGAGGGAGGAAGAAGTTTGTATTGGATCATTTGGAATCGGTTTAAGAAACAAGCGTGGCCAGACTCTTGTCAATTACTTAGAGGCAAATAATCTCTTTGCTATGAACACTTTCTTCGAAAAGAAACCCCAAAGAAAGTGGACATGGGCCAGCCCAGACGGGCTCACAAAGAGTGAATATGACTTCATATGTACGGACAAAAAACATATTGTGACGGACGTTACTGTCCTGAAAAAACTAAAGAGCAGTGACCATCGACTAGTGAGAAGCACGGTTAAGATCAATACGAAACTTGAAAGACAGAAACTCCTGAAGAAACCCCTATCTGGTCTAAAAATTCCCAAAGGAGCCTGCACGGAATTTGAAAAGAAGCTCACCTCAGCTCTAAAGCACCCCAAAGCTGCCTACTTTGAACAAAGCCTCGACGACAAGTACAACAAATTCTCGAACACCCTAACGACTGTAGCTAAAGAGACGTTTGGCCGAACTACTCGAGAGAAAGACACCTTATCCCCTGAAACTGAAGAACTTTTGAAACAACGAAGGGAATTGTGCTCAGCTGTTTATAACTCTCAACAACATCGTGACCTAAACAAGAGTATATGCAGGATGGTACGTCGAGATATACGCAGAAGGAACACAGAGAGAATCCAAAACCTGATCGAAAAACATAGAGGACCAAAAGTCTTCAGTCGGGTCACAAACAATGGATGCTGTCAAATGAACAAGCTCGAGAACGACAACGGAGATATGGTCACTGAAACACCCGAGATGCTGAAAATTATTGCCAACTTCTACAAAGATCTCTACAAGTTGCATAACAAGGAACCTAGCGTTGTAGATACTGCTGATAAAAGAGCCCCTCTCAAAAGACACTATACAGAGGACATACCCGAAATCAGTACGTACGAAGTTAAATCAGCGTTGAAACAACTGAAGCAGTTCAAGGCCCCCGGTGGAGATGGAATTACCGCAGAACTCCTCAAAGCAGGTGGAAGTGCGGTGCTCAAAGAGCTGCGATGGTTATACAACGAGGCACTGTTCACCGGCGAAATTCCAACGCAGTGGAAAGACAGTACAGTCGTCCTGTTCCACAAAAAAGGTGCTAAGACCAACCTTAAAAACTACCGCCCAATTGCACTCTTGAGTCAAGTATATAAAGTCTTCTCAAGAGTCATCACTTCAAGAATCACCAGAATACTTGACGAATACCAGCCTAGGGAACAAGCGGGGTTCAGAAAGGGATATAGCACAATCGACCATATATTTACAGTAAGGCAAGTGATACAAAAAAGCTACGAATATAACCGGCCACTCTACCTTGCCTTCGTAGATTACGAGAAAGCGTTCGATTCAGTGGAACACTGGGCGGTGATGGATTCCTTGCAGAGGTGCAAAGTAGACTACAGGTATATTCAGCTCCTTAAAAACCTATATAAATCGGCGACAATGACGGTACAGATCCAGGGATCTACGACGAGCATACCAATAAAACGAGGTGTACGGCAAGGTGACGTAATTTCACCAAAACTATTTACAAGTACACTCGAAGACGTTTTTAAAACGATTGATTGGAGCGGTATTGGGATTAACATAGATGGACAGTACCTTAACCACCTTCGCTTCGCCGACGATATCGTTCTGCTCGCTGAGACGCAAAGCCAACTAGAAAGCTTGCTCAATGATTTAAACCAAGCGTCCCTGCGAGTTGGCCTAAAGATGAATTCGGACAAGACAAAGTGGATGAGCACCAGTGGAACAGCCACTATTCCGATAGTAGTAAATGGCACAACGATCGAACAAGTAGAGCAATATATCTATCTCGGGCAGAAGATCAAACTTGGCCAGCAGTCACTCGACACGGAAATAGATAGGCGAATACAGCTAGCATGGGCAGCCTTCGGCAAACTAGCGGACGTTTTCCGCTCTAAACTGCCACAAACACTTAAAACCCAAGTCTTCAACCAATGTGTGCTTCCGGTAATGACATATGCTTGTGAAACATGGACGCTTACTGCCGGTATGGTGCGACGCCTCAAAGTAACTCAAAGAGCTATGGAGCGCTCTATGCTTGGTATTACTCTACTCGACAAAGTTCGGAACGAACTCATTCGCCAACGCACTAAAGTGACTGATGTTGGAAAAAGAATTGCGCAACTGAAATGGCAATGGGCAGGACACGTGTGTCGTAGAGATGACGACAGGTGGAGCCATAGAGTGCTACATTGAAGGCCCCGTGCAGGAAGTCGAAGTGTTGGCAGACCACCAGCAAGATGGTCGGACGATATCAAAAAGACGGCAGGGCCGACCTGGGCCAGAATCGCCGCTAATAGATCTGAATAGAGGAAGCATCAAGAGGCATTCGTTCAACAGTGGACATTATTATGCTGAAAAGAAGAAAAGAAGAAGAAGACTTCATAAAAAGAAGATTTCTACCGCGGACAGGATAAAAGAAAAAATTTCAAGTTTTCTTAAATTGTATACATATCACGGGAAGTTAAGGGAACATAAAAAGAAGGTTATTATCGAATCTGGGCGTATTCTCTTATTTTTATTGTTGGTGATAACGAACAACTTTCCCCAAGGAACATCAGTACAAATATGAAGATATATGGACTCCTCATACAACATTGCCGATGAGCTGATTTCAGATACTACGGACGGAGGCTTTGAATATTTTAGTGTTACTTTGACCTATCTTCCTTGGGAAAATTTGTCTCTTACAACCAGTCCGTACTATGTTTTCAGTATCGGTCACCCTATACAAGGTGAAATTTTAATCAGTGATAGATGATAGATAGATAGCGAAATCTGAAGATGGGCTGGTGATAAGAAACAACATTCCCCAAGACACATAGGTTGAAATATGAAAAAAAAATATTTTGCGTTTCCATAGTACCTTAAATCAGCTGATCGGCAATTTTGTATGAGAGGTCAACATATTTTTTTTCGTATTTTGGCCTTTGTTCTTGGGAAAAGTTGATCCTTATCACCAGCCCGTCTTTATTTTTCGCTATCGGTCACTAGTATAAGTTCACGCTGTATGAAACTCACAGGTTAGTCTAGACTGAACCATGAACACAAGTTGCAGGCAACCTAACAGCAAATTGGCTGTATATCATACACCGACGTTACAAGGTGATCTATACGGTTATTCTCTAGTGCATTGTCTACATTCAACACCTACGTGTTAACCCGATCGTTAAGTTATGTAGTATTGGAATATTGTATTGGAATATTATACAGGGTGTAAGGGACAGTCTTAAAACTGAACAACTTCCCATGATATAATATTTTAGGAAATAAATAAAGAAAATTTACTTCCCATAGTAATTGCAGTCAGTTGATCTTGATTTTGTATGGGAGGTAATTTATTTGTTCTTTGGTTTTATTATGCACTCACTATGCTATATAATTTTCATAAATGAAAATAAGAAATTGAATAAATGACAGCCAGCGCCCGCCGGGACTTGAACCCGGGACCGTAGGGTACCGTCCCACTGCTCTGCCAACTGAGCTACCGGCGCCCTGACTGACCCATGCCGATTTTTTCAATCACTTGGTACTCGTCTCGAAGCGACGTACAAGCGACATCTGCCATTGGTCGTGGGTTCGATCCCCACAAGATACAAATGTTTGTTAAGTCATTTTCAGATATTTGTGTTTAGTCTGGGTGTTTCTATGTATATTATGAATAAGAATAGTCTGAATAAGTCTGGATATTAACACTTATAACATATAAAATATAAGTATTAACATCAGTTATCAAGTTCCCACAGTACAAGTTTTGCTTAGTTCGGGACTAGATGGTGCTGTGTGAATTGTTTAGGATTTTTATATATTTATTTACAACTATGTAGTATGACATGATGGGGCAATGTAGGGCAAGGTGTTGCAGAGGTTGGGGCAAGTTGTTGCAGAGGGTGGGGCAAGTTGTTGCAGAGGGTGGGGCAAGTTGTTGCAGAGGGTGGGGCAAGGTGGAGCAGGTGAGGCAAGTGGTGCACACCTTGCAAAACCCTCACCTACCCTCAACACGTGGTCAACGGGAATACACCTTTGAAAAGTGTCTAAATCGAGTTTCAATGGAGTGTCAGTTGGATTGTTTTTGCGTTTAGAATTCCGCTAACAGTTTGAAGTATTAGAAATCACAATGTCAATTTATTACGAGTACAATGTCAAAAAATAAGAGAATCAGAGCCCAGTTTGCGCTGTAACGTTGGTCCCTTAAATGTGTGTTCTCGATAGTACCTTGTTTAGGCTGATTAACCCTTCCCCTTTTGTGTCTTAACTAATCGGTGTTGTGTTACTCCTTAACCGATCTAATTGAGAAGCAATTAAGGCGAGTGTAGTCGTGAACGGCCTCGACAGTGGCGCCACCGCGCCACTTCAAAAAAAATATTTTCTCTTCATACAAACAATCTATCAGAATGTCCGCTGCTCAAGTTTTAGTCTTATCTTTATGTAAAATAAGAACCTACTAATTTAATGAAATGTTAAGTAAGTAAGTTATGGCAATAAATACCAAAAGTGGGCGTTTTAGGCACCCTTTGCCATAACTTTAATCACAGAGAATATTTCATTGAGTTTACAGGTTCTAAATTTACTAAAGGATAATACTCAAAACCTAAGCAACGGATTTAAAGATATGACAAAAAGTGGCTAAAAATGGCCACTTTTGGAATTAATTGCCGTAACTTTCATTACAGCGAATATTTCATTGAGTCCGCAGGTTCTTATTTTACTGAAGGACGATACTAAAAACTTGAGCAACGGACATCCTGATAGATTGTTTGTATAAATATATTTGTTTTGTTGTTGAAGTGGCGCCACTGTCGAGGCCGTTCACGGCTATACTCGCCCTAACAAGCTAACTAGCATTAGCAGTCGAGCATTAGTAAGTAGGGTCGATGTATTAGTCCAAAAACAGTTTGTAGTAATCTTAAGGTAATAAAATAAAAATACAATAATACCTACATAACCATTTCAGAGACTGAAAATGAAAATATCCTGGACAGTTCACACAGCGCCATCTAGCCCCAAACTAAGCAAAGCTTGTACTATGGGAACTAGATAGCTGATATTAATACTTAAATACTTCTTTAGCAGGCAGGGGTACTAGCCGCTACGCCATCGGACCAGTCAAAAATATAAGAATAGAATCACAATCGACAAGTTTAATATAATGTGCAGTCCTTTTTTCAGGTCAACAGAATAAGAAAAATCTGTTAGCGAATAGAAGTGCCTTTGTAGAACATTTGTACTACACTTTGTGGCCGCTTCGAGCGACTCTTAGTTACTTTTTTGTCGCCTCTGTGGTATTGGTGTTTACTTTTTACCCGCTGGAAGTAATTATTGTGTACAACTACAAAAGGCTAGTCTTTAAGAATAGTTAAAGCAGAATAAAAAAAGAACTATGTATCTATTCAGAATAAGTAGGTGAGAGAAAATACAAATTTTGAAACACGCGCGGGTAAAAATGTTGATTTGCACAAGCACAGTTTTGACGGAAAGTGACATCGCTTGTTATCCCGAAGTGAGGCCATTGTTCTGTAGATAAAATATTTTCTTCTTCTTTAATAAAAGAAGCTTGCTTTTCAACCCCAAAGTTCACGTTTGGTATAAATGTTATATCCTCTACCTTCAGGATCGTAGCCACAAGCTAGTGAGTGTGGTTTAAAACACGCTCACCGCCGCAATCCGCTCCGAACTCGTTTGCATAAATAGCCGCGGTTACACTTTTACTACTTTTTACCTGGTCTATACAGGATCACAAAAAAGTTTTGTTGTTTACTGAATGCCAACAAAATGCCAAGATTTTTATGTTCAAGAGCGCAAGAGCGCCCTGAAGATGCTTTGCTGTTATATCACACAGATTTTTATTTTTTTTAGTGGGACACCGAGTTGTCCAACGACCCGATGGACACTGGTGTCGAGAGTTTTTCAACCGCCTACTACTAGTAGTAGGCCTCTGACATGGTTGTGTAAAGACCGCCGTCTAAGAAATCAAAAAAAGCAACCGGGACCGACGGTTTAATATGCCCTCCGAAGCACAGAACCATCTTTCTTTTCAGACAATCAGGTGGTTCAGCCTGCAATGTCCTAACCAGACTGGGAACAAATTCACTAAGCGATAAATATCAACTGTGTGAGGGGCCCACCGAGAATCGAACCCGGAACCTTTGCGTCGCAGGCAGTCGCACTACCACTGCGCCACATCAGCAGCCACACACAGCTGTTTGTAAGCTATGAAGTCTATTTTAAATGCTAAAAAACCATATACCTTCAAACACCAATAGATGGCGCCACCAATTGTACGGAGTCCTGAAAAGAGTAAATCCTCACAAAATTTTGTGACAGCATTCGCAACAATGTTCAACGCAAGCACTTTTAATGATATTGTTGGTTTTCAAAAATAAATAAAATAAAATACTTATTAGCGTTCTAAGTAAAAACTTATATAACACTTTTTTTTCTTTTTACTACAGCGTATTTTTGAAGAATTATGTCTTACTATTCACACTATGTCGAGTAGTCGACTGCAATAGGCTGATGTGATATGATTAACACTACTTACACTCAAAACTCTCACAAACGGCATCAGTTTCTAGCACGCAGACAAGTAGCACCCTTTAGGTACTAAAAAAGAACTGCAGACTCGTGTATCGTGAACAAAAGTTTCCATAACACCCGTTATATTTCAGCTTAGTTGTATCGTTTTGCTATTCTTTACGATCCTCTCCTTTTATAAGAATCCCGCATTTATGGCCATTGATTCTGAATATCTTACAGGGTCTAAGCTTTCACGGATTTGCGTTCATTTTTGTGTAGAATTTAAGGCAAAACTTCTGCTAACATACCAATGAGAAAACTTTTAAATTTGTTACGAAACCATACAATTTTAAAACAAATAGCAAAAGAGTCATCTGTAAAGTAAAGCTGTTTGAAATAATAAATACACTTTTTTTTAATTTGCAATTTTTACCACTATTAAATACCACAGGAAATTTTGCAAGTTTCTAAAATTGTATACCTAACACGCACAAGCACGTGCTTTTTTTTTTATTCAGTACTTATATACTTTTCGGAAAATTTTACTACAATCTACTACCTATTATATTTTCTCCATAGATTAATTTTGCTGATAGCCGTAATATGTGGTCTATGTAATTATCCTGACTCCGTATTTTTAATTGAAAATTTTCTTTTTACTTACAACATCATTACCTCTACTTTTGTTCTTAAGTAAAGATCAACACTATTTTCATCACAATAAATCAATTTGAAACGGTCTCTATTTTGGAATAATTATTGTTCTAATGCCATCTATTTCTTAATTGCCTAGCGTAACGTCCCGGTTCCACGCAGAATGCCGAAACCGTATCTCGCGTAGGTCTTGCAGTATTCCGTGGTGTAATTATGTAGTTCAAGTATATGTATGACATTCCCTATACAGAGTTTGTTAGAATTCAGATTTTTGTGGCTTTCCGTAGGTACCTTCCTAGGAATAAATCTCTCCTCTAGATTTCATATTAAAAAACTGTGCCTAACAATACACAAAATAGTTTTCAAAAAAGGCTGTAGTTTTAAAGGGTTACAATTCTAAAGGCTCGAGCACATAAATACAAAATGAGCGACACATAAGGGTGCATGCACACTCGCGATAATGATGTGCACTAATTATGTCGTGCACTATGTACCGAGGAGCAATTAAAAATACGAAAGAATGGAATGAAATGACAACCAGCCTTAAAAAATGAAAAAGCAAGGGCTCTTTCTTTTTCTAGTTACATAGTTTTTTTATAATAAACTTTTGATAGAATCCATTGTTCGGTGTCGATATATCTATAGATGTGGTTGTAGATACTTATTTCAATAAAATACACCCCTGTCACAGGCGTTATGTTTTTCCGGTGTTTTGCTGGATCTGGTTGTCAGACGGAAGGAAATTACAAAATCCCATACAAAAACCGGATATCATGGCTAGCACACGTCACCGCATCAAACTGCTACTTTCACAGGTTGTCATTTGTATGGTAGCTGTCAAAACATGAGTTATTTATACGACGCCTATATTGATATCTGTATAAAGAGCATACAAGCTCCAGACACAGGTATAAAATTCAAGTTAATGTCATTTGTTTCTGGCTGTCCTTGTACAACATGGTCCTTCATGGGCATTCAGATGTTACAGGCAAATTATAAATGTGTTGTGGCAGTTCTACTTACTTACCAGCTTATAATAGAATCACCCTTTTTTTAGAAAAATTGCAAAGTTTTCAAGCGTGGGTGAAAATGAAATGAAATTAATTTTCTTCAATGTAGGATAGTACTATCACTTATTTTATCTAAAATTGGATACCTAACACGGGAAGTGTGATAAAATTTGGTATTTAATCGCCCCATTTCTTTCACGCGGGTGTCCTAAGCGTTTCGAGGGTTACATGTGTAAGTATTATATTTCTAGGCGACAGGCTGACAACCTTTCACTATAGTGATACACGATTCGGCCCGCAAATGTTAGTCAGACGTGGCGATAGCGACCGTACTTTTACAGCCGTTGCTCTGCCTAACCCGCAATGGAAAAGGTATGTTCGTATGTATAATTGTCTAGGAAGGTTTATCCACTTATTTCTAAAAAAATAACAGTCAGCTACATAATTAGAATGCCGTGTGATGCCGGCTTAGAATAGCATCACGCCATTTCTTTCCCACGAGTGTCGTAAGAGGCTACTAAGTACTAAGGCATGCGAGGGCTTCCATTTGTATTACAATTAAAGTCGACAAGCGGACAGCTTGTCACTAACGTGATACACGATTTTTCTGAAACAACGCTCAAAAAGTCAGACGTGGCGGCGCTCTGCCTACCCCGCAAGGGAAGAAGGCGTGATATGCTTACGTATGTATGTGAGCACATAATTATGAGATAGCAAAAGAAATTCTATACAATCGGCACTATTACTCTCCTACGGATTCGCGCCCCGCAAATATGTTCAGATAAATCACGCCGTATTGGAACCATTTTGTATTCAATTTCGCGAGCCGTTTACCATACAATAAGTGCTCTTGTATGGTGGTTCGAAGGCGCAGATTTGTATGAATCGATTTACAAGTTATTGTCTCCTCAGGGTACGTTCAGCGGGCTCCGGATAAGAAACCTTAGCTCAAAATTTGTGCTTTTATAGTTTTAATCAATAATATTTTGTAAATAATATAATCCCTTGCGGGGTAGGCAGAGCGTAAACAGCTGCAAAAACGGCCATTTACACCACGTCTGACAAATGTTGAGGGTCATTCGGAAAATTGTGTATCACTATAGTGACAGGTTGTCAGCCCATCGCCTAAAATTGCATTACACACCCTCGAGTCCTTTAGACACCTCTTACGACTCCCACGGGAAAGAAATGGAGTGATGCTATTCTAAGCCGGCATCACACGGCATTGTAAATAAATATTTTAGATTAATTTTTAATGGAGTTTGTACTCAAAGTTTATTATCAAAATTTATATTTAAAAAATCCCGTGGGAGTCGTAAGAGGTGACTAAGAGACTCGAAAGTGTGTATTGCAATTTTAGGCTCCATAGCCTGAGAGAGAGCCTAGAGAGGCCATCCTCTCTCTATGGCGATACACAATTATCCGAATGACCCTAAATATTTGTCAGACGTGGAGAAAACATCAGTTTTTTGCGGCCGTTTCCGCTCTGCCTACACCGCAAGGGATAATAAGCGTGATAAGTGTATATATGTTAAATCTGTTAAAAATAACAGACAGTTAGATGTTATCACATTAGTGATACTGTTCTTATTTTCTAAAATTTTAACTTATTAAAGTAAAATTTATAGCGCTTCACGATAAACAATAGAAGTATATCACCAAAAAGCTAGATAACACTATGCAGCTGTCACATTGACGTTTAGTGAAATTTCCTCTCAGTCGAGAGGTCGAGTTTATCTGACGTTTATGAAGTGGTAGGATAAGTTTGACCAGTAGAAATTTTCTCCTAACAGACACTCTAAAACGCGGTTTACGGGCGGTTATCGCAGAAAACGGCCAGTCTGGTGAGGACATTGCAGGCTGAACCACCTGATTGTCCAAAAAGAAAGATGGTTCCGTCCTTTGAAGGGCACGTTAAGCCGTCGGACCCGGTTGCTGTCTATGATTACTTAGGTGGCAGTCGTTACACTGTCATGTCAGAGGCCTACTACTAGTAGTAGGCGGTTGAAAAATCTGACACCAGGGTTCATCGGATCGTTGGATGACTCGGTGTTCCACACGAAAAGAAGAAGATCGCAGGAAATTTATTTCATGCGACTGCGGTGAACGGCCTCCAGAAAACGCACGTAGCGCGAATGTGTTATGATGTGGCGGATAGTGGTATTATTGCTTTTGCCGATGTGGAGCGTAAGCGAAATATTAATGCGGGATTGAAACGTTTTTATTTGAAACCTTCACACATCTTAACATGACTGCCTGACGCATTTGCGTAAATATTTGCGTATTTTAGGAAACGCAATTTTTTATAACTGCTATACTATTTTCCAATAATTGGGTGTCGTAAGAGGCGACTAAGGGACTCGAGGGTTAGATGTGTATTGCAATTTTAGGCGATGGGCTAACAACCTGTTTCTATAGTGATACATAGTTATCTGATTGACCCTGAAGCTTTTGTCAAACGTGGTGTTAATATCCAACGGCCGGTAACGCTCTGCCTACCCCGTAAGGGATATAGGCGTGATTTGTGTATGTTATACTATTGCAGTTAGCTGATCTTGATTTTGTATGGGAAGTATTTTTTTTTTGTTTCCAGCCAATGTTCCTAGGGGAAAATTGTTCAGTTCCATGGTCTGCCTGCACCCTATCAGTATTCGGAGAGCTGTCACTTACACCCTGTACACAACTACTAATAACAATATGCAAAACTTTGTCGGGTTGTTCGTCTACTCTGTGACATAATGATAAGAAGAATTCCAAGTAGAACATTCATTTTTTTGCAGTTGTGATTTGATTTGTTTTGAATGTTTCTATTGTTCACAGTTTAGATAACTTCTTAAACACCAATTTATTCTATCACAAACGACGTAAGCAGAGTATCTTCAATATACGGGGTGTAAGGGAATGCCCTCCGAAAACTGATAGAGTGCATTCAGAAAATGTACAAGTTTCCCCTAGGAACATATGTCAGGAAACGACAATAATAATCGTCCTCCCATACAAAATCACAATCAGCTGACTGCATTTACTCGTACTATAGGATGTCAAACAAATATTAATTACGGTTCCTGAAATATATTTTTGTGGAGTTATTCAGTTTCATGATCTATTTGCACCCTATCAGTATTCGGAGGGGTCCCTTACACCCTGTATTGAATTGTTTCAATCCCAGACAGGGTCTGATAGAGGCAATCCCAGTTGAAATAATGCTCAGCTAGCTCGCGGAGACAAATGTGAGCCATAACTAGGTTTTATGCTAACTTACTTACAAACTAGGATAGTTGTTATTTTTTTTTATAATATCGGTTAATAGGTCATGCTGGTCATACATCATGTTCTTGTCTTATTCAAGTGGGACACCGAGTCGTCCAACGACTCGATTAACCCTAATTTCAGAGTTTTGTGACGATCACCATCTAAGTTATCATAGACAGCAATCGGGACCGACGGCTTAACATGCCCTCCGAAGCACGGAAACATCTTTAATTTCGGACAATCTGCGATGTCCTAATATAACCAGTATGGGAAAAATTTCACAAAATGACAATATCAACTTCGTGAGTGCCCCACCGGTATTTGAACCCGGAACTTCTGCGTCGCTGGCAATCGCACTCCCACTGTGCCACATCAGCCGTTTTTTCGTTTTTTTTTATAACGTCGGTGACAAGGTTGTGGTTGTGAAAGGATTTGCTGTGTGATGTCGGCTTGGAATAGCATCACCTCTTTCCTATGCCGTGGGTGTCGTAAGAGGCGACTAAGGGACTCGAGAGTTTCATGAGTATATTCGATTAGATTTTTTTGAAAAATCCTTCAATTATTTGTCAGACGTGGCGATAGCGACCATATTTTTACGGCCGTGAACGCTCTGCCTACCCCGCAAGGGATAAAAGCGTGATATGTGTGCAAAACTCTTTATCTAAACAGTTCAATGAAAATGCAAAAATGCCACACGGATTCACGACAAAAATACGCTCGCAAATAGTTTTAAAGTTTTTTTTCAACTGAGCCGACGAAAACAATAGAAATGCACAAAATGCACCGCAATGCGCTCAGCGTGCTGCATCCCATTGTGATGCACTCCAAAATTGTGGACGGTTAATTTTTTTTTGTAGAATATGCGAGAAAAATGAGACACGCCTCACCAGTCTCACGGACAAACCTTGACAGGTTTTTGTTTCGTTCTATTGTAATTGTTGTTTTTAATTTTTTGTAATTAATGCATTATTAAAGAATTTAAAAAAATATTTTGTCACGTTTACAGTACAATCATCCCAATAAGCCATATTTGACAGCTGTCAGATTTGCGCTTATGCTTTAGCAGAGAGTCAATCCCGTTTTAAAAGCTTTTATTTAACTTGCAGTGTATGTAAGTAAGTAACAATGTTTGTTCGGTGCAAATCTTGCAAGTTTAATTTGAACCACTTCTCGGTATCCGATTGAGTTGAAATTTTGCATGTTGGTCCAGAACCGATGACAATGCATGTTAATCATAAATTTGACCTGATGCTGCTGCCAGGATCGGCTCCGTACGAGAGATCTCCTCAGCGGTTTATAGCTGGGACACAAAATTTTGTATACGAATTCGTTTATTATAGGCAGTTGGTAGGCCCACCATGAATTAGACGCTACATCTAGGGTTGTCTTCGAACTATGGAACTCCTCAATATTCAACTGCTGGGACTTGCAATTTTGTATACGAATTCGTTTATTATAGGCAGTTGGTAGGCCTACCATGAATTAGACGCTACATCCAGGGTTGTCTTCGAACTATGGAACTCCTCAATATTCAACTGCTGGGACTTGCAATTTTGTATACGAATTCGTTTATTATAGGCAGTTGGTAGGCCTACCATGAATTAGACGCTACATCCAGGGTTGTCTTCGAACTATGGAACTCCTCAATATTCAACTGCTGGGACTTGCAATTTTGTATACGAATTCGTTTATTATAGGCAGTTGGTAGGCCTACCATGAATTAGACGCTACATCCAGGGTTGTCTTAACTATGGAACCCCTCAATATTCAACTGCTGGGACTTGCAATTTTGTATACGAATTCGTTTATTATGGGCAGTTGGTAGGCCCACCATGAATTAGACACTACATCCAGGGTTGTCTTCGAACTATGGAACTCCTCAATATTCAACTGCTGGGACTTGCAATTTTGTATACGAATTCGTTCATGATAGGCAGTTGGTAGGCCCACGATGAATTAGGGTCACGTCAATAGAAGGCCTCCTGATAGAAGAATTAGACTGTTCGAAATTAACTGGGACTCGGCCATGTAATAATGACGCCATCAATGAAATGAAAAGACTAAGACATATTACAAGCTAATTCTTCTATTAGGGATGCCGGAGGAGTAGGTACCAACCTACTTCTATAGAATATAAAAGAGATAATTATACTTTATCCTAATGTTAGTTTTCCCCGTGCCTTAAGTTTTTCTATTGAAGGTCTCTCCGTTTTATAGAAAGACTCTCGTATTGATCAATAACTATCGTAACATAAACTAAAAAATATAAAATAAAATTATGTAAAAAAAATTTTTAAAACAAGCTTTTATTTAGGTGCTCTGAAAAGATGAAAATAAAATTTTGAATGACATTAACCACATTCATTTATGACTTTACAGAAATGAAAATATAATAAAAGCTTGTCGCGAAACTTTCAATTTGTGATTAATAAGGTACGCACCTAACTGTAATTAGGTAGGTAGTTTCTTCTAGGCATCGCGACAAGCTTTTATTATATTTTCATTTCTGTAAAGTCATAAATGAATGTGGTTAATGTCATTCAAAATTTTATTTTCATCTTTTCAGAGCACCTAAATAAAAGCTTGTTTTAAAAATTTTTTTTACATAATTTTATTTACCATCCAGTCGCTACCAGCCGCCGGGCCATCCGGTCCGAAGGCGTCTAACGCAGTGCTTGCCGAGGCTCGACCTCCACTCAAGAACCCTCTTGCTCCACCATCCATAGGTCCTACAACAGACGAGAGACGTCATTCTATACAACTCTGCTATATCCACAATTGACTTATGGTTCAGATTTTAGATACACACACATATCACACCTATAATCCCTTGCGGGGTAGGCAGAGCCCAAACAGCCGCAAAACCCGGATATTTACGCCACGTCTGACAAATATTTGAGGGTCATTCGGAAAATTGTGAATCGCTATAGTGACAGGTTGTTAGCCCATCGCCTAAAATTGCAATACACACCCTGGAGTCCCTAAGTCGCCTCTTACGACTACAAAGGGAAAGAAATAGGGTAATGCTATTCTAAGCTGGCATTACACGGAAAGAGAATAGGCGAGGAAACTGTGCCTCAGTATGAGAAATGTCAGTCAGGCAACCTATGAAAAAATTATTTGTTCACAATTTGGCCAAGACTATTCTCTTTCCACATAGACTCTAGTAAATAAGTATATTCCTTGTCGTTTGAGTGATTTTTTCGTTGGCGACTCAGCACGATAATTAGGGGTCTGTCTGACAGTCATTTGTCACCACACAAGAAGACGATGTGACGACTTCACTTGCCTAGCGAAGTGGCTGTGTCTCACACCGAGTTGTACCATACGAGTTCTTAGGTATACTTGTCCATCGATGGGTTCAATTGTCGATGGATAAACCTTGATGTTTTATAGTGACTCGTCACCACATGAGACCACTTCACTTGACAAGCAAAATTAATCTGTACATACCTGCTCCTACTCTAGTACCTATCTGTAAACGCACATAAGAAAATAATTAATCAACTTATTAGTACATGATTACTATTGTCATTCCATTTATTTATGAAATTTAAATAAGAAATAAAACCTGCATAATACAATAAACCGCCAAACTGCTGTGCAGTTTGTTGGCGGTGTAAAGGCTCCATTACTTATTTATAACTTACTAGCTTTTACCCGCGACTTCGTCCGCGTTAGATAGTTTTTTTAGAAACAGGTTCAGGTTTAGGTGGGCTCCTGATAGTACACCTGGTGGTCTACATAAGGTACTCCAGATCCTCAATGTCCTTGTGAAAAGAAGCAGCTTATCATACTGGCCAACTTTCGTTTTGGAACCATTTCTGTATCTCTAGTAGTTTAGGTGGGCTTCTGATGGTACACCTGGTGGTCTACATAAGGTACTCCAGATCCTCAATGTCCTTGTGAAAAGAAGCGGCCCATCATACTGAACAACTTTTGTTTTGGAACCATGCCTGTATCTCTAAAAGTTTAGCTGGGCTCCTGGTGGTACACCTGGTGGTCTACATAAGGTACTCCAGATCCTCAATGTCCTTGTGAAAAGAAGCGGCCCATCATACTGAACAACTTTTGTTTTGGAACCATGCCTGTATCTCTAATAGTTTAGCTGGGCTCCTGGTGGTACACCTGGTGGTCTACATAAGGTACTCCAGATTCATAATGCCCTTGTGAAAAGAAGCGGCCCATCATACTGAACAACTTTTGTTTTGGAACCATGCCTGTATCTCTAAAAGTTTAGCTGGGCTCCTGGTGGTACACCTGGTGGTCTACATAAGGTACTCCAGATCCTCAATGTCCTTGTGAAAAGAAGCGGCCCATCATACTGAACAACTTTTGTTTTGGAACCATGCCTGTATCTCTAATAGTTTAGCTGGGCTCCTGGTGGTACACATGGTGGTCTACATAAGGTACTCCAGATTCATAATGCCCTTGTGAAAAGAAGCGGCCCATCATACTGAACAACTTTTGTTTTGGAACCATGCCTGTATCTCTAATAGTTTAGCTGGGCTCCTGGTGGTACACCTGGTGGTCTACATAAGGTACTCCAGATTCATAATGTCCTTGGGAAAAGAAGCGGCCCATCATACTGAACAACTTTTGTTTTGGAACCATGCCTGTATCTCTAATAGTTTAGCTGGGCTCCTGGTGGTACACCTGGTGGTCTACATCTGTACTCCAGACCCTAGAATGGTGATAAAAATATGTCCGTTCTCGGTATGCTAGCAATCTCTGTGCCAAGTTTCATGAAGATCGGTTCAGCGGTTTGGCCGTGAAAGCGTAGCAGACAGACAGACAGACAGAGTTACTTTCGCATTGACAAATTAAAAACTTACTCACTAACTTATAAATTAAACACTTCTTCCAACGCGCCGCAATGAGGCAAGGTACCTAAAAGGCTGGCAGCGTTGCCCCGCTGAACCGCAAGACTTATACGCTGAGCAAAAAAATTGCCAGCCCTCAGGTCACCAGTTGACTCAATGAGCCGCGTTGTTAATAATTTTTTTCGCATTTATAATATTAGTGTGGATTTTTGACATGAATTCTCAAGTATAAGTAATTCTTTTCTTCATCCAGGTTAGTAAATTCAGATTAAATCAAAAAATACAAACTGTGAAAATAATCACGTTTTCCGACGCGTCGGTGTGACTGCCGTCCATGACACAGCTTTTTGCTCGTTCCAAGAGTTCCTTTATTGAATTACGTGATCTGAGGAGACGGAGTGACGCGGAAGACCGAAGACATGACGACTTTTTGAGCTCGACATTAGGTTTTTGTGGCAACAATGGGTCCGTCTCGTTATCATTAATTATGCCACAATTTTGCCGGATGAAAAATATTTAGGTAGAATATTGCGCTTTCTTAGCTGCGAGGGGATTATAAAAAATATTCAGCAGGAACAAAATGGGTAAAGGTTTTTAAAAGGCTTATTCACAGGATAATTGGATAAGAAAATTACTGTAAAAACTGGCGTGTTTTTACTTATTCCATGAAATTTGAGGAGCAAGGCTTTGGTTGCAGATGGTTTTCATTTTTTAAAGCAGTTAATCCATTATTGTAATTAAGCACAGATTTTGATAGGCTCATTTAAGTAACGAAACACTTTTTAATTGGTATTCTTTGGTAAAATAACTTATAACGGATGTTAATATATTTGCAACCAATGAGAACCGATTGCTAGCATCTTCAGCACAATTTCTAGAAGTATATTTTACCTCTAGAATATGTGATCTAGTTTTTAATTATATTGCTTACCATGTTTGGCTATGACTGTTAATAAATAACTAGTAAGTGATAGGCTTTCTGATTATTTCTGGATAACCCTGTTTTTTTGCAAACTTTCCCTTATTTCATATTCACTTATACAAATTGATGTCCCAACTACCCCGCACTACAGCAGACGTGTCAAAGTAACAATAAAGTTAGCGAGAACGTTTGCAACTTAGTACGACGTATAAGGTGGTATAAGCGGTCATCAAAAAAGTCGTATAAAACCGTATACAACCTTTATTTCTTCTCCACACGTTTTGTTTAATTCATAACTCACTTTAGTCATAAACTCGTTACACAAACAGGGTTGGCAAAATGATAAAAACAACGGAAAAGTTGCAAAATTGTACTGTAGTAGGCCCTTACTTAAATATTTTGCGTAAAGCGCCTGTTGTAAAAGTAAAAGCAAACACTCAGCCCTTTCGAAGCTCTGTTGCTCTGTACTGTTTAGTAGGCGTTTCGTAGAAATTGTTGGTGAGCAGACTTGTAAGTATCTCCATCCCACACTGCAAGTTGGAAACTGGCTTGCTATTTTTATTTATAACATTACTACCCGTGAAAACTTATCATAGATAGAGTACAGACACGAGACTCAGGCTTCACACTTATAATATGCTATAGAATGTTTTATTTACCTTAACTTAGCCTAGATTTCAGGTAATCCTAATTGTATCTTAGTTATTTTTGTTTGAACAGATTTAGTCCCGTTTTACACAAATGGCGACAGAAAATAAAGTCAGGCCAAGATTGGAAGATCCCTCTCGTTTATTTACATTCTACACGTTCCCCGTTCCCAGCCCTGCTGACACAAAAGTAAGTAAGTAGCACACAGAGACTCAATAAAAGGGAAGACTCTGCTTCAATACCAGTGACCAAGACGCTACGTTCAAAAGATTGATGCAGTTGAGCCAATTCACTAAGTAAATAAATCGAATATAAAATCGCACCCCGATTGACCAGCCAGTTCAGATTGCCGTGTAATGCGGGTCAGAATAGCATCACCTCATTTCTAGCTGAAGGTGTCATGTACAGTGCACTGTGGCTGCGCTATGACCATCAATTTACAAAGTATTGCAAATACTCTAGGACTTCTAGATATAGGTAAAGTTGTCGTAATAAGGGTTACATAATGTTATGTAGAGGCCCTTGTCTTTCGTCATACATACGTATATATTATCACATCTACGCCTATCCCTTGCGGGATAGGCAGAGCGTAAACGGCCGTAAGAACAAACATTTACGATACGTCTTACAAACATTTCGAGGGTCATTCAGAAAATTATGTATCGCCATAGCAACAGGTCGATAGCCCATCGCCTTAAATTATAATACACGTATAATCCTCGAGATAAATCCTCTTAGCCGCCTCTTACGACACCCACAGGGGTGAAATGTCCTTTCGTCATCGCCATATTATTTACGTAACATTGAACTCAGCGTAGTCCAAATGTTGTCTAATCGATGTTTGAAAGTAAGTAAAACAATAAACAAGTCTGCGGCATAAATTTCGCGTTTGCCCGCCGCCCGCGCGCTGCGTATCCGCAGCGTTTCCGCTCGTAACACGCATAAATCAAAATCGATACGTTATTATAAGCAGTCCCTCGTATTTTATATTCGAGGAAATGTTCACAATATTCGGAACGGATAAGTTCGGAATAGTTTAAGTAGATGATGATGAAAAAAGTTCAGACTAGCTAGTAGACAATAATCATACTCATGATTACGTGAAATATGTTAGCAGAGCTTATGTTATCTTATTGTAAAATAACTACTTAAATAAATTAAAAAACTAGAAAGTGAATCCTACTTTCGACGGACTGACGGATGCATCTGTCAAACACCTTGGTCAAATCGCAGCGATAGTGGTATGCGTTTTTTGGATGAGCATTCAAAATTTCCTTTCACAGAACAGACGGATTGGTTATAGTGGATCCCTGGCTGGACACGATAGTCATCCGGAAACCAAAGTATCAATTCGCGGCTATAACTCACTAAAAATATTAATTTGAATCAATTTAACCTTATAAAACTGTGCGATTTAGTTATGTATTCCAAAAATGCTAAAAGTGGCTATCTTTAGCAAAATTACAATACATAACAAGTTTTTATTGCCGTGTGATGTCGGCTTAGAATAGTATCACCCCATTTCTTTCCTGTGGGAGTCGTAAGAGGCGACTAAGGGACTCGAGGGTGTGTATTGCAATTTTAGACGATGGGCTGACAACCTGACACTATGGCAATACACAATTTTCCAAATGACTATTTGAATGAAATGAATATTTAGTGGGTGCTACTAGCTCTTGAACCGCCTTAAGTGGTGACCCAGCTCAAGTAGAAACTGAACATCTTTTCTAACTCTTTTGGTTCTCCCATACAAAAGACTGTTTTGTGCGAAAGGTAAACTTTTTATTTTTTTCGGCGGCTGTGAAAGTTTTTATGGGCAAATTTTTATTGTTTAGTTCATTTAATGGTCTTCAAATCTCTTAGAGATACTCGCGTCCCGGTTGAGGTTCACCCCCCTCAGGAGTAAGCCTTGTGACGGCCTGAGGGTTTGCTTTCCTATCGGCTTGTCGTCTGCTGAGGCCATCTGGAAATTAAAAATTTTTGTTGGTCGCCTGGCGAGGATGGAAAATGACAGCCAATGTCCGGCTCATAGAGTACTTTATCCTCCTCCTTGAGTGGTTAACCCTCAATGGTGAGGGTCGTGACCTCCTCGGATAACTTTCTCCTTAAATTTTATATAATAAAAAAAAAAAAATTACAACATAGGTATGTCCGCGACATGCATCGTCTAAATACTCACACATTTTGTCTAAAGATAATCCTAGTCACTGACTTATAAATTAAACACTTCTTACGCGCCGCATTGAGGCAAGGTAACTAAAAGACTGACAGCGTTGCCCCGCTGAACCGCAAGACTTATTCGCTGAGCAAGAAAGTTGCCAGCCCTCAGGTCACCAGTTGACTCAATGAGGCGCGTTGATAAGTCCCATAAAAATAATTTCGCCTCCGGACCCCAAGGACCCATAGTTTAAATCCCAAAAGCCACAAATACATAAGAATCCCCCAGATCTACATACTTTCGTCTCTTTAATAATTTTGTAACTTTCTGCTGGATTATGTGACGCCATCTTGTTGTATCTTCGGGGGTATGGATGGCTTCGCAAACTGTGGTGCCTAAAGTAGAGTACTTTAAAGAGGTAATATAGAATGAATTTTAACAAGTGACTGAGACCGAAAACTCAAGACGGGCTGGTGATAAGGAACAACTTTTTCCTTAGGAGCATAACGGTATTGCGTCTGCCAGCTATAAAGGGCTTCTAAGGAAGACGCAATTTTTTTAATATGTTTCCTCTTAAGGAAACATATTAAAAAAAACTGTGCTTACCTGTACGAGCAACATGCGTCGAGGTCTGGTGGAACAGTTGGGGGAACTACCGTGCACTAAAAGGTAGGAGAAGATGACCATATCCCCTCGTTCTGCTATCACTGGCGTTGCCTTCTCTAAAGGAAACTTTTTCTGAAAAAGAAAACAAAATTACACATATTCATACTCATATCCCTTGCAGGGTAGGCTGAGTGTTAACAGCCGTAAAATACGGTCGCTATCGCCACGTCTGACAAATATTTGAGGGCCGTTTCGGAAAAATCGTGAAACACTACTATATCCTTTATTTGACGACCTGCCGTAGGGCATGCTGGTATACCTGATGCTTGTCTGCAGAAGTAAGTAGTAGGAAATAAGTTAATAGCGCAGTAACCCCTGTTACTACAGTATCTACAAACTCACTCACCCACTGTCATACATACACACTCTCACACACACACATATTAGCCTTTTATATCTATTATTTTTATAGCGTTGTAACCTACTTATTAGTTAACTTTGCCCTAGTAACTAAGTTTGTGTACAATTATTTTCACATTTGTTTTCAAAGGTGTCCATCAGGGAAGTAGCGAGTCACTCCCAATACAAGTAGCTCTTGCTTACTTAAGGGAGGTCTCATATACTGTTATGTTAAACTATTTTGAAAATAAACAATTTTTTATTTTATTTTTATTTTTATTATTTTACGACCTATACGTCTCACAGACGTCAATATTTTTGTATTAAAAATATTTTCTGAAATACGCGGTGCGGAGCTTCCCATCTCCCGCTACCTTCCTCTGCCGCCATTCTGAAGCCGCAGTCGACGTCGTTGCTAGTGACGAGTGCACAGGAGACTGTATCGGAGTCATCGCCGTCTCACAGACGTAAGTACGGTGTTTATGTACAAAACTTTATACATCTCTCAGTCGTCACCTCAGTGTTTGTGTGTCGTCACAAGGTCGTCACCCATAGTGTCTCCTGGACGTGATGTCGGTGTATACGCTTTTTACAGAATGACTAAGAAGAAGAAGACTGCTACAAAGAAGCAAAAGACTGCTTCAAAAGAGCGATGAGCACCCGTGGTGAATGAAGCGTCATCTAAAAATACTATAACGAGTTCGAAACCTATAATTTTGAAACTCTCCGCGGTTGATAAAATTCAGATTTCATCGCCGCCGAAAAGGACTCGAAAAAATATTAGAGCTAAAAGCTTGTTACTATGATCACAACTATAAAAAAAAAGACTAAAGGTGGCATGGACGAAGTGGAAAAAAAGTGCTCTAATTATTCGTGCTATCGAAGGACACGTAGTTGGCCTTATGGTTTCGTACTTCAGATTGATATATCTGAGTGGTGTCAATTCTTATGTGCTGTATAAAGAGTGCACCAATAAAGTCAATATGAGACGTGGCCCTTTTCTACTTTCTCTTGCACGGAAATTGGTTCTACCTGAAATGAAGTTACGCGTGTACAACGAAAGAATCCTACGCAAATTACGGCTTACTATAGAGCGAGTTATTTATTGGAGCTACTGATATGCCTGAGCTTACACCTCCAAAACAAATACCGATCCTGATCCAGGTATTCGAATGACTTGTGCAATATGTCCCAGTAAAATGAAAAGCCGAACAAAGTACTTTTCCCATCAATGCAAGAAACCAATGTGCCTTACTTGCTGCCTTCAAGTCTGCAGTGCCTGCAAAGTGCGAAAGTGAAATGTGCCAAATATATACGTTGTCAATTTTTTTATTTTTGTAGTTAGAGGTTCTTATTTTGTTTTATTTTGATACATATTTATAGAAGTAAGGAATTTAAAAGTCACTTTATGGAAACATATGATAGTTCAAAAAAAATTAGGACTGAACTATGTACCTAAATTTAGTAAGCCAATTATGCGATATCATAAATAAATGTTGATTATTTTTAAATTTCAAGCATAAATTAATATTAATTATATCTTATTTTGTTAGCTAAGGCCTTTATCTAACAACTATAAAAATTATTAGTCGTTCGCACGCTTATTCACGTTTTTTTAAATAATTTAAATTTTTACGTCTGTGGGACGTAACCGCGGCGTAAGTGTGTCTTTTAGACCAGGTCGTCAGCCAAAGGATATGCAATACACATGTAAGACTCGAATCCTTTAGTCCCCTCTCACGACACCCGCGGGAAAGAAATGGGGTTTTGCTATTCTAAGCCGGCATTTCACGGCCGAATTACGTAAAAAGCGTGCGATACGGTGCGTAACGGATGCATCTGTCAAGTCGTTAGCAGACGCATCCGAAAACGCACCGTAGCCGTGTTCGTATGGGAATAAGATCGAAATTCGTAATTTCATTTCGTCTGACATGAGTTACATACATACATAGATCACGCCTTTATCCCTTACGGGGTAGGCAGAGCGCTAAAGTCCGTAAAACAACATGAGTTACGGTGCGTTAAAATACGCAGCGACGGATGACAAATAGAAGAACCGTTTACAGGAACATAGGGGTGACGCACGGCATAATTTTCTAACACTCAAACACAAACAAAATCACAAACCTGGTCCACATAATGGAAATTCCCTTCCTTCGCCCCAACATCTTCTTGAGGCCCCAGTGTGTGAGAGCCTGGATACACAAATAGTCCTCCGTTTTCAGGGTTCGCTGCATCCAGATGCAGGAATGCAGCCACCATGCTGTCGTTCTCGTAGGGAAAGTAGTGGTAGTCCTGGAAAGGATCAGTACAACTAATGCTTTTGATCTTATACGCTTCTTTGTTCTTTATCGAGTGGGACACAGAGTCGTCCAACGACCCGATGAGCCCTAGTGTCAGAGTTCTTCAACTGCCTACTACTAGTAGTAGGTATCTGTGTTACATTTCAACCATCGTCTAAGTAATCAAAGACAGTTACGGGGACCGACGGCTTAACGAACCCTCCGAAGCACGGAACCATCTTTATTTTCAGACAATCAGATGGTTCAGCCCGCAATGCCCTAAAGTGATAAATATCAACTTTGTGAGTGCCCCACCGAGAATCGAACACGGAACCTTTGCGTCGCAAGTAGTCGCACTACCACTGCGCCAGATCAGCCGTCATCATCGTCAACTGATACGCTTATATTACACATAACATTAACAGCCATAACAGTCCACTGGTAGCCATAGGCCTTCCCCTATTGCACTACTAGCTACGCTTGGCAGGCGCATTGGCGAGAGCAGATTAAGATATGTCCAACCGCCGGCTTGAAGTGGGCCTTAGTATGATGCAGCACAATGTTCTCTGTGCCCAAGATATCTTCCACTGCATCCAGGGGAAATCCTTACTACTTCTTGAAGAATCTCTTTACCTGGTGCATAGGATAAACAGCCCAGACTGCTGGTGGCTTGAAGTGTGCCTTAGTGTGATGGAGCACAATGTTCTCAGTGCTAATGATGTCTTAAGGGAACTCCTTACTGCTTCAAGGGAATGCCTTTACCTGATGCATAGGATAAGCAGCTCCGACTGCTGGTGACTTGCAGTGTGCCTTAGTGTGATGGAGCACAATGTTCTCAGTGCTAATGATATCTTAAGGGAACTCCTTACTGCTTCAAGGGAATGCCTTTACCTGGTGCATAGGATAAGCAGCTCCGACTGCTGGTGGCTTGAAGTGTGCCTTAGTGTGATGGAGCACAATGTTCTCAGTCCTAATGATATCTTAAGGGAACTCCTTACTGCTTCAAGGGAATGCCTTTACCTGATGCATAGGATAAGCAGCTCCGACTGCTGGTGGCTTGAAGTGTGCCTTAGTGTGATGGAGCACAATGTTCTCAGTGCTAATGATATCTTAAGGGAACTCTTTACTGCTTCAAGGGAATGCCTTTACCTGATGCATAGGATAAGCAGCTCCGACTGCTGGTGGCTTGAAGTGTGCCTTAGTGTGATGGAGCACAATGTTCTCAGTGCTAATGATATCTTAAGGGAACTCCTTACTGCTTCAAGGGAATGCCTTAACCTGATGCATAGGATAAGCAGCTCCGACTGCTGGTGGCTTGAAGTGTGCCTTAGTGTGATGGAGCACAATGTTCTCAGTGCTAATGATGTCTTTAGGAAATTTCTTACTGCTTCCAAGGGAATCTCTTTACCTGGTGCATAGGATAAGCAGACCCGACTGCTGGTGGCTTGAAGTGTGCCTTGGTGTGATGCAGTACAATGTTCTCAGTGCTAATGATGTCTTTAGGGAATTCCTTACTGCTGCCAAGGGAATTTCTTTACCTGGTGCATAGGATAAGCAGCTCCGACTGCCGGTGGCTTGAAGTGAGACTTAAGGTGCTATGCTATTCCGAACCGAGCGGCCGACGGCCGACGGCCGACAGCATACTACCGGTTCGTATGGAATACTATCCGAACCGAGCGGCCGCGGCATGTGCAGTCGGCCGCTCGGTTCGGAATAGCACCTTTAGTGTGATAGAGCACAATTTTCTCAGTGCCCATGATATCTTCCAATGCATTCAAGGATAATCCTTACTGCTTCCAAGGGAAACTTTACCATACATACTCTTTCTTTTTCACCCAAAGGTTGCCTGATAGAAATTACTACTTCAGCAATAAGGCCACCTTAATTGTACCGATCTTTTTCTTTTACTGTTTGTTTTCTTCCTTTACTATTTTTTTGTTGTAGCGGAAGCTACAATCTAGCGTATTTTCACGTCGGAGAAATTAATCATATCTCAATTCCTACGTGATTTGCATCATACTTTTACTTAGGTTTAGTTAGTATATAAGCTGAATTATATGTTAATAAAATGTGCATTAACTACGGATACGTCGAGTACTAATTACCGCCACCTCTTAACCATCAGTTGGTATATTTGTTTTGTTGAGTTTTGTACAAATAAGCATATTGTGTTTGTATTTGAATCTCTTTACCTGGTGCATAGGATAAGCAGCCCCGACTGCCGGTGGCTTGAAGTGTGCCTTGGTGTGATGCAGTACTATATTCTCCGTGCCCATGATGTCTTCCACTGCATCCAGGAGAGAATCGTTGAAGAGGAACTTGCTGAAGACGGCGTGGTGGTACTGCAGGTTGTGGATGCCTTTCACCTGAAATATTACGACCATCTTACATCTTTCTAACTAAAGTCTGTCAAATTTCCCGTTTGTCTGGTCGATAAACGAGTGAGATTCTGTGATGGCGCGCATGCGCTCCACACACAAGTCAGGAAACGCGGTATCAAAGTTATTCCGCCGATCGCTATATACAACTTCTGAACATGTTCGGTTGGGACAGTCGTTTCCCTGGTCACTACACCAGGTGCAAAGATACCCTTTTCCTCACAGTCGTCACTTGGCCTACTGGCCTCATCATCACTCCTCCTATAATTTCTTGATTATCTTATCTAAAACATAAGGTGTAAAAAAATGGTAGATAATATTTCAAGGTTTCTACCCGTCAATAGAACCACTTTTCCAAATGAACACCTTCTACAAATAAAGCTTACAGTCTGCTGGCTGTCACTCTGCCTGTCATTCTCGTCGCTGCCCACCCAGGAGCTCTCCATCTTCTGCTGGTTCTTCCTCGTGAACAGCTTGTCATACTCCTCTGATATCCTGTCCAATTCTGTCGACGGGACTACATTCTTCAGAATTATGTAACTGTAAGGTTGGTATTATCACGTATTGGTAAGTATCATTTGAGGTGATAAATGTATCGTTATTCGAACTTAGAAACGTATTTTTTGAAACTGTTATACTCGTATGTATAGGAGTCAAGTGAATGTAGTATATGTAGTGGAGAGAGTGTTCAAAATGTTGTGAAAATCTTGTTATTTAGTTTTAACATTCGAATACTGCTATGATTTTGTGAAATTTTATGTTATTTTATTACCCGACTACGGCAAAGCAAAAAGGAGGGTTATGATTTTGACCTGTATGTATGTATGTATGTATGTATGTATGTGGAAACGAAAACGTTTGTTCCGTCCTAACTTCTAAACAACTTATCAGAATTTGATAAACATACATACATACATACATATATCACGCCTATAATCCCTTGCGGGGTAGGCAGAGCATAAACAGCCGCATAAAACGGACATTTACGCCACGTCTGACAAATATTTGAGGGTTATTTAGAAAATTGTGTATCGCTATAGTGACAGGTTGTCAGCCCATCGCCTAAAATTGCAATACACACCCTCAAGTCCCTAAGTCGCCTCTTACGACTCCCACGGGCAAGAAATGGGGTGATGCTATTCTCAGCCGGCAACACACGGCAAATTTGATAAATGAGGTATAATTTGAAGCGTCTAAACAGTCCGGTGGTTATAGGCTACGTTATGTCACTATACATTACATAGGGCGCCCTCTAGAGCTAAGAATTGAAAAAGTTTATACTACTAGTAATGTCGTGTTGGGTATCAAATGAAAGGGCTTAATAAGCACAGTTCAAAAAAATAGTTGCCGTGTGATGCCAGCTAAGAATAGCACCACCCCATTTCTTTTCGGTGGGTGTCGTATGAGGCGACTACGGGATAACGGGACGCGACGGGTGTCGTATAAGGCGACTAAGGGACACGAGGAGTTCATGTGAAGTTATTACAATTAGGCGACAGCTGACAACCTGTCACTTAAGTGAAACACGATTTTAAGGGTTAACCTATTAGTCTTTAATGACTTAATGCAATTACCACCCATATCTGCAACTCGTGTAGGCGCATATTGTTACAAACAACCTGACATTTATGCAGCTGAACCACATTTATGGAGAATGTTCAGTTTCTGTGAATTGGGTCAAAATATGCGACAAGTAAATTACAACAGTTTTGTTTATCTGTTGAACAGCATCAGAATAGGTAAGTTGACAATGGAGCATTAAGCAATATTAGACACAAGAAGAATTGTAAACGACACAATTGAATACGATGAAATTGTACATTATTTCCAACTTTAAAACATGTAGACCAATTTAACAAAAAAATGTCAGAGCGCTTGGCATTACGAATAAAAATCTATACGATCAATGCAATAGACACTTCAACAGAGTCTAAAACATATGGACAAATAACTAAGCAAGAGCACATACCAAACGATCCAAATAGAACAGGCGGTATTATAAAAACTATTCAAATCGGTCGGTCAGCCGTGTCGTGCCGGCAGACCGCAGAGTAGAATAGCACCACCCAATCTCTTCCCGTATCCAGCCAGGAAGGCCGAGAGGTTGGCGCAGGTCCTGGGCAGCCCTGCGTTTTCCATAATTGCGTCCCAGGCAACGCAGTGTCTGTGGAGAGGACACTTCACCCGCGTCACGCGGATACCAACACGGGAAGTGGCAGTGATCGGTTATAAGTCCGCACATATGGGCGTAAGTGCGGGCGCCAGGGGTCGCTTCCGACAGTGGGAGGGTCCATCGTAGACCCACTGATCAGTTACCGCCCGCTCCAAGTTGGGCAGCCCCCGACCAATAAGGTACTGTTCCGCCCCGGTGCTGGTTTGCTCTTTTAGGGTGTAGAGAGCACCAGCCTCAACTGGACAATCGGCGCCGTTACATTTTACACCTGCGACTAAAAAAGGCATAATAGTAACAATTCCCAACACCGCTTATCCATGCCATTTGTAACATGGAATGTCCGTACTATGAGGACAGGCCTTCCTGACACCTGCGGAGGCTCTTCTACCCTTCTACTGACGCACAAGATCTGCGTAAAACTGCCATTATCGACGCCGAACTCAACAGACTGAACATTGCTGTTTGTGCCTTACAAGACCAGACTCCCTGACGAGGGTTCCTTGCGTGAGACACATTACACATTCTTTTGGAAAGGAAAGGACAGCAGCGCTGTGTGTGAGCATGGTGTAGGCTTGGCCATCCGCAACGATCTCTTAACATCAATAGAGGCTCCTTGCGGCATATCGGAACGCATTATGTTGGTGCGGTTAAATACGAATCATGGATACGTAACACTTATTTCTGCTTACGAACCAACATTATCCTCAACAGATGAAGCCAAAATACAGTTTTATGACCAGCTCGACCAGTCTCTACGCGGGTTAAGACCATCTGACCGCTTATACAATCTGGGCGATTTTAACACAAGGGTTGGACAGGACAACGTAGCTTGGCCAGATTGTATAGGTAACCACGGTATAGGGAAGTTAAACGAAAACGGCCAACGTTTATTAGAGCTATGCTCTAAACACCTACTGTGTGTTATCAATACCTACTCCAAAGGCAAATCATCTCGCAAAGTATTCTAGAAACACCCTCGTTCTGGTCACTGGCATCAACTGGACCTTATCCTAACCAAAAAGAAAAATCTCCGCGAGACCCTACACACGCGTACATTTCATAGTGCTGATTGTGACACAGATCATTCCTTGGTGGCTTCGCACGTTGCTATAACTCACAAAAAGATCCACTTGTCCAAACTGCCCGGTAGGAAGAAGATCAATCTTCCCAAAACCAGGGATGATGAGTAGGGTGTGTCGTTTTTTTCAACTTTCGAATTTTGACTTGTAATACATCTCAAAAGTTGCGTTTGCTTGCGTAATGAAAAACTGCATTTAAAATTTTGCTTTTATAGTTCGGTTTTGGCTCGCTCAATGACCTTCAATTTCGGTAAAAAGTATTTTTTTTGTGATCAAACAATCACTGAATATACTTTACTGTTAGGTCTCAAATTGAAGTTTAAATACAATTTAACACTTGTTTATATATAATCTACAAGTCAACACTTAGTAACTCGTCATTCGATATATATTTATGTTTGTAAAAGTACCCTCTTAGAGTCCAATATTTAGTACAAACAAGCGCCGGTCACAGTTTGTTACACTTAATGACAAATATCATTTGGACTTTGAGATTCAGTTAAGACGCATTGTTTCGAACCATTTTTGCTTTGTGTGTTACGTTTACAATTGCAAAATCCTTGAGAAAATGGCTTCCAAGACTTTAAGAGGAAGTACCAAACTGCGTATTATTGATAAATTTCCCGAAAAAGTTAAGGACAATGTTTTGTCAACATACGAGGATGTGTTACGATATTACGAATGGATACGCCTTGAAAAAAAGAAATCCAGCAATCAAGACCCTTCAGCAAAATGTATTACATCTGAGGTAGGACAAAATGTCATTGAAGTGTGGAAAAGTCGACTAATAGTTCTGACGATGAAGTTTTTGTTGAAAGAAAGCCTATTAAAAGAAAATGCAGTCACCAAAATTTGGAGAAATTGTCAGATATCTGCGATCGCTGCGGTATATCATACCGAGCTGGTGCTGCTGTCGCATCAGCTGCTTTGAGTGACGTATTGCAGAAAGAAACGTCGGCTCCTTTAATAATTGATCATAGCAAACTTAGACGTAATAGAGTGAAAAGAAGAACGACACTCTTAAAAAATCAGAAAAAGGAACCGCTGGAAGCATTATTTTTTGATGGGAGAAAAGACCAAACAATGTATTACCTCAGAGCAAATAACAAGATGTATCGTCGCATGCGCGTAGAAGAACACATAACAATGATTCAAGAACCAGGAGGTGTATATATTGGTCATGTTACACCAACATCTGGAACTTCAAAGTGTGTCGTTGAAGCTATGATTTGCAATTTGAGAGAAAAATAATACAGTTTGGATTTGTTAAATGCTGTAGGTTGTGACGGAACAAATGTTAATACTGGGCGAAAAGCTGGAGTTATAGTCTTGTTGGAAAAACATCTTCAAAGGCCACTTCAGTGGCTTATTTGTCAACTACATGCAAATGAGTTGCCACTGCGGCATTTGTTTCAGCATTTAGATGGACAAACAACTGGACCTAACTCGTTTTCTGGTCCCATCGGAAAAGCACTGAAAACTTGTGAAAATAGACCTATCACTAAGTTCGAGCCTATATTAGTTTCACTGCCTAATATTGATAGCAATACATTAAGTACAGATCAGAAATATTTGTACGATATCTGTTTAGCTGTAGCCAGTGGAGAGGTAAGCCCAGATTTAGCGAAGCGGAATCCAGGAAAAATGTCGCACGCCCGTTGGTTGACAACTGCTACCAGAATTCTACGGTTATATGTTTCTACTGAGAAACCATCTAGCAAATTACGGTTGCTTGTTACCTATATTTGCAAAGCCTACAGTCCAACATGGTTTCAGATTAAGTGCAACAGCTCGTGTAAAGATGGTGCTAGAAATTTGTGGTTTCTGATTAAAAATACTTGGTGTCTTCCCGAAGATATCAAGAAGGTTATAGATCCAGTAATTCAGCGAAACGCCTATTTTGCACATCCAGAAAACTTGCTGCTAGCAATGCTGACCGACGATGACGTGCAAATAAGAGAACTTGGCTGCAGAAGAGTTATCAAAGCTCGTACCTCGCCAAAGCCTGTGATTAGAAGTTTTGTTGTACTGAAGATCAACTTTGAATGCTCTACCTATCATGATTTAATTAACTGGAATGATGATAAGCTGAATTTGTCAGAACCACCGCTTTTACATCACACAGATACGGCAGTTATAGAACAAAATATCAGAGAAGGAAACGTGATGAAGTTTCAATTTCCAAAGTTTCCCTGCCACACTCAAGCGGTGGAAAGGGGTGTGAAACTGACAACTGAAGCAGCAGGTTCTGTGGCTGGTGTCAAAGCCCGAGAAGGGTTTATTGCTTGCAAATTGAATTCTAGGAAGACAATGCCTAAGTTTAACTCAAAAAAAGACTTTAAGTAGTGTCATTTTCCTTACTGTCGCTATGTAAAAAACACAAAAAAAAATATTTTTGTTTGATTAAATTTTCAATAAATTGATAAGAAAAATACCGAGTTTTTATTTTATTTTATTGAAATACTTTAAAATAAATGTTATTTATCATCTAGTGCAATAAAAAAGTGTATGTATATACTTTGAATTTACTTAGCCTACAATAGTAAAAAAATATTATTTTATGATTTTTCAAACGGTTTGAGCGAGCCAAAAACATTTAAAAATATATTATTTTTTTGCATAATCTTAATGTTCGCATTAATACGCAAATTTTGAGTACTATTACATGCAAATAAAAAGAACTTTTTTTTTCTTCCATACAAAGCGACACACCCTAATGATGAGTTTGTCCGAAAGTTTGAAGAGTTGGTACGCGATGAAACTGCCACCTGGGACGTAGACGCTCCTATAGAGGAAGACTGGGGCAAAGTAAAAAAGTTTCTAACAGATGTGGCTGGTACGGCTTTCGGCCACCAGAAAGTCAAAAACCAGGACTGGTTCGCTGAGAAACTCGAACACGCTCGAGTCCAAACGGCAAGCTGCGCTTACTCATCGCCTTAACCCTTCCGAAAAGTCGCGTGTCAATTTAGGTGACCGCGGTGACTGTAACTGTTATCGTGGTATATCCCTTTTAAGTATAGTAGGTAAATTATTTGCTCGGTAAGTCTTATTAAGACTCCAGAAACTAGCTAATCGTGTATATCCCGAATCGCAATGTCGATTCCGCGCCCAGCGTTCCACAACAGATATGATCTTTACACTTTGCCAACTTCAGGAAAAGTGTAGAGAGCAGAGAACACCTCTGTTTGTGGCGTTCGTAGACCTTAACAAAGCCTTCGACACCGTTAGCAGAGAGGGCCTTTACACTGCACTTGTAAACATCGGGTGCCCGCCAAAACTTCTGAGCCTCGTTAAATACTTCCATATGGACATGAAAGGATCTGTTGTATTTAACGGCAATACATCCGAGCCGTTCGTAGAGGTGTTCGCCAAGGCTGCATGTTGGCTCCTACCCTGTTATGCATGGTCAAACATACATACATACAAAGATAAGATTATGATGAGTGTATTTTGTTTAATTAACGAGTGATGTTTTAATTGTGAATTGAGCTGCATTTCTATCCAGAAAAAAAAATACATACCAAAGTGTTAAACTTACCTTCAACCCCAAAATAATTAAAATAAAAACCAGTTCAAAAACTAACACCCGACTACTGAGATATCGCGCTCTAAAAAGTAAGAAACAAGAAATCTGGAATATTAACTACAAACAATTTAATATCTATAGTCCACGAAATTTTTACGAAGATATGACATATAATTTTATATTTAAATGTATATTTAATAAAAACTTATTGTGGTTTATAGGTGATAGCCGTGGTCGTATGCCACCTACTCTAGTACTTAGTAGGTGATATCATAAACTTGCACAACATAATTAGGTAAGGCAAACTGGCATACGTCCACGGCTATCACCTATAAACCACAATAATTTTTTATTAAATATACATTTAAATATAAAATTATATGTCATATCTTCGTAAAAATTTCGTGGACTATAGATATTAAATTGTTTGTAGTTAATATTCCAGATTTCTTGTTTCTTACTTTTTAGAGCGCGATATCTCAGTAGTCGGGTGTTAGTTTTTGAACTGGTTTTTATTAAGTATTAATTTTATGAACTGATCTCATTTATTACATAAATGTTTAAAATTACTTGTTTTTAAGTTTAAATAATATTGTTTCTTATGCGATCGCCTCGGGATTTCTTGTAATGGTTGTATAAAATGTTCTATTTAATAAATAAAAATTTGAATAATATAAAAATGTACTTGTCTTTATCTTTACGTAGTATTTACCTACTTACTGACCTTTAACCATAGGTCCCCGAAACTGCCCTTTGGTCCTTTAATATAAAAAAATAAGCATCCACTCACCCGTTTTCGTCGTAAAAAGTTTTCTGTTCTTTTGTTAGACGAACCATCTTTGTTGCAATGTTACTTAATTATTAATTTTTAATTGAGATACAAAATACAAATAACAACATCAAACATTCACCACAATTAAATAACAATAGTAACTTGCAATATGACAAGCGTATAATGAACTTAAGATTGTGGTATGAATTACCAACCCAAATAGACGTACGTTGCTTAGCTACTTATTTACACACTTATTGAGTTATGTTTTGATCTGCCGCATGAATGATAAACAAACTCACTCACTATCAACACTTATTGACCTTTTTATTATCATTTATCATTAACACATCAACAAAAATATTATTCCGAGATTTAAATAAACAGTGTCCATACAGGTCTAAGATTAATCCAATAAAAATAATATAACCTAAATACATATATTGCCTATATGACATTAAAAATAAAAAGGTGTAAAGGACATAAAATTAAATTAATCTATGGGGTAAAATAAAATTATTGTAAACGATAGTGAAATGTAGTGAAAACTCAAGACAAGCTGGTGATAAGGAACAACTATTTTCAAGGAATATAGGTAGAAATACGAATAAAGAAATTGGAGCTTTCATACAAAATTGCCGATCAGCTGATAAGAATTACTATTGAAACTCAGAATATTTATTACATGCATATATACATCACGCCTATAATCCCTTGCAGGATAGGCAGAGCGTTAACGAGCGCAAAACGGTCATTAACGCCACGTCAGACAAATATTTGAGGACCATTCGGAAAATTGTGTATCGCCATAGTGACAGGTTGTCAAACCAGCGCCTAAAATTGCAACACACACCCTCGAGTCCCTTAGTCGCCTCTTACGACTCCCACGGAAAAGAAATGGGGTGATGCTATTCTAAGCCGGCATCATATATGCTTCTACAAGAATACGTATAAGAACCGCCATTTTAAGTCTAATGCGCGCGGCATAAGAACGGTCCAAAGTCGAAACTATCTAACCCAGTCTGAGCTTGGCTGTACCTATCACTAAAGTTCTGCACTACAAGCTGCCAGGCACTCCGCCGACGAACTGTCAATGTTATGTCATTTCTGCCTCTATTGGCCTCATTGGCTGCAGCTTCTGAGTGTAGCTCTACTTTTACATTCTATTTGGTATCCTCTATTCAATGTAGCGTAGAGATACGTACAGTCAAACTCACGCTGGGTAGACAGTCTAGACTTTGGACCTTTCTTATGTCGCGTACATAAGACTTACATTTGCGGTTCGAGTGTCTAACAGGACGTGAGCTTGGCTGTACATAGGTATTTACTTTTACAGTGGGTCGTTGGACGACTCAGTGTCCCACACGAAAAGATACAGTGTGTTTTTGAAATAACGACTGGACAAACTTAAAGAAACATGTGAAAATGAAAACGTTTTTTGGAACAACAAAAAAGAATTTGAATTTAAAACCAAACACACTGAATAAGGCGGTTGTCCCAGTTGTCGTCCGTCGCTGCGAACTTTTAGTGCATCCGTAACGCATGCGTCTGTCAGACAAAAGTTAATTGCTAAAACCGATCATATAACCATACAAATACGACTACAGTGCTTTGACGGATTTCAGGCAACAAATCCTAAAGTAAAGTGTATGTTTGTTTGTATTTGATACTTCTTCACGCAAAAACCACAGAACCGATTGTAATGAAATTTGGCACACATAAAGAAAGTAACATGGATTAACACATAGGATAGTTTTTGTGTAACAGCTAGTATAACATAAATATGAGGTATATAATCTAACACAAATGCTATAATTATACTACAATAACGCTAATGGATGCGTCTGTCAAACGACGTATCCATCAACGCACCGACGCCGTATTTCCTTTCTTATGACAGACGCATGCGTTACGGACGCGCTAAACATACGCAGCAACGAACATCAAGGATATACATAGTCACGTAAAACTCCTATCAATACAAACTAAACAATAATCAGTCAGCACAAATTAATGATTTTTAGAATGGCTGTAAATCCCGTTAAACCGAACCCTAATTAAGAGAGGTTAGTCAACACAACAACGCCATCTGTGAGCGATCGGCGCACACTGAACTCATTTCAATCATTAAATCATTTGGCTCTTTCCGGGTGATTTGATTCACGGGGTGCGTTCAAACTCCTCTGAAACAGTAATATAATTGGAAATATTCTAGGGATTCTCGAGTGTCATGTAGAGGGCGCTGAGCTTAATTGAAATAACGTTTCTTTACACAAAAACTGTACCACTTTATAAATTATTCTATATTTTGTGTTTATTGAACTGTTCTAAATGTATTATTGGTTATTTGTTTACTTACACGAATGACACTCAATATAATAGAAAGGCGATAAGTTTATTTTGTAGTAAATCAAACTAACATAATTAATGTGTAACGAACACAGCGTGAAACGGAACCTGTGACAAAACTATGGCTGCCGCCATGCCAGCCATATTGAAACGTCAAAAATTTCAGTTTAGCACAGCCCCTCTGGTTTGACATTCAGAACTATCAAGAGAACTGTAAACAGAAAAACACTCATAGGTTTGGTTTGTTCACACTTTAGACTACCTATGAAACCATTTTTTATGATAAATTATAGACAATGGGAAAAAAGGGAAACTGGAGCTTTAGCAGGGTACGGTCGCATTTTGCGTGCAGTGGTCAGCGGCTGGTGAGTTCTTTGTTTGAATTAACCAATAGTGTCTTTTTTGTTGTGGCCTTACCCAAACACCCACCTTAAATAGAAAAAAGACAATGGGATCCTCATTTACCCTATATAAGTACCTTGCGGATAGGCAGAGCGTATACGGCCGTAAAACAGACATTTAGGCCACATCTGACAAACACTGTGACAGGTTGTCAACCCATCGCCAAAAATTGCAATACACATGTAACCCTCGAGTCCCTTAGTCGCCTCTTACGATACGACACCCACGGGAAAGAAATGAGGTGATGGTATTATAAGCCACCATCTCACGGGTGCTATAGTGTAAATTAAAAATTAAAACTTACCGTTGAGTTGTGGTATGATAGTGTTACTGTGCGAAGGATAAAAATTAAGTGACTAGATATCCATGTTTTAAGCAAATAACAATCATAAATCGAAGGCTGATCGAGTTACAATAGCTGGTAAAGACGTGTAGCTCAATATACAAAAATATAAAATTTTACCTGCCAGTAGGTAGGTCTCCTTGCTCGTTAAGTACCTACTTATCGATGGACTATCGAACGGTAACAACACTACGAAATAGAATAGACTATCCCGACTGTTATGAAAATAATTGTGACGTACCTACCATTGCGGTGACGAATTGACTTGAAATTAAGTTTTTTCATTTCATCTTGATTTTTTTGAATTGAAATAAAAAAAAAGCAATATAATTAAGAGAGAGAAATTGTGTATTTGTGACGTATTGACGATGATAAAAAAAATATGAAATTACAAAACATTTATGTGATTCTAAGAAATAGTGCGCTTGGTCTTAAACGCACCCCACAAACCGCAAAGCCAGCAAGTAGCGTAAACGTACGAAAAACATCGCATTTCTTTCTAAGCGCCGTCACAGCGCCATGCAAAAGTTGAGAGGTCGCATTCCCGCGTAAACTATGCGGAAACGAAGCGGCGAGGAGTTGTCAAACATTTGTTACAAGTTTAGGGTTCCCTTAGAAGAACAACAAAAAAGAATTGGGAAAAGAAAGTCGAACGAACAACCAATGAGGTGGAATTTAAACCACTCATCATTTCAATTTCATTCTATTGAATAGAACGGTACAGTCAAGCTCACGTGCGGCTAGACACTCAAACTGCCAATGTAAGTCTTAAGCGTGCGGCATAAGAACAGTTCAAAGGCCGAACTGTCTAACCCAGCCTGGTCTTGACTGTACGGTCGCATTCAAAAGTGGAGTCATAGTTAACACAAACCTCAGAAAACAAGTCGCTCGCACCCGCGGCGACACTCACACAATGACACAAATGACGTATAACATACTATTATTTGACGAACTACCATTGTATAATAGGCTGAGTAGTATTGACTATTTCACTACATGAATCATTAGCTTCGGTAGCTTGGTCAGTAGCGCGGTCAGGCAAATTCTTGACCGTTATTGTGGAGACAATGGATCGAATCCCGATATCTTCGTTGTAGTTTTTATTTTATCAAATGAAGCAAAATTTAGTAAATTTTGAATTACATTTTAGTTGTTGCTAGATCGTTTGCGAGATAGTGCGTGTGCTAAGTGATTTTTTTTAACCTTAGTTTATTTATTAAACTTCAGTGTTTATTTCTTCAAAATGCATACTATTATCAGTTTGCAGGATAAGCAGCGTATTGTTGCGCTGCAATTATCTGTGGCGCTGCATGATATTGGATTTAATTTAACTCAAATTGCTAATCAGACTGGTCTGGCCGTAAGTATAGTTTTATTTCATTACAATTGTATTTTAAATATTAAAAACTTTGACTCATAGTATGTTGGTAGCTGTGAACCGATTAGTATAAACTTTTTTATTAATAATGCTACTTTGTTTTAGTGGAAGACTGTTAAACGTTGGGTTACACGTTTTGAAGAGGAAGGTAGCGTAAAAACTCGACTCGTCTTATTAATGATTCACAGCGGAGGATGATGGTGTAACAATATGAAGAAAATGGTTCTGCCGCTGGTCCAGGCGAATTAGTAGCACAAGAAACAGGGCGTGCAACTGCCGCTAATTATGTTGATATGCTACAGGAAAGCATGCTACCGACGATGGTGCGAAATGTTTAACTGTTTATCCTGCTAGTGAAGTTCCTCGTTTTGCATTTGTCCAGGATAAATTGTCCAGTGCATCGAGCTGCCGTGGTGAATAATTGGTTTAGCCAGCACCCAGATATCCAAGTTATTTGTTGGCCAGCAAAATCTCCGGACTTAAATCCCATAGAGAATTTATGGGGTTTAATGGTGCAAAGGTGGGACATGCGCAATGAAAGAACTACAGAAGCTTTAGAGGCTCACTGCCTGGGAGTGTGGGAGAGTACCAGAGGAACAGATATATGGACTTATTTGGTCGAGTCTATTAAGTGTTTATTAAGTGTTGTTGAAAACAGCGGAGGTAACACCAAATACTAATTATGTAAGCAGCGATTTTTACTTAAGATTCCAATCAGACCCGATCTAGCATACATTGCTGATTATCTTGTGTATTTCATTATAATATATGAATATACACAAAATAATCAGCAATGTATGCCGAAGCGGGCCCGATAAATCGTTGCTCACTCAACCTCTGTTTACCTGCTTACCCGCCTACTATTGCAGTAGGTATTTGTGGAGCATTACATTAGCAATTAAATTATGCTAAAACATCGATATATATTTATTTATGATTGATCATTATTAGTCAGTTATCTTAAGGCCTTGCTTCAATATCTTTTCATTACGAAAACGAGTACTTAAGCTTAAACCTTGAGATGTAGGCAAATAACTGATTTATTATTATTACAATTACTTTTACTTCCGAGGAAAGTGCATCATCGTTAAACATAGAACAATAAAATAATTACTAACGAAATTATTACTTAAATAACTTTATTGAAAGATTCAATCCAAGATTTGGATCATTCCTATGATCTTATAAATAATTACCTATCGATGTTTCAGCTAATGAACACTTAATATCATTTTACATAATATTGTGTTTTATCATTCAAACAAAACTATAAACTAAGTATTACGGCAGCAAGTATTTTATGTAGTTTTACATACTCGTATCTTATGGTTACCAAAAGTTCTCATTCATGTCATTATGTTATTTACATAAAGTAATACTATACCTACCAATAAAATAATTTCTTACCTTACTTTTTGTTTTATTACAATATTATAGGTTTATGTTTTTAGATATAATATTTTGATACATAATTTACAATAAACATTTATAGATATAATACATAGATGAATATATAGAAAAATATTATATAAAATAATTATTACTGGAGAAAATATGGTAAAAACATATAAAAAAACATTATTCAACATACAGAGATCGGATGGGAACCCGGTTCCGTTCTGATTAGAAGGTAAGAACTATTACCGCTAAGCTACGGTAGCTTGTGATCAATACGACGAAATAAAGATATGTAATCTATTGCTTTACTACAAGTGAACGAATAAGGATAACTATAATACAGTTTTAGACAAACCAGTGTGATGTATACTTTGTGGTGATGTGGTGGCGAATAGGCTATCACCGAGTAATTATTTCAAAGATTACATAGATGTCGCTTATAGGTGGTAATCTGTTTAAGTTTTAATGCTACGCCTTAAGGTGGACTTTTCTACTTACAGTCGATAATCTTACGTGTGTGCGTAAGTTAGTAAAGTAAGTACAGAGGATAATAACCCGTATTGCAATCTGTCAAGTGGTCTAACTATGACTCCACTTATGAATCCGACCGTACATAAATAATAACATACCGCCATATATGCCGTGTAATGCTGGCTTAGAATACCATTACCCCAGCACAACCCGTGGGTGTAGTAAAAGGCGACTAAAAGTTTGCGTTCCGTTTGCCAAGTGTGGTGAGTATGGCAATACGCAATACCCCACCAATATAGGTGGAGACCCATGTCCAGCAGTGGACTGTTATAGCTGTTAATGTAACAACATAAGCTAATGCACTTTAACATTAAATTGATTAATCGGCTCTACCAACACAAAACTTTGTATTTCATTTGCATACCTAACAATGATTTAACAATTTTTTAGAAAATTTGTCATATTAATAAGGTGTTGTGAATGCTTAGTTCATGGTTCATTCCATGAAATATGTCAACTGGCATTATTATTCTACGAAATAAAGCTGTTATTATAGGCCGTGTTTCTCCACTCAAATGTTAATTATATTCAAACAGAACCACTTTCTTAAATAAAGAGCTCGCTGGCGCTCCAAAAATAGATCTGAGGACGCATCCATCAATTTGCGACAAAAAAGACAGAAAAAAACAACTAGCGCCACCTCCGTCTAATTATGACAAAATATGTCGGGTATTCGAGAAGAAGACACGACGCGCCGTGTTTGTATGTTATATTGCTTTAATTGTGAAAAAAACGTTGAAATATACGAAAGCTAGGCGAAGACATTACTCATGTTTTTTTCTAACACTCGTCCAAATACCGGCGGGCCTGAGCGTTAAAAACATACATACATATATTACGCCTTTATCCCTTGCGGGGTAGGCAGAGCGTAAACGGCCGTAAAAAACAGATATTAACGCCACGTCTGACAAACATTTGAGGGTCATTCGAAAAGTTTGTGAATCGCCATACTGACAAGTTGTCAGCCCATCGTAAGCGTACAAAATGTTAACAGAATCCAATGTTTTGTATGTTGCCGTGTGATGACAGCTTAGAATAGCATCAATCCATTTCTTTAGTGCAGAAGTCGTTAGAATTCTTCCCAGAAGAACTTCTGAGCAACAACCACACAAACCTCTCCAGGTGGAAAAACCAATCGCCACAGTACCTACCTACGCAGCTAGATACTTTTACACGTTTTATTACTAGTAAGTAAGAGACGCCTTTGGACTGTGTTTCAAATATTATTCTACTAGATTTCCACCCAGAGGTTTCACATTTTGGCAATAGTTGTTTTCCCGCGGTAAAAAGTGGCCTGTGTGTTATTCCTGTGTGTGGTACTCTACCTGTGTCATCCAAATCGGTCAAGCCGTTTGAGCGTAAAGAGGTAGCAAACATACATACATACACACACAAACTCTCAGATGTATAATATTAGTACGGATACGATTTGACGCTGCCAAAATTAACACCCTAATTATTTCACCGTACATTTATGACCATTTTGTTTCATGAACAGTAAATAGTTTACAGTAGTTAAAACGAAACTCCTACAAGTTGTAAATAAAACTGATGTCATGAGATCTATGCCTCGCAAATATCAGTGTTCTATTCAGTATTCCATTTAGAAGCAAAGCCCAAAGCTCTCAGGTAAACATTCTCTTCTCTTATCGAGTGGGACACCGAGTCGTCCAACGACACAATAAACCCTGGTGTCAGAGTTGTTCTACCGCCTACTACTAGTAGTAGGCCTCCGACATGGTTGTGTAACGACCGCCATCTAAATAATCATTGACAGCAACCGGGACCGACGGCTTATCGTGCCCTCTGAAGAACGGAACCATTTTTTTTCGGACCATCACGTGGTTCACCCTGCAATGTCCTAACCTAACCAGACAGGAAACAAATTCACTAAGTGAAAAATATCAACTTTGTGAGTGTCCCACCGAGAATCGAACCCGGAACCTTTGCGTCGCAGGCAGTCGCACTACCACTGCGCCACATCAGCCGTCAATAGACAGAAGATAAATATTGACAAACAATATCAAATATAGCTCATTCTAATGAGGAGAAATATAAGACAAAAAAGATTGATTATAAACACCATCAACTATCAACCCTGTTTTGGCAAGCGGTGTAATGTCAACCACATGACTTGTCTAATTAAACTAACTAACTAAATAATTATCACAATTAATGAGCGAGCCCATTTCTCACACGACTCTTTGAATAAATCATTAGAGCTGGGATACGATTTATCGATATAATTTGTTCTACACCAATTTTCAACGAAATGAATTAATTTCAACATCGATTTTTATTTTTATTTTTTTCATATAGTCTGTAAAAAAAGGTAAAAACCACCGAAAGAATCATTTCGATACGATAAGTAGTTTCCGAGATATATTTTTTTTAAAGTTGGCAAGGCATGCTCGACCGCGCTCGCATGTGTGACGTCACTGAACACTACCGGCCGGCTGCCGCGCCGACTCGCTTTGTTGCTCGTTACAATATCTTATTCATCTGTGTTGCTCGTTGTTCACCAGTCGTACGTAGCACACGCGCGCGACGATCTGCTTTTTATTCATTATTAAAATAATAATTACGGCACAATTATGTCAAATAATAATAATCTACACTAATATAATAAAGAGGAAAGATTTGTTTTTTTGTTTGTTTGTATGTAGGTAATCGATAAACTCCGAAACTACAAGACCGATTTCCAAAATTCTCTCACTATTAGAAAGCTACAACATTCCTGAGTAACATAGGCTACTTTTTATTACGGAAAAATTCTTCATTCCCACGGGAAAACGGTTAGAAGCAGGAAAAGCGGAAATATAGCGGATATTACCCAAATTAGCCAAACCGATTTAGCAATCTTCGTGAAATTTGGCACTGATATTGGTGGTATATTGAAAACGGACTTAGACTACTTTTTGTCAGCACTTGAGGGTCTGGAGTACCTGATGGTGGGCACCAGGAGCACTGCTAAACTATATGAGATACGATAATGGCTTGATAGCAATAGTTGTTCAGCATGACGGGCCGCTTCGGCTGGAACATGGTCATCAAGGATCTGGAGTACCTGATGCAGACCATCAGCATCCCATCTAAACTAGAAGAGCTACGGTAATGGCTTCAAAGTAAAAGTTGTTAAGCATGACGGGCTGCTTTTGCTAGTACATGATCATCGAGGTTCTGGAGTACCTAAAGCAGACCACCAGCATCCCATCTAAACTACAGGAGATAAGGTATCGGCATCAAATTAAAAGTTGTTTAACATGACGGGCCGCTTTTGCTGGCACATGGTCCTGTTGAGTCACTTCTGCTGGAACGGAGTTAAGAAGTAAACTACTTTTTACGGGCAAAGATCCAATTTCTACGGGAAAACTGGTAAGTAGCAGCGGGTGATACCGCTGGGCAGGCCGCTAGTGTTAAATATAAAGACTTACAAATGGTACATCCCTAAATGTGTGTCAACAACAGTAAGTTCGCCAGAAATACGACAAAGAGCAAAATCAAATCTTATGAACATACGAGGTAGATTATCGTTAGTATCGTTACTAGGTTATATTTTGTTCGAGAATAGACTTTGGTAGTTACGTACCAATACTACTGTGCCTAACCTAATCTATAAATAATATGTTTCGTACATACCTACAAAGTTACTTACGTATCTATCTACTTATTTGCTCCTACCCTACAGTATTATGGTGATGCGTTAAATGGAAGTAAGGAAACAATGTCATGCGATATGTGTATAAACAAATGGGGTCTTACTTATTTTTTTATTTTTACTCCTCGCATTTCAGCGGCAACAAAATCAGCATTTTTCGAAAAATATTGAGCCACCATCAAACCGTTAAGTTATTTGATCTCGGCAAGTTATTTGATTGCCTTTTTTGAAACCCTTCTTCTATATTTTTATTAAATAACAATAATCTGTCGGGAGATGAACTCGTAACGCGCGGTAGGTAGGTGCATTAGTATGTGTGTGCACAGATCACTATCCGGCGGCGGCGGCAGCAGCGGCGAGCGCGCGGTGTGAGTGGGCGGAGCCTGTACAATTACGTCACACGCAAAGCGCGCGCTTTTACAGAGATCTGAATTTTTGTTCAACTTCTAATGTCCATAACTTCAAAACTATTTGGAATTTTCGAATGAAATAAAAACAGTTGTATTTTGTAACACCTAGGCACCACAGCTAAGAAGTTTCAAGTGATTCTGCCCACCTAGTAATGTCCTTAATTGTGTACAAAAATTGCTAATAATATTTTAAGAGGTGAATACGTTTATGAAACTAACTGAAAACTGGACAACATCCCCATGAAAACAATTTGCTTTTTTGTTTATTTATTTCATCACACGAAATATATCACATAATCACAAAACAATATTCTTTTCAGCAGTGTGGTGCCGGTTTAGAATAACATCACTCAAATTTACTAGGGTGTCGTTAAAAGAGGCTAAGGGATAATAATCCAGGAAATGGGCAGCAGCGTTCCCTGGTAATGCACATCTTGCACTGCGTTCGCCAATCCGCCTGCCAAGCGTGGTGAGTATGGCAATATCCACCAATATGGGGAGGCCGGCAGTGGACTTTTGTTGCAGTAAATTTTTATTTTTATTATTAATTGAAAACGTTCAGTTCATTCACAAAAACCTGCTTATTTAATGTATTAAAAGCCCTCTCAGCTGTGATTTGACATCATAATGCGCCTATTGATTTTATAAACACAAAAAATATGGAGTAATTTAGATATTTTTTGAAATATTCCCGAAGACGTAGTGTCATGGTTGTCAACCCTAGATCGGAAAAATTGGGAAAACTTTAAAGACCCAACTTGCAAAGATCCTCCAAAGTTATTTTACATCATCGATATCGATAATCTTATCGACAAATCTAAATTGCGCGAGCGCATCCGCCTGGCCACGCCCATAGGCTCTGATTGGCTCATTTCTAATTATATCTTAAGATGCGCGTCTTCAGAAGCTATTTGCATCATTTAACTCGTTGCTATTTAAAATAGCCTCTATGACATCTGCATTTAAGGTTGAAAGTCAAACAGCACGGACTTAAGTGTTGGATATAGTACTGTCAACCAGATAAACGCCCCTAATGGGTTTTCCATCTTCATTCCAATCAGTGACACCTCAAAAAGACTTTGAATTTTAAGCGAAAATAACTTTTATTTCCCGTGCGGTAGGATCTATCGTTTCGAAGAGCTCATTAAAATTTTAAAAGACATTCCCGCCTCAACGGTCCCATTTGACAGGAACGAAACTTCGAATTAGTTCAAATTATTATAGTGCGAGCTGCGGATAAGAGGACAATCTTATTGCCATACATTTCAGTGTGGTTGTCGTCTTAATTTCGGTGGTTCAGTGCTCCTTACTATTAGTGGCAGTGAAAATCAACACACGTATTGTTTACTAGTTCATATTTAAATAAGAATACCTGATAAACATTTTAATTAATGTCGACAAATAATAAAAAACAAAATAAATATTGGCATCACTATTTAACTATACATATATTCAGTTCTACTTAAAACTTTTAAAAATAACAATACTTTACAACAAGTGCAAAAAATGAATTCTCCAATGGAAACCGAGCCGAACGAAAACGAAATAAAACAAGAATTAAAAACTGACAAAACCGAAACGCGTTTACCATTTTCCATAGATAACCTACTCGCAAACAAATTCGAAAAAGCAGAAGACATTAAATCTTCTAACAGTGTAGATTCAGGTGAATTTCAAAGTGGCCAGTTACAAAATGATCAGTTTCAAAGTGACTCTTTTCAAGCTGAGTTTCAAGATGGCGATGAGAGTGAAGATGATGATGATAAAAGTACAGGTTCGGAACAAGTCGATGTGGTGAGCTCCAACGCTGATAGCCAAGACTACGCTGAGAAATCTGCAGACTATCAACAAGCAGGTACGTTTCGACAACTTTTTGTAATTGAAACGAATTTCACGAGGCGAACCAGTAGCTAATGGTTCATAAAACCTATGTTTGCATAATTTCCATAGGGATTGTGTCCAATGTTTTCTTTTCCAAAGTTGATGTGGCACAACCAAATACACCGTCGCCAAATAAACAGGCCGCCTTGTTGTACTTCACATAATATTTATATATGTAGTTTAAATCAGTTTTTACGCTGATAAAGGAATAAGAAAGACAAAAAGTATATTTGCAAAATAAGTCGGCAACTGTTTCGCTTTCTATTCAGCTCATCGGGTAAGGTTATCTACCTTACGGTTCGTTTAATATTTCTATGTTTAAGATGTTCTTTTGTGTTTTTTACGCGCAATAAAGAATTTAAGTATTATTACACGATTTCATTAGATTTCACTCACCTGCAAATGAGCCGTATTTTCCCGACCGCAGTAAAAGAAGAAATGATTTCATATTTTTCTCTACGATAAAAGAAAAAGAAAATAAAATTATTTAAAAAGAAAAAAGGATTTCTAAAGTTAAAAAGAGTTTTTGTTATTCTTCTTGTTCCCTGCCAACGCATACTTACTTGAACCTAAATACCATCTCAATACCTACTCTTCTTCTCTTCTTTCGTGTCGATGACTCAAATGTATTTCGACCAGAAATTAGCCACTGAAGAAGAATACCTACTGGAACAAAGTTACCTGGTACGGTGCGCAAACGCATACAAAATAACAGATCGTTCAAAATTGCGTTTCTACTTCGTGAGGTGTAACGAAACTAATTAAATCTGCGAATATATTGGGCTCCTGGTATTTAGCGAAGCAAATGCGACTTACCAAAAAAGAAGTCCGCTGACAAAAAGATCTACTAAGTAGTCGATTAATTATTTGAGACCGACAAAACTTATAATAGACTTTGCAAAGATTAAGGCGGGTCTCATACTTTTCCTCCGTCGCTGCGCATTTTTAACGCACCGTAACGCATGCGTTTGTCAGACGAAAGAAAATTTTGCGGTGTGCAGCGACGACGGACGACAAGTGGGAGAACCGCCCTATTTTTTTTTGCAACTATTCTTGCAGCTATAATGTATTTATGCGGTATATCCTATAAATCATTTAAAGGATTGGACCGAGGTTTCACAAGACTGTAACAAGTGGAAGACCGCGGTGTAGGCCTTTGTCCAGCAGGGGGATCTGATAGGCTAATTATAATAATAATAAAATATCCTATAAAATGTTATAATATCATCGGTTATATTCATTCTTCAGTCTTCAAAGCCCGTCCCCAGCCATTATAAATACGGCGGTGTCAAATGGTCCGCGAAGGTGTAAAGTGAGTCAACTCATTTTTTACGCTTTTTCCGCTTAATGAGCCAACTCGCACGACTCCGGACTCAACTTTCAGTGATTTATTCATCCTGACATTGTGACACATGCTGATATCTGTTTTACGTTTTTTAACGTGATTAATTTGTATGTCGGTCTTTGCAACCTGATGCTAGGGAGGGTAATCTTCATCTATTTAAATTGCCTTTGCAGAGAAACTTCGATTCATCGTCTAACACAATTAAATTCTTCTGTGAAAAATGATCCGCGTGTTTCATTATATTTTTCAATACGAAGATCAAATTAAAAAGCTCTAGGTTGATACGGAAATAAAAGGTAGGTACTTTAAGAGGTCGACAAAGTTACTCCCTAAGTTATCGTGTCTTTCGTTACAAAAACATTTGAGTACCTTGTTTCACTCTTTCTTTATCGCTTCGGATAGATCAGATAAATATCAAGTTTTCAGGTATAATATATTTTTATTTTATTGTCAAGTTTATAAAAAAATTACAACAAAAGAGTGTAATGTACACACAACTCAATGGATTAAGGTTGGATTCAACCGGAAGGTAAAATTCAAGGACAACTGACTGGGATACGCAATTTTAGATGTCTTATAGAGGGCTTTATGAAAAATAAATCTACACAGGACTTTCAGCGTCTTTTTTAATAGGCCAAAAAACCCTCCACATGTCAAAAGTCTAGTTATGCTCAACATGAAGAAAGTATTATTTATCTCCTGTAATTTCCACTTCGAACATTCAAAGTTTAACCGTTTTAGACGGAATAGTAAATAGGTGCCGATAACTCCCATGTTTGCGGTTATCCCTTGTTCGCGAAATTTAACGTTTTCCAATTTCGTATTTGGTAATAAGGGATGGAAACGAGAATTCCAGATGACGAAAAACCGGAATATCGCAACGATGAAAATAACGGCAATAATAAGAGAAAATATAAATAAGGCCAACGTTTAAAAAATTATGATAATAATATAATACTGTAAGTGCAAGATAAACTTAATTTTTCCGACGTTAAAAGGAGACATATAATAATAAGTATACCTATCAGTTACACAATTCGACAAACTATACTCGACACCAAAGTAACCTCTATTTGAAACATTTTTTCAATACTAAGTCAACGATTTCAAAGTTATTACAAAAAAAAAAACAACTATAATTTAGATACATACCTTTCTAGTATGAATACCTAAATTAGACATTCCAACTGTATTTCTCTAGTTTCGATGTCGGAAAACCAGTAAAAAACTTTCCAGGTGAATCAGGGTCTTGATTCCGGTTTTCAGAGTTTTAAAATCGTTAAAACTGGTTTTAGAATAAGATTCTTTTTTTTATTCTTCATTTTGCGGGCCATGACCAAATTTATTTATTTTTTTGAAATCGAAAAAATATTGATTCGAGAAGAGAAGACTATGTTTATTATAACTCTCATTTTCCCGTAGTAATAGTTGTTTTCCCGCGGTTATAAGTAACCTATGTGTTATTCCAGGATATACTCTACCTGAGTTCCATATTTCATCCAAATCGGTCAAGCCGTTTGAGCGTGAAGAGGTAACAAACATACATACACACACAGAAACTCCCAGATTTTAATAAGGATACCAAAACCGGAATTCCGGAATTGAGTTCTTATATCGAAATTCAAAACCGGTTTTTAGAATATAACATGTCCTATTTAGTACACCAAAACTATCAGTTTCGTTGCCGCGGGCCTTTAGCAGTGTCTTCACTATTGTATTACGAAGATATCAAATTTTCAATAGTATTGGCCCGTGTTACTTCTCAATACCATAAATTAATAAGATTGAAAATGATTGCCTTCAGTAAAGATTCTTGATATCTTCCAAAGGTGAGACTTTAAATCTTCATAAGGCGATGGAAAGAATGTTTCCAGCTAAAATTGAACCTTAACTATCCGCAATAGATTTCGAAACCAATGAAAAAATTGGGCATGGTCTGCCAGTTAAAGGGTTAATAAATAAATAATAAATACTTAATATCTTGGACATTTCATACAGCGCCATCTAGCCCCAAACTAAGCAAAGCTTGTACTGTGGGAACTAGATAGCTGATATATACTAATATATAATTTTTTTGTAAATAAATACATAATATACATAGAAACACCCAGACTAAACACAAAAATCTGTCTTAACAAATATTTGTGTCTTGTGGGGATCGAACCCACGACCCTTGGCGTAGAAGGCAGGGGTACTATCCGCTACGCCATCGGACCAGTCATTCATCACATACATGAAATCATACATCACTAAGGTGCTGGAGTGCCCTAGGGCAAATACCAAATTCCTATTCAACTTTTTCTCTGTTAAAGCTTCGGAATAGTCTTCCAAAAGACTATTTAAGAAAGCCCCTCAATCCTTGTTTTTAAAAAAAGAGTTATATAGTACTTCATATCTCAACTACATTGATATATTAGTATTTATGTATATGTGTGTGTATATGTATCTATCTTATATAATATATGTAACATATATAAATAATGTTTAAAATATTTATGTAAAGTACCTACTGTAGTATAGATATTTTTTTTATCCCGCCCGTGCCGGTTTTCTAGTAGGACAATACAAAATTGTTATAAAAAAGGAAATTGCGTCATGAAAATTTCTTTTTTTTTAAATTTTCGATCATGAGGTCAATAAGTGATAATACTATCCTACATTGAATAAAGTTATTTCATTTTCATTTAATTGTTGCATTGTTTTGTCCCCACAAAAATGTTGATTCTCGCACTAGTAATGGCGAAAAAGTCGCAGGTTCCCAAACCCTTTTTTCAAAACCCGAAAGTTTTCAAAAATGTTTTTGCCTAATACAGGAAGTGTTTTTGTTATACGGTTATTCTTATTTATGCTGAGTTGATGTCGGCTTAGAATACCATCACCCATATTTTTCCCGAGGGTGTCGTAGAGGCGAGTTAAGGACTCTAGGGTTACATATCGTTTATTGTTGTTTTAACCTGTCACTATGGCGATACACATTTTTATGAAAACCCTCAAATGTTTGTCAAACGTGTCGTAAATGTTAGTTTTTACAGTCGTTTACGCTCTGCCTGCCCCGCAAGGGATAATAGACGTGATATGTGTATGTGTACATACTAGTTAAGCCGAAAAGTTTAGATTCTACCTTCGAAAAATATTTGATGTCATTTTACATGTCATATTCAAACAATTCCTCAAATGAACCATTGTAAGAAGGGTTTCTAGATTTAAAACAAGAACGGAACCCTTAAAAAATACTCCAGGAGTATAAACTTAACTATGCCCATGCCTAGGTAGGTATAGGTATACATAAGAGTAAGGCCGTCCCAAAAAGCCATATTTGAAAGATGTTTGTTAGATTCATGCTAATGCAATGTGGCAGAGGTTACCTTTTCCTTTGTTAACATCGATTTTACAATGGAACTGACAGCTGTCAAATATGGATGGTCGACTATATAAGTCTACTAAATGGCGAAGTGAAATACGATAACAAATAAATTAATGAACGCAAGCAAAAGTCGGATTTTATGTATTGCGTTGTTTCTCAGTGTTTTTTTTTTCACAGAAATCGGTGATAATTTAATCTAACGAGCAATTTGGTGTAAGATGAGAGATCATTCTCTGTAATTTATTTATGAACTGTCAGAGCAAGTGCTTTTCTTTTAAAATTTATTTTCGTTGAATAACACTTGACAGTAATGTTGTTGGTTGATCTTGTTGAAAAAATAATGCTTATTTTATTGATAACGGAGGAGTATAAAATAGCAGTCGCCATTACTGCGAGGGCTTGTTTTCGTTAGGCAGCTCTTGTAGTCCAGTGCGGCTGGCAATATTTGAGGGGATAAGTTTCAATAATGGGAGTTTTTCTGTTGATAGTTCTAAATGTCAAACCAGAGGGCGCTATGCTAAACTGTAATTTTGACGTTTCAATATGGCTGCATAATTTGGTCACAGCTTCCGTTTCACGTTGTGTTCGTTACAAATTAATTATGTTAGTTTGATTAACTACAAAATAAACTTATCCCCTATATTGAGTGTCATTCGTGGAAGTAAACAAATAACCAATAATAAATTTAGAACAATTCAATAAAACGAAATAAAGAATAATTTATAAAGTGGTACAGTTTTAGTGTAAAGAAACGGTATTTCAATTAAGCTCAGCGCTCTCTACATGACACTCGAGAATCCCTAGAAAATTTCCCATTCTAAAGATGCTTATTTTTTGTATTATTGCGTTATGTGTGTAGAGCACATATTACATTTTATGTAATAAGTATTTGTTGTTATAGCAGCAACAGAAATACAACATCTGTAAAAATTTCAACTGTCTATCTTTCGCGGTTCATTAGATTCATGAGATTGTGTGGAGCCCCCTTAAATATTTACTTTATTCTTATTTCTAGTATTTGTTGTTATAGCGGCAACAGAAATACACCTTCAGTGAAAATTTCAACTGTCTAGGTATAACGGCTCAGGAGACAGCCTCGTAACAGTAGGACGGACGGACGGACAGACAGACGGACAGCCGAGCCTCAGTAATAGGGTTTCCGTTATTACCCTTTAGTTACGGAACCCTAAAAATTGGGCTCGGCCAAGGGTCCAGACCCCATATGCCAAAAAAAACGACTTTAGTATTTTTGATACATGAAAAGCTAGCCATACCGGGCTATTAGACGTTTACCCAGATGTAGACACAATTGCAGACATATTGTCTAAACTCTGTATTATTTGTTAAGATTTATGTACCTATCTGAGAAAGTGCAATTAAGTACTTCAACCTATAATTAGTTTTGTTTTACCATCATTTAAACAGGATGTAAAAAAATTAGCTACAAATATTTTTAGAGGCTGACCAGTCCATGAAACTGAACAACTTTCCCCGAGGATCAAGATCGAAATATGAACAATTATATTGGACTCCCAATCACACAGATTGACCCGGTCGGCTGGAACACGGCAGGTTCATAAAATTTCATATTTCGACCAATGTTCAAACCAGATGGCGCCAGCAGTTTTCTATTTAAGTATTATTAACTTATTTCTGTTTACATTAGAATACTTATTGTTTATTAATATAAGTAAGTTTATTTTAGTGAGTATTTGTGTAGGTATATTTTAGGAATTATATGTATGTTATATATTTATTACATTACATTATTATTTGCCGTGTGATGCCGGCTTAGAATAGCGTCACCCCATTTCTTACCCGTTGGAGTCGTAAGAGGCGACTAAGGGACTCGAGGGTGTGTATTGCAATTTTAGGCGATGGGCTGACAACCTGTCACTATGGCGATACACAATTTTCCGAATACATACATACATACATATATCACGCCTATAATCCCTTGCGGGGTAGGCAGAGCGTAAACTGCCGCATAAAACGGACATTTACGCCACATCTGACAAATATTTGAGGGTCATTCGGAAAATTGTGTATCGCTATAGTGACAGGTTGTCAGCCCATCGCCTAAAATTGCAATACACACCCTCGAGCCATTTTCCGAATGACCCTCAAAAATAAAATAAATAAACAAATAAATAATTTTTTCTTGGTAAAAGTTGTTGAACTTCATGGGCTGGTTCACCCCTTACAATATTTGCAGCTAATGTTTTTACATACTTTACATTTATCATTTTAATCTCAGTACAAACCTCGGTCTCAAGGTGATCTACAGTTAAGAATTCGTGTTTCTGTGTAATGTCTTTAACAAAATTAACTAACTAAACGAATAACTCTCAGATTGCCTTCAGTCACACGCACATATACAGGATGTAAGGGACAGCCCTCCGAATACTTATTGGGTGCATCCAGACCATGGAACTGAACAACTTCACATGAAAAAAAAAACAGGAAACGTTGAAAAAAATTGGACTTCACATAGTATAGTAAATGCAGTCAGCTAATCGTGATTTTGTATTGGAGGCCGAATTTTATTTTCGTTTCCTGACATATGTTCCTAGGGGAAAGTTGTTCAGTTTCATGGTTTTCATGCACCCTATCACTATTCGGAGAGCTGTCCCTTACACCCCTTATACCCACACGCACCATGCTCATGTTACTGCGGTTTTTATTTGATAGTTTATAGGTATGGCATAATATTTGACATTTAACATAAATGACAAAGAGGCCTTTTTCAAAACAAAAACTCGTTCAGGTTACAAAAAATATGCGATATTCTAGTTTTTACTTAGAATTATTCATTTTGGAATGTTGTTGGAAGGGGCGTCGCTAGTAAAGTCGCATGTTCAAATGCTGCTTGCGGTAGAAAATATTGCAATTAAAAAAAACACATTGCTGCGAATGCTTTCACAAAATCAAGTGAAATCCATCTATTGGCGTTTGAAGGCATGTGGTTTTTAATCCGTTAAAAAACTCTTAATAAATAGCAATTTACCTCCAGGAGGTTCAGAAAAGTTTAATACAACTCCTTGCAAAATTCAAACTACGAATCTTATTTTGCAAGTACATTCATAATGAATAGGTACTTTTAGAATGTCAACATAAAAAGCATCAGTTGCGTTAGTAACACCAGCCGGCAATATACCACAATGTTTAGCGGCACGTGTGAAAACTACCATAATTGCACCATTCTCGTCATACTCGTTACTCGAGTCGAGAACCATATTTTTTTGCGATCAGAGCTAACAAACTGCACGTTAGCGCCAAGCGCTTTGGCGTTCTTTCTACTCTAAATACTTTCGCCATTAACATTTAAAACGTCCTATCTTCGCACTGCGGAAGGATGAACACGTCCAACCGACGTTTCACGTCGTCACATCGCGTCTATTCTCAATAAACACCTCTCTCTTCAGTAATTAGCGGTAATACATCAACGCGTCATTCTTGGCGCGGTGTCGTTCACTTATTAGTCCCACTGCCGATCAGACCTAGTGGATATAATTGGTGATAGCAACAACAAATCATTTGAACTTTCAACTTGAACTTTGATAGTTTGGCAGTTAGAACGCAAAATCCGAAATAAATATGTTAGTTTTTTTTTTCAACATAATATTATTTTACTAGCGAGTTCTTAAAATCATCTCTTATTTTGTTATAATCCACTAAAATGCGACCTATAATCTGTACCAAATTTCTTCTGAATTTGTCGGTGGGTTTAATTTGTCACAATAAAACAATTTTAAACGGATTTAAGTTGTGTTTATTTTGGATTTTACAATTCCTACGTTTCGAGCTCTTTACAGAGCCCGTGGTCACGGATGACTAAGGTGTTAGACGTCATTATTTAGAATTGAAATTATTTTTGTTCTACCGCCATCTATTTCTTAATGGCCTAGCGTAACGTCCGGGTTCCACACAAAATGCTGAAACCGTATCTTGTGTAGTAGGTCTTACAGTATGTTGGATCTGGTTCTTCTGCTGTGTAATCAGCGGAGTCCAAGTTGATGAGATTCCCCATCCAGTATCTCTGTTGAAATCTCTTCTCTCTCGCTAGGATTGCAGCCTTATCGAATCTGACATAATGGGTGGGGTTATCCATGATATGTTCACACACTGCAGACTATCTGTCACGACGGTTTTTTACATCAGCAATATGTACTTTTAGACGTGTAGATACATTTCTCTTTGTTTCTCCTATGTATGAGAATCCACAGTCACAGTCAAGTTTATAAACACCAGGGTCTTGGAGAGGGATGTTGCATTTGACTGATCTGATGTACTGGCTGATCTTCCTCGCCGTCTTGAAAATGGTTTTGATTGAAGCTCGCTTCAGAATTCTACCGATTTTATCAGTTACGGGAGTAACTGATAGAAGGGATTCAAGTATGGTAAGTACGCTGGTTGTCGTTCGACTGTGGATGGTTTGGCACGGTTTCTGTGACGTTGACGGGGTGGCTTCATTGTGTGACAGGTTATTTTCATGGAGTACTCGTCTCATATGCTTGAGCTCATCGTCTAGGTGTTGGGGGTCACAGATACCGCGTGCTCTCTGAAACAAAGAGGTACCAACGGCAGCTAACTGGCTCGGATGATGGTGGGAGTTACCATTTAGGTACCCTATCTGTGTGGGTTGGCTTTCTATAAACGGAATGACTGATTGTACCATTTGTGTTTTTAATTATAAGAATATCTAAAAATGCTAATTGATTATTTTGCTCTGATTCCATTGTAAATTTAATATTGGGATGAATGGAATTTAAATTATTTAGTAAAGCAGTAACTTGGTCTTGTGGAAGAAGCGAAACGTAGGAATTGTAAAATCCAAAATAAACACAACTTAAATCCGTTTAAAATTGTTTTATTGTGATGAGTAATAGTTGTGCAAACTCAAGAAAATATTAGGTTTAATTTGTGTCAGTTTTAGTGTGTATGCAGTGTATAGGCTGGCTTGGAATAGCATCACCCCAATAAAGCCCATAGGTGTCTCAAAAAGCGACTAGGGGATGAATTCATCCAAGAAATAGGCAGCAGCGTTCCCTGTGAAAATAATATATTGTATTGTAGGTACTGCGCTCGTCAATCCACTTGCCAAGCGTGGTGGAAATACCTCCCAATAGGGGGCCTTTGTCTAGCAGTAAACTGTTGTGGCTGTAAATGTACCTAATGAACGTAAAATGCAATGACACCAATTCGACCCACTGGGTCTAATCGGCAGTGGGTCTACTAAGTGAATGACTCTCGGAGCGAACGCATGCCTTGGCGGCCATCTTGGAATGCGCTCGCGGTTTCTGTTCGCGACTAATGAGCTACTGAGACTCAATTAACTATAGATATTGGCTAGATGTGACTTGAGTTAGTGTCGTTTTAATTTCAGTTCCTTCTTTTACCACAATGAAGATAAAGGCATCTCCCTATTACCTGTGTATCCAGAGAAATGGTAGCAGCGATATTTCTGTCATGTTCACACTATGCACCTGCTCCTGCTCCTGCCGCCTGTTCACACACTGCTGTCATACAATAAAAGTGAGTGAGATAGTAATATTAGGTCCTTACATAATGAAATTGTCGTTTTGTCGTACTGGCCACTTTGATCACAAATTTCTCCTATTTGGTTAGGAATTCGAAATTCAAATTTATACAGCTATTTCCACATGTAGTTGTGTTTCGTAAACCGTCATTCATTTGTTTTTTTACTTATCTTTTTTCTGTTTGCATCGCTCAATTTACAAAATGGAAAATTTGAAATATCGCGTTATTTACGAGTACGAGTTCCACCGTGGCACCAGTGCTGCGGAAACGGCTCGAAGGGTTAATGATGTGTATGGCGGTTGTGTCGCAAAAGAAAACACAGTGCGTTTTTGGTTCCAACGTTTTCGTTCTGGAAATTTCGACCTGCAAAACAAGCCCCGTGGACGGCCGGAGACCCAAGTTGATAATGAAGAATTGAAGGCTATTGTGGAAGCGGATCCATCGCAAACCACGTCCGAATTAGCTGCAAGCTTCGGTGTTAGTGATAAAACTGTTTTAATCCACTTGAAGCAAATTGGAAAGATTAAAAAACTTGAAAGGTGGGTTCCTCACGAATTGAGTGAAGCAAACCGGCAAACGCGCGTCAACTGCTGCGTTACATTACTTGACCGGCACAATAACGAAGGGATTTTAAATCGAATCATTACCTGTGATGAAAAGTGGATTCTCTACGATAATCGGAAGCGCTCATCGCAATGGTTGGACCCTGGCAAGCCAGCCAAAGCCTGCTCCAAGCGAAAATTGACCAATAAAAAGTTACTTGTAAGCGTTTGGTGGACTAGCGCCGGTGTCGTTCATTACAGTTTTCTCAAATCTGGGCAGACGATTACGGCAGATGTCTACTGTCAGCAATCGCAAACCATGATGGAAAAGCTAGCTGCTAAACAACCGAGGTTGGTCAATCGCTCTACGCCACTGTTGCTTCACGACAACGCTAGACCACACACTGCACAACAGACGGCTAGCAAATTAGAAGAGCTTCAATTGGAATGTCTAAGGCATCCACCGTACTCCTTGGACCTTGCTCCAACAGATTACCATTTTTTTCGAAATTTGGATAACTTCTTGCAAGGGAAAAAATTCAACTCAGATGGGGCAGTCCAAATCGCCTTCAAAGATTTTATTGATTCCCGTCCGAATGGTTTTTTTAGTAAAGGGATCAATGAACTACCTATGAGATGGCAAAAGTGCATAGATTACAATGGCTCATACTTTGATTAATTTTTTTTTATTTTTTTTTATTAGCCTTTTCTGAGCTATAAAACCATACTTTGATTAAATAAATATACTATATTTAAAAAAACTACTTTTTGTTCCTCCCATACAAAACGCCAATTTCATATGTAGGTAAGGACCTAATATTATACATTCCACTCGCACTGGTACTGCCGCTCCTTTGACTTCCGCACGAAAAACCGATAATCGCGGGAGCACGCGAAGTGGCAGCGGCATGACGAGCAGCAGCGCGAGTAACCTGTTAATGGAAGTGGCATTACTATTTTCCTGCCCATATTGGCATTGTATACATACATACATCTGCTCATTGCAGTCCACTGCTGGACGTAGGCCTCCCTCAGGGTACGCCATAGGGCACGATCTCCCGTTTTCACCATCCAGTCACTACCAGCCGCCTTTTTTAAGTTATCAGTCCATTTGGCCGGAGGTCGTCCAACACTACGCTTGCCGAGGCGTGGCCTCCACTCGAGAACCCGTTTACTCCACCGTCCGTCGGTTCTACGACAGATGTGCCCAGCCCACTGCCACTTCAGTTTGCTACACTGCCAGACTATGTCCGTTACTTTGGTCTTTTTGCGGATAGTCTCATTCGGGATTTTATCCATTAAAGAGATACCGAGCATAAACCTTTCCATAGCTCTCTGACATGTAACCGGTGGGCCAGTTTAACTGTCTCAGGTTCCACGTCTCGGCTCCATAGGTTATGACTGGCAGGACTTGGCATTGTATGAACGTGCTATTAAACCATATTTTCGTTCGTTTATGATTAAGTTTCATGAGATCATTAATTATTATCTTCTTCACTAATTTTCCATTTCCATCCTGTAATTACGAAGCCCGTTATAAAAGGACTCTTAATAACAATCAGAATCAAATTTCAACGGAATCATCGTTATAAATCAAATAGCTTTCAAGCAATAGGCGAATTAATTAATCAAATTTTGTAATACGAATAACTTAAAGTAAGACGTTATATCACTATTCACTATCATTAAATAGTCTAAAATAAAATTCTGTGTCCCTATGTATGCTTAGCTTAGATCTTTAAAAGTTGGTACGCAACGAATTTTGATGCAGCTTTCTTTAGTAGATAGAGTCATGCAAGAGGAAGGTTTTTAAGAATAATTTATACCGGGAAAAGGTCTTTTTCCCGCGGGAAAACGGTTAGCACCAAATGAAGCCTCTGGGCTGGCCGCTAGTTCTCGATAAAGTGCTTGGTGTAAAGGTGTATCTTTCCTCTGTGATGTAGGACATTGCAGGCTGATCATGAAGTCTGTAAAAGATGGATCTGTGCTTCCAAGGGCACGTTAAGCAAGTCCTGGTTGTTACCTACTATAAATGCCTAGGAATTAAAGTAGGTAACCATTATAAGTTTCAAATCGATTTCTTTGTATGCTATCTCACTCTATAGGTATATAATATAGATAGCCTAGGTACTCTATAAACCAATTTTTAAGTAAGTTAATATATAACTTTGCCGTTTAATGCCATCTTAGAATAGCATCACCCCAATACAACCCGTGGATGTCGTAAATTGTGATTGAGGGAAAAATTCATCCAGGGAATGAGCAGTAGCGTTCCCTGTGAAAGCAAATCTGCTAGCCAAGCGTAGTGAGTATAGCAACAACCCCCCCATAGGAGGATTCCCGTGTCCAGCAGTGGACTGCTGTGTCTGAGTGTATATAAGAAAATATAGCGTCGTTATTCCTGTCACATACTTTTGTTTATCTTATGTGCAATAAACCGAATACCTCTAATTTCGAACAATTTATATCTGAGTGCTAAATTAGCCATTCAAATTGGCTGCGCTGGGAACAAAATAACGTTAACATCCACTCACGCGCACCTCGAACCGGCAATGATGTCTCACTCGCTATATTCGTTCGGAAAAGATAAATCTCTTCTTGTGGGCCTCGTTAACTAATTGCGTTTACACGCGGTACGATTTTGTCAGATGATCTTATCAGAGGAGTGGACGAGATAAAAATAGGTGGAGAGATTGTGGAAGTGGCGACTTTGGGAAATAAACAAAGTCTATCTAAAGTCTAAAGGCATGTGTGGCAGTGTAATGTGCTTCGTAGCAAAGGTCTACCACGTACAAGGTCTACGGACTACGGCGTAGACTTTTACAGCCTTTTGTAATATTGTGACTTTGTTTGAATTTTTTGTAAAATATTGATATGTAGACCAGCTCTTTATTAATTATCTAACAGAAACTTGATTAGATCATTGTTTTATTGATTTCTGGTACTGCCAGATGACATACCTAATTTTGTGGTACCAAAAGTAATATTTACTGCTAGAAGTTACAATACTTGTATGACTCTGACTAACATTACATTAACAGCCATAACAGTCCTCTGCTGAACATGGACTACCCTCTTTTGGGGGGTATTGCCATACTCACCACGCTTGGCAGGCAGATTGACGAGTACAGTGCAAGATGTTGCATTCACAGAGAACGCTGTTGCCCATTCCCTGGATGATTATTCAAATGACAATGACAAATAAACAAAATATTCTATCGTCTTAATTCAGCTCGTGTGTCCCAACTCTCCCCCTTCGTAATTATTCAACGCGGCGTAAAAAATGAAAAAAAAAAGAAACAACATGAAAGCACTGGCTGAAATTCAGTAAGTGGCCGAGCTCATTAGAAAGCTGTAAAGCAGTTTAACGAGACGGCGGATGGGCTCCTGGACGCGGTAGACGCGTCAAGTGATTGAGGAGCGGATACGGTGAAAACTGTTCGTAGATGCGCGGTGTTGGGTTCCGTACTTCGGAAGATTAGGTTGTTTGTGTCACTTTATCAATCTTAATTTGTTGGAAGTGATATAGATAAGATAAGGTGACATTATATTTAAAAGCTAAGATATCACAGCATGTAGTAAAGGCATGTAGTAGAATAGTAAGAGGCATGTAGTAAAATAAGTAAAACCATTTATACTTATTTTATCTAAGATACTGTTATGTTAAATGTAGTACTTTTAAGTGTATGGGTTTATGACCTGAAATCAAGATATTTTATTTATTTATTTTATTTTTTTGTCACTTAAATACTTAAAGTGAAACAAACAATCATTCTGACTTCGTATTATTAGAATTTTTATTTTAATGCCGATCCCTAAAATTTATCTATTCCCGCCTGCCTTGTAAATGTTTGTCGAGATGCCGACGTACGCCTCATTCCTTTTGTAAGACACCGATTTCAAATTATGGGCTAAATTTGTGATAATACAGGAAAAGAAAATAGTGTCTACAAAATAATAGTAATTAGGTACTTATCCCAAAAAAGAGTACTGCGTTCCATTCCAGAGATGGACGGTCCGTAGAATAGAACGAAACATCGCATGTCGAAACATAGAAGAATTTGAAGACTTCCCGTAAAATATGACTCGATCATAATCATCATCATCTTTATTCATAAAATAAGTATACCTCCAAAAATTAAATCAATTTATAAATCAACAACAAAGATAGTGTCTAGGTACAACGAAATGTCACATGTTAAAAATAAAAGGTATTAAGAATGTCAGTGTTTCGTTTAAATAAATGAAAAATAAAGTCAGCTTACGCAACTCTCCCACTGTGCATTTTTAACGCACCGTTTACGCATCGTAGCCGTATTTGTATGGGAAAAAGATCGGAATTTGCAATTTACTTTCGTGTGTGTGTGTCTAATTCCAAGCTAAACTCCCGCAGTGGAAGCGATTTACACAGGTAAATTTCTAGTAAAATACCAGGAGTTCAACTGAAGGCAGACAATGGCCGCGTTACGCAGCGCTAAATAGCATACGCTGCACAATATAGCAGCGCATACTATGAATTAAACGTGAACCTAAATCTATTTAACTTAATTAACTAAGTTGAGTGAAATTGGCAAATGATGTGTTCTGACCCTTACATAACTCAATTCTGTAGTAAATACCGTCTGCCGATCTGGCGTTACGTCACACGTATAAGCACTAGATTATAAGTAAGTACCTCCAAATTATATCACCCCACGAATTCCGCAATTCGTACTAAGGAGTCACAATGATATGGTACAACAAATATGACTAAAGGGAACACACCATTAACACGAATAAACAGTTTTATACTAAACAACCAGGTTTAACACTTACAGTCACGTGCCGGCGCAAATGCATAAATACCCAACGGAGAAAGGAAGTTCAGGGAATGGATCAAATAGGAATTCCGTTGGTACTTACAGGGCTGGGTGGAAAAGATATCGACACCCAGCATTCCACTACAGCCTTGGCGCGTTATTCACGTCAAACCACTCACAGCTTCTGTTCGTATTCCACTTTGATATTAGTCATTACGCGTGACCCAACCCGAATTTGGGCCGTACAAACGCGGGCCAAAATGGCCACCTGATGCCTATTCAACGCGACGCTCACGTGGAAGACGTCGAGACATCCAACAATCACTAAGCCTGGCATTCCAGTACAACCCAGGAGAAACGCAATAATACGATGCATCAACACGCGCGATCTCAAATTGAATCGTCCATTACACGCGGCATCACAAAACGCGTGGCGGGAAATCCGCACAATACGCGATACCCTCCTGTCCGAACGGTTTTGAGTGACTGACCGCGGTGCAGAAATCACCGCTTGGCGCCTACCAGGCGACCCGCGCGCACGCCGCCACCCTCGCCCCGCGAGCGATAAAGGGACAACATATGCCCAGAGCGATGCGTGCGAAATCGCGGCGCATTCATAGACCGTCATTAATACCTAACTTACCCCAGCATAGCAACGCTAAATTAAACATTCACCCGCCCTAGGCCGAATCCCTTAGGCCTATTCACTACTGGGGAGACGAGATAGCGTTGCTATTGCTCGCTTAAGAACTGAATCCCCTACCTGAACTGTCGCGACTCGAGGAGTGCCATCACTACCTGGGAACAAGTTGAGAATGCGCCCTCTGCGCCATCGCAGTGGCGGCAGGTTGGCATCCTTAACCAGAACGAGATCTCCGATGCGAGGGGGTTCAGTTCTGTCCGTCCACTTAAGGCGTTGCTGCAGAATGTGCAAATACTCAAGCGACCATCGCTTCCAAAAATTCTGAGACATTTGCTGCAGCAACTCATAACGCGTCAAACGATTGCTACTGACCTCTGTGTAGGGGTACTCTGGCAAGGCGTTAAGTGGTCGGCCAATTAAGAAATGCCCTGGTGTCAGGGCCTCCAGATCATTCGGATCTGAGCTAAGCGGACACAAAGGACGTGAATTGAGAACGGCCTCAATTTTACAAAACACGGTCGCTAGCTCCTCAAAGGTTAATATCGTTAAACCTATAACGCGCATCAAATGCGTCTTAGCGGACTTTACAACCGCTTCAAATATACCACCCCAGTGGGGGCATCGTGGTGGATCGAACACCCAGTTAATGCCCTGACGGGAGAGGCTCGTGCCGATAGCTTCCTCGTTTTCCGATAAAAACGTTATAATTTCTTTCATACATCGATCAGCGCCCTTAAAGTTGGTACCACAGTCCGACCTGATCAGCGCTGGTCGCCCTCTTCGCGACACAAATCTATCTAAAGCTGCTAAGAAAGCCTCCGTAGTGAGGTCGGCCACGAGTTCCAAGTGGACGGCCTTGGTTGCTAGGCACACAAACACGCACAAATACGCCTTGATTGACTTCGCGTTGCGAAGGCGTGATGCCTTTACCATAAAAGGCCCCGCAAAGTCCGTTCCCACACCCGCAAACGTCCAGGCTTCCGTCACCCGGTCCGGTGGGAGGTCTCCCATCTGAGGTTGCATTGTGGCTGCCTTCAACCGATAGCAAGGCAAGCACCGAAACACAATGCTCCGTACCGTACGTCGTCCAGACAAGATCCAAAACTCGCGCTGCAGAATAGCCAAAAGTGCATTGCAGCCCGCATGCGAGTTTTTCTGGTGACGATCCCTAACTATAAGTTCTACCAAAGGTCCCTTCTTTGGGAGTAACAGCGGATGCCGTGCTGAAAAGGGCAGGTTAGCGTTCCGAAGTCTACCTCCAACCCGGAGCATTCCATGCTCGTCCACGAACGGGTTGAGGCGCACAAGACCTCCCTTCAGCTTTCCACGGCCATCCCTGAGCAGCCTGGCCTCTTCCTCAAAATGTTCCGCCTGGACGACCCTAACCAATAAACTTAGAGCCGCATTCCGCTCCGCAGGCGAGAGGACAGGTGCCAAGTTCCGTTCTGCTTGAGGTTTTCTACAGTTGTTCACGAACCGTTTGATCCAACCTGTCACCCCTAGAAGTTTGTCGAGGGAGCTGTATCGTTCCAGCAAGAAAGCCGCACTAGGCTTAGGTACGATCTGCCCTACGTTCACTCGCAAACCTCGATCAGGTGGCCCAAGCGGCGACCCGCACTCATTGTATGGCCATCTCTCAGGTGACTCAGTCAGCCACTGAGGTCCCCACCACAGTGAGTGACCTACCAAATCAGGGGCCCTACATCCCCGTGAGGCGCAGTCCGCTGGGTTCTGTTCTCCCGGTACGTGTCTCCATACCAACGGAGTTTCCGATCCTTTAATCTGTGACACCCGATTTGCCACGAAAACCTCAAGAGTATGTACCGACGTCTGTAACCAGCACAGAACTATCCTACTGTCGGTCCATGCGTACACCGTTTCATCCAAAGTGATGGTACCGCGTAGATTACTAGCGACATAATGTAGCAAGCGCGTGAGAAGCGCTGCTCCCGCCAATTCCAACTTTGGAATGGTCCATCTTGTCCTAACCGGAGCCACCTTACTCTTGGCCATAACTAGACGCACGTCTACAGTTCCCGTTGAACTGACTGTCCGCAAATAGACAGCTGCCGCGTACCCTCGCTCCGAGGCATCACAAAACCCATGTAGGGTAGCCTTACATCCCACCGATGGGAGCAACTTGCGAGGTATGGCGATGCGTACGATCCCTGGTAAGGTGGTCACAAACTTGGTCCAATCATTCAACAGCTCTCCGGAGAGCTGGTCGTCCCAACCCAAGTTTGCTATCCACAACCTTTGCAAGAAGCACTTCGCCATGAACGTCACCGGTGCGATCCACCCGTTAGGATCGAAAGTTCTGGCGATCGTCGATAATACCGAACGCTTCGTCCAAGTCTTCTGCAAAAGGTCTGGCTCGATCTGATACGTAAAGACATCATGCGTTGGCCTATATTGCACCCCTAGGATGCTCAACGTATTTGGATTGTCCGGGTTCTCGAAAAGGTGCGGGTCCTGCTGGAACTCACCTGGCAACCCGGCCAGGAGCTCTGGACAGCTGGACAGCCATTTCCGCAACTCATAACCTCCTGATTCCATGATCGCGATCAGCTCGTCTCGTAGTAGCAGTGCTTGTTGCACGCTATCTGCACCCGTGCAGATGTCATCCACGTAGACGTCGCGATCCAGTACTGCTGCGGCTCGAGGGAATCTTACCCTTTCCTGTGCGGCCAACTCTCGCAGCGTGCGTACTGCCAAAAACGGACTTGGCTTCAGACCATACGTTACCGTGTTAAGCTCATAAGTGACCATCGGCTCGTCAGGGCTCTCACGCCACAAAATCAGCTGGTACCGACGGTCATCCGGGTGTATAATTGTTTGGCGAAACATCATTTTGACGTCTGCGACGAACGCTACTTGGTGCAACCGAAAATCTGTGAGGATGTCCACAATGTCCCGGTTCAACTTGGGACCCGCGTGCAGACACTGGTTCACAGACACACCATTCGATGTAGGAGCAGAACCGTCAAACACTACCCGTATCTTCGCCTCCGGTGACTTCAAAACAGCCAGGTGTGGTATATAGTAATGCTCGACACACCTCCAATCTATGCTGGACACCGACATGTGGCCTAACTCTAGGTACTCCCTCATGAATTCGATATACTTCTGCCGAAGTGCTGCATCTCGCTTCATCTTTCTCTCCATAGCCAGTAGTCTCCGTTCCGCGATCTGTCGCGAACTACCTAAGGAGGGGCGGTTTGGGAGGAATGGCAGCCTGGTAACAAGCCTACCTGACGAACTTCGTGCAGTGTTGTACTGATAGAACAGCTCGCACTCGTCATCCTCTGGCTTCCGTCTATCCGCTGTGGGTGGCTCCTCAGACTCCCAAAACCTCTGCAGCACCTCCGACAACACACTACCATAGAGAACCGTATCGCCCTCTGGTAGGTCCTGAGGTCTCCAAACTGGGCCAAAAATAACATACCCCCCTGTGGTATCAACGGCCACTAAACCAGTTTGCTGAAGTACCCGTTTTCTGCCACACCAGAATCTCCCGAGGACGTCTGACCCGAGGAGAACGTCCACCGTACCAGGAGTATCAAAGTCAGGATCAGCTAGCTCTAAGCCTGTGGTTAACCCTCGTACCGTTGACGGTAACCGAACCTGAGGAAGTTTCCCTACCACTTCATCCAGCACCACTGCTGAGGCATGATAGCTGACCCCTGTACCTGTATTACCTAATGTGAACTCGAAGTTCACCTGACCCCGAACGTCAGGCACATCTACACCTCCAATACCTACAGCCCCATCCGTTGTGGGCCTTATATTTAAGCGTAGCCTACTCACCAGCTTACTAGACACAATACAACCCTGAGCCCCTGTATCTAACAAGGCTCTTACCTGTATGCTGCGGCCACCGTATCCCCATACCCAAATCATTGCCGTAGGCAACAATACCGTAATTGGCCGGGGGGCCGAAGCTGGCGTGTAGGCGGCGATTACCTAGCAGGAATCTAAGCGCGGAGTGTCCGCGTCCTGCGGGGGGGTCCCCTCTCTCCGTACACCTTCGAGTGGGTCCCACTTATAGATGTAAATTAACGGTTAACTACCGTTATTTAACTAAATTCGCCGTTAGCTACCAATACTTAACCCGTTAACTATGGTTATTTAACCGAGTGCGGTATTGAAACGGAGAAGAAAATATTCAGTTTTTAAGTTTGTTATGTGTAGAAGATTGTTATCGGTCACATTATAATACTGAAATGTTGCTCGGATACTTCCCTTAGAAGCATTTAGAGAAAGTAACAGAGATAAATGTTCAAGTTTTTCATTTTTGCTTGAAAACAATACCAATTTTATTCTAAAGATGTAGGTGCTCATACGTATTTAGTAACTGTAGGTATATAATAACAATAGGTACATTTAAAAAACATTTTGATATTTTTTAGCCGTGTGATGCCGGCGTAGAATAGCATCACCCCATTTCCTCCCGTGGGAGTCGTAAGAGGCGACTAAGAGACTCGAGGGTGTGTATTGTATTTTAGGCGATGGGCTGACAACCTGTCACTATGGCGATACACAATTTTCCGAATGACCCTCAAATATTTGTCAGACGTGGCGTAAATGTTCGTTTTTGCGGCCGTTTACGCTCTGCCTACCCCACAAGGGATTAAGGCGTGATATGTGTATGTATGTATGTGTATGTTTGATATTTTTTTTACTGCAATAGATAGGAAGGTATTTTCGATATCGAACCAATAGCGACAGTCATTGATGTTGCGGTGGCGGCGGCGTCTTTTGTTTATTTGACCTACCTACCATCGCTTCTTTTACTTCTCATGGTAGTCTACTGAGCTAGATCTCGGTCGATCAGGCACTAGGTACACCTACAGTCACGCCTACATCCCTTGCGGGGTACCTAAACAACGTGTGAACGGACTAAATGTACCTTTTACTTGTAGACTAAAAATATTTAACTGAAAACAAATATAATTAATTATACACCTAACCAACTGATTTTAAAAACATTTATTAAAAACTTCATACAATAAAAAAATATATGAAAATAACCGTAGTAACCCAGTATGACTGGTTATTAACCGTTAATAACCAAAAAAGCCGTTAATAACCACCTGGTTAAAATCGTTATTAACCGGCTTCCCATCTATAGTCCCACTCCTGCTGATAGGGACCTCAGCCAAGGGGAGAGGCATGCGTGGGTCATGGGAACTCACCATGTTGTTCAGACCCGCCGAGTACTGCATGTACTGGCCCTGGTGTTGGCACCCGCCCGTAGCATCACGTACTTGTGATGGGTGCCCCTGACCTTGGACCTGTGACCACCTACCCTGTTCCGGCACCTGCTGCCGAGGTGGTGACTGTCTCGCGCGTGGTGAAGGGGGCATCACCTGCTGATGTCCCTGGCCTCGTCCCTGAAACCCTGGTGGAAGAGGACTCCTCCTTGGAGGGGGTGGGGAGCGTTGCTCCCGTCTAGGTAGGGCAGACTCCGTCCGCTGACCCGCGTCAGCTCTGCCTCCGTAATCTCCGCTGCGGTTCATGCCTAGGAGCTGATGGTGGGCACCCTGGCAGTACCTGCAGTTGGTGCTTGATGGGCACTCTCGCACCTGATGCGGCCCCATACACCTAAAGCACCAACGCCGTTGCTGCACCACACCACGACGTTTCTGCACCCGCTGTGCAGCGAACTCCTCACACGCAGTCACCTGATGCCCCGCCTCTCTGCAGTAGGCACACCTCGATTCCAAATTAGCGACATTGTATCGCCTGGGTGGCCTACTCTTACCGTCTCGCGCCTGTGCACCCGGCCGTTCCGGGCGGCGAGTGGCCGCAGACTCCGCGTGAGGCGACTCTCCAAATTGGGCATCTACCCGCCTGCACTCGGCCTCGAGGAAGGACTTGAGCTCCTCGAAGGTCGGGAGGTAATCAGATGTCTTACCTCCGTGTGACTGTTCAAAACGAGCGGCCATGTCGCTCGGCAGGCGGCGCAACAACGTGTGGACCAGGATATAATCATAGCCTGACACCGGCATCCCCTGTCTCTCAAGAGCGTTCACTGCAACGCAGACAGGGTTGAGGACCTTGGCCCTGAGGTCCGTCCCTCGTGTGATGGTCGGCACGGTGAGCCACTGTTCCAGGAGTTGGTCAATCATGAGACGTTTGTTGCTGTATCTCTCGATCAGCAAACCGCGAGCCGTCTCGTAACTTGCATCATCGACTGGTAGATGCTTTACCAGCTCATGGGGCTCACCTTGCAGCTTGGCCATCAATTGTGCCATTTTATATGCCGGCTGCAAGTCAGTGCGGTTATGAATCACACTGTCAAACAGATCCTGGAATCGGGTCCAATCCGTGTAGTCCCCGTGGAAGACCGGAATCGCCACAGCCGGCAGGGGCACTTGCACCCCCGGTCCCCGCGGACCATGGGGTGGGTCCGGCTCCCCAGCTCTACGCCTGGTGATCACAGCAGCCGCCTGCTGGATCTCCTGCCCCATCTCCATGCACTGGGTCACATTCGTCCGGACCGTAAGTTTGACCTCCTCATCAGGCGTCCCATCCAATAACTCCTCGCATCCAGTGAGGCAATCCAACACCTCCGCGACCCGTTCGTCAATCCGTTGCGCACAAGCGATGAGTGCGTCCTCTCGGTCCCCGCGACCGACCATCGCCTGCTTAGTCGCGAACCAAATTAGGTGCGTTCTAATTTTTGCCTGAAGCTGTGTAATTGTGGGAGCCATGGTACCAACTCAAAGTAACACCGAACCTTACAATAAAAAAATAATAGACAATCGGCCCTGATCCTACCGTTAGGATATCCGCACAGGGTAAACACAACGATAATAACAAGCAATTCACTAATTGATTGGCCCTGATCCTACCGATAGGATATTCTACACAGGGCACACACTACAATCACAATAAATATATTTTTTTTTATGTAGGTAGATTAAAAATCTTATACTAAAATAATCTTAAATCTAGTGGTTTTCTGAACCACGCTCTGCTACCAAAAATTGTCTAATTCCAAGCTAAACTCCCGCAGTGGAAGCGATTTACACAGGTAAATTTCTAGTAAAATACCAGGAGTTCAACTGAAGGCAGACAATGGCCGCGTTACGCAGCGCTAAATAGCATACGCTGCACAATATAGCAGCGCATACTATGAATTAAACGTGAACCTAAATCTATTTAACTTAATTAACTAAGTTGAGTGAAATTGGCAAATGATGTGTTCTGACCCTTACATAACTCAATTCTGTAGTAAATACCGTCTGCCGATCTGGCGTTACGTCACACGTATAAGCACTAGATTATAAGTAAGTACCTCCAAATTATATCACCCCACGAATTCCGCAATTCGTACTAAGGAGTCACAATGATATGGTACAACAAATATGACTAAAGGGAACACACCATTAACACGAATAAACAGTTTTATACTAAACAACCAGGTTTAACACTTACAGTCACGTGCCGGCGCAAATGCATAAATACCCAACGGAGAAAGGAAGTTCAGGGAATGGATCAAATAGGAATTCCGTTGGTACTTACAGGGCTGGGTGGAAAAGATATCGACACCCAGCATTCCACTACAGCCTTGGCGCGTTATTCACGTCAAACCACTCACAGCTTCTGTTCGTATTCCACTTTGATATTAGTCATTACGCGTGACCCAACCCGAATTTGGGCCGTACAAACGCGGGCCAAAATGGCCACCTGATGCCTATTCAACGCGACGCTCACGTGGAAGACGTCGAGACATCCAACAATCACTAAGCCTGGCATTCCAGTACAACCCAGGAGAAACGCAATAATACGATGCATCAACACGCGCGATCTCAAATTGAATCGTCCATTACACGCGGCATCACAAAACGCGTGGCGGGAAATCCGCACAATACGCGATACCCTCCTGTCCGAACGGTTTTGAGTGACTGACCGCGGTGCAGAAATCACCGCTTGGCGCCTACCAGGCGACCCGCGCGCACGCCGCCACCCTCGCCCCGCGAGCGATAAAGGGACAACATATGCCCAGAGCGATGCGTGCGAAATCGCGGCGCATTCATAGACCGTCATTAATACCTAACTTACCCCAGCATAGCAACGCTAAATTAAACAGGCGTATACGTAACGAATCGTGAAAAATACGCAACAACGTGCGACAAGTGGGAGAACCGCTTTAAACCAATTATACCAAAGAATATTGCAATTAAACCACAGAACTAATATAGAGGTAGTACTGTGAATTAAACAGCCTTCATATAGTCATTATACAAAAGTCAATGTACAAACCAATCGATACCTACCTTCATTGCTGTGGTCAATTCCGTCAATTCATTGCTAACGTGCGGGATGGGACCGCCTCTCGATTAAACTCGATAAAACCTTGTGTCAGAGATTACTCTTTACTAAATGGTATATGAATGCTTACCGATACTTAGGTGCATTATTTTACTTGTTCTTAGGCTGCAGCAGTAGTCGAGGCAAAAGAGCAAGAACCGCGTTCAGCGCGCAACAGATCAAGAGTTTAGAAGCGGAGTTTGAGAAGAACAGATACTTGTCTGTGGCTGCTCGCGGCAGGCTGGCCAGGCAGTTGAGGCTCACTGAGACACAGGTGAGTCATCATCATTATAATCACCAATAATAATTATCATCATAAGCAGTAAGACTTTCACAATTAGACATAGGCCCCTCTCCCCTCATTATTTCCATAGAACACGATTTTCCGAGATTTTGAACCATCTGTATCCAACGACTTGTGCAAGCTGTACAAGGTCGTCGTCGTATATTCTTCTTCGTATCAATGATTGAACCATGAAAGTATTTTGCGACGGCTACATCATTTTTAGCCTTCCCTACAGGTGTTTGGCAACAAAGGACACGGTATTATATTGCTGTGTACATCTGGCTTCACGGAAGACCAGCGTTACAGGCAGCTCACTCTGCTTGTAACATATAGACCTTTTTTAGTCGCATAAGTACCTACATTTAAGACATAGACATAGACATATCAAATATCTGTATTTTAGTTCAGTGTCTAATTGAATGTGACTAAAATAAACGTATTTTATCTTTATTTATTATTCCACTGGTCGAAATCGGGCTCCACAGTTGTAGTCAGCTTTATGTCATATATTATCCATGCAGCGACCAACAGCATGTAATACTCGTAGGATGTTCCACGCTTTCTTGCTTATTACCAAGACAAAGAGTAAAACCACTTTCTTATTTCCAGATAAAAATATGGTTCCAAAATCGACGCACGAAATGGAAGCGGAAGTACACTAACGATGTAGAGCTGCTCGCTCAGCAGTACTACAGCAGTTTAGGCATTGTGTCGCCACGACCCATGTTCGTAGGCGACAGACTGTGGATCTTCAACTACCCAAACAGACTCCCGCCTACCCAACAGCAACAGTGGATGAAATCTTTCAACAACGTCGCACCACATCACAGAAACCCTGTTTTCCAACCTCCAGAAACGCCATTTTTAGTCGCGCCACCGTACGGAGATCGAGTTTTTGAACGCACCCTGCCCGGAGCTGTCAAAATTCCCGCGCAATCTCGGCTTTTGCCGCGAGAAGTGTACAACAATATGGCGACGGCTAATAGGAACACGGAAACCTATAAAAACAAGATTCTAAACCATAGCAGTCCACAAGAATCGAACGTTGATCATTTGCGAAGACTGGAAGAGAATTTCAGTATTTAGATATAATCTACACGCTAAAAATTATGTTAAAAGTGCCTTAAAAATAATTGCCAAAATATAATTGAGAACATAAAATTAAATTATTTAGACAAACAATCAAAACAGTTTTCATTTACCCACTTACTAGTTTTTCTGATAGGCGGAAAAAGCTTTGGAAGATACTTAGGTAGCAGATAGCACAGCACCTAAATATTACCTATATAGGCTTAGCTTGTAGATAGCAACAGCAACCGCCGACCGCCACGCACCAACCATCGCGTTAAGGTACTTACTTGTTTACTTTTTTAGTCATCGGCGTTGTAGGTACCGATGTAACCTGGGAGGCATAAAATCATAAAATGGGGTGGTTTATGTCCAATATGTCCAGCAGTGGACGCTGCTGTCATGGTCTTGATATCATACGGCAACTAAGCTCTACATTGGGTAAAATACCTATTTAAGCTTGCATGAAAACAATTACCTAATTTCCTATCCTCAGTCAATAAGACCTATTCAATGAATTTAGGACATTATAGGGTTCGCATTGTGTACCGAAAATCCACGAGTAGTTAATTTATTCCAGTGAACAACAATTTAATTACCATGTAGGCGGGTCGGCAAATGGGAAACTAATCTAAATTAGACTCATTATCGACGATTTCTATTAGTACCAATTACTAAACACAGCCTCATAACAGTTCAATTACGATTGAATACCTAAATATCTTAATGGCAACGTCCTACGCTAATAATGTAATATTTCAGAGGCAAGTCTATGATGAAACAGAATGAAGCCATAAATAACTCGTCGCTATAAGACTTAAAAAACACAACTAAGTTTAAATCATAAGCTTCTACTTGATAGTCAAATTCCTACTTTTAGTGCTTCTTAAATCTCAGCAGGGAATAGCGCCAACGCTGCATCAAGCGGGCTACATGCGCGGGGCTAATACAAGTGCGGGTTGAAGCAGGACTCGACGCAGCTTTGGCACATACTTGATACCTAAACTACCTAGTCTACTTACCTAACCTAGCGTGTTTTTGTGGTTTAACTCAAATCACTTTTATTTGACCTAATTAATATGCATACTAAATTTCCTGACATTACCTAACGAACTGCAAGACCTAATAGATAACTTTAAAATAATTGACAATTTAATTTAATTTTGACACATCGGACCATTCATTACGTAAAAATACTAGACGAGAGCGAAAATACTGCGAGCGGCAAGTCTGATTGCGTGCGAAGAAATTTACATTGCTCCTTTACCTATTAGTTGTCCGTCTGCAACATTTTCTAGCTCTGTCTCTTCTAATCGGTAAAAAAAATCTAAGAGAAAAATAATTTGACTAAGGGAGTGGCTGAAACTGAAACCGATGAGCAGACTTTTTTTTATGACGACCTTTGATTGTATGTTGGTAGGTAATATTCAAGTCCTGAAAAGATCTGAATTTATCTTCTACGAAAGAAGCACATGTCATATCATAATTTTTATCAAACTCTCCTTGGTATAAAATTTTATTTCATATTTTCATTTTTCTTGGTTAGGTACAATTACAAACAAAGAGCTGTTGTAATGTTTGAGGAGTAACAATATAATATTGAATAATTTTTTTAGGATTTAGGTTCAAACGACAACGACGACGAGCATTAAACAAACTTCATTTAAAAAAAAACGATAAACTCGCGTTCAACGCACATCTAAGTTTATTGGTGTTAGGCTCTTAACGTTAACGGACGTAGGATTTTAAAATTATCAAGTTAGCTTAGGCAGTTTTCCCACATGTCGTCTGTCGCAGCATATTTTTAACGCATGCGTCTGTCTGACTGAAGGAAAATGCGAGGAAATTGACAAGTTGTTTGACAGACGCATTTGTAAACACATCGTTGCCGTATTTGTATGGGAATAAGATCGGAATTCGCAATTGCTTTCATCTGACAAACGCATGCGTTGCGATGCGTTTAAAAAACACAGCGACGGTCGACAAGAGGGAAAACCGCTTTAAGCCTTTGAGATTTGGTAAGTACCTACCTAAGCCTAAGTTATTGCGGTGTGTTTTTATTTACAAATGCAATGTTTTTAGCGTTCCGTACCCAAAGGGCAATCATGGAAACCCTATTACTGAGGCTCGGCTGTCCGTCTGTCTGTCCATTCGTCCTACAGTTACAAGGCTATATCTCCTGAACTGTTATACCTAGACAGTTGAAATTTTCACAGATGATGTATTTCTGTTGCCGCTGTAACAACAACAACAAGTACAAAAAGTTAGAATATAGTAAATATTTGAGGGGGCTCCCATACAAAAATCTAGTCTTTTTGTATACAAAAAACTAGTTTTTTTGATTGGAAGCTGTATCACATGAACCGCGAAAGTTAGACAGTTGAAATTTTTACAGATGTTGTATTTCTGTTGCTGCTATAACAACAAATACAAAAAAAATGGGGCAACCTACCATACAAAACACGTGTTTTTTGCGCGTTTTTATAGATAATGGTACGGAACCCTTCGTGCACGAGTCCGACTCGCACTTAGCCGGTTTTTTTAAACCACTTAAAATAACTAGATAAAATATTTAAGTACCTAAGTATTTATTAGTAAAAATCCAAAAAAACTTCTGTATAAACCCGGTAACATCTCATTTATTACCTGCAACACCATTTCGCTAACATATTCTCCTATTACAACATTCTGTTAATCTTTCTCTATGTACGCAATATTTTATGTATGAGCATAAGAATAGATAATAATACTGCGTATAGAAACGAAACTCCTTTGTCTGGGCCCCAAAAGCCGCGCTTTAAATACCTACTTCCCCCCGCAGCCCGTAACGCCCCGCATTCTCCCGCGCTTTAAGTCGGGGCTGTCACTTGCCAATAATTTTATTCCAGACTAGCGGCCAGACAAGCGGTTGCGATCGCTGCTAACAGTTTTCCCGTGGGAACGAAATATTTACCCGTTTTAAAGTCTTACCTTACCATTTTATTGTTAATAGGTAGGTACAGAATTTTAAAATAGGTGCAAAACATACGTACGATACGAATGTGCTTATTTATCATTATCAGCTAACAATGATTAGGCACCTAGGTAGTTTAAATTAGAAAATGGAAACTAGGTACCTACGTAAGTAAAAATAGGAGTACACACAACAATTACGTATAATAACGAATAGTAGGTACTAGGTACCTAGGTATTTACTGTAAAATCATCACTTACCTTGACTCATCTTTAGGCAAATTAAAAAAACTTAGATGCGGAGTCTTCCTCGCATCACTTTTGCAGCCATACACACCACAATAATTCGGCATTGCTAAATTTTTCACAAAAAATGAAAATTCGACCCGCACGACGAACGTTTCCGCGGCGAAACGCACTCCCGACTGAATTATTCGCTAAGAGACAGCCAGACGGATTGACCTTGAGCGCGTCTGGAGCGGGAGTGTCATCTCTATGTGATTTCTACTCTATGGTATGAGTGTGTGCGTATAACTTATCCATTCCTTTTACAAATATCCAACGTTTCTTTTTGTGGCTATATTCTGGTTGTAATCCGGGCGTGTGTGAAAGATTACCTACTAACTATAATAATATTAAAGGTTTGTAGGTACCCTCATCATCAATTTTATTGGGCTCATATTTTATTTATTCGTAAGGAGATAAACGATGGGGAAGGAAGCTAAAGAAAAATCAGTGAGGGAACCTATGGTAGTATAGAACTACTTCACAGACCAAAGAACTCAAGGGGGACAGCGCTTGACGTTTCGGAACCAGTCGAAATTCTACACAGGTCATCACCATCATCATGTCTTCTAAACCGTTCCCGGTGATGGCGACTCCTATATATTATGAACTTGGGTCTCTATTTCGGTGTGATCTAATGTGGCTGGCGAAACCGAACTTCGTCTTGAAGACACGGTTGCAAGAAGCACAGTACAACTGGCCAGCTGAATTATAGGTGTAAGTGTAGGTAGGTTTCGGCTTAGTCTTCCGTATTTGGCACGCTTTATGTCGAGATCTTTTAGACGCTGAGTCTCAAAACGTTCCACACTCTTACTTTTACTCTCTCTCTCTATGCATGTACAAAGGTCCGGTATCACGCAGGTAAATATAGGGTAAAATTTTACTAGTGAACGATAGCGAAAACTCAAGACGGGCTGATGATAAGGAATATCTTCCAACAAGGAACATATAGGTTGAAATACGAAAATTGAAATTGGACCTCATATGCAAAATTTCCGATCAGCTTATGCGAGTCTTCTTCTTTTCGTATGGGACACCGAGTCGTCCAACGACCCGATGAACCCTGGTGTCGAGTTACCTATTAAGTATGAAAACTCAAAATATTTGTCATATTTCAACCTTTGTTCCTTGGGGGAATTTGTTCCTTATCACCAGCTTGAGTTTTCGCTATCGGTTACTAGTAAAATTTCACCCTATATAATAGCATAGCATAATACTATTTTGTTTTATATTTGCCATACTTTCCACGCTTGTGTTCACAAAGAACGCTGCCGCCCATTCCCTAGATTCATTCCGTAGTCGGTTCTTACGACGCCCACGAGAAGATATAGGATGATGCTGTTCTAAGCCAGCACCACACGGCAACACGCTGTCGAGCTCTCCTTGAAGTGAACAAATTGCGAGTAGTAGAAAGTAATATGACTGGTTAAACCAAGACCACTATTTTCGCTTCCGAAATAGTTTTAAAAGCACGCCTCTTGTCCGTTCATCGAGCTTACACAAACACCATTCTGACAGTGAAAATAGTCTGCGTGGCATGTACAAAGCTGGGACGCACATTTTTCAAAAACCCAAATTAATATTCAATTGCGTCTGCAACGACCGCCATATCGCCCTAGCATAGTCTATAAATCAGGATTCCACTGGGAATCATGGGAAACTGAAGATACGTTATGAGCCTATAGGAGCCAAGGCCTGGGTGTAGAGGCCGAATGGTAAGGTATGGTATACACCCGTTGATCAACGCCCCACGCAAGTAATACCCTGAACTAGTCTATAAAGCGTTGTCGATGAAACTGCTCAAGATCACAATTTGTGTTGTGATTTATTGATGGGACTCCATGGTATTTTAGTAAATTAAAAGATGAAGTAACAAAACTCGCTCTAATAGCATTTAATTAAATTAATAGTGGAACTATTGTTTTATTATCCACACTAATATTATAAATGCGAAAGTAACTCTGTCTGTCTGTCTGTCTGCTACGCTTTCACGGCCAAACCGCTGAACCGATCTTCATGAAACTTGGCACATAGATTGCTAGCATACTGAGAACGGACATAGGCTACTTTTTATCACCATTCGAGGGTCTGGAGTACAGATGTAGACCACCAGGTGTACCATCAGGAGCCCAGCTAAACTATTAGAGATACAGGCATAGTTCCAAAACAAAAGTTGTTCAGTATGATGGGCTGCTTTTTTTCACAAGGACATTGAGGATCTGGAGTACCTTATGTAGACCACCAGGTTTACCACCAGGAGCCCAGCTAAACTATTAGAGATAGGTACAGGCATGGTTCCAAAACAAAAGTTGTTCAGTATGATGGGCTGCTTCTTTTCACAGGGGACACTGAGGATCTGGAGTACCTGATGTAGACCACCAGGTGTACCATCAGGAGCCCAGTTAAACTATTAGAGATACAGGCATGGTTTCAAAACTAAAGTTGTTTAGTATGATGGGCCGCTTCTTTTCACAAGGACTTTGAGGATCTGGAGTACATTATGTAGACCACCAGGTATACCATCAGGAGCCCAGCTAATGTATTAGAGATACAGGCATGGTTCTAAAACAAAAGTTGTTCATTATGATGGTCCGATTAACAAAATAGGCGTGCAACACCTGCTTGTGCAAAAGAGAAGATCGCGGCAATAATGACGACCCGTCGAAAGGTAAAACCACCGGCGAATAATCAACCTTCAAACCCTGGAACCAGTAAAATCCCAGAAAATGAGGATCGTCTGGACGAACCCAGTTTACCCGTAGCTGATGACTTTCCTAAAGATAAAAAGACTCAACTAAAACCTAAAAAAATTAACACCAAAATACCTAAGGTACCCGCACCCAAAACCAATACAATCGATTTGTCTCTATCTAACACAATAAATAACACGAAAGCCGAGAGTGGAGCCACACAATCCGCGACTGCGGCCGCTCATGAACTTGAACGTGTGGTACAAAACGATCAGGGGGGTAATGGTGACAGGGATGGCGGATGGAATAAAGTTATTCACAAGAAAAAGACGCCAAAAAGGAAGGTTGTCATAGGAACTGGAGAGGAAGACGAAGATCTACTAACCGTGGAGCGACTGAAGTACTTGCAGGCATGGCAATTTAGACCCGATACTACGAAGGAGTCAGTCCTAAAATTTTTGAATAAGGTTGAGACATCAGACGATTACTTTGTTGAAAAACGCCTTATAAAAACTGACAAACACGCTTGCTTTATTATTGGAATCCCAGAAAAACTTTACGATAAATTCAACTCGCCCGCTGTGTGGCCACAGCGCGTGATGTTCTCTGAGTCTCTGACTGGTTTCTGCGCAGGCGCGGAGGGCGGGGCGATGACGTCGCCGGAGGTGGCGCACGCGCCGATACACCACCGGTCGCAGGACGCTAGTCGTGCGTCAGCCGCTCCGGTGATCACTGCGTGTGAACAAAGTCTACGTATGCTACAACACAACGTTCAAGGATTATCCAATAAGGTTTCTAGGATTGAATCTATTCTCCAATCGGGATCTAACTTTGACCTACTATTAGTGACAGAACACTGGATGTGTAGTGACGAACTAGCGGTAACTAATATTATGAATTTCAATCTTATATCTTCGTATTGTCGAACAACACGGATTCACGGCGGAGTAGCTATTTATGCGCACGAGAATGTAACTGTTTTAGATCGAACTGACTTATGTAGATTCTCCATTGAAATGCATATAGAATTAGCCGCCGTTCAGCTTATTGAATGTAATATTATTGTAATTATCGTTTACCGTTCTAGTTCAGAAGGTGATTTCGACATATTTACTCGTCAATTAGAATATCTGCTACACGATTTGACAAATGAAGATGCAAACATTATATTTACCGGTGATTTCAATGTGGACATATTGGCAAAGTCGAAGCAACCTAAACAAAAGCGGATATTATTGAATGTCTTTGGCACCTGTAATTTAAAGAACTTTATAAGATTTCCTACTCGAGTCCAAGGCCAATCGAGCACCTGTATCGATCATGCTTATACGGATATCCCATTGGCGCGTACGAAAGCATTGCCTATAGATGCCGGCATTGGTGATCATAGGGGTTTTTGTATTGAAATTAGCATACCCAACATAAGCCAGCCTACCCGGCACGTGAGTAGGAGGGTGACTAGCCCTGCTAATCTAGCAAGACTCGTAGAACAGGTAGGAGAGTGTGGTTGGTCATTGGCTATGGATTGCATGGATTTTAATCAATTATTTCACCTCTTTACAGAAACTTTTAATTTAAATTGCCCCATAAAGAACATGCAGGTTAGAACAAGGAATAAGATTTGGAAAACCCAAGAAACTGTTAAAAGTAATGATTTCCTTCAACTTCTTAATATGCTCTCAAAGTTTTATCCTAGTAGTATCGATATTCAGCAATTATTACTACGTTATAAATGTAAACATAACGGGCTTTTGAATAGAACTCGAAAGTTATTTTTGAATAAAACGATATCTTCAAGTGATAATAAATGCCTTGCGGTTTGGGATATTGCAAAAATGGAGACTAATAAGAATAGTCATGTGGGAGATGGGCTCGGCGTCCTACGACGAGCGGTGTGTGGGGCGGACGGGTCAGATCGCGAGTTGGCCCAGGTACTTAATAACTACTACCTGTCTGTGGTACGCAATACACCGCTTAGACCCAATATTGAATATTGAGCGTGCTATGTGTCTACTCCGGGAAACAATACCGAGTGTACCAAATTCTTTCTATTTTAGACCTTTTTCGCTAGCGGAACTGCGCTCAATACTGAAAGGAATAAAATCTAAAAAGACAAAAGACATTTACGATATGCCTTCTTCATTATTAAAACACTTACCCGATAGTTTTCTTAATACACTTTGTCACCACTTTAATAACTGTTTAAATAAAGGTAGTTACCCCGAAGTACTGAAAAAGATTAGAGTTACTCCTGTCTATAAGGGTAAAGGCTGCAAAAAAGAGACTAAGAGTTACAGACCTATCTCGTTAGTTCCTGCGATCTCCAAAATATTCGAGTCAGGAATATGCAGCCGACTCGGTGGCTTTCTAGGTAGGAATGGGCTCTTATGCCACCAGCAGTTTGCGTACCAGAAGGGACGATCAACGACAGTAGCCGCGCGAACCTTACTTAATTCCGTTTTAGCACATTTGGAAAATAAAATGTGCGTCACCGCCTTATTTTTTGACTTGTCACGAGCGTTCGATCTCGTTGATCATCGGCTCATCTCTGCCAAGTTGGCCCACTACGGCGTCCGGGGATTGGGTCTCGAGGTCCTAAACTCGTTCCTTTCAGATCGGAGTCAGATGACTCAGGTGGGAAGTAGTAAGTCTGAGGACGGTCTCATAGGTGACAGGTCCGTGCCTCAGGGGTCCAACGTAGGCAATTGTCTCTTTAACTTGCTGATGAATGACCTACCGTACAAATCCTCTGACGTTGAATTTGTAATGTACGCGGACGACATTTGCACAATTGTCAAAGGTAGCAATGAACATGATTTAACGCTAAACATACGGACCGTGATTTGCAAACTGTCTTCCTGGTTCCAAGCGAATGGTATGCAGCTGAATGTAGCCAAAACCAACTTGGTACAGTTTACGCTGAGATGTGATAACTCCCTTCCCCGTCTGTCCGTATCTGTAGGTGATGCTAATATTGTGAGTGCTCCCTGTGCTCGCTTTGTTGGATTCACCTTTGACAGAGGTCTGCAGTGGAGTGAGCACATCGACATGCTGTGCGCAAAATTAAACTCGGCCTACTATGCGATCGCCCGCCTGTCGCGTACACTTTCGCTAGAAAATCTACTCACCACTTATTATGGTTATTTCCACTCCCATCTTACTTATGGGATAGACTTGTGGGCACTGGCAGCCGACAGAGACAAACCTTTCGTTCTTCAAAAGAAAGCCATTAGAATGATGTGTCGTGTGCCACTCGATGAACCCGCCCAGGCTTTATTCATTCGCCTTGGCGTATTAACAGTCCCCTGCCTGTACATACTTGAGGTGGGCAAGTACGTGAGGTCGCACATGGCTGAATTTCCTGCCACGATGAGGTTCTCTGCCAGAGGTGGACAAAGACTGGCGCCTACACGTCATAGACTGGAGAAGACTGGAAAGTCACTATCCGTTATGGGGCCAAAGATTTTCAATAAATTACCATCAGACATAAGGGATGCAAAGACTTACCCAATATTTGTAAACAAACTCAAAAACTTCCTGGCACAAAAGGCTTATTATAGTGTGAAGGATTTCATTGACGGGTGAATTACAAATTTGAGTCTAATTATAAATGATTTTATTTAACTGTAAGTACCATATACATACTTACAGAATATGTTATCTTACCTATTACTTGATTTTATTTTACTTGCTTATTTGTTTGAATATAAATGCAATGTATGTACCTATGACATTTCTTGACAATGTAAAAATCTTACTATTTAATAAATGAATGAATGAATGATTCTTTTCACAAGGATATTGAGAATCTGGAGTACCTTATGTAGACCACCAGGTGTACCATCAGGAGCCCAGATAAACTATAAGAGATACAGAAATGGTTCCAAAACAAAAGTTGTTCAGTATGATGGGCCGCTTCTTTTCACAAGGACATTGCGGATCTGGAGTACCTTATGTAGACCACCAGGTGTACCATCAGGAGCCCAGCTAAACTATTAGAGATACAGGTATGGTTCTAAAACAAAAGTTGTTCAGTATGATGGGCTGCTTTTTTTTCACAAGGACATTGAGAATCAGGACTACCTTATGTAGATCACCAGGTGTACCATCAGGAGCCCACCTAAACTATTAGAGATACAGAAATGGTTCCAAAACAAAAGTTGTTCAGTATGATGGAAATAAGTTGAGAAAGGATATTGGTAACTTTTTACCGAGGATTTTTTTGTTATCTACTGACTTTTGTATTCAATGGTTATAAATATTGATCTCTCAGGGCAGTACACCGGATAGCAAATTTTGAATTGTCCCTTTAACAACAGAATCAAGTAAGTCATCCTTAAACAGTAGAGATAAGAACTGTTCTAATATCACTGTCATACTTACTATGAATATACATATCTTCTTTAGAACCTGTGCCTAAAAAAACTATCTAACGCGGACGAAGTCGCGGGTAAAAGCTAGTCTAGAATATTATTATTAAGTGCAAGTACAAAGCTCGCTCTAGGAAATGTTTAGCGATAGAGCTTCTTTCTCTCTCTGTTTACCTTCTGGTTGGCCGGTAGAGACTGCCGTCTGGCATTAGGCCCGCCTTTTGTACAATGTGCAATAAAGTATAAATTAATAAATAAATAGAGGTCCTGCATTTCTGAAAGATGGCAAATAACATACACTATAGTTTATTTTTGTTTAAAATACGAAATTATTTGATTTAATCACTTGAGGTCAATTCGGGATTTAAATTTTCCTTACTTGCCTTAAATTAGTGCTGTCACTTTCCGTCAAATAGGTTTAGAAAAGGATAGAAGATATCTAAGTCCTGTCATTTTTAAAAACGTCAAGGGTTTTTTCGCCTTTCCTAGTCAATTTAGTCGCCATTGTTTTGATTGTTGCCTTATTTTGACAAATAACACGTATTTTGCATGAAATTATAAGACATGACACGACTAAAATATCTCCTTTCAAGTAAGGAGAAATTATTTGATTTAATCACATATCTTTCTCGGGTTTCCTTTTATCCAAGGCTCTTACACGCCATAACGCTACAGCCGAAAATTGTGCTTCGGAATAAATCACGAAAAACTGTCTGCGACGGCCACGAGCGTCCCTCTATCCATCAAACTTAATGTCGGAGTGAGGGAGTTTTGCGCTGCGAGCACTTGCCTTGCAATCATTGATAATAGACTTGTTCTATTTAGAGAAGCTCTACATCATCTGAGGTCAAAACGGGCTCGAAAAATTAATTTAAGTAAATCCTTCTATAATTACAATATGGTATCTTCAAACTTCAAATCTTTTATTTCCAAGTAGATTCACAATTGAATACTTTCAAAATGTCAAATAGAGAAATCTTCTAGAGTAAGTATACGGGGTGTAAGGGACGGAGAACCGAAAACTTTGCAGGCATGATCAGACCATGAAACTGAACAACTTATACTATGGAGCCTATATCGGTTTTTCTTTTTTGTTTCCATAGAAAATCAGCCAGCTGATAGGAAATATTGTATGGGAGGTAACATATTTTTTTCGTGTACCTACCAACATAGCCGCCATAGAAAAAGTTGTTCAGTTTCATCATCTGATCATGCCATCAAAGTCTTCGGTACACTGTCCCTTACACCCCGTAAAAGTTTAAAATTGACAGTTGTAAACTCCACGCACGCCTCAATTTGGTAATAAAAATGAGTGCGTGTTTTTTGTACTGCGCTTGAATTAGGTATTTAAAAACTGTCTTGCAACGACTATTAGTGGCCCGTGCCGTGACAGACAGTCGGACGGACGGATAGTGGAGTCTCAGCGCAGCCGCCAATAATTACTTTGTGGTCTCAGGTATAAGTACAATTTTGACCTAACACGGGAAGTGATTAAAAATTTGAAATCCAATTTGAATTAGATGTTGTGTTATGCTATGTTCTTTTGAAATGGCAACAAGGAAGAACGATCAAACGTTATACAAACAATTGAACCATCAGTTCGATATTAAACTGTTTATTTATTACGATGATAAAACGCGTTATTTCCCAGGAGGTCTGCCGATAGAATTGCCGACGGCTTCGAAATGTATGCGGTGAACGTTTTAATACGTTTTTGACGAGCGTTTGCTTACGACAGGCTCAATACATGACAACCTACCTACACGTTGCAAGGTTATTGTTTTAACATACCTACATACATACACATATCACGCCTATAATCCCTTACGGGTTAGGCAGAGCGTAAACGGCCGCAAAAAACGGTTGCCTCGTCTGACAAATATGAGGGTCATTCGGAAAATTGTGTATCGCCCTAGTGACAGATTGGTGTGCATTTCCCTGGCATGGTCACCATGGAAAACCATAATTTTGAGTATGCAGAATAATTGTCGATTAATTGTCGAAAGGACAGTGGGCAAAAGTGGTCCAAGAACCTCCACCATTGAGACTTATTGGAAATGGAAGAACACACTTACCAGATTATCCGAGACAAGTATTACCGAAATCAAGACTGGGATTTTTTTTATAGTCACTTGAAGATAGGTACTATAAAAATAATGTTCAAAAATGATTTTATATGAGCGAGCTATTTATTTTGAAAGATTTTATTGATATTGCGTGTCTCTCCAATGTGCCACAATGTAAACTCCATGTAACGACACTCCACATAACGTCAAACTCCCCAAAACATTCAAATAACATGACTTTGGTTTGAAAAAAGTGGTCCAAGAACCTCCACTGTTGAGACTTATTGGAAATGGAAGTACATACTTGTCTGTGACACATTTATATTGATATTACGTGTCAGTCGAATGTTATACAGTGTAAACTCCATGAAACGATACTCCACATAATACAAAACTCACAAAAACATTCAAATAACATAACTTTGGTTTGAAAAAAGTGGTCCAAGAACCTCCACTGTTGAGACTAATTGGAAATGGAAGAAAACACCTATCAGATTATCCGAGACAAGTATTACCGAAATCTGCACCGGGTCTTTTTTTCATAGTCACTTGAAGTTACTATAAAAATATTATTAAAAAAATATTTTAACTGGAGCGTGCTATTTATTTTGACAGATTTTATTGATATTGCGTGTCTCTCCAATATGCCACAATGTAAACTCCATATAACGACACTCCACATAACGTCAAACTCCCCAAACAAAAAACCCCGCAGCAGGTTTCGTTAATACTCGTCGCGGACAATCTGACAAGTATTTACTTTCATTTCCAATAAGCCTCAACAATGGAGGGTCTTGGACCAATTTTTGCCTACCAAAATCATGTTATTTAAATGTTTTGGGGAGTTTGGCATTATGTGGAGTGTCGTTACATGGAGTTCAAACTGTATTACATGTCATTCAAAAGATACGCAATGTCCATATAAATATGTCAAAATAAATAGCACGCTCCACTCAAAATCATTTTTTAAGAATATTTTTATGGTCACTTTAAGTATTCAAAAAAAATAATCCTGCTGCCGATTTCGAAAAAACTTGTCTGGAATAATCTGACAAGTATGTACTTCCATTTCCAATAAGTCTTAACAGTGGAGGTTCTTGGACCACTTTTTTCAATCCAAAGTCATGTTATTTGAATGTTTTGGGGAGTTTTGTATTATGTGGAGTGTCGTTTTATGGAGTTTACACTATATTACATTCGACTGACACCTAATATCAATATTAATATGTCACAGACAAGTATGTACTTCCACTTCCAATAAGTCTCAACAATGGAAGGTCTTGGCCAACTTTTTTCAAATCAAAGTCATGTTATTTGAATGTTTTGGGGAGTTTGACGTTATATGGAGTGGAGTGTCGTTACATGGAATTTACACTGTTTTACATTCGACTGACACGCAATATCAATATTAATGTGTCACAGACAACTATGTACTTCCATTCCAAATAAGTCTCAACAGTGGAAGGTCTTGGTCAAAGTCATGTTATTTGAATGTTTTGGGGAGTTTGACGTTATGTGGAGTGTCGTTACATGGAGTTTACATTGTGGTACATTCGAGAGACACGCAATATCAATAAAATCTGTCAAAATAAATATCACGCTCCTGTTAAAATCATTTTTTAAGAATATTTTTATAGTAACTTCAAGTGACTATAAAAAAAAAATCCCGTTGCAGATTTCGGTAATACTTGTCTCGGATAATCTGATAAGTGTGTTCTTCCATTTCCAATAAGTCTCAATAGTGGAGGTTCTTGGACCAAGTTCCATACAATTTTGCCCACTGTCATTTGTCGGACAAAAACCAGAATTTGTCGGGACACCGTTTAGAAGATATAACGCATTGAAAGTGACCGTGCTGGAGAAACGTTTCTACAGCACGGTCACCGCTGGATCTTGATAACCAGACCACTTAGCAAGGATCCGATTATTACAAATAAATGTCGTTTAATTGTCGACCCCACATGCAATAAAATCAGAATGATCCGATGCGCCTTTCAAAAGATATAAGCTGGTTCTGGTGACCGTGCTAGAGAAATGCATTCCTCTGGCACGGTCACCGCTGGATCTCGATAACCACGGCATGTAGCGAGAATCTGATTATTGCAAATAAATGTCGTTTAATTGTCGACCCCACATGCAAAAAATCAGAATGATCCGATGCGCCGTTCAAAAGATATAAGCTGGTTCTGGTGACCGTGCTAGAGAAATGCATTTCCCTGGCACGGTCACCGCTGGATCTCGATAACCACGGCACGTATCGAGGATCTGATTGGTGGAAATAAATGTCGTTTAATTGTCGACCCCACATGCAAAAAATCAGAATGATCCGATGCGCCGTTCAAAAGATATAAGCTGGTTCTGGTGACCGTGCTAGAGAAATGCATTTCCCTGGCACGGTCACCGTTGGTTCTCGATAACCACGGCACGTAGCGAGGATCTGATTGGTGGAAATAAATGTCGATTAATTGTCGACCCCGCATGCAGAAATGCAGAATTTGTGGGCCTTTAGTTTGGAAGATATTAGCAAATACTTTTTTGTATGGGCCAAAGAACAGGAGCTAACTTACAATTATACCTAGTATACCTTCATAAGATAAGAAAAGATTAAAAACTAAAAAGATTTTTAGTGTTTTTTTAAATTCTTACCTAATTTAATAAAATGGCAACATTTAATATTATAAAAGGGAAAGTAACTCTGTCTGTCTGTCTGTAACCTTATCAAGGCTCATCCGCCTAACTGATCCTTAAGAAATTTGTTACAGGTTGTTGTTGGTTTACCAGAGACAAACATAGGCACTTTTATCAGCTATCGAGGGTCTGCAGCAGCTGATGTAGATCATCAACAGCCCAGCTAAACTATACGAGATACAAAAATAGTGTCTTACAAAGAGTTGTTCAACGTGATGAGACGCTTCTGCAGGCATATAGGAATCGAGGGTCTGCAGCAGCACCTGATGTTGACCTTCAACAGCTCTTATTTACCTTTTGGCACCAACAGTAAAGTACAGTAAAAACTTTAAGTTGTAAGTTATACTGATATTATAATAACTTACCTTTTTGTAGCACCATTAAAAAACACAAATTTATTTAATTTAAACTTGAAAAAGAGTCGTACAACAGCCTTGTTTAAATGCAAGCAACAGTTTGGAGATTCGGTGTTGCCATTATTATCGAATCGAAACACTGGAATGGCCGTGTTTGCACTTAAGGGACTAACGAACGACACGATAATATCGGTAGGTTGACGGTAGGTATATGTTTTATATTAAGTAAAAAGAAAGATAGACAATAACTTCATGATATAAAAAAAGAACACCACTATCGGGACAATATCGGCGTACGTGGAATACGAATCAGAACAATGTATTTTGAAAAAAGTGCAATATAAGAATATTTCAAAGTAAAACAATTTATAAGTTACTTATTTGACGTCATCCAAAATGTTGGCTCGATATTGTGGCGATATCAGCCCGATATTATAGTCCCGCGATATCGATGAATTCGTGCAAAGACGCTCATCGGCCGATATTGGGGCTGGTTAACTTTTCATGTATAAAGTCATGGTATGAGTTTAATAATATACTCCGTCTGGTAATACAGCAATCACACGACCCAATTTATCGGGCTCGATTTTGAAGGCATTGCTGGTTACTAACTTATGAATTTCTTTAATAACTAAAATTAAAAATGATGTGTTGTAGTAAAATTTTGTTTAAATCTCATTAATAAATAAATATTTTATTAATTATACAGAGATAAAATGTTGGGTACATTAATTCTCAGAAAATAATAATGAGTTATATTAAAATAAAGTTTCAACATTATAATATGACGTAGGCATTAGTCACTTAGGGGCGGACATACCTGTGTTATTTTATTACACTATATTATTGTATATCTCCCTTTCTTGAGAGAAAGAGAGATGGACAAGTACTTCAAACATAAAAAATTAAACAGGACCAATATCGTCCTCAATGACTATGGGGATTTCCCAAAGTCAGCTTTCATAAAGATTGCCGGATCAGCGGGCATGATATTTTTTTTAAAGTTAGGTACTTTATATTTCTTTTGACGTATGAACTTTGTCAGTAGGTAGACTTAAGTATTGTCATTTTATTTAAATAAAAGTCTCACCATTTTTGTATGGGATTGAACTGTAATTACTTATTTTTGATCGTAATTATTATCATTATGCATTTTATTCAGATAAAACGAACACATTATCACTTGATTACCATATCACAAGGATTTCGATGTTGTAGTGCTCCGGCATTCGGCAACAGCACCACCTAGTAGAAACTCAAGCTATGGAATAAAAAATCCCCGTTGACTATTACTTTTTTCGTTTGTCATATTAATTAGGATTGTGGTATTTTTTTCACAAATTAAGTAAGGATTTAAAAAAACACTGAAAATCTTTTTAGTTTTTAATCTCTTCTAATTTTATGAAGGTATACTAGGTATAATTGTAAGTTAGCTCCTGTTCTATAGGCCCATACAAAAAAAGGTATTTGCTAATATCTTCCAAACTAAAGGCCGACAAATTCTGCATATCTGCATGCGGGGTCATTGATCTACAACAACCCTAGATTACGCGCGTACGCTCAAAAGGTGGGCCGGTAAAGTAGTGCACAATTTGCAAGCGAGCACTTCTTTCCCACAGTGCGTGGCTGGCCGCTAAACTGTTAACATGACCAAGTACGGGCTAACAAATAAGGCTGAATTCAATAGATTATGGTGAGGTTCGTTGTGATATTTTGAATCAGGCGGACGCAATTAATCTATAAATCGCTATGGATGACTGTATAGTTCAGTAGGTGACAAAATTTTAGCGTATTTTTGTATGAGGCGCTAAATCTAGGGTTGTTGTAGATCAATGTGCGGGGTCGACAATTAATCGACATTTATTTCCACCAATCAGATCCTCGCTACGTGCCGTGGTTATCGAGATCCAACGGTGACCGTGCCAGGGAAATGCATTTCTCTAGCACGGTCACCAGAACCAGCTTATATCTTTTGAACGGCGCATCGGATCATTCTGATTTTTTGCATGTGGGGTCGACAATTAAACGACATTTATTTCCACCAATCAGATCCTCGATACGTGCCGTAGTTATCGAGATCTAGCGGTGACCGTGCCAGGGAAATGCATTTCTCAAGCACGGTCACCAGAACCATCTTATATTTTTTGAACGGCGCATCGGATCATTCTGATTTTTTGCATGTGGGGTCGAAAATTAAACGACATTTATTTGTAATAATCGGATCCTTGCTAAGTGGTCTGTTTATCAAGATCCAGCGGTGACCGTGCTGTAGAAACGTTTCTCCAGCACGGTCACTTTCAATGCGTTATATCTTCTAAACGGTGTCCCGACAAATTCTGGTTTTTGTACCGACAAATTTCGACAATTAATCGACAATTATTCTGCATACTCAAAGTTATGGTTTTCCATGGTGACCATGCCAGGGAAATGCACACACAGATTGTCAGCCCATCGCCTAAAATCGCAATACACACCCTCGAGTCCCTTTGTCGCCTCACGACTCCCACGGGAAGGAAATGGGGTACCTAATGCTATTCTAAGCCGGCATCACGCGGAAAATTATTGTTTTAAGCTACTGTTTATAAAGGGACATCATATGGTTTGTCATGTCATGTCATTAGAAATGAAACATAACCGATTGACTACGAAGGTATCATTTCAGAACAGACTTTTTTAGGTAGGAGGGTACATAATGCATGGTTGAAATTGAAAATACTATACTTCTTTATCCTCTTTCAAAAGAAGGTTGAAAGAGCACTACCTTTCACTACCTTGATATTTACGTATGTATTTGTTTGTATTGTATTTGTATATTATGTATTTATATTTATATATTGGTTTTGTTTTAATAGTTCAATTAGTTTAGCTATGTGTATTTATTTGACTATTATCAAATAATTATTCATCATATTGTTGTTTTATTTTTTTAATTTTAATTTTTATTTTGTGTGCAATCTTGTCCCCGCACGTATTTATTTCGTACTTAGTTTTACAGGTTGGCTGGAAGAGATCTCTTTATAGAGATAAGCTCGCCTTTGTGAACTACTTTTTTAAACAAATATTATTGTATTGTTAATGCACAATAAAGAATATATATAATACTATAGCAAATAAGTACCTACTAATTTTGATTGGAAGATGTTAAAGGTAAATTCTTCACGCGCGAAGAAAGAGACCGATTACTAACTAGTGTGTAGTTTGAGCTCAATACACGCGAATTAGTAATCGTATTTTCTTCCAAGTGATAGACACTGCTTCATCCTACACAATACAATACATTACAACAACAGTTCAATTAACCTGAAATTAAGGCCGAGAAAAAGCCATAGCAAAATCTTTGCAAAAGCAAACGCAATAATTTCAGTCACCCAAGTCTTCCATTCTGTCTGCAAAAATATAAGAGACACGTTCCGTTTTACGAAAGTTTTGACAGTTGCATCTTTTAGTATCAAGGGGATAAAGTGTAGTGAGTAGTGTGTGTAGATCCTTTCCGATTATTTTAAACGTGAACAATGAATCACGTTCCGCTCTACGTTTGAAAAAGCTATGCGGCACTATGTATGTGTCGTATAAATGTATGAACAGGGCTTAAGAGCTAATAAAAAAAACACAAATATTTAGTACATTAAATTTATTTATTTGTACAACTTATCTTCTACCTTAGAACTAACAGATAATGCCTGCTCGACAGAATTCTAACGTATTCAACGCATTGATAGAAAAATACTCTAGTCAAATCATCACAATACAAAATTCATAGTTAATTGTAGAATTACATAGTAGATTAATGCCCACTTTAGTACATTGCGAGTGAACGGAGAGATGGTTCCGTGCTTCGGAGGGCACGTCGGGCCATCGGTCCTGGTTGCTGTCTATAATTAGAATTACTAAAGACGATGATCGTTACACAGATAACACTTGTAATTATAACTGGTTTAATTTAATCTCAGGAAAAAGGTCCTTGGCCTCTAGACAATTTAGTTCAAACTGAAATGACACAATATTATGATTTGCATCAGTTAGTATTATAAGGGGCGATGCCCTTTTTCACGAGATTAAATCAAACCAGATATAGTAGGCGGTTTGAAAACTCTTGACACCCGGTTTCATTGGTTCGTTCGTCTACTGGGTATCCCACACTACAGAAGTAGAAGGAGACTCTCTTTTTTTCGTGTGGGACACAGAATCGTCAAACAACTCGATGAACCCTGGTGTCAGAGTTTTTCAACTGCCTACTACCAGTAGTAGCCCTCTGATATGGTTGTGTAACGACCGCCGACAAAGTTATCCTAGACAGCAACCGGGACCGACGGCTTAACGTGCCCTCCGAAGCACGGAACCAGCTGTCTTTTTAGAGAATCAGGTAGTTCAGCCTGCAATGTCATAACCAGACTGGCAACAAATTCACAAAGTGATAAATAACAACTTTGTGAATGCCCCACCGAGAATCGAACCCGGAACCACTACCACTGTGCCACATCGCCTTGACAGAAGTAGGAGGCTATAGTGGATTCACTATGGTTTATACATTATTTTCATAAATAGAAATTTGAAATTTGGAAGTGTCAGTCGTGGCGCCGGTAGCTCCGTTGGCAGAGCAGTGGGACGGTACCCCGCGGTCCCGGGTTCGAGTCCCGGCGGGAGCTAACATTCTTTTTTTTATTTATGCAGTGGATTCGCCTACCGCCTGGTGTTGACGGTGCGCTGTACGGTAGACATTCCGTCCACGAATTTTGTGCGGAACAGAACGTTCGCATTGTTGAACATACCGTCTTTCAGCGATACTATGATGAACTGAAACAAGTAAAAACATGGTTTTAGAACGTCCTACCTAGAATTTGTAACGACTATCTTGAAGTGCTCCTAGATAATAATAAAAAACTATACCGGTGTTAAAAAATTTGCTTAGAATAAGATAGATAACTAGAATTAGATAAATATATTAGTTTAACTAGGAAATGAAGTGGTGGAGGGATTAAAATTGTATTTATAAAGTTACAAATGAAATAAACGAATAAAAAACTAAACCAAATAATAAGAACTAGAGATGCATCGACTATAGTTTTGGCAGTCTAGCCGACTACCGACTAATCAGCTTAAATTCTGATTACAATGTATACATCTATAAATATTGATTTTTATAATTTGATATAATAAATATAATTACTATGTTTTAGTAAGTAATTTCTCATTTTATCTTTTACACATTTGAGTGCACCCGTTTCGAGCTTTCTATTTACCCTTTGGTTGGCCGGTAGAGAATGCTGCGAGGCATTAGGCTCGACATTTGTACATTTTTGCAATAAAGTTTTTATAAATAAATAAGGCATTTTCCGATAGGCAGAGCGTAAAAGGCCGTATAAAGCCAACATTTACGCCGCATAAAATTGTGTATTGACATAGTGACAGGTTGTCAGTCCTCTGCCTCAAAGCGAAATACAAATGTAACCCTCGAGTCCATTAAACCTCTTACGACACCCAGGGGAAAAAATGGGGTGATGCTATTTTAAGCCAACATCACACGGCATTCTACGATTGGAAAGAAAATAATAAATACTAATCAATTAACATCTGACAGGCTCATAACTGAAAACCCATTTAAATTGTTAGATATGCAATTAAAAATATACATACGGGGTGTAAGTGACAGCCCTCCGAATACTGACAAGGTGCATGCAGACCATGAAACCAAACATCTTTCCATAAACAAAGTTTCAGGAAAAGTCAAAAATTTTAGCCTTCCCATAGTGAATGCATTCAGCTGATCGTAACTTTGTGGTTTCGTAGAATATTTTTTGTCGTTTCCTGACATATGTCCCTACGGAAAAGTTGTTTAGTTTCATGGTCTGAATGCACCCTGTCAGTATTCAGAGAGCTGCCCCTTACCACAAAATAGAGAATGTACAGAAGGATCACTCGGGTCTTTTTTCGATTATTTCCGCTTTCGGCAAGGGCTGCCACAGTTTTCTTACCGATTTTATTCAATGGAGTAGGTACCTAAACAAACATACAAGGAGTAACAGAAAGGGTATATCAAGCCGAAAGGTGCTCATGAAACTGAACAACTTTACCCATTTCCCCACTTTGACCTCCTTTCGGCTTGATATACCCTTTCTGTTACTCCTTGTATTTACATAACTTATACTAACTACATAGCACAATTATTATTAAATGGGGAATGACGAGTAGGTAGATTATGTAGAGTAGACTAGCTGTTCATAGTCGACTACAAGTGTGTTTGGATTGGTTTGGATTTCCTTGTAAACGGCGGCGTGTCAAACTGTGCGAGAGTTTCGTGACGTTTGCTTGAAGTGAGCTCTCTGTATTCGGCGCGCAGCCGCCAATACTTACTTTGTGCCCTTACACCCCGTATTTATTTTAAGGAAGTTGTTCGATTTCATGATCTGAATGCACCCTGTCGGAATTTTGAGGGCTACTCCTTACACCCTGTATAAATGTACTAGACTTTGATTTATGGAAAATTATAAATACAAAACAATATAATTGATTAAGCTCGTAACTTTGAATTGCAATTGAACGACATTAGTCACACACTTATAACTTTATACTATTTCTAAAATAAAAACAAATCTAAAATCATTGCACCATTTGATAATCAGTTATTGACTATCGTGGTCTATTGCAAGTGCAATGAATCTATTGATTTTGTTGTGTTTAGTCAATTTGGCAGCATTGACAACAGCAGCCCCTAATTATTTTATACCCTTTCAAGACAAACCTCATTATGACCTGAACGACGCGGAAAATCTTTTCGAACAATTCCAGGGGAAATATCACAAGACTTACAAAGACGCGCATGATAAACAGGTATAATACCTTTTTAAGGTAAAATGTAGATAAAGCCGATTGAGTACCAAATTTTAAAACACTTCCCGTGTTAGGTAGGTATATATATATTTTTGTAAGTAGCAAAATTTTCAAGCGTGGGCAGAATTTGAACCTGCTACTTTCGTCATTACTAGTGGCGACGCTTCTTCCATCTGGGCTACCGCAGCTCGTCTCCTCCCTGCCAATTTTGCAAGTGTATTTTAATGCCAGTAACGCGTGTTTTTCATAAGTACTTTGCAAGCAATAAAGCGTTCATCTGACTATTATCTATTTCTGTAGTATTTCTTATACATACATACATACACACTTTATCCCTTGCGGGTTAGGCAGAGCGTTAACGGCCATAAAGATACGATCGCTATCGCCACGTCTGACAAATTCGGGGCATCTGTAATTAGGGGCGCTTCAAAAAAATCGTGTAACTATAGTGACAGGTTGTCAGCCTATCGCCTAAACCTGCAATACACATGAAACCCTAAAGTCCCTTAGTCGCCTCTCACGACAATCAAGGGAAATAAATAGGGTAATGCTATTTTAAGCCGCCATCACACGGCAACCTAAGCCGGCATCAAACGGTATTTAATAAGGTAACAAAAATAACTATTCTACCTTTTTTATTTTGTGATTTTATTTAAAAATCCTTATTATTGAAGAAGTTGATTTAACTCACCACAATTTTTATATGTGAGGTATATCACGGTAAATACTTTCAAGTCGTGTTCTAGACGTGAAACTGAACAACTTTTCTTAGTTTTTTCTTCTCTCAAACAGAATGGGTAAGTCGGACAGCAACAAGGAATTCAGAAAAAGTTATAAAATAAAGTTGTTCAGTTTCACATGTGAAACACGCCCTAAACGTTTATACAGTAAACTACTTAACACTGAATAACAGGTTTTTTTCTTTAGTAAGTGCAACTAATATATTTTGCCGTGTGATGTCGTTTGTCGATGTCGGCTTAGAATAGCATCACCCCATTTCTTTCACGTGGGTTTCGTAAGAGGCGACTAAGGGACTCGAGGGTAATAAACAAATAAATAATAAATATCCTGGACATTTCACACAGCGCCGTCTAGCCCCAAACTAAGCAAAGCTTGTACTATGGGAACTAAATAGCTGATATTATTACTTATATTGTAAATAAATATTGTAATACTTTTTTTGTAAATAAATACATATTATACATAGAAGGTTACATGTGTATTGCAATTTTAGGCCATGGGCTGAAAACCTATCACTATAGCGATACACAATTTTCCGAATGACCCTCAAATATATGTCAGACGTGGCTTAAATTTCCGTTTTTGCGGCCGTTTACGCTCTGCCTACCCCGCAAGGGATAATAGGCGTGATATATGTATATATGTATGAAAACTTGTCACTATGGCGACATCCAACTTTCTGACCCTGAAATGTTTGTCAGACGTGGCATAAATGTTCGTTTCTTACGGCCTTTTGTGACTCCGCAAGGGATATAGGCGTGATGTAACTTTTATGTTTGCAGGTTCATTTCGAGATGTTCAAAAAGTCATTGGCAATCGTCAACGCATTGAACGTCGATCCTGAACAGGCGGGCGCCGTGTTTGATATAAACCCTGACTCCGATCGTACGGAGAAAGAACTGTGGTATAGGTTTCATGGATTGATCTGGTGAAACATAACAATACAGTAACTTCTAAAACTTCCTCGAATGATTGAAAGATATTGACGAATAAAAAACTTGAATAAATTCATGTGTGTATATTTTTTGACTTTTTTATGCTAAGCATTACCCAATTTCTTTAACACATACATACATACACCCATCACGCCTATATCTCTTGCGGGGTAGGCAGAGCGCAAAACGGACATTTACACCACGTCTGACAAATATTTGAGGGTCATTCGGAAAATTGTGCATCGCCATAGTGACAGGTTGTCAGCCCATCGCCTAAAACTGCAATACACACCCTCGAGTCCCTTAGTCGCCTCTTACGACTCCCAAGAGTAAGAAATGGGGTGATGCTATTCTTAGCCGGCATCACATGGCATTTCTTTAACTAGGGCACAATATACCAAGGAGCAGTAGTTTAACTTCATACTAAAGCCTGGTTTGTGCACTCACACATACACACGCCCGATCGACCGTACACGACTACTACATAGAATCTCGTGCCGCTCGTGTCACAGCGAACTGTACTGCCGCCTCGCGTATCTGTTAGCGTCAGGAAATCGGGAAAATTAATACCTACAAACCTAACTGCTCATTAAAAATAATGTAAGTCAAATCGTTTTCTTACTGTAACTTAGCATTATGATACCTACGTGTCACGTCACTTAAATTCGGGTTCGCGAACTTAATTTGGTGACATCCCTGCTAATGTAGGTATTTTCAGGTGGAAAGGTGCTCGAGTTGATCTAACTGATCTTTGGTATATTGTTACTCGGCTTTATGTGTATTACTAGCGGCGCTGTTTACTGTTTTCCCGCGGGATAAGACCTTTTCCCGGGATGTTAAATACATAAAAATAAACTTTCATCTTAAATCACTCCATATTTTTTTTACTGGCATCAAAATACGATGCGTAGTTATAAGCATACAACGAATGGGACAGTTTAAGTTCGCAACGAAAAAACGGGTGATGTGTGTGTGTGTGTACTTTTTTTGTCGAAAATAATTTTAGATGAATGATTGGTCTCGTCAAGCGCAGTGAGACCAATTATATACGCATGTTTTTTTTGAAATTTTCGCTTTCAAATTTCTTATCTTGTTAATTTAAAATTATGGTCACACACGATTAGTTGCATATTATTGAAATATTTAGAATTAGGAACGATGTCACTTATAAATAATAGTACATAAACTTAATTTTTTTAAAACTAGTTTCTTCAGAGTTAAATCTCTAGAGCTTAGTTAAAAATGATAGAAAAATACATACTCATATATCACGTCTTTATCCCTTGCGGCGTAGGCAGAGCTTACATGGCCGTAAAAATACCGATCGCATCGCCATGACTGACAAAATATACCAGAGGACCGTTTCAGAATAAATTGCTTACCACTATAATGAAAGGTTGTCAGCCTGCAGCCTAAAATTGTAATACACATGGAACCCACGAGTCCTGAAACCTTCGGTTCTGTTAAAAAAATAATGTTGTGTTTTGTAGTCGGTATAATAGAATATAATAAAATATAAATATCATGGAAATTTCACACAGCGCCAACTAGCCCCAAACTAAACAAAGCTTGTACTATGGGAACTAGATAGCTGATATTAATACTTATATAAGTACTATTTTTTATTGTAGTTTCTGGAACTAGTATTCATTGAATTCCTACTTCCCGAGTCTTTGATGCACGAAAGCCAAGCAAAAGCACAGAATTTGATGGTTTTCAAAACTATGAGAAACTGCTATAAGTACGAGGCAAATAAGGAGTGAAAGATCATGAAACTAAATAAGATTGCCCCGCTCGGGTACAAGAAGCTTATCGTAGAGGACGAAACTCATACACGAGTTGTCGTAACACACTCATGAGACCGATGCCTCGCAGTGCAGCACCAGTAGTCCGTATGGACGCAGTTTCTAAATAAGTTTCCCTGAAGTTTTTATAAACAACAAAACACAAATATTCCATTGTTTATTTTGTCAGTCCATCATGATTTTGTATGGGTGCGGACGACGTTTTTTGTAATTTTCCTACATAATGATCCTTGCAAAAGTTGTTTAGTTCATGTCGTTCCATCTTCGCAATACTACCCGTGGGTGTCGTATAAAGCGACTAAGGGATAAATTACATACAAACATATTTCACGCCTATATCCCTTGCAGGTTAGGCAGAGCGTAAACGGCCGTGAAAAAACGATAATTTACGCCACGTCTGACAAACATTAAAACAATCAGATAATTGTGTATCGCTAGTTGGTTGTCAGCCCATCGACTAAAACTGCAATACACATGTAACCTTCGAGTCGCCTGACGACACCCGCGGGAAAGAAATGAGGTGATGCTATTCTAAGCTGACATTACAGGGGATCGAATTCATTAGCTTAGGGCATAGAAAGATTGTTAACTAGGAGCACTTCTGGGCAGGTTTTTTGTTCAGGGGGTCCGGTTGATTATACGCATGTAAATAACACGCTTTGAAAATTTTGACTCCAATTTGAAACAAATGTCGTTTACAGATGGTGGTGGCGTAAAGTTACATGCCGTGTAATTAACCTGGGCAGCCCCGAGGCAGTGCCTTTATTTTAATTTTTTTATCCTGCCCGAGCCGGTTTTATAATTAGACAATACAAAATTGTTATAAAAAAAAGAAATTGTGTCATACAAATTTCATTTTTTTTCAATGACGGATCACGACGTCAATAAGTGATAATACTATCCTACATTGAATAAAGTAATTTCATTTCATCCAGGGAATAGGCAGCAGTGTTTAGTCTGATAGACCTGAGAATTAAAGAGGACGGCTGGTAGAGACTGAATGGTGAAAACGCGAGATCGTGCCCTGTGGCATACCCTGGGGGAGGCAGCAGTCCAGCAGTGGACTGACAGTGAAGTTTAGTGTGAATGCGACATCATTCTCTGCACTCGCCGATCCGTCTGCCAAGCTGGGTGAGTTTAGCAATATCCCCCAATAGAGGGAGGCCTGTATGTATGTTTTAAATATCTTGGACCAGTTTAACATCAAATGTTAAAGTGTTACAACGTGCAAAATGCAAACGTGAAATGATGTTACTTTTTAAAAAAGGAAAGTTGCCTTCTTTGGCCATATACAGAGGGGAACCCAGTACGAGTTTTAAGACTAATACTCGAGGGCAAGATCCCTGGCAAATAAGCACAAGGCCGACCCAAGAGGAAGTGGATAGATGACATCCGAGATTGGACCAGACTTCGGTACTACCAGTTGAACAGGGCGGCGCAAGACTGCGAGGGTTTCTACATGCTGACCTCCGAACTTCAATTTGAAGACGGCACCCCATGATGATGATGATGTATGTATGTTTACCTGGGAGTGTTTGAAGTGTTCCTTGAGCATCTGGCCGATGTTCTGCGTGTGTGACAGGTCTAGCGCCGCGTCCACCTGTGGGCAATGTCACTCATTACGTGGGCAAGTGCGTGGGCAGGAAAACTCAAAGCTTACTGCAGATGGCAACAGACGCGACTGCGATTAAACACACCTATAAGGGTTGCCGCAGACTAAACGTACGTGTTAGTGTAAGCATTTGTCATAGACATCCGAATATAAACCGAACGAATTTGAAATAAAGCTGACAATGAATAGAATGACAAACGCCGCCGGTTGTCCCCGGGCGACCGTGAGTGCGCCGTTTGTCATTCTAGCCAATGTCACATATACCGCGTGTTACAGAATAACAAGTAAAGCCGAGAGGGTGTAAAAGGGACCCTTGTAAAGAGTCTATTGTCAAAAATTTTAAGCCGTAGTGTCGATATTGAAAATTACGAAAATTATATTTTTATATCAAACTACTTGAAAAAATTATCGTTGCATCGCAGCACTACTTTGACAGTTTCAAGTTCAACTGAAGTTGCCAACGCGGCGCGGCGAGATTCGATATACATTGCTTGTGATTTCATAGGTGTAATCATTATAATGAACTGAAGATAACCAGAAATGTATGCCAAATCAAAATTCGTTGGAATGTAAGCGTAGTACTGACCTAGACTAGTGCTGTTATTATTTCATCGACTGATGAAAATAATAGTTATTTGTACAACAAGAGGGCAAAGGTCATTTTTGCTTCGAGTGCTAATTTTGAATCCCGAGGTAGCGAAAGATACTAAAATTGAACCACGAGCGTATCGAGTGATTCAAAAGTTGTATCCTGAGCTCAGTAAGGGATTCAACAGCACGAGATGCGAATGAATTTGCTCTCGTGTGGTACACACAACTTTTCACCTCTACCAGTAAGAAAATTTTGCCAGTTTGAAGGCCTCTAGACAAAATAAAAATTCCCGTCAAATTATTTTTTCAAGATTCGTTCAGAAATATTACTATGTACCAATATTCAGAAATGTCAAAAATATTTAATAGAAAAACCGCTTACAAAAAGAAATAAATAACTGGCTGAAATAGTTTTCAGAACGCACTGCCGCATTTATTCTGATAAAATGAGATGTTCGAAATTCAAATCACTTTTCTCAATCGAGTAGATAAAAACGACTTTTCGCAACTGAATTAACGCGGCAAAACTGTCTGTTCAAGCTGGAGAGGTGAAAAAAGAAATAAATAACTGGCTGAAATAGTTTTCAGAACGCACCGCCGCATTAGTTCTGATAAAATGAGACGTTCGAAATTCAAATCACATTTCTCAATCGAGTGGATAAAAACGAGTTTTGCCCACTGAATTTACGCGGCAAAACTGTTGTTTTCAAGCTGTAGAGGTGAAAACAAGATGGCTACCTCGTCGAGGATGTACAGCGGCGCCGGCTTGAACAGCAGCATGGCGAGCACGAGCGAGAGCGCGACCAGCGAGCGCTGCCCGCCGGACAGCTCGCCGAGGGAATCCTTCCATGTGTTGTTGAACCCTACCTTCACCTGCGGGTACAAATATAAGGTTGGAAAAGTGATTAAGTTAAATCATCATCATCATTGGCCTCACACGTCTGTGACAAGACGATTTAATCAGTGTCTGAGGCAAGACTTTTCATGGCTCTATCACTGCCAATTCCCGTGTTGGTATCCGCGTGACGCGGGTGAAGTGTCCTCTTCACAGACACTGCGTTGCCTGGGACGCAATTATGGAAAACGCAGGGCTGCCCAGGACCTGCGCCACCCTCTCGGCCTTCCTGGCTGGATACGCAGGAACGACTAGCCGATACGTGCGGAGCCAGGTCGGCTGCAGGAGTCTGCCGCGCGGTAGATCTCTGTCACACGCGCCCCCAGGAGACCCCGTTCCGGGTTTAATTGTGGAGTTGGCCTCTCCAGGACCGTTGTGCTTAGGTCGGTTTTATCCCTCGGTCGCTTCTTACGACCCCCACGGGAAGAGATGGGGTGGTGCTATTCTACTCTGCCGGCACCACGCGGCTCAGTTAAATCATCAAGTAACCATATATTGGGGGGTCCGGTTAATTATACGCATGTAAATAACACGCTTTGGAAATCTTGACAAAAATTTGAAACAAATATCGTTTACAAATGGTGCTGGCGTAAAGTTACGCGCTGTGTAATTAACCTGGCCAGCCCCGAGGCAGTGCCTTCATATTTTTTTATTTTTATTTATTACCCTGCCCGAGCCGGTTTTCTATTAGGACAATACAAACTTGTTATAAAAAAAGGAAAATTGCGTTATGCAAATTTCTATTTTTTACAATGACCGATCATGACATCAATAAGTGATAATGCTATCCTACATTGAATAAAGTTATTTCATTTTAATTTTCATTGCCGTGTAGTGCTGGCTTAGAATAATAATAACATACACATATCACGACTATAATACCTTGCAGGGTAGGCAAGAGCGTAAACGGCCGCAAAAAATGGACATTTACGCCACGTCTGACAAATATTTGAGGGTCATTCGGAAAATTCTGTATGACCATAGTGACAGGTTGTCAGCCCATCGCCTAAAATTGCAATACACACCCTCAAGTCCCCCTTACGACTCCCACGGGAAAGAAATGGGGTGATGCTTTTCTAAGCCGGCATCACGCGGAATAATAATAAGCCTTTTATTTCCAATGCCAGACAAATATCACATTTGTAACACTTCACCGTAAAATTCATTTCAATTAGTTACGAAATAGTTGAAATTTCAATAGATTATAAAACATGCATGATCAATAAATAAAATAAATTATCATGTTGCAATATTCTGGCTTAGAATATCACCACCTTATTTCTAACCGTAGGCGTAAAAGGCGACTACAGTTTGGCATCCATCCCAATAGGCAGCTAACAGCTGTCAGATTCGTGCTAATGCTATAGCAGAAGTCTGACATCGCTTTTAGTGTGGAGATAACAGCTGTCAAATATGGCTTACTAGGATGGCTTTACTTTCTACTAATCTAGGGAATGAGTAGAACTGTCCCCAGTGAACATAACATCTTGCACTGCGCTCGCCAATCCGCCTGTCAAGCTTGGTAAATATGGGCAATACCCTCCAATTAGGGGAGGCCCATGTCCAGCAGTGGACTGTTATGTGGCTTAAGTTGAAGCACATTTTAAGCCAATATACAACTTAAAAAAGGCGGCCAGTAGTGACTGAGTGACAAAAAAGGGAGAAATTTGAAATTGAAATTGAAATTCTTTATTCAATGTAGGATAGTATTATCATATCACTTATTGACGTCATGAACCGTCATTGTAAAAAAAAGAAATTTGTATCACACAATTTTCTTTTTTTTATAACAATTTTGTAATGTCCTTAGATTATCGTACCTTATGGCATACCCTACGTCCAGCGGTGGACTGCTATAGGCTTATGTGACGCACATAGGCGGATTTATCGTAATCTTTCTAAACATACTTTGAGCAAAGAAAATAGAAGTGCGTAAAAATTGTACGGAATAAGCATTTTAAAAAATATTATTAAAAGATAGAATAGAAGATTTAACGCACTTTCCTATTACCCAAAGGTTGCCTGGTAGAACTTGCTACCATAGCAAGAAGGCCGCCTGCTTTTACAATAAATTTCTCTATGTTTAAAATGTTATTAATTTGCCATGTACAATAAAGAATTTTATTATTAAGATTTTTTTTAATGATGGGTTTTCTCTTGACTCTAGTCTAGGTCATAGGACGTTTGACGTTTTAAACAGGAAATATTATACATACATACATACACATATCACGCCTATAATCCCTTTCGGGGTAGGCAGAGCGTAAACAGCCGCAAAAAACGGCTATTTACACCACGTCTGAAAAATGTTTGAGAGTCATTCGGAAAATTGTGTATCGCTATAGTGACAGGTTGTCAGTCCATCGCCTCAAATTGCAATACACACTCTCGAGTCCCTTAGTCGCCTCTTACGACTCTCACAGGAAAGAAATGGGGTGATGCTATTCTAAGCCGGCATCACACGGCATATTTCCTGTATATAAGGTGTAAAAAAAAATGCTGAGAATATTTTATGGGGTGAACCAGTACGTGAAACTGAACAACTTTCCCCAAGGAACATAGGTCGAAATATGAAAAAATAATTTGACCCTCCCATACTCAGTGTGTTACCCGGCCGGAATAATTTGTAGGGGAGGGCCAATTTTTTTTCATATTTCGACCTATGTTCCTTGGGGAAAGTTGTTCAGTTTCACGTGCTGGTTTACCCCTTAAAATATTCTCAGCTAATTTTTTTACACCATGTATATACAGGAATATATTATATACAGGAAATATTATATTTATTATTTATATTTAGTATCTTTTTCTGTTATAAAATCGTACCTCGAGTCCGTCTAGTACGGTGAGTCCGTCTGGCGGCTTGAGCCTGGCCTGCGCGCCCGGCAGCAGAGTGCTGAAGATCGAGCCGAAGTCGCGGTTCACCTGACACACGCACACAACTATATGTAAATCTGAATTCTTTGGTGTATAAGTCTGTTATCATGAGCGTTTCTGTCCAAACAGCAAAAATATGCCTTACGGCGAGTGTACCCGTGAAAGACCTCGACAGTCGCGCCACTTCACAAAAAAAAAAAATATCTTTATACAAACAATCTCTTCTAATCTTCTCTTTATACTAATGAAATATTCGCTGCAATTAAAGTTACGGAAAAAAGTACCTAAAAACGGCAACTTTTGGTATTAATTGCCATAACGTTAATTACAGTGAATATTTCATTGAGTTTGCAGGTTTTAATTTTACTTAAGGATAATACTAAAAACTTGGGCACCGGATATTCTGATAGATTGATTGTATAAAGAGAAAATATTTTATTTATGAAGTGGCGCCACTCGCCTTAAACGTGTTTGAAACGATGCACATAATCAAACTGGGTGTAAGGGACAGTGTTGATGCCAAAAACCTTGCAGATAAGATCAGAACATGAAAGTGAACCCATGTAACTCTTTTAGTACAGAAAATTAAAATACTGGCCACGTGGTTCCGGCTTAGAATAGCATCACCTCATATGTACCCGTGGGTTTCGTAAAAGACGACTAAGGGATGAATGTAGGGAATGGACAGCAGCGTATCTTGTCAATACAACGCCTTACACTGCGCTCGCTAATCTGCTTGCAAAACGAAGCGAGTATGGCAAATACCCACTAATAGGGGATGGTTCATGTCCAGAAATGGACAATTGTAACTGTTAATGTTATGTAACGTATCTGTTCAAAATGCAAAAACATGGCCTAATTTTAAATTTCGAAATCTGCATCCTACGTTACTATTACAGCCACAATAGTCCACTGCTACCACTATTAGAGGGGTATTTATGATCACCACGCTTGGCAGGTGAATTGGCGAGCGCAGTGCAAGGTGTTATATTCACAGAGAACGCTTCTGCCCATTCCGTAGAAATTCATCTTTTACTGGGTACACCCACGGGTAGATATGGGTTGATGCTATTCTAAGCCGGCATCACACGGTAGACTTATTATACCTGTTCGCAAGCTGTGATCAGCGTCTTCTTCTTCTTCTCGTCAAGTTCCGCCATCACTTGTACCAGCTTCGCTCTGTCTGCTTCTACGATCTTCTTCTTACGCATCACGTCTTGATACTGAAATTGAGAACAATAGATTACTTGACCCAGTGCCGAGCGAGATTCGACCGTCCAGTGGCGCCTTCACATGTTTTCAATCAATTTCATCAAATTTAAAACAAATATCAAAAATCAAAACGGACAAATTGTTGTCCTATACGATAAGTTTATTTCTAAAAACAACACTAATATTTTTCTTGTATGTATTGTATATTTTTAATGTTCAATCAACATAACGGTTATTTCTAAAAATTTATTAGTTTATTTCTAAAAACAACACTAATATTTTTCTTGTATGTATTGTATATTTTTAATGTTCAATCAACATAACGGTTACAAAAACGCAACATTGTGGCCACCAATTTTCCGTTTTAGTGACTTTAAAGACTCATAACAATTACAATTTTATTGTTGTAACTTAAAATAAACTTATCGTTTAGAACAAAACAAAACGTCTTAGATTTTTAATGCTTGTTCTAGGTTTAAACAAATTATTTAAAAAAAATATTTAAAAATAGCGAGGGCGCCACTGGACGGTCGGCGCCGCATAAATGTGATCCACAGGATCGTATTTCATCAGCTGATCCAGGGTTATTCTTTGATCATATCTTTTCAAGAGTACATGAAATGAGAATGAAAAAAAAAACGCTGCAATTAAAACAAAACTAGAAAATCCCCTGAAACCGAACCAACATAAAATTTGGACTTCCCGTACAAAATGATTCTGTCTGAAGTAATTTTTCACGGAAAGTCGACGCATTTTGTATCGGATTTTTAATTGTGTTCACTGTTTCAAATTTTGCAGTATTTTTTACAACATCTAACATGCATGACCAAAAAATAACCCTGCATACTAAAACAACAACAATCGTGCATTTTTGGACAATATTTGATACCGAGTTCAGGAGCTTGGAAGGCTAGGGGTACAAACATTTATACAGGTAAAGCGTAGTATACATATAGTTACACAGTACTTTTATATATATAAAATACAGAAGAACGTAACTGATAATAAACCAAAAACACAGTTACAATTTTTTGCGAACTTGCAAAATTTTCGAGTGCGGGCAGGATTTGAACCTGCGACTTTCGCATTACTAGTGGCGACGCCTCTTCCATCTGGGCTACCGCAGCTCATTTCCTGCCCGCCAATTTTGCAAGTGTATTTTAATGCCAGTAACGCTTGGCATGGCTCCATCTACCGGGTTAGTTTTGCAACTAATAACCGGCGACTAATTCTATCTTTACAGATTGAATGTAGTCTAAGCGATGAAAACCAGCGATAAATTGAGTACCAAATTTTTAAAACACTTCCCGTGTTAGGTATACAATTTTTGCGAACTTGCAAAATTTTCGAGTGCGGGCAGGATTTGAACCTGCGACTTTCGCATTACTAGTGGCGACGCCTCTTCCATCTGGGCTACCGCAGCTCATTTCCTGCCCGCCAATTTTGCAAGTGTATTTTAATGCCAGTAACGCTTGGCATGGCTCCATCTACCGGGTTAGTTTTGCAACTAATAACCGGCGACTAATTCTATCTTTACAGATTGAATGTAGTCTAAGCGATGAAAACCAGCGATAAATTGAGTACCAAATTTTTAAAACACTTCCCGTGTTAGGTATACAATTTTTGCGAACTTGCAAAATTTTCGAGTGCGGGCAGGATTTGAACCTGCGACTTTCGCATTACTAGTGGCGACGCCTCTTCCATCTGGGCTACCGCAGCTCATTTCCTGCCCGCCAATTTTGCAAGTGTATTTTAATGCCAGTAACGCTTGGCATGGCTCCATCTACCGGGTTAGTTTTGCAACTAATAACCGGCGACTAATTCTATCTTTACAGATTGAATGTAGTCTAAGCGATGAAAACCAGCGATAAATTGAGTACCAAATTTTTAAAACACTTCCCGTGTTAGGTATACAATTTTTGCGAACTTGCAAAATTTTCGAGTGCGGGCAGGATTTGAACCTGCGACTTTCGCATTACTAGTGGCGACGCCTCTTCCATCTGGGCTACCGCAGCTCATTTCCTGCCCGCCAATTTTGCAAGTGTATTTTAATGCCAGTAACGCTTGGCATGGCTCCATCTACCGGGTTAGTTTTGCAACTAATAACCGGCGACTAATTCTATCTTTACAGATTGAATGTAGTCTAAGCGATGAAAACCAGCGATAAATTGAGTACCAAATTTTTAAAACACTTCCCGTGTTAGGTATACAATTTTTGCGAACTTGCAAAATTTTCGAGTGCGGGCAGGATTTGAACCTGCGACTTTCGCATTACTAGTGGCGACGCCTCTTCCATCTGGGCTACCGCAGCTCATTTCCTGCCCGCCAATTTTGCAAGTGTATTTTAATGCCAGTAACGCTTGGCATGGCTCCATCTACCGGGTTAGTTTTGCAACTAATAACCGGCGACTAATTCTATCTTTACAGATTGAATGTAGTCTAAGCGATGAAAACCAGCGATAAATTGAGTACCAAATTTTTAAAACACTTCCCGTGTTAGGTATACAATTTTTGCGAACTTGCAAAATTTTCGAGTGCGGGCAGGATTTGAACCTGCGACTTTCGCATTACTAGTGGCGACGCCTCTTCCATCTGGGCTACCACAGCTCATTTCCTGCCCGCCAATTTTGCAAGTGTATTTTAATGCCAGTAACGCTTGGCATGGCTCCATCTACCGGGTTAGTTTTGCAACTAATAACCGGCGACTAATTCTATCTTTACAGATTGAATGTAGTCTAAGCGATGAAAACCAGCGATAAATTGAGTACCAAATTTTTAAAACACTTCCCGTGTTAGGTATACAATTTTTGCGAACTTGCAAAATTTTCGAGTGCGGGCAGGATTTGAACCTGCGACTTTCGCATTACTAGTGGCGACGCCTCTTCCATCTGGGCTACCGCAGCTCATTTCCTGCCCGCCAATTTTGCAAGTGTATTTTAATGCCAGTAACGCTTGGCATGGCTCCATCTACCGGGTTAGTTTTGCAACTAATAACCGGCGACTAATTCTATCTTTACAGATTGAATGTAGTCTAAGCGATGAAAACCAGCGATAAATTGAGTACCAAATTTTTAAAACACTTCCCGTGTTAGGTATACAATTTTTGCGAACTTGCAAAATTCGCAAAAATTGTATACCTAACACGGGAAGTGTTAGGTTATTAGTTGCAAAACTAACCCGGTAGATGGAGCCATGCCAAGCGTTACTGGCATTAAAATACACTTGCAAAATTGGCGGGCAGGAAATGAGCTGCGGTAGCCCAGATGGAAGAGGCGTCGCCACTAGTAATGCGAAAGTCGCAGGTTCAAATCCTGCCCGCACTCGAAAATTTTGCAAGTTCGCAAAAATTGTATACCTAACACGGGAAGTGTTTTAAAAATTTGGTACTCAATTTATCGCTGGTTTTCATCGCTTAGACTACATTCAATCTGTAAAGATAGAATTAGTCGCCGGTTATTAGTTGCAAAACTAACCCGGTAGATGGAGCCATGCCAAGCGTTACTGGCATTAAAATACACTTGCAAAATTGGCGGACAGGAAATGAGCTGCGGTAGCCCAGATGGAAGAGGCGTCGCCACTAGTAATGCGAAAGTCGCAGGTTCAAATCCTGCCCGCACTCGAAAATTTTGCAAGTTCGCAAAAATTGTATACCTAACACGGGAAGTGTTTTAAAAATTTGGTACTCAATTTATCGCTGGTTTTCATCGCTTAGACTACATTCAATCTGTAAAGATAGAATTAGTCGCCGGTTATTAGTTGCAAAACTAACCCGGTAGATGGAGCCATGCCAAGCGTTACTGGCATTAAAATACACTTGCAAAATTGGCGGGCAGGAAATGAGCTGCGGTAGCCCAGATGGAAGAGGCGTCGCCACTAGTAATGCGAAAGTCGCAGGTTCAAATCCTGCCCGCACTCGAAAATTTTGCAAGTTCGCAAAAATTGTATACCTAACACGGGAAGTGTTTTAAAAATTTGGTACTCAATTTATCGCTGGTTTTCATCGCTTAGACTACATTCAATCTGTAAAGATAGAATTAGTCGCCGGTTATTAGTTGCAAAACTAACCCGGTAGATGGAGCCATGCCAAGCGTTACTGGCATTAAAATACACTTGCAAAATTGGCGGGCAGGAAATGAGCTGCGGTAGCCCAGATGGAAGAGGCGTCGCCACTAGTAATGCGAAAGTCGCAGGTTCAAATCCTGCCCGCACTCGAAAATTTTGCAAGTTCGCAAAAATTGTATACCTAACACGGGAAGTGTTTTAAAAATTTGGTACTCAATTTATCGCTGGTTTTCATCGCTTAGACTACATTCAATCTGTAAAGATAGAATTAGTCGCCGGTTATTAGTTGCAAAACTAACCCGGTAGATGGAGCCATGCCAAGCGTTACTGGCATTAAAATACACTTGCAAAATTGGCGGGCAGGAAATGAGCTGCGGTAGCCCAGATGGAAGAGGCGTCGCCACTAGTAATGCGAAAGTCGCAGGTTCAAATCCTGCCCGCACTCGAAAATTTTGCAAGTTCGCAAAAAATTGTATACCTAACACGGGAAGTGTTTTAAAAATTTGGTACTCAATTTATCGCTGGTTTTCATCGCTTAGACTACATTCAATCTGTAAAGATAGAATTAGTCGCCGGTTATTAGTTGCAAAACTAACCCGGTAGATGGAGCCATGCCAAGCGTTACTGGCATTAAAATACACTTGCAAAATTGGCGGGCAGGAAATGAGCTGCGGTAGCCCAGATGGAAGAGGCGTCGCCACTAGTAATGCGAAAGTCGCAGGTTCAAATCCTGCCCGCACTCGAAAATTTTGCAAGTTCGCAAAAATTGTATACCTAACACGGGAAGTGTTTTAAAAATTTGGTACTCAATTTATCGCTGGTTTTCATCGCTTAGACTACATTCAATCTGTAAAGATAGAATTAGTCGCCGGTTATTAGTTGCAAAACTAACCCGGTAGATGGAGCCATGCCAAGCGTTACTGGCATTAAAATACACTTGCAAAATTGGCGGGCAGGAAATGAGCTGCGGTAGCCCAGATGGAAGAGGCGTCGCCACTAGTAATGCGAAAGTCGCAGGTTCAAATCCTGCCCGCACTCGAAAATTTTGCAAGTTCGCAAAAATTGTATACCTAACACGGGAAGTGTTTTAAAAATTTGGTACTCAATTTATCGCTGGTTTTCATCGCTTAGACTACATTCAATCTGTAAAGATAGAATTAGTCGCCGGTTATTAGTTGCAAAACTAACCCGGTAGATGGAGCCATGCCAAGCGTTACTGGCATTAAAATACACTTGCAAAATTGGCGGGCAGGAAATGAGCTGCGGTAGCCCAGATGGAAGAGGCGTCGCCACTAGTAATGCGAAAGTCGCAGGTTCAAATCCTGCCCGCACTCGAAAATTTTGCAAGTTCGCAAAAATTGTATACCTAACACGGGAAGTGTTTTAAAAATTTGGTACTCAATTTATCGCTGGTTTTCATCGCTTAGACTACATTCAATCTGTAAAGATAGAATTAGTCGCCGGTTATTAGTTGCAAAACTAACCCGGTAGATGGAGCCATGCCAAGCGTTACTGGCATTAAAATACACTTGCAAAATTGGCGGGCAGGAAATGAGCTGCGGTAGCCCAGATGGAAGAGGCGTCGCCACTAGTAATGCGAAAGTCGCAGGTTCAAATCCTGCCCGCACTCGAAAATTTTGCAAGTTCGCAAAAATTGTATACCTAACACGGGAAGTGTTTTAAAAATTTGGTACTCAAACACAGTTACAGTTTATTAAGGGTTATCATTTGTTAGTTAGTACGCAAGCATAAGTCTGCGTACTAACTAAAAGATAACTAGTTATAGCAGTAAACAAAAAGAAAACACATTTCGCAGTGCTTAATTTAAACAATGGAATATTTCCGGTCTTTTTACGTGCAGCCAAATGGTTATTTGATTTAATACTAATCTAATAAAAATGTTGAACAATATAATTTTGAAGACCGTTTGCAGTACATCGATACATCGATTACAATGTCAAAATCATGCAAACTCAACTCACGGTCTCGATCTGGTTTCCCAAAGTGGCATGGACACAAAAACTAACGGTATAAAAACCATTCAAAATCATGTCAGTACTCGCAGATGTCTTAACGTGGTGACGGAAAAATATTCGTAAGTAAGTATTGCGTTTTTGTGCTTAGACACAATACTTCAAAATTTTTATTTAGGAAGCTGAAGGCGAGTGTAGTCGTAAACGGCCTCGACGTGGCGCCACTTCACAAAAAAATATTTCTCTATACTAACAATCTTTCAGAATGTCCGTTGCTCAAGTTTTGAGTATTATCTAGCTAGGAGCTATGGTGAGATGAAATTTCCTGAGCTGTCAATTGACCTTAGCTTCTTTATTTTATTAATTCCTCAACAAAACAAAACGCCCTGGCGTTGAGCCCGCGCGCCAGCTTGTCCCTCCTCTGCTGCAGACGTACCTGTTCCTCCTCCTTGCCGAGCAGCGTGTGCGCCCTGGCGTTGAGCCCGCGCGCCAGCTTGTCCCTCCTCTGCTGCAGCTGCTGCAGACGTACCTGTTCCTCCTCCTTGCCGAGCAGCGTGTGCGCCCTGGCGTTGAGCCCGCGCGCCAGCTTGTCCTTCCTCTGCTGCAGACGTACCTGTTCCTCCTGGCGTTGAGCCCGCGCGCCAGCTTGTCCTTCCTCTGCTGCAGACGTACCTGTTCCTCCTCCTTGCCGAGCAGCGTGTGCGCCCTGGCGTTGAGCCCGCGCGCCAGCTTGTCCTTCCTCTGCTGCAGACGTACCTGTTCCTCCTGGCGTTGAGCCCGCGCGCCAGCTTGTCCCTCCTCTGCTGCAGACGTACCTGTTCCTCCTCCTTGCCGAGCAGCGTGTGCGCCCTGGCGTTGAGCCCGCGCGCCAGCTTGTCCTTCCTCTGCTGCAGACGTACCTGTTCCTCCTGGCGTTGAGCCCGCGCGCCAGCTTGTCCCTCCTCTGCTGCAGACGTACCTGCTCCTCCTCCTTGCCGAGCAGCGTGTGCGCCCTGGCGTTGAGCCCGCGCGCCAGCTTGTCCCTCCTCTGCTGCAGACGTACCTGTTCCTCCTGGCGTTGAGCCCGCGCGCCAGCTTGTCCCTCCTCTGCTGCAGCTGCTGCAGACGTACCTGTTCCTCCTGGCGTTGAGCCCGCGCGCCAGCTTGTCCCTCCTCTGCTGCAGACGTACCTGTTCCTCCTGGCGTTGAGCCCGCGCGCCAGCTTGTCCCTCCTCTGCTGCAGCTGCTGCAGACGTACCTGTTCCTCCTGGCGTTGAGCCCGCGCGCCAGCTTGTCCCTCCTCTGCTGCAGACGTACCTGTTCCTCCTGGCGTTGAGCCCGCGCGCCAGCTTGTCCCTCCTCTGCTGCAGACGTACCTGTTCCTCCTCCTTGCCGAGCAGCGTGTGCGCCCTGGCGTTGAGCCCGCGCGCCAGCTTGTCCCTCCTCTGCTGCAGACGTACCTGTTCCTCCTGGCGTTGAGCCCGCGCGCCAGCTTGTCCCTCCTCTGCTGCAGACGTACCTGTTCCTCCTCCTTGCCGAGCAGCGTGTGCGCCCTGGCGTTGAGCCCGCGCGCCAGCTTGTCCCTCCTCTGCTGCAGACGTACCTGTTCCTCCTGGCGTTGAGCCCGCGCGCCAGCTTGTCCTTCCTCTGCTGCAGACGTACCTGTTCCTCCTGGCGTTGAGCCCGCGCGCCAGCTTGTCCCTCCTCTGCTGCAGACGTACCTGTTCCTCCTGGCGTTGAGCCCGCGCGCCAGCTTGTCCCTCCTCTGCTGCAGACGTACCTGTTCCTCCTGGCGTTGAGCCCGCGCGCCAGCTTGTCCTTCCTCTGCTGCAGACGTACCTGTTCCTCCTGGCGTTGAGCCCGCGCGCCAGCTTGTCCTTCCTCTGCTGCAGACGTACCTGTTCCTCCTGGCGTTGAGCCCGCGCGCCAGCTTGTCCCTCCTCTGCTGCAGACGTACCTGTTCCTCCTGGCGTTGAGCCCGCGCGCCAGCTTGTCCCTCCTCTGCTGCAGACGTACCTGTTCCTCCTCCTTGCCGAGCAGCGTGTGCGCCCTGGCGTTGAGCCCGCGCGCCAGCTTGTCCCTCCTCTGCTGCAGACGTACCTGTTCCTCCTGGCGTTGAGCCCGCGCGCCAGCTTGTCCTTCCTCTGCTGCAGACGTACCTGTTCCTCCTGGCGTTGAGCCCGCGCGCCAGCTTGTCCTTCCTCTGCTGCAGACGTACCTGTTCCTCCTGGCGTTGAGCCCGCGCGCCAGCTTGTCCCTCCTCTGCTGCAGACGTACCTGTTCCTCCTCCTTGCCGAGCAGCGTGTGCGCCCTGGCGTTGAGCCCGCGCGCCAGCTTGTCCCTCCTCTGCTGCAGACGTACCTGTTCCTCCTGGCGTTGAGCCCGCGCGCCAGCTTGTCCTTCCTCTGCTGCAGACGTACCTGTTCCTCCTGGCGTTGAGCCCGCGCGCCAGCTTGTCCTTCCTCTGCTGCAGACGTACCTGTTCCTCCTCCTTGCCGAGCAGCGTGTGCGCCCTGGCGTTGAGCCCGCGCGCCAGCTTGTCCCTCCTCTGCTGCAGACGTACCTGTTCCTCCTGGCGTTGAGCCCGCGCGCCAGCTTGTCCCTCCTCTGCTGCAGACGTACCTGTTCCTCCTCCTTGCCGAGCAGCGTGTGCGCCCTGGCGTTGAGCCCGCGCGCCAGCTTGTCCCTCCTCTGCTGCAGACGTACCTGTTCCTCCTGGCGTTGAGCCCGCGCGCCAGCTTGTCCTTCCTCTGCTGCAGACGTACCTGTTCCTCCTGGCGTTGAGCCCGCGCGCCAGCTTGTCCTTCCTCTGCTGCAGACGTACCTGTTCCTCCTGGCGTTGAGCCCGCGCGCCAGCTTGTCCTTCCTCTGCTGCAGACGTACCTGTTCCTCCTCCTTGCCGAGCAGCGTGTGCGCCCTGGCGTTGAGCCCGCGCGCCAGCTTGTCCTTCCTCTGCTGCAGACGTACCTGTTCCTCCTCCTTGCCGAGCAGCGTGTGCGCCCTGGCGTTGAGCCCGCGCGCCAGCTTGTCCCTCCTCTGCTGCAGACGTACCTGTTCCTCCTGGCGTTGAGCCCGCGCGCCAGCTTGTCCTTCCTCTGCTGCAGACGTACCTGTTCCTCCTGGCGTTGAGCCCGCGCGCCAGCTTGTCCTTCCTCTGCTGCAGACGTACCTGTTCCTCCTGGCGTTGAGCCCGCGCGCCAGCTTGTCCTTCCTCTGCTGCAGACGTACCTGTTCCTCCTGGCGTTGAGCCCGCGCGCCAGCTTGTCCTTCCTCTGCTGCAGACGTACCTGTTCCTCCTCCTTGCCGAGCAGCGTGTGCGCCCTGGCGTTGAGCCCGCGCGCCAGCTTGTCCCTCCTCTGCTGCAGACGTACCTGTTCCTCCTGGCGTTGAGCCCGCGCGCCAGCTTGTCCTTCCTCTGCTGCAGACGTACCTGTTCCTCCTGGCGTTGAGCCCGCGCGCCAGCTTGTCCTTCCTCTGCTGCAGACGTACCTGTTCCTCCTGGCGTTGAGCCCGCGCGCCAGCTTGTCCTTCCTCTGCTGCAGACGTACCTGTTCCTCCTCCTTGCCGAGCAGCGTGTGCGCCCTGGCGTTGAGCCCGCGCGCCAGCTTGTCCTTCCTCTGCTGCAGACGTACCTGTTCCTCCTGGCGTTGAGCCCGCGCGCCAGCTTGTCCCTCCTCTGCTGCAGACGTACCTGTTCCTCCTCCTTGCCGAGCAGCGTGTGCGCCCTGGCGTTGAGCCCGCGCGCCAGCTTGTCCCTCCTCTGCTGCAGACGTACCTGTTCCTCCTGGCGTTGAGCCCGCGCGCCAGCTTGTCCCTCCTCTGCTGCAGACGTACCTGTTCCTCCTGGCGTTGAGCCCGCGCGCCAGCTTGTCCCTCCTCTGCTGCAGACGTACCTGTTCCTCCTCCTTGCCGAGCAGCGTGTGCGCCCTGGCGTTGAGCCCGCGCGCCAGCTTGTCCCTCCTCTGCTGCAGACGTACCTGTTCCTCCTGGCGTTGAGCCCGCGCGCCAGCTTGTCCCTCCTCTGCTGCAGACGTACCTGTTCCTCCTGGCGTTGAGCCCGCGCGCCAGCTTGTCCCTCCTCTGCTGCAGACGTACCTGTTCCTCCTCCTTGCCGAGCAGCGTGTGCGCCCTGGCGTTGAGCCCGCGCGCCAGCTTGTCCCTCCTCTGCTGCAGACGTACCTGTTCCTCCTGGCGTTGAGCCCGCGCGCCAGCTTGTCCCTCCTCTGCTGCAGACGTACCTGTTCCTCCTGGCGTTGAGCCCGCGCGCCAGCTTGTCCCTCCTCTGCTGCAGACGTACCTGTTCCTCCTCCTTGCCGAGCAGCGTGTGCGCCCTGGCGTTGAGCCCGCGCGCCAGCTTGTCCCTCCTCTGCTGCAGCTGCTGCAGACGTACCTGTTCCTCCTGGCGTTGAGCCCGCGCGCCAGCTTGTCCCTCCTCTGCTGCAGACGTACCTGTTCCTCCTCCTTGCCGAGCAGCGTGTGCGCCCTGGCGTTGAGCCCGCGCGCCAGCTTGTCCCTCCTCTGCTGCAGACGTACCTGTTCCTCCTGGCGTTGAGCCCGCGCGCCAGCTTGTCCCTCCTCTGCTGCAGACGTACCTGTTCCTCCTGGCGTTGAGCCCGCGCGCCAGCTTGTCCCTCCTCTGCTGCAGACGTACCTGTTCCTCCTCCTTGCCGAGCAGCGTGTGCGCCCTGGCGTTGAGCCCGCGCGCCAGCTTGTCCCTCCTCTGCTGCAGACGTACCTGTTCCTCCTCCTTGCCGAGCAGCGTGTGCGCCCTGGCGTTGAGCCCGCGCGCCAGCTTGTCCCTCCTCTGCTGCAGACGTACCTGTTCCTCCTGGCGTTGAGCCCGCGCGCCAGCTTGTCCCTCCTCTGCTGCAGACGTACCTGTTCCTCCTCCTTGCCGAGCAGCGTGTGCGCCCTGGCGTTGAGCCCGCGCGCCAGCTTGTCCCTCCTCTGCTGCAGACGTACCTGTTCCTCCTGGCGTTGAGCCCGCGCGCCAGCTTGTCCCTCCTCTGCTGCAGACGTACCTGTTCCTCCTCCTTGCCGAGCAGCGTGTGCGCCCTGGCGTTGAGCCCGCGCGCCAGCTTGTCCCTCCTCTGCTGCAGACGTACCTGTTCCTCCTGGCGTTGAGCCCGCGCGCCAGCTTGTCCCTCCTCTGCTGCAGACGTACCTGTTCCTCCTCCTTGCCGAGCAGCGTGTGCGCCCTGGCGTTGAGCCCGCGCGCCAGCTTGTCCCTCCTCTGCTGCAGACGTACCTGTTCCTCCTGGCGTTGAGCCCGCGCGCCAGCTTGTCCCTCCTCTGCTGCAGACGTACCTGTTCCTCCTGGCGTTGAGCCCGCGCGCCAGCTTGTCCCTCCTCTGCTGCAGACGTACCTGTTCCTCCTCCTTGCCGAGCAGCGTGTGCGCCCTGGCGTTGAGCCCGCGCGCCAGCTTGTCCCTCCTCTGCTGCAGACGTACCTGTTCCTCCTCCTTGCCGAGCAGCGTGTGCGCCCTGGCGTTGAGCCCGCGCGCCAGCTTGTCCCTCCTCTGCTGCAGACGTACCTGTTCCTCCTGGCGTTGAGCCCGCGCGCCAGCTTGTCCCTCCTCTGCTGCAGACGTACCTGTTCCTCCTGGCGTTGAGCCCGCGCGCCAGCTTGTCCCTCCTCTGCTGCAGACGTACCTGTTCCTCCTGGCGTTGAGCCCGCGCGCCAGCTTGTCCCTCCTCTGCTGCAGACGTACCTGTTCCTCCTGGCGTTGAGCCCGCGCGCCAGCTTGTCCCTCCTCTGCTGCAGACGTACCTGTTCCACCTCCTTGCCGAGCAGCGTGTGCGCCCTGGCGTTGAGCCCGCGCGCCAGCTTGTCCCTCCTCTGCTGCAGACGTACCTGTTCCTCCTGGCGTTGAGCCCGCGCGCCAGCTTGTCCCTCCTCTGCTGCAGACGTACCTGTTCCTCCTCCTTGCCGAGCAGCGTGTGCGCCCTGGCGTTGAGCCCGCGCGCCAGCTTGTCCCTCCTCTGCTGCAGACGTACCTGTTCCTCCTGGCGTTGAGCCCGCGCGCCAGCTTGTCCCTCCTCTGCTGCAGACGTACCTGTTCCTCCTGGCGTTGAGCCCGCGCGCCAGCTTGTCCCTCCTCTGCTGCAGACGTACCTGTTCCTCCTGGCGTTGAGCCCGCGCGCCAGCTTGTCCCTCCTCTGCTGCAGCTGCTGCAGACGTACCTGTTCCTCCTCCTTGCCGAGCAGCGTGTGCGCCCTGGCGTTGAGCCCGCGCGCCAGCTTGTCCCTCCTCTGCTGCAGACGTACCTGTTCCTCCTCCTTGCCGAGCAGCGTGTGCGCCCTGGCGTTGAGCCCGCGCGCCAGCTTGTCCCTCCTCTGCTGCAGACGTACCTGTTCCTCCTGGCGTTGAGCCCGCGCGCCAGCTTGTCCCTCCTCTGCTGCAGACGTACCTGCTCCTCCTGGCGTTGAGCCCGCGCGCCAGCTTGTCCCTCCTCTGCTGCAGACGTACCTGTTCCTCCTGGCGTTGAGCCCGCGCGCCAGCTTGTCCCTCCTCTGCTGCAGACGTACCTGTTCCTCCTCCTTGCCGAGCAGCGTGTGCGCCCTGGCGTTGAGCCCGCGCGCCAGCTTGTCCCTCCTCTGCTGCAGACGTACCTGTTCCTCCTCCTTGCCGAGCAGCGTGTGCGCCCTGGCGTTGAGCCCGCGCGCCAGCTTGTCCCTCCTCTGCTGCAGACGTACCTGTTCCTCCTCCTTGCCGAGCAGCGTGTGCGCCCTGGCGTTGAGCCCGCGCGCCAGCTTGTCCCTCCTCTGCTGCAGACGTACCTGTTCCTCCTCCTTGCCGAGCAGCGTGTGCGCCCTGGCGTTGAGCCCGCGCGCCAGCTTGTCCCTCCTCTGCTGCAGACGTACCTGTTCCTCCTGGCGTTGAGCCCGCGCGCCAGCTTGTCCCTCCTCTGCTGCAGACGTACCTGTTCCTCCTCCTTGCCGAGCAGCGTGTGCGCCCTGGCGTTGAGCCCGCGCGCCAGCTTGTCCCTCCTCTGCTGCAGACGTACCTGTTCCTCCTGGCGTTGAGCCCGCGCGCCAGCTTGTCCCTCCTCTGCTGCAGACGTACCTGTTCCTCCTCCTTGCCGAGCAGCGTGTGCGCCCTGGCGTTGAGCCCGCGCGCCAGCTTGTCCCTCCTCTGCTGCAGACGTACCTGTTCCTCCTCCTTGCCGAGCAGCGTGTGCGCCCTGGCGTTGAGCCCGCGCGCCAGCTTGTCCCTCCTCTGCTGCAGACGTACCTGTTCCTCCTCCTTGCCGAGCAGCGTGTGCGCCCTGGCGTTGAGCCCGCGCGCCAGCTTGTCCCTCCTCTGCTGCAGACGTACCTGTTCCTCCTGGCGTTGAGCCCGCGCGCCAGCTTGTCCCTCCTCTGCTGCAGACGTACCTGTTCCTCCTCCTTGCCGAGCAGCGTGTGCGCCCTGGCGTTGAGCCCGCGCGCCAGCTTGTCCCTCCTCTGCTGCAGACGTACCTGTTCCTCCTGGCGTTGAGCCCGCGCGCCAGCTTGTCCCTCCTCTGCTGCAGACGTACCTGTTCCTCCTGGCGTTGAGCCCGCGCGCCAGCTTGTCCCTCCTCTGCTGCAGACGTACCTGTTCCTCCTCCTTGCCGAGCAGCGTGTGCGCCCTGGCGTTGAGCCCGCGCGCCAGCTTGTCCCTCCTCTGCTGCAGACGTACCTGTTCCTCCTGGCGTTGAGCCCGCGCGCCAGCTTGTCCCTCCTCTGCTGCAGACGTACCTGTTCCTCCTGGCGTTGAGCCCGCGCGCCAGCTTGTCCCTCCTCTGCTGCAGACGTACCTGTTCCTCCTCCTTGCCGAGCAGCGTGTGCGCCCTGGCGTTGAGCCCGCGCGCCAGCTTGTCCCTCCTCTGCTGCAGACGTACCTGTTCCTCCTGGCGTTGAGCCCGCGCGCCAGCTTGTCCCTCCTCTGCTGCAGACGTACCTGTTCCTCCTGGCGTTGAGCCCGCGCGCCAGCTTGTCCCTCCTCTGCTGCAGACGTACCTGTTCCTCCTGGCGTTGAGCCCGCGCGCCAGCTTGTCCCTCCTCTGCTGCAGACGTACCTGTTCCTCCTCCTTGCCGAGCAGCGTGTGCGCCCTGGCGTTGAGCCCGCGCGCCAGCTTGTCCCTCCTCTGCTGCAGACGTACCTGTTCCTCCTGGCGTTGAGCCCGCGCGCCAGCTTGTCCCTCCTCTGCTGCAGACGTACCTGTTCCTCCTGGCGTTGAGCCCGCGCGCCAGCTTGTCCCTCCTCTGCTGCAGACGTACCTGTTCCTCCTCCTTGCCGAGCAGCGTGTGCGCCCTGGCGTTGAGCCCGCGCGCCAGCTTGTCCCTCCTCTGCTGCAGACGTACCTGTTCCTCCTGGCGTTGAGCCCGCGCGCCAGCTTGTCCCTCCTCTGCTGCAGACGTACCTGTTCCTCCTGGCGTTGAGCCCGCGCGCCAGCTTGTCCCTCCTCTGCTGCAGACGTACCTGTTCCTCCTCCTTGCCGAGCAGCGTGTGCGCCCTGGCGTTGAGCCCGCGCGCCAGCTTGTCCCTCCTCTGCTGCAGACGTACCTGTTCCTCCTGGCGTTGAGCCCGCGCGCCAGCTTGTCCCTCCTCTGCTGCAGACGTACCTGTTCCTCCTGGCGTTGAGCCCGCGCGCCAGCTTGTCCCTCCTCTGCTGCAGCTGCTGCAGACGTACCTGTTCCTCCTGGCGTTGAGCCCGCGCGCCAGCTTGTCCCTCCTCTGCTGCAGACGTACCTGTTCCTCCTGGCGTTGAGCCCGCGCGCCAGCTTGTCCCTCCTCTGCTGCAGACGTACCTGTTCCTCCTGGCGTTGAGCCCGCGCGCCAGCTTGTCCCTCCTCTGCTGCAGACGTACCTGTTCCTCCTGGCGTTGAGCCCGCGCGCCAGCTTGTCCCTCCTCTGCTGCAGACGTACCTGTTCCTCCTCCTTGCCGAGCAGCGTGTGCGCCCTGGCGTTGAGCCCGCGCGCCAGCTTGTCCCTCCTCTGCTGCAGACGTACCTGTTCCTCCTCCTTGCCGAGCAGCGTGTGCGCCCTGGCGTTGAGCCCGCGCGCCAGCTTGTCCCTCCTCTGCTGCAGACGTACCTGTTCCTCCTGGCGTTGAGCCCGCGCGCCAGCTTGTCCCTCCTCTGCTGCAGACGTACCTGTTCCTCCTCCTTGCCGAGCAGCGTGTGCGCCCTGGCGTTGAGCCCGCGCGCCAGCTTGTCCCTCCTCTGCTGCAGACGTACCTGTTCCTCCTGGCGTTGAGCCCGCGCGCCAGCTTGTCCCTCCTCTGCTGCAGACGTACCTGTTCCTCCTGGCGTTGAGCCCGCGCGCCAGCTTGTCCCTCCTCTGCTGCAGACGTACCTGTTCCTCCTCCTTGCCGAGCAGCGTGTGCGCCCTGGCGTTGAGCCCGCGCGCCAGCTTGTCCCTCCTCTGCTGCAGACGTACCTGTTCCTCCTGGCGTTGAGCCCGCGCGCCAGCTTGTCCCTCCTCTGCTGCAGACGTACCTGTTCCTCCTGGCGTTGAGCCCGCGCGCCAGCTTGTCCTTCCTCTGCTGCAGACGTACCTGTTCCTCCTGGCGTTGAGCCCGCGCGCCAGCTTGTCCCTCCTCTGCTGCAGACGTACCTGTTCCTCCTGGCGTTGAGCCCGCGCGCCAGCTTGTCCCTCCTCTGCTGCAGACGTACCTGTTCCTCCTGGCGTTGAGCCCGCGCGCCAGCTTGTCCCTCCTCTGCTGCAGACGTACCTGTTCCTCCTGGCGTTGAGCCCGCGCGCCAGCTTGTCCCTCCTCTGCTGCAGACGTACCTGTTCCTCCTCCTTGCCGAGCAGCGTGTGCGCCCTGGCGTTGAGCCCGCGCGCCAGCTTGTCCCTCCTCTGCTGCAGACGTACCTGTTCCTCCTGGCGTTGAGCCCGCGCGCCAGCTTGTCCCTCCTCTGCTGCAGACGTACCTGTTCCTCCTGGCGTTGAGCCCGCGCGCCAGCTTGTCCCTCCTCTGCTGCAGACGTACCTGTTCCTCCTGGCGTTGAGCCCGCGCGCCAGCTTGTCCCTCCTCTGCTGCAGACGTACCTGTTCCTCCTGGCGTTGAGCCCGCGCGCCAGCTTGTCCCTCCTCTGCTGCAGACGTACCTGTTCCTCCTGGCGTTGAGCCCGCGCGCCAGCTTGTCCCTCCTCTGCTGCAGACGTACCTGTTCCTCCTGGCGTTGAGCCCGCGCGCCAGCTTGTCCCTCCTCTGCTGCAGACGTACCTGTTCCTCCTCCTTGCCGAGCAGCGTGTGCGCCCTGGCGTTGAGCCCGCGCGCCAGCTTGTCCCTCCTCTGCTGCAGACGTACCTGTTCCTCCTGGCGTTGAGCCCGCGCGCCAGCTTGTCCCTCCTCTGCTGCAGACGTACCTGTTCCTCCTGGCGTTGAGCCCGCGCGCCAGCTTGTCCCTCCTCTGCTGCAGACGTACCTGTTCCTCCTGGCGTTGAGCCCGCGCGCCAGCTTGTCCCTCCTCTGCTGCAGACGTACCTGTTCCTCCTCCTTGCCGAGCAGCGTGTGCGCCCTGGCGTTGAGCCCGCGCGCCAGCTTGTCCCTCCTCTGCTGCAGACGTACCTGTTCCTCCTGGCGTTGAGCCCGCGCGCCAGCTTGTCCCTCCTCTGCTGCAGACGTACCTGTTCCTCCTCCTTGCCGAGCAGCGTGTGCGCCCTGGCGTTGAGCCCGCGCGCCAGCTTGTCCCTCCTCTGCTGCAGACGTACCTGTTCCTCCTGGCGTTGAGCCCGCGCGCCAGCTTGTCCCTCCTCTGCTGCAGACGTACCTGTTCCTCCTGGCGTTGAGCCCGCGCGCCAGCTTGTCCCTCCTCTGCTGCAGACGTACCTGTTCCTCCTCCTTGCCGAGCAGCGTGTGCGCCCTGGCGTTGAGCCCGCGCGCCAGCTTGTCCCTCCTCTGCTGCAGACGTACCTGTTCCTCCTGGCGTTGAGCCCGCGCGCCAGCTTGTCCCTCCTCTGCTGCAGACGTACCTGTTCCTCCTCCTTGCCGAGCAGCGTGTGCGCCCTGGCGTTGAGCCCGCGCGCCAGCTTGTCCCTCCTCTGCTGCAGACGTACCTGTTCCTCCTCCTTGCCGAGCAGCGTGTGCGCCCTGGCGTTGAGCCCGCGCGCCAGCTTGTCCCTCCTCTGCTGCAGCTGCTGTAGCCGCTGTCCGGCGACGTGCGCCTGTCGCGCCTGGAAGTCGTACAGCCCGCCCGCCGCGCCGAAGTACTGCTTCTCGGTGGCTATCCAGGTGTTCTCCGATTCCAGGGCTTGTATCTGAGGGATAGAGGGGAGATACGGGCATATTAGTTTAATATCCTAATAGTATTCGGTATTGCTCGTTGAAGAAGGTCAAAGTATCACCTCTTTACAAGGGAAAAGGAAAAAAATCTGATCTAAAATCGTATCGTCCCATATCACTCGTCCCCGCAGTTGGTAAACCACTTGAGGTCGGGCTCAATCAAAGACTACTGACCTTTGTAACGAACCAAGGGGCACTTTCTGACCGGCAATACGCTTATCGATCTGGGCGCGGTACAACGGATCTCGTGCGTGAAGTAGTGTGGCGCGTGCCGAGCGCGCGCGAGTCCAATAGACACGTAGCTCTCGTGTGCTGCGATCTATCGCGCGCATTCGATAGAGCTGATCATGCTCTCATTGCCCACAAGTTATCGTTTTACGGAATACAAGATCCTCCCCTTTCACTTCTAGTCTCTTTTATGTCCGACAGAAGGCAGGTAGTGGTCGGTGACAAGGGCCGTATAATGTCAACCGAGGTAGATTGCGAGATAGGAGTCCCGCAAGGGTCATGCCTCTCTAACACCTTATTCAGCCTTTTGCTGAACGATCTACCCCACGGCATAAAGGACGCAGAAATATTTTATGTACGCCGACGACGTGGCAGCTGTAATCACAGCCCCATCACAGCAGGAACTTCAGCCTATACTCAACCGAACTGTCCAAAAGCTAGAATTATGGTTTAGGTCAAACGGTCTAGCACTGAACCGCGATAAAACTTGTTTCATGGCATTCAGTTTGAACGGCAGAAAAACGGTGCCACTGAAGTTAAAATGACGGTGACTGCCAGCTGCTACAAGTGCCTACCACAAAATTACTAGGTTTCCATCTAGACAACACACTCTCGTGGGAGGCACATATTGAACAGCTATGCGCGAGGCTCGGTAGCGCCTGTTTCGAATTGCGGCGTCTAGCCAGCACTGCTTCGAGAGACGTGGTAAAATCGTGCTACTACGATACGGTCCACTCTATCATCACGTATGGACTGGAATTATGGGGACGAGCCGCTGAATTCAAAAGAGTTTTCCAAATGCAGAAGCGAGCCGTCAGAGCCATGATGGGTGTACCGGATGACGAATCATGCCGACCACTTTCTGTGCAGCTGAAAATACTACCGTTGCCTTGTGAATTCATATACCAAATAGCCGTATACACTGTATCTAATATGCACAGGTTTGAACACAAGGCAACTAATAAAATACACAACTTACACAGCAACAGCGCACGAAATCAACTAGTGATACCAAGGCAGAAACTAAGCAAGTCAAAACGATCGGTGTATGTTTTAGGGCCAAGAGTATACATTGACTTACCAGACGAAGTCAAGGATGCTGTTTCTACTCAAATATTTAAAAATAAACTTAAAAAATGGCTCCATGAGAAGCAGTTTTACAACTTAGATGAATTCGTTCGAGCCCCTTGTAACGATCGTCAGCCTGTGTGGACCATCGTACACACAAATATAATTCAAATATTTATATTTATATGTTTACTAACAACTCAATTTCTTTGAAACTATTTTAAATGAGATAAAGTCATCATATCCAAACCAGTTATAATGCAAATCGATTTTGTTCTATTATTGTTTTTTAAACTAAGCGATTATTTAGCAATTTCTTATAAAAATCACTTGCATTCGATTTAAATGCAAACCTGAAAGCGATACGGTTATTTTGATATTTGTGGCAACGGAACGTTCATTACTCTTTTCTAATTGGTCAACTTTATGAAATGAAGTGAGATTCATTCATGCTATTCATTGATAAACATGTTACGTTACGTTTTACGCAGTGATCAAATAAATGCTGATTCTGGTAAGCTCGCTTATGCCCTCTGTCGGCTTAGGTTAGTAGTTTCGCCGAGACGGGATGTCAATCGAAGGGACATGGATGTCGTCATTGTGTCACCTGTGGCACCATCTACCGGGTCGTAATAATAGTTCTGGGTGTTCCGGAAATGTCAGGGAAACGGATGTTAATGTTGAATTGTCAGCTGTTGGCAGAATGCATGGGATAGTTTCTACCGTCGTTTACAGTTGGTAGTATTGCTTGTTGATATCCAATGAGATTGATTTTTAAACGGAATTGGAGTATGTACTACAAGTTTTTGGCATACATTTTATTAAAAGAAATTAATAAAAAGTTTTGATACTGGAGGATTTACAGATATATATGTCGTTAAGTTTTATGAACAAAAATAATTAAAATAAATATTAAGTATTTTGGAAATAAGTAATTTTTACGTGGTAGTTGTGTAAACATCCGAAGTGGGGACTAGTGGGTTAACAAAGAAAGAGGGTCGTATATAAGCCCTTGGTCCCTTCATTCGCCCTCTTAGTTCAGGCTTAGTTTTACTTTTATGGTGGACCTCTGCAAGCGAGGTTGAAGAGGCGCGGCGAAGCTGACCCACCTGGAGGGCGATTCGTGAGTTTTTAAATTTGGGTTTCTTTTAAATTTTATTTTACTGTGTCTATTTTTCTAGTGAATTTCTCGTGGTTAGCGTTTTTATTTTATACTCTGAAAGTTCGGTATTTAACGGAAATACGGCTAAAACCGCGTGGGAGTTCATGGTTTAAATTAAACACGTGTTCCTTTGAAATGAAGAAGAGGGGTTCTGTTTTATTGAATATAAAGAAATGTGGAAGATTTCTCGTGGTTAGTGGTTTTATTTCATACTTTGAAAGGTCAGTGTTTAATGGAATCACGGGTAGAAACCACATAGGAATTTTCCAGATTCAACGCGTGTATTTTTCTAGAACGTGGAGTCGGGGCGAGTTTTTTATGCTTTTAAGTCTCAGTACTTTATGAGGATGCGTGTTTGTTTTAAACCCTACGTTTTTGAGATTATTTTGCATTTTACTCTTCGATAATTTTGCTGTGCTATTTTCATTGAGTTTATTTTGCGGAATTTATTTTTATTTGCGTTTCCGATTTTATTTCCGTTACGGATTTATTTGCGGTTTTTATCTTGCCTATTTTTTATTGACTTTTGGTTTCATTTGCGTTACGATTTTTATCTGGGTGTGTTTATTTTGCCAATTTATTATTTTATTTATTGGCATTTCAGACTTGATTTGCGTTACGGTTTTTATTTGCAGTTTTTTTACTCGCGGGTATTTTCATTTTTATTTGATTTTTTGAATTTTATTTTTAACATGTGCCTTTTAAATATATTATACTTTTGTTTAGTGCCTTTTATTTTTGCCTCTGATTTACTATGTTTTGTGTTCTTTTCTATTTTATTTGTGCCTTTGTTTTGTTATTTTATGTGAAATTTCAGGTTCCACTTACTTTAGTAGGTATGCTTAGGGCTAGGGTGATAGGCATTTCAGGGCTCGGTATTGTTCTTTTCTTTTATATTTGTGCCTATGTTTTGTTATTTGATGTGAAATTTCAGGTCCACTTACTTTAGTAGGTATGCTTAGGGCTAGCAATCACCCTAGGTGATTGATAGGCATTTCAGGGCTCGGTCCGTACGTAGGGATTCTCAAAACAACTTATATTTTGCCGCGAATGTTTCGTTGTACCCGCGTAGTGCGTAGGAATGTTGTTCTTCAGTGACGAGTTTTCCTATTATAAGGTATTTTTACCCCTACGTTCCTTTGCAAGGGTAAAGATTAGATATGTAATTTAGTTTCCTCGAGCGAGCGAATGTGAGCGAGAAGCGACCCAATAGTTGATCTAGGTACCTTTATCTCCTCGACACCGACTCCCGCGACGCGCACCCGGCGCGAAGTGCACCCGACACCCGCTGCACGATACCGCATTTTGCTTGACTTTTCACGTCTTACACCTAAGGGTTTCTCTTTATGCACACTAGGCTCGAGAATAATTTGTAAGTGAGTTTGTATGTAGGCAGGAATATTCTCCTTTCATTTTATTATGAATTGTTTCATAATTTACGATTGTTAACCCTTGTAGTTGTATATTTCGTGAGGACATTGTCCAGCAGTGATATGTGTAAATTACTGTGGGTTGTATAGGATCAATATTCAATGAATTTGCATAATATCTAAGTATATTTTGTTTAGACCAAAACGTTTTATACTGCACTCGCCACTCTGTCCTTTTGTTTCATTCGTTTTGCCTTAAACACTTAATGGTTTTATTCCACTGTAGGTACCCTTTTGAAACACATGCGTATCTCAGTTCGTCATACTTCTTAATTTAGTCGTATTATAGCCGTGGAAGCTTAGTAGTTAATGTATTTGCAACGCGCGAAACAACTAGGGTTCGATTCCCACTCGATACGTAGTTGAGAGTAGCATAGTTTAGTAGGTAGGTAGAAAGTCTTCTTAAATTAGTTGCATTTTAGCCACGGTGGCTCTGTGGTTAATACCTTCTAACAATGGGGTTCGATTCCCGTAAACTTCGGACGCAATTACGGACGGCGCGCGGGGCGCCTAATATCCCTACAAGTTGTTCTGTAGAAATGCGTATGAAGCTAGATCGTAGGTAGTTATCAGAGGGCGTGGCGTAGTACTATCGGCAAAATGTCTGCCTGCCTGTATAAAGTGTAGACTTTATATTGTTTTTATTCATGGGTACTTTTGTGGTGTGATTCCGGCTTGGAATGGCACCGCCCCGTATCTTTCCCTTGGGAGTCGTGGGAGGTGACTTGAGGGTGTGTCGAATGTTTGTCGGACGTTTACGCTCTGCCTGCCCCGCAGTGGATTGTAGGCGTGATATGTGTATATGTGTATGTATGTATGTATATACTTTCGGCGTCACGTCTATCTTTCCTTGAGTTTGTGTCGAATGTTTAAGTCGGACGTGGCGTGAATATCCGGTTTTGCGGTCGGTTGCTCTCTGCCTGCCTCGCAGTGTATTAGTGGCGTTATGTGTATGTATGTATGAACTTTCGGCGTCATGTCTAATAATGTCTATCTTTCTTTTGGGAGTCGTAAGAGGTGACTTGAGGGTGTGCTTTGGAACTCTGCCTGCCCCGCTGGGAATTAGAGGAGTGATATGTGTATGTATGTATGTACTTTCAGCGTCAGGTCTACCTGCCTGTATTAAGGGTCGAGTTATATTAGTTATCTGTATGTATGAAGGGTCTACTTATATCGGTTTTGTTTTACGTATCGGCGATATAATATTTCGTAGGTTGCTTATTTGGGGGGTCGATTTGTACTAGTTTTTCATACAGTTGATAGGAGTTGTCTATGGGTGTATTATGTCAGTTTCATACTTAGCCGATTTCAAGCTAGTAAGTGCAGAGGCGGTTTTATTGCTTATTCTTAACTGCGTTTTGAATTATATTTTTATTACCATTAGTCACAATTGTAGGTTTCCGAAGTATGTATGTATGTATTAACTTTATTGTATCACAAGTATTAGACGATAGGATTCGTGTTTCAGAGTGCACGTTCGTTTGTGTTTACTTTGGAAGAAAACGGTAGGTACATGTTTGAGTAAGCTAGGCATTGATCTACAACAATGGTTGTTGTAGATCAATGAAGCTAGGTAATTCCGCGTTAGTTTCCATATAGGCGAGGCTCTGGTGGGTTTACAGGGTTATACGGTTTCTAGTCGTTTGACAGTCGTTTGACAGACGCATCCGTGGGCGCACCGTGGCCGTATTCGAATTCGCAATTTCCTTTTGTCTGACGGTCGCATGCGTTACATTGCGTTGGAAAAACGAGGTGCGTTGGGTTATTCATCAACTCGGTCGATTCGGTTTTGTATTTACGTGTTAGTTCTTAGCGGTGTTATTCGTGATGCTGGGAGTTGTTGGGACGTTCGTAGACTCGGTGTACCACCCGATAGTTAGATACAATGGTGCTCTTTGAGTATTGGTGAGAATGTAGTATTTACCTTTCAAGGGAATACAGCATTTTAAACGTTTCTTTTGTACGGATATCTGTTAGACAGGGAATATTAGCAGATCAAAATATCAGGAGCTAAATGCATCTACTGGTTGGTGTCTATCCTTTGCCGAATCGGTTCTTTGTCACAATTCTCTTTACTTAGCTTTAATCGTGGCATTGACGAGTGCCTGAAAGAAGTTTTAGAGCAATAGTTTATCTTGTAGAAAGTAAACGCAATTATTTTTAACTACTTGAAGTATTTGTTATGTTAGGAAGCTTTGACAATGGTTTATGTTTAGACAATTAGTTAGAAGAGTATTTTACAATTTGAATAAATATTATAATATCATAAATAGCTTTAAAGGGGGACATTTATACTTGGGTTATTAGATACTTTCTTACACAGGAATGATTCAGTTAGGATTTGAATTCTTTGAGTACTTACCTTATGGATAACTATTCTAGCATATAGATTTGAGTCTTAAGGGCGAGCGACTATAAACATTATTTTATAATTTCAAATTACTTTATTTTGTTTGATAGTACTTAGGCGTATTATAGTGTGGTTGTTTTTTAAACATTCAAGAATTTTAATTGAATTAATGAGTTATTGGACTTTGGGAAAACCTTGAATATAGAAACATTTAAAATGAGCTTTCAATTTTATTTTAGAAATTCGGGAAGGATTAAATTGTGGTTAACCCTATTAACTTCCGAATTATTATCTTACCTTTCAATACAAATGTTTTTATAGATTTTAAATTATGTTTAACCTCGTAAATTGTATAACCTAGTCAAGGTGTACTTGGGGTTCTTGTTTACTTTTACGTTTACTTGTACTTGTACGATTTTAGCATTTATTTTGAAATTAATAATTTTACAGTTGGTAACTGTTTAGACTTGAGTGTTTAAAGCCTTGTACTTTATTTGAATTAAAATATTTAAGAAACTTTTGAATTTTTGGATTTACATTTGATAATGTTTAGTTGCGCTTTCGTTGCCACTTATACTTGCGTTTTACCTAACTAACTTTGAATTGAAGTTTATCTTAATAAACATTTTCTTAATTATACATTTATTATATGCTCTAAAATCAAGCAATACCTTTAAAATAATATTTATACACAAATTAAACAACGCGCTTTGTTGTTCCATGGTGAAGTCTTGTTTATTTTAAAATATATTAATAAATTTCGGTTTGCATTAAGTTTTATGGTTTTAAAAGTAAATTCATTTTTGCATTTGATATTTATTATCAGCCTTTTAGCTCTTGAGTTCACTTTTACTTCAAATTAAATTAAAATAATACTAAAGACGTATTATATTTGTCGATTCTAGTAAGTTAATTTAAAGACGATTACTTACTTGAATGTAATGTTGAAGTTAATCATACTTAGGCCAAGCAGGTCAGTGCCTCGATAGATATCCCTATACTAAGATGGAATGGGTTACTATCATCAAGTTGGTTAAAGTCACCATTACGTAATTAAAGTTACTATGGTAAAAGAATTACCAAATTATTTTACAGTTGAATATTAAGACTGGAAGGTTGTAAATAAATACCTATTTAACTCAAATATAATTGATAAACTGCTGCTGTGGGAAATGATGACTCAGTAGTAAACTTTCTTCCAAATTCTAAATTTTATGCATAAATTAGTGCACTATACTTTTGGCTTTTGATTATTAAATTCAGGTGAGGCCGAGTAAGAGTTTCGAGGGGAAATTTAAGGAGGTTGGAAACTCTCGCATCCCTTTAGGGATGCGATATTTTGTACGAGCATTTGACCCACATAAGTAGTAAACTTAAACTCATAGTCAATACTTAACCATGAAGCATTTTAGCTGGTCTTTACCATTTATTAGTATTTGATATTTATTTATTTATATTTATCAGCATTTCGATATATTTTACATTACTACAAATCCTTTCACACTTAAATTCAAACTGCGTACTCTTACCCTGAATCGTCTATTAAGGCTCAAACCTTTCTGCGTACTCTTACCATTTTATCTTTACTCTTTCTCAGCTCCAGTATTTTTGAAGGAATTTAATTCTATCTGTTTGATCTTATACTTATTGACATATTAATAATTTTATAAAAACAACTTTATTACAAACGGTTCTTATTTGAATTAGTTCTGAAGGTTTCTTATGTTACTTCATTTTAGTTTAACATCACTTACCTTTTACATTCTGATTAAGATTTCCTTATTTATTTATTTTCTTATACGTCATCTTTCTGTTATTTGTTTTACTTTTGGTTTATAGTCTCTTTAAGAAACTTTAATTGCGGGGTCTTTTTGACAATGTAGGGGTTAGTTTAGCTAGTCTATACCATTCCTTTTCATCAAAGAATTTCGGGTTGCTTTTCACGGATCACAGCGAAGGGACAACTAGACGATCACCTGGCCATTTTACTATCCTTAGTGAATTCAATTCCGTTAACCAGTTTAAGTTTAATTTAGGCATTTATTTATTTAGTTTCAGTTTAGCAGTGTAGGGATAAAAAAAAAATAGGTAGGCAGGGCGATGTTACACCCTATGATTTGAAAAATATAATAACATATTAGTTTGCTAATATAATGTTCTCTACTAATCAAATGACCTGTAATGCTATTATTACTTAGACGGCGGTCGTAACACAACCATGTCAGAGGCCTACTAGTGGTAGTAGGCGGTTGAAAAACTCTGACACCAGGGTCCATCGGGTCGTTGGATGACTCGGTGTCCCACACGAAAAGAGAGATCAATAAAGTTATTGTATTGTATTGTATTACAGTATTGAGGTGCAAGGAAATACTAAGGGAGTGATGGTGACTGACGGATGACAGAATATTTTATCTTTAATTAGTCAGCGTCTCACTGCTGGGCAGAGGCAGCATAGAAAATATTGAGAGCAAATGCATACCACAAAAATTAACACACCATAGGATCTCCAGTTCCTATGTTATGAATTATGAAACTAGAGGCTACAAATCTACAGGTGGAATTATCAGTCTATTGCGTAGCTGGTCAATATTCCTGGTATCATAATGACTAATCAACTATGCAATAAACATCAAATATCACCAGTAAAATTGACCGCAGAGGCAATAACATTTAATATAACGATGGTCATGTTACGGTCCTAACCAATTAAAACCTAGTAAAGTGTGCGGTCGAGGGATACGGTCGTGTTTGACCTAATTTCATACAAAAAATATGAAACTATGGCGGGTGACTGGGGTAATGCCAGTAGGCAGAATGGAGGGTTCCAGTTGGAGTCGGGAAAAGGGTAGCTACCCGCCTGGCCGGGTGTTGTGTCCAGGGGACCGACGGGTCCACCTCGATAGAATTGGAAGTTGTATATAGGGTGTAAGGGTCAGCCCTCCCAGAATATTGATAAGGTGCATTCGGACCGTGATACTGAATAACTTCCCATAAAAAAAATACAGAAAAAGACAAAAAATTTGAGCTTCGCATAGTAAATGCAGTCAGCGGCTCGTGATTTTGTATGGGAGGCCGATTATTTTTATCGTTTCCTGACACATGTTCCTAGGGGAAAGTTGTAGAGTATCATGGTCAGCATGCACCCTATCAGTATTCGGAGTGCTGTCCCTTACACCCTGTATATGCAGCGAGCGGTGAAACACTCCGATACCACGTTTCAGTCCCATTGTTCACTGCCAATATGTCACGTGGCGCCATCTTGCGGATATGTTGAGAACTTCTGTTGCGTCTTGCTTGCTTGTGAACCACTTGAGTGAGCTTGTAGCGACCTCTGGGAGCCTCCGCCACGTGACAGAACAAAGAGCCTGAAACGCGGTATCGAAGTGTTTCACCACGCAACACATATATACAACTTCCAAGTCCCCTGGCCACAACACCCGGCCAGGCAGGGTAGCTACCCTTTTCCCGACTCCACCTGGAACCCTCCATTCTGCCTGTTGGCATTACTCCTGTCACTCGCCATAGGCTTCTTGTAGTATCTCCCAGAAGTCGCTAAAGACCGACAATGCCCTCAATTCGGGATATAAATTCTCCTTACTTGCCTTAAATTAGTGCTGTCACTTTCCGTCAAGTATGTTTAGAAAAGGAAAGGAGATATCTAAGTCCTGTCATTTTTAAAAACGTCAATGGTTTCTTCGCCTTTTCTAATCCATTTAGTCGCGATTGTGTTGATCGTCGCCTTATTTTGACAGATAACACGTATTTTGCATGAAATTATAAGACATGACACGACTAAAATATCTCCTATCCTTTTCTAAACCTATTTGACGGAAAGTGACAGCACTAATTTAAGGCAAGTAAGGAGAATTTATATCCCGAATTGATGCCAATAACTCACCCGTTTGACGCAGTCCGAAGCCTCTTGTTGCATTTCTTTGATCTTATAATCTAGTTCCTTGATTTTGAGCTCGAGCGCGCTGTTCTGTGCCTTGAGTCTCTCCTTCTTGGTGACGAGGCCGGTGATCTCTGTGCTTCGTAAGGCAATCTCCTGCTTTTGTTGGCGTATTCGCGATTGTATCGCTTTCAAGGATTCCTTGGATAAAACAAAAACAAAATTGTGAACAAGATTTTTTACTATAATTATGAATTTAGAGATAATAATTTTATTTTACTAAATCTTTACAAAATTAAACTTAATTAAACCTGAGTTATAAATAAAATACTTCCTCCAGCACGCCGCATCGGGGCAAAGTGCCCAAGATACTAGCAGCATTGCCTCGTTGCACAGACAAACCAACTCGCTGTGCAAAATAGCTGCCTGCTCTTGGGTCACCAGTTGCCTCGATGAGGCGAGCGGAGACGTCTTTCAAAAAAGCCTTTGCATCCGGGCCCCAAGGGCCCATCGTCTCGACTGCGAATGGCAAGAAAAAATAGGACCCACCCAGAGCCAAGTACTTCCTCCTCTTCAACATAAATGTATATTTATGTTGAAGAGGAGGATTAAATAAATGTATATTTTTGATCATCTGTGTGTTGTATGTTGCTATTTGTGACAAAGTTCTTTTTGCCATCAAAGTTAGTTAGGAAAATAAGATTTAACGCACGATTTAAACCCTAATCACAAAAGTAAAAAAGTGCATAGTTTACAATAACATGTCTTATTATGTCAACAGTGATGATCGCGAGCTCGTTAAATCCTTCCATATGGACATGAAAGGATCTGTTGTTTTTAACGGCAATACATCCGAGCCGTTTGAAATGCGTAGAGGTGTTCGCCAAGGCTGCGTGTTGGCTCCTACCCTGTTTGGTATTTTCTTTTCATTGCTTTTTAAAGTAGCTTTCGGCGATGACCAACAGGGTATCCACCTGCACACGAGGGCTGACGGGAAGCTGTACAATATCTCGCTTCTGAAGTCTAAGCGAAACCGCGATGACTTATTCGTCGATAACCTTCTGTTTGCTGACGATGCAGCGTTCGTTGCTAATTCTCAAAGTGAGCTTTGTCGATAAGTTTTCCCATGCGTGTACTCTGTTCTCTATGACCATTAATGCCAAAAAAACAGTAGTGCTATCATGCTAGCCGGTGTTCCCTTGAGCATAGTCGATAAGTTTTGCTACCTGGGGTCGACTGTGTCGAATAATCTCACGCTCGATGCTGAGATCGATACGCGAATCGGCAAGGCGGCGACCATGTTCGGCAAGCTCAGTACAAGAGTATGGAACAATAAACACCTGACCACAAAAACCAAGATTATTGTTTATCAAACTTGCGTTTTAAGCATACTCTTGTACGGAGCTGAAACCTGGACATCGTATGCAAAACAGGAACGTCGACTCAATACATTTCATATGCGCTGCGTAAGAAATGTCTTGCATATAACCTGGCAGGACAGAGTCACAAACGAGCGAGTTCTAGAAATTGCGCAGCTGCCTAGTTGTACCGCCCTGTTTAAGCAGAGACGATTGCGGTGGCTAGGGCATGTGCACCGGATGGAACCTTCGCGTCTACCACGGCGTGTTCTGCTTGGCGCTGTAGCAAACGCTAAAAGAGGGGTTGGAAGACCTATGCTGCGTTTCAAAGATTGCGCCAAGCGGGACATGGCTGCGTTTAACATTGACCATCAAAGCTGGGAGAAGCTTGCTGAGGATAGGGACGAATGGCGTAAGCGTGTGTTTGATGGGCGTAAAACACACGATAATGCCTGGTTTTCTGGTCTCGCTAACAAAAGGCAAAAACGTCATCTAATCATGCATGTGCCAGTCTCAAATTCCACCTTCACTTGTAGAGCGTGCGGAAAACTATGCCGCTCCCGTATCGGCTTATACAGCCATGAAAAGTCTTGCCTCAGACACTGATTAAATCGTCTGTCACAGACGTGTGAGGCCAATGATGATAATGATGATGATGATCGCGAGCGTAGGAAGCGGAAAATTAGACTTAACAAGTACTCACAGTGGCGGCATCGTGTTCCCTCGTTGCTCTCGCCAACCCGTCGTGCACCTCCCCCGCAGAAGCCGCTGATTCAGCGAGCTGTTGCATACTAAAAAGTAAGAAAAAATATTTGCAAGAATACAGTTTTTAGGTGTCATTAAATTATCATGTCGACAATCAATTTGAACTTTCAATTGAACTAAAGAGAATAGAAAGAATTTATTAAATGAGCATTAAAATAAATAGCCCAAGAGCTTGAATTATTTCTAAACAATGAAAAAATAGACATCGCTATGATATCCGAAACAAGACTGACAGAAAAAACATTTATCAACATCAAAAATTATATCATCCACACAACCAACCACCCATCTGGAAAAGGACATAGTGGCTCGGCGCTGTTGATCAGACAAAACATAAAACACTTTCCAATAGATAACCTCTGCAATGCAAAAATTCAATCAACTACAGTAATCTTACAAGATAATAACATTGAAACGGCTATATCAGCAATATACTGCCCACCTAGACATAAAATATCCTCAGATGAATTTAAGGAATACTTCTCCTTACTCGGACCAAGGTACATCTGTGGTGGTGACTGGAACTCCAAGCATGTGATCTGGGGGTCAAGACTAATAACACCTAGAGGGAGACAATTATTTAAAACTATTGAAGACCTAAAGCTACAGACAATCTCACATGGAAAACCAACTTACTGGCCAACTGATCGGGACAAGGTGCCAGATCTCCTAGACTTTTACATTTCCAAAGGTATTCCACCTCACAAAATGAAAGTTGAACTATGCATAGACTTGTCATCCGATCATACTCCTGTAATACTCAACATGAGCAGTAAAATGCCAATGACAGAACCTACAGCCAGATTATACTTTAAAAACACAGACTGGGAGAACTTCCAAAATATAATCGAGACAAATGCTAACCTTAATATAAGACTCAAATCTATAGAAGACATTGAGATGGCTATAGAAGATCTCAACAGACTCATCCACATATCAGCTGATAGGTCAACCATGGTAAAAAAGAATAAACAAATAAAACCCCATTCTTATCCAAAGCTTATAAAAGACAAAGTGATTGAAAGACGAAACCTTAGAAAGCAGTGGCATAACACCAGATATCCCAGCGATAAAAAAATATTCAACAAGGCATCAGAAGACCTAAAAACATTAATAAATAACTTGACCAACCAGAATATGCAGACATACATCGAAAACTTAACACCTACATTAGATACCAACTACTCTCTATGGAAGGCAACCAGAAAAGTACAAGGACCCAAAGAGCACATTCCACCTATCAAAAACCACACTGGTAAATGGGCCAGATCAGACATGGAAAAAGCCACAGCATTTGCAAAACATCTGCACACTGTGTTCCAACCACTAAGCAGCACGAGAATGGAACATGACACTGAAATTTACAACTACCTCGAGTCTCCGATACAGATGTGCCAGCCACTGAAAAGCGTAAGCCCTCAAGAGTTAGTAAAAGAAATCAAACAACTACAAGAAGGTAAATCCCCGGGTTACGACTTGATAGATGCAACATTATTGAAAAAATTGCCAAGAAAAGGAGTCATGTTGATTACTGCAATATTTAATGCGTGCCTTTGACTGGAATGCTTCCCGAGCCAGTGGAAAATTGCTCAGATAGTAATGATACACAAACCCGGCAAGCCTCCTACAGAAACATCTTCTTACAGACCTATTAGTCTTCTACCAGTACTGGGCAAACTGTTTGAAAGAATTCTCTTAAACAGACTGAAAACAGACTGAAAACTCACCTGCAATGTCATACCAAAACATCAATTTGGATTTAGAGAGAAGCATGGAACCGTTGAGCAAGTTCATCGCCTCGTAGACAACATCAACAGAGCCTTTGAAAACAAGCACTACTGCTCAGCAGTCTTCATAGACATCGCACAGGCCTTTGATAAAGTATGGCATGAAGGTCTACTATATAAAGTTAAAAACACATTGCCTCATTCGTTCTTCCCCATCATAAAATCGTATCTTGCCAAAAGATGTTTTGAAGTAAGATACAACAATGCAAACTCAGATCTACACGAGATCAAATCAGGAGTACCACAGGGCAGTATTCTGGGGCCAATCCTTTACCTCATATACACTGCTGACCTGCCAACAAGCGAAAATACCACAACAGCAACTTATGCGGATGACACAGCTATACTATCGTCAAACGCGAACCCTGTCACAGCTTCCAAAAATCTGCAAAGCCACCTACAGGAAGTAGAGCAGTGGTTTCATCTCTGGAGAATAAAAGCGAATCAAAGCAAGTCAACACATGTAACATTTACATTAAGACATGAAACATGTCCATCAGTCAAATTGAACAATGATGACGTCCCCCAAGCTGATCACGCCAAGTACCTTGGTTTGCACCTAGATAGACGACTAACGTGGCGTAAACATATATGGACAAAACGTAAACAGCTTGACACAAAATTGAGAACCATGCTTTGGCTCATAGGCAAAAAATCTAAACTGAACCAAAACAGCAAATTATTAATATATAAAGCTATCTTAAAGCCAATATGGACTTATGGTATCCAATTGTGGGGTACAGCAAGCAACAGTAACCTAGAGATTCTGGAAAGATTCCAAAACAAAGTGTTAAGACTAATATTTAACATACCACCATACATCAGCAACAAATACATACAAATGGACCTAGGTATTAATACTATTAAGCAGGAAATAGCACATTACAGTACAAAATACCAGAACAGATTATCTCAACATGTAAACCAACTAGCCACAAATCTGAAGGGGACAGGCAGTATATGCTTCTCCAGATTGAAAAGACACAGTATATCAAACCTAGCCCATAGATTTGACAGGGGTTTCAGAGATGGATCAATGGATTGTCTCTAAAAATGAAACAACAACACAGGAAGAATAGAATTCGTTCAAACAAGTGGCTCATTGTTTTCGAAACAGATTGCCATGTTGCGGAAAAAAGAGAAAAAAAAAAATACAAAAGTACTCAATTAATTCACACTTATAACAAATTCGAAAGTATCTCTATCTGTCTGTCTTATGCGCTTTGACGGTTCAACCACTGATAAAATTGGGCACAAACATATATAAAACAGTAAGGCTACTTTTTACCGAGGGAAAACACACCACCCACCCAAAAAGCAAGTCACTAAATAATATAAAATGAAGTCACTTCCCGTGTCCCTATGTTTTTATGTATGATTAGATCTTTAAAAGTACTTAACAGATTTTGATGCGGTTTTCTTGAGCATACTATAGAGTGATTCAAGAGCTTTTTATGCATAATTTATGCCGGTATATAGTTATTGGTACAATAAAGGTAATTTTTGCTTCGAGTGTTAATTTTGAATTCCAAGGTAAAATTGTCTTTACAGCTGGAATGCCTCAGACAAAACAAAAATTCCTGTGAAAGTATTTTTTTCAAGATTCGTTCAGAAATATTACATAATATGTACCAATATTCAGAAATATCAGAAATATTTTATAGAACAAAACGCTTACAAAAAGATATAAATAACTGGCTGAAACAGTTTTCAGAACGCATTGCTGCCAATGTCACGATTAGTTCTGCTAAATTGAGATGTTCGAAATTCAAATCACTTTTCTCAATCGAGTGGCTAAAAACGACTTTTCGCCACTGAATTTACGCGGCAAAACTGTTCTTTTCAAGCTGGAGAGGTGAAAAGGTATTTATTTAGTTATTAGAATAACTGTGCTGTTGTACACGTCTTTTCTGCCTTTCTTTGTAATGTCTCACTTCCGAGGGTCAGCTGGAAGAAATTTCTACTTAGAAATAAGCTGTACCTGTTGTGTCGTATTTATGTTTTGTGTCTTTCCTGTAATGTTTTTGTGTGCAATAAACTGTAAAATAAAAATAAATATAATAAGGTATTTTTCTCCAATTTGCTCGGAATCGGAAATGGCTTCATTACTTTAAAAAAAGAATACGTCAATAGGCTCATTTATGTAGTCAAGGCGCAGAGGACTGTAATAGAAATTGCCGGACTACGCATGTGCGGTGCGACGGTGTGAGGTTGTTTTGGCGCCAATTTGGTTTGGCGCTAAGTCACGAAAATTTTGGCTTTTCTTCTGTGTAATTGAGTGAAAAGTAAACAAGGAGTAATGAGTTCATCGGAAGATGAATTTAACTCTACGCCGCCAGATATAGCTGAAGAAGCAAAACTATTATCAGAGAACCTTTTACCAGCAAAGTCGAGGCAGAGGTATGAAAAGGCATATGAAGGATTTATTCAATGGAAAATTAATTATTTTCTAAAATTACTGTATTATTATTGTTATTTCCTTGCAAATAAGAGAAAAGTATTGTACAATCCACGGCCGAAATATCAATTTCTGGTCTCGTTTACTTTAGAATTCGTTTATTCCAATGCCACTCCACCAGAAATTGCTTTATACTCGGCCTGTGACGTAATGTACTATTTCTCAAACATGCTAGGAAATGTGTTTATTTCTTTCAAAAAAAGAAACCGCGAAGTTTCACATTGTTTGTCACGTCTCAGATCACGCCAGCAAAGTTGTATGGAAATCCTTTGCTGGTGTCCATTAAGATAAATTCGTTATACGCTAAACCCACATAATTTGATTTCAAAATTATCTCGATGACTCTCATAGAAACGGAACGTAATTTTGTATGAAACAGATAACTAAAGACGAGGCTGTATGATGTGAAGACCCTTGCCTGTCCAGAATTAAAAAAGAAAAGAATGAACTAAACATTTAGTATGGCTGAATATTACGTAATACTGTGCCTTACAGGCGAATTTATTTTAAAAAATTACAATTGGTGGGAAAATTGTAAATTTTTATTTGTTTCGTTGTGTTGTGGTCGCTAGCTAACTTTTATAAGAAGTACAATCTTTCATATCCTAGCCTTTTTTTGAGAAAAGCACTATGTAAGCCTCGGGGAAAATTACTTTGCTTGACTTGTATAATAAACTATACTCGTCCAGCAAAGTCTTATTTTCCATACCTCGACAACAATGTACTATTACGATAACGGTTAGCAGCGGTAGAACCCGTTAGTATAAGTGGTACCTGGTGGCGACGGCCTGCTGCAGCTCGGCGACCTCGAGGCGCAGAGTCTCGAACTCCTGCTCGCGTTGTTTCCACGCGTTGTTGTGCTTCTCGGCCTCCTTCTTCGCCCTCTTCAGTGCCTCTTCCGCTTTCTTGAATTCCCTGTTAACATACCAAAATAAATACACAGTACAACACAGAGTATTTATCCTTAAGTAAAATTAGAACCTACAAACTCAATTAAATATTCGCTGTTATTAAAGTTAAGGAAAAAAGTACCTAAAAACGGCCACTCTTGGTATTAATTGCCATAACTTTAATGTGAGCGAATATTTTATTGAGTTTGCAGGTTCTAATTTTACTTAAGGATAATACTAAAACCTTGAGCAACGGATATTCGGATAGCTTGTTTGCATAAAGAAAAAACTTTTTTTACGAAGTGGCGCCACTGTCGAGATCGTTGACGGCTACACTCGCCTTAAATCACGCTTGCGTTTCACTGAAGTGAAATGAAATTAACTTTATTCAATGTAGGATAGTACTATCACTTAATGACGCCATGATTCGTCTTGAACAAAAATATATATTTTTTAAAACAATTTTGTATAATTAGTCTTGATAAAAACCCGGCTCAGGCAGAATAAAAAATAAAGGTACTGCCTAGTGGTTGACCAGGTTAATCACACGGCAAGTAACGTTACGCCTGTAGTAACATATTGCCAGCGCATTTTCTAAAAATTCAATACAAATGGAGCCTTCGAACCCCTTACGCAAAGTAAACGGTTCAAAGACACTTAACGAAATCCGGCGTGTACAAAATCGAAATTCTCCTGACAAATACGCGTCGAGAAATAAGCTAAGGGTGATAAACAACTAAAGTGGGATGAAAACATAAAAACCCATTTGACCTTTCTCTGTGACCTTTGATGTCCTTGACCTTGGCCTCTAGCTCTCTCGCTCTGGCGGCGGTCTCTTTCTGCTTCTCCTTGTCGCGCTCCACCGCTGCCGTTAACTCTTCCACCTGCAAATTATCATTATCTTAATCATCATCATCATCATATCAGCCCACATCTACCCACTGCTGAGTATAGGCCTATCTTAATGCGTAGATCTAAATATTTTTAGTGCTAGCAAAAAATACAATCAAACATAATTTTGTGAATGGTATTTTAATCTGATGAAACAATTAACTCTACTAAGGACGATTACACGTTTTTACGCTATGCCAAAAAATACGATCTAAAAACAACGCTTTCAATTTCAGTTAAATAGTGTTAGAAAAGGACAGGATGTGCATTCATCATCATTAATCACATTACACGGGACAACATTATAATTATAACTTACAGCTAATATTGACATTTATTGTTCTTTTTAAGTGAAGTGCAATAAACTCTTTTATTCTATTTTCAACTAAACAAACTCTATTTTTCTACCAAAACATTCACACGCAATCCCCGTACCCCACAGGATTATAGGCGTGATATGTTTGTGTGTGTGTGATTGATTATATTATTATTAATTTATTATTTACTTATTGTGGTTACCTGTTTCCGTAGCGTCTCTATCTCTGCGTGCGTCTGCGCGTGCGAGGTGGTGGCGAGGCGAGCCTTGATCACTTCCAGCTCGTGGGACATCATCTCGTACCTGCACATTTTATAATTATTTTAATGTATTTGTACTGTATTGCCGTGTGATGCCGGCTTAGAATAGCATCACCACCTTTCTTGCCCGTGGGAGTCGTAGGAGGCGACTAAGGGACTCGAGGGTGTGTATTGTAGTTTTAAGCGATGGGCTGACAAACTGTCACTATGGCTATACACAATTTTCCGGATGACCCTCAAATATTTGTCAGACGTGGCGTAAATGTCCATTTTATGCGGTCGTTTATGCTCTGCCTACCCCGCAAGGGATTATAGGCGTGATATGTGTATGTATGTATGTATGTATGTACTGTATAAATGTCGTGCCGCTGTAGGACTGTACAGCCATCAGCGACGGTGCGGCCGCTGAGATCATCATAACCCACGAGCGCTGCAACAATCATCTGGATAGATGCTGTGGCCAATGATGATGATGTACAAACAATGACTTGATGCTCTTGTACACTGAATCAACGATCGACCCGATAAACCCTGGTGTCAGTTTTTCAACCGCCTACTACTATTAGGCCTCTGACATGGTTGGGAAACGAACGCCGTCTAAGTAATCATAGACAGCAACCGGTAACGACAGCTTCACATACCCCGAAACACGGTACAATATTTTTACGGACAAAAAAGTCAAATGTTATACTTTGTAAGGTTTTGTATATTTTCCTAGTTTCATAAATCGATTACGACATATGAATTACAATTTAATATCGATATCTTATTATAACTCTGGCAACACTTGTACGGTTTCGTGTATTTTTCTATTTTTCAAGAATCGATTGTATGATATCGATATTAAATATCGATATTTCATTGTAACTCTGGCAACACTGACCAGTGTTGGATATGGCGGGCAACTTGGCAAATGGCGGCATTGTGAGGATAACCGTCGAACCGGACGGACGTTTTGGTTAAGTTGTTAAGTGGAAAATAAATTGGGTGATCCTGTTTTCCGGAGTTTTCATCTGAGTTTCCTTTCTCCTGAGATAGCTTATTACATCTCAGAAGCGGGATAGAAACTGTAAGTACACGCCATATACATATTTTTCGTTTAATTTTGATAGATATGTAGTTCAAAAGCAAAATGATTTTAGTCTGGTGATTTCCGTAAAATAATATCTATATCTATTGAATTATCAATTCAAGTCAAATATGTATAACATAATTTTATTAAATTCACTTTGGAAAATGTTTTTGCACGTGGCCAGGCACGTGGTCAAACGTAAGGCTGGACACGTGTTTTTCTTTATTTTTTGCTCTCAGGTCGTATAACTAATGTAATTTAAAAAAGGTAAGTTTTTTTTTAAAACAAATATTTTATAAATTTTATGATTTGGCATTTACTCAGGCACAGATGTGTTTATAAATCTGTTTCACCAGTAAATTTTTCAGAAATTGATTTTTTAGGGATTTCTTGGCGATCCCGTGCATATTTTTTAAGTTTTATGGGGTCATTTGAAAGATAATTTTAAAACACATGGGGGTGTATAAAAGGGGTTGATTTTGCCATTATTTTCGCTCTGGGATGCGCCGTTTTTGAAATAAATCAGATTTTGTAATTTTGAAGATCAATTTATTAAAAAAAAGCTTTACTCTAAAATTGACGATTATAAAAAAACACTAATGACTTCAATTCATGCTACGAGTTTCAGGAGATGGACGGAGACGAAGGAAATCGAAAGAGACTGACGACTCCACGAAGAAGTCAGTCGCGCGACACACCGCGGCACAGCCGCAGCCGCAGCCATCACCGTAGCCGCAGTCGCAGCTTGCTGAATCGTGAGCAGGCTCTGAGGCAGGAGCAGGAGAGAGTCCGACAACTGGAGGTGGATCTGCAACGGGCTCGGGATGCTGAGGAGCGTCGGCGGCGCAGCAAGCAGCTCCACCCGCCGGACGAGCGTGATGCGCGACGGGGGAGCCGAAGTCCAAGCCGGGCCAGTTCCAGACCCCATCGATCCAAAAGGTCATGTAGCCCTTCTTTTTCTACTAGGGATATTGTTGATTTAATTAAATCTATAAAAGACGTGATCCCATCACAGCCGTCAACTCAGAACGCATCTTCGTCAAATAAAAGTTTTGATAACAAAAATATTCTCCCGGAGTTTGATCCCTCGCAGAAAAATCAACGCATGGATATGTGGTTGAAAAAAGTTAACGAATGCGCTCAGGTTTACGGCTGGGATGAGAGAACAATTGTGCATTTCGCGATGCAAAAACTTTGTGGACTTGCAAAAACCTGGTACGAAAGCCTTAATTCGATATTGTACTCATGGGAGGAATGGCAAACAAAACTGATGAATGCCTTTCCTTGTGAACAAAATTATGGCCAAATGTTAGAAGACATGCTTAAGCGAAAGAGTCGTCCCAATGAGATAATCGAACAATACTATTATGAGAAACTAGCTCTCCTTAATCAGTGCGATATTAGTGGTAGACGTGCTGTTGATTGCATCATACATGGCATCAGCGACAGAACGATGCGCTCTAGCGCTTTAGCGTTAAGATGTGATGAGCCAGAGCAGTTACTTAAATTTTTACTAAGTAACAATAAGGAACTTTCCGCTCCATTACCGTTTAATAGAGATAGGAACAGTAGCACCCTTGATGATCGGCAGAATTCCAGATTTAACAACAAGAGTAGTCCAAATGTTTACTGCTATAATTGCAAAGAGAAAGGTCACCCTTTCTCCAAATGTCCTAAACCGTTAATAAAATGTAGTTCGTGTAATAAAGTTGGACACAAATCGGAAATCTGTCGATCCAAATCGGAAACGGGGACAGCGAAAACAGACACGGTGGCAAAAACGATGCGTATCTCAAGCTCGAATTTGAATAACAAGTTCATTAAAGAAGTGATCGTTGAAAACAAATCGTTGGAAGCTTTCGTTGACCTTGGAAGCGAAGTTTCTCTCATAAGTAAATCCAAGTTTGCAGAGCTCGGGCTCGAACGTGATAACATTCCTTCTGCTATGAAGGGTTTTGGCAATAAATTGGTTCACTCCTTGGGTTCGGTTAGGCTTAAATTGAGTATTGATGGGGTAGAGGCTTATGTTGTCTGCAGAGTGGTCGAAGATCAATTTTTGGAAAAGCACATGCTTGTTGGGCAGACCTATTCCGAGCAGCCACACATAGCCGTTTACAAAGATTTTCAAAAATTACAATTCCTTTACGCCAATGGTGACGCTGAAAGCTTTGATGTCATCGAGCAAGACAGTAGTCTCATGAGGGTTAGTTCGGCAGCACTTTGTTGCTTGTTTGGACCAGCTTGTATAAGAACATTGACGTCATCTGATTTTACGGGTAGCGTCCTACTAAACACAAAAATTGTTGGAAAACCTAATGAACAATACATGGTTTGTGGGGGTGTCTTTGAGGTCAAAGGTAGTTCATTCTTTGTGACGGTGATGCCGTGTTCGATCCCATGTCGAATTCCAGAAAATCTTATATTATCACGAGCGGAGAAGGTAGAAACGGTTTATAGGTTAGTGGATGTAGGAGACTCATCGTCATCGCTCATTACACAACAGTCTGAAAAGCATTTGGGAAAGTGTTTTGACGAAAACACTATCAACATAGGTGACACAGTGTCCGAAAGTGATAAACGGAAACTCATCGACCTGTTGCGCCGCCACAAGGAGTGTTTTGCGACAAATCTGACGGATTTGGGCTGTACATCTACCACTGAGATGAAAATTGATCTTAATAGTGACCGTCCAGTTGTTTATAGGCCCTACCGTCTTTCGCATCATGAACGTGAGCAAGTCAGGTCAATGATAAGTGAGATGTTGCAAGCAGGGATTATTAGAGAATCGGTATCCAACTACGCGAGCCCAATCATCCTTGTCCGCAAAAAGGATGGTAAACTTCGACTTTGCGTGGATTACAGGCTTCTGAATTCAATAACTATCAAAGAAAGATATCCGATTCCCGTGATCGATGATGAAATTGCGCGACTTTCTGGACAGGCGTGCTTCATCACTCTGGACCTGATGTCAGGGTATTACCAAGTCCCAATTGCAGAGGAGAGCAAGCATCTAACGGCGTTTGTCACGCCGGACGGACAATACGAGTATAATCGCATGCCGTTCGGCTTGGCAAACGCGCCAGCCGTGTTCCAGAGGATGATGAACCACGTTCTGGGGCCAGCTAGGTTTGACAAAGCTACGGATTACATAGATGACTTGTTGATTTACGGTAAGGACCCCAATGAATGCATGGACCGACTGAAAGAAATACTAGGACTTTTAAAAGATGCAAACCTTAAACTGAACCTTTCTAAATGCAGCTTTTTGAAAAATAAAATTAATTTTTTGGGTTACGAGATAAGTTCAGAAGGCATGCGACCAGGACAAGCAAAAATTCAGAGCGTAACAGAGTTTCCCCGACCGGAGAACGTGCACGGCGTCCGCCAATTTCTTGGTCTCGTGAGCTACTTCAGGAGGTTCATCCAAGGGTTTGCACAACTTGCGCATCCCCTCACTAAACTGCTTAAAAAGGATTGCGCGTGGCAGTGGTCGGCTGATCAAGAGGAATCGTTTACATCTCTGAAGGCCAGGTTAGTCGACAGACCCGTGCTTGCAATTTACGATCCATCAGCTGAATTTGAGATGCATACGGATGCAAGTAGATTAGGCATCGGCGGGATTCTTTTACAGCGACCTCGTGGCAGTGACGGTCCCTACCACCCAGTGGCCTTCTATAGCAGACAGACAACGCCTGAGGAGAGGAATTTTCACTCCTATGAGTTAGAGACCTTAGCTGTCATATGCTCCCTTAAGAAATTTAGGGTATACCTCTTAGGTAAGGAGTTCAAGGTGGTGACAGATTGTAGCGCACTTCGCTCCACGTTCGAAAAACGTGACCTCATCCCTCGTATCGCTCGATGGTGGCTCGCCATGCAAGAGTTTCATTGCAATGTCGAATATAGGGCGGGCGTAAAAATGGCTCATGTGGATGCGCTCTCCAGAAACCCAATACAGGATTTAGAGACGCAAAACCCCGATAAATTCCCAATAGTGATGAGTATAAGCGACGACGATTGGCTACTTACTCTTCAATTAGGAGACTCGGAATTATGTCGGATTCGTGATATCGTTACCAGTGACTTGGATCCCAAGGGACTAGAATATATCAAAAATAATTACGTTCTCAAGGACAATAAACTTTTCAGATGTGTTGAAGGTGATACGGATAGTGTCAGATTCGTGGTACCGAAGGGTGCTAGATGGCAGGTGTGCAAAATGAATCATGACGATTTAGGACATGTCGGATTCGAAAAGACCTATGAGCGAATCAAAAGAATTTATTGGTTTGCTAAGATGAAACGCTTCATAAAAAAATATGTGGCTGCATGCATTGACTGCGCGTATGCAAAAAAGTCGGTAGGTTCTCGCGAAGGTTTACTACATCCAATCGAAAAACTTGAAATACCATTTCATACTTTGCACATCGACCATCTAGGACCCTTTGTAAAGTCGAAACGCGGAAATACTCATATATTGACTGTTGTTGACTCTTTCACCAAATTTGTTTTTATCAAGCCAGTAAGGAATACTAACACTCAAAACGTGATAAAGACTCTACAAGACGTCTTTGACACTTTTAGAAATCCTGATCGTCTGATCAGTGACCGAGGTTCGTGCTTTACTTCGCATTCGTTCAGGAAGTTCTGTTTGGATCGGGGAATCAAGCACGTGCTCAACGCCGTTGCAAGCCCTAGATCCAATGGGCAAGTCGAACGATATAACAGAACTATACTGGATTCATTGACAGCATTGAATCTCAGAGACGACGATAGGCATTGGGATGATAAATTAGGTAAAATTCAATGGGGACTAAATAATTCGATTCAGAAAACTATTGGGAGAGCACCGGCAGAAGTGATGTTTGGGACAAAAATGATCAGTGAAAAGAACTCTGCAATGAATGAGATCACTGATCAAGTCCGAGAAGATAGGGATTTACAATCAATACGCGAAGAAGTAAAGAACAGAATAGATAAAAGTCAGGAAGAGCAGAAACGGTATTATGATAAAAACAGACGTCCAGCGCGGCAGTACCAGCTAGGAGATCTAGTAAAAATTGTCAAGGTTGCTTTCCAGAACAATGGCAAAAGCACTAAACTCATGCCTACTTATGAGGGACCATATAGGATCGCCAAAGTGCTAGGCAACGACAGGTACAAATTAGCTCCTATTGCGGGATATGAAGGCATGAAAAACAAAAAGAAGACTACTGTTGCCTCAGATAGAATTCAACCGTGGATTCACGTGACTGCGTTAGAAATCGAAGACGGAAACACCGACGATGAAAATGTTGAAGTCATGTCTGATTGATTAAGTTTATTTTAATGGTTATTGCACTTCTTTATGAAATTTGGTCCAGAATAAGTTTTGTTTATTGTTATTTTGGATTAGTTCAGCCTTATTATTTCAAATCTATGTGCATACTACAAATTGTTGTTTCCTATTGTTTCAGGTCAAGCGCGAGGCATCAAACGGGTACACCCGTGTCTTGACCTGCGACGAGGATGGTTACTAGTTGATCAATTCATCTCAAAAGGAGATAGTTGACAAATTTGTTTGGTTGGTTAATCGGATGGTTAAATGTATATAATTACATTGATGGATGGATACATATTTCAATGGATGGAATTATTGTACATTATTTAATTAAGGTTGGATGGATTACAAATTTTTAGACTCGTTTAGCATTAAATATAAAAAACTAATATGAAATATATCTCACACACAAAACATAAATTAAAATACTGTGAATTGTCTTGGATATAATGACTTAACTTTTGTAACTTGATTTTCTTTTTTTTTATAACCAAGTAATACATTTTAGTTATCATATCACCATAAATATTGTGTAAAGATATTATTTTTAAAGTTTACATATTGAGAACTTTATTTATTATTTATATTAGATATACATATAATTTATGTCAACATTTGCCAAGTGTAAGGTTCCACCTGGGTTGTGTATGGGGGCATACACAGCATCAGGATGGACGAGTGTAAGGTTTTGTATATTTTCCTAGTTTCATAAATCGATTACGACATATGAATTACAATTTAATATCGATATCTTATTATAACTCTGGCAACACTTGTACGGTTTCGTGTATTTTTCTATTTTTCAAGAATCGATTGTATGATATCGATATTAAATATCGATATTTCATTGTAACTCTGGCAACACAGTGTTGGATATGGCGGGCAACTTGGCAAATGGCGGCATTGTGAGGATAACCGTCGAACCGGACGGACGTTTTGGTTAAGTTGTTAAGTGGAAAATAAATTGGGTGATCCTGTTTTCCGGAGTTTTCATCTGAGTTTCCTTTCTCCTGAGATAGCTTATTACAACTTTAGGATACAGTATTACTTTATTTATTGTACTTAGTATTCTCGTTTTATTAGCCCAAATTTATTTTTATCATACTAAGTAAGTTGTACACGTCAACTGCCTCACTTTATGCCTTCTCACTACCCTAGGTCTGCTGTAAGAGATTTATTTTTAATAATAAGCTGACCTGTTGTGTATTGTTCTATATGATATGTCCTTTGTGTTATATTGTGTACAATAAACGATTAAATCAATGTTTGGAAATGTTGGAGCAGTATTTGGCTATGGCGATAGCTATTAGTTCGCTGGTTTAGGTCTCATAATATACATATAAAGGTGTTGACTAGATGAGGTTCTCAAGTGAGCATAACTTGTAATTATTTTTGTAGTCGGCTGAATAACCTATGTTACCTTTGCTGTTTAGAGTTGTACAGATCAGCCGATGACTGCATGGTGTTCAGCTCGATATTGGCTTGTTGCAGGTTCGCTTCGGCTTGTTGCAATTGCTGTTCTAACTGCTTCAGTTCGGAAATCTGGACGAGCACTGACCCACCCTGAAAACAATAGTAGTGTTTAGTAAAATCGTATGGAATTGACAGTTTACGAAGGTTGGCTGTTTTTTTCTTTTTTTAAACTTGCAAAATTTTCAAACGCGGGTAGCATTGTTTTGTCTACTGGTTTTGGTCGCCAGCGGCTTTTCGCGTGTAGAAATGAAATTGACTTTATTCAATGTAGGATAGTATTATCACCACGTTTGTACGAGTATACGAATCAGTAAAGAAAAAATATAGTTTTATAGATTGATTTTCAAATAACATTTAATGTCATGTTCATCTTTAATTAAATAATCTTTTTATTTAATTTATTTTTAATCTATGCCGCCGTCCAGCGTGACGCAGCGCTTCTTGATCCTCGGATGGAAGGTGTGTGTGTGTGTGTGTGTGTCAGATGTGTGTGTGTCACCTTGGCCCGTGCTCCGCCGGAGAGCGTCCCCGAGGGGTCGTACACGTCGCCGTCCAGCGTGACGCAGCGCTTCTTGATCCTCGGATGGAAGGTGTGTGTGTGTGTGTGTGTGTGTGTGTCAGATGTGGCAGTGTCACCTTGGCCCGTGCTCCGCCGGAGAGCGTCCCCGAGGGGTCGTACACGTCGCCGTCTAGCGTGACGCAGCGCTTCTTGATCCTCGGATGGAAGGTGTGTGTGTGTGTGTGTGTGTGTGTGTGTCAGATGTGGCAGTGTCACCTTGGCCCGTGCTCCGCCGGAGAGCGTCCCCGAGGGGTCGTACACGTCGCCGTCCAGCGTGACGCAGCGCTTCTTGATCCTCGGATGGAAGGTGTGTGTGTGTGTGTGTGTCAGATGTGTGTGTGTCACCTTGGCCCGTGCTCCGCCGGAGAGCGTCCCCGAGGGGTCGTACACGTCGCCGTCCAGCGTGACGCAGCGCTTCTTGATCCTCGGATGGAAGGTGTGTGTGTGTGTGTCAGATGTGGCAGTGTCACCTTGGCCCGTGCTCCGCCGGAGAGCGTCCCCGAGGGGTCGTACACGTCGCCGTCCAGCGTGACGCAGCGCTTCTTGATCCTCGGATGGAAGGTGTGTGTGTGTGTGTGTGTGTCAGATGTGGCAGTGTCACCTTGGCCCGTGCTCCGCCGGAGAGCGTCCCCGAGGGGTCGTACACGTCGCCGTCCAGCGTGACGCAGCGCTTCTTGATCCTCGGATGGAAGGTGTGTGTGTGTGTGTGTGTGTGTGTCAGATGTGGCAGTGTCACCTTGGCCCGTGCTCCGCCGGAGAGCGTCCCCGAGGGGTCGTACACGTCGCCGTCCAGCGTGACGCAGCGCTTCTTGATCCTCGGATGGAAGGTGTGTGTGTGCGTGTGTGTGTGTGTGTCAGATGTGGCAGTGTCACCTTGGCCCGTGCTCCGCCGGAGAGCGTCCCCGAGGGGTCGTACACGTCGCCGTCCAGCGTGACGCAGCGCTTCTTGATCCTCGGATGGAAGGTGTGTGTGTGTGTGTCAGATGTGGCAGTGTCACCTTGGCCCGTGCTCCGCCGGAGAGCGTCCCCGAGGGGTCGTACACGTCGCCGTCCAGCGTGACGCAGCGCTTCTTGATCCTCGGATGGAAGGTGTGTGTGTGTGTGTGTGTGTCAGATGTGGCAGTGTCACCTTGGCCCGTGCTCCGCCGGAGAGCGTCCCCGAGGGGTCGTACACGTCGCCGTCCAGCGTGACGCAGCGCTTCTTGATCCTCGGATGGAAGGTGTGTGTGTGTGTGTGTGTGTGTGTCAGATGTGGCAGTGTCACCTTGGCCCGTGCTCCGCCGGAGAGCGTCCCCGAGGGGTCGTACACGTCGCCGTCCAGCGTGACGCAGCGCTTCTTGATCCTCGGATGGAAGGTGTGTGTGTGTGTGTGTGTGTGTGTCAGATGTGGCAGTGTCACCTTGGCCCGTGCTCCGCCGGAGAGCGTCCCCGAGGGGTCGTACACGTCGCCGTCCAGCGTGACGCAGCGCTTCTTGATCCTCGGATGGAAGGTGTGTGTGTGTTTGTGTGTGTGTGTCAGATGTGGCAGTGTCACCTTGGCCCGTGCTCCGCCGGAGAGCGTCCCCGAGGGGTCGTACACGTCGCCGTCCAGCGTGACGCAGCGCTTCTTGATCCTCGGATGGAAGGTGTGTGTGTGTGTGTGTGTGTCAGATGTGGCAGTGTCACCTTGGCCCGTGCTCCGCCGGAGAGCGTCCCCGAGGGGTCGTACACGTCGCCGTCCAGCGTGACGCAGCGCTTCTTGATCCTCGGATGGAAGGTGTGTGTGTGTGTGTGTGTGTGTGTGTCAGATGTGGCAGTGTCACCTTGGCCCGTGCTCCGCCGGAGAGCGTCCCCGAGGGGTCGTACACGTCGCCGTCCAGCGTGACGCAGCGCTTCTTGATCCTCGGATGGAAGGTGCGTGTGTGTGTGTGTGTGTGTGTGTCAGATGTGGCAGTGTCACCTTGGCCCGTGCTCCGCCGGAGAGCGTCCCCGAGGGGTCGTACACGTCGCCGTCCAGCGTGACGCAGCGCTTCTTGATCCTCGGATGGAAGGTGCGTGTGTGTGTGTGTGTGTGTGTGTCAGATGTGGCAGTGTCACCTTGGCCCGTGCTCCGCCGGAGAGCGTCCCCGAGGGGTCGTACACGTCGCCGTCCAGCGTGACGCAGCGCTTCTTGATCCTCGGATGGAAGGTGCGTGTGTGTGTGTGTGTGTGTGTGTCAGATGTGTGTGTGTCACCTTGGCCCGTGCTCCGCCGGAGAGCGTCCCCGAGGGGTCGTACACGTCGCCGTCCAGCGTGACGCAGCGCTTCTTGATCCTCGGATGGAAGGTGTGTGTGTGTGTGTGTGTGTCAGATGTGGCAGTGTCACCTTGGCCCGTGCTCCGCCGGAGAGCGTCCCCGAGGGGTCGTACACGTCGCCGTCCAGCGTGACGCAGCGCTTCTTGATCCTCGGATGGAAGGTGTGTGTGTGTGTGTGTGTGTGTGTCACCTTGGCCCGTGCTCCGCCGGAGAGCGTCCCCGAGGGGTCGTACACGTCGCCGTCCAGAGTGACGCAGCGCTTCTTGATCCTCGGATGGAAGGTGACCCGCTTGGCGGTGTCTGCGTCGCGACACACGAACGTGGAGCCGAACACCCACGACATCGCCGGCCGGAGCGCCTCGTCGAACGAGATCAGGTCCAAAGCTAGTTGCACGTTGTCTGGACCGCCACCCTGTTGAAATAGACATGTTTGTTTAGTTTGTAAATATAATTTTCACCTCTCCAGCTTGAAAAGAACAGTTTTGCAGCGTAAATCCAGTGGGCAAAAGTCGTTTTTATACACTCGATGGAGAAAAGTGATTTGAATTTCGAATATCTCATTTCATCAGAACTAATCGTGACAATGGCGGCGGTGCGTTCTGAAAACTATATCAGCCAGTTTTTTTTGTTCTACTTAATATTTTTGTCATTTCTGAATAAATCATTCATTTCATAATTTCTCAATATTACATATTATGTAATATTTCTGAACGAATCTTGAAAAAAATAATTTGAGGAGAATATATTGTCTGAGGCATTCGAGCTGTAGGTACAGCCAATTTCCCAAACTTGACATTGGCAGAATTTTCTCACTGGTAGAGGTGAAAAGTTGTGTGTACTACACGAGAGCAAATTCATTCGCATCTCGTGCTGTTGAATCCCTCACTGAGCTCAGGTCGCTACGCTTGTGATTCAATTTTAGTATCCTTCGCTACCTCGGCATTCAAAATTAACACTCGAAGCAAAAATTACCTTTGCCCTCTTGTTGTACAAATAACAATTGTTTGGTGCAGTTTGAGGTTCGTTAGTTTTAAGTCTCGTGCGTGACGCGTTATTGCGTAACTTTGCGTATATTTTCTTTAAAATAAAAGTTTTGCCGCATAAATCCAGTGGGTCAAAGTCGTTTTTATTCAATGGATGGAGGAAAGTGATTTGAATTTCGAAAATCACATTTAATAATATAATATAACAAAGGCGGCGGTGCAGTTTGAAAATTATTTCATCCAATATTTTGTTTTACAAAATATTTGGCAGAAATTTTTATTTTGCCTGGCGCATTCGAGCCGTACATCCGATTCCCAAACTTAACATAGGCAGTTTTTTTTACTGGTAGAATGATTGTGTGTACCTCACGAGAGCAAATGCATTCACATCTCGTACGTTTAAATCCCTCACTGACCTCAGGATATTCTTTTTCGCTCTCGCCACGCTTGTTATTCATTTTTTATATCCTTCGCTACCTCGGGACTCAAAATTGGCACTCGATGCAAAAATTTACTTTGCTCTCTTGTTGTACAAATAACTATTCTTCAGCCAGCTAGCGTCACTAGAACTACAGGCAAGAGCACACAAAAGTAGGTTTTTTATAGGTTCAAATTTTACTTTGCAATATAAATACCAATATAAGTTGTACCACTATAGGCGACCAACGGGCAATCTTATTAGTATTTGGGAGCATATAGACAGGACTAGAAGTATAGTGTAAGCTACACGTGTTGAGTCGATTAATAGCCCTATAAATTGGGTACGCTAAGATGGCCGATTTCAACAAAAATATTAAATCGTTCTAATGACCCCCGTTATACGACAGTTGCATAATCTTCTATTAATATTGAGCCGCTTACAATTTCCTGCGCTAGCGCGACGGTGCCGCGGTCTATGACGTGTCCGGAGATCTTGTTGAGCGGGATGATGGTGGTCCTGGTCTGCAGGTTGCCCCTCTGCAGCAGCAGCTTGCTGGTCACCTTCCTCTATTCTATTGTTTCATTGAGTCACTCACAATTTCCTGCGCTAGCGCGACGGTGCCGCGGTCTATGACGTGTCCGGAGATCTTGTTGAGCGGGATGATGGTGGTCCTGGTCTGCAGGTTGCCCCTCTGCAGCAGCAGCTTGCTGGTCACCTTCCTCTATTCTATTGTTTCATTGAGTCACTCACAATTTCCTGCGCTAGCGCGACGGTGCCGCGGTCTATGACGTGTCCGGAGATCTTGTTGAGCGGGATGATGGTGGTCCTGGTCTGCAGGTTGCCCCTCTGCAGCAGCAGCTTGCTGGTCACCTTCCTCTATTCTATTGTTTCATTGAGTCACTCACAATTTCCTGCGCTAGCGCGACGGTGCCGCGGTCTATGACGTGTCCGGAGATCTTGTTGAGCGGGATGATGGTGGTCCTGGTCTGCAGGTTGCCCCTCTGCAGCAGCAGCTTGCTGGTCACCTTCCTCTATTCTATTGTTTCATTGAGTCACTCACAATTTCCTGCGCTAGCGCGACGGTGCCGCGGTCTATGACGTGTCCGGAGATCTTGTTGAGCGGGATGATGGTGGTCCTGGTCTGCAGGTTGCCCCTCTGCAGCAGGAGCTTGCTGGTCACCTTCCTCTATTCTATTGTTTCATTGAGTCACTCACAATTTCCTGCGCTAGCGCGACGGTGCCGCGGTCTATGACGTGTCCGGAGATCTTGTTGAGCGGGATGATGGTGGTCCTGGTCTGCAGGTTGCCCCTCTGCAGCAGCAGCTTGCTGGTCACCTTCCTCTATTCTATTGTTTCATTGAGTCACTCACAATTTCCTGCGCTAGCGCGACGGTGCCGCGGTCTATGACGTGTCCGGAGATCTTGTTGAGCGGGATGATGGTGGTCCTGGTCTGCAGGTTGCCCCTCTGCAGCAGGAGCTTGCTGGTCACCTTCCTCTATTCTATTGTTTCATTGAGTCACTCACAATTTCCTGCGCTAGCGCGACGGTGCCGCGGTCTATGACGTGTCCGGAGATCTTGTTGAGCGGGATGATGGTGGTCCTGGTCTGCAGGTTGCCCCTCTGCAGCAGCAGCTTGCTGGTCACCTTCCTCTATTCTATTGTTTCATTGAGTCACTCACAATTTCCTGCGCTAGCGCGACGGTGCCGCGGTCTATGACGTGTCCGGAGATCTTGTTGAGCGGGATGATGGTGGTCCTGGTCTGCAGGTTGCCCCTCTGCAGCAGCAGCTTGCTGGTCACCTTCCTCTATTCTATTGTTTCATTGAGTCACTCACAATTTCCTGCGCTAGCGCGACGGTGCCGCGGTCTATGACGTGTCCGGAGATCTTGTTGAGCGGGATGATGGTGGTCCTGGTCTGCAGGTTGCCCCTCTGCAGCAGCAGCTTGCTGGTCACCTCCGTGTCCACTACCACGTTGTATAACTAGAAGAAAGAAAAAACTATTTAAATATATGGCCCTATTACATTCAATGGAGGTGGCCGATGTGGCGCAGTGGTAGTGCGACTGCCTGCGACGCAAAGTTTCCGGGTTCGAACCTCGGTGAGATATTTATCACTTTGTGAATTCGTTTCAGTCTGGTTAGGACATTGCAGGGTGAACCACCTGATTGTCCGAAAAGAAAAAATGGTTCCGTGCTTCGGAGGGCACTTTAAGCCGCCTCGGTCTCTGTTGCTATCTATATTTACTTAGACGGCGGTCGTTACACAACCATGTCAGTGGCCTTCTACTGGTAGTAGGCGGTTGAAAAACTCTGACACCAGGGTCCAACGACTCGATATCCCACTCGAAAAAAGACTCGTAAACTGAACAACTTTTCCCAATATATACATAGGTCGAAATATGAAAAAATTTGACCTCCCATACAGAAATGTAATTTAAGTAATTTTGTGGTTTATACACACACACATACACATATCAACCCTATAATCCTTTTCGGGGTAGGCAGAGCGCAAACAGGTGGTTTATATGATAATCAATTCAACTTACCCTTCCACCAGCGGCAGTTTCTAAAGCGGTGCAGTAGACGGGGTCACACACGTCGATCAGCCGACACACCGTACCTACAAATATATCACAATAAATGAATAATGATCACAAAATAAAATGCCCTCGATCTCCGAGTCAATAACTGGCAGGATGTCACACAGCACAGGGGTCAGGGGAGAGTTTGTTTCGGAGAACACGATCCAGTTTAGGTCGCTGAGTCAACGAAGTGATTTAGTTCACGAAATTTTAGTTTCACTAAATACATACACACCACGCCTATAATCCCTTGCGGGGTAGGCAGAGCGTAAACGGCCTTAAAACGGATACACCACATCTGACAAAAGTTTGAGGGTCAATCAGATAACTGTGTATCACTATAGTGACAGGTATACATCTAACCTCGAGTCCCTTAGTCGCCTCTTACGACACCCATGGGTAAGAAATGGGGTGATGCTATTCTAAGCCGGAGCGATTTAGTTCACGAAATTTTAGTTTCACTAAAAAGAGGTATACTATGGTTTACTAGATGTCGTTTGTACGTCGCTTCAATACGAGTATAAAGAGGTTGACAATTTGAAGGGGTTCGGTCGAGGCACCGGTAGCTCAGTAGCACAGCTGATGGTACTCTACAGGTCCCGGGTTCAATCCCCGGCCAACGCTAACACTTTATAACAATTGCTTATGTCAAAGTTTGACTAAATTTACATACCAAAAACCCTTCGAGAGTCGAAGTTAGGTTGTGGCGGTGAATACTTGAAGTCACATCTTTGTAGTCTCGCAGACACCGAGTCGACGGCGTCTCGTTTGCGTCGTATGTCTGTCTGTAGTTGGCGCACGGACGCCTTCAACTCAGTAAATCATCTCGTATTGTCTGTCTTATAGAGAATGCTTACCAAAAACCCTTCGAGAGTCGAAGTTAGGTTGTGGCGGTGAATACTTGAAGTCACATCTTTGTAGTCTCGCAGACAACGAGTCGACGGCGTCTCGTTTGCGTCGTATGTCTGTCTGTAGTTGGCGCACGGACGCCTTCAACTCAGTAAATCATCTCGTATTGTCTGTCTTATAGAGAATGCTTACCAAAAACCCTTCGAGAGTCGAAGTTAGGTTGTGGCGGTGAATACTTGAAGTCACACCTTTGTAGTCTCGCAGACAACGAGTCGACGGCGTCTCGTTTGCGTCGTATGTCTGTCTGTAGTTGGCGCACGGACGCCTTCAACTCAGTAAATCATCTCGTATTGTCTGTCTTATAGAGAATGCTTACCAAAAACCCTTCGAGAGTCGAAGTTAGGTTGTGGCGGTGAATACTTGAAGTCACATCTTTGTAGTCTCGCAGACAACGAGTCGACGGCGTCTCGTTTGCGTCGTATGTCTGTCTGTAGTTGGCGCACGGACGCCTTCAACTCAGTAAATCATCTCGTATTGTCTGTCTTATAGAGAATGCTTACCAAAAACCCTTCGAGAGTCGAAGTTAGGTTGTGGCGGTGAATACTTGAAGTCACACCTTTGTAGTCTCGCAGACAACGAGTCGACGGCGTCTCGTTTGCGTCGTATGTCTGTCTGTAGTTGGCGCACGGACGCCTTCAACTCAGTAAATCATCTCGTATTGTCTGTCTTATAGAGAATGCTTACCAAAAACCCTTCGAGAGTCGAAGTTAGGTTGTGGCGGTGAATACTTGAAGTCACACCTTTGTAGTCTCGCAGACAACGAGTCGACGGCGTCTCGTTTGCATCGTATGTCTGTCTGTAGTTGGCGCACGGACGCCTTCAACTCAGTAAATCATCTCGTATTGTCTGTCTTATAGAGAATGCTTACCAAAAACCCTTCGAGAGTCGAAGTTAGGTTGTGGCGGTGAATACTTGAAGTCACATCTTTGTAGTCTCGCAGACAACGAGTCGACGGCGTCTCGTTTGCGTCGTATGTCTGTCTGTAGTTGGCGCACGGACGCCTTCAACTCAGTAAATCATCTCGTATTGTCTGTCTTATAGAGAATGCTTACCAAAAACCCTTCGAGAGTCGAAGTTAGGTTGTGGCGGTGAATACTTGAAGTCACATCTTTGTAGTCTCGCAGACAACGAGTCGACGGCGTCTCGTTTGCGTCGTATGTCTGTCTGTAGTTGGCGCACGGACGCCTTCAACTCAGTAAATCATCTCGTATTGTCTGTCTTATAGAGAATGCTTACCAAAAACCCTTCGAGAGTCGAAGTTAGGTTGTGGCGGTGAATACTTGAAGTCACATCTTTGTAGTCTCGCAGACAACGAGTCGACGGCGTCTCGTTTGCGTCGTATGTCTGTCTGTAGTTGGCGCACGGACGCCTTCAACTCAGTAAATCATCTCGTATTGTCTGTCTTATAGAGAATGCTTACCAAAAACCCTTCGAGAGTCGAAGTTAGGTTGTGGCGGTGAATACTTGAAGTCACATCTTTGTAGTCTCGCAGACAACGAGTCGACGGCGTCTCGTTTGCGTCGTATGTCTGTCTGTAGTTGGCGCACGGACGCCTTCAACTCAGTAAATCATCTCGTATTGTCTGTCTTATAGAGAATGCTTACCAAAAACCCTTCGAGAGTCGAAGTTAGGTTGTGGCGGTGAATACTTGAAGTCACATCTTTGTAGTCTCGCAGACAACGAGTCGACGGCGTCTCGTTTGCGTCGTATGTCTGTCTGTAGTTGGCGCGCGGACGCCTTCAACTCAGTAAATCATCTCGTATTGTCTGTCTTATAGAGAATGCTTACCAAAAACCCTTCGAGAGTCGAAGTTAGGTTGTGGCGGTGAATACTTGAAGTCACACCTTTGTAGTCTCGCAGACAACGAGTCGACGGCGTCTCGTTTGCGTCGTATGTCTGTCTGTAGTTGGCGCACGGACGCCTTCAACTCAGTAAATCATCTCGTATTGTCTGTCTTATAGAGAATGCTTACCAAAAACCCTTCGAGAGTCGAAGTTAGGTTGTGGCGGTGAATACTTGAAGTCACACCTTTGTAGTCTCGCAGACAACGAGTCGACGGCGTCTCGTTTGCGTCGTATGTCTGTCTGTAGTTGGCGCACGGACGCCTTCAGTTGCGAGCTTCGGTCCTCGCTGAAGCTCAAACGATGAAGCTCTGACTGCAGACAATAATGATTTGATTGATTTAAATAGTAGTTTATCTACACTCGTCTCATAATATTCGAATTATGAATTCGAAAACAGATGCATAATGACCTACTTTATGCATTTTGCCTATAAAAACTAGGGTTTACTATAAATTACAGAAGCGTAACGACTTAATGAGAAAACTCTTAATACGATAAAGTTGAGAAATGAAACGAAGTTTTGTTTCCAATACGCAAATCGCTATCTTCCGCCGCACCTGACAGTTGTTGTTGTACGGTAATTTTTCGGATGTTGTTCAGTTGTTTTAATAGGTTTTTGTTCTGTTGTTGTTGAGATGCTGTTCAGATGTTGTTCAGTTTTTGTTCAGATGTTGATTAGTTGTTGTTCAGATGTTATTCCGATGTTGTTCAGTGTTGTTCAGTTGTTGTTCAGTTGTTGTTCAGTGTTGTTCAGTTGTTGTTTAGTTGTTTAGTTATTTGCTGTTGAGACTCGACATCTAAACAACTGTTAGTAAAGAATCTTCAAAAATTCATATCAAGCCATATTACGTTCTCGTATTGAATTTGACCATGTATCGGGCCTTGCAATCGCCGGTGCGGACGTTTGGAAAAGTGTTCAAATGAGTACTCGGCTACGCCTCGTGTGATAAACAGACACTCGCATTCTAATGACTCCCATTATATGACAGTTGCATAAACTACTATTATGCAACTGTCGTATAATGGGGGTCATTCAATACGAGAACGTAATATGGCTTGATATGAATTTTTGAAAATTCTGTAATTTAGCAGTTGTTTAGATGTAGAGTGAGGTCAATTCGGGATTTAAATTTTCCTTACTTGCCTTAAATTAGTGCTGTCACTTTCCGTCAAATAGGTTTAGAAAAGGATAGAAGATATCGAAGTCCTGTCATTTTTAAAAACGTCAAGGGTTTTTTCGTCTTTCCTAGTCAATTTAGTGGCCATTGTTTTGATTGTCGCCTTATTTTGACAGATAACACGTATTTTGCATGAAATTATAAGACATGACACGACTAAAATATCTCCTATCCTTTTCTAAACCTATTTGACGAAAAATGACAGCACTAATTTAAGGCAAGTAAGATAAATTTAAATCCCGAATTGTGGCCAGTGACTTACCTAAACAACTGAACAACAACTGAACAACATCTGAACAACAACTGAACAACATCTGAACAACAACTGAACAACATCTGAACAACAACTGAACAACATCTGAACAACAACTGAACAACATCTGAACAACAACTGAACAACATCTGGACAACATCGGTACAACAACTAAACAACATCTCAACAACAACCTTATAAAACAAAACGCAACATTACCATACAACAACAACTGACAGGTGCGGAACTCTGTGTTTCCAAACGTTTGGAAACAGGCGGAAGTTGGCAATAAGAGTATTGGCAAAAAAAAAACTTCGTTTCATTTCTCAACTTTATCGTATTAAGAGTTTTCTCATTAAGTCATTACGCTTCTGTAATTTATAGTAAACCCTAGTTTTTATAGGCAGAATGCATAAAGTAGGTCATTATGCATCTGTTTTCGAATTCATAATTCGAACATTATGAGACGAGTGTAGATAAAATAATTAATGAAGAGGATATTTAATAATTAAATACGGGCTTCTTTCTCTCTCTGTTTTCCTTCTGGTTGGCCGGTAGAGAATGCCGTCTGGCATTAGGCCCGCCTTTTATACGATGTGTATGTAATGTAATAATGTAAAAATATGTAATGTAATGTATGTAAAAACAGTAAAAATAAATAAAAGACAACCATCCGAATACTAAAAGGGTACATGCAGACCATGAAACTGTACAACTTTCCCCTAGGAATCAGCTGATCAAATCATCAAGATCAGCTGACTGCAATTACTATGGAAAGTAAATTTATTGGCGTTTCCTGAAAAAAAATTCGTGGGAAGTTGTTCCGTTTCATGGTCTGAATGTACCCTTTCAGTTATCGGAGGGCTGTCCCTTACACCCTGTATACATATTCTGGACCATTCACACAGCGCCAACTAGCCCCAAACCAGGCCTGTGTTACTCCGCGTGTAGGTATTAAAAACATACCTCCAGGCGCGGGCCACTGCGAAAGGGCTCATCTAGCGGGCTGCCGCAAGCGGAAGAAGTCACACGCGTGCGCTATTTGTTCAACTTTCTCGACAATTTTTTGCAAGATGGATGAAAGAAAAAAAAAGAAAAGACATACTCTTGATTTGATGACATTATGTTTATTTTTGAAATGAATTTAATTCAAAACAAACCCTTTCTTTTTTTGTTGAACAAAGTACCTACTATTCCAAAATCCTAAATGTATTTAAAAGTAAATAAAAAGGTTTAGTCGTTTCATTCGAGTTGCATTTCATCTGTCGTATTCATTTACGAACTTGGACTAAGAGCCCAACGCAGAAGTCTATGGAATTCTTTTCAAAAGAAAGTTTGCGAATCCATATTGCAAATTTCTTGCTTCGAAATATATAAATAAATAATTTAAAAATAAAATAATATTTTGCAATACTGCAGTTAAATTGTAGGTGCGAGATAAAAATTATATTGTGCTAGCTATATTATATAAGTTACTCTGTGGTGCTAGTTTCGGTGAGCACTATTCACATTCAGCACATATTAAGCAGGAGTAAACGCTCGTGTTGTGCGCTAGATGGCGTAAGTAGTTTCTCGAAGTAAGCAACCCTAGACCGCGGCTCTTTCAATACGTATAACCACGTCTAACTTATTATGAACCGTAGTCCAATGAATAAAGGCCCATATTCCCTCGAAAAAAATTTGGCAGGTAAGTAAATGAACACGTGGTCGACTGGAACGCGAGCTAAATCAAATCATATTGTGTATCAAATTGAGTACATATTTCTTTGAAAACCATTGCGAAGTAAAGCTTCTGTAACGCTAGTTACTAGTTATTATTCTGTGCCCAAACCTTGCCCAAACTAATGCTTGTACTATGGGGACTAGATAGCTGACATTAATACTTAGATACCTTTTTTTGTAAATTCTGACATATTATACATAGAAAACACTCAGACTAAAAACAAATATCTGACAATTAACATAACAAATATTTTTGTGTCTTATGTGGATTGAACCCATGACCCTCAGTGTATCTGGTATACTATCCGCTGCGCCATCGGGTCAAGCAAAAATTATGAAAGTTGTATGAACGGATAAATAATAAATAAAAATAAGACATGTACAAAAACAAAAGGTCTACACAATAAAGAATTTGATGCACGCAGTTTTCTGTAATTAATTGATAAAAAAGATTGTAACAAGACTTGAAATAAAATCAATATAACGACAATGAAATCTTCATCAAATCAACTAGACTATAAACATAACATAAATATACTTTTCTCAAACATGCTAGGAAATGTGTTCATTACTTTCAAAAAAAGAAACCGCGAAGTTTCACATTGTTTGTCACGTCTCAGATCACGCCAGCAAAGTTGTATGGAAATCCTTTGCTGGTGTCCATTAAGATAAATTCGTTATACGCTAAACCCACATAATTTGATTTCAAAATTATCTCGTTGACTCTCATAGAAACGGAACGTAATTTTGTATGAAACAGGTAACTAAAGACGAGGCTGTATGATGTGAAGACCCTTGCCTGTCCAGAATTAAAAAAGAAAAGAATGAACTAAACATTTAGTATGGCTGAATATTACGTAATACTGTGCCTTACAGGCGAATTTATTTTAAAAAATTACAATTGGTGGGAAAATTGTAAATTTTTATTTGTTTCGTTGTGTTGTGGTCGCTAGCTAACTTTTATAAGAAGTACAATCTTTCATTTCCTAGCCTTTTTTTGAGAAAAGCACTATGTAAGCCTCGGGGAAAATTACTTTGCTTGACTTGTATAATTGAAGTCCTCGCCTGCGGCTCGGACTTCAAACTATACTCGTCCAGCAAAGTCTTATTTTCCATACCTCGACAACAATGTACTATTATTGCACAAAAACAAGAAATGGACATACAGATAGAAAAGAAAGAGTACAATATAGGCGGCCTTATACTATCACATGATGACCATCGAAATTTCCTAGCTATTTAAAACTATTTGGTCAATTCATGTCTGTCCGTAATGCTACGTTCACACTATTTAGAGGCTCCTGCCGCTGCCGCGAATATTGGTCGAAACATTTCCGCGGAGGTATCAACGCGAGTGAGTGTTCACACACTGCCGTCATATTCTTCTTGCACCAATACGAGTGAGCGAGATAGCAACACATTTCTGGTGATGTTCCTTTGACTCGCGCACGAAAAGGAGCACGGGAAGTGGCAGCGGCATGACGAGTAGCAGCGCGAGTTACCTGTTCACATACTCGCGCTGCCCACTTCCTGTACTATTATTTCCCTGCCCATATTGTGTGTATACCGACTAATGTTTAGAGGTAGCGGTAATTAGTACTCGACGTATCCGTAGTTATTGCACATTTTATTAACATTGAAATTAGCTTATATACTTACTAAACCTAAGTAAAAGTATCACGCAAATCACGTAGGGAATTGATATATGATTAAATTCCCCTGCGTGAAAATATGCTAGATTGTAGCTTCCGCTACATGTGAAGATGACATAATAGACGGCCGATGTGGCGCAGTGGTAGTGCGACTGCCTGCGACGCAAAGGTTCCGGGTTCGATTCTCGGTGGGACACTCACAAAGTTGATATTTATCACTTTGTGAATTTGTTCCGGTCTGGTTAGGACATTGCAGGGTGACCCAACTGATTGTCCGAAAAGAAATGGTTCCGTGCTTCGGAGGGCACGTTAAGCTGTCGGTCCCGGTTGCCGTCTATGATTACTTAGACGGCGGTCGTAACACAACCATGTCAGAGGCCTACTAGTGGTAGTAGGCGGTTGAAAAACTCTGACACAAGGGTTCATCGGGTTGTTGGACGACTCGGTGTCCCACACGAAAAGAGAGAGAAGAGATAATAGTTAGAAAGGGCAGACGATGTGTTGTTGTGTGTACCTTGAGCTGGTCAACGTGTCTCTGTTGCTTCCCGATGGCCTCCTGGTCCTTCTGGTACTGAGCGCTGCTGGACTTGAACTCCCTCTCCAGCACCTTCAGCCTCTCCTCAGCGTGCTTCTTCTCCATCTGCGACTGCGAGATGCGCGTGGACGCTTCCGACGCCTCCTGTTTCGTTGTGAAGTTGTGACGTTGTGTTACCTTGAGCTGGTCAACGTGTCTCTGTTGCTTCCCGATGGCCTCCTGGTCCTTCTGGTACTGAGCGCTGCTGGACTTGAACTCCCTCTCCAGCACCTTCAGCCTCTCCTCAGCGTGCTTCTTCTCCATCTGCGACTGCGAGATGCGCGTGGACGCTTCCGACGCCTCCTGTTTCGTTGTGAAGTTGTGTTGTGACGTTACCTTGAGCTGGTCAACGTGTCTCTGTTGCTTCCCGATGGCCTCCTGGTCCCTCTGGTACTGAGCGCTGCTGGACTTGAACTCCCTCTCCAGCACCTTCAGCCTCTCCTCAGCGTGCTTCTTCTCCATCTGCGACTGCGAGATGCGCGTGGACGCTTCCGACGCCTCCTGTTTCGTTGTGAAGTTGTGACGTTGTGTTACCTTGAGCTGGTCAACATGTCTCTGTTGCTTCCCGATGGCCTCCTGGTCCCTCTGGTACTGCGCGCTGCTGGACTTGAACTCCCTCTCCAGCACCTTCAGCCTCTCCTCCGCGTGCTTCTTCTCCATCTGCGACTGCGAGATGCGCGTGGACGCTTCCGACGCCTCTTGTTTCGTTGTGAAGTTGTGACGTTGTGTTACCTTGAGCTGGTCAACGTGTCTCTGTTGCTTCCCGATGGCCTCCTGGTCCCTCTGGTACTGCGCACTGCTGGACTTGAACTCCCTCTCCAGCGCCTTCAGCCTCTCCTCAGCATGCTTCTTCTCCATCTGCGACTGCGAGATGCGCGTGGACGCTTCCGACGCCTCCTGTTTCGTTGTGAAGTTGTGACGTTGTCCTACCTTGAGCTGGTCAACGTGTCTCTGTTGCTTCCCGATGGCCTCCTGGTCCCTCTGGTACTGCGCGCTGCTGGACTTGAACTCCCTCTCCAGCACCTTCAGCCTCTCCTCCGCATGCTTCTTCTCCATCTGCGACTGAGAGATGCGCGTGGACGCTTCCGACGCCTCCTGTTTCGTTGTGAAGTTGTGACGTTGTCCTACCTTGAGCTGGTCAACGTGTCTCTGTTGCTTCCCGATGGCCTCCTGGTCCCTCTGGTACTGAGCGCTGCTAGACTTGAACTCCCTCTCCAGCACCTTCAGCCTCTCCTCCGCGTGCTTCTTCTCCATCTGCGACTGAGAGATGCGCGTGGACGCTTCCGACGCCTCCTGTTTCGTTGTGAAGTTGTGACGTTGTCCTACCTTGAGCTGGTCAACGTGTCTCTGTTGCTTCCCGATGGCCTCCTGGTCCCTCTGGTACTGAGCGCTGCTAGACTTGAACTCCCTCTCCAGCACCTTCAGCCTCTCCTCCGCGTGCTTCTTCTCCATCTGCGACTGCGAGATGCGCGTGGACGCTTCCGACGCCTCCTGTTTCGTTGTGAAGTTGTGACGTTGTGTTACCTTGAGCTGGTCAACGTGTCTCTGTTGCTTCCCGATGGCCTCCTGGTCCCTCTGGTACTGCGCACTGCTGGACTTGAACTCCCTCTCCAGCGCCTTCAGCCTCTCCTCAGCATGCTTCTTCTCCATCTGCGACTGCGAGATGCGCGTGGACGCTTCCGACGCCTCCTGTTTCGTTGTGAAGTTGTGACGTTGTCCTACCTTGAGCTGGTCAACGTGTCTCTGTTGCTTCCCGATGGCCTCCTGGTCCCTCTGGTACTGCGCGCTGCTGGACTTGAACTCCCTCTCCAGCACCTTCAGCCTCTCCTCCGCATGCTTCTTCTCCATCTGCGACTGAGAGATGCGCGTGGACGCTTCCGACGCCTCCTGTTTCGTTGTGAAGTTGTGACGTTGTCCTACCTTGAGCTGGTCAACGTGTCTCTGTTGCTTCCCGATGGCCTCCTGGTCCCTCTGGTACTGAGCGCTGCTAGACTTGAACTCCCTCTCCAGCACCTTCAGCCTCTCCTCCGCGTGCTTCTTCTCCATCTGCGACTGAGAGATGCGCGTGGACGCTTCCGACGCCTCCTGTTTCGTTGTGAAGTTGTGACGTTGTCCTACCTTGAGCTGGTCAACGTGTCTCTGTTGCTTCCCGATGGCCTCCTGGTCCCTCTGGTACTGAGCGCTGCTAGACTTGAACTCCCTCTCCAGCACCTTCAGCCTCTCCTCCGCGTGCTTCTTCTCCATCTGCGACTGAGAGATGCGCGTGGACGCTTCCGACGCCTCCTGTTTCGCCGCTGGGAATAAATAATAATAAATATCCTGGACAATTCACACAGCACCATTTAGCCCCAAACTAAGCAAAGCTTGTACTATGGGAACTAGATAGCTGATATTAATACATATGTCGGAGCGTGAGGTATTAAACCTGAGGAATAAAGTAAAGTGCACTTTTTGATGTATTTTATGGAAAGAGCATTAATTGAGTACCTATGCGTTGGCGTCGGTCGAAGCATGTAGTAGACATATTGTGTCAAGTGGTTTGGCTAAAGGCATTTTTGGGAACAGAGATTCCGAGTTAGTGTTGTTTGAGCGATCGGGCGCAGCGCAAGGCTCAAATGACCTTTCATCGTTCCTTGGTTTTGGTACTTCGCGTGCATCAAGTCCTGACCTTATTGTTAATTATAGCTGCTAGCCTACTATCTGATTTTCGGCCGTTACGACACATATATATATACTTTTTTTTGTAAACAAATACAAACATAGATATATAGAACAATAGAAACACCCAGACTAAACACAAATATCTGAAAATGACTTAACAAATTTTTGTGTCTTGTGGGGATCGAACCCGCGACCTTTGGCGTAGCAGGCTGGGGTACTATCCGCTACACCATCGGCGTGGGGATCGAACCCACGACCTTTGGCGTAGCAGGCTGGGGTACTATCCGCTACACCATCGGCCCAGTCAAAGGATAAAAATTATCCCCAAATAAAGATAAGCATGTCTCACGATGTGATATCGGCTCAAATCAGCGTTATTCCACTTCTTCCTTGGGTATAGTAGTCTGGGCCTCAAATTAGTATGTATCTTATTAGAATTTTAGCTGAGAACATGTCAGTAAATTACCTAAAATTACATACATACGTCATACACATACATACACATATCACTCCTATATTCCTCAAAAAACAGACATTTTCGTCACGTCTGACCAATATTTGAGAGTCATTCGGAAAATTGTATATCGCCATAGAGACAAGTTGTTAGCCCATCGCTTAGAATAGCAATACACACCCTCGAGTCCCTTAGTCGCCTTTTACGACTCCCACGGGAAAGATATGGGGTGATGCTATTCTAAGCCGGCAGCACACCTAAAATTACTGATTTTAAATTGAAGTTCCTGGTTACTTCTGACATGGAACCATTAAAAAAATATATAGAAAAATTTGAGGGAAATTGGGCATAGAAATGTATGTATAGATTACCCATAAGCTGATCTTGTAACGAATCCGAGGCGTCTTCTTTCCCCGTACTGACGGCTAAGAATTTAGCCTGCGCCTCACTGAGCGCCGTCTCACTCGCTGCACTCGCCGACCGCAGGGATTCGAACATCGATGACACCTGCATAAACAGACTCCAATCAATTCTGATATATCAAAAAAAAGTTTATAGTTTATCCGCTTGATCTGGATACCCAAAGGGTTGTTTTTGGACACTTTCATAAACATGAATTAGGGTTTCTGCCGGGAATTCTCGAGCCGAGAATTCCCAGGAACTCTCAAGTTTTAGTACTAGTAAATAAGTGTCGAGAAAACTCGAGAAGTCGAGAAATTTTAAAAGAGCGTATCCATTTCCTAAATGAGTCAATTTTGCTTACCTCAGACTATTTACTGGATTATTTACCTTTGCCGATTGGCCTATAAGGGCCGAATTTTATTATCATTGGCTAAGTCTCAATTACATTGAAGTTTTAATTATATGTTTGTTAAGAAGTCTTGTGTGTGCTTTTGTTTTGGTACTGTTTCGTTCATTGTTTAGTGATTTGTTAGGTAATCGGATGAAGCTTTGTTATTATATTTTTCATTTTAAACTTTTAATAAATTCACTAAAAAACATATAAGGTGAATTTTTGTATTTTTCTTCGTGATTTACATGAAAATATAGACGTAAATTAAAATTTCTCGAATGACCCGAGAAGACCCGAGAAATAACGCTCGAGAATTCTCGCAACCCGAGAAATAAAATAGCTCGAGAAGTCAGAAACCCTAACATGAATCGAAAGGAAGGCGAATCAACATATCAACTTGACTTCGGCATACATTACTTCAACTTTCACTATGTTTGATTATAAGCATCCTCAACTCTCCAAATACTATTTATATTTTAGTATCAAACGTTAAAAGATATGTTGTGCATTCTAAACCTACCTCACAAAAAACATTGTTTTTTTTTTAATAAAATGTTAGGCCTCTTTTATAAGCTCGTAAAACTATGAAACGGCTAGACGCATGTAGAAGACAAAATACTTACGTCATCCAGCACTTTCCTCTTGGCCATTAGAGCTGCCTCATCGTCGTGCATCGCGCGAGTCAGCAATCTATAAAACAAATACTCAATTACATACTGTAGCCACTTCTGGGAGCTACTACAAGCTCACTCAAGTGGTTCACAAGCAAGCAAGACGCAACAGAAGTACTCAACATATCCGAGAGATGGCGCCACGTGATAGAACAATGAGACTGAAAAACATGGCCGCACTCCCATCCAACCTCGCGTTTTAAACACCGTCCGAGACACGTCCTTTCGGAAGAAGATCTTCTCAAGCAACCGACGCTCCCCATTTTGGGAACTACCGGCACGTGCCGGGTAGATTCAGTCCAATACGTTCATCCCAGAACAACTCGTAAGCCCATTGGGCTGGTTGTTTGAACAACCACAAAACTTTTCCGGGTGAGCTTCTGGTCCCCACCATATAGTCAGGTGTAGATTTAAATAGCCCCGGGGTTAAAATCATAGGGTACAGAAGAAAAAAAACATGGCCGCACTCCTACATAGAAAACTTCATACCTAGCTCGCTTGTCGTGTTGGCTGACGGCCTCCTTAGCGGCTTTGTGCGCGGCCTGCGCGGCTGCCTCGGTCTGCTCCAACCCTTGTAGCTCCGTGTCTAACTGCTGAAGCACATTGCCGCACTCCTACATAGAACACTTCATACCTAGCTCGCTTGTCGTGTTGGCTGACGGCCTCCTTAGCGGCTTTGTGCGCGGCCTGCGCGGCTGCCTCGGTCTGCTCCAACCCTTGTAGCTCCGTTTCTAACTGCTGAAGCACATTGCCGCACTCCTACATAGAACACTTCATACCTAGCTCGCTTGTCGTGTTGGCTGACGGCCTCCTTAGCGGCTTTGTGCGCGGCCTGCGCGGCTGCCTCGGTCTGCTCCAACCCTTGTAGCTCCGTTTCTAACTGCTGAAGCACATTGCCGCACTCCTACATAGAACACTTCATACCTAGCTCGCTTGTCGTGTTGGCTGACGGCCTCCTTAGCGGCTTTGTGCGCGGCCTGCGCGGCTGCCTCGGTCTGCTCCAACCCTTGTAGCTCCGTTTCTAACTGCTGAAGCACATTGCCGCACTCCTACATAGAACACTTCATACCTAGCTCGCTTGTCGTGTTGGCTGACGGCCTCCTTAGCGGCTTTGTGCGCGGCCTGCGCGGCTGCCTCGGTCTGCTCCAACCCTTGTAGCTCCGTGTCTAACTGCTGAAGCACATTGCCGCACTCCTACATAGAACACTTCATACCTAGCTCGCTTGTCGTGTTGGCTGACGGCCTCCTTAGCGGCTTTGTGCGCGGCCTGCGCGGCTGCCTCGGTCTGCTCCAACCCTTGTAGCTCCGTTTCTAACTGCTGAAGCACATTGCCGCACTCCTACATAGAACACTTCATACCTAGCTCGCTTGTCGTGTTGGCTGACGGCCTCCTTAGCGGCTTTGTGCGCGGCCTGCGCGGCTGCCTCGGTCTGCTCCAACCCTTGTAGCTCCGTTTCTAACTGCTGAAGCACATTGCCGCACTCCTACATAGAACACTTCATACCTAGCTCGCTTGTCGTGTTGGCTGACGGCCTCCTTAGCGGCTTTGTGCGCGGCCTGCGCGGCTGCCTCGGTCTGCTCCAACCCTTGTAGCTCCGTTTCTAACTGCTGAAGCACATTGCCGCACTCCTACATAGAACACTTCATACCTAGCTCGCTTGTCGTGTTGGCTGGCGGCCTCCTTAGCGGCTTTGTGCGCGGCCTGCGCGGCTGCCTCGGTCTGCTCCAACCCTTGTAGCTCCGTTTCTAACTGCTGAAGCACATTGCCGCACTCCTACATAGAACACTTCATACCTAGCTCGCTTGTCGTGTTGGCTGACGGCCTCCTTAGCGGCTTTGTGCGCGGCCTGCGCGGCTGCCTCGGTCTGCTCCAACCCTTGTAGCTCCGTGTCTAACTGCTGAAGCACATTGCCGCACTCCTACATAGAACACTTCATACCTAGCTCGCTTGTCGTGTTGGCTGACGGCCTCCTTAGCGGCTTTGTGCGCGGCCTGCGCGGCTGCCTCGGTCTGCTCCAACCCTTGTAGCTCCGTTTCTAACTGCTGAAGCACATTGCCGCACTCCTACATAGAACACTTCATACCTAGCTCGCTTGTCGTGTTGGCTGACGGCCTCCTTAGCGGCTTTGTGCGCGGCTGCCTCGGTCTGCTCCAACCCTTGTAGCTCCGTTTCTAACTGCTGAAGCACATTGCCGCACTCCTACATAGAACACTTCATACCTAGCTCGCTTGTCGTGTTGGCTGACGGCCTCCTTAGCGGCTTTGTGCGCGGCCTGCGCGGCTGCCTCGGTCTGCTCCAACCCTTGTAGCTCCGTGTCTAACTGCTGAAGCACATTGCCGCACTCCTACATAGAACACTTCATACCTAGCTCGCTTGTCGTGTTGGCTGACGGCCTCCTTAGCGGCTTTGTGCGCGGCCTGCGCGGCTGCCTCGGTCTGCTCCAACCCTTGTAGCTCCGTTTCTAACTGCTGAAGCACATTGCCGCACTCCTACATAGAACACTTCATACCTAGCTCGCTTGTCGTGTTGGCTGACGGCCTCCTTAGCGGCTTTGTGCGCGGCCTGCGCGGCTGCCTCGGTCTGCTCCAACCCTTGTAGCTCCGTGTCTAACTGCTGAAGCACATTGCCGCACTCCTACATAGAACACTTCATACCTAGCTCGCTTGTCGTGTTGGCTGACGGCCTCCTTAGCGGCTTTGTGCGCGGCCTGCGCGGCTGCCTCGGTCTGCTCCAACCCTTGTAGCTCCGTGTCTAACTGCTGAAGCACATTGCCGCACTCCTACATAGAACACTTCATACCTAGCTCGCTTGTCGTGTTGGCTGACGGCCTCCTTAGCGGCTTTGTGCGCGGCCTGCGCGGCTGCCTCGGTCTGCTCCAACCCTTGTAGCTCCGTTTCTAACTGCTGAAGCACATTGCCGCTCTCCTGAAATATCGTAATCATTGTACTAAATTGACCTTACCCTATTACATTTAAACGAGCGATCCTTTTATTTATTTATTCAGGTCTAACGCTCCGTTAAGCGGGCTTGCCACGCGGGCCGCCCGCCGGGTCTTGACGTTTCTGTCCGCCCGAACTTAGAAAGCGTACGCTTGCCGTATTGGCAAGGTGTAGTCATGTTCGTACCGGTTGTACTGACCGCGCCTGCGCCGCGAGTTGGCTGGCATTTTCATGGTATGTAGGGGGTTTGGGTGGCAATTTTTTTTTTAGTTAAGGCAAATATTTAATGTATGTTATATTTTCACACACAGTTGTACTGTTTACTGAATAAACGATGAATATTTTTATCTAGCTACGTTTTATTTCCCAAATAATGCGTTTTACCAACAAAAAAGCTGAGCAATGCTCAGTCAACCAGGTACTCATAATCTGGTGAGTTAAAGAAAGGGATCCGAAATGTTTGTGTTTCAAACACCTTTAAGAATACATGACATATAGGATAAAATTTTACTAGTGACCGATACTGAAAACAGAACAGGCTGGTGATAAGGAACTTTCCCCAAATAACATGGGTCAAATTACGACAAAATATTTTGAGCTACCATAGCAACCCAAATCATCTGGTCAGCAATTTTGTATGGCAGGTAAATTTATTCTTCATAACTCGACCTATGTTCTTTGGGCAAAGTTGTTCCTTATCAACATCCCGTCTCGAGGTTTCTCTATCGGTCACTAGTATCACCCTATATAATAAGCACGATGTCAACAATAATTTTGCCAATTTGGGTTCTTCAACTGAGATAGTAAAAAAAAAACACGCAGGGTATCATAGCTAGATGTGCACTGGCCTTAAAGTTATTTCTGTATCCACCTACCGTCCGTTCAACCTTTAATCCAGTCGGTGATAAAATGCAGCATGGAAATGAAATAAGTTAGTAGTTACTTTGTTATAGCAAAATGTGAAACGCCACATTTTACAACCTTTGCGAGTACAACTTTTTATTTACGGGGACCGCAAAAATTTATAAATTGGACATAAACTTCTGTACTTAACTCTAATGCTACGTTAACACTGCTGCGAATATTGCCCGAAATAGAATCAGGTCCGATTAGGATGGCATTATTTGAGGGCAAAACTTAAAAAATTCTTAAGTCGCTTTTTTTTTGTATTTTGAGTGTGTGACTGTAAAACACAACATTTTTTGTGTAATTTTTGACGTTTGCAAAAATAGTCGATTCAATGTATGGTAGATCATTTATTAAATATTTTTTTTAAGTGTTAGGTATATTTAAATTAATGTTATAAAATATACCAGTATTGTTTATACAATGTTAAAACCCAGTTTAAGTTGTTTTTATACCGCTAACAAAAGTATATTAGCACATATCTAAAATTACACAAAATAATAAATTGGGTTCGCCCAATGTTCCACAAACTATAAGTCACAAATTAACGACTTTAATATTTTTTTTACATGAAAAGCTAGCCATACTGCGCTAATACTTCCGCGGAAGTATCAACGCGAGCCAGTGTTCACACACTGCCGTCATACTCTTCTCGCAGCAATTCGAGTGAGCGAGAGGTAGCAAAACATTCCACTCGCGCTCATGTGGTTTCTTTGACTCTTTTTTGAGTTTTTTTTAAATTGTTTATTGGCACAGGATATAAATAGGCGCTGAGAAGTAGATGCATTTCAGAATTTCCTCGAAATCCAAAAGCATGACGAAAATTACACTATTATGCTTCAGGTTTTTAGAAAAAAAGTAAGTTGTAGAAGCAGAATGGCAAGTATGCATACATTTGTACAAGTGTTTACATCATTCAAATTATGTTATTAATTGTAAATAAGGGCAACACGTAGTCATCACGGCCGTTACACTACACAACTTCGTCTCTCAAAGGCCAACCTTCTGGTTGTAATAGGTAATAGTCAACTTATCTCGTACGTACATACAATGCGATGAGACGATGGATAATTGATGGATTTGGCTAGAGTAGATAGTTTCATTCTAGCCGTTATTTCAAGGGATTAAAGTGGGCCGATCCCGGCGGCACTGCAATGCCGGGCCGACCCGCGACGGGAGTGGAGCGAGCCCCGAACATCCCGTCTAGGTACAAAAATCAGTTTAATATACTGGTCCCTCAGTGAGGGAACTTTCAGATATTAAGCTGAAAAGAACAGATACTACACTTTGATCTTAGCCAAAAGGCCGAGAAGCGATACCTAATACTGCGGAACACGAGTTACTTATAATAAACAGGACGTCATCTCAACACCGCGATGTAAAATTTACTAACTTACATTTGCCGTTCAAAAAGAACACTTCACATACTCTTAGTACGTAAAACGTATTTCGCCAACTGCAAATATAAGTTGGTTTTACGGCGACACGTACAGCGACATCTATCGGATTTTTACGAAAACTCGTTCATACCTCGTCCAGCTTTTTGTTGAGCTCAAGAACTCGTTTGTCCAAGTCCTTGCATTCTGTGTCGTTGCTTTTGATCTGATCTTTCATGCTCTGGATGTCGTTCTGGACTTCGGTCACTTTTGCCGCGGCCTGAGTGGAGTTTATCTGAGCTGTTACGTATCTGTAAAAATGTTATGGCGCCAGGTAAGAAAAGCAAAAAAAAATACTAGGTACAATACTTAAATAGAATAGCAATTTAAAAAAACCTTTCACACAGTTTCTAGATGTAATAATTAGTTTTTTATTCAAATATTAATTATCGTGATAATATATGTGTTGACTCACTTGTAAGCCACATAAAGCCGGCTGAGGTTCTCCAGCTCGCGGACAACCTTCTGGTACTCCTGGAACTGCGCGCGCTCGTCTTGCAACTTCTGCAACTTCGGCGCTATATCCTCGCGAATTATCTGGAAAGAGAAAAAAAATTAACAATTTTTTTTAAATATGTATATATACAGGTTGTAAGGAAAAGAACCTCATTCCTTTTAAGGGATGAGCCAGCCCCTGAAACTGAAAAACTTTCCTCAAGTAACATTGACCAATATATGAAAAAAAAGATCTTGCATACCACCTGACTTGTTTCCGCTGCTACATTTTATATGGGAGGTCTTAATTTTTCATATGTCGACCTATCTTTCTTGGGAAAGTTTTTCAGTTTCAAGGGCTGGTTCATTCCTTGAAAGGAACGCAGTACTTTTCCTAACACCCTGTATACATACAGTAGGCCTGCATTTGTCTGCTATCTCATTAGGCAATACCAGCCAATGCAGTTGAAGAGTTTTCTCTTAGGATTCCTAGATTACTTACAACATGTAATAGTTATTTGTACAACAAGAGGGCAAAGGTCATTTTTGCGTCGAGTGCTAATTTTGAATCCCGAGGTAGCGAAGGATACTAAAATTGAATCACGAGCGTAGCAAGTATAACTATAACTTTTCTCCATTGAGTGGAAAAAACGACTTTTGCCCACTGGATTTACGCGGCAAAACTGTTCTTTTCAAACTGGAGAGGTGAAAAAGTAGTTGTTTGTGAGAATCAAAAAGCCATTGTTAATACTTGGAAAATAAATAATGAACAACACAATTTTATACAAATACATCCCTGAGTATATTTAATTTTTATATTTTGTCCTGAATTTGTATGCATCTGTAGCATTAAAATGCATTGTTTGGTTGGCAATAAAGGCTATTATTATGTAGCATTAAGCCCTCTCATGGGCCGTTTGCTGACGAAAAAACGTAACATAAACCATGTATCAACAAAGTAAAAAAAAAACTTACATCATTCAACTCTCTTAGTTTGGCGTCTTTCTTTTCAATGGTCTTTTGAGCAGCTTGCTTCTTGGCTTCATACATTCTTGTACCAGCTGCCTCTTCCACCATGGCAAGGATCTGAAACACAGACAGTACACAACTAAATATTGTTTGCAAAGAAACCCATGGTTACTTGTGAGTTAAATAGTTAATGTGCAATGCAACTGCCAGGTTTTTTCAAGTTTGGTTGCAACAAATTTTTACCGTGTGATGCCGGCCTAGAATAGCATCACCCCATTTCTTACTCATGGGTGTCGTAAGAGGCGACTATGGGACTCGAGGGTGTGTATTGCAATTTTAGGCGATGGGCTGACAACCTGTCACTATAGTGATACACAGCTATCTGATTGACTCTCAAACTTTTGTCAGACGTAGTGTTAATATCCGTTTTACGGCCGTTAACGCTCTGCCTACCCCGTAAGGGATATGGGCGTGATTTATGTATGTATGTATGTAAATTATTCAAGGCTTAACTTTGGTTCTACATAAGATTCTCTTTTTTGTGTGGGACACATAGATGACAAATGACCAGATGAACCCTGATCTTTCTTAGAGCCTTTGTCAAAAACTAGTAACATTTGAACGGTTTTGCCTTGAATACCAAATTTTAAAAAACTACTCGTGTTAGGTATACAATTTTTGAAACTTGCAAAAAAGATTAAAATAAAGGATTTAAGATATTGCTCGCCTTTGGCTGATTTACATACATACATACATACATATATCACGCCTGTAATCCAGGAGCATAAACGGCTGTAAAATATGGACATTTACGCCACGTCTGCCAAACTTTTGAGGTCATTTGGAATACCGCCGCGCTACCTATTTGCCTCTGCGGCGCGCCACAATCGGTAATCTCTTCCGTCTCTATCAAGCAAGCAAGCCGCTTGGCGCGTTTCTCTTGATTTGAAGTGACTTTGTTCCCTCATCATTCCATTAAAAATGGATAAGTACCTTATCATACGTATATGTGCATGATCGTGGGAGTAGTAGATATACATTTTATATTTAGGGTTCCGTACCCAAAGGGTAATAACGGAAACCCAATTACTAAGGCTCGGCTGTCCGTCTGTCTGTCCGTCTGTCCGTCCTACAGTTACGAGGCTGTATCTCCTGAACCGTTATACCTAGACAGTTGAAATTTTCACAAATGATGTATTTCTGTTGCCGCTATAACAACAAACACTAAAAATGAGAATAAAGTAAATATTTAAGGGGGCTCCCATACAAACTATATTTTTTGTACGGAAAAAACTAGATTTTTTGTATAGAGGCTCTATCTTATGAACCGCGAAAGTTAGTCAGTTGAAATTTTTACAGATGTTGAATTTCTATTGCTGTTATAACAACAAATATTTAAAAATTTAATTAAATAAATATTTTTGGGGGCTGCCATACAAAAAAAAGTGTTTAAAAAAACGTGTTCCGTTAGCTGAACAGCCAGTGTGTTAGGATGATTTTGGAGCCTTTCTTTGTACCTCAAGGAGTGCAGTTTGATCTCTTCAACAACGGTGTTAACTTCAAGATATTCATGTAGTTCTGTTACTTTAATGAACCATGGGGCGTTTGAAAGCGTCTTCATTCAATATAGCATTTTAAAGTCTCTGTTTTTTTATTATTATTAAGGATGGCTTTGCTCTTGACTCTAGTCTAGGTCATAGGACAGAGACAGAGTCTAAGATAGAGCGAGCTCACCCAGAATAAGCCTATTCACTCTTAATTTGAAGAGATTAGGGTTGTATGCGTTTAGTTTATCGGACAGCCAGACTCGATGGTTGCGCCGACGTTTAGATTTCATGTCCACTCCATGCCTAAAAGCTCGAGGCTGTCGGTGACAGGGACAGATGTACCCCGAAAAGTAGGTGTCCAGTCGAAAGGACTCGTTTTTGCAGTGAAAAGACACGCCTGTGTTTTGGTGGCGTTGAATGAGACCAGATTGTCGTCGCCCCATTGGGAGACAAGGCTTAAGGTCAGATTTGTTCGCTATACCATGGCCTTTCTTAACGAACGTATTTCATCCCCACTGGTTTTTGCACCTGTCAAGTATTTCATTGAAACGGTACTATCATCTGCGTATCCAATAATACCATGCTAAAGGAGGTCATTGATGTGCAGCAGGAAAAGAGTTGCAGAGAGAACAGACCCCTGAGGAACTCCGGCATCAATGGCCAAAAGGTCAGAGGAGCAGCCGTCAACGACTACTCTGATGGACCGTTCACTTAGGAAGTCTGAAATCCAAGTACAAAAATCTGCTGGGATTCCATAAGCAGAAAGCTTGCGGAGCAGACTTGCATGCCAGACCCTGTCAAAGGCCTTCGAGATATCGAGTGAAACGGCAAGTGCTTCGCCGTGTTTCTCGATAGCTTCGCCCCGAGGGGTAACGCGAAGAGAAGCACACTTGCCGCCACGGGTAAGATGCAAAGAAGTGCCGCATCTCTTCCCAATCTGCTGACTCGTATCTCCAAACTCCCCTCGTGCCCCTGGGGCTGTCATCCAGAGGAGAACAGGTCGATACGGATTTCACCAAACAGTTGTCGGACGTTCCCAAGCGGGGCTGAGACCGAAACTGAATGACTGTCTGGATCAGTTGTCAGCAGCAAGTCTAAGCAATTGGGTGTATGGCCGTCGATGTCCGGTATCCGCGTTGCTACATTCATCAGCTGGGTCAGATCTAGCGATAATGCAAACTTGCGCGCCTCTAACCCAGCATGAATGATACTTATGTTGGAGTTACTGGCTGTCTGCTTTTGAGATTTTCTTTACAGAATAATTTGTTGCTTTTGAGGCAGTCAGAGTTTGTTGTTTAGCTTGCAAGGTTCCATCGCTAGAGGTTTGTGTTAGTTTTTTGAGTTCAACAATAGCCCTATTCAAAGCTGTACTGTCAGCTGCTATGCGGCTGGTTTGCCAAACTCGACGGAGTCTACGTTTTTCAGTAATTTTGCGTTTGATTTCTAGAGGGACAGGTTAATTTTTGTGTACGTTAATTTTCTCTCGTGGAGTGCTTCGCCAGCATGCTTCCTGAATCACATCAACTAGTGTCCTTGTAGCATCCTCGACCTCTTCTGCGGTCTTTGATGGTACGTTTAGGTTATGTTTTTGGGCACAAGGGCACTTAATTGGTCCATTTTTAGGGTTCCGTACCCAAAGGGTAATAACGGAAACCGTATTACTGAGGCTCGGCTGTCCGTCTGTCTGTCCGTCCGTCCGTCCTACAGTTACGAGGCTGTATCCCCTGAACCGTTATACCTAGACAGTCGAAATTTTCACAGATGATGTATTTCTGTTGCCGCTATAACAACAAATACTAATAGATAAATTAGAATTAAGTAAATATTTAAGGGGGCTCCCATACAAAAATAATTATGGGGTCTGCCATACAAAACACATGTTTTTTTGCGCATTATTTCGATAATTGTTTGGTAAAGGTATAATGGTACGGAACCCTTCGTGCGCGAGTCTGACTCGCACTTGACCGGATTTTTTCTTGTAGGATAATTAGGGCATGTAGCTATGCAATCTCATTTTTATGGTAGCATTATGCTTATTTTATTACTATCAGCTACCACAAAAAGATAACAAATACCTAACAAAAAACGCAGGAATACTATTAAACGCAACTAGACGCTTCCCATTTCAGCGAAGAAGTTACTACAATAACATTCTTTCGTCGCACGCACCGTGCTGTAGGTAGGTGGCTTCGGTCTTCGGCTTCGCGGCAACGTCAAAGGCTTTGACCGACCGGCTCACCCCGCCTCGCGGCGCGCGGGCAGTAATAGTCCGTATAAATGACACCATAGGGATCAAATTTATTTAAAAATCGATAGGGTAACCCTATCAATATGGAAAGTGGTTTGAAGGGGTTTGTAACCCTTTAAAAGTTTTGGCAAGATACGAATAGGGCAAGCAAACCCATACGTAAAACCCAATCAATAACCCCTGATAGGCTTACCAGTCTGGTCCCTGGTATCATCATAGTGACAGGTTGTCAGCCCATCGCCTAAATATGCAATACACACCCTCAAGTCCCTTCGTCGCTTCTTACGATACCCACGGGAAAGAAATGGTGTGATGCTTTTCGAAACCGGCATCACACAGAATGACAAACACGCATGATTTACATAAATGTGTACATACCTCAGGAGGCTTCATGTTGAGCACTTTAGTGATCCTCCCCTGCATGATCAAGAAATGTGGATTGTTGACATTCAGCTGCACTGAACAGAACAAATCACTCACTCGCTTGTTCTGCACATTGATACCGTTTATTAGGTACTTGTTTTTACCACCCATTACTACCTGGAATATAGAGAATTTTAAAGTTTGATTAGTTTTTAGACAGTTCTTACAGTAAATATAGAAAAAAACTAGATTTTCAGAAAAAGCTGGCATGAAGATAGACTTTAGACTGTATGATTATGTAGATGTTCACACTATCTTGTAATCATAGCTTATAATCTGTTTCTGCCATCCAAATGGTTATGGTTACCTGTAAGGCTGCTTAATTTTACTGTTTCTATATTTGGAATTCTCTTCTTTAATATAATAGCTTAAGACAATATTTTGATATGTTGTTGTTAAGACTCAAACATCACTGCACAATTACAAGCATTACTACTTTTTCAGATCAAATTGTAGGGTCCAAACCTGTCTGGTAACGGTGATTTCATCATGGTTCTCATAACCAATGGGGCATTGCCTCTTGTCTCTGTTGTCGAACGTGATGCTAACCGTCGCCTTCGTGATACCAGCCTGTCCATGCTTGTAGATCAACTCCTGAAGGCTTCCCGCCCTCACCTGAATGTAAACAAACCATAAGATTGGCGGGAGAAGAAAAACACTGGTTACTCATGGAAAATCATAGGTAAGTATACGTGTTGGTACTTACGTTTGATAAGTTAGTAATTCCTAGCACAAAACAGATTGAATCGAGGATATTCGACTTTCCTGTGCCATTCAAACCGGTGATAGCATTGAACTCGGGATCGAAGCCGGTGATTTCGACACGGTTTCCGTATGATTTAAAACCGTCCAGCACTATAGACTTTACGAACATTGTGGCGGCCGGTTCTGCATTGAATTTTACATGAAATAACGATAAAATTAGCGCATAATGTACAAAAACATTGATGAAATCACAAAAGCGGGAACCGTTGCGATTTCCAAATTTTTTGACTTTTGATAATTTTTTTTTTACAACAACCGTTGTCTATGATGTTAGAGACGTGACGTGATTCTCTTGTTAGCGAGTTGACTCAATAACGTTACTCGTTGACTAATCTGTACTGTAATCGTTGGAAAAACTGTATTTTTAGTCTATCGATTGTACCATCTCTAGCCATATGACATTTTATTTTTTAATTCGAACTAAAAAATACGCGCCGGTGGTCGTTATTTTGTATTTTTGTGAAATAAGTTAAGAAATATGGATTTTAATACTTCTGGGACTATGCGAAGTCCTTTCTCACCTCGAGTGAGACAATCTTTAACTGGCAGAAGACCCATTGGACTTTCTTCAGCAAAGAAAACACAAGGGTAAATAACATAACCTTCAAGTATTGTCTCTCGCTATAAACTACCAAAACAAGCCACTTATTAAACCTAGAATGTATTATAATATAATTAAACAGAAAGTTGCAAAAGATTGCTTGAGTATTTGTCAATAGTTACAGACGTAAATTTTAACAAAATTCTGTTTTATTCCTTTCAGCAAATTTCTGCAGACAGCTGATTCTCAGAATGGTGATGTGATCTACAAAACACCTCTTACTACCATCGAGACCTATGGCTTGCCTCTGCCGGTCATGGTCACCGAAGCTCTTACTTTCGGTAAGTATAGAATAAGGTTTGTGGCTCTCAAAATCTACCCCACACTAAGATAATGTAACAGTACAGTTCAAATTTATTCCTCTCTGAACATCATCAATCATAGTATGTCTTTTTCATTGATTCGAAACAATTTTAAATCTGTTGTAAAATTACAGCCAGTGGAGAAGTGAGTGTCCGCCTGTCCCCCTGTGGTTGGTGCTGGCTGGTGACGGGGCGTCGGATCCTGGCTTGGCCCCGGGAGGCTCTAGCTCCTAGTGGAGCTTCGTCGCCTGCCCCAGCAGGTCCTGCTGCAGCAAGGGAGCTGACGCTGCCACAGACAGACTTGGCTCACAAGGCTGATCTGGTCACATTGTTTTATGAAGATGGGGCTCAGGTAAGACATTAAAGCTATTTAAAACAACAACAGATCGAGATACAAAATACAAACAAACATATTTTGTATCTCACTGTACTATTGTTTTTATAAATTACTTTGTCTAGTTTATTTTATCTTCTAACTGTATAATATTCAACCAAACAACTTTTCCCAGGGAACATACAACTAGGTAAGATCATGCTTGGCTTTATAAAATTAAATTACAAAAACAGACTTTACAAAAACAGACTTTACACCATTAGTTTTATCTCTCAGTCTACCTTGGAGCATGTGGAAAGAGTCAAAACAAGTGTAGATATTGTGAGCTGATCAAGGTCTCTAGTAAAGGAGGACCAAATATTGTTGTTATCTATTTAAACCTGAGTTTCTTAAGAAAATTTGAAATTATATTATAGTAATTATTTTATTATATTTAGGTATATTTCAGACTTATTATTATTATTTTTGCATCTGCCTGTACATTCCACATTCTCTTAGGTAGTTAATGCCACTGGCAACAAGTCTACCCATCACTGTTTGGTGCATAAATCTCCATGGATGTAATTTCAATTATATTTTCACAAATTAACGATATGTAGACTTGCTAAATATTTTATAAGTTGAAACTGGTAGATTTATCTACTGCAATTTTTACAAAAAAAAAATATGTAGCCATTTTTGGTCTATACATATTTTTTTTTACTTCCAGAATTAGCTAGGGTAGCGTAGGGGCTAGTACGATTGTTAATTTGGAGTAGGAGCACTTCTGGGCAGGTTTTTTGGGGGTTTTTCCTGTTCAGGAGGTCCGATTAATTATACGCATGTAAACTACACGCTTTAAAAATCTTGACTTCAATTTGAAACAAATATCGTTTTCAGATGGTGGTGGCGTAAAGTTACATGCCGTGTGATTAACCTGGCCAGGCCCCGTGGCAGTGCTTTGATTTTTATATTTTTTTATCCCGCCCGAGACGGTTTTCTATTAGGACATTACAAAATTGTTATAAAAAAAAGAAAATTGTGTGATACAAATTTCTTTTTTTTACAATGACGGCTCATGACGTCAATAAGTGATATGATGATACTATCCTCCATGAATAAAGAATTTTAATTTCAATTTCAATAAATATTAACATTCCAAGATAATTGAGTTTTAAACAAAATTTTAAACTTTTGTAGCTTTGTTGACACTATTCATAGTTGTAACTTAAACAGGTTCTTAACAACGAGCAAACATGGAACTCGCATTAAAAATAATTTGTGAGTAAAAAGCCATTTAAATTATAAGACGTATGAATTATTGGATTTGATTGACTAGGCTAATTAACCCCATGAAAGAAATGCACTACTCTTCCGAACACACAGTATACTGTTACAATTAATTTTAGATGCCATCCTGCATTGGCGTATCTCCAGAGGGTACCATCCGTTACTGGCCCTCAATCTGCCAGGAGGGAGTATATGTAGATGTATCGGCTGAACTAGCGGGTCAAGAATGTGAGCGACTGGGAGAATTCACAAGAGCCGGGCTTGTGCTAGCCACGACAACTTGTACAGTAGTGCTGTTGGAACCTACAATCATTGGTGAGTGTTTGGCATGTAATAAGTTTTTATACTTAGACCTTTTTTTTCCTTAAAATTACCTGCAAATTAATATGTTCTCATATATACATATATCAAAGTATAATCATGCCTTTATACTTTGCGAGGCAGACATGTCATCAGCATTCACAAAAAAATACATTGTTTTCTTTTCACCACATTGGAGTGATGTCATGTGACAAATTGTGCTTCAGCCACCATTATTGATAATATGAACCCTCAATTTATTTATTAAGTGACCTCTTACGACCGAGAATTTATTCTGATTCTGATTAAATAGAATCTTTTTTCAGATGGTCGCGCGACTATATCTTGCCACACTCTGCGGCCCCCTAGTGGATGGTTGGGTGGTATCGGTCGTAGAGTCTCCCTGCTGTTCTTTGGTTCGATGCCCGCTCAGGCTGACACGGTAACTTGTTAAATAAGAAATCCAAACCAATCGTGTGATGATAAAAAATCACCTCAATGATAAAAACATTCATGATAAATGGTTCCCGTGTTAGGTATACAATATTTGAAACTTTTTCAAAATCCTGCCTACGCTTGAAAATTTTGCAAGTTTCAAAAATTGTATACCTAACACGGGAAGTGTTTTAAAATTTGGTATTCAATTTATCGCGGGTTTTTATCGCTTAGACTACATTCAACTGTAAAGAATGAATTAGACACTGGGTATTAGTTGCAAAACCAACCCGGTAGATGAAGCCGTGCCATGTGTACTGGCATTAAATAGACTTGGGTCACATTATTTGAAAATCTTGTGACATTCTTATTTTTCCTTTTTGTGACACACCGATTCGAAGATCCTATCCAATAACTCTGGTGATCAATGTTACTTAACAACGGCAATCAGACCCAGGATCTCTTCTCCGAATATTTACCACTTGAACAAATAGACAGTTCAAAGAATTCAATATCAAAAAATTATCTACCGTCTTTACAGAAACTCGTAGGCGTAGTGGTACTAAACGACGGCCCGTTTACTGAAGCAGGGGGGGCGTCCGTAGCGCTGGTAGCCAGTGGGGGGGGCGGAGGGCCGGTGTTGCAGCTATGGTGCGCCAATGACCACTACACGCACCCACTGAGACGGGCGTTAGTGGACGCGCACCATATGAAACATTTACAGCCACAAGGTAGGTGCCTTTTTTAAGCAAAATGTATGCGCGTGGGTGTGTGATTATTATTAAATAAAATAAAAAAAGACATTATTAATTAACCGCTTGTCTGTCACGTACCGGGAGCCGGACAACAATTTTGAACCTTAACTACCCATAATAAAATTCAAAACCAATGAAATTGTTATAGTATGAGGCGACAGACGAGTGATTAACAAAACCAACACTGCAAGGACCTATCAGCATGTATGCTGCCTGTCCTATAAATAATAATAATAGCGTTTAGTTTTACTACTGACTGATAGCGAAAACTCAAAACTGTGGGCTGGTGATAAGGAACAACTTTCCCCCAAGGAACATACGTCGAAATACGAAAAAAAATAATTGGTCGTTCCATACAAAATCACCGATCACCTGATCAGTTACTATGGAAACTAAAAATGTTTACTGGTTATCTTGAATTAACATAACATAACATTAATAATACTTTATTGCACAAAAACAAAAAATGGACATACCGATAGAAAAGAAAGAGTGCAGCACGGAACGGATACGCAACGCAAGCGGTGTGCCGTATCTCATACAGTCCCATACATTACAACGTCATAAGTTCGTGCGTGACTACGGACGAGAGCTGGATACGGAGCCGGTCTGCCCCGCCCTTTATAGCTAGCTTTTTCCACCAGACAAGACAAGTAAAGGAAAGTAGATTTTAAATGAATAATAATTACCTGTTTTGTTTGCAGGAGATCTTAGCAGTGTGGAGATAATGGCTCTGGACGTGCGCGGCGCAGGCGGCGGGGTAGGAGGGGGTTCGAGTGGCTTACTGCTATTGATAGCTGCTGTCAACATCGCGCGCTCGCCAGAGATGAGATACGCTATTGGTAATACAATACACCATACAATCCACAAAATTTAAAATTTCTAACAAGACTTTTTTAATTTTTTAATAGATAGTTCGCATCATTAAATAAAGGGCAAGTTCTTTTTATTTTATTTTGTTTCATAATCAGAGATTTTAAATTTTAAAAAGTGATAGTTTAGTTCCAACAACTAGGCTGCTGAAAACAAAATTCGTTTGCCTGCCACTTACATGACCTTAATTTAAAAAATAACTGATTGACATTGACAGATGAATGAATGAAGTTTTCTCCACTGTTTTTTTTTCTACTATAAGCAAAGGATTTTTTCATGGTAATTCTAACTTTGGAAGTTTTTACAACTTTTCAAAATATTTCAGAAACGATTGCATTAAAAATTATGATAAAAAGGGTATCTTAATAAGCATCCCAAACACTCTAAACGATATTTATATCATTTGTATCCATGCATGGGGTGAGCAGTATCTTGATACGAGCACTGGAATCCTTATATAAGGATTTCAGTTCTTGTTCTTGTGTCAGGATAAACGGGGCGTACACTAAACTTTTTAACATCGAGAAAGGTGTTAGACAGGGATGTGTTGCGTCACCGTGGCTGTTCAATCTGTTCATGGATAGTTGTTTGGAAGATTTGAAAGAAAGTGAATGTGGTCTGAGAATGAATGGTTTACTCGTCAAATGTCTTCTCTATGCTGACGACCAAGTTATCCTTGCGTCGTCGGCTGAAGGGTTGCAGGAGATGGTAAATATTATGAATGAGGCTTTGAAAAAGAAAGGAATGAAAGTGAATGTAAGTAAGACGAAAGCAATGGTTTTTGAGAAAGAGGAAAATTTGACAGAGTGTAAAATTATGATAGAAGAAGAGAGGGTGGAACAAGTGAAAGAGTTTGTGTATTTGGGCTCCATGTTCACATCAGATGGAAAGTGTGAAAGTGACATCGAAAGAAGGGTGAATGCCGGCAACATGGTGAATGGAGCGTTGCACGCTTTTATGAACAGCCAGAAAGTCTCTGATAAGGCTCGTCTGGCTGTGCATAGAGGGGTGTTAGTTCCGACACTTATGTATGGGAGTGAAAGTTGGGTATGGCAGAAAAAGCATGAAAGTAGAATAAATGCAGTACAAATGAGAGCGTTTAGAAGTATGATTGACGTAAAATTGAGTGATAGGATAAGGAATAGCGTGATAAGGGAACGTTGTGGTATAAAAGAAGACATAGTGACTGGTGTAGAAAAGGGTATGCTTAGATGGTTTGGTCATGTAGAGAGGATGAATGAAAGAAGTCAAATCGGGGACGTGCTAAAGAAAGGTCAGGTCAAGAGTACCCTAAACCGACGAGCATGCATGAAGAGATTGATGAATGTGGAGGAGGCGAAAGAAGTATGCCAGGATCGTAGTAAGTGGAAGGAAGTAGTCTCTGCCTACCCCTCCGGGAAAGAGGCGTGATTTATGTATGTATGTATGTATCTAACGTAAAATGAAATGTTGTGGATTCCTGAAAATTGCAAAATTTTCAAGCGCGGGCAGGATTTGAACAGGTACCGCAGAATGGAAGAGGCGTCGCCACTAGTAATGCGAAAGTCGCAGGTTCAAATCCTGCCCGCGCTTGAAAATTTTGCAAGTTTCCAGGAATTGTATACCTAACACGGGAAGTGTTTTAAAAAATTTGGTATTCACACCATACAATACTCTGACACCAGGATTCATCGGGTCGTTGGACGACTCGGTGTCCTACACAAAAACAAGAAGCAATACAACACCATTCAATATTTTATTTATAACAAGAAGTTGCAGATATTTGTAGTGATCCACAAATTTAAGTTCATTATATTATATTGCCGTGTGATGCCGGCTTAGAGTAGCGGTTTGCACCGTTGTAATTGAATAAATAAATAAATAAATCACCCCATTTCTTAGTTTCTTACCCATGGGAGCCGTGAGAGGCGACTAAGGGACTCGAGGGTGTATTCTAATGTTAGGCCATAGGCTGACAACCTGTCACTTTAGCGATACACCATTTTCTGAATGAGCCTCAAAAGTTGTCTGACGTGGCGTAAGTGTCCGTTTTTTGCGGCCGCCGTTTAGGCTCTGCCTACCCCGCAAGGGATTATAGGCGTGATATGTGTATAAACAATTAATACTACACATATACGTTTATCACATATAAATATACATATAATATGCCGTGTGATGTCGGCTTAGAATGCCGTGTGATGCCGGCTTAGAATAGCATCACCCTATTTCTTAACTGTGGGTGTCGTATAAGGCGACGAAGGGACTCGAGGGTGTGTATTGCAGTTTTAGGCGATGGGCTGACAACCTGTCACTATGGCAATACACAATTTTTTGAGGGTTCAAATGTTTGTCAGACGTGGCATAAATGACCGTTTTTTTCGGCCGTTTACGCTCTGCCTGCCCCGCATGGGATTATAGGCGTGATATATGTATGTATGTGTATAAACAATTAATACTACACATATACGTTTATCACATATAAATATACATATAGATAATGCCGCTCCCGTATCGGCTTATACAGCCATGAAAAGTCTTGCCTCAGACACTGAATAAATCTTCTGTCACAGACGTGTGAGGCCAATGATGATGATATTATATCTATAATACACTAATACATAAATAATTCTTCTTGGTTTGAACTATAACTAAACCTGTTTCCCGTTGTTCCCAGCACACATCTCCGTGGAGGACCCGGCCACGCCCCGCGTGACGTCACTGGTGGGCGTGCGCAGGTGGGAGGGGGCGCAGCAGGGGGAGGTATGCATACATTGAAAATGAAAAAGAAATGAAAACGAAATAACTTTATTCAATGTAGGATAGCATTATCACTTATTGACGTCATGATCGATCATTGTAAAAAAAAGAAAATTGCATAACGCAATTTTCTTCTTTTTATAACAATTTTGTATTGTCCTAATATAAAACCGGCTCGGGCGGGATAAAAAAAATAAAAATAAAGGCACTGCCTCGGGGCTGGCCAGGTTAATTACACAGCACGTAACTTTACGCCACCACCATTTATAAACGACATTTGTTTCAAATTTTAGTCAAGATTTCCAAAGCGTATCATTTACATGCGTATAATTAATACCTCATTTTAAAACATTTCCCGTGTTAGCTATACAATGTTAGAAAACTTCGCGGGCATGGGATGAGCTGCGGTAGCTCAGATGGAAAAGCCGTCGCAGGTTCAAATCCTGCCTTCAATAGAATTTTACAAGTTTTCTAAAACAATACAATATCTTACTACATACATACATACATACATAAATCACGCCTCTCTCCCGGAGGGGTAGGCAGAGACTACTTCCTTCCACTTACTACGATCCTGGCATACTTCTTTCGCCTCCTCCACATTCATCAATCTCTTCATGCATGCTCGTCGGTTTAGGGTACTCTTGACCTGACCTTTCTTTAGCACGTCCCCGATTTGATCGAGGTACGTTCGTCGAGGTCTTCCCCTTCCGACGTTCCCATCCACACTTGCCATATACACCTGTTTCGTTAATCTTCTTTCATTCATCCTCTCTACATGACCAAACCATCTAAGCATACCCTTTTCTACATCAGTCACTATATCTTCTTTTATACCACAACGTTCCCTTATCACGCTATTCCTTATCCTGTCACTCAATTTTACGTCAATCATACTTCTTAACGCTCTCATTTGTACTGCATTTATTCTACTTTCATGTTTTTTCTGCCATACCCAACTTTCACTCCCATACATAAGTGTCGGAACTAACACCCCTCTATGCACAGCCAGACGAGCCTTATCAGAGACTTTCTGGCTGTTCATAAAAGCGTGCAACGCTCCATTCACCATGTTGCCGGCATTCACCCTTCTTTCGATGTGACTTTCACACTTTCCATCTGATGTGAACACGGAGCCCAAATACACAAACTCTTTCACTTGTTCCACCCTCTCTTCTTCTATCATAATTTTACACTCTGTCATATTTTCCTCTTTCTCAAAAACCATTGCTCATGTCTTACTTACATTCACTTTCATTCCTTTCTTTTTCAAAGCCTCATTCATAATATTTACCATCTCCTGCAACCCTTCAGCCGACGACGCAAGGATAACTTGGTCGTCAGCATAGAGAAGACATTTGACGAGTAAACCATTCATTCTCAGACCACATTCACTCTCTTTCAAATCTTCCAAACAACTATCCATGAACAGATTGAACAGCCACGGTGACGCAACACATCCCTGTCTAACACCTTTCTCGATGTTAAAAAGTTCAGTGTACGCCCCGTTTATCCTGACACAAGCACTGGAATTCTTATATAAGGATTTCAGTGCTCGTATCAAGATACTGCTCACCCCATGCATGGATAGTGCCGACCACAATTCATTCCTCACCACTCTGTCATAGGCCTTTTCCAAATCTACGAACGCGCAATAGACTTTCTGGTTTTTGGCCAGGAATTTTTCAGCTATGCAGCGCAAGGAAAAGACCTGATCCGTACATCCCATCCCCTTACGAAATCCTGCCTGAGCATCCCATACTTTCTCATCCGTTTCTTTCATCACTCTTTCAATCAACACCTTTGCATACAGTTTGCCGACGACACTGAGGAGGCTTATACCGCGGTAATTTTTGCAGTCCAGCTGTGACCCTTTTCCTTTGTATAATGGCACTATTACAGCCTTGCACCAATCACTTGGCACTCGACCGCTTCTCCAACAAAGGTTAAAAAGGAGGTACAGCTGACTAGCCACAACGCCTTCGCCAGCCTTCAGCATTTCGACCGACACCCTATCATACCCTGCAGCTTTACCAGATTTCATACTTTTTAACGCTTTCACAATCTCATCCATTTCAATCTCACTTTCGTTCTCAATTTCATCCACTTCTGCAGTAGTTATTTCTTGCGCTAGATCTTCTTTCTCAAATAAGCTTTCAAAATATTCCTTCCATCTTTTCAACACACATTCCTCACTTTTTATTATACTACCATCCTGGCTTCGAATCCTACTCAACTCGGACGACGTGGTTTTATTTCGAGCTGTCCTTATGGATTTCCAGAAAACTTTCAAGTTGGAACGAAAGTTTTCCGATAGCCTCCTGTCAAATTCATCCTTATTCTTATCCTTCATTCTATCAACCGTCTTTTTAACTACATCCTTCACACTTTTATACTCCTTTCGTGCTTTCTCTACATCTTCATCCGTCGCTTTTAACATTCTTCGGTTAGCTTTGGTAGCTAACCAATCCAACCATGCTTTCTTCTTCTTCTGCACAACTTCTTGTACCTCTTTGGTCATCCACGCACTCCGTTGTGTTTTCCCTTTCATCCTTTTGGAAACTCCACACACTTCTATCGCGACATCCACAACACCTTTTTTAAATCCTTTCCATCCCTCTTCAATGTCAGACATCTCCTCTAGGTCATTAAATTTCTCTTTCAATCTTTTAATATACTCCTTTTTTACCTCTTTATCTTGCAAATTTTCTACTTTCACTCTTTCTAACGCACTACTCCGCTCAGTTACCCTGTGCCGCCACCGTTTGAAGAGACCACTTATTCGTGATAGCACCAGGAAGTGGTCTGTGTCAATACCAGCACCGCGGTACACTCGGGTGTCTACAACTTTACTCTTCAATCTTTCATCCACAATCACAAAATCAATATCTTACTTGTATTAATAATATAATGAAATAGAGGAACATCTAATGGGAAATTTTCTAGATTTTCTCGAGGGTCATGTAGAGGGCGCTCAGCTTAATTGAAATAACGTTCCTTTACATAAAAATCTGTACCACTTTTATTTATGTAATCATTCTAAATTTCTTATGTTTTTTTAGTTTGCTTACATGAATGGCACTCAATATAATTAAATAATTTCTTTTTGTCTCTATTTCTAGTAAAGGTTGCCTGGAAGAGATCGCTGCAAGCGATAAGGCCGCCTTTACTTACTTTTAGTCTTAAGTTTTCTGTATTGTTTTGTTTCTGTTGTGTATGTTGTAAGCAATAAAGTGTTCATCTATCTATCTTTAATAGCAAGACGACAAGTTTATTTTGTAGCAAATCAAACTAAAAGAAATAAATTAGTAACGAACACAGCGTAAAACGGAACCTGAGACAAAATTATGGCTGCAGCCAGCCATATTGAATAGTCGAATTTTCAGTTTATCAGTATCACAGCGCCCTCTGGTTTCCCATTCAAAACTTTTAACAGAACTGTCAACAGAAAAACTCCCATTATCAGATGGAGCAAACTGAGGAACTAATGGCGCCACTCTCGACTGTGATTTTTAAATGTATTTATAACTAAACAAATGAGCATCGGTCAAAAAGCGTGCCCTGAATGATATCTGGTGTCTAAAAAGATAACGTAATAAACTTTTAACATTCCAATAATATGTCGTGTGGTGCTTAGAATAGCATCACCCCATTTATTCCCATGGGTATCGTAAAAAGCGGCAAGGGGATAATTATCCAGAGAATGGGCGTTCCCTGTGAATGCCATATTTTGCACTGCGCTCGCCATTCCCCCTGCCACGCGTGGTTATAGCAACACCACCCGATAGGGGGACGCCCATGTCCAGCAGTGGACTAAAGTGGCTGTTAATGTATTCCATTTATCTATCTATCTATATTAGTATTACCATAGACCAATGAATGTAATGCTATTACTATTATTTATTTACTTTTCGTTTTCTTTTTTTTTGTTTGTTTTAGTCTTATCTTGGGATTGTTCTATTTAGAAAATCTTTATCAATTGAGGCAAAATTTAGCTACTTACTTCATTGTTAATCTTATTTTAAGGAAATGAGGGGAAGTATCAGTTCATTCCCACTACAAGTATCTACGGATAACTTACTGGGAAAACTCTGCACTAAATGTATATTAAGATTTTAAAATAAATGTTTTTATTTTAATGTATTCCAATACCTTTGCCGTTTGATGCCGGCGTAGAATAGCATCACCCCATTTCCTACCCATGGGTGACGTAAGAGCCGACTAAGGGACTCGAGGGATGTGTATTGCAATTTTAGGCAATGGGCTGACAACCTGTCACTATAGTCATACACAGTTATCTAGTTGACCCTCAAGCTTTTGTCAGACGTGGTGTTAATATCCGTTTTACGGCCGTTAACACTCTGCCTACCCCGTAAGGGATATAGGCGTGATTTATGTATGTGTATGTATGTATTCCAATGAGCATGTACAATACGTATTGCAGATGGAGCCGCCTCGCTTCCTGCCGCACCACAACCGCGCCTTGCTGTACACATCTACATACATCAGTGTGCTCGAGAGTAAGTATCGTGTGAACGAAACAAACTGAACATATTAGGGTAAAAGGGTGGACAGCGACAGAGCACGAAAAACCACTTTCCCCAAGATACAAACGCCGAAATTAGAGTATTTTTTTTTATTGGGATAGTTTTATAGGTAAACAATAATAATTAAAATATCGATTTACCTGGATTATGACGTTAGTTGAGCTGTAGACTGTATGGAAAGCTTAAAAGTGGCTTAAAACATTTTTAGTATTTTAACGGCAGTTAGTTCCTTGAAATGTGGTTGAATACGGGGTTGGTTCGAGAGCCCAGTGGCGCCCCCAATCAGGAAAAATCTCTAGTCATCTGAAAACCAAAGTATCAATGCGCGGCAATAAATACATACAACGGTTATTTAGAATCAATAAGACCTTGCAAAAACTAAGCGCTTTAGTTATGTATTGTAATTTTGCATGCATTTTTTGAATACATATCCAAATTGCACAATTTTGACAAAGTTATATTGATTTTAAATAATCTTTGTAGTTATTTATTGCCGCGAATAAAAACTTTGATTCTCGTATCACTAGCGTGTCCAGCTAGGGTTTTTTTTCCTGTTTGGGGGCGCCACTGGGCTCTCAAACCACCTTAACTGTCAGATTTATCGCCCTTTGAAATGTGGTAAAAAATCCCGGAGATTAACATTGGTTACTTTTTAATGTGGGGTACCTTTTTCTCACGGGACAGTGGGTGGTCGTTGATTATATATAACACTACAATTTTCGTAATTCCAGCAACAATGTCAAACGACAAAGCGGACTTTATAGATGTATCGTCAGAAGGTGACAAGATACTGGGAGCGGAGTTGTGTAACGGAGCCCCGCTCATATTCAGCAAGAAACATGGCGTATTGATGCTCACCACTCAGGACAGCCTGGCTCCCACTCCGTAAGTGTTGTTTCTTCTCTTCTCTTATTTAAAATGTTTGAGTACCAAATTTTAAAACACTTCCCTTGTTAGGTATAAAATTTTTGAAAACTTGTAAAATATTTTTTTAAGAGCGGGCTGGATAACTAGTGGCGACGCCTCTTCCATCTGGGCTACCGCAACTCGTTCCTTGCCCGCCAATTTTGCAAGTGTATTTGATGCCAGTAAATGTTTGAACCCGTGACACATGAAAATTAATAATTTTCATTTGCGGGACTGCAAACGATAATTTTTAAATAAATTAATCTGCATCCATTTCCGAGTATTCTGCATCAATTTAAGAAACTTAAGCATCTATTTTCAAATATTTTGCATCCGTTCCCGAATATTCTGCATCAATTTTTGAATATTCTATTTCTCCGAATATTTTGCATCTATTTCTGAATATTTCGCATGTATTTTCAAATATTCTGCATCCGTTTCTGAAAATTATGCATTCATTACAGAATATTCTACTTCTACGAATATTCTACATTTATTTACGAATATTATGCATCCATTACAGAATATTCTGCATCCATTTACGAATATTATGCATCCATTACAGAATATTCTGCATCCATTTATGAATATTTAAAATCTATTTTCAAATATTCTGCATCCATTTCCAATATCCTGCATCTATTTCCAATATTATGCATCCATTTATAAATAGTTAAAATCTATTTTCAAATATTCTGAATCCTTTTCCGAATATTCTACTCCGAATGTTCTGCATCCATTTCCGATTATTTTGCATCCATTACAGAAAATTCTGCATTTATTTCCGAATATGCTTCAATTGTTTCCGAATATTTTGCATCCATTACAGAATATTCTGCATTTATTACCGAATATGCTTCAATGGTTTCCGAATATTATGCATCCATTTCCGAATATTCTGCATCCATTCTAATACTCGTTTTTTCTTTAGTTTGACTGACGATTGTGTTTCTATTGCAGGTCTGTTTGCGACAGTCCGATGGGCTCGCCCTGTCCCTCTGACATGTACGATGGCAACCTGTCTTTGTATGAGATTGATCCACACGAGGTATTTTTTCTCTCTGATTTAGTCACGTCTAGTTTATACAGGGTGTAAGGGACAGCCCTCCGAATATTGATAGGGTGCATGCAGACCATGATACTGCACAACTTTCCCCTAAGAACATATGTCAGGAAACGCCAAAAAATATTTGACTTCCCATACACGATCAGCTGGCTGCAATTACTGTGGAAAGTCATTTTTTTACGATTCCTGAAATATTTTCTCATGCGAAGCTGTTAAGTTCCATGGTCTGAATGCATCCTATAACTATTCGGAGGGCTGTCCCTTACACCCTGTATATAGATTATCAATAAAATTTAATTTATTCGTATCTCTACTTTAATATTTATTTGAAAGTGAGTTCGTTTGTTCCTCTTTCTTACACCAAAATGGCGCAGTAGATAGATGTATTTTCTTTCTCATCAAAATATCTAGAGTGTTGGAAACATTCCCACGGCCATTTTTTTTTGTAAATAGACACCTAGCACTAACCAAAACTTTTCACATTTGGTTTTCAAATTTGCTAGTGGGCATCTCGCACGCTCGCACGTGCGTGCCAGTTCTAAGCTTCAAGGCAGGAAGCTCGTGGTATTTATATAAAACTTACTAAATAATTCCATTTTTGCCGTGTGATGCCGGCTAAGAATAGCATCACCCCATTTCTTACCCATGGGTGTCGTAAGAGGCGACTAAGGTACTCGAGGGTGTGTATTGCAATTTTAGGCGACGGGCTGACAACCTGTCACTATAGTGATACACAGTTATCTGATTGACCCTCAAACTTTTGTCAGACGTGGTGCTAATATCCGTTGAACGGCCGTTAACGCTCTGCCTACCCCGTAAGGGATATAGGCGTGATTTATATATGTATGTATGTATGATAATTCCATACTAAATATTTCCCTTGAATACCTACCTTTTTCCATTGTCAGGTGAGCATGGTAACAACGGATGCGTGCGGGAAACTGAAAACAGCCTTCCTGTTCCATCTGCGCAGAGACACCGTCGCATGCAAGGTAAGCCAAAGAATAACTGTTAAGGCCAATGTAGCCGTGTGATGCCGGCTTAGAATAGCATCACCCCATTTCTTGCCCGTGGGAGTCGTAAGAGGCGACTAAGGGACTCGAGGGTGTGTATTGCAGTTTTAGGCGATGGGCTGACAACCTATCACTATGGCGATTCACAATTTTCCGGATGACCCTCAAATGTTTGTCAGACGTGTCGTAAATATCCGTTTTTTGCGGCCATTTATGCTCTGCCTACCCCGCAAGGGATTATAGGCGTGATATGTGTGTGTGTGCGCGAATGTAGCCGTCAACGACCTCGACGGTGGCGCCACTTCACAAAAATAAGGTTTTCTGTTTATACATACAATCTATCAGAATTTCCGATGCCCAAATTTTTAGTGTTATCCTTATGCATAATTAGAACCTGCAAACTAAATGAAATATTCGCTGCGATTAAAGTTATGGAAAAAAGTGCCTAAAAACGGCCACTTTTGGTATTAATTTCCATAACTTTAATTGCAGCTAAAGTTTGCAGTTTCAAATTTTACATACATACATATATCACGCCTTTATCCCTTGCGGGGAAGGCAGAGCGTAAACGACCGAAAAAACGGCCACTTACGCCACGTCTGACAAACGTTTGAGGGTCATTCGGAAAATTGTGTATCGCCATAGTGACAGGTTGTCAGCCCATCGCCTAAAATTGCTATACACACCCTCGAGTCCCTTCGTCGCCTCTTACGACTCCCACGGGTAAGATATGGAGTGATGCTATTCTAAGCCGGCATCACACGGCAGTTTCAAATTTTACTTTAGGATAATACCAAAAACTTGGACATCGGACATTCTGATTGAATGTTTGCATTAAGAGAAAACCATTTTTAATGAAGTGGCGCCACCGTCGAGGTCGTTGACGGCTAGACTCGCCTTAAAGTCCATTGAATCTATCGTATAAATCTATTAGTAGAAATAAGTTGTCCTGTTGTGTCGTCATTCTTTGTATATTGTGTGTCTAGTAATGTTAGTTGTGTGCAATAAATGGTTGATAATAATGTATGGTGGATGACAGGAAGGTTAAGACAGAAGTAGAGGGGAGTGTTCATTTTACTCAATTAAATTATTGTTTTGATTAATTTCTTTAGGAGGAGTGATGATGAGGCCAGTAGGCCGAGTGACGACTGTGAGGATGCGGGTAGCTACCCGCCTGGTCGGGAGTTGTGACCAGGGGAACGACTGTTCCAACCGGACATGTTTGGAAATTGTATATATAGCGATCGGCGGAATAACTTCTATACTGACTTTGACTGAGCCGATGGCGTAGCGGATAGTACCCCTGCCTGCTACGCACGACCCACGACCCTGGGTCGTGGGTTCGATCCCCACCAGACACAAATATTTGATAAGTCATTATCAGATATTTGTGTTTAGTCTGGGTGTTTCTATTTATAATATGTATTTATTTACAAAAAAAAACTATATAAGTAATAGTATCAGCTATCTAGTTCCCATAGTACAAGCTTTGCTTAGTTTGGGGCTAGATGGCGCTGTGTGAAATGTCCAAGATATTTAAATACCGCGTTTCAGGACTTGTATGTGGAGCGCATGCGCGCCACCACATTTCCATTCATAAGATATACAGAAATTCAAATTCATTTAAATACTTAGTCAAGGAAATGGTGAAGCCTCATAGCTATTTCATATAAGTTTAAATAAATAAATTATTGTTTCCAGTCAATAATAGACGAGCTGTTCCCCCCTCCCCCGTCGCCGCCGCCCTCCTCCCCCGGCCGGCGGGAGGAGGAGGAGAGGGACGTGGACAGTGTACTGGACCGCACTGTACTCAACATTGCCACTGAGATGTTGGACGACATCCCCGCCGGGGATCCCAGGTCAGATATATTTTATTTATTTATTTATTTATTTATTTTATTTATTTTATTTATTTTATTTATTTTATTTATTTTATTTATTTATTTATTTTTGTTTATTTTTGTTTATTTTATTTATTTTATTTATTTTATTTATTTTATTTCTTTTATTTATTTTCTTTATTTTCTTTATTTTATTTATTTTATGTACTATGGTTTTATTTTGCACTCACAGTGCTATATTACTTTCATAAATGAAAATAAGAAATTGAAAAAATGTCAGCGCCCGCCGGGACTTGAACCCGGGACCGTAGAGTACCGTTCCACTGCTCTGCCAACTGAGCTACCGGCGCCCCGACGTAAGCTGACGAAATCTTCAACCTCTTGGTACTCGTCTCGAAGCGACGACAAGCGACATCTAGTATAAGTTATTTGAAACTAATACTATGGTCAGTCCACTTAAGAGTGAAATTCGAACCATGCGATGAAGCTTTGCTTAATTAAATGTACTATGGTTTTATTTTGCACTCACAGTGCTATATTACTTTCATAAATGAAAATAAGAAATTGAAAAAATGTCAGCGCCCGCCGGGACTTGAACCCGGGACCGTGGAGTACCGTTCCACTGCTCTGCCAACTGAGCTACCGGCGCCCCGACGTAAGCTGACGAAATCTTCAACCTCTTGGTACTCGTCTCGAAGCGACGACAAGCGACATCTAGTATAAGTTATTTGATATAATTTAATAATTTAAATTTAATATTTTTTTTTTTCAATTTCTTATTTTCATTTATGAAAGTAATATAGCACTGTGAGTGCAAAATAAAACCATAGTACATTTAATTAAGCAAAGCTTCATCGCATGGTTCGAATTTCACTCTTAAGTGGACTGACCATAGTATTAGTTTCAAATAACTTATACTAGATGTCGCTTGTCGTCGCTTCGAGACGAGTACCAAGAGGTTGAAGATTTCGTCAGCTTACGTCGGGGCGCCGGTAGCTCAGTTGGCAGAGCAGTGGAACGGTACTCCACGGTCCCGGGTTCAAGTCCCGGCGGGCGCTGACATTTTTTTTCAATTTCTTATTTTCATTTATTTATTTTCTTTATTTTATTTATTTTCTTTATTTTATTTATTTATTTATTTTATGTATTTTATTTATTTTTTATATTTTATATTTTTTTATTTTTTTTTATTTTTATATTTTTTTTATTTATTTAACTTTATGCAATAAATTTTAATGGGCGGACTTAATGCCGAGAGCATTATCTACCAGTCTACCTTAGGGCATGTAGAAATGGGCGAGGCAGGTGCAAAATAAATGCAATAATAAACTAGTATATATACATATACTAGATAAACTATATATATACTAGAATAATGGTTCACTGTTCTCGAGTCCGGGAATAGTAGTTTATGCAACTGTCATATAATGGGGTCATTAGATTGCGAGTGTCTGTTTAATAGTTGGATACGAGCATTCTAATGCCTAATTATAGCAGTTGCATACACTATTTTATCTACACTTTCATTAAAAAAACTCAGTTTAACACTTTTCCAAACGTCCGCACCGGCCATTGCAAGGCCCGATACAAGGCAAATTCAATACGAGAACGTAATATGGCTTGATATGAATTTTTGCGACCGCGTCTGTTCTAATCTCGAGCTCGCGCCGCATGCCCGTGTCGCACGTACCACTGCTTTGTCTGGATTTACCTTTATTTCTACAATATAATACTTCAAACCATAGTCCTGCATATTCTTCATCATCCCTGACCAAAGCCTGTCCAGTACTCATTTTATATCGTAACATTTCTAAGTAGAGCGACTACAAACAAACAACCAAACTATGATTTCGCACCATTTGTTTGTATATTTTTAAATAAATCCGCCTGTAATAAAACAAGGTATTAATTGATATTCAGCCATTTTAAATATTTAGTTCAAACCAAATTATTCATACAAAATTACTTACCGTTCTTCTGTTAGTAGTAATTTTGCATCTCAGAATGAAACGTATTTCCAAGTTAATATTTTATTGACGTTCCGTTCCTGAGAGATTCATGAGTTGATCATTTTTGAAATCAATTATGTGGGTTAAGCGGGTATCGATTTCTTTTATTATGCAAAATCACCACCGATACCGTGCTTTTTTTCATGTTAGATCTACGTTCCTTGGGGATACTTGTTCGGTTTTACGAATAGAGCTCACTCTAAAAATATTTGCACTGAATTTAAAACGACCTTATGTATCTTGTATTAAGATGGAAGCGACGCGCAACACGCGGGACACTGCACACAAACATAGCGCTGGGCAGCTCGTCCGCGCTACAGATCGCGCACCAGCTTATCGACAAGCAGCGCGCCTTCTCATTGTTCATGGAGTTCCTGCGTCACACGGGGCTATGGCACCGCCTGCGACTGATCAGCAGAGGTACGTTCATACTACACTACACTTGGATTGTCACATGATACTTAGATGGAAGCGACGCGCAACACGCGGGACACTGCACACAAACATAGCGCTGGGCAGCTCGTCCGCGCTACAGATCGCGCACCAGCTTATCGACAAGCAGCGCGCCTTCTCATTGTTCATGGAGTTCCTGCGTCACACGGGGCTATGGCACCGCCTGCGACTGATCAGCAGAGGTACGTTCATACTACACTACACTTGGATTGTCACATGATACTTAGATGGAAGCGACGCGCAACACGCGGGACACTGCACACAAACATAGCGCTGGGCAGCTCGTCCGCGCTACAGATCGCGCACCAGCTTATCGACAAGCAGCGCGCCTTCTCATTGTTCATGGAGTTCCTGCGTCACACGGGGCTATGGCACCGCCTGCGACTGATCAGCAGAGGTACGTTCATACTACACTACACTTGGATTGTCACATGATACTTAGATGGAAGCGACGCGCAACACGCGGGACACTGCACACAAACATAGCGCTGGGCAGCTCGTCCGCGCTACAGATCGCGCACCAGCTTATCGACAAGCAGCGCGCCTTCTCATTGTTCATGGAGTTCCTGCGTCACACGGGGCTATGGCACCGCCTGCGACTGATCAGCAGAGGTACGTTCATACTACACTACACTTGGATTGTCACATGATACTTAGATGGAAGCGACGCGCAACACGCGGGACACTGCACACAAACATAGCGCTGGGCAGCTCGTCCGCGCTACAGATCGCGCACCAGCTTATCGACAAGCAGCGCGCCTTCTCATTGTTCATGGAGTTCCTGCGTCACACGGGGCTATGGCACCGCCTGCGACTGATCAGCAGAGGTACGTTCATACTACACTACACTTGGATTGTCACATGATACTTAGATGGAAGCGACGCGCAACACGCGGGACACTGCACACAAACATAGCGCTGGGCAGCTCGTCCGCGCTACAGATCGCGCACCAGCTTATCGACAAGCAGCGCGCCTTCTCATTGTTCATGGAGTTCCTGCGTCACACGGGGCTATGGCACCGCCTGCGACTGATCAGCAGAGGTACGTTCATACTACACTACACTTGTCACATGATACTTAGATGGAAGCGACGCGCAACACGCGGGACACTGCACACAAACATAGCGCTGGGCAGCTCGTCCGCGCTACAGATCGCGCACCAGCTTATCGACAAGCAGCGCGCCTTCTCATTGTTCATGGAGTTCCTGCGTCACACGGGGCTATGGCACCGCCTGCGACTGATCAGCAGAGGTACGTTCATACTACACTACACTTGGATTGTCACATGATACTTAGATGGAAGCGACGCGCAACACGCGGGACACTGCACACAAACATAGCGCTGGGCAGCTCGTCCGCGCTACAGATCGCGCACCAGCTTATCGACAAGCAGCGCGCCTTCTCATTGTTCATGGAGTTCCTGCGTCACACGGGGCTATGGCACCGCCTGCGACTGATCAGCAGAGGTACGTTCATACTACACTACACTTGGATTGTCACATGATACTTAGATGGAAGCGACGCGCAACACGCGGGACACTGCACACAAACATAGCGCTGGGCAGCTCGTCCGCGCTACAGATCGCGCACCAGCTTATCGACAAGCAGCGCGCCTTCTCATTGTTCATGGAGTTCCTGCGTCACACGGGGCTATGGCACCGCCTGCGACTGATCAGCAGAGGTACGTTCATACTACACTACACTACACTTGTCACATGATACTTAGATGGAAGCGACGCGCAACACGCGGGACACTGCACACAAACATAGCGCTGGGCAGCTCGTCCGCGCTACAGATCGCGCACCAGCTTATCGACAAGCAGCGCGCCTTCTCATTGTTCATGGAGTTCCTGCGTCACACGGGGCTATGGCACCGCCTGCGACTGATCAGCAGAGGTACGTTCATACTACACTACACTTGGATTGTCACATGATACTTAGATGGAAGCGACGCGCAACACGCGGGACACTGCACACAAACATAGCGCTGGGCAGCTCGTCCGCGCTACAGATCGCGCACCAGCTTATCGACAAGCAGCGCGCCTTCTCATTGTTCATGGAGTTCCTGCGTCACACGGGGCTATGGCACCGCCTGCGACTGATCAGCAGAGGTACGTTCATACTACACTACACTACACTTGTCACATGATACTTAGATGGAAGCGACGCGCAACACGCGGGACACTGCACACAAACATAGCGCTGGGCAGCTCGTCCGCGCTACAGATCGCGCACCAGCTTATCGACAAGCAGCGCGCCTTCTCATTGTTCATGGAGTTCCTGCGTCACACGGGGCTATGGCACCGCCTGCGACTGATCAGCAGAGGTACGTTCATACTACACTACACTTGTCACATGATACTTAGATGGAAGCGACGCGCAACACGCGGGACACTGCACACAAACATAGCGCTGGGCAGCTCGTCCGCGCTACAGATCGCGCACCAGCTTATCGACAAGCAGCGCGCCTTCTCATTGTTCATGGAGTTCCTGCGTCACACGGGGCTATGGCACCGCCTGCGACTGATCAGCAGAGGTACGTTCATACTACACTACACTTGGATTGTCACATGATACTTAGATGGAAGCGACGCGCAACACGCGGGACACTGCACACAAACATAGCGCTGGGCAGCTCGTCCGCGCTACAGATCGCGCACCAGCTTATCGACAAGCAGCGCGCCTTCTCATTGTTCATGGAGTTCCTGCGTCACACGGGGCTATGGCACCGCCTGCGACTGATCAGCAGAGGTACGTTCATACTACACTACACTTGGATTGTCACATGATACTTAGATGGAAGCGACGCGCAACACGCGGGACACTGCACACAAACATAGCGCTGGGCAGCTCGTCCGCGCTACAGATCGCGCACCAGCTTATCGACAAGCAGCGCGCCTTCTCATTGTTCATGGAGTTCCTGCGTCACACGGGGCTATGGCACCGCCTGCGACTGATCAGCAGAGGTACGTTCATACTACACTACACTTGGATTGTCACATGATACTTAGATGGAAGCGACGCGCAACACGCGGGACACTGCACACAAACATAGCGCTGGGCAGCTCGTCCGCGCTACAGATCGCGCACCAGCTTATCGACAAGCAGCGCGCCTTCTCATTGTTCATGGAGTTCCTGCGTCACACGGGGCTATGGCACCGCCTGCGACTGATCAGCAGAGGTACGTTCATACTACACTACACTACACTTGTCACATGATACTTAGATGGAAGCGACGCGCAACACGCGGGACACTGCACACAAACATAGCGCTGGGCAGCTCGTCCGCGCTACAGATCGCGCACCAGCTTATCGACAAGCAGCGCGCCTTCTCATTGTTCATGGAGTTCCTGCGTCACACGGGGCTATGGCACCGCCTGCGACTGATCAGCAGAGGTACGTTCATACTACACTACACTTGGATTGTCACATGATACTTAGATGGAAGCGACGCGCAACACGCGGGACACTGCACACAAACATAGCGCTGGGCAGCTCGTCCGCGCTACAGATCGCGCACCAGCTTATCGACAAGCAGCGCGCCTTCTCATTGTTCATGGAGTTCCTGCGTCACACGGGGCTATGGCACCGCCTGCGACTGATCAGCAGAGGTACGTTCATACTACACTATACTCATTAACATTATCATTCGTTTTCTTCTTTTCGTGTGGGACGCCGAATCATCCATGGACCTGATGAACCCTAGTGTCAGAGTTTTTCTAATAGGCTTCTGACATGGTTGTGTAACGATCGTCGTCTAAGTAATCATAGACAGCAACCGGGACCGACGGCTGCCTTCCAAAGTACGGAACCATCTTTCTTTTCGGACAATCAGGTGGTTCAGCCTGCAATGTCCTAACGAGACTGCGAACAAATTCACAAAGTGATAAATATCAACTTGATCTACCGAGAATACAGCCCGGAACTTTTCCGTCGCAGGCAGTCGTACTACCACTACGCCACATCGGCTGTCATGAACATTGTCATTGAGTGTGTATTGTGACAAAACGTTCATTTTCAGTTAAATTTAGATTCGGGACGTCATACCCCGAAACAGCGCTGTTTTTCAATAGATCCCTTTTTATCATATGACGTGCCCTTACAATTACAAAATAATAATAAATAATTGAATTAAATTTAACATACAAAACAACCTGAGTCTTTATTTATTTAGACAGCGGTTTCATCCGCTGCTTACCATTTTCCCGCGGGAATGAGCCTAATATAGCCTAATTTCATCAGGAATAATGTAGGATTCTAATTAAAAATGATTTATTTATATCGGTCTTGTAGTAAACAAACGAACAATCAAATCTTTCCTCTTTATAATATTAGTGTAGATATGTGAAACTAGCAATTAATTTTAGAAACGGGCGGTGGAGCGATCCCCACTCAATGCGCTTTGGGAGCTCTAGCGGAACAACTCGCGATCGCCGTCACACTGCGGAAACTGCAGCAAGGCAGCGACTCACAGCTGATAGACGCTGCCATCTACCAGGTACATAGGCTGCCTACTAGTCAAACAAGCTACTTTTTAAAACTATATTTTGTATGAAAAACTGTTGTTTTGACGTCACTTTACACTATTAAATATGAAAGCCAACGCTGCGTCGGGCGGGCTGCACGCGCGGGCTAGACACGGCAAAATACTAGAGCAGCGCTGCGTATACCTCGCCGTGTACAGCTACTTAGGTACAGTACAATGCGCCTTCTGAATCCGGACGGATAATTAACTTAGGCACAATGCGCCTTCTGAATCCGGACAGATAATTAACTTAGGCACAATGCGCCTTCTGAATCCGGACAGATAATTAACTTAGGCACAATGCGCCTTCTGAATCCGGACGGATAATCTACTTAGGTACAATGCGCCTTCTGAATCCGGACAGATAATTAACTTAGGCACAATGCGCCTTCTGAATCCGGACAGATAATTAACTTAGGCACAATGCGCCTTCTGAATCCGGACAGATAATTAACTTAGGCACAATGCGCCTTCTGAATCCGGACAGATAATTAACTTAGGCACAATGCGCCTTCTGAATCCGGACAGATAATTAACTTAGGCACAATGCGCCTTCTGAATCCGGACAGATAATTAACTTAGGCACAATGCGCCTTCTGAATCCGGACAGATAATTAACTTAGGCACAATGCGCCTTCTGAATCCGGACAGATAATTAACTTAGGCACAATGCGCCTTCTGAATCCGGACAGATAATTAACTTAGGCACAATGCGCCTTCCGAATCCGGACAGATAATTAACTTAGGCACAATGCGCCTTCTGAATCCGGACAGATAATTAACTTAGGCACAATGCGCCTTCCGAATCCGGACAGATAATTAACTTAGGCACAATGCGCCTTCTGAATCCGGACAGATAATTAACTTAGGCACAATGCGCCTTCTGAATCCGGACAGATAATTAACTTAGGCACAATGCGCCTTCTGAATCCGGACAGATAATTAACTTAGGCACAATGCGCCTTCCGAATCCGGACAGATAATTAACTTAGGCACAATGCGCCTTCTGAATCCGGACAGATAATTAACTTAGGCACAATGCGCCTTCTGAATCCGGACAGATAATTAACTTAGGCACAATGCGCCTTCTGAATCCGGACAGATAATTAACTTAGGCACAATGCGCCTTCTGAATCCGGACAGATAATTTACTTAGGCACAATGCGCCTTCTGAATCCGGACAGATAATCTACTTAGGTACAATGCGCCTTCTGAATCCGGACGGATAATCTACTTAGGTACAATGCGCCTTCTGAATCCGGACAGATAATCTACTTAGGTACAATGCGCCTTCTGAATCCGGACGGATAATCTACTTAGGTACAATGCGCCTTCTGAATCCGGACGGATAATTAACTTAGGCACAATGCGCCTTCTGAATCCGGACGGATAATTAACTTAGGCACAATGCGCCTTCTGAATCCGGACAGATAATCTACTTAGGTACAATGCGCCTTCTGAATCCGGACAGATAATCTACTTAGGTACAATGCGCCTTCTGAATCCGGACAGATAATCTACTTAGGTACAATGCGCCTTCTGAATCCGGACAGATAATCTACTTAGGTACAATGCGCCTTCTGAATCCGGACGGATAATCTACTTAGGCACAATGCGCCTTCTGAATCCGGACAGATAATCTACTTAGGTACAATGCGCCTTCTGAATCCGGACAGATAATCTACTTAGGTACAATGCGCCTTCTGAATCCGGACGGATAATCTACTTAGGTACAATGCGCCTTCTGAATCCGGACGGATAATCTACTTAGGCACAATGCGCCTTCTGAATCCGGACGGATAATCTACTTAGGTACAGTCTGTTGTAGCACATAAGGTACCAGGGGTACTCCAAATGAATTGAATTATTTTTGTCCCCAGTTAATACATAATAAAAATATAAACTTATTCTAATTAAATAAGTCATTTTCTACTAATACAAATTCATGTTAAGAAAAAAATATTGCTGGGGGCAAAAATATTTCAGTTCTTTTGGAGTACCCCTGTTACCTTATGTGCTACAACCGACTGTACAATGCGCCTTCTGAATCCGGACAGATAATCTACTTAGGTACAATGCGCCTTCTGAATCCGGACAGATAATCTACTTAGGCACAATGCGCCTTCTGAATCCGGACGGATAATCTACTTAGGCACAATGCGCCTTCCGAATCCGGACGGATAATCTACTTAGGTACAATGCGCCTTCTGAATCCGGACAGATAATCTACTTAGGCACAATGCGCCTTCCGAATCCGGACAGATAATCTACTTAGGTACAATGCGCCTTCTGAATCCGGACGGATAATAATGTCAAGACGTGCTGGCTCGCCGCGCGTGCAGCCCGCTTAACGAAGCGTTGGCACTTAGGCGGGCGTCAAAATAGAAACTTTTTAATTGTTTCTCACTTAATTAAATATTATATTATGTATTTTGAAAAACCATGAATGAGAACTATTCTACATTTGAGCGCTGATTTTAACATCCAAGGTATTTTATTAATTACTCAAGACACAAATACCTTAAGCAATAAGCCACTTGCTGGACGAATAAAATGAACTACCTTTAAAACGTTTTGAAACGGCTTTTTGTATGATGGCGTCAAAACACTCACTTCTATATTATTTTTCAGTTCAAATTAATTTGTTGTAATTAAAAAAAAATTGCAAATATTTGAGTGCGGGCAGGATTTGATCCTGCGACTTTCGCATTACTAGTGGCGACGCCTCTTCCATCTGGGCTACCGCAGCTCATTCCTTGCCCGCCAATTTTGCAAGTGTATTTTAATGCCAGTAACGCGTGGTATGGCTCCATCTAGCGAGTTAGTTTTGCAACGAATACTTCCTCTTTTCAGATGGAAGAGGCGTCGCCACTAGTAATGCGAAAGTCGCAGGTTCAAATCCTGCCCGCACTCGAAAATTTTGCAAGTTTTCAAAAATTGTATACCTAACACGGGAAGTGTTAAAAAATTTGTTATTCAATTTGTTGTAAGCATACAGCTTTTGTACCAAATTACAATATATGATGATGTGTAATTTTACTACCTTATTCCAAGGTGGTATGCGGCGAGAATCCAGAAATAGAAGAAGACCCCGAAGTGGAAGCGGCACTGTCTTCGGGCGCGTTGTCTCCCTCTGACGTGTGCTACCGTCGCGTGTCTCGCTCTGACCGAGTGCTGACTACCATCGCCCGTCTCCCTCACACACAGACCGCGGTCCGGCAGACCGCCACGCATGCTGTTAGCACCGCCAATATTGTTACGGTAAGTAGGACATTTGGTAAGGCGGGAAGATGTAAAGTGGACCCAAGCCACAGAACTATTACTAAAGCTATAGAATAAACACAATATTTTACTTTAAGAAAAGAACTATATCTTATTTATGACAAAGTTAAATGAATAAAGAATTATCTTCCCTTATATAGGGTGTTTTACTAGTAATTAATAGCTAAATCTCAGAACGGGCTGACAGGGAACAACTCAATTTAAACACAATGTTTTTTTTTTTTTGCGTTACGTACCTCGTGTACGACCCCCCTCAGGGAAGTTGTTCCATATCACCAGTTTGTTCTCTGTTTTCAGTATCTGTCACTAGTAAAATTTCACCTAAGAGGCACAGTCAAACTTCCAATATTATGTCGTATGCGCGCGGCATAAGGACGGTCCAAAGTCCAAAGTTTCTTACCCAGACTGATCATGACTGTACATCAACTTCTTATTTTTCATTTATAGAAGACTGTAAGTAGTTTTGATGATAGGATGTTTTTCCATCTGTCTCCCCCAGAGCGTGGTCTCCTCCATGCACAAGGTCCGGTCGGCGTGGCAGACGCGCCCCGTGCCGCCCGCGCTCGGCCCGCGCTCGCTGTTACACCACCTAGCTGAGCTGCACAAGCGAGTCGCGTGAGTCTATCCAACATCACACCAGCCTAGCCTAGACGTAGCCCCCCTCCCCCTCCCCCTCCCCCCCAGAGCGTGGTCTCCTCCATGCACAAGGTCCGGTCGGCGTGGCAGACGCGCCCCGTGCCGCCCGCGCTCGGCCCGCGCTCGCTGTTACACCACCTAGCTGAGCTGCACAAGCGAGTCGCGTGAGTCTATCCAACATCACACCAGCCTAGCCTAGACGTAGCCCCCCTCCCCCTCCCCCTCCCCCCCAGAGCGTGGTCTCCTCCATGCACAAGGTCCGGTCGGCGTGGCAGACGCGCCCCGTGCCGCCCGCGCTCGGCCCGCGCTCGCTGTTACACCACCTAGCTGAGCTGCACAAGCGAGTCGCGTGAGTCTATCCAACATCACACCAGCCTAGCCTAGACGTAGCCCCCCTCCCCCTCCCCCTCCCCCCCAGAGCGTGGTCTCCTCCATGCACAAGGTCCGGTCGGCGTGGCAGACGCGCCCCGTGCCGCCCGCGCTCGGCCCGCGCTCGCTGTTACACCACCTAGCTGAGCTGCACAAGCGAGTCGCGTGAGTCTATCCAACATCACACCAGCCTAGCCTAGACGTAGCCCCCCTCCCCCTCCCCCTCCCCCCCAGAGCGTGGTCTCCTCCATGCACAAGGTCCGGTCGGCGTGGCAGACGCGCCCCGTGCCGCCCGCGCTCGGCCCGCGCTCGCTGTTACACCACCTAGCTGAGCTGCACAAGCGAGTCGCGTGAGTCTATCCAACATCACACCAGCCTAGCCTAGACGTAGCCCCCCTCCCCCTCCCCCTCCCCCCCAGAGCGTGGTCTCCTCCATGCACAAGGTCCGGTCGGCGTGGCAGACGCGCCCCGTGCCGCCCGCGCTCGGCCCGCGCTCGCTGTTACACCACCTAGCTGAGCTGCACAAGCGAGTCGCGTGAGTCTATCCAACATCACACCAGCCTAGCCTAGACGTAGCCCCCCTCCCCCTCCCCCTCCCCCTCCCCCTCCCCCCCAGAGCGCGGTCTCCTCCATGCACAAGGTCCGGTCGGCGTGGCAGACGCGCCCCGTGCCGCCCGCGCTCGGCCCGCGCTCGCTGTTACACCACCTAGCTGAGCTGCACAAGCGAGTCGCGTGAGTCTATCCAACATCACACCAGCCTAGCCTAGACGTAGCCCCCCTCCCCCTCCCCCTCCCCCTCCCCCCCAGAGCGTGGTCTCCTCCATGCACAAGGTCCGGTCGGCGTGGCAGACGCGCCCCGTGCCGCCCGCGCTCGGCCCGCGCTCGCTGTTACACCACCTAGCTGAGCTGCACAAGCGAGTCGCGTGAGTCTATCCAACATCACACCAGCCTAGCCTAGACGTAGCCCCCCTCCCCCTCCCCCCCAGAGCGTGGTCTCCTCCATGCACAAGGTCCGGTCGGCGTGGCAGACGCGCCCCGTGCCGCCCGCGCTCGGCCCGCGCTCGCTGTTACACCACCTAGCTGAGCTGCACAAGCGAGTCGCGTGAGTCTATCCAACATCACACCAGCCTAGCCTAGACGTAGCCCCCCTCCCCCTCCCCCTCCCCCCCAGAGCGTGGTCTCCTCCATGCACAAGGTCCGGTCGGCGTGGCAGACGCGCCCCGTGCCGCCCGCGCTCGGCCCGCGCTCGCTGTTACACCACCTAGCTGAGCTGCACAAGCGAGTCGCGTGAGTCTATCCAACATCACACCAGCCTAGCCTAGACGTAGCCCCCCTCCCCCTCCCCCTCCCCCCCAGAGCGTGGTCTCCTCCATGCACAAGGTCCGGTCGGCGTGGCAGACGCGCCCCGTGCCGCCCGCGCTCGGCCCGCGCTCGCTGTTACACCACCTAGCTGAGCTGCACAAGCGAGTCGCGTGAGTCTATCCAACATCACACCAGCCTAGCCTAGACGTAGCCCCCCTCACCCTCCCCCTCCCCCCCAGAGCGTGGTCTCCTCCATGCACAAGGTCCGGTCGGCGTGGCAGACGCGCCCCGTGCCGCCCGCGCTCGGCCCGCGCTCGCTGTTTCACCACCTAGCTGAGCTGCACAAGCGAGTCGCGTGAGTCTATCCAACATCACACCAGCCTAGCCTAGACGTAGCCCCCCTCCCCCTCCCCCCCAGAGCGTGGTCTCCTCCATGCACAAGGTCCGGTCGGCGTGGCAGACGCGCCCCGTGCCGCCCGCGCTCGGCTCGCGCTCGCTGTTACACCACCTAGCTGAGCTGCACAAGCGAGTCGCGTGAGTCTATCCAACATCACACCAGCCTAGCCTAGACGTAGCCCCCCTCCCCCTCCCCCCCAGAGCGTGGTCTCCTCCATGCACAAGGTCCGGTCGGCGTGGCAGACGCGCCCCGTGCCGCCCGCGCTCGGCCCGCGCTCGCTGTTACACCACCTAGCTGAGCTGCACAAGCGAGTCGCGTGAGTCTATCCAACATCACACCAGCCTAGCCTAGACGTAGCCCCCCTCCCCCTCCCCCTCCCCCCAGAGCGTGGTCTCCTCCATGCACAAGGTCCGGTCGGCGTGGCAGACGCGCCCCGTGCCGCCCGCGCTCGGCCCGCGCTCGCTGTTACACCACCTAGCTGAGCTGCACAAGCGAGTCGCGTGAGTCTATCCAACATCACACCAGCCTAGCCTAGACGTAGCCCCCCTCCCCCTCCCCCTCCCCCCAGAGCGTGGTCTCCTCCATGCACAAGGTCCGGTCGGCGTGGCAGACGCGCCCCGTGCCGCCCGCGCTCGGCCCGCGCTCGCTGTTACACCACCTAGCTGAGCTGCACAAGCGAGTCGCGTGAGTCTATCCGACATCACACCAGCCTAGCCTAGACGTAGCCCCCCTCCCCCTCCCCCTCCCCCCCAGAGCGTGGTCTCCTCCATGCACAAGGTCCGGTCGGCGTGGCAGACGCGCCCCGTGCCGCCCGCGCTCGGCCCGCGCTCGCTGTTACACCACCTAGCTGAGCTGCACAAGCGAGTCGCGTGAGTCTATCCAACATCACACCAGCCTAGCCTAGACGTAGCCCCCCTCCCCCTCCCCCTCCCCCCAGAGCGTGGTCTCCTCCATGCACAAGGTCCGGTCGGCGTGGCAGACGCGCCCCGTGCCGCCCGCGCTCGGCCCGCGCTCGCTGTTACACCACCTAGCTGAGCTGCACAAGCGAGTCGCGTGAGTCTATCCAACATCACACCAGCCTAGCCTAGACGTAGCCCCCCTCCCCCTCCCCCTCCCCCCCAGAGCGTGGTCTCCTCCATGCACAAGGTCCGGTCGGCGTGGCAGACGCGCCCCGTGCCGCCCGCGCTCGGCCCGCGCTCGCTGTTACACCACCTAGCTGAGCTGCACAAGCGAGTCGCGTGAGTCTATCCAACATCACACCAGCCTAGCCTAGACGTAGCCCCCCTCCCCCTCCCCCTCCCCCCCAGAGCGTGGTCTCCTCCATGCACAAGGTCCGGTCGGCGTGGCAGACGCGCCCCGTGCCGCCCGCGCTCGGCCCGCGCTCGCTGTTACACCACCTAGCTGAGCTGCACAAGCGAGTCGCGTGAGTCTATCCAACATCACACCAGCCTAGCCTAGACGTAGCCCCCCTCCCCCTCCCCCTCCCCCCCAGAGCGTGGTCTCCTCCATGCACAAGGTCCGGTCGGCGTGGCAGACGCGCCCCGTGCCGCCCGCGCTCGGCCCGCGCTCGCTGTTACACCACCTAGCTGAGCTGCACAAGCGAGTCGCGTGAGTCTATCCAACATCACACCAGCCTAGCCTAGACGTAGCCCCCCTCCCCCTCCCCCTCCCCCCAGAGCGTGGTCTCCTCCATGCACAAGGTCCGGTCGGCGTGGCAGACGCGCCCCGTGCCGCCCGCGCTCGGCCCGCGCTCGCTGTTACACCACCTAGCTGAGCTGCACAAGCGAGTCGCGTGAGTCTATCCAACATCACACCAGTCTAGCCTAGACGTAGTTACCTAGTGCCTAGGACACAACATCGTCACATCAGCCTTACGTAGTCAACCTACTCCTTAAGAGATAGAGAACTGTCAGATATCAAAGTCCCAATTCAACGGTTTTTTTTTGGGCTGGAATCTACTATTTTATCCCCGGGGCTTTGCAATCTACACCTAACTATTTGGTGGGGAGCTTGGCCTCATCCGGAGTCAAGTCAACGAAAGTGACGTACATTCAAAGAAAGGTTTATTGTCCTAATATTATTTTTATTTAAAAATTATTAAACATTTGCGGGTAATTTCACTTTTGATCGTTATAATTAAAAAGGGTTCTGACAGACGATTTATTGTCATTTTAAGCTCTCGTTTTGAATCATAACTTTGATTATTTTTATGTTCTTTGTTTGTGCAGTCAAATCGGCGTAAACTGCCCCGACCCGACGCTGCGCGCGCGCCTCTACGAGTCCAGCGCTGCGCTCGCCGACCTCATACTGACAGACGCGGAACAACTACAGCAAAGCACTCACACGCAACACGTGTTCGAGAAGATGCGTCGCGATCTCATACAGCCATACAGTATGTACTACTCTTTACTGTTTTCGTGACACCTTGTCAAGCATAATACTTAACATAATACTGCTCTCTAAGATAAAGCCTAGCCTATGACATAATACATACATACATAAATCACACCTATATCGCTTACGGGGTAGGCAGAGCGTTAACTGCCGTAAAACGGATATTAACACCACGTCTGACAAAAGTTTGAGGGTCAATCAGATAACTGTGTATCACTACGACGACTATCCCTAAGTCGCTTTTTACGACACCCACGGGTAGAATTGGGGTGATGCTATTCGAAGATGGCCTCATACACTTACTCACTTACTCATTACGAAATATAGTAACCAGCCGTAAAAAACAGCCACGACAAACATTCGAGTCAGTCGGAAAATTATGTATCACCATAGTGACAGGTTCTCAGCCTATCGCCTAAAATTGCAGTATACACGTATCCCTCGAGTATTCCTTAGTCGCCTCTTAATCTTAATGGGGTGATGCTATTCTAAGCTGGCATCACACGGTGATACAGGTTTAATAATCTCAAACTCTTATTGGTACTTTATTATTTTTTAAATAACATGTATAGGTATTAATTTTAAATTAAAGAATCTTGCTGTGAAATTGCTTGTGGAACTACTTGCAAATCTTTTATATTTGTCTCTTTTTAATGTAAAGGTTGCCTGGAAGAGATGCCGCCTTTGCTTACTTTTAGTTTTAAGTTTTATTATAAGTGTTTCTGTAGGTACTTACATTTAATTGTGCTTCACACGTGCGATATCAAATTGCGACGAGTTTTACAAGGCACCCATGAATAAGAAATGGGGTGATGTTATTCTAAGCCGACATCTCGTATTTGCAGTTGACGCGGGCCAAACCGAACGTGCTGCAGCTCTGGCGGAGAAGTTCAAAGACTTCGAGCTGTTGATAGAGATGTGCATCAAGGGGAACGACTTGGAGCGACTCTACTCCCTCGTCGATAAATATGCTGACGAGGTAACGCTTGCTGTGTCTACCTAATACCACAGTCTCTACTAATGGGCAGGGAAATTGGCAGGCGGATTAACGAGCGCAGTGCAAGGTGTTATAGATGTGCACAGAGAACACCAACTGCCCATTCCTCGGATTCATACCTCGCTTTTTCATTTCAAAGCACCTATAGTGATACCTCCTATTGGAATAAAACCATCAGCACATGAGAGTTCTGGCTTATGACGTTGGAATCCGCGCGGGGTAACGGGCTGAGGGGGGAAGTAGGTATTTAAAGCGCGGCTATTAGGGCATAGACAAAGAGTTTCATTTCTATAAGTTAGTGTTTTTATTTACATACATACATAGGCATATCATGCCAATTATCCCTTGCGGGGTAGACAGAGCGTAAATGGCCGTTTATGCGTATGCCACGTCTGACATATATTTGAGGGTCATACGGAAAGTTGTGTATCGCCATAGTGACAGGTTGTCAGCCCATCGCCTACAATTGCAATACACACCCTCAAGTCCCTTAGTCGCCTCTTACGACTCCCACGAGAACGAAATGGGGTGGTAATTTGAAATTTAAAATTCTTTATTCAATGTGGGATAGTATTATCATATCACTAATTGACGTCATGAACCGTCATTGTAAAAAATATATTTGTATAACACAATTTTATTTATTTATCACAGTTTTGTATTTTCCTAATAGAAAACCGGTTAGAAAATAAAGGCACTGCCTCAGGGCTGGCTCCTACTCTAAATTAACAATATTCCTAAGCCCTAAGCTACCCTACCTGATTTTGGAAATAAATAAATAAATATATGTATATTTTTTGTTGGTTTGTTGTAATGTAAATATATATTATTACATTATTTATAATGCTTTCGCCTCTCGGTCACTCACTTCGTTCGTTCCAGGGGGTCACAAGTCACAACTAACCTAAACCTACTGTGTCGGATTTGCGTCAATAAGTTTATTTTTAAATGTAAAGGTTGCCTGGAAGAGATCGCTTACTTTTAGTCTTAAGTTTTCTGTATTGTTTTGTTTTTGTTGTGTATGTTGTAAGCAATACAGTGTTCATCTATCTAACTCGGGGTAATTCCTGGTGCTGGTGTTGGCAGGGCATGTCAGCGGTGCTGTTCGCGTGGCTGTCATCGCAGGGCGGGGCGGCGAGTGCGCAGCTGATCCGCGAGATCGGCGCGCGCTATCACACTGCACTCACCGACTGGCTCGCCAACGTTCAGGAGAGGCGGCCGTTGTTAGCTTTACATCACATCACCAACAGGTAATACAATTATATTATAATACACTTACATAGGCTAGGTGCTGCCACTATTGAGTGCACTCTTGAGTTTGCACAACTACTTATTACACATCACAACAAAACAATTTTCAACGGATTTAAGTTGTGTTTATTTTGGATTTTACAATTCCTACGTTTCGAGCTCTTTACAGAAATAATACATACATACATACACATATCACGCCTAATATCCCTTGCGGGGTAGGCAGAGCGCAATATATCCGCAAAAAACAGACATTTACGCCACGTCTGACAAATATTTGAGGGTCATTCGGAAAATTGCGTATTGCCATAGTGACAGTTTGTCAGCCCATCGCCTAAAATTGCAATACACACCCTCGAGTCCTTTAGTCGCTTCTTACGACTCCCAAGGGAAAGAAATGGGGTGATGCTATTCTAAGCAGGCATCACACGGCACAGAAATAATATACATTTAATAATGACGTCTAACACCTTAGTCATCCGTGACCACGATCTCTGTAAGAGCTCGAAACGTAGGAATTGTAAAATCCAAAATAAACAACTGAAATCCCTTTAAAACTGTTTTATTGTGACAAACGTAATTTATCGAAACTCCGCTTCGAAATACTTTTTAGATTTGGTAAAATTACTAATTAACGGAATAACACTGTTAAAGACAGCATCACAATCAGCTGACTGCATTTGCTATATGAGTAAAGAAAATACGTTTCCTGAAATATATTTTTATGGGAAGTTGTTTAGTTTCATGATCTGAATGCACCCTTTCAGTATTCGGAGGGCTGTCCCTTACACCCTTTATACATACGGACTCGTAAATTTTCGTTTTGTCTGTACAGAGAATACGCTGCGGCGGCCGACAGCCTCGCGCGCATGTGTGAGGAGGAAACTGAATCCGTCAACAGGATGGTCGTGAGTATCCATACGTTACACTTATCGCCAAGTCTTTACACTTTGAATAACTGTTTATTATGTAGCGCCCTCTGGGAGCAACTACAAGAAGCTTACTGAAGTGAGCAAGCAAGCAAGAAGTAATAGAAGTTCTTAACGTATCCGCAAGATGGCGCCACGTGGCACATTGGCAGAGAACAATGGGCCTGAAACGCGGTATCGAAGTGTTTCACCGCGCAACGCATTTAAATAACTTCCAATCCTAGCCTGGTAGACCAGACGGTCCCCTGGACCACAGTATAATTAATAGTACTAGCGTACAGTATGGTCACTCCCTGCCTCCCCCTACAAGCGCCGCCCACCCGCGCTCGGAGGACGCTCAGACACCGGCTAGCAAGGACGCGTGAACGAAGGTCATTTCATACTGCCGCACATTGCATTCCCTATTCGCGAACGCAAAATGGCGGCAACCCTGACATGTTGTCTCACACACACAAGCATGGTCCGCGTTCACCTACGCGAGCTTAGACTGTGTGCGTAGCAACGCGTTTCTTTCATACATTTGAGCGCCAGTGTCCGAGGTGTGCCTGGACACAACATCCGGCCAGCTGAAACCACCTGGAACCCTCCATTCCGCCTATTGGTATGACTCCTGTTGCCCTCCATAATAACAAAAAAATAATAGTTTATTGCAGGCACTGCAGTACATATATTACAAAATATTCTCAAAAGTATCGCGATAGACCCAGTTGAGTTATCAAAATGTGTAAAAGTAATCGCGAGTGCTTTAAAAGTTATAGTTATAACCATATAAGGTGTAAAAAAAATTGCTGAGAATATTTTAAGGGGTGAACCAGTACGTGTAACTGAACAACTTTCCCCAAGGAACATAGGTCGAAATATGAAAAAATAATTTGACCCTCCCATACTTAGTGTGTTACCCGGCCGGGATAATTTTGTATGGGAGGGCCAATTTTTTTTTCATATTTCGACCTATGTTCCTTGGGGAAAGTTGTTCAGTTTCACGTACTGGTTCACCCCTTAAAATATTCTCAGCTAATTTTTTTACACCATGTATAATGATTTTTTGTCATAGATCTGTGCAAACATGTGCGCATTGCAAATTTGGAAGTATTTCAGTTAGAACAATCACAGTTTTAAATTTTTACAGACAATGGCATCCCTAGCTAAGCTGTGCTTGCTGGCGTCAGACGCTACACTACCAGACGTTCAAGAAACCATCTCATCCAGACTGAATCTAGGAGCTCAACATGAGGCGTTACCGCGCGACCTCAGGGTTACACACGGGTTAGAAGAGAGTGATACCAGGGTCATGCCTGCTGAACATCTCATACAGGTAATTTACTTACTAAAGTCGGTAATATTAACAGTATTCCAAGACGTAAAGGTGGCGTGCAGATGTCTACTACAATAAAATAAAAATAGAATGGAAATGAAATTACTTTATTTAATGTAGAACAGTATTATCACTTATTGACGTCATGATCCGTCACTGTAAAAAAAAGAAATTGGTATCACACAATTTTCTTTTTTTTATAACAATTTTGTATTGGCCTAATAAAAAAACCGGCTCGGGCGGGATAAAAAAATAAAGGCACTGCCTCGGGGCTGGCCAGATTAATTACACTGCATGTAACTTTACGCCAACATCATCTTTACGCTCTGCCTACCCCGCAAGGGATAATAGGCGTGATATGTGTATGTATTCGTTGTGATAGCTTGTATTGTTTATTTGTTCTCAGATGTCATTTCTTTACCCCAATAAATAAGTTAAAAGTTCTTGGTTCTTTTTTACAATTACAAATTTCTTTTTTTTTACAATGACGGATTGTGACGTCAATAAGTGATAATACTACCCTACATTGAACAAAGTAATTTCATTTTTATTTAATTTGTGTCAATAAGTGATAAAATAAAACTATCCTATATTGAATAAAGTATTTTCATTTAATTTGTTGTCAGATGTACATAGATTCTGAGTCTCGTGCGCTGACGGAGTACGACTACAAGAAGGCTTTGGACCTCACCGACTACGTCACAGACATGGAACGACGCGACGACCTAAGACTCAAGGTAAAGCTTATGTACATACATACATACATATATCACGCCTATAATCCCTTGCGGGGTAGGCAGAGCGTAAACTGCCGCATAAAACGGACATTTACGCCACGTCTGACAAATATTTGAGGGTCATTCGGAAAATTGTGTATCGCTATAGTGACAGGTTGTCAGCCCATCGACTAAAATTGAAATACACACCCTCAAGTCCCTAAGTCGCCTCTTACGACTCCCACGGGCACGAAATGGGGTGATGCTATTCTTAGCCGGCAACACACGGCAAAAGGTTATGTATTTGTATATTATTATACTTCTCTCTGTAACACATTTACTGAAAGACTTTTCATAGGATAAGATTTATTGGAATTTAGCGTAAGTGAATATATCAAATTAATTAGAATATTATTGGCAAGTTTATTATTTTTGAATTTTTAATTATAATTTTTTGTGCCATTTGATAATATTATTTTAATATTTACGTATTCGATAATACAATCTTTATTTTATTTCTTATCATAGTTTTCGTAAATTGTAATTATTATTATATTATTAAAGAAAAACATTTTTTTAAGAACAATTTTAAATTAAAGTTCTGGGAAAAAGTGCCTCAAAACGGCCATTTAACTTTAATTACAACTAATATTTCATTGAGTTTGTAGGTGCTAATTTTACTTATGGATAATACAAAAAACTTGAGCAACAGACATTCTGATAGATTGTGTATAATAGTACATTGTTGTCGAGGTATGGAAAATAAGACTTTGCTGGACGAGTAACTTCAATTATACAAGTCAAGCAAAGTAATTTTCCCCGAGGCTTACATAGTGCTTTTCTCAAAAAAAGGCTAGGAAATGAAAGATTGTACTTCTTATAAAATTTAGATAGCGACCACAACACAACGAAACAAATAAAAATTTACAATTTTCCCATCAATTGTAATTTTTTAAAATAAATTCGCCTGTAAGGCACAGTATTACGTAATATTCAGCCATACTAAATGTTTAGTTCATTCTTTTCTTTTTTTATTCTGGACAGGCAAGGGTCTTCACATCATACAGCCTCGTCTTTAGTTACCTGTTTCATACAAAATTACGTTCCGTTTTTATGAGAGTCATCGAGATAATTTTGAAATCAAATTATGTGGGTTTAGCGTATAACGAATTTATCTTAATGGACACCAGCAAAGGATTTCCATACAACTTTGCTGGCGTGATCTGAGACGTGACAAACAATGTGAAACTTCGCGGTTTCTTTTTTTGAAAGAAATGAACACATTTCCTAGCATGTTTGAGAAAAGAGTTTTTTTTGTAGCGGCGCCACTGTTGAGGATGTTCACGACTACACTCGCCTTAACATGCCGCCATTTTTTTATGGTGAAGCGGGTTAAACTGCTGGACGATCCACTAGTATTAAATACTGAAGCTACTTACACATTTCATACATAATCAGTTTCAAAATCTTGTTTTAATGTGTAGATCTGGTGCGCGTGTATAAAGCGAGACGACTGGTCGTCTTGTAGCGTGGACGATCCCTCGACCGAACTCACTGAGAAAATGTTCTTCCGGCTTGTAGATCTGGTTCATGTTATGGGTAAGTTAAACACTCACTTAAATTCCACATATCACACACATTGAATACCAAAATTTAAAACACTTCTCGCGTTAGACTAACCGTTTTCTAAAAACTTGCAAAATTTTGAAATCTTGCCCGCGCTTGATAATTTGGCAAGTTTTCAAAAAATTACACAGACACACATATTACGCCACACACATATCACGCCTATAAACCCTTGCGGGATAGGCAGAGCGTAAACGACCGCAAAAAACAGACATTTCCGGTTACGTTTGACAAACATTTGAGGGAATACACACCTATGAATCCTTCAGCAGCCTCTTACGACTCCCTGGCATCACACGGCAAACTAAAATCCAGCATATACACATTAATATTTCTAAACAATGTTGTTACTACTGTTACTTAAACAATCAGCAACATAAAAATATAGTTTTTTTGAGAACTTGCAAAATTGCACCGCAGACAGGGTTCGAACCTGTGACTTTCGGTATAAGTACTACCGTCGCCTCTACGGACTGGGCAACTGCGGCTATGCAAGTATATCTTAGTTCCAATAACTCGTGGCACCATCTATCGGGATAGTTAAAACCGAATTTGCAGCGAGTATTTTTATATATTGTTCTTAAAAATATAGCTATCTCTTTTTCCCTCAGGTGGCGACTTAGAGCTGCTATTACCCCCAGTGGAGGACATAATGACGTCGCCATGTTTATCCGAGCTGGTGTCGGACTCCAAGTTCCACTACATCATCAAATACGGCTACGAGTGTGTGCGCAACAACACACACATGGATAATTAAGATACGTACAGTAATTAAGTAGTAGTAGTAGCCTTAATGTTATATGCTCTATCCTATAATGCCTGTTCTATACTGTCATATTCCATCTCATTCTATCAAATGGGGCGTGTCATGTTTGATATAAATATTTTTAATATAATTTTGTTTGATACATCATATTAAATAATTGCATTTCATATAATGTGACAGTTAATATAATGCACATTTTTTATAAATTCACATCGTATAACGTTATTTCATATAACGCTCATTTAATACAAATATACTTACTATATTATATGTAATACTTATATTATATGTAATATAGTGATTAGTCGGTATAACACCTTATGAAATGAAAATGAATATGAAATAATAACATTAAAATATTATTGATATTATCTATTAAATGTAATGTTATAGGAAATAAGCATTACACGCAGTAAATAAATACAAACTAAGTATTATATCAAGTGAGTGTTATGTCTTTTATGCGTTATCATTATCGCAAACGTAATGCACCCATCAAATGGCATAAAAAGCAAGTTGAGACTTAAATTAGTTTTGTAGCTAGTCTTTGGTGTATTTTTGTTGGCCTTGATGTAAAAAGATTAGATTCAAATTAGAAAAAAAATTTTTGTTAGAAAATGTTAAATCCACACAAAATATTCATAAGTAGTAAGTATCAAATCAAGAGTCTGCGCGTAAAGAGAATAGGCGTGGGCAAAAGGTGAACTAATCATTTTCCATAGGTTGCTATGACATTTGTCATACTGAGGCACAGAGGCGCCCCCAAATCTCACGCCGGTTCTTTTTACAGCCTCTAGGATACAAAAGTTAAGTTTGTCTTGTTCATTTTACCATAATACAAGTGAAAAAGTTGGGATAAATAACTTTTTGATAATACAGGGTGTAAGGGACAGCCTTCCGAATACTTATAGTGTGTATGCAGACCATGAAACTGAACAACTTTTAGACTTTTAACCCTAGAAACATATGTCAGGAAACGACAAAAAAAACGACCTGCCATACAAAATCATAATCAGCTAACTGCAAAGGAGGAAAAGGGAAAACAAAAAAATATGACGTCTCCTGAAATATTTTTTATGGAAATTGTTCAGTTTCATGGTCTGAATACACCCTATCAGTACTAGAGCTGGCCCTTACACCCGTAAGGGCCAGCTCTCCGAACCCTCTATATTAAAATTAAAATGCAATGCAAATTAAATCACTCAAAATCTCAACACAACAATGTAATAAAAAAAGCCATTCATTCATTCGAGGATTAGGTACCAATAAAATGTTAAAAATTAACAGTATCAAAATCAGTTTTCTACAATAAATGGCTTTATTGTAAGGAACTAACAAAGAAATCATTCATCATGATATGATATAAGTGTTTGTTTACAGAATGATAAAACATCTGAACCAATAATATTAAACAAAAGTTTACTGTTTGGGGCCTTACCTATCTTTGGCAATAAAAAGTTTGTTCTTTATTTTATTCACTACATAGAATAAAATAAAGTCACCTTCCGCTGCTCTTTAAAACTACGCAATAGATTTTGATGCGTTTATTTAAATATATGGAGTAATTCATGAGGAAGGCTTTTAAGTACCTTTTACCAGAGGAAAATGCGTTATTCTCTCAAACGGGAAGCAGCGGGTGAAATCACTGGTAATCAAAGTAATTATAATTATTGATTTAAATTCTGTTGGTAAAGATGGTAAGACTTCTTTGAATTAAGATCACTATTTTATGAAGCGCTAGATCATGGCCTTAATTAAAATTTAAAAAACTCACCATTCGATGTTTTTCAGTCAGACTGAGTTAAAATAAGTTTTATTTTATATTGTTGGATTGATTCCTAAATGTAATATTAAGTTACTAAGATAAGGGCTGTTGTAAATTTAAGTTATAATTCTTAAATATTGCTCTAATTTGTTTGTGTTTTTCGTGTAATTATTAAATATATATTTTTGAAATACCTATTTGGATGTTTTCCTTCAACTTACAACTCAAACAAACTAGATTATAATTTATTGTAGTGTAAATGCAGGTGTCTGCCAAAATATGAAAAAGATTAATGGATCTTAAACTAAGTAAACATCTTAAAAATACATTCAAAATGTCTACTTTAATGTGGTTATCTTCTTCTATTATAAAAGGTATCTCGCTAAAGATAACATTACCTCTTCCCCACATTACATAGACAACAGAAACCAACTATAAAAAACACTGATTAAAATCCACAATTTCAGCCAATGATACTTCAGCGGACGTAGCGCTTTACAATCCTTTTAGAATTTCTTTCGTAGTTCCATTCCAAACATGAATTAATCCAGCGAGTCTACCACACACAACCACAAGCAACTTAAATCCAGCGCCCTACGGACTCACTAAATCCTGTAGGACGTATATAATAAAATAGCACGTTCACACAATGCCAATACGGGCAGGGAAGTAGTAAGGGAGTGGGCAGCGGGAATATGTAAACAGGTTACTCGCGCACTCGCGATTATGTTTCCGCGGAAGTATTTCGAGCAGTACTCGCGACAGCAGCGTATACAGGGTGTAAGGGACGGTGTACCGAAAACTTTGCAGGCATGATCAGACCATGAAACTGAACAACTTTTAGTATGGAGCCTATGTTGGGAAACGATTTTTTTCTCAAGTTTCCATAGAAAGTCAGTCAGCTGATCGGGAATTTTCTATGGGAAGTCGAAAAAAAGTTCTCGTTTACCTACATATCTTCCATAGAAAAAGTTGTTCAGTTTCATGGTCTGATCATGCCTGCAAAGTTTTCGGCACACCACATTGTCTTAGTGTTTAGTCGAGTGCTTTAGTACAAGTTGAAAGGCAAGTTCAATTCAAGTAGAACTGTACTAAAATGTACTAAAGCAAGTAGCGTTTACACGTTTCAACTAAAGTACTATCCTAAAGCACTTGACTTCACTAAGACAATGTAAACCGGGCTTTACATTATGTTCCTTGCAGCAGCGGCAGGAACAGTTGCATAGTGTGAACGTGCTATAATATATAGTGATCTGTGCTCATTCGTCCGCCAGCCGCGCCCCAGGGCGCATGCGTCGTCGTCCGCTTTTGTTTACATCTACACTAGCGAACAGACGTACGCCGCGCTCGTGTTGAATGAAAAACATGCTTTGAAACATAAATTCATAAATAAAATAAGTAAATTCAGTGGTCATAAGTGAATGTGCTGTGAAAAATTGTGACTTCGCTTATCAGTGACGTTTTTAATCCGAGCGAGGCGAAATGTAAGTAATGTTTTGTTGTTTTGTTTTTTGTGTACCTACAGTTGTATTTTTTTCCCGTATTTTACGGGAAAGTATTTTTCGGAATGTTCTTTATTCGTCTGCTATTAAAGGAAAGTTGCTCGTGTTATTTATTATTAAAAGTAAGCTAGTAGACACGAAAAGAGTATGACTCTGTACTAAGGTTTATAATGAACTCACAGTGTTATATTATTTTCATAAATTAAAATAAGATATTGACTAAATGTTAGCGCTGCTCTGCCAACTGAGCTACCGGCGCCACGACTGACACTTTAAAATTTTCAATCTCTTGTTACTTGTCCCCGGTGCCGGGTATTACTCTCTGACTGAACTATTTGTGTAAAAAAATCTTTGCTTAGGTTGTGACCGGTAGTTTTTACACCTACATCAAGTTAATAGGTTCACAATGGGTAACATTGTGCATCAGCAATTAATACATGCATAAACATTTGTTTAACAATTAAATATGTACATTTCTAAACATTGTGTTTCCTACTAGCTTCACTTCCTATGCAAATATATACCCGCAAATATGTACCTACCAGTAAATTCTAAAAATACATTTTAAATTATTTCTGCGCTTATTTGAGTTGGTAAAAGAAGGTACTGCAGTTAGTTTTGACCAAAACAAAACCGGAAGTGCGAGTCGGATTCGCTCACCTAGGGTTAGGGAATGCAATCTCGATCTCGCGAGATCTCGAAATCCCCAAGATCTCGAGTAATTTTTCGAGATCGAGATCTCGAAAAAGGCGATCTCGTCTCAGAAAAATCATTCGAGATCTCGAAAAAATCCATCGAGATTTTCGAGATTTCGAGAATAAGCTTGCGTAAGGCATTGATGTGTTCATTGATGTGCGTCCGCGCAGTGTCTGGCGTTTGCCGGCGGGGCAGGACCTAGCAGTCGATACCTATTGAGCGGGTGCGTTGCGGGGGGCGACCGACCAATCCCAAGAGCTTGTTTATTGTTCACTTACTCGCATTTTCGTCACGGTGCATATTGTGTTTTCGAGTGAAAGTTATTATTTATCTATACAATAACATTCAGTATTATTCTATATTAGATAGTTTTCAATGTGAAATATAAATATGTCAAAGAACACTGACATTGTCTAATCTTTTGACATTGTTTGTGTTTTTTCTTGAATAAAAGTTGATTATGTTTATGTAATATTCAATCAATGCTGTGTTTCATTTGCCAAATATTATAAAAAGTCAGACCGTGGTCTTTATTACTGTTACTTTCTAAACTTAAAGTAAAAAAGTACAATGTTACCAAAATTATATGAAAAACAAAATCTCGATCTCGATCTCGAAATCTCGACCAATAATCCAACGAGATCTCGAGTTGGTCAATCTCGAACCCTGAGATCTCGAACGAGATCTCGAGTTGCCAATCTCGGCTCGAGATTGCATTCCCTACCTAGGGTTCCGTAACGTACACATCCATCTCTTTCATATGATACCCCACTTAAACTACTAGTCTCAATTATGAAATTTTAATCTTTTTCGCTTCCTTAACAAACAAGATAATAATAAAATTATTTTTTTTGTATTTTTCCTAAACTTGTACTTCAAAACGAAATTATTTGCCAATTATGGTTCTAGGTCCACGGGAAGTACCTACCCTATGAATTTTCATTTCTTTGACAGCCGTGTTAAATTTGGAGGTTGATATTTTAACAACTTTTTATTGTATGGTTTTAATTTCGACTCGATATCTCTTCGTGTTCCCGTGACAAAAATTTCGTGAACGACGGACGGACAGACGTGTACGGTGCATTCAGTCAGACTATTCAGACCATGAAACGAAACTGATCAAAGTGATCCTATGAGGGTTCCGTTTTTTTCCTTTGAGGTACGGAATCCTAATAACAACTTATTTTCGGGTTTAAGAAATTCACTAAAATATTACATAAATTAGCTAAAGAGGTGTCCTGTTACAATCGGGTCCCTGTTTTTTTATAGTTCTTATACTTAGTAGTAGTGATCGAAAGGTATTAAGTATTCTACATGCTCTAGTAAGCACAGAGGTCTTGGCAGTTCACTTATCGCATCAAGTATAGATGATTGAGCCTTAAATGGCGAAGATCACTTTAATAACTCGCTATAAATGCAAAATAGAATAATTATTACTTGGAGGTGCTTGGAGCCATATTTAAAGTAAATAACCGAACGTAAGTGCAATTATAGAACAATACGGGGTGTCAGGGACAGCCCTCAGAATACTGATACGGTGCATTCAGACCATGAAACTGAACAACTTTCCCCTAGAAACATATGTCAGGAAATGAAAAAAAGATAAAGATCTCCCATACAAAATAACAATTCAGTAGACTGCGTTTACTATGAGAAGTAAAAATTAAATATTTTTTCATGGGCAGTTGTTCAGTTTCATGGTCTGAATGCACCCTATAGTGTTCGGAGGGCGGTCCCTTACATCCTGTATATTTAAGTTTTGTAGGTGCCTAGGAATTGAAAAAGAGATAGAGATATTTTATTTATAAAAACACACCACAAACACTGAAATCACGACGATTTTTAATATTCGTTCACTTGAAATGTTTTTTATCCCTGAGTTTCACAATTATGGCTAAATATCAACATATTCCTTACGGGAAAGTCTACATAGTATCTAGATAGATCTTGTACTAAAGCACCTATTTCTTACGGGAAATAGATCTTGTACCTACGAAAGCACCTATTTCATAAGGGAAAAATAAATCAGCAGTCTAGAAAACGTAGTACTTGCACTTAAAAATGCAATATAACAAAGTAAAGCCAAACAGAAAACTTAATCATGCTTAGCATATTTACTGCATTACTGCCGCATGAACTAAGATGCGATCATGCGTAAGTTATGTCAGAGGTTATAGTTTAAAAAAAATAAACTGGTTATCATATCAAAAAAGGGAAACAAATGAGGTTCGCAGAGGTCCCTCATTTTTTCCCTTTTTTTGGAAACTACTGGGGAGATTTAGTCCGTTCTTCCCAGGACCAACTCCAGAGCCCAGCCAAATGGGCTGTGCTTTATGATAAGAAACTACAAGCTACACATCTACAAGTGAAATTCTTAGTACATTACGTAGCCGGTTTATATTCCTGGTATCATAATGGCTAACCTACGCAATGAACATCGAATTTCACCTGTAAAATTGTAGCCTGTAGTTAAATAATATCGCGCACTGATTGTTTCAACAACTACACAAACTTCTACGGGCGAACCCTTGCTCCCCACCAAATAGTCAGGTGTAGGTTTAAAAGTTTGGTAAAGTTGGTGACGATTATAGCCCAGAAAAGTCACGTCCCTCAGTCATGAGGATACGACGAAGGTTTAAAAGCCCCGTGGCGAAGCCTTAAATAAATGGTGAATCATATTATAGTGAATCATTGTCCGGGTATTCCAAGAACACACACACACATTCACATATCACGCGTATTATCCCTTGCGGGATAGGCAGAGCGTAAATGGCCGCGATTTTTTTTTGACATTTACGCCACGTCTGACATATTATATTTGGGGGTCATTCGAAAAATTGTGTATCACCTCGCCATAGTGACAGGTTGTCAGCCCATCGCCTAAAATTACAATACACACCCTCAAGTCCCTTAGTCGCCTCTTACTACTTCCTCGGGAAAGAAATGGGGTGATGCTATTCTAGGCCGGCATCACACGGCTAAGAAACATAAGTAAAAAATAGACTTGAGCAATTTTCCTGCTATATATAGAGCACTCCACAGCTCTTCTCCGCTCCTACCGTGTGATGCCGGCTTAGAATACCGTCACCCCATTGCTTACCTATAGGTGTCGTAAGAGGCGACTAAAGGACTCGAGGGTTACATGTGTATTGCAATTTTAGGCTATGGGCTGACAAAATGACACTATGGTGATCTGTAAAATAGGTGAAAAAATCAGACCTCCCAAACAAGATGTTACAGCTTACCGGTATAATACACTTTTATATAAGGTGTAAAAAAAAATAGCTGAGAATATTTTAAGGGGTGAACCAGTACGTGAAACTGAACAACTTTCCCCAAGGAACATAGGTCGAAATATGAAAAAATTATTTGACCTTCCCATACTTAGTGTTACCCGGCCGGGATAATTTGTATGGGAGGGCCATTTTTTTTTTCATATCTCGACCTATGTTCCTTGTGAGAAAGTTGTTCAGTTTCACGTACTGGTTCACCCCTTAAAATATTCTCAGCAATTTTTTTTACACCATGTATTTAGATCTAGGTAGAATAGAATAGAATACAAAGACCTGGCAGTCTTGTTTCATAAGTTCAAAAAAGTAACTTTTATATAGAGTGGAATTTTAGTAGTGATCGATACTGAAAACAGAGAAAGGGCTGGTGGTAAAAAACAGCTTTCCCTAAGGAACATTTTGGTGTGGTATGGGATCTACCTCCTAGCGGTCCACCCAGGGCAACGGCAACACAGGCTTGCTGTGGATAAGTCCGGCTGAACGATCCCACTAAGCGGTGGAAGGCTCCGCCTGGCTCGCGACCACCATCCCACATCCCACCGAAGTCTGGCGCCAAGTAGCTTGCTGCGTTCCGTCAGTGTGTGGGAGTGCCAGTGCCTTAACAGGCTTCTTCTGGGTGAGCTCGCTTCATCTTAGACTATGTCTCTGTCCTATGACATAGACTAAAAAAAAAAATTTGGCCGCAAAAAGAAAAAGAAATTGAACCTCCCGTACAAAATTACCGATCAGCTGATTTTAGTGATTATGGAAATTTAAAATATATTTGTCATATTTCAATCTATATCCCTTGGGGAATGTTGTTCCTTATCACCAGCCCTTCTTGAGATTTCGCTATCTGTCACTAATAAAATCATAATAATCAATCATAATCATAATTCTTTTCATCCTATATGTATAACACACACAACCATACTTGCATGCTAAATCACTAAGGCACCACTAGTTTCACAAACTATTCCACCGATTATCTGTTGTCTTCAAAAACTGTTTAAAATTCAGCTTCAGTATTAACCTTGTGAATTAATAACTAGGTATATATTAACTGCAACAACGACATTGAATATTTCCAATGCCACCGAATCCGACCGCAAGCAAAACCCAATATTATCAGTATTGTCAATTCGTTACGTCCTTTACAGTAACAATAGCGGCTGAGCGGTTTTTTTAAGCGTCAGTAAAAAAGTACCCTGTACTTGCCTTGTGAACAGTAGATGGATTCAAGATTCAAGCATTTATTGGTAACAAGCATAATAATAATAACCTTTCGGCGCATAAAATTAATTGAAAAGTTTAAAAACACTACTGTTATCTGAGATAAAGCCTAGTCTATGACACTCGGGATAATGATCAAGTAGGGTATCATATGAAAGGGCTTGATGTGCATGTTATGGAACCCTCGGAATGACTCGTGTTTTGTTTTACCCCGCTGAGCTGGTACAGAGAGCCAGGATAAGTTAAATTAGGACTTCTTTATTACTAACTAGCGGCCCGTCCCGGCTTCGCACGGGTGGACAATTATTTTTTATCAAATCAAATCAAATCAAATTTATTTATTTGTAGGCAAACATGGTACAATAAGATGATATAAACAAAAGTTTTGAGCAAGCATGTTGCGCCAACAATTGGCATACAAATATTCGTTTATATGTACATTTTGGTCCGAAAAAAAACATTTAATATTTCAAATAGTTATTAAAACATGCAAATGTACACAAAAATAAATTATAAAATGAATACATTACAATGTCAAAAAAGAAGATAAAAATATTATTTAACATGTCAAATTTATTTTTTATTTATTTATTTAACTGTTTATTGCACACAAGATAAAACACAGAACAATTACATTAAAGAAAAACAACACAACAGGTACTACTTATTTCTAAAAAGAAATCTCTTCCAGCAGTCCTACGGTAGAGAGATAGCATAAGGTAAGGCTGATAAATCGTGCACAATTTAATTAATGAATATAGTTAAATAAAAGTTTACTCAATATACTAATATATATCTATATTATATATACCTAACACTAATAATACATGTAAATATAATTTACATAAATGCACTTAAAATTTTACACCCTTTTTTCACATTGGAAGTTTTTTATTATATATTTTTGATCCTTACCTACAGCTACTATTATATACCTACTTACACTTAGGTATTTATTATCTCAAAATATTTTTTAGAGTTCAGTACCCAAAGGGTAACAACGAAATCCCTATTACTGAGGCTCGGCTGTCCGTCTGTCTGTCCGTCCGTCCGTCCTACAGTTACGAAGCTGTATCTCCTGAACCGTTACCTAGACAGTTGAAATTTTTACAGATGTTGTATTTCTGTTGCTGCTATAACAACTATACAAATTTTATAGTTTTTGAAAAAACACATCACGATAGTGCGTTGAAAACTAACAGCGACATCTATTTTCTCAGTTTTCGTGATAGTATAAATGTTAAACTACTGAAGCTAGAGAGATAAAACTGGGACTTGAAGTTTTTTATGTAATGAAGCAACTATTAAAGATAAAATTCCGTTTTTTAAAATCCCCCAAGGGATGAACAGGGGGTTAAAAGTTTGTATGAAAGTTCGTTGTCCCAAGTGTGATCCGTTTCAAAATTAGTGATAAGACTTAGATCCTAAAATAATTAAACACGTGTTTCAGCATATTTGAAATTTTAACCCTTAATAGGGTCAAAAGGGGGTTAACAGTTTGTATGAAAGTTCGTTTTTTAAAATGAATGTGATCTGTTTCAAAATTTGTGATTAGACTAATAACTTAAAATAATTAAACACGTGTTTCAGCATATTTGAAATTTTAACCCTTAATAGGGTCAAAAGTGGGTTAAAAGTTTGTATGAAAGTTCGTTTTTTTAAATGAATGTGATCTGTTTCAAAATTTGTGATTAGATTAATAACTTAAAATAATTAAACACGTGTTTCAGTATTTTTGAAATTTTAACCTTTAAGTGTGTGAAAAAGGGGTTAAAAGTTTGTATGAAAGTTTTTTATCTTAAATGTGATCTGTTTCAAAATTTTTGATTAGACTCATCACATAAAATAATTAAATACGTGTTTCAGCATTTTTGAATTTTTTATCTTTAAAGGTGTCAAAAGGGGGTCAAAAGTTTACTACCAGTTGGGCTACCCGTTTTCCCATGGGAATATGACAATTTCCCGGAATAAATTATACTTATAAACCTTCCTCTCAAGTTACTCTATCTAATAAAAAAAACCGCATCAAAATCCGTTGGGTAATTCTTAAGATATAAGGAGACACCAAACGGGAAGCGACTTTATTTTATACTATGTAGTGATTCTATTTAATTCGTGTACTTCTTATCATGTTCTTTATGAAGTTTACCTTAGTCAAGGATTTTTCCTAACACTGTAACTTGAGTGTTGATCTCCATGGTGAAATTACTTTTATTTAATAAGAGAGCTATATAATAAAAAGAGAGCTAAATACTCCACTCTGGGAGAAAACTATTACTTTGTGCTGCTTGCTTTTGAGACAACGGGTTGCTGGGGGTCAGAGGCTTTGAAGTTGGTGAACGAAATCGGACGCAGACTTCGAGAGCGAGGGTTTGACGCCCGCTCCGGATCCTACTTGGCGCAAAGGTTGTCCATCGCCATTCAACGCGGCAACGCAGCGAGTGTCATGGGCACTTTTGGGGCTGGTGTGACCCGGGGTGGTATATTTGATTGAACTTCTTATTTATTTATTTTTACTATTTGTATTGTAATTCTGACATTGTTTTATAAATGAAATAAATAATAATGATATTTAATTCTTTATTTAATTAGTTTTCTTTTTTTTTTAAGTGGTTCCTAGTCGCTGGATACATGGCGCTGTACTTGGTACGTCAATGTGGGCAACGGAACGTCTAATAATTTTTCGCTTGTTTTACTTGGATGTATTAGGTCGTAAAACGAAACGCAACTAATCATTGCTACATCACTTGCATCTCAAAAATATGGGTTTTTTCTGCATATTAACGAAAACAACGTACAAACAAAACAGTATTAATTAATAACAAAGCGCGAAAAACGAAGATACATTCGGAAACAATAATTACTTTTTTTATGGCTTTTGGCTTTGCCATCTAGAAACCTAGTCGATTCAACGCCATCTACACAGTGTTTGGAAACTAAACTTTTTATTCTCAAGAAGAAAATTATATTGTAATTCTTTGTAACTATCTTGTTTTTTACGAAGTATACTTCAGGTATTCAAGGATTTTTATTAACACTACTGTAGCTGTAATGTCGATCTTGACTTACTGAACAGTGTGCAAACTTCTTAAAAACATCCAATTATCAGTTTGGTCACGATCACGATTCGACGAGGGATTCCGAAAATTCAGAAACGCTTGACAAACAAAAATGACCATGTAAGTTTAGAATTCGTGACTTAACTAAACTAAACAATCAAAGTAAGGCTAAAGAGATGTAAAATCTATGTTTGGAAAATATACCTCTGTAGAAAATATAATTCGTAAATTCTGGAGATTAAAACGATTTACTAAGTCGTAGTAAAGTAAAGGATTGTGCATTTTAATTTATTTTCCCTCTAGTATACAGGTTGTAAGGGACAGCCCTTCGAATACTCAAAGGGTGCATTCAGACCATGAAACTGAAAACTTCCCATAAAAAATATTTCAGGAAACGTAAAAAAAAATGATTTCCCATTGTAAATGCAGTCAGCGGATTGTGATTTGGATGGGAGGTCGATTTTCGTTGTTTCCTGACATATATTTTTAGGGGAAAGTTGTTCAGTTTCATGGTCTGAATGCACCCTATCAGAATTCGGAGGGCTGTCCTTTAAGGGCGGGGCACACCGGCTCCGTATCCGTTCCGTATCCAGCTCTCGTCCGTAGTCACGCACGTGATCACGTCCGTACACCCCTGCCACACCGGGTTACGGACACGACACGGACGTGGTTACGCAGGTTACGGCGTACCTACGGACGAGAGCTGCAAGGGGTCTGTTGCGTACCCAGCCGACGTCATATTGCTTTTCATGCTTATTTCTCGAATCGAAAACTTACGCGATGTCTCGAGAAGATTGTGAGGACGGCCTAAGTAGTTCTTCGGAAGACCGAAGAAGAAGCATTGTGCTTTTATTGTGCCAAAATTGTGGTAGCCCGTAGTCCGTACCTCGTCCGTACTACGCGCAGGCAGGACAGAGCTGTGCGTGTCCGGACGTGTTTGGTGTGACGTCCAATAGGGAATCTCATAGAATACAACGTCATCACTGCACGCAGAGTACGCAAACGGTTTGTCTTTTGGAAGCTGTACAGCGTAACTACGGCGTAACCCTACAGTGCGTGCAGCACGGAACGGATACGCAACGCAAGCGGTGTGCCGTATCTCATACAGTCTCATACATTACAACGTCATAAGTTCGTGCGTGACTACGGACGAGAGCTGGATACGGAACGCATACGGAGCCGGTCTGCCCCGCTCTTTACACCCCGTATAGGTAGATTTATATTATAAAGGTAATCTTAATTTCAAATTAATTCATGATAACTAGTTATAAAATTACAAACAATGAAAATGAATGTTATCGACTGTAAAATGTATTAATTTATTTGCGTTACGACATTCTTATCGTTAATTAAAACTGTTATCAGTAAAATAACTGCAGCTACAATTCTACTTAAACGAACGACGAACCTATTCCATAAATACAGAGAACTTAGCGTACGATTTTATTTCGTTTTTTTTTTGTATGGGCACCACCTGTTTTGACTCTTTCTGTTCATCTTTTGGTTGGCCGGTGGTAGAGAATGCCGCGTGGCATAAGGCCCACCTATTGTACTTTTTGTGCAATAAAGTATAATAAATAAAAATAGAAAATACAGACGTATATCACGCCTATATCCCATGCGGCTTAGGCAGAGCGTAAAACGTAAATTAACGCCAGGTCTGACAAATTTTTGAGGGTCATACAGAAAATTGTGTATCACCATAGTGACAGGTTGCAAGCCCATCGCCTAAAATTGCAACACACATGTAACCCTCGAGTCCCTTAGTCGCCTCTTACCACACCAATGGGAAAGACATGGGCTGATTCTATTCTTAGCCGGCATCACACAAGGAAAAATAATATCAATGGTTAGTAATAATTATGGTGTAACTAAGTTATTGTGGTTATGAAATATGTAATTATAGATCAGCTACAAAGGTTTTCAAAATGGAATAGAAACTAGTGATTTCTAAAGTAACCTTCAGTCGTAAAACACGCCTTTTCAATTTAAACTACCGCACTTTAGCTAGAATTATGCTAACACAAACAAACGCACGGACAGCTTGTTTCATGAATATTCAAAAGTTTATTCATGAATATTCATCAGTTCATTCATGACTTTTCATCAGTACTTGTTTCATGATCATGATCCTGACATTCATGATGACCGTTCTACGTGGTGTGGTGACGGCTTAGAACAGCATCAACCTTTTTCACCTGCAGGTGTCGTATATGACGACTAAAACCATTTTTGCCAGCTGTCATCTCCATACTAAAAGATATGGCAATATAGGAAAATGGACCCTCTGCCCTTCTTGCCTCTGCTTGAAGTATTAGGACGTATCTGACAGCTGTCAATTATGGCTTATTGGGATGGCCCTACTGTAAGAGATAAATGCAGGGCTCAGAATGCGCATTTTCAGTGAAACTTTCATACTGCGCTCGCCAACCCACGGATGATCTGACAAGCAACGAAGCCTTATGTAGGTAGACAGTTAGTTATACATTCATATTCATGAATAACGTTTTAAATTAGTTCGGGGTGTTTGCCGCGAGATGCCGGCTTAGAATAGCACTACCCCATTTCTTTCCCGCGGGAGTCGTAAGAGGCGACTAAGGGACTCGAGGGTGTGTATTGCAATTTTTGGCGATGGGCTGACAACCTGTCACTATGGCGATACACAATTTTCCGTATGACCCTCAAATGTTTATCAGACGTGGCGTAAATGTCCGTTTTTGGGGCCGTTTACGCTCTGCCTACGATTATAGGCGTGACGTGAGTGTTTAACAACTATCGTGGGAAGGAATTGATGTAAGGCAGGGTTTAAGGTGTTATAATAAAGGGTAAAATTTTACTCGTGACCGATTGTGAAAATTCAAGACGGGCTGGTGATGGGAACAACTTTCCTCTAGGAACATGAAAAATTGCCAATCAGAATTTGCCAATCAGATTTGAGTTAATTATGGGAACTCCAATTATTATTTTTGTTATATTTTAACCTATATTCCTTGGGGAAAGTTGTTTCTTATCACTATCCTGTTCTTAATTATCGGTATCGGTCACTAGTAATATTTCACCCTAGGTATATCAACCTCAATTTCAAATCTCAAACCTGTACTTGCCTTCGTGTGCAAAACACGAGGGTAAAAACAGTGGAGATTGAACGTAATACTTATCTTAAAGTATTTTTACGAGATTTTTATCACCATTTCACGATTAGAGATTCACTGTTAGAATCCTGCAAAAATACCTTAAGACAAAAAGAGACATTCAATTATTGAATTTTGCATGAATGCCTTTTGGAATCAAACAAATAAAAAAAACTGATAATGTACGGTCGCGTTCTAAAGTGGAGTCATAGTTAACACAAACCTCAGAAAACAAGTCGCTCGCACCCGCGGCGACACTCACACAATGACACAAATGACGTATAACATACTATAATTTGACGAACTACCATTGTATAATAGGCTGAGTAGTATTGACTATTTCACTACATGAGTCATTAGCTTTGATAGCTTGGTCAGTAGCGCGGTCAAGCTAATTCTTGACCGTTATTGTGGAGACAATGGTTCGAATCCCGACATCTTCGTTGTAGTTTTTATTTTATCAAATGAAGCAAAATTTAGTAAATTTTGAATTACATTTTAGTTGTTGCTAGATCGTTTGCGAGATAGTGCGTGTGCTAAGTTATTTTTTTTAACCTAAGTTTATTTATTAAACTTCAGTGTTTATTTCTTCGAAATGCATACTAATATCAGTTTGCAGGATAGGCAGAGTATTGTTGCGCTGCAATTATCTGTGGCGCTGCATGATATTGGATTTAATTTAACTCAAATTGCTAATCAGACTGGTCTGGCCGTAAGTATAGTTTTATTTCATTACAATTGTATTTTAAATATTAAAAACTTTGACTCATAGTATGTTGGTAGCTGTGAACCGATTAGTATAAACTTTTTTATTAATAATGCTACTTTGTTTTAGTGGAAGACTGTTAAACGTTGGGTTACACGTTTTGAAGAGGAAGGTAGCGTAAAAACTCGACTCGTCTTATTAATGATTCACAGCGGAGGATGATGGTGTAACAATATGAATAAAATGGTTCTGCCGCTGGTCCAGGCGAATTAGTAGCACAAGAAACAGGGCGTGCAACTGCCGCTAATTATGTTGATATGCTACAGGAAAGCATGCTACCGACGACGGTGCGAAATGTTTAACTGTTTATCCTGATAGTGAAGTTCCTCGTTTTGCATTTGTCCAGGATAAATTGTCCAGTGCATCGAGCTGCCGTGGTGTATATTGGTTTAGCTAGCACCCAGATATCCAAGTTATTCGTTGTCCAGCAAAATCTCCGGACTTAAATCCCATAGAGAATTTATGGGGTTTAATGGTGCAAAGGTGGGACATGCGCAATGAAAGAACTACAGAAGCTTTAGAGGCTCACTGCCTGGGAGTGTGGGAGAGTACCAGAGGAACAGATATATGCACTTATTTGATCGAGTCTATTAAGTGTTTATTAAGTGTTGTTGAAAACAGCGGAGGTAACACCAAATACTAATTATGTAAGCGGCGATTTTTACTTAAGATTCCAATCAGACCCGATCTAGCATACATTGCTGATTATCTTGTGTATTTCATTATAATATATGAATATACACAAAATAATCAGCAATGTATGCCGAAGCGGGCCTGATAAATCGTTGCTCACTCAACCTCTGTTTACCTGCTTACCCGCCTACTATTGCAGTAGGTATTTGTGGAGCATTACATTAGCAATTAAATTATGCTAAAACATCGATTTATATTTATATAAGATTGATAATTATTAGTCAGTTATCTTAAGGCCTTGCTTCAATATCTTTTCATTACGAAAACGAGTACTTAAGCTAAAACCTTGAGATGTAGGCAAATAACTGATTTATTATTATTACAATTACTTTTACTTCCGAGGAAAGTGCATCATCGTTAAACATAGAACAATAAAATAATTACTAACGAAATTATTACTTAAATAACTTTATTGAAAGATTCAATCCAAGATTTGGATCATTCCTATGATCTTATAAATAATTACCTATCGATGTTTCAGCTAATGAACACTTAATATCATTTTACATAATATTGTGTTTTATCATTCAAACAAAACTATTAACTATGTATTACGACAGCAAGTATTTTATGTAGTTTTACATACTCGTATCTTATGGTTACCAAAAGTTCTCATTCATGTCATTATGTTATTTACATAAAGTGATACCATACCTACCAATAAAATAATTTCTTACCTTATTTTTTGTTTTATTACAATATTATAGGTTTATGTTTTTAGATATAATATTTTGATACATAATTTACAATAAACATTTATAGATATAATACATAGATGAATATATAGAACAATATTATATAAAATAATTATTACTGGAGAAAATATGGTAAAAACATTTAAAAAAACATTATTCAACATACAGAGATCGGATGGGAACCCGGTTCCGTTCTGATTAGAAGGTAAGAACTATTACCGCTAAGCTACGGTAGCTTGTGATCAATACGACGAAATAAAGATATGTAATCTATTGCTTTACTACAAGTGAACGAATAAGGATAACTATAATACGGTTTTAGACAAACCAGTGTGAGTGATGTATACTTTGTGGTGATGTGGTGGCGAATAGGCTATCACCGAGTAATTATTTCAAAGATTACATAGATGTCGCTTATAGGTGGTAATCTGTTTAAGTTTTAATGCTACGCCTTAAGGTGGACTTTTCTACTTACAGTCGATAATCTTACGTGTGTGCGTAAGTTAGTAAAGTAAGTACAGAGGATAATAACCCGTATTGCAATCTGTCAAGTGGTCTAACTATGACTCCACTTATGAATCCGACCGTACATACACAGGGGTCAATTTGATAATGAAAAACCGCTTTAATTTATTACTGAGGTAGGTATGTATTTTTAGATAGTACACTGTGTCAAAATTGTAACTACAGTACTTACATCCATCCCAATAAGCCATATTTGATAGCTGCCAAATTTATGCTAATGCTATGGCAGAGAGTCCAGTTTCCTGTGTTGACATCTCTCTTAGTATCGAGATGAAAGCTGTCAAATTTGGCCCATTGGGATGGCCTTAGTGTAGAACAGAGCATACAACTGGCCCCGTGCAAAAAATTATAGTCCACTGGCCCGATGGCGTAGTGAATAGTACCCATGCCTGCTACGCCGAGGGTTGTATGTTCGATCCCCACACAGCTCAATTTGTAAGGTACTTGTCAAATATTTGTGTGAAATCTGGGTGTTTTTAAATTATTTGTATGTACGTATGTAAGTATTTAGAAAAAAATAAATATATGTATTATATCAGCTATCTAGTTCCCATATTGCAAGCTTTGCTTAGTTTGGGGCTAGATGGTCCTGTGTGAAATGTCCAAGATATTCATTATTATTACTGGTCTTTAAGTTTTCATGTCGCTCGATGAATATGAGTCATTCACTTACAATACGCAGTTAAAATTCCACCTCACACCCCTTATTCGAGGAGTAGGGTACCCACTTATAATACCCGTGAGTGTACTCAGACTAAAACATTTTACCCAAGAAACACTTATCATCATGTTGGTTCCGTTTTTTTTTGGCGGTTCACTCACTTGTCGTCCGTCGTTCCGTTTTTTTAACGCAACGTAACGAATGCGTCAGTCAGACGAAAGGAAATGCGAATTCCAATCTTGTTCCCATACCAATACGGTTACGGTGGATTTAAGGTGCGTAACGCACGCGTGTGTCGAACGTCTTGACAGCCGTCTCCCTTATTCACCGTAAGGCTCCGTAAATCCACTGTAGCCGTATTTGTATGGGTATAAGATTGGAATTCCCAATTTCGTTTCGTCTGACAGACGCATGCGTTACGTTGTGTTAAAAAAACGGAACCGCGGACGACAAGTGAGTGAACCGTCTTTTAACACCAGTGAGTGTATTCAGAAAAAATCATTTTACCCAAGAAATACTTATCATATTTGTTGGTTCAGTTTTTGTATAAGTGTTTCATAAACATACATAGTTGCTTAGGTAGGTTCTTACAATAGGTTTAGCTGATGATGTTGACCGAAGTTAATGTATCTAAACTCCGTTCATTTAAGAATTACCTATAATGTAAACAAACTTTGTATGTAACTGACAGTCGCGAGCTGTCAGATTCATACAAAATTTGTTTACAATAGGTAATTCTTAAATGAACGGAGTTTAGAGTAAGTAAGTACCCTGTTTTGGTAAGGAATTTTGATTTTTTATAAAAATAAATCCCTTCTGAAATATGAGTACCTATATTGTGGTTTATTATGCACTTACAGTGTTATATTATTTTCTTACTTCGAAAATAAAATGTTAGTGCCAGCCGAAGCTTGAACTTGGGGTGCCGCCCCACTGCTCTACCAACTGAGCTAACGGCGCCTCGACTGACACTTCTAAATTTCCAGTCACTTGGTACACATTTCGAAGCAACGTATAAGTGACATCTAGTAGGTATAATTTATTGTAACTTCTTACATAATCTGAGTAATACGAGGTCTTATACACGGTGTAAGGAAAAGTACTGCGTTCCTTTCAAAGAATGAACCAGCCCATGAAACTGAAAAACTTTCCCCAAGAAACAGGTCAAACAAAATATGAAAAAATATTTAGCCCTCCAAAACAACTAGACTTGGTTGGCTGCTACATTTTGTATGGAAGGTCGATTTTTTTTTCATCTTTTTCGACCTATGTTTCTTGGGGAAAGATTTTCAGTTTCATAGGCTGGTTCATCCCTGAAAAGGAACGCAGTTCTTTTCCTTACACCCTTTATGTATAAAAAAAACTGTCAAAGAGTGACTAATCCGTATGGCGTGTCGCGCACAATAAAACAATTCAGGCCTTTTCGCAGTGAGACTCGAGTTAAGTGCCCGCCTAAATTAACCAATTGAGCAACATGTTCTTTTCTTGCTTTTCTCTAGTTTAAACTGGGACAGTTTATTTAATTAACTGTAGGTATTTTGTGCATTTTAATTCTATACCTACTCTTATTTTTATCATTATTCATTAATTCTCTTCAAACCTATTAACGACCGTAAAAAACGGTCGCTTTCGCCACGTCTGACAAATATTTGAGGGCCGTTTCAGATCGTGTAGATATCACTATAGTAACGGTTGTTAGCCTGCCGCCTAAAATTGTACTTAATTCACATGAAACCCTCGAGTCTGTCAGTCACCTCATAAAGAAATGGGGTGATGCTATTCTAAGTCGGCATCACTCGGCAACCTTTTAAGATGTCCTTATTAATTACAAAATAACTGAAATGACAAGCAAGGTGGTAACTAATTATCACCTGTATATTACTCAAACCAATACTTATAATAGGGAACTCTGATTAATTTGCACAATGCCACTATAAATACCATCAGTTATGTATACATTGCGTAGTAAACATAATTTTGATGGAATTGATAATAATCATCTTAGACAGCAACCGGGACCGACGGCTTAATGTGCCCTCCGAAGCTCAAAACAAAACCCTCTTTCTTACGGACAATCGGGTGATTTAGCCTGCAATAGCCTAACCAGACTGGGAACACATTCAGAATGTGATGATAATCCCAACTTTGAACCGATACCGGGAATCGAACCCGGAAACTTTGAGTCGCACTACCACTGCCTCACATCATCCGCCAAATATTCCTTGGAATATTGGTTCAAAAGTGTTTATCTGCGGTACCTAAAGTATAGGCAGGCGCTTTAATTTTGGTAAATTATGGTTTGTAATTAAAATGTATTTTGTTTTAAGGCGAGTGTGGCCGTCAACGAACTCGACAGTGGCGCCACTTTCCAAAAAAGTAGTTTTCTCTTTATACAAACAATCTATCAGAATATCCGTTGCCCAAGTTTTTAGTATTATCCTCAAGTAAAATTAGAACGCTGCAATTAAAGTTATGGAAAAAAGTACCTAAAAACGGCCACTTTTGGTATTATTTGCAACAACTTTAATTACAGCGAATATTTCGTTGAGTTTGCAGGTTCTAATTTTACTTAAGGATAATACTAAACTTGGGCAACGGATATTCTGAGAGATTGTTCGTATAAAGCAAAAAAATATTTGGTTTTTTTTTTGTGATTTGGCGCCACTGTCGAGGTCGTTGACGGGTACACTCGCCTTAATATGTAAGAACGATATTGTAAAATTTTCTACCGCGGGCAGGATTTGAACCTACGACTTTCGCCATCCCTAGCGGTGACTCCTCTTCCATCTTGCATCAAGATAAATTTGCAAAATTCGCGGGAATGGATGAGCCGCGGTAGCCCAGATTGAAGAGGCGTCGCCACTAGTGATGCCAAAAGTCGCAGGCCCGCGGTAGAACATTTTGCAAGTTTTCTAGAATTGTATTCATAACACGGGAACGGGAAGTGTTTTAAAAATTTGGTCTTTAGTTTTTATTATTAACTATCCAAATAGATTATCCTCTCTATTATTATATTGATGATGATGACGTCTAATCATCAGAAATCCCTTTGATCGACAACAAAGCAATCTATACCAAACTTAGGCACAACTATAGCTTTAACGAACATGAGTAGAATAAGTGATCAGAACTGCACTTATTCATTTGCACACAATGGCTAAGAAAAAAAACCAGTGTCGTTAAGTAACAAGTCAACGGACAGAGTAATGTAATAGTTCTAGCCCTTTTTGTCTAGGCCTAGGCTATTATTGTCTACGTTCGCCTTTCCCACGGACCGAATTTATAGTTGGGAAACCTACTATGCAGATACCTATGTCTAGTGCGTCATATCAACCTATAACAGCCCTACCTTTGTCCAACATTTGGACGTAGACCTCCCTCGAGGTAAGCACCTACACCATGAGGCACGATCTCTTGTTTTTGCCATCCAGTTGCTACAAGCCCACTTTAAGTCATCGGTCCATCTGGCCGCAGAGCGTCCAAGCTACGCTTGCCAAGGCGTGCCCTCCACTTGAAAACCCGCTTACTCAATCGTCCACCGTCCTTTATTGTATAGCTCAACTTTTAAATTCTATATTGAATTCGTTTTAGATTTTAAACAAGTCAATTTGCAAAAAAAATTAGGTACATATTTATTGCTCTATGTCTTATAGTTATATATACCTACCATTGGCAGTCTGTGCTAGGGAGTGCGTTCGGTTCTACGACAGACGTGACCAGCCCTCTGCAGCTCTGCTACTTCAGTTACTTCCGGACTATACAATCTGCTATGTCCACCATTAGCATAACATTTTTTTTTAACAAATTTAAATGAATAATGTTCATTTTATAAAAATATTATTATAGAAACAAAATTATGATCAGCAACATGCTTCGTCAAATGGGGTACAGTATTTATATTCAGCAACATGCGTCGTCAACATAACCTAGTCAAAAAGACCACCCCGGCTCATACCTTGCCCAAATGTTCCCAAAATACTTGCAGCGTTTCCTCGCTGAATTGCGATTGACATTCTTTGGACAAGATATGACCCGAAACGCGGATCTAACCCTTTTTCATAACATTTAGTCAATTCAGTTCAGATAGTAGTAACTAAGTATACAGTGTTTGAGTAAATTTTTCGTGAGCGACTCAGCATGATTATAACCTACTTACTCCACCGTCTATCGAATTTACGACGAATCATGATCACTTCCCATTGAACCATCAGACTATTATTTAATCTTTGTCTGACAGACCGGTCTTTAGCCAGTTTTTCACAAATTTTATTCTAATATCACGTTTACGCAATCCCATATTGGCAGGGAAATAGTAAGAGAAGTGGGCAGCATGAGTATGTAAACAGGTTACTCGCGCTGCTACTCGTCGTCATGCCGCTGCCACTTCCCGTGCTCCCTCGAATGTCGGCTTTTAGTCAAGGAACGGCAGCACGAACGCGAGTGGAATGTATTGCTAAATCGGTCACTCGTATTGGTGCAAGAAGAGTATGTATGAAGACAGTGTGTGAACACTCACTCGCGTTGATAGTTCACGCAATTTTCGCGACAGAGACAGAAGCAGGAGCATAGTGTGAACGTGCCCTAAGACTATTATATTTTAATCTTTGCTGTCATACCGGTCATTTACCGGTTTTTCACAAATTTTAACTCTATTAAACAGATGTTCCCATATATCTGAAGCAATAGCTGACTTCCTACTCACAATCGCGTGTGCAACACGGTAATGCCACTACTTTACGTCGTTTTACCACTCAACGTGATTGCGAAATGAGTGAATTACTGAAACCAAGTAAAATTGGTGCAGGTTTCAACGAGGAAATCCTTTTTACGGAGGATGAAAGGATGTACACCTTGGATTGTGTTAATATTAAGCAAAAAATATTTTTTTTTATGATTATCGTTGGGTCACAATACCTCAATTCAGACTTCCTCGATTTAATCTTAGCTACCAATCTCTTAGCAAACAAAAATCCTTGGGTCCCTGGAAGAAATCGCAACTTAAGCGATAAAGCCGTGTACACTTGTTTTAATTAATGCGTTGTTGTTACTGTCTTTCCTGTGTACAATAAAGTAGTTTTAGATTTGATTTTTGCTTGATTCCAATGTCTCATGTGTTTCTTTACTCAAATTACGAATTTCACGTATGGCTCTATATTAACGCAATATTTACGAATCAAACAGCGTTACTACAAAAAGTTAGACATGGGTTCAAAGCATGTTTTACTATTTTGGGGTAAGGCCCAAACACTTTAGTAGGCAAATGACCGTATGATTGATTTAATAAGTTCAAATCAAGTCAAACATTAAACTTAACATACATTACATTAACAGCCACAAGAGTCCACTGCTGGACATGGGCCTCCCCCTATTGAGGGGTATTGCCATGCTCACCACGCTTGGCAGGCTAATTGTCGAGAGATGTTGCAATCACAGGAAACGCGGCTGCCCATTCCCTGGATGATTAGTCGCTTTTTACGACACCCTCAATTTCATAGGCATATGAGTAATTTGTACCGTATAAATCTGAGTCTAACTAAGTCAAACCAAACATTCTTATCAAATTCAAGCCGACAGTTAGTTCTTTAGTAATTATGTCTATTTACAGAGCTAAGTGCCTCACCCAGCAAACATAGGGTGGCTTGCTTAAGATAACATTTTGCACGTTTCACAAATGTTTAAATCCCTCAGAGCCCTTATCTTAATACGAGCAACATTTCTTATGGCTTCTTCCCGTTTCTTTCCCATTTCTTGCCCGTGGGAGTCGTAAGAGGTGACTAAGGGACTCAAGGGTGTGTATTGCAATTTTAGGAGATTGGCTGACAACCTGTCACTATGGCGATACACAATTTTCCGAATGACCTTCAAATGTTTGTCGGACGTGGCGTGAATGTCCGTTTAATGCGGTCTTTTTCGCTGTGCCTACCCCGCAAGGGATTATAGGCGTGATATGTGTGTGTGTGTGTGTTTCTTATGGTAATTCGGTTTTAGCCCCAGGGCTTAACCTACACCTGACTGATTAGCGGGGAGAATGGGCTCATCCAGAGAAGTTTGTGTGGTTGTTCAAACAACCAGCCTAATCAAGCCCTTGGGAAACAAAATTAGTAATGAAATGGGGCGCTTTCATAAATAAATTGAAATTATAATATTTTCTTGAGTTTGCACTACTATTACTCATCACAATAAAACAATTTTAAACGGAATTAATTCGTGTTTATTTTGGATTTTACAATTCTTGAATGGAATTGTAAAATCCAAAATAAATTGAAATTAGTCGTAACAAAGTAGATGTACTGGAAAGTATTTCTAGAAATAACAAATTAAAGCTTTATTTTAAGTTTTTCGTTTACATTGAAAATATGTTGTATAACAATTTAAGAGACCTCTGCGCCCCCGCCGGCGGCGGGGGCGTCTGTTGCTTGAGGAGCTTGTGGAGTGAGATCTACTCGCAATGGCTGCAGCAGCGCGGCGGCTACTGTGATATCAACATCATCATTCGAAAGGACGTGTCTGGGACGGCGTTTAAGATGCGAGGTTGGATAGGGGATCCTTATGGAAAATGAATGGGTAGAGTTACGAAAATAATATGCTTCAGTAAATCGCATAGCTAATCAGCTATTTTTGGAAGGTCAATTTATTGTAATATTTCGGCCCATGATTCTGAAGGAAAGCTATTCGTAACCATGAGGGCATGCCGTAGAGCTTAAGATATTTGCACCATTGCAGACTCACCCTATATTTTATATCATCACATAAGCCGATAAGAGTCCACTGCTGGACAAAGGTGTCCCCCAGGGTACGCCACAAGAGCCAATCGCCTGTTTTCGCAATCCAATCGCTACCAGCCCGCATTAAGTTATCGGTCCATCGGCCGGAGGGCGTCCAACTATTCCTTACGGGGTAGGCAGAGCGTAAACGCTCGTAATAAACGAACATTTACGCCACGTCTGACAAACATTTGTGGGTCATTCATAAAATTGTGAACGACAAAGTGACAAGTTGTCAGCCCATCGTCTAAAATTGCAGTACACATGTAACCCTCGAGTCCCTTAGTCGCCTCATTCCACACCAGACGGCATATATTTTAATAGCTCAACATATTTCATATACTATACTTAATTCGTTTCACATTTTAATCAAGTCCATTTGCAAAAAACGGTACGTACTCCATGTCCTATAGTTATACACCTACCATTGGCAGTCTGCTAGGGTGTGACCATTGTGTAGTGACTGAATGACTGGCGAGTGTACCCGTGAACGACCTCGACAGTGGCGCCATTTCACAAAAAATATTTTCTCTTTACAAAAACTATCTTTCAGAATATCCGTTGCCCAAGTTTTTTGTATTATCGAGAAGTAAAATTAGAAACTCAATGAAATATTCTCTGTATAAAATTATGGCAATTAATACCAAAAGTGGCTGTTTTTAGGTACTTTTTTCTATACTTTAATTGCAGCGAATATTTAATTGAGTTTGCAGGTTCTAATTTTACTTAAGGATAATACGAAAAACTTGGGCAACGGTTGTTCTGATAGATTGTTAGTTTATAGAGAAAACTTATTTTTTGTGAAGTGGCGCCACTGTCGAGGTCATTGACGGCTACTCGCCTTAATGAATGGCACGTTATGTAAGCAATGAGCATTGACGATCAACCAGCTGGACTGGACAAACTTGTAGCTACTTATCTATAGATATAGCTGATGAGTATGTCGAGTTGGCTTTCAATGTTATTGTGCAGACTGCGTATCAAGTTTCCTAGCTACATTTCAAAAAGTAGATTGTATAGTAGAGATCTGAAAAACCTTCTGGAAATACAATTAAAAATAGCTTAAAATATTGGTCATATACCTAAATAGTGGTGTAAACTTTAAACACTGTTGCGTGCGTTCGTAAAATTTCATTATTTATAGCCATAGTTTTGATTAGTTTTTGGATAAAAACTTCTTTATTTTTAAGTACACTATGGTTTATTTTGCACTCACTCACTATATTATTTTCATAACTGAAAATAAGAAATTGAGAACAAAATGTTAGCGACAGCCGGGGATTGAACCCAGGACAAGAGGTGTACCGTCCCACCGCTCTGCCACTGAGCTACCTTTACTTCCTTTATTTTTTACACAAAGAAACAGTTTCCACATAAAATTAATTACCTTACTACTACTTGAAAATTAACAAACTCCACACACGTAACTACTGCCGGAATCTCCACCTTGTTATTCATAAGGTGACCTACTTATAAACCCTCGAGAAGGGTCATACCACCTGCCCTATGACGCACCCTTTAATAAGGGTGTGCGGTCACTGACTTCATGTCCCAAGATCGATGAACGATTGAAGCTGGCCCTTGCTGGCCCTTTCAAAATCAATGGTGAAGGCAGTCACACTTAAACTTAAAGAAATGATAAGTTTTTTTAGGTGTGCCAATGGTGTGTGTGACCTTATCTTAATTGTGACTAATATAAGTTACAAAATTACTTTACAAAGTTTTTACAGTAGAAATATATATATACATAAATCACGCCTATATCCCTTACGGGGTAGACAGAGCGTTAACGGCCGCAGTACAGTTATTAACACCACGTCTGACAAAAGTTTGAGGGTCAATCAGATAACTGCGTATCTCTGTAGTGACAGGTTGTCAGCCCATCGGCTAAAATTGCAATACACATCTAACCCTTAGTCGCCTCTTACGACACCCATGGGTAAGAAATGGGGTGATGCTAAGCCGGCATCAGGACGCCACGTCTGATAAATATTTGAGGGTCATTCAGAAAATTGTGTATCGCCATAGAGAGAGGTTGTCAGCCCATCGCCTAAAATTGCAATACACACCCTCGAGTCCCTTAGTCGCCTCCTACGACTCCCAAGGGAAAGAAATGGTGTGATGCTATTCTAAGCCGGCATCACGCGACATGATCGATAATTTTCATATACCGAATTGATTTATTTCTGTATCAGACAGAGAATTACATCTTCTGTGGGCTTTCATTTGATCAAGTAGCCATTAGAATAACGGCATCATCACGTCGTCACGGTCCACCACCGGTCCTGTGCAATTGCAGACAGACTGACAGACACACCTTAGTGGTAGCAGATGCTGTGATGCGTGAAGAGCTTTGTTACTTACAATAGTTTGTATGGATTCTGTTAGTTAAAAGTATACAATATACTCATCGAAATAACGCCAGTTACCCTTTGGAAAGTGCCAAGAATGTTTGAGATTGCCTGTCGGTAGGAAGGTACCCATTTGGGCTTTTAGTAGCTGTATGGATTATGTTAGTTAAAAGTATACAATATACTCAACGAAATAATGCCAGTTACCCTTTGGAATACGCCAAGAATGTGTGAGAATGCCAGTCGGTAGGAAGGTACCCATTTGGTCTTTTTATAGACAGGATCCGACTAAGCCATCTTCATAGTCGGCTAGTCGGCGAAACCATAGTCGCTGCAGCTCTAGCTTTTAGATCTGCTCGCTCTATCTTAGATCCTGTTTCGGCTGTTTGAACCTAGACAAGCGTTAAGCAAGATAAAAACCACAATAAAAATCGTAGTCTCCCGAATCCAAAGCAAGCTGTAAAGTTTCTTAAAACGAATAAATCAATAATTAAGAACCTGGTCAAAAGCGCCAAGCCCACTGAAGTAAGAAGTTGTAGTAGATAGCAACTAGCTCGTTTCCACATAAGTGTTGCGCTTTACAAATAACTTACAACACCCACTTGGCTTATCTTAAACAAACTTACAGGAACGCCTGATACTGTGAGTCACTTTACGAAAGGGCCGGATTCGAACTCATTTTTACACGACTGCGCAACCATGCCGTGTGATGCCGGCTTACAATAGCATCACCCCATTTATTGCCCGTGGGAGTCGTAAGAGGCGACTTAGGGACTCGAGGGTGTGTATTGCAATTTTAGGCGATGGGCTGACAACCTGTCACTATTGCGATACACAATTTTCCGGATGACCTTAAAATGTTTGTCAGACGTGGCGTAAATGTCCGTTTTATGCGGCCGTTTATGCTCTGCCTACCTCGCAAGGGATTATAGGTGTGATATGTGTATGCATGCCCAACCAAAAAAGGAGTGTAATGTTTTTGGAGTCCATGAATGTATGTAAAAATGTTCGATTCTTTAAAGTACTGCAACTCGTTAACCACTGAACAGATTGGAACGGGAATTGTATCGGAAGAATTCTAACATTATCCCGAGTGTTATAGGCTAGGCTTTATCTCAGAGAGCAGCCGTGTATTAAATTTTTTTAATTTACTACGCTAAGGTGTCACGAAAACGGTAGTGAGTAGGACATACTGTAGGCACACCTCGGACACTGGCGCTCAAATGTATGAAACAAAGGCGTTGCTAAGCACACAGTTTAAGCTCGCGTAGGTGAACGCGGACCATGCTTGTGTGTGTGAGACAACATGTCAGGGTTGCTGCCATTTTGCGTTCGCGAATCGGGAATGCAATGTGCGGCAGTATGAAATGACCTTCGCCGTCGCGTCCTTGCTAGCCGGTGTCTGAGCGTCCTCCGAGCGCGGGTGGGCGGCGCTTGTAGGGGGAGGCAGGGAGTGACCATACTGTACGCTAGTACTATTAATTATACTGTGCTGTAGGGCTGTATGAGATCGCGACGCATCTTCTCGAACACGTGTTGTGTGTGAGTGCTTTGCTGTAGTTGCTCCACGTCTGTCAGTATGAGGTCGGCGAGCGCAGCGCTGCGGCGTATAGGCTAGGCTCTATCTCAGAAAACAGTATTGTCTTAAATTTTTTCATTTTATTATGCTTGTTCATCATCGGTTTTGGCACCTATTTGAATAACCTTGTAATAATTTAGAATGTCATAAATTCCTGCTTAAGATTGCAATACGTTCTGATGGTGTCGTTATCAGCCAATCAATCAATGGATCAATCATTGTTGTAATGATATAATTTTTTATTTCATCCTTGAAGTCAAACTAATCGAATAATAATCAATCATAGTCATCATAATGAAGACAGATAAGAGGACAGTATCCAGAATTATTATTTTAAGTCAATTTGTGTGCAAATCTTAAGTAAAATTAATAATCAATATGTTAGGTAATATCCCAACCTCACTAAGCAAAAGATAGTACGTTGACACTGTACTTTATTACATACATACACATATCACGCCTATTATCCCTTGCGGGGTAGGCAGAGCGTAGACGGCCGCCAAAAAACGGCCATTTACGACACGTCTGACAAATATTTGAGGGTCATTCGGAAAATTGTATATCGCCACAGTGACATTTTGTCAGCCCATCGTCTAAAATTGAAATACACACCCTCGAGTGCTTTATTATACTAGGTTTAACAGCAAATTAAATAATAGGTACAAAGACATTTTGATACATTATATATTTATTTTTACTCTGCCTTAGCTACTGATAGATTATCCAATCCTATATTATGCACATGTTAAAATGCATCACACAATGCGTTTAGCAGCGGTAGATATGCGGGCATGTAACGGATGCTCTTGGACACCGTGACCGCCTGCCTGCACAAATGCACTCCCGTTTTATGTTCATTTGAGTGCAACTTTATATATGTCGCAGTAATATGGCAGAGTTAGGAATTTAGCTGAAACCCTAGGAATTTGTCCAAACGTCGAAATAAAGCATAAACTCTATCTACCATCGTCCTAAACAAATCTAGAAATTCGCCAAATTCCTAGGATAACGTTCGAATTTCTTAACTGATTTAGGATTATGATCGATAAAAAAAGTGCGAAAACTCAGGATGGTGATAACAAATAACTTTTACCAAGGAACATGGTAAAAAAATTACCTTACATAATTTTACGTTATTGTAGATTACAATGTTGTTTACTATCGTCAAGTTTTTATCATAGAGCAAATGAGCGAATGGTATAGCAACTGTAGATATTATATCACCCAAGTGCGAGCTAAATCCAGGGAAATAATGTCTCACCTATTAGTAGTAGGCGGTTGAAAAACACCAGGGTTCAATGTGTCGTTGGACGACTCGGTGTCCCACACGAAAGGACAGAGAGGAAGATGTCTCAATTATTTTATAATTAAAACTTGAATTTAGATTTTGTGTTAAAAATCGATCAAATACGAGTCGGGCTCGCGCACAAAGGGTTCTGTAACATAATGTCTAAAAATGGCACAAAATCGGGTTTGTTCTATGAGAGCGTTTCTTACGTACATTTTAACTTTCTTCTGTTTTTATTCATTTGTTGTTATAGCGGCAACAGTAATACATTTTGTGTGACATTTTCATCTGTCTTAGCTATTACCATCCTCTAGGACCACTAGAACCATCGAGTAGTTCTAATTCATGAGATACAGCTTCCGAACCATTATATGTTGATAAAATCGTCCAAAAAGATACGTTTTTTGTATGAGTACCCTTTATGTTTTTTTTATTCTTGTTAATCAGGCAAGGTTTACCATTTGTGAAAATTTCACACAAGCACGGTTTTTGAGATACAACTTGGTGACAGACAGACCGCCGAGCCTCAGTAATAGGCTCCCGTGTTGACCATTTGCGTACGGAACCCTGAAAATACTAACTAGGTAGCTAGTCCATAAAGCTGTCAAGCGAACTAACAAGCATTTATATCAATAGCTATATTTATATTATCTTCTGTCCGTAGCTTCGTGTAACGTGAGAAGGTGGGCGTCCTTCCGCTCGTCGGTATCTATGATATCGAGTAGAAAATACATCGGATATTCTAGTCCATGTTTAGAAATAATTCTACATACATATATAAATGCGTGCTATATCCCTTAAGGGGTAGGCAGAGCGTTAACGGCCGTAAAACGGATAATAACACCACGTCTGACAAAAGCTTGAGGGTCAATCAGATAACTGTGTATGACTATAGTGACAGGTTGTCAGCCGATCGCCTAAAATTGCAATACACATCCCTCGAATCCCTTAGTCAACTCTTACGACACCCATGGGTAAGAAATGGGGTTATGCTATTCTAAGCTGTCATCACACGGCATATACTATAATAAATAATTCAATTGAGGGATAAATCCAGATAATGAGCAACAGCGTTCTTTGTGAATGGAACACCATGCACTGCACTCGCCAATCCGCCTGGCAAGCGTGGTGAGTATAACCAATACCCGGAAGAGGGCCATATATGCAGGGTACTGTTGTGGCTGTTGAAGTTACAACTTACACAAAAGTTCTCACGCCTGTTATCCCTTGCGGGGTAGGCAGTAGGTAAATGACGGCCAAAAACGACCATTTACGCCACGTCTGACAAATATTCGAGGGTCATTCGGAAAATTGCGTATCACCATAGTGACAGGTTGTCAGCCCATTGTAATACACACCCTCGAGTCCCTTAGTCGCCTCTTACGACTCCCACAGCAAGGAAATGGGGTGATGCTATTCTAAGCCGGCATCACACGGCCTTGTGTGAAAAGTTTGGTATCCTACTGTTATTAGCCTCGATTCTGACGGTACACTTACTAAGCTTATTCTTAAACTCTAACTCTATTCATTTCATATTCTTTGATTTTCTAAAATAAGAAAAAGCAATATTTCATTCTGCATTTTTCATTGTTCGTCGAGTGAGTTTTGGAAAACTGATAATTCTTTTGTTACTTTTGTAAGATCTGATCAGTACATTTTACAAGAAGTAGAGGTACATGACAATGAATGTATCTTGGTGATTATGATTTTCTAAAATAAGAAATTTTGCATGTCAAAAACTGGCGCAATACGCATGGGCTTATGTAATTTCACTACTTATAAGAACTTTAATATGTACCGTGAATGCTTGCGAATTAAACATCTTTATCATGCCTTTTTCGTGTGGGACACCGAGACGACGAAGAACGTAATGAATCCTGATGTCAGAGTTTTTCAACCGCCTACTACTACATAGTAACAATTTGGAACACCTATTGCTAGCCCACTTATAGCTCGTGAATTCCAAAAAACTAAACTCAAGGGTGTCCACTTAAACTGAAGTTTGTTACGTAAAAGTTTTGTTGACAAACGAGTCCTTGTACCACCATTATCAGAACTTTACTGTAAGCACTTCACCGAGCCGTTAACAGTCTATAAAATTGGAAACCCGTAAAAATTATATGTGCAGTAAAACGAAAATAGGTACATCTAAAATATGCGTATGAATATAGATATCTGAAGATATTTTTTATTTGTTAAACCTTGATAGTGGATTAGAGTCAGCTAAAGATAGAAACATTATTTATACGTAAAAATCAATCAATCAATTTGAGTGCAATCAAAATATGGCGAAACACGTCCTTTTCTTGGTCATATAATAATAATAAACCCACCATATCGTATAAACTAGCTAAATATCATGATCTTGCCATAGAAATTAAAACACAGTGGAAGGCCAAAACGGCATATTGTTCTCATAGTGATATCGTCAACAGGAATCATACCTAAAACATTACACAATAGTCTAGATACACTTAAACTCCCTAAATAGACAATTCATACTTTACAAAAAGCTGTCCTTTTGAACACCTGCCGCATTGTCAGAAAGTTCCTGACAACATCAGTTATTTCAACTTCGTCAGCAGACCCCACCACACTTGGTTAAGGCCCGTGTGATAAGGGAGTACCTCTGAAAGGAGAGACTATCAAAAGATATATAAATAATTATAATGTACTTGGGTACCTATACACGGTTAATAGTTAAAAACCAGCAAACTAAAAACACTTTTAAAAATAATTAGGGAATCAAGGGTAACATGTGTTGTGTATTATAATTTTAGGTGATAGCCTGACAACCTGTCACTATGGTGACACACAATTTTCTGAATGACCCTCAGTTGTTTGTCAGACGTGGCGTAAATGTCTGGTTTTACGGTCATTTCCGCTCTGCCTACCCCGCAAGGGATATAGGCGTGTTATAATTATGTAAGTTATAATTTTTTACTTATCCTCTCCTCAATAACTGCACGAAATGGACATAAGTCATAAAGCCCCAAAAAACTAACCTACAATCATCAAGCTCGTATTAAGTTCTTATACGTTTTGGGTCACATGAGTACCATAAGGGACTCAAGGGCCAAGGTGTGACCGGAATTAGAATTTGAATGACAGTTAGCTAAGTGGGACAGTGATGGCGAGCTAAAATCGGTCAGGTCAGGCACGGCCATCTTGAAAAAAATATTGACTGCAAATAATTATTTCAAGACAAGGTAGATATTCCAAAGCAATGTCGATATGACAAATTGGCAATTTGGTATGGTTAGTTAGATGTTAGATAGGCAGTCGATTTCCAGAAAAATCTTAGGAATTTCGAGAATTATACTTTTTTTACAATATTAATAATCCCTTACGGGGTAGGCAGAGTGGAAACAGCCGCAAAAAAACGGACATTTACGCGACGTCTGACAAATATTTGAGGGTCATTCGGAAAACGGTGTATCGCCTTAGTGACAGGTTGTTAGCCCATCGCCTAAAATTGCAATACACACCCTCGAGTCCCTTAGTCGCCTCTTACGATTCCCACGGGAAAGAAATGGGTAGATGCCATTCTAAGCCGGCATCACACGGCACTTATTTACAAATTAGAATAATAAGAAAGTGTATTAATACTAAGACATTTAATAAAGTATATTTACTCTTGATGACCTTTGTATGCCTCCTCATAAACTGAATAAGTATAAATGCTTTTGCCATAGTTAGAAAAAAAAACGCAACTGATATTTGTCCTGTCTATTATTCACTATTTCTTTGTGCAGGCAAAGGAATATTAACACTTTACCTAAAAAATTGTGACGTCACAACCGACCTATACGAACGATGAAATATAAAAAATTGAAATTAATAATATTATTTCGAAATAATAATATATTTATTTTAAAAACCATGAAAAATTATTCGGCATACCAAATTGGACCTGTATGTTTTAGTAGCTGTGGTGTGGTCTTAATCGACCTCTAACACTAAAATAGGAGTCAATTTTTACTGCCTTGAATTTTACGCACTAAATTGACTCTTCTCTTCACACGTAGTGGAAACTGAGGTCCGCTGCAGAATTTAAATGCCTCAATTAGCCTATTCAATTCACTGCATTCCTAAGCTCCCATGACTGCTGTTTCCAGGGCCCTACTAGGATATTTGGCGCCACTTATTTGCCGCGCCAGTCTTCAAATTCTCAAAATATTAGAATGTTGTTAGAAAAATGGTTCCTGAAAATTGTGTTTCACCAATTTTAACAATAACATGCATAACATCAAGACTCCGACACCAGGGTTCATTGGGTCGTTCGTCGATTCGGTGTCCTACACAATAAAATTATATAATAATAGTAATACAAAAAATTTACAGCTATGCTCCATGAACACCTTTTTTGGTTAGATTGGAAATGAGCAGTAACGTGAACGAACACTCTATAACAGAGTTACTTTGAGAAGTTTTAATATGTTTTAAACTAACTCTAATAATTTGAATGAGCGTGATGTGTTGCATTGCACACTAAAATGTAGTAACTTTATTTTCTTACCTTCCTGCGACTCGATAATTATTTTGTAATGTAATTTTGAGTGTAAGGTGCTACGCTGTTTAAAAAAAACTTATTTTCTTTCTTAGAAGAAGAATCACTTTTTTTAAGGTGCAGCTGGCAAGTCTGCGGAAACTAAACTCTCTTTTTATTACGTAACTTGGGACCCCACACCTAAATACGGCCCTGTTCGCTCTCTTTATGGTGTGTTATATGGGTTCGCCGAATGCACCGCTGCAAGTACCGGCTTAAGCAGTTAGTATGCATGGTGCGTCGGGTTTCCTATTGGCTGATTCACTGTGCAGGGTAAGGTGAGGTCGGACTCTCCGACTCGGAGAGGCTGAAAATTCGCACTTAATACATCACTTGACGCCCCTACCATAGTTAGATGTAGCCCTGGCAGCACTCTTTACTCTTAGTTTAGGAAATGGCTAAGCCTCATAATTATTTCATATAAGTAACCTGATTGTTATTAACTATATTTTTTAAAAGTAGCTGAGAAGGCTGCCTGCTTAAAGTAGTATTGGGCTGGCCACGTAACCCCTATGCCAACTGCTTTATGGGCTAAAATAGCAACCGAATGGGTGCCAAAGAATGTTAAGAGGCGACGTGGACGGCCCCGAAAGAGGTGGAGCTCAGCGCCTATCTACCGAACTGGCAAAGCCTAGCACTTGACCGAGAGACGTGGAAAAATGGGAGAGAGGCCTTTGCCCTGCAGTGGAACTACACAGGCTCTTAAATAAATTAAATTAAATAATTATCTTATCTTAACTAATCTTACTTTTTGAATCACACTATTTGTGGCAAATAAGGTGAAGCTGGCAAGTCTTCGAAAATTTCCTTTTAATACGTAACTTGGGGCCCCTCTCCCCACACCTAAATAAGGCCCTGTTCGCTCTGTTTATGGTGTGTTATATGGGTTCGCCGAATGCACCGCTGCAAGTACCGGCTTAAGCAGTTAGTATGCATGGTCCGTCGAATTTCCTATTGGCTGATTCACTGTACAGGGTAAGGTGAGGTCGGAGACGCTGAAAATTCGCACTTAATACATTACTTGACGCCCCTACCATAGTTAGATGTAGCCCTGGCAGCACTCTTTACTCTTAGTTTAGGAAATGGCTAAGCCTCATAATTATTTCATATAAGTGACCTGATTGTAATTTACTTTATTTCCAAATGTAGCTCAGAAGGCTGCGTGCTTAAAGTAGGATTGGGCTGGCTACGTAACCCGCATGCCATCTGCTTTATGGGCTAAAATAGCAACCGAATGGGTGCCAAAAAATGATAAGAGGCGACGTGGACGGCCCCAAAAGAGGTTGAACTGGCAAGAACTGGTACTGGACCGAGAGACGTAGAAAAATGGGAGAGAGGTCTTGGCCCTGCAGTGGAACAACACAGGCTCTTGAATAAATTAAAATAATAAATAAAATTAAAGAATATTCTTATCTTAACTAATCTTTTTTTTGATTCACACAATTTGTGGCAAATAAGGTGAAGCTGGCAAGTCTATGTAAAATTCCCTTGTTAATACTTAACTTGGGGCCCCTCTCCCCACACCTAAATACGGCCCTGTTCGCTCTCTTTATGGTGTGTTATATGGGTTCGCCGAATGCACCGCTGCGCTGCAAGTACCGGCTTAAGCAGTTAGTATGCATGGTGCGTCGGATTTCCTATTGGCTGATTCACTGTGCAGGGTTAGGTAAGTTAGGTTAGGCCGAGAGAACTTAGAAAACTGTATGTGGATATTGTAAAGCTTTATTCTAAATATATATACCCGAATTAATGTTTTCACGCACGTATATTTTTTATTTCTTATAGTAAATGCAGTCAGCTAATTGTGATTTTGTATGGGAGGTCGTTTTTTTGTTTTACAATAAAGTCTCTTCCCTTACAGAATGTATAAAATTAAGATCAGCTGACTGCAATTACTGTGGGAAGTCAATTTCTTTTTTGGTGTTTCCTGACATAATATGTTCCTAGGGGGAAAATTGATGAGTTTCATGGTCTGCATGCACCTTATCTATCAGTCAGTATTCAGAGGGCTGTCCCTTACACCCCGTATATATTTATTAAGTTCGAGATTTTGGCATAAAAGTAAATGGTAAAGCCGCAATCTTTATGGCGTCATAGCTAACTCGTGCACCATTTCTCGAAATGAAAACAGGGTGATCTAAATACATATACCACGCCACGCCTATAATTCCTTGCGGTGTAGGCAGAGATTAAACGGCCATTTACGCACATTGTCAGCCCATCGCCTAAAATTGCAATGCACACCCTCGAGTCCCTTAGTGGCTTCTTACGACACCCACGGGAAAGAAATGGGGTGATGCTATTATAAGCCGGCATCACATGGGAAAATACGGCTGATCTACCATCAGGAGATCATGACGATTCCAACGATTATACAGGGTGTAAGGGACAGCCCTCCGAATACTAGTAGGGTGGCAATCTAAGTCGTTTACAAAATTGCCATCATCATTTTTTTTTACGTTTCCTGTAATATTTTCGGGTAGTTGTTCAGTTCCATGGTCTGCATACACCCTGTATGTTTTAGCTATCGCGTAAGTAGTGACGACTAACTCGGCAACTACAGCAGTTATTTTATTGCCATATTTTGCAACTAAACACTTTCTGAGTTTGTTACCAGTTAGGTCTAGCCTGAAATAACTGATTGCAGTCTGAAACACCAGATTGATCGAGAAATTATACACGTTTTTCTGCGGAAAGAGAAGATTGATCAGTACCGTATGATTTTTGTAAATGTAAATATTTGATGTGACATTTATGATAACATACTCAGAATTGTTTTCTATTGTTTTCTATTACTTCCAGAAAAGTGAAGTGGCGTGCGAGTGAGATGGGATGCGTGGTGCGGAGATCGTTTTCGCAGCCGTCTCGCTCGCGCTGCTCAGCAATGTGCGCTGTGACGTCATCTTCAGGGTGCCGGAGGTGCTGGTGAGTAGAGCGAGCGACACAAGCGAAAGCAATGCAAATGATGAGTAAAATCTGAGCGAGTGTGGGTTAAGCGAGTACAGCATAGCAAGAAGACCACACAAACCATTTTCGGGGTATCATATAGTCATATGGAGCAAGCGACGCGGTTACACGATCAAAGGGAGTGACGTGGTCAAAATTAGGAAAGAAATCTTAGTTACCAATGTTAAACATAAAGCGACTACAAAAAGCAAAAAGGTAAAACGACTTATAAGACAGTTGTGAGAGAAAAGTTTAACAGGAATCTTTTGCAACAAAAATCTATGCATGGAAAGTTTAAAATGTAATCATAATAATGGCTTTGATTGTGTATTTACTGTTTTAAACTAGAGCCTGTGCGGAAAGAGAACAGCCGTGGGAAAAAAGTGAACTAATCATTTTTTCATAGGTTGCTATGACATTTCTCATACTGAAGCTCAGAGGCGCCCTCAATTTCCTCGCCTATTCTCACAGACTCTCACTTGTTTCTCGCAGGTCCGTCACGCCGCTGCATCGAAGTCAGTAGGCACGGGTCCAGCAAACGCTACTAGGATCAATGACACCGAATCCTTATCCAGATCCAGAGATGATGGCATCCAAGTCAAGTATGAAGAGTACTTTGTGGAACATGAAGTGTCGACGGCGGATGCCAGGGCGGCCGCGGAGACACTCAATCTGGAAGAAGGTAGGTTGATTTCTCTTTGAGTCTTGTTCCTTAGAGTCGTTAGGAAATCAATCGCAATGCTTTCAAAAGAGATGATGGCATCCAAGTCAATTATGAGGACTACTTCGAACATGAGGTGTCGACGGCGGATGCCAGGGCGGCCGCGGAGACACTCAATCTGGAAGAAGGTAGAATGTTTTCTCCTTTAGATTTGTCCCTTAGAATCGTTAGGAAATTAATCGCAATGCTTCTAAAAGAGATGATGGCATCCAAGTCAATTATGAGGAGTACTTCGTGGAACATGAGGTGTCGACGGCAGACGCCAGGACGGCCGCGGAGACACTCAATCTAGATGAAGGTACGTTGATTTCTCTATGAGACTTGTCCCTGAGAGTCGTTAGGAAATCACTCGCAATGCTTCTAAAAGAGATGATGGCATCCAAGTCATGTATGAAGAGTATATGTTCCACACATGAAGTGTCGACGGCGGACGCCAGGGCGGCCGCGGAGACACTCAATCTGGATGAAGGTATGTTGATTTCTCATTTAGTAAACCTCAAAACCAAGTTCCAGCTTCCAACGATCTTAATAGGCTCTGCAAGAAGTGGCTTGGTCTAGTCTTTATCTATGAATCACACCGCCACTGAATCTTTGATGGCATCCAAGGCCAATTGAGGAGTATATCTACTAATATGAAAGATGGTTTCTTGAGAAGTGTCTTGTGAATCGTAAGCTATTTAACCTTAGTCTGGAGTAATAAGTGGTCCATCGAAATTAATACTTGCCGTTCAAATGACACCAACTTCTCACTAAGTGACTACGAGACATCCAAGTCGCAAACTTCAAGCCTTCCTACGTGGTGATAGGATTAAATTCATAGGCAAAATTTATGCAGCTTTCAGTTAATTTCAAATAACTACATCTGCTACTCATTTTCGAAGTATTACGACAATAAAATTAAGGCATGGATACTGGTATTCGGTAATACTGAAAAACCGGTAATACCGACCTATTATGGTGATTTCTAATACAGGTATTAGAAAACTGAATACGGGTATTTCGGTATTTAAAGAACTTGAATTATTTATTTATTGAAACTGTAATATTGTGCACTTTTTCTCTTTTTACCTTCAACCTACTCACTTCAACGCTTCTTTAGATCTGCTGGAAGTTTTTTTTAGAAATAAGCCGTACCTGTTGTACCATTTTTCTATATGATCTGTGTTGTATATTGTCTTGTGTGCAAAAAATTGTTAAATAAATAAACAAATAAGATTTTTTTGAACGTCTTGAAACTTCAGAGATGGAAGTTGGATTATATGAAACTGGTTTAGAGCGTACTCCGTACTAAAACGTTATTTTCTATCATGGACGACGGTAAATAAGTCAATTGTGCCTAACAATTAGTAGAGTCATCACGTCTAAAAATAACGGCTAACTACTCACTACTGCAAAGTGCAAACCCGTGCTCAGAAGAATCCATCAGGCGCTTACCCACTAATGGGAACCATTCAAATTTAAAATGAATAAACAAAGTAATATATATCCTGGACAATTCACACAGCGCCATTTAGCCCCAAACAAAGCAAAGCTTGTAACTATGGGAACTAGATAGCTGATAGTAACCTATTTCTTTTTTAAATATAAATACATAGAAAACGCCCAGACTAAATGCAAATATTTGAAAACTGACGATATCTGGAAATGATTTAACAAATATTTGTGTCTTGTAAGGATCGAACCCACTATCCTGGCCGTTACAGGCAGGGGTACTATCCAGTTAATTTATTTGTACAGGGTCTCGTAAACGTGACTAATAGGTAATCATAATTAGCAGATACCTACTACTTTTGGTCGTATTTTACGTAGGTACCTACTTTTCATGTACGCTTTTCGCAATTTAATGAAGTTAGTGCTTTTCTCACGAATTCGTTCCGACCCGGACGGAAGGCCGTCGTTGCTCGAAGCGAATTCCCTAATAAACTATAGGTAATACCATAGAATTAATAGTAACACTACCATGGCACTACCTAAATTTTCTCGCGATAAGTGATCTCGAACTCATTCTCGCGTTAAGTGTTTTGTGTCTCTATGACTATTAATAGATTATTATCTATTATTATTATTAGTCGTACGAGGCGACTAAGGGACTCGAGGGTGTGTATTGCAATTTTAGGCGATGGGCTGACAACCTGTCACTATGGCGATACACAATTGTCCGAATGACCCTCAAATATTTGTCAGACATGGCGTAGATCCGTTTTAGGGCAGTTTACGCTTTGCCTACCCCGCAAGGGATAAAGGCTTGATGTATGTATAACTTTTTAAGCACTCGCGACTCAGTCAACCCGCGACCACAATACATGAAACTGTATTGAAACGTCGGGACACAGGTAAATTACTAATATTTACCAATTTACCAATATACCATCGCGATCCGGTCTAATACTTAAAATGATTGATGTCTGTGTATGAAACATTATTGTTGGGTAGATGCCTATGTGTTCATCTATGCCAGTCTCTAAATTACAATATATTCCATAAATTTATAACTTTTATTAATTTTCGATTGAAATAACTGTGTTACATAAAAATACAATAGTCAACTTATTAACTAAAAATGCCACTCCAGGACGTTCCCGGTCCAAAGGTGCCCATCACACTACTGGCATTACCACGCTGGATGGCAATCGCTAGCCTTTGGACAAGGAACGAACCAGAGCCGGGGTCATGACCCCTCTCCTTCAGCCGACGCCCAATCTGCCTAACAAAATGTCCTCGACACACCAACTTCCCGCCGTCTCCACCGACAGAGGAACGAACTGATACCGTTGCGCAAGATCGGCATACTTAGCCCGCTTTTTGGTGGCCGCGGATTCGGCGGCCGCCCCTGCTGCCTAGATTGTCTGACCAAGATGACAAGCGGCAAAGGTACTGACGCAGGTCGCGTCTCATAGCAAGCATCTGCCTTTATGCCATGGTACGAGCGTCAGACCATCCGGTCTCTTGCCATCCGTAGGTACGGCTCAAACCAGGAGGCTCTCTAAATGGTTTATCTAATATTCATTAACCAAGATTAACTTCTTGGACCTCCCAAATAGCTCGGAAGATACGAGTACAAATATACTTTGTACCTTACCGCCCCGTCTTCCTACATTGTGCTTCTGATCTATTCCGTACCAGTAATCAAAATGTCCTAATTTTTAATTCTGGCCGAATAATTTGTTAACTCATTAGTCATTATCAACAAGTAGCTTGATCTTCGCCGAATCTAATTCTGAGGTCAACTCTTTTGGATTAGATTCGGTCTTAAGTAGTTTATAAGTTCCATGTTACCTGACCCTCTTGAGGAGAAGTATATCTGGATATCCTGGCGCTGCCTGCCTGACCTAAATTTCATGACAAAATCTGCTACAATACTAAAAAAATATATGTTAACCAATTTTTTTTTTCGAGTTTCCGTAGAAAGCTAGTCAGCTAATCAGGAATTTTGTATGGGAGAGCGATTTTTTTTCACATCTCCTCCTCCTCTCCTCCATAGAAAAAGTTGTTCAGTTTCATGGTCTGATCGTGCCTGCAAAGTTTTCGGTACACCGTCCCTTACACCCTGTGTTTATTAAAAATAACGTGTATTTGGAGTGCAGTGCAAACAGCGGATACAAAAAAATAACACATACGAAAAAAAAACGTAGCCAGCAATTGAAATGCTTCCCACATGCACTTTACCGATTTTTTTTTCCATCGAGTCGTTCCAATTTATGAATGTCGCTTAATTAACAATGACCCAACAGTTGCGCAAGGGTTTCCTGGTCGGCGCGCTTTGATACAAAAGTTTACATACACATATCACGCCTATAATCCCTTGCGGGGTAGGCAGAGCGTAAACGGCCGAAAAAAACGAACATTTACGCCACGTCTGACAAATATTTGAGGGTCATTGGACAAATTGTCTATCGCTTTAGTGACAGGTTCTCAGCCCATCGCCAAAATCTGCAATACACACCCTCGAGTCCCTTAGTCGCCTCTTACGACTCCCACAGAAAATAAATGGGGTGATGCTATTCTATGCTGGCATCACACGGCAAAAACAAAAGTATTTCTCCAAGTAAATTCTTCTCAATCTTTATTTTTCAAGGCCCGTGGCCCGGATTTCGCTATTTGAATTGAATTTTATCTCGAAAGGGTGTCAGTTGAGACTGTTTGAATAGTTTTGGAACTTTTGGCTGTTGCGTAGTCCCCGTAGACCCCTATTTCACTGTTATTTATTGGCCGTGAGATGCCGGCTTAGAATAGCATCACCCCATTTCTTGCCCATGGGTGTCGTAAGAGGCGACTAAGGGACTCGAGGGATGTGTATTGCAATTTTAGGCGATGGGCTGACAACCTGTCACTATAGTGATACACAGTTATCTGATTGACCCTCAAACTTTTGTCAGACGTGGTGTTAATATTCGTTGAACGGCCGTTAACGCTCTGCCTACCCCGTAAGGGATATAGGCGTGATTGATGTATGTATGTATGTATGTTCACAGCTGAATTTAAAAAAAACCTTACATATCAACTACATACATACATACATACATATATCACGCCTATAATCCCTTGCGGGGTAGGCAGAGCGTAAACAGCCGCATAAAACGGACATTTACGCCACGTCTGACAAATATTTGAGGGTTATTTGGAAAATTATGTATCGCTATAGTGACAGGTTGTCAGCCCATCACCTAAAATTGCAATACACACCCTCAAATCCCTAAGTCGCCTCTTACGACTCCCACGGGCAAGAAATGGGGTGATGCTATTCTCAGCCGGCAACACACGGCAATCTCAGCCGGCAACACACTGGTCATCCTAATTGAGATAAAAGTGATAAAACTTAATTAAACAACGCGCAATGAGCAATTGTTGTAATGAGCAGTGCACATAACAACCTAAGTGCATGTCATACTGCTAATACTAGGCAATTTCACACTGAGTTAGCACAATTCATAAAGAATAATCAGTGCTATTAGTCTTTGCTCGGGGGAAGGTCGAAAAAATAGCACACACATACATACACACATACATACATACATACATACACACAAACACAGCCACAGCAGTCCACTGCTGGACATATTCCAGAGCTGAACGGCCGAAAAAAAAAGGACTGCGTATCTCCAAAGTGATATTGTTAGCCCATCGCCTGAAATTGCACTACACACCCTCGAGTCCCTTAGTTGTCTCTTACGACTCCCAGGCGCGGTCACAGGGGGGGGGTCATTGGGGTCATGACCCCCCCCGAAACCAAAAAAAAGAAACTGCCCTGAACCGCCTTTCACCGGCTTCACCCAATTTTTCCGAGATTCAAGGAAAATAGCTCATTACATCACCTCACTCGTCACGTAACTTCACAGTTCTGGTATCCTATCAATTTTAACGTAAAAAGTCGAACTCGCTTCGCTCGCAATTCGTTTTGTATTGATGGGGCGCCTCTACTAATCTCCTTAAATAATGATTGCACTACACCAGTCTAAACGTAAAAAGTCGGGCTCGCTTCGCTCGCAATAAGTGTTGTTTTGTTGTTGTGCTTCTTACACTCTCGCTTAGTGATGCTTGCACTACATCAGTTTAAACGTGAAGAGTCGGGCTCGCTTCGCTCGCAATGGGAGTTTTTCTGTTGATAGTTCTGAATGTCAAACCAGAGAGCGCTGTGCTAAACTGAAATTTTGACATTTCAAAATGGTAAATAGGTAGGTAGGTACTCAAAATGCCCTTAAGCCAAACCTTGGATCCGCGCCTGCCGAATCCTTTCCTACTATTAAAAAAAATGGTTTCGCCGTAATTCCAAGGTTTGGGTCAGCCGCCGGCCACGATGACCCCCCCCCGAAACTGAGGGCTGTGACCGCGCCTGACGACTCCCATGGGAAGGAAATGGGATGATGCTATTCTAAGCCGGCGATTGCGGTGGCTAGGGCATGTGCACCGGATGGAACCTTCGCGTCTACCACGGCGTGTTCTGCTTGGCGCTGTAGCAAACGCTAAAAGAGGGGTTGGAAGACCTATGCTGCGTTTCAAAGATTGCGCCAAGCGGGACATGGCTGCGTTTAACATTGACCATCAAAATCAAAGCTGGGAGAAGCTTGCTGAGGATAGGGACGAATGGCGTAAGCGTGTGTTTGATGGGCGTAAAACACACGATAATGCCTGGTTTTCTAGTCTCGCTAACAAAAGGCAAAAACGTAATCTAAACATGCATGTGCCAGTCTCAAATTCCACCTTCACTTGTAGAGCGTGCGAAAAATTATGCCGCTCCCGTATCGGCTTATACAGCCATGAAAAGTCTTGCCTCAGACACTGATTAAATGCCAATGATGATGGGCTCTGCCTACCCCGCAAGGGATTACAGGCGTGATTTGTGTGTATGCACATCCACAATAGCATGGAATGCCGCTTTTATTGAGGTAATCACCACCTCTACACTGAAATCACTTCATTCTATGTGTCACTTGCCAATTAGCCGGAATTAATAACTGCTTGTACGCTGTCATTAGCAGCCAAGGTTGGGAATCGGTGGCTGTAAAATGCACACCATATAAAATTATACTGTACTCTGTACGCTATCAGGGATCAACAATTATGTATCTAGTTCTTCATGCAGCTTAGTAAAGTAAAATGCAAAATAAGTTGATCCCTTAATGTATGTATGTTACATAACTTTATTGCACCAAATAAATAACACAAATAACAGAAAAGGTAAGGTAAGAAAAGGCGGATTTATCCTATTAAGGGATCTCTACCAGTCAAACTTTGAGTGATCCAGAGGACATGGTGTGCGCAGGTAAACAATGGTACGAGGTAGTTGCAAAAAATAATAATTGGTAGGCTGAGATGATGACCCTCGTTTATAACTCTACAGACAAACAAACTTATGTAGACGTCACAATAAAACAATTTTAAACGGATTTAAGTTGTGTTTATTTTGGATTTTACAATTCCTACGTTTCGAGCTCTTTATAGAGCCCGTGGTCAAGGATGACTAAGGTGTTAGACGTCATTATTTAGAATATAAATTATTTTTGTTCTACCGCCATCTATTTCTTGATTGCCTAGCGTAACGTCCGGGTTCCACACAAAATGCTGAAACCGTATCTTGTGGAGTAGGTCTTACAGTATGTTGGATCTGGTTCTTCTGCAGTGTAATCAGCGGAATCCAAGTTGATGAGATTCCCCATCCAATATCTCTGTTGAAATTCGGATGTTTTTGAATTTCTATGGCTTCCCGTACTTTCCTAGGAATGAATCTCTTCTCTCTCGCTAGGATTGCTGCCTTATCGAATCTGACATAAATCGAATATCCATGATATGTAGACGTATTTATAACATAATGTGAGTAAATATGAATGTGACTTAAGGTGAGTCGATTTTCATCCATAAGTTAAATGGAATTATGTCTTCAAAGGAGACAAAAGTCTAATTAAAAAAACTCAGTATGAAATCCAGCGTTGATTTAAAATTTCGCAAAATTATAAAACTAAATTGAAAACCATGAGACTTCCTTTTTAAAACCGATTCGCCACTTTACGCCAACAGATCTGCAAAAAAATTGTTTGATTTTATTGTGGACGAAATACACATTTTTTAGTTACGTGGGCCTTCATCATTTCGCATAATGTTTCGCATACTAAAGATTAGTAAAAAATTGCTCTTTATCGTATGTATAAGTTCATTGAATTTCAGTTTTTCTTTTGTATGTAAAACGACCAACCTTAAATAGGTAACCGCAATGATCTTGTTAGGGCTGAAATTTATTTGCCATATGGAAAGTCGTTTCTTATCACCAGCCGCTCCAAAGCCTTCGATATTGATGGCTTAGTAGTAAAATTTCACCTTATAAGTTACTAGCATCACTTACTTAGGTAAACCTCATACTCACAATCATAAATAGAAAGTGTTTTCCTCCAAAGGTTACTTGGAAACGTGACGCAAGCAGGCAAGCACATTGTAAATAGGTCGTAAGATGACGTCATATCCTGTGGGGTGGCGTGGCCGCATGCCCTTAGCTATAACTGCGCATTCTAATATTTTATTGGCCAAGAAAGATAGGGGAAACTCACCTTAAGACCTTTTCTGTCAGAGCTTGAAAATTTTGTTTTTGTTTTTAAAAATTCTTTACCTATCTCGGGAAGTGTTTTAAAATTTGACATTCGACTGTATTTATACAAGTCTTGCTGTGTGGTGTATTAGAATAGCACCACCCCATTTCTACCCGTGGGTGTATAAAAGGCGACTAAGGGATGAATCCAGGGAATGGGCAGCAGTATTCTTTGTGCATATAACTCTTTGCACTGCGCTCGCCAATCTGCCTGCCAAGCGCGTTGAGTATTGGAATACCCCCCGATTGGTGGAGGCAGTGGACTATTGTGTTAAATGAAAAGTTATACAGTAGGTAGTTACATTAAAAATAGCTGAATCTTCTTCAAAGGGTCAACCAGCCGATTAAACAGCAAACCTTTTGAAAGACATACTTATACTTAGGTACTTAGATTGAACACATTTTGTATTGATTGCCTTCAAAATGCTCGATCCAGGAGCCTTCAAAGGCGATTTGAAAAACATCATTTTGCTGTCATGGTCGTCATTGTTGTGAAATATCCCAGGGTCAAAGGGCGGTGCTAGACCGTCAAATGACAGGGTACAGACCCTAAATTGTCATCAAGGTCTTTCGGGGCTGGGTAATTAACTGTTACGGTTGGTATGTCAATGACTTGCTGCATCGTTGTTTGTTTTGGTAGAATTTCATGTAAGTATTTAGGTATACATATCAATTAAATGCCGTGTGATGCCGGCTTAGAATAGCATCACCCTATTTCTTACCCATGGGTGTCGTAAGAGGCGACCAAGGGACTCGAGGGTTAGATGTGTATTGCAATTTTAGGCGATGGGCTGACAACCTGTCACTATAGTGATACACAGTTATCTGATTGACCCTCAAACTTTTGTCAGACGTGGTGTTAATATCCGTTTTACGGCCGTTAACTCTCTGCCTACCCCGTAAGGGATACAGGCGTGATTTATGTATGTATGTATTTTAATACTTTTCTATTGAAAGAAACTTTTTCAGTTTATCTCAGCGCCCACCTACACTTGAAGATTGATTAGAAAATCTCCTATTACAAAACCTAAATAAATTCTTACGTCGCTAACAGCTTTCTAAAAAGGATTTTCTTTTAATCCAGCTTTTTTGGCCATTTCGTATCCCGAAAACAGTTTAGGGTCAAACCTTAATGCAATTTTTTTTGTTCATTGCATCTGCCTTGACCCTTTCCACATGCCCTAAGGTAGACTGGGAGATAACGCCTTTGGCGTTAAGGCCGCCCGTGCACATTTTTGTGCATAAAGTTAAATAAATAAATAAGAGTAATAAATAAACAAAGGGACTCGAGGGTGTGTATTGCAATTCTGGACGATGGGCTGAAAACTTGTCACTATGGCGATACACAATTTTCCGAATGACCCTCAAATGTTTGTCAGAAGTGGCGTAAATGTTCGTTTTTTAGGGCCGTTAACGCTCTGCCTACCCCGAAAGGGATAAAAGCGTGATATATGTATGTATGTATGTATGAGTAATAATAGAGGCACTTGTAAATGTTCAAAAAATAAGATAATCGAGGCCCGTTTTCTGTGAATTTACGACGTGGTGCTTACGTACTTAATACACTCAAGTACTTACCTTCCTACATAAGTACTTAGATATCTGATGTAAAATCTGTCACAAGTTCTGCTTGAACGAATCCTAATACGCTTTTTTACCAGTTTTTAGAAATTGGCCGTCGATCGAAGGCTGTTCCTCAATTTGTCATTGTCACGATACAGTTTTTGTCAGCTTGCGGTTTAATAAAAATAAATCTAGATCAGCATCACGTAGATACACCTTTGTGACTACGTTTAATATATAAATTTACTATAATAATTGAGTACATAATGAAGAATATATATACTTAGATACGTAGAACGTTATCTACAAAATCGAGCTGGAATGGAATTAATGGTCAAATTGTGCTAAGTACTATTAAGGCGAGTGTAGCCGTCAACGACCTCGACGGTGGCGCCACTTTACAAAAAAAAGGTTTTCTCTTTATACAAACAGAATGTCCGATGCTCAAGTTTTTAGTATTATCCTTAAATAGAATAAGAACCTGCAAACTCAATAAAATATTCGCTGTTATTAAAGTTATGGCAATTAATTCCACAAGTGGCCGTTTTTAGGCATGTTTTTTCATAACTTTAATTGCAGCGAATATTTAATTGAGTTTGCAGGTCCTAATTTTACTTAAGAATAATACTAAAAACTTGGGCATCGGACATTCTAATAGATTATTTGTATAAAGAGAAAACTTTATTTTTGTGAAGTGGCGCCACCGTCGAGGTCGTTGACGGATACATTCGCCTCAATAAAAAAATATAGATCAGCATCACGTGACTACGTTTAATATATAAATTTACTGTAAGGAAGAATATATATACTTAGATACGAGTATTATCGTTTGAACGTTATCTACAAAATCAAGCAGGAAAATTTTAATGGCACATTAAGCTAAGTACCTAAGTATTATTGGGCCTTTTACTATTATGTATTTATTCTGTGCTTTTATTATGCTTCCCCTTGGAAAAACGACCGTGTCAGAGTTCTACTACTAGTAGTAGGCGGTTGAAAAACTTGACACCAGGGTGCATCGGGTCGTTGGACGACTCAGTGTCCCACACGAAAAGAAGAAGTCTGTCAGTGTTGTTCGGGCCCGCCGAATAACGTGAAGTTTATAGCTCGTTAGCTCGCTACGATCGCGGCACATTTTGTTATATACATACATCATCAAGCCTATAGCCCTTGCGGGGTAGGCAGAACGTAAACGGCCGCAAAATTGACATTTACGCCACGTCTGACAAACATTTGAGGGTTATTCAGATTTTTTTGTCACCATAGTGACAGGTTGTCAACCCATCGCCTAAAATTGCAATACACATGTTACCCTCGAGTACGCTAGTACTATTAATTATACTCGATGTGCCCTCGAGTCCCTTAGTCGCCTTTTTACGACACCCACGATAAAGAAATGGGGTGATGCTATTCTCAGCCGGCATCACACGGCACATTATATCGTGTTGCCTAATAGTGCTTGCTAGCTGGCTACACCGGTTTATAGACATTTCCAGTATGACACATTCACGTCGTATTATTTTCCATACGTACTATCGGGGTAACTGCAGCTTTAGCACGCTACGGTCGTATTTTGCGATCAGTGGTTAGCGGCCGGGCCGGGATTTTTTTTAGTTATATGGCCTTTCCACGCCGATAGAACCAAGAACACACTTTAAATAGACAAAAAGACAATGTAAACCTTATTCAGCAATTCAAAAAATGCTAAATACAATAGTGTAAGACATGTGTCAATCATAAACTCATAAAATAAACTGCTCGTTGCCAGTGAGTATAGTATTCTTTGGCTCGTTGCCTCCGCAATTGGTCAGAGTAAAAATGCTTTCTAAGGCATGCTTCCAGCCGATTTAGTATTAAAACTGTTAAAGCTCAAGTTTCTTCGATACTACCTACCTACTAATCATAACGTTTCTCGTCTATTCCAGTGCCGGACACGCTGGTAGGCTGCGGCGCGTGCAGCCGGCGCGAGCTGGAGTACTGCGAGACGCGGCTGCTGGCTGACCACTGCTGCTGCGAGCGGCGCTACGTGCCCGAGCCGTTCCCCTGGCTGCCGCACACCTGCTACATGGGCCCGGCGCGCTGCAGGCCGCTCGCGCACGACTGCGCGCGCTACGCCCGCCTGCGCGACTGCTGCTGCTACAAGCAACTCGCCAACAGATGTCAGTATCTATTTACTATCTTGTTCTTTTTAAAATAACTGGTTCTCTCCGCTTGCCCTCCGCGTTCCCTCAACTTTTTTGCTATCGTAAATGGCTCGCTACTTTCGCGTTTCCTCGACTTCCTGTTAAAGTTAATAGCTCGCTGCGCTCGCCTTTGCGTTTCCTCCATTACCTTTTATAATATAGCCGACTCCGTTCGCCTTCCTCGTTCCCTGAATTTTCTGCTACCTCGATTTCCATTTATCGTAAATGTCTCACTCCGTTCGCCTTTCGAGTTACCTCGATTTCCTGTTATCATAAATTATTAGCTACGCTCGTCTTTCGCGTTCACTTAATTCATTGTCTCTAAAGATACTGCTCACTCCGTTCGTCTTTCAATTTCCCAATGTTACTTTTATAATAAAATTATATGCTTGCACCGTTTCTATAGCAAAATATACCTAGGTACACCAGCCTCGTTCGTGTTATGTACCTATTCATTCTACTGCATTTCCTTACAGGAGATAATTGTATGTTTTCCAGGGAAAGGCATCTTGTCGAAGTCGACCCGCTTCGGCGCGTCGGGCGCCTCGCTGCTGCTGGTCTCCATGATGATGTTCGTGGTGTTCCTCTGACGTCACCAGCCGCCACAGATCGCCCTCGTGCCAGCCGTCGTGTAAGAGACGGTGCTATACCGCTGAGTGCAAGACAGACAGAGATAGCGATAATATTATGCTTGTCTGACCGTGTTGTGTAATGCTACGTTCACACTATGCTCCTGCTCCTGTCGCCGCTGCTGCCGCGAATAATGCCCGAAATAGTTCCGCGGAATTATTAGCGCGAGTGAGTGTTCACACCATGATATCATACTCTTCTCGCAGCAATACGAGTGAGCGAGATCGCAATACATTCTTCTCGCGCTCGTGCTGCCTTTCCTTTGACTCATACACGAAAAGCCGACACTCGAGGGAGCACGGGAAGTGGCAGCGGCATGACGAGTAGCAGCGCGAGTAACCTGTTTTAATGCTCGCGCTACCCACTTCCCTTACCATTCCCTGGCCGTAGAGGCATTGTGTGAAGGTGGCATAAGAGACAGCGCTATACCGCACAGTGCAAGATAGACCGAGATAGCGAAAATATTATCCTTGTCTTACCGCGTTAATAAGGACCACCGTAAAAAGTAGGTAGAACGAAATAATATACACACTTTTCTTTCCTTTGAGGCTTACAAAGGATTTAGAGTGACTTTTTTTACAATTAAATCTCAATGATTTTTACGGATAAAGATTCATTAATATTTAAAAGCAACCTTGATTGAAAACAACAAGACGAAAGTATAACTTCTTATTCCAATGATTTGTCCTTTTTGGATTTCGATAGATATAAGATAGAGTTGCACTGAACTCGAGGGTTATACTAGATGGCAAAAACAGAGCTTTACATGTTGTAGAAAATAATACTTTTATCATCATCACAATTCAGCCCCACAATACAATGCCATAACTCATCTTGGTTTTGAAATTTTTTGGAACGTGTGGGGCCTAAAATCGTGCTATGAGATACTCTTTTTGTATAGTAGTTATAGTGAAGTAGAAATCTTCAAATGTGATGTTATATAAGTGCTTGAACTTTTGGCCTTCTTGAATTACTAAATGTTCCTAAGAATTAGAAACAATTTTTAATATTTTTGTTCCATTATTTCTGTAAGTTTCTTTTTGATTATATTCACAATGTTTTTTACTAAATTATACAGGGCGTAATCCGGAACGCCCTCCGTTTACTGATAGGGACAAATGCAGCCCTTGAAAATTACCAACTTTCTCCTAGGACCACATGTCAGGAAGAACTATTTCCTATTTTCATTTATGAAAACAAGAAATAGTCATTACTGTGAGTCTAAAATAGACATTTTAAATGATCATTCCAGTGAATAATGATGAGTCAGTCGTAACTTCAGACGCTGCTGAAATAAATGCATCTATCCATTGAATTGTGAAACAGTCCCTTATATTCTGTTATTTAACTCTTATTTGCAAAGTTAGAAGAGTATACAGGGTTATTTTTTATTCACCCCGGAAATTTTACAGGGTGATTCTACTCATGATTCTGAACAACTTTTATTATGGGGTCACCTGCTAAATCGCGAAAAAAAAAACAGCTGTTCCATACATCTTAATCGAGTAGGTATGAATTTTTCTATGGAGCAGCTGTTTTTTTTTCGCGATTTCGCAGGTGACCCCATAATAAAAGTTGTTCAGAATCATGACTAGAATCACCCTGTAAAATATCCGGGGTGAATAAAAAATAACCCTGTATACGGAAATAGTATAGACGTGGCAATTGAGGGCGCTTCTGTGCCTCAGTATGAGAAAATGCTTAGTTCAATTTTGTCCACGCTTATTTTCTTTCCGCACAGATTTTTCATTCTTTCCTTTTCAAAGGTAGCAAAGTTATATTTCTTTATTTTTTAAGAATTGTTAATTTATTTGATTAAGTACATTGACGCCAAAGGTGCATTAGTTTTAAGTTACCATGTTCTAAATATTATGATTAGTGCTTTAAATCCTCATCAAATGATGGTACGTTATTTGAAGACAATATTCTAAATTCCATGCTATTTTTGCAATGTATAAGAAATATTATAATTCAATGTATGTTTAAAAAATATTAAATTAGATCACCGTGTTAAAAATATATGTCTAAAAGAAATCATTAAAAAAGTTACCAGCAAATTAAATCGTTTAGTTTTCATTTTATCCCAAGTTTAATTATTTTTATATACATACGCATATCACACCTATATCCCTTGCTAGGTAGGCAGTGCGTAAACAGGCGTAAAAGGAGAATATCTACGCCACGTCTGATAAACATTTGTGTGTCATTCAGATAGTGTATCGCCATAGTAACAGGTTGTCAGCCCATCGCCTCAAATACATCTATCGTAACCCTCGATTCCCATAATCGCTTCTTACGACACCCACGGGAAAGAAATCGTGTGGTGCTATTCTAAGTCGGCATCATTCTTATTTAAATGTAACTTTGCATTAAACCACTGTACGTTCCTTATAGCCTTACTTATAGAGATAGAGATCTTCCTTTGCAGCGATTGGTCGCACTTATCTGTTCCAAAGCTGTGTGATTGGTTACGTATGCCCCCACACCCCACCCCACTCCGACACGGCAGGGCGGGGCGAGTCGGCCCGCTTGGCTTCATTGGCGATTTTTCTTTCGCAGTGAGCGGTCGCGCTCAGAAAATAATTTTTTAAATTTCGATAAAGTTTTAAATTTTAAATTTTGAAAAATTATTTTCTTACAATTTTAACGGTTTTGCACCGTTCGTTTTTTTAAATTAATAAATTTAGTGATTTAATTGTTCCTACAATAAATTTTAAAATCAGTGTGTGTATAAACTGGGTAAGTCCTTTATATTTTATTATGCATGTGGCAAATCAAATTTCTGAAGGCGGTTTTCCGTCGGACACAACTTTGCAATTTCTTACAATTTTAATAAATTATTATTGAAATCTGTCAAGACCGTTTACGAATAAATAAATTGTTCCTTGCGATCCGAATTCTGTGAACAAAATAGTTAATAATTTATGGGAATTATTTGTCAAGAATAATGATCCCAAATAAATAAGCAAAGTGTGTTATAGAAATTTGGTTGCTATCGAAGTTTTAGTTACCCGGATTTAACAATAGTGAATTTTTTTTACGAAAAGTTTTTAATCCGGAAGTAATTAATTCGTTCGATTCTTTACGAACGATCAAATGAAAATCCAATAATCATAGTGCACTTCGCACAAGCTTTGAGTGGCATTATTTTAAGATTTTCAATATAAATGTTCATACCTCGCAGGTTTTTAAACTAGTTACCTTGAACTTATAGGTAGGTATTCCTCGAGAGAAGTAATACCTTTTTTCTATTTATAGGTTACTATCCCGTCGAACTAGTTTCTACATATCCCCCGTGCACGTTTTTCATTAATGTGTCTGATTGATTTATGGATTTTCATTTGTGAATGATCATTTTATTTTTACACGTGTTTTTGTAAATTGTTATTTGGACATAAATACATTTTTATGTCGTTTACTGGAGCTAGTAATGGTATACAGATGCTCCTTTCACGTAGCAACGTGTTATTCAAGTAACGCATCAAATACGTGATCTGTAGGTATTGTTCGGATACCTTCAAAGTTCTTTAAATAAATAAGTCGAACAGCGACAATTTTTATTTTAAAAGGGGGCCGCCATGACCCTGTGAAATGCTCTTAGTAATAAGAAAGTTTACGGAAGTCCAAGTCCGTAGAACGTCTTATAAAATAGAGTAATAAGAACTCCTCAAGGATCTTTTCGTTGTACCTAGAATAAATTGCAGAAAATATATATTCTAGTTGATTACTATGATATGAAATGGCAGCACAAGCCAAGCTACATTTCGTCGGTTTTATAAGCTACCTCTGCGCAACGCAAGGTATACCCTATCTTATAACATCATCAGGAGTTCATTAGGCCGTCAGCGCATGACGTGTCCTTAGACTCCTACATCCCCGCGCAGGGGTTGTACCTTTTGATGTCATGCAGAATGCCCTCGCTTGCACTTGCAGGGCCTGAAATTCCATCCTCGAGCCTTTCGTATACTTGACGAATTAATAAATCGACATGCGATACAAATTCCATGCATTATAGACGGTTTAGATGCAAATATTGCCAAAAATACTAACAAGTACTAAAAAGTATTTGTGTTGTGGGTTTCGGTACGATATGCAACTCAAAGAACTGGGTCCTCGTGGAGCCAAAGTTTCGAAATGTACCCACCAATATATTTTTAATACCTCGTGCAGAAAGAGTCGGCCAGCACCTTTGATAAATCGTTATTGCTTTTAGTATAGGTATTACTTTTGGTACCTACCTACCTTTTTATCAAACTTCCAAAAGTTTTGATGGCATCCGGCACATGCATGATTTGCTTTTGTCTGATCAAAGTAAAGCAGTCTTTCTTTACTTCTATGCTTATTTGTCTTCTAACGTGACAGTGAAATGCCCTCGTTAAATTTTGTCTTATCTGAAAGTACATCGTCCGGTCCACCGCCTGCGATGAGATAAAGCAATTGTAGCGAAGGGTAGTGTGTAGCACTAGTATTGATAGTGAAGCGCGCAGGTTCGAATCCTGCATGTGGTATAAAATTAGCCAAGTTTCCATAATTTTATACCTACCTAACACGGTTAAGGTTAAGTATTAAAATATATTTAAGAAATAAAAGCTTCGAAAGGTGTGTTACAGACTTGAGTACAAGGAGTTTACTGTCTGACACATGTGTTACCTCGAGCGTATTAGAAAGTAGAACGCGAGGGGATTCCTAAGATGTTAATTTGAAAATATTTTTACCTTGCACGCGTTCATAAGGTCCCCCTCTTTTAGTTCCATGAGCTAACGCTTTCAAATAACGATAGCTAGATTCCACTGAGAATTTGCAAAATAGGCTATCTATAGGCAAAATATACCTACTTAAATGTTTGAAAAAATGTTTCAAATATAACATCCTAGCCCGAAAAAGTCTTGGCTATTAGAAAGTACAGGGAAAAATATTCCTACGTAAGTATGAACTTTATCTACTCGGAATAAAGTTCAAAGTTAGAGAGCTGTCTAACGTTTTACAATGATTCATAAGCAGAAGACATATTTGTCGTAGATTCACCGCATTCAGTCCCATCCCAGTAACCGTTACTGCCGAGTCTAAATTCTCGCAGGTTAAGGAAAATTTATAGACGGTTTAAGTCTGAAACAGTTTTCCTTTATGATCATTTCAGTGGCCTACCGAGGCCACGCAGTAAGAAAATGAGAAACATATTGATTTATTAAGTAACTGTGAAAACGACTGAATTTATAAATTTTTCCCTTGCTCACTGTCCTAAGTAGCAATAATTCACTTCTATTTCTATGCTATCACAGACCTCGTAGTGCTAACGCATTTCTGAGGGAGATCCCTCACGCTTGTCATTTGTTTACTTCTTTGAACTATGATCAAAAAGTGGCGTAAGAGTACCTACGTTAAATACTCGCTATGATTCTGGCATCAATCACGGAAGGGAATGTGTACAATCTAAGCTCTCTAAGTGCAGAGTTGTCCTAAAATAGTCCTACGTTTTTCTTAGCAACATGGAAACAGACAAATGTGGGGAGAGAAAACGGCCTTTTTGTAATGGCCTCATCTCAAAATGGATAAGTAAATAATGAAGACCTACCCATTTAATAGATCTCACACCGAAACTATAATAATTTTTACTTTTTAATTCATCGTGCATTGAGTGTACGGAGTAAATTTCGTGAGGTGGAGATGTATGTAGGTAATTTACTTATTCCAGCATGTTGCAACTTGGGAGCTAGGTACACCCTATTGTTAATTCTGCTATATCAAGCTGTATAACATCAAAACTAGTGGAGGGTTGTCTAGCTGCTAAGGCGAGTGATGTAATATATACCTATTTGGTATATGCCAAATTTTGTGTTACCTACTCGAGTGCCTTGATCTTGAACATGATATTTTCTTCAGGTGCGTTTATATTGCCCGAAATATGATGAATGAAATGCATCTAACGTAATTTGTATAACAACCTCCACTAGAGATGAAAAGTTCATGATATATTTTTCAGGTGCTTTCATATTACCTGAAATGTTATGAATGAAATGCATAATGGCGTAATATGTATAACAACCTCCTCTAGAGATGAAAAGTTTTAGAGCGATAGTGGCAAATAGCAATAATGCGACACTGTCCCAGACGATATTAAGTTTTTATTTCCTCAAGTGTAGTCATGCTCACTACACCTACTTTTTCGATAATGAATGAAAGCTTTTGGGCAAGTAAACAACAAGTACCCACAGTCTATGTGGGTATTTTAAATAAATATACAAAAGGTTACAATCAGAGGGTACTTTTGCTAATTGATATTTGTGTAAGTGCCCTGTCTGCCTTGTTTGGGTTTGAAACACGAGTATCTACTCCTGTGTATAACATTGTTAGATGGTTGTTAGAAACGTACGATAGTGAACATAATTGCCTATCGTAAGACGTCAGCCTAAAATAATAATATCGTTGTTCCAATATATTTGCTCTGAATGTCGAGCACAAGACGTTGTTTAAAAAATGCTTGAATGTACCTACGTACTAGGCAAATAGTTTGCCTATCAAGTAAAATATTTTCAGAATAGATACCTAGCGAGAATTATATTGGTAACTACCTACTACGTTCAATAGCTAGTATATTTTACCAACGGTGATCATAATTATGTATAATATTTGTACGGTGACCCACGTAAAATCTAGGCTTCCACAATTAATTTGCAATGTTGCAATGTTTGTACTGTCTAATAGACAATAACGTCGTTTACCGACGTACCTTCGGATTAAATTTTCTCCGTAGGTAAGCTGTAAACAAAATGATAAAATTCTTATAATTTAAACTTTAGCTCATATTCTTTTATAGCTAGCTCGTTTTTGATTGTACATAAAATTAAAGCAAATTTGTGCCCTTTTCAAGTTTTAAACAGAGATCTGGGCTTTGCATGGGACGGTCAGAGGTAGTTATGGCAGAAAACAATTTCAATAATCGCCTCTTTTATTATATCAAGTTTAGGTAGATTTACCAAGATATTAATTAACTATATTATTATATACAATAAAGTTTATTCAGAGGCCCGAGTGATGTTTTAAATAAAGCTTGACCGTTACTCCGACAAAGTAAACAAGGTTAGTTATTGATCATTATGTATTATAGCAAATATTATTAAGACAAGCCCAAATGAATCATATTTAAAAAATCATATGAAGGTATGATTTGATAACAAATTTATATGCCTTTTATTCTCCTGGGAAACTAGGTAGTCGTTTGGCCAGGTTTTTTGATTTACCTGCTTAAGCCCGTTTAGGTCAATGCATATCTTAAACAGTAGTGTTGACCTTATAGTAGGGAAATTTAACCTACTTATTACGTTACCTATAGCTTGAGTGATCAAGCACAATTACAATATGTAAGCTATGTTTTTCTGTGTAAAAGAGCTATTTATTTACTATGTAAGTAAATAGATATTTAAAATGTTTTATAAAAACGACCTGCAATGCGTATTTACCTCTAACTAAAGGTTCAATATTTTTATATTTTACTATTTTGGCTATTGAGTTTTTCAATTTTTTTTTGAAATTTTCTGTTTACTGTTCGGAAACTTTCAGATGAATTTCCGCGTACTTTCTATCTTATCAAAACGTTTTGAGACTTACATAATGAATAACTGTATTATGTGCATTTTTTATTAAATACGAGGTAAAGTTTTTCAAAGACATTATAAATGGCATGTTACAAATGCATCATTTTCATCATTCTATTATGCTTACCTAGAATGCCGTAATATAGTACAAGAGGTTTTGAATTACATTTTCATTATAATTTATTATATTTTATCGTCATTTAAGGGTGAGTTTATGATATAACAGTATTTTTTAATAAATACAATATAAATAAATTTTCAGTATAGTGGATCAAAATCATTATTGTTGATAAAGAAATTCATTTTTCTTTTTTAAAGAATAATAATACCTGTTTATTTTTATAGTTTTTCACATTGGCGATAGCTCCCACTCCTCCAGGCGATATCAAACATGTCTCTATAAGTAAGGCTATAAGGAACGTACAGTGGTTTAATGACAGCATTTTACCTACCAATAAAATGCTTATTAAACTACTTACCTTCCTTATAGCCTTAAATTTTTAATTCTGCCTGGTGTATTTTGTAGTAATAATATTCTAATTAGAATATTATTATGAGACGCAATGAAGCCAAGCGGGCCGACTCGCCCCGCCCTGCCGTGTCGGAGTGGGGTGGGGTGTGGGGGCATACGTAACCAATCACACAGCTTTGGAACAGATAAGTGCGACCAATCGCTGCAAAGGAAGATCTCTATCTCTATAAGTAAGGCTATAAGGAAGGTAAGTAGTTTAATAAGCATTTTATTGGTAGGTAAAATGCTGTCATTTTAGTGATTGACTGGAATAAACAGAACAGTCAGACTTAAAATAATATGACAAGAAGCAAACTTCGACCTTGTTCTGAACATGCGGAAGCTCATTTAACAAAAAAAAATGGCCAAGTGCGAGTCGGACTCGCGCACGAATGGTTCCGCACCATTATCTATGAAAACGCACAAAAAAACACTTATTTTGTATGGCAGCCCCCATAAATATTCTTTTTTTTTTTAGTATTTGTTGCTATAGCAGCAACAGAAATACATCATCTGTGAAAATTTCAACTTTCTAGGTATAACCATAAGAATAGATAATAATACTGCGTATAATATAAATGGTAATAATACTGTGTGATTTCTACTCTATGGTATAACGGTTCAGGAGCTACAGCCTCGTAACTGTAGGACGGACGGACAGACAGACGGACAGCCGAGCCTCAGTAATAGGGTTTCCGTTATTACCCTTTGGGTACAGAACCCTAAAAACTATGTATACTGTCAAATTGTTACAGCTTTGAATTTCATGCTAAAAAGATGACATAATAGAAAAACGGACCCTCTGCCATAGCATTAGCCACGCATTACCTACTGACAGCTGTCACATACACGGAGCAGAAAGGAAGGTCATACAGCATATTGAAATAGTCGTATCTACTGTAGACTAAACCAGTATAAAAACTTTTTATTTTTTAATTACTAATGTTTTTTAATTAGATCTGAAAAAATAAATAAACATTATAGTATTTGTTTACTCGTTGTATATTATATACTTGTTCTTCAATACATATCACGGATTCATATAAAAAATACAGTGGTTTGCATTCTACAATATAACATACAAACTATTACAACTTTGTACTTACTATTTACAATGTATTATAATTATAATTACAAAAATAAACTGTATAAAGATTTCTGAAGTATTTTGGGTGACGGCTCAAAACTTAAAAACTAGATTATTATCAAAATAGATTAATGGTTAGAGGAAGTCACATCAGCCTTATTGCTTATTTAATTTGACGTTTCTTCCAGGCAACAAGGCATATTTACTTATACCAAGAGTTTACTATAGGATTCGTCACTAAAATACTTATATCGTCCGTAATTCTGTTTTTAGGTCAAGTTACCTTGGATGCTAAAATATAAATTCAGTGCAAATATTTTATAGGAAGAGTTATACTTGTGAAAGTGAACAACTTTTCCCAATGAACATATGTTTAAAAAATGTGTCACTTTGTTAGGTAGGTCATTTTCTTTTCATATTTCGACATACGTTTATTGGAAAAATTTTATTTTAAAAAAAATATATATTTGCACTGATTTTATAAGGATCTTATATAACCTATATAAGCTGTGCCGCGCTAGACGCGATGTTTGTCTTAAATGCTCGTTACATCCCTGTTTAGTATGGCTACAGTCCAACTACTTTAAAAGCCCATTATAACATCAAATGCATGAAAATCCTCCTTATGCTAGGTGCTGCCCTCATCACTTAAAAAATCACAACACGATGAAATTTAAATCACTTAAAAACGTAATTTATCGAAAATCGATACATTGCAATACAGGCTGCTGTCTTTGATTACCTAGACGGCGCGGCGGTCGGTACACAACCATGTCAGAGGCTTACTGTTAAAAAACAGGGTTTATCGGGTACCGTTGGACGACTCGGTGTACCACACGAAAAAGAAGAAGAGGTACAGATATTGAAGTTTATTTAAATAAGCTTCAATATGCACTTCAATCTCGGCTTGCGGATCTTGGATTTTCAATTTTGTCGACGTTACGAATTTTTTAAATGATGAGGGCATCACCTAGCCTACGTCATGAAACTAGCCTGTCTGTAATGTTTAAAGCTTAGAGGTACAGTGGAACGCGGGTCAGTCTCGCCGCGAGCCGGAGGGCGGCACCGCCTCGAACAACACTTGAGTAAGGAATGTCAGTTTACCTGCAATCAGACAAATATAGGATTTATAAAAATACTAGCTGTTACCCACCTTATAGCATCACCCCATTTCTTTCCCGTGGAAGTCGTAAAAGGCGACTAAGGGACTCGAGGGTGTGTATTGCAATTATAGACGATGGGCTGACAAACTGTCACTCTGGCGATACACAATTTTCCAAATGGCTCCCAAATATATGTCAAACGTGCCGTAAATGACCGTTTTTGCGGCCGTTTACGCTCTGCCTACCCCGCAAGGGATAATAGGCATGATATGTGTGTGTATGTTTAAAAATACTAGCTGTTACCCGCGGCGTTGCGCGCATAAAATAAAAACTATCCTATGTGTTAATCCATGTTATGAATTCCTGCTCCGTGTTATAATCCCGAATTGAAGCCGTTGTGAATCTACTTAAAAATACAAGTTTTAAAGTTTGACCATGTGATAATTTTCAGACTAATTTACCCTAACCAAAAGTAGTTAGTATTATCTGTACTCGAATGGTTCGTCTCGTGTTTCACATACATACATATACATATCACGCCTATAATCCCTTGCGGGGTAGGCAGAGCGAAAACAGCCGCAAAAAACAGACATTGTCTGACAAATATTTGAGGGACATTCGGAAAATTGTGTAACGCCATAGTGACAGGTTGTCAGCCCATCGCCTTTGCAATACACACCCTAGAGTCCCTTAGTCGCCTCTTACGACTCCCAATGGAAAGAAATGGGGTGATGCTATTCTAAGCCGGCATCACACGGTATACATGTCTCGTGTCTTGATACTGTAGCGACCTCTGGGAGCTACGACAAGAAGCTCACTCAAAGTGGTTCACGAGCAAGCAAGACGCAACAGAAGTTCCAACATAGCTGCAAGATGGCGCCACGTGACAGAACAAAGAGCCTGAAACGCGGTATCAAAGTGTTTCACCGCGCAACGCATATATACAACTTCCAATTCTATCCAGGTGAACCAGTCGGTCCCCTGGACACAACACCCGGCCAGGCGGGTAGCTACCCTTTCCCGACTCCACCTGGAACCCTCCATTCTGCCTATTGGCATCACTTCTGTCACCCGCCATTTGGGGTGGTATGGGATCTACCTCCCTATGTCCTAGCGGTGGAGCCCGGGCAACGGCAACACAGGCTTGCCTGTGGATAAGTCCGGCTGAACGATCCCACGTGCGCGGTGGCTGGCTCGCGACCACCATCCCACTGAAGTCTGGCGCCAAGTAGCCACCTGCGTCCCGTCAGTGTGTGGGAGTGCCAGTGCCTTAACAGGCTTCTTCTGGGTGAGTGAGCTCCATCTTAGACTCTGTCTATGTCCTATGACCTAGACTAGAGTCAAGATCAAACCCATCATTAATAAAAAAAACATTAACTGTACTTGTTATAGGTTCGGATCAGGAGGACAGTCAAACACCGGTGACGTGCATACAAAGACTGGTTTATTTATTGTAGAACTACCTACACTAAGTATACCCACAACATCTCTCTCCTTATAAATATAGCTAATTTCTTATTTCTAAATCTTAAAGTATAGGTATAGTAGTTAACTAGTTACGTATCAAAGTTACGCGTTATCTGTATGCCTACCATACCATCCCACCACCTTTTATGATTTACTTATTTCATTACCTACGAGTGGTAAATCTGACTAATGAAACGTTAATAACTTATTATAACTAAACCTATCTGCATCTACTTGTTACGTACCTATTTATGTTAGTATCCTCTAAAAACTTAAAACTAAACATTATCATATAGGTTTATATATGTAACTTGAAAATAATATATAAGAACAGTATGTAGATGAAACATTCCGCATTATCTTACAATAGATTTCCCTAGTTAAAATCTATTGAAGCTACCTCCTGGTATCTGTTTGGTGGGCGCACCTGACGACCACTTTTCGTTGTATAAAAAGAGGAGTCAGGTTCGTTATAACGAGGCGCCGCGTCGCGCGCGCAGCCCGACGACGTCGACGTTGCCGACGCTGGCTGCAGTATAGGTAAAGACTTTCGCCTTATGTCTGAAGAGCAAAAGTCCTTTGTATCAAAGCGGTTGTAATTATTGGGGCAAGGTGTCAAACTGAAAGTTTTATGTTTTTTATTGGCGTCGTACTTTGCATTTACGTTAGATTTCAATATGTGTGATCTGTTTCTGCGGTACGTCCCTCCACTCTCAGTAGTCACCCAGTAAGAACGTTCACCACGCGCCCTGCCCTTGACCTTTGCTTTAACCCAGAAATTTCCATCCCTCACTCGTACGTTATCTCCCGAGTTCAGACTAGGCAATGATCTGGTACCATGGTTATAGTGACGCTTCATTTTTAAAACGTTTTCCTTGCGTTTTTTTATTAAATTACGAGTTTTTACTACACTGGGTTTCAGTAATTCATCAGTTATGGGCAATCTGGTTCTCAATCTTCTACCCATCAGCAACTGTGCAGGTGAGTAATCATGATTTCCCGTCGGTGTATTTCTAAAGTTCAAAAGTGCTAACTGCCAGTCCGTCCCTGTCTCTTTAGCCTTAAGTAATAACTTTTTAGCCGTTTGTATATTTCTTTCAACTAAACCATTTGACCTAGGATATAACGGTGAACTAGTTTGGTGATCGAATTCCCACTCTTTTACAAATATTTTAAATTCTTCTGATGAGAATTGTGGCCCATTGTCAGATACTAACTTCTTTGGAATACCAAACCTACTAAATATGTCCTTCATATTTGCTATTACCAATTTTGCAGTCATAGAGGTACCTAATTGTGCAACTTCAAAATATTTTGAATAGTAATCTACTAGTAACAGGTAGTGTTTCGTATCAAAATCGAAAATGTCAGCAGCAAGCACCTGCCAGGGTAGCTTAGGTACCGGATGTGGATGCAGTGGCTCGCGGCGCTGCGCACTGCGGTGTCGCTGGCACACGTCACAGCGCGCCACTATCTGCTCGATGTCAGCACCCATGCCAGGCCACCACAACACTTCCCTGGCACGTCGCTTGCACTTTTCGACTCCCATGTGTCCCTCATGAATTCTTGCTAGCATCACTTTGCGCAGGGTTTTGGGTACTACTATTTGACTGTTCCGGAATACTACATCATTTATTACATGAAGTTCATCCCTGAAAGTCCAATATTGCCTAGTCGAATCTAGACTTTTGTTTTTGCTCATAGGCCAACCATGTTTGTAATAGTATTTGACTTTTACTAAAGACTCATCTTTTAATGTTTCTTCTTGAATTAATTTAATTTTTTCCTCTGATACATTAACATTTTCTATGAGCATATTAACGTGTATCCTAACGTCATCCTGTACATCATCATTTGATCCATGTTCTGTCGGCGCCCTTGACAGTGCGTCAGCTATATGCATAAATTTCCCCGGCTTATATTTTATTTGAAAAGTATAAGCATATAATTTTATCAACATTCGCTGCAGACGTGTCGGTGTATTATTTAGTGGTTTCTTAAAGATAGACTCTAGTGGCTTATGGTCAGTTTCGATTACTACGCGATCATGACCATATATATACTGATGAAAGCGCGTGCACCCGAAAACAATCGCCAGCAGCTCTTTCTCAATCTGAGCCCAACGCGTCTCAGCCGGCGCGAGCGTGCGTGCTGCGTACGCCACGGGCCGCCCGCCTTGCAGCAGGCACGCTCCCAACCCCTGCAAGCTTGCATCTACCGATATTGTCACCTCCTCGTTAGGTGAATAATACCTTAATATTGGTGCTTCACTTATTTTAGTTTTTAAATTGTCAAAATGTTTCTTGTGATTGCTACTCCATACGAAATCTACATCACTGCGCAATAATTCACGTAAAGGAGCCGTTGCATTTGAATAATTTGGAATAAAACGCGACAAATAGTTAGTGATACCGAGAAACCTTTCTAGCTCTTTCTTAGTTGTCGGTTCAGGCATTTTCATTACGGCTTCTACTCGATTTTTATCCGGGCGCATTCCTTGATCATTAAAAATATGGCCTATGTATTTCAACTCCTTAACGCCAAAAACGCATTTATCTTTATTAAATTTTACATTGTTAGCAATTGCTTTCTGAACTACCTCTCTAAGGCGCTCATCGTGTTCCTTTTTAGTACGCCCGTACACTAAAATATCGTCAAGATACACAGCAACCCCATCAGCCTTAAATATCTTGAACATTTCATTGTGAAAAATTTCAGGAGCACAACTAATCCCAAATGGCATACGTAGGTACCTATACCTACCGTATGGAGTTGCGAATGTACACAATTTTGAGCTATTCAAATTTAATTTTAACATCCAGAACCCTTTGTTTGCGTCTAATTTCGAGAAGTAAGTTGCGCCATTGAGTTCACTCGCAATCTCGTCTAAGGTGGGCAACTGAAAGTGGCTGCGACGCACCGCTTTGTTCAAATGAAAAGGATCAATACATAACCGTAACGACTTATCTGGTTTCTCAACAACTACTAAATTTGACACCCAGTCCGTTGGTTCATCCTCTCTGACAATAATACCTAGTTTTTCCATATTGTCTAATTCTTGTTTCAGTCGTGGTCTCAATTTAATCGGTATCTTTCTACTGGAGTTTACGACAGGAGGCAATGCTGCATTTATCGATATGTTCACCATCGTTGGTAAACAACCTATTCCTTTAAAAATAACGTTATCAAAATTATATTGTGATGACATTTCATTAATGCGCGCTATTAACTGTAACTCAGTACATGCATCTCGCCCTAACAAGTTATTACAGTCCATATCTAAAACATGTACGCGTTTTTTTATTACAATTGAATTGTGTTTTAAATTCGCGTCGATATAACCCAGAACCGGTAACTTATTATTGCTAATTTCTTTCAATACAGTTCCCGTTTTCTTTAACATATTCAAATTAAAACCCGCAATTACAAAACTTTTCTTAGACATCACCGTAGTATCTGCACCACTGTCCAGTTTAAATTTTATCAACACATTATTTACGTAAACCGATTCAATCCAGGATTGATCCACCGAGTCAATAGATATATTGTTTATGAATAACTCACCAACGTCCACCATGTCCTCTGAGTCATCGTCGTTTTCACTGCAATCCAATAACTCACGTACATACCTCGCTCCACAGCACTTGGCGAAGTGGTTAGCACGCTCACACCGATAGCAAATAACACCATAGGCGGGGCATCGCCCGCTTGCACTATGCCTACCACCGCACTTTGAACACATAGGTAAACGCGCCGCGCCTCCACCTGCGCCGGCACCGCCTGGCCGGGCCCCGCCGCTGCCTGCGCCTCTGCGCCCGCGCGCTCGCCGCCGGCCGCGCGCACCGCCAGCCATGCCGGTGCCGCCCGGACCGCGCGCTCCACCGCTCGCGACATACGCCACCTCGTCGTTGCCTGAGCGGCCGGGCGCGGCCGCTGAGCTAATGCATGCCGCCGCCTGCGAGCTCGCTTGCTCCGCCGCTCGGCAGCTAGTCACAGCTTCGTCCAAAGCCAACGATGGTTTTGCTAATAAACGCTCCTTTACATAAGGGTCCCTTATTCCCCTTATTATCTGAGTCAAAATAAGACTGTCACGTAATGATCCAAACTCGCAACTTTTGCTTTTAACTTTCAATTCACTAACGAACTTGTCGAATTCGCCATCTTTCTGATATGTTTCAAAAAATACGTGTCGTTCAAAGTTGACATTTATTGTCGGGTCGAATTTTTTTCTTAAACTCCTCAACTACGTTATCGTAAGTTGCATTGGGTTTTAGGTCAAACTCCTGGTAAATTTCGCGACCGTATTTGCCAATCACATGTAGAAACACTGCGATCTTTTCATCCGACGAAGTATTTTGGCGTCCTGAGGCAATCATAAAGTAATCAAAGGCACATTTCCAATCACGCCAGTTGACCGCCATATTGCCGTGTTCCTGCATGGCGGCCGGCTGTTGTATTGACGAATACATCACTATTTCACTTTGTTTTGGGTTTGTCATTATTATAGGTTTTAAATTAAACACTAGCACAACCGAATTCTATACTTTAAAGCTAAAATAGAACACCTGACACCATGTTATAGGTTCGGATCAGGAGGACAGTCAAACACCGGTGACGTGCATACAAAGACTGGTTTATTTATTGTAGAACTACCTACACTAAGTATACCCACAACAGTACTCACTTAGTAATCTAGTAGGCGTCTTCTTATAGTAAACGAACACAGTATACACGGCGAACCCGACTAGCAGCGAGCCCACCGCTATGAGGTACTTTGTGGACGGGTCGTGTACTATTGGCAGCACTGACAGGAATATAGCCACGAGCACTATGAAACACGGCACTATCTGAAATGGAATAAACAGTTTATTATAATTAAGAACAGGACATTTTTTTAAATAAAATTTAATATTAATTTTCAAAAATCATACTGAGCGTGTATAATTTTTGAAAACTTGCAAATTTCACAAGTGTATTTTAATGCCAGTAACGCGTGGCACGGCTCCATCTACTGGCGGGCAAGTAACGAGCTGCGGTAGCCCAGATAGAAGAGGCGTGGCCACTAGTAATTCAAAAGTCGCAGGTTCAAATCCTGCCCGCGCTTGAAAATGTTGCAAGTTTTCAAAAATGGCAATACACCTCAATAGCGGGAGGGCCATGTCCAGCAGTGGACTATGTATGTAATGTTATATTACCGTGGGCACCCTGTAGGGCCTGGGTGTGTGCGGGTGAGTGACTCTCAGCACGAGCAGCGCCACGCACGCCATCCCGTAGAAGAATGTGCGGGTGAGTGAGGCGAGTATGTAATGTTATATTACCGTGGGCACCCTGTAGGGCCTGGGTGTGTGCGGGTGAGTGACTCTCAGCACGAGCAGCGCCACGCACGCCATCCCGTAGAAGAATGTGCGGGTGAGTGAGGTGAGTATGTAATGTTATATTACCGTGGGCACCCTGTAGGGCCTGGGTGTGTGCGGGTGAGTGACTCTCAGCACGAGCAGCGCCACGCACGCCATCCCGTAGAAGAATGTGCGGGTGAGTGAGGTGAGTATGTAATGTTATATTACCGTGGGCACCCTGTAGGGCCTGGGTGTGTGCGGGTGAGTGACTCTCAGCACGAGCAGCGCCACGCACGCCATCCCGTAGAAGAATGTGCGGGTGAGTGAGGCGAGTATGTAATGTTATATTACCGTGGGCACCCTGTACGGCCTGGGTGTGTGCGGGTGAGTGACTCTCAGCACGAGCAGCGCCACGCACGCCATCCCGTAGAAGAATGTGCGGGTGAGTGAGGCGAGTATGTAATGTTATATTACCGTGGGCACCCTGTACGGCCTGGGTGTGTGCGGGTGAGTGACTCTCAGCACGAGCAGCGCCACGCACGCCATCCCGTAGAAGAATGTGCGGGTGAGTGAGGCGAGTATGTAATGTTATATTACCGTGGGCACCCTGTAGGGCCTGGGTGTGTGCGGGTGAGTGACTCTCAGCACGAGCAGCGCCACGCACGCCATCCCGTAGAAGAATGTGCGGGTGAGTGAGGCGAGTATGTAATGTTATATTACCGTGGGCACCCTGTAGGGCCTGGGTGTGTGCGGGTGAGTGACTCTCAGCACGAGCAGCGCCACGCACGCCATCCCGTAGAAGAATGTGCGGGTGAGTGAGGCGAGTATGTAATGTTATATTACCGTGGGCACCCTGTAGGGCCTGGGTGTGTGCGGGTGAGTGACTCTCAGCACGAGCAGCGCCACGCACGCCATCCCGTAGAAGAATGTGCGGGTGAGTGAGGCGAGTATGTAATGTTATATTACCGTGGGCACCCTGTAGGGCCTGGGTGTGTGCGGGTGAGTGACTCTCAGCACGAGCAGCGCCACGCACGCCATCCCGTAGAAGAATGTGCGGGTGAGTGAGGCGAGTATGTAATGTTATATTACCGTGGGCACCCTGTAGGGCCTGGGTGTGTGCGGGTGAGTGACTCTCAGCACGAGCAGCGCCACGCACGCCATCCCGTAGAAGAACCACAGGAACCACGACGCGAAGTTTATCAAAGTGTGGATATCGCCCACTGATATAAGGACAGCTGTCAAAAACGCCTGAGGAGAAAAACAAATAGACTAAGCGGCGGAAGACGTAATTAAGTGATCTTGTAAAGAAAATGATAGATAAATTTTATAAGAAGATCGACTTACCAAAAGTTTATGACTAAGAGATCGACATAAAAAAATGCATAAGTAAAACAACATTATGTGAAAGTGTAAAGTAGCTATTTTGAGCTGCGCTGACGATCTACTGCGGGCGCTCAATCTCACGAAAAACACCAATTAGTTAGTTTATTTTTATTTCATTCATGTTTCTGTACGTAGCCTTTTTACTTTAGCAAAAAGGTACAGTTTTAAGGTCAATCACTGATAATTTTACGTATCCTTGGCGTTCTACCTTAAAAGCTCTCGCGATCGACCGTATGAGTCGACATTTTGCGAAAGGGACATTGTGCGAAAGAGACGTTTTGCGATGAGTAGACATTTTGCGAAAGGGGCATTTTGCGTCTGAAGGCTCTGGTAGCCATATTAAACATCTATTGTAAATGAGTACAACTGACCTGGAAGGCGACGGCGGGCGCGGGCGTGAGGCGACGCATGTTCACGTATGAGAATAACTCCAACATGTGTCCGCCCTGCGCTGCCGTGTAGCACACGCTAAACAATAAAAAATAAATCAAAATTAGGTTTTACTTTTTCAATGTGGGATGGTATTATCACTTACCTATTGACGTCATGATCCGTCATTTATTTATTTACTTATAACAATTTTGTATTGCCCTTATAAAAAACTAACTCGGGCGGGATAAAAAAAGGCACTGCCTCGGGGCTGGTCAGATTAATCACACGGCATGTAACTTTATGCCACCACGTAAACGGCATTTGTTTCAAATTGAAGTCAAGTTTTTCAAAGCGTGTTATTTATATGCGTAGAATTAACCAGATCCCCTGAACAGGAAAATCCCCTAAAACCTACCCAGAGGTGTGAAAGAAAAACTAAGTTAAATCATGTTGTTCTTCTACTTCTTTTCATATAGGATACCGAGTCGTCCAACGACCCTATGAACTCTGGTGTCAGAATTTTTCAACTGCCTACTCCTAGGCCTCTGACATAGTTGTGTAACAACCGCCGTCAAAATATTATGTCAAAGTCGTACTGCAAGTATTAGACCGGGTCTATCGCGATAGTATTTAGGTAAATATTAGTAATTTACCTGTGTCCCGACGTTTCTATACAGTTTCATGTATTGTAATTGCGGTAAGTCTTATATTGGCCAAACGAAGCGAACTGTCAGCGAACGGGTCAAAGAACATATCGCAGCTGTAAAAAACCGACAGATGCATAAATCGGCAATAGCAGAACACCTTCTATCATCCGGTCCGAATCATTGGATTGAACTTCATGCCCCGAAAATCCTCTCTGTGGAACGCCACTATTACCCAAGGATCGTTCGCGAGGCTATTGAAATTAAGAAGAACCCTAATAATTTCAACCGGGAGGACGGGTTTAAATTGTCATCCGCATGGAGTCCAGTCATTGATAAGTTGAAACCGCGCGATTTATCATCGGAACAATCGTCGGATACAGTGAGTGTTGTGTGCCGGCAGCCTAGTGCAATGTTTACAAACAATCAATAATATTAAAATTATAAAGACAAATGTGGGTAGCAGAACATCTCGTTACCCGCCGCCTAGATGACAACTCGCTGGGACGTCAGTCAACCCGCGACCACAATACATGAAACTGTATTGAAACGTCGGGACACAGGTAAATTACTAATATTTACCTAAATACTATCGCGATAGACCCGGTCTAATACTTAAAATGAGTGAAAATGATCGCGAGTGCTTGAAAAGTTATATTGTACTGCAAGCTACAGACTATGTTAAACTGCCTCAGACAAGTACATCATCCATATCCATTACGCTCACTCTTTGCTTTTATTACAAGAGAAACCGCTTCGCTCACAAGATATGACTATATGCTTTTCCAATATATTGCAGAGACCTCTGGGAGGTCTCTGCAATATATATCTGGGAATAACTCACTTAAGTGGTTCACAAGCAAGCAAGACGCAACAGAAGTTCCAACATATCTGCAAGATGGCGCTATGTGACAGATTGGTAGAGAACGATGGGCCTGAAACACGGTATCGAAGTGGTCACCGCGCAACAACTTCCAGTTCTACCCAGACGGACTTGTCGGCCACAAAACCCGGCCAGGCAGCGTAGCTACCTCTTTACTGACACCATCTGCACCCCTCTATTCTGCCTATCGGCATTACTCTTGTCAACCGCCATAATATCAAAGTGCCGAGCTCGCTTTGCTTGTAATATTTGACTATGTTAATTGTTTATTCGTTTCTTTGTTATGCCTAAGTACATTTTGTAAGAAAGAAGAAAAGAAACTCGCTTCGACTTATATGTGAAAATAACAGTAGCAGCCCAAATAGACCGAGGCCCGTGCTGTATATAAAAATGCCAAGCTTGCTACGCTTGCAATACTCTGTGTGCCTTGCAAATCACTTTCATAAGTAACATATTATAACAATATTCTTTAATAAAGAAATAATAAATGTAAAAGAAAAAAATCAGGGAAAGTATAGTTGTTAAGCATTTCCTTCATAGAGCAACGTTTCTTATTAATAAATAAGCAAACATCAGGTATAAAAAGGCGCTAGAGATTCACTTACCGAGTGACCCCAAACTGCACGCTCATAGCACAGCCGAAGGTGGACACGGCAACCCCCAGCGGGATCAGGAAGCTCCCCTTGCCCAGCACCCTGGCGCCGAAGGTCACCGCCACGGCCGGTAGCGATGTCATTTCTGCGTACGACATCACAGTCATGTACGCCACGTTCATGAACACGTATAGGCCGGTGATTACAGGGACCGCTATTGATATGCTGAGCGGGACGTTTCTGGGGAAAGAGAAAATATATTAGCTAACATTGGTTTATAATAGGTAGATACTAATGTTCTTCTTCACGCGCTTCAAACGGACTACTTCTACTGCTTCACTTGAATCACGAATGACCCGATGAGTGCTGATAACAGAGTTTCTAAACCGCTTGTTACACTAGTAAGCTGTTGCTATGCATTGGCAAACGCTGCTATAGATTTTGTACAATTTGCATTGGGCGTATCCCATTGATACGATAAGAAGAAGAAGACTAATAAGCCCTTGATAGATATGTTTGTCTATCGACATAGATCTTAGCTGAATGTGTGCTCCAAATACGAAACCATCTTTTTTACGGAAAATCAGCTGTTTCAACCTGACATGTTTTAACCAGACTGAGAACAAAAACAACAAAGCGATAACTATTATAATGAAGCTTTTTCCCCCCTTCAATTTATTATAGCACCGGTGCTTTGAAACCTATACCTGACTGATTGGTTGGGAGCAGGAAATCACAGGAGAAGTTGATTAGGTTGTTCAAACAACTGGGCTTGGACTCGGCTTAGAAGTTGTTCTGGGAAGAACGAGTCGGACTGAATTTGGAAGAACGGGTCGGACTGAGCTGGGAAGAACGGGTCGGACTGAGCTGGGAAGAACGGATTGGACTGAAATCTTGTGCAGCCTCCACTGGGAATATAACCCTTAGCCTAAGCTTTGCGCCGCAGCGTTCTAATCATCAAATGACGGGTCGTGCTGCTTTCGAAGCCTTTGACGGATTCAGTGTTGCCTGCTTCAGTGTAATCTACTCACACGGCTGGGTTGATGATCTCCTCGGTGACGCCGGCCACACTGTTCCAGCCATCAAACGCCCACAGGCCGGAGTAGAGAGCCAGGGCTATCCCGCCAGGGCTGGACGTGCTGCCTTCGAAGCCTTTCGAAAGATTCTCGGTGTTGCCTGAAAAGGTGAAACGTTTATTTAAGAGTGGAATGTAAAAAAGTGGCTTACAGAGTTAATATTAAGGTTTTATGTAATAAGATCATTATTCGTACGACGTAGTAGGTATATTTTTAAAAGCTATTGGCTACACTTTGATGAAATACCGAGACATAATGTGAAGTATTGCGAGCGAAGCGAGTTTGACACCTTGACAAACTACTGAAACATAATTTGAATTATAGCGTGCGAAGCGAGCTGAACGAACAATCTGTTGTAGGTTCAAATCCTGTCTGCGGTAGAAAATTTTAGTTTTCTAAAACTTGAGGCAGTCAAGTATTGTGAGCGAAGCGAGTTTGACACTTTGCTACCGAGACATAATGCGAAGTATTGCAAGCGAAGCGAGCTCAATACTTTCAAAAATCCGTACTAATATTATAAATCTGAGAGTATGTGCGTGTGTGCGTACTATGTATGTTTGTTTTGTTACCTCTTTACGCTCGAAACGGCTTAACCGATTTGGATAAAATTTGGAACACAGGTAGAGTATCTGAAATAACGCATAGGCCACTTTTTGCCGCAGGAAAACAACTATTCCCACGGGAAAATAAGTGGCAGCGAGTGCTGGGCAGAAGTCTAGTACTCACATAAAAACGTTTTAGAAATACTTAAAAAAGATTAGGGAAAATATACCTCTGGCAATTTCATATATCCCTCCTCCGATGACGATGAGGCAGGCGGCAACCTTACACACGCCGAATATATTCTGAACCTTCACGAACAACTTCACACTGGTTATGTTGATGTACGTCATTATAACTGAAATAAATAATTTATTGAAAATTTAGCGACAATGCATCTACTACACTAATATTAAAATGAGGAACTACTTTTTTGTGACTTGATACACCTCTAAACTACTGGTCGGACTTAGAAAGCGACGCAAGTTCTGACTAAAATATGCAGTCACATGAGCGACTGTTTACTACAAGATTATATCTTATACCCACGAGAAAAAATGAGGCAATGGGTGAAACCGCTGGGCAGATAGAATTAAGTATACAAGTTTTACATAGGAATACTTATTTTAATTAAAATTTAGGGCCTTACTTACCACAGAAAAATGCTCCTTGAACGCGTGTCTAGGTCGTATAGACCTATTTCGTAAACACGCGTACAACGCGCATTTAACTTTTTTGTAGTAAGGCCATAATATTTCATAAAGTCATAAAATCAAGGTCTTATCTGTATTTAATTTTAATAATAGAAATAATGTTTAAAATTAATTTAATGTACATTATACCACTCAAAAAAACTGCTTATGGTCTGATGACCGATCGCATGTTAGCCACTTAATATTAAAAAAAAAAAATGTACTGTAGGTTCTACTACATGGTAGTATTATATTATCTTATCTGTGACTTTACTGTATAATAATCATAATACATTACAGTAAAAGTTTTAAGAGAAGAAAAGACGAACTAGATTCTTAGAAAATAGTATATTTCATGTAGACTTAAAAATATAAACAGATTTAATATGCTAATTTCACTTCCATATTATTGTATGGGTTTTCGGTAACAATATTTCTTTCTTTCAGCAGCCAGATTAGCGAGGCATTTTCAGTAGTTACTTGGATGTAGCCATTGGATGACTCTTTTAGTTTCTCTGACATTAAAATCTGTAATAAAAGAAAGAACATTTTTATAATTAAATTTATTTACTTTGTGTCAAAAATAAAACTCTGCTATTCTATTGAATGTCTACTTCATGCTTATTTTTTTGTGTGAGATAACAAACAACCCGATGAACCCAGGTGTCAGTTTTCAACCACCTACTAATTCTTCTTCTTACTACTACTACTATTATATGGTTGTGTTACAGCCGCCGTCTAAGTAATTCTAGACAGCAACCGGGACAATGGCTTAGCCGAAGCAAACTGTTCTTACAATCAAGTGGTTCAGCCTGCAATGTCCTAACTAGACAAACAAACAAAGTATGATATCAACTTTGTGAGTGCCCCACAGAAAATTGAAACCAGAACCTTTGCGCCTTTGCGCCACAGGTAGTCGCATACCACTGCATTGCAAAATTGCAGCACAGGCAGTATTTAAACCTGCAACTTTCAGTGCTAGACAAACTTATAAGTGCTTTATTTCAGAAATGCCCTTTTGCCCCTGCCAGGGAATGTATCAAATTTTGTTACACCCTGTTTAATAAAAATTAATGGTCCGACAATATTGTCAAGCTTACAGGAGTTCATTGCACAAAGCTGGCACCAGACCATAAGTCATACCCTGCAGTTGGTGGATGTGGGTTGAAGATGATGAATACTTACACCTAAAAACTCCTTCATAGCATTCGCTTTCTCCGGATACAGGGAGTGTACGAGCCCATGTAGCTCCGTCTTCAGCAGACTGAACCGATCCTTAGCATTCTTTAGATGTTCAGATTCAATCCGGTATGTCTGTGATTGTGGCCGGCTTCGTGCCTCTCGGGCTGTTTGTATTAGCTCCGTCAATCTGGAATAGCATAAAGTAAAATAATTAACAAAACCAATAACACAAAAACGGTTGATGAGGTGGTTTTGTACGATATAGCACACAGACTTTTTAATGCTACATGTGCTTATAAAGTTGGGGTATATATATCAAAATATTAAGATGTTCAAAAAAAGTACTTGCTAAATAAGTAACCTTGTAATGAAGTAGGTTAAAAGTAATATAAGTAGGACACAGTAAAATTCATTACGGTATACCTACCCAATTAAGTAGGTATATAAAGTAGTTACACATATCAAACAGTTAGAAAGATGTATCGGTACCTGCATATTTCAGCATCTACATCATGAATGGCTCCTTTCATAAATGCACCAAGCCCTTCCATTTGCGAAGTTTTTTCTTTGATTTCACTCAAAAACTGGCTGGTAAGTAAGTTCTCATCGGTAGATATACTAGTATTAGAGTTCTGTATCTCTGTGCGAAGGCCTTCGATGTATGAAAGTGTTTTTTGTGTTAGTTCTTCTGGAGCTATCAAAGTTTCGGGAGGTGCGTTTTCAATTCTGTTTATCGCTTCGACACAACGGCCTTGGACGGTCTTTATTTCTCTAGAAAGACTTTTCTGAGTCTCCACATTTCGTTCATTAGGCATTCTGTATAAATAAACCGAAATTAAATCAATACATTTGTAAACAAACACAGTGAGAAACAAGAATTAATAGTACGAATATGTAATGCTTATTTGACTTACTTTCAAGCGGTTTTGATTCCGTCCAATGTTTTTAAGACGATTAATATATATGTTTTATAATAATTAATTCAAATAATCCACAATAACAGCAATAAATTCAGAGAATAAATACAACGGAACACGAAAACGTGAAGCAAAATTCGACCGTTATTTCGAACTGACAGAAAGATAGCTGTCATTTTTGAAGTTCCCGCTTATTGGTAGTGTTGTACCACACGCACCACTCAGTCGATAATCAGTGAGTTAGCTCATTTGGTAGAGTTGTAACATGAAAGTATAGAATCGACTTTTTTTAAAAGTTAGGAATAGCAGAGCAAAAGGCGCATTTTATAAAGAGCAGCGAGGTGAAGAACCCTTGACAACTGATCCATTCCCAGAGCATAGGTTACAAAATAAAAATAAATGAGTTTCATAATAAATAAGATCGGCCGGCGCATGTTCATATCTTCATTAATTTTATTCGTTCTTGCAAAGATTTTAGTTTCCTGAACAAGTTCGCTTTTTTTAAGTTCCTCAACAATTTTTACTGATACCTTTTATAAAATCCAGAGGTGTATTTGGGCAAAAATAAGTATAGGGGAGACCAGGGACCTTTAAAAGAATTCACACTAATATCCTATGTAGCATAGAACAGTACGTATATTAATTTTTTAAATCGGAAGAAATAGGGAACTAAACTAGTCACTGGATAGATGGCGCTGTACTTGATACGTCAACGTTAAAAACGGAACAAGCGGGACAACACATAATTGTTCAATTTGTTTCATTTGGATTTATGAGATCGTAAAAGCGCGAAAAACGAGGACAGATTTGTAAAGAACATTAACTTTATTTTAATGCGCAGTTCAACGCCATCTACAGAGTTCTTGGAATACTAAACTATTTTCTAATTCTCAAAAAGAAAACCTACTATTGAAATGAGGCTTTCCAATTCCCCCAAATAAATTATTTAATACAGGTAACTGACACAAGTAATTATTTTATTATGAAATGAACACAAGTGCGAACGTCTTGAATTAGCTACCTACATTTTATTTCTTAAGTATCATATTTTATTAATTTAAATTATTAAGAAGAAAGCCAAACTCTTTCTTATTCATAAAATGTTTTGTACATACCTATTTATTCCTTACAAGGATCGGGAACACATGATATGATCGGGAATTAAGAATTCGTTTCGGTGGTAATTATTATTTGGTAGCATGCGATAGGGTAGGTATGGTTTATACTCACATAGAAACGCTAAAGACGCGAGTGTTATGGCTCTTTCTTTGTAATCCGGATCTAAGTCCATTGTGAACGGCTGTATGGAGTACTCAGCACATGTCATTACGATAATGGCTACTTCCGCCGGTCTCAATATCACAACGTAAATCCACGCACAGCTGAATGCGGGCAAAGGCCCCCAGAATTTGTGCATCTTGCCAAAGGCCTCCTGAATATAAGCATATTCGCCACCAGATTTGGCAACCACTGTCCCCAGTTCAGCAAAGGATAATGCTCCTGAAATATTTAAAAAAGTTCTTTTTTATCGTCTTATTTGTTAAACGAAGAGGTCCTTGACAATATAAATTAAAATAATGTGATCTGATAATTTATTGGACATACATAAGTTCATTTTGGACTGGCTCTGCGCCAAGTTTTACAATGCAAGCAACTAAGGAAAGGTTTGTAATTATGAGAATTCTACACAAATAATAACAGTTTAAGCTTACCTACACCCACCTAATAGTGATATTATTCCTGAAATTATCCACATAACTAAACAAAGGCCTACGGAGCCGGAATATTTTAGCGCTGAAGATGGTGACACAAAAATTCCTGATCCAATCATCACACCAAGAATTAAATTGACAGCAGAGAACAGCCCTAGCTCTCTTTTTAATTTAACACTTCCTGTGCTGATTGCACTTTGCCGTCGACCGCTGTCTGTCTTCAAATTAGCTTTTTCTAATGCATCTTTGCCGTTACCTAAATTTTCTTTTTCGCCCATTTTGACGTTGTCTCTGTAACAATGGAAAACATAATTTAATTTTTTATAAACAAGTATATGACTGCCAAAATGAGATTGTATTTATGCAGTTATGTTATTAATTTATTATCAATCATAGTTTTGAGCCCATTTATTCCAAAATAGCTAGCTTCTTCGCTAATTCAGTAAAAACGAATAAAACTATTAATAACATATATATATTTTTAACTTGCAAAATAACTAGATGCGGGCAGGATGAATATTTTGCAAGTTTCCAAAAATGTAACACGGGAAGTGTCTTGAAATTGGGTATTTAACGTGACATTTATTAGCATAGAACAGAAATAGCTACCTATGCAAAGCCACTGACTGTATGCAAGCAAAGTACTAGCATCAAACAATGGTTTAGACGAGCTGTTCTATTCTAACAATGGTGCTTCCATATTAATAGCCATGAAGTCTGCATCTTATGTTCTTAACCATAAACTCCGCACCCAATGCCGGAGACATACTATCTGATGCGTCCCTTAGCCGTGGCTGATGGACGCGTCAGATAGTATGTTTATAGTCTTATTCGAATCTGGGCGGTACAATTTATATGAAGCTGTGCAAACTATCTGTTATATATAACATTAGTCTGTTATATATAACACGAACATTCGGACTCCCGAGTCCGAGAGCAATCTAACCACAGAACACTATAATTATACTCCTTAATCTAACCAGCCGGACATATTAAAACGTCCGTGGACGCCACAGACAAAGAACTCCGTCCCCGGACACTCCGTGCACACTTTCCTCAGCCGCAAATGATGGACGCCTCAGATAGTATGTTTTTAGCTTAATGCTTGGCCTACATAAACGTAGCCTCTTAAAAATACTTCATTTTAGTTTGGGGCTAGATGGCGCTGTGTGAATTGTCCAAGATATTTATTATTTATTATTATTATTATTTAACACAACTCCATTTAATAACTTTTTTTATTTTATAAATATAAAACAGAAAATGCACTTTGTATCACGGCACTCATAAGTATATACAAATTTTGTTATTATTTACAATTACGTTATGTAGGTACTCAAACAATGTATCAGATCAGTCCACGATCAGTCACCTAATTTATTCATATTTGGAAAATAAAATTAATAATATTATAGATTGTTAAAAGGTTATAGAGTTTAAAGTACTAATTGGGATAAATTTAGGTAAGTTCATTTCACGGAATTCTAATCCATTGATGTTATTTCTTACTAACATTTTGGTTATTAATGAGGTAGGTAAGCTTTTCTTATGACTTTTTTATATTTTATATAAGATTTTAAGTTAGTTTATTGCTCCTTGAGTGCGCAACCGGTCGGGTAATTCGAAAATTAAACAGTGAAATCAGTTCAAGTGCTTTCACTGTTTTTATCATTAGAATCAGTGCAGTTTCACCAAATGCAGACAAAATATATATTTTACAGATAATAATGCTTTGAAAGTAGCTTAGAAAAAAACAAACCTATAAAAAGAACAAAGTTAAGATTAATTAGGATAACAGTAGCACATTTTTGCCACGCTATTTAATCTAATCCTAAAAAAGCAATCATTACAATCTGTAAAATGTTGCATTTGTTTGTAACCATATAAATTACCTTATGAATTAAGGTGAATGCAAGGCTAAAGTACCTACGGTCTGTAAATACTTACATAAAAGAATGTCAATAGTGCTCTATACACTCTATCTATACAGGTGTATGTATATATGGGTATGTACTGACTTACTCACATACTACTAATCGTGATAGTATTGGTACGTAGCGTAGTAGGTACTTATAGGATCAGTTACGGTACCTATGTTAGTTATGTTATGTAGTAAAATAAGATTTGATTTGGTAAATAAGGCAAAATTGGAGAGTATGTAGGTATACCGTTCTCAGTTATGCGTTTTATTAGAAAATAAACATGAGATTAATGTATTATTCTTTTGGACCTTTTGCATTTTTGAGAAAAATAAGATTAAGCTCAGGAAACATACTGTCCATTCACTTACTTCTACTTTAAGAATTTAAGCCCTCATTCATTTAAATTGAATAAGATGTACCAACAGTCGAATACAAAGGAAGTCATGAGAACCAGAGTTGCCGAATCAAATCATGAGGAAGCAGATGAAGCTGTGAACCACTTACTCCAATAAAAGCCACCGTACAAGTCTGAAGTGTGTAATTTGTTCATTTACCAGTAAATTGTATCATTATCCTTGTCCCGTGAAGCAAACTCAATATAATATGAAAAGTAATAACTAATAACTAGTACTATTCTAACTCAATTTTCCCGTAATATAACGTAAGTTAAATTTTTAATTTTATCATGGTGGTAGAACTATTTGATTCAGTCCAGGAGCTTCTTCTTCATCAAGTCCAATGGTAACTTTTTAAGATAGCCTCGGACCAGTATTTAGCTATGGCGATAGCCTCAGTTTACAAAAAAACATTTATAATAAAATAATAATAATACAATTCCCAGAATGACGTACCCGACTTAAATGTGCAACATTTCACCGTTTTTTAAAATATTACTCTATACTAAATTATAAAAATAACGTGCTTTGAAGAAAATAAAAATTCGCTACAACTTTATCTATTCAATCATATTCATCAAAACATACAGCGGACACATCTTTATCAGTCACCCGGCAAGTTCAAACTAATTATTGTTTTATCATATCACTCAGACACTAACTGAACACTCATCTGGCACTATCTGTCGCTATTTGCTGTAATGTTATGTATATGACCATTTTCTGTATAAATATTATATAATATCTAAGTTAATTATCAATCTTCAAGCGAAGATAGTAATTTAATTAGGTATGGATATGAAAGTTCCGATCGAGTTTAATGAGTTAAACTTGGGATCAAAATTTAGCTATAAAGAATTTCCATGGTTGAACTTGAAGTTAAATGACACTACACTACTAATAAAGTAAGGCCACAATTTAGGGAGACGGCGCTAGGGAGTGGCTATTGAGTCACAGGGCCAGGGCATAGTCGTACGTAAGAGGCCAAGGTTAAACAAATGCCACTATCACCATTAAATAGAAGAGTAGTATTGTAGATACAGGGTGTATCATTCGTGAATAAATGTTTGTTTTAGTTACAAACTTACAATTATATTGAATTAATAATGAACTTATTAACGAAGATAATTATTGTGATACGAAACTGTATTACCTTCTGATCTATATCAAAGGGTTTGCTATATATATTATTTTATTATCAATTCAAAGCAATTCAGTCTGTCTTATCATGTGGGACAGTAAGTCAATGAACGACCTGATGTAGTACCCTGGTCTGGTATCCAATAGTTTGCTTACAGCTTTTTGAAATATTTTTTATAGTTATTCATGGCTTTATGACCTTTTTCTAGATTTTTCTATGCGACCACTCTTAAGGTATGTACTAAGTACATACAGGGACTTACGTAAATAAAGGGATGAACTGGCACACTGGGTGCTTATCGATTGGTTTGCAAAGTAAACCTTGAGATATGGTTTGTTCGTTAGTTAGTACTATCAACAGACACTAAATTACTTATTTAAGCGTTCAACATTATAAGTATTTTTCATATAGTTAGATAGATAGATCAATAATTTTCAAAGACACATTACAAACTGAACGATTAATTGGGGCTGTTCAGCTTTTAAAAGTTGTTTTGGCACCATTCCGCAACATACATACATTTTGAATATTTTGTTAGTAGGTACAATATAATTATAGCAGTAACACGAAATTTCAAAGTAATACTAAACAATAACAAATTAGGTAATGACTAAACCTTACGAAAAAGAAAATTATATACCTATTTACACAGCCACAACGCATCACACAGTTATGTATGTATTAGGAATAACCATTATAATAGTTGATCGCTTTAACAGTAAGTTGAGGTGCTGCTACAACGAGATTTTATAGACAGGTACTACGCAGTTGTTAACCATTCCGAACCCACTTACATCGTCTAATTTAGACTAACTGGAAAATCACGATTTTCACATTTCGCGACCGCAAAACGGCGTACATTACATAAATACTATTACTATTCTGAGATTGATAGTAACTTGTTTTAAAAACGTAATCCTACATCATAAAATATTTGTTATTTAGCCTTTAATTACTTGTTAATAGCGTCAAGCAAATTATTTCTCACCTCACACTAATTATCAAGTTATTCTGACAACGGAACAAACCATATAAAACGTGCCAAAACAGTGATTATGTATCTCATTTGTTTGATATTTTGTCTGCGCTGATAATAAAGTATTAAATTTAGTAATACCTACGTGCTGTTATCAGTTAAAATTATCTATATCATTGTACAACTTCAGAATTACAGATACAGGCATACAATTTCAGATAAAATAACGTAGTTTTATCTGCTTGAGATACTACGTTTAATGTGCAATAATGACCGTATGTGATTTTTAGTAAAGAAAATAATCGTAATTTTACTCGAACAAAATATTTCCCAAAATATTTTCAATAATATTTAGAAGGTATTTATTTATCAAAATAACATTTACTTAGAATAAATTTGGAATTGGTGTAAGACTGGACTGGACGGTATTAGGGTAATGCTACATATCTACATGTAGTATTCATAGAAATAAATGAGCAATAATTCTACGGCAATTCACTATTAATTAATTTCATTAGTATTTGTTTAGATAAACGCAGATATCAATACAGATAATTTATTATCATAAACCAAATTATCTGTCTTTATATTTTGCCTCCAACAGCTATCAAAATACGAATCAAATTACATAATTATAAAGTGCAGTAAGAAGCAGACTACTGTGGTTTAATCCAGATGATTATACTACATTGTCGTGATTAATTACATAATTTTAAAATATTTATTAGAATTTTCTTTATGCAATATAGTACTTATACTATATTAAAAAATCTACAATAGTTACCTATACGAAACACGTTCCTAGTAGTCCCACCCCACAAAAGCAGTTCCACAATTTTAGCAATATTGATATTGTTTTTGCATGGTAATAAGATATTTTTCTGAAGTAAACAATAACCAATGTGTTTTTCAGGTATTTTTTCATGCATACATACACATTTAATCCCTTGCGGGGTAGGCAGAGCGTAAACGGCCGCAAAAACAGGCATTTACGCCACGTCTGTCAAAAATTTAAGGGGCACAAAAAATTACCCTCAAATTTTTATATTATATTTAAACCTATGCAGCCGTCTAAGCCTACAGCAGACACACAAATATTTGCCTTTTCATATAAGTAGGATTAAAATTATCAAATTATACATTGACTTTAACTTTGTAGTTGCTATGTTGGCGGATTTATTGTTTTATCTAATCAACCAAAATTTTGATTCCACTTGAATAATGATAAAAGCAATTACCTATGGCGCACCAAAAGTTTGCACTTCTGGCCTCAAATGTTTTGAATTTCGAATGCTGTAATTTTTTGAAGAAGATAATAATTCACTTATTGATTCAGAAAAAGAATTGGTCGAATGCTGTAATTTTTTGAAGAAGATAATAATTCACTTATTGATTCAGAAAAAGAATTGGTGGAAAATCACTTGTCAATTGTTTTTTATTAATCATTGAAGTACGCCATCCGCTATCAAAATGGAATTAATGTGGAAAGATTCAAGGGTGATGATTTTTTACGATTTTAAAACTTCACTCTCTCCGCAAGATTGCAACGCTCGTCTTCAAAATGCTTTTGGGATAGAAGCACCTCATTAGAGTGCCGTAAGGCGTTGTTGGTACGCAGGATTTAATTGTGGCCGTGTATCTCACTACAACGAAATTCGTGAAGGTCGGCCTTCAACTGCGATCACCGAGGAAAATGTGGCTACTGTCCGCCAATTTATCGAAGAAAACCGGCGTATCACATATGAGGACATTTGTTTTATTTATGAATTAGAATTACTCAAAATTTTCAGTGTGCTCCACGTATTTTGTCTGTAGAGTTCCCTAGTCCGCGGGAATTAGTACATATTAGTAGTAGGCGGTTGAAAAACTCTGACACCAGGGTTCATCGGGTCGTTGGACGACTCGGTGTGCCACACGAAAAGAGAGAGAGAGAATACATATTATTTTATTTCCAGAATTACTTACTCATATTCTTTTTAAATTTATTACCTACTGGTATAATATTCACATTACATACATTATATCGTATATCCTACGTAAATACTTTGCAAATGATGACTAATTGAATTTAGTATGCTCGTAAGCGCATTAATAAAATTACTTTGTTTATTTAGCCATAAAGTTAAACAATAAAGTTATGTAATGTAACACGTGATTATTATTATCTTACAGTACTTATTTAAGCTACTTCATAAGTAACTACATATTAGTATTAAAATTTTGCTTGGTCTCTCTATATGCTATCCTTCGTCTATTTAAACTCAATGTAATGATTACTTTTGCTATACTTTTGATGCCTTCGAATAGTATCATCTTATCTACCCGAGTGTGTCGTAAAAGGCAACTCAGAAATGAATCCAGGGATGGGCAGCAGCTTTCCCTGTGAATATCTACAGTGAGGGAGTAAGGGGCATGTCCAGCAGTGGACTGTTGTGTTTTTTGTAGTTGTAATAGTTATGATTTACGAAAAAATATAAAAAGTAATGATAATAAATTAAATAATTATAATTTTGAGTGTACAATGTTTGTAAGATGTGTCAGCGGACATACTTTTGTCTACATTTTTGACTTGCGCCAAACTGATCGTATTGTACTTATTTGAATTGAAGTCAAATCGTTCCGACACCCACAGAGTACTTTTCGACACAGCATGTGGATAAGACCTTTGTATTGCTTACAGAACCCTGATTGTCGTCACAACAGGTAACAAAATATAAATGTAACTTATTATAATCTCAGCTTATGCATCGAATGATCTGAACATGACACCCCGCTGAGTGTAATTTTAATTTAGAATGCATTTGATGCGCTTTTAAGAACTCCGTGATATCATGTTTTCGAATTCCAATAGGTTTTCTGCGAACGTAATTTTAAAGACTTTTGCAAATAAAAGTCTGCAAGACACGATTTACTTACTTTACTTGATTGATTACTAAGTTTGCTTGCACATTGTTATTAACTTCTGCTTAAATATTAACAAAATTGTTTATCGATTTATTGACTGATATTTATTTACAGGTGATGTTACGATCACAATCTGATCTGATCGGGCCGTATTCCACAATTTGATAAGCGTCATGATTGTGTTTCAATAGAGTATCAGTTGGGTGCTTTTGGCCGTTTCGTATTTCACTAGAATGACATGAGTTTCGATGGCATTACAATGTCAAAAAAAAGAGAATCGGGGCTCTGACAGATCTGATAGATGAAGATAGGGGTCGTTTTCATCTTAGCAACAGATCATTTAATCTCTATTTCTATCTATAGATAATAAGTTAAAACAGAAATAAGATAATAAACATATCGATACATTATCGATATCTGTATTTCTATCTTAAATTTTTTATCTTGTTATTTGACAGACGAAGATAAGGGCCAATCTTACTAGTTAATCAGCAAAAGATCATGCACCTGATAAACGCAGTAAGATACGCTTAAGATATTTTGAGAATTCAATTTCATTCAATATTATATTGTATTACCTCCGCCCGCAACCATCTGTTTTTAAAATTAAAATGCTTTTTTGTGACTATTTACATAGCCTGCGTTTTGTGTCATTTGAGATACCATTGCCAATGACCCAAGCCAATGACACATCTGCTGGTTTAAAATTGACGAGCAACTAGGTACTTAGTGTAAGTGAATAGGTAGTTATGGTATGAATAATGCCTATAGTATAATATATCCAATACAATAATACGAGGTCATCTAAGTGGATTAGTTTGACTAGCCCTGAGCCTGCTAGTCTTCGCTCATACATATTTTCATTCATAACTGCAAAAATCCGTACCTACTTATATTTATATAATAAATATGAAAGTTTGTGTATATATGTATGTTTGTTACCTCTTCACGCTCAAACGGCTTGACCGATTTGGATGAAATTTGGAACACAGGTGGAGTATAACCTGGAATAACACAGGCCACTTTTTACTGCGGGAAAACAACTATTTCTACGGTAAAATGAGTAGCAGCGGGTAAATCACTGGACGGAAATCTAGTAAAAATATACTTTAAAAAAATGTCATGTGTAGGTACGAACTGATTATAAATTAAAGTAGATTTAAAAGGTTATTTATTATTAGTAACATAAAAACAATGTACCTATAAGCTACCTACTTACTGTCAAAAATGTATTGGTAAATAGCAAATTAGATACCTATCCTATACTAATACTCCGCATTAAAAAAAAAAAATATTATTTGTCAATTGATTTGTTATTTATTATTATTTGGTTGTTTTATTATTGGTATAATACTAAGTACGTAGGTACCTACAATCATACTAGGAAAACGTAAACGTAATCAAAAAAGGAATAAAATACTTAATTCGCCTTGACAAAACCATGCAGTGTTTTATACGGTCACTGATAAAGTTATTGAAGTATTTTACGTCAATAACACCAACAAAATAAAAACTACAGTAAAATTTATTAAAATAAAGTTCCTTACCTTAAATATGCGCCTTGTAAAAAAAGGATATAGTTCATTAAATCTCTAGATAATCCACACTCACTATCCACATCCACTAAACAAAAATTCGTTGAAAACCGAACAACGTTGTTACAAACGTGCTTCTGTCATAAAACTCTAATTACAATGAGACGTGCATGCCATACGGCCACCGAGTGGTAACTGCCAAACTTGGCTTTATGTGGTTTACCGAATCATTCAATTCTGTTGCAGTGAAAAAATGAGTGAGAATTTTTTTTCTTATCTTTATCGTCGAAAATACTTCCACCGTGATTTGATAAATAAATTCAGGATATGTATTGTAAAGGATTCGATTTGAAAGTTTTAAGAACATTGTTGCAATTTTTTATATATCTACATAATCATATGATATAGCTTATTAATGCATATTAAAGTAGGTGCCTTTGTAAATTAATTACACGTCGGGTACATAATTAAGTAGCCAAATGTAAGATATTATTAGTAACTAGGTAAGCACTTAAGTAAAAACACTTTATTGCAGGACACAAAGCAGGAAAACTGAAACTAAACATGCGCAAATGTGGCCTTATCCCCTTATCTTGGAAAAAGCATTTAGCAGCAACGGAAACTGTAAAAATGTCAACTGTTTTACTATCACGTTTTCCGAAATACATGACAGTCAGACAGGTAGGGAATTCCAGTAACAGAACCCTTTTGACCTTTTAGGTACGGAACCCTGAGACTATCGCGAAGATTTAGGTGATAAAACGAGGGCGATCATGCGACCTACCTATGTACCTTACCTACGGTTGCAGTGTTGTAGAGGCAGCTAGGTGAGAATACCTCGGGTTTTAAAGATTGAATCTGTTGTAAAAAGAAGTGATCAATGACCATGTGACGCCAGGCAAACCACAGGCTTTATTTTTCGTCTGATTAATTTCCATTGTTAGTTACTATTATAAGTTTATATACGGGGTGTAAGGAACAGCCCTCCAAATACTGATAGGGTGCATTCAGAACATTAAACTGAACAACTTTCCCCTAGAAACTTTTACTTCAGGAAACGACAAAAAAATCGAGCTCTCTTACAAAAGTCACAATCAGCTGACTGCGTATAAGATAGGAAGTAAATTTTTTTAATGGGAAGTTGTTTATTTTCATGGTCTGAATGCACCCTATCAGTATTTAGAGGGCTGTCCCTTACACCCGATTTATGGTTGCATTTAATTAAGCATTTACAAATATTTTAAAGGTGAGTTCTTTTAATAATAATAATAAAATTCTTTATTGCACATAGTACAGAAAATACAAAATAAATATCATTTTTAAACAATGCAACAAGTACATTAAGGTGGCCTTATTGCTACGGTAGCCATCTCTACCAGGCAACCTTTGGGTGTAGGACAGGGCATTTAAGTAAGCGGGGTAGTGCATAAACATACTTAAGATACTTATATTCTTTTGTGTGAAACTGAACAACTTTTAGTAGAATCATTTAATTAAATGTAACCTTAAACATGGAGTAACAAAATGGGTATAACAAGCCGAAAGGAGGTCAAGACTCTTTTACCATAGAACATAGGTCGTAATATAAAAAATGAACCTCAAAAAAAATGGCCTATGTTCCATGCTGATATTATACATTTTCATGAGTTTGCCCTCCTTGCGGCTTGCTATAATATATACCACTTCGAGCAACGACGGCCCGGAACGAGACGGAAGACCGTGTTGCTCGAAGATATACCATTGTGTTACTCTCTGTTACTAAAGCCCGGTTTAAATTGTCTTAGTGTTTAGTCGAGTGCTTTAGTACAAGCTGAAAGGCAAGTTCAATTCAAGTAGAACTGTACTAAAATGTACTAAAGCAAGTAGCGTTTACACGTTTCAACTAAAGTACTATCCTAAAGCACTTGACTAAACACTAAGACAATGTAAACCGGGCTTTAGATTTTCTTGTTCTTCCCCATAACATAACTACCACAGAAAACCCGATAGCTAGTCTGCTTCTGGCGTGTCGGAATAGAGTCAATGAACGACCCAATAGACTAGATTATATGTGATTTTTTGTTTTTTGTTCGAATAATTTCCTTATGATTTATATAACGAACCGTTATTGAGAAACGTGTTGCAAAATTGAGTCAATTTGCGAAATGATCAGTGTCATGGCACTAATACCATAGACTGCCATAGATTGTTAAGCCGAACGAAAAAAAGAAAAAAAAAAGTTTAAGCTCGTTGTAAGAGCGTTGCTTTTCATCGTTTTCGCCAAAAATTGGAAAAATTGTGATAATTTAGTCCATAACTATCTTATAATTAGTGTTAGATAGATATTCAAGGTGTTATCAAGCTTTATTTTAAGGTTGCGCTTTGAAATTTAGAATTTTCTCACGTATCGATTCGGCGTATCACCGTACAGGTTATAATTTATAAATAAAATCGTCTCAATTCATCGTATTCCTTTTGTAAAATGGAAAGCATGGACGTCGCTGTAGAAGGAACGTCTGCTGCGGCTACTCCTGTTGCGGAAAATGGTGAGTTTGTTTAGCAAATACTTAGTAAGTGCACGCCGGTTCAAAAACGTGTTCAGTTCTTGGTCCACCATTGTTACCTGCTTCTACTGTTTCTTGATGAGCAATGTGCTTTTTGGTCAAACATTTAGTATGCCAGCTTCAATTGCCTCTTTATCCTTAAATACTCCTTCAGACAAGTCTTCCGTAACTACAAGTATCGTTCTTTGTCAAGGATTCAATGCTTCTATGAGTATCACCCTTTTGAGCCCCACACGTGGCCTTCCTCCGGTGTTTTGGAGTCGGATGGAAGTAAACTAGCATTTGGCTGAGTTTTACAAGAATTAGGATTAAAACAAACCTAGGGCCATATTATCATATCGACGGGTTCCGGGCTATTTGTATTCACCGCCATATATTTGGAATCAGTGAATTTTTCTGCGCCGCTTGAGCTCAGTTAAGTGAAGATCGGAGAATTAAAATGTCGCTTAATACAACCGTATTTTTTGGCCTATTTTGTATTGCAATGTATGGACCGACACAAAATATCGTCAAATTTAAGACTTGTGGACTAAATAACACATGTTGTTTCAACCTTTTTCGCTAGAACAACTATTTATATGCAGTTTACGTCCAAGCCTTTATAAAATGTAGCTTCATACAATTAGCCTCTTAGCTGAATTCTTATCTATTGTTGCTTAATACAATTAGGTTCTGTTTCAAATTCATATTGTGAGTTGCTAGGCTGATAACTTCATTGTCTCAATTAAGGATCAATGCTTTTATGTATAAAATATTGGACTGTACATAAAGACATGATTTTATATTTACAAGAGCCAATCCAACCTATTCCAGGACCTGACAAGACAGTGACTGCCGAGGAGATGACCTCAAGAGATTATTACTTTGACTCGTATGCCCACTTCGGTATCCATGAAGAAATGCTGAAGGATGAGGTCCGAACGCTCACATACAGGAATGCTATGTACCATAATAAGCATCTTTTCAAAGGGAAAGTAAGTACTTATTGACCACTTCGTTTTTAATACTATGGTATTAGTTAATATTATTGTTATCTATTCTATGGTTGTAAAGTTCTAAAGACAAAAAGTTAGTTGATCCCTCATACAAACTGGCATCAATCTATTATACATACAGAAATATTTTACCTAAGGAACACCAAACTAAACATGTCTCAGGAATCTTCTTCTTCAAATTTAAGAGTCAAACTCTTGTCGGTGGAGTAACTTCCAATCTTCTCTCCTCTCCGCCAGTGACTTGACCTCTTGATACGACACGACATTGACTTTTTCCTTTATCTGGGTAAAGTAAGTGCGTCTAGGTCTACCTCTGCCTCTCTTTCCTTCCACCTTCCCTTCAATAATGTTCTTAATGAAGCTGTCGTGTCGTAGCAAGTGGCCAATCATCTTCCCTCTCCTGTTTCACCCAGGAATCACATGGGTGAAAATCCATTTTTGTAAAATAGAACTGCATTTTGCTAGACACTATGTAATCTAGCACTCTTTTGGAGTGAAATTGACTTGTGTATATGCAGTTAGTTAATATTATTCTAGTTACTACCTACACACTACCTAAATGTTTATAAATTGTACTAACTTTGCTGGTAGATTTAACTCAATAACAACTTTTCTGCCATGTGATACTGGCTTATAATAGTATTTTTACCTGTAAATGCTGTAAAAAGAAACTGGGATATATTCATCCAGGGAATGTGCAGCAGCGTTTCTTGTGAATGCAATATCTTGCACTGCACTCACCAATCTGCCTCCCAAGTGTCGTGAGTATGGCAATACTCCTGTAATGGGAGGCCCATGTCCAGCCATGGATTGTTGTGGCTGTTAATGAACAACTTTTATTGTGGGGCAATCTTCATAATAGATAATAGCAATAAATTATGAGCATTTGGGGGTGCCATATTTACTCGCTTAGCAGGCAAATGTATTTGCATTCAAAAGGAACCTACTCATTTGCTGGATCAATCAGTAACCCAACCTGGGATGAATCATTTATCAATAAATTACATTAAGGTGACAAAAAAATAACCCTGTCTTCTTCCCTTGTTTCCAGGTAGTGCTAGACATAGGGTGCGGCACGGGCATCCTGTCCATGTTCGCGGCGAAGGCCGGCGCCGCCAAGGTGATCGCTGTCGAGTGCTCCAACATCGTCGACTACGCGCGCAAGATCGTCGAGGCCAACCGGCTTGATGACATCATTGAGATCGTCAAGGGCAAGGTAAAAAAAAAAGCAAAAGCCCCCAAAAGCAACTTACACACAACTTGTTCCACCAGCTCCATTCTACCACCGGACATCCAGACGCACCGCCGGATACCATCCATACCTGGTTGCCATTCCACCAATTCAGACTAAGCGCTTCCAGTCATCATTTATAATGCGCACTGCTAAAGAGTGGAACTCACTACCTGCGTCTGTGTTTCCAAACGCATACAACCCTAATCTCTTCAAAGTAAGAGTGAACAGGCTTCTTCCAGGTGAGCTCGCTTCATCTTAGACTCTGTCTCTGTCCTATGACTTAGACTAGAGTCAAGAGCAAACCCATAATTAATAAAAAAAACTTGTCACACACGACGCCTGTCTCTGAAAGAGGCTAACACATAGCCCCTAGCCTCACGCAGCGCTCGCCCCCGTAAGAGGCTTACACACAAGAATTTGTCACACATCTGCCCCTGTTACATACAACAGCTCGCCACACACGACACCTTCCCCTGTTTCACAAAAGCTTGTCACACAGACTACCTGCCTGCCCCCTAAGGGGGCTTACATACATCTGCTCCTCACATTATATAGCACTTGCTTAAATTGCTATTCCCTGCTCTCAGTTCCTAAGGTTCTGGCCTCAAAGTCAAGTCAAAGTCAAAAATCCTTTATTGCGACTAAGTGTACATTAAGATCTTAAAAGCTATACAGAACTTGTGAACTTAGCGTCCTTTTCGGACGTAGCATACAGGATAGGTTTTAAAGCAAAGCAATGCAATAAAAACTTATTAATATTTATTCAGATTCAGATCAGATTGACGTGCGCGCGATTCACAGTGTTTGTACTGTATTGTTCAGGTGGAAGAGGTGACCCTGCCCGTGGAGAAGGTGGACATCATAATCTCCGAGTGGATGGGCTACTGCCTGTTCTACGAGAGCATGCTGGACACGGTGCTCTACGCCAGGGACAAGTGGCTGCAGCCTGATGGCATGCTGTTCCCAGACAGGTACAATTGCAATCTTAGGGCTTATACAATCATGCCTTTATATCTTGCGGGCATGGAAAATCAATGGTAGGAAATATGGGCTGTAATTAATTACACACTAGCAAGTGTAAGTGTGAGCGGAGCTAGACAAAAAATTACAAGTAAATAGCGAGCAGAGCAAGCACGACTTTTTTATTGAAATAAGTGCAAATCTTATAGCACATTCACACCATGCACCTGCTCCTGCTCCTGCCGCTGTCGCGAATATTGCTCGACTTCCGCAGAAGTATCATCGTGAGTGAGTGTTCACACACTGCCGATATACTCTTCTCGCACCAATACGAGTGAGCGAGATAGCAATACATTCCATACGCGTTCGTGCTGCCGTTCCTTTGACTCGCGCACGAAAAGCCGACAATCAAGGGAGCACGGGAAGTAGCAGCGGCATGACGAGTAGCAGCGCGAGTAACCTGACACATTCGCGCTGCCCACTTCCCTTCTATTTTCCTGCCCATATTGCTATCGAGTGAACATGCTATTAGAGTATCAATTAAGTCTATGCATACGCAAAGTCAATTTGTTTGAAAAAGTGGAACTCACTACCTTGCGTCTGTGTTTCCAAACGCATACAACCCTAATCTCTTCAAAGTAAGAGTGAACAGGCTTCTTCTGGTTGAGCTCGCTCCATCCTAGGACAGAGACAGAGTCAACCATCCAGTGGTTGACTCTGTCTCTGTCCTATGACCTAGACTAGAGTCAAGAGCAAACCCATCATTAATAAAAAAAGAAAGCACGGCAAGCAAAAAAGTGTAGAAAGTTCACTCAAAAGGTTTCTACTTGGACGAACAAACCACGTGGTTTGTTCATCCGAGGGTTTCTATGTATGCCTTTTCTACCGATCTTCAAGATTGCTTGTTTTGTGAATCCAAATCATCCTTTAAATGTATTCTAGGGTGACCACATCTTCGTGCAATGTGTTATTTCTTCCTCGGGTTTGGACGTCTGCGGAGCGTGACGGGTGATCAGCTCCACTAGGCGGGAACTATTTCACCCAATTCCCAGAAAGTGCAATGTGTTTAGTATATTTGCCGTGTGATGCCGGCTTAGTATAGCATCACCCCATTTCTTGCCCGTGGGTGTCGTAAGAAGCGACTAAGGGACTCGAGGGTGTATATTGCAATTTTAGCTGTTGGGCTGAGAACCTGTCAGTATGGCGATACACAATTTTCCGAATGACCCGCAAATGTAAATGTCCGTTTTTTGCGGCCGTTTACGCTCTGCCTACCACGGAAGGTATAAAGGCGTGATATATGTATGTTTAGTATAGTATTTCCTCTTTTTAATTTCCAGATGCACACTTATCATCTGCGGTCCGATCTTTATAATTGCCTGTTTTTTGAATCCAAATCATCCTTTAAAAGTATACAAGGGTGACCACATGTTCCTGCAATGTGTTTAGTATTTCCTCTTGTTTATTTCCAGATGCACGCTGTTCATCTGCGGCATCGAGGACCGCCAGTACAAGGACGAGAAGATCAACTGGTGGGACGACGTGTACGGCTTCGACATGTCCTCCATACGCAAGGTGGCCATCTCCGAGCCGCTGGTCGACGTCGTTGATGCTAAACAAGTGAGTCGCAGTTACTGTACTTTACTGTTGTATTGTTAATAACTAGCCAGTACAAGGACGAGAAGATCAACTGGTGGGACGACGTGTACGGCTTCGACATGTCCTCCATACGCAAGGTGGCCATCTCCGAGCCGCTGGTCGACGTCGTTGATGCTAAACAAGTGAGTCGCAGTTACTGTACTTTACTGTTGTATTGTTAATAACTAGCCAGTACAAGGACGAGAAGATCAACTGGTGGGACGACGTGTACGGCTTCGACATGTCCTCCATACGCAAGGTGGCCATCTCCGAGCCGCTGGTCGACGTCGTTGATGCTAAACAAGTGAGTCGCAGTTACTGTACTTTACTGTTGTATTGTTAATAACTAGCCAGTACAAGGACGAGAAGATCAACTGGTGGGACGACGTGTACGGCTTCGACATGTCCTCCATACGCAAGGTGGCCATCTCCGAGCCGCTGGTCGACGTCGTTGATGCTAAACAAGTGAGTCGCAGTTACTGTACTTTACTGTTGTATTGTTAATAACTAGCCAGTACAAGGACGAGAAGATCAACTGGTGGGACGACGTGTACGGCTTCGACATGTCCTCCATACGCAAGGTGGCCATCTCCGAGCCGCTGGTCGACGTCGTTGATGCTAAACAAGTGAGTCGCAGTTACTGTACTTTACTGTTGTATTGTTAATAACTAGCCAGTACAAGGACGAGAAGATCAACTGGTGGGACGACGTGTACGGCTTCGACATGTCCTCCATACGCAAGGTGGCCATCTCCGAGCCGCTGGTCGACGTCGTTGATGCTAAACAAGTGAGTCGCAGTTACTGTACTTTACTGTTGTATTGTTAATAACTAGCCAGTACAAGGACGAGAAGATCAACTGGTGGGACGACGTGTACGGCTTCGACATGTCCTCCATACGCAAGGTGGCCATCTCCGAGCCGCTCGTCGACGTCGTTGATGCTAAACAAGTGAGTCGCAGTTACTGTACTTTACTGTTGTATTGTTAATAACTAGCCAGTACAAGGACGAGAAGATCAACTGGTGGGACGACGTGTACGGCTTCGACATGTCCTCCATACGCAAGGTGGCCATCTCCGAGCCGCTGGTCGACGTCGTTGATGCTAAACAAGTGAGTCGCAGTTACTGTACTTTACTGTTGTATTGTTAATAACTAGCCAGTACAAGGACGAGAAGATCAACTGGTGGGACGACGTGTACGGCTTCGACATGTCCTCCATACGCAAGGTGGCCATCTCCGAGCCGCTGGTCGACGTCGTTGATGCTAAACAAGTGAGTCGCAGTTACTGTACTTTACTGTTGTATTGTTAATAACTAGCCAGTACAAGGACGAGAAGATCAACTGGTGGGACGACGTGTACGGCTTCGACATGTCCTCCATACGCAAGGTGGCCATCTCCGAGCCGCTGGTCGACGTCGTTGATGCTAAACAAGTGAGTCGCAGTTACTGTACTTTACTGTTGTATTGTTAATAACTAGCCAGTACAAGGACGAGAAGATCAACTGGTGGGACGACGTGTACGGCTTCGACATGTCCTCCATACGCAAGGTGGCCATCTCCGAGCCGCTGGTCGACGTCGTTGATGCTAAACAAGTGAGTCGCAGTTACTGTACTCTACTGTTGTATTGTTAATAACTAGCCAGTACAAGGACGAGAAGATCAACTGGTGGGACGACGTGTACGGCTTCGACATGTCCTCCATACGCAAGGTGGCCATCTCCGAGCCGCTCGTCGACGTCGTTGATGCTAAACAAGTGAGTCGCAGTTACTGTACTTTACTGTTGTATTGTTAATAACTAGCCAGTACAAGGACGAGAAGATCAACTGGTGGGACGACGTGTACGGCTTCGACATGTCCTCCATACGCAAGGTGGCCATCTCCGAGCCGCTAGTCGACGTCGTTGATGCTAAACAAGTGAGTCGCAGTTACTGTACTTTACTGTTGTATTGTTAATAACTAGCCAGTACAAGGACGAGAAGATCAACTGGTGGGACGACGTGTACGGCTTCGACATGTCCTCCATACGCAAGGTGGCCATCTCCGAGCCGCTGGTCGACGTCGTTGATGCTAAACAAGTGAGTCGCAGTTACTGTACTTTACTGTTGTATTGTTAATAACTAGCCAGTACAAGGACGAGAAGATCAACTGGTGGGACGACGTGTACGGCTTCGACATGTCCTCCATACGCAAGGTGGCCATCTCCGAGCCGCTAGTCGACGTCGTTGATGCTAAACAAGTGAGTCGCAGTTACTGTACTTTACTGTTGTATTGTTAATAACTAGCCAGTACAAGGACGAGAAGATCAACTGGTGGGACGACGTGTACGGCTTCGACATGTCCTCCATACGCAAGGTGGCCATCTCCGAGCCGCTGGTCGACGTCGTTGATGCTAAACAAGTGAGTCGCAGTTACTGTACTCTACTGTTGTATTGTTAATAACTAGCCAGTACAAGGACGAGAAGATCAACTGGTGGGACGACGTGTACGGCTTCGACATGTCCTCCATACGCAAGGTGGCCATCTCCGAGCCGCTGGTCGACGTCGTTGATGCTAAACAAGTGAGTCGCAGTTACTGTACTCTACTGTTGTATTGTTAATAACTAGCCAGTACAAGGACGAGAAGATCAACTGGTGGGACGACGTGTACGGCTTCGACATGTCCTCCATACGCAAGGTGGCCATCTCCGAGCCGCTGGTCGACGTCGTTGATGCTAAACAAGTGAGTCGCAGTTACTGTACTTTACTGTTGTATTGTTAATAACTAGCCAGTACAAGGACGAGAAGATCAACTGGTGGGACGACGTGTACGGCTTCGACATGTCCTCCATACGCAAGGTGGCCATCTCCGAGCCGCTGGTCGACGTCGTTGATGCTAAACAAGTGAGTCGCAGTTACTGTACTTTACTGTTGTATTGTTAATAACTAGCCAGTACAAGGACGAGAAGATCAACTGGTGGGACGACGTGTACGGCTTCGACATGTCCTCCATACGCAAGGTGGCCATCTCCGAGCCGCTGGTCGACGTCGTTGATGCTAAACAAGTGAGTCGCAGTTACTGTACTTTACTGTTGTATTGTTAATAACTAGCCAGTACAAGGACGAGAAGATCAACTGGTGGGACGACGTGTACGGCTTCGACATGTCCTCCATACGCAAGGTGGCCATCTCCGAGCCGCTGGTCGACGTCGTTGATGCTAAACAAGTGAGTCGCAGTTACTGTACTTTACTGTTGTATTGTTAATAACTAGCCAGTACAAGGACGAGAAGATCAACTGGTGGGACGACGTGTACGGCTTCGACATGTCCTCCATACGCAAGGTGGCCATCTCCGAGCCGCTGGTCGACGTCGTTGATGCTAAACAAGTGAGTCGCAGTTACTGTACTTTACTGTTGTATTGTTAATAACTAGCCAGTACAAGGACGAGAAGATCAACTGGTGGGACGACGTGTACGGCTTCGACATGTCCTCCATACGCAAGGTGGCCATCTCCGAGCCGCTGGTCGACGTCGTTGATGCTAAACAAGTGAGTCGCAGTTACTGTACTTTACTGTTGTATTGTTAATAACTAGCCAGTACAAGGACGAGAAGATCAACTGGTGGGACGACGTGTACGGCTTCGACATGTCCTCCATACGCAAGGTGGCCATCTCCGAGCCGCTGGTCGACGTCGTTGATGCTAAACAAGTGAGTCGCAGTTACTGTACTCTACTGTTGTATTGTTAATAACTAGCCAGTACAAGGACGAGAAGATCAACTGGTGGGACGACGTGTACGGCTTCGACATGTCCTCCATACGCAAGGTGGCCATCTCCGAGCCGCTAGTCGACGTCGTTGATGCTAAACAAGTCAGTCGCAGTTACTGTACTTTACTGTTGTATTGTTAATAACTAGCCAGTACAAGGACGAGAAGATCAACTGGTGGGACGACGTGTACGGCTTCGACATGTCCTCCATACGCAAGGTGGCCATCTCCGAGCCGCTAGTCGACGTCGTTGATGCTAAACAAGTCAGTCGCAGTTACTGTACTTTACTGTTGTATTGTTAATAACTAGCCAGTACAAGGACGAGAAGATCAACTGGTGGGACGACGTGTACGGCTTCGACATGTCCTCCATACGCAAGGTGGCCATCTCCGAGCCGCTAGTCGACGTCGTTGATGCTAAACAAGTCAGTCGCAGTTACTGTACTTTACTGTTGTATTGTTAATAACTAGCCAGTACAAGGACGAGAAGATCAACTGGTGGGACGACGTGTACGGCTTCGACATGTCCTCCATACGCAAGGTGGCCATCTCCGAGCCGCTAGTCGACGTCGTTGATGCTAAACAAGTCAGTCGCAGTTACTGTACTTTACTGTTGTATTGTTAATAACTAGCCAGTACAAGGACGAGAAGATCAACTGGTGGGACGACGTGTACGGCTTGGACATGTCCTCCATACGCAAGGTGGCCATCTCCGAGCCGCTGGTCGACGTCGTTGATGCTAAACAAGTCAGTCACAGTTACCACAGTATAATTAATAGTACTAGCGTACAGTATGGTCACTCCCTGCCTCCCCCTACAAGCGCCGCCCACCCGCGCTCGGAGGACGCTCAGACACCGGCTAGCAAGGGCGCGACGACGAAAGTCATTTCATACTGCCGCACATTGCATTCCCGATTCGCGAACGCAAAATGGCGGCAACCCTGACATGTTGCCTCACACACACAAGCATGGTCCGCGTTCACCTACACGAGCTTAGACTGTGTGCGTAGCAACGCGTTTGATTCATACATTTGGCGCCAGTGTCCGAGGTGTGCAGTTACTGTACTTTACTGTTGTCTTGTTAAGGGCCTGCCTCGAACTTTTGAACGTCCCTTTCCCACAAATGGAAAATGTGTTGGCAAATTCCATATTTAGACGATTTTAAAAGCTTTTATTTAACTTGCAGTGTATGTAAGTATGTAAGTAAGTAAGTAAGTAAGTAAGTAACAATGTTTGTTCGGTGCAAATCTTGCAAGTTTAATTTGAACCACTTCTCGGTATCCGATTGAGTTGAAATTTTGCATGTTGGTCCAGAACCGATGACAATGCATGTTAATCATAAATTTGACCTGATGCTGCTGCCAGGATCGGCTCCGTACGAGAGATCTCCTCAGCGGTTTATAGCTGGGACACAAAATTTTGAATACGAATTCGTTTATTATAGGCAGTTGGTAAGCCCACCATGAATTAGACGCTACATCCAGGGTTGTCTTCGAACTATGGAACTCCTCAATATTTAACTGCTGGGACTTGCAATTTTATATACGAATTCGTTTATTATAGGCAGTTGGTAGGCCTACCATGAATTACACGCTACAACCAGGGTTGTCTTCGAACTATGGAACTCCTCAATATTCAACTGCTGGGACTTGCAATTTTGTATACGAATTCGTTTATTAAAGGCAGTTGGTAGGCCTACCATGAATTAGACGCTACATCCAGGGTTGTCTTCGAACTATGGAACTCCTCAATATTCAACTGCTGGGACTTGCAAATTTGTATACGAATTCGTTTATTATAGGCAGTTGGTAGGCCCACCATGAATTAGACGCTACATCCAGGGTTGTCTTCGAACTATGGAACTCCTCAATATTCAACTGCTAGGACTTGCAATTTTGTATACGAATTCGTTTATTATAGGCAGTTGGTAGGCCTACCATGAATTAGACGCTACATCCAGGGTTGTCTTCGAACTATGGAACTCCTCAATATTCAACTGCTGGGACTTGCAATTTTGTATACGAATTCGTTGATTATAGGCAGTTGGTAGGCCCACCATGAATTTGACGCTACATCCAGGGTTGCCTTCGAACTATGGAACTCCTCAATATTCAACTGCTGGGACTTGCAATTTTGTATACGAATTCGTTTATTATAGGCAGTTGGTAGGCCTGCCATGAATTAGACGCTACATCCAGGGTTGTCTTCGAACTATGGAACTCCTCAATATTCAACTGCTGGGACTTGCAATTTTGTATACGAATTCGTTTATTATAGGCAGTTGGTAGGCCCACCATGAATTAGACGCTACATCCAGGGTTGTCTTCGAACTATGGAACTCCTCAATATTCAACTGCTGGGACTTGCAATTTTGTATACGAATTCGTTCATGATAGGCAGTTGGTAGGCCCATGAATTAGGGTCACGTCAATAGAAGGCCTTCTGATAGAAGAATTAGACTGTTCGAAATTAACTGGGACTCGGCCATGTAATAATGACGCCATCAATGAAATGAAAAGACTAAGACATATTACAAGCTAATTCTTCTATTAGGGATGCCGGAGGAGTAGGTACCAACCTACTTCTATAGAATATAAAAGAGATAATTATACTTTATCCTAATGTTAGTTTTCCCCGTGCCTTAAGTTTTTCTATTGAAGGTCTCTCCGTTTTATAGAAAGACTTTCGTATTGATCAATAACTATCGTAACATAAACTAAAAAATATAAAATAAAATTATGTAAAAAAAACTTTTAAAACAAGCTTTTATTTAAGTGCTCTGAAAAGATGAAAATAAAATTTTTAATGACATTAACCACATTCATTTATGACTTTACAGAAATGAAAATATAATAAAAGCTTGTCGCGAAATTTTCAATTTGTGATTGAAATTTTGTAATAAGGTAGGCACCTAACTGTAATAAGGTAGTTTCTTCTAGGCATCGCGACAAGCTTTTATTATATTTTCATTTCTGTAAAGTCATAAATGAATGTGGTTAATGTCATTAAAAATTTTATTTTCATCTTTTCAGAGCACTTAAATAAAAGCTTGTTTTAAAAGTTTTTTTTACATAATTTAACTGTTACGTCAAGAACCTAGTAATGTGATGATGATGATGATGATGATGATGACGATGACGATGACGATGACGATGACGATGACGATGATGATGATGATGATGTGAACCAGTACGTGAAACTGAACAACTTTCCCCAAGGAACATAGGTCGAAATATGAAAAAAAAATTAGCCCTCCCATACAAATTATCCCGGCCGGGTAACACACTAAGTATGGGAGGGTCAAATTATTTTTTCATATTTCGACCTATGTTCCTTGGGGAAAGTTGTTCAGTTTCACGTACTGGTTCACCCCTTAAAATATTCTTAGCTAATTTTTTACACCTTACATACTTTTTATGTAAATCACCCAGACTAAACATAAATATCTGAAAGTTGATTGAACAAATATTTGTGTCCTACGCTACGCCATTGTGCCAGTAAAAATATAATTTTTCTCCAATTTGCTCGGAAATGGCTTCATTACTTTAAAAAAAGAATACGTCAATGGGCTCATTTATGTAGTCAAGGCGCAGAGGACTGTAAATAGAAATTGCCGGACTACGCCGGAAAAAAAAGGTTCTTTAACTTCACACTTTCGTGTTTAGGTGTTTTATGGTACACAATACCATGTTCAGCAACACTTATACCGCGCGCGTTCCATTTTTTAAATTCTACCAAAATGGAACGCGCTTGGGCGCGCGCATGCGCGGTGCGACGGTGCGAGGTTGTTTTGGCGCCAATTTGGTTTTAAATTAATTATTTTCTAAAATTACTGTATTATTATTGTTATTTCCTTGCAAATGAGAGAAAAGTATTATACAATCCACGGCCGCAATAACAATTTCTGGTCTCGCTTACTTTAGAAGCGTTAACTCCAATGCCACTCCACCAGAAATTGCTTTATACTCGGCCTGTGACGTAATGTACTATTACTGCCATTTCAAATTTTTTTTGCTGATTAAAATTGCTTTACCAAGAAAATGTTTGTACTTACGTATTGATTTGTGTTATATTCAGGTGGTGACAAACTCGTGTTTGCTGAAAGAAATAGATTTATACACTGTCAAGAAAGAGGATCTCAACTTTGAATCTAAATTCCATCTCCAAGTAAGTAGAGTTTTCTTTTAGTTAATTATTTGTTTTTATTTTTGACATGTGTTTTCATTCATGTCATATTGATTAAAGATGCATATGTTATGGGAAACAACGACCCTCAAAAATATGCTCGTCGTTTACGCTCTGCCTTCCCCGCAAGGGATAAAAAGCGTGTTATGTGTATGTATGTATGTGTGTGTATGTAATGGGAAAGGCGCAAAAATCTTTTGTGGGTGAAGCTGATAAATTTTTATTGTATCAATAGAAATAGGCTTTCTTTATCTTAAAAAGTGGGTCAACCCGTTGATCATTCTATATGAAAACTTCTCACACACAGCCCTGGATCCAAAGTGAGGGAAGCGCTAAGACAAAAATTAGTCCAGTTGTTCAGTAAACTATCGAGATTTAAGGTTTTTCTCTACCAACCTAACAAATGCTAACGATGTCAAATGTTTGTCCTTAGGTCCGTCGCAACGACTTCATCCAGGCTCTAGTGACGTTCTTCAACGTGGAGTTCACCAAGTCACACAAGCGACTCGGGTTCAGCACCGCCCCGGAGGCGCCCTACACGCACTGGAAGCAGACCGTGTTCTACTTCGACGAGTACATGACTGTGAGTACCAGAAATAAAACATGGCGTCATATCGCTCAATCGATGCGCAACAACGTTGCCCCATGTCGTAACATTGTTGCTCTTAGGCGTCACAACGTTACGTCAAGGCGTCACAACGTTACGTCAAGGCGTCACAACGTTACGTCAAGGCGTCACAACGTTACGTCAAGGCGTCACAACGTTACGTCAAGGCGTCACAACGTTACGTCAAGGCGTCACAACGTTACGTCGAGGCGTCACAACGTTACGTCAAGGCGTCACAACGTTACGTCAAGGCGTCACAACGTTATGTCAAGGCGTCACAACGTTACGTCAAGGCGTCACAACGTTACGTCAAGGCGTCACAACGTTACGTCAAGGCGTCACAACGTTACGTCAAGGCGTCACAACGTTATGTCAAGGCGTCACAAGGTTATGTCAAGGCGTCACAAGGTTATGTCAAGGCGTCACAACGTTACGTCAAGGCATCACAACGTTACGTCAAGGCGTCACAACGTTACGTCAAGGCGTCACAACGTTACGTCAAGGCGTCTCAACGTTACGTCAAGGCCTCACAACGTTACGTCAAGGCGACAACGTTACGTCAAGGCGTCACAACGTTACGTCAAGGCGTCACAACGTTACGTCAAGGCGTCACAACGTTACGTCAAGGCGTCACAACGTTACGTCAAGGCGTCACAACGTTACGTCAAGGCGTCACAACGTAACGTCAAGGCGTCACAACGTAACGTCAAGGCGTCACAACGTTATGTCAAGGCGTCACAACGTTATGTCAAGGCGTCACAACGTTACGTTAAGGCGTCACAACGTTACGTCAAGGTGTCACAACGTTACGTCAAGGCGTCATTACGTTGCCCCAAGGCGTCACAACGTTATGTCAAGGTGTCACAACGTTACGTCAAGGCCTCACAACGTTACGTCAAGGCCTCACAACGTTACGTCAAGGCGACAACGTTACGTCAAGGCCTCACAACGGTACGTCAAGGCCTCACAACGTTACGTCAAGGCGTCACAACGTTACGTCAAGGCCTCACAACGTTACGTCAAGGCGACTAAACGTGTCATGATAATTTATTTTTCTTATTGTATATTTTTATATTTGCAGGTGAAGAAAGGCGAAGAGATCCAGGGCACGTTCCTGATGAAGCCGAACGCGCGGAACAACCGCGACCTCGACTTCGAGATCGAGATAGAGTTCAAGGGAGAACTCTGCCAGGTCAGCGAGAAGAACCATTACAGGATGCGCTGAATCAATCAACTAGACACCTCAGATTTTCCTTACGATTTACTGAATTATACAAAAATACTGGACATATTTCAAGGAGTGAAAAACTTTTGTCCAATTAGGTAGTTTTGGAAGGTTAACTAAGTTCGAGGTACTTTGGATTTCCAATTTTTCAAATTATTTCGTTTAAATTTTCATCTTTTCATATATATATTTTTTTTAATATAAAAGCAATTAAAGAAATATATTACTGCGCCTGGACTTGAACCGGGGAACGTCGGGTACCGTCCCACTGCTCTGCCGTCTGAGCTACCGGCGCCTCGACTGACACTTCCATCTTTTGGTACTCGTTTCGAAGCGACGTAAAAAAAACGAATCGTCGGTTATGAAAATAATATAGTACTGTGAGTGCGTAATAAAGCTATAGTACACTTGAATTTTCTTGTTGGAAAAAGTGGTTTCGATCTTTGAAATATTTCTAGTATCTTTTTACAACGTTAATTTGTAATAGTGTGCGTATTTTTATTAGTGGCCCCAGTTTTCAAATTTATTGATCACGCCTTTTTTACTTTTGGAGTAGACAGAGCTTCAACGAACATTTAAAGTGGAGACAAGAAAATCTCATTGCAATCTTAAGTTACATACATACATATATCACACCTATAATCCCTTGCGGGGTAGGCAGAGCGTAAACTGCCGCATAAAACGGACATTTACGCCACGTCTGACAAATATTTGAGGGTCATTCGGAAAATTGTGTATCGCTATAGTGACAGGTTGTCAGCCCATCGCCTAAAATTGCAATACACACCCTCAAGTCCCTAAGTCGCCTCTTACGACTCCCACGGGCAAGAAATGGGGTGATGCTATTCTTAGCCGGCAACACACGGCGTTAAGTTGGCTCGCTAAAAAAACTTTCGATGCTTGTTCAAAAAAACACTTGTAAACTCGTACACTATTATAAAAAGTGATTAACAATCGGTTTAGGATATTCTTGCATCAACAGTATTCAAATACACTTCAATCAGATAAAATTTTGGAAAAACCTAAATTTTTCTGTTTTTGAACTTTGAATTTGCTAAACCGATCCATTCAGCCTTTACTTATATGACCGGAATATTTGTCCCAGTGGCCCGGCGCCAAAAAATATTCTAAGTTTTCAATGAAGTATGTTAATTATAAGCATAAGATACAATAAAGGCTATAACGATTGTACTAAATTTGCGATTTTCTTAAGTCCATCCAAATGCATGTATCATCAAAATTGACGCAAAAAATATTACTTTTATTCATGCTTAGAATTAAGGGTTTTTATTTTTACTTTGCCCCCTTTGAATGACAAATATCATCGCATCATTATATTTCATCCTAAATGAGTAAAAATATCAATAACACTATACTAAAATCTTTGTTCACGAAATTTATGAAAATTATTTGCTAAGGGAGCTGACGAAACTGCCAACCAATTAGTGTCTCGTATTCAAAGATGTAAACTAATGTTTACAAAAGTTTTCGTGGTATAACTTTAATGCTATTCACACTATGCATATACTCCTGCTCCTACCTAGAGGTAGCTACCTCTTCTCGCAGCAAAACGAGTGAGCGAGATAGCAATACATTCCATTTGTGCTTGTGCTGCCGGACCTTTGACTCGCGCACGAAAAGCCGACACTCGTGGGAACACGGGAGCACGGGAAGTGGCAACGGCATGACGAGTAGCAGCGCGAGTAACCTGTTCACACACTCACACTGCCCACTTCCCTTACTATTTCCCTGCCCATAGAGGCATAGTGTGAACGTGCTATAATAAATAGTTAACCTTTTCTAACCCCGAGGTTTCCCTGGCTAGATATAATGTAAGTAACACATTTTGTTTTTAAAAACAGCTTTCGTTTCTTAAAATTTTGCGAAGCGCAGCACTGTAGTGATTTAAATAGGGCCAAATCCTGTGATACATAGTTTTGAAAACTGTTTTAGAAAAATAAAATAAACCAAGTATATAAGGTCGAAAAATTCAGTGCATATATTTTTAGGGCGAGTTCTACTCGTGAAACTTAACAACGATCCCCAAGTAAAATAGTCGAAAAGTTCAAAGAAAAATTCGACTTCCCATGCAAAGTGATTCATTTTTTGAACATTTTTGTATCAGAAAAAACATTTGTATTCGTTTTTACATATTCCGGTCTATATTCCTTGGGGAAAGGGTCAAATATTTTTTTTTTAATTTCCTGACATATTTTCCTAGGGGAAAGTTGATCAGTTTCATGGTCTGAAAGCATCCTTCAAGTATTTGGAGGGCTGTCCCTTACACCCTGTATACTTCTACCAATAAATCTCATGTACAGCCAGTATTTTGTTCCTAAAATATTCATGTTTGTTTTCAACGGTCCGAATAGGTATTTTGTTTTAACTTTTGCTTTTTTTACTACATTTGTATAGTTTTCTTCTTAATTGATATAGTCGATCTAAAAACAATAAATAAATAAAAAACAACACAAATGTAATAAAGAAATCAAAAGAAATGGTCGTGCTTTCTAATTGTTAGTATAAAGTAAGTTTCTTCTAATAGCTCACTTTATTTTAGATCTTTTTTAAATATTGGCAAATAACTGTGGTTATTAGCTTTTTCATATTATCTCATTTGAATGTGTACCTATAATTCTTACCAAATACATGCCTTAAAGGTTAAGGTGGTAGTAACATTCTTATAAAGATTTGTAACTGATAGAAATAAATGCCTTAGGCTTAGGGCTTTTGGGATAGGTATAATAAATAAAGAAAATGTTTAATGAATTTTATCCATTCCAAGCCATTTTTAGAAACATTGGTTTGAACAAATTTTTAAGTGTCGTATATATCTAAAATAAAGTGAGTTATATATTATGACAAGTTCATGTATGAGTAAGTTAGTGTTCTGATGTTTGTATTAAACCGCCTAAGTATACTCGAGAAAATCTTTTTATTTATTGACAAATCATTCAAACTTTTTGATAGGTAAATAAGTATTTATTTTCTTTCACAAAGGTGCAAAATATTAAGATACACAATTATATTCTAAAGCAAGTTCCTTTGTGAGAGACTGGTATCTATACTAGGGCGTACCCTTTTCTGATTACTAGGCCCCACTCATTGAAAGTTAGGGTATCTAGCTTCTTAAAAACTTTCTTTCATAATCAATAATAGATGGAGTAATGGAGTATTTCAGGGCTAGCATGGTTAAATCCAGTATAGTATGCACATGGAAAATTTACTGGTGGCATAAAATTAAAACAACAGATTTGGCACAAATAAAAAGTATAATTATATCAGGACAAGTTCAGCAGTAAATTAAAATAAATATCAGTACGGTCAACATTCAACGGAAATACATCGACCACACTGAAATTTGACCAAAATTATTAAAAGCTAATGCAGTAAAATAATGAAGGTATTTTGCATAAAATTTGCTTGTCTTTTGTGATGTGATATTTTTCAAACATGACATTTAGCGCCGAAAAAAAATCAAGATAATTTCAGTATTTTTATTCTAAGTATAATGCTGCGTATCCACCAAACCTGAGCCTATCTGAGTAGTAGAGAGCTAAGCGTAGCGTTGACAGTTTCTGGCTGTCACATGCATTTAAATATCAGATTGGTGGAGTATTGCTTTATAAGTTACTAGCGGCCCGCCCAGCGGTTTTACCTGCTGCTACCGTTTTCCAACAGGAAAAGACCTTTTGCTGGTATGAATTATACATAAAAACCTTCCTCTTGTATCACTCTATCTATTATAGAAAACCACATCAAAATCCGTTGCGTACTTTTAAAGATCTAAGCATACATAGGGACACGGGAAGCGACTTTATTTTATACAAGCTTCGACGACCGACTCAATTTTAAACTATTTAGTAAAGTGAAACGCAGCCTAAAACTAATTTACTTAAGGCGAGTGTATCCGTGAACGACCTCGACAGTGGCGCCACTTCACAAAAAAAAAACTATACTAACAATCTATCAGAATGTCCGTTGCCCAAGTTTTAAAATTAGAACCTGCAAAATCAATGAAAAATTTGCAAATGTGACCGTTTTCAGGCACTTTTATCAATAACTTTTATTCTGATAGATTGCTTTTATAAAGAGAAAACATTTTTTTTGTGAAGTGGCGCCACCGCCGAGGTCGTTGACGACTACATTCGCCTCAACTTAAATGACTATGGGACGAAGGAATTTCATGGGGAAACTTGTTCAGCCGACGACAGGGACTACAGGCGCGACAGGTTCTATGGAGTTCTTCTGCAAGTCCACGCAGCAACAGCTGGAGATGAGGTTGTACTCCTGGCAGGAGTTGGCGTAGAGGAACTTGCAGTCTGACTTGCGGCAGCCGAACAGCTGGTCTGCAAGTCAAACAGGGATACAGTTGAGTGATGGAAAAGCTGTTGAGTTGCGATGTAATCCGTGGCGTAACGAAACTTTCCTTTGTGACCTAGGACCAATATAAGGTATACCGCCCTGAAACGATAGGGGCGCTAGTGCTAACAATGCGCTACAGATGCGACAAAGTAAGTATTGCAGATGCGTTACAATGATGCCGCAAAACTAGCGCAACTCCACGAAAGAATCATATACGCTAACAAAAAATCTGTATGTCTTTTGCACAAGTTTTTGGTATAAAATATTAGAGAACTTAATTTATAACAATTAGTGGGTGGTTCTACGGAGATGCAAATAAAAAATAATAAATTTCAAAATTAACTTTAATTAACTTGTTTTATTTTAAATTATATGTTGGTGTCATAAGAACTTAGGAAAAATAGTATGAGAGATCAATATTCAAAATTAACTAAGAAAAAATGAATTTTTACTTTCTGAACGTCGACAGACGTGACACAAATGCTACAGATGTGATGAATATTACAAAATTTAATGAATCTAAATTCAAACATAAACAATAAATACTTCTAAAATCTTATTAAACTACATAAGACACTATGCTTGCAAATTAAACAGTCATAGCCTTCTAAATTATAGTTAAAAAAATAATCAAAAAATGTCGACAGGTTTGACATCACTTTTGTCGACAATAATTAAAAATTATCTTCTTCTTTACATGATGATACTACGATGAACTAAATCAAATTTTAAAGCTCTAGAAGTTTCTGCTAGCGACGATGGAGGTGTATCATTTAGCATTCGGTTTTCTGTTTCTTTCAGCTGCTTTATTTTTCAGCAAGCAAGCAACACTCCTCGTGTTTTATTAATTGGAGCTTGGAAGATGTTCATAAATACTACCTAATCAATCCTGACTCTTTTTTCTGTTTTTTGACCCATTCTTTCTGCTGTGCCGAACGTTTCTCCCTTTACGCATTTTTTTCGTTCTGTTTACTTCTTTTTGACATTTAAGGACAAAATCAAAATCTACTAACTTCCCTGGATGAACATAAATTAATACCAGAAAAGATCTTCTATACAAGAAGAAACAGTATGGAAGGTACAAATAGTATGTTACTCTCGACCTTCATTCATCCGAGTAGTTGTGCAGTTTCACGTGTTTATTTACTCAAAAATATTTCAGCTGGTAAAATTTTCAGATAATAATATCTCGACACCCTGTTGTATACAGAACAGAGTATGCATGGACACTTACAAATACCAAAAACCATGTTATTTTTCATGTAATTTTTAGTTATTTCAAAGAATAATCTTTGTTAAAGGCATTCACACTTCTGTAGAAACTGCCTGTATATAAAATTAACCCGTTTTAGTATTCTAGAAATCACTTCTGTCGTATAATGTCACTTCTGTCGACCAGACTGTCGACAGAGGTGACGTCGACAGATGTGAGGAATTTTAGAATAGCGGCACTAATACAATGTAATATTGACGTTATGTTAAATTTAATCAGTTTTAGAACAAATATCATCGTTTACAACAAGGCCCGGCCATGCAAATATTTTTGAATTGTAACTTACCTTTTGTATATCAATTTTAGAAGTGACTCGTGAACTTTGACACGGTTGTAGAACTAGTTTTCATATACATTTTGAGCTACAAATAACAATTTGATCGAAATTCTTCGCGTTTGCCATAACAAGTGATTAAAGTGCTGCCATTTAATCCTACTAAATGAAGGAAATAAATAAAAATCTAAATATGGCAGTTGAATTTTCTATTGTCGACAGATGTGACAAGATTTCTATAACGCTTGTAGAATCACTTGTTATTTCTTTTGTTTAGGCCTAAATTTTTTGATTTTCTAGTGATTGTAAGTTCAGAATATAGAGGTTCAGTACAGAGGGTCTGTGGTGTCACTATTAAATGTGTTTATTTTATAATTACTGCTAAACCTTAGTCGGCCTCACGCGAACAGTCGACAGAACGTGACATGTCACGTACTGTTGACTGGAAAAATCTGCGAAATTATAACATTATCGAATATTATCGTCCACTGTTCTACAGTATATGTGGCATTTTAAAATATAAACAAAAATAAACCAACCTACAAGTGATAATTTTTGAATCACAAGACGCGAACACAAATTTCGTTGTATGGTAGAATGACCCTAGTACGAAAAGTGGCCGTTATTGGCACTTTTGCCCATAACTTTAGTTACAGTGGTGTATATATAGCTTTAACTTTAGGATAACACCAAAAACTTGTGTTAACACAAAAGACACTTTTATGTAGGTACTGTTTGCATTAAGAGTAGTTTTTTCGTGAAGTAGCGTTAGTTCTGCGGAACCACTCGCCTTATACAGTAGGTACCACAATACGTGTAGCGAGTTGTTTCGGTTTAAAATAATATATAAAAAAAGATATTGCGACTTGCGAGCGAAGCGAGCTCGTTTCTCGTTCAGGTTTCATGTTCCTCTTCATTTTGTGTGGTACACCGACTCGTTTAACGACCTGATCAGCCCTGGTGTCAGAGTTTTTCACCCGCCTACTACCTACTACTAGTAGGCCTCTGACATGACATGGTATTGATAATTCACATTAAAACAATAGAACGCGTATTGCAAGCGAAGCGAGCTTGTCTTTTCAGGTTTGAATTATTGATATTATGCGTTCTACACTACATCAACAAAATACTTAATATGACCCTCATTTGGCTGACATTTGTCAGACGTAAATGTCCCTTTATTTCCGGCCGTTTACGCTCTGCCTACCCCGCAAGGGATTATAGGCGTGATATGTGTGTGTGTGTGTGTGTGATACTTAAGTACTGAAAACAAAGAACAGGAAAATACTTACATGCTCCATTCTCGCAGCAGCAGGAATCATGAGCTTGCTTATGCGAGCAGTAGCTGTAGACCGAAGAGTCACACAGCGGGCAGCCAGGGTGCGCCCCGGGCGGGCCAGCCGGGTAGTTACTCGGGTAGTTGCCCGGGTAGTTACCCGGGTAGTTATTCCCCGGGTACAGCCCAGGCCCGCTCGGGTAGTTGCCCGGGTAGCCGCCGTAGTTTGGGTACCCGTAGCCAGCGCCTACCAAAAAGTCCCAAACATCTCTCAGGCTGAACCCTGTAGGATGATGATGAAATGGAGATGATGGTTAGGATGTTGGTGAATTTGTGATGGGTTATTGAATGAAGTTGATGCAAGCAGATCGGATGCAAGTGGAGATCTATTTGGTGCAATTTGCATGCACTTTATGCGCTTTTGAATAGAAGGATGAATCAATCTGCAAAGGTGCAAATCTTGTAAACTACGGTATTTGCTCACGATTGCAAACACTTTCCCTGAGGAACATGGGTTATATGACAAGATTTAGACTTACAATGCTTCAATTTTTTGAATTTTCGCATTCGAAAGTCAGCCACTAAATAGTGCTCGTATCACAAGTTCCACTACCTAAATCCATTCACATCACATAACTTTTGAGTAGTAGAAATTCTAATACGAGTGGTAACACCTTAGCCCTTGCTGACTTCCGTATGCGGAATCGGATTACATTGTTTCAAGAATGGCGCCTACTGCAATTTCCAATTATTATTTTAATTTTAATGTTTCGAAAGTTGTTCGTAATAATGAAGACATACCTATACCATAGTTAAATTTAAAGGATGAGATACCCAAAATAAATCGAAATAATTAACTTCGCGCAAGTTTAGTGAGATTTTAAGTCATTGACGAAATAAAGCATTACCGTGAGGGTCATGTTAATTAGCCAAAACTACGAACAAAACACATCTAAAGATACCACAAAATTCAAGGTTTACCTAAGATATCATCATAAAAATTAACACACAATAATTGCGGAAATAAGAAGAGTGAAACAGTCACAGATGGCAATTAAACAAGTAAACCCCGAATTTGTTTAAGGTTAATTGTTTTAAACATGCACTTGATATTAATTTATGAATGAGAATAAATAAATTAAGATAAGATTGTTCAGATTTTTAAGTTGCACGTAATGTTTTTGTAGGAAGTAGAAATCTAGAGACGATTGCGAGATGCCTATGCTGGGTTAAAATAGTCCAATTTTATCCCTCAGTCAGTAACGTATCTACCACAGAAGCCAAAAGTTGTCCTGTAGGTAGGCCTGTAGTTATCTATAAAAGTGTGATCGAGAAAAGATGAATTCCTCAATATGATTGGACAAGAAAACCTCCATTTTGACCCATGGATGTCGTAAAAGGCAAACGAATAGCGAATAGGCAACAACGAGTGAGTGCAACATCTTGCAAAGGAAAATATTCTGTGTAATGCCGGCCTTAGAATAGCATTACCCCATTTCATTCCCACGGGTGTAGTAGGAGGCGACTAAAGGACTCATGTGTATTACAATTTAAGGCGGCAGGCTGACAACCCGTCATTATAGTGATACACGACTTTTCTGAAACGGCTCTCAAATACTTGTCAGACGAGGCGAAAGCAACAGTTTTATACGGCCATTAACGCTCTTGCCTACCCCGCAAGGAATAAACGCGTGATATGTTCGTCAATAATCTACGTGTATTCTTCAGATAATTTTGGGTAATTTAGTTTGCGTTACGAGAACGGTTCAGTTCAATTACTTATTCTACAATATAAACACTGGCCTTGCTCACATCTATGACATTGTTCAATACATGAGACCACAGTTAATAGACGTTCATACGACGCAGTAACTGTCAACTCCTAGAAGTATAAGTATACAAGGAGTAACAATTAAAATTTAAAAACACGACAGCTTTCTGAGATGCTTAGCCTATGACACTTGGGACAGTGTAAGGATTCGCATCTGTTTAGTGGTTTACAATTTATTACGAGTTACAGTCCTTTAAAAAATCGCACATATATACATACATACATGAACTCTAAAATTTTACACTCCTTTTTTGTTTGGGCAGTGGTGTAAAAAGGGCCGAACAAAACAAGCCGAAAGGAGGTCACACATAAAACTGATCATTTCTTCCAATGGAACATAGGCCGAATTATGAAAAAAAAAATCCTCCCATAGTAAAAACCAGCTAATGGACAATTTTGTATCGGAGGTATTTTGACCCATTTTCCATGGGGAAAGTTGTTCGGTTTCATGAGCACCTTGACGTCCTTTCGGTTTGTCGATTTTTTTTCTCGTTCCTGACGTATGTTTTTAGAGGAACGTTGTTCATTTTCATAGTCTGCATGCACTCTATACGTAGTCGGTGGGCTGTCCCTTACACCCTGTTCTTGTTCAAATTTAAGAGTCAAACTCTTGTCGGTGGAGTAACTTCCAATCTTCTCTCCTCTCCGCCAGTGACTTGACCTCTTGATGCGACACGACATTGACTTTTTCCTTTATCTGGGTAAAATAAGTGCGTCTAGGTCTACCTCTGCCTCTCTTTCCTTCCACCTTCCCTTCAATAATGTTCTTAATGAAGCTGTCGTGTCGTAGCAAGTGGCCAATCATCTTCCCTTTCCTGTTTTCTATGGTCTTCAGAAGACAACGCTCTTCCGCTACCAGTGCCAGCACTTCTACGTTTGTCTTCTTCTCTGTCCAACTGTATATTAGGTAAATTCAAGAGCAAACAAATCATGATTAAAAAAAATAGGATTTATTACGTGTCTGGGTGGGCATCCTTCCTGTATTGTATTAGATTTCAAGGGTCTAAAAATCTGAAATCTATCTATAGGTATCAGGTATCTAGTGTTTACTTGTGAAGACGTTTTTTCTTAATTTTTTTTCGTTACTTTTACTAGGTACAAAAAGCAACAACAAAGTACTTATTAGTTACTAATTATTGAGCAAAAGAAGCTATGCTGAAGTCCAATTCAAGTAAACTCATTCTGATGAGTTGTCTGTACCTAAGTAATACAAATTTGTATACTGCGCGCTCGTAACAAGGTAATTAACCAAAAACATTGTTAATGGGCCAAATTACTGAGATTTATTACTGTTAATGACAAGTTTTTCTGCGTGTAAGGAAAACCGGGGATTTCTGTAAGAATAAATTAAGCGCAGGTTCAAATGACAGGCCTACCTATAACTGTAAGTGATGTATGAAAAGGCGTGTTGCCTTGCCTAGACATGCAATTTAACAACTTTTTATAGTAGGTACAATTTCTCCGAAATACGAAAAGAACCATCCATACCATTTTTGTTGACGCTTGAGTGATTTTGTATGAAGGAACCACAGTAGAACCAATTATTTTCTTATGTATTTCGAAAAATTGGGCCAAGAAAAGTTGTTCAGTTTGACGTCTGGATTGCTGCTGCCCGTTCCCTAGACGAATTTTACTCCGTAGTCGCTTTTACGACACCCACGGGTGAGATTGGGGTGATGTTATTCTAGGCCGGCATCACACGGCAAAGATACTTATTAAAAGCTTTGAAATTCCTATGATAATGAACGAATGATCTAGACGATGTTAATAATGTCAATCGATTGGTACAAAATATAATAAAAATAGTCACGATAGTTGGAAGGCACAGATAATATTAAAACATTTTATATATATTCCTTATTGTGCATAAACCATAGATACTATAAACTAAAGGGAGATGTGAAAAGGGGGCGTGGCCGGTGCGACACTAGTTGGTGCAGAATGATCATACTTTGCTTCCGGGGGTGATTATTGTGCTCAGTCGCAGTTCAGTCGCGATCGACGTTTTTAGTGAAATGCCGTGTTGTTCAGTGGTAATTTGCAAAAATCGAAGCAATAATTGCAACTTCAAGTCTCATGGAGTCACATTCCATCGGTAAGTAGTCATTATTATTGATTTTACATCAAAAATAAACAAAATCAATTTTGTAGTAATATTTTTCTAAGATTCACCACGAACCATAGCGATAGTCCCAGTTCTATAAGCAGACGGTGTACAATGCTTACTCTGCTCAGAAGATTGTTCAAATGTCTCGTTTCCGTAACGCAATGGACAGTGAACACATCAAAGTTTACAAAATAATGCAAGTTGTATAGTACCGCCGCTCCTCGCAGTCGTGAGTTAGTGTTTGTAGTCCGATTGTGTAAAGTATCGATAGATTTGATTTATTTTGCAAAAGTATTCATCGTGATTTTATTAGGATATAGAAGTCAATAAATATTAAAATTTAAATAGAAACATTGCAATGTTTACAAAAAAGTTATAATTACAATTATATGGCTAAATCAATATCATAATCTATTGGGTATATTTTTTATTTATTTAATTATTTAAATCCATGTGTAGCACGATTAATAAATAGCATTGAAAGTAATATTAATGCGACCATGACTGGTCCGGTGATGTTATACAATTTTTTTCTTAGCTGTTGCATAGTAAATTAATTCAATTTACTTATTTGATTTTTTGTCACAGAAGTAGGTAAAATTCATGGCCTACTTCCTATTTTCTTTTGTCTCGTGTGCGAAAGAGACAGAAATATCTGTTGTCAATAACCGGTTTGTTTTTTTATTTAATTACGTAGGTACGGTGCGCAGCGCACAGGAAAATGACTCACCTATCTACACTCAGCCACGTGGTATTTAAAGTTGTTAAAAAAAACTGTAGTAAAGTAAAGGATATTATAAATTATCGGATTATATGTAAGATAAATCGCCATGGATATAATTTCAAATATAAAGTTAAATTTTAAAAGACGAAGCAGGTAGAATCATCTACTGTCATTTTATTTTATTCAAGCGGAGCCAATTTTGGCTATATTTATTTGTTTAATTTGAATTTTTGGTAATCGTTTGCCACTATAGACGGCCATTTTACGCATACGATTTACATGACCTTTATAGGCAACATTTAATTTTTAGGTTCCCACGAGATCCTACAACAAAAAAGGAGTGGATTAATGCCACAAATAGAGGACCTAATTGGTGGCCACCCGAAAACAGTACCATATGCTCATCACATTTTGAGGAAAAATGTTTTAAACCTTTCACAAAGATTCGGAAATTGTTCGATTGGGCTGTTCCAACATTGAAACTACGAATTGTATACGTCAACGTGACATGTCCAGACTCTGAAAAATCAAATAGATCTTCTAGTAATCTTCCAAACAGTCCGGTTAATGGAAACAGTACGACTGCTTATGAGGTAGGTACAATGTTGATAGTATGTTATAGTGTTAAATTTAGAAAACAAATGTTATTAAAGTTTTATTTGATTATTGAATAGTTACTTATAGAACAAATAGTATTTGTAATTATATGCTCATAAATGTTAAGTTTGATTACAATTATTTGTAAAGTTTTGTTTGATTATTGAATTATAGTTATAAAACAAATAGTATTTGTTAAATATGTACATATTATGTTAATTTTCATTAAAAAAAATGTAAAGTTTGTTTCATTATTGAAGGTTTAAGGAACTTATTTGTATGTACATATTTGCTAAGAAGATAAATCAAAAATCACTAGTAAATGATTCTCAAGAATACGAGTATTTTATTTTTACTTTTACTTATTAACTTCCACTTGTTCAGGAATTTATAAACATAAAATAAAATAGGAAATAATATTTTCAACCTTTATTTACTCCTAAAGTATATCACTGACGACATTTTATCGAAGAGTATTTTCTGTTTGTATTTTTATGCACTACCGATTGACATATGTTTCATCTCCTAACGCAAAAATTACGTAGTTTAATTTTCCTCTCCATACTACAATGTCCCGCCATGCTCTATTAGATATCGACAATGAGTTATCGACGCTGTCAATCACTAGCGTAAAATTCAAATTGTTGAGTGTGTGCGTGTGTCTCGCTCGCGTCTTTTGATTGGTCTAGTTTTGTGAATGTACGAGTGTAAACTCGCGTTCGTATTTCTATGCGCATGTAGGTGTAAATTTCTGTGGCGACATCGGGACTCGAACAAATTTCGCTCGGTAACAAATCTCCCTTTAGTTTATAGTATCTATGGCATAAACAATACAATAAGGTTAGATTTAAAAAGTAGTTCACAAAGGTGAGCTTATTTCTATACAGAGATCTCTTCCAGCTAACCTGAAAATCTAAGTATGAAATAAATAGGTACATACATACATACATACATATATCACGCCTTTATCCCTTGCGGGGTAGGCAGAGCGTAAACGACTGAAAAAACGGCCACTTACGCCACGTCTGACAAACGTTTGAGGGTCATTCAGAAAATTGTGTAAATTATGAAATAAATACGTGCTTGAAATGCTAATGATTACGAACGAATATCCTTTAATGATAATGCGATTAGATTGATAAAAAATTACATAAAAATGGAGATGAATCCCGTAAAAAGTCATGAATCATGATTGTTGGATGTCACCAGATGATAGGTGATGATAAACTCACCATTATTGCCGTTGATTCGGTTTACTTGTCTACTTAAATCATAGTTGGAGGGCACGTCAGGTTCGCCTAATTAGTGCAAAAACAACTTCAAATTAAATAAGGAATGTCTGTACCATCATCTCTATGTAAATTGCATGAAGGTATGGCACGACAACATACTTTGAATGCGTGAAGGCGTTAACCCTAGCTTGAAGACTGTAGAGCGACTTTAGTACATAATGTACGTATATTGTAGGGTGAAATTTTACTAGTGACTCTTAGCGAAATCTCGGCTGGAGATAAGGAACAACATTCCCATAGGAATACACACACACACACACACATATATCACGCCTATTATCCCTTGCGCGGTAGGCAGAGTGTAAACGGCCGCGAAAACGGACATTTACGCCACGTCTGACATATATTTGAGGGTCATTCGGATAATTGTGTGTCGCCATAGTGACAGGTTGTCAGCCCATCGCCTAAAATTGCAATACACACCCTCAAATATGACAACAATATTTCAAGTTTCCATAGTAAGTACCTAACTCAAATCAGCTGATCGGAAATCTTGTATTATTTTCGGATTTTCTACCTATGTTCCTGGGGGAAAGTTGTTTCCTATCCTTATCTAGATTTTTCGCTATCGGTCTCTTGTAAAATTTCACTCTATAGGATTAGGAAATTATCCAGTGCCTCATATTATAAAACTCATGTAGGTCTATAAGGAAAATTCTTTGTACCTAAGTTCTTAGGTTATTGCGTAGCCGGCTAACTTTCCTAGTGTCATTACGAATACGGCCACAATGCGTTAACGCACCGTAGCCGTATTTATATGTGAATGAGATCGGAATTTGCGATTTCCGTTCTTCTGACAGACGCATGCGTTACGGTGCATTAAAAATACGCAGCGATGGACGACAAGCGAGTGAACCGCCTACACAATGTACATCCATTGATTGATTTACATCAAATTTCGCCTTTTTGTAGCTTCTACATTTATAATATTGGACACAAGAAGTAGAATTTCGCTGGTTTAATTCGCCAATTCATGGATTTGTCCAAATATTTATCGAAGTAGGAAAGCTTGTGTAAGTTCGCTTTTGTCTTGTAAATTGTTTTGTTATACTTAGTTTAATTATGTTTCTTGTTTACAATAGCTCAATAAGGAAAGTTAAAGGTCTGTCCTTTATGTACACTTAAAAAAGTTTTATACTTTACTAGATACGTAATAAATAATTACATATAGTCAACCTAAAGCCACAAGTTAATAAATAGCTACTTTATTATCTAATTACTACTGCCACACTTCCACAACTACAACTAATACTACGACAAAATTAATTATAGCGTACTACACACTATTTGCTCTACATAAACATATTATTATTTACATCAGAATTAAGTATATTAGGTCCAATTAAATCAAGTGCAAATATGAATTCTACTCGTTTAACTGAACAACTTTTCCTAATAAACATGGGTCGAATTTCAGATAAGTAAATTGGAACGCCCATGTAAAGTGACACATTTTGTCAACGTATTTTTGATTTTTTATTTTTATAATTTTTCGACCAATGTTTCTTGGGGAAAGTTATTCAGTTTCATCAGTAAGACTCACTCTAAAAATACTTGCACTAAATTTGATAGTACCTTATATTAGGTATAATAAAAAAAAGGCCTGATATTAGAACTTACCATGACCCACCGCCAAAAACATCGCAAAAACAACTACAAATATTTTCTTATCCATTGTCGATACGTACACTTTTTTAATAAAAAAGATTTTACACAACTTCACAAAACTGTATTTACGTCTGTTCTTTATCAGATACGGTCCTTCAATAATGTATGAAAAGCTAAAACTGCCATGGAAGCAGACTTACTGGTACAATCGCTAAGAAAAACTTATTCCGGGTGATTCATAATGACCATAATATATTTGATAAATAATGTGAGAAAATGAATTAGTATTTAAATAACTGGATATAACAATGCATTTTGATCGTTTATTAGATAAGATTTAGGTAGGTATTTTGGTGTTACTCATAATGCAAAATATTTACTAGTAAATTACCAAACTAACAGACATAGTCTGGAAGTGTAGCAAGCTGAAGTGGCAGTGGGCTGGTCACATTTGTCGTAAAACAGAAGGACGGTAGAGCAAGCGGGTTCTCGAGTGGAGGCAACGCCTCGATAAGCGTAGCGTTGGATGCCCTCCGGCCAGATGGACCGATGATGACAATATGGCGGCTGGTAGCGACTGGATGACGACAACGGGAGATCGTGCCTATGGCGTACCCTAGGGGAGGCCTACGTCCAGCAGGCTATTGGCACATGTAAGTGGGTAAAATAAATTTAGCATATAAATGCATTTTTCTTTATTATATAATTACAAGAACCTACTGTGTACTTCGCATCTACTTTAAATGGTATATTTCGTTTGTTTAAACAATAACAGATTTCGAAGCAAAAGTCGAAAAATTATACTCAATCAAAACCTCGCTACCTAAAAGTAATAGTAAAACATTTTGTTCCCCATAAGTACCTGCCTACAAAGTTATTTACAAACAATGCGGGTCAGAAGAATTTATTTCCCAAAAAGTAGGACGACCAACGGTTTCTCCTCGTAAATGCAAATATGGCACTTGCCAAAAATATATTTTTAGGAGTGTTTCTTTTTTCCTTGGCCAAGGTCACCTATAGCAACCTACGTTACTTATATCATGTGTGAAACACAACGCAGCCATCATCAGTGATACATATGCAAACTCCAGCCCACTCAAGCTATATTATATCAGAATACAGCAATCATGACATCGAATACCAAACATACATACATAGACGGCTTTATCCCTTGCGAGATGAGCAGAGCTTAAACGGCATTTACGCCACGCCTGACAAACGTTTAATTCAGGAATTGTGTATACCCATAGACTAAAATTGCAAAGAATATGGTAACCCTCGAGTCCTTAAGTCACTTCTTACGACACCCACGGAAAAGAAATGGGGTTTTGGTATTCTAAGACGACATCAAATATATATAAAACAATTAATCGTGTAAAAAATACAATTCAATGATACTTCGAAAATACTTACTACTAGAGTCTGTCCGAAAAATAAATAGGCGTAGGCAAAAAGTGAACTTATCATTTACTAGCGGCCCGCCCAGCGGTTTCACCCGCTGTTAACTGATTTCCCACGGGAAACAGACCTTCTCCCGACATAAATTATACATAGGTACACACATACATAAAAACCTTCCTCTTGAATCATTCTATCTTTTAAAAAAAATTCATCCAGATCCGATAAGTGGTTTTGAAGATTAAAGCATACAAACAAACAAACAGACAGGGACAGACGTGAGAAGCATTTGTGATTAGACTTATGACTTAAAAAAATTAAACACGTGTTTCAGTATATTTGAAATTTTAACCCTTAATATGGTTAAACGGGGGTTTAAAGTTTGTATGAAAGTTCGTTTTTTTAAATGAATGTGATCTGTTTCAAAATTTGTGATTAGACTAATAACTTAAAATAATTAAGCACGTGTTTCAGCATTTTTGAAATTTTAACCTTTAAATGGGTGAAAAGGGGGTTAAAAGTTTGTATGAAAGTTTTTTATCTTAAAATTGATCTGTTTCAAAATTTCTGATTAGACTCATAACTTAAAATAATTAAATACGTGTTTCAGCATTTTTAAAATTTTTATCCTTAAAGGTGTCAAAAGGGGGTCAAAAGTTTACTACCAGTTGGGCTACCCGTTTTCCCACGGGAACGTGACAATTTCCCGGAATAAATTATACTTATAATACCTTCCTCTCAAGTTACTCTATCTAATAAAAAAAAACGCATCAAAATCCGTTGCGTAATTCTAAAGATATAAGGAGACACCAAACGGGAAGCGACTTTATTTTATACTATGTAGTGATTCATAGGTTGCTATGACATATATACTGAGGCACAGAGGCGCCCTCAATTTCTACGCCTATTCTCTTTTCGCACTGACTCTAATAACGTTCTTTATTTCAAATGCCAGCATCCTGCCCGAGCCATTGGTATTTTCTGCTCGACTGTACATCAAGTGCAAATAGAATACTGGTCTAAGGGTTAGTGGCACTATGCAGTTGTCCTTAACTTTTCCATTAGAGGACCCGTTCTCCATAATTACAGCATCTAGTCTTGGACCCTCAGACCAAGAAAATGTTTCAAAGGGAACTCTAGAACAACCGAAATGAAGACACGAAAAACTTCGCAAACATTACTTGCCGCGAGTGAAAACATCCAAAAAATTACTCCTACGATTTCAATTGTATTTGAAATTTGCCTATCTTACTTGAAATAAGGCCATCTTAGATGTCAACAATGGAAAATTGTCTCAGTGCCATGGTTTTTTATAGATCTGACAGCTGTCAAATCAGTCTTTTTTTAAACAACAGTGGCAGTATCTACTGTAAAGTAGTTTTTTTTGTTTTGCGTTAATTTAGTTGTGTTTAAGAACGCGCCAAGTCCGCGCAGCCGCCAATACTTACTTTGTGCCAAGTCTGTCGTGAGACGAATGAATGAATTTTATTACACTTTTCGAGGTTTGTCTGTGGGATCGTCGAGTTTTTCAATTTTTCAATGGCTTCATTCTGGTTTTTCTAAGAGTCCCTCTGAAACCTTCACTTGGCTCTGAGCTCGGACCTAGGCACTCTTTAAGAACTAGGTAATCTAAGTTACCTAAGTTACGTAAGTTGCAAAGTGGTCACCGGATATTACTACAGGTCCTTGAGGGCTATTTACTCGAATGGCAATGACGTTTTATTTAATTAGGATAATAAAATTAATAACAGATTATTTAACAGTAGAAATTTTGGATCTAGCGCGGCAAATGCTATCCGACATGATGATTTAACAGTAGTATAATGTAAACTGTTTGAGTTCAAACAATGAACCAACTGACATCGTGTCCTGCGTGCCCTAGCACCTGCACGCAGGACGATCTTATGACAGCGTCTGTCTGCGCTGTCATCGTAGCCAAGTTCTGGGCCGCGACGGTGTAGTGTCTGCCATCGACACGCTAAGAATTTGCCTGGACATTTCACCAAGCGCCATCTAGCCCTAAACTAAGCATAGCTTGTACTATGGGAATAAAATAGCGGATATTATTTTTTTGTAAATAAATACATACGTAAAATCACCTAGACTAAGCACAAATATCTGAAAATTGACTTAACAAATTTAATATTTGTGTCATGTGGGGATCGAACCCACGATTCTCGGCATAGCAGGCTGGGGTACTATCGGCTACGCCATCAGGCCAGTACAGTATAATTGAATAGTTAAAACTGGGTCATTAACAAGTTTTTATTTACGATACAGCATGCTTTAAAGCTTATTAACTTACAGCATACCTAGATAGAGAATGAACAGCGCGTTGATATCTTTTGTATGGAGCATATTTTTTATAATTTTCTTGCGCACAATAAGTACCTAAACTACGGCCATCCCAATAAGCCATATTTGGCAGCTGTCAGATCCATGCTAATGCTATGGCACAGAATAATAACTAGTAACGAGCGTTAGTAGGGGGTCCATTTTCCTTTGTTGACATCTCTTTTAGTATGGAGACGACAGCTGTTAAATATGGCTTATTGGGATGGCCTTAGATTAGGTATTATGAATTTATTAGTTACGTGAGTCGCTTTTTTATGGGAAGTCTTTTTTTTTTCAAATTTGTTAGAAATATGTATGGTTAATACTTATTTGAAAAAACTGTATTTTTATTCATTACTAGGTTATAGGTATATAGAATATTTTTTCGTCAAGTTTTTCACATGTGCTGGTTTTCACCTTTTGACAGGATAGTGACATATTACCAGTTACCCTTTTTAATATTGTTTGCAATGACATAACGAGTGCCGTGTTGCATAGAAAAGCAATCTCATTCCATATCACAAGTAAGGCTGCACAATCTTGCATCTGCCTTATAAAGTAGCGTCAGCGCATCAGGTCTATTTGCAGCCAGCAGGGTCATGGACCGGCCAATGAACCCGTGTACCGTTCGCAAACCAGTCCACCCACGCGGTCGTAACTTTAGTAATATTTAAGGGTCATTAATTCACTTTTGATTAATTAAAGCCTCAGAATTGTTATAAATGTCGATGACCTGAGAACTAATACATTTCGATTGCGATATAAACAAAGAACTTCCTATAGTATTAGACCTTATTGCTATGCAGGTAACATACGCAATGGATGCGTTCTTTTTGCGACATGACTGCAAAATGCAATGTTTTATTTTAAATTGCGTTCAAATGGATGGGGCTTCTCTGCAATACATACATTACATTAACAGCCACAACAGTCCACTGCTGAACATGTGCCTCCACCTGTTGATAGGTATTGCCATACTCACCACATTTGGCAAGCGGCTAGGCAAGCGCAGTGCAAGATAGTGTATTCACTATTAAGTCGCATTTTACGACACCCATGGTGAGAGTAGGGGCGATGCTATTCTAAGCCAGCATCGCACGGCACGGCAATGTCATAGAATAAAATGACATCAACACGTTGGCAGTAATTTATCGATAGGTATGCTAATGTAGATTTATTAAAAGGTGTAATGAACGCAGAGCGCACTGATATATTTCGGACCACATTTATTTAAAAATCTTATTATAAACTTAGCTTACCACAAACATAAAAATAACTATATCTATAATAATAATACAAAATGGTAACTGCCAAAATAAATAATTTATAGAAAGATTTTATTTGATGTGAATATCTATTCATCCTTGATCTATCCCGTAAATTAAGATGAAGCTCATAAAATGGGAGGAGAAGCACAAAATTCATCGAGTAGAAATAGTGTATTGTTTTTAGGTAAAATTTGATTGTGCTATAACCTCGACGAAAGGGTGGGTACCAGTGTTATGAAACAACAGGCTACAACTCTTCTTCGTTTCTTTTTAGAAATAAATAGTGCGTGTTTTATTGTTTTTTTTTTGTGTCCTGTGTTAAATAAATAAATATTGCGTAGCCGGTTACTTTCCTGGTATCATAATGGCTAACACACTACATTGAACATCGAATATCACCTGTTTCACCTGTAAAATTGTAGGCCGTAGTTTGATAATATCGGGCACAGGTTATTTGTATCAAGTCATCCTGGTCAGTGCATATATTTAGTATGTCGACCAGCTTAACAATGAGCCCACATACTTACGCTCTTAGGCTGAAGGTAGTGTCAGGGTACTATTACGAGACGGTTTTCTATCAGTACAATACATAATTGATATAAAAAGAAGAAAAACTTACTAGCTAGAAGGTTGCCTGCTAATGTAATGTTTCTAAATGCTGGGGCTCGTACTACTATACGGCTATATACCTTTTTTAAAGGTATCTGGGCGTTACGAGGATAATACTATCCTGCATTGAATTAAATTAGCTTCATTCTATATTGGTACAGTCGGTTTTAGCACATAAGGTACCAGGGGTACTCCATAAAATCTAAGTTATTTTTATCCCCAATTAAAAACTTATTCTCATAAAAAAGTTATCTTCTACTAATACATATTCATTGTCATGAAAAAAATATTGCAGGGGACCAAAATAATATAGTTCTTTTCGAGTACCCCTGGTACCTTATGTGCTATAACCGACTGTACATTCTCTACTGTTGCTCTATTATAGATCTAATCTAGTTTGATGTAAGGTTCCAGTTTCATAGCTCTCATGATGTCCCCAGTGACGGAGCACCTTCCCGCCTGCATGATGGCTCTGGCATCCTCTCGACCCTGGAAATTATAAATTTTTATAACTTATCCAGTTAAAAGTCATACAAACATGATGTACCTTTACTCAGTACTGATTACGAAACTGACATAATTTTAAACTTTAAAGATTAGTTGGTTTCTTTATTTGACATTCTGAATCTTCTTGAAAATAAGTTTTATAGTTTGAAATTTGAAACTCGCAGATTCAAATTCTATTTGCTGCGGAGCAATTTTGCAATATTCGAAAAAATAACGATGTACTCAGGCTTACGAACACGACTACGTAAAGGATTAATAAATAAAATAAAATAAAATAAAAAAGCCTTTTATTTCTAACAGCAAATTTTTAAAACTACTAATTACTTAAATTAAATCTTATTTAATATTCTAACCTAAACATATATAGCTGATGTTATGTAGAACAAAGTGGCTTATATTTAACTTAACTTTATTTAGTAAAGCTGTTTTTATTGATATTATGTTATTAACTTTCTATTTATGTCAGTGTCTATTTTTGTATATGAAATTATTTATTATTATTAATTTATTTAATTTATTATGTATTTACTATTCTATGTATCTGTTAGAACCCCTCTACAGGTAAAGGCCTCCTCCAAAGATGACCAGTCTTCTCTTGATTTGGAGGTTTGCAGCCAGTTGTCTCCAGCTATTTTCTTTACTTCGTCTTCCCATCTAGCGTATGGTCTTCCTTTCTTCCGTTTGCCTTGTGGTCCTTTCCAAGCTGTCACTTTTAATGTCCATCTCTGATCCTGAAGGCGAGCAACATGTCCAGCCCACTTCCACTTTAGAGCGAGAGCATGCCGAAGGCTATCATTTGCCTTAGTGACCTTCCTTATTTTAGTGTGTCGGATTTTTTGAATTTTCTTTATGTTCAGCATGCTGCGTTCCATTCCTCGTTGGCATGTGGTTATTTTTTGTTTTACCTTGTTGTTGTAATTCCACGTTTGGCATGCATATGTCAGGCATGGTATCAGGCATGAGTTCATTACTTTAGTTTTTAGGTTAATTGGCATATTACTTTTGAATATTTCTCTTAGGCTCCAATATTAATTCCACGTCAACTGTATCCTGCGTTCTACTTCATGCAGGTTGTTTCCTTTGTCGAAGCTAATTTGTTTGCCAAGGTACGTGTATTCGTCCGTATACTTTAGAGGTTCACTGCCGACGAGAATTGTTGTTTTGTTGCTGTTTGTCATCAACATTGTTTTTGATAGGTTCATTTCTAGTCCTATTATCTTGCTGGCTTCGTTTAGCGATTCTATCATGGAACGAAGTTCTGACCCTGTCTCTGATATCAGCACCAAGTCGTCCGCGAACCTTTGATGATTTAAATATGTTTTTTTAATCTTTATGCCATATTTTGTCCAGTCGAGTTGGCCGATTACAGACTCTAAAATGGCAATAAATAACTTTGGTGAGAGTGGGTCGCCTTGTCTTACCACTCGTTTGACTGGATTAAACGTAAGGCCGTACGCTCGCTTACGCGGTTTCACGCGCGGCCTGGCCGCGCGTGAGGCCGCGCGCGGTCTCGCGGGATCCGCGCGGCGGTCTGACAGCGCCGCCATTATTACCCGTCCAAATTTAGAAGGCGCATAGTGCCTAGTTAGTTGTAATATGGCAAGTGTTGTCGTGTTCGTACGGGTTATACTTTGGTAAACTGAGCGACTGTACGGTCGTGTGCGAAGAACTGTGTGCCGTGAAAATTGACATGGATCAATTTATAGTTTGTTATTTGGCAAAATAACGTAGAATTAATACAGATAAGTACAAAAATAACCGTAGGTAGTAATGTTAAACAAGAAATTGGTATTTTAGTACGTAGTTAATAAAATAAACCTCAACAATAGGTTCCTACCAGCATCCTTTTTTTCCTGTTCACAATTTTCATTAAAATTATGAAAAAGCTCTGCAAATTTCTAGCCAGGCACTTTGCCTGGCATCTTTATCTTTATAGAGTTCGTGGGACATATCCCAAAGCACAGGGTTCTCCTGCATCCCTAAAATAATACGTTCCGTGTCTAGAAGCATATACGTCATTGTGAGTTGTGAGTGATCGTACCGGAGCGTGCGGCCCGCGCGACGTAGCGGCGAGTACTGATTTTTGCAAAACAGGCACGCGCCCGCGCCGCGGCTTGCTGAAGCCGCGTCGCGGGTGACCGCAGGCCGCGTCACGGGGCGGCAATCTTGTGTTTTGTCAAATCTGGCACGCGCGGGCCGTCCCGCGCGTGAAACCGCGTGAGCGAGCGTACGGCCTAAAGGATTAATGATTGTTAATAATTAAGATCTCGGAAACGGCTATAACGATTTTTATGTATTATATATAGAGTGAATTTTTACTAGTGACTGATAACGCAAACTCAGTACGGTCTGGTGATAAGGAACAACTTTCCCCTGTATCCTGCGTTCTACTTCATGCAGGTTGTTTCCTTTGTCGAAGCTAATTTGTTTGCCAAGGTACGTGTATTCGTCCGTATACTTTAGAGGTTCACGGGTACTTAGGTCAAAAAAATTTAAAAAAAATTTGACCTCCCATGGCCTATTCAGATTACTATGGAAGCTTAAAATATTTTTGACATACTTATTTCGAACTATATTTCTGGAGGAAAGTTGCTGCTTATCACCAGCGCGTTCTCTGTTTTTAGTATAGGTCACTAGTAAAATATCACCCCAAGAAAATGGGACATGCGTTGAACGCATATTTAACCTTTTTTTGTATGGTGTTATCGTGGATAAATCGCTCTGGCTAGGTTTCGTTTTCGTGTTTTGTGAGTTGGTTTGTGGCGTTAAAAAACAAAATTCTATATTCGCTTTTTTGTACGATTGCGTTATGTGTGTCTGTTAAGTACATATTACATTTTGCGTAAAGTTTCGATACAATGTATGGTAGCTCATTTATCAAATGACAATTTTAAGTATCTATAAGTAAATAAATATTATAAAATATACCAGTATTGTCTATGTGACACTTTACACAGTGTAAAAACCAAGTTTGAGTCGTTTTTATCCACTGCAAACGTAAGTTAGCATTTACCTAAAATGACACAAAATTATGATTTAGGTTCGGCTAATAGCCCAGAAACTATAAGCCAAAAATAAAAGACTTTAATATTTTTGAAACATTGAAAGCTAGCCAAGCCTAGCTAGCTAGCTGTATGGCTAAATACCTGGATGAGCTGTTTGAAGACGTGTTCGTTGAGTGTGAAGGTGGTGTCAGGATCGTCTTCTGGAGCCCCTTCGTAGACCGTCACGTTGTTCAGGTCCATAGCTGGAAAGAGCATGCTGTCATGTTAGATGATAAATGATAAATACCGTGTGATGTCCGCTTAGAATAGCATCACTCCATTTCTTTCCTGAATAAAGTCTGAATCTCAATCTCACTTATTATTGCTGTCACTTTGGTGCTTTTAAGAAATAGGCATGATGTATGGACGACGTATAGCTACATGTTTCACCACTGGGTGAGTCGCCAACATAACTCTAATCATTTTGAATCGATACGCGCACCTATCTCAATAAATTCAATCTCTGACTTAGAAACTTAATACTTCTTACCTGCCGTAAGAGCAGTGACCTGCAATAAAGTAAGTTTTACCATACACTGACATAACCCTAGCGGTTCGGTTCGTTTTGATTGTCGGTTACATATGTAAGTATAATTATATAAATAATAATACATACATATACAAGGAGTAACAAAAAGGGTATAACAATTTTTTTTTAACTCATCCCTAGTTACTGGATAGATAGCGCTGTGCTTGAACGAGTCACTTTTTTTTAGCTTGGATGAGATCGTAAAACTAAACGTAACTAATCATTGTTACATCACTCGCGTCACAATAATATTTACTTTCATGGGTTTCACTGCGTATTAACGAAAACAACGTACAAACAAAACAGAATATAAATTCATAACAAAGAACGAACAACGCGGATAGATTCGGAAAGACCAAGTACTTTTTTTTCATGCCTTTTGGCTTTGGTAACTAGTAACGTAGTCAGTTCAACGCCATCTACACAGTTCTTGGAATAGTAAAAGTTTTTTTAAAATTCACATTAAGAAAACTCCTTATCCCGTCATACAAAGTAAAATACATTAGTCAACTTATTAGCAAATAAGGCCACCCCAGGACGCTCCCGGTCTAAAGGTGCCCATCACACTACTGGCATTACCACGCTGCATGGCAATCGCTAGCCTTTGGACAAGGAACGAACCAGAGTGAGGGTCATGACCCCTTTCCTTCAGCCGATGCCCAATCTGCCTAACAAAATGTTTAGCCTCGACAGACCAACTTCCCGCCGTTACCACCGTCAGAGGGACGAATTGATACCGTTGCGCAAGATCGGCATACTTAGCCCTCTTTTTTCCTTATTGGAAATAATTTCAACTACGCATAACCACAATATAAATAACTCTAAGCAGACACGTTTGAGAGCGCACACTCGAACGCAAGTGTTGGCGTTAAGCAACGAGATGGTTGTATAAGCTAAAGCGCTACTTAGGCCTATAGCCATTGTCATACGATAACAGCACTGTCCACTTGTATAGGTCAATAGAAGGTGATTAACTGTCTGATGGTTTGTTAGTCAGTACTTTCCCAAAGTTTCTTCTCAAAGAAGGCTTCGTCTAGTAAGTGTATAACATATTTGGCAGATGCCAAATTCCTACGAATTTTTAAGGAATATGGCAAAATCCGTAGACTTCATTCTGCCATCGTCCTAAACAGATTTAGAAATTAGTCCTAAGAATTCGGTCGAATTTCTGGTTTTGTAACCTATAATTTATTGTATTTTATAAATTTTTAGTTTTATAGATAATTGAATGTAGGTATGCCCATAATAGGTTAAATGTGTGATACCAACTAAACTTGTTGTATTTTGTAAGAACATACATACATACATTCACATATCACGCCTATATCCCTTGCGGGGTAGGCATAGCATACACGACCGTATAATACGGACATTTACGTCACGTCTGATAAACATTTGAGGGTCATTCAGATAATTGTGTATCACCATAGTGACAGGTTGTCAGCCCATCGCCTAAAATTGCAATACACATGTAACCCCCGAGTCCCTTAATCGCCTCTTACGATACCCACGGGAAAGAAATGGGGTGATGCTATTCTAAACCGGCATTACACGACAAACAACATATTTGCCACATTTACTGCAAACAAATTACTTTCCCCCAGATTCTCTATTTTTACCTTTTCAATGCCAGCGACACTCAACTATAATTTTATTGTCACCGTGATTTTCAATACTTCTAACTGTTAGCGGAATACGAAACGCCAAAAACCATGCCACTGACACGCTATTTACATACAACTGAAACGATTTTCATTTAGCAGACTTCGGGCCCATATTATACGGACCGTAAGTCCTTTAGTCAGTCAGTATTAAGTTTCTGTAACACTTACTCCAGCTGTAGACCGAGGAACCCTTGATGATGTTGAAGAGGAAGACACCTCCTAACTCCTTGGCCTTGGCAGGGTCCACGTTTTTTATCTTGGCTTTGATCCTGGCCACCAGGTCAGCTTTGCTGGCGTTTGCTGTATCGCTCTGATTGGCACCCTGGAGTAATAGGCAGTAATAATAAAGAAAAAGTTTAGTTTCCAAAAGAGAGGACAAACGAACATTACTGTAAGGCCCCGTACCAGGTCAAGCCTGTTTCGCGGCAGCCCACGTGACTCTTACTAATAGAACTTAATATTCTTCTTCTTTTCGAGTGTTACACCGAGTCGTCCAATGACCCGATGAACCCTGGTGTCAGAGTTTTTCAACCGCCTACTACTAGTAGTAGGCCTCTGACATGGCCGACACAACTTAATATTAAAATTATAATTTAAAAAACCGTTACAATTTGAAACTTATATGACTATTATTCAAATCATTAGCTTTTTGTTAAAGACTAATAGATAATAATATTTTATAATTTTATAAGTTTGGCTTTCGTGTAAACTTGTTAAACAGCTGACCCTCTAAGTCGCCAATGTTGTCATTAGTAATCCTGTGCAAAATGCAAAAATCCTCAAGGCTGTTGAATTTAATTAATACAGGAGTTGGTAGGTATTATTACGTTTGATGCATATTATTTAACCATACTATTTGTCGTTGTCAAGCGACTTAGAGACTGTTTAACTTATTTTGGCATGCGGAAGCCCAAAATAGAGATGGATGGAAAGAGAAGAGGGAGGCCTTTGCCCAGCAGTGGGATGGTGTGGGCTAGACAGGACAAGACAAGATGCATATTATTACCTTGAACATTAGGTCCTTACAAAATTGCATTGAAATGACTTCGATATCGACCCGCCGGGTAATAAATGTTATAAAGTCAAAAAAATCATGGGAAACATTGTCCTAGTGTCAAAATGTACAAAAGTCTTAATGTAAATGAATGTGCAAATGACAAAAAAAAATTGTGATATAATGCGTAGAGGTTTAATTGTTTGATGGACAAAATGTACAAAAGATAAAACATGACTGTGCCATAATGCATCGTGGTCTAATTGTCACACTGTCAGGATTCGATTCTATCATAGTGGTATTTAGGCAATATTACATTTTGGCACCAGGCAGTTTGTACATTTTGACACTAGGACAATGTTTCCCATGATTTTTTTGTCTTTATAACATTTATTACCCGGCGGGGATATCGAAGTAAATTACACGTTTGAAAAAGAGTCTTTACACATCCATTTAAAGACAAGTTAACAATATTTCGAACGTGCTCTAAATAGAATAAAAATAATAATAAATAAATATGAGAATAAAAGCTCAGCGTGTCATTACAAAAAAGTTAGACGCGTATTTGGACGCTGTTTTAATTATTTAACCATACTATTTGTCGTTGTCAAGCGACTTAGAGACTGTTTCACTTTTTGTCATTGTTCAAAACAAACTTAAAACCAAAATAAAAAAAGAGTAAGTAGATAATGTCCAAAAAAACAAAAACAGCATCACAGGGTAATAAAGCACAGAATAACAGCTTAATACTCTAAAACGAAAAATAAATAAGTACACAATAATAACTTACCATATTATCGCTTGTGTCCAATACCGTTAGTCGATGCGATCTGCGCCCGCGCACGTCAGAGAGCTTTCACTCTCGAACACAGAACACAGTACACTTGGAGATGTGATGTCACTTACACACGCGAGGTGACCACACGATCGGACTTTAGCTTTCCACAGTTTTCACACGCTGATTGACTGATTTTATTAGTTACCTTATTTGTGTATACAAAGAGCAACAAAAAAAGGTATAACAAGCCGAAAGGAGGTATTCCTGAAACTGAACAACTTTTCCCATGGAACATCGGTCAAGGTTATAGTTACTCTCTTTTATTCACTCCTTGTACAAAGATGGTCTGACTGGTCTGTCAATCGGAAAATATGTAAGCCAGCGTGTCAAAAGTCGAAGTTTGAGTGCATGCAGGCATCCTCTTTGGCACATCAAGTATCCAGTCCGCGCCCATCCCCGCATTTAGATTTCAAACACCTGGAATTAACCAGGTAAATATCCCAATGCACTAAAATTTTGTTGAAATTGGAATGTTTCAAATCGAGGAACGTGCGAAGAGCAATGGCAATATAGAAGGTAGCAACATATTCAGTTACTATTTGAGGGATATGCTTAACTTTATTACTAAGATAACCAAATATTTATTTATAAAGGTAGGTTAAATTTATTGCCGTGTGATGCCGGCTTAGAAAAGCATTACCCCATTTCTGTTTCGTGGGTGTCATTCACATGCGGATTGCATTTTAAGGCGATGGGCTGGCATCCAGTTACATAATACACAATTTGTATCTGTATGACCCTCAAATGTTTGTTTTAGCCGTGATATATAAAAGCATGAGTAAATTGAATTGAATATGTATCTATGTAAAATTAAGGTGGTGTAAAAAGTACTTACCTATTTTGAGGGTGGAGAGGGTTCTTTCTTAAAATATAAATCATTGAGTATCGATTATCTGTTTAAATTAATAGCTTTCGCATGGTCACCCTACAAAACGCACAAGCTTCACGTAATGCGTAATGATGATAAACCGAAGGCCGAAACTTTCTTTTTTTGCTTCTTAATGCATACACACACATATAATACATCAAGCCTATATCCCTTGCGGGGAAGGCAAAGCGTCAACGGCCGTAAAAACGGACATACATGGACCTAGTTACTGTCTATAATTACTTGGACTGCGGTCGTTACACAACCATGTCAGAGGCGTGCTAGTAGTAGTATGTGGTTAAAAAACTCTAATACCAGGGTTCATTGGGTTGTTGGTCGGCTCGCTGTCCCACACAAAAAGAAGAAGACTTATACAGAACTATTTTCTTTCCTCATTCATGGCTCTTGTTGTCACTTTATTTAGTATGGAAAAGAAAAGAGACAGAATATCAACATTTCACATTAGTTTCCTCAAAGTTACGTTTGATTTATTGTTTGCGAATTTAGAGAGTTTGGTTTAATAGTCCTGTCCGTGTCATAAAAAATTGCAAGCGTGTTTAAGGAAATAAATGAAAGCTGTACATTTCGTGTCTCTAATATTCTTTCGATATTTAAAGAAAGTAGGCAACAGGATTAGCTATACATTAAATTATACTATATGATATATAGTGAGAATCAAGGCTTTTATTCTAATGGCCTCCTTTCGGGAAATAAATTCTTACATTACATTAAACATTAACAGCCACAATAGTCCACTGCTAGACGCGGGCTTTCCCCTATTGGGGGGTAATGCAATACTCACCACGCTTGGTAAGCGGATTGGCAAGCGCAGTGCAAGATATTGCTTTCACAAGGAACACTGCTGCCCATTCCCTGGATGAAATTATCTCTCAGTCGCTTTTTACGACACCCACGAGTAGAATTGGGGTGATGCTATTGACGAATTGATTGAACTTACCTTAAATTTGCGTTAACACTTTCTGTCTTTTAGACTTAGGTTCTGTCATGTTTCAAAATTTAAATAGGTTCTTCGCCAAAGTCAATTTAGTCGCTATTATTTTCATCGTTGCCTTATTTTGACACATAGCGAGTATTTTAAGCAAAATTGTAAGACAAGACATGACATAATATATATCTTTTATCCTTTTCTTTACCTGTTTGAAGGAAACTGACAGCGCCAATTTATGGTAAGAGAATTGATATTCCTAATTGAGGCCAATATCAGTTCCTGGACTAATTAAATAATCAGTTTAAAAAAAAAAACTTTTTATACTGCCCTCAATTCGGGCTATAAATTCTCCTTACTTGCCTTAAATTAGTGCCGTCACTTTCCATCAAAAAGAGAAAAATATAGGAGATATTTTAGTCGTGTAATGTTATTTTAATGCAAAATACGTGTTATCTGTCAAAATAAGGCGACGATCAAAACAATGGCGACTAAATTGACTAGAAACTGCGAAGAACCAATTGACATTTATAAACATGACAGGACTTAAATATCTCCTATCCTTTTCTACACTCATTTGACGGAAAATGACAGCACTAAATTAGGGTAAGTTAAGAGAATATGTATCCCGAATTGAGAGCAATACCAGTTCCTGGACTCATTAATTATCAAGTTTTAAAAAAATACTTTTGACTATAGGTTACAAAATCTTTCCTAAGATTATTTTTCGTATCTAAAATTAATAAAGTACAGTGTAGAAGAGTGGAGAGTCTGATATTTAGTCGGCCGATAAATTGTAAAAGTCCTAGTATGGCCCCGTGCGATCATATTTCTTGGATTATAGCCACAACGGCTCGTATGCCATGAGAAACGATTCGGGCCAAGCCATAGGAAAATATCGGCGTAAAAATTATTGTTAATCTTTTTAGGTGTGAACAATTTTCCCCAAAAAACAAAGATCGAATTTATTACGAAATATTTACATATCCGACACGTATTGCCTCTGGCAGCTAATACATTTTGAAAGAAACTCATCAACTTTCCCTATAAAAGAACCTTCCATATACAAGGAAAAGTACTGCGTTCCTTTTAGGGGATGAACCATGAAACAGAAAAACTTTCCTCATGGAACTTAGGTAGAAATATGAAAAAAATATTTAGACCTCCCGTACAAAATGTAGCAGCCGACCAAGTCTGGTTGTATGTGAGATCAATTTTTTTTCATATTTAGATCTATGTTCCTTGAGGAAAGTTTTTCAGTATCATGGGCTGGTTCATCCCTTAAAAGGAACGCAGTTCTTTTCCTTACATCCTGTAAGGAAAAGAACTGCATAGGTCAGCTAAAACATTTTCCATTACTTTTGTTCATAGGTATATGTTGGGAAAATTTGTTGATATGTGGCCTTTAGTAGCGGCTTAAGAGAGTAAAGGTTTTTGTTACATGTTGTAGAGAGCTGCTTATTTTATTGTTCGAGTCGGTTTTCTATTAGGATATTACAAAATTGTTGTGATTTTTTTTTTTTACTATGACGGATCATGGACAATAATTGCACAGATCTCTTTTAAAGTAATAAGTGATAATACTATACTATCCTACATTGAATAAAGAATTTTAATTTTAATTTCAGTTCTACTTACGAAAGCACAGACGAAAGAGGTAGCAAACTGGGAAACTATTGGCGCCACTCTCGATTGTGTCTTTTATCTGTGATGGGAAAACCTGTCAATGTCAAAATTCAGTTACTTCTTAATGGTGCGTTTGGGTTGAGTCGCGCCTGCTGCCATCTGCAATAAGCTTTGAGTATTCATAACCAATAGAAACCAGTGGCCATGTTGTGCTGGCTTAGAATAGCATGACCCTATTTCTATCCATGCAGAAGCGTTCTCTCTGAACATCTATAATACGTTACACTTCGCTGTAAAATCCGCCTGCCAAGCGTGGTGGGGGTGGTATTAGGGGAAGGCCCATGCCCAGCAGTGGACTGTGGCTGACGTTGTTGTAGTAGAAACCAGTGGACTAGATTATCCGCTCTTTACGTATCCCACACACCGACGCCTCATATAATTCATGCGCAGTTGAATTTTAATTGTTTGCCGATACCCCCTGTTTGTAAAATGCTTCAATTTATAGGCAAATAAAAAGTGATTGTTTATTCCACCAGTGGCTGCGTTCAGGAGAACGTTATTTTGATATTTCAATGTAGATAACTTCGAAAAGGATATTTTTCTTTCTGGAATTAAACCCGAAGAGAAATTGAGCATGAGCGATATTAAGAGGTACTGGAACTAGTTGGGTGAACTTTTTTAGTATTTAATGGTTAGACCTTGTTTTTACATGACTACCCAGACTAAAAAGGAGCGTAATGTTTTTAGAGTTCGTGTATGTATGTATGTGCGATTCTTTAAAGGACTGAAACTTGTTAACCACTGAACAGATTCGAATGGGAATTGTATCGGAAGAATCCTTACATTATCCGGAGTGTCATATGCTAGGCTTTATCTTAGAAAGCAGTAGTGTTATTAAAAAAAAAATATTATGTTAGTTTACTTGTTTACAATGTAGGACGCCATCACACGCTGCTTTTTCGACACGTGCCGTGGCCATCTTTTCATCGTGTTGATGTTGACTAAAATCATTACTAATTACACGAAATTTAAGTGTTTACTGGTTTTATTGATATTTAAATCAGGTCGTTTAAAGAAAAACAAATTATACATTAGGCTTTTGCCATTCACATCTGACTCTACATTTGGGAATATGTTATATCTTTTTTTACTGTTAGAATGAAGATATCAGTGCCCGATATTAAAAACTATAGGCTACAATTTTAACAGGTGAAATTCAAAGTTCATTGCACAGTCGGTTACCCATTATGTTGCCAGGAATACTAACTAGCTACGCAATGTACTAAGAATTTCACCTGTAGACCTGTAGCTTGTACTTTCATAATAGGAAACAGTTGATTTTGGACCACACGATGGTGCAGCAGACTTTAGCGTCAGGTGACAATACGGTTTGTATGAACCAGCAGACGTCACTTACGTATCTTTACGTTTGCCTTTACGCAAGTTTTCATTACTCGATTTCCAGGACCTTTTATCGGCGAATGGTAATTTAATTTCAGGTTTCAACTGGACTTCGCTTTTAGGTTTATTTAACTCAATCTCACGCTGCGCGAAGTACTTCTCCGCTTCTTCGAGTAACATGCATGCCTCTTCGAAGCTCTTTAAGTTGATATGGAGACTTTCTTCACTACTGTCGGAGTCTTCTTCTTCTTTGCCTTCTTCTTCATCATCACTCGGTTCACTGTCTTCTTCAGAAGCTTCTTCGCTGGCATCGGAACCGCTAGAGCCAGGGCTTTTTGTTGACTGTTTTCTTTTTGCCTTTTGCGCAGATTTAAGAATCTTCTTTCCAAGTGGAGTGGAGTACAAGTTTTCGGCTATACGTAGAATCTGTTGGGCTCTATGGAAATCTCCGCTGCCTGCAGCAGCTGCTGCCAGTTCAATGTATACTGCTTCTTGTTGTTTCTTCGCTAAGTCATCTGCTTCTGTTATACTATGGCTACTGAACGACATGTTTGCTGCAATGCACGTAAAAGAAACGGGAATACCTTCTTCATCGATTAATGTATGATTTGTATATCATGAACTGAGTTTTTTATTTAGTGGATTCATTTTGCTTTTCAATAATTTCTTCGATTAATTCCAGAAGGTTTAAGATTCTTGCGGACTGCATTGGATTTGGGTTAGGTTTGGAGTTTAGTGGTGAATTTAAGAGAACATAATAGGGTGTTGCATGCTATTAAGTTCTAATAAATTCACTTTTTCTATTTATATTTAGACTACAAAATAAATAAATAGGCAAGGTGAAAGTTAGAGGTTTGACGTTAGATGTTGTCAAAACATATCGAAATATAAAAGAGGTTTTAAGGCAAGGAGGTCTGAAGAGAAATGCTTATTGTATTCCGGTTGCTTTTTGGGGAAAGTTGATCAGTCTCCTAAACCCATAAAAATCATATCAGCACGCCTTACTTAGGAACAAGACGGCTACATATCGATGTTTGAGCCACAAAAAAAGTGAAGCCTATATAGGGTGAAAGGAAAAGTAGGTACTGCGTTCTTGTAGGTATGAAACGCATTTTATAGGTATAAGAAAAAAAATATAAAAAAAAAACTTGTAAAAAATACCTATAAAATACTTGTACTTTAATAAATTTTACAAAAGCTTTTTATTAACGGGCCTACTTCCATGAAGTGAGGTGAAAACGAGCTACGAGAATGCATTTTATGCATAATCTAAGGCACATCACTGTCAACAAAATTTTGTTTTTTAATCTTCAAGATATGAGGAATACGCCAGGGCAGCGCAAAATCTCATTTTATATTTAATAACGGAGAAATTAAAATTTGAAGTTACCTCTATTTTTCAGTGATGAAGCGTGGCGTAAGAGATTTCCTCCGCCAGTGCTAATCGAACTGTATTGATCTTAGTATGATTATTAATGGCAATTTCACGTTGAACCCGCCCGGGCGGTTATTTTTTGACAAAACGTCTTAGTTATTATGAAATTTAGCAAAACACTTACTGTTTCCGGCTGATTTCCTTGGGAATAAAACAAGTTTTTGTTTTGATGTGTTTCCTCTGCTGTCAAAACTGACGTGGAATTGATCATAGATAAACGGAATATGATGCAGACGCGACACACACTATATTTGTTCGATATTTTGACCATGAAAAATTATTGTAGGTAGAATTTTGCCGTAAAATATATCAACTATCTACAACAACGGCATTCTATCCGCTATGGATAATTTTGCCAATGTCAATACTACGTTGATTGATACATCGAACGAAACGCAAAATATGAACCGATTAGACGTTGGTATTAAAAAATTTTTTACGATCAAATAATAGGATGACGTGGTTGTTAGTGCAGATTAGTATGAAGTAGTAAGGTTCGATTTATATGCAACACTAGACGGCGGCACGGCGGCACAAAAGCAGTTTTTTGACCGCGGCGGAAATTTTTAATTGTAAATATGGAGCGCTGCGCATACGGTCACCACCAACCACAGTTTTAGGATAAATTATAAGAAAGCAAGGATAATAATTATGTACATGTACTTACGTGCATACATACATACACATATCACGCCCATATCTCTTGCAACTTGCGTACCTAGTATACAAAAGTATTATTTATGTCGTAAAAGATTTTTGTCAGATTTCAGTTCAAGAGTGGGATCAATTGATTCGGAAGGTTTTTAGTGTTATGGGGTAGAAGGGTTCTAGAGTGGCACTGGGTCAAGATGTTCATGCTAGGGTAACACTGGGTTGAAAGGTTCTAGACTTCTAGACTTATACCTAGCTGGAAAGTCCTAGAGTGTCACAGAACAAAATGCCAATACTAATGTTAAAATTTCGGGAAGGTCGAGAGTATCATTATATTAAAGGTTGTGGTCACCCTGGTTCGTTGGTAACACCGAAATATACCAAACATTGTATAGGGCTATAAATCCCTTTTCTAAAAATACCAATTTCAAGACCAAAAATAACAGGATTATCCAGATAGGAATGGATTAAAAACCTTAGTCAAAAAAACAATTAGAAGCACCTTCGATTTTAAAATTTTCTTAGTTACTTTAATAGATATCACCAAAATGTATGATAATTTTTAACTGGTGATTAAAGGAAAAAGATTGTTAAAGGTGTTCGAAGGTTTGAAAATTTTAAGGCATGCGGCTCTGTGTATGTCTGATGGTCAACAAATATTGTTCAAAACCTAATGAACGGTGCGAGAATGCGACCGCTATATATTATCATATCATAATATCATACTCGAATATATAATGGCCGTCGCTAATTGGTTTTTGCTATTTATATTTTGAACTTACATCTATGTATACTGATTTATGCAATAAACGTTTAAAATTGAAATTTAAATTTAACAGTATTAGTTGCGCTTAAGGTGCACGCAATGACGAAAATGACAAAGAAATATCCAAAAAAAGTTTCTTAATGTCGAAGTTCGCAAAAAAATGAATGAATGAAAAACTGTGATTTTATTGAGTAGCGGATCCATAGACGGTGGCCTTGGTGTCCCTAGTAATAAGTAATGCATGTTAGAATAGTTTAGTTATTAGTTTGTTTCTAAGGTAGGTCTAAATGGATAAAAGCAAGCGGATCTCGCCATCAAACTGTTAAGTTTGGCGAGTATAATTAATTGGAATCAAATGTACTTTTCGCAAACCTTTAATGAAATAAATTGAAAAAAAAAATGAAACAAAAATATGTTCGCGCAAAGTGCGTAACATGATACTGGCCACTTGCATTTTTAAACCTGAACTAATAAGTTGGCTTTATTTAGTTTAATGACTTTGCTTCTTCTGTATTAACGTTAAACTAAAAAGTTGTAAATATGATTTGAGATGTTATGAAGATAAGTGTTTTGTGAACTGATTAAGCCCTTATTTTTAGATGAATTCTTTTCATGTACTGAAAGTGTAAGAATAACAAACAAACAGACAGTACAGTTTATAGAGTTCATAAATAATATGGATACTATGCGTTCAGCTTAGTCTTGGCGAATGGTTCAGCTTATTTCAAAATATGGTCCTTATAATATAATGTAGGTTAATATTCCTTCCAAGTTATAATATCAACTTTGTGAGTAGTCCACCGAGAATCGAACCCGGAACCTTTGCGCTGCAGGCAGTCGCACTACCATTGGTCGTCAAGTATTGTATCAGTACCAGTTAGACTAACATTATATGAAATGGTGACACCTCTATAATATACTCTTTGACATGACTTCCGAATTTCATTTGAATGTCGTTCCTTTTGGCGAAGTAGGACTCTTAAATTGTTTGCTTGTTTTTAAATGCGTGGTTTATGCCGTGTGATGCCGGCTTGGAATAGTATCACCCCATTTCTTTCCCATGGGAGTCGTAAGAGGCGACTATGGGACTCGAGGGTATATATTGCAATTTTAGGCGATGGGCTGACAACCTGTCACTATGGCGATACACAATTTTCCGTATAACCCTCAAATATTTGTCAGACGTGGCGTAAATGTTCGTTTTTTGCGGCCGTTTACGCTCTGCCTACCCCGCACCTACCTCCTGCCGTGTATGTATGTATTTTATTTATTATTTCTTTAACCGTTTATTGTACGCAATATAACACAAAGGACATAACATATAGAACAATACACAACAGGTTAGCTTATTTCTAAAAAGAAATCTCTTACAGCAGACTTAGGGTAGTGAGAAGGCATAAAGTGAGGCAGTTGACGTGTACAACTTACTTAGTAAGATAAAAATAAATTTGGGCTAATAAAACAAGAATACTTAGTACAATAAATAAAGTAATACTGTATCCTAAAGTACACGTAATTATATGAACTATAAGATAAACTTACATAATTTACATATTATACAATTATTAAATTATTTGTTTAAAGGGACGTACTTCTTTTCATAATTCCCTGTTTATGCATTGTGTCGTGAGAAAAAATCTGGTTTATCTGTATACTGGCTTCTTCAACTTCACATCACCAACAAACTGCACTGCAATTTGGGGTCATAAGTATGCAGTTTTTGTAACTGTTTTAGGGATTCGTACTCAAAGGGTCAAAACGGGACGCAATTTCTAAGACTCGGCTGTCTGTCTGTTTGTCATCAGGCCGTATCCCATAAACCGTGATAGTTAGACAGTAGAATTTTTCATATAAATGTATTTACGTTGCCGCTATAAAAAAAAAACTGAAAAGTATAAAAAAGTAATGAAACTACTTTATCCAATGTAGGATAGTTTTATCACTTATAGACGTCATGATCCGTCATTGTAAAAAAAGAAATTTGTATAAGTAACACAATTTTCTTTTTATAACAATAATTTTGTATCATCCTAATAGAATTCCGGCTCGGGCGGGATAAAAATAATACAAATAAAGGCAATGCTTCAGGGCTGGCCAGGTTTATCACACGGCGTGTTCATCAAAGGGGGCCCCCATACATTGATACATACTTTGTACATACTACTGAATACATACTTTGAACTACAAACTAGGAAACTAGTGAGTAAGATAAACATGAATTCCATTAGGTTGGTAAAACTTTTTTGTTGGCAACATTCGCCAACGAAGTGGTACGAGTTTACTTAGGACTCCCAAAATATTCCGAGCGACTCCCATTGCGACTAAGAATACAGAATTGGTTGTAAAATAGGGTTACAAATTAAAGTTATTCTGCTCAGTATGCATGTAGCTACCCAGGTATTCTCTCTCTTCGTGTGGGACACCGAGTCGTCCAACGACCCGATGAACCCTGGTGTCAGAGTTTTTCAACCGCCTACTACCACTAGTAGGCCTCTGACATGGTTGTGTTACTACAGCTTAACGTGCCCTCCGAAGCACGGAACCATTTCTTTTCGGACAATCAGTTGGTTCACCCTGCAATGTCCTAACCAGACCGGGAACAAATTCACAAAGTGATAAATATCAACTTTCGCAATCAAAATTGTATGTGTGTAAGTAAATATATAGTGCACTTTTACTAATGACCTTATTTCACTTTCCATGGTACGTAACTCAAATCAGCTGATCGGCAAATTTGTATGGGAGGTCATTTTTTATCGCATTTCGATCTATGTTTCTTGGAGTAGGTTGTGGCTTATCATTAGGGCCCCGATTCTCTTAATACAAGATTTGATTTGACTTGCCCTGTTTGTTAGTTTGTACGGGTCAAATCTTGGAAGCTTTGCGCCACTTTACGACTGAAAATGAAAATGAAAAATGAAAATGAAATAATTTTATTCAATGTAGGATAGCATATATCACTTATTGACGTCATGATCGGTCATTGTAAAAAAAAGAAATTTGCATATCGCAATTTTCTTCTTTTTATAACAATTTTGTATTGTCCTAATAGAAAACCGGCTCGGGCAGGATAAAAAAATAAAAATAAAGGCACTGCCTCGGGGCTGGCCGATTCCGATTAATAATAATAATAATAATGTTTATTTTGCCAGAATAAAAGTTACAATACATAATTCATTATGCTAAAATTACAATCGGACTTCACACTAGGAAGAACCTGTGACGTGATAGTCCAGTCAACCGTTACATTATGAAGTGCGCAATTTGCATGGTAAGAATAAAATCACAAGAGTCACTTAGAGTGACTAAATTTTAAAATGTTCAACTTATTTTAATAAAAAACACTATAAATTAATAAATAAATGTAGTGAACAATGAAGTCTACATTTTGGTAGTTTTTAGAATAAAAATATCACAAAAATATACATATAATTAATAGTTATATATAATCAAGAGGTAATAAAAAGGATTGATTCAGTGTCATGATAATCTAATGATTTTAAGCAGGATTGGAGTTTAATTTTTGCAGATTGAATATTATCGTATTTAATGTTGCAAAGTTTGTTAATTGTAGAATAAACGTGAGGGAAAGCAAAGTATTTAAATCGTTGAGCAAATTTAGTTTTTACTCGCGGAGGTTGAGTAACATATACTCGTTTATTACAAAGGGCTTTAAAATTTGATGTATTTTGGACAGTTTTATGGTGACTTAGGCTAACTTTGATAATATAGAGTTGACGAAACGATAGAACATCCGCATCTTTATATAGGATATTGGTTGGAAATCTAAAATGCTTATTTAACATAACTTTAAGCACAGACCTTTGTGCTCTTTCTAGTATAAGTAAGTGAGTTTTAGCAGCGCTACCCCAGGCTCCAATACAGTAGGTTAGTAGGGACTGGCATAATGCAGTATACACTAATCGGAGAACATCTGGCTCGGCGCTGTTTCTCAAGAGTTTCACGACTCCAACTAATCTTCTAATACGACCGGCTAATGTACAAATATGCTGTTGGAAATTGAGGTGTTCATCAAGAATAACTCCAAGATATTTTAGTTTGTCTGTCCTTCGAATCTCAGAGCAGTTACATGTGGATCTGGATATTAGTGACTGAGAATCACTATTACATGTATGGACCTTAATTGCGGAACTTAACAAAAGTGGTGGAGCCGAAGCTTTAGTTTTTTGAAAGCAAACGAATTTGGTTTTATCGGTATTCAAAGTTAAAAGATTGTGGTTTAACCAATTAGCAATTGAAGCCATTGCTTTCTCAGCGGACTCGAGAACATCTTTCCATGACGATTGATCTAAAATTTTGCATAGACATGTAAATTGGGTGACAATGCAATATTATGATGTCAAAAAGCTGATATGATGATGGAGCCGGAAGGTGGTCATAGCATCTCAGAGATGAAACTATGTACCCCTATCGAGTTTGGACTCGTTGGAATCGTCTTGCGAACCACTGTTCAAATACATGGTAGCCAGGGTCTGATGATGGAGCCGGAAGGTGGTCATAGCAACTCGTTTCATCTCTGAAATCGAGTTCGGCCTATTATTTTAGTTTTAGTGCACTCAAATACATAAAAGCTTGTTTTAAAAAACTTTTTTTAATAATATTTTAATTTTTAGCCAATTTGAATGCCATCCACACTTAACTGTCATTCTATTGCCCCTGTGATTTTCGATACGAAAGTAGTTAGTTAGGGGAATGCGAAACGGCTAAAACCATCCTACTGACACTCTATTGAAACAAAATTGAGACGCCGTGTGATGCCGGCTTAGAATAGCATCACTCCATTTCTTTCCCTTGGGAGTCGTAAGAGGAGACTAAGGAACTCGAGGGTGTGTATTGCTATTTTAGGCGATGGGCTGACAACCTGTCACTATGGTGATACACAATATTCCAAATGACCCTCAAATGTTTGTCAGACGTGGCGTAAATGTCTGTTTTTTTTCGGCCGTTTACGCTCTGCCTACCCCGCAAGGGATTATTGGCGTGATGTGTGTATGTATGTATGTAACTGACACGCTTTTTAAATAGCGGAATACTGCCTCTGCCTGTCTTGAGTTTTCGCTATCGGTCATTAGTAAAATTTCACCCTATAACTATCTTTATTACGCCTGAAGGATTATTTGCAGCAATTTTATGTGACGTCTTAGATTAAAAATTTGCTCTTTCGCTCCTCACTTCGGCTTGACAAAGTTTTTGTTACTTTATCATGTTTTTCACACTAAACACCTCTGTAAAGACGAAGGTATACCGATGTTCACAAGTGGCATGTTTTGGCCGGAGTTAGCGTGAGTTAGAATCGGACCAGGGTCTACAAACCTTGGGGTTTTACCGCGGGAAAACGATCAAGTCCCACGGAAAAACGAATAGCAGTGGCTGAAGATCTCGGGCTGGCCTTTTAAATGTAATATTAAAAACTACAACACTAAATTCTCATTCATTTATTATTCTACACTTCGCACTCGACATGAAAAAGTGTTCAAGGAAGTTTAAGTAGCTTTTAAAAACCTAGAAAACACACAAACTAGGAACTTGCCACTTAGACATATAAAAAATAAAATCATAAGAGGATCTTGGCACACTACCTGCTATTCATTATAGAATGTTAAGATAAAAGTTAAAGCTTCGCAGTTTTAGGTTTTTTGAGGTTAACTTACTGAACGAAATCTGTCTTAAGCTAAGCCAAATCTGTGTTTAAAGGACCCGTTTTGTTTTTACCCAAATCATATTACAATTACAAAGCCTGAAAGATAAATAATTCATTTTGTAAATTAAAATTCAGTCCATTCGGTGGGTTCAACCTCATGTCCCAGTAATGACGGAGGGAACGCAGGGAAATCACCCAAACATCATTCCTTATGCTTTACGTGACCGAAAAGAATGAACGACACGGCGGCGGCGGTAAGAGATTTGTACTGTACACAGCTGCGTTATGAATTATGAATTAAACAATTATTTATTACAAATAAACTCAAAATAAATGTATCAATAAACATACATACATACACATATCACGCCTAGATTAAGGATTGATAGGATTAGGCGGGGTAGGCAGAGCGTAAACAGTCGCTATAACGGTCATTTTCACCACGTCTGACAAATATTTGGAGGCCATTCGGAAAACTGTGTATCGCCATAGTGACAGGTTGTCAGCCCATCGCCTAAAATTGCAATACACACCCTCGAGTCCCTTAGTCGCCTCTTACGACACTCACGGGAAAGAAATGGGGTGATGCTATTCCAAGCCGGCATCACACGGCATTAAAAACAATATCAATAAAGACACTTAAAAACTAACGTATGTATACTGAGTTTTATGCACAGGCTTACTGGACAAAATAAGAAGACGATTGAGCCAAACTACCTAGTCCCATACAACTGGCATTATTTGGGGGACATGGCTTACAAAATTCTAAACTCGCTTATTTTTGTGTCTTTAAAGCACATATTAAATTTCGTGTAAATTTTCTAAGTGTCTATATTTGAATCAATATTATAAAATATACTAGTATCGACTATAGAACAACTTACACTGTTTAAGTCGCTTTTTATCCACTGCTAACGAAAGTATGTACATCTAGGTACACTTGCAAAATTCGCGGGCAATGGATGAGCCGCGGTTTCCCAGGTGGAAGAGGCGTCGCCACTAGTAATGAAGAAGTGACATGCTCAAATCATGCGAATTATATTACTTATTGACCATTTACTCGTGCCAGGCTTACCGACCATGACCACGAACTTCAGACAGGATCGACTAAATGTCTCTGTATTTATTACTTTTGCAATCTGCTCTGTTTTCTACCTTTTGTTCAAAAGTTGTCTGTAATAGATCCTTCTTAGCGATAAGGCCGCCTTTGCGCATTTTTATTTAAACATATCCTATATTATGTTTACTTTTTCTTATCGTGCAATAAAGTGTTATTACTTACTTATCACCTACTGATATTACTTAGTACACACTAGTACAAATATTTTTACTGTTATGTGAACTCATGAAAAACAGCATGTCAGATGAGTTAATGAAATTCATAAATTCATGAGTAGGTCACATTGAGACATCAAATATTCACATGTATTACAATGTCGTCGTTATCAGAATATTAACCTGCTTTTTTGTATGCGGAATAAATACAGCATTAGTTAGGCAGACGCCGTATGATGTCGGCTTAGAATAGCATCACCACATTTCTTTCCCGTGGTGTGGGTGTCTTAAGAGGCGACGAAGGGTCTCGAGGGTAACATGTGTATTGCAATTTCAAGGTAATATGGGCTGACAACCTGTCACTATATGAATGAGCTCAAATTGTTTGTCAGACGTGGCATAAGTGACCGTTTTTACGGCCGTTTATTCTCTGCCTACTCCGCAAGGGATATAGGCGTAATATATGAATGTATGAAGTTTGGTAGATACCTACTACATAAATAGAATGAAAATTAATCTCGGAGCAAGTTTGGGTAACAATAAGTAGACACCAGTCTTTTTTTTACAATAAAGTAATACCCAAAATTTCGTTTATGAATGCATTCAAATTAACCGTTTTGGAAAGATAAGATAAGAATACTTTATTTGCACACAAAAGGAAACAACATGAATATATACAGCCAAAGTAGAACTTAATTAGCGTACCATTAGGCGGCCTTATTGCTAACAGGCAATCTCTTCCAGACAACCTAGGTACAGGAAATTGTATATGGAGTAGCGGGAGCAGACTATACGTTTACTTATTACTACGAACAAATTATAAATAAATAAATGGTCATAAAATATACTACGTTCTATACAACCACCTGTTTTTCTGTTCATCTGTTTTTGAGAACTTGCAAAATTGCACCGCAGCAGACAGGATTCTAACCTGCTACTTTTGATATCAGTACTACCGAACCGATGCCTCTACCGGTTTATGTAAAGTACTACATATAATTTGTTTTTGATCTTGCCCGAGCCGGTTTTCCATTCGGACAATACAAAATGGTTACAAAAAAAAGAAAATTGCGTTATGCAAATTTCTTTTTTTACAATGACCGATCATGACGCAAATAAGTGATAATGCTATCCTACATTGAATAAAGTTATTTCATTTTCATTTACATATTAGATGTTTCTTTAAAAGTTTTACTTACATCAACCTAAAACAATTTTTAAACAAAACAAAATATTCAACACCTTATAGAAAAATACCCTAGATTTGTAACAAGTAGAAATAACCATGAACGGACCTGCAATTTTCTTTATATACCTATTTCTTATTCAATATTTGAAATAATAAAAAACAAAAAACTTAAAAAGTTTATTCAAAACGTATAAAAACAATTGTGCGCAACCTTAAAACCTTTAAAAAAGATGTAACCTAATGAACGAATAATGAACACACTTAATTTTTGACCATCTACGGAAAACGTGTAACTCTTACATAATCATAATTAATTTGCTGAACTTCATTTAAACTGTCTCAGCAAACATTTAAATAGTGCATTCAATCACATGATGATTCATATTTTATTTTTATTTTTATAATTAGCCTGCTTGATCTCACTGCTGGGCAAAGGCCTCCTCCGCAACCTTCCATTCTTAATTTAAATTTCTTTAAAAAATTGTTTTAGTAACAACCCTCATATGTATGGACATAACACCTATGTGCCGCGAAAAGGTCGTCGCCCCGTACCAAATAGCGAAGTACCTTCTACCTTCGAAGTACCTTCTAGGTTAAGGATTTTTTTAAAAATAAAATGAACATGAAATTATCTCATAAATAAACTTCCTTCAGAGGGGGATTTACTTTCTGAAGGCAAAAAAATAAACTACTAGCTTATCAACTTATTCTGGTAAATTCTTAGAACTGTATAAAAAGCCAGTATAAACTGATTCCTTAAATGGATAGGTTAATGTACTGCTGATAACACCTATAGTGAAGAAATATGGCAACAAAAGGAGAATAGCCACAGAATAGCCACTATCTATGTTAAGGCAAATAGTGTACCGCATGTATGGGCCTTCCGGTGAATAATAAAATGTGCTTAACCTGAGTACTGCACCCTCTGGAGCCGCGTTTATATTCACATGAGACCTACAAAAAGTGCTTGTTCATAAACGAGGCATTCCGTGTACTTAGATTTCTAATATATCCATTTAAGACACATAATATATCGAGAATCCGGTACTGAAAACAAAAAAACTGAAAGCTGAAAAGGACAAAGTTGTAGTATCCGTGGAGTGCCCCTGCAAGGTCTTGTCGTCATCAGCAGCCACAACAGACTACTGTTGGACTTAGTCCTTACCCAAATATGTGGTGGGTATTTGTCATATTCACCACGCCTTGCAGAGATGTTAATCACAGAGAATGCTCCTGCTCATTCTGGTTGTAGCTGACAAAATCAGTCACATGTCATTTGGTAATGGATTGCAGATAAGAATAAAATCCAATAGCTTGACTTTGAACACCCTTGTTAGGTAGGCTAATCTAAACACAGAAATTTTTACTTAACATACAATTACCAGAGTATTGAGAAAAACAAACTAAGGTTGTAGACAGCTTCGAGGGATAAATACGAAGAACGATACCGGTGTGTTTTATGTGAATTAATACATGACCAGCTCGTGTCGGCTTGTCAATACAGATTTCTTTCTCCTCCTTACTTGATTTCTTCAAGACATTGTACTTGCTTTAACTCAGGTCTCAGACCAGACCACGCATAGAGCCAGTCAGCAACTAGCCCGACGTGAACGAAGCACGAAAGACGTGGCCACGGGGGAAATTACTCGGCGACCGGTCGCGGATAATATGTCCTTGTCTGATCCCGGTCGGCGTCTGTTGACATCCGACATCCGCCATCCGCCATCCGCCATCCGCCATCCGCTCCTTCTACTCGCCCCCGGACATAGAAATTGAAACTATTTGTTGGATTTTTGTGAAATTCTTTCAAGCACTTGTAAGAGGTTTATACCTTGCGTCAGTATACAGTGTGCCTTGGAACTAGCTCCCATACAAAAAAATCGGTCAAGTGCGAGTCGGACTCGCTCACTGAGGGTTCCGTAACATGTAAACCCTTTATATGATACCCCACTTAAATGGTAGCCTCATATTAAAAAATTGGCTTCCTTAAACATTGTTTCCCTTGAGGACCCAAACACGCATTTTAACAGACGGATGGACGGATAACAAATTGATTCTATAAGGGATTAGTTTTTTTATTTTCAGATACGGAACCCTAAATATCAGCTAACTAACCAACTTTCTGTGACAGGTAATTTCTTTAAAAACAGGGTGAAAGGGACATCCCTCCGAATACTTATAGGGTGCATGCAGACGACGAAACTGATTTTTTCCCACTAGAAATATATGTCAGGAAACGACAAAAAAACGACCTCCTATACAAAAACACGATCAACTGACTGCATTTACTATGGGAAGTCAAAAATATTTTTACGTTTCCTGAAATATTTTCATATGAAAAGTTCTTCAATTACATGGTCTCAATGCACCCTATCTGAATTCGGAGGGCTGTCCCTTACACCCCGCCCGTGAGGAGACCTAAAACACCTAAAGGTCCAACATATTTTAATTCAAAGGAAGAAAACACAGTAAAATAATGGTCTACATCCAAGTCCACATCATATTTATATCTTTGTCTTTACAATTACATTTGTATATTGGATGGTGCTTTAATATTTAATCTTTTCCGATTTTGAATTTTCGTCCATCCTGCTTACAAACGCTTGAATTTTACTCAGAATTTCTTTTAGTTTAGTGACAAATATTCGCTGTCCAAGTTTCGTTTTGTATCTAGTAAGACTAGCATTAAATGCATTTAGTTTTGGTCCAACACACTGCTTGCAACTTTCTACTTTCAGCGACAGTTCTTGACTTACATTTTGAGCCATTACTTTTATTATCTTTACATCCATTGTTTTTTATTCAATTTTTTTTTCTGATCTTTAGTGATTCATTGAATTTCAGGAGCTAAATGTCTTGAGCGAGATCGTACAGCAATTCTCGAGGTTTTGGACAATGACGTCCTTACATTAGAATCTGTTTCTATTTCTTTTGGTTTTAATGCATTGTTTTTCATTCAATTTTCTTGTGTCTGATCTTTGGTGATTCATTGAATTTCAGGAGCTAAATGTCTTGAGCGAGATCGTACAGCAATTCTCGAGGTTTTGGACAATGACGTCCTTACATTAGAATCTGTTTCTATTTCTTTTGGTTTTAATGCTCCATTTGAAAATGATATTAACTGGACCTGATTTTCTTGTGCTGGAGCAGCACTTTTATCTTTAGGTCCTTCTGTAGGAGTCGTATCTGGTTTATTATCAGATTTAGCTTTATCTCGTGTACAGCTTTCACATGGATTCTGGGTAGGTGGATTAGGACAGCGTTCACAATTATTCTGTGTTTGTGGATTAGTTGGTAGATTAGTTTGGTTTGCATTTGCTTGAGTTGTCATATTTCCTGGGTTCTCTTCGTGGGAAAAATGATTGTTAACTGAAAATTGATACTATAATTTAATTTAAAATAATAACAAATTTGCGTCATTGACACGAAGAAGATGATGAATATTCTCAATGAGATTATGATGACCTACTCAGGTGGCAATATCCAGCACGTCAAAACAGCTAAGCGTAATAGTGGTTTTGAACCATTCGAGGTAGTGGTAATAGATGAAAACGGAGTTGTATATATTTTTTATAACATCATAATAAATTATTTTGTGGCTGCCTTACATAATAAGACCTACACTCTGACTTTCTCCTGACTTCATCACAAACAGATCCCAGTTATCAAGTATATATCGGGTGAAATTTCGGGGTGGTATGGGATCTACCTCCTAGCGGTCCACCCCGGGCAACGGCAACACAGGCTTGCCTGTGGATAAGTCCGGCTGAACGATCCCACCAAGCGGTGGAAGGCTCCGTAAGGAGCCGCCTGGCTCGCGACCACCATCCCACCGAAGTCTGGCGCCAAGTAGCTTGCTGCGTTCCGTCAGTGTGTGGGAGTGCCAGTGCCTTAACAGGCTTCTTCTGGGTGAGCTCGCTCCATCTTGGACTCTGTCTCTGTCCTATGACCTAGACTAGAGTCAAGAGCAAACCCATCATTAATAAAAAAAAAAAAAAAAAAAAAGTGACCGATACTGAAAATAGAAGACGCGCTGGTGATAAGGAACATTTTCCCCAAGGAGCATAGGTCGAAATATGTCAAAAATATTTTGAGCTTCCATAGTAAAGCAGGCTAACAGGAAATCTCCAATCGACGGAGGTCCAGTTTTATTTCATACTAGCGGCCCGCCCAGCGGTTTCACCCGTCCCACGGGAAACAGACCTTCTCCCGACATAAATCATACATATAATCCTTCCTCTTGAATCACTCTATCTTTTACAAAATCCCCATCCAACAGACATATGGACAAATGCGGGAATGGACTTTACTTTATACTATGTAATGTAGTGATTTCGACCTGCTTCTTAGGACAAGTTGCTCTTTATCATAAGCCCGTCTTAAGTTTTCGTTATCGGTCACTAGTAAAATTTCACCCTATGTAATTTAATTCTAATAGCAAAATGTTTGTATGGAACTTACTGAAGTTTTTAATCTTTTCCTCTATTCTCTTTTCAAATATGGTGCCGACGAGCAGGAATATCAGAACAGCAAATACGAGAGGTGCCAAGACCCACCATTCCATTCGTTTACCATTCTTAAAGGGAAAAATAAACATAATTTTATCTATTGAAAGGAGGTGATGCTGTTATTAATCGGCACTATATAAATACATACATCACGCCTATAACCCTTGTGTGGTAGGCATAACGCGTAAACGGCCGTAAAATCGGGCAGTTACGCCACGTCTGACAAACATTTCAGGGTCATTCCGAAATTTGTGTATCACAATAGTGACGGGTTGTTAGCCAATCGTCTTAAAATGCAATACACATGTCACCCTCGAGTCTCTTAGTTGCCTCTTACGACACCCACGGCTATGTAACGGGGTGATAGAGTTCATGTATGTATGTGATATGATATTATGTGCGATTCTTTAAAGTGCTGCCTGAACAGATTCAAATGGGAATCGTATCGGAGGAATCCTTACATTATCCCGAGTGTTATAAGCAAGGTTTTATTTCAGCAAGAAGTCGTGTTTTAAATTTTTTAATTGATTATGCTTGTTTACACTGTTTACCGAAGAGAACAAGTTTGGAACGAAATAGACTCGAACATCCGCATTTTTCATTCAATAATTTCAGAATTACTGTTAAAATAAACATCTGTTTGAAAAATAAACATGTGTGTATGTGTATGTTACTTCGATGCGAGGCACAGAGCACCGACGTCAGGCGCTGTTACATCTGTGCGCGCGTATTTTTGGTCTGTGATGCGAGGTCTACACTGCAAGTGGTGTTGCAGGATTAATGCAGAACAGTACAAGCATCCAAACATTCATGGGCATGATCTTTTATATTAATAAACAACTATCACTTATAAAGGTCACTTTTTCAACATTACAGTAATACTAAGCATAAAAAGTGTATTTATAGGAAAATTTATGCATCCTGGATATGAAAAACTACGGTGGTGAGAGAGTGTCATCTGTGATGGTACTCAAAGTATTTAATAAATTAAGTATACTTAAACAAACTCCTAAATTTAGTTTCAATACGCTCAAAACAAAGCTGAAACATACATTGCTCTATGAGTAATGATCCACAAGATCAATCTACATACATACACATATCACGCCTATAATCCCTTGCGGGGTAGGCAGAGCGTAAACAGCCGCAAAAGATCAATCTTCTAAAGATGTTTGAATAGTTAGTGGGTGCTGTCTGGTATGTAAAAGATACTTAATGTTATTAATAAATGCGTCTCGCCAAAAAACTGTTTCAGTTTGGCGAGGAAGAGAAAATAAGTTTTTTGTTTGTCACTTTCCTAGAATAAAAATAAACGTGTTCAATCATACCTTCAAATTCTTGATGCTTATTTTGCTACTGGTAGGAAATATCTCTTCATTCATTGTATTGGTTGTAAAAACTCTGCGCAAATGATACTGTGACGAAGTTTTGTTGAATTAATCATAAAAACTTATGGACAACCCATCGTCAGAGAGCCAACATTCTAAAAACAGCAAAGTACAAAATATAATAACACAATAAAACAATTTTAAACGGATTTAAGTTGTGTTTATTTTGGATTTTACAATTCCTACTTTCGTGACCACGAGCTCTATAAAGAGCTAGAAACGTAGGATTTGTAAAATCCAAAATAAACACAACTTTCATCCGTTTAAAATTATTTTATTGTGATGAGTAATAGTTGTGCAAACTCAAGAAAATATTAAAATATAATATATTTTATAAAATGCATCAAATTATTTATGTGCCGTTTGAGGTGGGCTTAGAGTAGCATTACACCATTTCTTTTCCATGGGTGTCGTAAGAGGCGACTCAGGAACACGAGGGTTATATGTTTATTGCAATTTTAGAAGATGGGCTGATATCCTGTCACTGTGGTGATACGCAACTTTCTGAATGACCCAGCGATGTTTGTCAGACGTGGCGTGATTGTTTGTTTTTACGGCAATTTACGCTTTTGACTACCCGAGGCAGTTTATCCGCTAGGGATAAAGGCGTGATATGTGTATGCATGATGCATGTATCTAGTTTATTTGTCAGATTTTGATTAGAAATCAAAACAGAGCAACCGATACGTGTGTACGAGGCCATGCCAACAGTCCATGTCTTCATATTTCATCATGTTAAGTTTTGGTCATTGAACTATATTATATTCTTTATCGTTGGAAAATTTACAAAAAAATATTTAAAAATTATTATCGAAAAGGACATTTTACCCATAATAAAATGAAATTCCGAGTTCTTACACAGAATCTACACCTGTGTTGGGGACCTTCCTTTGAGCTTAACCGGGATAGTTTTATGGTCCTTCAAATCCTATTGCGACGACCTTTTTTATTCATTCTAGTTGTTTGTATGTACCCTACATTAACTCAAGTCCCAATTACTTACGTATCTATAAATTAGTGCGAAACTGGATTCTGAATTCATAAATCTTTTTTTCTGAGTACAGTTTTCTGTAATGCGAGGTTTCTGCTATCTAATCATTATTGGATTTAAGACTTTCCAATCCATTGTAACATTATCGCCCTGAAAGATCACATCGTAATTTTTGTAATTTATTCCAAGTTTTCTGTTTTTCAATTCAATTTCTTGTTTTTCAATGTTGGACTTTGGAGACTGGGTTAGTTTGACAAATTACAAATACGGCGATAAATGCCAGATGGTAGTCAAAAATGGTAAATCGTCGCCTCATTGGCTGCATTCGTCTATTTGTCATTTTTGACAATTATATATTGAATGACAGATATGAAGAAAATTGTCATAGTTTGACACTGCCAAATTTATTGACGATTTTTTAATACATCAAAAAGGGTCGTATCATTGCGGTCGTTATCCGTGTCGCTTAAATCAAATCAATAACGGCTAAAACGCTTTAACTTCGGCAATCAAATGGTGGAACGGTAGGTATTCCAAGGGCGCGGGTTCAAGTCCCAGCCGCAGTTGAAACTTTTCGATTTATTATTTTCATTGAAGTATGTTATGGGACTTTCATAAGTCATGCCTTACTGATGCATTTCTTCCTTTGAGTACCTATCCGTAGAATACACAGGTGTTGTACTTATAAATACGTTCAGTGCCTACGGTGTCACGGCTACGTGGCGTGAACATCCATTAGATAAAAGATTTCCCGAACCGTGAACGTTGAAAGGCCGATATTAGGGACAAAGGCGTAGGAACGCCGAATTACTGTCGGTTTCACGAGGCCAGGAGAAATGCGGACTAAAGTATGCACCACAATAAAAAGTCCCGCAGGCGCGGCACTTTCATCCAAAGAATATATGTCATCGCATGAGATATATCGTGAAACTTTTCGAATATATCGAATGCCTGTGTCATAGCGGTCTGGTGATGTTTCAACAATGTTCGAATCAATAAAAAATGACTTTTGGCCGGTGTTGAGCGCGTTTTAGTACAACCTTTACGCATGTGCACGTGTGTAATATTATAAATAAGCCTTGCTTAGAACAACGTCTTCCAAAAAGAAAGGCCGTGTTGCCATAATTATGGTGTCAGCAGTAAAAAAAACCTTAATTTTGCTAGTGGCTGTGCTTGTGGTGCCCCGGCCTCGGGTATTATAATGTTTCTCATTATTTTAACATTAGGTAACAGCCACAACAGTTCACTACTAGACATGAGCCCGAGAGGGGGTATTGTACTACTCACCTCGGTAAGCAAGTGATTTGGCAAGCACAGTGCAAGATGTTGCATTCACAGAGAACGCTGCTGCACATTCCCTGGATGAGTTTATCCCTTAGTCATTTTTTACGACACCCACGGTTGTAAGATCAGAAACCTGAAGACCTCCAAGGCCTGATTTTTGGAAACATTAGCTACCTTACCTATTGACGTGACTTATACATGGTGTAAAAAAATTAGCTAAGAATATTTTAAGGGGTGAACCAGTACGTGAAACTGAACAACTTTCCCCAAGGAACTTAGGTCGAAATATGAAAAAAAATGTTGGCCCTCCCATACAAATTATCCCGGCCGGGTAACACTAAGTATGGGAGGGTCAAATTATTTTTTCATATTTCGACCTATGTTCCTTGGGGAAAGTTGTTCAGTTTCACGGACTGGTTCACCCCTTAAAATATTCTCAGCTAATTTTTTTACACCTTATATGTCATGAGCTAGTTTTAAATACTGAGCTAACTTACCTGTTGAGGTGAATAACATAATTTCATAAGCTAGTTTTGTAAACTGTTATTAAGTATAGATTTGATCCATTAAACGCGTTCAATACAATAGTCACATGTCCACATGGAACTAGTATGTACCCTATGACGTAGGAGTACTTGCAAAATCCTTGCATGTCCATCACATCACACCGATCGAAGATAAATCACGATGTGGGCTGGTCGCGTCTGGCGTCAAACCGATGGACAGTGAATAAATGGGTACTCGAGTGGAGTCCACGCAGTAGCTAGTGTAGCGTTGGTTGCCCTCCGACCAAATGCGGCTGGTAGTGACTCGATGGGGAAATCGGGAGATCGCGCTTTATGACGTTGGTACCCTGAGGGAGGCCTACATTCAGCAGTGGACTGTTATAGGCTAATATGATTTGAGGTAGCTTGTAAATACAAATCGCTTTCTGCGGACTTTGCAGCTCCATTCTTATAATAACGTCTTGTTCCCTTGGCATTTCGAATACATTACTGGCACCGTTCCTTTTCAGGACTTACCGGGGTGTAGAAAGCTGTGTACTTAAACCACTTAAAGGGGAAGTTCAGTGTCATTAACCAGATACTTAACCAGCCAAAGAAAAATTAAATTTTGTCTCCGAAATTACTACTCATTAATAAATTACTTACTAGGCGCTTGCTTTAGACTATGCCCGTTACATTGGTCTTCTAGTGGATAATCTCATTCCAGACTTTATGCATTAGCGAGATCCCGAGCCGAAATATGAGTGACATGTAGCCGATGGGACAGTTTTACTGTCATGTTCCACGTCTCAGCAAGTGTAAAACGTAAGTGTATATTCTCTTGGGTCTCAGCTCAGTTGGTCGTGACTAGTAGGACGTACTCGAACATTTAATGATAATGATAACATTTATTGCAGATTACAAAATCCATATAAAATAAATTATTTAAAAAATGTAGGTACTTACACAGTAACAATTTTCTCCAATGGGAAAACAGGTCCAAGCAGTGAATGTATTCACTGAAAATTCTTACATACATACATACATATATCACGCCTATAATCACTTGCAGGGTAGGCAGAGCGTAAAAGGTCGCAAAGAACCGACATTTACGCCACGTCTAACAAATATTTGAGGGTCATTCGGAAAATTGTGTATCGCCATAGTGACAGGTCGTCAGCCCATCGCCTAAAATTGCAATACACACCCTCAAGTCCCTTAGTTGCCTCTTACGACTCCCACGGGGAAGAAATGGGGTAATGCTATTCTAAGCCGGCATCACACGGCACCTGAAAATTCTTACTAGTCAATATTGCGATCCAAAGACACTATCCCTAAAAAAGCCACACGTCGGCAGATCTGTGCATCCAGCCAGGCTGGTGGGCTTCAGCAAACATGTGAAGGGCGCTGCAATAGCGCGGAAGGTGGAAAAAAATCCTAAATGAGTTATTGTACTGAACCTTAAGGCGCCGGTACTCTTTCTGTGTATAATGTGAGTGACCACAGCTGAAGCGTATACAAAGGCCGGCAATAGGCAGCGAAATAGGTAACTTTGGCTTCTAACATTTGAAGAATCCACGATATCATGTTGGCGCGTATCGACAACGCACGCCGCTCTCAGTCAAGGTCAGCCCGTAATCCAACCCGTGAGTCACCGCCACGGGTCACCCACCGCTGACTAAACAGCCCAGGTATTTAAAGGATTCGACCTATTCCTATTGCAGTTCCAGCCAGTGTAACAGGAAGAACAGATACGAGTACATCACGTTTACGATTGTAAAATGACATGCATAAAAGTTTCATGGCATTATATATGTCGCAGTATTATAGCAGAATTAGGATTTCGGCCGAAATCCTAGGATTTTGGCCAAAAGCCGGATTATGGTAAAATCGTAACTTCATTCGACCATCGTACTAAGTAGATCTAGGATTTCGGCCATAATCCTAGGATTTTGACCGTAATCCTGGATCTACGTAGTAATATGGTAAAACGAAGTCTTCAGAACACTTTTTATAAATTTTGTAGTGACTATACACAAACATACATAAATACTTGCGGAGTATGCAGAGTTTTAATGGCCATAAACAATGTTGAGGGCTATTTAAGATAAAACGTGAATGACTATAGAACAATAAAATGGTAATACACATGAACACTTCCATTCGTTAGTCGCTTCTGGGTGTCGTACCCGCGGGAAAGAATAGGGTTGATGCTATTTTAAGCCGTCATTACACGGAATAGTGACTAACGCCATGCATTACTATTTGTCTTTACTTTAATTTGTATTCTTATTATGCTTTTGGAGAGAAAAATAAGAACTTAAGAAAATTTGATGAAACAAAATAAATGACACAAAAAATATTCTTAATAATCAAATCAGTCTTTTATTTTTATTGATTCCAGATATAATGTACTAATCACTATTATTATTAGGTATCTAGTCTGGATATAAAAATTAACCATTTTTCATAAACATTTAAGTGCTAACCTCTTCTATGATTAATATAACAAACATTAAATAATTAGTTTTTCTGTCATTAACATAAACTTTTGAATATCATTTCTTTCATTAAAGATTTTTCAAGTAGCAAAAACAATATTTTGATTCGCGCGCACAAACATCGGCGCCTACTCACCGGTCACTCGAGCTGTACGCGCGATTAATTGTATAACACAGGAGAATCCGGACGACGATGTTTACACGTGTTCGTTGACGGAATTCACTAAGATAACATTATTATATTTCTGTAAATTGTAAATATGTGCGTATATAGTTACCTTGGGAATGCATGCCTGTTAAAACTATATATTTGTGGTAAATAAATAAATAATAAATAAATTTTTTTTTTAGATAATCACATAAGCAACTGTTTATAATATTATTAGATGAGTAATAAAATAAACATTTGGGTGTCTTCTCTTTTACGAAATATAACAAGGTAAACAGAACCTCCTGTTATCAATTGCATCACCTGGTATCTAAATAAAGATTATGAATGATAGAAATAAACCCTTTTCTTTTTTTTAAATAAATCAATATTTTCGGAAAGAAAAACAATTTCACATACACATAAAATAACAAATTTAGCGTTGTTCTTATCGATTGGTCTTAGTTTAATCCACATCGATTCCTTTAATAGATTAGGTTGGACTCTTTTCTTAATTATTACTTATTGTGGCACTTTGACAAATTGTGGCACCTTGAATTGCAGAGTACTTCATTTTTTTTATCCGCTCATAGATTCCCCCGAATCGCGATTAATGCCATAATACTAAGCAGATCTAGGATTTCGACCAAAATCCTAGGATTATGACCGAAATCCTGGATCTGCTTAGGACGATGGTCGAATGTAGTCTACAATTTTGCCATAATCCGGCTTTTGGCCGAAATCCTAGGATTTCAGCCGAAATCCTAATTTTGTCATAATACTGCGACATATATTATTATAATGTAATGCTCTCCCGCATACCTTTGATGGTTTTTCTGTCGTGGGGGAGAGCTAGTCAACGAACAACGCAATGTCGGTCATTTATCGACACAACAATATAACACATCATAGTTCTTTTACCATCATCACTTCAGCCTATAGGAGTCCACTTCTGGACGTACGCCTCTCCCAGGGTACGCCATAAGGCCCGATCTCCCTTTATTTATTCCAGTCGCTACCAGTATGCTACCAGTCGACTTCTTTAAAGTCATCGGTTCATCTGACCGATAATGTACTGGCTGTATACGACGGAGTGCCGAAAACTTTGCAGGCATTACGAAATTAAACAACTTTTAGTATAGAACCAAGGTTGGAAAACGAATTTTATTCGAGTCTCCATTGAAAGTTAGTCAGCTGACTGGGTTTTTGTATGGGAGGTCGTTTTTTTTCTCAACTACCAAATAAGCGGCCATAGAAAAGATTGTTCAGTTACATGGTCTGATCATGCCTTCAAAGTTTCCGGTACACCGCCTCTTACACCCGTAGTTGTTATAAGTGGCAAAAAATTACAAAATTTAATAAAATTTCCTTCTACACGTGTCGATCATCTTACAATTTTCATACCTCTTAATTAAACGGAATACGGTGCATTTTGTCACGCTCCCTGATTCGTCGCTAACGAGGCACTGTGATTGGCTCAATATTTGTTTAGGCACGGTTCCGCGGGGCTGTGGGGGAGGAGAGGGGGAGAAGGGGCGGGGGAGGGGGCTAATGACATTCACCTTCGTTTAAGACGAGAGTAATATGTGAGGGAACACGGCAATGTAGTGCGGCAGGTGAGAGGTTAAAAGAATGTTAAAAGGAGGTATTCGTTAACCCAAAAAGCGTCCCATCTAAGTTGTGACTAATACATACATATATACATATAATCACGCCTCTTTCCCGGAGGGATAGTCAGAGCTAAATTTTTCCATTACTACGATCCTGACACACTTCGCTCCTCCTACATGCATCAAATTTTTTAAACATTCTCGTCGGTTTAGGGTACTCTTGACTTGACCTTTCTATAGAACGTCCCCGATCTGATCAAGATGCGGTCGTCTAGGTCTTCCTTTTCCAACGTTCCCACCCACACTCGCCATATACACCATTCTCTCAACGTGACCAAATAATTACAGCATTCAAAAATTTTGTATAAGTCATGATCACATATTTATAGTGTGTCATAGTGGAAAAAACATAGCAGTTATATTGTGTGTTGCTAAACTTACATTGGCAAAAAATTTGAAGGTTAAGCCCCATACTGTAGCGAAGAAACGAAGGTCGCGGGTTCGAATGCCGTCCGCGGTGGAAAAATTTGTGCTGTGTATCTTGATGCCAATAACGCGTGGCATGGCTCCATGTGCTAGGTTAGTTTTGCATCAATATTACTCAACTACACAAAGTGTTTCCTAAGTTCCATAAACACGCAAAATTGATTCTGTCGTCCTCCGTACTATAAAGGCAATGTCTAAAGAAATTGCTGGAGCGGTAATTGCTACCTGTGTTTGCAGGTTTAAGGGTTAAAGGCGACGTAGGCTCGCTACGTAGCGGAGCTGCTACGGTTGGGCTACGTCAACGTAACATCGTACATGCGTGCTACGCTCGTAGCGCTTTCTTAGAAGACATCACATTGCTACTGCATTGGTAGGCTGAGGGGTTAGAGGCAACGTAGGACCGCTACGGAGCTGCTACGGTTGAGCTATTCAACGTTAGATCGGTAAATACGAGCTACGGTTGTGGCACATTCGTAGACATTAGGAGCCTGACAACAAATTGTCAGACAGGCGTTAAACGCACGTTAAAAAAAATCCAATACGACAATAACACTAGACATTTGTTTGTGATAAGGCCATACGTGGTTTGTTAGACCGGAGGGCGGCTGGTAGTGATTAAATGGCGAAAACTGGCGATCCTGCCTTGTGACGTTTTCTAGGGGAGGTTTACGTCCAGCAGTGGACTGCTTGAGGCTGATCCGATGATGTATGAGGTTCTGTAAGGGGCCGGTTGGCTTGCGATAACCCTCCTATAGCAGTCTGGAACTGCTTGCTGTGTTCCGTCTTTGTGTTTGAATGCCAGTGCCCTTTTGAGCTCGTGGATGAGCTCGCTATATCTTTGACTCTGTCTCAGCCTTATCTGCCCATTGGCTCCGGCCTAGTCAAACACTAAGAACAAATCCATATCCATATGTATCCACTTCTTTAATATTATATCTTGTATGCACAGTTTAATTTTGAAATAAATTATAATTATCTCATATACTCATTTTATAAATGCTTGAGTTTGAGTAGGTATGTATGTTTGTTATCTCTTCACGCTTAAACGGTGTGTGGATTTCAATGAAATTTGGCACACAGATATAGTATAACCCGCGGGTTGGAAATCTAATAAATAAAATAAAAAACTGTTCCTATTTGCAAAGTTCCTCTGATTTGATTTTAAAATAACGCAAGGTATCTCAACTTTTTGCCTACTTAGCTTATTCTAAAGAAGAGCTTTTCAGAAAAAATACGCCCGGGTCAAGATTAACATACAAAAGTTAGCATTTCGGTGGCAAACTGCGCCCCAGGGGTCGCCTACGCGGACGATATAGTGATAAAGAGGATACGAGTCAAGGATCCCTATTATAGGCAAATCTGGTAGGTGTAGGACAGAAATATAAATAAAGGATTCCGTATCATAAGTGCTGAAAACAAAAAAATAATAATTTTATATTTGCGATTGTCAGCGCTTGGTGTATGCAAACTTTGACTTTTAAATTAATTTTGACTTTGACGTATGCAAACTTCATTTTCAATTAATTTTGTCAAAAATCACTTTTTCTCTTGCGCACAAGTGATAAACTGAAGTAGCAGTGGGCGGAATACATCTGTCGTAGAACCGATGGACGTTGGAGTAAACGTGTTCCCGAGTAAAGGCCACGCCTCGGCAAGCGGAGTGTTGAACGACTTCTGGCCAGATGGACTGATGACTTAAAAAAAGTGGCTGGTAGCGACTGGATGGCGAAAACAGGAGATCAGAAACGCCTCCCCGTTACCTACGCCCTACGTCCACCACTGACTGCAATAGGCTGATGACGTATGCAATAAAAAAGTGGTTTAATATGAGACACCTGGATACGGAGCCGCCAAACGACCCGATGAATCCTGGTGTCAGAGTTTTTAACCACCTACTAGGTAAGTAACAGTTTAACGTGTTTTTCGATGAAAGAAGCATCTTTCTGTCGGACTATCAGGTGGTCCAGGTCTAGGCTGCAATATCCTAACTAAATAAACGTAACAATCTTACAATATGTTGAATTGCTAAATATTAGCTTTGTGGAACTGATAACAGGGTCATATAGAAAGAAGTCTTGTTCCTGTGGGTCAAAATAATATGTAAAATAAAGTCCCTCCCACAAATTTGTATGTTAGCGGTGTACTTTTTACTATGAAAGTTTTTGTTTTCAATATTAATTACTTTTTATCGCGTTGAACACAAAATTGGAGAACTGGTGTCTAAGTTTTACAACAACATACCTACTAGGTTACTAATAGGCCTCTGATATTAATCACAAGATGACATATCTACCTACCACGGTACATTAAAGGTGCAACTTCAATAGTGACCTTTAGCGAAAACTTGAGACGGGCACCAGCCTCAAGCCAAAGTTATTCCTTATCACCAGATAAGGAACAACTTTCCCCAAGAAACATAAATAGATCGAAATACAAATAAAAAAAAAATCATGTCATACAAAATTGCCGATCATCTGAATTGAGTTACTTACTATGGAAACTCAAAATATTTTTGACATATTTCAACCTATGTTCCTTGGAGAAAGCTGTTACTTGTCCTGTTTCGAGGTGGCGCTATCGGTCACTAGTTAATTTCACCCTATATTTCAAGTGATTCAAAGCTTTTCAGATTACTGCATAAAGAAAGTCTTATCATACCCGTTCAAAAAGGTCTCCGTTTCATTTGACTACGGACCCCAAAAGAGCTTGTTGCTATGCCAATATTTGAAAAGGTCGTCTTTTACGTAAAGTTACTTTTACTTTTATTGATCCCATTAATACCTGCTGTGTACACTGAACTCTTTTAATGTTGGGGAAAAATACTTTCAGAGGACGTGGGCATAGGCTTAAAGAATACGTTTTGGTCGTTGATAAGCAAACCACCTTACAAACTTTGATTAACCTCTGTTTGATGTAAACAACCAAATAGCGATCTGCCAAATATAAGTTATTTTATTTCTGTTAGGCCTACAAATTATTGTACTTACAAATTTACTTTTCCCTTCCACAATTAATTCGAGGACGGCGTGACATAATATTTCGTTAGCTAGTAGTAGCATAAGTTTGAACTTTATCGGTTGACCATGGTTGGCATAAATTCAGACAAGATCCGAACCTCTATTTATTTTATAATATTTGTGTTTATTTGTATGTATGTATGATTTTAAGTGTGCTTACTACATATAGGTACCTATTTCTTATTTATCGTTAAATTGCTTCTGCAACTACTTGTTTATCTTTTCTATTTGTCTCTTTTTAATGTAAAGGTTGCCTAGAAGTGATCGCTGCAAGCGATAAGGCCGCCTTTGTTTTTTTTTTATATTTCTGTCTTGTATAGTTTCTGTTGTAAGCAATACAGTGTTAATCTATCTATCTCTATATCGCCTTTTATTAGAAACCCTGAGTGGAGTTGTGGTGGGAGAAGGAACTCGAGGGTAGCTAAGATACGATATACGATAACATTGATATGTTACTTACAAGAACCAACATCAGAATATTAAAAAACACAATTGTAGACGATTTAAATTTTAAAATAAGAATCGCGACTAGATAGCAGTGGACATAAAATTAAATATCCGGAAAGAATCAGGGAGTTATCTGTAATAGAAATCTGTGGATTTATCGGGTTTGCGGCGGCGAGGCTGCGCGGAATGAAATATAGGCTGAACCGGCGGCAGCCATTGCCTTGTATTTCTTTTTTTTAAAGACAAAACGACGTGCTGTATTGGCGCGCTTTTCCGCGGCCTTGTTTTTGCGGTGCTCTTTGCATTTTGCGATTGATTTTGTTTGCCAGTTTTGATTGCGCTTTTTGTGGAACTGGCTGAACTGGTTCGCTGGGGACTGATCATGAATGAGGTAGAACTGGAGAAAATGAACAATAATGTTTATTTTATTTTTATTTTTATAGGAAAACTTACTGCCAGACATATAAACATAATGCAGGCCAAAAGCTGAATTTAAAATGTAACGCAGTGATATCGCAATGACTACGGACGAGAGCTGGATACGGAACGGATACGGAGCCGGTGTGCCCCGCCCTTAAAGGCGGTTCTCCCACTTGTCGTCCGTCGCTGCGTATTATAACGCACCGTAACGCATGCGCCTGTCAGACGTAATAAAATTGCAAATTCCGATCTTATTCCGAAACAAATACGGCTATTGTGCGTTACCGAGCGTAACAAATGCGTTTTAGGTCGTTTGATTGTCGTCTTGATTGTCTGTCGAAAGATGATTCCATGCTTTGAAGGGAAAGCCAGCCACGTAAAAATTACAATTGGCTAAGTTAGTTGTTGAAGAGTTCATACAAACTACAACCAGGAATTCAATAAATTGAAATTTTACTAGTGACTGAAACCGAAAACTGAAGACGGGCTGGTGATAAGGAACAACATTTCCCAAGAAACATAGGTTGAAATGTAACAAATATTTTGAGTGTCTCAAATCAAATCAACTGATCGACTATTTTGTGGAGGTTCATGTTTTTCGTATTTTGCCCTATGTTCTTTGAGAAAAGTTGTTCCACCAGCCCGTCTTGAGTTTTCGTTATCGGTCACTAGTAAAATTTCACCCTATATTATTAACCTATTTTCCGAACAGATTTTCCCAAGAATTTCCTGCTAGGAACATCCACATCGCATACGGTAAATATAAATTATCTTTAACTAATATCATCAAAGGCCGCTCCCTAAAGACCCTTACAAAGGCCTCCTTATAGGGAAATAATAATTCCTATTTTATTGGAAAAGTCCTTCAACGAGATTTTACCATACGAAAACCAATTTATGTGATAACGTACGGAGAAAATTGCTTTCTGGCCTTTTTCTTTCGTCTATAGAATTTATTGCCTGATTCAAACTGAGTGATATTTATTATACAAGTTTTGGCCGCCATGCTTGGGCCTATAGCCCAGTATAGCTAGCTTATCATGTTACAGATATATTTAAGTCGTAAATTTTTGGCTTCTAGTTTTGAGACCATTGGCCGAACCCTATTCATTATTTTGTGTAACTTTTGGTGTACGCTAAAGGTGCTCCCGAACCTAAGTCGGTGACTGTTCCCTACAGTCGGCGACTGTTCCATACATCCAGTGTGGGAGCGATGCCGGCATGTCGGCCGCCGACATTTTTCTACATTCTCCGACTTTTCTCTACATTTCTATACATATGACGTCACAGCTATTCGATTAATTTTATTTGATTAAAAAGGGATGGGATACCTGTTAAACTTCAATACTTGTTCTTACGTGGCATAAAAACCTGCTAAGAGCGTGTCGGTCACACCTAAATCTAGGGTTTTTGTAATCAAATACGTCGAATCTTATTATAAAAAATATAAAAAAGTGATGAAAAACCGTGAAAGCCTCGAGATGATTCGACATTTGCAGCTACTGTAACCATATTTTAGGATATCCTTTATATTACAAATTTTTGGCTTTGCTGGCCTGTGTCGCATGCGTAAAACTTAAGTAGGTAGAGTAAAACCAAATACAACATTTATATGCGTTATACTGAGGGCTATTTATATCACCCCCATGTATGTTCTGCGACTTTTGGTAATTTCCAAGTTATTCAACTTTTGAAGTTGTATGAGAAAAACATGACTGGCAGGCCTTTTTTTTTTTCGCGATTAATAAAAATGCTACAAAAACAACAACTCAAATATCCCTTTTATGGAACTAAAGAACAGAAGGAAGGAATCCTGCCAGAAATGTTGAATAACTCGGAAACTACAATAAATTGCGGGACATATATTAGTGATTTGGTTACCCATCAGTATAAGGCATTTGAATTTCGTCTTTGGACGTCACTTATCAGGCCACCCTGTATACAGTGTGTCTTAGAAATGATTGCAAATTTCAGAGCGTTTCGGGTCGTTGGATGACTCGGTGTCCCACACGAAAAGAGAGAGAGAGCGTTTCCTGGACGTGAAACTGAAAAACTTTTTTTACTTTTCTTAGAACGAAAATTATTTGTCCTTCCAAAAATTTGGAGGATATTTTTTCATAGAGGGGGGGATATGTTAAGTTTAGTGTTGCTGTGGCGCAAAGTAAAAAGACAACAGGCTCCTCTGTTGCCTTTCTAATATGAAATTTAGAGCTTGCTTCGCTCTTTATTATAAGTTATATTCGTGGAGCGTGGTGTAGGTCCTCGCTTTGCTTTTTTAACGTGAAATGTCGAGCTCGCTTTGCTCGCAATATTTTTATTGTTGCTGTAAGGCGGAACTCTCTTGGCTTTTAAATTTTCAAGCTTGCTTCGCAAGCAACTTTTTAAACGTAAATATAGAGCTAGATTCGCTCGCAATACGTGTAGTGGTAATGTGGTGCAGTGTGCATCCCTTGTCTTTTTTAATGTGATATGTCTAGTCGCTTTTCTTGTGATGAATATTTTCTTTCACCCGACGGTAGTCTTGCTATGGTATGTGTTGTGACCCCCCATGATCAGAAGCTGTATGCGCCACTAGACTAGACCAGCATAGCGAGTAGGTAAATTATGAGCGTTTTTTGCAGCCTGCAAGAAGTTGACTACGGAACTCTAAAACTCTCAAAATTTCGATTTACACCGCATAGTTACCTATTGTGTCAAATTTGTTTATGAATTCATAATAATTTGTGTATTTTTATGGATATCATTCATCATTCTGATAGTAATACTTAAATACGGTGTTTCGGTGCTATAAATAAATATAGAGGTTAGTTTTTCAATTTCTGATCATCTCGGTTTACTTGAATACTCGGTATCTTCAGAACTGGATGATATTGGATCTTTTGCGTAGCAGAATCTCAGCAAGATTTCGAAGTTCGGAGTATAATAAACAACGGACTTATCAAGCTTCTATCTGGTTTTGGAACTTGTGGACGGTCCTGCAGGAAGAACTGCAACCATCTTTCCAAATTAATGTCGATCTTGTTCTCCAATAAGAGCGATGCTTATGTCGGTGGACCAATTTATCAGTAAAACCCAATCTAAAACCAGCAGCTGACGACAATTTGACGACATGAAATTAACACCTTATACCCGTTTTGTCGTCTAAATTCTTCCTGTCTACGTAATAGGTACAAAATGTACTAAGTCAACGAAATACCCGATGAATATCTGATTATTATGCATGTATCTCTTTCTAAATAAAGTACTTATAACAAATATGTATTTTACTTGTATTACGGTTAAGTTACATAGCCGTTACTGATAGATAGAATAATTTATTCTATAAAATAAATAAAACAAGTAGGTAGGTAAGTCATTGTCACAGTATAGTTTTGTTATTACAGATAGGTTAAATATAACACAAACACGGCTACATAAAACACCTGCATAATATTTGTCGTGATGACACAAATTATTCCAAAAATAAATAAAATATAGGATTTAAATTAATGTAAATAAAATAAATGGGATAAAATATTATGACCACCAGATAATACTTCGATACCCTAAGCTCTTTTACCAAAAATATATACTTAACACCAAAAAAATGAAGTCTAAAATAACAATAGTTCTAGCTGTTTTACTCACGACTGTACTTAAAATTGTATTTAAAGACCAAAAGTAGTAAATGATCACCAAATTTTTGCGAGCAAATTAATGCGCTATTTTTGCCCAGTTAAACCACTATGATTGCCATAAAATGTTGGCGCATTACCAAATAATGTATAATGATGCCATATTAAGTTATTGTCTTTAAAAACGTGGACAGAAAGTTACCATGGGCAAAATTGTCGAAGCAGGTGCCATTAAAGAATAGCACTGAGCTAAATTGCTCATACAGAATCCCAGCTAGTACGGATTTATGTTGTAAAAATTTTGTAAGAACCTGGGAGACCTTTGACGAATACAAAGAGCAACATTTTAGCGAGTGGGAAGTAATAATGCCACGAGAAAAAGAAAATTGGTTAAACGACACATGCACATGTCCAAAATTTCTCAAAGATTATATTTGTAAACATCTCGTTGGATTAGCAATTCGGCTTAAGCATGTCCAGCCACCTCCAGAGGCAAGAGCTATTCCGATTGGCATGAAACGTAAAAGAGGACCACCAGCCAAAGCTAAAAAAGCACTAATTGTGCAATAAATTATTACAGAAGACTGATTCTTCTTAAGATTTTTTTAATGGTTTAATTATTAGTTTTAGGAGGACTGATTTTGTTTCTTATAATTTTAATAAAAGATTTATTGAAATTGTATGACTCTTATTTGTTTAAGAGGTATATATACATTTGGTAGACAAAAACACAAGAAAATCATATTTATTGCAGTGATTAATCAGTTTAGATACATCAGAGCTTAGTAAACATTTTACAATAGTAAAGGGTCAAACTAGGAGTTCATTTACTATGTTTGTGTAAAAAATATTTATAAAGCGTAATTTACTTAAATTGGAAAACGAGATGTTAATTTTTTTGCATGTCATTTTAAATTAAAATGTGAATAATAGTTTGGTGTTCATTAACCATTTTTGGGCCAGCAATTATTTGTTTGGAGTTATTTGCTTTAATAGGATACCACGATGTACAAACTTTGGATATAATTTTATATTAAATTGCGGTTTAAATTTTGGTGATCATTTACTATTTTTGGGTCAACTATGACTTGTTTGGAGTCATTTGCTTTAATAGGATAGCAAGATGTACAAACTTTGGTTACAGTTTTAAATTAAAATGCGGTTTTAATTCTGGTGATCATTTACTATTTTTGCCTGTTATATTTCACTAAATCAGGTGATTAGTTAAACATAAGCCAAAATAAATTGTAAAATTATTGTAAATATAAACAGTCAGAGTCCGTGGTCAGAGTTCAAACAATGTATGACAGTGTTTTGCACGGCAAATCATGAACGTCAGAGCTATGCACAACCCAAGCATGCACGACAATGGCAATGAAATCAAAACAGTTTCGCCCAAAACACCCTTGTAGTAACCATTTACACCCCGCGCATGCACGACACGATATCAAAGACATCACGTGACCATTTTGAAAATCTGCTAGTAGTGATGTAACCTAATCGATAGTTTTACATTCTCGTATAACTTAATCGATATTGTTTTTTTCTTATATATTTTTTATTATATTTTTTACGACTCGCTCATTTCGTTCGCTCCAGTGGGTCACAACTCGTACCAGACCTAACCTACTGGGTCGGATTTGTGTCAGAAAATTTTAATGCGGGGGGCTTCATTTCACCCCCCCTCCACGGCCTTATATGTCATATTCCCATAATTAATCAAGAAGTCGATCATAGCCAACACTATAGTTTATGAGTTCATTTACTCGTCGACGTAATTTTATTTAAATTCGAATTATACCCCGGTACATCAATTGTCCGGGCCAGTTACTGAACACGATGCAATGACTGTATCGTACATAGCAATATGTGCCGTTCTTCTTTAGTAATTTACTGGGAATATTCCCAAGGGAATGTTTACGAACTAAAGCAAACCTTTAAGTATTCACTTTTTAAAATGCACCCTACAGAAATACATGCCTACAGCACAATATTCTTCGCATTGGTAATTCCTAATCTCTCACTACAATATTTAACTTTAAAATTCCTAAAATAATCGTATTTTGTCACATTCTGTCTAATATATGATTATGTAATGTTTACTTACTTATTATTTATACTTATGTTACTTCAAAAAACACTAAAAATGAATTGTCCAGGATATTTATTTATTATTTATTAAAATATTGTTGATTAATAAAAAAAGGTAACATTCGTAATTTTTTTTAATATCCAGAACAATTCACACGGCGCCATCTGGCCCCAAACTAAGCAAAGGTTATACTATGAGAACTAGATAGCTGATATGAGTACTTTTTTGTAAATAAATACGTATTATACATAGAAAACACCCAGACCAAACACAAATACTTGAAAATTGACTTAACAAATATTTGTGTCGTGTGGAGATCGAACCCACGACCCTTGGCGTAGCAGGCAGGGGTACCCGGGTTTCCGGGGAATAATCCCATTGTTACCGGGAACGGCACATTGCTAGTCGTACATAGTCATTTTGTACAAAACATTGTCGGGCGTAATCGTATTGTGCATAATCAATGTCGTACATTTATGGTTCCAAAAGTCAGCAAGCAGTCATTGACAGCCTATAAGTCAATATCAGTGATCCAGAGAGTTATGTCAACTTACAGGTCAATATCATGTCAGACTCAGAGCAAGTAAAAGTAAAACCTACCAATATTATACTTGAAGCTATGAAAAACTCATCTCACCGCAATTAGACTTGGCTTGTCTACACTAATATTATAAAGAGGAAAGATTTGGTTGTTTGTTTTTATGAATTGAATAGACTTCGAAACTACTAAACCAATAAAAAAATACCATTAGAATTCTTGATTATTTGGTACGAGAAAAATAGGGATCCGCGTGACAATTTCGATATTGTAAATTGTAACCCAACGCGTGAAAAAAGTACAAAAAAATCTTATATCGCGTACGCTGTGGAAATTATTGATAATAGAGCAAAATGATATACTACAGTTTTATAAAAGACATCAATATCGAAAAAAAAGCAGCAATACTATGTGTCTATCTATTACAGTTTATGCCACAATAACTACTTTTTCATCTTAAAATGTGCAATAGCAACGTCGCGCCGGTACAAACTACGCAACATTATTCGTGCCTGAGTAATAGTTGTATTTAATCATGAGTGTAATAATTATCAAAACCACCAGTTACATTAAACATGTAAATAAGCAACATTATGTTACATGTCATGTGTGGAGTGGCAGAAGCGGGGTTTATCACACTATGATTTGCTGTTTTGGCTAGAAAAAAAAATCCAGTCAGACGAAATTCTTAGTGTCATAACGTGTTAACTACCAAAAATACCTATACCTATTAAAAATAATGGTGCGTATATTCTGTGTAAAGATTAAACATGTTCTCATAAGCTTGATTAAATAAGTAGTATTTTGTGTCTTTAAGCATTTGTTTTTGTTTTATTTTAACGCATGCCTTTGATTGCAATGAGTATATCATGGCTTCATTTTACTTGCTTCTAGGGTTCTCTCTGAAATCTTCTCTTGCCCTGAAATACCATAGAGAATGTACTGCGAAAGAAGTAGGAGTACATAAATAAGATTTTCTTTGGTTTTCTTCCTTCTACGAGAAAAGACGTAATTTTTTGTCAAAAGCGTTAAAAAGGGGAGGTAACGTTCGTGATCCAATGTTCTCTCAATCTAATCAATTATAGAGGTAGATTATATCTTTTGTTGAATGTGGGTAAGTCTAAAATCAGAATAACAATTCTATTCATCTTCTTCTTCTCTTTTAACCCGTTGCCACCTAATTCTGAGTGTAGGTATCCTCCTTACTTACCTTATATTAGCGCTGCCTCTTTCTGTCGAATAGGTATGCAGAAGGATATGAGATATTCAAGTCCTATCATGTTTAAAAACTTCAATGGCTTCTACGCCATTTCGAGTAAATTTAGCCACCATTGTTTTATCGTCGCCACATTTTGACAGATTACGCGCATTTTATGACAAGACTTACATATCTCCAATCCGTTCCTAAACCTAAGTATTTGACGAAAAGTGACAGCGCTAATATAAGGCAAGTAAAGAAAATTGTTATCCCGAATAAAGGCCATAACGTTCAGCTTGGTTACTGAGTCCATTTCAATGAATCAAGTTTTAAAAATAAGGCTTGTTTATATTTAAATTAGTTAATATTATTCAGTCTTCGCTTGCCCTCCTGAACCCTCCTCAGAGGTGCATCATTCTAGGCCAATTTTATTTATAACTAGCTTTTACCCTCGACTTCATCCGCGTTAGATAGTTTTTTTTAAGGCAGAAGTTCTAAAGTAGGTGTGTGTATTCATAGTAAGTGTGACAGTGATATTAGAACAGTTCTTATCTCTACTGTTTAAAGATGACTTGCTTGCTTCTGTTGTTAAAGGGATAATTCAAAATTTGCTATCCGGACTGAGAGATCAATATTTATAACCATTGAATACAAAAGTCAGTAGATAACAGAGTACTTACTCCAAAAGGTGCCGATTTGAGCACACTAAAATGGTCAGCATAAGTAGATAAAACAGATAAGAAGGTAACTTAAGTTACTGTAATACATTTTTATACTTCTATACCACATTTTTTGTTTTTCTGTCCTCGGTAAAGAAGGCAATGTCCTTTCTCAACTTATTCCCATCAAACTGAACATCTTTTGTTCTGGAACCATTTCTGTATCTCCAATAGTTTAGGTGGGCTCCTGCTGATAGACCTGGTGATCTTAATAAGATACTCCAGATCCCCAATGTCCTTGTGTAAATAAAGCGGTCCATCATACTGAAAAAACTCTAATAGTTTACGTGGGCTCCTGATGGTACACCTGGTGGTCTACATAAGGAACTCCAGCTCCTCAATGTCCTTGTGAAAAGAAGCGGCCCATCATACTTAACAACTTTTGTTTTAGAACCATTTCTGTATCTCCAATAGTTTAGCTGGGCTCCTGATGGTACACCTGGTGGTCTACATAAGGTACTTATGAGCTCCAATGTCCTTGTGAAAAGAAGCGGCCCATCATACTGAACAACTTTTGTTTTGGAACCATGCCTGTATCTCTAATAGTTTAGCTGGGCTCCTGGTGGTACACCTGGTGGTCTACATCTATACTCCAGACCCTCAAATGGTAGTAAAAAGTAGCCCATGTCCGTTCCCGGTATGCTAGCAATCTCTGTGCCAAGTTTCATGAAGATCGGTTCAGCGGTTTGGCCGTGAAAGCGTAGCAGACAGACAGACAGACAGACAGACAGAATTACTTTCGCATTTATAATATTAGTGTGGATAATATAATGTAGTTAAATAGTTAATATAATGAATAAATAAATAATAAAGTTATTAGCTAACTAGAAAAAAAATTGGGATAGATATCCCATGAAAATTCATTTTCAGTATTTTATGATTCTCGTTTATTGGTGATTTTATTCTTGAAGGTGGTTTAGTTTTTTGTTAAAAAGTACAACTATAATCCCATAGAGAACTAGACAATGATCCATGATGGAACAATTTCCATGAAGATTTCTATGAAGTTTTTGTATCCATCAGTCAGTTAGTTTGTTTAAAGACTGAAGCAGACCAATTGTACGAGCAAAACGCGTGCGTGCGATTATACGTTGCAGCAAAAAAATAACATACAGCACAGAATCAGGATTGCGCAATAACATTTATGTTAACAATTATCAGTCACACACTCGCCCTCCCACAATATACGCCGAGGCGTTATCAGTCGATAGAAATAAATTACTTTTCCCTGACCTATACTCTTTATCAAGTTTAAGTTTAACATTTGATATGTAAATGATAGAGAATATAATTTGCAACAATGCAAACTTGCAGACTTTAACATTTCGCTAAATAAAATCTTCGATTGAATGAAGTGTTGCAAAAAAATATGTTAAGTATGTAAACAGTGCATGGGAAAGATGACACGATTGGCTTCACGCGTACCACATGATGTTGCGGTATTGGACAGTTAATATGGCAAATATGTTTGATCTGGTAGTGCGGCAGTGGTCTGGTCACATCTGTCGATGCCGATGGTAGAGTAAGCCGGTTTTTGGGTTGATCCCATGCCTCAGCAAGCGTAGCGGCGGGACGTTCTCCAAGCAAATATACCGAAGACTTAAAGACTTCCGACTTGATGGCGGAAACGGGATATCGTGCCTTATGGCATATCCGTACGTATGGCACTTACGTTCAGCAGTGAACTGCTATTAAGCTGATGTGATGCGTGATGTGTCATATATGACATATGCTTACGGCACAGCAATGCGGTGTGTAGTGCGGTTGCATTTAACTTTTGGCATCAGTAATTTTGGACCAGAATTATAACTACAAAATTGTGCGGGACGTCAGAGGGGCTAATTGTTTGGTTACGGAAGGACTTCACATTGATAAAGAGATAAATATATATAAATACATGTGCAAATACACTTATCACACTTAGTACAACATAGTAGATACTTCCTCTACTGTAACGTACACTGTTGCACACGCATCCAGTGTGAGTCGGTCTTTAAATTTAAGATTTCAAATTGATATATTTATCTTGGTGGCCAGTGTTATAGTATCTGTTATATTTTATCTTTTCTTATAATACACATCACTATGTACACGTCATCAACGTACCGTCAAACGTAGTGTTATCAGCACAATTTTATCTGTCTGATACTATATATATTTATAAAGGATTGTTTACAAATTTTATCAAAGATAGCAGCACAAAGAATTGGTTTTAAACACGATTTAAATGATTTATTTATAAAGTCAACATTAAAATCATAAATGAGTAAATGCTCATTGTGTATTATTGTCAAAGAAAGCAAAAAATATAAGCTTTACTGAAAAAGTTGATACGTTTAAAGAATATTTTTTTGTATTTGTCAGTCGATAGTGAAGATTGTAGAGTATGTGTTTAGAAGTTATTTTAAGTTATTTTTAGAAGGTATTTAGTGTCGAATAGTTAAAATGATTTTTTCCCTTTCTTGTTTCTGTGCTGGCAACACGTGTTTTTCAAGAACCGACGACAACCGACAACAACCGACGACATCCGACGACAACCGTATACAACCGACGACATCCGACGACAACCGACGACAAGTTCGGATGTATCTAAATGTCGGATACAGTCGCCGACTTAGGTCCGGGAGGACCTTAAGATACTTTCGTTTCCAGTGGATAAAAACGTATCAATCTGGGATTTTACACGTATAAACTGTTACAAAGTCGATAGTAGTACATTTCATAATCCTAATATAATTATAGACATTAACAATCCAATCTTATAAATGAGCTTCAGTGGGCTTCCTTATATTAAATCGAAAATTTACGCATACGTAAAAATACTAGGGAGAGGGCGACCTAGACAAGCGTATAAATGGACCAATAAAGCAATCGTACAAAAAATTGCGCCTTAAGAATTTTTTGTTAGTAATGCCCTCAAATAATGCCAGTCGTACCAGACTACAATGTTTTCTAAAGCTGGATATGGGACACTACGATTTTTGAGTATTGGATGAACATTGTAACTGTGCATGTTTATCACTACATAGTATAAAATAAAGTCGCTTCCCGTTTGGTGTCCCCTTATATCTTTAGAATGACCCAACGGATTTTGATGCGGTTTTTTTCATTAGATAGAATAACTTAAGAGGAAGGTTTATAAGTATAATTTATTCCGAAAAATTGTCACATTCCCATGGGAAAACGGGTAGCCCAACTGGTAGTAAACTTTTGACCCCCTTTTGACACCTTTAAGGATAAAAATTTCAAAAATGATGAAACACGTATTTAATTATTTTAAGTTATAAGTCTAATCAGAAATTTTGAAACAGATCACATTTAAGATAAAAAACTTTCATACAAACTTTTAACCCCTTTTTTACCCATTTAAAGGTTAAAATTTCAAAAATGCTGAAACATGTGTTTAATTATTTTAAGTTATTAGTCTAATCACAAATTTTGAAACAGATCACATTAATTAAAAAAACGAACTTTCATACAAACTTTTAACCCCAGTTTACCCAAATAAGGGTTAAAATTTCAAATATGCTGAAACACGTGTTTAATTATTTTAAGTCATAAGTCTAATCACTAATTTTTAAACCGATTACACTTAAAACAACGAACTTTCATACAAACTTTGAACCCCCTTTTCATCCCTTGGGGGATAAAAAAAAACCGGAATTTAAAGTAAAGTCGCTTCCCACGTCTGTCCCTGTTTGTTTGTTTGTTTGTATGCTTAAATCTTCAAAACCACTTAACGGTCTGGATGAAGTTTTTTTAAAAGATAGTTTGATTCAAGAGGAAGGTTTTTATGTATGATTCATGTCGGGAGAAGGTCTGTTTCCCGTGGGAAAACAGTTAGCAGCGGGTGAAACCGCTGGGCGGGCCGCTAGTCTACTTATAAATTAATGCTGTATCCAAGCAATTGGCCCATTTTAGTAGGTAGCGTAGGTAAATATTGAAATAATTCGAGTATTCAAGTAATGACTAGCTCTCTCTAAGAGTGAACAGTTCGGTGGGACACCGAGATGTCCAACGACACAATGAACCCTTGTGTCAGAGTTTTTCAACCGCCTACTACTAGTAGTAGGCCTCTGACATGGTTGTGTGACGTAAATTACTAGCATAACACAGATATATTACTGTAAACGTCCTTGAGACAATTGCAACCTTCAAATGAATGATGAATTCGCAATTTCCTTCCATGACAGACGCATGCGTTATGTCACGTTAAAAGTTCGCAGCGACGGACGACAAGTAGGAGAACCGTCGAAATACTGTTAAATAACCATTAAAAATTGTGAGTATTTCTACTTGGAAGCTCGAGTATGCCATTTATGAGGCTGGCACGTTAAAAACGGTAGGTATAGCACCTGCGCTTGACTCATATACCGTTCCTACCGTTCCTACCGTCAAACCTGTCGGCACCGTGGAGAGTGATGTGCTGAAAAATTTGTGCACGAATATCCATTTTATCGGGTCTATGACAAAATTTTAAGGTATTTGCTTAAGTTATCAAATTCGGTTCAGAAGTTATCAAGAGTAAATTACCTGTCTCTAGCATTTTGAAGTCCGTTATATTTTTGCTAAATTACTGCTACCTTATGCTTCTTTTCCGCTGTGTAATACTTACACATTTTATTCGATTAAAATCACAAAGAGAAGATACTGGCTGATGTAAGTAGCTCACTCGCATTTCATTCTAAAGCATTTCTTTATTTTAAAAGTCTCCCGCGTTCCTTTTTCAAACTATCCGGGATACTGCCAAAAGCGACCCAGCCAGAGTTGCAAGGAGACGCAATGAAAATATTTCTCCAAGGTAGAAATTTCTAGAACTTTCATGCAAAATGTAAGGAGCAACTTGTGTGAAGTGAGCTCTAAGGTAATGGGCAGAAAGAGCAATTTGCGACTTCAATTGTAGTTGCACTTGTAAGGAGGTAAGAATACTGTAAGTTGTAACTGCATATTGCGTTCAAGTTTATTTCAAAATTTAGCGTAATAAAAGGTATAATGAATGGAATAAACGTGACTCTATTCCGTAGATAAAGCGGCGATAGGTACATTACAATGAAACTTATATACTTATCAATCGACCCTTATCATAGTTCTGAGGCCAAGACCAAGATTACCGTTTTTGATGCAACTTTTGACTAATGGGTTAGATAAAACAAATCTGACTTACTTTTGAAGTCTTTTATTGATTCGGCGAATGATCCAGTGGTTCCTGGCTTCACAGATTTTAACCGCCCTTGGATAAATAAATATTGAGGCTGTTGTTTACCTAAATGTATGACATGAAATACCTGTATGGCACATTGTTCGTAGTGGACTGTATGTGGCTGGTAGAAGATGGTGGCTTGGGTGCGTGTGAACGGCGAATAATTAAAGGATTTAGAGTAAAACAGAAAATTCACTGTTTTGCATACAAATACGGCTAAGGTGCGTTAACAGGTGCGTCTGTCAAACAACTTTACGCACCGTAGCGACCGTAGTCGTATTTGTATTTGACAAGTGGGAACACAGCCTGAGTATGAAATGTAAGTTACAGACAGAGTTTGAAATATAGCTAAGCGCTTTTATTTTATAATTTAGGTTATTGACTGAAAGTTAGGTTATTAGTGCGGGCCAGTACGGCTATCTGGGAATTAGTGCAATTGGGAGTTTCGTGGCGTGCCCTCTAGGTATTGCATTAACAATAGACACCTTCACGGCGCGGCATCTATTTCATGAGTGAAATTTGGCATTTCTTATCAATGTTCGACCATGTGATGTGTGATGCCCTTTTAGAATAGAATCAACCAGTTTCTTTCCCATGGTTGTAGTAAGAGTCGACCAAGGGACTCGAGGATTTCATGTGTTTTACAAATTTAGACGACAGGCTGACAACTTGTCACTATACAACTTGTCATTATAGTGATACACGATTTTTTTAAACGGCCCTCAATTATTTGTCTTTTGTGGTGATATCGACCGTATTTTACGGCCGTTTACGTCTTGCGTATCCCGAAAGAGATCAAGGCGTGATATATGTAGATATGTATGTTTGATCATTTCCCAAGGGAAAAACGAACGTGGTTCACCACATCCTGTATAAGGATCGCTACATTTCCTAACACCCTGTATAGCTCACCTGTTTTATCTCCGGCTCTTGTAGATTCCTCTTCTCTTTACGGCGCTACTTGAATTAATTAGACTCTTAATTAATTTTTGTTCGTTAAAAAGATCGAGGGAAGCTCCCGCTTGCTTAAAGAATTACTCTGCAAGTATTTAGTATACTTTTGATGATATTGGACCCGATACCGTTATTTTAGCCGTGTGATGTCGGCTTAGAATAGCATCACCCAATTTCAGTCCCGTGGGTGTCGTAAGAGGCGACTAAGGGACTCGAGGGTTACAAGTATATTGCAATTTTAGGCGATGGTCTGACAAACTGTCACTATCCTGATACACAATTTTCTGAAACAGCCCTCTACGTCAGACGTATCGATAACGACCGTATTGTAAGGCCGTTAACGCTCTGCCTACCCCGCCAGGAATAAAGGCGTGATATGTGTATGTATGTATGTGTAAATTAAAAAAATCTTAGAGAGATTCGAATCGGTAATTATTTACATATACTAATATATAAATAATTAGTAATTATAACATGCCGCAGGGAAGATTCGAACCCTTCTAGAACTTCAATTGTATATGTCGTAGTAAAACGCAAAATCAGGATTTAAGGCAAAATCCTAGAAATACGTCCACAAGCTGGAATATGGCTAAATGGTCTGCCATCGTCCTAAGCAGATCAGGAATTTGGATCAATTCCTAGGGTTTGAGCCAGATTCCTAAAGTTTTTTAGCAATATGACAAAACGAGGTTCAAATGATACTTTTTTCTAAATGATTTTGTTTTTATTTGAATAAAGAATAATTTATAAAGAAAATGAAGGATCACATAAAATTTGACAAAGGCGGAAATAAAAAAATACCTCACATTTGTTAGTGTTTGTTTGCAAATTCAGTAGTTTTTGAAGGTTTCTTGAAATATAAGTACCCATCTGAGGAACCTTTTATTACAACTATGCGCCAATAACATACTAATAACTTCAATTTGGGAATCAATTAGTATCTCAATAAAATTTATTTTTTATGATTTTTTCCTTTGTAAACTATTGTTCCTTTGTCAAGGAACAAGTAATAACCACAAAAGTAACCTTAAAATAGTACATACATACATAAATTATGCCTATATCTTACGCCACGGGGTAGGCAGAGTGTTAACGGCCGTTCAACGGATATTAACACCACGTCTGACAAAAGTTTGAGGGTCAATCAGATAACTGTGTATCACTATAGTTACAGGTTGTCAGCCCGTCACCTAAAATTGCAATACACACCCTTGAGTCCCTTAGTCGCCTCTTACGACACCCATGGGTAAGAAATGGGGTGATGCTATTCTAAGCCGGCATCACACGGCATCACGTCTTAAAATAGTAATAATGACTTACACCACCGTACCCGTATTGGAATGAATATGCAGCGACGGACGACAAGTGGTAGAACCGCCAAAAATGATGTCACAACTCACTCACAACCTATAAATATTACGTAAAAATTGTTTTGTCATTAATACAATCAAATTTGGTCATGTTTGATTGACTTCAGTAATTGTATGCTACTTGCGTATGTACGTTACTACTACTTTTTTAAACCATCCAACACCAAGTACACGTGTACATAGGTTTATATTATAATGTGCGTTAAAATAGTCTATATTATTTTATTTGTTTTAAGTTTATTTTTTTATAATTCGTCTCAGATGACGTCTTGCAGAGTGAGTATTTGGTTTCAAGTTTACTACTATTACTACCTAGTAACTTAATTATATTCACAAAAGTTGCAATTAGATAGAGCTACTGCTGCAAACAATTAGCTTGAATTTTTGAGGACGAAATATTCTCAATATTTTAACTAATAGTAGTTTTGCGCCAAATTAACGTGGGCTTTCATCATTTCGCATAATTAAGCATTTGTAAAAAAATATTGCTCTGCATCGCAATGTCCACTGCATTTCAGTATGACGTATAAAGATATTCCTTAAGCCTCGAATTATAAACTAGGATCGCAGCAACCTGTTCAGACAAGATGGCGGTCTTTGCTTCGAGATCCCGCCGTGGCAGCATCAGCCCGTGGAGCTGGAAGGACACGTCGCCAGGCTGCGACAGATGTGGGATCCTGACAAGACTTCCACGAGGAGACAGACGCCCGGCAGGGTGACACTCAATAACGGGTAAGATATTGGTTATGGCTTTTTAAGTGTGTGCCTGCTGAGACTGTCGCAACCAGCGTTTAACCTTTGTTTAGCCTACCACCTGTAGCCCGTAGGCCACAGGTAAATAGAAACAGGAGAGGACTTGTAGCAGAGACTTCTTTATTTCGAAAGTATAAGAACAAACGTAAAGGACGAACCCTCTATGAGGGTTCCGTGGTTCACAGTAAGGCCGCTTAGCAGATATGCTATTCGCACTACTGCCTGTGGCAAGTATGATAGGCCTTACGAAAATGTCACAAAACTGAAAATGACACTACTAAAATCGTCACACGATGATGGAAGTGCGTGCGTTGCTCTTTATCACCAGCCCACCTCGAGTTTTTGCTATCGGTCACTAGTAAAATTAACCCTTTATTTTAATTCTATTCACGTCCTCCTGTAACTGTTGTAGTCACCTATCTCGGTATATGGACACGGTCATCGGTCCTTTCCTGGACACCTACCATCTCAACATCCAGAATTCATACCAGCAGCTGACCAGCAACATCTTGAGGAGGATCAAGGAGGAGGTCAATGCTGCAGTCAAGAATAAACAACAGATTTACAAGAATCTCACTGCGTTGGCTGATGAGCTTGAAGTTCCATGTAAGAATTATTATTGTTTTTCTTGGTATATATGTATGTAGGTATGTTTTTAAGAACGATTTGACATTAGTACGACTGACATTATGTTTCTTGCTATGAGTACTTTGTAGATTTGGTGTAGAGTGAGACTCATTGTCTAGCAGTGGACTGTTGTGGCAAGTCATGTTTTATTCATGTTTAGCTCTGTGACGTGTAATGCTGGCTTAGAATATCATCGTGTCTTGAGAGGCGACTAAGCAGCTTGAGGATTTCATGTGCATTACAACTTTAGGTGACTTGACGTCCTGTCACTATAGTGATGATACACGATTTATCTGAAACGGTCCTCAAATATTTGTCAGACGTGGCAATAGCGACCGTATTTTCACGACTGTTAACGCTCTGCCTGCAAGGGATAAAGGCGTGATATGTGTATGTTTACTGTTTAGCTCTGTGCGACGAAGAACGCCGAAAATCTCGCAACATTGCCACCAATCACGTATCCCAGACATACGCCTGCACTGAAGATGCGAGAGTCGCCATCGCGAAGATGGGAAAATACGCTGAAGACATGATCTCCATCACCAAGAACCATATGCAGAAGACTGTCAGCGATACTATCAAGACTTTCGACTTGAATAAAGTGAACGGGAGCGTTTTGAAAAAGTAAGTTTACATACAATTGGGTAACAGAGTTTGTTCAATCAATCGATCTATGCCGAAATTCTGACAACGAAAATCAGGGTTAGTTTGTTTCAGTTTCAGTAGTCAGAAAACCGATATTTAAATAGTATTGGATACTCCTGATAGATGGAGGCTCATGTCCAGTAGTGGACGGTTGATTGGTACTAGAGCGCTAGAGCGTTTATATTACGTTTTGGTGAATCAATATTGGGGTATTGTGCCTTTAAACATTACATTAACAATAACAGCCACAACAGTCAACGGCTAGACATGAGCCTTCTCCCATAGGGGGGTATAGCCATATTCACCACGCTTGGCAGGCAAATTGGCGAGCGTAGTGCAACTGCCCATTTTCTTGATGATTATCTCTTAGTCGCTGCTAACGACACCCACGAGTAGAACTGAGGTGATACCATTCTCAGATGTTTTAAATTCTGTACAGGAATGAAATAGACGATTGCCTAGAGAGTTTATCTTCAGCAGCCGTCAGTCTTGGATACGAACTGGATCTCAGTTTAACAAATGCTCGAAGACACAACGAACAATCATGCGAGAAACTGTCAGCGTGCGTTGCGAAAGCAAGAAAACGGACAGACGAGGGTGTAGCGGAAGTTACAGATCTTTTGTATCAATGTGTTTATACTTAAGGTTGGACGTTTTTCATACAAATGTTAAACAGACTTATGTCTTTAAAGGAGACAAAGTTCTAATGTTAAAACCTTGATAGGATTCAAGACACTTTTACGCCAAATGTAAGTGGGCCTTCATCATTTCGCATATGCATTTATTAAAAAAATTGCTCTTCATCGCATGTAAAAGTCCATTAAATTTTAGATTTTCGTTTAAAACGGACCACCTTAAGGCGGAAATACACCTGTGCTGAATAAGATTCCACAGGCTACAAGTCTACCGGCGAAATTTTTAGTACATTACATAGGCGATTAATACTCCTGGTATCTCGATAGCTAACCGACTCCACAATGAACATAAAATTTCAACAGTGAAAATTGTAACCTGTAGTTTGATAATAACGGGCACTGGTATAGTTCAATGGCGGCATTTCGGATTGCTTGATTAAGACATCAAATATTTTCCGCGTGAGTTGTCATAGTTACGGCATTCCAGCTAAAACTCTCCGCTACTAAATTATATGCAGGTAATTATGGATTGAGGATGCTTAATCTGAAGTAAATAGTCCCTGAATTAATAAAGTACACTACCATTTAGGGCCGATTTTACAACTGCAACTTGGTCAGAAAGAATGGAGAGGCGCATATCCAGCAGTAGACTGTTGTGGCTGTTATTGTTTAAAAGTATTTATGGTTATTTTTAAGTTTGGCTTAGATATATCATAGCTGAAAACTACCAGTACAGTAAACGCATGTAAGTTTTAATATTAATCTTAGGCTTAGTTTTTCTATGAAGTCGATTGTAAATAATATTCACTTACAGTAAATAAAATAATAATGAAGGGCGTGGTCTTTATTGACTAGTATTTATTAATGTAAATAGATTTTGTATGTAAATAATGTTAAATATTATTATCTCTTTGTTCTGTAGAACATTAATGATGTTTCTTTTTCGTGTAGGACACCGAGTTGTCCAACGACACAATGATCCCTGGTGTCAGGCTTAAACTCTTTAGTAAAATAGTAGACCAGATAAGGTAGGTTTTATTCTATAAGGTCCTATTAATATGTATTGTATGTAATGTAAAAATGTATACATACACACACTATCTTCACTTACACACTATCACGCACACACTTACACAAACTCTTACAGCTTCACTTCATATCCTTACTTTGAAGGTGTCAGGTGACATGAGTTTGAACTTGTACTTGATTAACATTCGATAGTATAAATCAATAACTTGATAATATTGATATGTATAAAGTAGCAGATATTCAATCATGTGAGCCAGAAAAGTTTAAAAATCTAATTAAAAATCGTCACCATTCTCTTAAAATTCTACACCAAAACATAAGAAGCATTAATAAAAACTTCGACAGTTTGAGTATTCTCCTCGCAAGGATGCAGGGTTGTTATGATATTATAGTCCTTTCTGAATGTTGGCTATCGTGTGTTAGAAATGTACCGATCATAAATGGTTTTTCATCTCACCAGTCTACCAACAACCACAATTAAAATGACGGGGTCGTTATTTATATCAATAATGGCTTGGTTGTTTCAGTGGAGGAGCCTCAAATTAGTGAAGCTAGCAGTCTGCTAATAAAAATGAAAGATACAGCTATAATAGGTTTGTATAGGCCACACTGCTTTAAAGATCCCTCTGCTTTCATTGAATCTTTGCAACAACTGTTAATTAACCTGGTGAATTTTAATAACGTTATTATAATCGGTGATATAAACATTAATTTATTCAAAAATGACGTAATCGTTTCAGAGTATCTTGATATGCTTGCTTTTCACGGATTTTTGCCAGCCTTCACTGCTCCAACTAGAGGCGAAAGCTGTCTCGATCACGTTATTATTAAAACCAAGCGAGCATCGTTAGCTATTATTCTTGAAACAGCCTTAACTAATCATGAAGCTATACTTTTCTGTCTTAATCTTAAGGATCAACTCAGCACTGACATTAGAATTATTAAAAAAGTTAATTACGACAATATCGTAACTGAGTGTGAAAAGTTAGATTTTTCTACACTGTCGTCACTAACAGTTGATGAAGCTACTTATTTGTTAATTAATGAAATTAAAAACCTAATAATTAATAATACGCTTTCCATTAAAGTACCTAGATCTAAATTTACTAAAAAGCCATGGATCACTGTCGGTTTGCTGCGCTGCATTCGGAATAGAGATCGAATGCACTCAAAACTTAAAAAATATCCTAATAACGAAATTTTGGCTATTACCTATAAGAGGTACAGAAACTTCTGCAACAATATCCTCAAAAAATGTAAGCGACAGTATGAAGGATCCGAATTAAATGCTGCCAGATATGACAATAAAAAGCTCTGGTGTACTATAACAGAAATCACGAATATAAAGGGAAAGACTGAAACTGCTAATGAACTTTTATCTTTAAAGGAAACAAAACAGTTGTCAGTTGATGCAGTCAATGACTTCTTCTCGGGTATTGGTGCCGATTTAGCTAGTCGCATTCCCCATGTCCCTAGTTTCGTAACGAATTTTAAATGTTTGGATTCATTTTATCTAATGGAAACCACATGTGAAGAAGTCGAAAGAATACTTTTAAAATTGAAAACAGATAGTGCACCTGGATTTGATGGGATTTCTACAAAGACTCTTAAATTATTAAAAAACTGTATTGTTCCACCTCTTACTGATATCTTTAACCGTTGCCTTAAAGAGGGATGTTTCCCGAAGATTCTGAAAGAATCTGTGGTGGTGCCAATCCATAAGGCTGGGAAAAGAGACTGTGTCAATAATTATCGCCCTATTTCGCTTTTACCTTCTATCTCAAAAATATTGGAAAAAATTATCAATCAGAGACTTACTTCATTTCTAGAATCAAAGCAAATTTTATCTGATGCTCAGTTTGGATTTCGTAAGGGCCGTTCTACGGATAACGCTATACATATTTACACAAACTTTATTATTGATAAACTTGCAAATAGAAAAAAGTGTCTTACCATATTTTTAGATTTGGCTAAGACCTTCGATACAGTTTCTTTTCCCATCCTACTCCAAAAACTTGAAAGTTTCGGAATAAGGGGTGTTCAACTACAACTTTTCAAGGAGTACCTTTCAAAACGCACTCAGCGGGTCAAGATTGGCCAGTTTGTAAGCAATGAAGTTAATATCTGTTACGGTGTTCCACAAGGTAGCATACTTGGTCCAACCTTGTTTCTATGCTATATTAACGACCTTTGTAATATGAAGCTGGCTAATTGTAAAATTTTGACTTACGCTGATGACACCACTCTTACCTTTTTGGAGACACTTGGGATGAGGTTTTCTCACATGCACAGATTGGGTTTAACAGCGTGTCTGAATAGTTGGCTGCAAATTCCTTAACGCTGAACACGTCCAAAACAAAGTTCATACCCTTTTCATTAAGAAATCCATCTTATCCGGCTGATGCTGTTTTCAAAATAATCTCCCACAACTGTACTCAGGGAAATAGATCATCTTGTTCTTGTCCTACAATTGAAAGAACTGACAGCATCAAATATTTAGGAGTCACGGTGGATAAAAACATCACATTTGCAGAGCATATTAATAGTATGACAAAAAAGATTCGTAAATTGACTTACATTTTCAAACAACTGCGACACGTAGCGGACAAAAATCTTATTAAAAATGTCTACTATGCTCTTTGTCAGTCGGTTCTTTCTTACTGTGTCTCATCGTGGGGGGGTGCAGCAAAAACACATATTATGTTACAGCTTGAGAGATCACAAAGACTAATACTCAAGGTGGCTTTTTTCAAACCTCGCCTATATCCCACACGAAGCCTTTATAATGAGTCTAAAATTCTTACTGTAAGACAACCTTTTGTCCTACAAACTATTCTTATAAAGCACAATGAAACTGAATATACGGCCAGTAATCCAATTTTAAAGAAAAGAATTAACTATGATATATGTCAAACGCCTCCAGTATCTGCTACCTTAGCCCAGAGATTTTTCTTCTTTTTAGGTGGTCGCCTGTACAACCATATAAATAAAATCCTCAACATATATCCAATGAGAAAAAATGAATGTAAATTGTCTGTGACTAAATGGCTTTTGACATTGGATTATGTTGAGACAGAGAAACTTTTTACTATCTTGAAGTGAAGCACTACACACTCACACACATACACTTTCACACACACTCACACATACTTACTTTTTACAATAACACAGACCTATACTATTACACCTACACATAAACTGCTATACCTGCTTTTAATTCATATTCTTTTTCTGCATGGCATGTAATTTACTCAAAGCAACAGTGTTCTTAAAAAATGTCTTCTCTTGTATTTAATGTCTTACTCTGTAATCCGAGGGTGGGGTCCAGGAGACCTATGACACAGGTTTCATCCTAGTTTAGGCTCCTGTCTCCCAATCACAGATTGATTAACTTATGTTTAAATTGATAATTTTATGTTATTGTCTTTGGGAGAAAATAAAAACAATTTTTAGTATTTTTTATTATTATTTTATTATTAAATTCATAAACATAGGTCGAAATACGAAAAATAAAATTGCACCTCTCATACAAAGTGACACTTTTTTTGAACATTGTTGTATGCAAGGTCCAATTTTTTTTTCATATTTCGAGCTATATTTATTGGGAAATGTTGTTCAGTTTTACGAGTAGAACTCACCCTAAAAATATTTGCACTGAATTTAACAGGACCTTATATACTAACAAACATTCGATAAAGAATATCTTTTCGAGTTTCTGCGGGCTTAGGCGGTATCGTTTGAACCCGATACCAAAAGGATCAAAAACTTATTATCGCAGGAAAAAATAAAACGTATAAGGTATATCACATGGGACGGTCTGTGCCCTCGCTTCGAAGGAAGGGTATTAATTTACTTAATGCGCCTCTTAAGCGGCGGATTGATTCGAGCGAACGATGGATCACTCCCAGGACATACTGGGATTTACAGCTTACTGTGTAGTTGTGTACCCTATTTATCGGTCCAAATTCAGTACCCATTGCTGGCTAACTTGAGCTTGTTGTAAGGAAGCAATGAAGATAACTAGCAGTGTACTACCAAACGCCCTGATATTATATGGTAGAGTATCTTGCAATGGAGGAAAAACATTGCAGCGATACGATAATTATTTACCGTCAATTTTAAGGTTTTAAGTAAAATATTGGAAGTTTTTCTAAAATTTGAGTTTTATTGTACCTACAAAAATAGGTGTCATGTCTAATGAGAAGGCTCAAAATAGAGCAGATTGGATATTACTCCAGACACCGACAAGAGCGAGGCTCTTAAATTAATCATGATGATGATGATGACAAGATTCATCGGTCTGTTTTACTTGATATCTCGCGCTAAAAGAAGAAATATTACAAAGGTCTACAAAGGATTTACATTTTGAACTATGTTCCTTGGGAAAAGTCGTTAATTATCACCAGATCGATAGATGAACACTTTATTACTAATTAACATCCACAAGAAAACAAAACAAGCTTTATCGCTTGAAGCGACCTCTTCCAGGCAACCTTTACATTAAAAGATAGATAAGTAGAAAAGAAAGAGATACCAGCCCATCCTGATTTTTCATACCAGTCACTAGTTATACTTCAGGTACACAATATATTTCGATCACAAGTATGTAGGTACCTAGAAGTACGTCATATGATACCGCGAAAGCACGAGGAATATTGCTAAACATTATTGGAGTCCTTGAAGTACCTTTCGCTCGATAGAACTTCCATAGCGCTCTATTTTTGATTTTTAATACTAGCTGTTACCCGCGGCGTTGCCCGCCGCCGCCGTGGGCTCCTAATGTTGCACCTGGTGGTCTTTTTTAGGTACTTCAGACCCTCGAGTGGTGTTAAAAATTAATCTATAAGTAATACATGTTACCTTCTATATGTGTGCCAAATTTCATTATAATCGGTTCAGTAAGTTTAGCGTGAAGAAGTAAGAAACAAACAAGCAAAAATACAAACTTTCGCATTTATAATATTATACATGGTGTAAAAAAAATTGCTGAGAATATTTTAAGGGGTGAACCAGTACGTGAAACTGAACAACTTTCCCCAAGGAACATAGGTCGAAATATGAAAAAAAGATTGGCCCTCCCATACAAATTATCCCGGCCGGTTAACACACTAAGTATGGGAGTCAAATTATTTTTTCATATTTCGACCTATGTTCCTTGGGGAAAGTTGTTCACTTTCACGTACTGGTTCACCCCTTAAAATATTCTCAGCTAATTTAGGAGAGCTACAAGCTAGAATTAAAGGCGGGTGTGCCACTTGTCGTCAGTCGCTGCGTAAATTTGGTGAGAGAAGTACGAGGTATTTCACAGAGAACGCTACTGCCAATTCCCTGAATTCATTCCACAATTCCACCCACGGGTATAAATGAGCAGATGCTATTCTAAACTGGCACCACAAAGCAAAAATCGTTCTTTTTAAAACAAATAATTCGCTAAGAATTGATTGCCGTTCGTCACTCGAGTGATTTTTATTAGAGAGGAACCGTTTATAGAGCACTGTAGAGTTACCCATTTCAAGGGTTAGCATTCAGGGAATTACCATGATAATAAAATCAAATATTTCATCTTATTTGGTATATTTGGCTGTGTGGCAACTTCTTGCACATATGTATGTCGCAGTAATAAAGCAGAATTAGGAATTCGCCAGAATATGGCAAAAACGATTTCATTCTACCATCTTAAACACTCGACTCAAGGGTGTGTTGTGCTATTTTAGGCGATTGGCTGACAATCTGTCAGTAGCCAAAACACCCTCAAATTTTTGTCAGACTTGGCGTAAATGTCTGTTTTCTACGACCGTTTACGCTCTGCCTTCCCCGCAAGGTGTGATATGTATATGTTTGTGTATCTTCTTAAACAAATCCAGATATCCGGCCATATTGGATTTTAGTCCAATTTCTAAACTGGTGAAGGAAATTGGTAAAACAAAGTTCAAAAGTAACTTTTTTCCAATCAAATGTAGTCATGACTCTTTTCAAGTTCAATTTATGTTTATTCCTTGTTTTTAAAGAAAAAATGCCCTACGATAAATCATTAAATAAAATAAATCATTAATGGACTTGAGGGTGTGTATTGCAATTTTAGGCGATGGGTTGACAACCTGTCCTATGGTGATACACAATTTTCCGTATGACCCTCAAATGTATGTCAGAAGTGGCGTACAAGTCCGTTTTTGCGGCCGTTTGCGCTCTGCCTACCCCGCAAGGGATAAACGGCGTGATATGTGATATGATATGATAAATCATTAAAATAAATATATTGAGATTTATTCTATGACTTGAAACCGGAATTAAAATTATTAGTTTATAATTGGCGCTTAGTTATAATGAAAGGTTTCAAATAGGTATAATTTCCGTAACCATATTTAAAAACATACAGGACATAGGCTACTTTTTATCTTGCCTCAGACACTGATTAAATTGTCTGTCACAGACGTGTGAGGCCAAAGATGAGAGATGATTTAAAAACATTTAAAAAAATTACTTAATATTCTTTCAGTTTGCAAATAAATTTAAGATTTTTTCGTTTGAATCTTTGTAATATTTTATTTTATCATTTATTTCCTAATACACATCACAAAAGATAGTCGGCACAATTGGTAACAAAATGTTTCTTTTGAAACTCGTTGTGGTATTTTCCTTTTCTACTTTCGGATTTCTGACAAAAATCCTAGGAACATGGCCGAATTTCTAGATCTGTTTAGGACCATGGCAGTTTTTGGTCAAATTCCTAGGAACTAGCCGCATCTCTGATTTTGCAATTTTACTGCGACATAACCAACATTGTTTCGAGTTCTCAAGATGATCTTATTGAAATATTACCTAAGTATATGATTTATTTTAATTTTGACGTAGATAGATTCCGTCAATTCAAATAACAGTTTCATTGAAAATAATCTTCTTTTCGTGTGGGACACCGAGTCGTCCAACGACCCGATGAACCCTGGTGTCAGAGTTTTTCAACCACCTAGTACTAGTAGTAGGCCTCTGACATGGTTGTGTAACGACCGCCATCTAAGTAATCATAGACAGCAATCGAGACCGACGGCTTATCGTGCCCTCCGAAGCACTGAACCATCTTTCTTTTCGGACAATCAGGTAGAATGTCCTCACCAGACTGGGAACAAATTCATAAAGTGATAAATATCAACTTTGTGAGTGACCCACCGAGAATCGAACCCGGAACCTTTGCGTCGCAGGCAGTCGCACCACCAATGCGCCACATCAGCCGCCTAAAATAATAATAAAATAACACGATACCACAGACGATACTGAACATCAGCAGTTTTTTATTATTCCCAAGGGATGGGAAACCGGGAAAGTCGTAGCGGGCACAACTGTTGGTAGACCTGCTAGTTGTACAAAGAGTATTAAAAAGGGTACAATAAGCCGAAAACAGATCAAGTCACTCTTGAAACTGAACAACTTCCCCAACCTCCTATCGTAGGTAGCGGCTGATCGGCAATTTTGTATGGGAGGTCTTATTTTAAAAATTTCGACCCATGTTCCTAGTCGAAAGTTGTTGAGTTTCATGAATACCTTGACCTTCTTTCGGGTTGTTTAAACCTTTTTGTTACAGGAGGTATAATAATAACAGCATAATTTTTTCTGATAATTAAGTAAAGGCGAAGTAAAATCTTCTCTCTACATGCTGAGTTAGGATCCATTCTAGGGCCCCAATTCCTTTATTTTTTAGCCATTGTTATGCTATCGACGCTCAACTGTCATAATATACCCACTATGATTTACTTTACTTAAAACTGTTAGCGGAATACGATACGGCCAAAACCATCCAACTGACACTATGTTAACACCATTTAAGACGCTTTTCACACACATATCACGCCTATAATCCCTTGCGGGGAAAGCAGAGCGTAAACGGCCGCAAGAAGCGGACAGTTATGCCACGTCTGACAAATAATTGAGGGTCATTCACGAAATTGTGTATCGCCATAGTGACAGGTTGTCAGCCCATCGCCTAAAATTGCAATACACACCCTCGAGTCCCTCAGTCGCCTTTTGCGACTCCCACGTGAAAGAAATGGGGTGATGCTTATCTAAGCCGGCATCACAAGGCAAAGAATACATACAATACACACGCTCAAATAACAGAATACAACCCCAGGATTTAGTTCAATCGGTACACATTCCTATCGAGGCATTAAGGGTACGAACCTTAAACCTACTAGATCAGCATGTTACCTACGAACATTTTACCGATAAATCGATATTCCATCCTGCTTCCTTACTAAGGCTTATTTTACTTTATGCCGGTTCATTAAGAGCACTTCACGGCAAGGCGCGACCGACCATTTTCTTCAAAGTTGTTCATGTAATTGAGTTTCAACACTTAATTGCCGGTAGTTGTCGGTTTTGCAATAAACTGGGGGGAGTATTCTGGAGGTGCTCGAATAACGGATGATAGGAAATGAGGAAACTCTAGGACACAATGACAATAGTTTAGTAGTTATGTGTTAGACAAAAGCAAAATCTGTAGACTAGGCGCCACAGCACAAAGTAGGTTACGCGGAGATAATATGAACTAAAAAAAGGAGCAGCGAATTTCGAACCACCTCCTTTTATTCTTTGGTAAAAAATAGACCTTAGTAGTGTAATTCAACGCACATGTAGTAATTTTTCGAATTTTTTGTTGTGGCCAGGTTAAATACTGGTCTACCGGGATAAAATTGGAAGCACCAACGCTTTGTCGAGCGGGCTGCACGCACGGGCCAAGAGCAGCGCTGTGTGAAGTGACTACGTGACCGCGCGTGCAGCCCGTTCTACGCAGCGTTGGCGCTAATGCCGTTCCACACGTCGGTATCAAGTTTGAGGTTATTTGCACTAATGCGTTCGTTCATGTCTTTAGGCTCCTTCTTAAGTATTTTTTGTTCTACACGATAATAAGAAGAACTTCCTTAAGTTTTGCTTTGCTTAACCAATTTTGAGTGAGCTCGTGAAGCTTGTTAGGGATTAAGCAATATATCTTTTTTCTTTACTTACACACATAAAATCAAAGATTGGGTAAATAGTTCAAAATAGGGTTTATTGTTTAAGCGATATACAAGGAAAATTTGTGAGAAAAATAGATATCCCTATGTTTCCGCATGATTTGAGCGCCACGTCTCGCAATGTCCGCCTCAAGTGGACCGAAAATATCAACCATTTTCAAAGACCACTTAACAGTGGACAAGGCAGCAACACAACAGTCACAGAATAATATCTTAGTTATGCTAGGTCATCTCAGTGCTGGGCAAAGTTCTCTCTTCTTCTATTTCTATCTAGTTCTGTCACTTGTTTCGCTCTGTGCCACTTGTTTCGCTTCTTAACAGACGTCACGCATCGTAAACACACCATAGTATTAGTATAGCCGTATTTGTGTAGTAATAAGATCTAAATCCGCAACTTCGTTTCGTCTCACAGACGCAAACACGCATAGACGGACAAGTGGGAGAACAGTGCTCCTTTTCATTGTTGTAGTTTTGAGCAGGCATGTTGGAAGAAGGACGCCCAGAAGTAAGAAGTGATTCGGAGTAAGGGGCTCAAGATCATTGGGATCATGGGACATGGAAGTGATAGGACGTGAGTTTAAAATGTAGTCTATCTCGCAAAACTGTGCAAAGTTCGTCGAACGTTAGATGACCATTTTTTTGAAATTTTGTCAAGTGGTGCTTCGTAGATTTTACTCCTGCCGAAGCAAGACCCTTGCACGCCGTTCAGTGTGGCGTGGTCTGTAATATTCCTGGTAATTTTGATCATGGCCCTCTACTGTCGTATTGTGACAACGAGTCAATAAATGACCCGATGAAACAGAGTGTTACTTTTGAAAATGAAATAACTTCATTCAATGTAGGAAAGTATTATCACTTATTTATTGACGTCATGATCGGTCATTGTAAAAAAAAGAAATTTGCATAACGCAATTTTCTTTTTTTATAACAATTTTGTATTGTCCTAATAGTAAACCAGCTCGGGCGGGATAAAAAATAAAAATAAATGCACTGCCTCAGGGCTGGCAAGGTCAATTACACAGCACGTAACTTTACGCCACCACCATTTGTAAACGACATTTGTTTCAAAGTTTAGTCAAGATTTCCAAAGCGCGTTATTTACATGTATATAATGGACCCCCGGACCCCCTTTTAGAGTCTACATACACATACATACACATATCACGCCTATAATCCTTTGCTGGGTAGGCAGAGCGCAAACGGCCGCAAAAACAGACATTTACGCCACACCTGACAAACATTGAGGGTCTTTCGGAAATTGTGTATCTCCATAGTGACAGGTTGTCAGCCCATCGCCTAAAATTGCAATTTACGACTTCCATGGGAAAGAATTGGGGGATGCTATTCTTAGCCGGCATCACACGGCACAGTCAATCAATTATAACTTACTTTACTTTTTAACTAATTTTACTTTTCGAGTCTTCTCCTGTTTAATCATCTTTGATTGCTACTAGCGTCTTTTTTATTCGCGATGTAAGTCAGACGCGTGGGCAGGGACGACTTTATCTCTTCCACCAAACTTGGATGAAAAACGAAACCTTATAGGCTGGCAGTTTTTTGTGAACAGCCTACAGAAGTCTACACGTTTAGAAAGCTTATAAAGATTACACTAAATGTAATATGTTCTATTACACGACTTCTTCTTCTAGCGTGTCGATAGCAAATATTATGTATGGTGGTGTATTATATAAGCTTGGACCAGTAAGTAGCAACTCGGATGCCCAACCAAAAAAGGAGTTTATTGTATTTAGATTTTATGTATGATGTATGTAGCCATGTATGTTAATATGTGCGATTCTTTAAAGTGCTGCAACTCATTAACCACTGAACAGATTCGAATGGTAATTGTATCGGAAAAATCCTTACATTATCCCGAGTGTCATAGGCTAGACTTCATCTCAAAAAGCAGTTCTTTGTGTTTTTAAATTTTTAATATATTATGCTTGTTTTGCACTCACAGCGCTATGTTATTTTCATATTGAAAAATCCCCAGCCGTCACTAACATTTTATAATATAGCACTGTGACTGCAAAATATACCATAGTACATTTAAAGTAAACAAAGCTTTATCGTATGGTTGGAATTCCTACTGTAATGAGGACTAACCATAGTATTCGTTTAAATAACTAACACTAGATGTCGAATGTACGTCGCTTCAAGACATAATCCAGAGATAAAAAATTCAAAGTGTTCGTTTGGGGCGCCGGTAGCACGGTGGCAAAGCGGTAGGATGGTACTCCACATGTCCCGGGTTCAATCCCCGGCCGACGCTACCATTTTTTCAATTTCTGATATTTATTTAACAAACGTAAGCGCACTATACATGAGTTTTTGATAGATGCAGTTGTAGTCAAAGGCTAATAAATGAAAAGCTTTAAGACTTTTGTACACACAATACATAGGTGTGGAAATTGTGAGAAGTCAGTGTGCTGTCGGTTTACTCCTGACCTCTACCTATGACTAATTTGTCAAAATAAAATATCTGACTGAGAGCGTTAACGAAATTGCCGATCAACTGATTTGACCTATGTTCCTTGGGAAAAGTTGTTTCTTATCACCAGTCCATCCTCTTTTTTCAGTATCGTACACTAGTAAATTTTACCCTATAAACTATAAACTTCTTTTAAAGAAGAAGACAAGTGGCTCCGGCTAGAGAGTCAGTAAGCTGAATTGGCAATAGGCAGGCAACATTGCTAACCGGTGGAGCAGAAGAGTTCTTGAGTGGAGACCACGTACCGGCAGGCGCAGCGTTATAATAATAAATAAATAATAAATGAACTTTTATTTCAAAATCAGCACAAGTTTTTATACTGAAATCCGCCAAACTATACAATAGTTTGTAGGCAGAAATATAACTCCCCATTTTAGGTAGGTACTGTTGTTAATTAATTACAATTATCTATTATAGATTTACAGGGTAATTACTACAAATTACCTATGTATATATGACAAGGATTACAAGATTTTTAAATTTTTTGGTTACAATTCCATTAAACTGTTATTAAATTTATTTAGAAGATAACATTTGACTGTTCTTTTGATCGTTTGTTTGGTTTGTTTGGTAAGACGGCCCCCGCGAGATGGACAGACGATCTGGTCAAGTCCGCGGGGAAATGCTGTAGCAGGCCGCTTCTAATCGGACGAGGTGGAAATATTTAAGGGAGGCCTATGTTCAGCAGTGATTTGGACTGATGTGACGATGATGATGATGATGAAGTGGTTCTGAGTGACGTATAGCCTGAGGTAGCTTGTTCCATATTATTTAGGTGACTTAGAGGTAGTACTCCAAGAATCGCCCCCCAGTAATAACTCTGGGGCGTCTAGGGGCGGTTGCATGATTGCACTGCAGCAAAACGACGTCAATTTATTGTTTTTTGTACCACCATTAACGGGTTAAAACTGTGAATTATGAACTTTGCTTTAGGTCGGCCAACTATTTTGTGTGGTGATTTACCGGTTCAATTCACAGCTTAGCATGCAAACTATTCTATTGGATGGAGGTAGGATTTTTAATAGGAAATTACCGGGTGTGTTTAGACCATGAAACTGAACAACTTTCACCATGCAGCATAATATGTTCACATAACATGTTCTTTCTAACTTCTAACCCTGATTATTAAGCTGGAACTTGTATTTCATTTACACAATCTACACTAATATTATAAAGAGGAAAGATTTGATTGTTTGTTTGTTTGTTTGTTTGTTTGTTTGTTTGTTTGTTTGCATCGAATAGGCTCCGAAACTACTGGTCCGATTTTAAAAATTCTTTCACCATTAGAATCCTACATTATTCCTGATGAACATAGGCTATATTTTATACGAGAAAAAAATAGGGATCCGCGTGAAAATTTCGATAATGTAACCCAAGGTGTGAAAAATGTACCAAAAATATATCTTATATCGCGTACGCTGTGGAAATTATTGACAATAGAGCAAAGTGATGTACTACAGTTTTATAGAGGACATCAATATCTATAATAATGTCTGCGATACCATATGTCTAACTATTACAGTTATGCCACAATAACTACTTTTTCATTTAAAAATGTACCAACTACGCCACATTATTCGTACCAGTGTAATGATTACATTTAATCATCACTGTATTAAAGGGTGTCAGGGATAGCCCTCAGAATACTAATAGGGTACATGCAAACCATGAAACTGAACAACTTTCCCCTAAAAACATATTTCAGGAAACGTAAAAAAACTGACTTCCCTCCCATAGTGAATGCAGTCAGCTGATTGTAATTTTGTATGGAAGGTCATTTTTTTGGCATTTCCTGACATATGTTCCTAGGGGAAAGTTGTCCAGTTTTATGTTTCATGCACCCTATCAGTATTCGAAGGGCTGTCCCTTACTCGGTATAAAAAGACGACAAAAAACATTACATAATGCATTAAAAAATCTACACTAAAATAATACATACATACACATATCACGCCTATTATCCCTTGCGGGGTAGGCAGAGCGTAAACGGCCGCAAAAACGGACATTTACGCCACTTCTGACATATGTTTGAGGGTCATTCGGAAAATTGTGTATCGCCATAGTGACAGGTTGTCAGCCCATCGCCTAAAAGTGCAATACACACCCTCAAGTTCCTACGACTCCCACGGGAAAGAAATCGGGTGATGCTATTCTAAGCCGGCATCACACTAAAATAATAATTATATAATCTACACTAATATTAGAAACATGATTTTATTTATTGTTTGTTTGAATTGAATAGGCTCCGAAACTACTGGACCGATTTAAAAAATTCTTTTACTGTTAATTGAAATTGAAATTCTTTATTCAGTGTAGGATAGTATTAACACTTATTGACGTCATTAACCGTCATTCTAAGAAAATAAATTTGTATCATACAATTTTCTTTTTTTTATTACAATTTTGTTATGACCTAATAGAAAACCGGCTCGGGCGGGATAAAAAAAATAAAAATATAGGCACTGCCTGGGGGGCTGGCCAGGTTAATCACACGGCATGTAACTTTACGCCACTACCATCTAAAAACGATATTTGTTTCAAATTGAAGTCAAGATTTTTAGAATCCTACAAAATCCCTGATGAACATAGGCTATATTAAACTGTCTTATTCCCGGGGGGAAATTGTTAGCGGCGGGTGAAACCGCTGGGCGGGCTGCTAGTCATTATATACACATATGCACACACATACACATACACCCCCAAATTACATATTAGTCTACTAGACAAGAGTGCCCTTGTCACAGAGTAACTTATATGCCCGTGTGCCCTATCATTATGTCATTTTTGTTTCTTTTTTTTACATAAATAATTTATGCTGTTTTTTATGTATCTGCTGCGTTGCATGTATAATAAAGATAGCCCTCGGTCTCACAATCTCCCACCAAACACCTTCAGGAGAAGGAAGCGACTGAAAAACAGCGTCGCGGAGAGCCTTGGCTCTACGAAACACGAAACTGAGTCACGTCCTTTTGTTTATATTATTAGTTAATTCATGTTTTTCGGACTCAAATTTGTAAATAGTAAGTTCCTAAACAACAAATATATTTTTTATTTTATTAATATGATGAGCAACGAAAAAACGTAAGTATTCAAAATAATAATTAATATCACGATATATTTACGAGTTCTAGCCTGATTCATTGATAAGAGTAAACGACACGCTAGTGGCACCCTCATCTAGGAATAACTTCGCTAATAGTGCACTCGGCAATCATACCCTGTATTCTCGATAATGATGGGGCCCAAAGATTTCGTAGGACAGACCACTTCAATGATATACAGGGTGTAAGGGATAGCCCTCCGAATACTGATTGGGTGCATTCAGACCATGAAACTGAACAACTTTCCGAAGAAAAAAGCAAAAGTTTTTGGACTTCCCATAGTAAATATAATCAGCTGATCGGGATTTTGTATTATTTTATTGATAGGTCGAATATTTTTTGTCATTTCCTGACATATGTTCCTAAGGGAAAGTAGTTCAGTTTTATGGTATGTATGCGCCCTATAAGTATTCGGAGGGCTGTACCTTACACCCCGTATAGTGCAGTCGAGTTGTTAGTGTAATTTTTGTACAGTCAAGCTCTCGTGCGGTTAGACACTCAAACCGCCAAATGTAAGTCTTATGCGCGCGGCATGAGAACAGTCCAAGGTCCAAACTGTGTTAAACATACATAATCAAAAATTAAAGAACATTCTATTTGAAATAATTCAGGTACTTCTTTTTGGTTCTTGATTCGTTACTGGCATTCTAACAAAAAATAGTGTTAAAAAAATGGAACACAGCAATATTAACTGAGACGTTCGACGACTCAGTGTCCTACACGATATGAACAACCCACCACATATCCAATTAAGATCTCAAAAATGAATAGCTCAACATGAACACAACTTTCAACATTACAGCTACTCGTAGTAGTCTGCGATAAAATGTTAGAAACGAGCACAGTAGTGTTGTCAAAATATCGATAGTTTTCGTCTGAAAACCCCAACGACCACAAAGAACTGATTGACGCCTAATGTGTCAATTTCTCCAAGCAAATTCTTTCTACTAGATACTAGATGAGGTGTGTGGGGCAGGGGCAGGGAAATGCGTGCATGCTGATTGGTCAGTGGTCGCGTCATCTCAAATGAACACTAACTAGCCAATGAACGCGATTTTATGTCAGGAGTATAGGTCTTATGTAAGGCTAGAAAGTATTCACCACTAGTGTGCCGTCTATCAGGGCTTTGTGGTAGTTTGGAAAAAACCGTATAGAGTAGATAGTCCAACTGATAGCTCAAAATGTAGTAATATTTGAAAATTTGCCCGCTTTTAGAAAGCAAAATACTGTACTGGACTCTAATTTAAGATCTAATTATGTATTGACATGTATTCTTGCAAATAATGAATTTCTAATTTCTGCAATTATTGATTGATTCGTGGATAATAATATAATAACAATCGATGCTTTTTATAGTTATAATGATGAGTCAAGTACCTCATGTATTTGCACGATACGCATGTTCCGGGTTCGATTCTCGGCTAGGGCAGATATATGAATGACGATTTTTTTTATCTTTTCTTATTATATATCTGTTCTCGGACCTAGGGTCACCCTTGATGTTCTTTGTGCTCGTTTCTGTATATTTCCATGCCACTCTGATATAAATAATCTTACTAGGTAATGAGTCTAAAATAAGTATTTCAAATATAGATAGACAGCCCACAAAACATTAGTTGTTCTGTGATCGTGGCCCATGCAATGACAATCTATCGTGGTGATGGAAGATGGAAGGTTTAACACAGTTTATCGACAGGCTATCGATAGTCAATAAATCGGCATCACTAGACTAAGGTAAAAGTTGTTGAATTCAATTTGTTCCGAATCGTAAATCGCACGGCGTGTGATTACTTCCAGTTTTAACACAAGTTTCCAGTTTGTTGTTGAGTAGGTTCGTTTTGAAATTTGTTGAACATGGACCTACACTGCTACCTAAATAAACAAGTCGCAATTCGGTATGTAAAGCTTAGCTGGAAGACATAAAATAAGAAAATGATTTGGAGATATATTAGTATATTTAAAAAGAAATATTTTATTTAGTAAGAAAAGAATAATCATTGCCAAGGAGAGAGAGAGAGAGAGAGAGAGAGAGAGAGAGTAAGAAAAAGTTAAAGATGACTCGTATTTATGAAAAAAAATAACCTTCATTCATACTGACGAAGAATGGAACGAATATCAGCTTTTCTTCCATGCCGGTAGGTACTACATTAATGGGATATAACGCCTCTGGCGTTAACTCCGCCCTACATTTGTGCATAATGTTAAATAAATAACTAAATAAATAAAAATATTTTATCCTGTTATTTTGTCAGGTATTTTGTGTCTTCCGATAACCGCATCTGCACCGGATGAAATTGCGGATCTCAAACCACCATTCAAATGACAACCTGACTGACGTGTGCCACGTTAACCAGTTCATGAATGGGCATTCGTAAATGACTTTCGTCAAGACTCTGGATTCGGCAAAGAACCTGAAATTCATGCGATGTGTGTGAGAAACGGCTACGTCATATCGCGCAACCTACTCGTAGGAACAACTTTAGTCTGAGTCTGCACCTAACTGCACAACTGAGGCTTAGTTTTTATGAACAGTCAGCGTTTTAGTAGTTGGAACTAAATCAGGCATTTGCTAAAAGTAATTTTGCCCTCATTTTGACAATATTCCTATGTTTTACCAGGGCATACATTGAAGTAGCTAATTCTTAGTTGTTCCTACAACTTTCTTAAATGCGTTTTGAAATTGGTCCGTTTATTTAGCATTTACAATGTCTTCTGGCAATTTATTCCAGGCCCCCACCCACACATTGCTCAAAAATGCTTTACCTTTTTTTTAGAACCTTATATTAGTGCTGTTAAGTACTTTCCGTTTTTATTTTTTACCAATAGAACCTTATATTAGTGCTGTTAAGTACTTTCCGTCTTTATTTTTTACCAATAGAACCTTATATTAGTGCTGTTAAGTACTTTCCGTCTTTATTTTTTACCAATAGAACCTTATATTAGTGCTGTTACTTTCCGTCTTTATTTTTTGCCAATTTAGTCGTTATTGTATTCATTGTCGCTTTAATATGACAGACAACGTATATTTTGCGTCAAATTATAAGACATGACACGACTTAGATATCGTCTATCCTTTTCAAAACCTATTTTACCGAATCAAGGCTGATGTTTTATCAGTGAATATGAATGAGCAAATTAATGGATGAATAAGATTTCATGTTCCATTATCCTGCTTACATATATAAGAAAAATAATTGACTTTAGATAGGTATGATAATTATATGCAGTTCTTTAATATTTATAATTACAGACATTACAGCGCTTAGTTTAAAAATCTTTCACCGCTGTATCCCTTGTAAAAGCTAAAAAACATAGTCTCAAGTAACCCAGCCTTTAGAAAGCTGAAGATTAGGACCGGTGGCTACTGAAAGTATGCACTACAGGCCTTAAAGCAAGAATATTATAGAGGGAACCGTTTGAAGAACCAGAAGATGCCAAATATACATTAACAGCTACAATACTTGCTAACGTGCTTCGGAGGGCACGTTAAGCCGTCGGTCCCGGTTGCTGTCTATGATAACTTAGACGGCGGTCGTTACACAACCATGTCAGAGGCCTACTACTAGTAGTCGGCGGTTGAATAACTCTGACACCAGGGTTCATCGGGTCTTTGGATGATTCGGTGTCCCACACGAAAAGAGAGAGAGCTACAATACTCCATTGTTGGATGTAGGCCTCCCCTCATTGGGGGGTATTGCCATGCTCACCACTCATGGCAGGCTGATTGGCGAACACTGCGTTCGCAAATGTTGTGTTGCCAGGAAACGCTGCTGCCTATACCCTGGATAATTATCCCTTAGTCGCTTTTTACGACACCCACGAGCAGCATTAAGATGATGACATACCGGCACCACGCCGCATATAATCATCATTATACTCAACAACGTCAGACGTGGCAAAAATGACCGTTTTTTGCGGCCGTTTACGCTCTGCTTACCCCGCAATGGATTATAGGCGTGATGTGTGTATGTATGTGTAAAATCAACAACAGCAGCTGCATTAGCCCACTGCTCAATAAGGACGTCCCCCCTTTAGTTTAGGACATATATATAAGAGATCTGTGCCCTTTAGTAAGTGTTTGACATAAGTATTTAGGTACTATACTCGGCAGGCTGTATTTGTTTCTGATCTGCTTAGAACACCTCCGATAGAAATGGTGCGATGCCAATCTAAGCCGGAACCACATTATTAGCGTAAAGCTCAGTGTAGACTTTAAATTATAGGTTCACCAAACTGGACAATTAGCCTACTAAAATTTATAAAAAATTGCAATAGCATGTGTCAGGATATTACCATACTCGATGTGAACACAGCATGCACTGAGAATTTTTACAAAAGAGGGTGAGTATGATACGGATAATAAAGCACTAATCTTATTCTATGTTAGTGATTGTTTGTTTAAAAGAGGCTAAAGAATCCACAAATATGTCACAAGCAAGTTGGATTTTATTGTATCTAGAGCACATTCTATGTATCGGGGAGTATTGACCGAGATAAGTACGACAGCATGTGCATTTAATTACTTCTAGACAATAAAAAAATTTACAACATGCGTAAAATTCTTTGGAATTCTTCATGCGCGTCTGTCTCCAGTCTGAATGTGACGAGATTTTAATGACTTCGTCTAGCTGTTCATATGGTTGCCTCGGAAAAATTCTTGATCTAAAGCTGAAGCCACTGAAAAGCAGGTTGCTTTTCAGAAGCTGCCTCAAAAGCTCTTGTGTGCAGTGGGTTCCTATTTTATAATCTACCGTGGAGCACCCGCCAGATAGCTTTCTTGGGTGGTTTTAGGGAGTCTAAATAGGAAATAAAGTACTTAGTCTACCGCGTAATGTACAGAGAATAAGTCTTTTGTTGTACGTAGTACCTACATTAAATACGAATCATTTTACGTCAAGTCAAAGTTAAAACTATAACCTTGTTATAACAAAAAATTTAGACGCTGCTGTTTTAATAATTTTTCCATGCGGTTTGATGTTGTCAAACGACTTAGGCACTGTGTAATTCTTAAAAAAAAAATTGAATTGAATTGAATTAGGAAAAAGAACATGCGTGAGATTTGGGGGCGCCTCTGTGCCTCAGTATGAGAAATGTCATAGCAACCTATGAAGAAAATATTATTTCACTTTCCACACAGACTCAAATTCTTTGTAATAACAACGTTTATACATTTTTTTTGAAAAATATGCCAACATAAAAGTGTCATTCTTACTTGATGTGAATAATCATGTCAAGTGTCAGACGGTCGATGTGGCGCAGTGGTAGTGCGACTGCCTGCGACGCAAAGGTCCCGGGTTAGATACTCGGGGCACTCATAAAAATGAATTTATCTCTCTGTGAATTTGTTCCCCGTTTGGTTAGAACAATGCAGGCTGAACCACCTGATTGTCCGGAAAAAGATAGTACCGTGCTTCGGAGGGCACGTTAAGCCGTCGGTTCCGGTAGTTGTCTTACGACTATGATTACTTAGGTGGCGGTCGTTACACAACCATGTCAGAGGCCTACTACTTGTAGTAGGCGGTTGAAAAACTTTGACACCAGGTTCGTCGGGTCGTTGGACGACTTGGTCAAGTGCCACATTTACATGTCGCATTATAATAATTATGAACCTCTATGGCGCTTGTGCAATGCAAAGATTACCGAAAAAAGGCGATGGCGCCTATAATATGTGCGCTAGCTCCTAGGGTCGGATTTTAGTAAGCGGTCAGGCTATATAATGAATGAGTAAGTTAATGTTCGATACGCAGTATAATTTGTAGCAAAAAGTTCTTGTAAATCCGCGACGATCGTGCTTTCGTCCGTGATCGTGCTATATAAAACGTCTCACTTTTGTTTCAATAGACTGTATGGTTTGACCGTTCCGTATTCCAACAATTTGAAGTATAGATTATCACAATGGCAATAGAATGATAGTGGTGTCGATGGCATTACGTTGGTTTAAAAAAATAAGAGAATCGGGGCACAGGTCGCTGATTATAATTCGACCCTAATTGTCAGTTCACATTTTTTTTTACTCTATTCCAATAACATTGAACGAAAAGAGAAAATTACACATCACTTACAGCTTTCGTTTTATTTACTATCGAGTAATTATTTCACACCATCAAACCGCACCGCAGCACCCACGGGGTTAAAATAATTACAATGCATACAAAGGGGTTATTTATTGGTTTAATTATGAACTTTCGTTTACCAGTTTTAATTAAGAAGCAAGCCGAAACGGATAATTAAAAGTTTTTCGCCGGTTTTCAGCGTAATAATGACACGACTGCGGAGAAAATATTGTGCAGTGAAGTGGAAAATGTTCCGAAAATATTGTTGTTTCAGCTACCAAAAAGAGGTATACTTACCAATCTAGTTTTTATGCGATAAATTTTACAACCATAGCCGCCAATAGCTCGATAGTAAATAGTAAGCGGGTTCTCGAGTGCAACCTTGGCAAGCGTAACGTTGGCCTTGATTATATTCAGTCATTATAATGCCATCGACACTTAACTGTCATTCTACTGCCGCTTTGTTTTCTATACGTCAAACTGTTTGCAGAATACAAAACGACCAACACCATCCAACCGAAACACAGCTGATACGCTTTCAAATAGTGTATGGCCTTAGATGGACCGATGACTTAAAGATGGCGGCTGGTAGTGCCTGGTGGCTTAACGGGAGATCGTGCTTTAAGGGCGGGGCACACCGGCTCCGTATCCAGCTCTCGTCCGTAGTCACGCACGAACTGATGACGTTGTAATGTATGGGACTGTATGAGATACGGCACACCGCTTGCGTGCAGCACGGAACGGATACGCAACGCAAGCGGTGTGCCGTATCTCATACAATCCTATACATTACAACGTCATCAGTTCGTGCGTGACTACGGACGAGAGCTGGATACGGAACGCATACGGAGCCGGTCTGCCCCGCCCTTTATAGCGTATATCCTGGGGAAGCCTACCTGGACTGCTTTAGGCTGGTGTGACGTGATGATGACCAGACGTAGCTGATCTGCAGTGTGTAGCCGGCAAGCTTTAAAGAATATCAGCAGTAACACCATCATTAAAAATTAAGGAATTTACTGTCAATTAGCTTCTGCAACTACTTGCAAATCTTTTCTATTTTGCTCTCTTTTATTGAGGCAACCTTTATTTTAAAAGAGTAGAGATCGCTGGAAGCGATATGGCCGCCTTAGCCTACTTTTAGTTTTAAGTTTTCTGTAAAAAAGGACCTCACAAGATATTAAACTACTTATTTATCAGGAAAATAAAGGTGTCTCAGCTCAAAAGCATAGAATTAGGATATATGTTAACGCAATGAAAGTCTTGCTGCAACTGTCTGTGTATATACGAGCAAATGCTCTTTATTAAGGCAAGTGTAGTCGTGAACGTCCGTGACAGTGGCGCCATTTTTTGTCATAACTTTAATTACAGCGAATATTTAATTGAGTTTGTAGGTTTTTATTTTACTTAAGGATAATACCAAAAACTTGAGCAACGGATATTTTATTCTAATAGATTTTTTGTATAAAGAGACAATTTTTTTTGTGAAGTGGCGCCACTGTCTAGGCCGTTCACGACTACACTCGCCTTAATTAGTATCTCAATGCAGTAATGAGGCATGGTGCAAAGACAGCTGACTGAGTCATAGAAATACAGGATGCAACGGAACGACCCGATGAACCCTATAGTTGTTTAATAAAGTAAGATAAAAAGGGAGGGGTCGTAATAACAAAAGGGCGTCCGTTTTCGGTTGTGTATTCATTAGTTAGAAGATATAAATTGAATTACACCGTCGGTTTTTAATCAGGCCTCTAGAAATATTGTTTCCATTATATTTGTAAACAAGTTATCATGACGTACCGTGGTTTTATTAGAACTAATGTCAGCGCACCTCAATGAGTCCACTGGTGATCGGAGAGCTGGCAGTTTTCTCCGCCAACGGCTAAGTTTGGCCATCCAAAGGGGGAATGCTGCCAGCGTACTGGGTACCATGTGTGGTTGTTCAAACAATTATTGGGCCTAGGAGTTGTTCTGGGTCAAACAATTATTGGGCCTAAGAGTTGTTCTGGGTCAAACAATTATTGGGCCTAAGAGTTGTTCTGGGTCAAACAATTATTGGGCCTAAAAGGTTGCTCTGGGTCAAACAGTTATTGGGCAACAATTATAGGAGTTGTTCTGGGTTAAAAAAGATCGGACTGAAAAGAACGGATCTGACTGAATGACGTTATCTGTTAAGACAAATACATCAGGCAGTGCAGTTCTCACACGCTCCACATGATTGTCCGGTGTCTTGCCTAATCCGATTTACTGGCGAAAGGAGTTTACGAACGTTTAGTAAGAGAAATATAAAATTAATAAATAAATTAATAATTATCTTGGAAATTTTACACAGCACCATCTAGCCCCAAACTAAGCAAAGCTTGTACTATAGGAACAATATAGCTGATATATATAATAGGTACATGAAATAGGTAGAAAACACCCAGAGTCAACAAAAATAATTGCAAAGTAACTTTCAAGTACTTGTGCTGAGTAGAGATCGAACTCACGACCCTCGGCGTAGCAGGCAGGGGTACTATCCACTACGCCATCGGGCCAGTCAGGGTGTATCGTAGAGTCAATATGATGTATCTACCTTCAGCTGCATGTGTGAAACTGTAACAACTTAACTAATATCAGCGTTTTAGACAGCAGCTCGACTCTAGGCATTATTAAAAAGTCGTCAACATAGACTCACCAACTCGCCGGTCAGACAAAGCCGTCAGGGCAACGGAAACAGTTCCCAAACAGTTTGTTGTACCAAACTTCGTTCGTTAGAGGTTTGTCGTTGATGAGTAGAACTTTTTATTTAACTGATTTATCAAATGAAGCCCCCCGGTGTTGCCGTGCTCTCGTGTTGCCAACTCCAAATTGCGGAATTGATTTACAGGTGCTAACTTCGCGAATTGTTGTGTAAACAAGCCGGTGATTTAATAAAATACCTTTAAGACTTGTTTACGGTGTGTTTTTGGGGAACTTTATCTTTTCCTAAGACGCTGCTTTTCTTTAGGGGAAAAACTTGGTTGTGTAAAACAACGCAACAAAATTTTACATTTGAAAATTAAACCACTTTTTCGACAACTAGAAGTTTTCATCTAGGTATTGTCAGTTTCAATAATGGTACGTAATTTAATATATTTCCTGCTACTGTGTCCAGTATATCCTTAAGCCTCTAACCATCTATTACCTACTATTATTAATTCTGTGAAATCACTAAAATCCATAGAAATAATATTTTATTTCATATTTTAAAATGTTTGAAATGGTTTTAGCGGACGATTCAATGGATTAATTGACAAACATGTTGCTTTGAATATATTAAATGCGTATGAAAATAGTAGTTTATGCAACTGTCGTATAATGGGGGTCACTAGAATGCGAGTGTCTGTTTATCACACGAGGCGTAGCCGAGTGTGATAATAGATTGACACGAGCATTCTAATGCCTAATTATATGCAGTTGCATACACTATTTTATCTACACTCTTAAAAAAAACAGTTTAATATTTTTCCAAACGTCCGCACCAGCGATTACAAGGCCCGATACAAGGTAAAATTCAATACGAGAACGTAATATGGCTCGAGATGTTTTTTTGAAAATTCGATATTTTTGCAGTTGTTCAGATGTGGAGTCTTAACAATAACTTAACTAAACTACTGAACAACATCTTAAAACCACTGAAAAACATCTGAACAACAACTGAACAACATCTGAACAACATCGGAACAACATCGAAACAGCAACTGAACAACATCTAAAAAAACTGAACAACAACATCTGAACAACAACTAAACAACAATCTAATAAAACAAAAACCGATCAATTACCGTACCTACAACAAAAACTGACAGGTGCGGCGAAAGATGGCGGTATGAGTATTGGCAAAAAAAACTTCGTTTCATTTCTCAACTTTATCGAAGTAAGACCCTTCTCATTAAGTCATTACGCTTCTGTAATTTCTATGAAACTGTAATTTCTATAGGCAGAATGCATAAAGTAGGTCTTTATGCAACTGTTTTCGAGTTCATAATTCGAACATTATGAGACAAGTGTAGATAAAATAACCTACAATCTACACATTTTGTTAATAGATTCAGTTGTTGGTGGATACTGTTTTTATCATGAAGTCTGTCCTTGTACAGTTTTATGCATAATGGCAGAATAATAATGCATGATATATAAGATCCAAAAAAATACATATTTAAATAAACAAGTTTCTTTCCTCTAATCCTGTGATTGTTAATATTTTTTATTGGGGACAAATAATCTGAGTGATAATTGTGGGCTTGGCAATAAATTTTCATGTTAAAGGAGGTTTATTGCTGCATTGCTGCAGTGAATTTTAAAGGCTAAATAAATAATAATAAAGTTAGTTATTTTCAAAATTATACAATACAGTGGTGGTATAGGGCTGAAACTTCATTTTGAGTACATGGATACCTGTGCCAATAAGTTTTGCTATTCCATAGTGATAGATACACATATATTTTTAAGATTAAAAAGAAAACGTATTTTTTATGTCTGTTTGGATGACGTCAACGACCATTTCGATCTCTTCTCTCTTTTCGTGTGGGACACCGAGTCGTCGAACGACACGATGAACCCTGGTGTCAGAGTTTTTCAACCGCACAATACCAGTAGTAGGCCTCTGACATCATCATCATCATCATGTCGTCCAAACCGTGTCCGGTGACGGCGACTCCTATATATTATGAAATTGGGTCTTTATTCCGGTGTGATCTAATGTGGTTGGATATAAGTAATCATTTTTTTTTTTTTTTTTTTTTATTAATGATGGGTTTGCTCTTGACTCTAGTCTAGGTCATAGGACAGAGACAGAGTCTAAGATGGAGCGAGCTCACCCAGAAGAAGCCTGTTCACTCTTACTTTGAAGAGATTAGGGTTGTATGCTTTTGGAAACACAGACGCAGGAAGTGAGTTCCACTCTTTAGCAGTGCGCATTATAAATGATGACTGGAAGCGCTTAGTCCGAATTGGTGGAATGGCTACCAGGTACGGATGGTATCCGGCGGTGCGTCTGGATGTCCGATGGTAGAAGGGAGCTGGTGGAACAAGGTCGTGAAGCTCTTGAGCACACTCTCCGAAGTACAATCTATAAAATACCGACAAGCAGGCAACCTTGCGGCGATGTGCCAGGCTATGTAGCTTGGTGTCCACCAGTTTTATGTCGCCTATGAGCCTCCTGGCCCTGCGTTCCACCGAGTCAAGAGCGGCAAGTTGGTATTTGGCTGAGCCATCCCAAAGGTGACTGCAATACTCCATGCAGGATCGGACTTGTGCTTTGTAAAGAGTTAAAAGCTGTCCAGGCGTAAAGTATCGCTTCACTCTATTCAGGACGCCCAGCTTTTTAGCCGCCGTCTGAGCCTTGTACTCGATGGTCGCGCCGAAGTTTAGATTTGATGTCAACTCCATGCCTAGAAGCTCAAGCCTGTCAGTGACTGGGACAGATGTACCCCGAAAAGTAGGTGTCCAGTCGAAAGGACTCCTTTTTGCAGTGAAAAGACACGCCTGTGTTTTGGTGGCATTGAATGAGACCAGATTGTCGTCGCCCCATTGGGAGACAAGACTTAAGGTCAGATCTGTTCGCTCTACCATGGCCTTTCTTAACGAACGTATTTCATCCCCACTGGTCCCTGCACCTGTCAAGTATCTCTCTGAAACGGTACTATCATCTGCGTATCCAACAATACCATGCCGAAGGAGGTCATTGATGTGCAGCAGGAAAAGAGTTGCAGAGAGAACAGACCCCTGAGGAACTCCGGCATCAATGGCCATTAGGTCAGAGGAGCAGCCGTCAACGACTACTCTGATGGACCGTTCACTAAGGAAGTCTGAAATCCAAGTACAAAAATCAGCTGGGATGCCATAAGCAGGAAGCTTGCTGAGCAGACTTGCATGCCAGACCCTGTCAAAGGCCTTCGAGATATCGAGTGAAACGGCAAGTGCTTCGCCGTTTTTCTCGATGGCTTCGCCCCAGCAGTGCGTGACATACACAAGAAGATCACCAGTAGACCGCCCCCGGCGAAAGCCATATTGACGGTCACTGAGAAGATCATTGTCTTCAAGGTAGGTCAGCAACTTACTGTTAAGTACCCTCTCCATGACCTTGCATAGGATGGAGGTAATGGCAATTGGACGGTAATGAGCAGGGTCGGCACGGTCGCCCTTTTTGGGAACTGGTTGCACATTAGCAAGCTTCCAGGCCCCCGGCACCGTTCTTTCTTTAAGAGAGAGGCGGAACAAGCGTGTCAGCACAGGAGACAGTTCAGGCGCACATAGTCTTAATACTCTCGCTGGTATGCCATCAGGTCCGCTGGCCTTGTTCACGTCTAGACTGCACAATACTCTTCGAACCTCTTTAATGTGTACTGCGATCTCCGACATCGAAGAATCGCAACGAGGTACAGTAGGTGGTTGTTTGGAGCCAGCGTCCAGACGTGAGTTGCTTGCAAACAAGGAAGCAAACAAATTTGCTTTCTCACTTGCAGAGTGAGCCAGCGATCCATCAGGTTTCAGCATTGGAGGTAAGGTTGGACGACAGAAATTAGTTTCAACCGCTTTGGACAGGGACCAAAACTTTTTACTACCCGGAGGGTGTGATGCTAGTTTGGCCCCTATTCGTCCGACATGGTCAAAACGTGCCTTACGTAATACCCGTTTGCAGGACTTATTGGCAGAGTTGAAGGTTCTTTTCTTCGCGCGAACCCTACGTGCTCTTAATTTGCAGTCGCGAGCCTTGACCCAAGCTTGGTATGCCGATTCTTTACGCGCCTCAGCTTGGGCGCATTCTGCGTTAAACCAAGGCTGGGCTTTGTGACCGAGCGGGATGTCGGAGAATGGAATAAAATATTCCATCCCCTGCCGAATCACGTCCGCAACCGCATCTGCACAACACGAGGGGTCACGCGAGGAGAAGCACACTTGACGCCACGGGTAAGATGCAAAGAAGTGCCGCATCTCTTCCCAATCTGCTGACTCGTATCTCCAAACTCGCCTCGTGCCCCTGGGGCTGTCATCGAGAGGAGAGCAGGTCGATACGGATTTCACCAGACAGTGGTCGGACGTTCCCAGCGGAGCTGAGACCGAAACTGAATGACTGTCTGGATCAGTTGTCAGCAGCAAGTCCAAGCATAGACAGCAACCGGGACCGACGGCTTAACGTGCCCTCCGAAGCACGGAACCATCTCTCTTTTCGGAAAATCAGGTGGTTCAGCCTGCAATGTCCTAACCAGACCGGGAACAAATTCACAAACTTTCAAGGAAAACCAATTTCACAGTAAATCGCTATTGGTTACGCATCGTATTTTCTTATATAGCCAGTACAATTTCCCACTGGAGTGCAATTGTTTAATTTAACCACAGAACACCAAAACGTCATGCGCTGTCACCTCTCACGCGCGAGTTCTTGGTCTGTGCATTTTACAGATATAAATCTAAATAGATAATCGTAAAAGCATGTTTTATTATTATTTATTTATTTTTATTATTTAAGAGCCTATGCTGTCCAACTGCAGGGCAAAAGCCTCATAATTTTTTCCATGTCTCTCAGTCCAGTTCCAGGCTTTGCCACCCCATTTCTTTCCCTTGGAAGTCTTAAAAGGCGACTAAGGGACTCGAGGGTGTGTTTTCAATTTTAGGTGATAGGCTGACAACCTGTCACCATGGCGATACACAATTTTCCGAATGACCCTCAAATATTTGTCAAACGTGGCGAAAATGACTGTTTTTGCGGCCGTTTCCGCTCTGCCTACCCCGCAAGGGATTAAAGGCGTGCTATGTGTATGTATGTATTCATAAATAAGTACTTAGTTAAGCTTCGCAACAAAAGTAAAACATACATAATTCATAATTCGTTTATTTCCATTTATAACATAACAGTCAATAGACCAAAGCGTTACAAATATTGTTCATCATGTCAATAATATATAAATCAGTAATATTTAAAAATACATTTAAGTAGACTTTAACAAAGTAAAATCGAATATTATTGTAATTATAATATACCATACCATGTCATTTAATTTCATCATATCCATCATACATGTCATTCATTTAATTTACAATAGTGCTAGCTCTCGCATACATCGCCTCACAAACTCTATTGCATTCCATCATCAGACATCCCATCCCAGTCGCAAATAAGTCGCAGTGCGGGGCTGCTTCCAGCACCGCGTCGATGACAGTGCGCGCGCGCGCAGCCGGCGCTTGCCGCCGCGCCACCGTGCGCGCCTGCTCCTGCGCCAGTAGCGCACGGTACCGGGGACGCAATGAATTTATAAATTGTATATTGGGTACAGATAGTCGCGTGAACACCTCCAATAAGTCCATACTATCTATTTTGTGTCTGATTAAGTTTACAACACACTTGGCCAGTGCTACTGCTCTTCTAACTTCCAGGCTCTGGTACCCTAGTTGCCCCATGAGGAAGGAGGTAGGGTACATAAAAGGATAGCGTGTAAACAATTTCTTGTACAATGCACGAAGAAATTGCTTTTGAATACGTTCTAGGAGAAGTATATATTTGTCTTCGTGTGGGCCCCAGACAATAGAACTGGTCTCTAGCAAACTTCTAACGAGCGCGTTATACAGTGCCTGCGTCGCGGCCGGCGAGAGCGGTCCAGCATTGCGCAGCACGAACCCGAGGCGTGTCGGCCACGTGCTGCACGTGCGCATGGAACGTTAGCGCCGGGTCGAACAGCACGCCGAGATCGCGCACCTGCCGCACTCGCGACACCGGAACACCACCTATCGAGTACGTGTGACTAAGGGGAACCGAGGATCGTGTGAATGTCATCGTTTCACATTTTGAAGGGTTAAAATAAAGTTTATTTTCAATACTCCATGCATGCACTGCATCGAGGTCCCTTTGCAATATTTTACAATCAAGTTCAGACTCACAAGTCCTATATAATTTGACATCATCTGCAAATATTAGAATAGATGAGTCCGATACTACGTTAGGAAGGTCATTAATCAGTACCTATGACAAACAATAAAGGTCCTAAATTTGACCCCTGGCTTATGCCTGACCGAGTGTTATAATCGCCAGATACGTATGGACCGTACTTAACATACTGCTTTCTATCTTTTAGGTAATTAGAAAATAGTTTAATCAGTCTAGGCGTGAACCCCATCATACCTAACTTCATCAACAATACGTCGTTATCAACGCGATCGAACGCTTTTTGAAAATCTAGGTAAATAACATCTACCGGTTTCCTATTGTCCATCTCAAACGAGATTTTATCTACAAGCGTAACTAGATTAGTGGCTACCGACCGCTTAGGTAGAAATGCATGCTGCGCTGACGTAATATAAGGCTGACATTGCGGTAATAAGTGTGCGTGTAGTACCGACTCGAATAGTTTCGCTAGGGCACATAAAATAGCAACCGGACGATAATTTTCTACTTGTGTTTTTGATCCTGATTTAGGTATTGGGGTAACCCGTGATCTCTTCCATATCGTGGGGTAAGAACCGGTTTTCAAGATGAGATTAAATACAAACGTGATAGGTGGTATCAACTCACTCGCACACGCCTTTAGGATGAAAGCTGGGACGGCATCTGGCCCCGCCGACGCTGTGGCTTTTAATTTACCTATCGCACGCTGTACGTCACCGCAATGAATGACCCCGACGTCTATATGGCGTTGATCAGCTGGTGCGGTGGCAGCTACGGCAGGATCTAGTGTCGGTGACTCGGGCAGAAATACCGAGCTGAAGTGGTCAGCGAAAGCTGTCGCCGCCGCCGCGCCGCTGCACGCCTGCTCACCCCGTGTCACTTTAGGCTCCAGTCCACCACGGCAGCGCAGGCTACTGATGAATTGAAAGAACTGTCTGGGATTCTTAGTCAAATCAGTTGAGATTTTGTGATTATAGTTATCATATGCTACTTTAATATCAGATTTAATTTTAGAGCTTAGTACCCGAAATTTCTCTCGAGCCTCCTGGTCATTAGTCAGTTTCCAGCTACGGTGAAATGCTGCTTTTATTCCAATTTCATGGATTATCTGTTTAGTGTAATACACTGGGTAAGAACGGCCGTCATGTTTTGTGCGTCTTTTTTTCGGTATGCATAGGTCAAACATAGTATATAAGGACAGATATAGAAAATTTAGAGCGTGATTGACGTCCAAATAGTCCCATATGTTACCCCAGTCAAAATCCCGGATCATGCAATATAGTTTAAGATAGTCACCACTAGCAAAATTCCAGTCATTTTGCGTGTTAATATTAGAGGGTTCTACTCTAGTTGCGTCACACGAAAATCTGTACCCAATAGTAGTAACTAGGGGAGGGTGGTGAGCATCTACCTTAGTAAAAGTCTCCGCCGGTGTCGCCGCACGCACTCGCACCGCCTCCGATAGCTGCGACCCCGTCATCACCACATCCAACATTCTATCATTCTTATTAGGTATATTATTATATTGTTCTAAGTCACATACCGATTTAAAATACGTAAAGTATTCGTTTATAGTATTGCTTGAACTATGCAAGTTCAGGTCCCCTAAAACTAATATTTTAGCGGGCGAATGTAGGCCACTAACGTTTATAACACGGTCAAAAAACGTATAATAAGTATCATCGCTAGAGCCCGGAGGCGTATACACGACACACACTAATATAGTCTGTCCATTTAGTAGTATTTTTGCCCATAGGTCCTCGCCACTAGGAGTTTCATACCGTTGCACCCGCTCAAGCTGCAGCACCGCTCGAGCCACCAGCATGACGCCGCCGCCGCCGCGCCCGCTGCGGTCGCGGCGCAGCATCGACCACCCACCGTTGCCGCTGCCGCAAACTTCTGCGTCGCATATAGACTCGTCGAAGTTAGTCTCCGTAGCCGCTACTATGTCCACATCATCACAGAGTTCCAGGCTCGATCTCCACTGTAACAGTTTAGATTTTATCCTATTCACATTTTGATAGTATATCCTCAACTGCGTTGGGTTAATTGCTCTTTCTTTCTGGGTCGGATTTTGTCCGCTCGAGCCGAAAAAGCCATCGTTCTGCTGACAGTCCTTTAGGCCAAAACTGGGGAGATATGCACTCATCTGCTAGTTCCTCAGGCACTCCTATTTTGAAAGACGCGTAATTTGTCAATCTCTTAGTAGACAACTTCACTGCTGAGTAGGATGATGACATGTTTTTACCATTCAAGTATGCGATCATGTTATCTTCTGTAGTTTCTGGTCGCGCACCCCAAACATGTAAATATCTGGTGCGTTCCGCGGCACATAAAATTTCACTCGTCTCGCCATCACCGCGAGTTATTTGGTCAGTTCTCCGTTTTTGGTACCGCCGTTTGCGGTTGGCTACTAATGTCCAATTGTTGTTTTTATTCTCGTGCTGTACTATTTCCACCTCCGATTCATTTATGCCTTGGATTTCATTTACTTTTTTAGCAGGTGATTTAGTGTTCTTTCCGTTAGACTTGAAAACGTTATTAGTCTTGGTCGTTTGAATTGTATGTAATGGACATGCAAAAAGCCACGTCATCTAATGAAATCAATCGGACGACGTCCTGAACTGAAGAACAGGATGACTAATCTTTGGAAGACTCCCCACTACGAAGTTCAGAATCTCCCGATGTCTTTCTACGTTCTATATTCACGAGCTACGCACACACACGCAAATGTATTTAGCGCAGTTGTTTTCAATCTTTTAGTACGACCTCGTATTTAAGAAAAAATAACTGGCAACCCCAATATTAGGTGTATCATTAAATTTCAAATTTATGATTTTCTTTATTAGGATACCTTAATTTAACCTTTATGATAGAGTCAAAAGTGTTTGTTTCGCAAAGTAAAAATTAAGTTAAAGTCCTTTCATATAAGCTATTTTTCCGGCAATTCTTGGCGGAGTGTGATCTCGGCGAGCACGATTTTTTAACGTCATATATACCGTAGCAATACCGGCGCTTGTTCGTAGCGAGTTTTCAACTCAAATGTTTTTACCTTTATTTCATTTATAAATGAGCAAGCACACGGAGGTATCGTGGCGATGAATAAAATCGTGGCGATATCTGTCGCCGCGATCACGCTTTTCGCAGCGAAATTGCCGGAAAAATCACCCGTGTGAAAGTCTTACTAAAATCGTGTTTTACTGCATTGAAGTGGGCCATCCACCAAACGTTCTCTTTATTTTTTGGTCACGCTGACTCCCTGAGTAAGGCTCCGCGACCCCCTTAAGGGTCTCGCTCGACCCACAGTTTAAGAAACACTGCTCTAGCACACAAGAGCAAGTGTCGACTAAAGTAAGTGTATCCATGTATCTTATTTTCTTTGGGCAGATGAGAGTCAATGGGATCACAGGCGTTTGCTATCAAATTAGGCACGTAGTAGATTGATTCTTGCTTTATTGATAGAGATAATCGAGTGTAATCGAGTAGGTTTTAATTAAGCATTTAAGTGTTCTTCAAACGTACCTCATTTAAGGGACACAATGTTATGAAACTAGTGTAAAGATTTCTGTACTTAGATGTTTAAGCATCGGAACCAACTAGCGTTTATTTCAGTCTTTGAATATTAAATTTTATTGTTTGAGAATCTTTGATGGCATGTAAAAAAATACGACATCAAGCGATTAATTTCATAGTTCTATTGCCGCACGCCTTAAGTGTTTTTTTGTACAAATAATAATGACTTAACAAACATACAAAGGTACTTTCGAGATATACCTTTGACTAGGTAAATAAATTATTTGATATAGCAGTAACACGGTATTACCTGAAAATAAAAACATATATTTACAGGCTATAAATCAATTTATGAAGAAGTCCTCTATATTGCTAAGAAACTCCACAAAATATTGTCAAAACCTCCGCATGGATACTTATCTCTCGAGGGCACAATACCGTACACTGCTGGCCACACAAAGGGCACGCCACTCAACCGTCGCTTGTCTACTCTCGAGTGTACAATAGACGCGTCTAATTTATTCACTGATGATGACGATAATACTCTCTTTATCTGAGGGCAAGACTCTTGATATGGTACGTGTATAGTGTCAGCCAAAATTATGGGCCATTTTGCAATCCAGTCGCTACCAGCCGCCTTTTTTAGTCATCGGTCCATCTGGCCAGAGGTCGTTCAATGCTACGCCTGCCGAGACGTGGCCACCACTCGAGAACCCGCTTACTCCACCTTCCATTGGTTTTACGACAGATGTGCTCAGCCCACTGCCACTTCAGTTTGCTACACTTTCAGACTATGTCTGTTACTTTGTTTTTTTTGCGGATAGTCTCATTCCAGATTTCATCCATTATAGAGATACCGACACCTTTCCATAGTGACTTGTAGCCGGTGGGCCAGTTTTACTGTCAGGTTCCACGTCTGGGCTCTTTATGTCATGACTGGCAGGACGCTCTGATCGAACACCTTGGCCTTGAGGCATTGTGGCCAGGGTGATTCTAGAATATGACGCAACTTCCCAAATGCTGCCCAGCCATGCTGCAATCTTTAAGTGATTTCAGCCTCAAAGTTGTCTCTACCCAGCTGCAAAGTTTGCTCAAGGAACACATACTTCTAAAAAACGGGTTAACTCACACGACACCTGATTTTTAATTAAACTCTCTTTGTTTTCCTTTATGGCTTTTGCTACAATTTTTCTCACCAAAAGAAGAAAGTATAAGTCGAAAGATTGTTTCCGACTATTGGAGCAGTGGCTTGCAGTCCTTTTCTACCCCAATGAAACAGACTGAAATCGGAAACAAAATTAATTTCCATTAAAATGATTGTCTTGCAGTTCCCGTCTCAGATACCATTCGGGACCATAGGTTGAACTGCCTCAAGTCTGAAGGCTGGGGCGGGCAGAACGTCTTCTTCTTCTTCGGGTGCCATCTCCCTACTGGAGGTTGGCGATCATCATAGCAATTTTCACTTTGTCTACAACCGCTCGAAACAACGACCTGGTACTCATTCCGTACCACTCTCTAAGGTTTTTGAGCCAAGATATTTTACGAACGTCTAACAAGAATAATAAAACTTTATTCCACTAAAAACTAAAATCATGCTTGCACAAGCACTTCTTCTTCCCATTCTTGACTATGCTGATGTCTGTTATCTGGATGCGACGGAAGAATTACTCAATAAGCTTGAGCGACTACAAAACTTGGCTATTAGATTTATTTTCGGACTTCGTAAGTTCGATCATGTCTCAGAATTTCGTGCTCAGCTTAAGTAGCTTCCAATTCGCCTTCGCCGCGATGTGCACATCCTATCCACTCTCTATAATATCCTTCACAATCCTGCCACTCCCGACTATCTCCGCTCCCGTTTCCACTTCCTTCCCCTTGATCCCCGCCCTAGGCGCGACTGCATCACTAAGGTGCTGGAGTGTCCAAGAGCGAATACTAGATTTCTTTTGAACTCTTTTTCCGTTAAAGCTGCACAGCTCTGGAATGATCTTCCTAAGACTGTACAGGAAAGCCCATCTATTTCCGTATTTAAAAAGCGAGTAAAAGAGCACTTCATTTCTCAACAACCTTGAAATATTTATGTATTTTTATAGTATTTATGTAAATTAGTTTATTTATTTATGTAAGTTTATATATATTATTTGTATGCATGTTAAAATATTTTACAGAGTTATATATTCATTTATTTTGTTAAATTTATTTCGTATTGCCTATTTGGACCAAAAGTTTAAATTCTCTCACAAGACATGGGTTGGCTGGAAGAGATCTCTTCTTTAGAGATAAGCTCGCCTTTGCGACAAAAATTGTACCTTTTTTTTCTGTGTATTGTTTGTGCAATAAAGAATATTATATAAAATAGGCAACATATTCTAATTTCCCATACAGTTGTTGATTATGACCAGTTATGTTTGTCCCACAGTGTACGCTCTCAGATATCGTTCATGACCCTTGGCTGAGCAGCTCCAAGTCTGAAGGCTGGAGTGGAAGCTGTAGATAATAGAATAACGGATCAACATTTTCTGATTGTTCATACAGTTGTTGATTGTGACTGCTAATGCTAATTGATAATCGTTTCAGTTGTATGTAAATAGCGTGTCAGTAGCATGGTTTTGGGCGTTTCGTATTCTGCTAGCAGTTATATCACGGTGACAATAAAATGATAGTTGAGTGTCGCTGGCATTGCAAGGGTGAAAAAATAAGAGAATCCGGGCCGTTTATTTTTGACCCGCAGTGTACGCTCTCGGATATCGTTCGTGACCCTTGGCTGAACAGCCTCAAGTCTGGAGGCTGGCGGAACGTCCGTCGAGAATAATAGAATAGAATAACGGATGCCTTTTCTGGAGCACTGTTATCTCAACTTCAGATGTTATTGCCACTACAGTGAGTCAGTAAGAAAACCATCCTATATAAGGGATCAACATATTCTGGTTCTCTTTACGGTTATGAAAGATAACCGCAATAGATGAACCTTTTACATGTGTAGGCTAATGTTGTGGTGGTGATATACATATTATAACGACCTTAATAGACGGCTAACGTACCAATTTCTTAAAGCCTTTAATCAAATAAGCTTCATTTTAAAACGACACATTATAATGATCACTATTACTGTAAACAATGGCGTCAAAATAAAAACTTACAATTTTTTTTTTTTTATAATTCTAACTTTGAATATTGTGGATATCATGAAATGAGAAATGAAATATATTTTAACGATAATTTAAACAAACATGATTCGCGTCCGTTGCTGCACATATTTAGTGCATCCTTAACGCATGCGTCTGACAGACCAAATGATATTGCAAATTCCCGTCTTATTCCCTTAAAAATACGCACATGCGTCGTTTGACAGACGCATTCATCAACGCATGGTCTGGACTATTTGAACCCTTAACATATTCACAGCAATTTTTTTTCTACATTTTACCTTAAGGTCATAAGGTCAAGAGTTCCCTAAACCGACGAGCGTGCATGAATAGATTGATGAATGTAGAGGAGGCAAAAGAAGTATGCCAAGATCGTAGTAAGTAAAAGGAAGTGGTCTCTGCCTACCCCTCCGGGAAAGAGGCGTGATTTATGTATGTATGTATGTATGGTGTGAGTAATTTCATACTCATAAATTCTGAGTCTAAATTCAATTTCAATCCATTAGCTAGCATACCTAGTAACAACGGGTTATGACTAAGGAATGAGCAGTAAATAAGTAAGTTACCTTCATACAGTTAAGTGGCAAATTGCCCTCTAATATATACGACTTACTACAATCGCTATTTGGTAAAGATACTACTACTTGTACTCACGATTGTCTCACACTTTTTCCAGGTATTAATATTCAATCTTTTTTTTAACTAAGGATGGGTTTGCACTTGACTCTAGTCTAGGTCATAGGACAGAGACAGAGTCTAAGATGGAGCGAGCTCACCCAGAAGAAGCCTATTCACTCTTACTTTGAAGAGATTAGGGTTGTATGCGTTTGGAAACACAGACGCAGGTAGTGAGTTCCACTCTAGCAGTGCGCACCTGGCCACTGATTAACAGATTATGATATTGCTAAAGTACCTAACAAAAGTCGATTTTAAAATATAGAGATTCAAAAGCATTTCGAAGGAATACTCAACGTTTCCTTGGATGGGAGACCAATGGGCGTCGTTGCCAATCCATCATGGCCAGTTTTTGTAAGTACTTTATTTGTAAAAAAGGTGCATTACTATTGCGTGGCAAAAATGGGTGCCTAATTTAAGTAGAGGTACAAATTAATAAGTTATTAGTTAAATATCGATAGGTAATAAGTAAATATATTTATGAAATAAATACTAATATTTCTACTAGCGTACTAATAATATAATTAAGGTTAAAAATTGTACAGTATTTAAAATGAAATATGTAATAGATAGATTTGTCTAATATATTGACTATAATTTAATCAATTGTATTATCTATTTATTATTTTTTTATAATTGATTGGGAATAAATGGTCTTGAATATGATTTTTGTATTTGAATATATCGTGTAATTCTATCGTGTAATTTCGGTCTTACCGCGTGACTTGTCATATCCCATACTATCTAATGTCATGTCGTGACTGAATGCAGGTGAATTCCGATTCTAAATGAGTGAGAATTTAATAACAGAACCGACGGTAGTACCTGAGTTTAGTCTAAGGAAGAAGTTGGCGAATCAATTCGAAAGTTGAGCCGTGCTGCCTGTTCGGTAGGCAATTCATGCTTCCCGTTATATCCCTTCTTTGTTCGTATGTAGATATTATGTGACAACGTGTCAGGTGCTACGTAATTTGAAAACTGTTACTTATATTTATTTATTTGAAATCGCGTTTTACGCAGATCACTGGATAACAGTGACAAAACTTACCTGAGGAAATTGCAATATTAAGAATTTTGAATCATAAGGCGAGTGTTCTCGTGAAGGGCCTCAACAGTGGCGCCACTGCACAAAAAAAATATTTTCTCTTTATACAAAGTCTGTTGCCTAAGTTTTCAGTATTATCCTTACGTAAAATTAGACCTTGCAGACTCAGTAACTTATTCTCTGTTATTAAAATTATGGCAAAAAGTGCCTAAAACAACCACTTATTAACTCTTCTCTACTAAATAATAATATACTAAATTCTTTTTTAACTCTTTCTCTGTACGTGCCATACAGATGTGGAATAAGCTTCCCAGAGAAATTCAAGATAGTCCTTCTATTGATTCTTTCAAGAAAAAGTTAAAAGAGCACTTTTTATCACAATTATAATATATGTATATAGGTACATAAATTATAAGTATGTTATTAATCTATCAATTTCTTAATGAAGTCGTCTTTGAATATATTATAGTATATTACTTAAAATATATATTGAATGTGGTGCTCATAATTAACTCTTATAGTGGTGTTAATATCCGTTTTACGGCCGTTAACGCTCTGCCTACCCCGTAAGGGATATAGGCGTGATTTATGTATGTATGTATGTATATTTTATATGTAGTAGTATATTATCGTATTTTATTTGTGTATTTGTATACTTTTGTAGTTTAGATTGTTTTGTAGTTATGTTCAATAATCGAAAGTACATAATTTAATTTATTTTCAAGTTCCCGCTTTTTCTCCTCTTTCATCTCCATTGGGTTGGCTGGAAGAGATTTCTCATAGAAATAAGCTCGCCCTTGTAACTAATTTTAAGTTTTTCACCTTTTGTATTAATGTGTACAATAAAGAATAAAGAATACTTTTGGTATTAATTGCCATAACTGTTTGTATAAAGAGAAAATATTTTTTGAGGAGTGGCGCTACTGTCGAGGTCGTTCACGAGTACATCCTTAAAGAATGAGACATAATTAAAGATTAACGCCCTTTTCGTCTTAATGTCATACGAGTACAACCCTTCGCACACACCTGTAAAAGCTTCAGTCAAAACTCTGCTACCTTTACGAAATCATCTTCATCTAGCAATACCTACTTATTTGCGAGCGCCGTCTATCTTATTTCAAATTATCAAAATCTTCATAAAAACTACCTAATCCAGAAAGCAATTAGCACAGAAGAAATAGTTTATAATAATAATACTCTTAAAGTAAAAATCCCACGGGGAAGCCATTCTTATCTCGTCGTAGATACGGTCGAAAATTGCTGAAACCATAAAAAAACTCGCTTTAATCTCTGCACATCTTTGGCTCAAGAGGTACCAACTTTGCAACAAGCAAATTAGATTTCTTCCGTACATTTTCCGCTGCTTATTTTCATAACATCCAAACGAAGTTGGTGAAGGCTCAAATATCGTGATTCTGTTTAATAAAACTTTTTATTTGTAATAATAAATCATTGTTTAAGACTGGAATTTCGAAATTTGGCTTGAACTTCTTAATTTAATTCGTTGTTCGTCTTGTAACCTGTTCGTTGTTACCTGAATAAAGTAGAAAACTTTTTAACCGTGTAAAAATAAAAGTCTTGATATTATTGTTTAAACCCTATTTCTTACCCAAGGGTGTCGTAAGAGGCGACTAAGGGACTCGATGGTTAGAAGTGTATTGCAAGTAAAAATTTGGCGATAGGCTGCATGTCACTATAGCGATACACAGATATCTGATTGACCCTCAAACTTTTGTCTGACGTGGTGTTAATATCCGTTTTACGGCCGTAAACGCTCTGCCTACCCCGTAAGGAATAAAGGCGTGATTTATGTATGTGTGTTAATAATATATAATTCAGGTGCAGGATTAGTTTTTTTTTACTTTAGTTATTTTGAAACATTATGACAGAATGTAAGGACTCATAACACCCGAGATTTTTCACCCGTGTTCACAAAATTTTAATGTTTTGACTGAACTTTTTTCCGGTGAGTTTTGACCCAGGTTTTTGCACATGTCTAAATCAGGAGACAGCATTCGCTTACGGCAAGGTCAGTAACGGAAATTCCAAGAGCGGTACAACCTTCTTTTGATGTTTGTGAACCATTAACATTTCAAAACCCCTATTTAAAATCGCATTCGATTCACAATTCCCATTTGGAAATGCAACTCGAAGTTAATTAGACAAATAGCGACAAAAGTCAGCTCCTTCTGGCGTAGTTCCAGGCACAAGTCATAGACCAAATAAAAAGTACAGACGTAATTCTGCATACAGAAGTACCTACATTATACGGATCATGTCCCAGTACACTTTGTGCCTTCAATTTATTTACATCAGCCTATTGCAGACACGGATCTCTCGTTCTTGCAATCTACTCGCTACTAGCCGCAATTTTAGTTCATTATACAATTTGTGCCTTCAATTTTTTTTTAAAGTAGGTACTTCCCGTGTTAGTTATACAGTTTAAAGTGTTTTAAGTTTTCTTAAATTGTGTCCTTAATTTATTTACCTCTACTTCTGATGAAAACCTACGAGGCATCCGTCTCACAACTCGTATACTATGTGTGTCAACATCTACAAACAATATAAAGTTTACATTGAGTGTGGTTTACTGATACAGGCTTAGTTTATGTAGCGTCCTACTGTATAACCTTGCGGGCTCCCTTTTATTTTTCCTTCATCGATAATTTTCTATTTAAGACGATGTCAAGGCATAGCATGGCAAAGTACGACTTTTGGCTGGCGATAAATGTGACTGCGGCTCCGTCTAAACAATGGAAGACCTACTAGCCTGTCCCAATTGCCCAAACCCCTGAACGCTCCAGGACTTGCAAAAGTTGAGCCCCAGGGATATTTTAGTACCCAAATATTGGTCGCGCAAAAATTTACTGTTATCATCGACTCGACGAAGAAGGCATTACTTTATCGGCTTCACTTTTCTCCTATCGGAATTCCTTACTTTTTTATTTTCTCTCAAAAGTCTAGTACGTTCTCAGTAGATGTTATCGGCGAAAGGTTGCGCATTTACATTATGCATTCGTGCCGGCCCCGATAACGCGTGAAATATGGCGGCAATTGCGTTTTAGCATACGGTAGGCAGGTTTAAGAGGGCGTAATTTGGGGTGAGCGTAAGTATGTTACGGGATTGTTTTAAGGTGAAATTTCTATGGCGGCAGTAAAACATTAGCATGCATATTGGTGTTTAGGCTGCGCACCTTAAGTATACAAAATACGAGTAGATACGAACAGTGTATGTTTCTTACATTTGAAATGACTTTCAGTCCGTTGCCTTCAGGCAGAAATTTACTATGGTTTTATTTTGCACTCACAGTGCTATATTACTTTCATAAATGAAAATAAGAAATTGACTATATACTAGATGTCGCTTGTCGTCGCTTCGAGACGAGTACCAAGAGGTTGAAGATTTCGTCGGCTTACGTCGGGGCGCCGGTAGCTCAGTTGGCAGAGCAGTGGAACGGTACTCCACGGTCCCGGGTTCAAGTCCCGGCGGGCGCTGACATTTTTTCAATTTCTTATTTTCATTTATGAAAGTAATATAGCACTGTGAGTGCAAAATAAAACCATAGTACATTTAATTAAGCAAAGCTTCATCGCATGGTTCGAATTTCACTCTTAAGTGGACTGACCATAGTATTAGTTTCAAATAACTTATACTAGATGTCGCTTGTCGTCGCTTCGAGACGAGTACCAAGAGGTTGAAGATTTCGTCGGCTTACGTCGGGGCGCCGGTAGCTCAGTTGGCAGAGCAGTGGAACGGTACTCCACGGTCCCGGGTTCAAGTCCCGGCGGGCGCTGACATTTTTTCAATTTCTTATTTTCATTTATGAAAGAAATTTACTATTTATACAACATTAAATATAACCTAAAGACTTTAGTACTACTACTACAAAGCTAATTTAATTACCTCGCGTGGCTAGTTGAGAAACCCTCGATGTTTAATGCCATCTGTTAGCGTAATAATGCGTAACTTTTTTAAACTGTAAAAAAATAACTTAGTAGTTGTAATATGGTTAATATTTTGGCAGAGCGGTGGAACGGTACTCCATAGGCCTCGGGTTCAATCCCCGGGTGACGCTAACATTTATTCAATTTCTTATTTTCATTTATGATTGCAATTAGTTTTCTATATAAACTCTTAGGTCAAATACTAATAAAAATGCCATATGCGATTAAATATCCCCCTTTGGGAAACGTCATACATTCAAGATGGTAGTTTTTACAACAAAAGGAGGAGAGCGAATCGTTCCAAGTTCAAGAAACTTGCACTAGAAAGTTCAAAGCTGAGACAATCTTACAGTTTCCAACATTCTTTAGCCACAGTAGAAGCAAATGAAAATGAATTGAAAACAAAAATGAAATTACTTTATTCAATTTATTATCACTTATTGAAAACGATATGAATTCCTTAAAAAGACATCGTTGCTAACAAAACGTAGTTGTCATTGTTGTTCATCTTTGTATACTTACATACACAATCATACACATATCACGCCTATTGTCCCTTATGGGGTAGGCAGAGCGTAAAAGGCCACAAAAAACGAACTATTTGAGGATCATTTGGAAAATTGTGTATCGCCATAGTGACAAGTTGTCAGCCCATCGCCTAAAATTGCAAAACACACCCTCGAGTCCCTTAGTCACCTCTTACGACTCCCACGGGAAAGAAATGGCGTGATGTTATTCTTAGCCGGCATCACACGGCATCACGCGGTATACTAACTTAAACAAAAAAAACTTATCAATACTCAAATTCTTGTTTTAAGGTATGCACAAGATACCTTATTCGAAATATTTCAAATAACACAAACATTTTCATTCTTCGACCCCTAAGCACCCACACTCATCCACCTTATTGCTTGTCACCAATCTTTGTTCCATGGTCTACTTCAATACTTTTTTGCTCTAAGGGCCGTATATTTTAAAATATCTTACAAAATTTCATCAATATATTGTATATAAGGTACTATGAAATACAGTGCTAATAATTTTAGGGTGAGTTCTACTCGTTACAACTAAACAACTTTTTCCTTAAAACATAGGTTGACATACAAAACAAATATGTTAAAACAATGTGTCACTTTGTATGATGAGATGACACTGTCGTCGAACTATGATTATTCGGAAAAGTTGGCCAGTTTTAGGAGTAGAGTAGAACTCATCCTAACTAAATTTGCACTGAATTTAATAGGTCCTTTGCTACTTAACATTTGCAAGACTACATACTGCATTTACTCTTACTGTGTTTTAGCGTGGTAGCTTGGTGGTAGCACTGGTAGATTAAGATAAGATTTCTACAGCGTTTCCTTTAATCTCGAGAATGGTGACTTAGTTACCATTAGGGATTAAATACTACTGAGAAGTTCGATATGCAACCTTTCCACGGGAGTATTTTTTTCGTAAATAATTAAATTTATGTTCACTTTTGCTCATAAAATACGAAATTGTAACTTTTTTCACTGTTTTATTAATTTGCGACCCCAGCACGCCAGGACGTTTTTTTTTTTTTTTTTTTTATTAATGATGGGTTTGCTCTTGACTCTAGTCTAGGTCATAGGACAGAGACAGAGTCTAAGATGGAGCGAGCTCACCCAGAAGAAGCCTGTTCACTCTTACTTTGAAGAGATTAGGGTTGTATGCTTTTGGAAACACAGACGCAGGAAGTGAGTTCCACTCTTTAGCAGTGCGCATTATAAATGATGACTGGAAGCGCTTAGTCCGAATTGGTGGAATGGCTACCAGGTACGGATGGTATCCGGCGGTGCGTCTGGATGTCCGATGGTAGAAGGGAGCTGGTGGAACAAGGTCGTGAAGCTCTTGAGCACACTCTCCGAAGTACAATCTATAAAAAACCGACTAGCAGGCAACCTTGCGGCGATGTGCCAGGCTATGTAGCTTGGTGTCCACCAGTTTTATGTCGCCTATGAGCCTCTTGGCCCTGCGTTCCACCGAGTCAAGAGCGGCAAGTTGGTATTTGGCTGAGCCATCCCAAGGGTGACTGCAATACTCCATGCAGGATCGGACTTGTGCTTTGTAAAGATTTAAAAGCTGTCCAGGCGTAAAGTATCGCTTCACTCTATTCAGGACGCCCAGCTTTTTAGCCGCCGTCTGAGCCTTGTACTCGATGGTCGCGCCGAAGTTTAGATTTGATGTCAACTCCATGCCTAGAAGCTCAAGCCTGTCAGTGACTGGGACAGATGTACCCCGAAAAGTAGGTGTCCAGTCGAAAGGACTCCTTTTTGCAGTGAAAAGACACGCCTGTGTTTTGGTGGCATTGAATGAGACCAGATTGTCGTCGCCCCATTGGGAGACAAGACTTAAGGTCAGATCTGTTCGCTCTACCATGGCCTTTCTTAACGAACGTGTTTCATCCCCACTGGTCCCTGCACCCGTCAAGTATCTCTCTGAAACGGTACTATCATCTGCGTATCCAACAATACCATGCCGAAGGAGGTCATTGATGTGCAGAAGGAAAAGAGTTGCAGAGAGAACAGACCCCTGAGGAACTCCGGCATCAATGGCCATTAGGTCAGAGGAGCAGCCGTCAACGACTACTCTGATGGACCGTTTACTAAGGAAGTCTGAAATCCCAGTACAAAAATCAGCTGGGATGCCATAAGCAGGAAGCTTGCTGAGCAGACTTGCATGCCAGACCCTGTCAAAGGCCTTCGAGATATCGAGTGAAACGGCAAGTGCTTCGCCGTTTTTCTCGATGGCTTCGCCCCAGCAGTGCGTGACATACACAAGAAGATCACCAGTAGACCGCCCCCGGCGAAAGCCATACTGACGGTCACTGAGAAGATCATTGTCTTCAAGGTAGGTCAGCAACTTACTGTTAAAAATAAAAAAATATACGAATAAAATTATAGTAAGGATACGGTTGTAGGTTGCGTAGAAATTGTTGTTCTAAAACTTTGTCTATTTTAACCAGTTACGTTATTAGGTGTGCCGTAAGAGGCGACTAAGGGACTCAAAAATTTCATGTGTATAAAATTTGTTACATTATATGCATGATTTTTCTGAACGGCTTTATAATAATAACTAGATTTCCGCCCAGCGGTTTCACCCGCTGCCACTAATTTTTCGGTGGTAATAGTTGTTTTCCCGCGGTAAATAGTGGCATATGTGTTATTCCGGGTTATACTCTACCTGTGTTCCAAATTTCATCCAAATCGGTCAAGCCGTTTGAGCGTGAAGAGATAACAAATATACATACATACACACACACACACCTATTCCCAGATTTATAATATTAGTACGGATATTATAAATTTGAAAGTAGCTCTGTCTGTCTGTTAATTTTTCAATCATAACTCACTGAACCTCTCTCTGAACTGATTTGGCATAAGCATAGCCAGAAACCTTAGAGAGGACATAGGCTACTTTTTATTGCAGGAAAATCTACCAATCCTACGGGAAACAAAGTAAATCATAAGAAATATAGCCCATAACACCGAAGAAAATTATCAGACGAGGATTCGTTGTGTGGATTGCTTTGCTTTTTATGTCACGCATTATAAAGTTGTTATACTATTTAATGCGGATGAAGTCGCGTGTAAAAAATGGAATAAAAATATAAATAAAGACGATGCCCGGATGACGTAAATTTTCAAAAAGTACTTTAATCGAAGTATTTAAATCATGCAAGAATAGGTAGTAAATCCAGGACCACATTCGTAAGTATTTTGTATTTATATTTATATTTTGTATACATGCATTAATCTCCACAACAGTGCATAGCTAGACATAAGCCATCCCCCTATTGGGGGGTAATGCCATACTCACCACGCTTGGCAAGTGTTGCTTTGACACTAAACGCTGCTGCCCATTCCCTGTATGAATTTATGTCTTAGTCACTTTTCACGACACCCAAGATTTGGTATTGGGGTGATGTAATTCTAAACCAGCCGGAACCGGATTTTTGTAAAAAAATCTTTTCCTCGTTCAGCGATGGTATCTCTCACCGACATTCGAAAACTTTCATTCGGCCATTATCCATGAAACTCTTTCTACATTTGTGTATGGTATAATAATATACAAACTATACCACCTCAGCTACAATTTTTTACGGTTTTGTTAATTCTTTCAAATTGTCAAAAAACTGAATTATGAGCAACCTCTCAGTGTAGATTGTATTTATTAAAGAACACAATTAAACATTATGAAATAGATTTATATATTTATTCGAAATCCGCTCTGCAAGGCAAGTTCACCGCAAGAGGTTGGCATCATTACTCCGCTGAATAGCAGATTTTAGGAGTCTTGAGGTTGAAATGGGATCTCATATATTGGACGAGCACCGGTTTCCTTTAATTTCATGACTTAGACTTTTTTCTTATGACTTGCACCAGATACGGCTACCCTCTTCCTAGGCCGAACATATTGGAAGTTGGTTGTAAAATGTTCTCTACCGATTGCGCAGTGCACCGGCCAGTTTCAAAGTTGAACAACTTTAATAATAGCACAGACTTTGTAGCTTTTTTCAAAGGCTTTTATCGCGGAAAGCTTATTGTTTCGTAATTATTGTTGGTTAAAGATAACATAGTTGAAGTAGTGTTTGTTTGAACTATATTTGATTGTGGTTTAGTTTGAAACAATGTTTCGTATATGACGGAAAAGTTACAATACTTCAAAAGCCACTACAGTCGTTTTGACAGACGACAGTATTTATATGAGTGTACTGTGGTGACACATCACTCCCTACTATTAGGTATATTATAGTTATGTATAAGTTGGCTTGTAGCGTCAGTCAGTCGCCAATATACGTCTGAACTGCACATACGTGTTTCTCTTGATCCTCCCCTAACAGCCAACACCGCATGGCGACCCTGCCAGCGCTGCTTTTTTGGCAGTGCTGAGCTGTGGTTTCTGATGTGGTTGGTTGTTTAGGGGAGTTGAAGTGTAAAAGAACTATTTTGAGTGGTTTTTGGAACGATTCGTTGAGTGAAATCCGTTCCCACGGACTAAGAATGTCGCCAGTGGTCGAGTGCTGCAGTGTCAAATTACTGCAACGTGACTTGTAAAGCGGACTATCTACTTACTAACTATGGGACCTATATTATAATATATATTTTTATATTGTGAAAAGTGAACTGTTTTTGGCTGAGAAATAAAGCATACACTTGTGGTATGACATAAGAACATTTGTACAGATGCTACCTAACCTAACAGTATCTAAATTACATTTTGAGAAGAATTTACCTAATGGAATTCAAATATCAGATATTAGATAAAAGAAGAGATTACGCGATGATACAGGAGTAAAAAACAGTCAGATGCGAATGATGCGATAGATTGAGGAAGAGTTGCAGGGCGCAGGGAGAAAGTTGGTGTCAGATGTCGATGGCGAAAGTATGATGATCAGATTTGCAGGGCGCCGGGAGGTTGTTGGAGTCGGATGTTGATGGTGAAAATATAAGATGTGCAGAGTAAGCAGGGCGCCGGGAGGTTGTACGAGACGGAAGTGGATGCGGCAGGCTGAAATTTTGTCCAATTTACAACATGTGGACATATCAGGTTGTGAAAGTTAGAGAAGAGCGATTATCAGTGATATCGGCGTGTCATGGTAAATAGAAAATACCAGTATCCAGACGTAAGTGTTTTCCTGTTTTTATAATTTATCATGTGAGTGTGCCCCCAGAACATTTTTTTTACGGTGCAGTCTTTCAAGGAACCCCCAGCAATATACCAGCAACAAGGTTATTATTCGTTTTCAAGTGTGATCATTTTAAAAAATACACAATTTTTGTGAAAATAATAATTATAATAATTAAAGGATAAAATAAAATGGTTTACGTATAATATTCAATAAACATACTTACAAATCATTTATTAATGGTATTATTGGAATTTACAATTTATAAATTATTGAAGTAAAGATTTTTTTTTGACAGCACACATGTTCTAAATAGTGAGTGAAGTTATTTTATTTTATGTGACGAACAGCTATTAACATGAAATATTGAGTGAATGTTATAATATAAACATCATTTTTAATCATATAATACATGTGTTGTTAAACAAATATTTTTGTAAAAAATAATAAATTATACACATTTACTCCAATACTAGGTATTCTAATGTCAATTCTATAGACCCCATTGTTAGTTGTAGTTTATGCAGTCACCTAATAAGTAAGCGTATTGAATAAGTTTGAGTATTCATTCCAAGGCGTCAGTTTATCTAAGAATTTTTTGGAAGGTATAAAAGACAAAATATTATTTTGAGCTATTTCATGATAATAAAGTTCAGAAATTTTAAATAGATACTTAGACAATATTTTTGAGCGTTAAGATAACATTTCCATCATAAAAAGTAAAATTCAAAAGTTGCTGAATAGTCCATATTTGTTTCATGTATCAAATGTATTTTTTTTATGAGTTGAATTAAAAGGTAAGATAGTGTGATCTTTTTATCCTTAGGAAAGGTATATGAACGGTAAGTAACTAATAGTAGTCTCAATCATATCTCAGTAAGTAGTATTTTGAAGCAGACGGTATAAAAAGAAAACGTTCATAGGTATAGGTGAGATGCAGATAACGCAAAAAGCCGTTGAAGCTTTATTTACCCCGCAAGCTCTAAGGAATGATAATAGAGAAGTTATGAGTCATTCATTACTATCCATACGTACGTTTCAATGTAAGCAAGTACAAAGAAGTTTTATTTTAGTGACACTTATAATGTTTGATATCAAAATATACTAAATTATTGGTAAAAAAAAAATGAAATGAAATTCATAACTCGTATACAGGTTAATTATGTTTTACATTCTTCATATTTTGGTTATTTATAGTTACAAAACCCTTACTATCTTAATGCATCTTTGAGTAGATTACGATAATTTACAAAAATATGCACGGGAACGCTTTATTTAAATTTAGAATTTTAATGAAATATTTTACACGTGTTCATATTCTAGAACATTGTTGTTGATGAAACTTTAGAAGTTCAGTGTCGTCAGTACCTACCAAGATCAAATAAAGCGTGCATCAAAAACATTGTGTTTCAGATACGCATAGAAACAATGTTCGATATGTGATGTTATGATTTACTTACCTATCTACATTATATGTTTATGTTTCATTTAGTTGCTAAGAAATCAGAGCCGTTGTCTGTCATGTACTCATGTACGCCACCGTATTGCTGACTTGAGAGACGAGTGTACTTACACGAACAATGGAATTAGGTCAATTGCAATTTAATTTATACTGTATTTTTTAATGTTTGAGTGATCTTACTTATGTCTTTTTTTTCTGATACTTAGGTACATACTTACAGATTTATGTTACTTTTATGAAATCAATTCTTCGGGCTTAAATTTTAGTAACAGGTAATTGGTTTACTTATAGATTTTGAATCATTTATAATAACACATATACTTGAAAGACATACTCTACAGTACAGACTATAGAAGTCTATACTCTTACTCCGACGTAAGAGTATTGTAAATTCTCACGTACGAAGATAGAAGGTGTAAAGATAGAAAAGCTTATTAGAAGTTACGTATTAAAAATCATTTTGGCTAAATATGATGTTTAAGTCAATTTGGTACGTCAACTTACTAATATAGCAAGCCAGATGGTCCCACTAAGTGCAGGTTAAAATGGATATTGATAGGCAGTATAGCATATTTTCTAGGAAAATTGAAGTAGAAGGAAATCATTGGTTAATAAATTATCGTAATACGATTGGTCAGATCAACCAAGAGTTGATATTTTATTATCTATATGATTTATCGTTACGAGCTTTTTAGCCAGATTAAGTAAGTAAAGGAAAAGTAAGCATTTAATATGCAGAATAAGGACAAGCCCATTAGTTACGCAGTAGCAATAGGGTTAGGCACGTATAAGGATCAGATCCTTCATTTTGATCATGGCCGGAACGAGTTTTCCCCCGTAAAAAACGTTGGAGACACCAGTCTTAAAATTGACCTTATATTAAAATAAAGTTCTAAGGAACTAATTTAAGGCTAGTATGCCTGTATTATATAATTATGTCCGGACAGGTCGGTAGAATAGTGCCGCAAATAAAAATAATTAATAAGTGTGCTACCGATTTCCTTAAAATGGCTGCGCAGCCCATAGACGAATAAAAAGAATATGATAAAGAAATATGACAAATATTATGACAAATGAGTAATAAATGAATAACGTGAAGTGTAGAGTGCAGCCCATAGACGAATAAAAAGAAATATGATAGATAAATATGACAAATATTATGACAAATGAATGATAATTAAATAATGTGAAGAGTAGAGTTGAGTCAAATAAATTTTGGGTACATCTGAGAGCTGGAGCTACTTAGTAAATAACAAATAAATTTATAATGTTTTTATTTTATTTGATAAAAGCTTATAATTGTGTTAATGAATAGTACTGAAAATAAATAAAACCTAAATATTTAAATAGCAGAGTGTCAAACAAGTTTTTAAACCTGTTTCGTTTCATGGAAGTTCAAAATAATTAGAATGTGATATAAAACCTAAGTGTTAATTAAATTAAAGTTCTTTTGCATAAATAATATGATAAATGAATTGAATTAATACATGTGTCTTAAAACCACGCCTTGGATTGAAAATTAAAGAATAGAATAAGTAATAGGATAGTTATAAATATAAAATTAGTCTAAGATTTGTTATCCTTTTATACAGTATATTATTTGCCTTTATCTTAATTTAATGGGTATAATCAATCATGGTATAATGATAGTAAGAATATATTAAAAAAAAAAAATGAAGGCACTTATAAAATATTTCTGAGTAATTAAATAATCTTATAAAATAGATTCAATGTCTATTTCATGTATGTTTGGACTAATGTATCTGTACCATCGTAGAATTTGATGCAGTTATTTGGTATCTGCCAAATTCAATATTAAACAATTATAAACATTATTGTAATTCAGGAACATAAGTTTTTATTTCTGAGCCTACTTAGAAACCTACATAATTATTTCACTATAATTATTTAATAGATTCGCATTTAAATTAAATTTTTTGTGAAGCGTTTCTAATCAGTAATATACAACTATAAGGAGGTATATTAATACTTTGTAATTTTTGGCTATGTACAAATAAATTTCAACCTTTTCATAAAAATATAGTGTTCAATACAGTTTACTAATTATTACATTATATTTTTTGCACTTAGGTACTATTTTTACTATTCTATTATTATATTCATAAATGAAAAGAATTATTATTTTATCGCTTATTTCACGGCTTCAGTGTCAAGTTCCAACTGGCATAATTCTTATTACATCTTTATTGAACCGTTATTTTCATTTGTGAGTAGATCTAATTAAATCAATGTATCTTTTAAATATTTTAATGTAAGAAAGTTCTAATAATTAACAAAAAGTTAATGTTTTGTAACTGCGAATGCGCAAATATGTTTAAAAAAAAAACTTGTAGGAAATACAAACAAAATTTATTCATTATTTTACTAAAATTTTACAATAATATTGAGAAGAGAAAAAAATAATAATTTAAAATTGATTTATTTTACTGTTTAATCAAAGTATGAATAATTAATAATAAATTTTGTTTTGTTTATCAATCCAGAGAAAGTTTATCCATTATTAAAATTATGTAGTAATAATAAGTATAAAAATAAGCAAAAAAAAAAACCTTTTGGCATTAATTTTTTTTCAAAATTAAGGGGGGTGGTGTACTGTGGTGACACATCACTCCCTACTATTAGGTATATTATAGTTATGTATAAGTTGGCTTGTAGCGTCAGTCAGTCGCCAATATACGTCTGAACTGCACATACGTGTTTCTCTTGATCCTCCCCTAACAGCCAACACCGCATGAGAATAAGATTGGAATTCGCAATTACCTTATGTCTGACAGCCGCAAGCGTTACGGTACGAAATAGGCAGCGACGTATGACACGTGGGAGACCCGCCAAGACGTCAATGCCTTCCTTTAGGTGGAAAGGCGAATGCAGTGCAAGGTTTTGTAGTGACAGGAAACGTTGACGCTCATCTGAGTGTAATAGAAATTGTTTGAAATCTGACAACTACGCAACATATATTTTATGGTCATGATATTTTGAAAAACGATATCTTGGAAACAAAACTATACTCTTGTTTATTGTTAAGGCCGCCATTGCGATTTTTCTGTTATGGCTGGAAACATACTATCGGACGCGTCCATATACGTATACGCAGCGGGACCCTATCCCGAAATGGATTGATACTTATGTGGTCTTGTAGGTATTAATTAGTACCTACAGAAATTTAAAATAGAAATTTTGTAACTCTGTAAAAAAAAAAATATCGACCATTTTCCGCAGCGTCAAGCCAGCGGGACCCCATGTTAAATGTCAATCTACACTTAAAATAGACAGCCCTTAATTTGTACCTTCTAAATATTATTTGATCATTCTCCAGAAGCCGATAGTTTAGGAGCTATAACCGATTAAAGTCAGCGTCATAAGTATCAATCCATTCCGGGATAGGGTTTTGGCTGCGTAAACGTAATACGTATATGACGCCTTCTCAGCTCATAATGACAACTTCGCAAAATTACAACCGCTCGCAAAATGCCAACTTCTCAAAATGCCAATTTCTCAAAATGCCACACACACACACACAAATCACGCCTATTTCCCTTACGGGGTAGGCAGAGCGTTAACGGCCGTAAAACGGATATTAACACCACGTCTGACAAAAAATTTAGGGTCAATCAGATAACTGTGTATCACTATAGTGACAGGTTGTCAGCCCATCACCTAAAATTGCAATACACATCTAACCCTCGAGTCCCTTAGTCGCCTCAAATGGGGTGATGCTATTCTAAGCCGGCATCACACGGCGTTCAAACGGCGTCAAAATGCCAACCTCTCAAAATGACATATACTCCCTATATACCGTGTGATGCCGGCTTAGAATAGCATCACCCCATTTCTTCCCGTGGGAGTCGTAAGAGGCGACTTAGGGACTCGAGGGTGTGTATTGTATTTTAGGCGATGGGCTGACAACCTGTCACTATGGCGATACACAATTTTCCGAATGACCCTTAAATATTTGTCAGACGTGGCGTAAATGTTCGTTTTTGCGGCCGTTTACGCTCTGCCTGCCCCGCAAGGGATTAAGGCGTGATGTGTGTATATAACGCATCTATCAGCCGCGGCTGAGGACAGTGTACACGGAGTGTTCACAGACGGAGATCTTTGTCTGTAGCGTCCACGTACGTTTTGAAATGTCCAGCTGGCAAGATCGCTCTCGGACATCCGAATGTTCAAGGTCACCTCCGCGACTTCTGACAGATATTTTGCACGGCTTCATGTAAAATCTTCTGCCTAGACTTAAATAAGTCGCTAGTATTGACTCAAAATAGTAAATCAGGGTTCTTACCGCGATACTTATAACTTTTTATTGTATTGCGTTGCGTATATTTTGAGTCATGATGTGCGACTGCAAAAGTGTACGTCGGTAGTATTATGTTAATATATAATATATTCTGTGGTAATATGTTTCCAGGTTATTTGGTGCATTTATGGTTGTGTAAACAGGTGGCAGATGAAACCGATAGACTATTAGTTAAACTACCTACACCGAGAGAGCGGTCAACACTGAACTCTACATCTTCATAAACAAACAATCAATAACGGACAAAGACCACAAATCCTTGACGTCTGATGCGACAATTTCTGTAAGCAAAATATTCTGTCAACTAGCTGAAGTGCGCGGGTCAAGGGAGGATTAAAGCGTGCATGCTGATTGGTCAGTGGTCGCGTCATCTGATAAGAAGGTTCTCCTACTTTTCGTCCGTGGCTGCGTATTTTTGACGCACCGTGAAGCATGCGTCTGTCAGACAAAAGGAAATGGCGAATTCCGATCTTATTCTCATACAAATACGGCCACGTTGCGATTACGGATGCGTCTCTCAAACGACTTGAAACTCTTTCATCGCACCGTAGTCGTATTTGTATGGGAATAAGATCGGAATTCGCAAATTTCTTTCGTCTGACTGACGCAAGCATTACAGTGCGTTAAAAATACTCAATGACGGTCAACAAGTGGGAGAACCACCTACATGACCCTTCACCAAATAATGCGTGCGATTTCACAAGGAATATAGAACAGATAATGTTGTCAGAAAGTATTTTCCCTTACTGCACCGTCTATGGGGGTTTCGTGGTCATTGATAACGGGTACTAAAGCCCCATGGGGCGTGTGTGGTGACCTGACATCAATCATGCTTCTAGGACTCGGCAGGACATCGACATACAAACACACTTAGCGCACGCATTGACTGTGATTTAATATACTTACTTTCAGACAGTGGCTTTCATTAATTCATACATACATACATATATCACGCCTATAGTCCCTCGCGGGGTGGGCAGAGCATAAATGGCCGTGAAAAACGGTAATTTACGCCACGTCTGACAAAAGTTCGAGGGTCAATCAGATAACTGTGTATCACTATAGTGACAGGTTGTCAGCCCATCGCCTAATAATTTCAATTTTAATACACTCAATTTTAATACATACTAATTTCAATACACACCCTCGAGTCCCTTAGTCACTTCTGATGACACCCACGGGCAAGAAATGGGGTGATGCTATTCTTAGCCGGCATCACACGGGATAATTCACTATTACAATAAAAATAAATAAAGTTTATTAGTAACTTACATAGTACATTTTATGTTTGCCTAGCCCCCAAACTAGGATTTCCTGTGCTATGGCAACCAGTCTTTCATCCTAGATGTAGGTAATATACAATTGAGTAGGTAACGAACGCAGACACTTAATTTTTAAGAATTGTTTAACCACTTCAACATATATACACTATAATAATTTTTTGCGAACACTAATTACTATTTTTGTTATGGAGCCAACTTTGATCACACAAAGAAAAAAAAATGAGGGAACAGGACAAAGAGACAATCCGACAATACTTCAGATTTTAATTCCCAAATTCATTCATTAATAAAAGTGGGTCGATTGATTGGGTTTAAGAATCAACAAACAGCCCCGGAGGACACTAACTACAAAGTGAGTTAAAGAGTGGACAAACAACCTAAAGATTGGGTATTGTTAGCGGGATCATGCACACTAATCATGCCTACGATCCCTTGCGGGATTGGCAGAGCGCAAACGGCCGCAAAAAACGGACATTTACGCGCCGTCTGACAAACATTTGAGGGTCATTTGGAAAATTGTGTATTGCCATAGTGACAAGTTGTCAGCCCATCGCTTGGAATTTCAATACACACCCTCGAGTCATTTAGTCGACTCTTACAACTCTGACGGGCAAGAAATGGGGTGATGCTATTAACATGTTGCATGCATTGTACATGCATTGTACATACATACATAAATCACGAGAGCAGAGCACGCAGAGCGTTAACGGCCGCAAAACGGATTTTAACACCACGTCTGACAAAAGTTTGATAACTGTGCATCACTATAGTGACAGGTGGTCAGCCAATCGCCTAAAATTCCAAAACATCTAACCCTCGAGTCCAATAGTCGCCTCTTACGACACCCATGGGTAATAAATGGGGTGATTCTATTCTAAGCCGGCATCAGACGACTAAATCGTTCGTCGGCTCTATAACCCACTTGTTCCGCTATTACCCACTAGGCCCTTCGTCGACTTTCAAGCCTTAATTAATTTTATGACTAACGCGATAACTCTTCTAGTACTAGTTCTTTCTTCGCCTGTATAACACACTTCGTAATTTGGAGAATATTGTGTTGACCTGACATCAATCATTGTTTCTAGGACTTAGCGGAGCATCGACATACAAACACACTTAGCAAACGCATATATATATTGTGATTTAGGTATCATAAGTTCATAATTAAGTATGTACATTTGCCGTTTGACGCCGGCTTAAAATAGCATTACCCCATTTCTTTCCCATGGGTGGTGTAAAAGCGAGGGATAACATTTAACGGGGTGAAATTACCTATGAAACAAAACAACTTTCCCCATGAAACGTAGGTTGAACAACCCTAGTCACTGTTATTAATCTTGCATTCTATAAAATTATTTTTCTTTTCTTTCATTTCATTTACCTATTCATTTTTGTGCATGCTGTGGCACCTTTAGATGTAGTACATTTCTGTCTCTCTCTTATGTCGATTTTACATCATTTTAACTAATAATGTAACTACAATTGATTGTCTTAATAAATGAATAAGTAAATTCAAAAAATTATTGGGCCTTCCATACAAACTGACTCGGTTGGCTGGTACTTTATTTATGGGAGACCAATTTTTTTTCCAAATGTTTCTAGTTATGTTCCTTGTAGATGGTATAAATAAAGTTACTAAATAAATAATTCGAATCTAGTGTCTTCAACTGAAAGCGATGGTACGCTGGTGATTGTCAATCAGACGGAACTTAATTGATGCGAACACGAGCGCCCTCCCGCGGGGCTACTCTGACAGGGTTATTGATTGTATTCCCTTTTCACTGTGGGAAAACATCCTGCTTCAGATCAACATAGTCTGGTTTTTCGGACAGATATAACGTGAAAATCTGTTTGAGTTGACCCCCTTATATAATTTGAAAACATTATAAAATGCGAGAAACAAAAGTCGTAGCGCTTGCCTACGAGGCTACGACGTAGGCTTTATTTCGTCGTAGTCGTAACGTGACGGGTCAGGCGGTTCTCCTACTTGTCGTCCGTCGCTGCGTATTTTCAAACGTAAATTAACGTATGCGCCTGTCAGGAAATTGCGGGTTCCGATCTTAAGAGCGGGGCACACCGGCTCCGTATCCAGCTCTCGTCCGTAGTCACGCACGAACTTATGACGTTGTAATGTATGGAAATGTATGAGATACGGCACACCGCTTGCGTGCAGCACGGAACGGATACGCAACGTCAGTCCCATACATTACAACGTCATAAGTTCGTGCGTGACTACGGACGAGAGCTGGATACGGAGCCGGTGTGCCCCGCCCTTTATTCCCATACAAAATACAGTTTCGGTGCGTTAACAGTGCGTTACGGTGCTTTGACAGACGCACGACTGTTGCTGTATTTGCATGGAATAAGAATTTCCTTTCGTCTGATAGACGCATGCGTTACGGAACGTAAAAAAACGCAGCGATGCATGATAAGTGTGAAAACCGTCTTAATTGTGGTATAGAAAATTCTGCTTCGGATCAACATAGTCTGGTTTTTCGGACAGATATAATGTGAAAATCTGTTAGAGTTGACCCCCTTATATCTTCGAGCAACACGGTCTTCCGTCTCGTTCCGACCCGGAAGGGAGGAGCCTTAGCCATTTTACTTCATAGAAATAGTTCTGTCGTTTTTTGCGGGGCGCGGGGGGAGAGGTAGGTAAAGCTGTCAAGTTAGTGCTTGACAATATCGATGCTTGACTATCGATGAATTTCAAAAGTGTAGGTACTAAGACGCTTGTGTTGTTTTTTTATTTATATTTAAAGCAAGTTACATAACAATAAACTTTTAAGTAGTCAAATCATGCCATTTTAGGGGTCCTCTAGTAATTATAAGAACCATGGCCCTACAAAACACAATCACCAACTAAAAGCTGCTTAACATTTAGTATCTAGATAATCTTCTTTTGTGTGAGACACCAAGTCGTCCAACGACCCGATGAACCCTGGTGTAGAGAGTTTTACAACCGCTTACTACTACCTACTTGGCTTCTGACATGGTTGTGTTACGACCGCCGTCAAAGTCATCATAGACAGCAACCAGGACCGACGGCTTAACCTGCCCTTCGAAGCACGGAACTATCCCCTTTCAGACAATCAGGTGGTTCAGCCTGCAATGTCCTAACAGGTCCGGAAACAAATTCACAAGGTGAAAAATAACAACTTTGTGACTGCCCCACCGAGAATCGAACCCAGAACCTTTGCGTCGCAGGCAGTCGCATTACCACTGCGCCACATCAGCCACCATGTCTAGATGATGACATTATCGAAGGCAGTCCAGATGTGGTGTTCGAAGCCGGGCAGTCGCGTAACGCTATTATGAATGATTTTGACTTGCCGGAATCTACCTTTAACAAAATATAAAAAAATAAAGATTTTATAAAACTGCAGTGTGCGGAAGAACATGGAAATATTCAAAGGGACAAAGTTGTTGAATTTCCCGAAGTTGAAAAGTGTCTCATAGCATGGATTAAACAAACGCTCGATAAAAATATTTCATTCACATCTATATATGAGAGATACTACTCCCAAACCTGCATAAATGACAAACTGGTTTAGTAAAAAACCTCTATGAGCGAGAATAATATTCGGGTCCCTTGATATCTCGCTTATCCTGGTACAAAAAAAACCATGATAACAATTATTTGTCTAATACATGTGATTAAATAATACCCGCCTCCTATAATATTCATCGACAACATTATGACATGAAACGGTAACATCACTATTGTTGCTATCGTCGAGAAGTCGGATTTATCGTGCGATCGATCTGTAATTTGTACGGGCGAGCGGACCAGATGTTGCTCAAAAAATCCAACAACTATTTAAGAATTTAGTGTTTAAATGTATTATTAGCAATAATATGTTAAGAATTTACTTACATGAGAAATGTTACACCATCTTTTTGTAAATTTGATGTTCCAGACTTTTTTTACATTAAAAAACTAACATGTGTTCTCTTGCACGACTGGACTCGGTCTAGGAAAAAATCTGAACGGAACTGGTTTTTATAAACGCCAATGCCCATTTCGACTTGTACTTTGACAGAGGGGAAATACTTTCTATGCCTACTCCCTTCCGGGACGGAAGGCCGTCGTTGCTCGAAGCCTTATATAATTTAAGATGCTGCCGGCTGCCATTTTTGAGATGATATTATAAAATGCGAGAAACAAAATTCGTAGCGTTTGCCTACGAGGCTACGACGTAGGCTTTATTTCGTCGTAGTCGTGACGTGATGGGTAAGGCGGTTTTCCTACTTGTCCGTCGCTGCGTATTTTCAACGCAACTTAACGTATACGTCTTTCAGACGAAATGACATTGCGAATTCCGCTCTTATTCCCATACGGCTATGGTGCGCTTACGGACGCTAAACGACTTGACGCCGAAGAAGGCTAAAAAACACTTTTTCCCATGTCTAATAATAGTATACGTACTAGCTTTTTATTACACTCACGGATAGATATATTGAGGCAACACACGGATCTGTAGCGTACACCAAAATACGAACTATATTCATGAATTTAGTAAAGGCGGGCCGACTAATTTGACTTCCCATCATTAATCTCTGACAGTGTAAGATCATTCCTCAACAGACGCAAAGAGGAGCATTCGAAATCAATACATTGGATACAATAGAACATACATAGATACACATATCATGCCTTTATACTTTACGGTGTAGGCAGAGCGTTAACGTTCGTAAAAATACGGTTGCTGTCGTTAAGTCTGACAAACATTTGAGAGCCGTTTTAGAAAAGTCGTGTAATTGTATCACTTTGGTGACCGATTGTCAGCCTGTCGCATGAAATTGTTATACACGTAAAAGACTTGAGCTTCTTAGTCGCCTCTTACGACACCAGTGGAATGAAAATGGGGTAATGCTATTCTAAGCTGACATCACACGACCTGATTACAATAGTATTTATGTTAGATAAATATAAATAAATATCCTGGACAATTCACACAGCGTCATCTAGACCCAAACCAAGTAGAGCTTGTACTATGAGAACAAGATAGTTGATATTAATACTCAAATACTGGTTTTGTAAATCAACACATGTTATAATGCAGGAGTACCTGGGCATCATTTAAGTGATCTAACCTGTATACCTGTATAAATAATTTAGTATTGCGTATAAACGTGCCTACTCACTTTATTACACACACAGGCATACAAACGTGCATATTCGCATTCATTCTACTTCACTATAGCAGACATACCTTGTTAATAGTTACTAGATGTTTACTAAGTAGTATAGAAGCCAACTTACCTACTTGCAACCAAATTAGAAAAATGTTGTTCTGTTTATATATGTCGAAAATAGAAGAAAAGGAGAGACGAAGAGAACACAATAAAAAAAGAGGAGGAGCCTGGTCACACACAGGCATACACGTGCTGTGAACATCAGGATGCCGATAAATCAGGATGACACTGCATCTGGTTCACTGTAGAAAACAATAAAGAAAGGACCCCAAAACTAATCAACCAGCAAGTCTGGATGATACTCAAAATCACATCACAATCAAACTTACGTCAGGATATGAAATAACACTGAGGAAGTATAACCTTACGTCAGCATACAGAACAACACGTCGTGGGCGTATAATCATCGAACCCTGTAGAATACTGCATCGTCAAATGCTATCTCCAGTCACTGAAATGATAAGCCACAACGTAGATGCCATTACGCAGTCAATTCCCACGGTGAGGCTGTTTCGACCTGGCAGGTCATCGTCAGGCACGGTGTAACCGTACTACAACCGACCTGTCTACCGAACCAACCTAAGAATCTTAGACACACGCTGATCTACGTCAACGTGTCTTCACAACACCAAAGATACCGATTGACACTAACCTTCAACACCGGACACCATTGAAATCCACTACCCGCAGGATTACAAAGAGACCACAGCAGCAACTGTCACCAACCTCGTTCAATCTCTGCATTTCACCAACCTCAGCTACAACCTCGGGGAAATACGATAATAACCAACACACACTTCATGATCTCCACAAATATTCCCCTGGCAATACGAATCTAGGGCTCCGCCATCGCTAGACGACCACAGTTTCTCCAAACGCTCCAAGATTCCAAAGATTCTACCAGATTCAAAACCTAACTTCAAAACGACCACATCGAACGACAGACCAACCGGAACTGTCAAAGTTGTTTACTCCATAGCCCATTTGAGTTCCGTTTCTTTATCACGAACGCAGCCAACAATGAATTGTGAGAGCGCACTACAACGCCTCTAACGTCACTCCAGTCTATCTTACAGTCGATAGCTAACTGAACGCAAATAAAGCGCATCGCCTATCTGAGTGTTGCCAGCGATTATGCGTTTCGTTTCTGCATCAAATAGCAATCAAACGGAAGAAAATAATAACAAAACGTGAACTGTCAAATAATTTCAGCCAATACCCACCAGAGTTTGATCGATCTCCGACACGGCCATTCTGAAAGGTCAGACGTCCTCGGCTGACGTTTATCGAAAGAAACTAACTATGCCTAGACATACCGCTCGTCCATTCTGAATCAACTCACTTGACTGAAAACTTTAACCAACCAATAAATGTCACAATTTCATGACCTAAACGAATAGTCTCTAAAGCCATGTCTGCACAGTCTGAAGTCCCTGCACCAGCTCCACATTTCTGTAAGGATAACCCTCGCTGAAGCCACATCGCAGCCTATCTAACACCGTCTACTCAATGAACCTCGCTCCAACTTAAAACAGAGAGACGACTGTCTCCATTTCATCGAAACCTGATCGATTAATACTATTGAGTCCCAACAACACTACCACAATCCACACGCAGACTTGTCAAAGCCAACTAACTTATCAGAATCTCACTTGTTTGCTCAGATCAGTAACGGATGAAATCGATGAAGCTCATCAATAATCTTAATGGTAGTCAAATCAAAAGTTTACTCAAATTAATAGGTTCTCAAAGTATTTTTTTTTGAATTCACAATTTAAACATCAAAACAAATAAAAAAAAAGTTAAGGCTCACTCACAAAATCACACTGACTAGTCCCATCGGTCTGCGCGCCCGTGTTGGACATGACGCACTCGCTCAAAGTACGGTTTCAACACAATCTCAACTGAGTTCCCAATCATCGTGAAGCGCATAACTTCCATATGATGATAGCAATTTACGTTTATTTTGCTCTTAGGAACTACTGCTGTTACGTACGGCTAACCACCGAGCGTAACAAGAGATATCACTGACCAGTCTCATCGGTTTACATGTCTGTGTCGGACATGACGCACTTGTTGAAAGTACGGTTTCATCACTATCTCAACAGAACTCCCAATCCTTGCGAAGCACGTAACCGCCATATGAAGATAGCAATTTACGTTTTTCCGCTCTCAGGAATTACTGTTGTTACGTTGGCTAACCACCAAGCGTAACGAGAGAGTTTGGCTACCCACCAAACGAACAGAGTCGGCTACCCACCGAGCTCAAAAGAAACAAACACGCTCAGTTTATTTGGCTACCCACCAGATAAACGTACTCCATTTGGCTACCCACGAAAGGAAAAACCACTCGGCTAACCACCAAGTTATCAGGCTACCCGCCAATGCTGTCCGTAAGGCTAAAGTTTAAAATAACTTTGCAACGTCAGAATCATCATTACACGACTAGATTTAACTCTACTAGAACCTTTTGATTAGACTCCTTTTGTACGTGGTCTAATTGAACTCAGAGCTTTTCAACTAGTCCCTATCGCCGTCCAAATAAATGTTTACAATCTCATAAGAAAACTGTAACACATGGAGTTTTCAACCAATAAACAATGGAACACCATCACAATACAACACCTCTTTCACACACACGTTCAAATAATAGTCCACTATCGTCACTATAGAATACCTTTCACATCCGCCCAAAATAATAGTACACTATCTCGCTAGAATACTTCTTACAACCATTCAAATAAAAGTCCACCATCTCATGAGAAAAGTCCCTAACTCACAATCACGACCGACAAAACAGTGGTCCACCGTCTCATTTGAAAACCTCTAACGCTAGTCCAAATAATGGTCCACTATCCCGCTTCTGATGTCGAAAATAGTAAGAAAAAATAAGAAAGGAATAGAGAAAAGAAGCGAACACAATGAAAAAGGAGGAAAGCCTGGATACACACAGGCATACACGTGCTGTGAACATCAGGATGCCGATAAATCAGGATGACACTGCATCTGGTTCACTGTAGAAAACAATAAAGAAAGGACCCCAAAACTAATCAACCAGCAAGTCTGGATGATACTCAAAATCACATCACAATCAAACTTACGTCAGGATATGAAATAACACTGAGGAAGTATAACCTTACGTCAGCATACAGAACAACACGTCGTGGGCGTATAATCATCGAACCCTGTAGAATACTGCATCGTCAAATGCTATCTCCAGTCACTGAAATGATAAGCCACAACGTAGATGCCATTACGCAGTCAATTCTCACGGTGAGGCTGTTTTGACCTGGCAGGTCATCGTCAGGCACGGTGTAACCGTACTACAACCGACCTGTCTACCGAACCAACCTAAGAATCTTAGACACACGCTGATCTACGTCAACGTGTCTTCACAACACCAAAGATACCGATTGACACTAACCTTCAACACCGGACACCATTGAAATCCACTACCCGCAGGATTACAAAGAGACCACAGCAGCAACTGTCACCAACCTCGTTCAATCTCTGCATTTCACCAACCTCAGCTACAACCTCGGGGAAATACGATAATAACCAACACACACTTCATGATCTCCACAAATATTCCCCTGGCAATACGAATCTAGGGCTCCGCCATCGCTAGACGACCACAGTTTCTCCAAACGCTCCAAGATTCCAAAGATTCTACCAGATTCAAAACCTAACTTCAAAACGACCACATCGAACGACAGACCAACCGGAACTGTCAAAGTTGTTTACTCCATAGCCCATTTGAGTTCCGTTTCTTTATCACGAACGCAGCCAACAATGAATTGTGAGAGCGCACTACAACGCCTCTAACGTCACTCCAGTCTATCTTACAGTCGATAGCTAACTGAACGCAAATAAAGCGCATCGCCTATCTGAGTGTTGCCAGCGATTATGCGTTTCGTTTCTGCATCAAATAGCAATCAAACGGAAGAAAATAATAACAAAACGTGAACTGTCAAATAATTTCAGCCAATACCCACCAGAGTTTGATCGATCTCCGACATATATATATATTCTCCTGTGCTTAAGAACATTACTATGTACCTACTTATGCTTATTTTTAAATGTGTCCAATAGGAAAGTAGCGAGTCACTCCCGTCACAAGTAGCTCTGCTTACTTAATGGGAGGTCTCATGTACAAGATTAGATAACTCTTCTGAAAATAAACTATTTTTATTATAGAAAACACCAAGACAAATATCAGAAAATTTTATTGACAAACATTAAATTTAAAACGAACAAGTAAGTATCACTAGTTATCGCGTAGGTTCATGCAACTATTATTTTATTAATTTGTTGAAGAATTGGTTTAGTTTCGAGTTTTGTTAAATTTTCGGCAACCACAGCTGACGTTCGGGCGTAAGTGATCTATCGACCTCCGTGAAAAAAAAGGCTAAACTATCTGCCAAATCATAATCATCACAGTTACATGCCGTGTGATTAACCTGGCCAGCCCCGAGGCAGTTATTTTTACTTTTTTATCCCGACCGAGCCGGTTATCTATATGTTATATAAAAAAGAAATAGTGTTAAAAATTGTTTTTTATAATGACGGACCTTGACGTCAATAAGTGATAATACTATCCTTCATTGAAAGTAATTTCATTTTCATTTTCATAAACAAGGAAGTCACGTAAACCTACAACATATATTTGTGTGTTGTGCGTATCGAACCCTCGTCCCTCTGCGTAGCAAGCAGTCGTACTATCGGCTACGCCATCGGGCCAGTTACATATTATGTTTGATGTCGAAATGTGAAAGCCCTGGAAGAGTTTTTTTTAAATTTACGGGTGCTTATGTCTGCCACTTATTATACTTTAATGGTACGTTCTACTACACAAACCCATTTACACATACCCTTGAGCTAATAATTCTAATCAGTAGTAGAAAAGGTGAAACAAGTGGTTAGACCAGTCGTGTGCGAAATTGGATTACTCTGTTTCAAAAATGCGCCTCCTGAGCTGATATCTAAATACTGGAGTAATGTTAAAAGTTTATGATTTCCACGCCATTTCTTAGATTTCTTTGTATGTTACACCGTCATATTTTTAATCGCTGCAAATTTTTGTTAGAAATCGCGTAATAAAATACGTAAAATCATTAATAAAATTAAAAAAGTGATTATCTTCGATAAGTCTAAGATTATTAAACAGAAAGTGACAGTGCTATATTTAGTCGCTAACTTGGAATTGAGACTAATATCCTTAAATATTCGCCAGAACACAGAAAACTTAATATTTCTTAGGCGTTTTAGGAATAAATCGTTGTCTATTGTCTCATTCGTTTCCATTTTCTCTTTGAATACGTAAAGGCGAGGCTTAGAAACACAAGCACAGTGCCGGAGTCATAAGTTAATGGAATAAGGTGTATATTTCAGAAAAAAATTAAAGCTCATTATAAATATTGCCAGTCCCGACTATGTCTAAATGCACCAAAAAGAAGTCGCTTTACTTATACATTGACTCCTTGCTTGGTCGGCGGGTTGGCGAGCTCAATGTAAAGTGTTATGTTCACAGGAAAAGCTGCTGTCTGTTTACATACGACATGGCACGGAAATTTGATGTGAAATTGAACTTGTGTAACTCCATTTCAATAAACTATTATTGACAGCTTCTTTTTCTTCATTCGTGTCGATGACTCAAATATATTTCGACCAGAAATTAGCCACGGCTACGGCGCTGTCGGTGGCGTCATATAAGTCGGACAAGGTGCAGGTATTAGGGCACTGACTGCAAGACATCAAGACAGTGTGGCATAGTCGCAAGATGGGTTAGAGCTATATCCCCACTTATTTAGATTAAACCTGCAACGGCCAACTTGTGTTCGCAGCCGATTTAGAGTTTTCGAGGTTGACCATGGAAGTTTGAGACCTTTTGGAAGCTCTTCAGCGGGTTTAATGACAGCTAGCAGTTCCATACTAAAAGAGATATCAACAAAGGAAAATGAATCCTCTGTCATAGCATTAGCAAGATCCTGAGAGTTGTCAAATGGGGTTTATTAGGATGACCGCACTTTTTTAAATGTTTATAAATCTATACCCAAATACGGACCTGTTCATAAGAGAAACGAAGCAAATTATGAAAATTGAGCTTTTCTCTTCTTTTGTTTGTTTTTCATTTGTTTAATACTCAAACATGAGAGAGGTATTCAGATTTGAAATCACGATTTTTTCTTTTAGTGTAATAAAAATATCTTTGTGTGTCGATTGCTTGTCGGTTGATAATAATGTTACTTAAGTATTTAAAAGTCTGCTACCAGGGTTCATCGGGTCGCTCATCGAATTGGTGTCCCATACTATAAAAAGAAGAATACTTATGTGGATGACTCATGTAAGATTCTTAGAAAATTCAAAACGTATCATTCAACTCCAAACTAGTAACTTAAAATACCGAAACGGGGTTTTTACCGCGATACTTAGGCGGTTTTCTCACTTGTCGTTCCGTTTTTAACGCAACGTCACGCATGCGTCTGTCAGACGAAAGGAAACTACGAATTCCAATCTTATTCCCATACAAATACGGTTACGGCGGATTTACGGTGCGTAAAAACGGAACGACGGACGACAAGTGAGTGAACCGTCTTAGACTTGTTGAATTGTCCGATATTTCGACCCCGTTGCATGGGTCACGATCACGGAACAACTGATGTTTTGTGAGAGGCCGATGTGGCGCAGTGGTAGTGCGACTGCCTGCGACGCAAAGGTTCCGGGTTCGATTTTTTGTGGGACACTCAGAAAGTTGATATTAATCACTCTGTGAATTTGTTCCCGGTCTGGTTAGGACGTTGCAGGGTGAACCAACTTATTGTCCGAAAATATAGAAGGTTCCGTGCTTCGGAGGGCACGCTAAACCGTCAATCCCGGTTGCTGTCTATGATTATTTAGAAGGCGGTTGTTACACAACCATGTCAGAGGCCTACTACTAGAAGTAGGTGATTAAAAAACTCTGACACCAGGGTTCACAGGACTGATAGACCACTGTAGAGGAGGAATGATATCAACGCAACAGAGACGCAACGCGCCGAGATAACAGCAGCTTTTGTACTAATTACAAAACCCATATTGCAGGTTTCACCCGCGAATGTTATGAAAACCATACATTATTCATCCATGTTACACAGCAGGCACTAGAATAACGGTACACGCCGACGTTCCAACTATTAATAATTCACGCCCTAAAATGGGACAAATCCATAGACGAAGCCAGTCATCAGTTTCCGAGTTAATACTCCAACATGTGACTCTCAAACTTACCAGTTTACGAAAGTTACGAAGCAAGTACGTAAAACGGAAGCATCGGAATGGTCGGGTATATAGGGACAAAACTGGTTTATAAAATCATCATTGGCCTCACGCGTATGTGACAGACGATTTAATAAGTGTCTGAGGCAAGACTTTTCATGGCTGTATAAGCCGATACGGGAGCGGTGAACAAGTGAAGGTGGAATTTTGAGACTGGCACATGCATGTTTAGATGACGTTTTTGCCTTTTGTTAGCGAGACCAGAAAACCAGGCATTATCGTGTGTTTTACGCCCATCAAACACACGCTTACGCCATTCGTCCCTATCCTCAGCAAGCTTCTCCCAGCTTTGATGGTCAATGTTAAACGCAGCCATGTCCCGCTTGGCGCAATCTTTGAAACGCAGCATAGGTCTTCCAACCCCTATATAATACATACATAAATATATCATGCTTATATCCCTTGCGTGGTAGGCTGAGCGTAAACTTCCGAAAAAGCGGCCAATTACACCACGTCTGACAAACATTTGCGGGTCATTCCGATAATTATGTATCACTACAGGTTGTCCGCCCATCGCCTTAAATTGCACCCACGGGAATGAAATTGGGTGATGCTATTTAAAGCCGGCATTACTTGGTCAAAATTAAATTAATATAATAAATAAATATCCAAGAACATTCACATAGCGCAACCTAGCACTAAACTAAGCAAAGCTTGTACTATGGGAACTAGATAGCTGATATCAATACTTAAATACATTTTATTGGTAATTAAATACATAATTATACACAGAAACACCCAGAAACATATCTGAAAATGACTAAACAAATATTTGTGTCGTGTGGGAATCACGACTCTTGGCGTAGCAGGTAGGAGTACCGCTACGCCATCAGTCATATGTTATTAACTACCAATTAATACCCACGCGATCTTATTTGATTACGTTATAGTCTATTTTCGTTTTGGTACTAAAACGAGCGAGAAATCTTTAATTATGCGCTGACCATAATTGGGTTGAATAAAACAGCTGTTGTCAGCAATACAGATGTAAACGTGTGTAACATACTTTGAGAACCAGTGGTCTAATACGTGGATGGCATGCCTAATGCGGTGCATTTCCGAATTTGAACTGACTTGTCGTAATTTGCACTTCGACTGCCTATAACCCGGCCAAGTTGAGAACGCCTGTCAATTCGTTCGTAGTTATAAAGACTAGTTAGTTTTGCGACTTTGTTTGTGCGAGTTGTGTGTTATTTTTAAAAGTTAATACTGTCTAGAAAAACATGTATCTGTGGATAATAAACAAGATATACAATAGAGTACACATACACATACATACACATATCACGCCTATAATCCCTTGCGGGGTAGGCAGAGCGTAAACAGTCGCAAAAGCGGTCATTTACGCCACGTCTGACAAATATTTCAGGGTCATTCGAAAAATTGTGTATCGCCATAGAGACAGGTTGTCAGCCCATCGCCTAATATTGCAATACACAGCCTCGAGTCCTTTAGTCGCCTCTTACGACTACCAACGGAAAGAAATGGGGTGATGCTATTCTAAGCCGGCAAATATCAAATATCGGCATCACACGGCAAAGATTATATTTAGATTGATATTAATGGCGTACCAAAGAATTAGAACTCTCCTGCGTATAATTAAGTTGCAGCAAATCGTCTATGATTGTAATTGTAATTATTCCACAGAAAGCAAAAATTCCGCTTCCGAGGTTACAGTTTCTATTACCAAAACTCTCGCACTCTTTTAAACAAAGAAAAAACTATTTCCTTATATCACTTCCTATCAACTACCTAGGTACCTATCAACCTACCTTTAATTTCAGTAAAATATATCAAAGTGTGAAACACGAGAGCTTGAATACACCAACACACATACATTGTGTTCCTTGAATAAACGTGGAAACAGACGGACTCCCCAATTTAGCTGTATAATACCAAAAGCAAATCGTGGCTCGAATTCACAATCGGAACTAGCTTTTGTAGCTGAAAATTAGAACATTTTGACTCATGGCGGGTAGGGTTGCCAGAGTTTATCAGGAATAAATGAACTTTATGGTTTGCCGTGTGATTTCTGCTAGTATCAAACCAATTCTACCTGTGGGTGTATTAGGCTGCAGCCCTGTGAATGTAAAATCTTGCACTGCGCTCGCCAATCCGCCTGCCAAGCGTGGTAAGTATGGCAATACCCCCGATAGGGGGAGGCCCATGTCCAGCATTGGAATTTTGTAGGTGATAATTTTAATGTATGAAATACTTGCGGGTGGAATCGTCTTGTCTAAACGATATCACTAGTATTATACGACACTACTATACGACAGCGCCATTTAGCCAAACATTTAGATTTTAAGTGGGGTAATGCTACAAGGTTCTAGCATCGACTTGTCCGCAATTATTATGCCGCATGGTTACCATAGTCGTGAAGCGCATAATTTATAGTTTCTCATTTTCTATTTGAGTACATCCGCAAATAACAGCCTGCTATTCAGAATGTGTTGAATAAGCGTACGGAAATTAGTTTACACATTCCTGAATTAAAATGCAATACAAATTAAAATCGTATTTTCTCAGAGGTGATTTCATAAATGACAAATTGAAGAATGTTAGCGTCCGCCGGTACTTGAACCCGGGACCGTGGGGCTCCGTCCCAGTGCTCTGCCAAGTGACCAACCGGCACCTCGAATGACACTTCCAAATTTTCAATCTCTTGGTACACGTCTCGAAGCGACGTACAAGTGACATCTAGTAAAAGTTAATGTGACGAATGCTATAGTTATTCTACAATGGGTGGTATCGTTTTTTTGCAATCAAATCATCCTACGCTGCGCTCAACAGCCCAATAAAACAATTGTGTCGGCAAGTATTTAATGCTCGGTTGAAATAAAATATGTTCGCAAGTTTTCAAAATTGTACCTAGCACGGGAAGTGTTTTAAATTTTTTGTATTCAACTCATTAGTAATTTAGTACAGAATTATGCTGTATTTTTAGAACAAAAGTTGCAGATATAGTGCAACAATACGAAAAATGCTATAACGAAGAGAAACAAAGTGCGCAGTACTTTCAATTAGTTTAGAATATTACTGCAATTTTACAGAATAAACGTAAAAACCCAGGGACATCGACTAAAAATTATTCTAAATTTTAATGATAGATTGAACACATCTGTTTGCTTCATATTACCTCTCGTATTGAAAAAGTTTTTGCTATTTGAGGACTAAATTACTATGAAATAAAATTATGTAAAAAAAACTTTTAAAACAAGCTTTTATTTAAGTGCTCTGAAAAGATGAAAATAAAATTTTGAATGACAATTACCACATTCATTTATGACTTTACAGAAATGAAAATATAATAAAAGCTTGTCGCGATGCCTAGAAGAAACTACCTAATTACAGTTAGGTGCGTACCTTATTACAAAATTTCAATCACAAATTGAAAGTTTCGCGACAAGCTTTTATTATATTTTCATTTCTGTAAAGTCATAAATGAATGTGGTAATTGTCATTCAAAATTTTATTTTCATCTTTTCAGAGCACTTAAATAAAAGCTTGTTTTAAAAGTTTTTTTTACATAATTTTATTTTATATTTTTTAGTTTATGTTACGATAGTTATTGATCAATACGAAAGTCTTTCTATAAAACGGAGAGACCTTCAATAGAAAAACTTAAGGCACGGGGAAAACTAACATTAGGATAAAGTATAATTATCTCTTTTATATTCTATAGAAGTAGGTTGGTACCTACTCCTCCGGCATCCCTAATAGAAGAATTAGCTTGTAATATGTCTTAGTCTTTTCATTTCATTGATGGCGTCATTATTACATGGCCGAGTCCCAGTTAATTTCGAACAGTCTAATTCTTCTATCAGAAGGCCTTCTATTAACGTGACCCTAATTCATGGTGGGCCTACCAACTGCCTATCATGAACGAATTCGTATACAAAATTGCAAGTCCCAGCAGTTGAATATTGAGGAGTTCCATAGTTCGAAGACAACCCTGGATGTAGCGTCTAATTCATGGTGGGCCTACCAACTGCATATAATAAACGAATTCGTATACAAAATTGCAAGTCCCAGCAGTTGAATATTGAGGAGTTCCATAGTTCGAAGACAACCCTGGATGTAGCGTCTAATTCATGGTGGGCCTACCAACTGCCTATAATAAACGAATTCGTATACAAAATTGCAAGTCCCAGCAGTTGAATATTGAGGAGTTCCATAGTTCGAAGACAACCCTGGATGTAGCGTCTAATTCATGGTAGGCCTACCAACTGCCTATAATAAACGAATTCGTATACAAAATTGCAAGTCCCAGCAGTTGAATATTGAGGAGTTCTATAGTTCGAAGACAACCCTGGATGTAGCGTCTAATTCATGGTAGGCCTACCAACTGCCTATAATAAACGAATTCGTATACAAAATTGCAAGTCCCAGCAGTTGAATATTGAGGAGTTCTATAGTTCGAAGACAACCCTGGATGTAGCGTCTAATTTATGGTAGGCCTACCAACTGCCTATAATAAACGAATTCGTATACAAAATTGCAAGTCCCAGCAGTTGAATATTGAGGAGTTCCATAGTTCGAAGACAACCCTGGATGTAGCGTCTAATTCATGGTGGGCCTACCAACTGCCTATAATAAACGAATTCGTATACAAAATTTTGTGTCCCAGCTATAAACCGCTGAGGAGATCTCTCGTACGGAGCCGATCCTGGCAGCAGCATCAGGTCAAATTTATGATTATCATGCATTGTCATCGGTTCTGGACCAACATGCAAAATTTCAACTCAATCGGATACCGAGAAGTGGTTCAAATTAAACTTGCAAGATTTGCACCGAACAAACATTGTTACTTACTTACATACACTGCAAGTTAAATAAAAGCTTTTAAAAGAGAAAAGTTGATAAGTATTATGAGTTTAATCAACAAACCAATTGCATTAAAACTTTGTTCGAAAATCACACACTCAATATTTTCCAGCACTTTTGACTTCAAATCGAAATTCGTTTAACGCTGCCGAACTTCATATAACTTTGTACGAATAACTACGCTTAGAAACTTAGAAAAAACAATAGAGGGGGTCTGAGAGACAGAAACGACAAATTGGAAAGCATTTCGGGTACAAAAACAAAGAATTCTGGTGAAAGTTCTGGCTACATCATTAGACACTTGTGAGATCAAAGACGAACTCTAGAGACAGCTAGAGATTAGATTTCAACGAGGATCTTGATATATATCTGTTTCTACGCACTAGATGAGGCAAGGGCCGACAATGGCTTTCGTTTATACACGAGTTGCAAATTCTTAGTTACTCCTGTCATTCCTATGAAACCGAAGAAAAGTAATGATATCTGCTGATTAAAGTAACGTTTGATTAATTCTGTGCAGTTTATACAGCATAGGGACTTTTCTACACACAGTGCGCGAGCTTTTTTTTAATTTTATACCAGATATCATTGTGTTAAAGTTGTAATTTTGACATTTGAGTCAAATATATATTTTCTGTGTCCCACTGCAGGGCAAAGGCTAATTAAAAAAAAAAAAAAAAAAAAAAAATATATATTTTCAGCTATTTACATACGTTTCTATGGAAAGAAACTTTTTCAGTTTACCTCAGTGCCATTTAATTACACTTGGAGATTGGCTAGGCTATATAGCTATATAAATATGAAATGGTGTGGTATGATTTTATTTATTAATGTAAACAAATAAAACTTAGTGATCAATATATTACAAAATAAAAATAACCTGAGTAGTATTATAACTTAAGTCTAAAACACCACCCCGGATCATTCTTGGAGCAAACGATCCCAAGATGGCGTTACCTCGCTGCACAGCCAGGGACAAATGAACCGGAACGGGGGTTTACACAAAAAAGAATTAAAAAAGAAAAATTAAGGGGAAAAGAATTATTGTACACTGTCTAATTTAACTTTTTTATGTAGGTACTTCTCTATTCTTCTCTTTGATTTTTTCTAAAAGTTGTCAGGTAGAGATCGTGATAAGTTTAAGTTTTCCTGTTAAGTACTCGTATGTGTTTTGAATGTGCAATAAAGTGTTTTTTTTTTACTTATTTTATACTTTTTCTTGTACCTTCTAGTTAAATCTAACTCCTAAACCTCAGTCCGCTCCGCTATAAAATATTCTGTTTGCAAGCTGTATTTTAGAAATAAACTCGTCTTTAAGTTGTCAAATCGAGTTAAAGTTGGTTGGTCTCGTAATTTGTGACCGACGAGGGTCAGGGGTCTTGGGTTCTACGAAGATCTCGTTTTGGGTTACATCTGTGACGATGATGGAAATTTAATGCAATGGGGTTTAGTAATCATGCCTTTGCTGATTAGTAAGTATTTTGTAATATTTGAATGATACAAACACAAGTCGTAATAAGTGGAAATTTATCCATTTTCAAAGAAAAGAAACGTTCGTAGTTTTGTCATATTAAACGATTACAGGTTTGGTTCCGTTCATAGTATTTGATTATAATATGAAGAAGTTTTAGTTGGACGCTTCTTAAATTGTGAACAAATTTATTATTTTATTTTCGCATGTGACACTTCTCGAATGGTCAAGCATTTCATGATGTTGCAAATTTTACAATGTGGCCACGACACATATATTCTCAAACTAGCTTTTACCCGCGACTTCGTCCGCGTTAGATAGTTTTTTTAGAAACAGGTTCTAAAGTAGATATGTGTACTCATAGTAAGTATGACAGTGATATTAGAACAGTTCTTATCTCTACTGTTCAATGATGACTTGCTTGCTTCTGTTGTTAAAGATACAGTTCAAAATTTGCTATCCGGCTTGAGAGATCAATATTTATAACCATTGAATACAAAAGTCTGTAGATAACAGAGTACTTACTCCAGAGGTGCCGATTTGAGCACACTTAAATAGTCAGCATAAGTAGATAAGACAGATAAACAGGTAATTTAAGTTACTGTAATACATTTTTATACCTCTATACCACATTTTTTGTTTTTCTGTCCTCGGTAAAGAAGGCAATGTCCTTTCTCAACTTATTCCCATCATACTGAACAACTTTTGTTCTGGAACCATTTCTGTATCTCCAATAGTTTAGGGGGGCTGCTGATGGTAGACCTGGTGGTCTACATAAGGTACTCCAGATCCTTAATGTCCTTGTGAAAAGAAGCGGCCCATCATACTGAACAACTTTTGTATTGGAACGATGCCTGTATCTCTAATAGTTTAGCTGGGCTCCTGGTGGTACACCTGGTGGTCTACATAAGGTACTCCAGATCCCCAATGTCCTTGTGAAAAGAAGTGGCCAATCATACTGAACAACTTTTGTTTTGGAACCATGCCTGTATCTCTAATAGTTTAGCTGGGCTCCTGGTGGTACACCTGGTGGTCTACATAAGGTACTCCAGAGCCCCAATGTCCTTGTGAAAAGAATTGGCCCATCATAGGAACCATTTCTGTATCTCCAATAGTTTAGGTGGGCTGCTGATGGTAGACCTGGTGGTCTACATAGGGTACTCCAGATCCTCAATGTCCTTGTGAAAAGAAGCGGCCCATCATACTGCACAACTTTTGTTTTTGAATGATGCCTATATCTCTAATAGTTTAGCTGGGCTCCTGGTGGTACACCTGGTGGTCTACATAAGGTAGTCCAGATCCTCAATGTCCTTGTGAAAAGAATTGGCCCATCATACTGAACAACTTTTGTTTTGGAACCATTTCTGAATCTCCAATAGTTTAGGTGGGCTGCTGATGGTAGACCTGGTGGTCTACATAAGGTACTCCAGATCCCCAATGTCCTTGTGAAAAGAAGCGACCCAACATACTGAACAACTTTTGTTTTGGAATGATGCCTATATCTCTAATAGTTTAGGCGGGGTCCTGGTGGTACACCTGGTGGTCTTCATAAGGTACTCCAGATCCTCAATGTCCTTGTGAAAAGAATTGGCCCATCATACTGAACAACTTTTGTTTTGGAACCATTTCTGTATCTCCAATAGTTTAGGTGGGCTGCTGATGGTAGACCTGGTGGTCTACATAGGGTACTCCAGATCCTCAATGTCCTTGTGAAAAGAAGCGGCCCATCATACTGAACAACTTTTGTTTTGGAACCATGCCTGTATCTCTAATAGTTTAGCTGGGCTCCTTGTGGTACACCTGGTGGTCTACATAAGGTACTCCAGATCCCCAATGTCCTTGTGAAAAGAAGCGGCCCATCATACATAACAACTTTTGTTTTGGAACCATTTCTGTATCTCCAATAGTTAAGGGGGGCTGCTGATGGTAGACCTGGTGGTCTACATAGGGTACTCCAGATCTTCAATGTCCTTGTGAAAAGAAGCGGCCCATCATACTGAACAACTTTTGTTTTGAAACCATGCCTGTATCTCTAATAGTTTAGCTAGGCTCCTAGTGGTACACCTGGTGGTCTACATCTATACTCCTGACCCTCGAATGGTGATAAAAAGTAGCCTATGTCCGTTCTCGGGATGCTAGCAATCTCTGTGCCAAGTTTCATGAAAATCGGTTCAGCGGTTTGGCCGTGAAAGCGTAGCAGACAGACAGACAGACAGACAGAGTTACTTTCGCATTTATAATATTAGTGTGTGGTGATAAAAAGTAGCCTATGTCCGTTCTCGGGATGCTAGCAATCTCTGTGCCAAGTTTCATGAAAATCGGTTCAGCGGTTTGGCCGTGAAAGCGTAGCAGACAGACAGACAGACAGACAGAGTTACTTTCGCATTTATAATATTAGTGTGGATTATACACAATGGTTCAGAAGCTTTGTATCAGCAGTTTTCCGGGCTAAATTATTTATTTATTTATTCAAGACACATAAAGACATGTATACAAGAGAAAAATATGTTTGCAAAAATGACCTGGAGGTCCAAAGACGAAAATAACAATTAATTTTAAGTGAGCAAACGGTATAGACTTAAAAAATAAAATACTAGTAAGTAAATATTATAATTGCTATTAAGCAAAGCAAATAAAGTTATCATTTAACATAATAAATATTTAAAGCAAAGCAAAACAGCTAGTTAAAATTTAAAAATTAAAAAGATGTAGGTAAATTGCCGAATGTGATTCTACATCAAACAAAATGACGAATTAATAATGTACTCTACTACCGGTGTCATAGTTAGATCCTCGGAGCTAATTCAAGTTGTAGCGTAGTTGAGCCCACCTGAATAATTAGTCCCAAAGCTACCGGTCTCGCCTTCTTGCTGTAAACACGAGTTTCCTTGCTTCAGTTTGCTTGAAACACACTTCAACTGGGTAAAAATATACACTTATACATTAGGTACCAAACCGGTTTTATAACAAAAAAGTTTTTGGCAGCCGCAATTCGTATAGAAAAATATTTTTAAACACTGTCTAAAAGCGCGTGTTGCTTTTTGCAATAACACGCTGTTCACTGGTAAAACTGTGCAAAAGAAATATTTTTTAAGTAACAATCAGCAAATGAGACCTCTAGACGATCTGGAAATATCTGAAGGATCTAAGGTCGAGAAAATATCACTATGGCGATACACAATTTTCCGAAATACCCTCATATGTTTGTCGGACGTGGCGTTATGTCCGTTTACGCTCTGCCTACCCCGCAAGGGATTATAGGCGTTATATATGTGTGCATGAAGAAAGTATCTTGGCCTCGATGCAATAATTTGCAGTGTACACATAGCAAAAGTATGACTCAATTAATTGCTGGCATAGAATAGCATCACCCCTTATGTATAAGTTGACACCCCTTATTATAGACAGAAAACACCCAGACTATACACAAATATCTGAAAACTGGCTTAACAAATATTTATGTCTTGTGTCTATTGAACCCACGAACCTCTGCGTAGCAGTTAGGGGTACTATGCGCTTCGCCATCAGGCCAGTCAATAGAAGAGTTTTATTAATAAAAGACAGGCATTTGTCTACAAGCTTGTAGCCACTGCTACAAGCTTGATGCAAGCAAGCTTCTTAACTGGAATTTGGAGAGGCTACTCATAGGCTACCAATGTTTTCTCTTTCTGAGGTATGCCTATATAATAAAACGAACAGGTATCACTAATGTTGTAGGGTTACGCAAATCATTTGTTATTTATTAGGTGAAGGTCGACAGATCACATACGCCCACCAGTCAGCTGTGATTGCCCACTGAGACAGCTGACAGGTGGGCGTATGTGATCTGTCGAACTCCGTGAAGAAGGCTGTCTTAAGCAGCCGAAACTAAGAGGGTTAAACTCTCTACCAAATAAATAACAAGTACGGCGCGTAAACCTACATCAGAAGATGGACACTAGGACTTACCATACAAAGCGCTTTTTGTTTGGTATTTTATTGAAACATACATTCACATACACATATCACGCCTATAATCCCTTACGGTATAGGCAGAGCGTAAATAGCCGCAAAAAACGGCCATTTACACCACGTCTGACAAATGTTTGAAGGTTATTTGGAATATTGTGTATCGCTATAGTGACAGGTTGTCAGCCCATCGCTTAAAATTGCAATACACACCCTCGAGTCCCTTAGTCGCCTCTTACGACTCCCACGGGAAAGATATGGGGTAATGCTATTCTAAGCCGGCATCACACAGCGATACACGCATTCAAAAATGACTAACTTTTTTTGGTAAGGCTCCTAATATCTTCATTTGTAGACCGTTGTCTAGCGGCCCTTAGCCCTTGAAGAAGCAAACTTGCCCACTTCATTAACGTTTAATACAATTAGGTTGAAGCCTGGCTTCGAGTCCACTGTTTGCGGAGCTCATGTAAGAAATTATGTACAAACACCGCCTAAACTAATAACTCGATATTACTTGGGAGTTTGTAAGTACCTACAGGCTGATGAAAACAGCCTAGCTCTGTCCCACTGAGGGTATCAAATGTTAAGCATCTGAAATATCTTTTGGAATATATTTTGGGTAAGTGAATTTAAACCGACTGAAATTTTTGTAAAGTAACACCTATCGACTTTTTTGCTGGTGATGTCTGGAGGCTCTTTGATACCGAATCAAACCACGTTCTTGAAACAGAAATAGGCATTTATTTGCGGTGTCACAGATTCGTACACTATATATTATTAAAGTTCTCTAAGTTCAACCATAGATTATAAATCAGTGTTTGATATTGATAGAGGTTGACGCGACTTACTTGTTACTAATTGGTAGAGTGCTAAACCCTCTTCGTTTACGTTTAAGGTGGGACGTTATTCATATAAATGTTAAATGGACTTATGTTTTTTAAGGAGGCAACATTCTAATAAAAACTCGATGGGAAGCCCCGTGTCGATATACCATAATCGCAAAATAATAAGTATAAATTGTAAACCATAAGATTCCCTTGTTAAAACCGATTCACCACTTTACGCGAATAGATGGAGCCACTGCTGCAAAAAATGAGTTTTCTTTTATTGTGAACCAAATACTCTTTATCTTGTAATCAAAAGTAGTTTTGTGGGCAAATTTACGTGGGCCTTTAAGCGCATAAGCATTTGTTAAAAAAATGCTTTTCATCGCATGTACAAGTCCCCATTAAATTTCAGTTTTTAGTTTGTATGTAAAACGGACCACCAAAAGTCACGTAAACCTACATATTATGAGAGATACTTGTTCGTTTAATAATAAAAAAGTGTTTGGTATTGTTATGATTCGGCCATAGAGCACAGGCAAAGGCTAGAACAGGCATTACACAACCATGTCAGAGACCTACTAGTATTCATCGGGTCGCTTGTCGACACTTTGTCCAACACGAAAAGAAGAAGCTGTTAATTTGCTTTTTTTGATCTAATAATGAAGCATAAAAATATGACAATAAATTAAATTTCAGTCCAACAGCAACCAACTACGTAAAAGAAACAAAAAGTTCTTCACAATTAATTATTTTTAGAAATTTTTTAGCATCAATACAAAATTTCAGAATAATAAAAAAGTGTATTAATACTACGTCCAGCAGTGGACTGCAATAGGCTGATGTACGTATTGATTTTGACCTTTGTATGACGCCTCATAACCTGAATATGAATAAATACTTTTGTCATAGTTTGAAAACAATGTTTGTTTCACATTTGTCTTATGATCTATGATTAACTTTTTCTTTGTGACGTCACGTCCTCAAACCTTTAGAAAAATACTAGATTTCCACCCAGCGATTTATCCGCTGCCACTCAATTTCCCGTGGTAATAGTTGTGTTGTGGCCTATGTGTTATTCCAGGTTATACTCTACGTGTTCCAAATTTCATCCAAATCGGCCAAGCCTTTTGAGCGTGAAGAGGTAACAAACAATACATACATATGCACACACACAAACTCTCCGACTTATAATTTTAGTACGGATTATAATTAGAAATAAATAATCTTATTTCGAACTGGTGAAACCTATATTTAAAAAAAACACCCAAAAAACATGATTCGGCATACCAAATTTCATTCTAGTTTATGAGATTTTTCTACAGCTATAGCAACAAACTAAGCAAATCTTATCCTCTGTCAATATTTCCATCACTCTATGATTAATAGTGTCTACGCTTTGAGGGTATACTCGTACGTAGGGTGCCTGAAGAGTCCTCACCCACGTGTTTAGTCACCGTGAACGGGTTGATTAGGGTGCTCCGGCTTTCAGCGACACCCTTGAAGAAAATTTCAAGGACAACCAGAAAGGCTAGGGATAATTGACTAAGTGTCTAATTGGAGATGTGCCATTCGCCACACGCCAATGTTTGAGGATTCCATACCCAAAGGGTAAAAACGGGATTCTATTATCGAGACTCGTCTGTCTGTTGTCCTTTTGTCACCAGACTGTTTATTTTATAAACCGCGAAAGAAACACAATTCTCATTTTTATAAAAGACTTATTTCGTTGCCACTGTAACAACAAATACACTTTTATAAATATAATTGGGGATCCCATGTACAAAAGTGTTTTTTAGCTTATTTTAAACTATAATGAAACGGGGGTTGTATCACATGAATCGTGATAGTAATTTTCACTGATAATGTATTCTTGTTGCCGTCGTAACGAGTAGGTAACCAACATTTTCCCTGAACTATACACTTAGTTTGTTTGATGCAGATAAAAATATTTCTATTTCTAATAACTCCACAATCTCACGCCCCCAATACCTTCTAGCGCAAAAGCAATTTAATTTTTGCGTCTCGAAACAATTCGTTGCGTAAGTTATCAGCTAAGGTTCCGTATTTCATTTCACTGGGCCCATTGTTGGCGATGATAAAGGAGGTCGGCCCTTAAGCTACGCCCTTTAATACGATGGCTGCTTACCTGCGGTCAAACACTAGGTGGTGTGCAGAAAGTAACTTTAGGTACAAAAGTTTTGGTTACGTAGCAGGAATACAAATAAAAACGCAAATAGATGAGTGTCTCTTGTGATGTTTTTGTGTACAATAAACGGTGAGTAAATAAATAAATACAGCCTATTTATAATTCAGTTGAAAAAATTTACACGAAAATCAGTCATCCATAAAACACTACCTACTATTCGTTATTTTTTCACATTTAACAGTATTTATATACAAATTCTCGTATTTGTTTTGTTCTTAGTACACAAAAATGTTAACATCGCACTACTATGATGATCAGAAACATAAAATTTGGTTTAAAAGTATTTATTCTAAGAAGATTCTCAATTACTATAGTGATACACAGTTATCTTATTGACCCTCAAACTTTTGTCAGACGTGGTGTTAATATCCGTTTTACGGCCGTTAACGCTCTGCCACCCTGTAAGGGATAGGGATATAGGCGTGATTTATGTATGTATGTATTCTTAGAAAAATTTACATAAATTTACTTAAGGTACTGGTTGGTAGCCGGCGACACGTAGCAGCAGCAGACGACGTGTCGCCGCGACACTACTGGTTTCTATACATTTCTATGAAATTACCTCCGTAGCCAAAGACACGAAGCTAGCGACGCGTCGTCGACCGACAGGCGCAGGTGTCGCCCGACCGCGGATCAGTAGTGTCGCTGACGTGGGAGCAACGACACGTCGACTGAGTTTTTTTCTCAAAATGAATTTTCAAATTCTGAAGATGACAAACTTATAAACGAGTTGGCTCAACATCCACGACGATTAAACGACAATACTCTCTGAATTCTTTTTCATCGCTTTTCAAATGTTTTTTAATCAATAATGAATAAGTTCCTTCACTTTTTCTGCATTTAAGCATGGGACGTGTGGCTTATCGTCTTTTTCTGTACAAGTAAAACAATAACAACTCATCATCGTCTTCTTCCTCTTCTAATAAAAGATATAAAAAATTACGATCACTATTATCGAACACGTCAGACATCTTGTTTCACGGAACACTCAGAACCAACTGGATTCCATCTGCTGTTGTCGTCTGCAGTCGGGTTCCAATTCATGACTGCAGCTACACGTCGCAGCGACGTGTCGCGGCGACATGAAGCGACGACACGTCGTCTGCTGCTGCTGCGTGTCGCCCGCTACCAACCGGTACCTTTACATAAGAAATAACAGAAGTATCTAACTTACATTTAAGTAAAACTAATAAAATGCGAGTGTGCAAATTAAAGTACATACATTGATTTCAAGGATCAGTTTTTCTGGAAGCGAATTCGTACTCTAGTAAAAAAAAAAGTGAAATAATTTAATAAAATCAGGCAGCATAAAAAGAAGTATGAACTGTCCTGTTTGCATTACCAAATCTGTGGTATTTCTCAGAAAATAATGTACGCTGTGAAAGATAATACTTCTCTGTGGATGAAACAAAATTAAAATTCATAAATCTGAGACCGTGCGCGGATATTAATATCCGGATAGAGCTGGTATATCATTTTATAGAATTTTATTGCCGGCAATCACCTACATCCCGCCCCTTGACTTCTATACAGGGTGTTAAAAAGTTTGCTTGAGGCGGTTCTCACACGCACCACATGGTTTGCCGGATCCGGTTTTTTCGACGAAAGGACTTTACGTACGAAACTGGATACCACCTCAAAAGTCGCTGCATCAATTTGCGGCTGTCACAGGTTGTCATTTGTACTTTGGCTACCGTGGCTGTCACGTCCCGCAATATCGTCCGGATCGTGTGCAATCGACCTAAAATATTAGACCTTAAATGCACTGACCGAGGAATTTTGTATGGAAAGTTTAAAATGAATAATTAGTAATGAAATTTCTGTATTATTTGCTGTCTCCATTGAAATATTGTCAGTAAATTTTTTACACCTTATATTTTGGGTAGCTTTTTAATATTTGGGTTCGCAGAATCGAGATATTCCAATTTTCGACGTTTCAACGCGGCTACGCTTTTATGCCTGCTACGCGCTACGGCGTAGTGATTTGCTACGCTTGCTACGTGTTCATTGTGAAAGCATTGATGTGTGGTTGACGTTCAATTAATCAACTGACTCTGTTGTAATGGACTCACATGCCGATGGTCGTGGATTCGATTTCCATGAGAAAATATACATGTGCATTTTTTATCATGAAATAATTATCAAATAGTCTAGTGATGACATTTTTACATGGAGCAGAAATAGCAGGAGATGTATCAAATTTTCACAGAATTTCTTTTGATGTTTAAAATATTCGAAGCAAATTCCTTGTTCTGGGTCGCAGGCTGGCATGGGCCGTGAGAGTTGTCACCCATATAAGGGGTCTACATAAACTGGTATGTTATACATACATAATGAATTACCATTATACATTGATTCCTTAAATGGGTAACAAAGGGCTCTGCTGAGAGTATTTATAGATATTAACATATCAAATTGTACAGAATTTCGTGTGACACTAAAATATTCGTAGCAAATTTCTTGAATGCCGTGTGATGCCAGCTTAGAATAGCATCACCCCATTTCTTTCCCGTGGGAGTCGTAAGAGGCGACTAAGGGACTCGAGGGTGTGCATTGCAATTTTAGGCGATGGGCTGACAACCTGTCACTATGGCGATACACAATTTTCCGAATGACCCTCAAATGTTTGTCAGACGTGGCATAAATGTCCATTATTGCAGATGACGCTCTGCCTACCCCGCAAGGGATTATAGGCGTGACTTGTGTTTGTATAATATAATTGCACACATCAGCCGAGACAAAGATTAACCACCCAAAAAAATTAAAATTTTGCATGTTTTCAATAATTAACCACCCATTTAGGGTGAGTGTAGGCTACACTCGCTTTAAGGGATCAACATAAATTTTCAAACAGTTACTAAGAACAACCTCTATAAATTGACGCCTAAAATGTCTAATTTGAACAACTACTTGGAGAAAACTAGAGTCATTAAAAATATTTGTAGCAGAATTCAGTTTCTCGTAATACTTGCACAAAGTCTTGAACATAGGCCGTGTCTGGTGTCTGTCTGTTTGATTGCTTTTTTTTTGTTCGAATTGAATAGGTTCCGAAGCTACTGGACCGATTTGAAAAATCTTTTAATATTTGAATTCTTCATTATCCTAGATGAACATAGGCTAAATTTAAATGTCTTGTTCCCGCTTGGCAGGCCGCTAGTTTAAAATATTCGTTGTGAATTCCGTTTCCTTGTAATTCTTGCACAATGTCTTGAACTGGCCGTGTCTGGTGTCGTTGTTTGCAACATCAGCCGAGACTACAAAGAGAACTCGCACGACACATTTTCTATGTAACGGACGTTTCGTATATTGCCAACAGGCTTTCTAAAGTCTCCGGTTTCTTTGAATACGTTTTAGAATATTAGAATTTGGTATTTACGTGAAATGCAGGTAAAAAAATGATTTTATATTTGTGTCTCTAAATCTCTTTTATCCCTTGCAGAGCGTTAGCGGTCGTAAAATACGATCACTATCGCCATGTTTGACATAAAATTTGGGGCTGTTTCAGTAAAATCTTGTTTTAATTATAGTGAACGCTTTGTAATACACATGAAACCCTTGAGTTCGTTAGTAGCCTATTTTGACTCCCGCGGGAACGAAATGGGGTAGTGTTTTTTTTGGTCTTCATTACGAAACAGAAATAAAATTTGAAACTTTAAAGTTTTTTAACTTAGAGTAGGTATTCTTAGTAATATAAGGTGAAATTTTGAAAGCAAAAGCTTAGATCGGGCTGTTGATAAAACACTACTTTTCCTAAGGAACGTAATGATATAATAATATAGCCTTGATTTACTGAGATTAGTCATTTACAATTAATTCATTGACTTTTTTTTTATTTTTTTTATTAATGATTGGTTTGCTCTTAACTCTAGTCTAGGTCATAAGACAGAGACAGAGTCTAAGATGGAGCGAGCTCACCCAGAAGAACAAGTAATAAGTTTAATAAGTTAATGAAAGTTTATAATAAATTAGTAATAAGTTAGTAATAATTTAAATTCATTCCATATACCAAATAATATTATTCACAATAAATGGTGATAAATAACTACTTTTTCTAAGGAACATAGATCAAGATGAAAAATAAATTTGGACCCCTCATACTAAATTGCCGATCAGCTGATTTGATGGAAGCTCATAATATTATTGTCTTATTTCGACAAAAATAAATTCGACAAATATTAATTTTAGTTTGTCAGACGTGGCGTAAATGACCGGTTTCTACGGCCTACCCCGCAAGGGATTATAGGGCGCGAAAAATGTTCGTGTGTATGCTTATTTTAACCTATGTTCCTTAGGGAAAGTTGTTCCTTATCACCAACCCGTACTCTGTTTTCACTATCGGTCACTATTAAAATTTCACTAGGTACCTACTATAGATATGTTTCCTCACTTCCAAAATAGTACAATCAAGCTGTGTTACTCCGCTTAAGATCTCTTTTAGCATGAAGTGGACCACTCAGATGTCACAAAAGAAATTTATCTGACAGCATGTTAGTCGCAGGTTAGAATGTTTAGAATATATCAGTGCGGGTGCTTCCACAAAGACTGCCTAGAGTTCTAGATAAACTTTGCCTGCTGTAGCAAGTATGACCACAATTTCATGTTATTGAAGATTCTTGTTCGCTTTACCCATCGTGTATCAAGGCCAAACCAAATTTAATTTAAAGTTTTTTTTTTATCTGCGGCGTTTGCTATCACTACCTACTATAGCGATGCTGTATCCTCGACATATTTCTTCTTCCTCACACTGGCATCCAACTCTCTTCTTACACTTTTTACATTTGAATGTAATTCCTTGTCACTTCAAAGCATGTCACCTATCTTCCCATTCTTCAGAATATCCGAAGTCTTAAATGAGAAATATTTTTAGGGGTGAACCAGATCTTGAAACTGACTTGAAGGAAAGTAAGACGAAACATGAAAAAAATGGACCTCCCATACAAATTGACCCGGTCGCCTGGAAGTTTTGTGTGGAAGTTCCAAATTTCTTTTTATATTTCGACCTATGTTCGTTAGGGGAAAGTTAATCAATTTCATGGGCTGGTTCACTCCTTAAAAAATTTTCAGCTAATATTTTTGAAAATCTTGTATACTAATAATTACTCATTCGCCACCTGAACTTGTAATAATAACCATACGTTGCCATCCATTCTTCGGGATTGAATAAACGACCTCATCATCCGTACCCGGAGTCTTATTGTTCTGCCGCTAGCAGATAGGAGGATAGCAGAAATGCTGAGCTGTTCTCCCTTTTACCAGCATATATTTTTTAAAAGCTTTTGTTTGTACAGTTTGTGTTTGTTGGTAAATAAAGATCTTTTTATATATTTTATTTAACTATTAAGTTGAAGAATCAGCCATGTCATTGAGACTGGCATGGCTCCATTTACCAGGTTCAATTTCTGCCTGTAGCGTAAGATTTGTTAAGATTTAGATTTTTTTAATGTTGGAAGGTATGTCCTATTTTTCCATATAATTTCATGGTCACCCTAAGCCGCTTAGTGCACAAAGTAGAACGGTAACATTCGAAGGCTTTGCATATCAACATGAAACTTTCGGCAACAGAGATAGGCAGGCATGCTTTACCTACCATTGTTGTACCCCCAGAGCAGCGAAACGTCGTGCGCTGTCACCCCTCGAGTTCTTTGGTCTGTGGTTGTACCAAAAGTGTTTTTAAGATAATCCGTACTAATATTATAAATCTGAGAGTTTGTGTGTGTATGTATGTTTGTTACCTCTTCACGCTCAAACAGCTTGACCGATTTGGATGAAATTTGGAACCCAGGTAGAGTATACGTACTTACTTACTTTTTACGACAGGAAAATAACTATTACCACGGAAATATGAGTAGCAGTGGATGAAACCGCTGAGCGGAAATCTAGTGATCAATAAAAACATGCAGTGGGATACATTTTAAAACACTTCAACGTGTTGGGAATACAATTTAGAGAACTTGCAAAATCGAACTTGCGTCTTTCGGTATCAGTACAACCGGGACGTTGGATGACTCGGTGTCTCACACGAAAAGAAGAAGAAGTACTACCGACGCCCTACCGACTGGGCTACCGCGGCTTACCTGCCGTTAGTGAAATTATGCAAGCATATCTTTTTACCAATATTGCGTGGCATGGCTCCATCTACTGGGATAGTTAGAGACTAATTCACTGCGACTAATTCATTCTTTACAGGGTCCAAAGACTGCTAATGAAAATCGCTTCAGTTGTATGTAGATAGTGTGTCAATGGCATGGTTTTGGGCGTTTCATAATTCTTCCAGCAGTTTAAAGTATAGAATATCCCGGTGACAATTTAATGACAGTTGAGTGTTGCTGGCATTGCAAGGATTAAAAAATAAGAGAATTCGGGCCCTGATTGAATTTTGCCGAGAGATGAAAATTGAAACCCATTGAGCCGGTTTTCTATTAGGACATTTTTTTTTTATTAATGATGGGTTTGCTCTTGACTCTAGTCTAGGTCATAGGACAGAGACAGAGTCTAAGATGTAGCGAGCTCACCCAGAAGAAGCCTGTTAAGGCACTGGCACTCCCACACACTGACGGAACGCAGCAAGCTACTTGGCGCCAGACTTCGGTGGGATGGTGGTCGCGAGCCAGGCGGCTCCTTACGGAGCCTTCCACCGCTTGGTGGGATCGTTCAGCCGGACTTATCCACAGGCAAGCCTGTGTTGCCGTTGCCCGGGGTGGACCGCTAGGAGGTAGATCCCATACCACCCCAAAAAAAAAACATTACAAAATTGTTATAAAAAAAAGAAAATTGTGTGATACAAATTTCTTTTTTTTACAATGACGGTTCATGACGTCAATAAGTGATATGATAATACTATCCTACAAAGAATTTCAATTTCAATTTTAATTTCAATACCTTTAGCTGCCTTTTACCACAAAGTAAGTATTGGCGGCTGCGCGCCTTTTACAACAAGTTCCCTACTTTATTTCTAATAACCTTGAAGCGAATGTCACTGTGCTCCAGTGACAACACTCACGGCAAATAAATGAGATGATGCTATGCTAAACCAGCATCATACGGCAAGTCATAATAACAATTTAATTATATGAAATAGTTATGTAACTTTACAACTATAAAAGATGACCTCAAAACCACATACGATCGGAGGCAATTAAAAGCAATTTCAACTACTTATACTGTGCTGAGTGATGCTGGCTTAGAATAGCATCACCCCATTTCTTTCCCGTGGGTGTCGTAAGAGGCGATTAAGGAACTCGAGGTTTACATTATGTATTGCAGTTTTAGGCTACTGTACTAAAGGGATAAAGATTCTTTCCCTCTCTGTTTACCTTCTGGTTGGCCGGTAGAGAATGCCGTCTGACATTAGGGCCCCCTTTTGTAAGATGTGCAATAATGTATAAATATATAAATAAATAAAGGCGCTATATACAGGGTGTAAGGAAGGGTGTACCGAAAACTTTGCAGGCGTGATCAGACCATGGGATACAACTTTGTTTGTTTCATGCTTCAAAAGAAAGTCAATCAGCTGATCGGGAATTATGTATGGGGAAGGTCGATTTTTTTTCTCGTTTATCAACATAACATCCTCGATAGAAGAAGTTGATCAGTTTCATGGTCTGATCATGCCTGCAAAGTTTTCGGTACACCGTCCTTTACATTCCGTATAAATGTATGTATTACCACAGTATTAACTTCTTTATACTGTCCGGGTCTAAAATAACTTCAACAGTCACAACAGTCCACTGCTGGACATGCGCCGGACAATTGGAGTGTATTTGCCATACTCCACACGATTGACAGGCGGATTGGTGAGCGCAGTTCAAGGTGTTGTATAATCTGGGAATGCCGCTGCCAATTGCCTAGATTTACCCCTCAGTCACATATTTACGATTATAATGAGTAGAAATGGGGTGGTGCTATTCTAAGCCACCACACCGCATAACTACCTACTTATTTCACGAAAAAGGCAAGATCTTAAATAAAAAATATAATAATTTTGATAGTTGTGTTAAAAAGATTGACCTTATCCTTATTTATTATGTTTTCTTGTTTTCTTTTTTATATTGTTTTGTCATGTATTTTATAATTTAATGTTTTTTCTATACAATGTAAATCTAAAATAAAGAAACTTGAAACTAAAAGATCGGTTTCATGGTCCGATCATGCCTGCAAAGTTTTCGGTACACCTTTACATTCCGTATGAATCTTATACCTACTTATCTCACGATGAAGTCAGACTTCATTCCACCCCAACAGACGGCTCTTATCCGCCTCGCGTGCGAGAGTGCACACGCGGACATCTCACTTACCCCACGAAAAATATATTTTACATGAAAACATTTCAATCCTAAGAGGATTTTCGCATTTCGTCTAAAAGTAGATCCGTGGTCTCTTGAAAGGAAAATGTTGGAATATCCAGAAATATTTTCTATAAAATGCAACCGATGCGAGAGACCCCGCGTTTTCGGTATCCATTTGACACAATGTTTAGGTTCACTCCTGCTTGGCTGTCTGAAAAGCTATTACGTTACGAAAATTATGCGAAGTAACCTCAGTACTTATTTTGTCTAATTCAATATTTTTAAGTAAATATATCTAATAATCGATGTGAAAGGGTTCAGTCGCAGAATTTGGTATTGTTTGATAATAATATGACATCAAAAAAAATTTATTTACACCTATTTCGTAATACGAATCCGAAAAAAGTTGTAATGCATTGCTTGGCAACTTTTTGCTTTGTGCCGCTAGATAATAAAAAAACTCATTAAGGAACCAAAAGCTGCATCAAGAATTACTTTCTTTTTCATTTTTATTTTACGAGAAATATCAAGGGATGAAAATATGAAACGAATTATTCATTTTGGTATCGTGAAATGGAGAAAAGAAAATGATTTTATATGCATTGCCAACAGTACAAAAATGAAAGAAAAAAAAAAACTCTCGGAACGTTACATGTATTGTTTTCCAAATTATATAAAATTTATGTGAAGATTGTAGATAAAAATGCAGAGTGAGACCGGCTTCAAACAGCATCACCACATTTCTTTCACGCGGGTATCGTAAGGTGCGACTAAGGGACTCGAGAGGTTCATGTGAATTACAATAAAATTTTAAACGACAACCTAAAAACCTGTCATTATGAATTATTTTACTGAAACGGCCCCCAAATGTTTGTCAGACGTGGCGATAGCATTCGTATTTTCAGGCCGTTTACGTTCTGCCTGCCCGCGATATCACGCCTTTATCCCGTATTTTTAGACAAAAAAGTGTATGCAACTGCATATACGATTAATGTTCGTGTCAAACTATGAACAACACATCCACTCCGTAATGCCCCCCATTATAATATGACAGTTGCATAAAGTTCCACTCACGACATCATATCCCATACCTACTCTCTTAAACTCCGAGACAAATAAAAAAACGAATAAGCCAGCAATCACCCACATATAATCATGAAAACCCGAAAGTTACTCTGTCTGTCTGTCTACTTCGCTTTCACACTTAACCCATGAAACTGATTTTGATGTTTGGCAAAAACATACGCAAGACGGTAAAAAAGGAATAGGCAAATTTTGACAGCGGTTGACTTGTAGAGTCTGTCACCAAAAATTCCGAACAATGTACACTAATCACATCATCACTTTCATTTGGCTTGTTGATGCCGGTGATACTGTTCTTAGCCCTAGCTTCCATTACAGCGATAACGACCAACCACTATCTGTATTACAATTTGGACGACGGCTTATTTCTATAGCTTCCCGAATCTGTCTTGTAAAATCACTTAGTTTTAAACAAGTTATATTATTGCTGACTGCATAAATATCAAAGAATCTTCAAACAGAAGTACAAGCACCATCAGAGAGTCACATGTTTATACAAATTTGTTGATTCAGTGTATTCAAATAAAAGCGAGAACATATAAAACTGGACTCGTGTTTCATTCGACTCATTTTATTCCATTTGCAACTTCATGAAACGCATTGAGAGTTTGAAGTGCACTTTAAACTATTCACTGTTTATGGATCACTGACTTTATGGCTTAGATTTACGAATACATTCGTGTTAGAGATACAAAGTGTGCTTTTATCGGATTTAAATTAAACTGTTGCGTATTTGTTTTACTGCTTAACTTTTAACCGATAACAAACACAATTTAGATGTATGGTTGTTCAAAATCCAGCTAAATCAATTGGTTTCACTATTCATTTTACGTTTGAGTTGAGTATAAGCACAGGTAGCTAAAAAGTATATCGCAAAAGTGTTTTGTATTTGAAAGTACAGCATATACAATTGATGAACGTGTGACATAAAGAAAGATGGCAGATATTAATATACCAAGGATCAGTAGTTTAACTACATACTAACGCCCGGTTTGCGCACTCACACATAAAACGCCCGTCTGACCTATACGTACACGACTACTACATAGAATCTCGTGCCGCTCGTGTCACAGCGAACTGTACTGCCGCCACGCGTTTTTGTTTGAGTATCGCGAAATCAGGAAATTAATACCTAGAAACCTAACTACTAATTGAATAATCATGTAATTCATTGTTTTTTTACTGTAACTTAACATGGTACCTAAGTGTGACATCACTTGAATTCGGGCTGCAAAACCAATTTGTTGACATCCCTGCTAATGTAGGTAGTATCAGGCAAAAAGGTGCTTGAGATAAACTACTGCGCCTTGGTATATAGTGATAAGAATGAATAGGGTGGTCGTCTATGATTCAACATCCTCATATCAGCCATATGACTCTCCTAACGATTTTTACCTCGTTTGATTCGAATCTGCCTTTTTTTCTAATTAAACCTACACAAATCTCTTGACCAAAGCATTCGGAGGAACCGCGAAAGCACCTTCGTGTGCTCTGGTTTTCACAAATTGGACGCTGTAGTGTCCAATTTGACGTTGCAGCGATTTAGCGCTCTCCAGCTCTCGGCGGCTAGACGTAACGAGTGCAGCGGCTAGCTCTGCAGCGCTTCAAGCGACTTGGCACCGGATTAGGAACTCGTTAGTAGTTACCTGCTTAACAGAGCCAACTAATATTATAAATGAGAAACTTGGAGTGTCTTTGAGGGGTGTTGAAAGAAGACACAAACTTATTAGATTCATCAATTTTAAAATCGCTAATTTTTAACGTCAAATTTATTTTTAAAGATATATGCAACTTATATTAATAACCTATTTCAAATAACATTACGTTCGTCCAGGCTTAATTAATTAATTAATGATTTAAACACTAGGTTCTTACCGCAATACTTGGATTTCTTGACTTCTCTGTTTATTTTTTGCATTATGTGCGACCTCGCAAGTAGTATAAAATAGTGCATGATTTGTAATTTTTATAGCATTTACTATTTTCAGACTAATCAGCATATGTATTGTTAGTTTATATACCTAATTAATATCAAGTTATTTCAAACATAATATATATAGGAAATTATATACACACATCTTCTTCTTCAAATTTAAGAGTCAAACTCTTGTCGGTGGAGTAACTTCCAATCTTCTCTCCTCTCCGCCAGTGACTTGACCTCTTGATACGACACGACATTGACTTTTTCCTTTATCTGGGTAAAGTAAGTGCGTCTAGGTCTACCTCTGCCCCTCTTTCCTTCCACCTTCCCTTCAATAATGTTCTTAATGAAGCTATATCATATACACACATATCACGACCATAATCCCTTGCGAGGCAGGCAGAGCGCAAACAGCCGTATAAAACGGACATTTACGCCACGTTTGACAATATTAGAGGGTCATTCGGAAAACTGTGCACGGCCATAGTGATAGGTTGTCAGCCCATCGGCTAAAATTGCAATACACACCCTCGACTCTTATAGTCGCCTCTTACGACACCCACGGGAAAGAAATGGGGTGATGCTATTTTAAGCCGGCATCACACGGTATATACATAGTTTCGTTATTCATAAAACTCCTCATCAAAGATGCTGTTTGTTAATTAAATACGTACACATATTTGCATACAGCAATAAAATGACCACAAACTTTATACCCGCTAAATGCAAAAGTGTGACATAGCAGAGAAGCAAATGGCGGACAAGAGGGGGAATTGTAACATTAATTCGGTTAATTCCAGCGGAGGACGTGCGGTCGGCTGACGTATTATATGTCGTCGTTGTGTGGCCGAGGCCAGTGGCGGCTTTGTATAGACTTACGACTGAACAAAAACAGTCAGTTTCAGCCCTTAGGATGTAAGGTGACGAAGGAAGGTAAGTATTGTAGCTTGACTCTCAAATTGTTTCAGATGACCGCGTCAAGGTCAATGACACAGGTTAGCATGAAATAGAAAAGTGATGCAATATCACTGAGAATATTCCTCGTAATGTCCTGTAATAATGTCCTCTATCTGGGTGCTTCTTCGGAGCGTAAATTTTCATTGTCCGGGGCCAAAACGCTATAGTTTTTTAAAAACAAAGACACGATATATTTTTTATTGGATAGTTCATACTTGATTTTAACTGTTACATTATAAAATTTAAGTATAGGATCATGCCAAGATAGTTAAAAAAAAATCAAACTGCCGAAATCTGATTCCCGTAACGTGTCCGCGCCCCAAAATTCGATACAATAATGCATATATCTTTTTTTCTGTATTACTTATCTATTCAAACTATTTCTACATGATAAAACAGATGTACAATAGTCAAGGAAAAAAATATTTCATTTCTGTGAAAATATTAGATTTTGTTCTATAAGCAAATTTAAAAATGTCCGGCAACAAGTTCTGATTCCCGTGGAACGTCACTTAAGTCCGCGCACATCCCTAATTAAACGCCCCCAAAAGTTAGTTCTACCCCCCTCGTTATCGCTCAGTAGTGCTCTGTGCGTCGTGGGAAGCAGAGGTTCCGATTGTGCAGCATTCCCGAACTACGAAGGTAAGAAACTGATTCCCGTGTGTTTGTTTTGGTTGAAAACTGATTCCCGTTTGTTGGTTTTAAATTAAAGTAAAAGTAACAAGGTGACTACTTCATACCAAATTTAAAGACCCTAAGGTTTACTAACTTATATGTTTAAATTATAGCATAAGACTGCGTCAATTCGCAACAATCGCCATTTTTCGATTTTTTCTGATTCTTGTCACACTGATTCCCGTGTATAAAAGACTACGGGAATCAGCTTTTCACTCATTTTTACATCAGACTTTTCATTGGTTGTGCCTAAATCGTTCAAAAGCATTATCCTTTTGCGTAAAACGTCTATATACATAACATCTCAAATGCAAAATGTCACTTTTGCAAATATTTTTATCGCAATATTTTTCCCTGTCGTTTTCCCTTTTGTCTTATATCGACACGTAGCTAAGTTGGGGTATTAAATAAGTCATTTTTCACACAATTATTACCAGAAACATCCTATTTCTGATTCCCATGTCTCAGAATCTGATTCCCGTGGGCGGTTAATTTTTAAATGCCCATATCTCGAAAGCTATTAATCTTGGATGAGTGCCTATTTGAAGTATACCTTTGTTTTATACTAGAATTTGACCTGGAGTATCACATTAAGTCATATCATGAGAAATGAAAACGACTACGGGAATCAGCCGAAGAACGCGATTTCGAATAACCACCCATCTACACTAATATTATAAAGAGGAAAGATTTGATTGTTTGTTTGTTTGTTTGCATCGAATAGGCTCCGAAACTACTGGCCCGATTTTAAAAATTCTTTTACCATTAGAATCCTACATTATTCCTGATGAACATAGGCTATATTTTATACGAGAAAAAAATAGGGATCCGCGTGAAAATTTCGATAATGTAACCCAACGTGTGAAAAATGTACCAAAAAAATATCTTATATCGCGTACGCTGTGGAAATTATTGACAATAGAGCAAAGTAATGTACTACAGTTTTATAGAGGACATCAATATCTATAATAATGTTCGCCACATCATATGTCTAACTATTACAGTTATGCCACAATAACTACTTTTTCATTAAAAAATGTACAAACTACGCCACATTATTCGTACCAGCGTAATGATTACATTTAATCATTACTGTATTAAAGGGTGTAAGGGATAGCCCTTGGAGTACTGATAGGGTACATGCAGACCATGAAACTGAACAACTTTCCCCTAGGAACATATTTCAGGAAACGTAAAAAAACTGACTTCCCATAGTGAATGCGGTCAGCTGATTGTGATTTTGTATGGAAGGTCATTTTTTTGGCGTTTCCTGACATATGTTTCTAGGGGAAAGTTGTCCAGATTTATGTTTAATGCACCCTATCAGTATTCGAAGGGCTGTCCGTTACTCGGTATAAAAAAAGACGACAAAAACATTAAATAATGCATTAAAAAAATCTACACTAAAATAATACATACATACACATATCACGCATATTATCCCTTGCGGGGTAGGCAGAGCGTAAACGGCCGCAAAAACGGACATTTACGCCACGTCTGACATATGTTTGAGGGTCATTCGGAAATTTGTGTATCGCCATAGTGACAGGTTGTCAGCCCATCGCCTAAAATTGCAATAGACACCCTCAAGTCCCTTAGTCGCCTCCTACGACTCCCACGGGAAAGAAATCGGGTGATGCTATTCTAAGCCGGCATCACACTCAAATAATAATTATATAATCTACACTAATATTAGAAACATGATTTTATTTATTGTTTGTTTGAATTGAATAGGCTCCGACCGAAACTACTAGACCGATTTAAAAAATTCTTTTACCGTTGATTGAAATTGAAATTTTTTATTCAATGTAGGATAGTATTATCACTTATTGACGTCATGAACCGTCATTTTAAAAAACTAAATTTGTATCACACAATTTTCTTTTTTTTATTACAATTTTGTTATGACCTAATAGAAAACCGGCTCGGGCGGGATAAAAAAAATAAAAATCAAAGCACTGCCATGGGGCTGGCCAGGTTAATTACACGGCATGTAACTCTACGCCACCACCATCTGAAAACGATATTTGTTTCAAATTGAAGTCTAGATTTTTAGAATCCTACATTATCCCTGATGAACATAGATAGGCTATATTAAACTGTCTTATTCCCGGGGGAAATTGTTAGCAGCGGGTGAAACCGCTGGGCGGGCTGCTAGTCTCCTATATCTAGATTGATTCTTCTGACAGCATATAGGAAACAGAATAAGGTAAAGAGGGTTTTTATACTTATTACTCTGACAGGCTGTCATCATTTAATGGAAATATAGCAGATATCTTTGACGCAACTTCACCATGTAATTTTTTTATTCTGAAATGAACAATCATCACTTATGATATAAGTTTAGGCGACTTACTTGTTATTTATTTGGTAGATAGTATAGCACTCTACGCTTCGGCTGCTTATGACAGTCTTCTTTACTAAGTCGACAGATCACATACGTCCGCCCGTCAGCTGTGATTGCTGAACACTGCGGGCGACGGCTCGAGGCGGTAGATGGCGCTGCAGTAGCAGCAGTTTAAGGCTTTTACGGTGGTTGCGGTTGACTTGTGCATTCTGTTACCGAAAAGTCAGAACATTATAAACTAAAACCATCATCACTTTTCATGGTCATCGCTTCACCATGATATTTGAAAATCCGTCCGTCTACAACCAACCCAGTAAACCAGTGGTGCGAATTTCAAAATTAGAAATGGCAGGCGCATTTCTAAGTGCTAAGGGCATACGCGCTACCAACGGAATAGGATTTAGCTCAAATACCTAAACTACCCGTTCGCTGTGTGGTGCCGGCTTGAAATAGCATCACCCCACTCCTGGCAATGGGAGAATACACGAAATAGCTAATTATACTACATGCAATAATTAATAACTAAAACATAAAAGAAGTAAGAAAAAAATAAATTTCTAAATTGAACAAACCAGAATTGAAACTCACATTTACTTCTCCACACGCAAACCTACACAAACAAACAGATTCACACACATTGCTGTTTTATTGAGCTCAACTCTTGTCATATTTAATTTTTTTTTGTATAGTTTCACAAGATACAGGCTGCGTCCTAGATTGGGAACCTCTTGTTATATCTGTATTTTTTAATATAGGTATGTAGTAATAACATACTATTTAAATTAAATTGTAATATCTGTATTTTTTATTTAGTAATAATTACGTAGGTACTATTATAAACAATTTACTTTCTTTTTTATTAAAAAAAATAAAATAAGTAAGAATGATAGGTCAGGGTACAGGCAGAAGCATTCCCTGTTAATGCATTATCTTGCACTGTGCTCGCCAATCCGCATGCCAAGTATGGCAAAACCCTCTGATAGGAGAAGGCCCATGTCCAGCAGTGGACTGTTGTAGCTGTTAATGTTACCTAAACTGCATAGTCAGGATCTATCATTCAACGCAATGGTATGATACATCATTAAAGTCTGATTTAACCTGTATTGGTCACCGAATTTCAGTGCCCGATATTATCAAACTACAGGCTTTAATTTTACATGTGAAATTCGATGTTCTTTGTGTAGTCGGTTAGCCATTATGATACCAAGAATATTAACCGGCTACGCAATGTACTAAGAATTTCACCTGTAGACTTGTAGCTTGTGGTTTTATAGCATGCCATCGACACTAAACTGTCATTAATTTGTAATTTTTTAAACTTCAAACTGTTAACAGAATACGAAACGGCCAAAGCCATTCAACTGACACTCACTCACTCACTCTCTTTCTCTCTTTTCGTGTGGGACACCGAGTCGTCCAACGACCCGATGAACCCTGGTGTCAGAGTAATGAAACACAACTGAGATGCTTTTCAAATAGTGGAAAATGGCCCCAGACTGTTTAAATAGACACGTCAAAGGTTTTAGGCGTGAGTTTATATTCCAAATTGTAAATAGCTATTTGATACCAACGTTACATTTTGTCAACTCAATATCAAATCAAAGTTTAAATCAAAACTGTTTAACCTTAAAAGGCAGTTATATAAATGTTATAATATCGCCGTGTGATGCCGGCTTAGAATTGTATCACCCCATTTCTTTCCCGTGGGGGTCGTAAGAGGCGACTAAGGGACTCGAGGGTGTATTGCAATTTTAGGCGACGGGCTGACAACCTGTCACTATAGTGATACACAGTTATCTGATTGACCCTCAAAATTTTGGCAGACGTGGTGTTAATATCCGTTTTACGGCCGTTAACGCTCTGCCTACCCCGTAAGGGATATAGGCATGATTTGTGTGTGTGTTTGTGTGTGTGTGTGTGTATATAAATATTATATTTCGTTGCAAAATTTAAATTCGTACAACCAATATCTGTTTGTCCAATATCAGGTGAGGTTGAACTATCACATTGTAAATTATCAATTAGAAATCCAGTTTAGGTGGATCTCCCACTTGTCATCCGTCACTGCGTATTTTTAACGCACCGTAACGCACTGCGTCTGTCAGACTAAGGTAAATGCCAATTCCGATCTTATTCTCATACATATGCCGCTATGCCGGTGCGTTCACTGATGTGTGATGTTCACTTGACAGACGCATCCGTTACGCATTGTAACGCACCGTACCCGTATTTTTATAGTAATAAAATAAGAATGCGCAGTTTCCTTTCATTTTACAGAAGCATGCGTTATTGTGCGTTAAAAGTACGTAGCGACGGACGGCAAGTGAGAGAACCGTAAAAGGTTATATAAAAGTTTTGCATAGAGTCATCAAAGATAACCAGGTAGAGGTATATAGTACGTTTAGCTTCCAATTGAATTTGAATTTCTTCCCATAGAAAATAGTTTCAAAACATCACCATTTGCCTCAGACGAGCATTTAATTTGGCTTTCACAAATTTGTGTGCATGACACACAAATTGAGTCGCAAACTAATTTCCAGTAGTTGCCTATGTACGTACAGTCCGAAATATCAGCGAATCCCGACTCGTTAAAACTTCGCTGAGAGATGTATGGAGCTCTGGAAAGTGCACCGTATTACTACGTGTTTTAATACCTAAAGTTGGTGCAAGATAAGGACCGAATGAGTCTATTTTGGCCCGTGCGCTTGCTAGATAGGTACTCATTGCTGCTTTTGTTTGACGTTTGATCACATGTTCAAACACAGTTGAAATATCATTAACTGGAATTGTATCTTCTTCTTCTTCAATAGCCACAACATTTCTTTGCTGGACATTAGCCTCCCCCCGAATCGTATAAATGCGGATATAATACCTATAAGATCTACACCAGATATTCATAAAAAAAACATAATTCTTATGCTGAATTGGAAAATTTTAGGTAGTGGCTGCTGTAACGTACCTAATAGGCGGTTCAAGAAATCTTGCTCAAGAATACATCGGGTGGGTCACTGACTCAACATCTCGACTTCGACAACAAGAAGAAGATAGTCATGCTTTGACCATGACGAAGCACTTCCAGCACTCTGAAAGTCTCCAAAATATAGGTATCTTTTTGAAAGAGTTGCGAGGATACTTAATGCGGTTTAGGTTTAATGCAGCGTGATGAGGTTTGCATCTTCCTGAATTCGTCGCATAATGTGAAAAATTCCATACAATGTCATAAAAATCCTCCGGGGCTAAAATCGCAGCATCCAGTCTTTATAAAAGAAGTTTGTTACATCGGCGTTGGTCTGAAAACATAAATCCATAGTGGAGAGAAGGACGCAAAGCTTATTGCAGATGGCGTCAGGCGTGATTCTACCCAAATGCACGAATAAGGAACCATAGGACACATCTTCAAGCGATGTACTATTTTCTTCTCTTTGTGTCATTCGTGATTTATCTTAATGCTTCCAGCATTCTGACAGCCATGAGTCTGTGTAAATATCTCCATGTAGGCATCTTGTCAAAAGAGCGACGCGGATACTTTACGACAGCAGCGGAATGAGGGTTATATCATCCCAAACTATTCGCGTAATGTGAAAAAATCCATACAATGTCTTACAAAATCTTGTTTCGCGTTGGCCTAGCCAAACCATAACACTATATTTTACCTTGCCCATTATCTCGCTACCATCATTACATATCCTTAGCTACAGATTGTCAGCTAGGTGGCGTGTCTGAAAACAGCCTTAATGAAGAGAGAAACGCCAAGCGACTGAGCCCGAACGTACCTATAAGAAGCCACAAAAGTATGATAAGGACACATCTTCAAGCAATATTTTTCTTTCATAATTTTATCTTAACGCTTCCAGCATTCTGACAGCCACGAGTCTATATAAATGTCCCATGAAGGCATCTTGTCAAAAGAGCGACGCGTATACTTTGCGACAGCAGCGGAATGAGGGTTGTATCATCACAAACTATTCGCATAATTTGAAAAAGTATATTCAATGTCATAGAAAATTTTCTTTCGCATCGACCTAGCCAAAACATAACCTCATATTTTACTTGCCTTGCTCAGTATCTCGCTCGTTGACGTGTCTGTAAACAGCCATATTTAAGAGAGAAACGCAAAGATGATATGTTATATATGATGACATATGTCGTCAGGCGCGACAGTGCCTAAACGCACCAATAAGAAGCCACACAACTATTTAAGGATACATCTTCAAGCAATATATGTTTTCTCATCTTTGTGTCATTCATAATTTAATTATATTATCGCTTCCAGCATCGCAACAGCCACAAGTCTATGTAAATGTCTCCATGTAGGCATCTTGTCAAAAAAGCGACGTGGATACTTCGTGTCAGAAGCGGAATGAGGGTTGTATCATCCCAAACTATACGCGTAATACGAAAGAATCTTTACAATATCATACAATATTTTCATTGGGTCGACCTAACCAAACCATACCCTCATAATTTACTTGCGATGCTTAGTATCTCGCTACTATTATTGCATCACCAGTAGCTTCTCAGCTTGGTGACGTGTCTGAAAATAGCCCTATGGAGAGAACAACGCAAAGCTTTGCAGATGGCGTCAGGTACGACTGTGCCCGAATGAACTAATGAGAAACCAGAAAACTTTTATGTAGACACATCTTCAACAAATATTTTTTGTCATTCATAATATTATCTCGACGCTTCCAGCATTCCGACAGCCACAAGTCTATGTTAATGTGTCCATGTAGGCATCTTGTCAAAAGAGCGACGCGGATACTTTACGACAGCAGCGGAATGAGGGTTGTATCATCCCAAACTATTCGCGTAATGTGAAAAAATCTATACAATGTCTTACAAAATCTTGTTTCGCGTTGGCCTAACCAAACCATACCCTCAAATGATGTGTTCTGACCTTTACATAACTCAATTCTGTAGTAAATACCGTCTGCCGATCTGGCGTTACGTCACACGTATAAGCACTAGATTATAAGTAAGTACCTCCAAATTATATCACCCCACGAATTCCGCAATTCGTACTAAGGAGTCACAATGATAATGGTACAACAAATATGACTAAAGGGAACACACCATTAACACGAAGAAACAGTTTTATACTAAAACAACTAGGTTCAACACTTACAGTTACGTCGCCGGTCCAAATGCATAAAATACCCAACGGAGAAAGGAAGTTCAGGGAATGGATCAAATAGAGATTCCGTGGGTACTTACAGGGCTGGGTGGAAAAGATATCGACACCCAGCATTCCACTACAGCCTTGGCGCGTTATTCACTTCAAACCACTCACAGCTTCTGTTCGTATTCCAATTTGATATTAGTCATTACGCGTGACCCAACACGAATTTGGGCCGTACAAACGCGAGCCAATATGGCCACTTGATGCCTATTCAACGCGACGCTCACGTGGAAGACGTCGAGACATCCAACAATCACTAAGCCTGGTATTCTAGTATAACCCAGGAGAAACGCAATAATACGATGCATCAACACGCGCGATCTCAAATTGAATCGTCCATTACACGCGGCATCACAAAACTCGTGGCGGGAAATCCGCACAATACGCGATACCCTCCCGTCCGAACGGTTTTGAGTGACTGAGTGCGGTGCAGAAATCACCGCTTGGCGTCTACCAGCGGCCCGCGCGCATGCCGCCACCCTCGCCCCGCGAGCGAGAAAGGGACAACATATGCCCAGAGCGATGCGTGCGAAATCGCGGCGCATTCATAGACCGTCATTAATACCTAACTTACCCCAGCATAGCAACGCTAAATTAAACATTCACCCGCCCTAGGCCGAATCCCTTAGGCCTATTCACTACTGGGGAGACGAGATAGCGTTGCTATTGCTCGCTTAAGAACTGAATCCCCTACCTGAACTGTCGCGACTCGAGGAGTGCCATCACTACCTGGGAACAAGTTGAGAATGCGCCCTCTGCGCCATCGCAGTGGCGGCAGGTTGGCATCCTTAACCAGAACGAGATCTCCGATGCGAGGGGGTTCAGTTCTGTCCGTCCACTTAAGGCGTTGCTGCAGAATGTGCAAATACTCAAGCGACCATCGCTTCCAAAAATTCTGAGACATTTGCTGCAGCAACTCATAACGCGTCAAATGATTGCTACTGACCTCTGTGTAGGGGTACTCTGGCAAGGCGTTAAGTGGTCGGCCAATTAAGAAATGCCCTGGTGTCAGGGCCTCCAGATCATTCGGATCTGAGCTAAGCGGACACAAAGGACGTGAATTGAGAACGGCCTCAATTTTACAAAACACGGTCGCTAGCTCCTCAAAGGTTAATATCGTTAAACCTATAACGCGCATCAAATGCGTCTTAGCGGACTTTACAACCGCTTCAAATATACCACCCCAGTGGGGGCATCCTGGTGGATCGAACACCCAGTTAATGCCCTGACGGGAGAGGCTCGTGCCGATAGCTTCCTCGTTTTCCGATAAAAACGTTATAATTTCTTTCATACATCGATCAGCGCCCTTAAAGTTGGTACCACAGTCCGACCTGATCAGCGCTGGTCGCCCTCTTCGCGACACAAATCTATCTAAAGCTGCTAAGAAAGCCTCCGTAGTGAGGTCGGCCACGAGTTCCAAGTGGACGGCCTTGGTTGCTAGGCACACAAACACGCACAAATACGCCTTGATTGACTTCGCGTTGCGAAGGCGTGATGCCTTTACCATAAAAGGCCCCGCAAAGTCCGTTCCCACACCCGCAAACGTCCAGGCTTCCGTCACCCGGTCCGGTGGGAGGTCTCCCATCTGAGGTTGCATTGTGGCTGCCTTCAACCGATAGCAAGGCAAGCACCGAAACACAATGCTCCGTACCGTACGTCGTCCTGACAAGATCCAAAACTCGCGCTGCAGAATAGCCAAAAGTGCATTGCAGCCCGCATGCGAGTTTTTCTGGTGACGATCCCTAACTATAAGTTCTACCAAAGGTCCCTTCTTTGGGAGTAACAGCGGATGCCGTGCTGAAAAGGGCAGGTTAGCGTTCCGAAGTCTACCTCCAACCCGGAGCATTCCATGCTCGTCCACGAACGGGTTGAGGCGCACAAGACCTCCCTTCAGCTTTCCACGGCCATCCCTGAGCAGCCTGACCTCTTCCTCAAAATGTTCCGCCTGGACGACCCTAACCAATAAACTTAGAGCCGCATTCCGCTCCGCAGGCGAGAGGACAGGTGCCAAGTTCCGTTCTGCTTGAGGTTTTCTACAGTTGTTCACGAACCGTTTGATCCAACCTGTCACCCCTAGAAGTTTGTCGAGGGAGCTGTATCGTTCCAGCAAGAAAGCCGCACTAGGCTTAGGTACGATCTGCCCTACGTTCACTCGCAAACCTCGATCAGGTGGCCCAAGCGGCGACCCGCACTCATTGTATGGCCATCTCTCAGGTGACTCAGTCAGCCACTGAGGTCCCCACCACAGTGAGTGACCTACCAAATCAGGGGCCCTACATCCCCGTGAGGCGCAGTCCGCTGGGTTCTGTTCTCCCGGTACGTGTCTCCATACCAACGGAGTTTCCGATCCTTTAATCTGTGACACCCGATTTGCCACGAAAACCTCAAGAGTATGTACCGACGTCTGTAACCAGCACAGAACTATCCTACTGTCGGTCCATGCGTACACCGTTTCATCCAAAGTGATGGTACCGCGTAGATTACTAGCGACATAATGTAGCAAGCGCGTGAGAAGCGCTGCTCCCGCCAATTCCAACTTTGGAATGGTCCATCTTGTCCTAACCGGAGCCACCTTACTCTTGGCCATAACTAGACGCACGTCTACAGTTCCCGTTGAACTGACTGTCCGCAAATAGACAGCTGCCGTATACCCTCGCTCCGAGGCATCACAAAACCCATGTAGGGTAGCCTTACATCCCACCGATGGGAGCAACTTGCGAGGTATGGCGATGCGTACGATCCCTGGTAAGGTGGTCACAAACTTGGTCCAATCATTCAACAGCTCTCCGGAGAGCTGGTCGTCCCAACCCAAGTTTGCTAGCCACAACCTTTGCAAGAAGCACTTCGCCATGAACGTCACCGGTGCGATCCACCCGTTAGGATCGAAAGTTCTGGCGATCGTCGATAATACCGAACGCTTCGTCCAAGTCTTCTGCAAAAGGTCTGGCTCGATCTGATACGTAAAGACATCATGCGTTGGCCTATATTGCACCCCTAGGATGCTCAACGTATTTGGATTGTCCGGGTTCTCGAAAAGGTGCGGGTCCTGCTGGAACTCACCTGGCAACCCGGCCAGGAGCTCTGGACAGCTGGACAGCCATTTCCGCAACTCATAACCTCCTGATTCCATGATCGCGATCAGCTCGTCTCGTAGTAGCAGTGCTTGTTGCACGCTATCTGCACCCGTGCAGATGTCATCCACGTAGACGTCGCGATCCAGTACTGCTGCGGCTCGAGGGAATCTTACCCTTTCCTGTGCGGCCAACTCTCGCAGCGTGCGTACTGCCAAAAACGGACTTGGCTTCAGACCATACGTTACCGTGTTAAGCTCATAAGTGACCATCGGCTCGTCAGGGCTCTCACGCCACAAAATCAGCTGGTACCGACGGTCATCCGGGTGTATAATTGTTTGGCGAAACATCATTTTGACGTCTGCGACGAACGCTACTTGGTGCAACCGAAAATCTGTGAGGATGTCCACAATGTCCCGGTTCAACTTGGGACCCGCGTGCAGACACTGGTTCACAGACACACCATTCGATGTAGGAGCAGAACCGTCAAACACTACCCGTATCTTCGCCTCCGGTGACTTCAAAACAGCCAGGTGTGGTATATAGTAATGCTCGACACACCTCCAATCTATGCTGGACACCGACATGTGGCCTAACTCTAGGTACTCCCTCATGAATTCGATATACTTCTGCCGAAGTGCTGCATCTCGCTTCATCTTTCTCTCCATAGCCAGTAGTCTCCGTTCCGCGATCTGTCGCGAACTACCTAAGGAGGGGCGGTTTGGGAGAAATGGCAGCCTGGTAACAAACCTACCTGACGAACTTCGTGCAGTGTTGTACTGATAGAACAGCTCGCACTCGTCATCCTCTGGCTTCCGTCTATCCGCTGTGGGTGGCTCCTCAGACTCCCAAAACCTCTGCAGCACCTCCGACAACACACTACCATAGAGAACCGTATCGCCCTCTGGTAGGTCCTGAGGTCTCCAAACTGGGCCAAAAATAACATACCCCCCTGTGGTATCAACGGCCACTAAACCAGTTTGCTGAAGTACCCGTTTTCTGCCACACCAGAATCTCCCGAGGACGTCTGACCCGAGGAGAACGTCCACCGTACCAGGAGTATCAAATTCAGGATCAGCTAACTCTAAGCCTGTGGTTAACCCTCGTACCGTTGACGGTAACCGAACCTGAGGAAGTTTCCCTACCACATCATCCAGCACCACTGCTGAGGCATGATAGCTGACCCCTGTACCTGTATTACCTAATGTGAACTCGAAGCTCACCTGACCCCGAACGTCAGGCACATCTACACCTCCAATACCTACAGCCCCATCCGTTGTGGGCCTTATATTTAAGCGTAGCCTACTCACCAGCTTACTAGACACAATACAACCCTGAGCCCCTGTATCTAACAAGGCTCTTACCTGTATGCTGCGGCCACCGTATCCCCATACCCAAATCATTGCCGTAGGCAACAATACCGTAATTGGCCGGGGGGCCGAAGCTGGCGTGTAGGCGGCGATTACCTAGCAGGAACCTAAGCGCGGAGTGTCCGCGTCCTGCGGGGGGGTCCCCTCTCTCCGTACACCTTCGAGTGGGTCCCACTCCTGCTGATAGGGACCTCTGGTCCTGTACGCCATGGCTGGCAGCCTATAATAACCCTGCGGCAGGCGCGCGTACCGTGGACGCGCCTGTAGCCGCGGGTGCTCAGCCAAGGGGAGAGGCATGCGTGGGTCATGGGAACTCACCATGTTGTTCAGACCCGCCGAGTACTGCATGTACTGACCCTGGTGTTGGCACCCGCCCGTAGCATCACGTATCTGTGATGGGTGCCCCTGACCTTGGACCTGTGACCACCTACCCCGTTCCGGCACCTGCTGCCGAGGTGGTGATTGTCTCGCGCGTGGTGAAGGGGGCATCACCTGCTGATGTCCCTGGCCTCGTCCCTGAAACCCTGGTGGAAGAGGACTCCTCCTTGGAGGGGGTGGGGAGCGTTGCTCCCGTCTAGGTAGGGCAGACTCCGTCCGCTGACCCGCGTCAGCTCTGCCTCCGTAATCTCCGCTGCGGTTCATGCATAGGAGCTGATGGTGGGCACCCTGGCAGTACCTGCAGTTGGTGCTTGATGGGCACTCTCGCACCTGATGCGGCCCCATACACCTAAAGCACCAACGCCGTTGCTGCACCACACCACGACGTTTCTGCACCCGCTGTGCAGCGAACTCCTCACACGCAGTCACCTGATGCCCCGCCTCTCTGCAGTAGGCACACCTCGATTCCAAATTAGCGACATTGTATCGCCTGGGTGGCCTACTCTTACCGTCTCGCGCCTGTGCACCCGGCCGTTCCGGGCGGCGAGCGGCCGCAGACTCCGCGTGAGGCGACTCTCCAAATTGGGCATCTACCCGCCTGCACTCGGCCTCGAGGAAGGACTTGAGCTCCTCGAAGGTCGGGAGGTAATCAGATGTCTTACCTCCGTGTGACTGTTCAAAACGAGCGGCCATGTCGCTCGGCAGGCGGCGCAACAACGTGTGGACCAGGATATAATCATAGCCTGACACCGGCATCCCCTGTCTCTCAAGAGCGTTCACTGCAACGCAGACAGGGTTGAGGACCTTGGCCCTGAGGTCCGTCCCTCGTGTGATGGTCGGCACGGTGAGCCACTGTTCCAGGAGTTGGTCAATCATGAGACGTTTGTTGCTGTATCTCTCGATCAGCAAACCGCGAGCCGTCTCGTAACTTGCATCATCGACTGGTAGATGCTTTACCAGCTCATGGGGCTCACCTTGCAGCTTGGCCATCAATTGTGCCATTTTATATGCCGGCTGCAAGTCAGTGCGGTTATGAATCACACTGTCAAACAGATCCTGGAATCGGGTCCAATCCGTGTAGTCCCCGTGGAAGACCGGAATCGCCACAGCCGGCAGGGGCACTTGCACCCCCGGTCCCCGCGGACCATGGTGTGGGTCCGGCTCCCCAGCTCTACGCCTGGTGATCACAGCAGCCGCCTGCTGGATCTCCTGCCCCATCTCCATGCACTGGGTCACATTCGTCCGTACCGTAAGTTTGACCTCCTCATCAGGCGTCCCATCAAATAACTCCTCGCATCCAGTGAGGCAATCCAACACATCCGCGACCCGTTCGTCAATCCGTTGCGCACAAGCGATGAGTGCGTCCTCTCGGTCCCCGCGACCGACCATCGCCTGCTTAGTCGCGAACCAAATTAGGTGCGTTCTAATTTTTGCCTGAAGCTGTGTAATTGTGGGAGTCATGGTACCAACTCAAAGTAACACCGAACCTTACAATAAAAAACAATAATAGACAATCGGCCCTGATCCTACCGTTAGGATATCCGCACAGGGTAAACACAACGATAATAACAAGCAATTCACTAATTGATTGGCCCTGATCCTACCGATGGGATATTCTACACAGGGCACACACTACAATCACAATAAATATATTTTTTTTATGTAGGTAGATTAAAAATCTTATACTAAAATAATCTTAAATCTAGTGGTTTTCTGAACCACGCTCTGCTACCAAAAATTGTCTAATTCCAAGCTAAACTCCCGCAGTGGAAGCGATTTACACAGGTAAATTTCGAACAAAATACCAGGAGTTCAACTGGAGGCAGACAATGGCTGCGTTACGCAGCGCTAAATAGCATACGCTGCACAATATAGCAGCGCATACTATGAATTAAACGTGAACCTAAATCTATTTAACTTAATTAACTAAGTTGATTGAAATTGGCTAATGATGTGTTCCAACCCTTACATAACTCAAGTCGGTAGTAAATACCGTCTGCCGATCTGGCGTTACGTCACACGTATTAGCACTAGATTATAAGTAAGTACCTCCAAATTATATCACCCCACGAATTCCGCAATTCGAACTAAGGAGTCACAATGATAATGGTACAACAAATATGACTAAAGGGAACACACCATTAACACGAGAAAACATTTTTATACTAAAACAACTAGGTTTAACACTTACAGTCACGTGCCGGCGCAAATGCATAAATACCCAACGGAGAAAGGAAGTACAGGGAATGGATCAAATAGGAATTCCGTGGGTACTTACAGGGCTGGGTGGAAAAGATATCGACACCCAGCATTCCACTACAGCCTTGGCGCGTTATTCACTTCAAACCACTCACAGCTTCTGTTCGTATTTCACTTTGATATTAGTCATTACGCGTGACCCAACCCGAATTTGGGCCGTACAAACGCGGGCCAAAATGGCCACCTGATGCCTATTCAACGCGACGCTCACGTGGAAGACGTCGAGACATCCAACAATCACTAAGCCTGGCATTCCAGTACAACCCAGGAGAAACGCAATAATACGATGCATCAACACGCGCGATCTCAAATTGAATCGTCCATTACACGCGGCATCACAAAACGCGTGGCGGGAAATCCGCACAATACGCGATACCCTCCCGTCCGAACGGTTTTGAGTGACTGAGTGCGGTGCAGAAATCACCGCTTGGCGTCTACCAGCGGCCCGCGCGCATGCCGCCACCCTCGCCCCGCGAGCGAGAAAGGGACAACATATGCCCAGAGCGATGCGTGCGAAATCGCGGCGCATTCATAGACCGTCATTAATACCTAACTTACCCCAGCATAGCAACGCTAAATTAAACATAATAATAATAGCCTTTATTTACTGAGATTAGTTATTTACAATTCATTCATTGATTTCATAAGTTTATAATAAATTAGTTATAATTAAATTCATTCCATATTATATTAAAATAAAAATTTTATTATTCACAATCAATGGTGAGAAAAAACTACTTTTCCTAAGGAACGTAATAATAATAGCTTTTATTTACTTAGATTAGTTATTTACAAATCATTCATTGATTTCATAAGTTTATAATAAATTAGTAATAATTTAAATTCATTCCATAAATAACATTTTATTATTCACAATAAATGGTGATAAATAACTACTTTTCCTAAGGAACGTAGGTCAAGATGAAAAAGAAATTTGGACCTCTCCTACTAAATTACCTATCAGATGATTTGATGGAAGCTCATAACATTATTGTCCTAATTCGACAAAAATAAATTCGACAAATATTAATTTTCGTTTGTCAGACGTGGCGTAAATGACTGTTTTCTACGGCCTACCCCGCAAGCTACTACCTAGCCGTGTGGTGCCGGCAGAGTAGAATAGCACCACCCCATCACTTCCCGTGGGGGTCGTAAGAAGCAACCGAGGGATAAATCCGACCCAAGCACAGCGGTCCTGGAGAGGCCAACTCCACAATTAAACCCGGAACGGGGTCTCCGTCAGGCGCGTGTGACAGAGATCTACCGCGCGGCAGACTCCTGCAGCCAACCTGGCTCCGCACGTAAGTTCCTGCGGATCCAGCCAGGAAGGCCGAGAGGGTGGCGCAGGTCCTGGGCAGCCCTGCGTTTTCCATAATTGCGTCCCAGGCAACGCAGTGTCTCAGACACTGATTAAATCGTCTGTCACAGACGTGTGAGGCCAATGATGACCCCGCAAGGGATTATAGGGCGCGAAAAATGTTTGTGTGTATGCTTACCTATGTTCCATAGGGATAGTTGTTCCTTATCACCAGCCCGTACTCTGTTTTCACTATCGGTTACTAGTAAAATTTCACTGGGTACCTTACTATAAATATGATTTCACACTTCCAAAAAGTACAATCAAGCTGTGTTACTCCGCTTAAGATTTCTTTTAGCATGAAGTGGACCACTCTGATGTCACAGAAGGAATTTATCTGACAGCATGTTAGTCGCAGGTTAGAATGTTTAGAATATATCAGTGCGGGTGCTTCCACAAAGACTGCCTAGAGTTCTAGATAAACTTTGCCTGCTGTAGCAAGTATGACCACGATTTCATGTTATTGAAGATTCTTGTTCGCTTTATGTGTCCCTTTATCCATCGTGTATCAAGGCCGAACCAATTTTAATTTTAAGGATATTATTTGCGTCTTTGAGTAAATAAAATGTAAATAAATCTGCGACGTTTGCTATCACGACTGTAGCGATGCCGTATCCTCGACATCGTTCATGTTTCACACTCTGGCATCCAACTCTCTTCTTACTTTTTACATTTGAGAAGATAATAGTTTATTTGCCAGAATACAGTACATAAGGTCTTAAAAATAATACATTCGTTCAGTGCATTCAGCCAGCTCGCCGGCATGCAAATATGGCACTATACTAATAAAATAATAAAATAATAATATACTTAATTTGATATACAAAAAATAAAAAAACAGAAATAAAATAATGAAAATGTCGTAAATACTAAGTTCAATAAAACATTTAGTATTACAAAAACATTATATAAAAATTCAAAAATACACTTATACTATGAAAAGCAATGTTATTGAATTTAATTCCCTGTCACTTTAGAGCACGTCACCTGTCTTCCCATTCTTCAGAATATACGAAGTTTTCAATGAGAAATATTTTAAGAGGTGAACCAGTTCTTAAAACTGAACAACTTTCTTTAGGGAAAATAGATCGAAACATGAAAAAAAATGATTTCTGATACAAATTGACCCAGTCACCTGGAAGATTTTGTGTGGTAGGTCCAAATTTCTTTTCATATGTCTATGTTTTTTGGGGAAAGTTGATCAATTTCATGGGCTCACCAGTCATCTTTCTTCGGGACTGAATAAACAACGTAATCATCCGTACCCGGAGTCAGGCGACACTACTTACTTATAAGTAGACGAATTGGCCATGTCATTGACAATGGCGTGGCTCTATTTACCAGGTTCGGTTCCTGTCTGTAGCGTAAGATTTGTTAAGATTTGGATTTTTTCTAAGATGGAAGCTATGTCCTATTTTTCCATATAATTTCATGGTCACCCTAAGCCGCTTAGTGCACGAAGTAGAACGGTAACATTCGAAGGCTTTGCATATCAACATGAAACTTTCGGCAACAGAGATAGGCATGCTTTACCTACCATTGTTGTACCCACAGAGCAGCGAAACGTCATGCGCTGTCACTCCTCGAGTTCTTTGGTCTGTGGTTGTACCAAAAGTGTTTATAAGATAATCCGTACTATTATTATAAATCTAAGAGCTTGTATGTGTGTATGTATGTATGTTTGTTACCTCTTCACGCTCAAACGGCTTGATCGATTTGAATAAAATTTGGAACGCTTGTAGAGTATAACCTGGAATAGCACATAGGCTACTTTTTACCGCGAGAAACAACTATTACTACGGGAAAATGAGTGGCAGCGGGTGAAACCGCTGGGTGGAAATCTAGTGATCAATAAAAACATGCTGTGTGATGATAAATTTTAAAGCCCTTGAACGCATTGGGAATACAATTTTGAGAACTTGCAAAATCGAACTTGCGTCTTTCGGTATCACTACTACCGACGTCTCTACCGACTGCGCTACCGCGACTTACCTGCTGTTGGTGAAATTATACAAGCATATCTTTTTACCAATAATGTGTGGCATGGCTCCATCTACTGGGATAGTTAGAGACTAATTCACAGCGACTAATTCATTATTTACAGGGTCCAAAGACTGCTAATGAAAATCGCTTCAGTTGTATGTAGATAGTGTGTCAATGGCATGGTTTTGGGCGTTTCATAATTCTTCCAGCAGTTTAAAGTATAGAATATCCCGGTGACAATTTAATGAGGTTTGCGTTTAATGTTGCGGCACCTCGTCTACGCTCCTATGGTGATCTTTCGCTTCAGATGACGGTATGCTCCTCTACAACATTTAAAAAGTCTTTCACTGTTCATGCTGCGCGCTTGTGGAATGGCTTACCTGCAGAGGTGAGGAACAGCATTAATGTGAAGATGTTCAAATCCAACATCAGAAAAGTTTGGGGTTATGATCTGGGTGACATAGACAATTTGTAGGGCACATGATATTTATTTATGTATATAAATTTGTATGTATATGTCGCAGTATTATGGCAGAATTAGGATTTCGGCCGAAATCCTTTCGGCCAAAAGCCGGATTATGGCAAAATTGTAGACTATATTCGACCATCGTCCTAAACAGATCCAGGATTTCGGTCATAATCCTAGGATTTTGGTCGAAATCCTGGATCTGCTTAGTATTATGGCATTAATCGATGATGCAAATGATAACAGGAGGTTCTGTTTACCTTGTTATATTTTGTAAAAAAGAAGAGCAATTGGTTAAACAGAAAAAGGGTAGAGATAAAAATAACAAGATGCATACATCAGCCTATTGCAGTCTACTGCTGGACGTAGGCCTCCACCAGGGTACGCCATAGGGCACGATTTCGTTTTCGCCATCCAGTCAATACCAGCTGCCATTTTGAAGTCATCGGTCCATCTGGCCGAATGGCTTGTTATATTTTGTAAAAGAGAAGACACCCAAATGTTTATTTTATTACTCATCTAATAATATTATTAACAGTTACTTATGTGATTATATAAAAAATATTGTTTTTACTACTTGAAAAATCTTTAATGAATGAAATGATACTCAAAAGTTTATGTTAATGACAGAAAAACGATTTATTTAATGTTTGTTATATTAATCATAGTTAGAAGAGGTTAGCACTTAAATGTTTATGAAAAATGGTTAATTTTTATATCGAGACTAGATACCTAATAATAATAGTGATTAGTACATTCTATCTGGAATCAATAAAAATAAAGACTGATTTGATTATTATAAATATTTTTTATGTCATTTATTTTATTTCATCAAATTTTCTTAAGTTCTTATTTTTCTCTCCAAAAGCATAATAATTAAAGTAAAGACAAATAGTAATGCATGGCGATAGTCACTATTCCGTGTAATGACGGCTTAAAATAGCATCACCCCTATTCTTTCCCGCGGGTACGACACCCAGAAGCGACTAACGGATGGAAGTTCTTATGTGTATTATCATTTTATTTTTCTATAGTCATTCACGTTTTATCTTAAATAGCCCTCAAAATTGTTTATGGCCATTAAAACTCTGCATACTCCGCAAGTATTTATGTACGTATGTGTATAGTCACTACAAAATGTATAAAAAGTGTTCTGAAGCCTTCGTTTTACCATATTACTACGTAGATCCAGGATTTCGGACAAAATCCTAGGATTATGGCCGAAATCCTAGATCTACTTAGGACGATGGTCGAAAGAAGTCTACGATTTTACCATAATCCGGCATTTGGCCAAAATCCTAGGATTTCGGCCGAAATCCTAATTCTGCCATAATACTGCGACATATATTTGTTATTATCTATTATCAACTAAGGTGTATTTATTTATTATTTAATATTATTTATGTATATTAGTTAAAGAGTAAGCATTCTTATTATCATTTATTTTATCACCTTTCTAAAGTACCGTAGTTTACCTGCAAATAACATATCCTCTGAGTCTCTCAAAGGTTGACTGGAAGAGATCCCTTTGTGGGATAAGTCCGCCTTTGTGCCTTCTGTTTCATTCCATCCTTTACTGATCATGTAAATTTGTTTTGTGGGCCAGGAAATCCAGGCCCTGATTGAATTTTTCCGAGAGATGAAAATTGAAACCCACCGAGCCGGTTTTCTATAAGACATTACAAAATTGTTATAAAAAAAGAAAATTGTGTGATACAAATTTCTTATTTTTTACAATGACGGTTCGTGACGTCAATAAGTGATATGATAATACTATCCTACATTGAATAAAGAATTTCAACTTCAATACCTTTAGCTGCCTTTTACAACGCGTTCCCTACTTTATTTCTAATAACCTTGAAGCGAATGTCGCTGGGGCAACACTCACGGCAAATAAATGAGATGATGCTATGCTAAACCAGCATCATACGGCAAGTCATAATAACAATTTAATTATATGAAATACTTATGTAACTTTACAACTATAAAAGATGACCTCAAAACCACATACGATCGGAGGCACCGTAAGGCAATCGCAACTACTTATATTGTGCTGTGTTCTTCCCGTGTGTCTTATCTTTCCCGTGGGTGTCGTAAGAGGCGACTAAGGAACTCTAGGTTTATATTGTGTATTGCAGTTTTAGGCCACTGTACTAAAGGGATAAAGATTCTTTCCCTCTCTGTTTACCTTCTGGTTGGCCGGTAGAGAATGCCGTCTGGCATTAGGGCCCCCTTTTGTACGATGTGCAATAGTGTATAAATAAATAAAGGCGTGATATACAGGGTGTAAGGAAGGATGTACCGAAAACTTTGCAGGCGTGATCAGACCATAGCAAACAATTTTTTTCGTGTTTTAATGGAAAGCCAGTCAGCTGATCGGGAATTTTCTATGATGAAGGTCGATTTTTTTTCTCGTTTATCAACGTCTTCATAGAAAAAGTTGATCAGTTTCATGGTTTGATCATGACTGCAAAGTTTTCGTTACACCGTCCCTTATACCTGGTATGTATGTATGTATTACCGCAGTATTACCTACTTTGAACTGTCCGGGTCTAATATAATTTCATGAGTACCTACTTCGCCGGACAATTAGAGGGTTTTTCCATACTCCACACGATTGACAGGTGGATTGGCGAGCGCAAAGTAAGGTACTGTATTCCCTTGGAACTCTGCTGCACATTGCCTAGATTTATCCCTCAGTCGCATATTTAAGATTATAATGAGTAGAAATGAGGTGGTGCTATTTTAAGCCACACGGCATAACTATCAACTTATTTCACGAAAAAAGCAAGATCTGAAATAAAAAATATAATAATTTTGATAGTTGTGTTAAAAAGATTGACCTTATCCTTATATATTATGTTTTCTTGTTTTCTTTTTTATATTGTTTTGTCATGTATTTTGTATTTTAATGTTTTTTCTATACAATGTAAATTGTTCTGAAATGAAGAAATTGAAACTAAAAGATCGGTTTCATGGTCCGATCATGCCTGCAAAGTTTTCGGTACACCGTCCTTTACACTCCGTATGAATCTTTTACCTACTTATCTCACGATGAAGTCAGACTTCATTCCACCCCAACAGACGGCTCTTATCCGCCTCGCGTGCGAGAGTGCACACGCGGACATCTCACTTACCCCACGAAAAATATATTTTACATGAAAACATTTCAATCCTAAGAGGATTTTCGCATTTCGTCTAAAAGTAGATCCGTGGTCTCTTGAAAGGAAAATGTTGGAATATCCAGAAATATTTTCTATAAAATGCAACCGATGCAAGAGACCCCGCGTTTTCGGTATCCATTTGACACACTGTTTAGGTTCACTCCTGCTTGGCTGTCTGAAAAGCTATTACGTTACGAAAATTATGCGAAGTAACCTCAGTACTTATTTTGTCTCATTCAATAATTTTAAGTAAATATATCTAATAACCGATTTGAAAGGGTTCAGTCGCAGAATTTGGTATTGTTTGATAATATGACATCAAAAAAAAAAATATTTACACCTATTTCGTAATACGAATCCGAAAAAAGTTGTAATGCATTGCTTGGCAACTTTTTGCTTTGTGCCGCTAGATAATAAAAATACTCATTAAGGAACCAAAAGCTGCATCAAGAATTACTTTCTTTTTCATTTTTATTTTACGAGAAATATCGAGGGATGAAAATATGAAACGAATTATTCATTTTGGTATCGTGAAATGGAGAAAAGTAAATGTTTTTTATATGCATTGCCAACAGTAATGAAATGAAAGAAAAAAAAAACTCTCGGAACGTTACATGGATTGTTTTTTCAAATTATATAAAATTTATGTGAAGATTGTAGATGCTGAGTGAGACCGGCTTCAAACAGCATCACCACATTTCTTTCACGCGGGTATCGTAAGGTGCGACTAAGGGACTCGAGGGGTTCATGTGCATTAAAATAAAACTTTAGGCGACAGCCTAACAACCTGTGATAAATTATTTTTCTGAAACGGCCCTCAAATATTTGTCAGACGTATCGATAGCGTTCGTATTTTAAGGCCGTTTACGTTCTGCCTGCCCGTGATATGCCCCCGCCTCATGCAGTGGTTTTGACAGATTATCAGCGTTACGGCTTCTGCCGTGACATTAAAGCTGAGTCAGAACCATTTCACTAGTAGGTATAGTACATAAGTTTGTCTTCATTGTAACTCTTTATCTGTAATATTTAATCTAAACTAAATGCTTCTTTATGTACTATTATTAGTGAATAAATACATTTCTATGTCTATGTATATGTCTATGATATCACGCCTTTATCCCGTGCGTATGTTTAGATAAAAAAGTGTATGCATCTGCATACATGAATGCTCGTGTCAAACTATAAACAACACTCGCATTCATTCCGTAATGACCCCCATTATATGACAGTTGCATAAAGTTTCACTCACGACATCATATCCCATACCTACTCTCTTAAACTCCGAGACAAATAAAAAAACGAATAAGCCAGCAATCACCCACATATAATCATGAAAACCCGAAAGTTACTCTGTCTGTCTGTCTACTTCGCTTTCACAAAAACATAGGTACGCAAGACGGTAAAAAAGGACATAGGCTACTTTTGACAGCGGTTGACTTGTAGAGTCTGTCACCAAAAAGTCCGAACAATGTACACTAACCACATAATCACTTACATTTGGATTGCTGATGCCGGTGATACAGTTCTTAGCCCTAGCTTCCATTACAGCGATAACGACTAACCACTATCTGTATTACAATTTGGACGACGGCTTATTTCTATAGCTTCCCGAATCTGTCTTGTAAAATCACTTAGTTTTAAACAAGTAATATTATTGCTGACTGCATAAATATCAAAGAATCTTCAAACAGAAGTACAAGCACCATCAGAGAGTCACATGTTTATACAAATTTGTTGATTCAGTGTATTCAAATAAAAGCGAGAACATATAAAACTGGACTCGTGTTTCATTCGACTCATTTTATTCCATTTGCAACTTCATGAAACGCATTGAGAGTTTGAAGTGCACTTTAAACTATATAGCGTTTATGGATCACTGACTTTATGGCTTAGATTTACGAATACATTCGTGTTAGAGATACAAAGTGTGCTTTTATCGGATTTAAATTAAACTGTTGCGTATTTGTTTTACTGCTTAACTTTTAACCGATAACAAACACAATTTAGATGTATGGTTGTTCAAAATCCAGCTAAATCAATTGGTTTCACTATTTATTTTACGTTTGAGTTGAGTATAAGCACAGGTAGCTAAAAAGTATATCGCAAAAGTGTTTTGTATATGAAAGTACAGCATATACAATTGATGAACGTGTGACATAAAGAAAGATGGCAGATATTAATATACCAAGGATCAGTAGTTTAACTACATACTAACGCCCGGTTTGCGCACTCACACATAAAACGCCCGTCAGACCTATACGTACACGACTACTACATAGAATCTCGTGCCGCTCGTGTCACAGCGAACTGTACTGCCGCCACGCGTTTTTGTTTGAGCATCGCGAAATCGGGAAATTAATACCTAGAAATCTAACTACTAATTGAATAAACATGTAATTTATTGTTTTCTTACTGTAACTTAACATGGTACCTAAGTGTGACATCACTTGAATTCGGGTTCGCAAAACCAATTTATTAACATCTCTGCTAATGTAGGTAGTTTCAGGCGTTGGTGTATTGTGATAAGAATGAATGGGGTTGTCGTCTATGATTCAACATCCTCATATCAGCCATATGACTCTCCTAAGTATTTTCACCGCGTTTGATTCAAATCTGCCTTTTTTTCTAATTAAACCTACACAAATCCCTTGACCAAAGCAATTGGAGGAACCGCGAAAGCACCTTCGTGTGCTCTGGTTTTCACAAATTGGACGCTGTAGTGTCCAATTTGACGTTGCAGCGATTTAGCGCTCTCCAGCTCTCGGCGGCTAGACGTAACGAGTGCAGCGGCTAGCTCTGCAGCGCTTCAAGCGACTTGGCACCGGATTAGGAACTCGTTAGTAGTTACCTGCTTAACAGAGCCAACTAATATTATAAATGAGAAACTTGGAGTGTCTTTGAGGGGTGTTGAAAGAAGACACAAACTTATTAGATTCATCAATTTTAAAATCGCTAATTTTTAACGTCAAATTTATTTTTAAAGATATATGCAACTTATATTAAAAACCTATTTCAAATAACATTACGTTTGTAAGTAAACACTCACGTGTTTATAATCAAAGACTCGTCCAGGCTTAATTAATTAATTAATGATTTAAACACTAGGTTCTTACCGCAATACTTGGATTTCTTGACTTCTCTGTTTATTTTTTGCATTATGTGCGACCTCGCAAGTAGTATAAAATAGTGCATGATTTGTAATTTTTATAGCATTTACTATTTTCAGACTAATCAGCATATGTATTGTTAGTTTATATACCTAATTAATATCAAGTTATTTCAAACATAATATATATAGGAAATTATATACACACATCTTCTACTTCAAATTTAAGAGTCAAACTCTTGTCGGTGGAGTAACTTCCAATCTTCTCTCCTCTCCGCCAGTGACTTGACCTCTTGATACGACACGACATTGACTTTTTCCTTTATCTGGGTAAAGTAAGTGCGTCTAGGTCTACCTCTGCCTCTCTTTCCTTCCACCTTCCCTTCAATAATGTTCTTAATGAAGCTATATCATATACACACATATCACGACCATAATCCCTTGCGGGGCAGGCAGAGCGCAAACAGCCGTATAAAACGGACATTTACGCCACGTTTGACAATATTTGAGGGTCATTCGGAAAACTGTGCACGGCCATAGTGATAGGTTGTCAGCCCATCGGCTAAAATTGCAACACACACCCTCGACTCTTATAGTCGCCTCTTACGACACCCACGGGAAAGAAATGGTGTGATGCTATTTTAAGCCGGCATCACACGGTATATACATAGTTTTGTTATTTATAAAACTCCTCATCAAAGATGCTGTTTGTTAATTAAATACGTACACATATTTGCATACAGCAATAAAATGACCACAAACTTTATACCCGCTAAATGCAAAAGTGTGACATAGCAGAGAAGCAAATGGCGGACAAGAGGGGGAATTGTAACATTAATTCGGTTAATTCCAGCGGAGGACGTGCGGTCGGCTGACGTATTATATGTCGTCGTTGTGTGGCCGAGGCCAGTGGCGGCTTTATATAGACTTACGACTGAACAAAAACAGTCAGTTTCAGCCCTTAGGATGTGAGGTGACGAAGGAAGGTAAGTATTGTAGCTTGACTCTCAAATTGTTTCAGATGACCGCGTCAAGGTCAATGACACAGATTAGCATGAAATAGAAAAGTGATGCAATATCACTGAGAATATTCCTCGTAATGTTCTGTAATAATGTCCTCTATCTCCTATATCTAGATTGATTCTTCTGACAGCATATAGGAAACAGAATAAGGTAAAGAGGGTTTTTATACTTATTACTCTGACAGGCTGTCATCATTTAATGGAAATATAGCAGATATCTTTGACGCAACTTCACCATGTAATTTTTTTATTCTGAAATGAACAATCATCACTTATGATATAAGTTTAGGCGACTTACTTGTTATTTATTTGGTAGATAGTATAGCACTCTAGGTTTCGACTGCTTAAGACAGCCTTCTTTACGGAAGTCGACAGATCACATACGCCCGCCCGTCAGCTGTGATTGCCAAACACTGCGGCATAGTATAAAGAAGGAAGTACGTTATCTTCATACAAACGCACCGCGCGCGGCTTGTATATGTGCGCGATAGTATCTATGCGTCGTCGCACGCACACGCGGACACATCTCGGGTGGTTTCGCACTGCGCTTCGTCGGGGCCGCTAGTCGACACCGCACGATGAGTCACGCGTCACGGCTTACTAGCACCGCGAAACCACGATTGTAAAATGGTTGATTGTAGCAAAAGAAAGTATTGCTGTGTCTAAATTATTCATCAATTCCTGACTTGTCTCTTTTCAAATTACCTACTGACCAGAATAGGTACCTAAGTAATTAATTTGTTTTAATATGATAGATATTTTTACGATGTTAAACTCGATGATGAGATTTATTAGTTGTATTTAGTTGTCTATTTGGTGTAATTATTGGTGTTCTTCCTAGTAGGTATAGGTGCTTATAATCTGAAGTTGAGTCTGCCAGTTGCTCACATTAGGTATTGTAAATCCTTTCTTGTCGTGTGAAGGGGCACCGAGCCGCGAACGACCCGATGAACCCTGTTGTCAGAGTTTTAAGCTGACTATGTAAATTAACTTGGTAAAGTCCGTTCGCTCAGATGCGATCGCGCGTTCCGGTATTTGTCAAAGGAAACCGCCTCCCAAACAAAGGACGCCGCGTACAAAAGCAAAGTTAGAGCGATCATTGATGAATGAATGAATAATCAATCATCATTGAATTAGTTATATTTTACAGATATGACATGCTCAACCAACTCCGTCCCGCACGTCTGCTGGTCGTGCAACCAGATGCCACTCATTGTCTCATGTTTCCCAAACAAGATTGTTTCTTTCATTAAATAGGTTTCATCATCGTGTGGTTAGGTAAAACTGATCTCAGACACCTTGGTTGGACCAAAACAATTTAAAATACAGCTGCTCCACGCCAAATCCTAGGCACTGAATTGAAATTTTGTTGAAAGTGACAACCCTGAGAGAGTAGGTAATTATAGCGCGGATTGGGCCGGAGTTGGCCTACTTCCCCCCTTATTTATACTATGACTGCGGGCCGCGGCTCGCTGCGCTCGCGCCAATACGGTAGGTGGCGCTGCGGTAGCAGCAGTTAATGGTTCTTGCGATGGTTGCGGTTGACTTGTACAATCTGTTGCCGAAAAGTATAAACTAACACCAGCATTACTTTTCATCCCTTCACCATGATATTTGAAATTCCGTCCGTCTACAACCAACCCAGTAAACCAGTGGTGCGAATTTCAAAATTAGAAATGGCAGGCGCATTTCTAAGTGCTAAGGGCATACGCGCTACCAACGGAATAGGATTTAGCTCAAATACCTAAACTACCCGTTCGCCGTGTGGTGTCGGTTTGGAATAGCATCACCCCACTTCTGGCCATGGGTGTGGTAAAGAGCGACTGAGGCGATTGCATAATAGAATACACAAAATACTACAAAATAAATAAATTATACTACATGCAATAATAAATAACTAAAAACATAAAAAAGTAAGAAGAAAATTAAATTTTAAATTTGAACACACCAAATTGCAACGCACATTCATTTATCCACACGCAAACCTTCATACACAAACAGATTCACACACATTGCTGTTTTATTCAGCTGAATCCTTGTAACATTTAATTATTTTTGTATAGTTTCACAAGATACAGGCTGCGTCCTAGATTGGGAACCTCTTGTAATATCTGTATTTTTTAATATACGTATAGTATGCAGTAATAACTTACCATTTAAATTAAATTGTAATAGGTATCTGTATTTTTTATTTATGTAGTAATAATTACGTAGGTACTATTATAAACAATTTACTTTCTTTTTTATTAAAAAAAATAAAATAAGTAAGAATGATAGGTCAGGGTACCGGCAGAAGCATTCCCTGTTAATGCATTATCTTGCACTGTGCTCGCCAATCCGCATGCCAAGTATGGCAAAACCCTCTGATAGGAGAAGGCCCATGTCCAGCAGTGGACTGTTGTAGCTGTTAATGTTACCTAAACTGCATAGTCAGGATCTATCGTTGAACATAATGGTATGATACGTCACAAAAGTCCTATTTAACCTGTATTGGTCACGAAATTTCAGTGCTCGATATTATCAAACTATAGGCTTAAATTTTCCTGGTGAAATTCGGAGTTCATTGCGTTGTCGGTTAGCCATTATGATAACAGGAATATTAACCGGCAACGCAATGTACTAAGAATTTTCCCTGTCGAATTGTACCCTGTGGTTCCATAACATGCCATCGACACTGAACTGTCATTAATTTGTAATTTTCTCAATACTTCAAACTGTCAACGGAATACAAAACGGCCAAAGCCATTCAACTGACACTCTCTCTCTCTCTTTTCGTGTGGGACACCGAGTCGTCCAACGACCCGATGAACCCTGGTGTCAGAGTAATGAAACACAACTGAGATGCTTTTCAAATAGTGGAATATGGCCCCAGACTGTTTAAATAGACACGTCAAAGGTTTTAGGCGTGAGTTTATATTCCAAATTGTAAATAGCTATTTGATACCGACGTTACATCAAATTTGACAAATCAAGTTGAAATCAAAATTGTTTAACCTTAATAGGCAGTTTTATAAATATTATATTTCGTTGCAAAATTGAAATGCCTACAACCAATATCTTTTTGTCCAAAATCAGGTGAGGTTGAACTACGAGTATTACATTGTAAATTATCAATTAGAAATCCAGTTTAGATGGATCTCCCACTTGTCGTTCGTCACTGCGTATTTTTAACGCACCGTAACGCACGGCGTCTGTCAGACGAAAATAAAATTGACAATTCCGATCTTATCCTCATACATATGCAGCTACAGTGCGTTCACTGATGCGTTTGTCAAATGACTTGACAGACGCATCCGTTACGCACTGTAACGCACCGCACCCGTATTTGTATAGTAATAAGATAGGAATGCGCAGTTTAATTTCGTTTGACAGTTTGGCGTTAAAAATACGCAGCAACGTACGGTAAGTGGGTGAACCGTAATAGGTTTCCTATAAAAGTTTTTCATTCAGTCAGCGAAGATAACCAGTATAAAGTACTTCCAGCTTCCAATTGAATTTGAATTTCTTACCATTGAAAATAATTTCAAAACGTCACCATTTGCCTCAGACGAGCATTTAATTTGGCTTTCACAAATTTGTGTGCATGACACACAAATTGAGTCGCAAACTAATTTCCAGTAGTTGCCTATGTACGTACAGTCCGAAATATCAGCGAATCCCGACTCGTTAAAACTTCGCCGAGAGATGTATGGAGCTCTGGAAAGTGCACCGTATTACTACGTGTTTTAATACCTAAAGTTGGTGCAAGATAAGGACCGAATGAGTCTATTTTGGCCCGTGCGCTTGCTAGTTAGGTATTCGTTGCTGCTTTTGTTTGACGTTTGATGATATGTTCAGACACAGTTGAAATATCATTTTAACTTGAATTGTATCTAAGTAAGTAAGAAGATTCAATATATTCAATAGCCACAACATTTCTCTGCTGGACATAAGCCTCCCCCCGAATCGTATAAATGCGGATATAATACCTAACAGATCTACACCAAATATTCTTTAAAAAACCATAATTCTTATGCTGAATTGGCAAATTTTAGTTAGTGGCTGCTGTAACGTACCTTATAAGCGGTTCAAGAAATCTTGCTCAAGAATACATTGGGTCACCGACTCAACAACTCGACTTCGAAAAAAAGAAGATAGTCTTGCCATGACCATGACGGAGCGCTTCCAGCACTCTAAAAGCCTCCGAAATGTAGGCATTTTGTCAAAGAGCGGCGAGGATACTTAGCAGCGGAATGAGGATTGCATAATGGGAAAAAATCCATACAATGCCATTAATATCATACTATTTCTTCTTCAATTTTTTTTCTTTCGCACTGACCTAGCCAAACCATATCTCGCTACCATTAATAGCTTGTCAGCTTGGTGCAGTGTCTGAAAATAGCTTTGATGAAGAGAGAAACACAAAGCTTATTGCAGATGACGTCAGGTGCAACTGCGTCCGAACGCACCAATAAAAAGCCACAAAACTATGATATTATTGACACATCTTCAAGCGTTTTTTTTTCTCTCTTTGTGTCATTCGCAATAAATCTTATCGCTTCCAGCATTCCGACAGCCTCGAGTCTATGTAAATGTCTCCATGTAAGTATCTTGTCAAAAGAGCGACGGATACTTTAGGGTTGTTTCATCCCTAACTATTTGCCTAATGTGAAAGAATCTATACAATGGCATAGACAATCTTCTTTTGCATCGACCTAGCTAAACCACCAACCTCATATTTTACTTGCCTAGCCCAGTATCTCGCTACCATCATTACATTGTCCTAAGTAGCTTTTTAGTTCAAGATTAGCCCTCGCTCCCCACCAACCAGTCAGGTGTAGGTTTCAAAGTCCCGGGTCTAAATTCGCAGAATCCAGTCTTTACAAAAGTAGCTTGTTACCTCGGCTGCGTGTCTGAAAACATAATTCCATAGTGGACAGAAGAACACAAAGCGTATTGCAGATGGCATCAGGCATGATTCTACCCAAATGCACCAATAAAGAGCCACAGGACACATCTTCAAGCGATTTACTTTTTTCTTCTCCTTGTGTCATTCGTAATTTATCTTATCGCTTCCAGCATTCCGACAGCCACGAGTCTATGTAAATGTCTCCATGTAGGCATCTTGTCAAAAGAGCGACGCGGATACTTTGCGACAGAAGCGGAATGAGGGTTGTATCATCCCAAACTATTCGCGTAATTTGGAACGCAGCGGCGACGTGCCCAAATTGTCTGCAAACTTTGCGGGTTCGGTTCGTGTGTTTAAAATTTTCGTGCGGTTCAATGGATTTTTGGATTTATTAAAGTGTAATGTTGAAAAACTGGAAAATCGGCGCAAATAAAACTTATTGACAAGTTGGTGGGTTACTGTTGAACGCAGTTTCCAACACGCTGTCTAAGAGCAATTTTATACGATACCAAGGTGTTCATATGGCTGTTCTCCCCATTCTCTTACTTGTCGTCCTTTGCTGCGTATGCTGCTGTCAAGTCGTTTGACAGACGCATATGTAAACGCACCGTAGCCGTATTTGTATGGAAATAAGATTGGAATTCGCAATTTCCTTTCGTCTGACAGACGCATGCACGGACGACAAGCGAATGAATCGCTTAATTCTGGGATTCTTTTATACGCAGGTCACTTCTGAGTAGTGATGTGCCTGCGGCAATATCGCCATTGCTGGCAACTTTGCTCAGGCAATATTGCCGGTAAACTTCCAATGTTGCCGGCAACTTTCGCAAAATTGCCAGCGCTATATTTTAAGAATTAAACTATAAAAGGCTTATAAGTTATAATTATAGGCTTATACTAACGTATCAAAAATATGCACGCACATGTTTTCAGTAAAAAAAAATTAAAAGCTTGTTTATGGTGGTACTTCTGTGTTCTCTAACAATAGCGTACGAATGAAAAATGCAAGCGAGATGTGTGATGCTGGCTTAGAATAGCATCACCCCATTTCTTTCCCTTGGGAGTCGTAAGAGGCGACTAAGGGACTCGAGGGAGAATATTGCAATTTTAGGCGATGGGTTGACAACCTGTCGCTATGGCGATGCACAATTTCCGCATGACCCTCAAATATTTGTCAAACGTGGCGTTGATAGATCGTTTATGCGGCCGTTTGCGCTCTGCCTACCCCGCAAGGGATTATAGGCGTGATATGTGTATGTATGTGTATGTAATATGATTGTAAAAAACTATTTTACTAAGAAGTTTTATGGACACAGTCAATCAATGTTCGATATTAAGACTGATTTAATAGTTCCTAATTAAAATGTACCTTAAAAGGTTATTTAAGTTAAATGATTCTAGCTCTTAGATGTTTTTCTTAACCCACCTTAAAAGCAAAGTTGCCAAAATTTCCGGAAACATTGCCGTCAAATTTGGCTATATTGCCGGCAACTTTGGCAATATTGGTCATGCGAAAGGATTTGATCATTATAATCTAGTACAGATGATAGAACACACCATGAGGTTTCATAAAGTAGTACTAACCTAATGTTTTAAAGCATATTTCGGTAATGTTCCCTAAAATTTCCGGTCGAGGCAATATTGCCGGCAAAATTGACGGCAAAGTTCCCAATGTTGCCAAAGTTGCCGGCAACGGCACATCACTACTTCTGAGTACTTCCGAACCCTAAGTGATGTTTTTGATAACAACTATACAGGGTGTAAAGGGACAGGTCTCCGAATACCTACTTAAAGGGTCCTATGATATTCTTTCAGGACAAGGAAAATAATAGTCTCTTCACAGTAATTGCAATCAGCTATGATCGGTGATAGTCGTGCTGATTTTAATTTAGTATGGGAGGTCAAACTTTTTTGTCATTTTTATTTATTTTGCTAGGGGAAAGTTGTTCAGTTTCATGGTCTGCATGCAGCCTATCAGTATTTGGAGGGCTGTCCCTTACTTGTATTAAAAATGCTTCATATTAGAATAAAATGCTTCATAATAAAACAACTTTTACTTAAATCGTGCTGAAAACGGGCTTCAAATAAAAACCAGGTAATTACAAAGTTGTGAAGCGGCCGTTCTTATTGTTGGTTGGTAGCCGTTAGCCCGTAGTGGGTTGAGTAGAATTTAAGTTGGTATTATGAGAAAACCTGGACGACGCCGTCCGCGAACACCTTAGATGAACGAAAATGGAAGGACCTGAACCTGCATATAATTTTTCTGACTGAAACAACTGATTGTTTGCAAGAAAAAAAATTCCGTGTTTCGGAGGGCGCGTTTCGATGTTCGCCTGGCAAAACTGGTTGCGACGCTGTCTTTTGTTTGCAAAATGTTAGCCTACTTACGTACTTGCTTGTTTACGGCTCATTTGTCGGGATGGGTACCGTCTTGTACGGAAATAGTGTATTTGTTTGTTGTGTGTGAATGTTGTAATATTATAGGTAATGTTTGATACTTCCTTTTTTTGTATGTGTATGTTATATTATAAATAACGAGCTGGGAAGCCTGATGTCAAGACAAACCTCTTCGGGTTTAGTGATGTCATGTAATGTTTTATTTGTATTCATATTTAAGAGCAAAATAAATGAAAAAAAAAAGTTGGTCCCGATTGCTCTCTGTGATAGATAATAGGATAGCGCGCTTGTTTTACAACTATCCGTTAATCGGGGTATAAAACATACATACAATGTGATTTCAGCTTAGAATAGCATCACCCAAGGGTGTCGTAAGATGCGACTAAGGAAATCGAGGGTTTTATTGTATTTTGCAACTTTAGTCGATAAGCTGGTAGCCTGTCACAAAAGTGATACACTATTTGTTTGAAACGGCCCTCAAATCACCTCGCCTCAAAATAGTGAGAGCGACCGCATTTTGTGGCCGTTTATGCTCTGCCTACTGCAAGGTATAAAGGCGTGATATAATATGCTGGTATGTGTATAAATACTTATGCTAGGTAGGCAATGCTCTCCAAGTTAAAAAAATATTTTAACAAGGAATAGAAATTATTTCTGTTGCTTTAACGAAACCGACTAGCATGTATGAAAAGATTGATGCATGTTGAAGAAGCGAAAGATGTGTCTTAGGATCTTAGGTCGTTGAACGACTCGGTGTCCACCACGCACAGAGAGAGAGCAAGTGGAAAGATGTAGTCTCTGCCCAACCCTCCGAGAAAGACGCGTGATAATATGTATGTATATGCTAAACGAAACTCGCAGGAAGATTATGGAGTGATGCTAATTTAAGCCAATTAAAATATTTAAAACACCTTGCGTCTCTTCTCGCTCCGTGACTACCCAAGTATCGAGAGTTTGTTTACAGAACGAACTACTTCAGGAAAATTATGAGACGCTTGAGTTTGTTCTGGAAATTTATTAAGTATATTCAGTTTAAACCGTGCACCGGCTTATTGACGTTTAACGAACGAAGTTTTATCAAACACACACACACACATACACACAAATACATCACGCCTATAATCCCTTTTACGGGGTAGGCAGAGCGTAAATGGCAGCAAAAACGTACATTTACGCCACGTCTGACAAATATTTGAGGGTCATTTGGAAAAGAGAGAGACTTAGAGACAGGTTGACAGCCCATCGCCTAAAATTGCAATACACATCCTTCCTTAGTCGCCTCTTACGACTCCCACGGGAATGAAATGGGGTGATGCTATTCTAAGCCGGCATCACACGGCAAGTTTTATCAGGTTACTAGAAAATCACGTTGACGATGAACTTATTTACCTGTGGGTAATGGTTATACTGCTAGTTTTTTTTTTACACGACAGCGCAACCAAAAAAGGGATGTAATTTTTTTAGACTTCATGTATATATGTATAATTATACAGTGCTGCAACTGCAACTCTTTAATCACTGAACAAAACAATCCTTAAACAATCCTGAGTGTCTATCTACGCTTTATCACAGAAAGCAGTCGTATTTTTTTCATGTATTATGCTTGTTTACGTTTTGTACCGTGATGTTGTCAGGTTATAATTGTCCATAACTTTAAAGTTTATGTTCTATGAATCAGTAACAAGCACGTTATTCAGTCTACCTGTAAGCTTAAACCTGAGGGCTTAAGTTCGAAATATGCTGTTCTTCCACTGGTCGTCTGTCGCTGCGTATTTTTAACGCAACGTAACGTATGCGTCTGTCAGACGAAAGAAAATTGCAAATTATATATCTATAAATGTAAATCGGGTATACCTAAATACGGCTGCGATTCATTTACGTCGCGTTCATAGACGCGTTTGTCAAACGTCTTGACAGATAACGCACCGTAGTCGTATTTGTATGACAATAAGATCGGAATTCGCAATTTCCTTTCGTCTGATAGACGCATGCGTTACGGTGCGTTAAAAACATAGTGACTTCTGGGAGAACCGCCTTAGCAGTATGGGGTATGAGAACTTGCGCGAAAATATCTTTTATATTCTATCATTCTAAAATTCTGCTATTGTACTAGAGGTATATGCTAGTTGCGTATACAGAGTGTAAGGTTCAGCCCTCCAAATACCTACAAATAGGCTGTATTGCATTACCATGAATCTGAAACAATAAAAAGATCCGCCCAATCAAAATCACGATCAAGTGTCTGAATTTACTAAAGGAATTGTTAAAATATGCGTGGCCTGACGTACTGTTCCTAAGCGAAAAGTTGTTCACTTGTATGGTCTTAACGCGCACATTCCTACTACTTTAAACTAATAGCCTTAAGTCTTACGTTTTTTTGTATTGTTTATTTTACTGCAATAAAGTGTTTTTACATTGTTTGCATTTGGATAAAACTGAAATTGCACGAAACACGAAATTCAAATGCCTGTAAAGGATGAAATAACTTGCCAAACCCGTTCAGGTTAATACGAGCCAACTTGAAAATAATAAGTTTTGTAGAATGCAAGAATTTGACTACGACCGTAGTCTTAACGTCTGAGTTTAGTTTCTGAATCCAGAGGTCAATAATTTGATATACGGTGAGAAAAAACACAAGCATACATCACGCGTTTACCCCTTGCGGGGTAATCTGCGCGTAAACAGCCGTAGAAAACGGATATTTACGCCACGTCTGACAACCATCTGAGGGTCAGAAAACAACAATTTAAGTTGATATTTTGTCAAATCTGATACTGTGTGAGATTGTTTCCAGTTCAGTTAGGACATAGTAGACTGAACCACCTGAATTCAATTTCAGATATTTTTGGATTGTTTGAATATACGGGGTGTAAGGGACGGTGTACCGAAAACTTTGCAGGCATGATCAGACCATGAAACTGAACAACTTTTTCTATGGAAGCTATGTTGGTAAACGAGAAAAAATTTTCGACCTCCCATACAAAATTCCCGATCAGCTGACTGACTTTCTATGGAAACTCGAAAAAAAAATTTCGTTTCCCAACATAGGCTCCATAGTAAAAGTTGTTCAGTTTCATGGTCTAATCATGCCTGCAAAGTTTTCGGTACACCGTCCCTTACACCCTGTATAAGACATTAAAAGTGTTCGCTCAGGGCTCGGATTCTCTTTTTTTTACCTGTACAATGCCAGCGACACTCAACTGCAATTTTATTATCACCGTGATATTCTATACATCATACTGTTATCAGAATACAAAACGCCTTAAGGTGAGGTGGCCTTAGAAATCCTCCGAGCAAAGGCGGAGTAGTGTTCGGAGTTTTCTATGCCATTTCTTCAAATCTCAAAAACACGAAACGTAATTATTTTCAGGACTACTTCAAGATATATGCTACAAAACTATGGAGCCCAAAACACGATTGGTAAAAATTTTCTCGATAGAAAAAAATCGCAAAGTAAGCTCTAATTTTGCGGTTTTTGGCCTGTTTCTTAGACTAAAAACCTGTACCATTTGACCGGTATCCAATATTTCAAAATTTATTTTATGTCATTTTGTTCCTTATTATATGTGTAATCAACGTATGGAGCTAGTTTTTCAATTATCTACTTATTATCATTAAAAAAGAACACTTAAACACAAAAGTATGTTCGGTTTGCGCACGGGCACGTCGGTTTCTACCGCGCCCGCACCCCTCAGTCGGCCACTGAGCCTCGTCGGAAGCAGACATGTACAACTTTTTTCCAGCCGCGGAGATATTACGACATTTAGTGAGCAGGGAAACCAAATGCCAAGTTAAAGAAAAAAAACGAAGCTTTCCAAGCCTTGCTATAAAAAACAGAGGATAAGGTAGTTTGCGGCGTAATATTTACACACATACACATATCACGCCTATAATCCCTTGCGGGGTAGGCAGAGCGTAAACGAGCGTAAATAATATTTACAAAAAAAAATTAAGATATATTTTTTTGAATTAGGGTAGAAGTACCTTGCAAGGACTACCTTATGTATGGTTAACATAACAATGTATTTATACCTAGCCTCACCCACGGCGTGATGTTTTTCCCGTAGGAAAAGATAATTCTCCAAAGAAAAAAAAGTTGCCTATGTCACTCTCCAGCCTCACAATCCACCCAACGCAACTTGACGTTACAATTACAACATCAAGGAAGGACAATCAAACAAACACGTTTCGATGGATGAAAACCTGTCAAGTGCGAGTTAGACTTGATAGCTGAGGACGGTTCCGTACAACCTTACTTTACTATTGTATAGGGTGAAATTGAACTAGTGACCGATAGCGAAAACCATGGAATGCCTACCAGACACCAGTCTGAGAATAAGGAACAAATTTGCTCAAGGAACATATGGATCCCATACAAATTGACTAGGCCGGCTAGTACACCTTGTATGGGAGGTTCAATTTTACATAAAACCGCTCCGTTGCGACGAGAAGAAAGGAAAATCAAACAAGCAGGCTTTCCCATTTGTAATATTAGTGTGGATATATAAAAACCGGTAAAGTGCGAGTTGGACTCGATAAGTGAGGAGGGTTCCGTACAATCTATTTTAACGATTCAATGTGAGTTGTGAGCCAAACTGTGGTCGTAATTGCGTAAACCGAAAATGAATCTGATGCAGAGGTTTTGGAGACGCTCAAGTTTGCTAAACAACTCCTCAGTGGCATCTACGTAGCAGGTGTCGGCGTGGTCTAAACGGGGGAGGTGAAGTGTCTGAGCAAGAGTAATCTTAGTTTTAAGAGACAAGAAATTTTGAAGGCATTAAAGCGAAAGAAAAGAGAAAAATACTTTACTGCTGACAGCGTTAACCTGCGCAGTCCAACTGAGAGTGGAATCCAGCAAAATACCTAGGTTTTTGGCAGTTTTTGTGAAAGCTATAGACGTGCCGTTATAAATAACGTTTGGGATAATTGGATGGTCCACTTGCCTACACACACATATAAGAACTACCTATTAGCATGGCCTGAGATTTTATTGGGTTGACCACGAGACCGAAGAATTCAGCCCATATAGCAATTTTGCTGAGGTCGTTGTTGATAGCCACAGTTGCACTATTTATATCATCACAGGTGAAATGACAGTAAATCTGCAAATTGTCTGCGTAAAGATGGAAGCTAGAAGAGAGGAATAACTGTGTTAATCACAACAGAAAAAAGAAGAAGTGAAAGGACGCCACCTGTAGGTACGACTGAAGAGAGATTACTCCATTCCGAGAAAGCCTCATCAGAACGGACCCGCTGCAAGCGACCCCGAAATTATGAATCAAACCAAGTTATTGCCGGAAAAGAGATGTTAAGAGAGCGAAGGATAGCGAAAAGTACATCAAGATCAACTGAGTTGAAGGCATAACTGAAATGAAGTAAAATAAGAATAGTCAAAGACTTATTCTTCATGGTGTGGTGAATATTGTCGGTGACTTTGATATGTGCTGTCACAGTGCTGTGACCAGCACGAAAGCCAGACTGATACGTAGAACGAAGACTATTAGATGTGTTGAAGTCAGATGCCTGCTTGTGGACAATGTGTTCAAGGATCTTTATTTATTTATTTATTTATCTTAGATAGGAATGGAAGGATGGAAGTGGGATGAAATTGGGAGAACGATGAAGGATTGGAAACTTTAAGGAGAGGTATAACAATTGCACGTTTTTATGCTGAGGGGAAAGAACTCGTTACCAGAGTGAAATTAAAGATGTGTGTGAGGATTGGCAAGAGTTCGGTAAGGATAAGGGGAGATCATACGGGAGGAAAGACCATCATTGCCCACGGCAGTAGATTTAATGGATGATATATGTTTCTTAACATCGTCCTCGGCAACAACTTTAAAAGAGAAGAAAGAACACTGTGGAAGTGGTGACGGTTTATGTTAGCGATAGTCGTTGCTTTGACGACATCAGTCAGTGTGATAGGAGGAGACGAAAAATGCCGGTTGAGTGCTGACAAATCTACAGCACCACTAGGGGTAGCTGGCGACTTCCCAACACCAAGCGCGCGTAAATATTTCCAGACTTGTGCTGGCTTATAATTATCGATAGAGTCATCAATGTGGCGTCTTTTCGCAGACACAGACACTACACCGATTTCTCAACAGTTTGTTTGAGCAGCTAAGATAATTTGAGAATCAAGGAATGTGGACTGTTGATGAAACATTTCTCTTCATATCATAGGTGCTACGCCTTTCGGAATCGTGGGTGAATATACTACAGTGGAAGTGAAATGCCCAGTTGCGTGTCAAAAATGGCATTCAAAATGCTATAAAACGAAATAAGGTGCAAATATTGAAATATTATAAAAAGCAAGATCGAGTTACTGTGAATTCAAAATAATAAGTGGTTTTTCCAAGTTCAGGGACAATTTCGTGTGACTGGAAAGATAAGATGTGTTTTATATGGAGAAAACAATCTGATGAAATGGAGACAGTATATACAAAGATATGACAACTTTTGGTAAACTAAAATAGAATCATATTCTCCCTAAATGCGAATGGTAGATTCTCGTCGAGCCCGTGGGATGCCTTTGAGAGGTTCTGAATAACCGGCTATATAACCAGGAAAGTGGGCGCTGGATTGTCAGATCCTGTTTATTGGGGCTGTTATAGATTTCCTTAGTTTAATCCCTTATTATTTTGCCAATTTTATTTCTATGTCTGTTCGTTTGTATGCCTCGCCTCGATCATTTCAACAGACTACGGAAGGAACCCTATTTATGGGCGTCAGTAAAGGAAGCAGATAAATCTTAATTTAAATGTAATTTTTTTGTCTTCTAAATGAATTTCGATTGCATTTTGATGTATATTATTTGAATTTTCCCTCATATAACATGAATAATCAATAATCATACGGATCCCTAGACATTATTTCTTTATAAATAATTCTGTACCTACCTAACTATAACTGATTTAAAAACTTTACGTAGTAGCACTACGTAAAGTTTTACATGGTTTACATGTCTAAAAAACATAAACATTGAATAGGTATATCATATAACATTAAAAAAGACAACCTTTCAATGAAACAAATAGTTCAATTATTAGCACGTTTACCCTACGCCTATACTGTCGTGCGCGGGAGCCTGACACACGCTGCGTTTGCTACTTGCCCGTGCGGGGGGTACACCCCGCGCCTGCTCCGCCCGCGCGGCTGCTTCACCCCCTTGAAAACGCGGCAACCTCGGCCAGATTTCGCCTTAAACCATGCCACTGACTCGCTGCCTACCTACAACTGAAACAATTTTCCTATAGCAGACTTCGGACCCAGTACTATTTGAAATTCCTTGAATGCAGGTAAGTTTCAATCCAACAACTACTTATCTCAAACAACACATCGACAAAACAAATGAAATCACGTGAGGTCCTTACTTTTTCACATTACTAGTTGCGACGCCTCTTCCATCTGGGCTACCGCAGCTCATTTCTTGCCCGCCAATTTTGCAAGTGTATTTTAATGCCAGTAACGCTTGGCATGGCTCCATCTACCGGGTTAGTTTTTTGCAACTAATAACTACTTTGTCGCCACTAGTAATGCGAAAGTCGCAGGTTCAAATCCTGCCCGCGCTTGAAAATTTTGCAAGTTTTCAAAAAAAATTATACCTAACACGGGAAGTGTTTTAAAATTTGGTACTCAACTTTTTCACAATTATTCAAAATTCAGCTTGTTAAATCGCTATAAAGCCTTTGTATTATCTCCAATATCGATACAAGAATCATTCGTTTGCAAGAGAGACTTTTATTCCGTTTGTCTTGGGGCCGTTGGGAAATCTCATAGATAAATTATACGCCTTTGCGACACCCGGAGCGCTGTCAAAAAGAATATAAAACAGAGCATTTGCCTTAGCAATTCTTCTTGAGAATTGGTAGTGTTCATGTTATTGTGCAGATATTTTCTGGTACTTATCAGAATTTAGAATATATAGGGTGATATTTTACCAGTTACCGATAGCGAAAACTAAAGACGGTGATAAGGAATAACTTTCCCTAAGGAACATAGGTCGAACCAGGAACAAACAGCCGATCAGCTGTATCGAGGTACTATGGGAACTCAACATATTTTGTCATATTTCAACCTATGTTTCTTAAAGAAAGTTGTACCTACCTTATCACCAGTTCGTTATTTTAAAATTTTCGAAATATTTTGAAAAATTAAAGTAATTAATTAAAAGAGTTAGAGTCTGAACACACCTGCGCATAGTTGGAATTTTAGACTTTTTGCGTTAATGACAACATGCGCAAAATAATCTTTGAAACATTTGTTTTTCGTGTGTGATAAAGAGTCGACTTACGACTCGATGAATCCTGGCGTCAGAGTTAGTGTTGTTTATTCAATCAATGAATTCTTTAATTCACCCTCGCTTGGGCGGGTTAGTGTGAAAAATGTCGAATCGACCTATTTTTGGTTGAGTTTTAAAGCATTATATAGTATTTTATTTGAACCAGAAAAAATATATGTTGTTGTTTATGAACTGTTCTTGATTATTTAATGGACAAAAACACGATTTCTATAACTTTTCTCGATCATAAAAAAATGCAAAGATACGTTAGCTTATGACAATTTTTCAAGTATTACTCAAAGATTATTTACACTTAAAATTTTTAAAATATGCCAAAATGTAGAAATTTACAAGATGTAAATGAAATAATGGATAGATTTTTTAAATTGTTTTTTAGGATTTTTTTAAACCCCATTATTCCCATTATATAACCAAACGACGCGCGCGCTGCGCTTCAGACGCCCGCCGGGCATCATCGGAGCAGGACCTATGCCAATTTTTCGACCGCGGCGTTCCGCAACCTGCTTTTTTCATCTTGCGCGTAATATTAATAAGATATGAATTTTATGATATCAAATGGGTTGGCTGGCGTAGAGATATTTTCTTAAGAGATAAGCTCGCCTTTGCTACTAAGTTTTAAATAAGTGTTGTACATTTTTTGACTGTAAATATTTTGTGAATGTGTAAATATTTCGTTAATTTATTGTAAATAAACGTGTACATAGTCTGTAAATAAGTAAAAATGGGAACTTAAAAATAAATACAAGAGGGTACCTATATGTCAAAAGCGGAAAGACCGGTAAACAATATCATATCGTAAGTATCTGAGCATAATTCTAACCAGTTTTTGACCTACCAAAGTAACTACCTACTATGAAGTAAGTATGTACATAGGTATCAATTTTAGTGAATAGGTAAGTTGACAAAGAATTGTATAGCTGATCTGGGTAACTAAACCAGAAGCAGTTTTAGGTTTAACAACAACAGACAGTAAAATTAAATAGTATTGCAACCACAGTATCTAACATTGTACCTACCATTTGATCTAGTGTCATTTTATTTATTAAGTAGTTCATAAACTGTTGCCATGTTAAAAGTAAACATCATAATACATATACAGTAGAAATAAAACCAGTGGTGCAACCACAGTACAAATAATACGACGACAATGTACGATTTTACATAATGTAATTTTATTATTTATTAGTGAGCCATTCTATAAGTAATTATCAAGTACATACACAGTAAAACCAAATCAGTAGAACAACCACTGAATTTGTTTGTAATGTAATAGTATATTTAATAAGACGGTAAATATTGTACCGATAACCTTGGCCTTCTAATCTTTGTAGTGCTTCAATACCAAGAGACAAAGGTATTCACATGCAAACAAATTACTAGGTACTGAAAAGTAAGTATAATTTAGTGAAACTGAAAAGGTAAGTCTGTTCAAGATAGTGTACTTTTTGATAAAAGACGTTCCAGGTCTTCAAGCCTTCATGACGTTGACCAACTCTGCAAGTTCTGGAGTCACATACATCTCCAAAACAACATAGTCAAACATATCGCAAACTGCGAGGTTGTCCAATCCTACGTTTATCTGGGAGCGCTGATTTCCAACAACGGCGGTTGCATAGACGAGGTAAAAAGACGTATGGCGATAACTAGATCCACCATGAGCAAGCTTCATAAGATTTGGAAAAATCGCAATATCACGAAAGCCACCAAAACACGACTCGTGAGAGCACTCATATTCCCCGTGTTCCTCTTTGCTGCGGAGACGTGGACTTTGCGGGTAATTGAAAAGAAGAGGATAGACGCACTGGATATGTGGTGCTGGAGACGAATGCTTGGAATATCATGGACAGCATTCCCCATTCATTTCCCCATTCTTTTTTTTACAATGACGGTTCATGACGTCAATAAGTGATATGATAATACTATCCTGCATTGAATAAAGAATGACTCCATTCTCAAGGAACTCGGCATCAAGCAACGCCTCTCCTCCATCGTGCAAACTCGCATCCTTACATTCTTTGGACACGTCGCCCGACGACGCGGGGACATATCTATCGAGCGGCTCGTGGTCCAGGGGAAGGTCGAGGGTGCGCACTCTCGAAGAAGATCAGACGGACCAAATTAAAGCCGCTACACAAGAAGGTTCCGTGACAGAGTGCACCAGAAAAGCAGCCATCCGTGAGGAATGGCGACGGATTGTAAAGCGTGCCACCAACCCGGATTGACGACCACGACCGCTCTGTTAAGAGTGTATCGACGAAGAAGAAGACACCTCCACGCCAATCAACTCTCCAGTCTAATGAGTAAGTTACGAAAATTAAATGTTTTATTGTTCAGCTAATAAACGATTGTTTCTTAATAAGACTTTGATATTTTTCAGATTTAAATATAGATTTTCACTTATTTATACATACATTTTTCCTGTAGTTCTATACAGCAGCCTCACTATGTAGATATTAGCTCTCAAGCAGAAAAGGCAGATTCAGATAGAAATACGTAAGTTACACTGTTTAGGACAAAAAGTGGAAATGACGATTCTTAATGTTATTTAAATACTGCTCTGTGTGAATATTGATGTTTCAAACATGTTTCAGAGCTTCAAGCTTATGTGATGATCAACCCTTATTGCAAGTTATGGACTCCCATACATTTCCACTTCAATCGACTTCTAAATCTCATAAGTAAGTTACGAAAATTATATGTCAAACTAGTGGCCCGTCAGCGGTTTTACCCGCTGCTGCTCATTTTCCCGTGGGAATATTTGTTATACCGCAGTAAACAGTAGCATATGTGTCAAAACACATGATAATACCTGGTTTTCTGGTCTCGCTAACAAAAGGCAAAAGCGTCATCTAAACATGCATGTGCCAGTCTCAAATTCCACCTTCACTTGTAGGGCGTGCGGAAAATTATGCCGCTCGCGTATCGGCATAAACAGCCATGAGAATTCTTGCCTCAGACACTGATTAAATCGTCTGTCACAGAAGTGTGAGGCCAATGATGATTCATCACTCACACTTCTGTGACAGACGATTTAATCACAGAAGTGTGAGTGATGAATCATCATTGGCCTCACACTTCTGTGACAGACGATTTAATCAGTGTCTGAGGCAAGAATTCTCATGGCTGTATAAGCCGATACGCGAGCGGCATCATCAGATGATGATGTGTTATACCAGGTTATACTCTGTATGTGTGTGTACCAAATTTCACCCAAATCCCTCAAGCCGTTTGAGCGTGAAGAGGTAACAAATATACACAAACACACTCATTTTCATTCATTCATTCATCAGTCCACTGCTGGACGTAGGCTTCCCCCTCGGTACGCCATAGGGCACGATCTCCCGTTTTCGCCATTCAGTCGTTACCAGCCGTCTTTTTTAAGTCATCGGTCCATCTGGATTCTGGCCGGAGGGCGTCTAACGTTACGCTTGCCAAGGCGTGGCCTCCACTCAAGAACCCGCTTACTCCATCGTCCGTCGGTTCTACGATAAATGTGGCAATCCCACTCCCACTTCAGCTTGCTACACTTCCAGAAAATGTCCGTCACTGGCCTTTTTTGCGGATAAGGTAGATGATGACTGGTAGGACACATTGATCAAACACCATGGTCTTGAGGCATTGTCTAGGATATGACGCAGCTTCCCAAATGCCGCCTAGCCAAGCTGCACTCTTCTGGTGCTTTCAGTCTCAAAGTTGTCTCTACCCAACTGCAACGTTTGCCCAAAGTACACATACTTCTGGACAACTATAAAGGCTACACCTTCGACGGAGACTGGTTTGGGAATGATTTATTGATTGAATTTGACTTTTGTCTTGTCCAAGTTCATCCCGAGTCTGTCACGTCTCGAGGCTGCGTTAAGACTGGATAGCATTTTTGCACACACTCTTCACACCCACTATATATAATATTAGTACGGATAGTAAGGATTATTTGTCATTGTCCTTCGATTTTCAATGTTTAGATGATTATAAATAAGTAATGAAAAATTTCAGATGTACCGACGGTGATGATAATGAGGATATTTCCTATGCTAGTAGAAGCTGAAACCAACAAAGACGACTTTCAAACTGTTACGGGACGCCGCCGACTTGTTGACATCAACCATATTTTAAATGAATTACAAGAGAAAGCTCATCATAATGAGTTATTCAACTGCGCATTGCATAATACTAACATTATTTAAATTTATATTTAAATAATATTACTACTATAAATAAGTATATATACAATAATTAAAAATTAATAATATAAAAACACATCTTCTCTGTTTAATTTTATCAATCCTACAATTGTACCAACATATTTTTCCTAAGTAAATTACGTAAACAATAAAATTAAAGCTATATCTTGGGAGTTATTGACCTACTGCCATAGTTTTGTATACTGTAACGCGCGCGCTCGCTGTGGAAGCTGCGCTTGCCGCCCGGTCCGTACCGTAGGGTCAAGTGAGTTCACCGCAGACTAGCTCGCGCGATCTTTTCTACGCGACGGGCAGAAGGCCGTAAATGCCTACTTTTCAGCACTAAGCTGCCCTTAACGTTATAATGTAATTATACTTCTTAATCATATATACATATATCACGTCTTTATCCCATGCGGGGTAGGCAGAGCGTAGACATTTACGTCACGTCTGACAAACATTCGAGGGTCATTCGGAAAACTGTATATCACCAAAGTGACAGGTTGTCAGCCCATCGCCTAAAATTGCAATACACACCCTCAAGTCCCTTCGTTGCTTTGACGACACCCACAGGAAAGAAATGGGGTGATGCTCTTCTAACTTATTTTAATTTATAAACTTAAGTAATTTTTTTAACATTTGACACGTAAAATCTTCGAGCAACGACGCATAGAAAGTATTTCCCCTCTGTCAAAGTACAAGCCGAAATGGGCATTGGCGTTTATAAAAACCAGTTCCGTTCAGATTTTTTCCTAGACCGAGTCCAGTCGTGCAAGAGAACACATGTTAGTTTCTTAATGTAAAAAGAGGTCTGGAACATCAAGTTTACAAAAAGATGGTGTAACATTTCACATGTAAGTAAATTCTTAACATATTATTGCTATTTAATACATTTAAACACTAAATTCTTAAATAGTTGTTGGATTTTTTCAGCAACACCTGGTCCGCTCGCCCGTACAAATTACAGATCGATCGCACGATAAATCCGACTTCTCGACGATAGCAACAATAGTGATGTTACCGTTTCATGTCATAATGTTTGTCGATGAATATCTAAGAGGCGGGTATTATTTAATCACATGTATTAGACAAATAATTGTTATCATGGTTTTATATGTACCTGCATAAGTGAGATATCAAGGGACCCGAATATTATTCTCGCTTATAGAGGTTTTTTACTAAACCAGTTTGTCATTTATGCAGGTTTGGGAGTAGTATCTCTCATATATAGATGTAAATGAAATATTTTTATCAAGAATTAGTTTAATCCATTCTATGAGACACTTTTCAACTTCGGGAAATTCAACAACTTTGTCCCTTTGAATATTTCCATGTCCTTCCGCACACTGCAGTTTTATAAAATCTTTATTTTTTATATTTTGTTAAAGGTAGATTCCGGCAAGTCAAAATCATTCATAATAGTGTTACGCGACTGCTCGGCTTCGAACACCACATCTGGACTGCCTTCGATAATGTCATCATCTAGACATGGCGGCTGATGTGGCGCAGTGGTAATGCGACTGCCTGCGACGCAAAGGTTCCGGGTTCGATTCTCGGTGGGGCAGTCACAAAGTTGTTATTTTTCACTTTGTGAATTTGTTTCCGGACCTGTTAGGACATTGCAGGCTGAACCACCTGATTGTCTGAAAGGGGATGGTTCCATGCTTCGAAGGGCACGTTAAGCCGTCGGTCCTGGTTGCTGTCTATAATGACTTTGACGGCGGTCGTAACACAACCATGTCAGAGGCCAAGTAGGTAGTAGTGAGCGGTTGAAAAACCCTCTACACCAGGGTTCATCGGGTCGTTCGACGACTTGGTGTCTCACACAAAAGAAGATTATCTAGATACCAAATGTTAAGCAGCTTTTAGTTGGTGATTGTGTTTTGTAAGGCCATGGTTCTTATAATTACTAGAGGACCCCTAAAATGGCATGATTTGTCTACTTAAAAGTTTATTGTTATGTAATTTGCTTTAAATATAAATAAAAAAACAACACAAGCGTCTTAGAACCTACACTTTTGAAATTCATCGATAGTCAAGCATCGATATTGTCAAGCACTAACTTGACAGCTTTACCTACCTCTCCCCCCGCGCCCCGCAAAAAACGACAGAACTATTTCTATGAAGTAAAATGGCTAAGGCTCCTCCCTTCCGGGTCGGAACGAGACGGAAGACCGTGTTGCTCGAAGCGTAAAATGTATTATTTTCTCAAAAAATATCTGAATCTAAAATAATATACTTGCAGAGTTTCTACACCTGCACGCTGTCAGTTAAATCATGTCAGGATGTCGAAGCCGGGAGTCGAACCCTGTACAGCGTCGACCTGTCAGCTTGTTTGTGTGTTACTGTCGCCAATAATGGAGCCTCCAGAGACTCTAGACTTTGTCTCTCTAAATACAACTTAGACTCGAGTCATTTTGATGCCTTACAGAGGTTGAAAAATATAGGACGTCATTTTACTAGTGACCGATACTGAAAACTTAAGAGGGGCTGGTGATAAGAAACAACTTTCCCCAAGGAACATAGGTCGTTATATGAAAAATTTATTTGGATCTCCCATACAATCTTGCCGATCAGCTGAATGAGTTACTAAGCAAGCTCAAAATACTCTTGTTATATTATTATTTCAACCTATATTCCTGGGGGAAAGTTGTTCCTTATCACCAGCTCGTCCTTTTTAATCGATTTTCGTTCAATTGAAAACTAAAACTATATTTAAATATACTATGGTTTCTATTTTGCACTCACAGTGCTATATTACTTTCATAAATGAAAATAAGAAATTGAAAAAATGTCAGCGCCCGCCGGGACTTGAACCCGGGACCGTGGAGTACCGTTCCACTGCTCTGCCAACTGAGCTACCGGCGCCCCGACGTAAGCCGACGAAATCTTCAACCTCTTGGTACTCGTCTCGGGTGGAACGGTACTCCACGGTCCCGGGTTCAAGTCCCGGCGGGCGCTGACATTTTTTCAATTTCTTATTTTCATTTATATTTAAATAAATAGATTTCATTAAAAATCTGGACTTTTGTGACTGTTAAGGATTAAATCCACTTACCTATACATTTGTGTTTCTAGGCTATGGAAATTTGCAAATTGGACTTCAAAGTCTCGAGTCATTAAAGGCACTAGTAACCAATGCGCTTTCAATATCGTCTCCGGGGACTCGGGTTAAGGTGACCGCATTCGACCCTCGAGATGCCCGTCTCTGTTTATTTGAGGTTTAGATTGACTGTAATAGGTTGATAGATGACAGTAACAGATGTATACTCGTAGTCAATTGGAGGTTAATCAGAGGTATCAATTTCTACGGTTGAGACATCTTGTCATGTTTAGCATTATCGGTGTATTATTACAATAAAACAATTTAATACGCATTTATGCTGTGCTTATTTTGAGTTAGTGTTTTATTTATTGATGTTGTTACTTAACAGGTCTTTATGTACAAAGAAAAAATAACAAACGAGTTATTTAAATGTTGTAAATGTTTGATTTGACTATTCTTTAAAATATTAGATACTACAAACCAAGAAAATATATTTTAAAAGAATATGACTAGCGATTTTTGGTAGAAACGTTATTGTTATCGGGTTTTGTTTTTTAAAGTCAGTACAAACGTGTGTCGTATAACGGGAAAGCCTTACTCATATAAGTAGAAAGAAGTGAAATAAGAAAGTCTTGTGTCAGTGAAGCTGAGGTACAAACCAGACCGACATTATAGTCTAGCATTAGTCTAGGTCTAGGACCAAAACAAGATTTCGTTTTTCCATCTCGTGCCTTTCTAGGCCAATCAGTTCTGAAGTTTATTTGTTAACAGAGCTTTTTGCGAGGTTTTGTTTATCAATGTACAATTGAAAATTTACTAAAATATATATAAATCACGCCTCTTTCCCTGAGGGATAGGCAGAGGCGTCTTCCTTCCATTTACTACAATCCTTGCATACTGTTTTCTTCTCGGTAACAATTGATTGCTTTTCTCCAATACAAGGTACAAGGATCCCTTACAACCATCATAGCCAACTCCATTTCCATTGACGATTTAAGTGGAGTCCTATTGATCGTCAACAATTAGGTACGGTCAGCTGGTCAAGGGGGCACATAAATAGAATATTGCTGTTGACCCTACATGGCAACTGGGTCGGAAGTTATCGGCACAGGTGCTTTGTTTAGGAAAGTGATTAGAATAAGTTTTTTTATGACAGCATACCTGAGCTAGCCGTTTGGTCAAGGTATTCAAGTTGGGTGTGAATTTGGGAGTTAAAGTAATAATAAAACTATAATGTTTTAGTTCGTAATTAGTTTTGGAATTGAAATCTTGATTATTTTCAGAAATAGAAAAAAATTGAAAGTTTTAGTTTGATTATGAGATAACAAACAATTTCATAAGTATATTTTTATTATTTTAAGCTCCCGATATTTCGACGCTTTTGCAAGGTTCTTTTGGTGTGTTTTTTTTGGCAACAGCGTCGAAATATTAGGAGCTGAAAATAATAAAAAATCATCGGTAAGAACCTGTTTAAATTCACCAGGAATTCACATTCTTAGTTCAGGAAATAGGAAAGCCTCATAATTATTTTGTATAAGTGTACCTATTTATAAGTAAGTTTATTGAATAAAGAATTATCTTATAATTGGATAATTATCTTATAAATTGTAACTATGAATAGTGTTAACAACCGCGAAAGTTTAAAATTTAGTTTTTATAAGTATAGTTTTTTCCAGCAATCAAATGGTAATATTTATTTATCTAAAACCGTTTTTAACTTTCGCGGTCACTGTGACTCAAAATACTAAAACGGGGTTCTTACCGCGAAACATTTTTTTTTTTAAATTGTCTGATATCACGGAACAACTGATAAAGGTTAAAACACCGTTTTAGTCTTTAATAGTCTTATTTAAAAAATTACGGCCGATGTGGCGCATTGGTAGTGCGAGTGCGACTGACTGCGGCGCAAAGGGTACGTATTGGATTCCCGGTGTGGCACTCACAAAGTTGATATTATCACTTTGTGAATTTGTTTCCAGTCTGGTTAAGACATGGCAGGCTGAACCACCTGATTGTCTGAAAGAAAGATGGTTCCGTGCTTCGGAGGGCATGTTAAGTCGTCGGTCCCGGATGCTGTCTATGATTGCTTCGCCAGCTGTTATGACACAACCTTGTCAGAGGCCTACCAGTAGTTGTAAGCAGTTGAAACTCTGACACAAGGGGTTCATGGGGTCATTCGTCGACTAGTTGTCCCACACGAAAATAACATTTATAAAACTTGGTTGTTTCAGTCTATTTGTCATAATGAAATTCACAATATACAACAATGGAGAAAAGTAGGTAGTAAGTAAAATTATATTCTTGTTTGGGTCATGTCTGAAGAGACGATTATTAATAAGATACCATTATTTTAATGAGAGATGCGCTTATGACAATAATTACGATGCTTAGACAAAGAGGCTTAATTAATGTTACGTAAAGTTATACAACTTGTAATAAAAAATGTAAGTATGTAGCAGCAGTAGCGAGGGGTAAACTTTTTCAAAATGGAAGCCTTACTAGAACATCAAAAACGGAAACAATCGAATTAAAAACGATACAAAATTATCATAATAACCTGGTTAATTCCACTTTGATATGATCACGTGTGATGCCGGCTTAGAATAGCATCACCCCATTTCTTTTCCTTAGGAGTCGTAAGAGGCGACTAAGGGACTTGAGGGTGTGTATGCAATACGATGTTAGGTAATGGGCTGACAACCTATCACTATGGCGATACACAACTTCCCGAATTACCCTCAAATGTTTTGTCAGACGTGGCGTATATTTACCGTTTTTACAGCCGTTTATGCTCTGTCTACCCCGCAAAGGATTTAAGACGTGATATATGTATGTATGTTGATATGACAATATACGAATAACACGGTAGCATTATTAGGGTGATGCTGCTGGAGCTTAATTTCCTAAGTATTAGACATTTGACCAACATCCACATTCGTAATACAGTCTCTCACGAAATCCAGATCGCTTAATCCAGTTAATTCGCATTTCCTAAACAGTAGAAATCTGTATTGCCATTTTATTAAATCTCTTGAAATTTTTCATCATTCGCAGAAATATTGAGACCCCTCAAACACCATCCCTAACAAAATTCATTGAATTAAAAAACCTGTAATCTCAGACAGTGAAAAGAAACGTAATTTAAAAAGTTATTACGTCAAATCGTAATCTATGGTCAAATGCTTACTTTGTCATTTAATTTTGACAATCAGCTGTTTTGGTGAGTGGTAAAAATTATTCACGGCTTGATACAAGTGGTAAGGCGAATCACTCGAATGACGGGAAAATTCACGGTTAGAAAATAGCTATTTTGGGATTGCGAATGCTGAAAGGGTTATTACGTGCGGGATTTCAATTACGAATACTTGAGAAACCGAGTTCCTGTTAGCTAGGCATTACACGTGTGGCTTGACAAACGTTATTGTCAATAAACATGCAATAAACTCTGCGCCTAAGGCACACCTCGGACACTCCATACAGCGGACTCTTTATAGACAACTGTAATTTCTACATGTGCATGTGTGGGTGATCACAGATGTGTGGGTGCAGGGTTGGCATGCAGATTGATTTTTATACCTAACCTGATGAATACATATAGTAACTACCAAAGAGGATGTAACAAGCCTAGCGCTAGTTTCTACTTAATTATCCACTGGTATTTTGACATTTCTCGGGTGAGGGCGGGTCGGGGGCTGGGGTGCGGGGAGGTGAGTGTCCGTTCTGTATGTATTATATTATATTACATACTATTGGTTATTCTGTGCCTAAGGTCAATTGAAGAATCGCTTCTCTCTCTCCCTGATCGGTGCTTCATGTCTGAAGATCGTGACTATGATGGGTAAATCTGCACTGACAAATTATCTCCATCGGCTTCTATCAGTGGCAATGCTAAATTGTAGAATTACGTTGTTTTCTTGTTCTAAGAATCGCTACAAAATATCTAATTACGCTGCTCACTCTTCCCCCACACCATACAAAAAAGGGGGATGCCTACTAATTATTGTTAATGTCAGATGTCAGCAATTAAATGCCCTCTATTGTCCTCGCAACAAAGAGGGCGAATTAGGGCAACGCACAGTAGGGCGTAGGGTGTCTTACCCTGGTTGGGCCGGAAACCCTTTTGTCCCTTAAGCGATCAGGATACCCCGGTTTTTTAAGTGACTGCGACATGGATGTTGTGTGGTTAGATATGTTTCCTTTTTGTAATGCTGGCAGTTGGCAATGTAGAAGTGTTTAATAGTTATTTGAACAACAAGAGAGTTAAATTTTTGCATAGAGTGATAATTTTGAACCCCGAGGTAGCGAAGGATGCTAAAATTGAATCTTTCGTTAACTGAGGAGATGGCGTATGCCATGTGATTAACCTGGCTAAATTTTAATCTAAATCTAAGACTAAAACTTTAATGTCATATTGAAACAAGCTGAAACTCTACAGCCGTGTCTTGCCACCTTAGGTGGCAGTGTGAGTGATGCCAGCTTAAAATAGCATTACCCCATTCATTTCCCAAGGGTGTCGTTAGAGAAGGCTAAGGGACTCAAGGGTAACATGAGTATTACAATTCTATTCCACAGGCTGACAACCTGTCAATGCGTGACACTCGATTTTTCTGAAACGGCCCTCAAATATTTGTCAGACGTGGATAGAGATAGATAGATAGATTAAACGTTAATTGCATAATAACAACGCACACATACGTGCTGCAGCGATGCAAAGGGCCAAGGCTTAGTGCAAGGAATTCCCAAAAGAGTGCAGCACACCCCACGTTGGTATAACGGCCGTATTTTACGGGCGTTAGCGCTCTGCCTACCCCGCAAGGGATAAAGGTGTATGAAATTCAACGACTGAATTCTGCGTAGGTTAGATGGCTTCTTCTTCTGTGTGTGCGCTGATTACACAACAAATCTCAAGTCAGCCTCAAGGATAAGCTCTCGTCTGAAGATTATTGCGTTTATTTATAACAAATTTCAAGTATTTCCTTCTAAATATCAATTTTGATAGGAAGGGTCTACTTTGATCCAGTGATACCTTTTATCGCTTATCCGGTCGCAAGGGTCCTAAAATGTATTCAAAAGGGTAAAGAGGTGTTTTGTGAGGCAAATAATTAAGCGATGGAACCCTTTTTCGGTGAAAAACATAAATACTGACATACAAATTTCAACTGTACTCTGTGTAAAACATGTTTCCTGAGTAATATTTGTTTCGTTTTTATTTAAATTTTGCTTTTTTTATATAACCTGTTCTGTGTCCCACTGCTGGGCAAAAACCTCCCCTTTTTTACGCCACTCTGCTCGGTAAGGAAGTTAGTAAAAACACTTTATTGCACATTCAAAACACAAATAAATAACAGAAAAACTAAAACTTCAAATGCACAAAGGCAGCCTTATCGCTGAAAGCGATCTTTACCAAACAACCTTTGGGTGGAGGAGAAATCAAAGGAAAGAAGAGAGTGTGCATAAAATAATGGTAAGATTAGACAGTGTACATTAATAAATATACTAAATCATACCATAATAATATACTACAATAGATATTATTATAAATAAATACAGATTTTAATAAATAAGTATAATATAATATCTAAGAATACAGATACAATACTGCCTAGCGAACAGACTTTGACATAAAATGTTGATGTACCTTAATTTTGAAGGTATCCAAAGAAGTACAGTGACGCGTTCTATATGTGAGTGGCTTGTACTCGGAATTCAGTTTCTGATTGCCAATCACCAACTGCGTGTTGTCTCACCATGTAGCTATGTATGTATTATAGTATGTTTATTTATGAAAGAATTAATATATTTTTTCGTCAAAATATTTAGTATATTTGCATGTAGGTTCATTTTATTGTCATTTTTTTATTTAAGTACGTAATGATGCACGCCCAATCCACCTGTCTTGAGAAAGTCTCACTTTTTGTAGGTCATCTGTAAGAAATTTCTTGTAGAAATAAGTTGTCCTGTTGTGTCGTCATTCTTTGTATATTATGTCTCTTGTAATATTTCTTGTGTGCAATTAATGGTTAATAATAATGATGTATTTTCGGAGGTCGATATTTTTGCTGTGTGATCTTGGCTTAAAATAGCATCACCCTAGTTCTTTCCCGTAAGTGACTTAGGGACTTAAGGGTTACATGTGTATTGCAATTTAATTTGACACTATGGTGATACAAAATTTTCTGAATGACCCATAAAAATGTTGTCAGACGTGGCATAAATGTCCGATTTTTACGGTCTTACGCTCTGCCTACCCCGCAAGGGATGTAGGCGTAATATATGTATGAATGTTTCTATACTTAGTTTGAAACGTTTTCGATAAAAAGATCCTTTCCTTCCTGAACTTTAACTCCAACAGATACAATAGTCCACTGCTGGACATGAACCTCCTCAAATGGTTTTGCCATACTCACTACGCCTGGCAGGCGGATTTCCGAACGTTGTGTTAGATTTTGTATTAACAATGAACGCTGCTGCAATTTACCACACCCACGATGATGCTATTCTAAGCCGGCATCCCTTACCTACTGCATGTTTTTGCAGACGAAAGGGCATAATGTCAAATCTAAATTGCGTTTGTTACAGGGGTCATTCTTCTTCTTTTCGTCGGGGACACCAAGTCTACACACCACAAAGTTTTTCTGACATGGTTGTGCAACGATCATCATCTAAGTAATCTTTGACAGCAACCGAGACCGACGGCTTAACGTGCACTTCCGAAGCACGGTGGCAATCAGGTGGCTATGAGGTGACTCAGCCTGCAAAGTCCTAATCAATGTCCTAACCTAACCAGACTGGGAATAAATTCACAAAGTTAAACTATGTTACTGTTACGTTACCCACCGGGAAACAAACCCGGAACCTTTGCGGCGCAGGCAGTTGTACTACCACTGCGCCAAATCAGCCGTCAAATTCATCAGAGTGTAATTTATAAGCTATAGAAGATTATTTTCCACATCCGGTATCGCCTAAGCTAAGTATTAGCTATCTATGAAAACCTCACATACCACTCTGACGAATATTGCCAGAGATGCGGCCTCGGTCGCTCTGACCGTCACACTCTGACCACACGCGCCAGGCACGCTTCACGGTATCTGCCGCTGGACTAACATTTCTATTCTCGTAGCGTTTCAGAATTGCAGCTGGAATTTGCTTATTGTATTCATTCAAATGTTATGTGTAACCAGCTGATGTGTTAACCACAAGTGTACAATAGGTCTAATCTAATAAATAAAAAAATGGTTAATTCACATAAAAGTTTAAAACTTATTGGATTATGAAAACCTATAGGTTTAAAACTTTTATGTGATTAAAGAAAGGTGATGGATGACTGAAAACACTAAAACGGGGTTCTTACCACAATGCTTGATTGTTTTGAATTGTTTGATATTTCGACTCAGTTGCTTGGGCCATGATCACGAAGCCTCTGGGTCGAAATATTGAACAATTCAAGATAATCGAGTATCGCGGTCAGAACCCCGTTTTAAAGTTTTGAGTCACTATGTTTGACCGCGAAATTTTAAAATAGATTTCATGATTTATTTGCTTGAATACACATCGGTATTCTGATATTTTCAAGAATGTTGTCAGATATGCAGCAGGGCAGGGCACCGGTGATGCCGGTTTAGAGTAACATCACACCACTTCTTTCCAGTGGGTGTCGTAAGAGGCGAATAAGGGACTTGAGGGTTTCATGTGCGTAATAATTTTAGGTGTCAATTTTTCACTATTGTCAAATACAAATACAAATACAAACTTATTTATTGTGACATACAGGTTATAAAAGATGTAAACATAGGTACAGAGTACACTGAGGTCCGCCAACAGGCATACGGCATTTAAATTTCGGGGTGGTATGGGATCTACCTCCTAGCGGTCCACCCCGGGCAACGGCAACACAGGCTTGCCTGTGGATAAGTCCGGCTGAACGATCCCACCAAGCGGTGGAAGGCTCCGTAAGGGGCCGCCTGGCTCGCGACCACCATCCCACCGAAGTCTGGTGCCAAGTAGCTTACTGCGTTCCGTCAGTGTGTGGGAGTGCCAGTGCCTTAACAGGCTTCTTCTGGGTGAGTCTATCTTAGACTCTGTCTCTGTCCTATGACCTAGACTAGAGTCAAGAGCAAACCCATCATTAATAAAAAAAAAAAAAATACAAACAAAATAATAACAATAAAATTAAATAAACTAAATTCAATCACTCACTATTAAAAATAATTAAATTAAATGTCAAATTAAATCGATTACATCATATTCTATACATGTCAAATTATCCTAATTCACGGTCATTCATAAATTCATTAACTTTGACATGTAAATTTTAATTTATGAAATAAACTGAAACTGAAACTGAAACAGTATAATATGTTTTATCTACAAGTAAGTCATATAATTTAGTTTTAAATAGTCCAATATCATTTAAATTTCTTAAACTTCTAGGTAACTTATTATATAGTTTCGGTGCCATTCCAATTACACTCTGCTGGCACAATGTTGTTTTATGCGGCATGGCTCTCAACTGATCACATCTCCGTGACCTTAAAACGTGATTAAATAGTTCTGGGTGACGTTTAACGAAGTGTGAAATTTCAAAAATATATAAGGAGGGAACAGTTATAAGTTTTAGTTGTTTAAAGTGTAGCTGACAACTGTCCCTTCTTTTAAGATTACATAAGGCACGTATGCATTTTTTGTGCTGTAAGTACGCGTTCTACGTTTATAGCGTTTCCCCAAAAAAATATACCAAATCTGAGTCTTGAGACAACATAACCGTGGTATGCTGCCAGTAGAGCCTTTTGGTTAACAGTCTTTGATAGCTTACATAATGCAAAAGAAAATTGACTAACCTTATTACAAACAAACTCTATGTGGGATTGCCATTTTAAATTACTATCTATAAATACACCAAGAAATTTTGCAGTTTTTGTTTCGAAAACTTCTTTATCGTTGTATTGTATTTTAGTCGACAATGATCTGTTCTTTAATTGATGAAAACTCATTAATTTTGTTTTATCCAAATTTATAGTCAAATTGTTATTTTGTAGCCATGTAATCACAGAGGCAAGACTATTGTTGATCACATTTTCGTCATGATAAATAACTGTACAGTCATCTGCGAATAATGTCATTGGGTAGTTTGTGGATTTAGGCATATCATTTATATATATGAGAAATAGCAAAGGACCTAGCACACTACCTTGGGGTACACCTTGAACTGTGGTTTCAGGAGTAGAATCAAAAATATTTTCTGTTTTAGTTTTTGGGTTTACGTTGTCATACATGATTTTTCTAAAACGGCCCTCAAATACATGGTGTAAAAAAATTAGCTGAGAATATTTTAAGGGGTGAACCAGTACGTGAAACTGAACAACTTTCCCCAAGGAACATAGGTCGAAATATGAAAAAATAATTTGACCCTCCCATACAAATTATCCCGGCCGGGTAAACACACTAAGTATGGGAGGGTCAAATTATTTTTTCATATTTCGACCTATGTTCCTTGGGGAAAGTTGTTCAGTTTCACGTACTGGTTCACCCCTTAAAATATTCTCAGCTATTTTTTTTACACCTTATATTTTGTCAGACGTAGCAATAGCGACTGTAGGCCGTTAACGCTCTGTCTACCCCGCAAGGGATAAATGCGTGATTTGTATTTATGTTTAAATGTTTGTACGCAACATGGTTGCTGTCATCTTTTTGTGACATTATGAATCGTCCCTCATGATCCTCATATCATTCGCCGCCGCCGTCATACAAAAATAACATGGCTCAGCGTGCTCCATTTTAATTTATTTTATTCCGACCTTAAATTCAAAATTATAATAAAATAGTACCGAACAAAAGTTTTACGGCTGGCCATACAGCGCTATTATTTAAAACCGCTCATTTCTGGACCAAAGATGTGTATCTGTGAGCAACGGCCCCGTCCAACGACCACACAGCATACTAGACGGGTAATGTTTCAATTTATACATGAAAAAAATCCTTCAGCATGCTGAGGTACACGGGGCGGGGGTAGCGGTAATGACTGCATGCATTGGCTAGTTTAGGGTTGTATCATCTGAATTTTCCACCACTGACTAATGCACGCGACCTTAAGTCAGGAATGATTTAGGTTAACTTGCGATATTTCATATCGTTCGTAGAATTTGAAACTGCAACTTCCATCATAAGTCAGTACTAATAACAAGTCTCTGTCAACTGGCCTACCACTGCTCATCTACAACCTGCGAAATTAAGCATTAAGTGTGCCTAAATGCTAATAAAGTCCGGCATGGCATAGCTCCATGTTAAATAGTTGGAAAGTAATCCCAGCGACTTAATATTTACAGATAATTGTCGCCGAAGCGACGAAAACCCGCAAAAAAAAAAAAATTAATTGAATATCAAATTTTGAAATTTTCCAACGTGAATGAAAGATGGAGGAAGGGCTTTTGCCCAGCAGTGAGACGATGTAGGCTAATTAAGATAAGATAAGATAAGAAGAAGAATGAAAGAAGGAAATGTATTAATCAGGAATTACGTATTACTGCCGTGTGATGCTGGCATAGAATAGCATTACCCTATTACTTGCCCGTGGGAGTAGTAAGAGGCGACTAAGGGACTCGAGGGTGTGTATTGCAATTTTAGGCGATGGGCTGACAACCTGTCACTATAACGATACACAATTTTCCGAATGAACCTCAAATGTTTGTCGGACGCGGCGTGAATGTCCTTTTTTTTTGCGGACGTTTACGCTCTACCTACCCCGTAAGGGATTATAGGCGTGATATGTATGTGTGTGAGGAATTACGTATTTCATAAAAGTATTCGTGTCTTCTGTCTAGTAAGCTCGGTAGTCGTCGGCCCCGTCATATCCGTATATGTTTCTCCCCCATTTAAACAAAGGCCACGAACGATTTAATTCCACAAACGGCGAAATGCATGCGACGTCAGCGCTGCACGCCCACAAAGACTTAAAATTCCTACGCAGATGGGTCATTGCCGTTCATAATCTGATAATCATGTTTTGGCATGGAAGCGGCTTGTATTATATTGAAGTTGCCTAAAGAGTGTCTACGGTGAAATGCATGCGGCGTCAGCGCTTCACGCCCACATAGACTAATAATACCTACGCAGATGGGTCATTGCCGTTCATAATCTGATAAAAAAATGGCACGCTAGAAGCTTTAAGGTGCTATTCCGAACCGAGCGGCCAACGGCCGACAGCATAAGTAACTGGTTTGTTTGGGATACTATCCGAACCGAGCGGTCGACTGCACATGCCGCGTCGGCCGGTCGGTTCGGAATAGTACCTTTATAGTAGATTGAAGTTGCTTAAAGACTGTCTACGGTGAAATGCATGCGATGTCAGTGTTGCACGCCCACATAGACTAAAAATAGCTTAAATGTCTACGCAGATGGGTCATTGCCGTACATAATCTGATAATCATGTTTTGGCACGGAAACGGCTTGTATTATATTGAAGTTGCCTGAAGAGTGTCTACGGTTGAATGCATGCGACGTCAGTGCTTTTTATTCAATCGTGTGGGACACCGAGTCGTCTAACGACCCGATGAACCCTGGTGTCAGAGGTTTTCAACCTCCACTAGTAGGCCTCTGTCATGGTTGTGTTACGACCGCCGTCTAAGTAATCATAGACAGCAACCGAGATCGACAGCTTAACGTGCCCTCCGAAGCACAGAACCATTTTTCTTTTCGGACAATCAGTTGGTTCACCCTGCAATGTCCTAACCAGACCGGGAACAAATTCACAAAGTGATAAATATCAACTTTGTGAGTGTCCCACCGAGAATCGCACCCGGAACCTTTGCGTAGCAGGCAGTCGCACTACCACAGCGCCACATCGGCTGTCAGTGCTGCACGCCCACAAAGACTAATAATAGCTACGCAGATGGGTCATAGCCGTTCATAATCTGATAATCATATTTTGGTACGGTAGCGGCATGTATTATATTGAAGTTGCCTAAAGAGTATCTAAGGTGGAATACATGTGACGTCAGGGTTGTACGCTCACAAAGACTAATAATTCCTACGCAGATGTGTCGTTAGGTCATTACGGTGCATAATTATATTTTCGGCACGGTAGACAACAAAGTTAGACAAGGTGTAGAACGCGTGTTTGTGGAAATAAATACAATAAAGTGGTCTACATAATAAATTATAAAAATACAGAAGTAGTTGCCATGTAATATGTTTGATAAAATGAACAGAAATAAAACATTGTTTTTGTGTACTGTAAAACACTTAGTTAAGCCAACGTTACTCGGCTAAACTAGAAAATTCAGCACCTTCGTAAGGTCACCCGTTATTCATTACATTTATATTTGGTCGTAATATGAAAAATTTTACAAGATAAGTACGTATCCTTGTGCACTATAGGTATTATTGATGCCAAGTTGAATTTCATTTTCTATGCCCTCGCCAGAATAAACAGGATGTGCCGTACACTGAGCGTCGGTGTTACGACACAGAAATTGTCTCACACATTTAGGCTGGTCCCAAAAATACGTAAAATCACGGTATGGAGCTTAAACTTACGTCAGTCAGATTTGTTATATTCAACGTGAAATTTTGCCAGTGACTAATAGGTTGGTACTTACTATAAGGCTTGGCAACAATGATTTTTTTTCCGAAGAAACACAATTTCAGCAAATCCGCAATTTTGTATGGAGGCTCAAAGAATTATTTACATATTATTATTTCTTAGGAAATTCCAGCCAATTTTTACGTAAAACCTAAATAATTTATTAACACATCGTACAAAAGGTGGGTTTAATGCCACGCGGCATTTTCTACCGGCCAACCAGAGGGTAAATAAGAGAAAAAAGGAACGGTTGAACTAGAAAGTGACAAAGAAAACAAAGAAGAAAAAAATATGTCGTACTACTATGAAAATACATAGCTACCAATACATTTATTGTTTAATTCAGTCAGTTAACCATTAGGTATGTGACTTGTCGTTGCTAAAGATAACATTAAAATTTATGCACTTTTAAATTAAGGCGAAATCTGGCCGAGGTTGCCGCGTTTTCAAGGGGGTGAAGCAGCCGCGCGGGCGGAGCAGGCGCGGGGTGTACCCCCCGCACGGGCAAGTAGCAAACGCAGCGTGTGTCAGGCTCCCGCGCACGACAGTATAGGCGTAGGGTAAACGTGCTAATAATTGAACTATTTGTTTCATTGAAAGGTTGTCTTTTTTAATGTTATATGATATACCTATTCAATGTTTATGTTTTTTAGACATGTAAACCATGTAAAACTTTACGTAGTGCTACTACGTAAAGTTTTTAAATCAGTTATAGTTAGGTAGGTACAGAATTATTTATAAAGAAATAATGTCTAGGGATCCGTATGATTATTGATTATTCATGTTATATGAGGGAAAATTCAAATAATATACATCAAAATGCAATCGAAATTCATTTAGAAGACAAAAAAATTACATTTAAATTAAGATTTATCTGCTTCCTTTACTGACGCCCATAAATAGGGTTCCTTCCGTAGTCTGTTGAAATGATCGAGGCGAGGCATACAAACGAACAGACATAGAAATAAAATTGGCAAAATAATAAGGGATTAAACTAAGGAAATCTATAACAGCCCCAATAAACAGGATCTGACAATCCAGCGCCCACTTTCCTGGTTATATAGCCGGTTATTCAGAACCTCTCAAAGGCATCCCACGGGCTCGACGAGAATCTACCATTCGCATTTAGGGAGAATATGATTCTATTTTAGTTTACCAAAAGTTGTCATATCTTTGTATATACTGTCTCCATTTCATCAGATTGTTTTCTCCATATAAAACACATCTTATCTTTCCAGTCACACGAAATTGTCCCTGAACTTGGAAAAACCACTTATTATTTTGAATTCACAGTAACTCGATCTTGCTTTTTATAATATTTCAATATTTGCACCTTATTTCGTTTTATAGCATTTTGAATGCCATTTTTGACACGCAACTGGGCATTTCACTTCCACTGTAGTATATTCACCCACGATTCCGAAAGGCGTAGCACCTATGATATGAAGAGAAATGTTTCATCAACAGTCCACATTCCTTGATTCTCAAATTATCTTAGCTGCTCAAACAAACTGTTGAGAAATCGGTGTAGTGTCTGTGTCTGCGAAAAGACGCCACATTGATGACTCTATCGATAATTATAAGCCAGCACAAGTCTGGAAATATTTACGCGCGCTTGGTGTTGGGAAGTCGCCAGCTACCCCTAGTGGTGCTGTAGATTTGTCAGCACTCAACCGGCATTTTTCGTCTCCTCCTATCACACTGACTGATGTCGTCAAAGCAACGACTATCGCTAACATAAACCGTCACCACTTCCACAGTGTTCTTTCTTCTCTTTTAAAGTTGTTGCCGAGGACGATGTTAAGAAACATATATCATCCATTAAATCTACTGCCGTGGGCAATGATGGTCTTTCCTCCCGTATGATCTCCCCTTATCCTTACCGAACTCTTGCCAATCCTCACACACATCTTTAATTTCACTCTGGTAACGAGTTCTTTCCCCTCAGCATAAAAACGTGCAATTGTTATACCTCTCCTTAAAGTTTCCAATCCTTCATCGTTCTCCCAATTTCATCCCACTTCCATCCTTCCATTCCTATCTAAGATAAATAAATAAATAAATAAAGATCCTTGAACACATTGTCCACAAGCAGGCATCTGACTTCAACACATCTAATAGTCTTCGTTCTACGTATCAGTCTGGCTTTCGTGCTGGTCACAGCACTGTGACAGCACATATCAAAGTCACCGACAATATTCACCACACCATGAAGAATAAGTCTTTGACTATTCTTATTTTACTTCATTTCAGTTATGCCTTCAACTCAGTTGATCTTGATGTACTTTTCGCTATCCTTCGCTCTCTTAACATCTCTTTTCCGGCAATAACTTGGTTTGATTCATAATTTCGGGGTCGCTTGCAGCGGGTCCGTTCTGATGAGGCTTTCTCGGAATGGAGTAATCTCTCTTCAGTCGTACCTACAGGTGGCGTCCTTTCACTTCTTCTTTTTTCTGTTGTGATTAACACAGTTATTCCTCTCTTCTAGCTTCCATCTTTACGCAGACAATTTGCAGATTTACTGTCATTTCACCTGTGATGATATAAATAGTGCAACTGTGGCTATCAACAACGACCTCAGCAAAATTGCTATATGGGCTGAATTCTTCGGTCTCGTGGTCAACCCAATAAAATCTCAGGCCATGCTAATAGGTAGTTCTTATATGTGTGTGTAGGCAAGTGGACCATCCAATTATCCCAAACGTTATTTATAACGGCACGTCTATAGCTTTCACAAAAACTGCCAAAAACCTAGGTATTTTGCTGGATTCCACTCTCAGTTGGACTGCGCAGGTTAACGCTGTCAGCAGTAAAGTATTTTTCTCTTTTCTTTCGCTTTAATGCCTTCAAAATTTCTTGTCTCTTAAAACTAAGATTACTCTTGCTCAGACACTTCACCTCCCCCGTTTAGACCACGCCGACACCTGCTACGTAGATGCCACTGAGGAGTTGTTTAGCAAACTTGAGCGTCTCCAAAACCTCTGCATCAGATTCATTTTCGGTTTACGCAATTACGACCACAGTTTGGCTCACAACTCACATTGAATCGTTAAAATAGATTGTACGGAACCCTCCTCACTTATCGAGTCCAACTCGCACTTTACCGGTTTTTATATATCCACACTAATATTACAAATGGGAAAGCCTGCTTGTTTGATTTTCCTTTCTTCTCGTCGCAACGGAGCGGTTTTATGTAAAATTGAACCTCCCATACAAGGTGTACTAGCCGGCCTAGTCAATTTGTATGGGATCCATATGTTCCTTGAGCAAATTTGTTCCTTATTCTCAGACTGGTGTCTGGTAGGCATTCCATGGTTTTCGCTATCGGTCACTAGTTCAATTTCACCCTATACAATAGTAAAGTAAGGTTGTACGGAACCGTCCTCAGCTATCAAGTCTAACTCGCACTTGACAGGTTTTCATCCATCGAAACGTGTTTGTTTGATTGTCCTTCCTTGATGTTGTAATTGTAACGTCAAGTTGCGTTGGGTGGATTGTGAGGCTGGAGAGTGACATAGGCAACTTTTTTTTCTTTGGAGAATTATCTTTTCCTACGGGAAAAACATCACGCCGTGGGTGAGGCTAGGTATAAATACATTGTTATGTTAACCATACATAAGGTAGTCCTTGCAAGGTACTTCTACCCTAATTCAAAAAAATATATCTTAATTTTTTTTTGTAAATATTATTTACGCTCGTTTACGCTCTGCCTACCCCGCAAGGGATTATAGGCGTGATATGTGTATGTGTGTAAATATTACGCCGCAAACTACCTTATCCTCTGTTTTTTATAGCAAGGCTTGGAAAGCTTCGTTTTTTTTCTTTAACTTGGCATTTGGTTTCCCTGCTCACTAAATGTCGTAATATCTCCGCGGCTGGAAAAAAGTTGTACATGTCTGCTTCCGACGAGGCTCAGTGGCCGACTGAGGGGTGCGGGCGCGGTAGAAACCGACGTGCCCGTGCGCAAACCGAACATACTTTTGTGTTTAACATCACGCCGTGGGTGAGGCTAGGTATAAATACATTGTTATGTTAACCATACATAAGGTAGTCCTTGCAAGGTACTTCTACCCTAATTCAAAAAAATATATCTTAATTTTTTTTTGTAAATATTATTTACGCTCGTTTACGCTCTGCCTACCCCGCAAGGGATTATAGGCGTGATATGTGTATGTGTGTAAATATTACGCCGCAAACTACCTTATCCTCTGTTTTTTATAGCAAGGCTTGGAAAGCTTCGTTTTTTTTCTTTAACTTGGCATTTGGTTTCCCTGCTCACTAAATGTCGTAATATCTCCGCGGCTGGAAAAAAGTTGTACATGTCTGCTTCCGACGAGGCTCAGTGGCCGACTGAGGGGTGCGGGCGCGGTAGAAACCGACGTGCCCGTGCGCAAACCGAACATACTTTTGTGTTTAAGTGTTCTTTTTTAATGATAATAAGTAGATAATTGAAAAACTAGCTCCATACGTTGATTACACATATAATAAGGAACAAAATGACATAAAATAAATTTTGAAATATTGGATACCGGTCAAATGGTACAGGTTTTTAGTCTAAGAAACAGGCCAAAAACCGCAAAATTAGAGCTTACTTTGCGATTTTTTTCTATCGAGAAAATTTTTACCAATCGTGTTTTGGGCTCCATAGTTTTGTAGCATATATCTTGAAGTAGTCCTGAAAATAATTACGTTTCGTGTTTTTGAGATTTGAAGAAATGGCATAGAAAACTCCGAACACTACTCCGCCTTTGCTCGGAGGATTTCTAAGGCCACCTCACCTTAACTCAGGTACTGCTGACTCTAAGTTCAAATTAAATATCAGTTCTATTTCTATAGTTCAATAGAAGGAGCCGTGCCTGGCGTTACTGGCATTAAAATACACTTACAAAATTGGCGGGCAGGAGACGAGCTGCGGTAGCCCAGATGGAAGAGGCGTCAGGTTTAAATCCTGCCCGCGCTTGAAAATTTTTCACGTTTTCAAAAATTGTATACCTAATACAGGAAGTGTTTTAAAATTTGGTACTCAATCAGTTCTATAATGATATGGCTTTAGTGTAGGAATTTCTCTTAGTGCACTTACTACAGCGCGCGTAGTTTTACATACATACATACATACATATGTCACGCCTATAATTCCTTGCGGGGTAGGCAGAGCATAAATGGCCGTAAAAAAACGGTCATTTACGCCACGTCTGACAATCATTTGAGGGTCATTCGGAAAATTATGTATCGCCATAGTGACAGGTTGTCAGCCCATCGCCTAATGTTGCAATACACACCCTCGAGTTCCTCAGTCGCTTTTTACGACACCCACGGGAAAGAAATGGGGAGCATTCTAAGCCGGCATCACACGAGAATAATCAGTATAATCACGGATAAATATCTTGCAGGGCAGCAAAACGTAAATGGCCGAAAAAACTAACAAACACGCCACGTCTGACATATATTTTGAGAGTCATTCAGAAAATTGTGTATAGCTATAGTGATAGGTTGTCAGCCCATTGCCTTAAATTGCACTACACATGCAACTCTTCCTCAGTCGAAGGAAATGGGGTGATGCTTTTCCAAGCCGACATCACACGTCGCTTAGTTTTCAGCAGAAAATTATAAATGAACTCTGACTGGTAGTCAGAATGTGAATATGGGCTGACATGAACAAAGTAAGATATAAAATAAAAATATAGGGCTGACATGAACATGGTAAGCGACATAAAATAAAAATACGTAATTAAAAAAACACTCTTGCTGTTTTCGGTTGTTAGGCGCTTCTCTCCGTTGTCCGTCGCTACGTATTTTAAACGCACCGTAACGCATGCGTCTATCATACGAAAGGAATTTGAGAATTCCGATCCTATTTCCATACGAATACAATGCGTTTACAGGTACCGTAACACACCGTCACCGTACCTATTTGTATAGGAATTTCCTTTCATCTGACAGACGCATGCGTTACGGTGCGTTTAAAATACGCAGAGAAGCACGACAAGTGGGAGAACCACTTTACTGTGTGGTGTGTGACCAAGAATATCACAACGAACTCTCTCATTCATATATCAAGTTTATAACTTCCACTCGCGAAGACACATACTCTAAGAGATAGAGGTTATAATTTTTTTGCATTTATATTCTTCTTCTTCTTCTTCAACCAATGCTGAGTGTAGGTCTCCTCCAATGTTCTCCACTTTTGTCGGTCAAGAGCCTGTCCCATACAGTTCTTCCCAACAACTTTGACGATGTCGTCTGTCCATCTAGCCGGCTGTCGTCCCACGTTTCGGCTTCCCTCTCTCGGTCTCCACTCCAACAGCTTCCTCCTCCATCTGCCATCCATTCTTCGGCATATGTGACTCGTCCTTATACCCGCCATTTATAAATAACTGAGGCGTCACTGCTAAAGAAATCATAATTCATGATCATAATATTAAGGTAACATTTATAATTAATTTTACATACTCCTATACAAAATACTAAAATACCGACGGCTAAGCTTGGCCATCCAAAGGGGGAACGCTGCCAGCTTAATGGGTACCATGTCTCATGGGGGCGCACTAGACGACTTTTTTGAGCTTAAATTTAGGTTAGTCACTTGGAATTATTGGTAACAAGATTTCCGCCCAGTGGCCTATGTGTTATTCCAGGTTATACTCTAACTGTGTTTTAATTTTCATCCAAATCGGTCAAGCCGTTTGAGCGTGAAGAGGTAACAAACATACATACATAAAAACTCTCAGACTTATAATATTAGTATGGATTGGTCCCTTTAAATTACCTTTGTTTATTTTATTTTTTATTTTTTTTATTTTTATTTAAAACTGAAGTCTACAGCTATAGTACATAAAGTATATTACAAAAATATTTTCGAAACATAAGCCAATTACAGACTTCCAATATGTTAACTGTATACTTAGATATTTGTACAAGAAGATAGGTAGATATTTAATGGTAACTCAAGCACATCAACAAATTGTCTGCCGCGCGCTGCATATTGTGTTAGTGTGAGTGATTTAACTAATGATTGGTTATAAAGTGTGTAATAATGAAGGTGTATTTGTGTAGTGTGGTGTGTGAGTGCATTGTGGAGTTTAGTGTTGGTTTACATGCTGGAAAAAACGACAATGTTGGGTTACGTTAAAATGCATTACTAGTTTGATTGAAAGTGCCGCATCATATTTGAAATATCGTTAAGAAATCGTGTTTTGGATTGGAAGAAGGGATCAGTATCGGAAAATAATTTGTTGTAGGTTCGCGGTAAACGTATTCTAATAGAGTTAGCTGCATAATTTGTTCGGGCCGGGGCCGTGTAAAGGAGCTGTGTGTGCCTAGTGCGTTTCTCAGGAACACGCAACTGAAGCATGCTGTTTACAAGTGGAGAACAGTCGAGTGCCCCCGTGCAGATGTCGTGCAGGAGTGCCATGTCTCGCAGGAGCCGTCGGTCGCGCAATGACGATAATCTATGGTCTGTGCAAGACTGCTGATAAGTAATATTGTCAAGGTTACTGCGGTAGTTTAAATGTTTCAAGAACTTACGTTGTACCTTCTCAATAGCATTATCATAGATTATGTATTGTGGATTCCATATAGAACTGCAGTATTCAAGCAAACTACGAACGTAGGCATAATATAAAGTTTTAATACACGGTATGCTGGTGAAAAGTTTTGTAATACGGTAAATGAAACCTAAATTTTTGTAAGCTTTGTTAACGATTTCATCCACATGGAATGAAAAGGTCAATTTATTATCTAATAGGATTCCCAAGTCCCTTACCATGGTGGCCTTCTTAATTAAGGAGCCATCTAAAAAGTATTGAGTGTCAATAGGTGAACCACGAGTGTAGGTTACGTGAACACATTTACTTAAATTTACTCCGATCCTATTTATTCTGTAGTATTCACTCAGCCTATTCAGATCGTCCTGAAGGTAGGTACAATCTTGAGAATTGCGTATGGTGTAATATACCTTTTTGTCATCAGCGTAGAGTAAATACTTAGCGTGCTTGAAACATTTACCTATATCATGTAAAAAGGCCAAATACAGCAAGGGACCAAGAATGGAACCTTGAGGAACCCCAGAAGATATACCAGTGTAGTCAGAGCGGTAGCCTCCAACTACCACAGCCTGCCGTCTGTTAGATATATAGGATTCCACCCACCTCAACAGGTCGCCATGTATTCCCAATAACTGAAGCTTGTGCATTAAAATACAATGATCTACGCGATCAAATGCTTTTTCAATAATTTACATTAATAAAGTATCAAAATACTTCACCAGCTCTCAGTCTAAGATGACTCCAAAAAGATGGATGTAGAGCTGCGTCGCTCTCGGAGGTATTACGCGGCGGAACCATTACGTGGCGCGTGTACTATCATATTTTTACGACAAAGGGCTTCGGGCTATGACTGCCTCACTCTTACGGAATATTTACCTCTTTTTAAGTCACTGTGTACTTTATTCTGAGTTTTCTTAGAAGATATATGTTTTTTTTTCTACAGGTGTTTTTTTATGGTAAAGTCAAGCTCAGGCTGGGTTAGACAGTTTGGATTTTGGACTGCGTTTATACCGCGCGGATAAGACTTACATTTGTGAGTTCGAGTGTCTAAACTTACGCGAGCTTGACTGTACTATATCTACGAGTTTCGAAAAACTACCACAATGAATGAACTAAACTTTAGCTCAACTTGTCTGAAAAAATCGTGCAGTTTTAAATTAATATGACAATTAGCGCTTAAAAATGCCAATGTCATATTTATATGAATTCCATGATTAAAACGTTCATGGGTGACGGTTTTTTTTTAGGTTGGCTCTTGACTCTAGGTAATAGGACAGAGACAGAGTCTAAGATGGAGCGAGCTCACCCAGAAGAAGCCTGTTCACTCTTACTTTGAAACACAGACGCAGGTAGTGAGTTCCACTCTTTAGCACTGCGCATTATAAATGATGACTGGAAGCGCTTAGTCCGAATTGGTCGGTCGACAAAAACAAATGTAACCAAGAAAAGCCCACTATTTTGTTTGATGTCACTTATATCAATATAATAAGTTCCTTGTGATGCCGACTTAGAATGGCGTCACCCAATTTCTACCTGCGGGCTTCGTAAAAAGCGACTAAGGGCTAAATAATCCAAGGAAAAGGCAGCAGCATTCCTAGTGAATGCAAAATCTTTCACTGCGCTCGTCAATCCACCTGCCAAGCGTGGTGAGTAAGGTGTACCCCCCGATGAGGGAGGCTTATGTCCAGCAGTGGACTGTACATACATTCACATACACATATCACGCCTATAATCCCTTTCGGGCTAGGCAGAGCATAAATGACCGCATAAAACGGACATTTGCGCCACGTCTGACAAGCGTTTGAGGGTCATCCGGAAACTTGTGTATCGCCATAGTGACAGGTTGTCAGCCCATCGCCTAAAATTGCAGTGGACTGTTGTGGCTTTTAATGATGATGATGTCAATTAAATTAGGTAGGTATCTATACTGATTAGTTTAATTTCCCTATTGAACTGAAATCTAATCAAATCTCACTATACCAAAACCGGTACCAAAACAGCGATAGATTTTACATTGAATTAGCCATAACACAATATAACGTTGACAATTAGTTGAAATTCCAATTCCATTTTGAAGCTTAATTCTAACTAATTTAAATTCATTTGTGGCCAGCGTTGACTAAATATTTGAATAATTTGATTTCGCCATGTCGAGTGACCGGTTGGCAACTTTAGGGTTGGGGGAAGACGATAGTTAGTTAAACTAGTTAAACATTCATTCATATATTGACGGGCTGGGCCCCGACTCTTATATTTTTACAAGCTTTTATTTGACTTGCCGTGTCATGCCGGCTTAGAATAGCATCACCCCATTTCTTTCCCGTAGGAGTCGTAAGAGGCGACTAAGGGACACGAGGGTGTATATTGCAATTTTAGGCGATGGGCTGACAACCTGTCACTAAGGCGATACACAGTTTTCCGAATGACCCTAAAATTTTTGTCAGACGTGGCGTAAATGTCCGTTTTTTGCGGATGTTTACGCTCTGCCTACCCCGCAAGGAAATAAAGGCGTGATATATGTATGTATGTATGTATGTATGTTTATTTGACTGGCCGTGTTCGTTAGTTTGTACGGGTCAAATCTTGGAAGCAAAATTTGAGGCATTTAACGACTTCCGATTGATCTAAAATTTTGCATAGAAATGTAAATTGGGTGGCAGTGCAATATTATGATGTCAAAAAGCTGATATGATGATGGAGCCGGAAGGTGGTCATAGCACCTCAGAGATGAAACTACGTACGTACCCCTATCGAGCTTGGGCTCGTTGAAATCGTCATGCTACCCTGTCTTCAGATAGTGCAATCAAATAAATAAAAGCTTGTTTTAAAAAACTTTTTTTAATTATATTTTTATTACATAAATAGTTTGTCTGGAAAGAGAATAGGCGTGGGCAAAAAGTGAACTAATAATTTTGACATATCCACGCCTAAACTATTACAGCACAGACTCTACGTACACATTTCACGCCTTTATTCCTTGCGCGGTAGACAGAGCATTATTGGCCTTAAAATTCAGTCGCTATCACCGTGTAATAGGTACATACATACATACACATATCGCGCCTATAATCCCTTGCGGGGTAGGCAGGGTTAAAACGGCCGCAAAAAATGGATATTTGCGCCACGTCTGCCAAATATTTGAGGGTCGTTCGGAAAATTGTGTATCGCCATAGTAATAGGTTGTCAGCCCATAGTCTAAAATTGCAATACACACCCTCGAGTCCCTTAGTCGCCTCTTACGACTCCCAAGGGAAATAAATGGGGTGATGTATTCTAAGAAGGCATGAAACGGCACATAACAGATATATACTCATTTCAGGCTATTTAATAACGCCACTTTGGTTAACAATTAGCTTTTTTTAAGCAGCCATGAATCATTTTTTGAATCTTCTTTTTCGTGTTGGACACCGACCCGATGAACCCTGGTGTCAGTTTTTCAACTGCCTTCTAGGTAGGCCTCAGACATGGTTGTGAAACGAATGCCGCCGTCTAGGTAACTATAGACAGCAACCGGGTCCGACGGCTTAACGTGCCCTCCAAGTGATATAATCAACTTTTAGTGCCCCACCGAGAATCGAACCTGAAACCTATGCATCGCAGGTAGTTGCACTACCACTGCGCCACATCGCCCGTTAATTTTTTTAGATATAACAGTCACTGTATTGTCATGCCCTCGAGTCTTCGGATGACCCTACGAAACGCGATAAACAAAAAAAAATATTGTTTATGAAGAAATAACATAGTCTGTTTTATAACTTTTTGAGCAATCGCGATCACTTTCACTCATTTTAAGTATTAGACCGGGTCTATCGCGATAGTATTTAGGTAAATATTAGTATATTATTATTGTCTGTTTTCATTACCCGTACAAATAATTTCAATTTTCCTTTCACAAAATATTAGTGTAATTCGATATTTTATTGGCAAATCCCTAAACTATTGGGTGGGTTTAGACAGGGACGCAGGGACGCAATTAGAAGGGCCTCAGGGACGAAGCCAGTCAACCGTAATGCTGCCAACTGAAGGGCTCGGAAATTATCTCAATACCTAATATTAATAATGTTGTAGGTCTACACAACATTGGAGCTTATGTGATAAAGTTACACACTTACACTTGCAAATATCACGCCTATAATCCCTGTAGGCAGAGAATAAACGGCCGTAAAAAACGGACATTTCGCCACGTTTGACAAACATTTGAGAGTCATTCGGAAAATTATATTTCATATATTTCATATTTATTTATTTGCAATCATGTACAAGTACAAGGTGTTATAATATTATGCTAGATAGGTACACGAACCCTGTTAGGGTGTAGCAATTTACTTATAACTTGAGTTGAATTAATAGTTATTACATCATATTACACACGTAAGCATGCGTAACTTAAAATCAATAATTAACAAATAATATACTAATAATAAAATCAGATAAAACAATAATCCCACGTCATATTAAGTATTACGATTCCATTACATTATTCATTTTAAATATGTTTTGCCATAGTGGCAGGTTGTCAGCCCATCGTCTAAAATTGCAATGCACACCCTCGAGTCCCTTAGTCGCCTCTTACGACTCCCACGGGAAAGATACATTACATAAAATAAATACAATGATATAAGAATTAAAATTATGCTTAGATATCACCTGAAATATAATTAAAATAACTATATTCAATGTAGGATATTATTTTTACTTATCGATGTCAAAACACATAATTGTGAAAAAAAATCATCATTGTAAACAATTTTCTATATTTTATAAAAATGATTGTAAAGTCGTCCTAATAAAAAACCGACTCGGGAGGGATTAACAAATAAAAATAAAGGCACTGCCTTGGGGCTGGCCTTAATTACACGGCATGTATCTACCTTTATACATACCTACATAAAGCACAAGCATATAATTAAGTTGCAGAATTTTGGAATGAAATAACTTTCGCGGAAAATCTTTGATAATATATTCATACAATCCAAAATTACGCAACTAAAATAAATGTTGGTCGGTATTGTGATATGATAATAATTAGCCTATTAAATTATACTACTGGGCAAAAGTGTTATCTCACGTGTAGCCCGTCACTGTGTGTTTTAACGCATGCGTCTGTCAGACGATGCGAATGACTTGACGGACGCATTCGTTACGCACCATTAACTCACAGTAGCCGTATTTGTATGGGAAAAAGATCGGAATTCATAATTTCCTTTCATTTGACAGACGCATACAATACGGTGCGATAAAAATACGCAGCGACAGATGACAAGTGGGAGAACCACCAAAGCTGGTGTTTTACAGTTACGAGTCTTAAAATAACATCCGATGTTCAAAAATGTAATTTTGATAATGATATTGAAATGGATATTGAAATTCTTTATTCAATAGTATTATCATATCACTTATTGACGTCATGAATCGTCATTGTAAAAAAAACTAATACTAACTAGAATACACATACACATATCACGCCTATTATCCCTTACAGGGTAGACAGAGCGTAAAGGGCCTCAAAAACGGACCTTTTAGGCCACGTCTGACATATATTTGAGGGTCTCAGTTACAGGTTGTCAGCTCATCGCCTAAAATTGCAAAACACACCCTCAAGTCCCTTAGTGGCCTCTTACGACTCCCACGGCAAAGAAATGGGGTGATGCTATTCTAAGCCGGCATCACACGGCAGTAACTAACTAAACTTACTAGAAAACCAGAGAATTTTCGCGCAAGCATAGTTCAGAAAGCCAACTCAAATAACCCTTAGCAAAAATGTTCACGGAATATCATTCTGGCGAGCAAAACCGGGGAACACGGAACATTCCCAGCTCCCATGGGAATTTCATGAAAACAGTCGTGAAAACTTTGGATTCGTTATAAATATTAATAGGCGTAATGGATGGACGTAAACTTATATTTCAAATTCGGAACAAAACGTATGAATAAATCATGCTATTTGAATTATTTTGTAAATAATTATCATGAAAGGTGCGAATTCTGTATTTATTATCCAGAGTTATGCATAGTAATTTGAGATGAATTATGCTGTAATTATTATTATTGTTACTTCCGTTTCGTATGGGACATCAAGTCAATGATCGACCCGATGAGCCAAGCAGCCGTATTCCGCGTTTTGAAAAGGGTCTTAGTTGTGTTTTAATATTGTCATTTGTTATTTTGGTCGTTTCATATTTTGCTAACAGTTTGAAGTATATTAAATCACAATTGGAATACCGCCGTCTAAGTTATTACTGACTACAACCGGGACCGACGGCTGATTTTTCTTACAAATGACAGATGAAATATGATGTGGATCGATAATTACTATTTTAGCCTCAAAACACACCTGCGCATAGTTCCGTTGCCCCAATTCGTAGTTCTTTGAGGAGAGGAAAGGGATTATGATATGACAGACAAGTCGAGGGCTAAACTATCTGCCAAATAGTAAACAAGTAAGTCGCGGAAGCGTATGTAATGGCAAATAAGTTGTGAGGAAAATCTTTGATGCAATATCTGGGCCTAATTGGGGCCTTATTTTTTAGCCATTGTAATGCCATCAACACTAGATGACCACACATTGAAACAGAGCGCTTTTCAAATCGAAAAACAGCCCCATTTCAAACAATCGGCATAATATCTATATGTAGATTTAAATAACCATCATTCTAATAATGCATCATTTTGTATGGAAAACCACGAAAACAAAATCCTACACAAAACTTCACAATAAAAGTTAGTCCGGACCAGTTTTTCTATCATTGAATTAATTAACTTCTTTCAAAAACAGCGCACTCAAAAACGCTTTTCAGATAAGCACCACGAGCGCCTGCCAAATTTACAAAAGCAATCTCGTTCTCGTTGAAAGAAGATCGTACAATAAACATGGGCCAGCGTTTCCGAACGGGTCCCATGCGCAGAGACTTGACGAAAATGTTTTAGAGGGAACTTTTCGAACTACCAGATTGAAGCAAAAAGAAAACGCGATTCACATGCAGTGAGTGCGAACACATGGGCCCCGATTCTCTTATTTTATAGTCATTGTAATGCCATTCATACTCAATTGTCATTTCCTTACCATTGAAAATTCCTATACTTTAAACTGTTAGCGGAATACGAAAACACTACATTGAAATACCTAAACCTTTTAATTTTTTAAATTTTTGAGAAGAAAATACACAATTGAGACCCTTTTTGGCCCCAGAGTTAAGTGAAGGGACTAAAATCTTGGCTCACTCAGATTTGATGCGAGTTCGAGCACAAGTAAAACACCACTTCACCAGCGGAATACTATTAATTGGATTCTTTTATTATTAAACGAACACAAAATTTCTACAAAATTTTAACAAGTAAGTCGTGTAAACCCACATCATAATTGGATTCTGTCAAATACATGACGAGCCGTAATGCATGACGATGCAAAACATTCTGTTGTTAATAACTGGGCCTCGATTCTTTTAATTTTTTGACATTCCATTGTAATTATAATTGTAATTATCTATAGTTCAAATTGTTTGTGGAACACGGAACGGCCAAAACCACCCAACTGACACTCTATTAAACCACAAGTGAGACGCTTTTCAAATAAGGGAATGCGACCCCTGACACGACGATGTGAGAAATTTCGTGATCACAATTGCATTTTTTGCGTTGAGGTTGTATTTTTCTCACTTAATATATTTTTATTGACGCCACTCAAAGGTGAGAAGATTTTTTCATGCTTCGTAAGACTCCTTCTCAAATATTACTATTCTTCGCTTCGAGGTCCCAGAGTATGAAATAATGATATTGCCGTTGTCAGTACTCTTTGTTGCCTTTGCCTCCACTGATGTCGCGAAGATGTTGCAAGTTAATTTTTTTAAAGAAATTAAATAGGAGTTGTGCCAAGAGGGGTCGAGTTTTATAAAGAAAACAAAATGGGCTATGCGCATTTCCTTGTCGGTTATCTTTGAAAAGGAGGTAGTAATTAAGCTAACTAACCCAGTAAATGGAGCCGCGCCACGCGTTATTGGCATCAAGATTGCAAAATTCGCGGGAAATGGATGAACCGCGGGAGCCCAGATGGAAGAGGCGTCGCCACTAGTGATGGTGAAAGTCGCAGGTCAAAATCCTGCTCGCTGTTGTAAATATTGCAATTTCTAAAATTATATACCTAACACGGAAAGTGTTAAGACAATTTGGTATTCAGTAAGCTCCGCGGTATTTATAATCATAAACTTCTTTATAAAAATCCTGGTGATAAATAATGTAACGATAAAAAATGATCTGTCTATTTAAATACACTCCACAAAACGCTATATAGTATCCTACAAAAAACTCCACTACCCTGTTAGGAACACCGTGATTTACTTATGTACTAATTTATATACATATAATTAAGGCTTAGAATAGCATCACCCCAATTCTACTCGTCTAGCCAATCCGCCTGCCAAGCGTGGCGAGTCCATGCCCAGCAGTGGACTGTTGTGGCTGTTAATATATGTAATTGAGACTAACCTTTTTTGATTGTTGGTAATTCTGTATTATGGGCTGTAAGGAACGGGGTACTTTGCAGGCATGATCAGACCATTTAATTTTTGAAGCCTTTTTGTATGGAGGGTTTGTTGATTCACCAGAAAAAAAATCGCTTCCCGTACGAAATAATATCATGGGCTGACAATCTACCTCTACAGGGTTATACACAATTTTCTGAATGCCATCAAAATGTTTGTCGGACATGGCGTAAATGTCCGTTGTTACAACTACCTCGCAAGAGATGTAAGCGTGAATATGTATGTAGGTTTGGAGATGATTTTAAAATCTTTGTATCGAAATTACCGTTTTATACAAAAAATGCATACCCGGGTATTTTTAAAAACCGTACCCGATATCCGGATATCAAAATTGGTCTGGTATTCCAACGTATAGTACCATTCTGTTCAAAAGTTTTGTAATTTAATTGCCTTTTGTACCCGAAACTGAAGTTTCGAATTACAACCCTCGAATTTTCTAGCAGAAATTTAGATTTTATCATTTATTTTATGGTTTCGGGTGCATATTAATCCTTTGGTTTACTGGTTTGTGATATTTGGTTCCAAAGTTGTCGTGGGTTTGAGTCCCTTATTAAAATTGTATAGGGTGAAATTTCGCTATCGGTTACTTGTAAAATTTCAGCCTTCATAAGCTATTGAAAAAGTAAAACTGGTGGTAGTTTGATCAGAATCGAAGAAGATAACATTACCATTGCGTACTTAAACACAATTGGCAAACAAAGTTTTTGCTCCTTTACCTGTTTTGACCAAAACAGTTTTTCTTTAGTTACCATCGACAGAAAACAATTTTAAATTGGCTTCAGAAAATGGCGCGCGCAAAAATTGCCTAGATGTGCGGCCGGCCCTTATAGTTTAATATAAGAATCACTACAAATCACCCTTTATAATACTCAAATTACCTACATTGAGTTTTCGAGCAAAAGTTTAGATTTATCATGACTTTAGTAAGGCTTCTTTGTAATGAAAACAATCTGATGGTATGGCCTGGTTGTTTAGATTACGCTTTAAAATTCAGATAAACCCGCATTTATATCACTCCCGTCCCTTGCGGGATGGGCAGAGCCTAAACGGCCGTAAAACTAACATTCACGCCACGTCTGACAAACATTTGGGGGTCATTCAGAAAATTGTGTATCGCTATACGGACAGGTTGTGAACCTTAAGTCGCCTTTTACGACACCTACGGGAAAGAAATGGGTTGATGCAATTCTAAGCCGACATCAATAAAATAGGAAATATCAGGCAATTGAAACCTAATTGAAACCGGACTCTTGTCAATCAAGACTCCCTGTAAAACAAACACGGTTGAAAAAAAAATACTGAGTAGTAAACAGAGAGTGACATTATATCAATTTGGGACCTTTCTTGGTAAATACTTCAAGTACTGAATCATTTTGTACAGAAGCTCTTACTGTGCTGGTTCACCAATTGCATTTCAGTTCAGTTTTTACGGTGAACTAGTAAGAGAGTACCGAAGTACGAAATATAAGTTCTAAAGAAAGGTCAGGTCAAAAGTACCCTAAACCGACGAGCATGTATGAAAAGATTGATGCATGTTGAAGAAGCGAAAGAGGTGTGTCAGGATCGTAGCAAGTGGAAATATGTAGTCTCTGCCTACCCCTATAGTAAAGAGGCGTGATTACATGTATGTATGTATGTAGGGTGTAATACTAGTGACCGATACTGAAAATAGAGTACGGGCTGGTGATAACGAACAACTTTCTCCAAGGAACATAGGTCGAAATAAGACCAATATTTTGAGGTTTCTTAGTAACTCAAATCTGGTATCGGCAATTTTGTATGGGAGGTATTTTTTTACTATCACTAATCTGATCTGAGTTTTTGCTGTCGGTCACTAGTAAAATTTCAACCTATATTTGACAAATAACTGGGCAACGGTTTCGCCTTCGATTCAGCTCTTCAGTTATGACGTGTCCTTACGAAATGACAGTTCGAATGAAACAGCGTCCGCGTACCGCAATTTACTGTGTTTCTCTTGATCTGTATGGCAGTACTACCACTTGTCAAGCCACTTAACAGACGCATCCGTTACGCAATGTAGCGCATCGTAAACGCACCGTGGCCGTATTTGTACGGCTTGTGGGAATAAGATCAGAATTCGCAATTTCGTTTTGTCTGACAGACGCATGCGTTACGTTTATAAAATAAACAATTATCGAAACAGTAGATTGCGTTGGGAATTAATTTCCCGCCAGTCACTTAAGGGAATACAGGCTAACGCTTTATGTAGAGTGACTTATTATCGTTAATTTATTTAACTAAAACAGTCAATCACAGTCTTCCACGTTTTATGAACGGGTAAATGTTTAACAACTGTTCTTCGGGTCACTTTCCTGGCAATTTTTGTTTTGTTTGATTTACGGTGTGTAACGGAGGCGTCTGTCAAGTCGTTTTACACACGTGTCCGTTACGTACCGTAACGCACCGTAAGCCGACAGTAGCCGTAATTATATGGGATTAGATTTGAATTCGCATGACATACGGAGAATTCTGACAGATGAATGCGTTACGCTGCGTTGAAAAACAGAACGATGGACGACAAGTGACACAACACAGGTTCATTCAGAATTCCATATTGTAATTTGAGGTGTCAGTTAAAGCGGAATGTTGCACCAGTCTAGTGACAAAGATATAATTTTAACGAAATAAATGAGTTAAAACTCTTTGATTTTGCTTTTAACAAACTGAAATAGAAATAAGGGTTATATTGCCAGCAAAAAACACGGCGCACCGCAAAAGCAAAAAATCGACGCAGCTATCTTAAGACATGACGCAAAAGCTAAATAAACGAAGCAGCCAGCCACAAACAAGATGCAGTCAACTTGAGAAACAATGCAGCCGACTTATGACATGACGTATTTAACCACGGACGCGATGCGATGGGGCCAGCCTGAGAAAGTTGCAGGCAGTTTGAGATACGACGCAGCCAGTCAGAGGGAAAACGCAGTAAGCCTAAGACACGACGCAGCCAGTCTGAGATACGACGCAGCCAGTCAGAGGGAAAACGCAGTAAGCCTAAGAAACGACGCAGCCAGTCTGAGATACGAAGCAGCCAGTCAGAGGGAAAACGCAGTAAGCCTAAGACACGACGCAGCCAGTCTGAGATACGAAGCAGCCAACCAGAGTGAAGGTGCAACCCGCCTAAGAGAACCTGCCCGTTGCTCTACCCTGACACAGCTAGGACGGCTGAGAACTAATTATTGGCGCTGAATAACTGATTTCGAATGATTTCATACTCTGCTCTCTGCTGGAAACACTTAACCTCCTGTTAACGTTTCCCATGAGCAGACATGGGGTGGTTCTATCCTACCTTGCCGCCACCACACAACATAATATAATAAAAAGTAAGTAAAAATAATAACATAACATGTTTAAGTTATATTATTATAACACTACTAGACTACTTGACTGTCGTGAAATGCCACGTGACTGGAGAAAACGCCGGTGTATTGGCGCCAGTCGAGTGACCGATTTTTGTGTTTTAGCGATTTGTTTGTAAAAACTATGATATAATATCATTTTTTGTGAAAATCTTGAATCTCGATAAAATATGTGACAATAAACAGATTGGACAAAAATCTTGAGTGCACTTTGTAAAGGCTTGTAACTAATTCATTACTCAACAATGTTGTTTATTGCTACAGATTCTAGATGAAACTCTCGAGATCCTTAGCAAGCGTTAACACTTACAAAAGTAAAAAAAAAACTTATTTGACCTGTTGTCAATAAGCTATTTCTAATTCATATATTATACTTTCGACCTTCGAGCAACACGGTCTTCCGTCTCGTTCCGACCCGGAAGGGAGGAGCCTTAGCCATTTTACTTCATAGAAATAGCATAAAGTAGAAATCACATAGAGATGACACTCCCGCTCCAGACGCGCTCAAGGTCAATCCGTCTGGCTGTCTCTTAGCGAACAATTCAGTCGGGAGTGCGCTTTGCCGCGGAAACGTTCGTCGTGCGGGTCGAATTTTCATTTTTTGTGAAAAATTTAGCAATGCCGAATTATTGTGGTGTGTACGGCTGCAAAAGTGATGCGAGGAAGACTCCGCATCTAAGTTTTTTTAATTTGCCTAAAGATGAGCCAAGGTAAGTTATGATTTTACAGTAAATACCTAGGTACCTACCATTCGTTATTATACGTAATTGTTGTGTGTACTCCTATTTTTATTTACGTAGGTACCTAGTTTCCATTTTCTAATTTAAACTACCTAGGTGCCTAATTCATTGTTAGCTGATAATGATAAATAAGCGCATTCGTATCGTAGGTATGATTTTTAACGTAGGTAAGTAGGTACCTACTTAACACCGCTTGACTGCAACAAAAAGTTCATTTGATAAGAAATCCTTGAATAGGTATAACAAACAATTAATATTCATCGCAAATCTTTTAAATGACAGTGGGCAAAATTGTATGGAACTTGGTCCAAGAACCTCCACTATTGAGACTTATTGGAAATGGAAGAACACACTTATCAGATTATCCGAGACAAGTATTACCGATATCTGCACCGGGATTTTTTTTATAGTCACTTGAAGTTACTATAAAAATATTCTTAAAAAATGATTTTAACAGGAGCGTGATATTTATTCTGACAGATTTTATTGATATTGCGTGTCTCTCGAATGTGCCACAATATAAACTCCATGTAACGACACTCCACATAACGTCAAACTCCCCAAAACATTCAAATAACATGACTTTGGTTTGAAAAAAGTGGTCCAAGACCTTCCACTGTTGAGACTTATTTGAAATGGAAGTACATACTTGTCTATGACACATTAATATTGATATTGCGTGTCAGTCGAATGTAAAACAGTGTAAATTCCATGCAACGACACTCCACTCCATATAACGTCAAACTCCCCAAAACATTCAAATAACATGACTTTGGTTTGAAAAAAGTTGGCCAAGGCCTTCCATTGTTGAGACTTATTGGAAGTAGAAGTACATACTTGTCTGTGACATATTAATATTAATATTAGGTGTCAGTCGAATGTAATATAGTGTAAACTCCATAAACGACACTCCACATAATACAAAACTCCCCAAAACATTCAAATAACATGACTTTGGATTGAAAAAAGTGGTCCACTGTTAAGACTTATTGGAAATGGAAGTACATACTTGCCAGATTATTCAAGACAAGTTTTATCGAAATCGGCAGCGGGTTTTTTTTTTTGAATACTTAAAGTGACCATAAAAATATTCTTAAAAAATGATTTTGAGTGGTATTTATTTTGACACATTTATATTGACATTGCGTATCTTTTGAATGACATGTAATACAGTGTGAACTCCATGTAACGACACTCCACATAATGCCAAACTCCCCAAAACATTTATAACATGATTTTGGTAGGGAAAAATTGGTCCAAGACCCTCCATTGTTGAGGCTTATTGGAAATGAAAGTAAATACTTGTCAGATTGTCCGCGACGAGTATTAACGAAACCTGCTGCGGGGTTTTTTGTTGAAGAGACTATAAAATATTCTTGGTACTATAATGTTTGATATCCGATTTGCTGTTAGCGCGATGCGTGTTTTACAATTAGTTTATGTCTTGTTACCGCCTAGGCGCCTAGAAATGGAGTTTACATTGTGGCACATTGGAGAGACACGCAATATCAATAAAATCTGTCAAAATAAATAGCATGCTCCAGTTAAAATCATTTTTGACGGTATTTTTAAAGTAACTTCAATTGACTATAAACAAAGAAACCCGGTGCAGATTTTGGTAATACTTGTCTCGAAAAATCTGATAAGTGTGTTCTCCCATTTCCAATTAGTCTCAACAGTGGAGGTTCTTGGACCACTTTTTTCAAACCAAAGTTATGTTATTTTAATGTTTTGGGGAGTTTGACGTTATGTGAAGTGTCGTTACATAGAGTTTACATTGTTTTACATTCCATTGACTCGCAATCTCAATATTAATGTGTCACAGACAAGTATGTACTTCCATTTCCAATGTGTCTCAACAGTGGAGGTTCTTGGACCACTTTTTTCAAACCAAAGTGATGTTATTTGAAAGTTTTGGGGAGTTTTATATTATGTGGAATGTCGTTTTATGGAGTTTACACTGTATTACATTCGACTGACACGTAATATCAATATAAATGTGTCACAGACAAGTATGTACTTCCATTTCAAATAAGTCTCAACAGTGGAGGTTCTTGGACCACTTTTTTCAAACCAAAGTCATGTTATTTGAATGTTTTGGGGAGTTTGACGTTATGTGGAATGTCGTTACATGGAGTTTACATTGTGGCACATTGGAGAGACACGCAATATCAATAAAATCTTTCAAAGTAAATAGCTCGCTCCAGTTAAAATCATTTTTGAACAATATTTTTATAGTATCTTCAAGTGACTATAAAAAAAAAACCCCAGTCTAGATTTCGGTAATATTTGTCTCGGATAATCTGATAAGTGTGTTCTTCCATTTCCAATAAGTCTCAATGGTGGAGGTTCTTGGACCACTTTTGCCCACTGTCCTTATTGCATTTTGGTCAATCGGCGAGGTGGCGAATAGGTAGGTATCAAACGGAGGCAGCGGCGTGGTGGCGGTGTGCTTTGTGCCGTGTGCCGAGCGAGAATAACCTAGATCGTCCGTCAATACCACGCAGTAGGTAGATAGTTCGGTGAGGTAAGGTATTTAAATACATACTTATAAGCCAGTACAAGAGTAGGCTGTAATATATTACCTAACTATTAACAATAAAATTGTAAGGTAAGACTTTAAAACGGGTAAATATTTTGTTCCCACGGGAAAACTGTTAGCAGTGGTCGCAACCGCTTGATTGGCCGCTAGTCTGGAATAAAATTATTGGCACGTGACAGCCCCGACTTAAAGCGCGGGAGAGTGCGGGGCGTTACGGGCTGCGGGGGGAAGTAGGTGTTTAAAGCGCGGCTTTTGGGGCCCAGACAAAGGAGTTTCGCTTCTATACGCCAGTATTATTATCTATTCTTATGGAAATAGTTCTGTCGTTTTTTGCGGGGCGCGGGGGGAGAGGTAGGTATAGCTGTCAAGTTAGTGCATGACAATATCGATGCTTGACTATCGATGAATTTCAAAAGTGTAGGTACTAAGACGCTTGTGTTGTTTTTTTATTTATATTTAAAGCAAGTTACGTAACAATAAACTTTTAAGTAGTCAAATCATGCCATTTTAGGGGTCCTCTAGTAATTATAAGAACCATGGCCCTACAAAACACAATCACCAACTAAAAGCTGCTTAACATTTGGTATCTAGATAATCTTCTTTTGTGTGAGACACCAAGTCGTCCAACGACCCGATGAACCCTGGTGTAGAGAGTTTTTCAACCGCTTACTACTGCCTACTTGGCCTCTGACATGGTTGTGTTACGACCGCCGTCAAAGTCATCATAGACAGCAACCAGGGCCGACGGCTTAACGTGCCCTTCGAAGCACGGAACCATCCCCTTTCAGACAATCAGGTGATTCAGCCTGCAATGTCCTAACAGGTCCGGAAACAAATTCACAAAGTGAAAAATAACAACTTTGTGACTGCCCCACCGAAAATCGAACCCGGAACCTTTGCGTCGCAGGCAGTCGCATTACCACTGCGCCTCATCATCCGCCATGTCTAGATGATGACATTATCGAAGGCAGTCCAGATGTGGTGTTCGAAGCCGGGCAGTCGCGTAACGCTATTTATACGCAGGTGAGTTTCAATTTTATTATTCCATTTTCGTTTCAATTGCAGGAACACATTAAAGTCTCACCGATTTCCAATAATGTTAAATTGAAAATGATTCGCAAAAGGTGTCGATGTCCAGTAAACTAGATGTGATACCGCCATTTTCAGAGTATAGGGTTGGCATAAATAAAAATCGATGTCAGTAAACAAGTTAAAAAAATATATAGATGCCAACAGGGTAATTGATAAGAGAGACTTGAATGTTTAAAATCAGTGATCATCAATCCCTTTCCAGAACACGCAAGGTAAGATTTATTAAACTGAGAAACAACTAAAACGTTTATATTTTGACACCATCCTAAATAATTTATTTAAAGTGACGTCACACATCAGTTTTTCATACAAAATATAGTTTTAATAAGACGCTCATTTGACTTATAGGTCACAAAACTACTGATATTCCGAATCCCTTTTTTATTTATTTTATTTGGATAACAACAGCGAACAATACTAAGTACTTAAAAAACGATTGAATCAAGTAGCTAAGTAGGTATATCTTTCTGTTCTCTTGTCGTGTCGGACAAGTTGACGAAGAACCCGATGATCTGTCGCCGGTCTTTGGTAATTTAACCGCTTGTCTGTCACGTACCGGGAGCCGGACAACAATTTTGAACCTTAACTACCCACAATAAAATTCAAAACCAATGAAATTGTTATAGTATGAAGCGACAGACGAGTGATTAACACTATATCACTTTGTAATTTTTCTATTTTACCAGTCTAACATTTGGCCGTTTTGGTCTTTTACCACTTAGACATATTTTTTATTTTATTTATTTATTTAAATGTATGCACAAAAATGTACATGGGCGGACTAAATGCCAAAGGCGTTATCTCCTTTATTACCCAGTCTAACTTAGGGCATGTGGAAAGGGTCAAGTTGACGGCCGATGTGGCGCAGTGGTAGTGCGGCTGCCTGCGACGCAAAGGTTCCGGGTTCGATGCTCGGTGGGACACTGACAAAATTGATATTTATTACTTTGTGAATTTGTTCCCGGTCTGGTTAGGACATTGCAGAGTGAACCACATAATTGTTCGAAAAGAGATGGCTCCGTGCTTCCGAGGGCACGTTAAGCCGTCGGTCCCGGTTGCTGTCTATGATTACTTAGATGGCGGTCGTTATACAACCATGTCAGAGGCCTACTACTAGTAGTAGGTGGTTGAAAAACTCTGACACCAGGGTTCATAGTGTGGACGACTTGGTACGAGAAGAGAGGGTCAAGTAATATTACTTATTTGTTTTGATGTCAACGTTTCTCCGAAAAAATGGATCAGTTTGCTGAGCCAGTAATAGATTCAGTTTTTTTACACCTTGTATTTTTTGTGCAGAAATAACACTGCACATCCCTACATTGAAGACAGGTCTTACCGTAAGGCTCCTTTCACACGGTTTCAATAAGGACCCTAAGTGACGGCTTTGCCCGGTAATGGCGGATATTTTAGTGGCTCCAGCAAGTCACGGTGCGGGCAAAAATAATTTGTTCTAGACTCGTGTTAATGGCCACCATTTTGTGCTGAATTCTCACAGGAAACTCGGCCATTTATTATTGCGTTGAGCTTTCTTTCAATAACACTTCGGCGTAATGTTCGCGAAGGTTTTGCACTAACAATCTTGGCGGGAAGCGGAGTTTTGAAATTCGTAAATGAAAAAGCTTACGCTGGCTGGGAAGGACGAATAAGGGCAAAATGTTCCTCAGTCGGTAATATATGATGTAAAATTTAAACGTGTTGCTGTCGATTCATATTCGATGTCAAAATATTATAATTTTTTCACCTTCTTTGTCTCGGGGTCTATTAGGCAGTTCAAACAACGATCCAATGAAGCTGGTTCCAATGTTTTTAACCGCCTACTACGAGTACCACTAGTAGGCCTCAGACATGATTGTTTAATGAACCACGTGACTGAACTGCGTAACGTGCCTTCAGAAGCACGAAACCATCTTTCTTACCGACAATTAGGTGGTTGAGCCTGCAAAGATCCAGACTGAGATATCAACTTTGTGAGAAATCTCATCGGGAACCTTGCGCCACAGGCAGTCACACTACCACTGCGCCACATCAATCGTTACCTACTCACTTAGTAACTGTAGCGCCATGTGATGCTGGGTTAGAGTAGCATTACCCTATATCTTTTCCGTAGAAAGAAGCGACTAAGGAACTCGAGGGTGTGCATTGCAATTATTGGCGATGGGCTGACAATCTTCACTATGGTAATAACCCTCAAATGTTTGTCTGTCTAAAACTGTTTTTTTTGCAGTGTACGCTCAGCCTACCCCGCATGGGATATAGGCGTGACGTATGTATGTACTAACTGTAACCTGGATTCATTGGGTTGTACGTCGATTCACCGTCCACATAATACGTATGAGTTGTCATGCCTAGCCGCCCTGTTTAGTTTGTTGTAATGCACAATATATTTTAAAACGCTGCTGTGGCAGTAATTTGTCCCGGTTAGTCCGCGGTGGGCGGTTGCATAAATTCCCCGTGGCCAGCCGGAAATGAGGTTTTAATGCGGGAAAACACCGCGTGTGGCCACCGTTGTATGGAAACAGAGTGCTTCTATAGTGAAGAGAGTTTAGGACGATGTGTCTACCGTATTTGTACTAGTTGGGAAGGCCGTTTGATTCTACTTTCTATTTTTCTTTATTGAAGATGTTCTTTGTGATGTAGCAGCCCACAAAAGCATAAAAACCGAGCTAGGGCTAACTATTTGAAACCGCCATAAAAAGAAACGTCATCATTATCGTTCGCAGTCTTATGTTATGGCACAGATAATAATACTACTAGAGATATAGTGGCACATTCATAAAACAAGCATGCAGGATAAATGGACGTACCCTACAAATGTGGAATAATTATGGAGGTCGCAACTGGATGTAGCAGACATATAAGATCATCAGGACACCTATCATGTACCACTTACAGTACAGCAAACTGTGCTGCACAGTCAGTAGAGCTAGACTGATCATTACAACAAACAAGACTAAAAAAAAACAATTTGAACTATTTTTGAAAACTTGCAAAATTTTCAAGGGCGGGCAGGATTTAGACCTGCGACTTTCGCATTACTAGTGGCGACGCCTCTTCCATCTGGGCTACTGTGCAGCTCATTCCCTGCCCGCCAATTTTGCAGGTGTATTTTTTTTTTATGCCAGTAACGCGTGGCACGGCTTCATCAAAATTTTATACCTAACACGGAAAGTGTTTTAAAACTTGGTCTTCACTTTCAACTATGTTGGACCCTCAAGAGGGCGGCTGGTAGCGACTGGATGGCGAAAATGGGAGATCGTGCCTGGGTGACGCCTACGTCCAGCAGTACACTGCTATAGGCTGATGTGTGTGTGTGTGTGTGTGTCTGTTTGTGTGTGGTCCCTCAATTTTATTTTTATAAAGGATGGGTTTGCTCTTGACTCTAGTCTAGGTCATAGAACAGAGACACAGTCTAAGATGGAGCGAGCTCACCCAAAAGAAGCCTGTTCACTCTTCTTTGAAGAGATTAGGGTTGTATGCGGTTGCGATTGGGTTAGCTAAGGTGCTGCTAACATATAGCCCCTAGATAAAAATTATAGCAACCATTCAAATGAAATAAATGTAGTATTTCCCATTCTTAACAAAACAAACAATACACGAAATACAAATCTTTCTCCGGATTCTGCGATTAATCATAGGGGCTAGGATTACCTGAGACCGCCTATTAATCATGTTTACAAGCCAAATAATCGGCGTTCACCGCGTCGAGACAAAGATTTCAATGGGAACGAGATTTGGCCTACGTCCGGTGCGGGAGTAGCATCGAAAATGATACTATGGGTTTCGAATTCCACTTTATAAGTTGATTTAATTTTGGCTTTGGATGTATTTTACCACAAATTGAATTCAGGTAGAGTAGAGAACCCGTTTTATTTGAATGAGTGAAATAATTTATTAATCAAAATACAGTATTTTTAGTAATTATGTTTTCAGGTAAGCAGTTACCTAATTTTGTCTTTTCACTAATCTTTGTGTGTAATTTCTAAAGCGGTTCTCCAATTTGTCGTCTGCCGCTACATATTTTTCAGCCACCGTAACGCTTGCATCTATCAGACGAAAGAAATTAGCAAGTTCCGATCTTATTTTCATACAAAAACGGCTACAGTGCGTTAACGGATGCGTCTGTCAATCGTTACGCACGCACCGTAAACGCACTGTAGCCGTATATGTATGACAATAAGATCGGAATTCGCCATTTCCTTTTGTCTAACACACACAAGCATTACGGTGTATATATTGGTCTCTAATAACTTTTTACTGAAGCCATGTGCAAAATTTGTGATGTAACTATATCGGAAATGATATTCCATTGGTATCTTAAAAACATATTCCATAAAAGGCTTTTTCAGTGGCTTTTTCATTGATTCAGCTGTTGTCTATTTTAGAAGACGCACAAGTTTTATCAAATTTATACAGATGTTGGCTTATAAAGGCTCTATAGTAAAACTTTTGCAGAATTATTAATTACCTACATTTTGAAAGTGACTTCATAATGAGAATATCAAACCAATGGTACTTCTATTTTTGGGTCAGATAGAATGATTTAACGGACTATAAATTTGAACGTTTAGAAAACGAAAGGTTATCTATTTGAGTTTCGAGATAATTTCTTTGACTGGTAATAAAATCAGGGTTAGTTTTTAGTTAGTTCGTAGACTTTGCTAGGTGATACTCCTCATCAATATAGGTATACTTACTTTTTGCCAATATAACAATTTTGTATGCGAAATTGGGACAAAAACAGTTTTTCCACGCGCACTTATTGTTTTCGCTTCTGATTTTTTTCGAGATTTTAAAATCTGAGCCTCAATAAAAAATTAAGGCTTAAGCATCAATAAAAAATTTGCATAATATTGATTAGAATCACACGGTAAAGTTTGCGTACTCTCTCTCTTTCATGTGGGACACCGAATCGTCCAACTTGCGTACTTACAAAACTATAACATTGTATGAACTAATGATAAAATTCGAAATTCTAATTATGGAATTTATCGTGATTTCGTTTAGCCTTTTTCCGCAGGTCCTGTAGACGGAATTTTAATTTCTAAAATTCCAAATTGTAAAGCTATTTAATAATGACCGTGACCTCCTCGCATAATCCGATTAACTGTTGAGCGACAGCGCTTTTTTTTTTTAATGTAACACCTTTTTATAGCATATTGTTGCCGACTTACAATGGCATCACCTTATCTTACCCGTGGGTGTTTTGTTAGGTGACTAGATAAAGGATGTAACCAGAGAGTGGGCAGCAGCCTCCCAGGTGAATACAACACCTTGCACAACAACACAATATCACGCCAATAATCCCTTGCGGGGTAGGCAGAGCGTAAACGGCCGCAAAAACAGACATTTACGCCACCAATATATCGACCAGTGTATCGATATAGTGACAGGTTGTCAGCATATCGCCTAAAATTGTAATACACACCATTCAGTCCCTTAGTCGCCTCTTACGACTCCCATGTGAAAGAAATGGGGTGATGCTATTCTAAGCCGGCATTACATATGTTGAAAACACCGGTTCTCGTCACGTTTTTTTATGACAGTCAAATGAGTCAAAAGCAACCAATAACCTTTCTGTCTACCTCTACATGCCATTTTTATTAGACTTTAAACTACACTAAAATGAAATGATATTTATGTAACTTTCAAGTTACACAACCATGTCAGGTCAAAGGCCTATTTCTAGTAGTAGACGATTGAAAAACTCTAACACCACGGTTCAAGCCAAGATTCATCGGATCACAATTGCGCCGTGTGATGCCGGCTTAGAATAGCATCACCCCATTTCTTTCTCGTGGAAGTCGTAAGAGGCGACTAAAGGAATCGAGTGTATGTATTGCAATTTTAGTCGATGGGCTGACAACTTGTCACTATGGCGATACACAATTTTCCGAATTACCCTCAAATGTTTGTCAGACGTGGCGTAAATGTTCGTTTTTTGCGGCCGTTTGCACTGTGCCTACCCCGCAAGGGATTATAGGTGTGATTTGTGTGTTGGTGGGTATTTGTTCAAAGATTTTCCCAGTAACTTGTTGTAGATCATTTTCCTGACCTTATTCTATTGATTATCTAGGTCATTTATTTGTCAAATGCAACTACTATGTTGCACTTCAGTTGAATATTACTTCCAGTCTTCTAATACTTTCCGAATACTATCTATCGCACTTGGTAAACCAATTAACAGTAGTTAATAGTATAGTATAGTATAAGTATATAACAGCCACAACAGTCCACTGTTGAACACACTTACACCCGACTCCAAAACCCTGTCCATTTCTGCCACAAGATGGCGCTGACGTTTCCTTCCAGGGCCACGGTACATGCATCGGTAGTAAATCTCCGCGGCAAATGAACATGTCTATAGCAACGTCGGATACAATACATCTCTCGGCCGAGACGACGCTGGGAGCATAAATTGCCTGTGGACGCGGCAACCGATGCAGCAAATTTATCGTTTATCGTGTCGCGTTTTTATCTTTTCCTGTACATAATCGCTCAATGTGTTATGGTTTATTTTGCACTTACAATGCTACGTTACTTTCATGAATGAAAATAAGAAATTAAAAAAAAACCTCGAGATCAAACCCCGACCGACGCAAACAATTTATAAATTTCTTATTTTCGCTGAAATTATATTAGTGCCCTGAAGAATGGGCTCATGATATCGAACAACTTTACCTAAAGAACGTTAGCCAAAAAAGAAAAAAATAATCTGACCTTATACCAGCTGATCTTGGAAGGTAATGAATGAGTTTTTCCCAAGAGCACCTTTATTCATTTAAAATAATGGCCAAATCAAAACGGGTTGGTTATTCAATTAAAATAGTTGGATCGAGTATTTTACGGCCAAGTTGTCAAATTTAGGCCTACTCAATTATTCTTTGTATGGAGAGTTCCTATGTCTTTTGTATGCCACTAGCGAGTCACAGCCTTTTCATTTCGGATGATGATGATATCACAGTAGCCGCTGCTGCAGTCATTGCGGTTAGATCACTCTCCACAAACTCTTCAAGCCACCGTAACCGACAAGGGCGCAATTGGGCTGGTTGTTTGAACTTTGAACAACAACACAAGCTTCTCCGGGTAAACCGAGGCTCATAGGTGACATAAAACTAGTGGACACCAAGCTACATAGCCTGGCACATCGTCGCAAGGTTGCCTGCTTGTCGGTTTTCTACAGATTGTACTTCGGAGAGTGTGCTCAAGAGCTTCACGACCTTGTTCCAATAGCTCCCTTCTACCATCGGATATAAAGACGCACCGCCGGATACCATCCATACCTGGTTGCCATTCCACCAATTCGGACTAAGCGCTTGCAGTCATCATTTATAATGCGCACTGCTAAAGCACAGTATAATTAATAGTACTAGCGTAGCTAAAGAGTGGAACTCACTACCTGCGTCTGTGTTTCCGAACGCATGCAGCCCTAATCTCTTCAAAGTAAGAGTGAACAGGCTTCTTCTGGGTGAGCTCGCTCCATCTTAGACTCTGTCTCTGTCCTATGACCTAGACTAGAATCAAGAGCAAACCCATCATTAATAAAAAAAAACCAAGCTCCCAGCCAACCAGACAGGTGTAGGTTTAAAAGCCCCGGGGCTAAAGAGTCCAGTCATAAAAAAAGTTGCAGCCTCTGCAGGCAAATACAAAATCTCGATCTGTGCAAAATCAAGATCGATAAAACGTGAACTGATGTACATTTTACTGGATGTGGCATATTTGATAACTTGCTGCTGAAATTGACATGTATTGTAGTTCTGTAACTATTGCTACATCGAATCACACCGCATTTTAAATTGCGGAATTTTGGACTATTTCATTATGACTTTTTTTTCGCTTAAGATGTCATATCTCATATTATTTATGAACCTTAAAGCAAGTGAGATCCAAATCTCGGGACCAATAGTTGACAGTAGCTTTCTTAACTTATTCTGAATAAAACTAGTGAAATTTTTCTGGAAATACCGCAGCAGAAATAATTTTCAAAGTCTTTAACCTTTTTGAAACATTATCATCTATTGAATTCGCGATCTTACTAAACGTTAAAAATCTATTAGTCTTCTCACTAAAAGCTCTTAACAGCTAATCTTTATATTTATTTCCCAACTCAGTTACCCGATCGTCGGATACTATACATCTCTCGCTGGAGTCGGCGCTCGATACATAAATTGCAAGCTGACGCGGCAACTGATGCAGTACAATTTATCGCTTAGATTTTATGCTGTCTTGGTAGCTTGAGATTGCTGTGGCACCAAGAGGGGTACTACTTTAAGAGGTCAATATAAACTGGATTTTCATATAGTTTTTAGGTAGTACCAGTTGAATTTGATCGCTTAAAGTAATGCTGCTAGCAAACCTATGATAAATTTTAAGCTTCTACTCATATGCAAAAAACGTCTCGTGGGTTAACGTAGCATTTCAAACAACTTCTGTTGATGTTAGCCCTTTTTGTGAGCTACTCTGAGCTACTACACTAATTATGAATGTCATGATACTAACATATTTTTACTAGTACATAGTCTGGAAGTGAAGCAAACTGAAGTGGCAGTGGGCTGGGCACATCTGTCGTAGAACCGGTTCTCAAGTGGAGGCCTCGCCTCGGCAGGCGTAGCGTTGGACGACCTCCGGCCAGATGAACCGAAAGGGCAGATGGCAAAAACGAGAGTAACCGCCTTTTGGCGTACCCTGGGGGAGAGATCTGTCCAGCAGTGGACTGCAATAGGCTGATGTATGTATGTTCATATTTTTTATCATGAAAATCTAAATTATTTTTACTTCTACTCAATCTTTGACTTATTCATTTTTGTATCTTAGGATGAATTTCAATCACAATTTACAAGAAAACTAGACATTTTAGCTTACAAAATGAATATGAAATTGTTTTCTTGAACAAATTTGAATATGTTTCCATAAACAGCTTACAAAAGTTGTCCAATCGACTTATTCGCCTTTGCTTCTAATGAAGTCACTAATTTATTTCTATAAAAAAGCGATTTTCACAATTTTCTGACATTCATACTGGAAAAGGTAAAATATAACGGGTCGAGTAATCTCACAAGAGCTCTTACTTGATATAAAATGCTCAAACAATATAAAATATTTTCAAGTCTCCTAAGTTTTACAGGCTTATAATATGCTTCCAAAATTTAATATCTAATACTTCCGGCAGACCCGAGTTAGTAATAAAGTAATAGTAAATAAACATTTGTAGCGAACGAGGAAGGAACTAAGTGAGAAAACTTTTAAATTGAAGTTACGACGCTAAAATCGCCTCTTTTAAACTTGCAAAGATTTAAACAACTTAAATTTTAAGGGTCAGATTAATTTTAAAATAATAAAAGGTTTCGCCCCAAATACAAGATGGTACAGAACGACCGAATTTTCCGAATAAGTATGTTAAAAGCTCAGCAGGTTAAATTAAATAACTTTCCCCAAAGATCATAGTATACTTGGTCGGCTGACAACATTTTATATGAAAGGTTAAAATTTTTCAAGCGCAGGATTTGAACCTACGACGGCGACGCCTCTTCCATCTGGGCTACCGCGGCTTAATGCACGTCAATTTTGCAAGTGTATCTTGACGCAAATAACGTAATTTCGCGCTTGAAAATTTTGCAAGTTTTGTTAAATTGTATACCTAACACGGGAAGTGTTTTTAGATTAGTATTCAGCCTACAGCTGGGCAGACAGGTAACAAGCATAAATAATTACCACGGTCAAGCGTACAAGATCCTATCTCTCATTAACGCCTCGCAACAATGTAAACACTGAACTATATAGGCTTCTCCTGGTCTATCAACAAAAACACCGGCTAAGTGACATATATGGACTCGCGCACGAAGGGTTCCGTTCCGTTATCAGTGCCCCAATTCTCTTAGTTTTTAGTCATTATAATGCCATACGAAACTCAATTGACGTCATTCTTTTGCCATAGTGATTTTTTGTACTTCAAACTGTTAGCGGAATACAAACATACATATATCACGCCTATTATCCCTTGTGGTGTAGGCAGAGCATAAACGGCAGCAAAACACGGCAATTTATGCCACGTCTGATAAATATTTGAGGGTCTTTCGGAAAATTGTGTATCGCCATAGTGACAGGTAGCGGAATACAAAACGCCCAAAACCATCCAAATGATACTCTTTGACCCATAACTGACTTTGACAAAAAGCAGAATACGCCTGTATGAATGGCAAAAATAAACCCGGTTTTTGCAAGAATTGCAACCTCTTATAGCAACAGAAATAAATATTAACATCTGTGAAAATTTCAACTTGCTCACTATCACGGTTTATAAGATGCGGCCCATTGACAGACAGACGAACGGACGGACAGACAGCGGAGTCTCAGTGATAGGGTCCCGTTTTGATCCTTCGGGTACGGAACCCAAAAAATCATTAGCGAACACAAAGCTGTGTTCAGACATGCTCTGGTGCCTTTGCCTTTGGAAGACCTTTTCAGATCTTTTAAGTTTATGAGGGAAAACTGTTTTTGAATTTTCGTATGAAATTTTTTCTGAGACTTGATATTTTTTGACTGGGTTGAGTTTAGCCTCGTAACTTCAAACTGTACGGTATGTGAATATGTAATTTGTAGGCTGTGTGATGCCAGCTTAGAATAGCATCACCCCATTTTTTCTCGTGGGAGTCGTAAGAGGCGACTAAAGGACTCGAGGGTGTGTATTGCAATTATAGGCGATGGGCTGACAACCTGTTACTATGGCGATACACAATTTTCCGAATGACCCTCAAATATTTGTCTTTGACCACCCCGCAAGGGATTATAGGCGTAATTGGTATGTGTGTGTGTGTGTGTGTGTGTGTACGTGTGTGTGTATGTGGGTTGTATTTTTCTAAATTTTTTGAGAAAAAGGCAGTTTATTTTCCTTTTGAACTAAAATAAAAATCATTGAAATTCGTATATTACGCAAGTAGGCTTGAACATGTAGTAGCTATCAAGAAAACAAATTGGTGATTGATTGCCCCACTAGGAATCGAACCCGGAACCTTGGCGCTGCAGGCAGTCGCACTATCACTGCGCCACATCGGCCGTAGCTATATCCCTTACAAAAACTGGTGCGTTGCTGCATAAAATTTCGGCTGTCATGTTTATGGTAGCTGTCATAATCCGCAATATCGTCAGATGCGTGTGCGATTCACGTCACTTCAAACCGCACATTGCGTTTGTCTAAAGTTTTCGAGACAAAGGCAGTCTATTTTCCGCTACATTCTTTGAGACAGAGGCAGTATATTTTCCCTCTAAACAAAAAATAAAAATCGTTGAAATTCCTTTATTACGCAAGCAGGCTTGGACCTGTAGCTTTCAGCCCTTCCAGCGCTCGCACCCAGGGCAAAGCCGTCGGCTATGCAAATTGTATGGCATAATTACCATGAAACTGTTTAGAGGGGTCGAGTAATTAAGAAAACGGAGTTCACGAATTTCACTTTCAAATTCATGGATCGATTCACTGAGGTTTACCGGTTTTTACATTGATGGATTTGTACGCTGCGGAGAATTTGAAAGACGGGTTGATAAAGCGCGAATACTAAATTTAAAAATATTATGAACGGTTCATGTGGTTTAAAGCGTAAGGATAAATATTATTAAGTATTTCTGTTAGCTTGTCGTTTTTAAATCTTATTAATTTTTGTATGCATGTATTTTTATTTTATTATGTTAAATTATTAAGTACTTTGTATTTTTGTTTATTTCTTCTTATGTATCGTATACCTTAAGTGAGAACTTTACGTACGATATTTGTTTTTTTTTTGTATGGGCACCCGCTTTGACTTTTTCTTATGATTATGACATAAAATTGATATAGCTAAACCTCAGTTTGGCTAATCTGGGGACGGTGGATAGTGATCAAAAATAGAACTAACAAATAAAACTAAACGTTTTCAGGATCCTAGTGTAAATATTTTTGTGAAATATTCTAAAATTTGCGGTTCGAGCCTCATTTTTGACGAAAGATTTTAGTTGGATTTCGTTTGGGAGGGCAATAAGGTCTTCGTTTATTCAGGAAGTTTGTAAGATTTCCAGACTCAAAGATTTCTGTGTTTTGGTGAACGTTCAGGATAAATCAGTGAAAGAGAAACTTATACTCCATACGCACCTGCATATAGTTCAATCACGGAATTTATTTACCGTGGGTGTCGTAAGAAGCAACTAAGGGACTCGAGAGTTAATTTGTATTGCAATTTTAGGTGATGGACTGACAACCTATCGTTATGGCGATTCACGATTTCCTGAATGACCCTTAAATAATTGTCAGACGTGGCGTAAATGTTCGCGGCCGTTTACGCTGTACCTACCCTACAAGGGATATCATATTGTTTGAATATGATAAATTAACATTCTTGTTGACGGAAAAACATACATACGTAGGCTGGTTTTTCGAATAATGTGCATTTTATTAGAAACCTTATCAAGCAAAATTTGATTTAAAGATTGTTAGAGAAATTCGAAATAACTTTTCATAACATTAACAGCCACAACAGTCCACTGCTGGATATGGGCCTTCCCCTATTGGGGGGTATTGCCATACTCTCCACGCTTGGCAATGTAAACGCCTTGCTACCATCGGACATCCAGACGCACCGCCGGATACCATCCATACCTGGTTTCCTTTCCACCAATTCGGACTAAGCGCTTCCAGTCATCATTTATAATGCGCACTTCTAAAGAGTGGAACTCACTACCTGCGTCTGTAAACGCATACAACCCTAATCTCTTCGAAGTATGAGAGAACAGGCTTTTTTTGGGTGAACTCGCTCCATCTTAGACTCTGTCTCTGTCCTATGACCTAGACTAGAGTCAAGAGCAAGCCCATCATCAATTAAAAAAAAAACACAGTGAACGCTGCTGCCCACGAGTTTATCCCTCATTCGCTGTTTACGAAACTCAAAAGTATCACAAGTCACGGTAACTTTGTAACCTTCATTATTGAAGTCGGGGAAAAAAGGGTATTTCCTCAAGATTACTCAAATGTATTCAATTCCTCTCTGCAATGGGCTTCATAATGTGACCTCTGAATTTACAAACCCTATTCTAAGTGAAAATTATACAATGAGGAAATGTTCTCCTAATGGTTATAGCTGAAATTTAAATTCCTCCAAAGGGTCACTGAAACAAAGTTGGAATTTAAGGCGAGTATAGTCGCGAACGGCCTCGACAGTGGTGCCACTTCACAAAAGAAAAAATCTCTATACAAACAATCTATAAGAATGTCCGTTGCTCAAGTTTTTATATTATACTTTAGTAAAATTTGAACCTGCAAACTTAATGAAATATTCGCTGTAATTAAAGTTATGATAAAATGCCTATAAATGGACACTTTTGGTATAAATTGTCATAAATTTAATTACAGAGAATATTTCATTGAGTTTATAGATTATTATTTTACTTAAGAATAATACTAACAACTTTGGCAACGGACATTCTGATAGATTGTTTATAATGATGATTAGTGAAGTGGCGCCACTGGCGAGGCCGTTTAATACTACACTCGCCTGAAAATGCTATAAAATAAAATGCGTCAACATTCCATGAAAATTTCAAAGAATAAGTCAACAAATGGATGGCATGGCACACATGCCGATGAATGAATTGAATTTGCAATGGTGATGATGTGTTATTGATATTTTTTTTACATTCATGCCGGCTTAGAATTGCATCACCCCATTTCTTTCCCGTGGAAGTCGTAAGAGGCAACTAAGGGACTTGAGGGTGTGTATTGCAGTTTTAGGCGACCTAACTAACCTGTCACTAAAGCGATACACAATTTGTCCAATGACCCTCACATAATTTGTCAGACGTGGCGTAAGTGTCCTTTTTTGCGGCCACCGTTTACGCTCTGCCTACCCCGCAAGGGATTACAGGCGTGATATGTGTATGTCTGTATGTGTGTAGGTATATTCATTCATAGCTACAATTGTCCACTGCTGGATCGGCGAGCACAGTGGAAGATGTTGCATACACAGGGAAGAGTTCTGGGCAATCCCTGGTTGATTATCCCTTAGTCGGTTTTCACAACATCCACGAGTAGAATTGGGGTGATGCTATTTGAAGCCGGCATTATTAATCACAATGATGGGTAATTTATCTTCAAAATTATTTGGGTAATCAATTTTAATGAAGTTAGTAATGTAACCAATAATAAATAAATCAATAATATATCAATAATAAATAAATCAATAGTAACCCCACAGTTTGACAAATCCTAAACTATTGAAAAGAATCATTGAATTAAGTTTAGTAGTTTTAAGATAAGCGAAGCCGAGCATTACGTAATCGTATATACACTTCACGAATTGTGCACAGCAAATAGGTTCATAAGCGTCCAACGCGTGTTTAAGCCCTCATCTGCCCCGTTCCAGCGTGTGTTTTGGACGACTCGTTGTCCCATACGAAAATTTGTAGTAGCGTGTGTATCAGTCATTTTAAACCTACCTACAAAATAAAAAAATCAAAATCAAATCATTTATTTCTAAGTAGGAATTTACAAGATTCTCTTTTAGAAAGTCAAATCTAGGTACATAATACATTTAAAAAAAGAAAAGTATACTTAAAGTAATGTAAAAAACAAATACATGTTAAAGTTAAACATTTTGTGCAATAAAGTGTTTTTACTTACTTACTTACTTAAATCTATAACCTAAGTTATGTCTAATTCATGTTACATAAGATCTATCTATCTACCTCATACATTGTGTTGGAGCAACTGTTGCTATTGACCAGACGTCTTTATTAAAAGAAAATTTTCTGGCTTGTAATATTCCTTCCTTATTTACCGTCGCTTAACGTTCAGAACTTATAAATAACCATAACAATAGTAGGTAGGGTAGGTATAGGTACTAAGGGATAAATAAAAACTCCAATGTACATCTATAAGCGCTAAGAGCCAAATCATCTTGAATAATTTGGCGGAAAACCAGTCTAAGTATATTTTTTTAAAAATAACTACTTTATGAATGATATTAACTTACCCACGACTACCTCCGGGTTTGGAATCCAACACATACCTACTTGTTTTATGAACTGTTATGTAATTAATGAATGGAACTATTTTATTAATTTAATTTTAATATATTTTTGTAGCTATGTGAAAGAATTATCATTAAATTTAATTTTTAATACTCCTCCAGACCATTTTGGACCATTGAGGCAAAACAGACGTTGTTTTCCTATGTTTAATTGTTTATCTTAGAATTGAGTTGCTAATAAAATTACTTTTATCTTTAGTTTATTTTCTCCAATGGAAGTTTAGATAAATCAACTTAGATTTTGAAAACGGTATTCGTTCACAAAATTTGGGCTCGCTTAGTATGGAAAATAGAACTGGCACAAATTAATTAAGTTTTTATTTGTTTAGGTATTAAAGACATTGATTTCTTAAGAAAATTACTGTACCCCTAGAAAAATACTGAATAATGGAATAATAAAAGTCTTAAAAATGTAATCTGTAGGTATGTATGCATGAATGAAGAAAGAAATAAAATAATTTATTCAGAATGCGGTACTTTATAACAGGTAAAAATATTACAGGAAACGGTTTATAGAATCATACAACCAAATTAAGGGTGAAATACTGGTGATAGCGAACAACTTTTCCCAAGGAGCATAGGTCAAAATATGAACAAACAAATTTTGAACCTCCCATACAAAATGTGTCTGCCGACCAAGTCAATTTGTATGACAGTAATTTGACCCATGTTTTGGGGAAAAATTGTTTCTTATCACCAGCACGTACTGAGTTTTCTGTATCGGTCACCCAGAATTCGACCTCCCATAAAAATTGCCGATTGACGTATATTCCTTGGGGTAAGGTTATTCCTTATCACCAAGCCATCTTGAGTTTTTGCTATCGGTCACTAGTAAAATTTCACATTTTATACCGGAACGGCTGCAGTATAACTCAGCATACTCCCACTGCTGGAGCTAAGATGCTGATTTCCAGTTACAACCAGATAATAATAAGGGACAGCTCTCTGTATACCAATACGGTGCATACTGACCATTAAAGTGAACTTTTTACTTGCAACATATGTTAGGAAACAAGGAAAAAAAACATGCAGTACAAATTCGCAATCAGTTGACTGCATCACTATGAAGTCATAATTATTTTGATGTTTTCTGTAAATATTCTAATGGGAAGTTGTTCAGTTTCATGGTTTGAATGCACTTTATAAGTGTTTGGAGGGATTTCACTGACGTCCAGTATAATTTCAATATCAGAGTACTCAACCATGGCAGACGCCCAGGTGGTTAAAAAATCCTGACAACAGAGTTGATAGGGTCGTTCGAGTGCCCACACGAAAGAAGAAGAAGAAGTGCCTACTTTTTTTTTACGCCCTTAGTAAACCTGTGAACCAATTGGCCTTTTAACCTTCTTAGGTACCATGACCAGATAATTCTTTTTTATAAAAACGATCCTTTATCGTTTATCTCCTAAACTACAATAATTTGTCATTGTCTAGGTTTCTGAATAAAATTTTCTCTGATAAAACGTTTTTTATGTGAAGCAATCATAAAAAGTGTACAACGTGGTTTTATTTATATTTAAGAATTCTATAAAGATCTAAAGGGTTTTAATATTTAGTGCCAAAACAAGCTACAGTTAATTTGCAATACATTTTTTTAATAATGATGGGCTTGCTCTTGACTGTAGTCTAGGTCGTAGGACAGGGACAGAGTCTAAGATGGAGCGAGCTCACCCAGAAGAATCCTGTTCACTCTTACTTCAAGAGATTAGGGTTGTATGCGTTTGGAAACACAGACGCAGGTAGTGAGTTCCACTCTTTAGCAGTGCGCATTATAAATGGTGACTGGAAGCGCTTAGTCCGAATTGGTGGAATGGCAACCAGGTATGGATGGTATCCGTCAGTGCGTCTGGATTTCTAACAAATGATCGTGCTACTTCTAGTACAACCTTTTAGACTAGAAAGACCCCGCTGAACATGATTCTGCCCGTATCTTTCCCATCCCTCCCCATGGTTTTGCACAAACTATGTCCAATTTGCAATTTACGCATGTTTTTTCAAAAATAATTAAAAAAGAAGAAAAATATCAACGGTTCTCATAATTTTATTATTAAACGAACAAGTATCACTCATGATGTGGGTTTACACGACTTACTTGTTGTAAATTTCGTAGAGAGTTTTATCTCTCGACGGTTCTCATAATCTTTATAAAGTTCTCTCCCAAATTAGTGTAGGTAGGTATTTTTAACCGTCAACCGTCTAGTGGCGCCCTCCCATGTTTTTAACAAATTTCTTCAAATCTGTAACAAAATCTCAGAAATCATTAACGGACAAATTGTTGTCCTATACGATAAGTTTATTTTAAAATACAACAATGAACGATTTCTTATGTTTAAAATTTTAAAACATTAAATAGTGATTTTAAAAATGCATTACCATGTAAAGCTTATTGTTGTACCTTAAAATAAACCTATCGTTTACGACAAAAAAAATCTGTCTTAGATCTTTAATGCCTGTTCTATGTTCAAAATAGTAGTTTATGCAACCGTCGTATAATGGGGGTCATTAGAATGCGAGTGTCTGTTTATCTCTGTTTATCTGTTTATATTTATGATAATAGTTTGACACGAGCATTCTAATGCCTAATTATAGCAGTTGCATACACCATTTTATCTACACTCTCCAAAAAAACTCAGAAACACTTTTCTAAACGTACGCACCGGCCATTGCAAGGCCCGATACAAGGACAAATTCAATACGAGAACGTAATATGGCTTGATATGAATTTTTAAAAATCCATACTTTAGCAGTTGTTTAGATGTGGAGTCTTAACAATAACTTAACTAAACAACTGAACAACATCTGAACAACATCTGAACAACATCTGAACAACAACTGAACAACATCTGAACAACATCGAAACAACAACTGAACAACATTTGTACAACAACTGAACAACATCTGTACAACAACTGAACAACAACTGAATAACATCTGAACAACAACTAATCAACATCTGAACAACAACAGAACAAAAACCTATTAAAATAACTGAACAACATCCGAAAAATTACCGTACAACAACAACTGTCAGGTGCGGCGGAAGATAGCGATTTGAGTATTGGAAAAAAAAACTTCGTTTCATTTCTCAACTTTATCGTATTAAGAGTTTTGTCATTAAGTCATTACGCTTCTGTAATTTATAGTAAACCCTAGTTTTTATAGGCAGAATGCATAAAGTAGGTCATTATGAATTCATAATTCGAACATTATGAGACGAGTGTATATAAAAATATTTAAAAACTGATGAAGTAATGTCTTTTTTCATTGCAGAAAATTATACGACGCAATCAATATTTCTATGAATTTGATATAAAATATTTTCTATTCTATTTTCAGTACCTGTGTACTACATAATTAGTGGCAATATTAAAAATACTTTAATAGCTCATTAGAATTTTCATTTTTTAGACAAGTAGCTATTGAAAATTTAAAACTTGCAGCTTAAATGGTTTAAATGTACCTCTCCTATTTAAAAGATGAAATGATTACTGAAAACATACATATGGGATCAGTTTTTACTAAATCTTTTCTGTTTGAAAAAATATGAAAACAATAAACAAATGCGGAGTTTAACATTCGATTTGCACAACTGAACAATTACGTCAAATTAGTCAAACCGCGACCACAACATTTGATACTGTGTTAAAACATCGGGGCACGGGTAAGGCGGCTTTACCACTGCACCGCACTCCGTCGCGTAGCGCGGGATCGCAGATTTTAAAGTTGTATGCAAGTACATCAGTACGTATCGAAAACCGCCTCGTGCTACACACCGACAAAGCGTCAACGCGCAGTGGCGGGATCTGCCGCTCCGCGCTACGCGTCGGGGCGCGTTCCCAGTGTGTGAGGCGCCTAAATTACTAATATTATATAATATTTACCTGAATATTAACGCGATAATCCGGTTGAATACTTAAAATATGTGACTTGAAACAAATTCTTACCAGTTAAAATTAGAATCTTATGACCTTTTAGGCGGTTCTCCCAATTGTCATCCATCGCTGCGTAATATTCTGTCAAATTTTTTTTTTCTGATAAACGACAAAAAGAAGTCTGAATTTTGCAATTGTCTTTCGTTTTACCGACGCATGCGTTACGGTGCGTTGAAAAGAATAAGCGACGGTTGACAAAAAGAAGAACCGAACCTTTATAAGTGCTTGCCTAATCTGTTAACAAAACAACCGTTTCAACTCTTCGTCTGCCGATCGAAGGATGTTTTAATGGAAATAGGAAAAAAGTTTCAGGCGTATTTTGTTCATTTCTAGAGAGTGAAAAACTTACGACAACCTATGTATATAAATGGTTCTATGTGGTATGTGTAGTAAATATATCAGGTTTTATTTATATTTCGGTAGATAAATATGATGAAATGATAGGTTTTTGATAAATTCAGGTTTTCCGGGAGATCGTAAAATCTTAACTAAATTTTACCACAAACCTAGACTAGGTCAGGTAACCTTGCATACCCAAGATCCTTGTAAAAATACTTGATTATTTGTCTATCATTCACAAAAATATCTCACCACCAAACCTAGGCTAATATCTTTGCGGGAAAACCCACCACACGGCCATTTCTATGCGGGACTGCTTCCGGAGTAAGTTAAATACGGTTTTCAGTAAAGGTCCATATGGGCCACTCCGATTCTGTCGACATTTACTTCCGAAACACTTTTCACCGACAGTTGTTACATTCATGCTGTCGTGGGTGCTGAGTTAAAAGAAATTATGTAAAATGACTCTAATAAGGTTCAACTTATTTATATGGATGATATAATTTATGTTTGGAGCAAAAATTAAACTGGTTGTTATAAAACTGTGGTGGATAGAATCAAACTTTCTGGCAATTGTTCGAAAAACGCTTCATGTGTCTCTGTCTGTTAAAACGATTCATATAATTTCAAGAAGAAGAAGAAGAAGCTAATTAGATAATACTTTTTTGCTGTAAGAGAAACATTTTTAATTGAATAAATGTTATTTTAAAGAATTCTAAATCAACAGCAAAGTTATTTCATCGATAGTTTTCCGTTGGAACCTTGTGATTTTTCTTTCATTATTTCAGGCAAATTTCATGTTAGGTTCGACGAAACGCAGCGGTGACCCGCGGGTAGATCGCCTAACGAACGACTGCGATCAGAATCATTACGCATACTACTAGAATAGAAGTGGGAAATAAATCGTCGAGCAAATGAAATTCTACGAAACGTACCCACAGCGACCCCTGGGTGATTCGTCTGACGAACGACTGCGATCAGAATCATTACGCATACTACGAGAATGGAAGTGGGAAATAAGATGTCGAGCAAATGAAATTCTACGAAACGTACCCACAGTGACCCCTGGGTGATTCGTCTGACGAACGACTGCGGTCACGGTCATTACGCACGCTACGAGAATGGAAGTGGGAAACAAGTCGTATCGTAAGATTAAAAGGGCGAGGGTTCTACTATACTGAGTGAACCATGAAGACACGTCAATGTAAGTATATTTTTAAATGCCTTACATTCTGGGATATCCAAAAATATTCCATATTCATTCAGGGACGAGACGTGACGTCAAGAGAAAAAATAATGCCTTATACTGAGGGGTATCTGAATCACCACCATGTATGTCCTATGGTTAAATTGCATTCACAGTGCTATATTATTTTCATAAATGATATTAAATTCCATAATGTTATGTAGCTCAGTGGCATAGGCGTGGGACGGTACTCCAGAGGTCCCGGGTTTAGGCCCCGGCCGACATATTTAAAATTCCTTATTTTCACCCCCCATGTACGTTCTGACATTTTTGGTAGTTTTGGACACCTGTCGCCAGTCCATACTGTTGTTTCCGAATGAATAGCGTGAACAACTTGTTTTTTACGTTTATATGACACGTTTGTACTCAATGCAAATACAGCTATTTTGAAACTTAAGCAACAATTAATGTGTTGGCCTAAAAATATATCTAAAATCATCGTAAATACATTTCTTAGGTCTAAAGTAGACGAAAAACAAGAATAATTTTAATTTTTTGGTATTTTTAATCTAATATTGTGTTAGTTTATTTAAGCTTAAGCAAATAGAGTCAAGTGGTTTGTGAAGCACCAAGATACCAAGTTTAATGGTGCCAAGATGTAAAAAAATATTCTTATGTGAATATAAATAAATATAAAATGTTCTATCTGCCTCCAGAGAATAAATTATTCAATTTAAGTACCATCAAATGTTCACGAATAAAAAAGTCGCTGTTTATTTGCTTGACTGCCGCTTAATATGATATCTGCACGGGCAAATGATTTCTTTGAAGTTTGATGCTTTGAAATATGGAAATTCTTTTTCTTTTTTCTCGGAAATACGAGGAGATTCAAAGATGGTGGATTATGTCAATAACCTTGAACAAATATCATTACTTATTCTTAAGTGCACTGATTAACGTACAAAAAATACTTTTGTGTCAATAGTCAAATAGTTAAATTTATTTACATTGATAGCCACAAGTAATTGACCTCCTCTATTCACGCTTGTCAGGCGGATTGACGAGCGCAGTTTTAGATGCTACATTCACAGGGAACGCTGCCGCCCGTTCCCTGGACAAATTTGTCCCTTTATTGCTTTTTGCGCCACCCACGACTAGAATGAGGGTGATGCTATTCGAAGCCGGCATCACACAGCGAATCTAAGAAATCATGGTTTTGTATTATTATTGCTATAAAATGCTGCATGGTATTTATATCTGTTTTACGGCCGATATCGCTCTGCCTACCCCGTAAGGGATATAGGCGTGATTTATGTATGTATATAAAAAACTGTAAGTTCAACTAGATTGCTACTGCTGTGCTAACTGTGTCACTTTTACTTTGTGTGAAAAATGAATTTGTGTGATGCTGGCTTAGCATAGCATTTATCCATTTCTTTCTCGTAAGTGTCGTAAGAGGCGACTAAGAGACTCGAGTGTTTTATGTGTATTACAATTTAGGCAGACTAACAATCTGACAGTATTAGTATAGTACATACATACATACACATATCACGCCTATAATCCCTTGCGGGGTAGGCACAGCGCAAACGGTCGCATAGAACGGACATTTACGCCACGTCTGACAAACATTTGAGGGTCATGCGGAAATTGTGCATCGCCATAGTGACAGGTTGTCAGCCCATCGCCTAAAATTGCAATGTACACCCTCGAGTCCCTTAGACGCTTTTTACGACTCCCACGGGCAAGAAATGGGGTGACGCTTTAGTATAGTATTAGTATAAAAACACCTCTTTCACGAAGTCTCATTTTATGAAAATAAAACACAGCTTTTTTAAGATCAAGTACTTTAGATTTGTTATTATGATCGTTTACGTCAAACTTAACAAGTTTTCTCATGATATTTTTGCTATTATTAGTGGCGACGCCTTTTCCATCTTTCTTATTTCTTACCCGCGAATTTAGCAAGTGTATCTTAATGACAGTAACAAAAAAAATTTATACCTAACACAGGAAGTGTTTTAACGAAGGTATTCAATTTATCGCGGGTTTTCATCGCTGAGACTACATTCAGCTATACTGATTTTGGTGATAATTATAAATCGAAAATTCCGCGACTTAACTTTCTACAGGCGTGTTCGATCCCAAGTTAAAACTATTCTTTAACTTTGCTCTTTACGTTTCCAAAATACATCGATCACACATTTCGTAGCAAATTGTCTACGAACTTCTACGAACTTGCTACGGCGTAGTTAATTGCTATGTATTAGATTTATAAGCGCGAGTGTGTTAAATTATTGAGTTCAATTTACTTTAATTTCTACCTGAGCCTCATTTAACTGACTTTGAGTAGTCGTGGTGGTGTAAAGTTTCTCCTACACTGCATCTTGAAACCTAATTGCTACAGTATTATACATACAATAAAGGAGCATTTTTCCTATTTAGAGGCACAATGCTTAAACATACATACATCACACCTATATCCCTTGCGGGGTAAGTAGAGTATAATGACAGGCATTGTTTAAGCTTTGTAATTACTTTTACCTTATTTTAAGTATTAGACCGGGTCTATCGCGATAGTATTTAGGTAAATATTAGTAATTTACCTGTGTCCCGACGTTTCAACACAGTTTCATGTATTGGTACAGGTAAATTACTAATATTTACCTAAATACTATCGCGATAGACCCGGTCTAATACTTAAAATGAGTGAAAGTGATCGCGAGTGCTTAAAAAGTTATACTTTTACCTTAGTAACTCATGCAGATGATTACTTACGGCATACCGGAGACTTCCTTAAGTAGGTACTTTCAGCAACATCTCAACCCACCCATTCCAGAGATCATCTATACTGGTTACTCTCGAAAACTGTATGTAGATGCCGTGTGATGCCAGCACTGCCGTGTGATGCCGGCGTAGACTGCCGAGTGATGCTGGCTTAGAATAGCATCACCCCATTTCATTCCCGTGGTTTTTTTTTTTATTTTTATTAATGATGGGTTTGCTCTTGACTCTAGTCTAGGTCATAGGACAGAGACAGAGTCTAAGATGGAGCGAGCTCACCCAGAAGAAGCCTGTTAAGGCACTGGCACTCCCACACACTGACGGAACGCAGGTGGCTACTTTGCGCCAGACTTCGGTGGGATGGTGGTCGCGAGCCAGGCGGCCCCTTACGGAGCCTTCCACTGCTTGGTGGGATCGTTCAGCCGGACTTATCCACAGGCAAGCCTGTGTTGCCGTTGCCCGGGGTGGACCGCTAGGAGGTAGATCCCATACCACCCCAAAAGAGGCGAGAGGGTACCATAAGAGGCGATTTAGGGACTCGAGGGTAACATGTGTATTGCAATTTAGGCGATGGGCTGACAACCTGTCACTATGGTGATACACAATTATCTGAATGACCCTCAAATATTTGTCAGAAGTGGCGAAATGGACGGTTTTTACGGCCATTTCAGCTCTGCCTATATGTATGTATGTATATAGATCCAGTGTAATGTAAATGTGGGACTGATAACTGATACATTATCATTATATACTTATTTGTAAAATAAATACATGATTATATTATATTAAACAAAGAAAACACCTAGCCTAAAGACAAATATTTGGAAATTGACTTAACAAATATCTGTGTAGTCTGGGGATCGAACCCACAACTCTCGGCGCGGCAGGCAGGAATACTATCCGCTACACCACCGGGACAAAGTTACTGGTGGTATTAGTTCACTTCGCTTTAATATAAATAATTCTAGAAGTTTCGCGGCGAACCGTGACCAACATATGCTGGTTATTCTTAAAAACTCTAGCGATAACCAGTAAATGCTGATCTCTCTAGGCCCCATAGTTCACCGTAAATGGATCAAAATATTATACTGGTTATTCGTAATAAGTGCATGGAGAACTAGTATATGTTGACCCCTTATATACTTGGAGGTGCTGCAGTTAATAAATAATTCAAGGAAATTCGCGACGTACCATGCTTTTAGTGCATTCATGTCTTGTACATGGAGGCAGTAGGTGTGTGGAATAAAGGACGCGGTAATTTTTTATTTTTTACAACATCAACAGTACAACTGACACCAGGGTTCATCGGGTCGTAATGAAGAACTTAAAATCATCTCAGGTACATTAGTTAGGAGGTTTTACATTCATGTGTGGTATAAGAGAAGACGTAGTGACTGGGGTAGAAAAGGGTATGCTTAGGTGGTATGGTCAATATGGTCATGTAGAGAGGATGAATGAAAGAAGATTAACGAAACAGGTGTATATGGCAAGTGTGGATGGGAACGTCGGAAGGGGAAGACCTCGACGAACGTACCTCGATCAAATCGGGGACGTGCTAAAGAAAGGTCAGGTCAAGAATACCCTAAACCGACGAGCATGCATGAAGAGATTGATGAATGTGGAGGAGGCGAAAGAAGTATCGTAGTAAGTGAAAGGAAGTAGTCTCTGCCTACCCCTCCGGGAAAGAGGCGTGATTTATGTATATATGTATGTTTATCATTCGATTTTTTTTGGATTAACCTATCTCAATAAAGGAGACAAAAGTCTGTTTAAAAGACTCGATAGGAAGTCGTTGTAGCATAGAACATTTAAAAAAAAATATACCATAACATTTTTTGTTAAAACCGAATCGCCACTTTAAGCCAATAGTAGCAATTACTGTCTGAAAAATATATTGTGGGCGATACACTTTTTATCACTTAACTATAAGTAGTTTAGCGCTTATCTTATGAGTAAGTTTTTACCTTTATCATTTTAGCATGTAAGCTTTTGTTAAAAAATGCTCCACTTATTACGACCGTTTACGCTCTGCCTTCCCCACAAGGGATAAAGGCGTGATTTGTGTATGTATGTAAGTATTAGTGACAGGTTGTCAGCCATCAACATAAAACCCTCGAGTCATTTTAGTCACCTCCAAGAAATACATATTTAGTACATCCCAGTAAACTAACTTATGTCGCAAGTGGACTTGCCTAGTAGTGCTTGAAATAATGGCCGACATACATTAACCTAATTTTGGTAGTGTTTCTATAAACCGCCCTGGGACTAGCAAGGAACCTTTCTCGTGTGTACAAACAAATTTATTTGAGGAGTAATTTTGTATACTATAGGGCTATTCTTAGTCAGAACGCGTATTTGAAAGATTCTACTAGAACAACTTTTACAATGGAGACATCCGCGAAAAATAAGTAGTTTCTTATATGCATTTTGGTCAAGCAGATACTATTTAATTTTGTATCAAACAGCTATTTTATTTTGGGGTACAATACCTACTTTTTCTCACAGAAGTATTTTTTTAACTTACATAACTGGTTTCCTATACGATAATGATAAAATTCTCGAGGTATAATTGTCAATAGTAACTTCATTAAACAATTTTAAATTGCTTAGTATGAATACTTAAGATTTTATTTATATCTAAAATGCGCCAATTTTGTCACTCACTCACTCAATGATGATCATCAAAATATTAGCCTTAAGTGCTAGACAACTGAAATTTCATACAAAGACTAAATTTTTGCGAACAAATTACTATAAAAAACAAAAACCTATAACATTTTCCCGGTAAACGGACTTGAATTTAGAAACAAAAATATATGTGAATAAGGATATTTACTAAACCACTCTCTAAATCTTTAGAATAGGGGGTGGAAGTTTGTACGTCATTTTCTTACATGAATGAAATGATGATGATAAAATTTTCACCCTAATCTGGCCGATGTGGCGCAGTGGTAGTGCGACTTCCTACGACGCAAAGGTTCCGGGTTGATATTTATCACTCTGTGTATTTGTTTCCAGTTTATTAAATCAACTAGCGGGGCGCCCAGCGGTTTCACCCGTTGCTCATCGTTTTCCCGCGGTTGTAAGACCTTTTCTCGGCATGTATTAAACATTACTCACCTTTCTCGTGAATCACTTACTTCATCGATTAAAAAAAACCGCATCAAAATCTGTTGCAATTTTAAGATCTAAGCATATAAGGGGACACCGGGACACGGTATGTGATTTGACAGTGTTAGATTGTTCCAAACATTCCAGAACTATTTATTATTATTACCTATCCAGATGATTACTATTGTTTTAACGCTATAGGTTGATCGGGTCATACGTAGACGCGATATGCCACACAATATTTAAAAAACGTATTTAATCAATATCAAGTTATTCATCAATATCACGAAAGGCCATTGTGGTATTTTCTGGGAAAATTTTATTATTTACTCCATTTTATGCCAGGAGAGCCTGGATCAGAGTTCCGGGTATGAAATTAATTAAATCCAATTATTCAATTACTTAGAATTGTTGCAAAACAACTGTTACTGTCACTAGTATAAATCACTAACGTAAAAATTGACGAAAATGGAAGCCTAAGCTAATTCTACCGGCTGAGCACACGAAGCGGCACGGTACTACGAAATTCGAATGTTACAAACTTTCGAAGTATGTAACGCATGTATACGGAATGTTTAATTTCTATATTTTATCGTCGTCTGGCAGATAATCTTCTTCCGGATTTTATTTGTCTGTCGTAGCGCCGATAGATGATGATAAAAGCGGGTTCTCTAGTTTAAGCCACGCCCTGATAAGCGTAGCATTGGACCACAATATGTGCATCAGTACCAAGGAGCAGTAGTTTACCTTTATACTAACGCCTGGTTTGCGCACTCACACATACCTACACACGCCCAACTAACCCATACGTACACGACTACTACATAAAATATCGTGCGGCTCGTGTCACAGCGAACTGAACTGCCGCCACGCGTTTTTGATTGAGTATCAAGTAATTTTAAAATTAATACTTAAAAACCTAAATAATAATGTAGTTTACTGTTTTCTTACAGTAACTTAGCACTATGGTACCAAAGCGTGACATCACTTGAATTCAGGTTCGCAGAACTATGTGTTGACATCCCTCCTTTTGGTTTCGTGTGGACCACCGTATCGTCCAACGACTCGATAAACCCTGGTGTCAGAGTTTTCAACCGCTTTCTACTAGTAGTAGGCCTCTGACATAGTTGTGTAACAAAAAAAAGTAATCATAGACAGCAACCGAGACCGACTTAATGTGCCCTCAGAAGCACGGAACAGTCTTTCTTTTTGGACAATCAGGTGGTGCAGCCTGCAATATCCTAACCAGACTGGGAAAAAAATCGCAAAGTGATAAATATCAACTTTGTGAGTGCCCCACCGAGATTCGAACCCGGAACCTTTGCGTCGCGGGCAGTCGCACTACCACTGCGCAACATTAGCCATCAATGTAGGTATTTTCAGACGGAAAAAGCTCGTGCTCGAGTTAAACTACTGCTCCTTGATACATTGCATTTTTTTCATTTATTTTGCTTTTTAAAATGAAAACAAAAAACATTACATGTCGTCACTAAGCCCGAAAAGGTTTGTCTTGACATCAGGCTTCCCAGCTCGTTATTTATAATATAAAATACACTCATACAAAAATAAAAGGAAGTATCAAACATTAACTATAATATTATAATAATTCACACACAACAAAAAAATACACTATTTCCATACAATGACGGATAATCCTGCCTTACGTATCCCGGGTAAGCCTACGTCCACTAGAAAGCGATGGTGATGATGATGTTATTATATGTTTTATAGTTGGACGACACAGTGGCCATTGGTGACAGACAGTGGATGCAGGTGGTACAATTAATTAACGTAAAATATACTTTGATAGATATTTTCTTATGTAATTAATAGATGTTAATGACATTTTTTGCTTATCAAAACTCTTACTTTTCCTTTAATCAAAATATTGTTTTTAACAAGGCAAGTTTGAGCGTGTCTCCAAACTCGCTACAAACAGAACATTGTTCGACAACCGGCTTATTATTTTTAATTAATTCACTTTGAAAGATGTAAACAAAAATATCTTGCTTTTCGTATGCTAATAAATTGTGTGTCTGTTGTTTTTCGACGACTGTAATAAATGTTTAAAAGTACTTACATAAGTACCAAATCCTACCATTAATTTTCACATGTTTCTGTATTTATACTGATTCTTAATACTTTATTTGGGTAAATTAAAGTAATAATTTATGTTTAACCATGGAAAATTATGAAAAAATATAAATTGTAGAACTAAAAATTTATATTTTACATAATTATATAAAAAGATAATTACGACACCAGAGTAAATAACGTTACAAATTTCTTCTAATTTTAGGCCTTAGGTATCGTCAAAAGCCTAAAATTACATTCACACAAGTCACATCTTTGATAAAACTTGTGATTGATTCAGTAAAGAATAATCATAGTGTTGTAGATTGATCTTTAAGAAATATTTTAATTGAATAGAATTGCCATTTTTATTGTGTGTATCAAGAAAAAAAAGCAATATAAACTTGTATCGGTCATTAATTGGAAATGTTCTCAAAAACAGCAACTAAAATTTTAGTTTGTTTGAACACACAATAAAAGACATTAACAATATTATTATTTTGTGTTGAGAGTTTTATTTTTATCTCTCATATCACATATAAAAAGTGTCAAAACCCCCCAAAAACGCGCTGAAATTTTCAAGAAATCTGATAGGTTCCTCTCTGTTACAGCGGCAATAATAGGGACAGTCGCATTACCCTACTTAGTGCCTTAAAGTATATTTTTGTACTCAAAAGTACTCGGGTAACAGAACGAATTTTCTGTTCCAATTCTAGTCTGAATTTTCAAACAGTTTTCCCTGACATATGGAATTAGGTTTCAGTGTGAAATTGCCGGGAATCGAACTAATGACTGCCATTCCCCTTCCACGTGTTACCGACCATTCTTTCAATATTAGCACCTGGTTAAGGAGAAGTCCTTTACAAGAAATCAACTATTATTTTGTAAAAAATTATTAACCGCTTGGGAGTTATAACCGAAAAATCTTAGATCAGAAATGAAACATGTTTCTTAGGAGGCATTTTTGGAGGTTGATAACTTGGTCTAGTATATTTTACAAACCTGATTTTAGTTGCAAAATTTTAGAATGTTAATAAATAAATATGACTACGCGAGCGGAAAGTCGCGCTCAAAGCATACTACTTTCTGCTACATATATGTGATATTTATTATAAATTATCATGAAGGTATTAAACTAAAAATGACACCTTATATTAGGTCCTTACATATGAAATTGTCGTTTTGTCGTACTGGCCACTTTGATCACAAATTTCTCCTATTTGGTTAGGAATTCGAAATTCAAATTTATACAGCTATTTTCACATGTAGTTGTGTTTCGTAAACCGTCATTCATTTGTTTTTTTACTTATCTTTTTTCTGTTTGCATCTGTCTAATTCCAAGCTAAACTCCCGCAGTGGAAGCGATTTACACAGGTAAATTTCTAGTAAAATACCAGGAGTTCAACTGAAGGCAGACAATGGCCGCGTTACGCAGCGCTAAATAGCATACGCTGCACAATATTGCAGCGCATACTATGAATTAAACGTGAACCTAAATCTATTTAACTTAATTAACTAAGTTGAGTGAAATTGGCAAATGATGTGTTCTGACCTTTACATAACTCAATTCTGTAGTAAATACCGTCTGCCGATCTGGCGTTACGTCACACGTATAAGCACTAGATTATAAGTAAGTACCTCCAAATTATATCACCCCACGAATTCCGCAATTCGTACTAAGGAGTCACAATGATATGGTACAACAAATATGACTAAAGGGAACACACCATTAACACAAAGAAACAGTTTTATACTGAAGCAACTAGGTTTACCACTTACAGTCAACGCCGCCGGTCCAAATGCATAAAATACCCAACGGAGAAAGGAAGTTCAGGGAATGGATCAAATAGGAATTCCGTGGGTACTTACAGGGCTGGGTGGAAAAGATATCGACACCCAGCACTCCACTACAGCCTTGGCGCGTTATTCACTTCAAACTATTCACAGCTTCTGTTGGTATTCCACTTTGATATTAGTCATTACGCGTGACCCAACACGAACTAGGGCCGTACAAAACGCGAGCCGATATGGCCACTTGATGCCTATTCAACGCGACGCTCACGTGGAAGACGTCGAGACATCCAACAATCACTAAGCCTGGCATTCCAGTACAACCCAGGAGAAACGCAATAATACGATGCATCAACACGCGCGATCTCAAATTGAATCGTCCATTACACGCGGCATCACAAAACGCGTGGCGGGAAATCCGCACAATACGCGATACCCTCCCGTCCGAACGGTTTTGAGTGACTGGGTAGTGCGGCGCCGTCAGGCGGTCTGCGCGCACGTCGCCAGTCTCGCCCTGCGAGTGAGAAAGGGACAACACACGCCCAGAGCGACGCGTGCGATCGAGCACCGCGCCGCATTCATAGACCGTCATTAATACCTAACTTACCCTAGCATAACAACGCTAAATATTAAACATTCACCCGCCCTAGGCCGAATCCCTTAGGCCTATTCACTACTGGGGAGACGAGATAGCGTTGCTATTGCTCGCTTAAGAACTGAATCCCCTACCTGAACTGTCGCGACTCGAGGAGTGCCATCACTACCTGGGAACAAGTTGAGAATGCGCCCTCTGCGCCATCGCAGTGGCGGCAGGTTGGCATCCTTAACCAGAACGAGATCTCCGATGCGAGGGGGTTCAGTTCTGTCCGTCCACTTAAGGCGTTGCTGCAGAATGTGCAAATACTCAAGCGACCATCGCTTCCAAAAATTCTGAGACATTTGCTGCAGCAACTCATAACGCGTCAAACGATTGCTACTGACCTCTGTGTAGGGGTACTCTGGCAAGGCGTTAAGTGGTCGGCCAATTAAGAAATGCCCTGGTGTCAGGGCCTCCAGATCATTCGGATCTGAGCTAAGCGGACACAAAGGACGTGAATTGAGAACGGCCTCAATTTTACAAAACACGGTCGCTAGCTCCTCAAAGGTTAATATCGTTAAACCTATAACGCGCATCAAATGCGTCTTAGCGGACTTTACAACCGCTTCAAATATACCACCCCAGTGGGGGCATCCTGGTGGATCGAACACCCAGTTAATGCCCTGACGGGAGAGGCTCGTGCCGATAGCTTCCTCGTTTTCCGATAAAAACGTTATAATTTCTTTCATACATCGATCAGCGCCCTTAAAGTTGGTACCACAGTCCGACCTGATCAGCGCTGGTCGCCCTCTTCGCGACACAAATCTATCTAAAGCTGCTAAGAAAGCCTCCGTAGTGAGGTCGGCCACGAGTTCCAAGTGGACGGCCTTGGTTGCTAGGCACACAAACACGCACAAATACGCCTTGATTGACTTCGCGTTGCGAAGGCGTGATGCCTTTACCATAAAAGGCCCCGCAAAGTCCGTTCCCACACCCGCAAACGTCCAGGCTTCCGTCACCCGGTCCGGTGGGAGGTCTCCCATCTGAGGTTGCATTGTGGCTGCCTTCAACCGATAGCAAGGCAAGCACCGAAACACAATGCTCCGTACCGTACGTCGTCCAGACAAGATCCAAAACTCGCGCTGCAGAATAGCCAAAAGTGCATTGCAGCCCGCATGCGAGTTTTTCTGGTGACGATCCCTAACTATAAGTTCTACCAAAGGTCCCTTCTTTGGGAGTAACAGCGGATGCCGTGCTGAAAAGGGCAGGTTAGCGTTCCGAAGTCTACCTCCAACCCGGAGCATTCCATGCTCGTCCACGAACGGGTTGAGGCGCACAAGACCTCCCTTCAGCTTTCCACGGCCATCCCTGAGCAGCCTGGCCTCTTCCTCAAAATGTTCCGCCTGGACGACCCTAACCAATAAACTTAGAGCCGCATTCCGCTCCGCAGGCGAGAGGACAGGTGCCAAGTTCCGTTCTGCTTGAGGTTTTCTACAGTTGTTCACGAACCGTTTGATCCAACCTGTCACCCCTAGAAGTTTGTCGAGGGAGCTGTATCGTTCCAGCAAGAAAGCCGCACTAGGCTTAGGTACGATCTGCCCTACGTTCACTCGCAAACCTCGATCAGGTGGCCCAAGCGGCGACCCGCACTCATTGTATGGCCATCTCTCAGGTGAATCAGTCAGCCACTGAGGTCCCCACCACAGTGAGTGACCTACCAAATCAGGGGCCCTACATCCCCGTGAGGCGCAGTCCGCTGGGTTCTGTTCTCCCGGTACGTGTCTCCATACCAACGGAGTTTCCGATCCTTTAATCTGTGACACCCGATTTGCCACGAAAACCTCAAGAGTATGTACCGACGTCTGTAACCAGCACAGAACTATCCTACTGTCGGTCCATGCGTACACCGTTTCATCCAAAGTGATGGTACCGCGTAGATTACTAGCGACATAATGTAGCAAGCGCGTGAGAAGCGCTGCTCCCGCCAATTCCAACTTTGGAATGGTCCATCTTGTCCTAACCGGAGCCACCTTACTCTTGGCCATAACTAGACGCACGTCTACAGTTCCCGTTGAACTGACTGTCCGCAAATAGACAGCTGCCGCGTACCCTCGCTCCGAGGCATCACAAAACCCATGTAGGGTAGCCTTACATCCCACCGATGGGAGCAATTTGCGAGGTATGGCGATGCGTACGATCCCTGGTAAGGTGGTCACAAACTTGGTCCAATCATTCAACAGCTCTCCGGAGAGCTGGTCGTCCCAACCCAAGTTTGCTATCCACAACCTTTGCAAGAAGCACTTCGCCATGAACGTCACCGGTGCGATCCACCCGTTAGGATCGAAAGTTCTGGCGATCGTCGATAATACCGAACGCTTCGTCCAAGTCGTCTGCAAAAGGTCTGGCTCGATCTGATACGTAAAGACATCATGCGTTGGCCTATATTGCACCCCTAGGATGCTCAACGTATTTGGATTGTCCGGGTTCTCGAAAAGGTGCGGGTCCTGCTGGAACTCACCTGGCAACCCGGCCAGGAGCTCTGGACAGCTGGACAGCCATTTCCGCAACTCATAACCTCCTGATTCCATGATCGCGATCAGCTCGTCTCGTAGTAGCAGTGCTTGTTGCACGCTATCTGCACCCGTGCAGATGTCATCCACGTAGACGTCGCGATCCAGTACTGCTGCGGCTCGAGGGAATCTTACCCTTTCCTGTGCGGCCAACTCTCGCAGCGTGCGTACTGCCAAAAACGGACTTGGCTTCAGACCATACGTTACCGTGTTAAGCTCATAAGTGACCATCGGCTCGTCAGGGCTCTCACGCCACAAAATCAGCTGGTACCGACGGTCATCCGGGTGTATAATTGTTTGGCGAAACATCATTTTGACGTCTGCGACGAACGCTACTTGGTGCAACCGAAAATCTGTGAGGATGTCCACAATGTCCCGGTTCAACTTGGGACCCGCGTGCAGACACTGGTTCACAGACACACCATTCGATGTAGGAGCAGAACCGTCAAACACTACCCGTATCTTCGCCTCCGGTGACTTCAAAACAGCCAGGTGTGGTATATAGTAATGCTCGACACACCTCCAATCTATGCTGGACACCGACATGTGGCCTAACTCTAGGTACTCCCTCATGAATTCGATATACTTCTGCCGAAGTGCTGCATCTCGCTTCATCTTTCTCTCCATAGCCAGTAGTCTCCGTTCCGCGATCTGTCGCGAACTACCTAAGGAGGGGCGGTTTGGGAGAAATGGCAGCCTGGTAACAAACCTACCTGACGAACTTCGTGCAGTGTTGTACTGATAGAACAGCTCGCACTCGTCATCCTCTGGCTTCCGTCTATCCGCCGTGGGTGGCTCCTCAGACTCCCAAAACCTCTGCAGCACCTCCGACAACACACTACCATAGAGAACCGTATCGCCCTCTGGTAGGTCCTGAGGTCTCCAAACTGGGCCAAAAATAACATACCCCCCTGTGGTATCAACGGCCACTAAACCAGTTTGCTGAAGTACCCGTTTTCTGCCACACCAGAATCTCCCGAGGACGTCTGACCCGAGGAGAACGTCCACCGTACCAGGAGTATCAAAGTCAGGATCAGCTAGCTCTAAGTCTGTGGTTAACCCTCGTACCGTTGACGGTAACCGAACCTGAGGAAGTTTCCCTACCACTTCATCCAGCACCACTGCTGAGGCATGATAGCTGACCCCTGTACCTGTATTACCTAATGTGAACTCGAAGTTCACCTGACCCCGAACGTCAGGCACATCTACACCTCCAATACCTACAGCCCCATCCGTTGTGGGCCTTATATTTAAGCGTAGCCTACTCACCAGCTTACTAGACACAATACAACCCTGAGCCCCTGTATCTAACAAGGCTCTTACCTGTATGCTGCGGCCACCGTATCCCCATACCCAAATCATTGCCGTAGGCAACAATACCGTAATTGGCCGGGGGGCCGAAGCTGGCGTGTAGGCGGCGATTACCTAGCAGGAACCTAAGCGCGGAGTGTCCGCGTCCTGCGGGTGGGTCCCCTCTCTCCGTACACCTTCGAGTGGGTCCCACTCCTGCTGATAGGGACCTCTGGTCCTGTGCGCCATGGCTGGCAGCCTATAGTAACCCTGCGGCAGGCGCGCGTACCATGGATGCGCCTGTAGCCGCGGGTGCTCAGCCAAGGGGAGAGGCATGCGTGGGTCATGGGAACTCACCATGTTGTTCAGACCCGCCGAGTACTGCATGTACTGGCCCTGGTGTTGGCACCCGCCCGTAGCATCACGTACTTGTGATGGGTGCCTCTGACCTTGGACCTGCGACCACCTACCCTGTTCCGGCACCTGCTGCCGAGGTGGTGACTGTCTCGCGCGTGGTGAAGGGGGCATCACCTGCTGATGTCCCTGGCCTCGTCCCTGAAACCCTGGTGGAAGAGGACTCCTCCTTGGAGGGGGTGGGGAGCGTTGCTCCCGTCTAGGTAGGGCAGACTCCGTCCGCTGACCCGCGTCAGCTCTGCCTCCGTAATCTCCGCTGCGGTTCATGCATAGGAGCTGATGGTGGGCACCCTGGCAGTACCTGCAGTTGGTGCTTGATGGGCACTCTCGCACCTGATGCGGCCCCATACACCTAAAGCACCAACGCCGTTGCTGCACCACACCACGACGTTTCTGCACCCGCTGTGCAGCGAACTCCTCACACGCAGTCACCTGATGCCCCGCCTCTCTGCAGTAGGCACACCTCGATTCCAAATTAGCGACATTGTATCGCCTGGGTGGCCTACTCTTACCGTCTCGCGCCTGTGCACCCGGCCGTTCCGGGCAGCGAGTGGCCGCAGACTCCGCGTGAGGCGACTCTCCAAATTGGGCATCTACCCGCCTGCACTCGGCCTCGAGGAAGGACTTGAGCTCCTCGAAGGTCGGGAGGTAATCAGATGTCTTACCTCCGTGTGACTGTTCAAAACGAGCGGCCATGTCGCTCGGCAGGCGGCGCAACAACGTGTGGACCAGGATATAATCATAGCCTGACACCGGCATCCCCTGTCTCTCAAGAGCGTTCACTGCAACGCAGACAGGGTTGAGGACCTTGGCCCTGAGGTCCGTCCCTCTTGTGATGGTCGGCACGGTGAGCCACTGTTCCAAGAGTTGGTCAATCATGAGACGTTTGTTGCTGTATCTCTCGATCAGCAAACCGCGAGCCGTCTCGTAACTTGCATCATCGACTGGTAGATGCTTTACCAGCTCATGGGGCTCACCTTGCAGCTTGGCCATCAATTGTGCCATTTTATATGCCGGCTGCAAGTCAGTGCGGTTATGAATCACACTGTCAAACAGATCCTGGAATCGGGTCCAATCCGTGTAGTCCCCGTGGAAGACCGGAATCGCCACAGCCGGCAGGGGCACTTGCACCCCCGGTCCCCGCGGACCATGGGGTAGGTCCGGCTCCCCAGCTCTACGCCTGGTGATCACAGCAGCCGCCTGCTGGATCTCCTGCCCCATCTCCATGCACTGGGTCACATTCGTCCGGACCGTAAGTTTGACCTCCTCATCAGGCGTCCCATCAAATAACTCCTCGCATCCAGTGAGGCAATCCAACACCTCCGCGACCCGTGCGTCAATCCGTTGCGCACAAGCGATGAGTGCGTCCTCTCGGTCCCCGCGACCGACCATCGCCTGCTTAGTCGCGAACCAAATTAGGTGCGTTCTAATTTTTGCCTGAAGCTGTGTAATTGTGGGAGCCATGGTACCAACTCAAAGTAACACCGAACCTTACAATAAAAAAAAAATAGACAATCGGCCCTGATCCTACCGTTAGGATATCCGCACAGGGTAAACACAACGATAATAACAAGCAATTCACTAATTGATTGGCCCTGATCCTACCGATAGGATATTCTACACAGGGCACACTACAATCACAATAAATATTTTTTTTTTTTTTTATGTAGGTAGATTAAAAATCTTATACTAAAATAATCTTAAATCTAGTGGTTTTCTGAACCACGCTCTGCTACCAAAAATTGTCTAATTCCAAGCTAAACTCCCGCAGTGGAAGCGATTTACACAGGTAAATTTCTAGTAAAATACCAGGAGTTCAACTGAAGGCAGACAATGGCCGCGTTACGCAGCGCTAAATAGCATACGCTGCACAATATAGCAGCGCATACTATGAATTAAACGTGAACCTAAATCTATTTAACTTAATTAACTAAGTTGAGTGAAATTGGCAAATGATGTGTTCTGACCTTTACATAACTCAATTCTGTAGTAAATACCGTCTGCCGATCTGGCGTTACGTCACACGTATAAGCACTAGATTATAAGTAAGTACCTCCAAATTATATCACCCCACGAATTCCGCAATTCGTACTAAGGAGTCACAATGATATGGTACAACAAATATGACTAAAGGGAACACACCATTAACACAAAGAAACAGTTTTATACTGAAGCAACTAGGTTTACCACTTACAGTCAACGCCGCCGGTCCAAATGCATAAAATACCCAACGGAGAAAGGAAGTTCAGGGAATGGATCAAATAGGAATTCCGTGGGTACTTACAGGGCTGGGTGGAAAAGATATCGACACCCAGCACTCCACTACAGCCTTGGCGCGTTATTCACTTCAAACTATTCACAGCTTCTGTTGGTATTCCACTTTGATATTAGTCATTACGCGTGACCCAACACGAACTAGGGCCGTACAAAACGCGAGCCGATATGGCCACTTGATGCCTATTCAACGCGACGCTCACGTGGAAGACGTCGAGACATCCAACAATCACTAAGCCTGGCATTCCAGTACAACCCAGGAGAAACGCAATAATACGATGCATCAACACGCGCGATCTCAAATTGAATCGTCCATTACACGCGGCATCACAAAACGCGTGGCGGGAAATCCGCACAATACGCGATACCCTCCCGTCCGAACGGTTTTGAGTGACTGGGTAGTGCGGCGCCGTCAGGCGGTCTGCGCGCACGTCGCCAGTCTCGCCCTGCGAGTGAGAAAGGGACAACACACGCCCAGAGCGACGCGTGCGATCGAGCACCGCGCCGCATTCATAGACCGTCATTAATACCTAACTTACCCTAGCATAACAACGCTAAATATTAAACAGCATCGCTCAATTTACAAAATGGAAAATTTGAAATATCGCGTTGTTTACGAGTACGAGTTCCACCGTGGCACCAGTGCTGCGGAAACGGCTCGAAGGGTTAATGATGTGTATGGCGGTTGTGTCGCAAAAGAAAACACAGTGCGTTTTTGGTTCCAACGTTTTCGTTCTGGAAATTTCGACCTGCAAAACAAGCCCCGTGGACGGCCGGAGACCCAAGTTGATAATGAAGAATTGAAGGCTATTGTGGAAGCGGATCCATCACCAACCACGCCCGAATTAGCTGCAGGCTTCGGTGTTAGTGAAAAAACTGTTTTAATCCACTTGAAGCAAATTGGAAAGATTAAAAAACTTGAAAGGTGGGTTCCTCACGAATTGAGTGAAGCAAACCGGCAAACGCGCGTCAACTGCTGCGTTACATTACTTGACCGGCACAATAACGAAGGGATTTTAAATCGAATCATTACCTGTAATGAAAAGTGGATTCTCTACGATAATCGGAAGCGCTCATCGCAATGGCTGGACCCTGGCAAGCCAAGCGAAAATTGACCAATAAAAAGTTACTTGTAAGCGTTTGGTGGACTAGCGCCGGTGTCGTTCATTACAGTTTTCTCAAATCTGGCCAGACGATTACGGCAGATGTCTACTGTCAGCTATTGCAAACCATGATGGAAAAGCTAGCTGCTAAACAACCGAGGTTGGTCAATCGCTCTACGCCACTGTTGCTTCACGACAACGCTAGACCACACACTGAACAACAGACGGCTATCAAATTAGAAGAGCAAAAATGGTTAACTTCTTGCAAGGGAAAAAATTCTACTCAGATGGGGCAGTCCAAATCGCCTTCAAAGATTTTATTGATTCCCGTCCGAATGGTTTTTTTAGTAAAGGGATCAATGAACTACCTATGAGATGGCAAAAGTGCATAGATTACAATGGCTCATACTTTGATTAAATAAATATACTATATTAAAAAAAAACGACTTTTTGTTCCTCCCATACAAAACGCCAATTTCATATGTAAGGACCTAATATTTAATCTATAGGCGTATCTTAATAAATTATAAGATTAATTTATATTCTTAATTTTTTAAGCTATACTATAAGAATACTGTTAGCTTATAGACATGATTTATCATCCGTTATTTTGTCAATGTGCTACAAAATAAAATATCGTTTGTGTTGCAAAAAATAACTTTATTCACAATTCATCATCATCACACACCTACATAGATGTGGCGTAACCCACCTGCTATTTACTCAATTTGATTCATTACACAAAAATGTTTATAAATCATTAAAAAACTATCACAGTGATGGTATAACAATATCGGTTGGCATGAAATAAAAACGTGCCGCACGAATGTGGCGCTTTTAAAAACGAGTGCATTTGACATTGATAAACATGAAAAATTAACACTCAAAGTACAAAAAGCAGGGATGTGACTTAAGTAACAAAAAATGATCTTCTCAAATTTATTATTATTACTCAGGAATCAACGATTTCAATCCTTTTTTGATATGATATATGTCCTAAATACATAGATATTTATGGAATCGATTTTCCGTGTGTCTTACTTGATTTTACGTTTTTTTTTGGTAAATTAAGTTGATTTGACATTCAAAAATTGTATACATTCATTATTATAAACCTAAATATTTGCACGCTTGCCTGCAAGCTGAACATTATGTGCTTATTATTAATAAAATATTTTATTTACTATGTTCTTGCAAATAAACTTCCTTTATTCTTGTTTCTTGATCAATTCAGATTACATAATCGATTATAAAACATCGATATTTTTCGAAGAGTTATCGATATTTATTTTACATCCCTAATGGTCAGGTAAGCGTGAATACGGGTGATTTATACCGTGTAATAGTATATACTGACCTTTCATTACTATTAATCAAGTTCATAATGACAGAATTTATTTAATACAGAGTGTGACCAAAATAACAATGCATTTTCAAATTTAATGCACGGTTTTCAACAAAATAACGTAACTTCAAACCAGTTTTACCTAGTTTAAGGTTTTAAACTCTGAAAACAGGGTTCATCAAACAGACTTAATTAATCGCCAATTGCGTCAGAGAATTACTTTGTCTTGTTGTACGTCATCATATTTCGTATATATATAGGTACGTGGTTTATCAACTGCTGCTTCAACAAAAGCTTATCTGCATGTTGCACATTCTCTTTGTCACAGTAAATTAAAGAACGATGGCGCAGAAATAGAAATTTTACATAGTATATGCCCTGATTAGAGTAAAGTTAGTCAAAGGCACGAAATACGGGTACAAGCATACTAACACAGTATGCTAACCATAACATTCAGTCAGCGAAACGACTAACTTCGTTTCGAAATTTAGCTAGGGTTAAATATGTCTCAAAAGATTTTAATGTTGGTTCGCTACAGCGAGGACCAATCTTTCATCTAAGGTTTTTCATTTACAATTGAAAAATTCGTGATTGAACGCAGGTAAGTTCCGACACTAAGGTAAAAAGAGAACAAGTAAAATAATTTGGAAATTTTATCTAGTTTTTTCTTTAAGATGCTTCATAATATTTCAAAACAGAGATATTCGCACATTTCAACCGATTTTGGTTTGCTGTTTTCAGAGAATTTGAAATACAATTTCGAGACTTTGCTAATCTCACAACCAATATTCCCCTTAACACGCCAACTAGGAATTAATAATGAAACGTTCCAGCTTTTACATTACAATATCTCGATGATTCATTACCATATATTGAAATTTTAATTGGACGAGGAATTGCCCCGTACAATGGATTGGATAAAAGTCTCTCATACATTTTAAAACCCCTCTTTTACGTTATTGGGAGAATAATATTGAAATTTAATAATTAATTTCTTTATACCAACAAAGGTCTATTAATTGGGGTTGGGGCGTCTGGTCTTCTGGAAATCGATTTGCAGATTCTGGGATTTGATGTGGACTGAATTATATTTATATAAAATGTTATCCGGAAATACCGGCCCACCGACTACATGCCACTCAGAGAGCTATGGAAAGGTCTATGCTCGGTGTCTCTATAATGGATAAAATCCGGAATGAGCTATCCGCAAAAAGACAAAAGTCACGGACATAGTCTGAAAGTGTAGCAAAGTGAAATGGCAGTGGGCTGGGTACATCTGTCCTAGAACCGATTCTCGAGTGGGGTCTTCGACAAGCGTAGTGCCGGAACCCTCCGGCCAGATGGACCGATGACTTTAAAAAAATCGGCTGGTAGTAACTGGATGGCGAAAACGAGAGATCGTGCCTTATGGCGTACCCTGAGCGAAGCACACGTCCAGCAGTGGACTGCAATAGGCCGATGTATTTTTGTATTATTATCCAGGAAATTCGAACATAGGTCGAAATTCGAAAAAAAATTAGGACATTCTTTAAAAAATTGCCGATCAACTAATTTGAGTTACCATGGAAACTCAAAATATAGGATGAAATTATGTTAGTGACCGATAGCAAAAACTCAAGACGGACTGGTGATAAGGAATAACTTTCACTAAAGAACCTAGGTCAAAATGCGAAAAATCCCATATAAAATGCCGATTAGCTGAATTGAGTTACAATGGAAACTCAAAATGCTTTTTGTCATATTTCGACCTAAATTCCTTGGGAACGTTGCTCCTTATCAGCAGCCCGTCTTGCGATTTTACTATCGGTCAGTAGTAAAATTTCACCATATTTACTTTTCCATATCTCAACCCATGTTCCTTAGGGAAAGTTCTTCCTTATCATCAGCCCGACTTGAGATTTCGCTATCGGTCATTGGTCAAATTTTATCCTTCATATTTCCCATTGAACGCAATTCCTATAAACAGTTTTCATTACTTACAGAAGCAAACATTATCCTACTTCCAATATATAATACAAACCGTAGTGTAATGTTCCTCGAGTACCTAATATTAACCAATAAATCCATGTAATACCAATATATATGCGTGCTCAAGTATACTAGATTGCCTTCAGCGTATTCATGGTACAGATATACAGTGTGATGATTTTATTTCCTCAAATGGGGATCGAAGCTACGACCCCCATTTAAGATATTATAGCAGGCTACTATCCATTACACCATCGGGCCAGTCATCTGCAATATGCTTCTTCTTCTTATTCTTCTTCGTCAGCACGGTTTTGTCCACTGTTGGGCATATGCCTCTCCTAAAACGTAAAATCTCGCGAAAACATGAGCGCAAAATGATTGTCTATTTCCCTCTAGCGCAGCGCGAATGAAAGAGACAAATTTTTCAGGTAAATCAGGACCTTGATAATAATTGAAACTGCTCCATAGCCACGCGCCATGTCACATGTTATTGGCATTAAGATATACTTAAATCAGTACCTTAATAATAATTGAAATTGATGCAAAGGCACACGCCATGTCACACGTTATTGGCATCAAGATATACTTAAATCAGTACCTTAATAATAATTGAAATTGCTGCAAAGGCACACGCCGTCACACGTTATTGTCATATTAAGATATACTTGCATAAATTGCACTACGCAGTAGGTAGCCTAGTCGGAAGAGGCGTCGGTAGTAGTTATACTAAAATTCGCAGGTTCACATCCTGCCTGCGTTGCAGTTTGAACGTGCGACTTTCGGTATAGTACTACCGACCTCTGCCGACTGGGCTACCGCGGCTAATCTACCGTTGGTGTAATTATTATATTATAATTTTATTTATTCTATTTTGTAAGTTCTCTATAGTTGTATAGCCAATAGGTTGAAGTACTTAATAATTTAGTGCGTAGCGTAATATCTATTTAAAAAAACTTACTCTTCTCTTTTCGTGTGGGATACCAAATCATCTAACGACCCGTTGAACCTTGGAGTTGGCTTTTGACATGATTGAGTAACGACCGCCGTCTAAGTAATCATAAACAACAAACGGGATCGAAGGCTTAACGTGCCCTCCGAAGCACGGAACCATCTTTCTTTTCGGACAATGAGGTGATTCAGCCTGCAATGTCCTAACCAGACCTGGAACAAATTCACAAAGTGATGAACATCAACTTTTGCGTTGGAGGCAGTCGCTACCACCGCGCCACATCGGCCGTCAAAACTTACATACGCATATCACACATATCACGCTTATGGTCCCTTGCGGGGTAGGCAGAATGTAAACGGCAGCAAAAAAAAACGGAAATTTACGCCACATCTGACAAATATTTGAGGGTCATTTGTAAAATTGTGTATCGCCATAGTGACAGGTTGTCAGCCCATCGCCTAAAATTGCAATACACATCCTCTAGTCCCTTAGTCGCCTCTCACGACTCCCACGACACGGCATCTAAGCCGGCATCATCAAAACTTACTTTTACCATAGTTTCTCCGTGATCACCCCGTATAATCCGTGTTGTACGTACTCTGTGGAACGTTCTGCTCCAATAATATTTGCTCGTATCTCTAGTTTATTGAAGGTTTGGCAATATCGCCGCTGCACAAACAGTCTGGTCTGGTCTGGGCTGAAACTGTGACCCTACTTCACCCTGTGCCCCCGACAGGTTGCTGTAAAATCCTGAATAATAGTTTTACTCGCATGTAAAAATTCAGTTATTTAAATTATTTATTAAAAAGTCATAAAAAGCATTTGCATTTGAAAAATGAGAAATGTGGTGATGCTATTCTAAGCCGCCATCACACGACATTCTCCTAAACACGTGTTCAGAAATTGTGTAAAACTCTTCTGACAAAACCCTTTAACATGTACCATATTTTGGATATTCACAGTTGCACACTATTCATGAAATTGTATGTGGCGGTATACGTCCTCGTAATCGTTAATAAATTAACGGTGCGATCAGTAAATTGGATCCTTCCTACATAGAATGCTCTAAGCATGAATCGGATGAATTTGAGCAAAATTAGATCAAAATTGTATCTACCTGCTGTTTACTATGAGAGCAATCCTGATCCATTGCATCATTTTGTATGGGAATTGAACATTTTCTTAAAATCAGTAATAATTTCTGTTTTTTGTCTTAATTTAGTGTAAATTTAAAATAAATGTCCGCGTAGGGTACTTATAATAAAAACAAATCTTTTAAATTGCCTCTAAAATAAAGCAAAATTTTTCATCTCCACTTTATTCCCTACCATTCAAAAATATAATCCTGATCGAATAACAAGCAGGCATCTAGAATCCACAACGTTCTAGCAGGCATTCCACCTAAAATAATATAAAACTTATCGATATTCAAAAATAATAATCTTTGAAACAAGATCAACCTCTAAGTTGGCTTACCTAAATTGCATTTTCACTTACGCTGCTTAAACTATCTAAAATCATTGAATATTCGAATAACTGGCAGATTCTATCTAGATATTGAATCTCAAAGAAGTGAGTCGACCGAGCCTCTCAGTCACAAATAGGGAATACAATCCTGGTCTCTACTTGTGATCCCGGGATTTCAGGGTAGTCCCGAAATTAGGGTCGCTAACAAAAACGCTACAGAAAAATCAATAAGTTAAAAAGTATATAATTTAATTTTTGACATTATTTATAATTATTCTTTGTCGGACTTAACCTAATTAAACAAGAATAAGACTGAAAAATTTTAATTATTAAGTTAAACTTATCTTAGCGTTACAACTTCTTTATAAGTATCTGATACTAGCAGCCCGCCCAGCGGTTTCACCCGCCGCATACAATTTCCCCCGGGAATAAGACAGTTAATATAGCGTTCATCAGGGATAATGTAGGATTCTAAAAATCTTGACTTTAATTTGAAACAAATATCGTTTTCAGATGGTGGTGGCGTAAATTTACATGCCGTGTGATTAATCTGGCCAGCCTCATAATAGCATTGCCTTTATTTTTATTTTTTTTATCCCGCCCGAGTCGGTTTTCTATTAGGTCATAACAAAATTGTAATAAAAAAAGAAGAGGGGAAAGTTGTCCAGTTTTATGTTTCATGCACCCTATCAGTATTCGGAGAGCTATCCCTGACACCCTTTAATACAGTAATGATTAAATGTAATCATTACACTGGTATGAATAATGTGGCGTAGTTTGTACATTTTTAAATGAAAAAGTAGTTATTGTGGCATAACTGTAATAGTAAGACATATGGTGTGGCAAATATTATTATAGATATTGATGTCCTCTATAAAACTGTAGTACATCACTTTGCTCTATTGTCAATAATTTCCACAGCGTACGCGATATACGATATTTTTTGGTACATTTTTCACACGTTGGGTTACATTATCGAAATTTTCACGCGGATCCCTATTTTTTTCTCGTATAAAATATAGCCTATGTTCATCAGGAATAATGTAGGATTCTAATGGTAAAAGAATTTTTAAAATCGGACCAGTAGTTTCGGAGCCTATTCGATGCAAACAAACAAACAAACAATCAAATCTTTCCTCTTTATAATATTAGTGTAGACAACTTAATATGCACATGCACATAGACGAGTATTAAGCGTCTTGTGTAACAATAAAATAAGTTTTAGATTATCGTATACATTAACTTTCTCTTTCTTGGCAGTCCCGAAAATCCCGGTATTCATACATTGTTATCCCGATATATCCGGGACTGAAAAATGGTTGGGATCTCGGGTCCCCGGTTTTGGGTTCCCGGGATTGTATTCCCTAGTCACAAACGATATTCCCCCTCAAGCCTGTGTACGTCAACGCCAAGCCAAATTTGCATACGGTTTTGGCCTCACGTCGCCCTTTGGCTTTGCTTGAAATATGGTTCAGAGACATTTCTAGCTCTCAAATCAAGCGTGTGAGTTCGCATGAAAATGGACTGAATACATACTCATATTGTTCTCAATTCTGTGCTCAGAGTCACGTATTCATACACTTGGAGTAGTGCTACGAGTATGTATCTAACGTCACAAGAAGGTAGCAATTTACTGGTACAGTCAGTTGTAGCACATGAGGTACCAGGGGTACTCCAAAAGAACTGAATTGTTTTTGTTCCCAGCAATATAAACTTCTTGACATGAAAATGTATTTGTAGAAAATGACTTCTTTGATGAGAATAAGTTTTAGTATGTATTAACTGTAAATAAAAATAATTCAGTTCTTTTGGAGTACCCCTGGTACCTTATGTGCTACAACCGACTGTACTATGCATAAAGTATGCATACTTCAAATTGGTTACACCTCAATGAGTTAAACGATTTCAATCTTCGCTGGAGCAGGAATTGGTGACGAACAAAGTAGAAAACAAAGAGAAACCCTAACATTGCCTTTTTACGCCACGCCTCATAGTAGTTTGAGAGATATTTCAAAAATCATGTATAATTGGCAGCGTAAGATTCATAAATTCGATTTGTAATACATTAATTACTTGGTTCCGTGTGGAGCTACCTTTATAAGGATACTAAGGGTTTGACAAATAGTTTTCCCTACAGTCAAAATACAAAGACATCTCGTATTAATAAGTGACTAACATTTCGTGGCCGTGTGATGCCGGCTTAGAATAGCGTCACCCCATAGCCTGTGGGTATCGTAAAAGACGATTAAGGGACTGGAGAGTTACATGTGTACTGCAATTTTAGGCGATGGGCTGACAACCTATCACTATAGTGATACACAATTATCTGAATGACCCTCAAATGTTTGTCAGCCGAGGCGTAAATGCCCGTTTTTACTGCCATTTACGCTCTGTCCAACCCGCAAGGGATATAGGCGTGATATATTTATGTCTAACAAGTCATAGTCACGAGGCATCCTTAGGCGCAGTATATTCATAAGCAAATGAGGTATCGCTTACAAAGATGGCTGGGCTTCCTATCTTCCGATCACGTTTGCATAATAAGAGGAAGGAAAATAGGGTGATGCTATTCTTAGCCAGTTATGTGTATTAAGATTTCAGGGGAATTGATTCTTGTTACAATAAAACAAACACATATTTCTTAGTAATAAGTGACTACCAAGTCATAGTCACAAGCCATTCTCTGGCGTTGGATATTAGCGGTTCTCACACTTGTCATCCGTCGCTGCTTATTTTTCAACGCACCGTAACGCATGCGTCTGTCAGACGAAAGAAAATTGCGAATTCTGATCTTATTTCCATTCAAATACTGCTACACAAGTTTACGAATGCGTTTGTTGAAGGACTTGACAGAAGCATCTGTTGCGCATCGTAACGCACCATGTATTTGTATGGAAATAAGATCGGAAATCGCAATTTCCTTTCGTCTGACAGACGCATGCGTAAAAATGCGTTGAAAAACCGCAGCGACAGACGACAAAAGGGGAACCGCCTTTCATAAGCAAATGAGGTATCGCTCACAATAGCTACCGGGGCTTGCTATCTTTCGATCATGTTTGTAAAATCTGCGCCCAATTTCACATTGTGATTATGGATAGATTCATTATGATTTTAGCCTAAATATCCTTATTTTAAGGTAGTAACAGAAGGAGATAAGTTTTCCAAAAGTATGTGAAAGAGCGCCAGTGGCATCCTCAAACAGGAAAAATATCCTTGTCATGTGGAAATCAAATAATCAATTCGCGGCTATGAATACCTACAAAGGTTATTTAAAATCAATGAGACCTTGGCTTTAGTTATGTATTGTTATTTTACTAAAAATTACCACTTTTTGAATTTTTAGAATACATAGGTAATCAAATCGCATATTTTTTACAAGGATAGGATTCTAAATTATCTTTGTAGTTATTCATTGCGGCAAATTGATACTTTGGTTTCTAGGTAACTAGCGTGTCCAGGCAGGCATAATTTTCCTGTTTTTTTTTTTATTAATGATGGGTTTGCTCTTGACTCTAGTCTAGGTCATAGGACAGAGACAGAGTCTAAGATGGAGCGAGCTCACCCAGAAGAAGCCTGTTCACTCTTACTTTGAAGATATTAGGGTTGTATGCGTTTGGAAACACAGACGCAGGTAGTGAGTTCCACTCTTTAGCAGTGCGCATTATAAATGATGACTGGAAGCGCTTAGTCCGAATTGGTGGAATGGCAACCAGGTATGGATGTTTCGGGGCGCCACTGGGTTCTCGAACTACCTTAAGTATAGATTCGTGCCAACCGTTAAAATATATTTATACTTATCTATTATAATAAAAGGTATTTATACTTATCTATTATAATGCTTTAAACATAAATAACATAGTTGGTGGCTTTACTTAGTTCATTGAATTGTCAGTTTCACTAGAAATGTTAAATGTGGTTATAAAAGTATTTATTTTGTCTGCACAATTAAAAGCAGGCCTGGCCTGACCTTTTCATAAAACTTGTGTGTTGTTGCAGCATGGTAGGCGAAGAACAAAACTTCTATTAAACCGGCACTGCAAGGTAAAACAATCTGCCGTATGAGCACAGTCGCTGACAGAACTGTTAAAAACTTTTTAATCACTAAAATGGGTCTTAGGCGCAAAATACATCAAAATGGCGAGTGGCGGCAGTGTGGCGTGGCGCGAGGGCAGTAGCGTTCGATTTTCGATCGTATTTGTATTAACATAGATTTACAAATGGAAATGCAAGTGTGCACTTCCCGCACGCCACACCCGCGCACCCGATTTGGGCTGCGCCCGCGGCATTTGTAAATCTATGATAATACAAATACGATCGAAAATCGAACGCTACTGCCTTCGCGCCACGCCACACTGCCGCCACTCACCATTTTGATGTGTTTTGCGCCTTACGAGCCAAAACCGTTTACTGCTGGACATGGGCCTTCCCCTAATGCCATACTCACCACTCTTGGCAAGTGGATTGGCGAGCGTAGTAAGATATGGCGGACCGCTGCTGTCCATTGCTTGGATGAATTTATTACTCAGTCGCTTATGACACCTGCAGGTTGTATCGGGGCGATGCTATTCTAAGCCGACATTAAACGGCCTAGTTTAAATCGACGTCTGAAAACTATTGTGATAGCAGTAATAAGATGGCCGGTAGAGAATGCCGCGTGGCATTAGGCCCGCCCTTTGTACTTTCTGTGCAATAAAGTTTAATAAGATCGATATTTTATCTTCGAGCGTATTGACGCCGCTCTGATAAGATGTTGAAGTGGTCGCCATCCGAAATTGGTCGAAATAATAATCTTTATCATCATCATGGGCTATCACGATAGTTTTAGAAAGTTCTTCTACTTGTCGTCCGTCGCTACGTATTTTTAACCTACTATTCGTTAAGCACCGTAAGTGTACCGTAGCCGTATTTGTATCGGAGACCAAGACTCACTTTGGGTCGTCGAGCCGGCAAAGTAAGTAAGATAGGAATTCGCAATTTCATTCATTCATTAAAAATACGAAGCGACGGAAGACAAGTGGGACAACCGTGTTAGATGTCGCCGGCGTCATTTTTAGGTGTACTGATCAAAATGTGTGAAAGTATTGCAAGTACATGTACTCAAAATTACAAACTTGCTGTGCAAGTAAAGACGCCTCACATAAGCATTATGGCTGTATATTTTTAATGTGCTATAAAGTAGTTTTGTCTAATTCCAAGCTAAACTCCCGCAGTGGAAGCGATTTACACAGGTAAATTTCGAACAAAATACCAGGAGTTCAACTGGAGGCAGACAATGGCTGCGTTACGCAGCGCTAAATAGCATACGCTGCACAATATAGCAGCGCATACTATGAATTAAACGTGAACCTAAATCTATTTAACTTAATTAACTAAGTTGAGTGAAATTGGCAAATGATGTGTTCTGACCTTTACATAACTCAAGTCGGTAGTAAATACCGTCTGCCGATCTGGCGTTACGTCACACGTATTAGCGCTAGATTATAAGTAAGTACCTCCAAATTATATCACCCCACGAATTCCGCAATTCGTACTAAGGAGTCACAATGATATGGTACAACAAATATGACTAAAGGGAACACACCATTAACACGAATAAACAGGTTTACCACTTACAGTCAACGTGCCGGCGCAAATGCATAAATACCCAACGGAGAAAGGAAGTTCAGGGAATGGATCAAATAGGAATTCCGTTGGTACTTACAGGGCTGGGTGGAAAAGATATCGACACCCAGCATTCCACTACAGCCTTGGCGCGTTATTCACGTCAAACCACTCACAGCTTCTGTTCGTATTCCACTTTGATATTAGTCATTACGCGTGACCCAACCCGAATTTGGGCCGTACAAACGCGGGCCAAAATGGCCACCTGATGCCTATTCAACGCGACGCTCACGTGGAAGACGTCGAGACATCCAACAATCACTAAGCCTGGCATTCCAGTACAACCCAGGAGAAACGCAATAATACGATGCATCAACACGCGCGATCTCAAATTGAATCGTCCATTACACGCGGCATCACAAAACGCGTGGCGGGAAATCCGCACAATATGCGATACCCTCCTGTCCGAACGGTTTTGAGTGACTGAGTGCGGTGCAGAAATCACCGCCTGGCGCCTACAGGCGGCCCGCGCGCACGCCGCCACCCGCGAGCGAGAAAGGGACAACATATGCCCAGAGCGATGCGTGCGGGCGAGCATCGCGGCGTATTCACAGACCGTCACCAATACCTAACCTACCCCAGCATAGCAACGCTAAATTAAACATTCACCCGCCCTAGGCCGAATCCCTTAGGCCTATTCACTACTGGGGAGACGAGATAGCGTTGCTATTGCTCGCTTAAGAACTGAATCCCCTACCTGAACTGTCGCGACTCGAGGAGTGCCATCACTACCTGGGAACAAGTTGAGAATGCGCCCTCTGCGCCATCGCAGTGGCGGCAGGTTGGCATCCTTAACCAGAACGAGATCTCCGATGCGAGGGGGTTCAGTTCTGTCCGTCCACTTAAGGCGTTGCTGCAGAATGTGCAAATACTCAAGCGACCATCGCTTCCAAAAATTCTGAGACATTTGCTGCAGCAACTCATAACGCGTCAAACGATTGCTACTGACCTCTGTGTAGGGGTATTCTGGCAAGGCGTTAAGTGGTCGGCCAATTAAGAAATGCCCTGGTGTCAGGGCCTCCAGATCATTTGGATCTGAGCTAAGCGGACACAAAGGACGTGAATTGAGAACGGCCTCAATTTTACAAAACACGGTCGCTAGCTCCTCAAAGGTTAATATCGTTAAACCTATAACGCGCATCAAATGCGTCTTAGCGGACTTTACAACCGCTTCAAATATACCACCCCAGTGGGGGCATCCTGGTGGATCGAACACCCAGTTAATGCCCTGACGGGAGAGGCTCGTGCCGATAGCTTCCTCGTTTTCCGATAAAAACGTTATAATTTCTTTCATACATCGATCAGCCCCCTTAAAGTTGGTACCACAGGCCGACCTGATCAGCGCTGGTCGCCCTCTTCGCGACACAAATCTATCTAAAGCTGCTAAGAAAGCCTCCGTAGTGAGGTCGGCCACGAGTTCCAAGTGGACGGCCTTGGTTGCTAGGCACACAAACACGCACAAATACGCCTTGATTGACTTCGCGTCGCGAAGGCGTGATGCCTTTACCATAAAAGGCCCCGCAAAGTCCGTTCCCACACCCGCAAACGTCCAGGCTTCCGTCACCCGGTCCGGTGGGAGGTCTCCCATCTGAGGTTGCATTGTGGCTGCCTTCAACCGATAGCAAGGCAAGCACCGAAACACAATGCTCCGTACCGTACGTCGTCCAGACAAGATCCAAAACTCGCGCTGCAGAATAGCCAAAAGTGCATTGCAGCCCGCATGCGAGTTTTTCTGGTGACGATCCCTAACTATAAGTTCTACCAAAGGTCCCTTCTTTGGGAGTAACAGCGGATGCCGTGCTGAAAAGGGCAGGTTAGCGTTCCGAAGTCTACCTCCAACCCGGAGCATTCCATGCTCGTCCACGAACGGGTTGAGGCGCACAAGACCTCCCTTCAGCTTTCCACGGCCATCCCTGAGCAGCCTGGCCTCTTCCTCAAAATGTTCCGCCTGGACGACCCTAACCAATAAACTTAGAGCCGCATTTCGCTCCGCAGGCGAGAGGACAGGTGCCAAGTTCCGTTCTGCTTGAGGTTTTCTACAGTTGTTCACGAACCGTTTGATCCAACCTGTCACCCCTAGAAGTTTGTCGAGGGAGCTGTATCGTTCCAGCAAGAAAGCCGCACTAGGCTTAGGTACGATCTGCCCTACGTTCACTCGCAAACCTCGATCAGGTGGCCCAAGCGGCGACCCGCACTCATTGTATGGCCATCTCTCAGGTGACTCAGTCAGCCACTGAGGTCCCCACCACAGTGAGTGACCTACCAAATCAGGGGCCCTACATCCCCGTGAGGCGCAGTCCGCTGGGTTCTGTTCTCCCGGTACGTGTCTCCATACCAACGGAGTTTCCGATCCTTTAATCTGTGACACCCGATTTGCCACGAAAACCTCAAGAGTATGTACCGACGTCTTTAACCAGCACAGAACTATCCTACTGTCGGTCCATGCGTACACCGTTTCATCCAAATTGATGGTACCGCGTAGATTACTAGCGACATGATGTAGCAAGCGCGTGAGAAGCGCTGCTCCCGCCAATTCCAACTTTGGAATGGTCCATCTTGTCCTAACCGGAGCCACCTTACTCTTGGCCATAACTAGACGCACGTCTACAGTTCCCGTTGAACTGACTGTCCGCAAATAGACAGCTGCCGCGTACCCTCGCTCCGAGGCATCACAAAACCCATGTAGGGTAGCCTTACATCCCACCGATGGGAGCAATTTGCGAGGTATGGCGATGCGTACGATCCCTGGTAAGGTGGTCACAAACTTGGTCCAATCATTCAACAGCTCTCCGGAGAGCTGGTCGTCCCAACCCAAGTTTGCTATCCACAACCTTTGCAAGAAGCACTTCGCCATGAACGTCACCGGTGCGATCCACCCGTTAGGATCGAAAGTTCTGGCGATCGTCGATAATACCGAACGCTTCGTCCAAGTCTTCTGCAAAAGGTCTGGCTCGATCTGATACGTAAAGACATCATGCGTTGGCCTATATTGCACCCCTAGGATGCTCAACGTATTTGGATTGTCCGGGTTCTCGAAAAGGTGCGGGTCCTGCTGGAACTCACCTGGCAACCCGGCCAGGAGCTCTGGACAGCTGGACAGCCATTTCCGCAACTCATAACCTCCTGATTCCATGATCGCGATCAGCTCGTCTCGTAGTAGCAGTGCTTGTTGCACGCTATCTGCACCCGTGCAGATGTCATCCACGTAGACGTCGCGATCCAGTACTGCTGCGGCTCGAGGGAATCTTACCCTTTCCTGTGCGGCCAACTCTCGCAGCGTGCGTACTGCCAAAAACGGACTTGGCTTCAGACCATACGTTACCGTGTTAAGCTCATAAGTGACCATCGGCTCGTCAGGGCTCTCACGCCACAAAATCAGCTGGTACCGACGGTCATCCGGGTGTATAATTGTTTGGCGAAACATCATTTTGACGTCTGCGACGAACGCTACTTGGTGCAACCGAAAATCTGTGAGGATGTCCACAATGTCCCGGTTCAACTTGGGACCCGCGTGCAGACACTGGTTCACAGACACACCATTCGATGTAGGAGCAGAACCGTCAAACACTACCCGTATCTTCGCCTCCGGTGACTTCAAAACAGCCAGGTGTGGTATATAGTAATGCTCGACACACCTCCAATCTATGCTGGACACCGACATGTGGCCTAACTCTAGGTACTCCCTCATGAATTCGATATACTTCTGCCGAAGTGCTGCATCTCGCTTCATCTTTCTCTCCATAGCCAGTAGTCTCCGTTCCGCGATCTGTCGCGAACTACCTAAGGAGGGGCGGTTTGGGAGAAATAGCAGCCTGGTAACAAACCTACCTGACGAACTTCGTGCAGTGTTGTACTGATAGAACAGCTCGCACTCGTCATCCTCTGGCTTCCGTCTATCCGCTGTGGGTGGCTCCTCAGACTCCCAAAACCTCTGCAGCACCTTCGACAACACACTACCATAGAGCACCGTATCGCCCTCTGGTAGGTCCTGAGGTCTCCAAACTGGGCCAAAAATAACATACCCCCCTGTGGTATCAACGGCCACTAAACCAGTTTGCTGAAGTACCCGTTTTCTGCCACACCAGAATCTCCCGAGGACGTCTGACCCGAGGAGAACGTCCACCGTACCAGGAGTATCAAAGTCAGGATCAGCTAGCTCTAAGCCTGTGGTTAACCCTTGTACCGTTGACGGTAACCGAACCTGAGGAAGTTTCCCTACCACTTCATCCAGCACCACTGCTGAGGCATGATAGCTGACCCCTGTACCTGTATTACCTAATGTGAACTCGAAGTTCACCTGACCCCGAACGTCAGGCACATCTACACCTCCAATACCTACAGCCCCATCCGTTGTGGGCCTTATATTTAAGCTTAGCCTACTCACCAGCTTACTAGACACAATACAACCCTGAGCCCCTGTATCTAACAAGGCTCTTACCTGTATGCTGCGGCCACCGTATCCCCATACCCAAATCATTGCCGTAGGCAACAATACCGTAATTGGCCGGGGGGCCGAAGCTGGCGTGTAGGCGGCGATTACCTAGCAGGAATCTAAGCGCGGAGTGTCCGCGTCCTGCGGGGGGGTCCCCTCTCTCCGTACACCTTCGAGTGGGTCCCACTCCTGCTGATAGGGACCTCTGGTCCTGTACGCCATGGCTGGCAGCCTATAGTAACCCTGCGGCAGGCGCGCGTACCGTGGATGAGCCTGTAGCCGCGGGTGCTCAGCCAAGGGGAGAGGCATGCGTGGGTCATGAGACCTCACAATGTTGTTCAGTCCCGCCGAGTACTGCATGTACTGGCCCTGGTATTGGCACCCGCCCGTAGCATCACGTACTTGTGATGGGTGCCCCTGACCTTGGACCTGTGACCACCTACCCTGTTCCGGCACCTGCTGCCGAGGTGGTGACTGTCTCGCGCGTGGTGAAAGGGGCATCACCTGCTGATGTCCCTGGCCTCGTCCCTGAAACCCTGGTGGAAGAGGACTCCTCCTTGGAGGGGGTGGGGAGCGTTGCTCCCGTCTAGGTAGGGCAGACTCCGTCCGCTGACCCGCGTCAGCTCTGCCTCCGTAATCTCCGCTGCGGTTCATGCATAGGAGCTGATGGTGGGCACCCTGGCAGTACCTGCAGTTGGTGCTTGATGGGCACTCTCGCACCTGATGCGGCCCCATACACCTAAAGCACCAACGCCGTTGCTGCACCACACCACGACGTTTCTGCACCCGCTGTGCAGCGAACTCCTCACACGCAGTCACCTGATGCCCCGCCTCTCTGCAGTAGGCACACCTCGATTCCAAATTAGCGACATTGTATCGCCTGGGTGGCCTACTCTTACCGTCTCGCGCCTGTGCACCCGGCCGTTCCGGGCGGCGAGCGGCCGCAGACTCCGCGTGAGGCGACTCTCCAAATTGGGCATCTACCCGCCTGCACTCGGCCTCGAGGAAGGACTTGAGCTCCTCGAAGGTCGGGAGGTAATCAGATGTCTTACCTCCGTGTGACTGTTCAAAACGAGCGGCCATGTCGCTCGGCAGGCGGCGCAACAACGTATGGACCAGGATATAATCATAGCCTGACACCGGCATCCCCTGTCTCTCAAGGGCGTTCACTGCAACGCAGACAGGGTTGAGGACCTTGGCCCTGAGGTCCGTCCCTCGTGTGATGGCCGGCACGGTGAGCCACTGTTCCAGGAGTTGGTCAATCATGAGACGTTTGTTGCTGTATCTCTCGATCAGCAAGCCGCGAGCCGTCTCGTAACTCGCATCATCGACTGGTAGATGCTTTACCAGCTCATGGGGCTCACCTTGCAGCTTGGCCATCAATTGTGCCATTTTATATGCCGGCTGCAAGTCAGTGCGGTTATGAATCACACTGTCAAACAGATCCTGGAATCGGGTCCAATCCGTGTAGTCCCCGTGGAAGACCGGAATCGCCACAGCCGGCAGGGGCACTTGCACCCCCGGTCCCCGCGGACCATGGGGTGGGTCCGGCTCCCCAGCTCTACGCCTGGTGATCACAGCAGCCGCCTGCTGGATCTCCTGCCCCATCTCCATGCACTGGGTCACATTCGTCCGGACCGTAAGTTTGACCTCCTCATCAGGCGTCCCATCCAATAACTCCTCGCATCCAGTGAGGCAATCCAACACCTCCGCGACCCGTTCGTCAATCCGTTGCGCACACGCGATGAGTGCGTCCTCTCGGTCCCCGCGACCGACCATCGCCTGCTTAGTCGCGAACCAAATTAGGTGCGTTCTAATTTTTGCCTGAAGCTGTGTAATTGTGGGAGCCATGGTACCAACTCAAAGTAACACCGAACCTTACAATAAAAAAATAATAGACAATCGGCCCTGATCCTACCGTTAGGATATCCGCACAGGGTAAACACAACGATAATAACAAGCAATTCACTAATTGATTGGCCCTGATCCTACCGATAGGATATTCTACACAGGGCACACACTACAATCACAATAAATATATTTTTTTTATGTAGGTAGATTAAAAATCTTATACTAAAATAATCTTAAATCTAGTGGTTTTCTGAACCACGCTCTGCTACCAAAAATTGTCTAATTTCAAGCTAAACTCCCGCAGTGGAAGCGATTTACACAGGTAAATTTCGAACAAAATACCAGGAGTTCAACTGGAGGCAGACAATGGCTGCGTTACGCAGCGCTAAATAGCATACGCTGCACAATATAGCAGCGCATACTATGAATTAAACGTGAACCTAAATCTATTTAACTTAATTAACTAAGTTGAGTGAAATTGGCAAATGATGTGTTCTGACCTTTACATAACTCAAGTCGGTAGTAAATACCGTCTGCCGATCTGGCGTTACGTCACACGTATTAGTGCTAGATTATAAGTAAGTACCTCCAAATTATATCACCCCACGAATTCCGCAATTCGTACTAAGGAGTCACAATGATATGGTACAACAAATATGACTAAAGGGAACACACCATTAACACGAATAAACAGGTTTACCACTTACAGTCAACGTGCCGGCGCAAATGCATAAATACCCAACGGAGAAAGGAAGTTCAGGGAATGGATCAAATAGGAATTCCGTTGGTACTTACAGGGCTGGGTGGAAAAGATATCGACACCCAGCATTCCACTACAGCCTTGGCGCGTTATTCACGTCAAACCACTCACAGCTTCTGTTCGTATTCCACTTTGATATTAGTCATTACGCGTGACCCAACCCGAATTTGGGCCGTACAAACGCGGGCCAAAATGGCCACCTGATGCCTATTCAACGCGACGCTCACGTGGAAGACGTCGAGACATCCAACAATCACTAAGCCTGGCATTCCAGTACAACCCAGGAGAAACGCAATAATACGATGCATCAACACGCGCGATCTCAAATTGAATCGTCCATTACACGCGGCATCACAAAACGCGTGGCGGGAAATCCGCACAATATGCGATACCCTCCTGTCCGAACGGTTTTGAGTGACTGAGTGCGGTGCAGAAATCACCGCCTGGCGCCTACAGGCGGCCCGCGCGCACGCCGCCACCCGCGAGCGAGAAAGGGACAACATATGCCCAGAGCGATGCGTGCGGGCGAGCATCGCGGCGTATTCACAGACCGTCACCAATACCTAACCTACCCCAGCATAGCAACGCTAAATTAAACAAGTTTACTACATATTTTCTTTTAAATCACACACTTGTACGTTTTTACATTACCTTTTCGGCGATATTAACTTTTTCCATGGGTACTTATGGCTCTTATTTGAACTTCATCAGCTGCATTTAATACTTTTGATCACTGGTAAAAGTATAAGTTTACGTGCAAATCAAACACACATAATAAAGATACTACCATCGAAATCTATATTAATACACCAACCAATTATACATATTCCAAAATGACCAGAAATATTACCCAGAAATGAAGTCTTGACTCACTACTTACCAACTGCACCATTCAAGACGTCGATACAGTAAATTTGTCTCCACAACTGTACATATTATTCCTGGCCCGGGATCCGAACTAGGGAAACTACGGTATCTACGTGAAAAACGTATATTTACAAAGAACGCGCCCCGTGTAGGTACATCCGGTTTTTTATATCCGCTTTTACATCCGGACATAACAGATTTGTAAAGGATGTCACGTGAATACATCCAAATAAAAACAATAATTTCTTTTTTTATTTACTTATACACAAGATAGGTCATAAAAAGAATATATATAAGGATATGATCAAAGTGTACGAGGTGTCAGCGCGCCTCAATGAGACCACTGGTGACCAGAGAGCTGGCAGTTTTCTCGGCCAACGGCTAAACTTGGCCATTCAAAGGGGGAACGCTGCCAGTTTACTGGGTACCTTGTCTCATGGGGAAAAACAATGTTGTCTAGTGCAGACGACATTTTTTGGCTTAAATTTAGGTTAGTCACTAGGATCTTCATTTACTTTTATATTTGTTTAGCTTAGTATTAATTGTTATTTTGTCCATTTATATACCTTTGTTTAAAGTGGTAAAATATCATTATAAATTCTGTGTAGATTGTACGAACTTTAAATATTTGTTATAATTTTGAAACAGCCCGTTTATATTAACCCGGGTATTGTTCATATCCGTGAGCCTGTGTTACCCGGTTAACAAAGCGGGTAGTCGAGACAAAAAAAGCTATCCGGACTTCCATGCGCGGCTAGTTTATTGTTTAACTGAAATCTGTTTATTTGGATGATATAATACGTGCCATGTTATTTTTGAATAGTTTAGTTAGCTTCCTTATGACACGCATGAATTATAAAAAGTTTAAATTTATCTGATACTAAAAGCCCAAGTTGATTTTATGATCCTTAAGACATATTTCGATTTGCCTATGTTTTTGAGGAGTGATGTTCGGATTTATTAGCTAATTCAACCGTAGGTATTCTTGGCATTTTTTTTAATCAGAGCTCGAAAACTCACGGTCACGGTATTTTTATTGTTCATTTGTTCCAATTACATACCTAACATTAAATTCACCCTGAAAATCGGATAAAAAGCCTCATTCACAAAGAAAAAGTTAGGCGCGCATTTAGACAGTGTTTCAATAGTTTTCCAAGCGATTTGACGTTGTTTAAACCAAAACCTTTGTTCGTAATAACGCGGCTAGTTATTACATTTCAATTTAGTTAGCTCCTACTAGAAATAATAATTATTTTAATAATTCATCTGTAATCATCATCATCACCATTGGCCTCACACGTCTGTGACAGACGATTTAATCAGTGTCTGAGGCAAGACTTTTCATGGCTGTATAAGCCAATACGATGTAACAGCACCGTATGAAATCAACTTACAGTATCTATTGCAAAAATTTTGTTACATGCGCAACAATCTCTGCTTAAAGTCTTGTAGTGTATAAACATAGGCTCCTAACACTATCACTATAATCATCCGTGTGGAGCACTGAGCACCCGGTTTTCCGAAGCCCCGGTTGTAATATCTGGGTGAATCCGGTTTCAAGATGGCGCCCGGACATCCGGATTGGGTAGTTCCACTTTGCTCTTCAAAACTTTGCCCTCATCCGTGTAGTGTAGAATTTTATGTGACTGGTTTTCCGAAATCCCGGTTGTAATATCTGGTTACATACGGTTTTAAGATGGTGCTCTGACATCCGGCCAACCGGCGACGCCTGTTCCTACCGCTGAGTTACTGAAACGCCGCTATGACACTTTAGTGTGACGGGGAATCAAGAACGAATGATGAACGATCATGACTGAATGCATCGTATTGCTAGTCTCTATATTTCATTCGCAAGTAGAGCTGGCAAAGTCAGCCTGTGTTGTGACACGACAACGTGAAGCGGGTACGCACAAAAACTATCTTACTAATAATATAAATGCGAAAGTTTGGTTGTTTGTTACTTCTTGACGCAAAAACTGCTTCATTGATTGTAATGAAATTTGGTACACATATAGGAGGTATCATGGATTAACACATAGGACAGTTTTTCCACTACCTCTTATGCGGGCAACGCCGGGGGTAACAGCTAGTACTGTATATCATCTAGGTTGAGATTTTAGATAAGCTTGGCCGTTAACATCGACTGATACTGCTACCACACCAAAATAGAAAATGTAAGGTTCCGCTACAAATTGTCATAATTTAATTTAAGAACAGTGGTTATTGGAGCAAGGTGGAACCAACCTCAGCCAGGCTAGCGTGTACTTGTCGCATTCAAGTCTGTAGTTGATAGTCACTAAAACTCTGTTTATTTTGCACTAAAATTACGCAAGGATTTGTCGGAAATGTTACAAGGTAGGTTAATTTGTTAATTAAACCCCTCGAGGGTTAGTTTTCCTTGAAATCGTTAAATAATCTGGATTAGTTTGTTGAAAATGCTAAGTAACACTGGATTTTACGTTGCAATAATATAAGTCATTTATTTCAAGCAACACAGCCATATTTCTAAACTACAAAAAGAAATATAAAAAACATAATTATCTGACATACCGTGTGATGCGGGCTGAGAATAGCATCACCCAATTTTTTTCCCGTGGGTGTCGTATGAGGCGACTAAGGGACTCGAGGGTTGCATGTTTTTTGCAGTTTTGACTGGGCTGACAACCTGTCACTATAGTGATACATAATTATCTGAATGACCTTAAAATATTTGTCGGACGTGGCGTAAGTGACCGTTGTTTCGGTAGTTTACGCTCTGCCTACCCCACAAAGGATATAGACGTGATATCATGTATGTATGTCTGACATAAATAATAATTTATAAATACAATATAACATTAACAAAGTAACTATATTTTGGTTGTCACTACTGTCACTACTTCTGATTCCCACAGCCATTCATTAACAACTATGACGGAAAGTGCCAGAGTCAAGTACACAGCACGAAGAATCTCATTGTTGGATTTGCTAACGCGCTCCTAAATAGCTGACATTCTGGAACGCATCACTGCAAAACAATCAGGGATCCTGGCGAACATGCTTGACGCAGGGTAAAAACGCGGCAGTCTCTTCGGGATGCGCTAGATTGGTGATTATCTCACACATGGTGACGTGTCAAGTCGTTCACCGTGAAACCCACTGTAGCCGTATTTGTATAGGAATAAGATAGGAATTCGCAATTTTCTTTCGTCTGACAGACGCATGTGTTACGTTTCGTGAAAAAACGCTATGACGGATGACAAGTGCGTGAACCGCCATGGCGCTGAATGACCGCCTCCTGTAGCTTACCCACAACTAACAGGTGTACAAAGTTGGCATCTACGTGCAAGCATTTTGCACCGAACGGCCAAGTCTCTTCTTTCGCTATCGATGTCCGCATTATCTTTAAGCTCTTCCGTGAGTACTCGTCCCAGGTACTTGAACTATGTCACCTGCTAGACAGTGTGTCCCATCTCACATTATTTGTTTGATATTCGTACCAGTATCACAACGTTTCACAATTTTAGCCGGCACATTCAACTGGAGCATTTTCAAACAAAGAAAATAGTAATTGACCGGTCAAAAGCGCGTTATGAAAACTTATAAAAAAAAAAGTCTCATACATACAAAATTAAGCTTATGGTCTGTCTGTATGTCGTTACAGGTGACTTATTAAATATACTAGAATGCTGAATTTCCGAAAAGTTTGTAAACGTACCCACATATCTAAAAGAAATTGGTAAACACCACAACCATAAGTGTCTATACGTACCCACTTATTTTAATACAAAAAGAAATAGGTTAACACAAAAACCATAAAAGATTATTCTCAATTCATACCGATAAAAGTCACTTTACACAATATCTACGCGAACTTTACTATTTCCGACTTCCTTATTCCTTATTGGCATGGATCGCGGCTCCAGAGAGTGGTATATTCTCTTCCGCATCTCGGTTGCCATGGCAGCGGTAAGCTCATCCCTGAGTACGCTCAGAATGTATCGAGTGCAAGACGTTATGCGCTTTTGTGCATGGTTTCGGTAGGGCTAGGTATGTCATTTCATTATTTGTTATCCAGGTTCCCTTAAAGGTCCTGCAGGCGTATTTTGGACACAATGTTGAATACAAAAGTCTGCAATGAATGGCTTGACCACTCATGTTATGTCTATTCCGGGAAATTCTTCATGCCAAGGGTGCAAATGGATTTATTAGGGCAGCGGTCAGAGGGAGGATCTCTCTGAAATTATTTCAAAAATAGAGCTCTTGATATGTATGAGTTTAACGCTAAGCACTTGCCCCTTGACTTTCGCTCACGCCAGCACTAGTTTGCCATTTTATTTAACTCTGCCTTATGAGCTCTATTGTATTACTGGGCACAAGATGGTTATCAGAAGTAAAATAAGAAGATATATTTTAGAAGAACTGGGTGTTCTGTCAATTACAGAAGTATAATTTAAGTAAAGTAATCAAAAATAAAAATTTGTAGTTATTTACATAAAACCATAAAGTTTAGGAGTATATTCATAACTTTAGATTTGTAAAACTTGTTCATGTAAGAAAAAAAAGAAACAAACTTGAATGCATATATTAGGGTTCTTAGGTACAATGATCATTAAGGTATGGATTTATTCTGCCGAATCATAATTTAGGCCTGGATTATTCGATATGCCTTTTCAAAGTTTAGTATCGCACTTTGCTCTACTCCTATTCTCCTGCGTACTAGAGTCATGAATCTATTGTCATTTATTAAAAAAAACTATTAGTTTTCTTGTAAATTGTTTTGTTGTAAGTGATCTGGCTGAAGTGATGCAGCTCTTTGAAGATTATTTTCACGTAAATCCAACCGACGAATCGGTTTCAATGCTCCTTCCAATTTTAAGGCTTCACGGCTCTTATTGGTTTAAAGTTTGCACGTTATCGCGCGCTTCCTCAGCTTTACTGCACCTTTCAGAAGACACTTCAAATTTTGTAATAGATTGTGATTTTTTCATACAGACAGACTTGCATGTTGGCAATACTGTACTGTTTATTAAATTATTGCTCCAAATTGTGAACACCTTCTTTTCAAGTCAACCAACAATATACACATCTGTCGTCTGCTAGACATGTGCCTTTCACTCTTTGGGGTATTTGGTTACTCGCCATTTTTGACACTAACGTGTGAAAAAATGGGGTGATGCTATCTAAACTAGCACCACAAGCGAAAGAATGATGCATTATATCAATCACAACAAAAATTTGACCTATCGAAGGCCACTGGTAGCGACTGGATGGCGAAAACGGGAGATCGTGCCCTATGGCGTACCCTGGGGGAGGCCTACGTCCAGCAGTGGACTGCAATAGGCTTATATGTATATAAATGTATCGAAGGCCGGCGTTATCTATCCTGTCATTCGTACCCCGAAAGCCTCCAAAACTCGCCAATAAAATAGTGATGGGTCGAATCTGGTGCATTGAATAGTCGTTACAAAAGTAAGAAAAATACTACACACCGCAGAACACCAAAAAAAAGTATTGCGAGTTCGCGAGACCTTTGGTCTGTGCAAAATGCTCCGAAATAAAATAAAATAATTCTTATTTAATGTAGGATAATTATTACAGTCACTTAATTACATCATGATCCGTCATTGTAAGAAAAGAAATTTGTATAAACCAATTTGCTAATTATTATAATAATATAACTTCTTCTTCTTTTTGTGTGGTACACCGATTCCTTTTTGTAACAATTTGTTTATTGTATTATGATTAAAAACCGACTTGGACGGAATAAAATAATAAAAATAAAGGCACTGCCTCGGAGCTGGCTAAAATAATCACTCGGCATGTAACTTTACGCCATCACCAAAGATAACGACATTTGTTTAAAATGGAAATCATGCTCTATAAGATGCACTACTATCATGGATGGAAACTCAGGTTGTCATATTGGGAAAATAGCTTATCAGTTTCACAAGACAAATATTTGTTAAGTCCATATTCAAGTATTTATGTTTAGTCTGCGTCTGGATGACTCCTATGTATAAAAGTAAAAAAAATATGCAAAAAATAAGTATTTAAGTATTAATATTAGCTAGCTAGTTCCCATAGTACAAGCCTTGCTCAGTTTAATAATAATATTCTTTATTGCACAAACAATACACAGAAAAAAAATGTACAATTTTTGTCGCAAAGGCGAGCTTATCTCTAAAGAAGAGATCTCTTCCAGCCAACCCATGTCTTGTGAGAGAATTTAAACTTTTGGGGCAAATAGGCAATACGAAATAAATTTAACAAAATAAATGAATATATAACTCTGTAAAATATTTTAACATGCACACAAATAATATATATAAACTTACATGAATAAATAAACAAATTTACATAAATACTATAAAAATACATAAACATACATAAACATACATAAATATTTAAGGTTGTTGAGAAATGAAGTGCTCTTTTACTCGCTTTTTAAATACGGAAATAGATGGGCTTTCCTGTACAGTCTTAGGAAGATCATTCCAGAGCTGTGCAGCTTTAACGGAAAAAGAGTTAAAAAGAAATCTAGTATTCGCTCTTGGACACTCCAGCACCTTAGTGATGCAGTCGCGCCTAGGGCGGGGATCAGGGGGAAGGAAGTGGAAACGGGAGCGGAGATAGTCGGGAGTGGCAGGATTGTGAAGGATGTTATAGAGAGTGGATAGGATGTGCACATCGCGGCGAAGGCGAATTGGAAGCCACTTAAGCTGAGCACGAAATTCTGAGACATGATCGAACTTACGAAGACCGAAAATAAATCTAATAGCCAAGTTTTGTAGTCGCTCAAGCTTATTGAGTAATTCTTCCGTCGCATCCAGATAACAGACATCAGCATAGTCAAGAATGGGAAGAAGAAGTGCTTGTGCAAGCATGATTTTAGTTTTTAGTGGAAGAAAGTTCTGGAGTCGCTTAAGAGAGTGAAAGGAATAGTGCATGCGCTTGCTCACCTCGTTAATGTGAGATAACCAAGATAAATGGCAGTCAAATATGACGCCCAAATTCTTAGCCTTGTCAGTATATGGGATACATATGCCATCGTAATAGACAAGTGGAATACTTGCAGGATCAAGTCTACATCGCAACCTACTACTACCAATTATCAAAGCCTGTGATTTGCTAGGGTTCACAAGTAGCCCAAAGGTTTTAGCCCAAGTCTGAACAGATTCCAGATCTTTATTTACAGCCTCAATAGCTTGAGATACTTCGAGTAGAGAAAAGTGTCTATAAATTTGTAGGTCATCTGCATACAGGTGGTAGGAAGAAGAAATAACACGTGAGATATTGTTAATAAAAATGGAGAAAAGTAAAGGTGAGAGCACACCGCCTTGTGGTACGCCAGCAGTTAAGTTAGACCACTCCGATGAATCATCGTTGGCTTTCACACACTGCTGACGGCCATGAAGATAAGAATGAAACCAATCAATCGCAGAAGAAGAAATGTTAATAGAGCGGAGGGAAGCTAGAAGGATGTCAAAGTCTACAGAGTTAAAAGCACTGCTGAAGTCCAGTAGTGTGACAATAGTGAGCTTTGTGTTGTCCATCGCCAAGCGAATATCCTCTGTGACATTCAGCAGGGCACTAACTGTACTGTGTGAGGGACGGAATCCGGATTGAAAAGGGCAGAGGAGGTTGTTGGTGACTAGGAAGGAGTAGAGTTGCTTATGCGCAATACTCTCCAGGACTTTGGAGAGGACAGGAAGAATAGAAATAGGACGGAAGTGGGAAAGACAGGTGGGATTTGAGGTTTTCGGTAGAGGAATCACAAAAGCCTTTTTCCATGCGGTAGGAAAAACATTGACCATCAAAGAAAAGTTTATAATGTGTGTGATGACTGGTACAATGTCACTCAACACTGGTGTGAGCATGTTAAGACTTATGTTATCCTCACCTACGGCCTTCGTGGATATGGAAAGGATGCTCTTTTTAACATCCTCGTCAGCGACTGACTGAAAATTGAACGGGGAACAATCTGGTGGGGCAAGATGTGATAGATATGCAAGAGGAGTAGATTTAGTGGCGTCATCAAGCGTAACTGGTGCAGTGGAAAAATGCTTGTTGAGTGAATTTAAGTCCACGATACCTATGGCAGTATTCGTGGTTTTGCCTACACCTAGGGACATCAAAAATTTCCATGTTTGAGCTTGTGACAAAGAGTCCAGTGAGGAATGGATGTAGCGGCGTTTAGCGTCCCTACACATCCTGTTGCAGATGTTTCGCAGTTTTTTATAGGCAATTAAATTTAAATCTGTTGGATCCTTCTTGTGCCTACTTTTGGCCCTGTCTCGTTTAGACATAACTCGTCTAATTGCATCGGTCAGCCAAGGGGCTGGTGCATGCCTAACCCGCACGGGGCGAACAGGCGCATGAGTGTCGTATAAATTATTGAGAATCAAGTTAAATGCAGAAACCTTGGCGTCAGCACTATCAGCTGATAGTACTGGTGACCAGTCAATATTTTTAACATCCTCCCTTAAGCGATCCAGATTCATGTTACGAAAGTTACGCTGAAGAGTGACTTTGTTTTTAACTTTGGGAGGACGCACCTTATAGGCCAGAAATATGAGATCATGGTAAGAAAATGGAGCGGTCATTTGTCCATGAGACAAAACAGAATTAGGTTTGGAAGCAATAATGATATCTATAAGAGAAGGTCTAGAGTTGGGAAAATGATGAGTCGGAGCAAGTGGAAGAATATGCAAGTTAAGAGAAGAGACAAGAGAAGTAAGTTTAAATGCTCTGGACTTAGAGCTTGGATCATTCTTTTCGAGGCAGGTATTTAAGTCGCCCATGACAATGAGGTGATCATATAGTGTGCTGTACATTTCAAGTTGAGTTTCAAATGTGCTAAAATAATCAACTTTGTCATTATGGCTATAAACAACACCGCTAAAAACAGTTTAGGGCTAGATGGCGCTGTGTTGATTGACCAGAATATTTATTATTTTAATCCAGGGAACAGGCAGCGTTCTCTGTAAAAACAAAGTTGCTAAATTTTCTACCGCTGGCAGAGTCCTGCAAGTTTTCTAAAATCACATGTAACTTGTCAATCACGGCAGCCCAACCCTAGACGTAAAAAGGAAAAAATCAGCACAGAAAGGTCGGACAATGGAGTCAAAAGCAATTTTTCACGCTTATACTGTGTGTTACGTTACGCACGTTCATTTTCAGTCCATATAACCATTATGACGCCCACGGCCATAATGTCCCTTTGTATTGGAGAATTTCTTCTATTTTTCGTCGATGACGTGAAGTTTTTTTATATATAAACGTTCAGGATGTAAAAATAATTACTTTGAAATATTTCTAGCGGTGAATCAAGGAAGCCCATTTAAGTTAACAACTTTTCACGGGAGGATGAAATCAATCATATTTTTCAAGGTAGCGTAAATGAACGTTTTTGCTGCCGATTACTGGAACTAGATACCTGATGTTAATACTTGCATACTTTTTTCGTAAATAAATGCCAATAAAACACCCAGACTAAACACATTATATGAAAATGACTTAACAAATATTTTTGTCTTGTGGGGATTGAACCCACGACCCTCGGCGTAGCAGACAGGGGTACTATCCGCTGCACCATCGGGCCAGTATGCAAGCCTGAAGCATATTTTGTTTGAGTTGGGTCATGATGTCACATATTGATATTGACGAAGTCTGTGAAGACCACAATTCATACATTACGTACAATGAACATACTCAGTTTGTGATGTGATCAAAAAGTACTTTCCCACTTTCCCCTTTGATCATGCATTAAATATTAAATTAATTAACTATGAACAATTTATCGTGCTCTGGAAAATTTATCATTAACCGAATTGCCATTATGATAATATTATAAATTGTTTTATTGCGTTATGCGTCATTGAACGTGAAATCATTTAGTTGCTGTTTTTGACAGCTATTTTTAATAGCTCTACTTGATAACTGATAAACATTCTCTTTTTCTTTCTACTATCTTGCTACTATTAACAAATAACCGACTAACAAATAAATTCATCTAGAAATAAATAATTGTGCTAAACTTAAATATAAGTTAAATAAGTTTAATTTCTCTCGACACTTATGTATGGGAGTGAAAGTTGGGTATGGCAGAAAAAGCATGAAAGTAAAATAAATGCAGTACAAATGAGAGCGTTAAGAAGTATGGTTGACGTAAAATTGAGTGACAGGATAAGGAATAGCGTGATAAGGGAACGTTGTGGTATAAAAGAAGACGTAGTGACTGGTGTAGAAAAGGGTATGCTTAAATGGTTTGGTCATGTAGAGAGGATGAACGAAAGAAGATTAACGAAACAGGTGTATATGGCAAGTGTGGATGGGAACGTCGGAAGGGGAAGACCTCGACGAACGTACCTCGATCAAATCGGGGACGTGCTAAAGAAAGGTCAGGTCAAGAGTACCCTAAACCGACGAGCATGCATGAAGAGATTGATGAATGTGGAGGAGGCGAAAGAAGTATGCCAGGATCGTAGTAAGTGGAAGGAAGTAGTCTCTGCCTACCCCTCCGGGAAAGAGGCGTGATTTATGTATGTATGTATGTATGTAATTTCTCTCTTTCTCTTTTCGTATGGGACACCGAGTCGTCCAACGACCCGATAAACCCTGGTGTCAGAGTTTTTCAACCACCTGATACTAGTAGTAGGCCTCTGACATGGTTGTGTAACGACCGCCGTCTAAGTAGACATAGACAGCAACCGGGACCGACGGCTTAACGTGCTCTCCGAAACACGGAACCATATTTCTTTCGGACAATCAGCTGGATCAGCCTGCAATGTCCTAACATGACTGGAAACAAATTCACAAAGAGATAAATATCAACTTTGTGAGTGCCCCAATCCCAGTGGGATTCGAACCCGGAGCCATTGCGTCGCAGGCAGTCGCACTACCACTGCGCCACATGGCCGTCTCAAATTTTAATTTAATATAATATGCAATTGAAAAATACAACCATAGCATCCACTCTTTATTAATTAAAATTCACAATATTATAAATAACAAAAAAATATCAAGTACCTTTGAAAAAACTTATTAAATATTTTTACTCTGAATACAGTTTTGTACAAAGCATTTTCCTGAGAAACTTAAGCTTATTATATTGGATTTGGAAATAAAGTAAATATACGTAAGTATGATAACGATGAAAGGCTCTAACAAATGAAAAGACTTTGCTTTGAAGAAAAATCTCTCTCTCTTCATGTGGGGTACCGAGTCATCCAACGACCCGATGAACCCTGGTGCCAGAAATTTTCAACCGCCTACTACTAGTAGTAGGCCTCATACATGGTTGTGTAACGACTGCCGTCTAAGTAATCATAGACAGCAACTGGGACCAAGGTTTTTGGACAATCAGTGTCCGATATTATGAAACTACAGGCTACAAGTCTACAGGTGAAAATCTTAGTACATTGAGTAGTCAGTTAGCCATTGTTATATGTAATATTAACCGGCTACGCAATCTGCTAAGTATTTCATCTGTAGACTTGTAGCCTATAGTTTCATAACATAGGTACCTGATGGTTTAGCCTCCACTGTCCTTACCAGACTGGTAACAAATACACACAGTGATAAATATCAGCTTTGTAAGTGCCCCACCGAGAATCGAATCTGGAACATTTGCGTCGCAGGCTTTCGCACTACCGTTGCGCTACATCGGCCGTCAAACACAAGAAAACTGCTGAACAAAACAGAATAACGGTTATAAAAATCCTCCACGTAGCCCGGCTGTCGTTTCCAAATTTAAAATTATAGCGGCACAACAATCGTACCTACATAAAACATCGTCACATGTTTTATCACATATAAAATCCCAATGCATTACAGGATAAGTACATTTTTCATGATTTACAGAAAGTGTAAAAGAGTTTTAACTTTTTTTAATAGTCATCGATGTAACCGTTTTATATAAGGCGGTTCTCCCACTTATCGTCCGTCGCTGCGTATTTTTAACGCATCGTTACGAATGCGTCTGTCAGACGAAAAAACATTGTGAATTCCGATCTTATTCCCATACAAATATGGCTACGGTATCAAGTCGTTTGACAGACACATCTGTAAACCGTAAACGTACCAATATTTGTATGGGCATAAGATCGGAGTTCGCAATTTATTTTCGTCGGATAGAAGCATGCGTTACGGTGCGTTAGAAATACGCAGCATCGCACAACAAGTGGGGAACTACCTTGGCGTATAAAAGTTTTGAACCTAATGACGCAAATTTTATTTTTAATCAGGTTTCCCGAAATAAAACAGAGTGAGTCAAATATTGCCTTGTTTTTTGCGCTACGTTTAAAAACGGCTTTATTTGTCAATCGTTTTGTTCAAACATGAATATTCGTAATTGAATGATGGAACAAATGTGAATTTTTTGGTGAGTAGAGTATGTATTTGAGTGATTGTTTGAACATAGTATTTATTTAAATTTGTAGTTTTTTATGTACTTAGCTTAGCTCTCAAATGATTAAAGTAGTTCAAATTGTATCTGCAGAATGTTGTACCTTTTTTAAACTTTTTAATATCATAGTTATCAAAAAGTGCGAAAATGCACATACGACCCTATAAACCTCGGCCAGCATTGAAAGAAAAGGTTGTATTTACGACTCGGGGGCCACCGGGCCGGGTACGTTCCGGCTAATTTATTTATGGCCCAGTCGCTTTGGGACGTATTGACGTCATCCGTTCCCTGTTCTGTTGGCCCACAGAGCAGGGAGTGTCATCCTACGACGCCTATTAAAAAAAATCTTACAAAACAATTTGTGACATTTTCAAATTTTTTGACCGTTTTAATTTTTTCACGTGTCCCTTCACTTTAATAATTCATAAATCACAATTTCTACATACTAACATTTGTCAAGTCTTTTATTAGACACAGTTTACTTATAAATATACAAATTTGATAAAAGACTTAATACTTAGTAGCTTATTTAAATTTTATTTTAATAATGAATGTGGCAATATGGCTCGATACAAATTTCATGTGTCACCCCCATACCTTTGAAGTAAAAATCAAAATTTTGGTATGAAAATTATGATTTTTGTCCTTTATAAATTACCAAATTGCAAGAAAAAACATGCATTATCATAACCTGGTACTTATTAATACTAAAAATAGCATGAAACTTATGACAAAATTAAATTAAAGTTGTGTCCCTATGTTTTGAGTTCCATTTAATGACGAGCATTTACTGACGTTTTTTGGTAGGAAGATTTAATAATATCTTAGTAGACATAATATTTGAGAAATGGCAACACTGAATTTGACACGATGCTACAGACTCGCATGCCATTTCTTTTCTGTCGGCGATTGGGAAAGATTTTAGGTGTGAATTTTGGGTGAAAAAACTATTTCTTCAACTTACTGACGCTGAAATACCAAGGAAATGTACATTTATTATCTATTTGTTCTTAAAATTGTATAGTGCTAACATTTACAATAGCGATAAGAGCATGTTTTAAACCAAAATCTTTACAATTGCGGTTTTGTTATGATTTTAAAACTTGAGGTCCGCAATTCCGTATTCCATTTACTGACTTTTACTAACGTCAGTAAATAGAATATCCATCATTAAGGCAAATGCACAGTAGTTTTCCATTTCTTAACGTCAGTAAATACGGGTGTAAGGGACGGTGTACCGAAAACTTTACAGATCTGATCAGACAATGAAACTAAACAACTTTCCCCAGAAACAATGTCTTATTTATATTTAGATTATTTGCACTAAATAATTCATATTTATTATATTACTGACGTAATGATAGTAGTATCGACCCCGCATAAATTAACCTCTATGCATGAGTCCTAAGGTTTCCATTTCTTGACTTTACTGACTATTCCATTTACTCACATTTTAGTGACGGGCCAAAAAATTAGAAAATGACCCATTTAATACTTAAAACTTAAATCAATTCGCAGCCATGGAATGAGCCGCGGCAGTGCAGATGGAAGAGGCGTTGCAACTATAGAAAGTCGCAGGTTCAAATTCTGCCCACGCCACGAAATTTTTCATATACTTAACAAGTTAGCAAAACAAGCTTGTCAGTGGGTGGCACTGTGACACTGTCTAGCCACTGGCAATGGTCGCGACATGATTGCGACTTCCGATTTGCCATTTTCATTGTTATATAAATAATTACAATTTTTGCTGAAATATTCGTGTTATTTTTCATAACACCAAACCATTGCACGCTGTGGGATTTTTACGTACATTTTATATGTTTACTCTTCAACGTGTGAAACAGAACTGATCATTTAATTACAGTGAAAACTAATGATAAATGTTAATTTTATCATTAGTTTTTTAATTTATCAGAGTTTCTTTGTATCGATTTGTTTATCATTTTAAACAAATCGATACAAAGAAACTCCTCTAATAGTAGGAAGCATAATGTCCAGTGGACCGCTGTGACTATGAATGTAATGTAAAAAACTAAAAGATCTTCTCTTGTCTATTGTCTGTTTCTAATACGGTTTTCACTTTGTCTCCCTCTTCTCCTTTACCATCTGCTATGTCTGTCTTTCTCTGGCAAAGTTTAGCTACCGTCCAGTGACAAGGAGTTGCGTTAAAAATACGCTACGATAGACGACAAGTGGGACATCCACCTAAAAATCTCGCATTGTTTTTTATTTTAATCTTGCAAAATGGAGCCGTGCCACGAGTTACTGTCATTAAAATACACTTGCAAAATTGGCGGGCAAGGAATGAGCTGCGGTAGCCCAGATGGAAGAGGCGTCGCCACTAGTAATGCGAAAGTCGCAGGTTCAAATCCTGCCCGCGCTTGAAAATTTTGCAAGTTTTCAAAATTGTATTGGAAGTGTTTTAAAAATTTGGTACTCGCATTGTTCTTTAATAGATGAACTTAAGAGAACTGGTGGAAAAGATTCTATGCTCTGTGCGTGTTCCATAGGCCGAGTGTTTAGGCCCGCATGGGCAAAGGCTTGTGCGATTGGGCAAGGTAATCTTCCTTGTGATATTTCGAGTTCTACGGATGGATAATCGTCAAAAAGGTAAGAGTTTGATCGAGGATAATTTAATAGGCAAAGAAATTTCCTTTTATATTGTATTGTACATACATATGTTGGCTGTGGGATGCCGGCTTGGAATAGCATCACCCCATTTATTTCCCGTGGGAGTCGTAAGAGGCAACCAAGGGACTCGAGGGTGTGTATTGCAATTTTAAGCGATGGGCTGACAACCTGTCACTATCGCTATAGTGACAGGTTGTCAAATCATTTCGGTTATACTATCCCTGCTGAAGAAAGTTCAGGCACCATTGCTTGTCTAAGAACTGTTGAAGGAAGAGGAAAAAAACAAGCTCAAGTAGAAAACACAAAGAACAATTAAAACTACATCGTTCGATGGCGTACAAATAGCAAAAGATCGCCGGACAGCCTTGCAATCTACTTCCTCCTTCAGCAAATAGATATCGCAGTAACAGTAAAGGAAAATCAGCATAAGCGGACAAAAATAACAATCTTCTCTAAATTTGCACTAGATACACAAAGTTACTTCTTGGAAGGCGATAAGAAAAAAGTACCCCTGAACATATTATTTTGTTGTGTATAGGCTGTCTATAAAATTTGTATATGCAACAACAATTTAAACTACATCGTTTGATGGCGTACAAATAGCAAAAGGTCGCCGGACAGCCTTGCAATCTAATTCCTCCTTAAGCAAATAGATATCACAGTAACAGTAAAAGAAAATCAGCATAAGCTGAAAAGAATAACAAACTAGAATATATAGGTATTTGCACTAGATACACTAAGTTGCTTTCTGAAGAGCGATAAGGATTATGTACCCCTAGAACATATTTTGTTGTGTATAGGCTATCTATAAAATGTGTTTTTGCGTGCCTCGTCAATGAATAGCCTAACCTAATCCGTTATAAGTTACATGCCGTGTGATTTAGTTGGCCAGCCCCGAGGTGGTGACTTTATTTTTCATCTCGCCCGATTAGTTTTCTAGTAAGACGATACAAAATTGTTAGAAAAGGAAGAAATTAGGTACGTCATTGAATAAAGTTAATTTCATTTCGATACTTGAAGTTGATGTAAAATATTACAGCAATTAAGGTATATTTATTTAAATACTTTTTTTCGGATTCACAAATATTGTTTTTTAGATTTACTTCAAAGAATCAACCAAAAAAAACATGCCTGAAGTAGTTCTTGACGACAAACGAAATTTTTTCACACAATAACTTGTATTATCGAGGAACTAAATTGGGTCTATGTATTTCTTCTAGTCTTAGTTATTTTCATTATGACATTGCAAACCGCTTTCTACTTTTACTGTGCCAGTAAAAACGGTATATTTACGGTAACCTTTCCTGTGAGGATCCCTTTTCTAAGGTTTCGATTGGAATACCTTTCATATTCAAAATCTATTGGTAGACAAATTTACGTGATATATTGTGATATGGGTTATGTAGTTAATATTGTATTACCTACCTATAAATTATCTCAAGTTACAAATTGAACCATTTCATATGACCAATATCCACGGTATAAAATTTTTCTCTTAAATTCATCAGGCAGATCACAATGAATCTAATTCGAAGAAAATGAAAATATCACAAAATAAAGGCATAGAATAGATTTATTTAGTTTAGTTCAGTTTTTACGCTGAACTGGTAAAGGAATACAAAGACGAAAAGTATATTTGCAAAATAAGTCGGCAACTGTTTCGCTTTCTATTCAGCTCATCAGGTAAGGTTATCGCATAAAGTTTAGCGATTGCCCCGCTCGGGTACAAGAAGCTTATCGTAGAGGGCGAAACTCATACACGAGTTATGGTATGACACTCATGAGACCGATGCCTCGCAAATTCGCACCAGTAGTCCATATAGACGCCGTTGCATGTAATAGAGTTTTTATACTTATAATACCCTCACCCTTCTACACACTACATTACAATATGCACTCATACATACCTACCTAACTACACGTACGTTCTCTTTCATACACACTCACACTAAGACACCCTCATAAAACAGTAAGATACTACTACTGCACTTTTACTTTACTTAATTAACCTACTTACCTTAATTTCTTATAATTACGTAAGATTAAAACATAGATAATAAGTTATGTAATACGTTTTGCTACACTAGATCCCAACCTGTAGTTAACAAATTTGGAAGAGCGAGGCATTCCCGACTCAAGTGTCTATGACTACTTACTGGGAAGCCCCAACAATTTTATTTGTAAGGATTTATAAATAAAGAAATTTTTAATTTTTTTTTTTTTAATAATAAAACGGTAACGGGTCGCTGTCTCTACGTTTCAAATTAATGCAAAGAAATAATAAATATCATAAGACATTTTACACAGCGCCATCTAGCCCCGAACTAAGCAAAGCGTGTACTATGGGAATTAGATAGCTGTTTAATACATACAAACTCTTTTTTTTGTAAATAAATACATATCTATCAATACATAGAAAACACCCAGACTCAACACAAATATTTGAAATGTAACTTACAAATACTTGTGCTGGGTGGGGTATTATATAGGGGATCTTAATTATATTAAATAAAATTGACTGTTTATCTGTTTTCCTTTATATTTGTGTACGCTCATTTTCGAAAATAACACGGATTTGAATGAAACTTTTTGTAGTGTATATAGTTACTAAGCCAACTTTACGTAATATATTTTGGGGAAAAAACAATTAGGCTAATTATTGAGACCACCAAGACTCATAACCCTAGCTAAACTATACAGATACAGAAATGGCTACATAGCAGAAGTTGTTCAGCATAGTCGGCTGCTTCTGCTAGCATATATTATGAGACATCGAGGGTCAGGAGAACTTGACACCAGCAGTCCAGAATTCCGATCTTATTCCCAAATACAAATACGGCTACTACGGTGTGTTTTCGGACTTGACAGACGCATCGCAATTTCCTTTCGTGTGACTGATGCACGCATTACGGTGCGTTACGCAGCATCGGACGACAAGTAGAAGAACCACCTATTTGACAGCAAGAGTTGAAACATGATTACAGATTGCAATTGATTATAGGCCAACTATAGGAAAAACTCGTTTTTACCACGAACTCTAGCAGCATTTAACAACATTTATTCTGATTTTGATCTGTTCTGTACCGGCACTGCATCGCTCAAGCGCCAACTTACTGTGAGATATTTCTCAAACGCACAACCAATGTCCATTCCATACTTACTACTCTGTTCTAATAATTAAGTATATTGTTAGTTTGCTATTAAGCTGATATCTTGTTATCTATTTGGTGGAGACTATTTATAATTTATTATTGTATTTTTATATTTAGCTGTTAAAATAAAAAATAAATAAATTAAGCACAATATACCAACCAAATTTGCCCTGTTATAAGAAATCGTGGTTATACGGTTTGGGAGATATATGGGTGAAATAGTAGGTATTATTTTAAAATTTATGGCGAAACGGAGTTTGCAGACACCAGCTGGAATCGACCTCGGGCAGATGCACTACACCTGCACATCAACCGTCAAGGACTTAAAAAAACGACAGGCGATTGCAAAGAGCTGTTTAACGAATGTCCCTGGTTGAGGGCAAACAAACAGCTTCTTTCTTTTTGTGTGGGACATCGAGTCATCCAACGACCTGATGAACCCTAGAGTCAGAAAAAATCAACCGCCTATTTGTAGTAAGCCTCTGACATAGTTGTCTTACGAGAGGCGTCTACCTAAGTAATCAAAGACAGCAACCGGGACCGACGGCTAAACGTGCCGTCCGAAGCACTGAACCATCTTTCTTTTCGGATAATCAGGTGGTTCAGCCTTCAATGTCTCAACTAGACTGGGAACAAATTCACAAAGTGATTAACATGAACTTTTGTGAATGCTCCACCGAGAATCAAACCCGGAACTTTTACGTCGCAGGCAGTCGCACTACCAATGCGCCACATTGGCCGTCAGCAAATAGCTGACGCCGTGCAACAAACAGCTCGTGGAGAGGAGGGCAAACCTCGCTCGCGTCCACAAACATCGCAGTAGCAGCTGTAAGTATACCATTGTAGCAGTTTTGTGATGTGACTTGTACATACATTTCATCACAGCTGTATTCCTTTGCGGAAAGGCAGAGCGTCACGGACTGAACATGAGTAAAAAAGTACCGGGGCTGTATTCCGCTATTTGAAAAGCGTCTGAAGTTGTGTTTCAATAATTTAAGTATAGAAAATCGTAGTGGCGTTATAATGACAGTGAGCCCAGGGCTCCGATTCTTTAATCCACAACATTTCAAATTTCTAACAAGACTCTTTAATATTTTTAGTGCATAGTTTATCGCATCATTAAATAAAGGGCAAGTTCTTTTTATTTTATTTTGTTTCATAATCAGAGATTTTAAATTATAAAAAGTGATAGTTTAGTTCCAACAACTAGGCTGCTGAAAACAAAATTCGTTTGCCTACCTTTATTTAGAAAAAAAAACTGGTTGACATTGACAGATGAATGAATGAAGTTTTCTCCACTATTTTTTTTTCTACTATAAGCAAAGGATTTTTTCATGGTAATCCTAACTTTGGAAGTTTTTACAACTTTTCAAAATATTTCAGAAACGATTGCATTAAAAATTATGAAAATATGTGTATCTTAATAAGCATCTCAAACACTCTAAACGATACATATATCTTTTGTATCTAACGTAAAATGAAATGTTGTGGATTCTGTAATGGCTTCGAAACTTGAGCGATCGAGCGTAGCGCAAGGCTCAAAAAACCTTTCATCGTTCCTTCATTTTGGTACTTCGCGTGCATCAAGTCCTCACCTTGCTAGCCTACTATCTGATTTTCGGCTGTTATGACATATATATACACATATCACGCCTTGCGGGGTATACAGAGCTTGGACATTTACGGCACGTCTGTGAAACATCTGAAACTGATTCCAAAAAGGTGTATCGCAATATTTACAGTAACCCTCGAGTTCCTCACACGCCAAATAAACACACCATGAAGGAAAAACCTATCAAAATCATCCGGGCCAGGTTTCCCGAAAATTATAGGTTATCTTTTGAAAATAATGAAAAGCACTCACATTCATTGTGTGACAACAATAATACTTTAACATTAATAAATTAATCAACAAAATGTGTTTTTAATACAAAGAGATGTCGCGGCAATTCATCATATTATCTTCCAAAAGCTTTTGTTTGTCACAGTCATGTTATTGATAAACTCTCTGAATGTTAATTATTTATCTATTGTGCAGAATGTGGGTTAATTATGATGCAATGATGCAGGTAGTACTTGCCAATGCACGCCAAATGAAATGAAATTAAATAAACTTAAGGTGCCGCCCAGTGGCGCCGACTACACATATTATAGCGTCCAGTGGCGCCCTCATGTGTTTTAAATTCATTTCTTGAAATCTAGAACGAGCTTTAAAATCTAAGACGTAGGTACAAATGATTGTCCATACGATAAGTTTGTTTAAAGGAACAACCATACGCTTTATAGGTACTGTTATGCGTCTATATAATCAATAGTCTTTCTTGACCTCGCCAAGGCGTTTGATACGGTATCGATATCCATTCTTCTCCGAAAAATGTATGGCGTAGGTATAAGAGGAGTGGCGCATGAATGGTTTTGCAGCTATCTCACGAACAGACAGCAGTGCGTAAAAGTTGGTCAAACAATTAGTGATATGCTTCCTGTGAGGTTTGGTGTACCTCAGGGTAGTGTGTTAGGGCCAACATTGTTCTCAATATATATGAATGACCTTCTGGAGCTGTCACTACCAAATGCAGACATTATATGTTACGCCGATGACACAGTCTTACTTTTTAAGGGTAAATCATGGCAGAATGCTTACAAGACTGCTGAACACGGCCTAAGGAAGGTTGCCAACTGGCTCGAGAACAATCTTTTGACTCTGAACGCAGAAAAAACAAAGTACATAGTTTTTCACAAAACTGCCCGATCGCGTCCTCCCGAAACTAAACTGCTTAAATTGCACTCTCCAAACTGCCACTCACAGCAGGCAATAAATACTACTTTTTCTAATCTCCATGAAACACCACTATCTTGTAACTGCCACTCGATTTTGAAAACTCAAGACATAAAATATTTAGGCATATTCCTGGATCAAAACTTATCTTTCCAACGACATATCACGACGCTGTCATCAAGAACGAGGAAAATCATATTTATCATGAAATCACTTCGATTATCCGCCAAAAAAGATACTTTGCTGCTCGTATACAAAGCTCTCTGTCAATCAATACTAACCTATTGTATTAAAGCTTGGGGAGGAGCGACAAAAACAAGTATAAAAGAGCTAGAGATATCACAGAGGGCGGTGCTCAAAGTGATGCTGAGGAAGCCATTCAGATTTCCAACTGACACGTTATACGTTGAGTGCAAAGTTCTAAGAGTACGCCAACTGTATATCTTGAGGGTGGTGGTTGCAATGCATAAAATGGTGGTCAGCTCTCCGGAGTACGAAAAACTCCTAAAACAAAGAGTTTTCAGAGTTAAGGTTCCAGCTGTACGTACTTCCTTTGCTAAGCGCTTCGCGAGATACTTATCACCTTATATATTTAATGTAATTTGCAAGATACTCCCACAAGTCAAAACAACGACCACCCGCGACTTCAAAAATATTATTGAGAGATGGCTGCTCAGTCTAGATTATGGCAGAACTGAAGAGATACTACCCATATGGGGGACTTGAAAATTACAACACACACACAAACACACGCGCGCACACACACACACACACAAACACACACACACACACACACACACACACACACACACACACACACACACACACGAACTTTAGTAAGTACATTTCAGTTTATACTTTGTCCTCGAAAACGTTATTTTCATTTTATTTCTTATTTATTTAGACCGGTAATAATAATAAACTTTGTGTCCGAGTGTACACCCAAAAATGTTAATGCAATACTAGGCCCCTGCGATACAAGCTTTACTTAGTGCAGGGTCCGCTGTGTCACACAAAAAAAAATTGTTTAAGCTAAGAGAAATGTAATCCTTTTGTTTGTTGTTTATTAAGCATGTTTTTGGTAATAAAAAATATTCTATTCTATTCTATTCTATTCTATTCTATTCTATTCTATTCTATTCTATTCTATTCTATTCTAATAAACCGTTAAATTGATTTAAAACGCAAGAAAAACTCATTGCTGTATTTTAAATAAACTTATCGTAAAGGCCAGCAATTTCTCCGTTCTATATATTTAAATTTGTTTCATAAATTTTTGACAGGACTTAGGTATCTCATATCCTTTTCTTAACCTATTTGACGGAAAGTGACAGCGCTAATTTAAGGAAAGTTAAGAGAACTGTCATCCCAAATTCAGGCCATTCTCTTTTTGCCATTTTAACGGATTTCTCTTTTACAAAATGAGTGTTCCCAAAAGTCCGATTGGTTTTTCATTTCACCAGTTGATTGCAATTTAAATTATTTTAAAACAAATAATTGACTCGAAAAAGTTCTTGATCATGGAGCGAATGCATCAGCTGTGTAATAAAAATTGTGCGCAATTTATTAACTCTGCAATAAATTTTGGTGGAAACGGGGATATCATTTCATGTAGTTTCCCGTTTACATTTGTGGCAATTCTACATTTTACTTTTATTCACAAATAGCTTCATAGCGACTTTCGGCTCAAAAAACTATAGTAAAACCTTAAAGTGCGTTTTTTAAATATTTTTTACCAAGGCATTTACTCAGGTACAGTCAATTTCACTTGTTGTTAGACACTTAAACTGCCAATGTAAGTTTATTGCGAGCGGCATAAGAACGGTCCAAAGTCCAAACTGTCTAACCCAGCCTGATTTTGACTGTACCTATCTATTGAGTGACCCACAGCCATTCTATAATACATATAGGTGTACGTGTAATTACTAACGAGAGCTAGTGCCCACGTGCCACTGTAATTTAAGTGAAGATGTATAAAAAGTCGATTGAACAAAAGGATATGCAGACGAAACTACTGCTGATTGCAAAGAGGCTACATAAAAATTTTTTGACTACCAAAATGTATACCGAAAACGCTAGTTATTATTCTTAATTAAGCTAATAAAAACACCTTTCAAAACAAACTGTAAGCTATTCATTAGTCTATTAAATAACAATCAGAATCAAATTAAGGTGTTTTGTATGTAACAATCTCCAACAGTTTAGAATATGGGCCACGAAAACAGCTTACGAAGCGTCGAGAACGCAGCAACGCGACCGAATTCAATAGGCCAAATTGCGCCTCGCCGGCCTTTGCAAATGGCTAAGTCAGGCAATGGTGTATGTTACAAGAGCGCGGTGGATGTTTGTATCTATTGAACATATTTGGTAACGGGTTCCTACTCAATATACTGGCGATTTTGCAATTACCATATCACGAGTAAACTGAAAGTGAATGCACAGAGTACGCACATGAGATGACACTCCCGCCTCAGGCGCGTTTAAAGTTAGCCTACCATCTGGCTGGCGCTTAGCGAACAACACAGCCAGGATGCGCGCGCGCCTTGATGCGTGAACGCTTGTCGCGGTTTATATGATCAGTTAATTTGTTAAGTCATGTCGATTTGCTTTGGTGTTGTCGTATGTAAAAATTACTAGAAAAATGCCAAATGTGCCTCAGCATACCTAATATTATTTCTGAAATTTTATAAAGTTACAAGAGTGCGGTGATTGTTTGTATCTATTGAAAATTTTTGGCAATGATTAAATATCTACAACCCTCACCTTCAAAATAACTTGAAACATTTATAGTGCCATTTTCGAGAATAAATTAATCAGCATGACGTTGGAGTTAGTACGGCGTAGCCTACCCTTAGCCTGTTACGCAACACGGCATTTAGGGCCCTGACAAATCTCATCTCTACAAGATGGCAAACATGTTTTGTCTACTCTCTTCTGAGTTTTTGGGGCCTATATTTGGCAATATCAAAACGGAACCAGCTTGAAAATTGTTTAAACACTATGACCACTACAGCTTTCTCAGTTTTTACGTGAACATGGTGACTGAAATATTGCAAACTGTCAGAGCCACGTCAGAGCTGAGTTCTAGCTAAAACTGCTAGACGCGATAATCCTATATGTTCTTGTTCTTTCTCGGCCTGGGACGTCCGCGAATCTTACAGACTGGCGATCAGCATCACCGCCTCAAAACTTCGCAAGAAATGTAGAATATTTTTAAAGATATGTTTAGATATAAACATGTAAAGAGGCCAAAATATCGCCTGTTCTTAGCGTGACTTTTTCTTGCCTTGCGAAGAGAGTCATTTTACTATCGCTGGCGCATATGACTTGTCCTATGCAAGTGCTGTACAGGAAGGCTGAACAGCCGGGGTCAGGCGGAAATTGCGCGCGGTGGCGAATCAGCACTGAGGTGTTTACTGTCATGCTGTTACCAATACTGAGATTGTATGCATAACTTTCATACATTCATATTGCCTACCCCTCAAGGGATTAAAGGCGTGATTTGTGTATGTTTTATATTTATGTTGACAGCCACAGTCCACTGCTGGACATGGGAATCCTTCTAATAGATATTGCTATGGTCACCATGAGCGCAGTAAAGATGATGCATTCACAGGGAATGCTGCTGCCCATACTATGGATGATTTTATGTCTTATAGTCGCGTTTTACGATACCCACGGCAGAATTAAGATGATGCTGTTCTAAGCTGGCGTCACATGGCAAGCATAACTTAAATGCCAGCGTAGAATAGTCAGTCGGTCAATTTTTAATTTCATGGGTGGCTCATAACGAAGAGATGAATCCAGGGAGCGGGTAGCAGCGTTCCCTCTAAAATACAACACCTACTGTGCTCGCCACCCTGCTAGCTAAGCTTGTTGATCATGGAAAACTACACAAGTACAGCCATGCTTAGCTGTAGAATTTCGTGACTGATGGTGCGATTTATGTTTGCGAATATTGTACAAATTTCCTTCATGTCGTTATTCTCTCCCCAAAAACCTTAAACTTGACTTTTTGGAAATTTCATAGTAATGTTTCATTCTCTGCCACAGAGAAATCATTACCGAAAATTTTCAATGTCATATTTAAACCATCTAAAATTATGCTGTGATGCCGCTTCTGAACTTTCACGCAGGTGTATAAAGACGCCGTTTACAAACTCCGACACCAGGGTTCATAGGATCGTTCGAAAAGTTGGTGTGCCACACGATAAAAATAAATGATGCTTAGTTACTCTTAGAACTCTTTATGGTAATGTAATCAAGTACCTCAATAAGCTTATTTCTGGGCTAAATCCTTAGGTTTTCCTCCAATCACGCCATTCTACGGTTTGATAACGTAACTACGTTAGAAACTAACGAGGAGTAAACCTTTGATATTTGCCGACATTCTGACGAACTGCTTTGATGTGCCGACAAAAGGGTTTATGCGTGCATTAGTCGGGCAGTGTTACTAGTAACTAGTTTTATCTAAATAAGCCCGTAAAGTTTTTGAATACAAATAATAATTCTGTCCGGTACGACTGGGATTATTGGATGCCATAACTTACTAGTATGATTCCGTAATGTGTGTTTGTTGTTTTACCCTTGCGTAAATTTTTGATTCAATGTATGGTACATCATTTACGAAATTGAATTTTTGAGTGTAAAAAAATAAAATAAAATGAATAAATTACTTATAACAGTCAATGATATGATAGTTAACACAGTGTAAAAACCACTTTGAGTCGTTTTCATTCACTGCAAACGAAAGTATGTTAACATGTGCATAAAAAGACACAAGTTGTGAAATTGGGTTCGGCCAAATATCCAGAAAGAATAAGACAAAAATAAAAAACTTAAATATTAATAAATGATGGAAAATATGGCATATTTTGGGCTATACTATGACTGTCATAGGATGATTCTTTCGACATGTAAAGAAGTCTGGTAGAAAACGAAATAATTGACGTCTAAGGGTCGGCGCACAGTAAGAGTATTTTCAATCCTTTATTTCAACTACGATAGGAACTCTATCGTAGTTAAAATAAAGATGACATTGCCTTGATTGATAAACGGCTCTGACAGTCGCCCGGTGACAAGCGGCGGCGATTGTCATCCTAGGCAATGTCATTTTTTTTTCAAAACCGTACGGTTAATTTTTGGATTACTGTAAATAATGGTCTAGGTGTCGCTCGCATAAACGTACGTTTAGTCTATGGCAGCCCTAATATTTTTACATTAATCTGAGAACTAAACATATCGGGTAGCTATATATATAACCACAGGCCTGCGAATTTAGATGTATGGGGTATATTTACTTGCCCGGAAAATGTATGATATCATTATTATATGACAGAAAATAAATATATAGGTAGTTACTCTAGTGGAAAGCAAGCTGGGCTTCAAATCTGGGTTGCTCACGAAATGTCAGTGACGAGATATAGCACGAGATATGGCATCTTCTGGCTCAACGACGAAAAAACGCGCTAACATAGAAATACATTGAACATTTTGTACTGAAAAAAATAACAAAATGCTTTATAACAATCAATGTATACTAAATTATAATTTTGCAAATGTGTGAGTGATGGAAATCATAAGTCAAAAAATTGATATCATTCATTCAAATTCGAATGAAATATCAGAATACGGACCCAAATATCTGTCAAAATAGGATAGCTTTCCATGCCTATTTTATGTCAAATACGAGATATAGCTTTTTGACATAAAATAACAAATCACAACATAAACAACACAGAATATTTTATAATTATTTGTTTTTTTGGACTTTTCGACGAAATTAGAATGTTATAAGTGTTTTTCAGTGTGTGTTTTAAGCTTCTGGTGGGAACAACCCTCAGGATAAATAGCACGAGCAGCCAATATGGACCCAATTGATCCATTCCAAATACCTTGCCTGCTTTGCCCCAATACTTCGAACAAAACTTACGAAAAGCCATGGTCTGGCCATCCTACTGCCTGGCCTGGCCACACTGGACGTATACACCGCCCCACTTCTCAAGATGATATCAATAGCACCTACAGCGAACCCACAGTTCCATCCCAGCACAGCTCTTTCCCTGCGGCTTCCTCACTCTTTGACGACCTCGCATCGCACATCTCAAGGCCATCGTCCCTGTGTTTAAGCACATATCAAGAGGTGCTTGATGTTTAACTGCTGAAAAACGAAGAGAAATGCATGCCTTTCGCATACACATCATTCAGTGTCCTAGACTAAGGGGTTATTTAACCACCAATATGAAGCACAACGTAGACGGTGCTCCTCTCTGCTTGGAGGCCTCGTCAATCCAGTTTTTCAAAGGCCCATTTCAGTGTGAAAAAGAAATGAAACGAACGTGTATGACGGAGATTTGAGAGGAGCGGTCAGAATCCTTACGTCGGACTACAGAGTGGCTACAGCAGATTCATTCAGACAAGCACCCACCTCCTTCCAGACTAATTACGATCCCAGACAAGCCAAACCCCACCGCGCTTCACCTTGCTGTGTCGCCCTGATGACGTGATAACCCGTCTATGGTCATTTCACTCTGTCTCTGCAGCTGGCCTGGATGGAATGTGCCCTCAATACCTATGGAGCTCACTATAAATTGAAGGCACGGCGACAGTGTCTCTGGGCCAAATATAGAGAATATTTAAAGCATAGCAATTGGAAACATGGTTTTATTAAATACACATAAAATAGATGCATTGTAGTTTGTATATCAGAAAATTCTAAGTAGCTTGTTCCTTTTTACACAATCCTAAGACCTAAACTGAGTTTATGCTTTAAGATCGATTTCTGCCACTAAAACAGTCGTGTTTTTAAAATACTTTTAAAATTAATTTTCACATCATCACATCGCATCAGCCTACGGCAGCATTCCACTGCTGGGCATAAGCCTCCCCCAAGGTACGCCATAAGGCACGATTTCCCGGTTTTTGCCTCGAGTCGCTTCTTTTTCCTATTTTCGAGTAGGACATTGAGTCGTCAAACGACCCAATGAACGAGTCGCTACCAGCCGCCGTCTTTAAGTCATCGGTATTCGGTACATCTGAACGAAGGGTGTCCAACGCTACGCTTGCCAAGGCGTTGCCTCAACTCGAGAAACCGCTTGCATCAAAACAATTTTAATAAATTTTTATTTAACCTCCCAATGTTAGTGCTACATACCTAAAACAAGCGGCATTTACAAAAAGTGTACTCGATGATTTCCTCTAGGACCACGAAAACCATCAGCACCGTGTAGAACCAGTGGTTCTAGAGGTATCCTCAAACTGTTGTTGGCTATGTGTATCTATTACGGTGGCAACATGTGGAAGTTAAAGTAAAACAAATCGAATTTCAAATTAGTTAATTGTATTTGATTAATTTTCCTGCCCCATCAGCAGTTTCTTGATAAAATTACTTTTTAAAAGGATCAACAGTTTAATGTGATATCTTAAAGTGCTGCTGATAACACCTATCTATCTAATAAAAATAATAACTAGTCAATCTATGAAAATCCTGTTTTGGCTGAGAGTTTTTATCGCATCTGATGTGTTCTTCTTGCTCGTGCACTAAAATTTTTGCAACGATACTTTCGGACGAATTACGCTGGCAAATTGTGTGAAAACCGCAATATTTTGCACCATTATAGTGTTTCTTGGAGACAGCTGCGCTGCAATGAAAACATAAAGTAGTTAATATCTGGTAAACATAAGCTTACTATCAAACCAGTGAACCAATATTCCGCCGGTATTTTAGGCAGAATCTGGGATATAATGAGCCAAGTTAACACACACAATCACTCCTAAACATTATATTATAATATATATATATATATATACAATATAAAATAGATTAATATGATTATACTACCATATTTTAATAGAAGATGGCAATGCTGGAATGTTGTGCATTGGGAAAGCTTCAAGGCTTTCACTAAGAGCCTTGTACCTTATGATGCCTTGTTAAAGTTTATTCGCCAATATACGTTCATTTATGCAAAAGAAACACGTAATTTTTTATTTCACGTTTGTTATTGTAGACTATGTCAACGTCAATAGGTAAAATGACAACTGAATAAACGACAGCAATGACATTTTGTAAAAAAAGGCTCTTTGAAATGACATGATTTTACCAAAAAGAATTTGGTAAAATAGTCCCGTTCACGGTTGTTTCTACCTTTTAATAATAAAAATTGATTGCTTTTCAAGGTACCATCACGTTTCCTATTATTATTATTTTATTAAAGTATTACCGCTAAAACCGCTAAGTATAATAGAGGTATAAGTATGGCGATACTCAATTTTCCAAATGACCCTCAAATGTTCGTCAGACGTGGCGTAAATGTCCGTTTTACGGCCGTTTACGCTCTGCATACCTCACAAGGGATTATGGGCGTGATATATGTATGTATGTATGTATGTAAAGCAACCGACTGTCAAACGTTACAAGATTGAACTGTGATAGTCAACATTCACACATCATGTCAATTCCTTCCGGGGGAGGCAGAGCGTAAAAGACCATTAAAAATGCCCCTTCATCATCATGTCTGCTAAATACTTTATGGTTTTTTCAAAAAATTGTGTAGAGATGTAGATAAATTGTTGGTCCATAGCCTCCAATTTTTATACGTGGCTAGGAACGTGAAGCTAGTTCCTTGGTCACCTCTTATGTATTTACTGAATATTATGAGTTCTTACGTTTGTACAGTGTTTTTATCATATTAAGAAGTTTATATGTGCCAAACCGCAATATTTTTAACTAATCTAGGACTACGCTCTCTAAACAAGGTGATAATTTATTGAATTATGATTATTCTTTCAAAGAGAACTCTGTTTTTACATATTATCCTAAATAATGATATACCTACATCTACTGCTTAGAACCCCTTGGGATTGCATTTTCAGATTTTAATTATTTAGAATAAATCTTCTTCTTCGTGTCCAGTTCTATATAATTTTTTGTCAATATTTGTAAAGGCCACAGCACTCCTAGTTGCCGTATTCAGATCCTTCCTGCTATTGTTTGAGATGGGGCTCCACATCTTCATTGTGGGTGTGGGGGTCTTAATTGGTCGTTTTCCATGAAGCCTCATTTGCCGTGTTCACCCTGCAGTGGCCAACTTGAACGATGGTGTGATGAACCCCACAGGAGCCGGCCAACGGGAGTACCATAATTGGTCCCTGGCTTGCGGCGCATTGTCTGTAGCAGCTGTATTCCTCATAAGCTTTTTCGGCTTTTCAAATGAGCGCGAGACATTGAGTAGTTGTTCAGTGGGTGACGAGTGTCGGTTTCTTGCTTCTGTTACTCCAATGCACAAGCTACTTCTCACTGGACGTCTTGTTATGGATACAGCATATTCAGAGGAATAGGTTTGAGGTTCTAGAATAAATAAAGTACCGTAAATCGTAATAGTAACAAACACAGACATTATGCCACTAAACTTTAAAAAAATCGCAAAGATTTCTGGGAACTGCAACGAATGCATAAATAAACCTAGCATAATAGGAGCGATTTTATTAGCGACTGAAAATAGTAAAAATCGTAGTAGGGCTAAAGTATTTGTAAGTACCTTAACCAAATGCATTTGTACAGTTTATCATCTTCTTCTGCAAAAAATACATTATGATGTCTTCTCGGGCCGACTGGAACATTAGCTAGCCCAAAGCTAGCGGGTTTCTCCAGAAAAAAACAGCCATTCACTTGATTCTTCTTTATTATTATCATTTGTGAAAATTACTTTCCTTTTGTTTGTTTTGATATTTTGTTTACATTCAACATATTGAATGACCGGAATGAACGATATTTGAAACATTAGGCTGAAATGTTTTCTGTTTCTTCTGTTGCCATAAAAACTGAAGGGGATAGAGTAACCAATTTGGTTCAGATACTGGCCAGAATCTCAGAATAGGGCCATATCTCGTTTTTGACATTATCAGCTGATTTTGATTGATATTTAGCCGCTCGCATGTGCGGTTTATAGCTTACAATATGATCCTACATTGCTGGCTCTAAAGAAACCCAGTGTGATTTTGGTAACAAAATCCGTAATGTATAAGGCCAAAAGCGTAACCGAAGCCAGAACCGCCATATCTCGTTCGATATATGGCCTCAGATTCGGCCCCCGACGTCTTTATTATAAGATTTTTTTCTGGCTTGTAATATGCCTTCCTTAGTAGGTTAGTAAATTGGTGAAACGAACAAATAGGCATACCAACTCAACTTCCATTTTATCAACAAACATAAATCATTAGCTGAATTATTGGATGGTCAACACAAAGCTATTAATTTATTACACAATAACATTCTGAGTGGACTTTAAAAAGCAATTTAGTGATAAAGCAGTTTTCATCTGCCAGAGATTATTTACGAACGTTATTAACATTAAAGGTTATACAGGGTGTAAGGGATAGTCCTCCAGAAACTGATAGGGATTGGGACCATGAAACTGACCAACTTCCCATGAGAAAGTAATTCAGGAAACGTCAAAAAAATACTTCTCATAGTAAATGCAGTAGGCTGTTCGTGAGTTCGTTTGGGTTCATGATTTATTTTATCGTTTCCTGAAATAAGTTTCTAGAAGAAAGTTGTTCAGTATCATGCATGTGGATATCAGTATTTGGAGGGCTGTCCCTTACGCCCCGTATAGTTTTATGCACGGAATTATTTTTGCCATGTGATGCCTTAGAAAAGCATTACCCCATTTCCATCCCACGGTTGTCATAAGATTACATGTGTATAGCAGTTTCAGACGATGGGCTGACAACCTGTCACTATAGCGATACATAATTTTTGAATGACCCTCAAATGTTTGTAAGACGTGGCGTAAATATGCGTTTGTTTCTAACGTTTGCGCTCTGTCTACCCCAGGGATATCAGCGTGATGTTTGTATTTTATAAATTAAAGTTTAATGTACAAAAATATTGATCTAGAAACAGTTTAACTTACCTATTCATTTCTTTAAGGCCGCATCAGTCCCAAAATGTAAGTTTCTTTCCATTTCACTGCGTTAGACAGTTTTTTTAACTTCTGGACTCTACAATTTTAGCCCCGGGGCTATGAAACTTACACCTGACTGTAATGGTGGGGAGCAAGAGCTTACCCGGAGAAGTTTTGTGGTTGTTCAAACAACCAGCTCAATCGCGCCCTTAGCAACAGGTAACGTTGCGACGCGGAATTTCCTTCCCCAGACGAGTAATAAAAAATCGTTGAAAAATTCATAGCAGTCGGAATCGATTAACATACAAAAAGGTCGCAAAAAAACGACAAGCCAAGTTATCAGTCGAGTTTTAATTAATGGAAAGTCCGCAGTTGAAACGGGCCTGAGCAGGCGGTTGATTTCTGAAAGCAACGAATTCAGATTCGCATACGAAATTATACAAATGTTCACTAACATATTTTTTGGGCCGAAAGCCCGAAACTAATCTGTGCGCTCATGTTGCTGATTTTTTGACAATATGAGGTATGGCAACACAGGTAGAAAATCTTTGGCGGCCAATTCCGTAACGTGATTGTTTTTTTTTTTTTTAGTTGTGGACCCTACGATTTTTAGCCCCGGGGCTGTTAATCTACACCTGACTGTATGGTGGGGAGCAGGAGCTCACCCGGAAAAGCTTGTGGTTGTTCAAACAACCAGCTCAGCTTACGAGTTGCACGTGCCGGTAGTTCCCAAAGTGGGGAGCAAATGAGGGACCTCCGCGCCCCCGCCGGCGGGGGCGTCGGTTGCTTGAGGAGCTTGTGGAGTGTGATCTACTCGCAATGGCTGCAGCAGTGGCTACTGTGATTTCATCATCTTCTTCCGTAAGGATGTGTCTCGGACGGTGTTTAAAACGCGAGGTTGGATGGGGGAAGTAGTTGGACGCGGCAACTATCAAGGGGTTTTCATGATGGGGAGCATTGTCGAAGAAGCGACGAGACGCTTCTTTCATATACGCTTTAATGGTAGGGAGGCCTAAGTCGATGTGGAGGTTGGCGTTACGCATGTACCAGGGCGCCCCGGTAGCTCTGCGCATGAAACGGTTTTGGATGACCTGCAGCATTTTCAGATGTGAATTGAAGGTGTGAGCAAAGGCTACGCTGGCGTAGGTCATAATAGGCCTTACGCAGGTGGTGTAAATTCTCACCTTATTTCTAAGGGAGAGTTTGCTCTTTTTGTTCAACATCGGATGTAATCTGCCCAAAACGAACGCCGTGCGGTCGCGAACTCTTATTATGTGGCTACGGAAGCTAAGTCTGGAGTCGAGGGTGACTCTTAAATATTTAGTCTCGTTAACCCACGGGATGGGTCGGCCGAAAAGCTTTACAGTGGGGACGTTTAGTTGGTGAGAGCCTCTACGAAAGTGCACGGCTGCACTTTTTTCCGGATTTACCTCGATTCTCCATTTTTACGAAACCAGCTCCCGAGGGAGTCTAGAGCGTTCTGGAGAATTTTAACTAACTTTAAGTGGTTACGGTGGGACGCGTAAATGGCAGTGTCGTCGGCGAACATAGCCAGCTGTGACATGGGCGATTTGGGGATGTCGCTAGTGTATAGCGTGAAAAGTAATGGGGATAGGACGGAGCCCTGAGGGACTTCTGCCTGTATGGTGTGGGGTGAAGACAGAGTGCCTTCCACCCTGTAACAAAAGCTTCGATCCGACAGAAAGTTACGTACTAAAAGCACGAGACGATCAGGCACAGCGAGCTGGTGCAGCTTGTACACCAGTCCGCTGTGCCAGACCTTGTCGAAGGCTTTCGCCACGTCAAGAAATACTGCTCCTGTCGGGGTCGGTTTGGATGTAACGTGATTGAATGATACGCAGCTAGGTAGGTCTATTTCGACTCACTAGGCGCCGTGTGATGCCGGCTTGGTAAAGCATCACCTCTTTCCCGTGGGTGTCGTAAGAGGCGACTACGAGACTCGAGGGTTACATGTGTATTACAACTATAGGCGATGGGCTGACAGTCTGTCACTACAAAGATTCAAAAATAATTGAATGACCCTAAAATGTTTGTCAGACACGGTGTAATGTGATATTTTATTTGTATTTCGGTAGAGTAGTTTTTTCTCACCTATTAATTCTTTTATTTACAAATAGTTTTATATATATATATCTACCTCAAACACTTCAATATCACAAGAACTAGAGACGGAGCAATGAGCAAAAAATTTAGGTAGTCACCGATTCCTACCTACTTCATAATGTGCAATACCAGAAAGTTTGCAAATCTACAAAATGTAAAATATACGTAAGTCAGTTCGTAGAAGAGAGGAAGGAAGAAGGAAGCAGAATACAAGTAAAGATAGGCTTAGTACAAGGAAGAAGAATGGAGAGGCAAAGGTACTACTTTACTCAGATAAAGGATTAAGTCAATGTTGTGTGTGTGTCGTATCAGGAGGTCAAATCATTAACAGAGAAAAGGGAAAATTGGAAGCCGCTCACCGTCAAGAGTTTGACTCTTAAATTTTAAGAAGAAGTTCGTTACCTTTCTTGTTTAAAAAAACAGATTTTTGACTATACCGTGCGTAGTACGATACATTTTACACAATTAATTCAAATAGATTTTAGCAATGCCAATACCCCTGTTGTGGCTGTTAATGTTTGTATGTATGTAAATAGATTTTTATTTTGCAAGATCCTTAAGCAAACCCCACACCTGCCGTAGTACCAAACGGTGTTTTGCCAGAACTAGCTGTGAGATTTTTCGAATTGTCGGCGCATCTTTTGTATGGTGACTGTCATGAATTGTCCAGTCGTCTGGTGTGCGATTCACCACAGAACCAACAGCTTTTAATCGCCCTCATTTGACACCAAAAGGTATTTTAAAAATCAATCACCTACCAAAGGTCCCGATAATGAACAGGCGAAATTTTTAATTTCTGAAACGAACAAAACTAAACTTTCGTTGTCTCGTGCCAAATTAAATAAGTTCATTTTGTTTCTTATTCAGATTGCGTTTTTCTTGTCCGCCCGAGCAGAAAATGTATTTTTAGGTGATAGAATTCCAATCTCACCCCCTTCGACGAGGCAAAGTCAATTTTAAACCTACCTAGAGTGAATTTCTATCATATTTCGAAAAAGTTAGCTAGATTCTGTGCGAAAAGAGAATAGGCGTGGAAATTGAGGGCGCCTGTGCCTCAGTACGAGAAATGTCTTAGCATCCTATGAAGAAATGATTTGTTAACTTTTTTTTTGCAGAGACTATCACCAAAGGTTTATTCTTAAAAAATACTGACTGGTGAAAACAAAATTTCATGGCTAGAAACGCGCATCTCTTTAAGTCACTCGAGTCACTCGATACTTTTATCATGTTTTATCTTTTATTGGACTAAAGTAAATTATAGTACGTACACATTTATACGTGAACGTGCTAAGCTTAAAAGATGGAGTCGACAATGTAAAAAACTAGTCATAAAACGAAAGAAAAACAATTAATCTGCTTTAAATTGAATCCATGAAAAGTTTCCGTTTTAAATTAAGCTCTACACTTGTAGCCGAGAAATTATTATCCATAGCTTAAGCTCTCGCTCAACCCAGAACTTAGTCCCGAATCCAGTTCTCAGCTATCTCAACTGAAGTTGCCATCTTCGACGCGTGGATATAAAATTATCCGTTGTATAAATTTCCGCAAACTTCTCCGTTCCTCAGCCATAAGGCGTCCAACAAATTTTACAAGCCATTAAATTTGGGAGGCACTCACACCGAAAACAAAGGAAGACACCTTATCAGGGGTTCGAGAGATTTTAAGTTGTAGGGTTTTTCTTCAAGTATCTTTCGCCCGTCGAAGTACCACTTTCATATTTCTGTTGCCAGGCTAAAGTGTTCGCTTGTGTTCCAATCTGAAGAATAATGGGGCTTCATACCGAAATGGTTGAAATCTACTGAGCAACGGTTTTTTCATTACTTCTTTTCAAAGAAATTGTGAGGATTAGATACTGTTATTACTTATCAAACCATTTTTTTTCTTTAAAAAATTTAAGGACAAGTGCACTTTTATTAGAAAAAACTATAGGTATTATTAGTGTTGTTGGTGTAAGAAGCGTCGTAGCACCCGGCTAGTTTCCACAAGATTAACCAAAGGATTTTTATCTTAATTCATTGGCACTAAGACTGAAACTGGTCTGTGCTAATAGTTGCGTTCAATCCAAACAGTTTATTACACTACCCTGTCAATCCCTGATTCGGCATTCATTGCGTGTGATCTTGAGTATATTTCAATGATACAACTATGGTAGCCAGCAATGTATGCTGAATCGGGCTACGTCAGCAGGGTAGTGTTATACAAGCTTCACTGCTAGGGAGGTAATGTTTTTATCATGTCGTTAGTTCTAATGCAAATTAGATGGAGCCACTAGTCGGAGCTACTTCGAAACTCTTGTTCGGATGACCCTAGGAATTCATTTCCTAGAATTAATTTGAGAGAACATGTGGTGTAGTGTTAGACTGTTCGCTTACTTCGATTACCGGCCAGGGCAGCACACACACGCACATATCACGCCTTTGGTCTCTTGCGGGGTAGGCAGAGCGTAAACGGCCGCAAGACGGTAACCCTGACACACTCATGGCTCCCACTAGGATCCCTTGTATCGGGGTGCCATGCATGGATACACACAGAAACAAGTATTAAGAACATCCATACTCAAGAAATTCTAATTCATTCATCTTTGAATTGCCGTGTGATGCTGGCTTAGAATAGCATCACCCCATTTCTTTCCCGTGGGAGTCGTAAGAGGCGACTTAGGGACTCGAGGGTGTGTGTTGCAATTTTAGGCGATGGGCTGACAACCTGTCACGGCAATACACAATTTTCCGTATGGTCCTCAAATATTTGTAGACGTGAGAATGGCAACCCAATAAAGGTGGCAAATGGCAAGGTGGATGGCTTAGGGCGACGGTAGAGGGCGCGTGTAGTTACCGTCGGCCAGACACTGCATCTGACCTCTCCTTCAGTCGTAGCGGTTTTCCGTTCCACTGAGTCGAGGAGGGGGAGGACCAGAGGGTGCGCTTGCGTTTGCGCGAACGTCTGCGCACCTAAATATATCCTGCGCAACTGACTGCTTCCGATTAATGGACTCCGATGACGCTAAGTCCTGTGGCGATGGGTTGAAGTAGAGAGGTCTGGCATGGTGCAAGCTGGGCTTTGTCTGATTCCTGCACGCAGGCGGTCCCAGGGGTGTGAGTACACGCCGTGGTCGCTTTTGCATTGATAATCGGGACGACAATGCAAATTCGGCAGCACCTGGGGTGACAGAGCAGCCCTATTCAGGGAAGCACTGCTCTCCTCGCTCAGCCGAGGAGGGGGCTAGAAAAGGTGCCCTAAGAAAATGCTCGTCCCTACCTGGAAGGTGGTAGTAGCCACGGCTGCCATCGCATCACGAAACTCGTGGTCGACGCAACACAAATAATAATAATTACATGAAAACACCTATCATGAAATTTGGCGCGTGGAATGTGAGAACACTCATTGATAGAGATGGCAATGCCTGTCCTGAACGAAAAACCGCCATAGTAGCTCGGGAACTTCGTCGTTATGACGTGGATGTGGCTGCGCTCAGCGAAACGCATCTTGCCGATGAAGGAGAACTGGTGGAAGATGGAGGGGGCTACACTTTCTTCTGGAAGGGTACCTCTGCATCCGAACCTCGACGTTCAGGGGTAGGCTTTGCCATCAAAAATCATTTATTAAAGCGACTACAAGAATGTCCTGTACACATCTCGGACCGCATTACCACGCTGCGCCTTCATCTGGACAAAGACAACTACCTTAATGTCATCAGTGTCTATGCTCCAACGCTTGACAAGTCTGATGACATTAAGGACAAATTCTACGAGGAAGTATCTCAATGCCTTGACAGCATAAACGCCAGAGAACAGATCTTATTGCTTGGCGATTTCAATGCCAGAGTTGGTCGGGACTATGAGGCTTGGCCTGGAGTTCTGGGGCGACACGGAGTTGGTAACATGAACAGCAATGGTCAGTTACTACTTAGTCTTTGTGCTCAATACGACCTTGCGATATCGAACACCATGTTCAGACTTGCCGCTAAGCACAAGACGACGTGGATGCACCCGCGATCCAAACACTGGCATCTGATCGATTATGCTATAATGCGGCAAAGAGACATCAGTCAAGTCCAAATCACCCGTGTCATGCGCGGTGCTCACTGTTGGACTGACCATAGACTTGTTGTCACCAAACTACGACTCCGCCTCCGTCGACCTCGTAGATCCATAGTGAAAAAGCCGGCGGGTCTAAACGTGGATAGGCTTAAAGATCGCGAGGTCAGGGTGAAATATGCTGAAGCCTTAACAGAAAAGCTGTCACCAACTAATGAGACTAGTGATGTCGGTGCTGCTTGGAAAACTTTGTCATGTCATCTCATGGAAGCCGCTTCTGCTACTTTGGGTGCGAAAGACCGACATAGCGAGGATTGGTTCGATGACAATGGCGAGGTTCTACAAGCAGCATTCGACAAACATCGAGAGCTCCTGCAACAGCACAATAGAAGAAGTGGAAGTGTTGCGGTGGTCAAAGACAGTGACCAGGAATTACGAAGGCTGTCTCGACAGTTAAAAGACAAGTGGTGGCGGGACAAAGCTTGTCAAATGCAGTGGCTTGCCGATACTAACCAGCTTGGGGAGTTTTACTGTGAAGTGCGTAAACTGATTGGTGCGTCCTACCGAGCAAAAGTGCCTTTGAGGTCTTTAGACGGAATGCAACTCCTGACCAGCAAGGAGGATGTACTTAAACGTTGGGCTGAACACTTCAAAAACTTGCTTAACGTAGATCGTTCAGCTGATCTGCATCATATCAGTTTACTGCCTCAACTCCCATTAAACACTGAGCTGGACAAGCCCCTGTCTTACGATGAGGTTGTTACTGCCATCAGACAGCAGCACAATAAGCGGGCGGTCGGCATTGACCTTATACCGGGTGAGCTACTGAAGTACGGTGGTATGGAGCTGCACACGTCGGTATGGAAGCTATTTGTTCAAATGTGGGAAGAGGAGCGAGTCCCGGATGATTTCAAAGTTTCTCGCATAAGTGCTCTCTACAAGAACAAGGGTGACCGTTCCGACTGCAACTCGTATCGTGGTATTTCATTACTGTCGGTCCCTGGAAAGGCTTTTGCAAGAGTTTTATTGAACCGCCTGAAAGACCTGTCCGAAAAGATTCTGCCCGAAACCCAGTTTGGCTTCCGACCTGACCGAGGCACATGTGAAGCTATTTTCTCAGTGCGTCAACTGCAGGAAAAAAGCAGAGAACAAGGGCGTCAGTTGTACCTCTGCTTTGTTGACTTGGAGAAAGCATTCGACAGTGTGCCTCGCGAAGCTCTCTGGATGGTGCTGGAAAAACTAGGGTGCACGGATAAGTTTGTTCGACTTCTAAGACTCCTGCATGACAATATGCAGTGCTGTGTCTCTGTAGATGGTGAACAGTCCGATTTCTTCCCCGTCACCTGTGGGGTGAAACAAGGGTGTGTTCTAGCGCCTACACTGTTCGCCTTATACTTTGCAGTAGTAGTCAAGGAGGTCTTGAATACTGTATCCGAAGGAGTCCGCATCCGATTCCGCACAGATGGCAGTCTTTTCAACTTGGCTAGACTTAGGGCGCGCACTAAGGTTTCGTATGCACTGATTACAGAGATCATGTATGCTGATGACTTGTGCTTTCTTGCGGAATCCCCAGACGGCTTGCAACAGCTGATGTCCGTTTTTCACCAAGCATGCTGCAAATTCGGCCTGAAGATCAGTGTCAAAAAGACGGAAGTAATGTCTCTAGACACACATGGTCGCGAGACACTGGCCATTAAGCTTGGTGAGGATATGCTGAAACAAGTTGATAAGTTCCGTTATCTTGGGAACACTGTAACATCTAAGTGTGACCTTGATGCCGAGATCAACAGCCGAATCAGTGCTGCAGCTGCAGCATTTGGAAAGCTGCGTTCCAAGGTTTTCTGCTCGCACGACCTAAAGTTAGCCACAAAAATATCTGTCTACATGGCGATTGTGCTGCCAAACCTTCTGTACTCCTCCGAGACCTGGTGTGTCTACCGCCACCACATACGTACTCTGGATCGTTTCCACCTTAAATGCCTTCGCACCATCATGAAGATCAGATGGTCCGACCGAGTGCGTAACACCGAAGTTCTGAGACGAGCCAATGTCGGTGGCATTGAAGCCTATCTAATGCGTCGGCAACTTCGATGGTGCGGTCACGTATCCCGGATGGCGGAGGAGAGAGTGGCGAAGCGCATCTTTTATTCTGAACTAGAGGAGGGCAAGCGAAAGCAGGGTGGACAACTCCTCAGATATAAAGATGTTCAAAAGCGCCACATGAAACGTTGCAACATCGAGCCCACTCAATGGGAGGGTCTGGCAGCACAGCGCCCAGAATGGCGCGGGATGGTAAAAAGGCGAATACGCGAGTTTGAGGAGCAGCGCAAAGCAGACCTCGACGCTAAGCGCGATGAGCTGAAAGACCGTCCACCTGCAGCCATTAACTACAATTATGTGAACGGCAAACTCACCTGCCCGCATTGCGCACGAGACTTCATAGCAAAAATTGGCTATAGTAGCCATCTCCGAGCGCATCAACGCCTCTTTGATTAGGAGTTGAAGTGGTCGCCATGGCCGAAATCGGTCGGAAAGATCATTTGTAGACGTGGCGTAAATGTCCGTATTTTACGGCCGTTTATGCTCTGTCTAACCCGTTAATGATATAGGCGTGATGTGTGTATGTATGTATAAGTTTGGATGTTTTTGTGCGTGTTTCTGTGTGTATCCATGCATGGCGCCTAGATACAGGGGATCCTAGTGGAAGCCATGAGTGTGTCAGGGTTTTATTTTGGTGTATTTATTTCTCCACTAATAATGCAAAAGTCGCAGGTTCTAATCCTACCCTTGAAAATTTTGCAAGTTTTCAAAAATGGTATAGCTAACACGGGAAGTGTTTTAAAATTTGGTTTTCAATCGTATTTATTTCCCTTACCACTAACATCAATAATATATAAACATTAAGATATACAGGTATAATATCCTACGAATATTATAAATGCGAAAGTTGGTATGTTTGATACTTCCTATCAAGACCGAAAAATTAAACTTGAAACGATTGTAATGTTTGGCACACATATATATAAGGTAACATGGATTAACACATAGGATAGTTTTTATTACCACTCGAGGGTCTGAAGTACCTAAAGTAGACCACCAGTTGCACCACCAGGAGCCCAACTAAACTATAGAAGATACAAATATGAAACCACAGCAAAAGTTGTTCAGTTTGATAGGACGCTTCTAATGGCATGTAGACTTTGAAGGTTTGGTGTACCTGATGTAGACCACCCCCATCTAAACTATAAGTATAGGTGATATAGAAATGGCACTAAAGCAATGGCGGCTACCTCCGCGCCCAATATGTCATCCCTTAAGTGGTTAGAGAGGGAGGAGGAGAGAGAGAGAGGGAGAGTAATGCCTATAAAGTAAGTATTCCCTACGAGTACCTACGGGGGCAAAGCCGCGGGTAACTAGTAATATATCAGTATTATGATAAACAGGTATAATATCCTACTAATATTATAATTATAACAAATTTAACACAACTAAAGTGCCTTTAAAATTATTTCATTGTGATGTTTGTTACTTCTTCACACCAAAACTACGAAATCGTTTGTAATTAAATTTGGCACACTTATAGATGGTAACATGGATATAGGAGAGTTTTTATTATCACTTAAGCGGGCAACATCGCGGGTAACAGCTAGTTCTTCATATCTTATAAATAGGTATTGGCTGTGACTATTTCAAAGGATAAACCAGCTAATGAAACTAAACAACGTTCCCCAAAAAAATAGGTCTAAATGTGAAAAATTGAACTCCCATACAAAAAGACCCGGCTGGAACATTTTGTATAGGAGGGTAAATTTTTTTCTCATATTTTGTCCTATGTTCCTTGTGGAAAGTTATTTAATTTCTAAGGCTGGTTCAACCCATGAAATATTTTAATTGTATTTTTTTACACTGTATTTTTTGTTACATGCAAAAGCTCTCGGAAATCAGATTCAGTTTGTCAAATTTCAATTTAAAATTCTATACTCTGCAAAAAGCGCTCCATTCATGAAATTTTACTGTATAGGACACATGAAAATTGGGATTTACAAAAAAAAGATACAAGAGAGGCCTGTCGATTTTCGCTAAATGGGTATTTCTCCGGATCATGCAAATTCATGTGATTACTCTGGCGAATTTGAATTTTGAGTTAATTGAATTAATACCAATAGATATTTAAAATATATCGAAAAAGATAAAAAATTATACCTTTGGCCCTCTTTTCTCACTTATAGTTCCAGAGAAAAATAAGTTTAAAAAAATCTCACCAGAGAAATCAATCAAATAGGACAGAGAAATCAAACTCATAACTTTAATTTCGTTATTTGTATCATTTATTAATGTCAGTCCTTACATATTTATCAACATGATTTCTTAAAATTATTAACGAATTATTTAAATCTAAAGCTATTACTAACATTAACAACTTATTTATTGAACAGCCTTTATTGATGGAGATCTTATTCTCATTTTTTTATAATCTATATTCATATTATAACTATTTGTTTTAACATGTAGTTCTATGAGTATAATTAACAACTATTATTTTTCTTGTCAAATAAAATATAAGTAAAAAATAAACGATTCAAAATATCTTATGTCTAATTCCAAGCTAAACTCCCGCAGTGGAAGCGATTTACACAGGTAAATTTCGAACAAAATACCAGGAGTTCAACTGGAGGCAGACAATGGCTGCGTTACGCAGCGCTAAATAGCATACGCTGCACAATATAGCAGCGCATACTATGAATTAAACGTGAACCTAAATCTATTTAACCTAATTAACTAAGTTGAGTGAAATTGGCAAATGATGTGTTCCAACCTTTACATAACTCAAGTCGGTAGTAAATACCGTCTGCCGATCTGGCGTTACGTCACACGTATTAGCACTAGATTATAAGTAAGTACCTCCAAATTATATCACCCCACGAATTCCGCAATTCGTACTAAGGAGTCACAATGATATGGTACAACAAATATGACTAAAGGGAACACACCATAAACAGTTTTATACTAAAACAACTAGATTTAGCACTTACAGTTAACGCCGGTCCAAATGCATAAAATACCCAACGGAGAAAGGAAGTTCAGGGAATGGATCAAATGGGAATTCCGTGGGTACTTACAGGGCTGGGTGGAAAAGATATCGACACCCAGCATTCCACTACAGCCTTGGCGCGTTATTCACGTCAAACCACTCACAGCTTCTGTTCGTATTCCACTTTGATATTAGTCATTACGCGTGACCCAACCCGAATTTGGGCCGTACAAACGCGGGCCAAAATGGCCACCTGATGCCTATTCAACGCGACGCTCACGTGGAAGACGTCGAGACATCCAACAATCACTAAGCCTGGTATTCTAGTATAACCCAGGAGAACCGCAATAATACGATGCATCAACACGCGCGATCCCAAATTGAATCGTCCATTACACGCGGCATCACAAAACTCGTGGCGGGAAATCCGTACAAAACACAATACGCTTGTCCGAGCGGTTTTGAGTGACTGACTGCGGTGCAGAAATCACCGCCCGGCGTCCACCAGGCGGCCCGCGCGCACGCCGCCCTCGCCCCGCGAGCGAGAAAGGGACAACATATGCCCAGAGCGATGCGTGCGGGCGAGCATCGCGGCGTATTCACAGACCGTCACCAATACCTAACCTACCCCAGCATAGCAACGCTAAATTAAACATTCACCCGCCCTAGGCCGAATCCCTTAGGCCTATTCACTACTGGGGAGACGAGATAGCGTTGCTATTGCTCGCTTAAGAACTGAATCCCCTACCTGAACTGTCGCGACTCGAGGAGTGCCATCACTACCTGGGAACAAGTTGAGAATGCGCCCTCTGCGCCATCGCAGTGGCGGCAGGTTGGCATCCTTAACCAGAACGAGATCTCCGATGCGAGGGGGTTCAGTTCTGTCCGTCCACTTAAGGCGTTGCTGCAGAATGTGCAAATACTCAAGCGACCATCGCTTCCAAAAATTCTGAGACATTTGCTGCAGCAACTCATAACGCGTCAAACGATTGCTACTGACCTCTGTGTAGGGGTACTCTGGCAAGGCGTTAAGTGGTCGGCCAATTAAGAAATGCCCTGGTGTCAGGGCCTCCAGATCATTCGGATCTGAGCTAAGCGGACACAAAGGACGTGAATTGAGAACGGCCTCAATTTTACAAAACACGGTCGCTAGCTCCTCAAAGGTTAATATCGTTAAACCTATAACGCGCATCAAATGCGTCTTAGCGGACTTTACAACCGCTTCAAAATACCACCCCAGTGGGGGCATCCTGGTGGATCGAACACCCAGTTAATGCCCTGACGGGAGAGGCTCGTGCCGATAGCTTCCTCGTTTTCCGATAAAAACGTTATAATTTCGTTCATACATCGATCAGCGCCCTTAAAGTTGGTACCACAGTCCGACCTGATCAGCGCTGGTCGCCCTCTTCGCGACACAAATCTATCTAAAGCTGCTAAAAAAGCCTCCGTAGTGAGGTCGGCCACGAGTTCCAAGTGGACGGCCTTGGTTGCTAGGCACACAAACACGCACAAATACGCCTTGATTGACTTCGCGTTGCGAAGGCGTGATGCCTTTACCATAAAAGGCCCCGCAAAGTCCGTTCCCACACCCGCAAACGTCCAGGCTTCCGTCACCCGGTCCGGTGGGAGGTCTCCCATCTGAGGTTGCATTGTGGCTGCCTTCAACCGATAGCAAGGCAAGCACCGAAACACAATGCTCCGTACCGTACGTCGTCCAGACAAGATCCAAAACTCGCGCTGCAGAATAGCCAAAAGTGCATTGCAGCCCGCATGCGAGTTTTTCTGGTGACGATCCCTAACTATAAGTTCTACCAAAGGTCCCTTCTTTGGGAGTAACAGCGGATGCCGTGCTGAAAAGGGCAGGTTAGCGTTCCGAAGTCTACCTCCAACCCGGAGCATTCCATGCTCGTCCACGAACGGGTTGAGGCGCACAAGACCTCCCTTCAGCTTTCCACGGCCATCCCTGAGCAGCCTGACCTCTTCCTCAAAATGTTCCGCCTGGACGACCCTAACCAATAAACTTAGAGCCGCATTCCGCTCCGCAGGCGAGAGGACAGGTGCCAAGTTCCGTTCTGCTTGAGGTTTTCTACAGTTGTTCACGAACCGTTTGATCCAACCTGTCACCCCTAGAAGTTTGTCGAGGGAGCTGTATCGTTCCAGCAAGAAAGCCGCACTAGGCTTAGGTACGATCTGCCCTACGTTCACTCGCAAACCTCGATCAGGTGGCCCAAGCGGCGACCCGCACTCATTGTATGGCCATCTCTCAGGTGACTCAGTCAGCCACTGAGGTCCCCACCACAGTGAGTGACCTACCAAATCAGGGGCCCTACATCCCCGTGAGGCGCAGTCCGCTGGGTTCTGTTCTCCCGGTACGTGTCTCCATACCAACGGAGTTTCCGATCCTTTAATCTGTGACACCCGATTTGCCACGAAAACCTCAAGAGTATGTACCGACGTCTGTAACCAGCACAGAACTATCCTACTGTCGGTCCATGCGTACACCGTTTCATCCAAAGTGATGGTACCGCGTAGATTACTAGCGACATGATGTAGCAAGCGCGTGAGAAGCGCTGCTCCCGCCAATTCCAACTTTGGAATGGTCCATCTTGTCCTAACCGGAGCCACCTTACTCTTGGCCATAACTAGACGCACGTCTACAGTTCCCGTTGAACTGACTGTCCGCAAATAGACAGCTGCCGCGTACCCTCGCTCCGAGGCATCACAAAACCCATGTAGGGTAGCCTTACATCCCACCGATGGGAGCAACTTGCGAGGTATGGCGATGCGTACGATCCCTGGTAAGGTGGTCACAAACTTGGTCCAATCATTCAACAGCTCTCCGGAGAGCTGGTCGTCCCAACTCAAGTTTGCTATCCACAACCTTTGCAAGAAGCACTTCGCCATGAACGTCACCGGTGCGATCCACCCGTTAGGATCGAAAGTTCTGGCGATCGTCGATAATACCGAACGCTTCGTCCAAGTCTTCTGCAAAAGGTCTGGCTCGATCTGATACGTAAAGACATCATGCGTTGGCCTATATTGCACCCCTAGGATGCTCAACGTATTTGGATTGTCCGGGTTCTCGAAAAGGTGCGGGTCCTGCTGGAACTCACCTGGCAACCCGGCCAGGAGCTCTGGACAGCTGGACAGCCATTTCCGCAACTCATAACCTCCTGATTCCATGATCGCGATCAGCTCGTCTCGTAGTAGCAGTGCTTGTTGCACGCTATCTGCACCCGTGCAGATGTCATCCACGTAGACGTCGCGATCCAGTACTGCTGCGGCTCGAGGGAATCCCACCCCCTCCCGCGCGGCCAACTCTCGCAGCGTGCGCACCGCCAAAAACGGACTTGGCTTCAGACCACACGTCACCGTGTCAAGCTCATAAGCGACCATCGGCTCGTCAGGGCTCTCACGCCACAAAATCAGCTGGCACCGACGGTCATCTGGGTGTATAATTGTTTGGCGAAACATCATTTTGACGTCTGCGACGAACGCTACTTGGTGCAACCGAAAATCTGTGAGGATGTCCACAATGTCCCGGTTCAACTTGGGACCCGCGTGCAGACACTGGTTCACAGACACACCATTCGATGTAGGAGCAGAACCGTCAAACACTACCCGTATCTTCGCCTCCGGTGACTTCAAAACAGCCAGGTGTGGTATATAGTAATGCTCGACACACCTCCAATCCATGCTGGACACCGACATGTGGCCTAACTCTAGGTACTCCCTCATGAATTCGATATACTTCTGCCGAAGTGCTGCATCTCGCTTCATCTTTCTCTCCATAGCCAGTAGTCTCCGTTCCGCGATCTGTCGCGAACTACCTAAGGAGGGGCGGTTTGGGAGAAATGGCAGCCTGGTAACAAACCTACCTGACGAACTTCGTGCAGTGTTGTACTGATAGAACAGCTCGCACTCGTCATCCTCTGGCTTCCGTCTATCCGCTGTGGGTGGCTCCTCAGACTCCCAAAACCTCTGCAGCACCTCCGACAACACACTACCATAGAGAACCGTATCGCCCTCTGGTAGGTCCTGAGGTCTCCAAACTGGGCCAAAAATAACATACCCCCCTGTGGTATCAACGGCCACTAAACCAGTTTGCTGAAGCACCCGCTTTCCGCCACACCAGAATCTCCCGAGGACGTCTGACCCGAGGAGAACGTCCACCGTACCAGGAGTATCAAATTCAGGATCAGCTAACTCTAAGCCTGTGGTTAACCCTCGTACCGTTGACGGTAACCGAACCTGAGGAAGCTTCCCCACCACTTCACTCAGCACCACTGCTGAGGCATGATAGCTGACCCCTGTACCTGTATTACCTAATGTGAACTCGAAGTTCACCTGACCCCGAACGTCAGGCACATCTACACCTCCAATACCTACAGCCCCATCCGTTGTGGGCCTTATATTTAAGCGTAGCCTACTCACCAGCTTACTAGACACAATACAACCCTGAGCCCCTGTATCTAACAAGGCTCTTACCTGTATGCTGCGGCCACCGTATCCCCATACCCAAATCATTGCCGTAGGCAACAATACCGTAATTGGCCGGGGGGCCGAAGCTGGCGTGTAGGCGGCGATTACCTAGCAGGAATCTAAGCGCGGAGTGTCCGCGTCCTGCGGGGGGGTCCCCTCTCTCCGTACACCTTCGAGTGGGTCCCACTCCTGCTGATAGGGACCTCTGGTCCTGTACGCCATGGCTGGCAGCCTATAGTAACCCTGCGGCAGGCGCGCGTACCGTGGATGCGCCTGTAGCCGCGGGTGCTCAGCCAAGGGGAGAGGCATGCGTGGGTCATGAGACCTCACCATGTTGTTCAGTCCCGCCGAGTACTGCATGTACTGGCCCTGGTATTGGCACCCGCCCGTAGCATCACGTACTTGTGATGGGTGCCCCTGACCTTGGACCTGTGACCACCTACCCCGTTCCGGCACCTGCTGCCGAGGTGGTGACTGTCTCGCGCGTGGTGAAGGGGGCATCACCTGCTGATGTCCCTGGCCTCGTCCCTGAAACCCTGGTGGAAGAGGACTCCTCCTTGGAGGGGGTGGGGAGCGTTGCTCCCGTCTAGGTAGGGCAGACTCCGTCCGCTGACCCGCGTCAGCTCTGCCTCCGTAATCTCCGCTGCGGTTCATGCATAGGAGCTGATGGTGGGCACCCTGGCAGTACCTGCAGTTGGTGCTTGATGGGCACTCTCGCACCTGATGCGGCCCCATACACCTAAAGCACCAACGCCGTTGCTGCACCACACCACGACGTTTCTGCACCCGCTGTGCAGCGAACTCCTCACACGCAGTCACCTGATGCCCCGCCTCTCTGCAGTAGGCACACCTCGATTCCAAATTAGCGACATTGTATCGCCTGGGTGGCCTACTCTTACCGTCTCGCGCCTGTGCACCCGGCCGTTCCGGGCGGCGAGCGGCCGCAGACTCCGCGTGAGGCGACTCTCCAAATTGGGCATCTACCCGCCTGCACTCGGCCTCGAGGAAGGACTTGAGCTCCTCGAAGGTCGGGAGGTAATCAGATGTCTTACCTCCGTGTGACTGTTCAAAACGAGCGGCCATGTCGCTCGGCAGGCGGCGCAACAACGTGTGGACCAGGATATAATCATAGCCTGACACCGGCATCCCCTGTCTCTCAAGAGCGTTCACTGCAACGCAGACAGGGTTGAGGACCTTGGCCCTGAGGTCCGTCCCTCGTGTGATGGTCGGCACGGTGAGCCACTGTTCCAGGAGTTGGTCAATCATGAGACGTTTGTTGCTGTATCTCTCGATCAGCAAACCGCGAGCCGTCTCGTAACTTGCATCATCGACTGGTAGATGCTTTACCAGCTCATGGGGCTCACCTTGCAGCTTGGCCATCAATTGTGCCATTTTATATGCCGGCTGCAAGTCAGTGCGGTTATGAATCACACTGTCAAACAGATCCTGGAATCGGGTCCAATCCGTGTAGTCCCCGTGGAAGACCGGAATAGCCACAGCCGGCAGGGGCACTTGCACCCCCGGTCCCCGCGGACCATGGGATGGGTCCGGCTCCCCAGCCCTACGCCTGGTGATCACAGCAGCCGCCTGCTGGATCTCCTGCCCCATCTCCAGGCACTGGGTCACATTCGCCCGGACCATAAGTTTGGCCTCCTCATCAGGCGTCCCATCAAATAACTCCTCGCATCCAGTGAGGCAATCCAACACCTCCGCGACCCGTTCGTCAATCCGTTGCGCACAAGCGATGAGTGCGTCCTCTCGGTCCCCGCGACCGACCATCGCCTGCTTAGTCGCGAACCAAATTAGGTGCGTTCTAATTTTTGCCTGAAGCTGTGTAATTGTGGGAGCCATGGTACCAACTCAAAGTAACACCGAACCTTACAATAAAAAAAAAACAATAATAAACAATCGGCCCTGATCCTACCGCTAGGATATCCGCACAGGGTAAACACAACGATAATAAAGCAATTCACTAATTGATTGGCCCTGATCCTACCGATAGGATATTCTACACAGGGCACACACTACAATCACAATAAATATATTTTTTTTTTATGTAGGTAGATTAAAAATCTTATACTAAAATAATCTTAAATCTAGTGGTTTTCTGAACCACGCTCTGCTACCAAAAATTGTCTAATTCCAAGCTAAACTCCCGCAGTGGAAGCGATTTACACAGGTAAATTTCGAACAAAATACCAGGAGTTCAACTGGAGGCAGACAATGGCTGCGTTACGCAGCGCTAAATAGCATACGCTGCACAATATAGCAGCGCATACTATGAATTAAACGTGAACCTAAATCTATTTAACCTAATTAACTAAGTTGAGTGAAATTGGCAAATGATGTGTTCCAACCTTTACATAACTCAAGTCGGTAGTAAATACCGTCTGCCGATCTGGCGTTACGTCACACGTATTAGCACTAGATTATAAGTAAGTACCTCCAAATTATATCACCCCACGAATTCCGCAATTCGTACTAAGGAGTCACAATGATATGGTACAACAAATATGACTAAAGGGAACACACCATAAACAGTTTTATACTAAAACAACTAGATTTAGCACTTACAGTTAACGCCGGTCCAAATGCATAAAATACCCAACGGAGAAAGGAAGTTCAGGGAATGGATCAAATGGGAATTCCGTGGGTACTTACAGGGCTGGGTGGAAAAGATATCGACACCCAGCATTCCACTACAGCCTTGGCGCGTTATTCACGTCAAACCACTCACAGCTTCTGTTCGTATTCCACTTTGATATTAGTCATTACGCGTGACCCAACCCGAATTTGGGCCGTACAAACGCGGGCCAAAATGGCCACCTGATGCCTATTCAACGCGACGCTCACGTGGAAGACGTCGAGACATCCAACAATCACTAAGCCTGGTATTCTAGTATAACCCAGGAGAACCGCAATAATACGATGCATCAACACGCGCGATCCCAAATTGAATCGTCCATTACACGCGGCATCACAAAACTCGTGGCGGGAAATCCGTACAAAACACAATACGCTTGTCCGAGCGGTTTTGAGTGACTGACTGCGGTGCAGAAATCACCGCCCGGCGTCCACCAGGCGGCCCGCGCGCACGCCGCCCTCGCCCCGCGAGCGAGAAAGGGACAACATATGCCCAGAGCGATGCGTGCGGGCGAGCATCGCGGCGTATTCACAGACCGTCACCAATACCTAACCTACCCCAGCATAGCAACGCTAAATTAAACATCTTAGATTGATTTATCTGGCAATTACTTTGATTTCTCTGGCATTTTCGCCAGAGAATCCAGAGAAATCAATGCCAGAGAAAACGAAAAGTAGTGATTATTTAGAATAACCCTTAAACCGTAAAAGCGAATATAATCGTAATTACACAACCAGCTAACCACCCAAAATGCTACATTTCTTGAACAAAATTACAACATTATGACTGGTCAATCAATTATTAACTTTGGCAGAGAACTCAAATGTATAGGTGTACCAAAGCCAGAGAAATACTTGCTTGCCTCGATGAATTCAAAATGTAACAGCGAGTCACGCGAGCACACACTCCCCCTGCTGCGGCTCTACTGACTCTTTTGAGCAGCCGGGATGCCCATAGCGTACGTCTACAAAGAAGTGATGTGCGCGATGTTTTTTATGCGCCAGAGAATCCTAGGATTTTACGCGGACAAAGTCATTTTATTCTCTAACTCGCTAAACTGTTATAAGTATGATTAGATATTAATTGTAGTTAAACTAGAACATATAGAAGGTCTGTGAACATCGTCACAAATTCGTATCATAAATAGTTATCGAAATAAAAACCCATGAATGTAGCAAGTCGACTTTTGGACACGCCAGAGAGCATCAATTTGGGGGGCATTTATATTTTTTATAAAAAAAGTGTAATATCCCTATAATTTTTAAATGCTTCTCCAATCGTATTAATAGCCGTACTAATTATATAAAAAATACTGTTCCTCATTATAGCAAGATGTGCATATTTTAGGCCAAGACAATGATTTATACGGTGCTGAGGAAAGACCCAAATATCGTATCAATCAATATAAAAATAATGTAGAATTTATCGACTGGATGGCGAAAACGGGAGATCGTGCCCTATGGCGTACCCTGGGGGAGGCCTACGTCCAGCAGTGGACTGCAATAGGCTGATATATGTATTTATGTATCCGAAATCCGTTAAAAAATTGCTATTCATGCCTGACGCAATGCAAAGTAATAAGTAATTCAAACTGCAAAGTAATAAGTAATTCAAATTGCTTAGGAAAATCCGTACTACGTAAGGTGGTACCGGTCGTTGTCGTAGGCAGCGGTCGTTACAAATCTCTGTAAGCTTACAGCTATTAGCAGAAGACGGTTAAAAGTCATGGACTTATCGGGTTATTCATCAAATCATTGTCCCACACGACTGAAGAGAAGAATACAAATTTATCAGGTGCTCTGTTTTGGGATATAATATTTTTTTAAACTTGATCTTATTAGGCCTTAACAGAATCAACCTCAACTAATTCAAACTAATATTCCAATCCAGTTGATCCAGATAGCAGGATTTACACCCTACATAAGGACAAAGTGGGTCTTGTTGCTTAACTGTTTATATTTAAACATACAGACCATATCCCTTACGGGGTAGGTAGAGCGAAAACGAAACTTTCACGCCACGTCTGACAACCATTTGAGAGTCATTCAGTAAACTGTGTATTGGCTATAATGACAGGTTGTCAGCGCGGTCTAGAGTCTCTTAGTCACCTCTTACGACACCTGCGGGAAAGAAATGGGGTGATGCTATTCTCAGTCGACATCACACGGAAAATTAACTTCTTTGCAAATGGAAAAACACTAATAAGATATACTGTATATAATATCATCCAATTTCCACTCGGGAGTGTCGTAAAGGTGACTAAGGTACATTCAAAGAATAGGCAGTAGTGTTCCCTGTAAATACAACACCTTGCACTGCGCTTGCCAACCCGCCTATGACAAACAGTAGACTTTCGCGGCAGTTGATGAGAATCTCTATTATTTCAAGTCTTAACTAAAACAAATTTTGCAATCCAGTTGATCCGAATGGTGGGATTAACACCCCCAAACTCCTTATGCTACGTTCACACTATGCCCCTGCTCCTGTTCTTGCCACTACTACGAATATTGCTTTTTTTATTTCTTGTCTCTACAATTTTAGCCCCGGGGCTTTGAAATATACACCTGACTGTATGGTAGGGAACAGGAGCTCATCCGGAGAAGTTTTGGATTGGACTGAATCTACCCGGCACGTACCGGTAGTTCCCAAAATGGGGACCAAATGAGGGATCTCCGCGCTCCCAACGAATATTGCTCGACATACTTCCGCAGAAGTATCAACGCGAGTAAGCGTACACACACTGCCGTCATACTCTTCTCGCAGATAGTGAGCGAGATTTGCTCCCGTGCTGCCATACCTTTGACTTCCGCACGAAAATCCGACAACCGAAGGAGCACGGGAAGTGGCAGTGGCATGAAAAGTAGCAGCGCGAGTAACCTCCGTTGTTTATATGCTCGCGCTGCCTACTACTATATCCCTGCCCATATAGCTTGACTGTGTGAACGCGAAATTAGAAAGGGAGAAACACTTATGAGAGGGCCATGTAGGAAGGGCGTAGGCAAATTCTCCGCCACTAATTGGGGCCCAGTCGATGCTCACGGCTCTAACAAGGTGATATACAGCTGGGAAGATTGTCGAACAATTGCTTTGAGATTATGTTAGTGGGTTATCGAGTGCAGTGCAACATGTTTGCGGATTCTCGGATTTTTTCTTTAGACGCCCAAGTATAGAAATGGGTTGATGCTATTCTAAACCCACGTTACATGATGGTACATACTATTAAAACTGATCGTAGAAAGTGATATAAACACGATGATATGAAGAATTTTGTAGGTATATAAATAATCGGTTTTCCATAAAAAAATCTGTTGACCGAATTCAGACTTCGAAAACTAGAGATAAAATACCCACTGACCTTAGTGACTGTGTTCACATACAGATTGCTGCACATTCACATATTATTATCAACTTTTCTTATTCTATCTATTAGCTATTAGTACATAATTTAGTGTGTCGTTCAGCACCTCAGTGTATCCTACCCGACTGCAGTGACACGTCGACACCTCGGTGTCGACTCAGCGAGTCGGAAGCGTCCAAAACCCAATACAAATTCGATTACGTTCCGTTTAGGCGAAGCGTTTGATTAGATACCTACATGTTTTCATCACCGAACGACGCAGCCGTGTGTGAGCTTTTCGGGTAATTTGAAACTGTCACTGTTTTTTGTGGTCGATGTATATTGTGTGTGTGTTTTTTTGTCGTTTTGGTTCGCCGAATTGCTGCGCGGGAATATCTGTCAATCTTTTGTTCAGGTGAAGCGACATGTCAGTTGCGCCTTCAGTTGGGAAAAATATATCCGTATGAATTTGTAGTGTATCCGGAAACCAAACATCTGCATTGTGTGTAACATACATTACAACCCTCGATTACCCTATTTACTTTGTTCTGGTAAATAAATGTTTTTCTAATTCAAAGTCTATTCTAGTCTTGTCTGCCGGAAATGATGGATACCGAAAATTGCCCTCAAATATCAATAAAGCTTTCCCTTATAGTAACGTCCAAAAATAAATTTGAATATCTTGTACGAAGGGGTATCCAAATCACACATATGTTTGATCATGTAGGTATTGTTGTTTCCTAGTTAATCAACTTGTAAAGTTTTTTGAGAAATTGTGGACTGACATGCTTCCTTCTTTTTTATTTCAGTAATAGGGCTTTTCGAGTGGTGGTTTCTGAAATTTCACAATCTTTATGATTTGTACTTTCTGGCATAAAAAAAAACTAAACTAACTTTGAATAACTCGGTTATAACAAAAAAATCGCGAAACATAAATGGTAGTGATTCGGATACCTCTCAATGTAAGGTATTTTAAGGTTTGTCTTTGGACGTCACTATTCGGGCGACCCGGTTTTTGGTAAACTGCTACCAAATGCCAATACCGCAATTTTTACAAACATACCGAAACTCCGGATGTTTTGCGTGTTTGGCGAAGGATTTTTAAACAAAGGCGCCACTGGCGAATCATGAATACATACAAATATCATGCCTTTGTCCCTTGCAGGTTAAGCACAGCATTAGCGGCCGTCAAATACGGTTGCTATTACCGCGTTTAAAAAATATTTGAGGGCCATTGCAGAGAAATCGTGTATCACTACAAGTTGTTATACATGGTGTAAAAAAATTAGCTGAGAATATTTTAAGGGGTGAACCAGTACGTGAAACTGAACAACTTTCCCCAAGGAACATAGGTCAAAATATGAAAAAAAAAATTGGTCCTCCCATACAAATTATCCCGGCCGGGTAACACACTAAGAATGGGAGGGTCAAATAATTTTTTCATATTTCGACCTATGTTCCTTGGGGAAAGTTGTTCAGTTTCACGTACTGGTTCACCCCTTAAAATATTCTTAGCTATTTTTTTTACACCTTATATAGCCTGTCGTCTGAAATTGTAATACACATGAAGCCCTCGAGTCCCTTAGTCACTTCTTACGACACCCGCGGGAAAGATGGGGTGATGCTGTTCTAAGCTGGCATCACACGGCATTCACTAATAGTTTAGAGAATAGAGTTGCCATAAGTCATAATCACTAATACTGAGGTAGCTATCATGGCACTCGTTCGATGTCTCACTAAGTACACTATTATAAATTGTATGAGACTCATCTGACAATGCAGACAAACTGTGTAAACAGTTTTGTGGGACTATTTTTAGTTTTAAGATAGTGAACTTGTGTTTCAATAAATAAATTAAATAAATAATAAATAAAAATAGAATTCTTTAAGAATTATTTAATAAACAAATCCGACAAAAGGCGAAACGAAACCTAGTGGACAAAACCTGCAACATCCATGTAAGTAAGTAAGATAACTACAGTATGTCCAGCGGGCGTACTAGTGTTGAATATTTAACTCCTTACCTGCCTGGAAATTGGGTTACATGACCCACGTGGGAGCTGCAGGTTCTAGCGGACTGTTTTGGGATTTCATTGCACAAAATTAGGTACCATTCGAATTTTTTGGGCTGGCATCCCCAACCCGAACAGACGTCATAAACAGCTGTTCTTATATTTTAATACAATTTTGCACTAAATTATGAATATTATTAGTTTATTTGTGTTTAATTAAGTAGAATAAGTGTCAGTGAAAGTTACCAGCGCTATCCGGACTCGGTGAATCATAACAACACGGATTTTATAACAACCAAAAGTGCTGTCAACCAACCAACGATTCGAATTTTGATTCGAATGACTAACGGATTTAAACCCGGGGAGTATTGTTTTTCATAACTGTTACACCAGCCAGGCTTGTTATTTATAAGACCTGATAGTAATCGCAGATTAAACGATCACATAACTGCACATACTTAACTCGCTTTTGTGAGAAACGACGACCTACTCACACATTAGCGCCGTAACCTTGCCTCATCTTACTTCTATTGAAGTTTATTTGACGGGAAGGCTCGCCGCTCAGACAAGTTAATTCAAATAATACTACACATTTAGGAACCATAACACCTTACTTTCCTTGGTAATTTTGCTGTAGGCTAGATTTTGTAGTGTCTCAGTTCACTTGTCTGTGTGGAAAGTGGATCTGATGATACTTGATAGGTACTATTTACATTTTATACATAGCATACCTTCATTATAACCTTTAATCTTAGTACTACTTACATATAATTTTAAACAAGTTTCTATAATTATTAAGTATTATCATTGGTAATTACACAGAGTAGGTAGTTTAGCCTCCTAATTAGATTACCTAAAACAACTAGTGTAAGTTTGATATTAAATAAGTTTTTCTATATCAATTCCAGCTACGGCTTCAACTATGTCCATGATGACCACCCGTAGAATGCATGCTGAAAAGATGATGGCTAAACTTCAGCAAACACTTACTGAAGCCGAGCAGATCAATGAGAAACTTCTAGTTGAACGAGATGAGATTGACCATGAGATGAAGCAAATAAAATCAAAAAACACTCAGTTAAGCGAGAGTGTTATTACTCTGCGAGCACAATGTGCAGAATCACAAGCAGAGATTGACCATCATACTGATCTCATAAAGTCTCTGGAACATGCTCATTTTGAAATAAGTTCTGACCGAAATTCTGCCCGGGATCGATGTAAATTTTTAGAACAACAACTGAACGAAGCTAACAACCAGTTAGCTGATCTACACAAAGAAAAAGAAGATACTGAAAATAGATTCAGTGTTTCCCTACGCCATGAACTGGAAGTGGAGGACATTAGTACTGTACGCCACACAATTTTGACAAAGGGCAACAAAATAAAGAAATATTTAAGACTAAATAAATTCATAAGAAAAACTAGACATAATCTTAAGTTGTTGAAAATAACTCAAAAAAGACAACCAAATAGAATCAAGAGAATAAATTTATTGAATGAAACTGAGGACCTAAGACTAAAAATTAGAAAAATGAATGTGGCATTTCACGAAGCAGAAGCACACAATAGGCAGCTGACGGTGCAACTTACAGCCTCAGAAAGTTTGCACACAAGCAGCGAGTTGTATATTGACAACCTTCAAACACAACTCGCAAAGGCTGAGACTAAATATGCAGAGAGCCGAATAGAACACAATCAACTTTCTTTTGTAACTTCAGAGCTACTCCAACTACAGCAACAAAACACAGTGTTGCTTGAATTGCTCATGGAAGACGATGAATTGGTCTCCGCTCTAGGTGGAACAAAACCTGCCACACCGTCCTTAGCTGCCGTGACTGCTGCCACTACTGACGCACTCGTCCCAGGAGAACCTCCCTCGCCCGTCGCTGCTGGTGCGCCGGCCGCGCCCGTCGCTGCTGGTGCGCCGGCCGCGCCCGTCGCTGCTGGTGCGCCGGCCGCGCCCGTCGCTGCTGGTGCGCCGGCCGCGCCCGTCGCTGCTGGTGCGCCGGCCGCGCCCGTCGCTGCTGGTGCGCCGGCCGCGCCCGTCGCTGCTGGTGCGCCGGCCGCGCCCGTCGCTGCTGGTGCGCCGGCCGCGCCCGTCGCTGCTGGTGCGCCGGCCGCGCCCGTCGCTGCTGGTGCGCCGGCCGCGCCCGTCGCTGCTGGTGCGCCGGCCGCGCCCGTCGCTGCTGGTGCGCCGGCCGCGCCCGTCGCTGCTGGTGCGCCGGCCGCGCCCGTCGCTGCTGGTGCGCCGGCCGCGCCCGTCGCTGCTGGTGCGCCGGCCGCGCCCGTCGCTGCTGGTGCGCCGGCCGCGTCGGTCGCTGCGTCGGACGCGCCCACCAGGCAAACGCGACGTGGCGGACGCGGTAGAGGTGCTCCTGCACTGCCTGTGGGAACAAAGGCGCGACCAACATCGACTGCGCCGGCCGCGACTACGTCACCCACCCGGCGAGGACGACGCGGAGGACGCCGCGGTGGACGCGGTAGGCGCGCTTCCCGTGCTCCTACACCCGCTGTGGACACAAAGGCGCACCAGGCATCGGGAGCCGACAGCAACGTGCAGCCTGCGGGGTCACCTGCCTCCCCTACCAACGGGTTGCAAAGGGCGGTGAGAGTGCCGCTCACTCCAGTAGCTGCACCGCGTACTTTTAGGGCGCCTACCACCTCAGCCCCCGCTGTCCCGACACCGAAGCCGCGACGGCGTGGCCCGCGCCCGTGTCCTACTCCTCGACCCAACGTCGGACCACTTCTTGACAGTGTGAGTGCAACGAAAACGATAAAGGCAAAATCAAAGACTCTAATTTACTCTGACGAGATAGGTGTAGGTTTCGGACAATTATTAAACTATCGTTTAAATAAACAAGTGACAAACATGTGTTGTCCTGACACCTCATTTGAGGATATTGTTAAACAAGTATCTGTAGGGAAATTTGATGAGCACACCACCATTATAATTATGATAGGAAATCATTCTAACATTAGTCGTAGTACATTAGACAATAGTGTAGAGGTGTTGCTCAATTTACACAATCAGACAAAGTGCAAGTTCATTTTGTGCAACTTCCCATACTGTACAAACCTGTCAGATCAACAAAACAACTGTGTGCATAGAATGAACATGCACCTATACAATATAACATGTCATAGGGCATCATAGCGATGCTATTTCTTATTTTGACTTGAATAATTTTATTCACACATTTATTTTGACTCAGGATACTATGTACCTGTCTGATTATTATAAAAAACAAGTAGCTACATTGTTAGCATATAATATAAATGACACAAAATCTGTGTCATCTCCTATATTAATTTGTAATGTTACTAACAATAATTTAAACTAGAATTTAAGACAAAGGAAATCCCCTCTTTGACTGATATTAATAACAAACACAAACCGGGGTTTTCTTGCACTCATCCTCAGACAAAGGAAAAGCAAAATCAGTTACAAGTGTTACATCAAAATATTCAGGGTTTTGCTAGCAAAGTATTAGAAATTGAATTATTCTTAGAAAAGCATAATTATGACATAGTTTGTTTAACGGAACATTTTCACAAAGATCCTGACATTTTGATAAATTATGAAAATTATTGTATTGCCAGTTCTTTCAACCGAAAATCCGCGATACATGGAGGTTCCTTAATACTTATTAGAAACAACATTAAATTCAAAGAACGTAAGGATGTTGTCGGATTGTCGGTTGAGTGTTGTACTGAATTATCTTGTGTTGAGCTGGAAAGTCATGTTATAGTATGCGTATACAGACCGCCAAAAGCTAAAAATTTTACCAAATTCCTAGAAATAATGGAAGACGTACTCAAATTAGTCACAAAAACTAATAAACATGTAATTGTTGCAGGTGACTTTAACATAGACATTTTAGAAATCAATGCATTAAGTGATAAATTTTTAGGTCTTTTTAAATCATTCAATTTATTTAATATATTTTTTGAACCTACTCGTGTGACGCCTACTTCTGCCAAATGTATTGATAATGTATTCAGCGATTGTGACCCGGTACAAAAATGCATTATAAATTCTCTTCAATCAGATCACAAGGGTCAAAGTGTAATATTCCCATTCAAAAACCATATTAAAACGATCAAAATAGAAACCAGGCGCATCACTGCAAGCAGGTTGGAAAAATATCAAAATGTGTTAATCGAGAAATTGCCTGTCCATAATTATAATTTTGAAAACCCAAATCATGTATACGAAGACGTTTTCAATTTGTTAAGCAAAGAATTCGAAATCATTTTTAACTTAGAAACGAAAGAAATTAATACGAAATTTAAGTTTAGTGATTGGGCGACCAAAGGTCTTAGGATTAGTAGAGATAGGCTTTTTGAACTTTACGAGCTTAAAAACATGACAAACGATGTAAGTTTTAGTGAGCTAGTAAAAAAATATTCTAAAACCTTCAAAATAGCTTGTGAAATTGCTAAAGCAAACTTTATTAGTAATAAGATAAAGTCTTCAGATAATAAAATAAAAGCTGTCTGGAAAGTTATTAATAGCGAAACAGGTAAAACTAAGCCACGCGAAAATAACTTTTCACTTAAAACCGACAAAGGAGTGATTAGTTTAAATTCAGATGTAGCGCAGGAGTTAGAGACATTTTTCACAAATATACCTCTAAAAACTACTGAGTCATTAAGATCTTCACCTACAATTTCATATTCATTGCTGAAGCAAAATGTAGATGTTTGCAATTCTGAATTTAAATTTACTCATGTAAGTCCCCAGTATATTTTAAAAACTTTTAAAGATATCAAAGTAAAGAGCACCGAAGACTTATGGGGGATGTCAGTTAAAGTTTGTCAATCAGTAATCGAAATATTAGCACCATACTTAGCAGATATCTTCAATGAATGTATTGATCACGGCATTTTTCCTGATTTAATGAAACATAGCAAGGTAGTTCCGCTGTTTAAAGCTGGTGACAAACAAGACCCCAGTAACTATAGGCCTGTATCAATTCTGCCAATACTCAGCAAAGTGTTTGAGAAGATCATACTAAATCAAATGCTGTCCCATTTTAATCAGAACAATTTGTTACACAACCAGCAATTCGGTTTTACAAAGGGACGTTGTACCACAGATGCTGGTGTTGCTCTAATCAAACATGTATTTAATGCTTGGGAAGAATCAAAAGATGCCATTGGTGTTTTTTGTGATCTTTCCAAGGCATTTGATTGCGTGGATCATGAAACTTTATTGCTAAAATTAGAACACTACGGTATTCGAAACGCAGCTCTGAAATTTTTGAATTCATATTTAGATAATAGAACTCAAAAGGTCCAAATAAACGGCGCCAAATCACTGGGGTCTCGTGTTAAAATTGGTGTGCCTCAAGGCTCTATTTTAGGACCATTTCTATTTCTAATTTACATAAATGATTTGCCTAACATGGTAGAGAATTTGTCCAAGATTGTACTATTTGCTGATGACACATCCCTTATATTTAAGGTCGATAGACATGCACATAACTATGACGAAGTAAACAACACTCTTGGACAAATTCATAGTTGGTTTACTGCAAATAATTTAGTTCTTAATGAGAAAAAAACTAAATGTGTATTATTCACTTTACCTAACGTAGTACATTCTTTGAATAATCATGTCGTACTTAATAATGAAAAATTAGAGTTTACTACCAGTACAGTTTTCTTAGGGATTACTCTCGACTCAAGTCTCCAATGGGGCCCTCATATTACATCTTTGTCGGGAAGATTAAGCTCAGCTGCATATGCGGTACGTAAAATTAGAGAGATCACGGATATTGCAACTGCGCGACTTGTTTACTTTAGTTATTTTCATAGCATTATGTCCTATGGAATTTTGCTGTGGGGGCGCGCCGCTGATATTGAAACAATTTTTATTCTCCAAAAGAGGGCCATTAGAGCAATTTATAAACTTTGCAGTCGTGATTCCCTAAGGGAACTGTTTAAGGAAATTAATATTATGACTGTACCGTGTCAATATATTTATGAAAATATCATGTATGTTAGAAAAAATATAAATACTTTCACTAGAAATTGTGACAGGCATAACCGCAATACAAGGAGTAAAAATAAAATAGATCAACCTAAGCATAGACTCGCTAAAGTTAGGACTTCATTTGAAGGTCTAAGTATAAGATACTATAACAAAATACCGGAAGATATATTGAGTTTATCAGAAAGTAAATTTAAGTCTGTTATCAAGAAAACATTATGTTATAAAGCTTACTATAAGTTAGATGAGTACATTAATGACAAAGAGGCATGGAGCTCTGAAATTCCAGCGCAGCACAAGAAACACGCACTCATTTTTAATACCAAAATGGGGCGTGCGTGGAGTTTACAACTGACATAATTTTACAAATCTGCATGGATGTAATTTCAATTGTTTAAAGTAAATATTTTATAAGTTAAAACTGGTAGATTTATCTACTTCAATTTTTACAAAAAAAAAAAAATATGTAGCCATTTTTGGTCTTAACATATTTTTTTTTTTACTTACAGAATTAGCTAGGGTAGCTTAGGGGCTAGTAAGATTGTTAATTTAGAGTAGGAGCACTTCTGGGCAGGTTTTTTGGTGGGTTTTTCCTGTTCAGGAGGTCCGATTAATTATACGCATGTAAACTACACGCTTTAAAAATCTTGACTTCAATTTGAAACAAATATCGTTTTCAGATGGTGGTGGCGTAAAGTTACATGCCGTGTGATTAACCTGGCCAGCCCCGTGGCAGTGCTTTGATTTTTATTTTTTTCTCCCGCCCGAGCCGGTTTTCTATTAGGACATTACAAAATTGTTATAAAAAAAAGAAAATTGTGTGATACAAATTTCTTTTTTTTACAATGACGGTTCATGACGTCAATAAGTGATATGATAATACTATCCTACATTGAATAAAGCATTTCAATTTCAATTTCAATTTCGGGTAGAGCCAGTTATATGGAATAAGGCTAAGTTGCAAGTTCCTGCTTAGAATAGCGTCACTCCGATTCTGAATGGATGAATCAAAGGAATTGGCAGCAGCGTTCCCAGGGAGTCCAAGAACTTGCACTGCGCTCTCCGATCCGCCTAACAAGCATAGTGAGTATGTATGGCAAATACCCTCCTATTGGGGAGCCCCGTGCCCAGCAGTGGAATGTTGTAAGTTGAAGTCAAAAAGGTGTTTGGATAATGTAAGAAATTGAGTTTTGTTTTGTTATTTCATGTGCCTTGCGCTAGTGCATAGCTATGACAAATAGGTAATTGCGATACGTAACTTTAAAAACGTACACTAGATAAAACCTCCCTCAAAAGTCTGTTCCTTCCGTCAATCATCCACCAAACCCTGTTTGAAGATAAGATGTAACACAATAAGTGAAATAAATAAATATTTAGGTATGTCATATTATCAGAAATGTTTTCTAAATCTCTCACTTTTCTAATAAAAGGCATTAATTTCAACTTTTCATAACAACAACGATTTTAATAAAATGTAAAACTAATGAAGCGAAAATTTTATTTAAATTAAACTTTGATTAAACGCGAGTACTTACCTATAAACCCTTGATTACTAAATTAACGTCGAAATTTTAATTAATTTCCTGAGACTAATGAGTATTGTAGACGTAACTGTTCAAACAAACAAAAAACAGTAATTTCATGATAAACACTCTTTGACACAAAATAATATGGATCTGTGGCGGGTGACAGAAGGGTATGACAGTAGGCAGAATAGTGGGATGTAGGTAGTGTCGAATAAAGGGTAGCTTCCCTGTCTGACCGTTTGTTGTAGCCAGGGGACCGACTGGTCCACCAGGATAGAATTGGAAGTTGTATATATGCAACGCGCGGTGAACACTTCGATACCGCGTTTCAGTCCCATTGTTCTGTCATGTCGCGCCATCTTGCGGATATGTTGATAATTTCTGTTGCGTCTTGCTTGCTCGTGGATCGCTTGAGTGAGCTTCTTGTAGCAGCTCCTAGAGGTCGCAACAGATCTGTGAATTAAAATAATGTGTTTCGAACTTTGTATGTTTAAAGTTTAATCCTGTTAGTCAGAATCCTTGAAAACTTAAATTAGCACAGGCAGCTGATAGCTCCGAAATTACTTATGATAAAATCAAAACCTCATGCAACGTTTGATCAATTCTTAAAAGGATTTTGAAGTTAAAAATAAGTATTTAAAGTATGCCGTATATCGAGGCTCTTGACGCCACATCACCGTGCGGCTGTCATATGTAGTAATTGGCCTAATATAATCGCTGTCAGAAAGCGCAATATCATGCGGCACTGTGAGAGAACCACCGTATTTCATGTTTTGGATACAAATACTTTGGCTTCACTTCATTTGTTCGCAGTGTTCCTCTATCTTATATCCTAGTCTGAGTCGATTCCAAGCTCATGTCATTCATAACACCGTTAATAATTATTAATTTGTGAACTTCGTCATATTAAAGTTGTATTGTCATTTTGCGAGTGCGTCTTGATGTGGTTTTATAAGTAAGTATTTCAAAGCAATTTACAGACGAATATTTTGAACGCGATGAACCTTAACATTTTTGGAGAGGGGGAGGGACTGTGTTTAACAATGACTTGTGTGAACTTAGATTAAAAGAAAAAAGGACTATGTAAAAACGGTGCACGGTTGTTTGTTTGTATTATTATGAGGTTGACGCTCTGTTTACCTCACAACGTAAAAGACGTGATGTGTTTGTGTATATATCACGTCCATGTCTAAAAAACCATTATTCATGAAGAGCAAACTTTAGGTACCTACTCCAAAATGTTTTCACACAAAACTTACGTTACTTATAACGATCAGCAAAGACACTTATTATCCTTCTTTAGCATAACACCGTAGAACTAAACGGAGGAAAAACTTTAATAATAATAGTTCCGCAGCACTAGTTACAGAGAAATTGTAAAAACAATAAGAGCGAGAGGGTTGTTCTACTTAGACTCAAATCAGCGCTATTAATGAAGCCTTTTTTGACAGCTAATTAATTGAGAAAAACTACCAAAAAGAATCGATAGATGGCGATAAACATCATGGAAACATATATGCTTGGGATTTTATTCCTTTCGTGTGGACACCAATTTGTCCAACAATCTAATAATCGGCCTTTGATATTAATAAGAAGCTTAAATTGGAGTTTGATAGATAATATAGAAATAATACTTGCTTGCAAGTGGCGCTTATTTTAGCGTCTGTTGATAAAAAGGAACGCCAGCTAAGATACTAATAAGAAAACAGTTCAATACGACTAGATCATCTATTTTATAACATAGCGTGACCAGTTGAGAAACTTTATTAGTCTGCAAAAAAGGTATTTTTTAATATAGTATTTTATTTTTATATAAGGTACGACTGAGATTATTACCATCACCAATTTATGTTTTTCCCATTTATCCTTTATTTGCCTTTAGCTAAATAGCTACCAAATTTAGATATTATAGGATTTACTTTTTTTTCTTTATTCAGAGCCAAGGCGTCTCTTTTGAATAAAAAAGAGAGCGATCCTTCTGAGCTCCCGTCGTCTTACAATAGACTTTTGAGGCTGATGATATTATCATAAGTTATACTATGTTGTTGTTATACTTACCTTATTAATAAAATTATTATTATTGCCGATGTGATGCCGGCTGAGAATAGCATCACCCCATTTCTTACTCCTGGGAGTCGTAAGACTCAAGGGTGTGTATTGCAGTTATAGGCGATGGGCTGACAACTTATGCTCTGCCTACCCCGCAAGGGATTATAGGCGTGATATGTGTATGTGCATTATTATAAGCCGAAACCACATTGCATACAGTTTTGCAGCAACGTAGAACAACCCGTGCGAGCCTCTAGCGTAGCAGCAACTTTGAAATTGAATTTTCTACGAATGAAACGCAGCTAAGGAACTCGAAGCGTAAGTTTTACTGCCTTTTTTATGTCCCTGTTTAAGTGTTTAGAAGATGCATTCGCAATCAAGTGATTAAAATTGTTTGTTCAACAAGGCGTGATCTAGCAAAAATGGAACTGACTTCACAGACTCACAATAAAGAAACGCTAAACAGTCTGTATCTTAGAAACAACTGAACTTACTTTTAGTGAAGTTAAAATCGTTGTGTGGTGCCGGTTTAGAATGGTATCACCCCATTTCTTTCCCGTGGGAGTCGTAAGAGGTGACAAGGGGACTTGAGGGTGTGTATTGCAATTTTGGGCGATGGGCTGACAAACTGTCACAATGGTGATACACAATTTTCCGAATGACCCTCAAATGTATGTCAGCCGTGGTGTGAATGTCCGTTTTTGCAGTTTTATGCTCTGCCTACCCCGCAAGGGATAAAAGGCGTGATATGTGTATGTGTGTGTGTATGTAAGTTTAAATCAAAATGGTTTGGCCTTCATGAGTTTGATTTAAAATAAACATCTACCTATTTATCAAAATGATAATAATTTTTAACAAATAGTTATAGTGAAAAAGAAAGATATAATGAATCCTAAAATAAAGCGTACGCAATCCAATATTTTTTCTCTCTCTTAGTTTATCTTTTTTTCGTCTGTCCAAGATTTCAGTGATAAATCTTGTAACTTATTTATGCTACGCCCAGAAGAACCGTACGGGACTTTGTCAAAATTAAGACATAAATCTCCAGTTGGCTATTTTTCCGTTCTACCGGCTTGGGAATAGAGTTCGGAAAGTCGATTCAATCACACGGATTGAATCAAATCCGTAGTTCTCAGTACCTACATTTTTCTTTATTTATATTTTTTAGAAAGGATGAAAAACTGTAAGATCATTTCAACAAGCTTAAAAAAAACCAATTGAAGAAATTTCAGCTTACCTACAGGAACTTTGAAGACCAAAATATGGAGAATTGATCCAAATCCACAACAATAAAATTTCCCTTCGATAGTCTCAATTGTTTTTACTTTTCCCATAATCACAAGACAGTGTCATCTATATTATTATTTTTTAAATTAAAAAGAGGTTTTGATTTTAACATTTCCTTCCTCCTGCCCAGTATCTAGGATGATTATTTTGTACCAGAAAATAATTGAATAGAATATAACTGAGTCACTCATGCCGTAAGTGAATCAAGCCGGAACTTATTACTAATCTATCCAACTGTAAGTACTGCCTTTAAATTTGCAACGAGCTGGTTATGTATGGTTAATTAATCCAACAAGCCGGCTGTGAGTATAACTTGGAACGTTAAACGCTTTTGCAAATGCAGCTACCGCTTAAAATACAAATATACATACATAATTATCACTTATATACCCCTATCTTGAGGGGCAAGCAGAGCTAAATAATCGTAGAAAAAGAACATTTACGCCACGTTTGGCAAACATTTCAAGGTTATTTAGAAAATTGTGTTCACTTTTTATATTGAACTTAAAAGTATTGAACGAATTACTTTATTCTGTCAAATAATAAAAATGGAAGTGTATCAAAATATCAACTCAATCGTAAACTGTGCAACGAATTTTGCAGTTGAATATCAAGTAAAGTGAGTGAGCCAAAACAGAACTGATTCAAAATCTGTCCAGCTCTATCCCGAAGTTTGCAACGAATTGGGCATCTATAGTAAAGTTGGACTGCCCGGTCGACTGAAAGGGTAACTTGGATCTGTTAACGCTGTTGCGATGGCAGCTACTGCCGGGAGGAGGAATAAAATTATTTTGACAAACTTTTATTTGCAACACGCATATACACACATATCAAGCTTATTATCCCTTGCGGGCTAGGAAGATCGTAAACGGCTGCAAAAACGGACATTTACGCCACGTCTGACATATATTTGAGGGTCATTCGAAAAATTGTGCATCACCATAGTGACAGGTTGTCAGCCCATCGACTAAAATTACGAATAAGTATTACATCAAGATGGTAGCAAAACTGAGGCAGTGTTAATTTAAATACTTAACTAACAACAGAAGGATCAATAAATGTTCACAAAGCTATTTACCTCTCTTTCCACCTTCCGCTCAGCGACTTGGCTTAGCTTGGCTTGTCATCTTGGCAGCACTCCTGTGATTAAAATCTGTGGACCGTGTACACCAGATAATCTGGCATCAAACCAACGTAGCGATGCTAAATAAGGGACAGCTCATACTACACCAACACCGCGACGCGAAGCGGCAATAACAAATGTATTATATAAATAAAGAATAAAAATTATTAGTTTTCAGACAAATTAGGTTGTAAATAACAAATTTAAGTTAAAAACTTAATTAGTGTTTTAATAATAAATAAATTAAATTATACCTAAATCGACGAGCATTTATGAAAAGGAGGAATCATCTTTTAAATGAGTCATTTTCAACAACTGCAATTTTTTGTCAATTTCGGTGGATTTTTTAATTTTCTGATTATTTAATGTTTTTTGTAGCTGTATTGCAAAAGATACTCATTTTGAATATAATGTATTAACAGGGAAATATGTAACAATAGTATTTGGTGAGTTATTTGGGTCACCGAAATTGCCTTGTCACCGAAATTGAATTCATGCCACCGAAATTGGGTTTGTGCCACCGAAGTTGCAATTGTGCCTCAGATCCTCCAATGCTGAAACCTCATGGATCGCTGGCTCACTCTAGTGGCAAGTGAGAAAGCATATTTGTTTGCGTCCCTGTTTGCAAGCAACTCACGTCTGGACGCTGGCACCAAGCAACCACCTACTGTACCTCTTTGCGATTCTTTGATGTCGGAGATCACAGTACACACTAAAGAGGTTCGAAGAGTATTGTGCAGTCTAGACGTGAACAAAGCCAGCGGACCTGATGGCATACCAGCAAGAGTGTTAAGACTTTGTGCGCCTGAACTGTCTCCTGTGCTGACACGCTTGTTCCACCTCACTCTTAAAGAAAGAACGGTGCTGGGGGCCTGGAACTTGCTAATGTGCAACCAGTTCCCAAAAAGGGCCACCGTGCTGACCCTGCCCATTACCGTCCAATTGCCATTACCTCCATCCTATGCAAGGTCATGGAGAGGGTACTTAACAGTAAGTTGCTGACCTACCTTGAAGACAATGATCTTCTCAGTGACCGTCAATATTGCTTTCGCCGGGGGCGGTCTACTGGTGATATTCTTGTGTATGTCACGCACTGCTGGGGCGAAGCCATCGAGAACAACGGCGAAGCACTTGCCGTTTCACTCGATATCTCGAAGGCCTTTGACAGGGTCTGGCATGCAAGTCTGCTCAGTAAGCTTCCTGCTTATGGCATCCCAGCTGATTTTTGTACTTGGATTTTAGATTTCCTTAGTAAATGGTCCATCAAAGTAGTCGTTGACGGCTGCTCCTCTGACCTTATGGCCATTGATGCCGGAATTCCTCAGGGGTCTGTTCACTCTGCAACTCTTTTCTTGCTGCACATCAATGACCTCCTTCGGCATGGTATTGTTGGATACGCAGATGATAGTACCGTTTCAGAGAGATACTTGAAAGGTGCAAAAACCAGTGGGGATGAAATACGTTCTTTAAGAAAGGCCATGGCAGAGCGAACAGATCTGACCTTAAGTCTTGTCTCCCAATGGGGCGACGACAATCTGGTCTCATTCAACGCCACCAAAACACAGGCATGTCTTTTCACTGCAAAAAGGAGTCCTTTCGACTGGACACCTACTTTGACACCGGCTTGAGCTACTAGGCATGAAGTTGACATCAAATCTAAACTTCGGCGCGACCATCGAGTACAAAGCTCAAACGACGGCTAAGAATCTAGGCATCCTGAATAGAGTGAAGCGATACTTTACGCCTTGACAGCTTTTAACTCTTTACAAAGCACAAGTCCGATCCTGCATGGAGTATTGCAGTCACCTTTGGAATGGCTCAGCCAAATACTAACTTGCCGCTCTTAACTCGATGGAACGCAGGGCCAAGAGGCTCATAGGCGACATAAAACTGGTGGAAACCAAGCTACATAGCCTGGCACATCGCCGCAAGGTTACCTGCTTGTCGGTTTTTACAGATTATTGTACTTCGGAGAGTGTGCTCAAGAGCTTCACGACCTTGTTCCACCAGCTCCCTTCTACCATCGGACATCCAGACGCACCGCCGGATACCATCCATACCTGGTTGCCAATACACCAATTCGGACTAAGCGCTTCCAGTCATCATTTATAATGCGCACTGCTAAAGAGTGGAACTCACTACCTGCGTCTGCGCTTCCAAACGCATACAACCTTAATATCTTCAAAGTGAGAGTAAACAGGCTTCTTCTGGGTGAGCTCGCTCCATCTTAGACTCCTGTTCTATGACCTAGACTAGAGTCAAGAGCAAATCCATACATACATACATACATAAATCACGCCTATATCCCTTACGGGGTAGGCAGAGCGTTAACGGCCGTTCAACGGATATTAACACCACGTCTGACAAAAGTTTGAGGGTCAATCAGATAACTGTGTATCACTATAGTGACAGGTTGTCAGCCCGTCGCCTAAAACTGCAATACACACCCTCGAGTCCCTTAGTCGCCTCTTACGACAAATCAAATCCATCATTAATTAAAAAATGCCTTGTTTGGCTGCTTACATATGGATGACATTGTGTTGAAGATAGCCGTAGACCCCTGTTAGCTGCAGCCGTCCACACTTGTTAGCACCTGCCAGTCGACAAATCAACTGATACCTGCGACTTTAAATAGTAGGCACGTCTTCGGCTATCGCTGACGGGTGTCAATGACTGAGCAGGAGGACCTTGCGGGAATGCCGGGCTGCAGGGCCACGCGGGAATGCCGGGCTGCAGGGCCACGAGGGATCGCCGGGCAGGAGGGCCACGAGGGATCGCCGTGCAAGGGGACCTCGCGGGAGTGCCGGGCTGGAGGGCCACGAGGGATCGCCGGGCTGGAGGGCCACAAGGGATCGCCAGGCAGGGGGACCTCGCGGGAGCGTCGGACTGGAGGGCCACGAGGGATCGCCGGGCTGGAGGGCCACGAGGGATCGCTGGGCTGGAGGGCCACGAGGGATCGCCGGGCTGGATGAATACGAGGGATCGCCGGGCAGGATGTCCTAGCGGGAGCGCCGGGCTGGAGGGCCACGAGGGATCGCCGTGCAGGAAGGCCACGAGGGATCGCCGGGCTCAAAAATCCACTGCTGGACATGGGCTTCCCCCTACCCAGAGTATTGCCATTCTCTACACGCTCGGCTGGCGGATTGGCGAGCGCAGCACAAAATTTTGTATTCAGAGGGAACCCTGTTGTCCATTCCCCTAAATGAATTTATACCTTAGTCTTCTTTTACGACGCAGATTTTAGTTTTTCTGAAATAACCGCAATTTTTTTGTCAAACAAACGACCTAAGGCGACAGCATTTTACAGGCTTTTTCGATCTGTATACCCCGAAAGGAGTGTAAGCGGGATATTTCTAAATATGTTTGTAATTTGTATCAATTGAGCAATTTCGGTGGAGCTTTGCAATTTCGGTGGGCTTCTAGCAGCCATAAAAGCCACCGAAATGTGCCCACCAAAATTGCTAACTGGTCATTTATTTAAAAAATATACAAAAGTATCAAGGTTATTCCAGTTTGCAACTTATATCTCAAAAGTGTACCGTAAGGCTATTTAGAATGCATTACTGTAATATTTTTAATCCTTGAGGAAACATTTTAATCCCGAGCACCGAAATTGCAAAATTTTGTTCCGAGTAAACTGAAATCATGTACTTTCATTTTTAGCGGGAAGACGCAAGAAGGTAGTGCACAACCGTTTACACTGCGCATGAGTGCTCGGCTGATCCTAGCAGGGGAGGGGTTTTAGGTCTGGATATACCCAACAATATGAGCAGGAAGCGTCGAAACAAAATTGCTACCGATATTGCTATTTTTGCTGGGACAAATCTAGTTTTGCCACAGTTCATAAACTATTCGTCTAAAAATTTAATATTTAATAATTTCTCGTAGGGTCACTCATCCTTTACATAATCAAAATAAATTTTCCTAAATATGTTGGACACAATTTTCCTGAGAGATGAATATGTTGTAAAAAAGGGATTGGGGACAAGCCACCGAACATTGAAATTCGACACTTACTAATTTTTATCTAAAAAAAATATAATTTTCCAAACATTATTTATATGGCTTCATATCGGAACAAGTGTCTTATATTTGGAAAAAAATATATCATAGTCATATCTGCAAAGCGTCACCTCGTTTTCAGCGAGGACATGAAAAATTTCCGCTTGAGAAATCCACTCAAATGACAAAATGTGAATATAAATAGTGGTTAAATTGATATTATGTATAATTTATAAAGGAAATTAATTCGTGTTGGCGTAATTAAATTTAATTAAATGTTATTTGAGGTGCCCCTGCGGGGTTCATGTATTATTACATAAACTAATTTTAAGATCTTTATTAATGTACATGAATGCAAATAAATAAAAGTGATACATGCGAGTTGAAAAAGCGAAAGAGGTGTGTCAGGATCGTAACAAGTGGAAAGATATAGTATCTACCTACCCCTCTGGGAAAAATGCGTGATAATATGTATATATATTCAATTCAATGAAAGTAATTGGTAGTAAGTAATGCTTGAAGAGCGTACTGCGCTTCATCGAGTTTTGCTTTTAGATCTACTACTATTCTAGCTGAGGTGAGCAAAATTTTGCATTTCAGGGGCAAATGTCCTATTTACCGCCATTTGTATTCCACTATTTGAAAAACGTTTCAGTTGTGTTTCAATAGAGTTTCAGCTTGATGGTTTTGGCCCCGCGACCACAATACATGAAACTGTATTGAAACGTCGGGACACAGGTAAATTACTAATATTTACCTAAATACTATTGTGATAGACCCAGTCTATCTATTTGATATTTAAAATGGGTTTTGGCCGTTTCGTATTCCGCTAACAGTAAGAAGTATTGAATTATCAGAATGGCAATAATTGATAATACATGACATTTAAGTGTCAAAGGCATTACAATAACAAAAAAAATGAGAATATCGGAGCCCAGCTCCTTTGAATAGTGAGTTATGCAGCGCGCTAAATTGTTTCTCGGTATGACTTGGGCATATAATATTTGTTTGCTGTGCGTTATATCTGAGCAAAATAAAAAAATGCCTGATTTGGAACCGTTATATCTTCTTTTTTGAAAATCTCAGCCAACGACAACATTTAAACAAACAAAAACACCGCAAAAGAAAACAGCAGTACCAAAATCAACAAGATTTAAATGAAATCATCTCTCGTTTTCATTCGTTGCACAAGTAAAATGTCTTAAAGATTCCAGACAGTCAGAACCAGGTAAAGTATTAATTAAACTGGAGGTATTCCGTGGAACTCCTCAACTTTTAGCTGTTGCAGTTCTGGTCGTTACCGCGTTGATTGCTGTGGATGGTCTACGAAAAAAAAATGAACTATACCAGGCGGAACTTTACTAGAGACCGATAGCAAAATCTTAAGGCTGGTGATAAGGAACAGCTTTCCCAATGGAACATGGGTTAAAATATGATAAAAAAAATAGTTTCCATAGTAACTCAAATCAGCTGATCGGCAATTTTGTATTGGAAGATCCAAATTTATTTATTCGTATTTTAACCTATCTTCCTGGGGGAAAGTTGTTCCTATTCACCAGCCCGTCTTGAGTTTTCGCTATCGGTCACTAGTAAAATTTCAGCGGAATCACCATATTTAGACAATTTTTCAATGTTTTGGAAATTTCTCGTCACATAAACAAGTAATCAAAAAACTGTACGACAAGAATTTAATAATGTACAAGGCGTATCGTATTCGCTAAAAATAATGTGTTATGTTCTTAAGATTGCTATACAAAACGCAAAAAAGTGTGAAAATAGACTAAACTTTGAAAAATAAATTTATCGAGCAAACTTTCTTTAATCGTATTATCCTGCCACAAAAAACCTAGATAATATAATGAGAAATCATTATACATAAAATAAAGTGTTTATCGTATTCACCAACAAAATTGCGTGCATTCAAAAATACCCATTTTTCTCACGGCCCGCCCTTAAGATAAATAAAAGATTTTTATTTAATTCAATAATTGTCACAACTTGAATTGACACCCTGGTTCCCGAGCTGGGTTCAATTCCTGGGTTCAATTCAATTCACAGGTAGAAAGATACAATTTTATTTCGGCACCAGCTTTTTGACGGAATTTCACAGGCCTACAACATACACACACTCACTCTCACACACATAAACACTTACACAATCATTCGCATAACATAAAGTCTTAATTTTTTTTTACATGCACCAAAATTTATATTTTATGTAATATCACACACATACACTATATATATATAGTGTATGCATGTAAAAAAAAATTAAGACTTTATGTTATGCGAATGATTGTGTAAGTGTTTATTTATTTATTTAATTTATTTATTTAACTGTTTATTGCACACAAGATAAAACACAGAACAATTACATTAAAGAAAAACAACACAACAGGTACTACTTATTTCTAAAAAGAAATCTCTTCGAGCAGTCCTACGGTAGAGAGATAGCATAAGGTAAGGCTGATAAATCGTGCACAATTAAATTAATGAATATAGTTAAATAAAAGTTTACTCAATATACTAATATATATCTATATTATGTGTGTGAGAGTGAGTGTGTGTATGTTGTAGGCCTGTGAAATTCCGTCAAAAAGCTGGTGCCGAAATAAAATTGTATCTTTCGACCCGTGCATGTCGTTAAAGGTGACAAAGTGAATGTACAGCAGCGTTCCTTGTAAATAATATAATGCAATGCACTCGCCAAACCTGCAACAAGCGATGCAAGTTTGGTAAATATATAAAAAATAAGAAGGCAGTCTCAGTTTATTTGATAATTTCGATCCTGTTTCCATTGAATCGACGACGAAGAAGATAATTTCGATGTGGGTGGCCTTACTGAAGTCACTTTAATTTAACAACTAGTGCAGGAGTCGGGAGCAGAAATAATTCCCTTTTGTGACGCGGCGCTAGGTACCGATTTGTCGCCGCCTGCAGCCCGCGGTTTCGAAAGATTTCCAACAGTTCGGTGGTCTCGGGAACTCGTTAGTTGAGAAACCTTCGTTTTACTTGTTTGTAGCACTGGTGAACTTTCTGGGTAGCTGGGCTGGTGAGTGGATTGTTGTAACGCAGCTGGTCTAAGGCGTACGTCTAGAAATATGGATTCTGAGTACACAATACCTTAGAGTCGTAGAGTTGGAAATTGTTTGACATCAAAGATTTCCCGCGCTTGTTGACATTATCTCAAACTATCTGAATAGTTCGGTACGGTTGGCATTATTTAAGGGCATTACCTAAAAAAATCTGAAGTTGCTTATTTTTTGTACGATTGCGTGATATGTGTCTGTAAAGCACGTATTAAAATTTACGCTTATTTTTAATACCTATATAATTATATAATTTTGGCTTATGTAAATTAATTAATTAAATTTCGCTTGCATTAGTTTTTATTCAATGTTTAGTAGCCCGTTTATTGAATTAATTTTTAAAGTGTCTTTAATAAATTGATATTATAAAATATACCAGATTTATGACAGTGTAAAAACAAAGCTTGAGTCGTTTATTATATTCTTTATTGCACAAAATACACAGAAAAAATATATATATATTTTATCCACTGAAAACGAAAGCATTTTAGCACATGCCTAAAAACGACACAAAATATAAAACTTGGTTCGGCAAGTCCAGAAACTATTTTTATATTATATTATTATAATTATAATAAGCCTTTTGTGTCCCACTGCCGAGTTAACAAACGTTTCTCAACCGTTTTTTAATAGGTCTATTTGTTCCTGTATTTTCATCCTACGATTACTATCACAATTCATACCTGTTTTCGAAACAATAATTCAAAAACAAAGAAAAAAAAGATCTCAATACACCAAGTAAGAAATTTTATCGCAATCTAATATTGCTTGAAACCAAGTGGGCCGCGGCTTGCGTTTCGCTACGAGGCTATAAATTAAAAGATAAACGCGACGCCGTCCCCCGGACTATCAGATAATTGTTTCCGCGTCGAATGTGGTACACCTATTATACTGGAAATAAGAATATGATTTATCTGTTTATTTAATCTTGCAAGCAAACAAACTACATAGATTCACGAATATCTCCGCTAAAGCAAAAGTTAAAAGATGTTTCGGACACTCTCTCTCTCTTTTCGTTAATTTAAATATTTCGAAAATTTCCCGATTTAAAAAAGAACTGAAAATAATCATTTTTACATACGCTATACCTATTGGTGTATATGTACCTACTTAATTTTAATATTTCGACAACATCTCAATTTAAATATCAACTGAAAATAAGCATTAAAATATCTACACCCAAAGATAAAAATAGTAGTAAATTAATATGTGAAAATAATTGTTAACCTATCAATATCGACGAGTGGGGGAAGGAAATTGTTACACCGAGAGGCAGGTTGGGTCATACTGACCCGGTACTATTTTAAAAAAAACTTTATGAACCTATAGCAGTAAGGTTAATTAAACATATTTCATATGTCATTAGTGCACGTCAGAACAGATACCTTTCTAATATGTATCAACTATTGCAGATGAAAGTAATTATTTAATATTAAATTAGTTATTTATTACGTTCTTTCCATTTGTCATATTCTTATATAACGTAATGTGGCCTCTCCAGAACTCTGCTAGCTAAAATTAAGCTTCTTGTTTAGTGTGGGAAACCGAGTCGTCTAACGACCCGATGAACCCCGATGTTAGAGTTTTTCAACCGCCAACTACTAGTAGTAGGCCTCTGACGTGGATGTTCAACGACCGTCGTCTAGGTAATCAGAGACAGTAATCAGGGCCGACGGTTTACCGTGCCCTCCAAAGCACGGAACTATCTTTCTTACGGACAGTCAAAAGGTTCAGCCTGCAATGTTCTAACCAGACTAGGACAAATTCACTAAGTGATAAACATCAACTTTTGTGAGTGCCCCACCGAGAAAAAAAACCCTGAAGCCTTTGCGTCGCAGGCAGTCGAACTTGCAAAGATAGACCTGCCAATTGTTGGTTAGTCGGCTAACTGTGCATGCAGTAACTTGCAGCGCTGCTACAAGTCAATGAAACCACGCTTAGCTGACCGCCGGCTAATTCTATGCCTTCAGTATTAGTGCTGTTTCAATTATGCTATCCATCCTTGGCTGATGACCAGTTTATTCTGAGGCTGTAGTGGCTTACAGCGTTGCTACAAATACACGGCAAATGCCAGTGCCCCAGTGGCCACGCTTGCGTGCAAACCAGCTAGTTTCTGAGTATCTCTGCTCGCATTGCAGTTGTAAGCATATACCTGCGCCCTAGTGGCTACGTTTTCTTGCCAATGGTCTTGTGCTGTGAGTTCTGAGCTCGCATTGCTGCTGCCAAGCCAAGCCAAGGCCAAGCTTAATATTTACTAGCTTGTTCTGTGTGTTAAGCCGCCCACGTCGTTGCTATAAGCTAACACTTACGTCCCAGAGGCCGTTCTTGCTTGAAAACCTGCAAACCTACTAATTCTGTGAGTTTACTAAGTTTTTTTGCCAACTACCTTGTGCTGCAAGTACCTCAGCTCACAGCACGCTGACAGCGCTGAAAACAAATACCAGTTTTTTGTGAGTGCCGCAGTTTAAAGCGCTGTTGCAATCAAATCCAAATGGCCACGTCTGCTTGCCAAACAGCTAGTTTTGTGAGTGCCTCAGCTCGCATCGCTACTACAAGTATATGCTGTCCTTTTCCAGCGCCCCAGTAGCTACGCTTCCTGACCAGCTAGTTCTGTAAGTGCCGCAGCCTTTAATGCTGCTGCCATTCTTCTGAAATAGATAAACACCTCTTTTCTTCTTCAGGAATACTACATTAAGTTTTGAAAAAAGACCAATGATGGAATACAAAATAAAAATGAATTACGTTTCACCACAGTGGCACGGGATGGGTCATATTCACCTTTTTCTTACTTCCTTCCATGTATCTCCAAGCACAAAAGAAGCTGAGGCTAAGCAAAATACACGCAGTCACAAACCTAAGCTCAGACATTTGTCAATGCCCTCAATTTGGGATATAAGTTCTCTTAACTTGCCCTAAATTTGTGCTGTCACTTCTGTCCGTTAAATAGGTTTAGAAAATTATAGGGGACATTTAAGTCCAGTCATTTTTACAATGGTTTCTTCGCCTTTTCTAGTCAATTTAGTCGCCATTGTTATGATCGTCGCCTTATTTTAACAGATAACACGTATTTTGCATCAAATTATAAGACATGACACGACTAAAATATCTCCTATCGTTTTCTAAACCTATTTGACGGAAACTGATAGCAGTAATTTAAAGTGAGATAAGAGAATTGATATCCCGAATTGAGGCTATTGTTTGACATTATACAAAACTATCTGCAGATCAAAACATCAGGGTCATTATGACCCAAACCACCTCTCGCCATGTTAATCATTTCGGGTTTAATGTCACAGAGATCCCACGCCATTAAACTAAGCTTCAAAGTTATTAAAACTTTGTTATTTCTCCTTTATACCCGTTTCAAATAAAGTGACATTATTTTACATGAAAATAATATCCTTCTTCTTACGCTTTAATCTAATAATAATTTAAATTAATCTCAAGAACTCCTGAAAGGACTAGAACAATTTGGAAGTATCAAGGCCTTTATGGAGCGTGTTGTAGTAAAACATTTTTGATGAAACATCTTGAATAAACAAAGCTGTAAAGACAAACCAATATGAATAAAAACTTCCATAATAAAGTTCAAAGAAAAGTTGGAAACATTTCTCTTAGGGGCATTTACAAAGGCGGAGGCTGGGCAGGGGCGCGGAACATTTCTCAAAGTTGCTTTTATTAAACGTCTGATGTAGTTTGTCACTAGCACAATAACGTCCAACCGCGGTGCAGGTATGGGAAGCGGCGAGGTAGGATACTGCAACGGGAAAACTACATTTTGTTATACATTATCCCTTATTGGCGAAACTTTAATCCGAGCCTAAGCTTGACTTCAGGGTGTAGAGGATGAAAATAAAAAGTAAGTAGGTACTACCAGTTAGTAATCCCCTTAAAACAATCTCGGTATTTTTTTTACTATTACTTACTTATTTTCAACTTTATTAACTGTGGATGTCGGAAATAAAGGAAATATAATATATATATATAACTAACTGTTACACATATACACCATACTGCCAAAATATAAAATACGTATATACCACATACATAACGTTTTCTTCGAAATCTGGTAAAAGAAAATCGTTTCAGTTGTATGTTGCCCACAGTTTGAAGTATATAAAAATGTCACAACGAAATTAAATGAAAGTTGAGTGTCCCTAGCATGACCACCATTAATTATTAATTACCCACGACAGACGGAAAGTGTGCGTAGTTTGGATTCGATTAGTGCATGTTTTTAGGTATTTGTTACACGAACAACTCACCAGGGGACGCTGCAATAAATATTTATTTGTGCTAATCAATGTAACTATTTATTTTCAAAACCACTGGTCAGATTGAAATGCAGATTTCAGCAATGGGTTTGCATTTAATTGGCGCATGTTCTTAGATTGGTGTTACGGTAGCAACTCTTTATACTGCATTCAAATATTACATAAGCCAGTCAAAAACGTTTGAACAAAATGTTGGATCGACTGATAATACCTATGGTTATCCCATTTATACACAATGCACACAAAAACGATATATTTTGATGATCAAAAATATTTGACTAATACAGATACAATAATATTTTACGTAGGTACCTTTTTTTATTAGTTTTTATTTGAAATTGATTACATCAGCAACACACGAGACATAATAAGATTATCTCACAAGAGAACTGTAAAGACAATGTGTAATAATGTGCCGTGTGCTTAGAATAGCATCACCCCATTTCTTTCCCGTGGGAGTCGTCAGAGGCGACTTAGAGATTCGAGGGTGTGTATTGCAATTTTAGGCGATGGGCTGACAACCTGTCACTGTGGCGATACACTATTTTCCGAATAACCCTCAATTATTTGGCAGACGTGGCGTAAATGTTTACCGTTTACGCTCTGCCTACCCCGTAAGGGATATGTATGTGTGTGTGCGTATAGTGTTAGCCAGCTACGTACCCTCCGTCTTCCATTCAAGAAGAGATAAAGTGGTTTTCAGAATCCCTATCTTGCGAGTTAGTTGCAAAAAGGCGTATACTTGACTCTAGATCTAGCTAAACACTTTATGGCTTCGACAAAGAAATTTAATAATATTGGTTATATTGTGGCTATATTTAATCCTTACTTGGAAAGTACTTTTTCAAAATAGAATTTTCAGGCGTAAAACAAAAAAATGCATACATACATAAATCACGCCTCTTTCCCGGAGGGGTAGGCAGAAACTAGGTACTTCCTTCCCCTTACTACGATCCTGGCATAATACTTTCGCCTCCTCCACATTCATCAATCTCTTCATGCATGCTCGTCGGTTTGATTGACAATAGTCAAAAGATTGACACTGAAAAAAAGAAAATGTATTTTGACCTCCGAAAATTTTTCAACCGTCTATTTGGCATCATCACTTCGTGTGGGATACCGAGTCATCCAACGACCCAATGAGCCCTTTATCGGGTCTATTTGGCTACTAGTGTACCTACATTCATCATTAGGCTTCTGACATGATTGTGTAACTACCGATGCCAAAGTAACTGAGTAACTACCTAATTCCAACTTTTTTCATACTTTTTTACTAGTGACTGATATTGCAAACTCAAGACGGGCTGGTGATAAGTAACAACTTTCTCCAAGGAACATATTAGGTCAAAAATATTTTGGGTGTCCATATTAACTCAAATCAGATAATCGGCAATTTTGTATGGGAGGTCCGTGTGACGCCGGCTTGGAATATCATCACCCCATTACTTATTCTTGGGAGTCGTAAGAGGCGACTAAGGGACTAGAGGGTCTGTATTGCAATTTTAGGCGATGGGCTGACAATTTCGATACCTGTCACTATGGCGATACACCATTTTCCGCATGATCCTCAAATATTTGTCTGTCGTGGCGTAGATGACCGTTTTTTTCGGCTGTTTGCGCTCTGCCTACCCCGCAAGGGATTATAGGCGTGATATGATATGTGTATGTAGGTCCAACTTAATTTTGTATTTCGACCTATGTTCCTAGGGGAAAATTGTTTCTTATTCCCGTATTGAGTTATCGCTATCGGTCACTTTTGTAAATTCACTCTTTTTTCAACTACAAATTGAAACTAAATCTTACGTACCTACGATAGAATAACACAATTCAAGGTGCGTTAGATATTATTTGCCTAGCTTATCAAATCAAATAATTTATTTCTAAGTAGGAATTTACAAGATTCTCTTTTAGAAAGTCAAATCTAGGTACTTAACATAATACATAAAAAAGAATAGTAAACTTACAGTAATGTAAAATACATGTCAAAGTTAAACCTTTGTCAAATTCATGTTTAAATATGATCTGTCTACCTCACACATTGTGTTCGAGCAACAGTTGCTACTGACAGACGTCTTTTAGATATTTTTCTGGCTTGTAATACGGAACATAAAATATACTTTTTTTTTTTTTTTTAAAAATCGTCTGATATTTTATTACAGTAACGTTTAAAGTTCTCTTCCCATATTTAAGCTAAGTAAATTTTTTGGTGCAATTCTACAATAATGGCCACGCGGGAAGGTTAAAGCCACAAATTAAAAGATTTACAAAAATTTTTAAACATTTACGGTGTTATTACAAAAAAAGTTACACAGTGTCTAAGTCGTTTGACGACGTCAAATTGTATGAAAGATTTATTTAAACGGCGTCTTACTTTCTTGTTAAAACAAAGTTTCAAACGATATGAAATTATGCTACTGAAATATATGCAAGTGGAATCTTACCTAAGAGCGGTTAGTTTATTTATTTACAAATTCAGAGCCCAATCAAAGCCTAAAATTCCATCCGGCATTTGAATTTCCCGAGCACGGAAATCTTCTATTCCGTTCCAGAATCCGAAACACAAACATGGCCTAAGTAATGACCACGGGCCCGCCAGAGTTTGAGTCGTTCATGTATTAGACCCACTGCCAATTGGACCCAGTGGGTCTAATTGGAGACATTACTTTTACCTATTAAGCCTGTCACTAGTTGTAATTAGTTGGACCTGATAACAGGTCGAATTTGGTGCAAAGTATAGGTTTCATTTCAACATTTCTTATACACCCACGCATATCACGCCTTTAGGGGTAGGAGAGGGACGTTTCAGAAAAATCGTGTATCACTCACTATAGTGAAAGGTTGTCAGCCTGTCACCTAATATTGTAACACACATGAAAGCCTCGAGTCACTTACTCGCCTCTTACGACACACGCAGGAAAGAAATGGTGTAATGCCAACATCAGACGGCACGTAATTTCTAATACCAAGAAACTATTTAAGACACGTGATAGTATAAGTTTGTAAGTGATTTTGTAAGTGGATCTTATTAGTGATAGGTAACTTTACGTTCAATAACACACATGATAGTAACTTTTATGTTTTTTTTATTATTCTAACTTTCTAGTGCACCCGCTTCTTTCTCTCTCTGTTTACTTTCTGGTTGGCCGGTAGAGAATGCCGTCTGGCATTAGGTCCATCTTTTTACGATGTGCAATAAAGTATAAATAAATAAATAGGTTAAGTAAGCAAAATGCAATGTCACCAATTAAACCCACTCGGTCTATTTGGCAGTGGGTCTAATAAGTGAAAGACCCAGTTTCGAATAATTTGAATTACAAATTGTCAAATCGAAACATTTCTCAGAAAGCCAGGAACCTACAGAGTGTAAAGAAAACGAAGTAATCTACAACAACGTGAAATAACACTTAAATGTTCAAGTGGTACCTGTGTCCTGTGGAAACAAAACGAACAACTAATATTACCACAACAGTCCACTGCTGGACACAAGCCCCAGTTTGATCATAATCTATTTAAGGCGAGTGGTACCGCGAAAGTAGCGCCAATTCACGAAAAATAATATATCTCTTAATCTAAACAATACATCAGAATTTCATTGCCCAAGATTTTGCTGTTATCTTAAAACCAAAATCAAGCCTGCGAAAGCCACACAATTGTTTCTGTAATTAAAGTTATGGACAAAAGTGCCAAAAACTGCCACATATTGTACTAATTGTTATAATTGAAATAACCGTGACTATTAAATCGAGCTTGTAGCGTCCAATATTACTATAAGAAAACACAAAAAATATTGTGCAAAGGTCATTCTGATGTATTGTTTGCATAAAGATGTTTTTTTTCATGAAGTGGCGCAACTTTCGCGGCACCACTTTTCTTAAAGGGCTGGACTGCAAATTTAGCCCTGGGGCTTTGAAATCTACACCTGACTATTTGCTGGGGAGCTGGAGCTCACCCGGAATCGAAAACGCACCGTTACCGTATTTGCAAGGAAATAAGAACGGAATTAGCACTTTCCTTTCATCTGACAGACGGAAAATACGCAGCGACCGACGACAAGTGGGAAAACCCTTTTGGCGTAGGAAGAAGGATAAAAGTTATTTTAATTTACAATGATGTCACTTTATTTGAAATGGGTATAAAGTAAAATAACAAAGTTATAACAACTTTTAAGCTTTGTTTAAAGGCGTGGAACCTCTGTGACATTCTAAAGTCAGGCTAAAAGAGATTGATTTATAATACCTACTACATACACTTTTAGTCATGTTGTAATTTTAGCCGATGGGCTGACAACCTGCCATTATAGCGATGCACGATCATCCGAATAACCTCAATGTTTGTGGCGTAATGGGCTGGCGCTCTGCCTACCCCGTAAGGGATAAATAAAATAAAAATAAAAAGATCTTTATTTACCAACAAACACAAAATTTTTACAAACAATAGCTTTTAAAAAATGAAAGTTGGTAAAAGGGAGAACAGTTCAGCATTTCTGCTGTTTTTCATTGTTATCCCACTTTTTAAAGGCGTGATATATGTAATATTAAATCAATTCTGCATTAAGAGAAACGCAATGAAAACTCGTTCAAAAGAACTCGCATGCAACGGAAACAGACTAAGCCACTATTCAATCAAACAGGAAAATGAAAAGGAAACAGAACTGGAATCAAACGAACTTTGGCGCGACGGCGGGCCGGACGGACGCATACCAAAAGTATCCAATATGCAAAGACTACAGGGCTTACTAGACGGCACAGTAAAACACAGCGCACAGGCAAGATTTTAAACCGATTTTTTTAGACAATTCAGTCATAAAATTTTGGAAATATGTGTAAATCTATTATTGTCGAGCATCTAACAGATTACAGATACTATCAGTTATATATATTCTTAATTGTGCATTAACAATGCAATAATTTTTCGATAAAACCGTTAAACCTCGCGAAAATTTGAGCGCAATATAATTGTCTGTTTCTCTGGCGCAGTGCAAATGAAAGGAACTAATTTTTCACAAAAAAAGAGAGCATCAAAGAATACCTTCTGGCAAGACATCAGGTACATAGACATCTAATAAAAAACGTATCCGATTTAATATAACACAGTAAAATTCATTTTCATCATTGCTTAAACTCTTCTCAGTCGACTGTATTATTAGTGTCATATACTGTCAAGCGACATGAAAGTACGCACCGTAGTAGCCGAGTCGTGAAATCGGAGTTCGCAATTTCCTTTCGTCTGACAGAAGCATGCGTTACGGTACATTAAAAATACACAAAGATAGACGACAAGTGGGAGAACCACCTTAGTAAGATGATCTAATTATTTGTGACTTTGGTTATCGGTGGTTGATTTATGAAATACTAACCTTTGTCCGATCAGGACGCACGCATTACTTTACCTTTTTGACAAAACTTTATGTTGGAGTAATTGGCACATAGATGCGTGAGTAGTCGTTGCCTCTAGGCTTCACCGACTGAAAAAATACCGACAAAAATTGATGTAAATTTTTCGTTCTTCATCCGTTCGGGTGTTTCGATCGGTCCTTTTATATTTACATTTATTTTACCCTTCCTTCCTGCTGAAAGAGAAGGATTATTATAAGCTGCGTACGTAACGAACTTAGCTGGTTTTATTTACGAAAAATAGGCCTTTTCTCAGACAGACAATGATGTGGCTTCATCGGGTCGTTGGACGACTCAGTGTCCCACGCGAAAAAAGAGAGATTGCGAGCTGTAGTGCCTTGTCCATCTAAGACTCATTTATGATTGAAGTTTAAATTTCTCTTTGCTTTGTGCTTATGGGAAGTATTGCTCATTTCAGTCATCCCTTTGTCTATTTTTTTTAGACTTTAGCCAGCAGCAGAATTGCTATTATATAATTAGTTTAAAAATATAATTAAGGAAACAAAATTATGATCAGCAACAATCTTCGTCAAATGGGGTACAGTATTTTTATTCAGCAACATGCGTCGTCAAAATAACCTAGTCAAAAAGACCACCCCGGCTCATACCTTGCCCAAATGTTCCCAAAATACTTGCAGCGTTTCCTCGCTGAATTGCGATTGACATTCTTTGCGGATCTAACCCTTTTTCTCGAAGGCGACGGCCAATGCCCGCTATAAATTTCTTAGCTTCAGACCCCCAGACACCAGTTGTCTCTACAGCCACGGGTACAAAACTATACGCTTGCTCCAAGGCAGCGTATTTGGAATGCTTTAGTCTCGCCGCCGACTCAGCCGCATAACCCGCGCACCGTTTGGTCCCTGAAATGTGGCACGCCGCAAAAGTGCAACAGCATGTAGCGTCCCACAACAGACAACGACCCCTCTCCCAAGGGATTATGGTCAGACCATCCGGACGCTTACCATCTGACCTCGACAGACCTGACGGCTCCAAGACCCAAGGCACGTTCACGGAAACGAGAGCTCGGCGTATTAAATCATTTAAAGAATGATGCCTAGACAAACGACTTGCTGACCTGGAGCAACTAAGACCATGCAGACCATTCGCCAACACCATAGATCCGCAAACACACTGATGCGGCTCACACATTTTACTACCAAGCCGTAAAGCGACAGCCACTCTTAACGAGTTAATTATCTAGGAATGTTCCCAAATGTGGAGAAGGCAGAGCGTGAAGCCACGCACCAGACTCCGACTTAACCGAAGCATTAAGACGAGCCAAATCCAAATCTGAAGCATCTTCCCTCAGGATATTAAACGTCAATTTTGACTGAATGTCGTCCCAGCTCCTCTGCGAACACTTGTCCTCTGGTAGCGTCTCATTTGCGCATAAAACCTCCCAAGCAGACAAAGCCTCATTTACGAATGGGATGGTAACCCCGTCACCATCACTAGAAATAATTCGAGTGACTAGGTTTGCCACACCATGCGCAGAAGCCAAAAAAGCCGCTAAACCAACCCCCTCAACATGACGCACTCCCAGACCCCCATGATGAATCGGCAAACCAGCCTGGCGCCATTGTTTCTCGTCCAAGCTGACATTGAGAACGCGCTCAAGTGTCTCTTTTAAAAGACCATCCACACGAGCAACCTCCTGAGGAAAAAGCCAAGTAGGTGAAGTCCTAATAGTGTAGGTAAGCTTAGGCATCGAGAAACAACTGCGCAGAAGAACAAGAGCCACATGCGAGGACAGGTTCTTCAGTTTGTCATGGATGGTAGACAGTTCTGACCTCTTTGCATCAAGTGTAACAGGAACACCATCAATAAAAACTGGCGAACCAAGTAAGGAAAATTTATCTTTATCTACAGTCTTGATTCCTGGAATCAAGGCGTCAAATCTAGGCAGCAAAACTGATGCTTTTGCGCCACTGGCAAAGTAAATTTCACATTTTCCTGTATTTACCACCAGACCCAACTCCTGTAATTTCGGAAACAATAATTTAATATCGTCTTCCACTGACATAGGATCCCCCCCATTGTACCCTCATCTAAATACCAAATATTTAATGGTGATTTGATATCAGAGATCGACTTGTGGATAGCCAAACTAAATATGAGAGGACCCAAAAGGTCTCCCTGCTGGGCACCAACCACTGAGGCTATAGGGTTCTCTCCGTAATAAAGCAAACTAGAGGAACTGTAGCATTGGTAGAGATAAGGGTAAAGGGAAGGTATCCGATCTTTAACCTCGGTAAGTATAACGTCCCTCTTTACGCAGTTAAAGGCATTTTTCACGTCCAGCTTCACAATCACATTATTGCTAACCTCCTTGCTCAGTGCAAAAGCACGAGTGGAGTGAATAGCTGCTTCACAGCCCAAAGCGGTCCCGAAACCCAGCTGGTGTGGCTGCAAGTAATTTGCTAACTCACTCATAACTGAATGGCAGCCCAATTTAGACACCAAACGACGCCAGACTCACCCTACTGCAATAGGGCGAACGCCTCCATCTTTTTTGGAAAGCGCGCATAAGTATAAGCCCCCATACAAAAAAGGGCACACCTCAACATTTAACATCCCCCTCAAAAGAAAATTACATAGTTTGGTAACGGAATCCAAAAGGCTCAGGGAATTGTCACCAGCGTATGGGGTAACCAGTTCAATTAAATGCTGAGGGCGGATACCATCCAGGCCAGCAGCTGAGCCACTATAAAAAGATCTCAACGCGTCAAGCACATCGTCCGGTGTCACAGTCAGAAAAGGGCTTGATAAACCAGGCTCTTCAGGGAGCAAGAGAGGACGAGACGGCTGTGGATGTTTTTCTCTCAAGGCATTTAAAGTATCATCATTGTTGGGTGCTAAGGAGCCATCAGAGAGCAAAAGACGTACGGCCCCTCTCAAGTCGCCATCATGTACTTTCGACTCAATACGTTTATAAACGGAACGATGATGGAAAGTGCAATCCGCAGTCAAAGTATCCACATCATTTTTCACTACCCCTCCTTCACCTTAGCAGTAAGGGAACGCGGGTCCTCGGGATCAGGTACACACAAAAATCTATAAGAAAAAGATACTAAAGAGTACCAGTCCTCCAAGCTATTCGATTGAAGACAGTTATTTATTATCTCTTTTAATTTTGATGCCACCAAATTACGAGCACCTTTAGGAATATGCTTGAGGACAGGCACCTTGCATTTAAGTTCAGATAAACCTTGCAAATCGGACAAAGGATCAGGCCGGTCTGGTGCCGCCACAGGAATAACAGGTGGCGCAAGCGGCAGCTGAATCGGCTGAGACTATATATCCCTATGTCTGTGCGAAATGTGCACATTTAGACCTCTAGGCACAATATAATATTGCCGGGAGGAATCGGGACAATGAGGGCAAGTGGCTCTAATTGGACTACCCATGGCAACAGTAAAAAAAAAATAGTTTAGAATTTAACACACATGTTAAATCAAGTCCACAACGCAGTGTTTCGTCAACTCACAGATTTATTATTAAAAATAAAGACGCTCACAAAATTCAAAAGCAACAAATAATATAAATGGGCAGTAGGTAGGGTATTACAGCTGTTAAATTACAAAATGTCAATAACATTAGTCATTCATCATCATAATTTAAATTAAATAAATTAAAAAAAATTGTTAAACTCAAAGTAAAATAATGTTGTCAAAAGAAATAAAAAGAAAAAACTTAAAAAATTAAAAAATAAAAGTTCTAGAGTGCAGAATCGAGCGCGAGACCTTTCTTCATTACACTGCCTACAAGCCAGACGTTAAGACCATTACACCAAAGTCACAGTTATAAAAAGCGACGAAATAAGTCAACAGATCCGATGAGAATCCTCGAACCGCACGTAAACAATGACCGCGCCGGAACGCGAGTAGACTAATAAAATGGTGAATGAATTCTACCGACTCACCAGATTATTGTTATTGTCCAGGTTATCAAAAACCTTAATAAATCAATCCAAAGATGATAAAACGCACAAACACGATGAATAAAAGCTGCTGAATCACTCACATAGCACTTCAGTAGATAATATAGGTACTACTTAATCATTAACTGAGAATGTTTCACAAGGCAAACCAACTGCCAAACAGTGTTAACTCCAATTGAAAATTTGCAGGTTTCCAAAATAACTGAATAAAACTGAATAAAATCCGCCACAAACGATATAACTTAATAGTTATCACATAAATAAGACATTGATGTGACTAAAAGGCCAAAAACTGGCAAAATCTATTTTATAAACAGAAAATAAACAGAGGCACTGTGTACTTCGCCGCGCCCTCTGGTGTCACTGATTCAGAATGTTGACTATATCATTTATGATATAGTCAACATTCTGAATATCATTAACTATATCATCAAACTATATCATTTATGATATAGTCAAAATTCCTATATTAAAATGTTCACTGATTCAGAATGTTGACTATATCATTCAGTGAACATTTTAATATAGGTATTTAGATACAGTGGTAATTTTTTTTCTTTTTAGTTATGGTCTCTTCAATTTTTTGTTCGTGGGCCATGAAATCTACACCTGACTGTTTGGTGGGGAGCAGGAGTTCACCTAGAGATGTTTTTGTGGTTGTTCAAACAACCCACCCAATCGCGCTCTTAGGGCTTACGAGTTGTTCTGGGAAGAACGGATTGGACTGAAAGTACCCGGCACGTGCCGGTATTTCTTAAAATAGGGAACAAATGAGGGACCTTCGCGCCTCCGCCGGCGGGGGCGGCGGTTGCTTAAAGAGCTTGTTGAGTGTGATCTACTTGCAATATTTGAGATAGTATACATTTTGATACCAAAGGTTTGGTTAGGGTTGTTTTGGTTTAAACACTTGCTTGTCTGGCATGGAACTGCGTCGATGAATGATTTGGAATGATATTTTTTTTGGCATGTTTGAGATTAGTCGTAAACTGACAAAATATGCAAGCAAATATCAAGTTTTAGATACAAAAACAAAATACCACAACTTTGATCCAAAACTTAACAAAGTAGCGCTGTATATTTCTGTCGTATGAAAAAGGTTCACGGGAAGTCAGATAACCACGGAACAATTTTATTTTGGCAGGCAGGTTCGCTAATACATTTTGATAGATCAATGAGCGCACTCGCGAACAATAATAACAATTTTAGCAAAAAATGCGTAATAGACAGAAGGTTGAACGAATAATTGCCGTGTGATGCCGGCTTAGAATAGCATCATCCCATTTCTTACCTATGGGTGTCGTAAGAGGCGACTAAGGGACTCGAGGGTGTGTATTGCAATTTTAGGCGACGGGCTGACAACCTGTCACTATGGTCTCTCTCTTTTCGTGTGTCACTATGGTGATACACAGTTATCTTATTGACCCTCAAACTTTTGTCAGACGTGGTGTTAATATCCGTTGAACGGCCGTTAACGCTCTGCCTACCCCGTAAGGGATATAGGCGTGATTTATGTATGTATGTATGTATGTATGTTGAACGAATAAAGGCACACCGCGCTCGAAACATATTAAAAATGTACCTAACAAGAATAAGTATGAAATATGCAAATGCATAATCCGATCCCTCCTTATTATCTTTGCGAAATGCTTGCATGCTTAATGTCGAAACAGGCGACTAAAGAGATTCGAGACTTACATTATGATGACCTTAGAGTAAATAACCATACCTAAGTATCAATCAACACGGGTTACCGATCACTTAAACACAAGTGTGTTTCGTGTATATCAGTGTTAGGCGAAAGGCACTATGACAATACACTGTTTTCTGAATGACCCTCAAATGTTCGTCAGGCGTGGCCATCGTTTTATACGGCCGTTTGTGCCCTCCCTGCCCCGCATTAAAATTGCTGTGAACTAGCTAATCACGTCTGGATGCTAAATTTTAAAAGGGTGTAGAATTTAAGCCTCGTCCCCAGCCGGCACGTCCGCCATAATCCGATCCGATAGCCAAAGGTCGGTTATAGCCGTTAGTCGGTGTCACGCTTGCGGTCCGTATGATCACTGCTAATATTTGTGGCAGTCGCGTTGCAGTTTGCGCGTTTGTAGCTAGATATAGACTGCTTTCAGCTAGAGGACTCCAAACTTGGCATGGGCAACTGGGCATGTTGGATTACTCACTTTTATTTTCAGATTGCTGAAATGTGATATATTTGAAACAAATGGATTGTTGAGCCAATTCATTTAATTTATACTCCATAAGATAGGTTTTAGAAAAAAATCCACCATATTTGATCACCTCGGAATATTTTATGCCAATAAAATAATGTATTATGTTTTATACATTTCCATCCTGAATTCCGGATTAGGTGTTCTGATTTTTTCAACGACAGACACGTAAGCGAATAATAGATATTTTGTATCAGTCTCTGCTTTAAAATGATGTACCGGAAGAATATTTATAATATGGGTATTTTATTAACACTGAACTTGATTTTCTTGAGTTGTCTGATATTTCGACCCAGTTCCACGGGCATTACAATTAACATTTGTAAAATTCACGCCGGCATGCAGTTACGGTGTTATATTAAATATAAGAACTTTTTTTGTCAGTATTGCAAATACATGATTTTGAAATTTTATTTTAGCTTTTAGCTGATAGAATATTTGGAGGTTTTTAATCATTTTCATCCCGCTGATGCCAAGAGGGCTAAATATTACCGACAGAAGATTTAAAAGCATAAGTTTATAGCATTTTCTTTATTGTATCTAATGCAGTGACTTGAATACAAGTGCCACCGATCATAATCGGTCGTCTAAACATCGTGCATTTATTAATGGCTATGTAAACTCGTACGTGCGTGCGACCGTTCGCCATTTTGACGAATGTTTGTCGTTTGGCAGAATATTCGCTGAGAGGAGAATATTCTCGGCGATTGATTGAATGAAATGGCCTACCGTTAATCTTTTATTGATTGACAACGGAATGACCGATGCTTTCAGAGTTTTTAAACGCCCAAAAGCCTCTGACATGGTTGTGTAATTTATTAACATAAAAGACAATCTTTTCCAGTTATTCTCGGACCCCATAAGCCCAAACGGCGGCAACATGTCAAAACTCCTAAAATATTTTGAAAAGAATTTGAATAGTATTTTCAGAATCAGGTCAGGTTTAATAAGGACTACTTATGTCAAAATCTGGCAGCCGAGAGTGTTTGAGTTTAAATTTGCAAAAAAATTGTGAAAAGAGGCCTACCAGTAGTAGAAAGTTGTTGAAAAATTCTGACACCAGGGTTCATCGGGTCGTTCGTCGAGTCGGTGTCACACTAAGAGAAGATGGTGAAAAGAAAAAGGATTAAACAAATTTATTGCAGTCTGGCAAAGTTGTAGCAACAAGTTACGAGTCTGGCAACAATTCTAAGTGTTTTTTTCCCTTTACTATCAGTTTGGTTTGATATCACTATATCCCTACCATCATGTCTTTAGAAATTGGACCCCGACCATAGAGTCTAGAGGCCGATGCTCAAACGACAGACCACAGGAACAGTTATGGCCGATTAGAGTGGATGTTAGCCTAACGATAATGATTTCGGGTTTCGAGATGTGCGATACTAAATATGCAACATTTTGTGCGTACCTATATCTGAAAACGTAATTACGCGTCATGATACAATTTCAATTTGAGTTTGATCACAAAATGTTTGGATTGGTTTGGATTTCCTAGTAAACGGCGGCGTGTCAAATTGTGGAGAGTTTCGTGACGTTTGCTTGAAGTGAGCTCTCTGTTTTCGGCGCGCAGCCGCCAATACTTACTTTGTGGTTTGATTCAAATTACGTACATACATTTATTCAGTTCACATTTCATACAGGTAGTAAAAAAATCCTTTAAGGGTGCGCCGTGAGAAAAATGTGTATTTTTGGATGCACGCACACAATTTCTTTGGTGAATACGATAATCACCTTATTTTTTATTATATTATCTGGTATTCCGCGATTTAACTAAAACCTACTTAGCTAGAGTCATCGGATCATTTGTCGAAGTGTAGTCGAAGGAGAATCTCGATGTGTCTAGTATTTGATATAAAAACCATATCGTTCCTTCAAATATCTTCGAAAAAGTTTTACCATAAAGGGACGAGTATTACTTGCGGAAAGTTGAGGTGCAGTCGTGGTTCTATCTAGTTCCGATTTTTCCGCGGAAAATATTTGATGTTTCAAACAATCCAAAATCTATTTACACAAAAGTAGAATCTGTCCAATCTAAACGATCACTCTTTCCATTTAACATGACACCGTTTTTATAATCGAATGCAAACGGCCATTGAAAAGTCCACAAGATCAGTCACCCGAGCCATTCAGAGTGGCGTACTAATAGCCTATACACATGCCACACATAGATCTGATGGGGCTTGGGCCAGAGCCAAATAGGAGATGTGTGGGTATGATGTAGGCTAACGGTCGGAGCGTGTCTAGC